>CM057455.1:854647500-857147500 GCA_016271365.2 Neoceratodus forsteri
CCACCAGAAAAAGAGGATTAATCTTCCAGCCTATCTCTCACATAGACAGGATAGAATAATAACAGTTTGAGAAAGTAATATTTAAATAGAAAAATAAAACACTTACTGCTGCCAGTCCTTGGGGAGGTAGAGATAGTTCAAAAGTCCACCACAGTCAGTGCTCTTTCTAGCCCCAGGTTTGCACTCCAACATCCAGCTACAGGAGCCCCTGAACATGGATTGCCTATCCAGCCATCCCCAAGAAGCTGCCAGAGACACTACCCGTGGCCAGCTCAGACCCTCCCTTCTTTTTTCACTATCTTTTTATTGAAATTGAATACATTAGAAAGTACATTAACAGTAAGAGAATGTCCTTCATATGAAATACAAATGGGATCACTTAGAAAAAACAAGTACATTATGCAAGATAAATACAATGAAAGACCGTATGAACAAGTTAACATGATAAAATTTAACATGAGCTATATTATAACAAGTGAATAAAGGGGGTTACAGCCATTAAAGCATTGTGAATTCAAAAAAAAAAGGAGGAGGGTAACCTAATACAGGATAAATGCTGAAACAAGCTGAGATAATGTACTCAGTAAGTTACCAAAAGTGATACCTATGGGGATACCAAAAAAATATATACACAGTAGAGGAGGAGTAGAAATAAAGAAAGATATACAATGAGAGCTAGGGAAAAGCAAGGAGAGAAGAAAGTAGAGATGAAAACAAGGAAAGATATCTGTGCACAAACTAACCAGAGAGTCCCTAATCTAGATCAAAATAGAAGAAAGAGCTAGAAAAAACTATTAAAGATTAGGTTCATTGAAAGCTAGTGGAATCAATAAATTTAAAGTAATCCTGCAACGCTGATCATATACATGAGTCAGTCATGAATAACATGAGATAAATGATTTAAAGAGGTATATTGAGAAAGGCTTTGAAGAGTATCGGAAAAAGAGGGATAAGAGTGGATTTCCATTTCATAAGGATTAAGCAGCAACAAAAGAAAAATATATTTAGCCATCTAAAATGTGCATGTGAAAGGAAAGGTTATTCGAGATAGAGATACCTAAAAGGAACAATTTGGGATCGAAGGGAAGTTTTGTCCTATAACTCTGGAAGCAAATAAATGAATTTTATGCCACAGCTTATTAATAGGAACACATGTCCAGAGGATATGAAGTAGATCACCGAGAGCCTCCTTCTTAACAGGCAATTGTCTAGATTGCCACCACTCAGGCCTAATACCACTTCCTCAACTACTTTAATTTGAATGTGTGTGCTGATCTACATTTTATGATATGGCATGCCAAACAGTTATCTTTCTGTCCTTTTTCTCAGCTTGCAGATGCTCGCCATCCTCTCCTTAAATGTATGGATCTCTTAGTATAATGCAGCCCCTTCACAACTGCTTTTGATATCTCATAGATTCAGCTCTTCCCCGATACCTGACCAGCTTTCCTAACTTTTGATTTTTGGTCTTCATAATTGCTGGCTGTCAGAGCAATACTGACTGCTTGTAGAAAGTGAGGAGCATGAGAAAAATCACTGAATAGCCATCTGGTGCCCTGGTTCTGGAGAAAATGGCAGTAGCTGAGTGCTCTACCTAGCAGTTGAGAAAGCTGGCAGTGTAGGATTGGAAGTGTGCTAACTGGATTAGGTAAAGTAGGTACAAAAATGTACCCAACTATTGAGAAAATGAAATATTGAGTTTTGTTTTTTTAATTGAAAACCTTGCTATTGAGAAGAACCACTGAATTGCCACCTGGTGCTGTGGTTCCAGAGCAAATGGTGATAACAGTGATCTACTGTAGCAGGCAAGTATGAGGAAGATAGATAGGAAGCGAACTACACCCATGACAGAAACAACAAGCATTTGTCAATGCTGAATGTTTGCTTGCTGGTATTAGCATTTTTAATGCAGGAATTAGACAGATGCAGAATAGGAAAGGCAGTGAAGTGCTGAACTTCACAACAACCCCATCTCCACCCTACAGAGAGGGACAGGCATTGGAGTATGCGTTTGCGTCGTCGCCCATAAAGTTCATGCAATTTCACCTCACCCTATCCTGCAGACACCGACAAGTGTTGAAGTGTGCCCTGGGGTACTTGGCTTTATAGTCACCCCATTCCAGAAGGACATACGCTGAAATGGGTGCAGTATAGGAGAATGGGGTGAACTCTGGGGCTGAAGAGTCCAAGGCACACCTCAATGCCTGTCACTGGCTGCAGGGTGGGGGGTGGAATGGCATGAGCATTACATTTGGCAATCCAAAGGCACACCCCTGATGCCTGTCAGTCTGTATAGGGTGGGATGTTATGGTTAGAAACCTTAACGCTCTAGGCGTTTGTTGGTATTTGCAATACAAATTTTCAACATGGCCTTTTTGTGACCCACACCCTCATGAAAGCATTTGGGACCTCTTCTCATGAACAGTGGCACTGTGATTTTGTTAATGTGTCCTGAATTTTGAGTTCCCACAGTGACCATGCTATTCTGCACCAGATGTACGAAAACACAGATGAGGCAGGATGTGAAGAATGACAGCTGTACCACTTATAGGAGGTGTGAAGAGATGGCTATGTTGAAAATCTGTAGTGAAAATATTAAAAATGCTTGAACTTCTGAGCATATGTGGGAACTGTGCAATGCATGCATGTAACACAGTCATTAAGTGGAATTATTTCACCAAATTTTCAACTTAGGCATTTTGTGACTTCTGCTCATGAATACTGTCACTATGATTTTCTTAATCTATCCCAAACATTAATTTCCCACAGCGACCGTGCTATTCTGTGTCAGATGTGGAAACGCATATTTTGGGCAAGATATGAAAAATGACAGCTGTACTGTTCATAAGAAGGTGTGAAAAATCCCAATGTTGAAAATCTGGAGTGAAAATATTACAAATGCGCAAATTATGAGGTGCGAGAATACTGCACAATGTAGGCTCGTAACACAGTCATTTCATGGACTTCTGTCACTAAATTTTCAACATAGGCATTTTTGCATCTTGCTAATGAACAGTGTCACTATGATTTTCTTAATCTGTCCTGAACACTGACTTCCCAAGCGACTGCACTGTTGTGTGCCAGAAGTGCGAAAACACATTTCAGCTAGGATGTGAAAATGACAGCTGTATTGTTCATGAGGAGGTGTGAAAAAATGCCAATATTGTAAAGCTGGAGTGAAAATACTGCAAATTTGTGAAGTTATGAGTGTGTGTGGAAACTGCACAATGCATGCTCGTAATACAGTCATTTTTATGGATGTTTGTCACCAAATTTTCAACATAGGCATTTTAGGACCTCTGCTCACGAACAGTGTCACTGTGATTTTTGTAATGTGTCCCAAACACTGATTTCCCACAGTGACCATGCTATTCTGTGCTGGAAGTGTGAAAACACATTTTGGCCAGGATGTGAAAAATGACAGCTGTACTATTCATAAGGAGGTCTGAAAAAATGCCAATGTAGAAAATCTGGAGTGAAAATATTACAAATTCATGAAGTTACGAGGGAGCATGGAAACTGCACATTGCACACTGATAAAACAGTAATTATTTGGATTTTTACCACCAAATTTGCAACATAGGCTTTTTGAGAGCCCACCACATGAACAGTGGCACTGTCATTTTGTTAATTATAGTGTCAGTGGCTCAGTAGGTAGCACACTCACCTCTGAGGCTGGGAGATCAGAGGGCTGTGGGTTCAGTTCCCACATCTGGCACTTGGGTTAATATCCCAGTACTGACACTGTAGTGCAGCATGAGAGGGTTGCTGCACTTCTGAGGTGCCGTCTTTTGGATGAGATGTTAAACTGAGCTCCCATCTGCCTGGATTGTTGGTAGTTCAGGTGGATGTTAAAGATCCTATGGCACTTATCGAAAAGAGTAGGGGAATTATTTATTGAAAAAACTAAACATCACAAAAAGGAAACAGATGAGTCACAAAGCAGAAATGAAAATCACATGAAAAGCAAATTATACAATCCTATATAAATACCAAACTTTTGATAACAAGGGAAAAAAATAAAAGAAACATCTCAACCAACATCCCCAAAAGAAACCCAAGGTACATTCCTCCATAATACATTATAAAGTCTATAATCCATAATAGCTTGTTCCTTCTGTTTATGATGCAAAATAACAGTTTCAAGTTGTTTAATCAGAGTACTCACAGGTGTATCAATATGATGCAGAGAAAATTTACATCTAGCTTGCCAGAAGTAGTATTTAGTAAATGCAAAAATCACAGTCAAAGTACTAGAATTATATTTGGGAACTAGACCTGTATAATCCCCCAAAATTATAATACCATAAATTACACGCTGAACCGGTCTCCACTGCCATCTAGTGGCTAAAGAGATCCAAAATTCCACAGCATAAGCACAGGGAAAAAAAATAAATGATTCATAGTCTCCTCTTGTCCAACACATTGTGTTTGAAGACATTGCCTTTCCAACAAAGGTTTATGCTTCAGATTGCCATGTACACCTAATTTGCCATGGCAGCAGAGCCATTGAACATCCCACAGATAAATGGAGAGGCGTTTATTTGTCAAAAGTTGTAATGCAAAACATAATTTTGAAGGGACACATTGAGGAAAATTTACCTGAGTTGCAAAATTTCAGGTCATAATATCGGAATAAAGAGCTTTCCGTGTTAAGGTTTGCACATGTAGCTTAGTGACCCCCCACAGGCCGAGCTTCCGAATTGCTGGTCTAGCAAAATCTGGGACAAAAAGGGAAGCAGGAATCCTTGGAAGCTGAGAAGCCCATCTTTGAAAAAAAAGGTTAAACAAAACTAAAGTCCAACTCTCCCACGGGCACTCAAGACAACCAGTCTTAAATCCAAAATTTGATTTAAAAAAGAAAGAAAGATAAAACACTACTAGGTTAATCACGCTAAGGCCTCCAAGCTGAATTTTCAAATATGTAAATGCCCTTTTAACAGGGATTAATCGACTACCCCACATCATCTGAAAGAAAACACTCAATAATCTAGTCTCAAGTTGAAAAGGGACTGGAAACATGGAGCTAATATAAAGAAAATGGGGTAATAAATATTTCTTAATAATCATAATACATTTCTTTTAGATAGAGACCAATTCTTCCACCTTTGAACCTTCACTTCTCCCTGTTTAAGTTTTTCCTCCCAGTTGAGAAAAGCTAAATCCCCAGAACCAAAAAGGACCCCTAACACTATAATGGGTGTGCTCGGAAATCTATATGGGTCCAATAACAGTAGAAAAGAACTCTGACCAATAAAAACCCAAACTTTTATGAAAATTCACAGTGGTTCCTGCAACTGCTGCATAATCAGAAAGAACTTGTAAATCTTTCTCAGCCGACTTTTGATCCCGGACAATAAGACAGATGTCATCAGCATACGCTGCTAATTTCTGGGGTGCTAGAGAGAGAGCAGGTGTAAGCCCATAAATGCTATTATTATGAATAATGGATTGAACAACTGGATCCAACACAAAAGTATATAATAAAGGACTTAGGGGACACCCATGTCTGACACCTCTTAAAAAAGGCAAGCTACCACCCATAAGTCCATTGATTAAAGGAAAAATTACTGCATCTTTATATAAATACTGCAACCAAGACCTAAGTTTGTTAGGAATACCATACATCAGCAATGTTTTATGCAAAAATTCCTGAGAGACTCTGTCAAAAGCCTTCTCCTGATCCAAAGCTATGAGATACCCACTTAGCTTATTTTGTCTACCAAACTCACAAATATTTCTAAGAAAGAGCAAATTTTGTTGTATGTTCCTACGCAGAACAGAACAGGTCTGGACAGGACAAATTACCTGTTCTGCAACAAACTGTAATCTATGACACAAAATGGTAGCCAAAACTTTGTAGTCTACATTTAGAAGACTAATGGGCCTCCAATTTCCAAAATCCTGTTTTGAACCCTAATTTTTATACAAAAATATAACTAGTGCCTCAGAAAAGGATGGAGGAAAACCAGACCCCAGGATCTCATTATAAAGGTGACACAAAATTTCACTAACCTCATCCAAAAAACACTTATAAAATTAATTTGTTAACCCATCCATGCCTGGTGAAATCATAGTTTTAAGGTGCAAAATAACATCCTTAACTTCAGCTAAAGAGATGGGTTTCTCCAAATCACTAATTTGTTTCTCTGAGACTACTGGCACTGGAAAAGAAACAAATCCTCCCACTGTTTTTGAAAAAGGGACCCCATGCTGGGACTTAACCACTGAGAAAATGTCCAGCATTTCCACCTCCGAATACTTGACACGCCATGATCATCCCATAAACCCTCCATCAATTTAGTGTCCAGTGATGCTTACAGGCAGAGAATGGATCCTCATAAGGCATTTTTTGTAAGCCGAATCTCATCTCTGCCTGTAAGGATGCTGCCCTATCATATTGATAGCGTTTCATCAAATCCTTCAACCTACAAATTCAATCTTGAAGACTAGAGTCAGAATTATTGGGGAAGGATAACAACCTATAATATTGATTTCGATAATCTAGGTATCTAATATAATTACTGGTACCTACAGTTTTACCAAACCTCATGAAAAATGAACAAATTTCTTGTTTAGTGTCCACCCACCAAGTAGCCCAATCCTCATAAAACTCAGCCACAGATTTTTCTAAGATAAAACAAATGTGCCAACTGACTCCTAACCTCAACCTGATCCAAAAGGGCCGAATTTAACTTCCATCTGTTTGAAACTAAAGGAAAATGAGGAGGGATAGATGAAAGTCCTACCTGACACACTAAAGCCATATGATCAGAAACTGCACAAAATCATAAAACACAAGAATCAGGAACTAAATATCTAGAGAGAAAAAAATAATCAATCCTAGACCTAAAGATGTTTCTAGAATATGTATGGCTGGAATCTGAAGATAGGGATCTATAAGCAGCCTTCAACCGAAAAGTACCCAAGACACCCAATAATGCATGTGTATCACAATAGACTTTATGTTTGCACATGATCTTTTATCTTCATGTCTAGACTGTAGTTAAAATCCCCACCCCAAACAATATATCTCCAGGTGTACAGGTAGGGATGCACCTCATTAAAGAGGTCAGTAAGGGCTGACTTCACTTGGGGGGCATAAATATTAATTAATCTAAGTGAAAACCCTTTATAGAAACAATCTAGAATGAGAACCCTCCCTGGAACTAAATCCACCAGTCTTATAACCTGGGCCTGCGTACTATCAAACAATATACCCAATCCATCAGCTTGGTCCGAACCAAATGACCAAAATGAAGGCCCAGCATGTCACCCCTGTTTAGCCTGAGAAACATCTTGTAAAGACATAAGATGAGTCTCTTGAAGAAAATAAATATCTACAGCCAAAGAGGTACAAAATTGGAGACAGGCCCAACATTTCCTGTAGCTTTTAATGCTGCAGGTATGAAGGGAAACCAAATGAAGAGTGGACATCTACAAGAAGTCAAGGAGTCTTGTTCTTCTTTCTTTTCTGACCACTCTTTTTTTTTAGTAAGTAAAACCTCAGAACTCCCTTCTTCTTCACATTCCATTTCCCCTGAAACTGAGGAAACATCAGACTCTGATCCACCCTCAGGGTCTTGTAAAACAGAGAAGACATATTGAGTGAGAAGGCCTATAGGGTGTTGATGCTTCCTGCTAGAAGCTCTAGTAACTCTTTTTGGATGCGGGACCTGAAATTCCCATCGAGGGGGATAAACAAAGGAGCAATTATGGAGGTAGAAATAGCAGCTGGAACTACAGTTACTGGAGTACTAGAATCATCAGACTGGGGGTAGGTTCAGGAGGGTCAGGGTGGTAGTACTAGAGTCAGAGGGAGTAAGCCTTGTTTGAGGTGGAGCTCTACTACAGAATCAAGGCTGAATTGTCATGTGCATGGTTTAATAAATCTTCCTTATTTAAACCACCCTGATTATTTTGTCCAGCCCAGGGGCATTGATGATAGGCATGGTCTTTTTCCTCACGTAAGTTACATTGAAAAACATTCCTACAAGTACTACTGTCATGATGAAAATATCCACGAAGGATACACTTCACTTTGTCACAAGCACTACTGAGATGCCTCCTACTCCCACACTTATAATAAGCTTTTGGTTGTCCAGGGTAAAAGCAAACCCCCCTATCTTTACCCAAAAAGAAGCTATTAGGGATGTGTTGTACCTCATTATTAATCATATTGAGCTTAACCTTAAATTTCCAGCTGCCTGTCCAGATTCCCTCATCATCAAAAATGGGTGTAGGGGGCTCTAACACAGAACATATTTTTTTCCAGCCAAAACTGAATATCCCCCAAATTTACCCCTTCATTCCTGAACAAGACATAAATTGTTTTAAATAAAGGTTTAGTAAGAGGTATGGCCCAAAAAGAGGCCCACATGGGAGTAGCTTTACAATTTTCATATTTAGCCCAAAATGTATCCAGGCCAGAAAACATTTTAAAACTGACATCAAAAGTGTCTTCCCCCCTCACATTTATTAAAGCATAAATGTCAGAAGCCAAAAATTGCATAGAGTCCTTCAATAATTGTCATGCCACATAAGGTCTATCAGGATGTTCCTGTAAGCCACCCCGATACCGCAACCGAACTGCATTATGGCAAGGTGCTTGCTCCAAGACATTTCTGTGAAAAAGATCTGAACATCTAGGTCCTGGTCCAGCATGATCTCTCCTAGGAGATCCAAATGAAAACACTACGAACAAAAATCCAGTAAGTAACCATGCAGCTCTCAAAAGGGCAGCCAACCCAAAAACAAAAAGATTCCAGGATTCGAGAGCACAAAGGAGCCAAAAGCACCAAATAAATGTCTCATGTAAGTAAAGACCAAGAACCAAAAAGGAGCGCTTTATAGTAAAAAAACACTCAGACTTTAATAAGGTCTTTACAAATCAGTGTATAATAAACAGCTAGTGCAAATGAATGCTGCAAACAAAGAACACCCTAGCCCGACTCCCAATGAAGCCCAAAGGGGGTACCAGAACCAATCATTAGAGCACTTATAAATGTTGAATTAATTAAAAATTAATGAGCCTATGGCTACAACATTTAAAGAGACATGTTACATATAATACCAAGCAAAAAGGATTATCCCAGTGAATTCACATAAACACACAAAACCTAATAACAATTTTCCAAAACATGCTTTAAATTCCTGTTTTCTTTTATATTTTAAAGGCACATTTATAGATTTTGAAAAGAATCAGGTATTGTAGATCAAAATTCGACTGGAATCCTGTTATAAAAGAGACAAAGGAAAAAAATAATAAAGTTAGTATTTTCAATGCAAGGCAATTATTCCAAGGCTGGTAAAAGTAGACAAACTAGCAATATTAAAGCTAAAGAAATCAAATAGTGGAGTTTCTAATCTTTGAGAAATGGTTTAATATCCCATTTCTCATTAAGGCCATTTGGCCTAATGGAATTCATTTTAAAAATCCACATACACTCCCTCTTTAGTAATTTGTTTGCTCTGTCCCCTCCTAAAGGTAAGTTCGAAACATGTTCAAGTCCCATAAATTTCAAGTGACTTGGAGTAGAATTATGGTGCAAGACAAAGTGCATACCAATAGGTGTGTCTTGTCATTTGTTGAGGATGGACCTGACATGTTCCTGGATCCTCTGTTTGAGAGGTCTTACAGTTTTGCTAATGTACAAATAATCACAGGGACACCATAGTATATACACCACATACGGTGTATCGCATGTAATCAATTCCCTTATGTCAATTTTAACATCTTGTTCTTTGGGATGTTGAAACGTTTTTCCCATTACACCCTACTTGCAGACATTGCATCTCTTGCAAGTGAAAAATCCGTTTGTTCTTTTAGGTATCCGGGAAACAATGTCAGAACCACCAATTTTCCTCTCCCTACTATGTACCACTTTGTCTTTGATATTCATTGCCCACAAAATGAAACACAAGGTTTAGAGCCCACTGCTTGTCCCACTGTTTCGTCCCCCATCAATATAGGCCAATACTGATATATAATTTTGCCTATACATCCTGATATATGATTGTATTCAGTAACAAAACTACAAATCTCAGGCTTAATGATGTTAGTTCTTTTTTCTAAGATTGTCTCTCTGTCCATCCCTCTAACCTTTTCATAGGTATCAGCAAGAAGTTTTCTATCATAGCCTCTTTCTAAAAATCTAGATAACAATTCCTTTGATTGAGTCTCAAAATCTGTGTCTGTACTGCAATTCCTTCTAACATGCACAAATTGACTGAAGTGAATAGACTCTTTTAGTTTTGGGGGGTGGGCACTATCTGCATGTAGTAAGGAGTTTGTGGCTGTCTCCTTTCTGAATGTTCTTGATTTAATGTCAAAAACATTGTTACCAATATCTTCGCTTGAAAGATTCATATCCAAGAAATTTACACTCTCATAACTGAGAGTACATAAGACACTAACTCCTACCGCTCATAAACATTATGTCAAGTTTTGTGATATAACATTAGAACGAAATGGTAGAAAAAGGATTACACTACATTGTGTTGAATTTTAGCAAACAACCTGAGGGACAACAAATTTGCTGAAATAAGTAAATCATATTGAAGACTGCCAAGAGATTGAGACATGCTTATAGCTACATGATACAAGATTTGAACGGGTAACTAAACGACCCTGAATTGAATATATTTATCACAAATATGGTGAAGGATGGGTGCTGGGGAGCACTATAAAGTATAAACTGGCATATAAAAATAAAAATTAATGTGAGATATGATTTTGTTTTCTACAGAAGTTTCGTACTAGGAAGTCAAGTCACTTTTAAAGACTATATTTATATCTGAAAATCATATTTTGTGAGTTACACCTTTGGATTCATAATGTTTTAACTTGTCTGTTTTTATTTTGGATTTAAATACAGAACTGGTTGCAGACAGTATTTTTAAAATTTGTCTTATTTGTATATTTTTAGAAAGGCAACTCTTGAAAAGCCTATTTCATAGGTGAAACATTGAGTTCATTGCCATTTTTATACAATAGAGAGAAGAACTATAGAAATTGGACAACTTTGTCTGCATTCATGTTTCTTCAGCGCCATACCATCTTCTTGCTCTGAGACAGAGAAGCTACCCCTATCTTCTTTATAGTAACCCTGAATTTACCACCTCTTACCTTCAAGGTATGGCCACATGTTCTCCTGGAAGACAACAGAGTAAAAATATCTGTCAAGTAGAGTTTATTTTGATTGACAATTTGACATTAATGTCATTACAATATGTTAAAAAATACATTAAAAAAATGGACACATAATTAGCATAAAATATATCAGAAGTTGCCATTGATTTAATATATAATATTTGTACATCTGTGTAGTATCCTGTACTGAACAAAACCATGAACCAGTAAAAACAGTTTTTAACAATTAACTTTTTATTCTTGGCCAAATGCCAAGCCTTGGAGTATTAGTGAATTTATGGCTTTATGTTACATACACCCCCAACAGTGTAGTCAGTCAGCAGTCTCTTACTCCTTGACGGAGTCAGGCAGTCTTTATAAACTTTAAAAAAGCAAATTTCATAATTCCACCTGTAATAAAGAAATCTAAACTAAATAGCAACCTTCATAACATAATCTGTTTGTAGGGTGGAGGAAATAAAGGGAAATGGAATGGGAGCATTAAAAAGAGACGGGGAAAGGAGGGTGGGCAAAAAGAAAACAAAAAGGGGTAACAAGCAGAGTGGTAACAAAGATCAGAATGGAGATGTGTGCAAATGCTAGAAGTCTAAGAAACAAGATTCCAGACCTACAGTAGATGCCATCATGGCAGAAACCGACCTGCATACTGTTGCCATTAATGAGTCATGGTGCACTGAAAACCATGACTGGGACATGGGTGTGCAAGGCTATACACTGTTCATGAAGGGCAGAGTGGGAAGGAAGGGGTGTTGCTTTATATGAGGGAAAGCATAAAAACCAGCAGAGATACAGGTACACCAGGGAGAGCAGAGGTACTGTAGGTTACCCTTGAGAAGGGAATGGAGCCATTATTCACACTGGTGATATGCAGAGCTCCAGCAGAGGAGAATGAGTTAGATAAGGTACTGGTGGAAGCTATTGGCAAGATGTCAGAAAAGGGTAAGGTGATGAAGGTGGGGAACTTCAATCTGCTGCACCTTCAGATAGAAGCAGGGACATCTTGGACTCCTTGCAAGGGGCCTCCCTCAGGCAACTAGTCAGTGAGCCCACTCATGATTGGGCAATACTGGACCTGGTACTCACTAAGAGGGATGGTGTTACAAATGACAAGGTGGGAGGCCACCTGGGACCAGTGGTAACTGTACACTGTGGTTCAATACAAGATTAGTTGTGAAATCAAACCACAAAAGGGTGATGGTCCTGGACTTCAGGATGGAAGAATATATAAAGATGGGTGAAATCCTTAGGGATTTTCTCTTAATGGGAGATGATGTGGGTGGGGTGGAGGAACACTGGGCAAACCTAAAAAAGGGGCATAGTGAAGGCAACAAACCTCTGCATCAAGCAAGTGAGCAAAAGCAAGAAGAAACACTATGATTCTTGAAGACGGAGGATGAAAAGATAAAGATTAAAAGGGTAACACTCAGAAGGTATAAGGAATGCAGAGGGAGGAGGATAGGACAAGTATCAGGGGAAACAGAGAGAAGCTGAGAGAGCAGTAGAGCATGTGAAGCTCAACTGAAGAAGGCATAGCCTAAGTGGTAATTAAAGGGGAAAATATATTTTGGGTAAGTAAGGAAAAGGGAAGACCAAGGAAGGCTAGCAAGAGAAGGAGTGACTGTGCAGCAGGGGGCCAGGAAAAGGCAGACATCCTGAATACTTTTTTTCCAATTCTTTCACCCGTCGCCAACTGCCAGGAACTCCCTCAGGCACCCCACCTCGAGCGACTCTCACTGCCCTGCCTGAATCCCTCAGATCAGGAAATTGGGGACAGAATCCTCTGCCACCATGACCCCAGACAAAGAAGAGGATCCAGGAGAGCTGGTTGGGTGGGGACAGGTGATGGGCATGTTTGCCACCCCTCGGAGTCCACTGTTGTCATCCTGGGCACTGGGGTTTTCCACTTGTTCTTTGTGGTGCCCTGAGGAGGAGGGTGTGCAATGATGTCAGCACGCCAGTGTGTGCTCCCACATGAGTTCCTCAGAGGCCTCCACCCACTCCTGTACTCCTTCTCAAGTGGTCCTGCCCAGAGGCTCCCAGTTGCCACTGGGTGCCGCTAGCACAACGGGAACCATGAGAAACCCTACCCAGAAGAGGAGAACTTGTCAGTGGTTGCTCAATCCTGCTCATCGCTCTCCCACAGCTTGCCACAGATGACCCAAGTTTTCCTGAACCTGGTGCTAGTGAGCGTGAAGTGTGGAATCCAGTGCCTCAACCCTCAGTACCACTGGGCCAGCATAGATACTTTTGTTTAGTGCTCACAGAGGGTAGAACTCAGAAGGTGTAAGGAAATGCAGAGGGAGGAGGATAGGGATGAGTATCGGGGAAACAGAGAGAAGCAGGGAGAGCAGTAAAGAGCGTGAAGCTCAAACCAAAGAAGGAATAGCCCAAGCAGTAACTAAAGGGGAAAATATATTTTTTTGGGTAGGTAAATTAAAATGGAAGACCATGGGAGGAAGGTTAAAAAGAGAAGGGAGTGACTGTGCAGAGGGGGCCCAGGCAAAAGTAGACATCCCGAATAAATACTTTTGTATAGTGTTTGCAGAGAAAAGAGAGGGGTGGGACCACAGAAAATTAACAGTATCACTTGACAGAGGGATGTGGACACTAGTCCTTTTTCAGAGGAGAGAATCTTGGAGAGACTCGCTGAAAGTGACTAAAGCAATGGGCCTTGACAAGGTGCAACTAAGGATATTGAGGGAGCTCAGGAGGTACCGGCTCCACCTCTGACAGTCCTGTTTAACAGTTCTCTTGAAACAGGTTGGTTCTGGAGGAAGGATCTAGTCTCCCTTCACAAAAGTGGTAGCAGGGAGGAGGCTGACAATTATAGGCCAGTCAGCCTGAAATCATTGAAGTTAATGGAATCACTGCTAAAGGAAAGGATAGTGAATATCTTGAATCAGTGGGTTACAAGATCTGAAGCAGCATGAATTCATGAGGGGGGGTGTCAAGTGAATCTGAGAGATTTCTTTGGCTGAGTGGCCAAGGAATTAGATCGAGGGGAGCAATGGACATGGTCTATGTAGATTTCAACACCATTCCACATAGGAAACTAGTAAGCAAGCTGGTTACTTAGAAATAGGTCCACGGTGATAAACTGGGTAACAAATTGATTATGGGATATGAGACTGAGGGTGGTGGTAAGTGGATCAGTCTGAGAAAGGGAGGGTGACCAGTGGGATGCCTCAGGGATCAGTGCTGAGACCAGCCCTCCTTAATTTCTTTGTAAGTGACATAGTGGAGGAGCTTTAGGAAAGGTCTGCCTCTTGGAAATGATGGAAAATCTGCAATAGGGTGGAAACTTCAGAAGGGGTGGAAAGGATGAGCAGAGACCTGAGTAAACTTGAGGAGTGGTCAAAGGTATGGCAGCTGGGTTTTAGTTTGGAAAAAGTTCAAAATAATGCAGTAATAATGCAGTTGGGACACATAAAATCAGAGGCAGAGTAAAAAATGGATGGAGTCTTTTATTGACATACAAACACATGAACATACAAAATTGCTGACAGAAACAGGCCCACAGGCCTATTAAGTCTGCCTGATTGTGCAGCTCCACTGACCACCAAGCAGGAGAGAGACCTGCAGATAAAGATGCAGTGAATTTTTTCTCCATGGGCGAATATGTGGTGAAGTTGCCAAATTCGCATCCACAGAGCACTTTACGTAATTTTTCAAGATTACCCAAAATTCACCATTTGTGACCTCGCCTTGCTTTTGGGGTTTTTAAAATGCAAATTGCACTTAAATAAAACCCAAAGGAAGGCGAAGTCTCCCCCCAACCCCCACAGCCAGCAGCCTGACATCCCTTTCTGGTGTCTAGTGGCCCCCTGCTGATTGCTGGCCATAGTAAATTCCTGGTGTCTAGTGGCCCCCCTTCCCACGGCTGCCAATTGCCATCCGCAAGCACAATCGAACCACACTATAAAAAAAAATATATATTGTTTTCATTAAATCCTTATCCCTGCCCTGGTGTCTATTGCCCCCACCCCACCACCGATCACCCTGCCCTGGTGTATAGTGGTGGTCACCCCCACCACCGACGACTGCACCCACATCCACAACAATACTGTATGAAACAAAATATTTTTATTTAATCCCTGGTGTCTAGTGGACCCTCCACCTTGTCAGGTAGTGCCCCCATCCCAGCCGTAAGTAGGCCACTGGCACAGCCCTCCACTCACCTCCATGGCCGCAGCCCAACTGAGCTCAATGAATGAGTGTGTGCTGTACAAGCACACATTCATTCATTGACAGCTTGAGGACATTTTCATCAATTTTAGGGGTAGAGAAGGTGAGGGGCTGCTCTGATTGCCTGCAGGGGCATGATAGGTGGAATGGGGTCCCACAATGCCATTTTCTCCCCCATCCTGCTGCCCCTGCTGGCTACCAGAGCAGCCCCCTCCACTTCTCTACAACCCTGAAAGTTGACAAAAATGGTGAGTTAGCTATCAATGAATGAAAGTGTGCCTGTACATAAACAAGCTCATTCATTGAGTTCAGTTGGGCTGCCATCTATGGAGCTGAATGGAGGTCTGTGCCAGTGACCCACTTAGGGGCTGGGGGAGCAGGGTTGGGGCACTACAAGACAGGTGGTAATACATTAGACACCAGGGATTAAATGAAAATCTTTTTTTATACAGTATTATTGTAGATGTGGGTGCAATTGGCTGCATCAGAGGGGGTGACCACTAGACACAAGGGAAGTGATTGGGATTTAATGAAAACAATATTTGATTTTTTTATAGTGTGATTGTGCTCGTGGAAGGCAATCGGCAACACGAGGGGGTGCCACTAGACACCTGGGATTTATTATGGCTGTAGATCAGCTGTGGAGGGGGGGCACTACCACTAGACACCAGGGATGAGTAGTTTTGTGCACTTTAAATCATGGATAACCCCTCTCTGTGAATTGTAAAATTTTGCGAATTCCACTCTGCAAATTGAGTGCTATTCACAACATTTTCCACGGAGTAAATTTTGTCGACTTTGCCCACCTCTACCTTCAGTGTAATCATGTCAGATGATGATAAGTGGCTAGGCAGCAGTGCTGCATGGCAGTTGGGAGGGCTAATGGGAATCTGGGGTAGAGAGAGGGTATCACCAGCAGAAAGAGGGGTGGTGCTGCTCTATATAGATCACTGATAAGATCCCAGCTAGAATACTGTGTCAAGTCGTGGACACTGCATCTCTAGGAGGACATAGTGTGGAGGTGGTCCAGAGGGTGGGGGGGGCAACTAAAATAGTGCAGAGGCTGCATCGGAAGCCTACAAGGAGAGACTAAAGGACATCAGTATATACACCATGGTAGGGAGAAGAAAGTGGGAGGATATGATAGAGACCTTTAAATATCTTTTGGGGGTAAATATGGTACAGGAGGGAAGTATTTTTCAGAATAAAAGGTGCTCTACATCAAGGGGACATGTCGTAAAGCTGGAAGGAGAATAGATTCAGGAGAGATGCGAGGAAATGCTTCTTCGTAGAAAGAATGATGGACTTATGGAACAGCCTACCAGTGGAGGTATTGGGAGTGAAAACAATGCTGGGATGCAAGAATGCATGGGATAGTCATTAGGTAATCTTAGTGGAAAGGAATGGGGGGAAGGAGAAAAAGCTAGAGCTCAGGTAGGGTTTGCAGTGACACTTTAGTGTAGCAAAATGGACAGACTGGGTGAGCAAAGAGGTCCTTAACTGCTGATAGATTCTATGTTTCTATGCTTCTTTGTAGAATGTAGGTATTTTAAAATGGGCAATCCATTTCAGATGATTCAATAGCTTTCATACCTTTCTTATCAATGTTAAATGGGTTGTTTTCCTCTTTTCCCATTTCCTACCCTATCTTTCAGTTCTAGATGCATAAGGATTTTCCTTAGATAGCATCTTTTGCAACAGCTTCTGTCTCTGGTGATACTATTTTTTTACAATTTCTGTGATAATGGGATAACACACTTTTAAATAGGGAAATAAATGTCTAGTTCTGTCATCCTCATAACTTGGGCAATATAATAAAATGTGTGTCACATCTTCAACAAATTTTGTACTGCAATCACAAAAAGTATTCATACATCCATTGCATTCAGGATAATGTAAATATAGGAATTTTGATGAGTAAATATCTAACCTAAAACTCATAAAAATATTTATTTTTCTTCCTGGATATGAGCCAGATATGTTCCTCAATCATGAAACAGTTTATTCTGAGCATACCACTTGCTGGACTTTATATTGCAAAATGTTCCAAGTCATCATTTTTAGATTGTAGGATCAGTTTTTCTGTTATCACTTTTAAATAAAATGGACTCATTTTAGCTTATCTTAGTTGATATGCCCATAAATGCAATAAATTAATTTAATCTACTTTATTCTTCTTATTTTTCTTTATTTCTTTTCTATTAGTTGTATTCTATCTCTCCTGAGCTCTGACTAGCCTGCTTCAGTCCTCTGCCCTGCCCAGCCCTATCTCCCACCTTCCCCAGGACTTACCTCACTCCTTGTTCCCCTGCGGATGACCCCCCAAAGGAAGGGTTGCCTGGAAGTTCCCTGTTCACCCCCAGACAGAGTTGAGCTTTGGTGAGGGAGTGAGAGCCACAGTCAGTGATGCAGGGCCTGCAGCAGGGTGGAGAGTGGAATCATGTACAGTTGAGGGATTTTTCACTTCTTTCTACCTGCCCTTGAACGTTGTTGAGGAAATGCTACTGACATCATAAGATCACAGTGATGACACTCCACTCCCTTTTTCAGGCTCCAAACTGCACTGCCACCTGTGGTCACCTGATGGCAGTGTCATGGCAGAGACCAGCAGTCCCTCAAGGAGTCAAGCATCCATGTGACACATAACCATATTCCCTGAGCAGCCCTTCAGCCCTCTGTCTGTTTCTCAACCCAGGTCACTGGTGTTGTAAGCGGTAGCACCACTACTGCTGCAGCAGTGGGTCAGAATATTTCTAATAACCATGGGGACTCTATAACTTTTACCATACATGACATCTCTCCTGTACATGAGTTGGTTAGGTTAGTATCAATTTGGTTTGGGCATTTAAGAGCCAATATGGCAATTTTCTGTTTTAACATATTCAAAATTTTGTTTCCTAGTTCTGCTCTAGATATTTCACTTGGTATAAATTTAGGAACCTACAATAACACTTATATAAGGAGGCAAACAGTTGTTCCAAACTCAGTGATTTCTTTTCATCCCTACATTTCTGCAATATATAAAGCAACACTAGATATTCTTGTGTCTGCTGCCTCTGAAAAAGGACCTACCAAAGCCCAGTAGGTTTATCCAGTGAACAAAATTCAAATAAATAAATTGCATAACTTCCATATTTCACGTTGCATCTAACAACAGGCATAAGCTTCAGAGGAAAGACCTGGTTGGTCCAAAAGCTTAGGCACTATTTACTTTTTGTTACAGCTGTGTCAGTCCAATGAAAGGTATCAAACCATTTGCTTCTCGATCTGTTCTCACAAGGAACAATAGGGCAACTAAACTAATTCTGTATGTCATGTTGAATCTAAATGCTGACTTAATCTAAATCAATTTGCTTTCATTTTATCCAGATGCATGGTCCAGTGATTTACGTTTATAAGATGTAGGCCTTGATAACATCTGATTTTACCTCTTCAGTTCTTCACCATAAAACCACCATTTATGTTTTCCCTTTTTCACCTCTGTATACCATTACCTTGCTTTGTTTCCTTATTGAGCTGGAGTTTTGAATCTTTACAGTAATTTTCAAGCCACAGAAGTTGGGGCATAAGTGAAATTAATATCAAAATGTTAGCATACATTAAACAGAGTACCATCTGTCCTTTAACCATGGGAGAAGGACCACCATAATTTTTTTTTAAATCCCATGGAAATCATTAATGAACAAGTTAAAAAGGAGAGGAGCTTGCAAGCATCTTTGCTTTACATCAGTGTTAGTTTTAAAAGGAGCAGACATATTTCCTCATTAACCATATCTGACTGTAGCACATGTATCTGAATAATAGTTAAGTACTATTCTTATGGCATGATTTACATCCCTTCTTTTCAGACTTTTCCATAGAAGCCAGCTGGACAACCCATTGAAGGCTCCCTTGAAGTCAATAAAGGATAAATACATTTTTATCTTTTTCCTCATGATGGCCCCTATGTATGATCCCATAGAGTGGCTATGCACTGTGTATCTTGGGCGCATAGCCATTCTGCACCCAATGTGCCCCCATGCAGGCTGCACCAATAGGGGCTGCTCAGCCCCAATGTCCATGGACTGCACCACACAGGGGGTGGGTTAGGGGTGTGCCAACACTACGTGCCATGCACAATGGTGCATAGTGCTGGCCATAGCTGTGTGGATGATGGTGCAGGGTACACCAGGGAGAACTCTCTCATAAGCCCCCTATGTGCCCCATGCACACACTGGGTCTCTGCCCAGATGGGACAGATAGCCTACACAACCACCAAGACCACTGCAGCTGTACCCCCCCATGGCTGCCCGGCACCACCCAGCCCAGCACACACTGATGCACAGCCCCTAGCAGGTGCCCCCCTCCCCACTCACCCAGCACAAAATCCACACAGGGGCACCAGCCAAAGGATGCTGCCCCTCCCAAATGGCACTGCCAGCCCACCCCTACCACAAGTCCCCCAAGGCATATGGTGGGGTACAGTGCCCCTCCCAGCACCACCAACAGACCCCCCACCATGTCCCTGTGCACCACTCCAATGCCGCATTGCAGGAGGGCTGGTGGCATTGCCATCCTCTCATCTCCACAGTTGCCTGCTGTTGGTCATCCTCTGGGCACGCTGCCATGTCCCACCTCCTGAACTAATTGCCCTATGACAGACTACAATTGCCTGCACCCCTGCACCCAGGGGCCACTTTTCTTTTACTTGGCCCAGCTTCCAGTGCCTTCCACCCAGCCTGCCAATGACCTTCAAAGACATCGAAGACTGCAGTAGTTAGCATTAAAATAATTAGTCCCCCCAATATAATCGGCCTAGGACCCATCCCGTCTTAAGGTAGTGAGGTCCCCTCCATAGTACGTGTTTAAAAAGTTGCCCCAATTTTATTTTCCTTCTCCTGGGTGACCATAGCTCCCTTCCTCTTTGGCTGGGTGGCAATCCATCAGTGACTGTTGCAAGAACCCTCCATCGCAGCAGAAGGACATCACATCGCCCATCCTCCATCCTTTCATCACTTGCATCTCCAGCTTCCGGACCAGCCTGCATCATTCATCTTATTCATCCCCTCATCTTCTTCATCTTGTTGCTTTCAGTTTTCCTGCCAGCCTATAAGACCTATCAGTCATGAAGGTACTGTACCAACCATTCAAGCTAGCTAGCCACCACCTGCTCCTCACCAAAAAGACTAGTTACCCTACTGTAATGACACATCATACACTGGTGTATTTCTAATTACCCTTAGCCATGGTGGTTATGGTTTGGTAACTCTGCTACTAATAACTTCTGCAGACATAGGCACTGGGTGATCCTTTTAGAGTGTATATTACATATTGACATTATATTTATGACTGCCTAGCCCTACATCCACTGTATTTAGTAGTTGTATAGTTACCTTCCATCACTAGTATTGTGTAGTGCATGACAATCATTGTAAGTGCCTTTTCCTTGTATATTGCAACCAAATACCCCCTTATTTTTCCAGTGGAACAAGTGGCTGTCACAATAAAAAGCTATCTGCTTGCACCTAGAAACATTGTGCCCACCTCTCCTTGACAAAAGAGATGAATCACCCAACTACATCTGGTCACCACATTTTCATCTCTGATTATATGTGGGGTGGGGGAGTACATGGTGAACCCAGAGTGCCTCTTGACCTTAAAGTAGAATGTTACTATGATATATTATGAAATAAAGTGAGTAGTCCAGCCTTTATCTTGTTACAGTATATTTGAATTTTCTGAAATTTAAAAGCATCAAATGCATTTCCTGGGCAGAGTACTGGACTGGTGCTCAAACCTTCCCTGTACACCATGCAAAGTGGAATTAGCATTAGCTGTTAAAACAGTTGCTCTAACAACATCCCTGCTAGAGGAAAACATTACCCAAGGCTACATAAATCAGGATGGGGCATGTTGAAATGTGGATAATTGGGTTTAGTTTGCATTTTGAGTTTTCACTAACCCTTTAAATAAGCTACGTTAGTATTCTCATCTGTAAAATTTAGTAGAAGGACACCACAGTGATTGAAATTTTGAATGGTAGTTAAGTATCCTGGGGAAGTAAAGTGCTCAATGAAAAAAAGATCCATACAGAATAGAAATGCTCACGTTTGGTGGTACATAAAGTTTGGATTTGCTAAACTATACAAAAATAATTCAAAAAGTCAGCAAACCATGGTACTCGACAGTTCACAAAGATTATATGTTTCTTATTCTTCACATGGGGTTGAGCTGCTTCAGTGAATTCAAATCAGGAATTCTGTATCAAATTTCCTTTAAACAACTATCTGAACTGAAAAATGCCAAACAAGTGGGGAGCACCTCCTGAGAGCCATAAGTGGATTGTTGCTGCTCCGAAAAATACTTTCTTCTTGTGCACGCATTCACCACATCTGTCTCATGGTGTCACATATAATACAAATCAAGGTTTGTTTAAAAATAAAGCTGCAAAATATAGATGGACAAAAGGTGATTTGATGCATTTTATTGGGCTTCTGAAAAAGTTTCAGTACACAACTTGTCAGGCCTGCACAAGGCCATTATTAGCTGGGTAATATGTAGGCATGAAAGCTCATGTACTAACACTTTTTGGGTGATCCAATGAAATGTAGCAATTATCTACTTTGTAAATGTGTTTGTACAATGACTTGTATTGGTACAAACATTTTTGTGGAAATAAATATAACCAGACAACATACAGAACAGTATTGAACTTCTAGGCATCAGCGGTCGAAAGAAATGTCATTCTTCATATGTAAAGTATATAGTATGCGTGGGCTACACTCACACATACATTTCTATAGAGTGATACAAATGAGAAGGCAGACTGGCATTTGTACAGTATTTCTAAATCCATGTCCCTGGTCTTCTGGTGCTCCCTCATCCCATCCTCCCACCCTTGTCACTTTTCACTGTTTTAACCTTACCTGCTAATTACAGTAGATTGTACTCTGTGACATACTGTACCAGCTCTTCCAAGCCTACTGCTCTAAGTCTTATTTAATGTCTCCCCATACTGTATGTTTCCCAGCTGCTGTTCTCAACTTGCATCATTACTTTTTTTCTTAACTACACCCACCTCTGCCTTCACCACTATACAATTCTTTTCTTTTGCTGGTCAATACACTGTAAATAAAAAAAAAAAACTGCTGCATTTCCTACATTGCCAATAACTACAGTATGCTTATTTTATTCTTTATAAACAATTCCTGAAGATCTAAAATCATAATAGCTATTCTGACGTTATTACCTACATTATTTTCTGCATGAATTTAACTGTTTTGTTTGATTTGCAACTTGTACACTGATGCATCAATCTTTTGTTGTTCTTAATACATACTTAATTCTTTATCACTTTAGTGAAAGTTGATACACATCGAGTGTGGCCACTGATGCAAATGGAGTTAAGTTTTGGTTCAGATACTGGCCTACTGTATGTTTGTGAAGCATTGGAATTTATGAAGCATATAGAATTGTAGCTTGAAAATGTTGCCCCTCTATTCATGAGGCAGATTTTCTGTTTTTCTTTAATTAATTTTTATTTTATTTGTTGACTGGAAAAAATAACTAAATCCAAGGGCTGATTGCTTTCAGAGCACAAATTACCAGGCTGTATTGGGGCTGGGGAGGTTTACCTGTGTTTGACTCAGCTGTTTGTTTTTTTCCCTGTTTGTTTAGCAGGGTATTTTCTCTGATAAATTGTTGTGTAGGCTGTCTTGCTGACAGGAAGGTCAACACTCATCGTAGTGGTGGGTCACAGTTTTTAGCTGATTGCTCGAGAGGGCACAGTTGGCCCAGAACTCCTTCCCTCACCCACCACCCGTACCATTTCCTTTATACCAGGGTTCTGAATAATTTCCTCAAGAGGGCGAGGTGCATACCAATGTCATATCCTTTCCAGGACGCTGCACTGACAATATAAGAGTATGCATTATATAATATATATATTTATATTTATATATAACAAAACAATAACTGGGGAAAAAAATACACAGGATAAACAGAAGGTAGACAGACATGTGGGGAGTAGTGCAATGTACTGGCTGTGGGGCAGCAGTCTTCCGGGAGTCTTTCTGAGGCTGAGATGCTGCCCTATTTGCAGGCAACTCTTTGCCCTGAGGGAGGAGGTTGCCTGTCTTCAGGCCACACTGGACAGTAGTAGGGAACCTTCCCACCCAGGGAGCACCAGGGTCACCATCACTACCTCAGAAATTGCCACAAAAGCACAGCAGTTGGACCACAGTGGGCTCAGGGAGGGTGAGAGTGGTGGAACAGAGGCACACCCAGTCAGTTGTACCACTCCACAATCCATACACCATTCTGATGGAGCATAGTTCCCCTATGGATGCACCCACAGAGGAGACCAAGGAGGCTGTGGACAACTGTCACAAGGGAGCCCCACAGGAAGGAGGCAGAGGACACCACAGGGAAAGGAAGCAGCTCTGGGTGGGGGACTCAGTTATTAGGAGGATAGAACTGGTGGGGAGCAGGGAAAACTGAAGTAAGATGCCTGCCTGGCACCATGGTTTGAGGGACAGGAAGTGCATCCTCAGGATCGCGAGAACAGCTGCAGGGAGACTGAGCTGGACATCATTGTCCACCTAGGGATGAATGACTTGGCTCAACATGATTAGAGCAGTGCAGGAGGAGTTTGTGGAGTTGGGGAGGGCTTAAGGCAAGTAGCACACATGGTATCCTTCTCAGAGGTGCTGCCTGTCTATGGCAAGGGTGAGGTGAGGGTACTTCACATCATGCGATTCAATGAATGGTTGAAAAATGGTGCAGAGCACAGGGTTTGGCTTCACTGGAGACTGGGGTTCCACCTGGAGGGATATCAGCCTATACTGGCAGGATGGTCTGCATCTGTCCAGGAAGGAACAAGTCCTCTGGGAGATCTGTTTAAATGCTTCATTGGCAAGCTTTTAAACTAGTCAAGGGGTGAAGCACTGATAAGCAGCAGGAATTCCCAGCCTCCCTCACAAAACAGGGTACTAAATGAAGTAAAAGACCAAGGTAGAAAGGTCAGTAGGGAGCAGGACAGGGGTAAATGGAGAAAGCAAAGTCAATGAGGACAGGGATGGTGCTACAAGAGGTAAAGTCATCAAAAAATGGAGAGCAATGAGTACAAATGCCCATAGTCTGGGTAACAAGCTTCCTGAATTAGTGGCCTTGATGGAAGAGGAACATCTGGATATTGTGGCAGTCACAGAAACATGGTACACACAGAACCATGACTGGGCTGTAAACATACCAAGATACACTATCTACAGGAGGGACAGGGAGGGTTAAAGAGGAGGAGGAGTAGCTCTCTACATAAGGGAAGGAATCAAAGCAACAGAACAAAAGGGTAAACAGGGAGGAGAGGAAACACTGTGGGTCAATTTGGAGAAGAGTAATGGTACCACAATCCACACAGGGCTTGTGTACAGATCCCCATCTCAGGGGGAGGAAATGGACAAGGAAATGATAGAAAGTATCCTTAGAATGGCAGAAAAAGGGGAGATATTGCTGATGGGGGATCTGAATATGCCAGATGTTAACTGAAGTGCATTTGCAGCGACCACTTCTAAGAGAGGGGTCATTCTAGATGCCTTACAGGGGGCATGTCTCAGACAACTAGTATCGGAACCCACTCAAAAGGGAGCAATTTTAGACCTGGTACTGTCAAATGGAGAAGGAGAGAGGATCACAGATTTAGAAGTGGGTAGTCATCTGGGAACTAGTGACCATCGAACAGTATGGTTCACGATAAACACAGCAGTAGAGTCAAGCCATACAAAGGCAAAGGTACTGGACTTCAGGAGGGCTGACTTTGCCAAATTGGATGAGGAATGCACTAGCAAATGGGCAGGAAGGAGGGGTGGAAGAACAATGGGGAATAATCAAAACTGCTATCATAGAGGCAACAAGCCTTTGTGTGAAGCAAATAAACAAAACAAAATGATGTAAGAAACCACTATGGTTCTCAAAGGAGGTGGCAGGGAAGGTAAGGGAGAAAAAGAGAGCATTCAGGAAGTACAAGGAATCACAGAAGGAGAAGGACAGAGAATTGTATCAGTTAAAGCAAAAGCAAGCAGGAAAGGCAATCAGAACAGCAAAGGCCCAAACCGAGGAAAAGATAGCCAACTCAGTTAAGAAGGGGGATAAAACCTTTTATAGGTACATCAGGGAGCAAAGGAAGACCAAGGGAGGGATAGTGAGGCTTAATAAAGGGAGGGGGTGCAGAGGGTGACTGTGAAAAGGCAGAGATACTAAACAAATATTTTGCTCAGTATTCACAAATGAAGAGGGGAGTACTTAAAGCAAACAAAGGAACACGCTGGCTATGGGGTTGATACCAGCCCATTCACAGAAGAAAGGGTTCTGAAAGAACTCTTAAAACTGAAGGTGGATGAAGCAATGGGGCCTGATGGGATTCATCCCAGAATTCTAAAAGAACTAAGGGTAGAACTAGTGACACCACTGACTACCCTCTTTAATAAATCATAGGAGGATGGGGTGGTACCTGAGAACTGGAGGAGGGCAGATGTTATTCCACTTCACAAAAGTGTGAGCAGGACAGAAGCAGGAAACTACAGACCTGTTAGTTTAGCCTCAGTGATTGGGAAAATGATGGAATCACTTCTGAAGAAAAGAATTGTTGAGTACCTAGTGGCCAGAGGGGCACAGGACCCAAGACAGCATGTATTCACAGCGGGAAGGTCATGTCAGACGAATCTAATAGATTTCTTTGACTGGGTGACCAAAGTAGTAGATCAGGGAGGGGCTCTGAACATGGTCTACCTAGACTTTAGCAAGGTATTTGACACAGTCCCACACAAAAGATTAATATACAGGTTGGCCAGCCTGGGAGTGGGTCCCAAGATGGTAGCCTGGGTAAAGAATTGGCTGGAGAACAGGACACAGAGGGTAATAGTAAACGGAGTCCACTCTGAAGAAAAGGGTGTTACTCATGGGGTACTGCAGGGTTCAGTACTAGGACTGGTCCTCTTTAATGTCTTTATAAGAGACATTGCAGTGGGACTGGAAGGAAATGTATGTCTCTTTGCAAATGACACAAAGATCTGCAACACAGTTGATACACAAGGTGAGGTGGAAAGGATGAGAAGGTACTTGGCAAGGTTGGAGGAATGGTCAAATGTATGGCAGCTTAGATTCAATTCTAAGAAGTGCAAAGTAATGCACCTGGGAAACAAAAACCCAGGGGAAGAGTACACAATGGAGGTGAGATACTAACAACAACAAAAATGGAAAGGGACCTGGGGGTAGTCATATCAGATGACCTAAAGGTGGGCAAGCAATGTGAGAGGGCAGTAAGGAGGGGTGGGGGATACTGGGATGCATAGGGAGAGGCATCACCAGTAGAAAACAAGAAGTTGTTATCCTCTGTACAGACTGCTGGTGAGACCCCATCTGAGTACTGTGTGCAGTTCGGAGACCCAGTCTCCCAAAGACATAGACAGATGGAGGCAGTCCAGAGGAGGGTAACTAAAATGGTGCAGGGTCTGCACTGAAGACATATCAAGAGAAACTTAAGGAGCTTAATATGTATAGTCTCGAGGAGAGAAGGAGAGTTGGGACATGATAGAAACTTTCAAGTACCTCAAGGGAATCAACAAAGTCCAATAGAGTAGCATATTTCAGAAAAGAGTGTGCAAGAACAAGGGCACAATTTGAAGATAGAGAGGGATGGCTCAGAGGTAATGTGAGGAAGTATTTTTCATGGAGGGTTGTGGATGCATGGAGCAGCCTTCCTGAGGAGGCTGTGGAGTCAAAAACAGTGGTGGAATTCAAGAATGCATGGGATAGTCATAAGGCATTTCTAGGGGTGAGGTAGGTAGAAGTAGGCTGTTGGTTAGCTAGGATCTGCAGCTCTTCCATTAGGTAGGAAATGGGCAGACTGGGTGGGCCAAGCGGTCCTTATCTGCCATCAAATTATTTTTCTATGTTTCTATGAAAGGGACCCTTTGCAGGCTGAGCACAGGCTTTGATGAGCAGAACATAATAATGGTATTGGTAGTGAGCAGTATTTGTGTGAATTAGTCATTATGAAAAAATGGACTAAAATGATGTATCAGTATGAGGGATTTGTAGATTAGTACAGCAGATTAGTACATTATACTGTCAATAACACTTAGGTATTTGTTCTGTCAATTAATATAATATACAGCATAGGCAACAATAGTAAACATAGCAACATGCATTCACAGGGTGGCTCCAAGGGGGGGTCATAGAGGCTGGATCCCCCCTAAAATGTTATTTGGGTATCAAGCTAGCCTATATTTCTGGGATCAGTCATGGCTATTTTATTAATTAATCCCTCCTACACTTTAGGTCTAGGGCCTCTGTGCTTTATACAGGTTACAACAGTGCATTCTAGCAACACATATAGTACAGTTGCAGATAGACGCAGATGATTAGTGACCCATGACCTGCACCTTTGAAGAGATAATAGGAAGGGGCAGTTCATCCAAAGGAAGAGAGTTCAACCGGGATTATTCAGCTATGGAAAAAGCAATACTGACCATGTTTGTATTGGCATGTGTGCCTCAAGAAGAGGAAGGTCTAAGGAACACAGGTGACCTGGGAAGCCTTCAGTCTAAAGAACATTGATATGGGAGAGAAGTCAGGGTTGCTCTGAGATTTAGCTATCATGCAACAAGAAGTGTAGTCTCTGCAAACTTAGGGAAGGGGACATAACAAAACTTCTGGTATATATTGCAGTTGTGGGTTCTGAAAGGGTCCTGCAAGGCAGTCCAACAGATATTATTGTAGACTGTGTACAGCCAAGAGGCATCTTTTGCTGCAGCCTGAGTATTTTGATCTTTTTGGCATTAAGCAGTATTCTGTTTCTTTGGAACCAGTTTTGGACAGAGGTAAAATCATCATTCCATGTTTCAGAGAGGTTGGAAAGGGACTTGGAACTGTGGCAAATGGTCAACTCATTGGTGCACAAGGGAACATTGCTGTGTTGGCAGACCCTATGGAGATTGTTAATGGATAGGAAGTATAGAAGAAAACCTAAACAATATAATTGAGCTATCCTGTACTTTAGAGGCATGGATCTGAGAGATTCTTACCTACAGAAACATGTTGGGATCTGTCGGAGGAGTTTCCAGTCCAGGAGGAAGACTTAATGAATACGCCAAAGGTTTAGGAATTTAGATATGAGGATACTGAGGTCAACAACATCAAAAGCTTAAGTCAGATCCACATATACTGCATCAGTAAGACAACCTTCATCAGTGACTTTGAGGGTATTCTCTGCTAAAGTGATCAAAGCAGTATTGTACTGTCTTCCTTCCTCAAGTCATGTTGCTGCAGAGTGAGGAGGTTTAGCTGGTCATGTAAGCATAATACCTGTCAAAGTGGGCGGTATTGGGGAATACCAGACTGCACAGGGGTATAATGAGGCCCAATGTCACAGGTAGACAGCCTTATAGCCCCTGGAATGTCCTGTATTCCCCAAAACCTTGGAGGGTATTATGTGCTTTAGAAATGGGATTGTGAAAAAATGTTCAATAAAACTTAAAAAAAATAGCTTAATATAGGTTTTTGATAAAATAGTTCCTCCGCCTTGATTAGAATGATGTGTTTTTTAAGAGTATGAACTCGTGTCCTACTGGAGGCTCTGTATTTAAGAAAAAAGAAGATCTTGTTGAATGCAGCCTCCCTCCCATAGCAAGAAACTGAGAGAGTGAGCACGATCGGCAGGGGAGTTTATCAAGGATGTGAGCGTCTTTATGAGAGAGTGGTTTTTTTTTGTCTCCCTTTGTTTTAACAGTGGTTGCTACATGGGAGAAGAAAGTGCCATGTATGATGTTGTGCATGGTTGGGAGACTGAGCGTGGTGGGGAGATCAGGAAAGTAGTTGGGTGAGGAGGAAAAAAAAAAAGATATGTTCCTCTTGTGCCTAAATGCGGGGAGAAATTCTGTTACCAACTGTTAATGGGGTGATTTCTGTGTGGACAGACAAGATACAGCAAAAGATTAATATCGATGCTGGGCATGACAGGAGCATAGATTGATGAGTGGAGGTGGAACTCTGTTAACTGTGGCTGTCCAGACATGTATACTCATTGCCGGCTTCCTCATGAGTCCTACAACGGCTGGCTTTTGAGGAAGGAGCCCAAGTAACTGTGTCAGTGAATGCCAGTGTGCTGTGTTTTAAAAGCATTCATTTTAATATTTTTTTTATTTATTTGACAGTATGAGGTTGTGAGGGAGTTGAATTTTCTCACAGGGAAGAGTTGTCATTCTTGATCACTGGTCTACTATGAAAGTGGTAAAAATGGTGGCTAGTTCAAACAGAATTTTTACATTGCACAAGGATACCAGCTTGCATTTGGGGCATGTTGTTGGCACTAGTTATTCTTAGGGTTCTACTAAAAAATACCTGCCTGGCAAAGTAAGTGTGCTAGCCAATCAGAATACTAGAATTTACATAGCCATTTTCTAAACATAAATATATTTTGCTAGAATTTACATAGTCATTTTCTAAACAGAAATAAATTTAAGAGAAAATAATTTTTTTTTCCAGGGGTTTGCTTAATGGGTATAGGATATAAATATGGCAGTAGTTCTCAATAAGTGAGGAGTTTCCTCCCATGGGTGCAAGTACAATGTGGATCTCCTTCCAATTAGGAGGTAGAGTTAAGGAGAAGATGAGATATAAGTCAAAAACTATTATTGGGGGCTGGTCATTGGCAGGTGCTTCACACCCCTTGAAGACCTGTTGCTTGAACGCTGGGGTAGAAGGATAACAGGATTCATGTGATAATCTTCACTGCCTACTAATATTTTATATACTGCTGGTCTGTTCTTTTCACGTCTATGACAGCTTTATTTGAACCGGCACATTTGGAAAGCTGTAATGTTGGCATAGCCATAGGAACTGTCAGCAACAGCATTTGCATGTTCGTGCTTTAAACTGCTGAGTGGCATGACTGCAACTATTTATAGTCTGAACATGTTTTTGCATTGGTTTTCAGATTTGCACACACAGTTTGCCTGAATAAACACCAAAACTTATTTAACTGGTCAGTAAAAGTTTTGTTTTTTTTTTTTTTACAGCAACCCACTTTTAAAAGAACATTTTGTGAATGTTAAGCATACATGAGAGACTGCGGGAGTTACTGATTTTTGGACAAAGTGGCTGCTAGCTTCAAGAATCTAGGGTCAAGCCCATTGCTGCCAGCTCCACCATTAGGTAGGGAAAGCTATGTTTGCACTGCAGGTCTTTGCAGGGGAGACTGAAATTTGAAGTTTATTTATATTTAGACAGGATAAGGCACGAAGCATGAGCCTGTTTACAGGATCATCCTGTAATTGAGATTGACTCAAAGTAGAAAGGAGGGCAAACATAGCTGGAAAGGTTTATAATGTTTACATTAAAAGGTTTACTAGATGTTGGAGTCAGAGCAAAGCGCCATCATGTAAGATGCTAATAGTTTTTAGCTTGGAACTTATTGATTAGAAAATTCATAGCTGGCCAGAACTTCTAGGGATACCAAGACTGTGGGTCTGTTTTGACTTGAAATATTTGGATTTAAGTATCATTATCTCCTGCTTGCATTGATTTTGTATGCACCTGTAAATTGACCAGCATTCAGGAAAATGAAGAGTTTGCAATATGATTAGTTGGTTTTAAATGTCCTCCTTTTGTCAGCCATCTGTTAATAATCCCTGCTTAAGTTGGATGGCAAGAGGAAAGTATTAATCCTAAATCATACTCAGTTTCATATGAAAAATTCAGCAACAGAGTCAATATCAGGGAGCAGCCGCAGTCCTGGACCAGTCTATAGAGAGAATTTCTGACACAGTAGGGGCAGTGTTAGTAGTAGAGAAGGAGAGATAGGTTATTATTTTGGGCAGTAGCCACTGAAGTTTGCAGGACCAAACACAATATGTGGTGCAGTGGCTACTGACGGAATCAAGGACTCCAACCCCTTTAATTCTGTCCACCTGGTTTGTTAGAATCCAATCTAACATGGTATAATTATGACTTTTAAGATTCAGGTAGGTAGGAATAGCTATGTGTTGGCTAAGGTTCAGATTCAGTCCTTTTTGTTTTATCCCTGCACTCCAGATCTTGCTGGCACCCTGCCTCTGCCTGGGACCCACCCTCCCATTTAAGCCTTCATTTTCTTTGTTTTAATTTAAATGCCCCTCTCTCACTCTACCCTCCCCCAAATCTCAGCCAGCTTGAACTAATCCCTGTTTGTTCTTTTCCTCAGGCATCCCGCTTCAGCCCAATGGGGCTAGCACCACACCCACGGTGTCCTCTGTGTAGCTGCCTGCCCACCTCCTCAGCGAGAACAAACAGCCTGCCACCCACCCTAGAGCCACTGCTATCAGATATGGACTCAGACCTTGCTCCGGCAAACAGACTGCATTTCTCCAACTGGAATTTTCATTTTGAAAGACAGGTGCCTTTTCCTAGAGGAGCCTTATTGGCCGTCACCAACCCAGGAGCTCTCCTGATTGGCTACTCCTGCCCGGCACTTTCAGATGCTGCCTAACAGACACTGCAGATTAAATTTTTAATGACTAAGAACCCTAGGTTTTATACAGATTTTTTCTCTAATTTCTCTGTCTATTGCTATTTTCTGCAAGAAGAATAAGCTATCTATGTGCTAGTGGACTCCACACTTGATTTGTTCCCGTTGGCACTGTGCGCTGGCTCCCCACCCACCCTGTCTAGACACTTTCATATATAATCTTCCAGGGGCCACATGCCTACCCCTTTAGGCACCTGTAAACTGTTTGATTTCCCATTTGCATCCTATTCACCATTGCCACTAGGGGCGCTGAACTACCTGAACTACTTTTTTGAAAATTGTATCTCTCTCCTAATACTCTGCCTCTTCCTGAAACGGCTATCTTAGGCCCAAGATCTCTGAAACTATCCCCTAATAGATGAATCTAAGCAGTACTCACTTCCTAACCCTTTCCAAATACAACACCTTGCTAAGCTGAGTGCACCCACAATGTCACTCATGGCCACCTGGATCTTACAGGGTGTCATCTCATTCTATCTTATTTGCATCCTCGGACCCCTGCCCCATTGTAATGCATCCAACCAAATACCCAGTATAACTGTTCATGGGTAGTGCTAAATGTGTATGGAACTGAGACCTCATCTTATCAAGTGGAGAACAGCAACAACCAGCTTCCACGATCTGCTGTCTGTTATACCAAGCCAATGATCCCCTATGGTTCCACTCCTCCCTGGATTTGTTATCCACTTTGGAACTACAAAAGCACGTGCACCCAGCAAAAGAACCTGGACACAAATTAATAAACTTCTACTGGACCACCTCACTCAACTGCTTCTACTCCTAATCCTACTGTCAGGCAATGTATACCCAAACCCTGGTCCCTCCCCATGATTAGTGCACAGCCATGAAAACCAGCAGGGCTTAGGCTAACCTCAATAAACATCTGTAGCATTCTCCCTAAGATGGACAACCTGAAGGTGTGGGTTTCTTATCATAACCCAAATGTTCTGTCTGTTGTGGAATCCTGGCTGTCCCCAAAGATAACAGATACTGCCATCGCATTACCTGGTTACACCCTGTTCAGACAGGATCACCTCTCACAAAGAGGTGGTGGCCATGTCATTTTCATTAATGATTATCTACAGGGCATGGCCCACCCCTTCCCCAGCACTAGTGAGAACTTGCAAGCTCTGGCCATCAAACTGCTCCTAGGAGCACACAATAGGGTGCTTACACTGCTCTCTGTCTACATCCCACCTAAACTGACCAAGGATGGCACCTGCAACCTCATGGACTATATCAGTACCCTCAGCCTCAACACTGAAATCACACTACTAGAAGACTTTATCATCAACTGGCTCTCCCCAGCATCTGCCACTATTAAGGATACCCTGGCATCCATCCATCCACTTCTCTCAAATGGTAGAGACAACAACTAGAATCAATTACAAGACCGCACCAGTACCCTGCTGGATTGGGTACTCACCAATCGTCCTGTTCATATCAACAATATTACTGTTTTCCCAGACTTAATGAGTGACATCTCCCCTGTTACATGCATCTGGAATAACAATTACTGCAAACCTCCCATCAGAAATATATTGAACCATGTCCTCCTAAAAGGCCATCTACAACAGCTAAAAGTCAACCTAACGTACCAAGACTGGACTGACCTGTATGAAGCCAATGATGTGGAAATAGCCCTTGACCTCTTCATAAGTAAATTCAATGCTGTCTGCAACAAGCATGCACATATAAAAACAAGAACAGTCAAAGGACCCTTCAACCACTGGATTATCCTGACCTACCAGAGCAACGATCTACAAGAGATCATCTTTGGCAAATGGCTTGAGAGCATGGCACCACCACAAACATCCAACAGTACAAAAAAGCCTGAAATGATTGCACGAAAGCTATCCATAATGCAAAAAGTTCATGCTATAAACAAGCCCTCACCAGATCGTGGAACAGCAGCAAGTCCTTCTGGGACAACTTCAATGACATCACTGGGAAGGACCCCTAAACCACTCCAACAATGCTCACCATTGATGGGGTACCATCCTTAGACCCTCTACTCATTGCCAACTCGCTGAATAACACATTCACTATCCTAAGTAGTGTTCTCTGTGATGTTTTCAATCCCCTACCCCCCAAAACCACAAGGGAAATCAGCTGTTCCCCACAACCAACTGCTATTTTGTTTCAAAGAGTCTGAAACTGATGCCAGAATATATCTGGAAAAGTGTACTGAAATCAAGATGCAATGGACTCCTGGACCTTAATTTCGTTAGAATGGCACTTGAAGAAATTCTTAGCAACCATTCCTCTGCCACTCCCACTCCCAATGTTGGAAATCTGTGACAGTTACTCCTGTGCCAAAAGTGGGGACCAGACACTGCACAACAACTACAGACCAATTCCATACTCCCTCCCCCACTTTCTGGAGCCTTACAGCGAACTGTGGCTGATCAGCTAACTGCTGTGTCCTGAACAACATGGGGTCGGGGTAGACACAATGCCATAACAGCCTTACTTGAATTTACAGGCTTCATCCACCATGCCTTAGACCAAGGCCATGTGGTAGGGTGGCATTCATTGACCTATCAAAGGCATTTGATATGGTGCACCATGGGCTCCTCCTCAAACAGCTAACAGACATTGGACTCTCATCAGAAATGTGGGACTGATTTAACAGCTACCTGAGCAACCACTACCAGCTGGTCAGGATTGGGGAAGTCCTTTCTGACAGCAGACCTGTCAGATCTGGTGTACCACAAGGATCCATACTAGGACCATTGCTGTTCAGTCTATTCTTAAATAATCTCTGTGATTCCTGCCCTTGTTAAATGCTCCTTTACGCAGACGATGCGGTCATATTCACCAGCAACCATTGCCCTGAACTTCTAGAGGCTGCTCTATAAAGAGGCTTTGCATCTGCAGAAAAGTGGTTTAAGGAGCATAGACTGGTTATGAACTATAAAAAGACTAAGACCATGATGTACTCTACCCCCCCACAAAGCAAACTCAAAACCTTTCTCCTTGCAATCAGGAATGATGGCGGTGCCACTCTGGAGCTTGTTCACAATTTCAAATACCTGGGCCTCACAATTGATTCCACCCTGCCTTATGCCTCAGCATTGACAATACCTCAAGGCTATCAATACAAGTATCAGGATCCTCTACCAGCACAGGGACTGCTCCATATGTAAGCACTGAACATTGCCATCAACAGTTCAATTGTCTCACTCATCGACAAGACTCTGAGCTGGTGATCTATGGGTCTACAACAGATACACCCTTCACTGCATCTCTATTGCCATAAACAAAGCATGCTCTCTTCTCACAGGTGCTGCTAGATTCATGCACACCTGTTATCTCTATACCCTGGCAAGCTGGTTACAGCTTAATGGAAGAATCAGATATCAAACCTGCCTCCTCAACAAAAAGTCTCCCTAAATTTACTTCCACCAGATGTACTGAACCTACTGACCCTGCCTCAGGGTTAAAAACAGACCAGAAACTCTGCCACTCAAGTATGCCATGTGCCCAGATGCTGCACTGCTTTGGCACAGTGGGTGTTCTCTTACCATGCCCTCCCTGGACAAACGCTCTACCTCAAGTCATTACCAATGCTGTAACAATTGGCTCTTTCAAACAAAAACTTAGCCAGCACCTTAGTGCCACTTGCACCTGTGCGTGCTTCCACTAGACCCCCTTCAAGTCAGTAACCTTAGTTGCTGAAGTCAGTAATCCACCATAAGCACTTAATTACCCAGTCAACTGTACCACTGGGTAGCCCTGCCTCAGCACTTCCCTGACCCCCCACCCTCCCACCTTGGCACTGCCTCCACCTCACCCCCACTTCAATTACCTAACCCTATCCACTTACTCTATCCCTCTCCCTGTCCTCTCCTCTCTATCCCCTCCCTATGTGTCCAGTCCTAATGTTTTATGCCTCCCCAGGATGCAGACATACATTGTACAATGCCTCAGTAGAGTTTACCCCTATGCATTAATTGTATTGTTAGACATCCTTTGCCAACCATGTATACTTGTCTCAGTTTTTTGTACCATTCTGTATTTTGTCAACTGCCGTGGAACCAATTAACGAGCAACCGCTCTATGGTGTTATCCAAGATTTCAGTAAAATGTAAAAAAACAATATTAAAAATTAAGGTTTAGGTTTTAAGAATATAATTGCAAAAGAGACTGATTAGTTTTCTTCCAATCAATGTTGAAATCTCCAAGAATTAGTGTGCCATACTAGTGTCAATGATTTGGGTTAGGCCAGAGGTATGGCCTTTTGGGGTTTACAGAAACAACAGAGGTATAGTGTTTTACAGGAGCCTTTGACCAGTTCTGATATTTGCTAGACACACAGAGAACCAGTAAAGACAATGTTGAAGATTTTATTAAATATCAGATTATTGTTTAAAGAAACATCTCTTTTCCGGCCTCCTATGTCACGCCTTATAAATCTATGATCTTCCAGAGAGCAAGCAGAGTCTGGGGCTATAGGTTTTCATCAAGATTCTACTATACATCTGATAACTCCCCAGGACCCTCTTTCCTGCTAGCACCATGTCTCAGAGTGGGGGATGGCCATAGCCCAATGGTGACTCCTGTGTCTAGGGGTATTGGTATGGTAACGTCTAACCAGGAGCCAACACCTGTAAACAGCTCATGTTCTGGCTGCCTCCTTCTTTTTCATGACCACTGAGGTGCCACTTATAAAAGTCCCTCTACCCCCCCTGGCAGAGCTACTCTCCATTTTCTCCCCCATTTGAGTGGAATGAATCTATTAAGTGAGTGGCACCACCACTACTCACAGGAACAAACTGCCCATCCTGGACTCTGGGTACTCCTCTTCCTCCCTCATCACCAGGGCCCCTTGGTGGCATCAGCTCCTTGGAGCCACCATTGTTGATCAAAAAGGCAGATTTTATTTGCACTAACTTAATTACAAGTACTTTTCAGGCAACCCAGGAGAATAGCGCCTCACTTAACTTAACTGCAAACTTTGTTTAGGCAGGCTTCAAATACTTTAACTCTAGCCCCTTTCTGGTTATTAATAGTAAATTAATTCAGAAAACAGGGTGCCACAACTGAGTCACAGAGAGCTCACAAAACACCAACATTTTATTTATAAGGTACTGTGCACAATACTGGTAAGGTGACTGTGGATTATACAGATAGAGCCCAATCAGGGGCCCATTCAAAATCAGTATGTACAAGTTGTGCACCTGTAAGCAGTGGGAACAACAGTTAGCAGCAAACTGAAAATATTTTTAACATTACTTACAGCTTTTAGGTGTCCTCTCACAGCCACATGGGGATGGCCTTAGGGGCATACCCACTCACTTAATGACTCTGCAAACAGTTACTCCATACAGACTTTATTCTTAACCAAGTGAGGAATATACCCTCCTAATTAGCAACCTACTGGCACCCAGACAAGGGCACCAAGAAATATGAGGTACTCAACAGGCTTGCGGCATCTTATCCTATTTCTCAAGTTTTGATATCACAGCACTAAATCAGTTCAACTGCATGGATTGGCAGGACTTGCCACATCTTATCCTTCTGGTCGCAATGTTTTGGCACCACTTCTCCAACTCTCCAACTGCAAAGTTTATTTTATGCTCCCCTTTTATACAGCCAGAAAGATGCCAGAGTTATGCAAGTTACCTTCTGATATGTTAGACATATGGGTGTGATCACCATCAGGAAGCCCCACTTGAGGGTGAGGCCAAACAGGTAGCAACTATGATACTGTGGTGCTGTGCTGTGTTCAATAACTGGAGCTGCTAACCCCTGTGTATAAACCCAGACAAACAAAAGTTATAGCAACATAGGGATACAAACAACTCAGCAACCAAAATTTATATAAAGGTGCTTACATTTATTAGGAGCGTTGCCATGATATTCACAAGTGCCATACCATTATGCAAAAGCAGTCCACCTGGAACCAGGAAAACAAGTTGACACACAGAGTCAGGAGAAGCAGTTCAAAGCAGTTCAATAGCCAAAGTGGATGACTTACAGTGGGAATAATCCAAAATTCCTCATTTCCAAAGACAGAACCACTATTTACAGTGCTGAAATCCATGAGGAGATTTTGCCTCTGCCCCAACTGGAGAGACCCAATGCCACACCTGACCTTGCCACCATCCTGAGCCTGCTGACCCCCTCCACCCAGTCACAGCCAGACAGAAACAAAAATTGTAGCACACTTTTTTATGTGTCCAAACTTAATTTAGCTCAAGTGCTCCACAAAAATGACATTGGGCCCTAAGATGATAGAGGACAGAAAGCACATGTTTATCACACTGCTGGCCAGCAGAGTACTGCACAGATCTGCTGTGTACAGCATCTTGAGCACCAGTAGCATGGACTATTCCTGGCTACCCCCATATTCTCATGTGCAGCAGGGCGAAGGGGGTAAGAAGACCAGGTAGGAGATGATTTGGTGGTGACTGTCAAACCTAAGCCACCCAATGGACACTTATCTTTGTACCCAAAGCGAACTGTGGGATATGGCAGCCTACAGAGAAAACTACCATATCTCCTACAGGATGGAGAAGTCCTGTGTTAGTAAACCAACATCAGCATGCACTCATGGCTAGCTTGTGCCTTAGACCCCATGGTGAAGGAGATGGTTAGGTGTGGGCCAGTGCCCTCCATTTGGGGCTGTCCAGCCCCAGGAGTATGTTGTAGGTGGTGGGGAATAAACTGAAACTTACAGCTGCCTTCTCCCAGTGTATGTTATGCACCCCTTTGCCATTCTGAGTCACATTTAATTGGCATCATGAATGTCACATTGTGTGGCCTCTCCACCACCAGGCCCCCACTTCAGCCATGTGAATCGCTATGCACAGTTGCTGGGATTCAGAGGAGGATGTGCATGAGTTTGGCAGGGGAAGAAATCATGGATGCTGCAGAGGTCACTTTGGATCCCTATTGTACAGCAGATGCATTTAGTAAAGTTTATATTTCTTTCTTTCTTTCTTTCTTTCTTTCTTTCTTTCTTTCTTTCTTTCTTTCTTTCTTTCTTTCTTTCTTTCTTTCTTTCTTTCTGTTTCACCATGAAAGGTATACTGAGCTGAGTATCAGCTTATTTCCAGATGTGTCCAAGGAGTGAGGGGAAGTGACAAGGCAATAATAAAAGTACAATAACAAACAGATATGAACATAACAAATTTCAAGGCCTCATCAAAGTGCATCAATGACATTATAACAATTTGTTAGGACTTATACAGGTAGTACAATGCACAACATAGAAACATAGAATCTGACTGCAGATAAGGACCGCTTGGCCCATCTAGTCTGCCCATTTTCCTACCTAACAGATAAGCTACAGATCCTAGTTAACCAACAGCTTAATTCCACCTACCCCCCACTAGGACTGTATTATGTCTGTTCCATGCATTCTTGAATTCCCCCACTGTTCTTGACTCCACGACCTCCTCAGGGAGGCTGTTCCATGCATCCACAACCCTCTCAGTGAAAAAATACTTCCTCACATTACCTCTGAGCTGTCCCCCCTCTATCTTCAAATTGTGCCTCCCTTGTTCTTGCACGTCTCTTTTTCTGAAAGATGCTACCCTCTTGGACTTTGTTGATTCCCTTGAGGTTTCTATCATGTGCCCTCTCTCTCTTCTTTCCTCAAGGGTATACATATTAAGCTCCTTTAGTCTTTCTTCATATGTCTTCTGGTGCAGACCCTGTACCATTTTGGTTGCCCTCCTCTGGACAGTCTCCACTCTGTCTGCGTCTTTGTGGAGATAGGATCTCAAGAACTGCACACAGTACTCCAGGTGGGGTCTCACCAACTGCCTGTACAGAGGGATAACAACTTCCTGTTTTCTACTGTTGATGCTTCACTTTATGCATCCCAGTATCCCCCAAGCCTTCCTTACTGCCTTCTCACATTGCTTGCCCATCTTTATGTCATCTGATATAATTACCCCCAGGTCCCTTTCCATTTTAACTGTTGTCAGTATCTCACCCCTCATTGTGTACTCTTCCCCTGGGTTTTTGTTTCCCAGGTGCATTACCTTGCACTTCCTTGCATTGAATCTAAGCGGCCATACATTTGACCATTTCTCCAACCTTGCCAAGTCCCTTCTCATCCTTTCCACTCCATCTTGTGTATCAACTCTGTTGCAGATCTTTGTGTCATCTGCAAAGAGACATACTTTTCCAGTTCCTCCACAATGTCACTTTTAAAGACATTAAAAAGGATCGGTCCCAGTACTGAACCCTGTGGTACCCCACCAGTAACACTCCTTTCTTCAATGTGAACTCCATTTACTACTACCCTTTGCGTCCTGTTGTCTAGCCAATTTTTTATCCAGGCTACCATCTTGGGACCCACTCCAAGGCTGGCTAACTTGTGTATTAATCTTTTGTGTGGGACTGTATCAAATGCCTTGCGAAAATCTAGGTAGGCCATGTCCATAGCCCCTCCCTGCTCTACTACTTTGGTCACCCAGTCAAAGAAATCTATTAGATTCATCTGGCACAACCTTCCCATTGTGAATCCATGCTACCTTGGGTACTGTGCCCAACTGGCCTCTAGGTACTCAACAATTCTTTCCTTCAGAAGTTATTCCATCATTTTCCCTACCACTGAGGTCAAACTAACTGGTCTGTACTTTCCTGCCTCTGTTCTGCTCCCACTTTTGTGAAGAGGAATCACATCCACCCTCCTCCAGTCCTCAGATACCACTCAATCTTCCCATGATTTGTTAAAGAGAGTAGTCAACGATGTCACTAGTTCTACCCTTAGTTCTTTTAGAATTCTTGGGTGAATCCCATCGGGCCCCATTGCTTCGTCCACCTTCAATTTTATTAGTTCTTTCAGAACCCTTTCTTCTGTAAATGGACTGGTATCGACCCCCATCTTCAGAGTGTTTCTCTTGTTTGGTTTAGGTACCTTCCCCTCCTCTTCCTTTGTGAATACTGAGCAGAAATATTCGTTCAGTATCCCTGCTTTTTCACTGTCACCCTCTACCCACATTCCCTCCCCTTTATTAAGCCTCAGTATCCTTCCTTTGGTCTTTTTTCGCTCTCTAATGTACCTATAAAAGGTCTTATCCCCTTCTTAACAGAGTTGGCTATCCTTTCCTTGGTTTGGGCCTTTGCTATTCTGAGTGCCTTCCCAGCCTCTTTTCTGCTTAAACTGATAAAGTTCTCTGTCCTGCTCCTTCTGTGTTTCCTTATATTTCCTGAATGCTATCCTTTCTAACCTTCCTGCCACTCTTTTGAGAACCATAGCGTTTTTTTCCTTCATTGTGTTTTGTTGATTTGCTTTACACAAAGGTTTGTTGCCACTGTGATGGCTGTTTTGATTACTCCCCATTGTTCCTCCACCCGTCCTTCTTGCCTGTTTGCTAGTGCTTTTCTGAGGCACTCTCTTTTTTTTCCCAAAGTCAGCCCTCCTAAAGTCCAGTACTCTTGCTTTTGTATGGCTTGATTGTATGGCTCTGTTTATTGTGAACCACACTGTTTGGTGGTCGCTTGTTCCCAGATGGCTACTCACTTCTAAATCTGAGATTTTTTTCTCTGTCCCCATTTGATAGTACTAAGTCTAAGATTGCTCCCTCCCGAGTGGCTTCCAATACTAGCTGTCTGAGGCATGCCCCTTGTAGGGCATCAAGAATGACCCTGCTCTTGGATGTACCTGCAGCAAAGGTGCTCCAGTTAACATCTGGCATATTCAGGTCCCCCATCAACAATATCTCCCCTTTTCCTGCCATCCTAAGGATGCCTTCTATCATTTCCTTGTCCATTCCCTTCCCCTGAGATGGGGGTCTGTATACTACCCCCATGTGGATTGTGGTGCCATTTACTGTATCCAGGGTGACCCAGAGTGCCTCTTCTGCTCCCTGTTTACTCTTTAGTTCTGTTGCTTTGATCCCTTCCTTTACATAGAGAACTACTCCTCCTCCTCTTTTACCCTCCCTATCCCTCCTGTAAATTGTGTATCCTGGTATGTTGACATCCCAGTCATGGTTCTCTGTGTACCATGTTTCTGTGACTGCCACAATATCCAGGCAACCCTCTTGCATCAAGGACACTAGTTCAGGGAGCTTGTTACACAGACTATGTGCATTGGTACTCATCACCCTCCACTTTTTGATGGCCTTACCCCTTTTAGCCCCATTCCTGTCCTTACTGCCTTTGCCTTTTTTTACATTTACCTCTGTCCTGCTCCATAATGACTTCTCTACCTTAGTGTTTACCTCACTAATGACCGTGTTTTGTTGGGGGAGGCTGGGATTTCCCTGCTCCTTTTCAGTGCCTCCCTCCCTGGCTAGTTTAAATGCTTGCCAATGAAGCATTTAAACCTCTCACCTAGGATCCTGGTTCCCCCCCCGGACAGATGCAGATCATCATGCCAGTATAAGTCTGCATCCCTTTAGGTGGCTTCCCAGTCCCCAATGAAGCCAAAACCCTGAGCTCCACACCAATTTTTCAACCATTCATTAAATTCCCTGGTGATGAGTACCCTAGCATCACCTTTGCCATAGACAGGCAGCACCTCCGAGAAGGTTACCATGTGCGCTACTTGTCTAAGGCCCCTCCCCAACTCTACAAACTCTTCTTGCACTGCTCTGATCCCATTCCTAGTCAAGTCATTTGTCCCTAGGTGGACAATGACAACCAGCTCCCTCCCTCATGCAGCTGCTCCCATGATCCTGAGGATACACTTCCTGTCCCTCCAAGCCGTGGCACCAGGCAGGCACCTTACCTCCCTCTCCCCTTCCTCCCCATTTCTACCCCCCTAATAATTGAGTCCCCCACCAGGAGTTGTTTCCTTCCCCTGTGGGGTCCCATGCCACCCTCCTGTGGGTCTCCTTTGTGAAGGTTCCCAGTATCCTCCTTGGTCTCCACTGCAGGTGCCTCCATAGAGGAACCACTATCCACCAGAAGAGCATATGAATTGTGGAGAGATACAGCTGGATGGATGGAACTCTGTTCCACCACCTTCTCCCTCCCTGAGCCCACCCTGTTTCAGCCTCTCCCCTTTCTTGGCAACCACTGAGGTAGTGGCATTGGCCCTGGTGGTCCCTGGGTGGGGGAAGAGGTTTCATAAATCTAAGCCAGGTCAGCCTGGAGACAGGTAACCTCCTCCCTCAGACCAGAGAGGTGCCTGCAAATAGGGCAGCATCACAGCCTCCAGAATGTCTCCCGGAACACTGCCGCCCCACAGCCATTGCAGTGCACCACTCCTATCCTGTCTTATTTTGTGTCCCCTCTCCTGTTTCTCTGTATGCATACTCTCTCCTCTCCTCTCCTCTCCTTACAACTCTCACCCTGTCCGAGAAAATGTATTAGAAATATATAATGAAGAGAAAAGTGTTATGGATTAACCTTGATGGGGACCGGGGACTGAGCATAGTGGGTTAACCTGGAAGAAAAAGGGAAGGAGAATAAGAAAGGAATAAGACATGACAGAGTAGCAGCTCAAATGTATACAGTGAAAGAGGGAATATCTCAATAAGGCTGAACTTGAGTTGCAGGGTAAAGAAGAGGGGGTAGGGGGGAAAAGCAGGGGTTAGGGAGGGGAAGGGAGGATAGAGATCATGGTATGTTGATGTGGAGGCTGGTGGGGGAGGATTATGAGAGGATAAAGGAAAGCAGGGGGAAGGGAGGAGGAGAAAGAGAGCATGGTGGATGGAGGGAACTTCAGGAGACTAGTGGGAATGACAATGGGAGAGAAATAGTGTGAGGGAAAATAGAGGGAGAGCAGAGTTGCAGTGAAGAGAAATCAGGAGCAGTTGCAGGATGGGGAGATAAAATTGAGAAGGAGAGAAGTTAGAAATCAGAGGGTTGGAGCAGAATGAATGGATTAAGGAAGGGAGTTCCACAGTTTAGCGAAACAATAGGAGAATGCAAATTGTACAGCAGAGGCTGACCTTGAGGAGAGAACAAGGGACCGGAAGCCAGAGTTGCAAAGGGAGTAAGTGGAAGGGAAGGGGCAGAGGTGAGACAGGAGGGGAGAGAACCAAGCCAGTATTTTGTGACAAAGAAGGAACAGTGTGTGTCTCCTGGCTTCAAGAGGCAGGAAGGGGAGAGAGAGAGAGAGAGAGAGAGGAGAGAGGAGAGAGGAGAGAAGAGAGGAGAGGAGAGAAGAGAGAAGAGAGAAGAGAGAAGAGAGAAGAGAGAAGAGAGAAGAGAGGAGAGAGGAGAGAGGAGAGAGGAGAGAGGAGAGATATATTACAGTGGTGAATAAATGGAAGACAGTCAAGAGCATACTGACAGGAGTGAAAGAGGATGTCCAGTCTAGCTTGAGTGGTCTTGGGGGCTGCACTGTAGACTAAGTCACCATAGTCAAAGATCTGGAGTATAATTTTCTGGACATTGACACAGCAGACTGCCAGGGGGATGCAACCTTGGTGTCTTTACAGCACACCCAATTTAGGGTGTAGTTTTTTTGTGGATAGTGTCCACATATCCAGAAAGATCAAGGTGATGGTCAAGCTATACCCTGAGGCATTTGAAGTAGGAGACATCCTCGATCTTGTTCCCATCAAGGGTGTTGAAGTACAGTGGGGCAATAAGCCTAGCAAGCCTTTGCTTAGTGCCAAATGCCATGGAGACCATCTTCTTGGCATTTAGAGAGAGCTGATTTGAGTGAAACCAGAGCTGAACTTTGTCGATGTCCAGCAGAAGGCTGGTCACTGCATCAGAGGGGAAGTTACCTGAGGCATAAAGAACAATATCAACTGCATACATATGTACAGACACAGAGGAGCAGGCAGCAGGGAGGTTGCTGAGGAAGACCGAGAAATGTAAAGAGCCATGGATGGACCCTCGAGGGATGCCAGTGGTGGTGGGGGGGGGATATGGAGTTACCAATCCTAACTGACTGAATCCTACCCATGAGATAAGAGCAGAACCAGTTAGTGGCTGGAAAGGAGAGCCCTGATGTTGTGTGTTTTTTCAAGAAAAAGGGGGTGGGCCATGGTGTTGAAGGCTTTGGCCAAATCAACAAAGATGGGAGCTGTGATACAGCCCTGATCCATGCTAGAGAGAAAGAAGTTAGTAAGCCTGAGGAGGGATGTTGAGGCAGAGTGTAAATTATGAAAACCAGACTGGAAAGGGGTGACAAAGAAGGAAGAGTCAAGGAAGGGTGAAAGCTGAGCCAGTACAAAATGCTGTTGGAGTTTGGCAAGGTTGGGAAGCAGAGAGATAGGGCAGTAGTTGCCTGGAGAGGACAGATCACCACATTTGGGGAAGGGAGTTACAGTGGCAAGCTTCCAGGCATCAGGAACAGAGGCAAGGAAGAAGGCGACATTTAGAAAAGAGGCAAGTGGAAGGGCAATTGCGGGGGCAGAGAGATGGAGACATTTGGGATCGAGTCTATCTGGGCTCTTGTTCTTTTAAGGGTTAAGGGCTAAAAGAGCCTTTAAGGTATCAGTGAGAGAGACTGGGGAGACAGATCAGTGGGAGAGACTGGGGAGAAAGAGAAAAGGAGGAGAAGACAGAGTTGGAGGCAGGTGGATAGGGGAGGAAGGGGGAGAAAGAGGGGAGGGGGAGAGAGGGGATGGGGAGTTGGCAAAGAAGGGAGGAGGCACTGGTGGTGAAGAAGAGACTGAATTCAGAACTCACTAATACAGGGTCATTGATGGTGGTATCACTCAGCTTGAAGACTGAGGCAGGGAACTGGGCTGGGGGGAGAAAAAAGCATGGACGACCTTTCTTAAAAGGGTGGCCAGTTTTACCAACACAAAAGGATTTACAAAACATGCAGCCAAATAGATTACATTACTAGTGCTACAGTTTATAAAGTGCGGAATTTCAAAGGACTTGGGATTATTGCAAGATGCAAAGGTGTTGGACTTCACTACAACTTTACATTGTACACATCTGCCACAACAAAAACAGCCTCGTGGGGGGCCAAGCAACCATCCTACATTTCTTGGAACTGGTAAAAAAAACTGTGCACAAGGGAATCCCAAAGATTTGTACTTTGTTTGTACACAACCTTTATTTATTTATTTATTTATTAGTACAGTCGGATTTGCAACCTTTGAGTCAGAGACTCGTTTACAAAGGCACCTCATCACAATGAGGACAAAACAATAATGCAACGTTCTAAATACAGACAGTGATACATAAAATACATAGGTTCTAGTGATGAAAGCATCATTATAGTGATACAGAACATATGTATATCAATTTACATAGGTAACATGCAATAGAAATGGGAGCTATAAGCCCCATTCAGAGCAATTACAGTAAGGGTAGAGAAGAACAATAATTTCAGGTAGGAGTTCTAAGAGAGAAGGGAGGGAAGCAGTTCAGAGGACTTTGTTGAGGCTGGATTGTGCTAGTTGGCATGAGTCTTCGGAGGCCTGAAGGTGAGGGTGCAGGGATTTGGTTAGTTATATTTACAGCACTCATGTTGAAAAGGTGGTTGCAAAGAGAGATTTTAAAGGGACCAATTTTGAGAATGTTGGCGATGTTAACTGGGAGGGAGTTGAAGCAGGCAGGAGCCCTGTAGCAGAAGGATCGCTGAGCTAGGGAGGTCCTGGACCTGGTCCTGGGCACCAGTAGGGTAGCCTTATCCATGCTACGGGTGGCCACAGTTGGGGTGGTGAGTTGGAGGGATGCAATCATCCCTGGGGGAGGGACAGCCCGAAAAGATTTTTCTTGGATAGTAGGCAGGTTTGGTAGTAGAGACTTTCTTCTAGGTTAAGAAGGTTTGCAGTGGCATAGAGTAGGCAGGTATGGGTGAGTCTGGGTGCCCCGGTCAGGAGCCTGCAGGCCTTGTTTATAGAGAATTGGATTTTACTGATAGCAATGTTAACAGCTGCACCGTATATGGGCAGGCCTCAATCCACTAGGGACAGGACAGAGGATGTGATGGCCAGTCTGAGCACATGGGGAGGGAGGCAGTCCTTGTGCCAGTACATGAGGTGTAGCCCAGATTTGATGGCTGCTGAGAGGGTATTTATTTGGTGGTGGAAGGTGAGAGCAGAGTCAAAGTTAATCCCAAGGTATTTATAGGTGGACACTTGCTCTAAGGGTGGCTGTGTGCTTGGGAGGATTAGGAGGGGTGCATTTCTGGATTTGTTTTGGTAGTGAGTGAAAAGCATTGACTTGGTCTTTTTTAGGTTGATAACAAGTCTATGATCCTTGAACCATTTTTCAGTTTGGTTAAAGGTGAGCTGGAGAGAGTCCTGGATTGAGGCAGGTTTATGGTGAGAGGCAAAGAGAATGGCATCATCTGCATATAGAAGAATTTTGCTGAAGAAGGCACTGGGCAGGGTGTTGAGGTAGAGACTGAACAGTAGAGTCCCCAGGATAGAGCCCTGGTGGACCCCGGAGCAAACAGGTCGGGTGCAGGTTAAGGTTCCATTAATTTTATGCACTGGGAGTGAGCTGAGAGGTAGCTGGAGCACCAGGCAAGAGGACCAGTGGAGAAACCGAGTTGGTGGAGAGAGTTAAACAGGAGGGGATGGCAGACAGTGTCAAAGGCCTTGGAAAGGTCTATGAACACAGTACCAGCAAGCTTTCTAAAGTCTAAGGAGGAGTGCAGATAGTTAGAGAATTTAAGGAGGGCTGTGGTAGTGCTATGTCCTGAGTGGAAACCGTGCTACACAAGGCATTTAATGTCATATTTGGTCAGGTACTCAGTGAGCTAAGTGGCCACCACTTTTTCCATGGCTTTGTAGAGAGGGAGGAGTATGGATATTGGCCTATAGTTGTTTTGGTGGTGTAGTGGCTAAATTCAGGAGTGCTGTCTCTGTGGACAGAATGTGCCAAAATGTAGTGATAGTTTCTCTCACCAAATGACTGTTTCTTCCATATTTGGTAATAAAAAGAACATCCTCAGGTCCCGCCCTTTCCTTAGTCCTGTATTGAAGTAACTGTTCCCTAGGAATTTCTGATACCTGTGTCTGTACATCTTCTAATAGTGCTGTTGCATACCCTCTATCCTTAAAACATTCAAAAAGTTCTGCACTTCTAAGATCACATACATCCTGATTAGAGCAGTTGTGTTTAACTCTCAAAAACTGAGATTTCAGAATGTTTGCTGATGGTGTGGCAGGAGCTGCAGCTGCTGGATATCAGTAAAGCATTTTAATCGGTGGCTTTTCAAAAGGTCAGTGGATATAGCAATCCAAAAAAATTGACACATCATGTGGAATAGTGTACAGTAAACCTCAAATTGGGGGTTGACCTTTCCAGGTATGCCACAAATTCATAATACTGTTCTACGCTCCCCCGCCACACCATCAGCACATCATCAATATTTCTAGGCAATAAGTCTATATGGTCATAGAAAGGATTACAGTCCCTGTCATAGATGTGTCACGATTCCCATATGCCTAAGTAAAGACTGACTTATATGGGAGCAAATGATGCCACCATTGCCATACCCTTTACGTGAAGGTAATGTTGTCCCTGAAAACAAAGTTGTTCATGGTAAGCACAAATTCTGCTGAATCACACAAAAAATCTATGAAAAGGGAGCCACACTCAGTGTTGTTTTCCAACCAGTAGTGAAGTACATATAATCCCCCATCATGCGGGACATTCGAATACAGGGCTTCCACATCTATTGTGACCAGGTACCAGGAAGGGTCAAGTTGTAAGTCCTCCAGGACGCCCAATATCTGAGTTTTATCCCTGACATATGACGGTAACATAGGAACCAGATGTTTCACATGGCCATCAACAAATTTTGATAACGGCTCAGTGAGGGACCCAGTACCAGATACTATTGGGCGCCCTGGGGATCCACCAATGACTTAAGTATTTTGGGCAGCATATATATAATCTGCCACACAGGATGTTCTACAGTCAAATACTCCATTACATCTTGAGAAATAATACCACTTTCAAAAGCATTGTCCAAAAACAAGTCAATCTGTTGTTTAAAGTTAAGATTGGGATCCATTTTCAAACTTGCATAAAAGTCAGTATTGGCAAGCTGACAAAAAATCTCCAGCTTATATTTCTCTACATCCATCAGGACTACAGAAGACCCCGTGTCAGCTGGGTTTTAAATTATATATGGGTTGTTCTGAAGTTCCTGCAGTACAAGCTGTTCTTTCTTCTAGAAATTACTGTATTCATTTTTTAGAACAGAGTCATATGTCTGCTCAATTTCTGAAATAACAGCCTTTTCAAGTGTAATGACCACTGGTACATAAGCAGGAATGAATTTGGAAGGCTTCTTAAATGTATTCATGTCTGCTAAAGGCAATATGTCACTAGTTCCCAAATTAGGTATCGTGGGAGCCAAACTCATGCTGTTGTTATCGGTGTCCTCATTCAAATGTTTAGAAAAGAACACCTTTAAATTAGGCTTGTGAGTGAACTTTTTAATATCAATATATGTCAAAAGGTCAATTAACATACAGTATGTAGGTATAAAATTTAAGCCCCTTGAAAGTACCATAAAATGGTTAGTATTCATTTCATCAAATGAGGGTAAGTTCACTACGTTTATTTCTTTCTGTGATATGTCCTTGTTGTTTCTACCACTCGTTTGTTGGTCTGGTTGCTGTCTGTATTCTTTTCCCAAGTCTGGCGCTGACTTCCTGTTCCTGTGTTGGTGTTGCCTTTTGCTCCCTCTCTTTGTTTTTTTGGGTCCTGGTGAGCTAGACAAAACAGTACCGACCATGGACTGCGTCGTGGTGTTAATGCAATTGGATGTCTGCTGCTCCTCCTCCTCCTCGCCCAACTCTTCCTCTTCTAAAAAGTCATTGGAAGACTCCATTTCTGAGTTGGAGGTAAAGTGTTCAAATGTTTGGTTAGGATTGGAGTTCTTCAGTATAGACTTAAGTGTGGAGTTGTTGTCTGCTGATTTAGATGAACTTTTAGAGCTTGAATTACTTTTTCTATTGTATCGATGCTTCCGGTTTTTATCATGTGACCTAGGATTGCTAAGTTTATATGATTGTTGTTTTTTCCGTGTAAACACTCTATCCAAGATGTAATCTTGGCGGTCTCTCTCAAATTTGTGCAATTTTAGTTTTTTAAGTCTCTTCTCCTATTTCAAGACTGCTTGTCTTAAGACAGTTTCACAATCTGCAAAGTCAGGGTGATTTTTAAAGGATGTTATCTTTAACTCACGTGTCCACTTTGCCTTGTATCTCAGCCTATTGTCTTTTATAGTCTCTGATTAAACAATGGACGAACAGCATGGAGGCTGCTTACATTTGAGCTTTAGAATCATTAATGAAATTATCACAATCATGTCCATAACCAGGCCATTGTATCACACTAAGGCCACTGGGAACTCTATTAGCTTTAACATATGCCTCCAACATAGTGCAATGCCAAAATATCCACTATGCCTTTAGAACTGCAGCCTCCAAATCACAGAAAGCAAAAGCAATATCAGGCTCTATTTGGGGAACGGTCTCTTGTGAGGGCATAGTTTGAGGTGCTTCAGGCTGGACATTTTTAATATTAAAAGGGTCCCCAATCCTGGTGTCTGAAAAAAGAATCGATGAAAGGGCCACACCTGCATCCCGAGTCGAATATCCCAAAATATACCAGACATCCCAGTTCTGATGGTAAAACCAGCAAGAACTAAGGTGAGCACTAAACTGCCAAACAATTGCCTAAACTGCTATGTATTTCCTACACCCATGCCTATCTATTGCCCCTATGCTCCATGTTCCAACACCTATGTGATTTTCAGTTACTGCCCCTTTCCCTCAGGGTACTACACCCTGACTCTACATCACATTCAGTTACTCAGCCAATCACCCCCTCCAAACTTCATGGTTTCTGAAACTACTCTGTCCCCATGGACTGTGTCCCTGCAATCATACCCCTGTTCTATGTAACATAAAACCTAATTTTCCCTCATTCAAATTGTCCTTATCTAATATTCCTTCTAGCTTTTGCTCCTTAGTTTGAAACCCCATTCTCTCAACTGCAACAATCTCCCAGTTTTTTGTTCTCTTTGTAGGCCTCCTATTCTGGGATTACCTTCTGGTCCATCTCTGTCAGAATCTCACTTGACGTCACCATCTAGTAACCTAAACCTCCTCTGTACCAGTTCCCCAAATCTCCATGAGCTGTTCTATGCCCCAGCTTAAAAGCAAGTGCAGGGCTTTCCTTTTGGGCTGGACAGGGCCAAATTGAGGCGAGTATGAATTTTTTTGATGTAGCTCCTTGGTGCTGAGGGGAGGGGATGGATTTTTGACAAACCACACTGAACATGGGTAGCATGTAGTCATCAAAAGACTCATCATCCTGTAATCAGCAAGAGGGTTTTTCTTTGCCATTTTGTCCCACCTCCCCACCCAGCTTGCACAAGTTTGCAATAGTTCTGGACAGACAGTACATGGTGACATGCACGTACATTTTGTACTGCTCATAATCCTTCAAGTGTTACTTGGGAGCTATGCCAGCAAAATACACCCACCCTGGGAGAACATCTGTTCAGATGCTCTGAGCCCTTGCTGTGAGTCTCTGTCTTCATAATGTCTCGGGCTCAAGTATGAAACCAGGTTGCCTGCATGCCATAGTGGTCCCTCACCACTCAGCACTACTGACTTGGCACTATCCCAAATCTTAACATAATTCTCAACAGGCTTTCTGCTGCCCCAGTAGAAAAACTAATTGTGACCCTCAGTACCCAACCCCTGCATATAGCAACTGCTGCCAGGACCTCTGAAATTTCTTTTGAGTGGCATCATCAATTTATTATTCACACACATCAGTCCTGCTCTCTGGCTGCACAGCTTCCCTCTAGCTCTCCTCTTTTCTTCATCCTCCAACATTGTAGAAGAGCACTCCAGCTGGCAATTTGCTGCCTCCTTTAACAGGTCTACATTTTGTGAGGAGGAGGAGACTGAGTAGGGCCCCAGAGTACCAGAACCGCTGTCTTCCTGATGGCACATGGAGATCTTTTCTCTCTAAATATCAAGGTAAGAATAAAAGCTCTGACTTATTAGCTCCTCCAGGAGTCTACCACCTTCCTAAAGCTGTGCAGTACCCTCTAGCAGGCCATGCCTACCATAGCATATGAGACAGTGCACCCATCCCCTTGAGGGAGCAGACTCCCTATCTCACTAAAATGGGCCACTGAGTAATGCTGTCCATGTTCTGTAACCAGAGACATGTTGCATTCCCAGCACTTCTCCCAGTCTTGTCTACCCAGATGCTGACTCCTGAGTTAATTCGTGAACTTGTGCCTCCTGAGTAGTAATACACACTGTAGCATTACCACTGGGTCACTGGGTGGCCTGACCTCCCTAATTTTTAGAAACCAACAAGTGACATGATTCGTAATGTCCCTACTGACTCTATGTAATAATTGTTTAATTCCATCCGTTCCCAGCTGCTGTGATCTCCCCGAGTCTTGGAAAATGTTCAGTAGCCATCATTTCTACTGTCTCTCTGTTGTTCAACAATATCTAGTTCAAAATTCAAGTGAATCATCAGAATAACCTGTATCCAGACAGGACTGAAGGTTATGCTTGTAAAGGAGAGCTGCAGCTCAAAATCAATACCAATACCAATACCAAAATGTACAGAAAAAAGAACACTGCTCAAGCTCTATACAGTTTGTCTAATTTCTTTATTATTTTTCTGCTGGCTAAAAAAATGTTTTCATTAATTAATTTTGCTCAACGATGCCTGCTTTTAGCTACTCATCTTCTACAGGCCTTTGCTCACTGCTTGGTGTGTAGTGTTCTGCATTGTCACATTAAATGCGATCATTCATATCTGCTCTTTGTGTGCACTTAACAGAAGTGCCAGCTAAGCCCAGAAATCTTATGGAACTCCTTCATAGATCCATTGAGATCAAATGGCTGAGCACAGTCAGCCACAACCATAGGGAGCAGGACTGTGTGTGTGTGTGTGTGTGTGTGTGTGTGTGTATGTGTGTGTGTGTGTGTCTAAAGAGTTCTTAGGATTACTAGAGAGGAGCAGGGGGAGTACAGTAGTCACACTCCCTTGGGCCCTGCCTGTGAAACTGCCATCCATTTAGCATGCCCTTGTTTAATATCTCTTCCACTGTACCCTTCAAGTTCCAGCCCCCAACTTTCAATCCACATTTATTAACAAACAAGAAAAACATGTATTTAGAAGTCTCATTGGCACAATCTGGTTTGGGGGCACAAAGATGGCAGCAAGAGAAGGCTAATGACTTCTTTGCAAATTGTTGGTGACAAGCAACTTCCTATTAAAATTGTGGTACGAGAAAATGCAAAAAATGTTTCAAATGCATTACTGTTAATTTTTGTGTAGCGACTTGAGAGTGTGCAGTGTTTCCCACAGAAAGTAGTTAAAGGATGGAGGCATTTGTCAAGTAAGTTTCACATGATACATCTTCTTAACTATCCTAGTCATTGATTTGACTCCCCTTTATTTTCTTTGAACCCTTATACAGACTTATTTACTCTGCACTTTTCACTTTCTCTGTTTCTCTTTTTCTTTGTTGTTTTCATTGTTTGTGATCCAACAAACCCTAAAGGCCAAACTGTGTTTTGAAACAGAAATGGGGTGCTGTGAGAGCATGGGAGCTCAAAATAAAAGGATGTGGTGCCCCCAGGCTTAAACAGAGAGAGAGAGAGAGAAGGAAGTTAGGGAGGTGCTGGCAGCACTACTGACAGCCCTGTTCAACAGATCACTGGAAACAAGGGTGGTACCAAATGACTGGAGGAGGGCGAATGTAGTCCCTTTCCACAAAAGTGGGAGCAGGGAGGAGGCAGACAATTACAGGCCAGTCCACCTGGGGCCGCCGACAGTACAGTGAACCCATGTGTGCGAAGACCATCACAGGGACAGGAACTGGCTGAAATCCGTGCATCGCTGTGATGGTCTCTGCTGGCACCAGGACTGCCTCTCCGGTGTATCGCCTCCTCCCATGAGACAACCCCGACCTGGAGTTAGAAATCCAGAGTGAGGGGTTGTGGGCGGCGCAGCTCACTGATAGAACAAATACACATCTCTGACAGTGCAATGCCGACACTCTACATTGCGGCTGTCGCTGTCAGGGATGTCAGTGCTGTGAATGTCGTAGCGCCATAGTAAAACCATCAGCCTGACCTCAGTTGTAGAAAATCTAATGGAATTGCTACTAAAAGAAAGCCTGGTGATTTACCTGGAATCCAGTGGATCACAGGATCTGAGGTAGCATGGATGCACAGTGGGACGGTCTTGGCAAGCAAATCTGATAGATTTCTTTGACTAGTGACAAGGTAAGCTGATCAGGGAGGGTTGGTGGACGTGGCCTACCTGGATTTCAGCAATGCCTTCGACACTGTCCCCCATAGGAGGCTTATAAACAAGCAGGCCAGCCTGGGGGTGGGTCCCAGTGTGATAAACTGGGTTAGAAATGAGCTGGGAGATAGGACACAGAGGGTGATGGTGAATGGTGTCCAATCTGAAGGGGGGGTGACCAGCAGGATCCCACAGGGATCAGTGCTGGGACCAGTCCTCTTTACTGTCATCATAACCGACATTGCAAAACGGCTAGAAGGGAAGGTATGTCTCTTTGCAGATGACACAAAGATCTGCAACAGGGTATACACCTCAGGAAGGGTGAAGAAAATGAGAAGGGACCCAAGCAGACTCGAGGAGTGGCCAAGGGTGTGGCAGGTAAGATTTAATCTAAAAAAGTGCAAGATCATGCACTTGGGACATAGAATTGCAGCGGAGGAGTACATGTTGGGGAGAGGCACTGACGGCCATCACACAGGAAAGAGATCTGGGAGTGATCATATCTGGTGACCTAAAGGTTACCAAAACAATGTGAGAAGGCTGTGAGGAGAGCAAGTGGAATGCTGGGCTGCACAGGGAGAGGCATCTCCAACAGGAGGAAGGAGGTGGTGAGGCAACTGTACAGACCATTGGTGAGGCCCCATCTGGAGTACTATGTCCAGTTATGGAGGCCGTATCTTTGCAAGGACATATATATATGAATTATAAAAACCCTTTAATAAACTTTCCAACTTCATTACCCCTACTTATAGATTATGGACCTCCTACTTGTGGAATAACTTAAATGTTTAACACATCTCTTGATAGTTGACAGTGATTAGCTAGAGTTCTGATACTGTACCTACTAAGTAAACGTGTTGTTCTCTGTCAAGACGAGGTCCGGGTTACGAATGGAATGTTTAGAATTTTTCAACTTAAAATACCTTATTTTATTTTACATTTACAGACTTTGGGTCTGCACCAGGAATGCAATATCCCTTGCAGTGGCATCCAGTATTAAGCTTCATCAGATGCTGCCATTTTTGCATTGAACAATAACAATGTATTGGATTGCATTTATCGTGCATTTACAATGATTTAAAATGTGTATTCATATGTGTTTTTTTCATAAAAAATGTCTCTTTTGCCTGAATTTAAATATCCTAAATCATGTTGGGAAGAACCAATACAATACATCTTTAGAGACTTCATATTCCCACAAAACAAAATTGTCATATGTGCTGTCCTAGGATATTCAATCTTTCCTCATAAATCACATCCAAATATCCCCTCATCATTTTTGTTGCTTTCTGCTGAATTCTTTCCACTGTATGTCTTTCCCCTCCAATTAAACTGCCTCAAAACTGAGAACACTAATCAGTGATAGGACTGATATATTATTAATAAAGATGTTAGTGTACCTCCTTTGATTTATGAATGAAATGTCTTTAGGCTATATTTAAGAGAAAGTGTACTCTAATAAACACTTCATTGAAATTGCGTTTGTGTTTGAACTCTGCTGCTATTTTTATACCACAGTCTATCTCTGCAGTAGTACAGTCCAGCCCACTTATGATGGAGACACTTAAACCAGACAAATGGTTAAAATGGACAGTTTTCCAAAACCAGAAGCCTTTTACATAGTGGTCCTGTTAAAAAATGCTGGTTATAATGAAGTACAAGTGCCATTTATCCCAAATGCTACTGTATGAACAGCTGCCAGGTGCTGGTTCTCTTTTACAGTAAGAATAATCATATTTGTATAAGTGTAAACTGTAGCAAGCTGAAACTTACAAAGTCAATTTGTACATTTTCAGCTGTCTGGAGTATACAGTTATATACCAAACACATTATTCTCATAAGGTACTTTTCTTGTGGAGACATTCCTTTCTTAAAAAATATATATATATATATTTTACTGATGGTATTATTTCATCCGAAATTAATTACCCTTAGATTTAAAATTTATAAATTTCAAATGCTATTTTCACATCATACATGAGTGAACAGTAAATGGATGCATCCTTATTTTTTAAAACACTTTTATCCAAGGATGTACTTAGTCTTCTATTCTATCGGTGGTACAATAACATTTATTTCTCCTACAGTAATTCATTGGCTGTAGATAAAAATCTCTCTTAATTCTTTCTGTCTCTAATCTTTTTCTTAGAATGCTAGTATATAAACTGTTTGGCAAATCCCTCTCTAATTAAGCTATATCTTAATGTCTGCAAAACGTGATCTCGCTTCCTTTACAAATATTCTTTCAAAAATTACAAATAGCTACTGTGACTGTGATCCACAGATCAGAATACCACACTACATTATGAGAGCCATCACCCAAAGCAAGCACATACGAGAAAACATACCATTTGGGCAAATACTTAGAACAATAATAAATTGCAGCGAGAAACAGATCAGGAATAAAGAAAGTATGCGAATGTTTTTTTTAATAAAGGAATGTCTCCACAAGAAAAATAGCTAAGCAGCATAGTATTACTATGAGATAGTGTCACAGAGAATGTAGAAAAACAGTACAATTATCAGAAAGTAATTTAAATGTTTTTAAATGTTTATTTTTTAATTTTTTATTTTAATTCATACCAATTTATGAAGTGTCTAGATTCATTTGTTGAGAAGAGGTTGATTGGGAGTGGCTGAAGCCGTAGGTTACCCTCCGGGCAACTGCGTAGGTAAATGGTCACTCACAGAACTTGCTTAGGATCAGGTAATGCAGTGGAAAACACAATTGTGGGTTAGGCAAATGAGGTTAGCATAATTACCTTTAAAAACTTTGGCCACAGAACACGTAAGACAAAACTTCACCGAAAGCACTAAAACCACATGTAGTGGATTACGAAACTATTTTCAAACTGTATGAAAAATAAAAATTTCCTGGTTGGATATACTGGTGCTGGAGCCATATATTTTTTGGGGTGCAGATAGATGATACTGCATTGCAGAGTCCACCCCCCCCCCGATTTAATATACCCTGCTGTTTAGCACCCGGACCTTCAGATCTGTGTGTAACATTTAGAGCACTACCGCTTTGGAAAATATTTGTTTCGTTACACGTTATTTTAGTTCTTTTAAATACAGTCTGCATTTTACAGAACAAACATGTTTAAAAGACCTGCACTAGTGCCCAGGCTGACATTCGCAAAGGCTGCATTAAAAATCAGATTAGCAGACGCACCGTTTCAGTGCCATGTTGGTTTAAGCAGAATGCTAACAGAAGCACAGGTACTTGTAACAATTGATCTACAGTATGTTGGGGAAGGGTGGCTTTGGGCTAAAAGAAAACCTGTTTGCTGAGTTTGCCATCTGGCTTCAAAGAGTGAAAAAAGTGAGAGCAGGGGGAAAGTAAAAATAAAAAAGGTAGTGCAAGTGGCAGAGTGTTTCCAGGCAGAGTCGTCTTTTTTTTTCATGCAGCAGCATGTTGTTGGTTTGGAAGGAATGTAGAATCCTTTTTCTTAGTGATCCTAAAAGGACTACAGGTCTCTGCCCACTGCAGCCCTAAAAATGCAAAAATGTTGTATGTACTGTATTTTGCTTTGTACAACATGGATAAATGTTAACATTTACAAGGCACAAGTACGTTTTTGTATTAGAATTACACACAAGGAATATGTAAGGATTATGATATTTTCCATGCATGAAAAAGTTATGCAAGAAAAATTCTGTCAATATCATGAGATATAAGAAATATTGTGTGGGATTACTGCACAACAGAATTTTACATGTTCCTCACATGGGACTAGAACCCACCACCTTCCATCCCTTGAGGGGATATGCAACTTACTGAGTGACTGTCACCATGTTGTTGAAATGTCTTGTACAAAGGTAGAACAAATATAGAAATAATCTTTGAACAATTCTTACATGTGTCTTATACTATACTTGTAAATTTAAAAAGAAATGTCTTATTGATCCTAATTTTGTTTATTTTATGCACAGGACCAGTCTTAAAACTCTTTTGTGGTCTCTACGTCAGTATTAATGTACACTTGAAGTAATAATACTGTACATTACAGGTACTTGTAGCAATGCAGCATTACAATTAGGCATGGGTTACCTGATGGGTACCTGGGTCGGGCATGGTAGGTATCGCCTATTTTTGGCCAGGTAGGGTAGTTCCGATAATGTACTATCCTACCCCACTTAACAGTGTAATTCTCAGGTTGGGTAGTTTGAGATGGGTAACATGTGATTACTATTGTTCCTTATCTCTCTCTGAGCTGGTAAAGAGTTAACAGTTTTTAGTCAGAAAAGAGAGACAAACCTAAACACTGCAATGCTTGGTGTTTACTGTTCGCATGGAACGCATTGAAAGCCGTAAGGAACAGGGTATTCTGAAACTCATGAATGTTGGAACACTGAGCTCCCTGCAAACAGTAAACACCAACCATTGCAACAATGTTTTTAACTTTTTTCTGATTGAGAACTATTAACACTTCACCAGCTGGAGTAGGGATGAGGAACACTGTTAATCCCTATTTTTAAACTTAGCCCTTAGGCTGCAGACAGAATTAGAATGTATAGGGATTTTGGACTGATATATATCAGTCTGCAGTCATGCAAGGGTTAGATTTTGTTACATTTTCAACATATAAACATCAATAACAAACATATACATCATGTGTATTTAGAGTGTTTTTCTGCATTCAGTCTGGAAGGGTATTAGTAATATAATGTTTTAATCAGGCTGGGTAACTGGGTCTGGTAGTTGGGCTGGGCAATTTAAAATTACCCTACCCAATTACAACATTATTAAACCAAGTAGGGTGGAATGTAACCTGTGGTACCCTGCCTGCTCTTGGGCAGCCACTGAGCTGTCAGGCTTACTTTTCCATTTTGGAAAAAAAACTTAGATGGGAACATTTAATTTTCATTTTTTTTCCAATTTTTTTCTCCCTCCTCATGGCTGGTGTGGGTGGGCTTTCTCTACTCTGTCCCCACCATCTGTCACCTGGCATCTGTCTCACTGAACTGCCATACCTCAGATCCCCCATGGATCTTCCCCCTGTGGCAGGGCCAGGAAGGGAATGGAAGAGCCATCCTACCCCCACTCGATGACACACATCCAGATGGGGCAGGGCGATCAACTGATAGTGCAGGATGGAGGCAGGTGGGCAGGGCTTCATTTAGACCAGACCAACCTGTCTTTCCATTTTCTGTCCCCGTGTTCCTCTATGCTGTGATGCATTCATGAGTGCACAAATGTGGAGGCATGAGCACTCCATGGAATCCTGCATCCCTCCTTTCCACTGTCCTCCTCAACCCACACTATGACATAGCCTCCACCAGGTGGTAGTCATTTGGCTGAGCATGCAAGTCCCCCCCAAGAGAGGAGAGTAGCTGTTGGGCACTTGATCCTCTCCCTCTCCAGTTGACCCCCAGCAACCCAAGATTGTGAATGAACATAAGTCACCAGTGTGGCAGAAGGTGAGGCAAGCTACAAGTGCTTTAGCCCTCCACTCCACTTGGCTGGCTTAGTAATTAAACTTTATGGCTGAATAAATCAGTGGGACGGAAAAACTTAAATGTGAATAAAAAAGCAATACCAGCAGTGAGTAACTACCAATTACATTACCTACAAAAAAAGTGAAGCTTGATTTGTTCAGCTGGCGCTAAGAGCTGAGATAACTTTGTGTCTGTAGTACTACAAGCCTGCAGCAACATCACCAGTGGTCAGTTGTGATTTATTAATAGAATCACACTGAACCCCTGCATTTTTCCAATCTCTGTATGCTCAGAAGCCCTTGGTGAAACCAGAAGAAGCTCCGCTGTGTGACCCTGCTCTTAGATAGTCTTTTATTGTTGCATGAGGCATTTGTCTTAGGGCCACTGTTTGTTCCGACATTAACAGATTTGGAGGCTGGCTTCATGACATCGAGTGGTAGTTAATCACTCTGCATGCTGGCCACCTGGGTTCACACCCAAAGCCTAGATGTCAGCAGGTGAGACCACAAGGGAGGGGGTCAGTGTATCCTAAAGATGCTTCCCTCTGGGGGGAGGGGGAAGGCTGAACCACTTTACTAGTGGCTCTTGGAGGTGGTTAACAAAGGTGTTCTAGGTGGCATGGACCACCACACATTGCTGAACATACCTGCCTCAAGACACCACTGTGGCCACATGAATGTGCAAGGGTGGTGGGACCAGAAAAGTGGAAATTGCCCACCCAGCTGCAGGATGATGGCCACTTCTTCCCCAAGCCATGTAGCCATTCACAACCTCCTCTGATCCTCCTAGCCCCCACTCCTCAGTCAAGGTAGCAGGAACCATCTCCCTTCCTCTGCACCACCTTGGGGAGGGGTCCCCCAGGAGAGTTATCCCAGGTCTTCCAAAGATGCAAACTGAAGCCAGGATGGTATGGATGGCAACGGGGATGGCTCAGCTGGGGAAGGGAGGGTAACACTGCATGGCCTAAAGCAGTGGTTGTCTAGAAGGGTAGGGAGAGACAGAAAAAAGATGAAGAAAACAAAATTGACATAGCCAACTCAAATCTCGTCAAGGTTTAATTTTTTCAAACAGCAGCAGGCTCACTAAGATGTGACGGAGACAGGTATGTATGTTTCATGAATGCATATAATGGGGTGAGAGTTAGGGTTGACAACTCCAAGGAATACTCCACCCCTCATTCGCTTCAGGGGTGGGGCACATGTTTCAAGGTCATATTTCCCTACATTTGACACTTTGTCTTCAACCCTAACTGATGCATTAGCATAGTTTTTTTGCAATGAATGTGCTTACTTTTTGAAATAGTGTAATCATAGCCTTCTTTGCCTGTGGGAGCGAAAGCGATCCCATCCCTCCATAGATGCATATATGTATGCAGCTGTGAAAGGGCCTGTACTTCCATTTATAGGACAACAGTGACCAAATTGTTGACATATACATCTTATTACCCCACCTCATGTACACCATATTGAAAATTTCCAAATCCTCACTAAAAAGTAATTTCGCACAACTGCAATACCATTCCGCACCACAGGTGTGAAAACACGCTTTGACCAGTATTTGAAAAATGACAGCTATGAGATACATGTGGTAGTATAATAAAAAGTCTATGCTGAAAATCTGGGGTCAAAATGTTTAAAATTTCTGAAGTTACGAGTGTGCCTGTCAAAATTGCAATGAATGGTCATAATTCTGCCATTTTTACATATTTTGACCCAAACTTTTCAGCATAGCCTTCTTATGATCCTACCTCATGAACAAGGCAGTAAACATTTTCAAATCCCGCCTGAAAGGTGACTTTTGCCTAGCAGCAGCAAAATCACCTTTCGGGTAGGAGTTGTGTAATGACAGTCATATTGTGTACGAGGTGGGGTCCCCAAAACACCATGTTGAACATTTAGTATCAAAATGTCAAAAAATGGCAAGACTTGTGCATGAAAGTTGAAACTCCCATTGATATACGTTGAACTGCATTTACCTTAGTTTTTTCATATTGCAGTCACCGGTTCCAGCAGCAAGACATGTCTTCAATCAGAGAGTGAATCTCTAACCGGGGACCTGTTCAGATGAGTGATGGTGTATGTGGGGGGGGGGGTGTAATGGTGTGGGGTGGCGGGTGTTGAGTGGGAGGTGGTGGGGCTGATCAGTAAGAGACCTTTTTTTTCAGGATTAAAAAAAAACAAACATTGGGGACCATGGGAGGGACCTCTGGACTACCAGGGAATAAAAAATTATATATGGGATGGCAATCAGAGATTGGAGGAGCTGGAAGGGAACCCTGTACTACCAGGGAATAAAAAAAATTATACATGGGATGGCAACTGGGGAATGGGGAGGGACCACTAGACTTCCAGAGAATAAAAAAATTATACATGGGATAGTGATCAGAGAACTGGGGAGAGACCATTGGACTACCAGGGAATCAAAACTTACACACGGGATGGTGATTGGAAAATGGGGGAAGGGGAATGGACCACTGGACTACCAGGGAACAAAAAATTATACACGGGACAGGGATAGGAGAATGGGGGAGGATCCACTGGACTACCAACGAGAATAAAAATTAGACACAGGATGGCAATCAGAGAGTGGGGGAGGGGCCACTGGACTACCAACGGGAATATAAATTATTCACGGGGTTGGCGATCAGAGAATGGGGTGGGGGTAGGATCAGTGGACTACCAATGGTAATATAAAATATACACAGGGACTGCCAGGGAAATACTTTAAAAAATATATGGGGAAGGTGATCAGAGAATGGGGGAAGGGGAAATGACCACTGGACTACCAGGGACATATTATTTTATTTTCAGGGGGTGCCACTGGACACTAGGGAGCTATGACAGTTTGAACTGTCATGGACCTTTATTATTCGCAGTCTTTTCAGTTTGAACAGTAAAGTTTGAATTGAAAAGAGCTGAGAATGGTTATTTTCCAAATGAAAGATCCATAACTAAGTGACTGGCAAACATTCTCACCACAATAATTGGTATTTCCAGTGTTAATTTTAAAGTACTAATAACAGAATCCAACAAAGTATGTGAAGGAGGCCTAATTACAGGTCTTGTTCGTTAGTTACCAGGCAGTACTTAAGTAGAAAAAGTTTGTTAAAACAGGAACAAAAAAATACAAGATGGCTGACATGTTTTCAAACACCTGCCTGTCTTGTGGCTATCACAAACATCATTATAATTCAAAAATGGAAACATTTTTTCACCAAATCATCCAAAGGCACACCCTTGGCACAGACCCCATCATCCCTGTAAATTTCAGAACAAAATTTCATTCAGGCTGGTCTGTAGACTATGGCAAAAATCCCATGTTAACCAATGGGAAAAAAGTGTGTTTTGTTCTGTTTTTTACCACTTTATAACTCAAAAGACATAAAAGATGCCACCAGGAAATTTTTCATATCTTGAGACACTGGTAGAATTTATTTATTTATTTAGTTTTTGTTAACCGGGTAGGTACACTAGACAGCATAGCTGCCTATTTTCAGGTACGACCCGGGAGATTATAACAAAGAGCATGTAGACAATAGTAGAGACAAGAAAACATCATGGGAATAAGCAGAAGTCAGACATAGTACACTTATACAAAATTTCAGCAATGACAGTACATTTGCAGGAATCTATATGTATTTATTTTTTTTATTTTATTTTATTTAAACAGCAGTTTGGAAAACCTTTGAGCCATAGGCTCATTTACAAAGGTACCTTGTCACAGTAAGACAAACCAAAATACACAGTATAGCAGTACAACACATAAGTATAACAGTAAATTAAGACATAGATACAAACAAGCTGGTACAGGTAGGATGGATGCAAACAATACCAGAGTTATGTTGTCCTTAGCAGCTTAGTAATAAGCTTTGTCATAAGTATTGAGTACAGCTTTGACTAGCGGCAGTTACAGCATCGGTTGTTAATAAGGTGGTTACGTAAGGAAGTTTTGAAGCACGATATAGTTGGAGCTCCAGAGATGGAGGGGGGCAGTGTGTTGAACCAGGAGGGGGCCCTAAAGCTGAAGGCTCTTTGGCCGTGAGAGGTCCTAGCTCTAGGGATAACAAGAGAGGTTTTCCCAGAGGTCCGAGTATGAACTAGTGGGACAGAGCGGCGTATGGTGGTGGTCAATCCTGGTGGGGAAAGCCCAAGGAGGGTCTTTTTTGTAAGGGTACAGGTAAGGATATTTGAGGCGCTTACCCAGATCAAGTACCAGCGCTTTTAGCATACAGTAGACAAGTGTGTGTCATCCTAGGTGCCCAGTAATAACCTGCAGGCCTTATTCAGAGTAAAGTAATTTTATGGAGGCGGTCTGATCAGCAGCACCATACACCGGCAGTCCATAGTCCACTAGGGACAGGATAGAGGAGGTGATCATGTGGGTCGAAGAGCTCCGGGGAGGCAGTGTTTATACCGATGCAAGATGCCCAATCGGATATTAGTGGCAGTGGCTAGGCAGCTATGTGTCCATGGAAGGAGAGGAGGGGCCAAATGGATCCCTAGGTATTTATAGGAGCAAACTTGTTCGAGTGGGAATGAGGACCCAGAGTGAATGAGGAGTTTGAAGATGCAGGACTTGTTTTGGGGATGAGTGAAGAACATGGTTTTGTTTTTAAGATTTATCACCAATCTATGTTCCATGAACCAGCCCTCGGCTTCAGTGAAGGACTTCTGCAACGATCCTGAGCGCAATAGGGTTACTGATTTGAGGCAAAGATGACTGCATCATCAGTGTACAATAGAATGTTCCCCGAGCAAGAGCATGGAAGGGTGTTAAGGTAAAGGAGAAGTAAGGGGCCCAGAATGGAGCCCTGGGAACCCCAGAAAAGATGGGACAGATGTCTGAGTAGGTCCCATTAATTTTACACGCCAGAGCAGTCAGACAGATAACTGGTGCACCAGGAGATAGGCCCAGCAGCAAAACCAGAGAGACTAAGGCATCAAGAAGGAGGGGGTGGGAGACAGTGTCGAAAGCTGGAGAGGTCAATGAAGACAGCACCAGCCAGAGAACCAGTGTCTAAGGAGGAGTGGAGAAAGTTGGAGAACTCTAGGAGGCTGTGTTGGTACTGCTGCCCGCCGAAGCCATGCTGCTCAGGATAAAGGACATTGTAGGTGGAGAGGTAGTCAGAGATTTGAGAGGCCACCACTTTTCCAAGGCCTTGGAGAGAGGAGAGAGAATGAGATCGGTCGATAGTTTCAGCCACAGTCCTATCACCACGCTTAAAGATAGGGGTGACAGTGGTGACTTTCCAGGCAGTTGGAACCTTCCCCAGGCAAAAGAGTGGTTGATGAGGCATGTGATCAGGGTAAGGACTGTGTCTAAGACCAGCTGTAGGATACACGGATCCAGGGTGTCACTGCCTGTACTATTACTCTTGAGGGCAGTGACAAGGTGCGGCCTAAGTTCTTGGGCAGAAACACGGCGGAGGAGAAAATAACGGTGAGAAAGATTTACGGCAGGTGCTGGGGGTGGAGGGTCAAAAAAATTTGTAGGGAGGATAGGGCTAAGGTCAGTGAATGAGGTGTTGAGGTGGTTGGCTATGAGGGCTGGGTCTGAGGAGATCATACCATTAATGTTGATCTGGGTGGTGGGGGAGTGTGCACTCCCATTTAACTGTTTAATGTTATCCCAGAAGGTTCTGGGATTCCCCCATGAGGCAGTGAGTGAGGACCGATAGTGCTCAGACTTGGCCTTTCTGATGGCCCGAGTGCACTTGTTTCAGGCGGCAGTACAACCTCTGTCATTGGGCTGGGCTAGTCTCAATGGCACGGTGCCATAGGTTGTCCCTATGTTTGAGCTGGAGGATCAAAGCTGGGGTAACCCAGGGGGCATTCTTCCTTTTAGAACAGCGGGTCAACACTGGGGCAAAGATATCACAGGCATTATTAAAAGTTTGGGTAAAGAAGGAGAGAGCTGTGTCGATGTCAGGAGTTGCCTGTATAGGAGACCAGTCAATTTGGGACAGAAGTTCCTTAAGTTTTATCAGTCCACCAGGTATTAGACAAAACAGAAATATAAGTGCAAATAACTAACAGTCATAAGTCATACAACTAGTGAGTAAGTGCTAAAAGAGAGGAAATAAGATTTCCAGGTAGGTTTGAGAGTAGTAGAGGTTGAAGCCGGTAGGCAGCTAGGAGGAACCAGTACAGGAGTGGGTGGACAGAGGACAGGAGCAGGGTTCAGAGCTTAGAAGAGCCATATGAAGCTCCTGTTTGAAGCTGTGTGGAAAAGGGGAGATTCTTAGACTTAGTGGAAGGGAGTTCCATAGTTTAGGGGCCCAGCTAAAGAAAGCATTCTCCCCCATTTTGGTTTTACATCTCGGTTGGACAAGAAAGGATTTGTCAGCTGATCTCAGTGGGTAGGCAGAGGTCACAGGTTTGAGTAGTACAGCCAGTTTGTCAGGTTATCTGGGAGGAGATTATATTCTTTATAAAACAGTAGGAAGTAAACTGTCAGAAAGCTGATGGGGTAAACCATCCCAGACTGGAGTATAATGTGCATCGGTGAGTAAGTTTGGGCAAAGACAATGACCGTGCATGCCTAATTTTGGGATATTTTGTTGAAGTACGCCAAAGTTTTAAGGTCCAACATTTTGACTTTAACATTGAAGTGCTATACAAACCTTAACTATTGTGGTGCAACCACACCACTATAAAGCAAATATAGCATTGTCTTTGCACAATACTTACAAGGTGTCATTATGTACCATCATTTTTAAACACTAAGGCCCAGATATTCAAACTGCGCCACAAAGTAGCGCAATAGCAGGATCAGGCGCAAGTTCAGTGTGCCTATGCACAGCACGCATGATATTTAAGCACTGCGCAGGCCAAGATGCGCTTGCGCTACACAACTGAATATTGCACCAACTGCACCATGGTGCAACCAGGGATGCACAGTGGCACATGTCTTATGTGCAATAGCACAACCAGGGATGAGCAGTGGAGCAGGGTAGCAGTGCATCAGCACAACCAGGGATGCACAGGGACAGGATGCAGAGGTCCATCACCCATGGAAGATATGGGCAGAGGAGCACGCAGCAGAACAGACTTCGTCCCCCACACCCCATGAACCGCATAACCTGAGGAGAGCTGGAAGAACCACCGGCCCATGGACACCAACAACAATCCCACAGCCGGGCTATGGTGCCCCAGCACACCCCCTGGCAAGCTGTGACCAGCACACAAGGAGGTCCGGCCACCCCATGCTACACCATCCCACCAATGCAGAGCACACCCTGCACAGTGATCCCTAGACATCCTGCCCAGGAGCAGCGCCCGACAGTGCAGGACACCCCATGCATGCCACCACCCCCACTGTGACAATGCAACCCTGTGCACCATGGAGCCATGCAAGACAGCCCCACTGTGAGCACCCTGCAGTGGGTGGCAGCAGCCACCGATGCAACAACTGCAGACACAGTGCCACCCTGCATTGCCCCCCGAGGTACAGCTAAGAGACTGACCATGCGTCGGCACACGAGGTACTCCGCATGTGACAGGGCCTGCCCTGGAACCCACCACCAGTGGTACAGCACCCTGCACAGCCTCCCAAAGACACACCCCATCCCAGCACTGGCCACAACAGTGAGCACTGATGCCTACAGTGGTGCATGGAAGCATGTGCCACACAGGATGCAACACAGTGCACGGACAAACACCCACCCATACCCAAGGGCACACCAACACAGGGACATAGTAGCGGGTCAACAAACCTGCTGGAGTGTGGCCACAGCAGCCATGTACCCATGACTAGCACCCCTCCATGGCACAGGTGTACCAGCCACCCTGTGCATGCACCATGAAGCCATACGCCACCAGCATGCAGCCGGAGCACAAGTGACAGACAGTGGAGCACATCCCCTGCAACAGACACAAGCGACAGCATGGAGGGAGGACAACAACAGCAGAGACCACAGTGCTATCCGAGGCAGACATGCACAATACCATTGACAGGAGGCAACCTGGCATTGTGCCAGGTACAGGGGTTGTCCAGCATGGAGAGCCACCACTGACATGCCAGCAGACTGTGCATAGCACAGACATGCAAGGGTATCAGGTGCACAGGCCATGGACAGTCTGACAGGGGTGCCATGGACACAGTGCATGCACCGTGGACCACTGCACATGGGTGTCCAGTGCACAGAGAAAAACACACAAACCACAGACAGTGACTGATTCCCCCACCCACACCATAGGCGGTTCCCTGCCAGACACACACACACACGCCCATGCGTGCACCACCCCTGATGCCATGCACACCACTGCAGCTGAGCACCTGTAGCCTGCTGCAAATAAGAGACCACCACAGTTGTCATAACAAAACAAATGTATTCAAAAAAGGTTACAAACAACTATGTACAAATATTTACAATGGGGGGAAGGGCCACATACCTGGTGGGGGCGGGTATGGGGCAGGGGTGACCAAATGGGAGAGGGAGGATTGGGAATGAGGGTGGGTCCAGGGGGGTAAGGTGGGTCCGGGGGCATGGAGGGCATATTGTCTGCCCTGCTCTCCACTCCTGTGGTGCCTATGTGTCCTCCTCTGTCTGACTCCGTGCTGCTCCAGTAGCTGAAGGATCTCTAGGGATGCCCTTGCCAGCTGCAGCAGCTCCTGCATGCCTCTCTCTCTCTATGGCCATCAATCACTGTCCACCTAGGACAAGGGAGCAGAGTCAATACGTGTGACTGTCCATCCCCCTGCAGCCCACCCATTGTGCATGGCATGCAGCCATGAGCCACACCCCTGTGATGATGGGTGACCATCCACAGTGATCATGTCCACAAGACCTGCCTACCCAGGTGCACACAGCCATGTGGACCGCTGCACACACCCACCACCCAAGTCCTGCACAGCACCACTGTCGCCATACAGTGACATGGCTATGCGGTGTGAAGGCAGTGCAACAGCCATGTACCCGGTGCAGCATGGGCCACCAGCGATGCGCACCCACACATGCAGTGCCACAGGACAGTGCTGAGTGTACCGTGTGGCATGCACGTCAGTGGTGTCAAGGGCTAGTGGCCATGCCCCGCTGCCTACCCCTCAACACAGCATGCACAGAAGTTCCTAGAAGAAAGGCACTCACCTGCATCTGCAACAGCCCGGCGCTGCTGCAGTATGATCCCTTCAGCTTGTCCCTGTTGCTGGACAGCTTCACGCTCACGCTCTGCCCATGCCTCATGGGCACGGCGCCTCTCCTTGGGTCTAGGGTGCAAACATGGAGAGGGGAACATCAGTATAAACCAGTAGCAAAGACCCCCCCCCAGTGTGTGCGATCCTGCACAGCTCAGCCATGCCGCAACCCCACCACCACCACCGTCCACACTGGATGATCCCCACCCCCCTGTGTGGTGGACACATGCCCACCGCGATTCCCGGATTGACAGAAACTACCAGTTTATGGATGGAGCACCTACCTGGACGTGGCACTGCGCCTCACCTGGTACATGCCCGTAGATGGGCAAGCCTGTCTGGGTCCTTCCACCGGAGGTCCCCATAGTGGTGGTGACACTGCTCTGCACTGCAGGCAATCCCGGTGGCCTCCTCCAGTGCCTCTGCCACCTCCTCCCACACAGCACTTCTGGCCCTTTCTAAGGGGTCATCCCCAAACAGGGCCCCAGCATGGGGCTCAACAATGGCCACCAAATTGGCCAGTTTGAGCGGGCTCCATAATGCTGCTCTCCTCCGTGCCATCTCTCGTGCAGCCAGGATCACAAAATGGCACTCTGTAGTGCACATCCCCCACGTGCAGATGCTGCATGGTACAGCACTGCCATTCACCATTGTGCTGTCACCGAACAGTGCGATAGGGATGCACCCATGCAGACGCATGGCACCTAGGGGCAAAGGTAGACCGCAGAGTCAAGGGTCTGTCATGCACAAACCACCACAGCGTGATTGGGACTCCCTGCATGTAGCGTGGTAGGGTGCTTGTGTGTGACACCCTACAATGGTCTACCGCGCTCTGTCACCATGACATCTACAGTGCTCCAGGGCACGAGTGCCACATGCGTGAACAGCACACTAGCACCACTGGCACAGTGGTGGCCATGCCCTGCACTGCCTCCTGCACTCAGCATGTCATCAGCGCAGCAGGCATTGGCATCAGCACCCCAGGCATGCTCCGTGCGGTGCCTACTGCACACGTCACAGAGCTGCGCCTTTGCCTGAGCATGCTCAACACAATTGCACAAGGTGCAACAGTGCGATATTCAGCCAGCATATGCAAATCAGCTCATCAGCAATTCCATGGCGCTGCCACTGCATTAGCATCCACTTAAAGTTGTGCCTTGCCTCATTTGCATGCCTTGTGCTATATAAATGCGACATGCGGCTGCAGAGGACATTGTTTGGTATTGCAGTCTATTGTGATGGGTTGCATGCTGTTTGGAAGTGTGGGCTGTGGTGTGTGGGAGATGCATGGGACTGCACATTCAGAGGTAACACCTGTCATTCTCACAGGCTCTATAATGACCAAATGTGAGTAGGAGGAGGAACAGAGACGTGGGAGTTGGAGGAAGCCCAACATCACTCGGGCAGAATCAGATGCACTGTTCGAGGCCTACCTGGACAGGGGACCACTGCTCAGCAGACAGAGGGGAACACCACAGGCCCATGCTGTGGCATGGGATAAGGTAGCATGTGCCGTCAACCAGCATGGCAGCCACCAGCAGTCCATGCAGGAGTGCAAAAAGAAGGTTGTCACGGACAAGAGGAGGATTAAAGATAAGGTAGCTGCCATGCAACCGGTGGTGGACAGCTGGATGTGCCACGCCTAATGCCACAGGAGGAGTGGGTGGCTGGCAACATGTGTTGTGCCTTAGAGGGCATTTCAGGTGGTGGCTTCCAGATGGGTGGTAGCCCGTCACTGCATGGTAGGTCCTGTGCTGTCACTGTGTGGAGGTTGGGGGGAATGCCACAGGGTAGGGTGGAGACATTAACGCTACTGTGTTCCCTTACAGCTCCTGAGCATCTACATGGGTCAGCGGTGGTGGGTGCGTCCGCTGAGGGCGATACCCTGGACACGGAGGAGCGCCCATCCACCTCCACAGGTGTCTGAGGGTCAGGACCACAGCATACCCGCCTGTCTTTCTGGACTGAAGATGGTGGTGCTGGTGCAGAGGAGGCCCTGCCTGTGTCCCAGCGTGACAGTGGCCATGAATGCCAGCATGCTGTGACATGGACTGGTACCAGGTCTGGCACCAGTGATGATGGATCACTCATCCTGGACAGTGATACGCATGGGCCACAGGATGGTCCCACAGCAGGTAACAGCATGGGCATAGCCATGGGTGGTGCCACTGTGGAGGCCTGCGTGACATCACAGTCCCAGCCTGTGCCTGTATGCACCAGTGGGTCAGCACTGGTGTGCGTCCAGACCGGTGGAGCTGTTGCGGGCTCTGTGGCAGCACCAGTGAGCCCTGGCAAGCAGTGGCCAGAGAGGCAGTATTAGCAGTCGGCCAATGGCGACGGGGGGACAGTGTCGGGGGGGCCGCATCAGTGCACCGTGTGTGGAAGTGCCCCGGTATGGCTCTGGTGTGCAGCACCCATCGTTAAGGGGTGATGCACAGCACGGCCAGGAACACCATGAGGAACAGCATACCGATCCAGTGGATGACCTCTTTGATGAGCACAGCTGCCTACTTCAGGCTTCCGTGGATCAGCAGTTGCAGCTTGTCAGGGCGGTGGATACACTCAGTGCGGTTCTGTGCCAGGCAGAGGAGCAGTGCAGCAGAGACCATGGTCTGCTCCTGGAAGAGATGGCACAGCAGCGGGAGGATGTGACCACTGCCATTGACAGGCAGACACATGCATTCACAGCTGTCATGGCCACTTTGGGCACCCAGTTTGTTGCCCATGTGCCGCAGACACCGCGCAGTGTCACATCCATCCCCCATTCCCAGCATCATGCGACACCTTCCATGTTGACACCAGGTTCAGCTGTGGGCATACTGAGCACGCCTGATGCTTCCCTGTGTGCAGTGAGTTGTGCAATATGCGATGCACGGGTGGGGTACCTGGCCCTGCACACACATGGTCCATGTGCACACCCTCCCGGCTGCTGGCCACTGTGGTGTGTGCATGATGATGCCTGCGTTGCCCTGTCTGCCAGTGTGCAATGGTGCCCAGCATCTGAGACACGCACAGTGACAGGCACTGAGCGTGGTCATGTGTGGACCTGTGTGTGGCTAGGGGTTGCAGTCGGGGTTGGTGTGCCTTCTACCCCTTGTGCATGTCTTGTGGGGTGTGTGTGTGTGTGTGTGTGCGTGACTGTGTGTCGTGTTAGGCCTTGGCCATCCTTGACGGCGTCTGCGGTTCCACGCTCAGCCCATTTCCTTTCCGTCACCCACCCCTGGGGTTCATCCATGCCTGTCTGTGGGTTGTGCCCTTGCCATTGGTGGTTGCACATGGCCCCATGACCTACCTGTGTTAGCTGAAGTGCTCCTCTGTGATGGTGTCCCGGTGCAGTTGTGGCATCCGGATCAGGCGGGGGTCCCTTTGCCCAAGGGGTGGCTGCCCATCACCGTCTGGACCGGTGTCCTCATTGTCCCCATCACTGTCCCCCTCTTTGACCTCTATGGCTATCCCGCAGTCTTTGGACATGTTGTGCAGGATGCAACAGTCCAGGAATAGCTCGCAGGCCTTCAAGGGGCTGTACTGTAGGGCACCGCCAGGTGTGTCCAGGCACCGGAAACATGCCTTCAGCATCCCGAACACCCACTTGATGACATTACATGTGGTGGCATGTGCCTCATTGTACCATTGCTGCAATGGGGTCACGGGGCACCAGTATGGTGTGAGCAGCCAGGGAAGGAATGGGTAGCCACTGTCACCTGTGTGTAGAGGGTGGACATTAGTATGGTGGTCTGTGTCGCTCTGCCATGGGCCGTCAAGGCCAGTACCCATGGCATCTCTGACTATGCACTCCCCCACAGCTGCCCATGTTATCCTGCGTGATGTGCATACTCACCCACTAGGTGGCCAGTGGGGATGTCACCACTCTCAAACCTGTGGCACAGTGCGGACTGGTGCCAGATGAAGGCATCATGTGCTCTCCCAGGTGCATGGCACAGACATTGGTTATGCACCCCCTGGCATCGCACAACACCTGGCAGTTGATGCTGGCAAAACCCTTCCGGTTGATGTATGATACACCATCCGGGCCAGGTGGCATGCGGATGGCCACATGGGTGCAGTCAATGGCCCAGAGCATGCCAGGCATACGTGCTACCCTGTGGAACTCTTGTATGTGTGCTGTGCGCTCTGCCTGTGTGCTGGGGAAATGGATGTACTCCACAGCACGTGGCAGCAGTGCGCTGAGGAATTGTGTGAGTAGGCATGACGTGGCCAACTGGGTTATGCCTGTTGTGTCCCCTGTTGTTCTCTGGAAGGTGCCCATGGCAAGCAGGCACATGAAAGATGTCACCTTTGTCTCCACTGACAGAGCATGGCTCCATTGTGTGGGTGCCTTCATCTCATCACTGCACAGCTCACAGAGCCACCTCAGGATCACCTGGTTCAGGCGGTACTGGCCCACAATCTCTGTGGCAGTGTAGTGCTCGAAGGTGGTGCGGGCTCGGTACTGCCTGTTGGGGGCATACCACCGACAGGCCCTTCCACAGCCATGCCCCCCTGCTGCCTGCCTTCTCACACCCCTCATTACTGCCTTCATCTGGAAGGTAGCACTGGCCATGTCCCTGGATGGTGTTCCCCACCGGCAGCTGTTATCCCGTTCCCCCAACTGTCCTTTGTGATGCTCCCCCTGCACCGGGTACACCTCTGGCCTTTGGCTGTCCTGCCTATTGCCACTGCCCTCAGTCCACTGTGGCACTTCCCTGTCTCTCCTGCACAGTAGCACAGGCTCCCCACTCCTGTCCTGTTCCTGTTTGTTCCCAGGTGTGCCCTGTCCTGCTCCTGCCCAGTCCCACTCACTGCTACCCTCTTTCTAGTTGCTGTCACCTCGCTCCCACCTCTGGCTTCCCTGTAGCGTTCTTGCACCTCTCTCTTGTTCCTTTTTATTTTAGGTCATTTCCACTATCGCGCAACTTCCGCTTGATCCCCTATTGCGCATGGCACATGCTGTTGAATATCACACTGTGCCATTTATTCAAGGTTCCTCCCCCTACAGTTGCGCATGCATTCATTACCATTGCACTCTTGTGCATTGCAACTTGTGCGGTGCAGCTGCCTCCTGCTGAATATCGCAGAATTGCACATTTCTGTACTTGCGCTGGCACATCTCTGTTGCCCATGGTGCATCCCTTTTGAATAACTGGGCCTATGTATTATTCCTTACTTGTCACCAACTAACCCCAGTATTAGAGATGGGCAAAGTGAATAAAATTTGCTTTGCAAATTAATTTGCGAATTTGGCAAAATTCACAAAGTGCTGACTTGTAAAGTTTTTACAAGGCAAAGTTGCCCTTTTACTAGGTGAATTGACTTCAATTTGCCTAATTTCACCACTTTTCCAAGCAAAGTTATGGGAAGTTATGTGAAATTGCAAAGTGAGAACTTTGTGAAGTAATTTACGAAAACAAATTTCATAACTTCATCAGCGATGTAAAACTTTGCAACATCTCTACCCAGGATCCACATTCAGGTCTGTTACTTCTGCCCCAACTCTATCACTTTGAATTCTCCCATGGCTTTTTACCTTCCCAGAAGTTGCTTGTGGTTCACCTCCCCATGGTGCAGGATGTCAAGGGTGGACCAGGTTCCTGCCATAAGCTTCAGTTCCCCTTGGGCACCGGCAGGCTTCCTGAGTCAGTGGGTGTGGGGGTTTATGGGAAGGGCAGTCACTGTCATATTGCTGTGTTTGAAGTTTTTCCATGCTTTTCACCCCTTCCCTCTGACAGATGCCAGATAAGCATTGTGACACAGGGCATTAGTGTACACCGCAGCCAATTGGTGACTGTTCTGTATCTTAAACTTGTTCCAGCCTACACTGCCACCACAATCTTCTAGATGGCAGTGACACAGCAGAATGGACACTCCTTCCTCCTCAGAAGAGGAAAGCATCCTGTGGGACACACAGTCCTTCTCTCCCCAGATGACCCCTGAAAATCCAGGCTTATTCCCTACCTGGCCTGTCAGTGTGGTGGCAGGTAAGGCACATAGCGCCTCTGCCCTCCATGCCACCAGACATTAAAAACACTTTATTTTATACATGCATGGTGCTTGAGTAGCATAAGAACAGGAAATTTTGTCTTGCACTATTCTTACAGACATGCAATATAGTAATATTATGTGTCACACCACATTTAAAATATGCAGATTTTTTTTGACTAGTATTGAAACTTAAACTGTGATCTTGCTAAAACGTTGTGTGTTCTTGTCATAACCTTGTGTTTATTGATGCAAGAAAATTAGTTTTGTGTATCTAATAAAATTCTTGCCATCCTGCAAAGAACTTATAATAATTTTGACACTAAGTACATTTTATGTTATTATTCTTACAAATCATGCAATATCAGTCATAAACCTTACGTATTTTCCTTAGAAACTTCAAGCACAGACAGAGAGGCCCAGATATTCAAACTGCACCCAAAAGGTGCGCAACAGCAGCAACAAGCGCAAGTCCACTGCGCCCATGCACAAGAAGCGCAATATTGAAAAACTGCACAGGCCAAGATGCGCCTATGGCCGACGACTGAATATCACACCACCTGCATCATAGCGCAACTAGGGATGTGAAGCTGAGCATATCTGATGCGCCATAGTGCAACAAGGGATGTTCAACTGAGCAGTCCAGATGTGCTATAGCACAACCAGGGATGCCCCCTGCAGCAGGGTAGCAATGCAACAGCACAACCAGGGATGCAGCGGCCCACCACCCATGCCACAGATGGGCAGAGGAACACACAGTAGAACAGACATCGTCCCCCACATCCCATGCACTGCACAACCAGGGGAGAGCTGGAATAACCACTGGCCCATGGATACCAGCAACCAACCCACAGCTGGGCCATGGTGCCCCAGCACACCCCCTGGCAAGCTGAGACTGGCACACAAGGAGGGTCGACCACCCCATACCACACCATCCCACCAATGCAGAGCACACCCTGAACCATGATCTTCATACACCCTGCCCAGGAGTAGCGCCCAACAGTGCAGGACACCTCATGCATGCCACCACCCCCACTGTGAAAATGCAACCCTGTGCACCATGGAGCCATGCAAGGCAGCCCTACCATGAGCACCCTGCAGTGGGTGGCAGCAGACAGCGATGCAACAGATGCATACACAGTGCCACCCTGCCCATCCCCCGAGGTACAGCTGAGAGACTGACCATGCGTTAGCACACAAGGTACCCCACATGCGATAGGACATGCCCCGGACCCCACCTCCAGCGGTACAGCACCCTGCACACCCTTCCAAGGACACATCCCGTCCCAGCACTGGCCACAACAGCCAGCACAGACACGCACAGTGTAGCATGGAGGCATGCACCACACAGGATGCAACACAGTGCATGGACAAAAACCCACCTATACCCAAGGGCACACCAACACAGGGACACAGTAGTGGGTCAACCAAGCCACTGGCGTGTGACCACAGCTGATGTATACACACGGCCAGCACCCCTACAGTGCACAGGTGTGCCAGCCACCCTGCACAGGCACCATGAAGCTGTATGCCACAAGCATGCTGGCGGAGCACAAGTGACAGACACTGGAGCACATCCCCTGCAACAGACACAAGCAACAGCATGGAGGGGGGACAACAACAGTGGAGGCCACAGTGCCACCGGAGGCAGACGTGCACCATACTGGTGATGGCAGGCAACCTGGCATTGTGCCGGGTACAACTTTTATCCAGCATGGACAGCCACCACTGACACGTCAGCAGACCGTGTATATTACAGACATGCAAGGGTGTCAGCTACGCAGGCCATGGACAGACTGACAGGGGTGCCATAGACAGTGCAGGCCCTGTGGACCACTGCACACAGGCATCCAGTGCACAGAGTACAACACACAAACCACAGACAGTGACTGATCCCCCTGCCCACACCATAGGTGGTTCACCTCTGCACACACACACACACACACACACACACACACACACACGCCCATGCATGCACCACCCCTGACGCCATGCACACCACTGCAGCTGAGCACCTGCAGCCCACTGCAAATCAGAGACCACCACAGTTGTCATAACAAAATGCATATATTTAAAAGATATAAAGAAAAACTATGTATAATTATTTACAAGAGGGGGGAAGGGACACATAACAGGTGGGGGCGGGTAAGGGCCAGGGGTGAACATATGGGAGAGGGAAGAAGCGGTGTAAGGGTGGGTCAAAGGGGGGAAGGTGGTAGTCGGGGCATGGGGACATCAATGGCCGCCCCGGTCCTCCTCTTCCTGGTGCCGATGTGTGCTCCTCCATCTCCTCCTGACCCCATGGCGGTGTATGCACTGAAGGAGCTGCAATGTCTCCCTCACCACCTGGAGCAGCTCGTTAATACCCTGCTGTATTTGCAGGAGTCGCCGGCCACCTAGGACAAGGGAGCAGAGTCAATAGGTGTGACTGTCTATCCCCCTGCAGCCCACCCATTGTGCATGGCATACAGCCATGTGCCACACCCCTGTGATGGTGTGCGACCACCCACAGTGACCGTGTCCACAAGACCTGCCCACCCAGGCAGCCACAGCCATGTGGACCACTGCACACACCCACCGCCCATGTCCTGCACAGCACCACCATGGCCGTAAAGTGACTTAGCTATGCGGTGTGAAGGCAGTGCCACAGTCATGTGCCCAGTGCATGCATGGACCACCATTGATGCACTCCCAGACATGCAGTGCCACTGGACAGTGCTGACTGTAACAAGTTGCATGCATGGCAGTGGTGTCAGTGGATGGTGGCCATGCCCCACTGCCCACCAAGTTATACAGCATACAATAGTAATCATGGATGTAAGGCACTCACCATCATCAGGCTGGTCCACACACCGTGGACCACCATCACTCATCCTGTCCCGCTGCTCCTCTATGCGGCGCCTCTTGTCCCTGTTCCTCCGCTGTTCTTCTGGCCCTAAGGTGCAAACATGGAGAGAGGAACATCAGTACAATCCAGTAGCAAAGTCCCCCCGCCCCATGTGTGTGCAATCCTACACAGCCATACCCATCCACCCCACACCCTGATACCACCACCACGGCCAACACCGGACGGCCCCCCCCATGTGCCAGACACATGCAACCGTGATACCTGTATGGATGATAAAAGTGTATGGATGTTGCACCTACCTGGCCATGGCACCGTGCCTCTCCTGGCACATGCCCGCAGGTGGGCAAGCAGGGCCAGGTCCCTGCGCCTCAGGTCCCCATAACGGTGGCCTCCTCCAGGGCGTCGGCCACCTCCTGCCAGACCGCACTCCTAGCCCTGTCCAGGGGTGCCTCTCCAAACAAAGCCCCAGCAAGGAGCTCAACTATCGCCACCAGGTTGGCAAGCTCTACCTGGCTCCAAACCACAGCATGCCTCCGCGCCATCTCTACTGTCTGGTTCAAGCAAAATTGTGCTCTGCAGCGCGGTCCTGCCACGTGCAGATGCTGCACGGTACAGCACTGCCATTCCCTATTGCTCTGTCACCGAACAGCATGATAGTGGTGCACCCATGCCTGATGCATGGCGCCTATGGGGCAAAGGTTGGGCACAGGGTCAAGGGTCTCTGGCGCATGGACAGTCACAGCACAATTGGAACCCAATGTGTGTAGCTCGATTGGGTGCCCGTGTGCCACCTCCTGTATCGGACTACAGCACTGTTGCCCCAGTGTGCCTACGACGCCCCAGTGCCACAGCGCCATATAGGTGAACAGCGCTGTAGTGCCACTGGCACAATGGTGGCTGTGCTCTGCATTGCCTCTCACACACAGCATGTCAGCAGCGTGGCAGGTGCCTGCGTCATCAACCCAGGCATGCGCAGTTAGGTGTGTACTGCTCATGTCACAGAACTGCGCCCTTGGCTCAGCACGTTCAACACAATTGCGCAAAGCGCAACAGCGCGATATTCAGCCGGCATATGCAAATCATCTAATCAGCCATTCAATGGCACAGTCACTGCATTTGCCTCCACTTAAAGATGCGCTTCTCCTCATTTGCATGGGTTGCGCTATAAAAATGCGACATTGGGCTGCACTAGCCATAGTCGGTTACTGCAGTCTATTGCAGTGAGTTGCATGCTGTTTGGGAGTGTGTACTGTGGTGTTTGGGACATGCATGGGACTGCACAGTCACAGGTAACACATGTCATTCTCACAGGATGAATCATGACCTATCGTGTGGTGGAGGAAGAGGAACAGAGTCATGGGTGGAAGAGGAGGCCAAACTTTACAAAGGCCTAGACAGATGCCCTTTTTGAGGCCTACCTTGACTAGGAGCCGCTTCTCAGCGGATGCCAGGGAACACCACAGGCCCATGCTGCTGCATGGGAGGAGGTGGCATGTGCTGTAAACCTGCATGGCAGCCACCAGCGCTCCGTGCAGGAGTGCAAAAAGAAGATGGGCATGGACAGGCGGAGGATTAAAGAGAAGGCGGCTGCCATCAGGGCAGCACGGTCTGAGACTCCATCTGATATACAAAGTAGTTTTACAACTACATCTGTTGCGGAGAAAGAAAGGGGTACAACAACTGCATCCACTGCACCCAGGTCTGATAAGGGGAAAGGGGCCAAACATGCCCACGGTCTCCCTATTGGGGCCTATACTTCCACTGTCAGTGCAAGGAAAAGTGTGGTGTGGCTGTAATTTAGTGTTATAAAAAATGATCCAACAAAGGCAGTATGCTGTGTGTGTGACTGTACTATAAGTCATAGTAAAAACCTTTCAAATCTCACAACAACATCAATGACGAACCATCTCCGGATGAAACATCCCAGTGCACTTCAACAAACCACAGCTGTTCCTCCCACTCCACAACATGTGCCTGTCAGCTCCTCTTCTGGTACTGGTCCAGAAGATGCACAAAATATTGTTAGTGATTCTATTACTGAGACAGACAGTGTGCCCTCAACTCCCCCTACACTACTTATAACACATCCCCGTACAGGAGCATCACCCATTCTGCCTTCTCCTGCTCAATCATCTATTATTGTAACATCTTCCACCATGGGCTCAAAGTCAAAATCAATGCGATGTTGTACCGCTTTGACTACACCCATCATGCAAGTCTTTCATGCCCGCACCAAATACCAGGCGTCACACCCTACAGAACAGCAGATCACCAATTTGTGGTAGTGTGGGAAACACCCCCCCCCCCCGGACAAACTTCTTTGTTTTCTCTGTTTTTTTTTTTTAAATCTACTGCAGTAGTACTTTGCTAATCTCTTTTATTTTGTTTCACTGTATCCTATATTTCTACCATAATAGGGTTGGCCTCTTATTATGGTAATCTTCTCCCTCTGTCCTCTCTGTTATCTTTCTGTCCAGCAGGTGAGGCATAACCACGGATTAAAAGGAGAGAATGTCATTATCTTATGTAGCAACCAGACACTCTTGACATACTCATAAATCCCCTATGAGTAGTATTTATTTATTATTTTGTACAAGTAGTACTTTAAAAGAGAAGGAAGAATCCCCCCCTTTCGTTATGTTAGTCCCTCGGTTTATTTTTAGTTCAAAGCACAGGCGTCCCAAGGGAGGGCAGGTGTGAAGTTAGGAGCAGCTAAAAGGCTGCAGTAAAATTACCTAAACACATCGTAGGATAAACCAATACACTGGCAGAATGCTACTTACAAACTGAATTGCAGAGAAAGTAGACATTAGGACAGAATAATCTCGAGTGAAGTGCTGGCTGTCTCGTCCAGTTGTTCCCCCCGCTGTCCCGCTATTAGGAAATGACAGCTTTGCACATAAACGGGAAAAAGGTCAGCGCCTGTTGTTAAAGAGCTCAGCTGTGGGAAGAAGACGTGCTTGTGTTGGTAAAAACGCTCTTCCTGTAGACTCCCCCTTACAAAAGGAACCTGCCAAACTATTAGAATGGTTGTTTCCTTCTCTAGTGCTACTACACCCAGAAGCAGCAGTTAGGCTGGGTTTCATTAGCGCTAGTCAAATAGTAGGAACGAAGCCACCGTGCTAGTCAGCTGAGTTACAATGTGTTTGCAAGCAGTGTACAGTCCCCCCCCCCCGCCTTCGCTATCGCAGATGTTTGCCTGCTTGTTTGAATTGAAAGGTTAAACATAAGAATGTGGTAATGAAGGGTAAAATATAATAAACCTGTAAGTTGAAATTACCTGGAGGCATTGCTCAGGAAGGGACCTTGCAACTAGTTTTCATGGCAGCAAAACAAAGCTTTAAATTGAAGTAAAAGTAGTAATTTTGTCTTTTATGTTTTGCTAACTTTCTATGTTTGGTTTTGTTTTTCATATCAGGCATTTATAAGGGAAAAGCAGGGAATGCCTCCTAAGTAGCTAGCACATAGTCCCCTACTTATAGGCAGGCATCCTTAGGGACTAAACGCCTCTTCCTTCCCTGCTTTTATAGTATGTTTCAAAATGAGGCATTACATAAGGGGGGGAGGAGTCAGGATGTTAAGTGACCCTTTCATATGCATTTAAAAATTTATGTTTTTTCTAAAAACATCGGATTTAGTTACAATAAATAGATAATGGATGTAAATAAAATTAATCTAATGGACTCAGATACCACCCAAATGCATGTATTAGCATAGACTATTTCATTGTATTAGTGTTAGGGGTGGAGCAGATGTATTATGATGTCATTAAGTAGGCAGTATATAAGGACTGAAAATGAACTGTTCTTCAGATAGGTGTTGAACACAGAGGATGATGGTCCTGTTGGTCAGATGGGATCACTCTGTGGTATATTTGTTTGACCAGAACTGTGCAATTTATTTTTTCTTTTGTCTCTTAAGTGAATAATTTGATTTGATTTGCACTTTAAATAAATCCATCTCAGCACACTAAGCCAGTGTGTATCTTCAACTAAAGTGTGTTCTGTGTTGTCACTCTACCCAATCTCCTACAGTTGGTGTGAGAAGTGGGATATCTGGCCATTCATAGCTCACTAGGGGGAGGCCAGATAATACCAGCCTTGGTATTGGTGGCAAAATGGCAACTGGAATTGATCACAAAGTGGGAGCTGTCACATGGTCACAGGCAGAAGAGAGGGAGGAACCCTTGTGTACTGGACATCCGGATGTCAGATGGAAAACCACCAGAGAGTTACCAGTGGAAAAAGAAGAAGATGAAGGACAACAAGACACCATACCTCTCAACCTCTTGCTTCATGAATCAGGGACAAGGCTTAAATTAATCAGGGACAAAGATCCAAAATCAGGGACACATCTTAAAAACTGATACTATTCACTTAGAAAGCTGATAGAATAAGGGGATTTCTGTTAAGATGCATTTTCTGAAAAAGAACAAGTCTGTAACTTTAATGTTTGATATTATTTTGTGCTCTTAATCCCCACTGTTTTGTCACAAAAACACAAATTTTATGAGGGACAGTGGAAAATTCTGAGGCAGAATCGGGGACGTCCCTGAAAATCAGGGACAGTTGAGAGGTATGCAAGACACTTCCTCGGATGCTGGGGAAATTCCACTAAGAGACATTAATGATCTCCTCCATTGGCTGGCTGTTCGTCAAATGGAGATCGAACTGCAGAGAGACACAGATGCTCAAGCGAGAGACCGAGATAGGAGAAGACAAGATGCCCGGTTGGTTGAGACATTACAATTGCTACAGCAGCTGGATGTGGGACAGGGAGCTGGAGGTGGGAATACCTCCAATAATCCTAAAGACATAAAACTGTCACGTATGTTACCGATGGATGATATATAGAAACATAGAATTTGACAGCAGATAAGGACTGCTTGGCCCACCCAGTCTGCCCATTTCCCTACCTAATCAATAAGCTGCAGATCCTAGTTAACCAGCAGCCTACTTCTTCCTACCCCCACCCCCTAGAATTGCCTTATGACTGTCCCATGCATGCCTGAATTCCACCACTGTTTTTGACTCCACAACCTCCTCCGGAAGGCCATTCCATGCATCCACAACCCTCTCTGTGAAAAAATACTTCCTTAAATTACCTCTGAGCCGCCTCCCTCTATCTTCAAATTGTGCCCCTTGTTCTTGCACACCTCTTTTTTTGAAAGATGCTACCCTCTTGGACTTTGTTGATTCCCTTGAGGTACTTTAAAGTTTCTATCATGTCCCCCCTCTCCCTCCTTTCCTCGAGGCTATACATATTAAGCTCCTTAAGTCTCTCTTCATATGTCTTCTGGTGTAGACCCTGCACCATTTTAGTTGCCCTCCTCTGGACAGCTTTCATCCTGTCTATGTCTTTGCAGAGATTGGGTCTCCAGAACTGCATGCAGTACTCCAGTTGGGGGTCTCACCAGCTGGCTGTACAGAGGGATAATAACTTCCTGTTTTCTACTGGTGATGCCTCTCCCTATCCATCCCAGTATCCCCCCAGCCCTCCTTGCTGCCCTTTCACATTGCTTGCCCACCTGTAGGTCATCTGATGTGACTACCCTCAGGTCCCTTTCCATTTTTGTTGTTGTTAGTATCTCACCCCCCATGGTGTACCCTTCCCCTTGGTTTTTGTTTCCCAGGTGCATTACCTTGCACTTCTTAGCATTGAATCTAAGCTGCCATACATTTGACCATTCCTCTAACCTTGCCAAGTCCCTTCTCATCCTTTCCACCCCACCTTGTAGCATCAACTCTGTTGCAGATCTTTGTGTCATCTGCAAAGAGACATACTTTTCCTTCCAGTCCTCTGCAATGTCGCTTATGAAGACATTGAAGAGGACCGGTCCTATTACTGAAATCTGCGTGTACCCCACTAGTAACCTCCTTTTTTTCAGAGTGGACTCCATTTACTATTACCTCTGTGTCCTATTCTCCAGCCAATCTTTACCCAGGCTGTCATCTTGGGACCCACTCCCAGGCTGGCTAACTTGTGTATTAATCTTTGTGTGGGACTGTGTCAAATGCCTTGCTAAAGTCTAGGTAGGCCATGTCCACAGCCCCTCCCTGATCTACTACTTTGGTCACCCAGTCAAAGAAATCTATCAGATCTGTCTGGCATGACCTTCCCGCTGTGAATCCATGCTGCCTTGGGTCCTGTGCCCCTCTGGCCTCTAGATACTCGACAATTCTTTCCTTCAGAAGTGATTCCATCATTTTCCCTATCACTGAGGTTAAACTAACAGGTCTGTAGTTTCCTGCTCCCACTTTTGTGAAGGGGAATCACATCTGCCCTCCTCCAGTCCTCAGGTACCACCCCATCCTCCCATGATTTGTTAAAGAGGGTAGTCAGTGGTGTCACTAGTTCTACCCTTAGTTCTTTTAGAATTCTGGGATGAATTCCATCAGGCCCCATTGCTTTGTCAACCTTCAGTTTTAAGAGTTCTTTCAGAACCCTTTCTTCTGTAAATGGGCTGGTATCAACTTTTGTATCCAGAGTGTTTCTATTGTTTGTTTTAGGTACCTCCCTCTTCATTTGTAAATACTGAGCAAAAATATTTGTTTAGTATCTCTGCCTTTTCACAGTCACCTCTGCCCACCCCCACCCCTTTATTAAGCCTCACTATCCCTCCTTGGTCTTCCTTGCTCCCTGATGTATCTATAAAGGTTTTATCCCCTTCTTAACTGAGTTGGTTATCTTTTCCTCGGTTTGGGCCTTTGTTGTTCTGACTGCCTTCCCAGCTTCCTTTTGATTTAACTGCTACAGTTCTCTGTCCTGCTCCTTCTTTGATTCCTTGTACTTCCTGAATGCTTTCTTTTTCTCTTGAACCTTCACTTCCACTTCCTTTGAGAACCATAGCCCTGGCAAAAAGAAACACAGGTGAGGAGGTACAGGCAAAGTGGGCAAGCATTAAGGATACAATACTTGAAGCAACATCCCATGGTGTTAGACAGAAAGAGAAGTGCAAAGAAGAAGGAAACCACTTTGGTTCTCAAATACAGTAGCAGAAAAGGTCAGAGCCAAAAGGCTGGCCTTCAGAAAATATAAGGAACACAGCGGATGAAGATAGGAGGCATACCAAACTGCCCTAAGGGAAGCAGGTAAGGCAGTAAGGCAGGCAAAGTCCCAAACTGAGGAAACACTAGCACGAACAGTAAAGAAGGTGACAAGACTTTCTATAGATACATTAGTGAAAGGAGAAAGTCCAGAGGGGTATTGCTAAGCTTAATGGAGAAAAGGGAGCATGTGAGGAGGAGGACCCTGTAAAGGCATCTATCCTAAATAGATACTTTTGCTCAGTATTTACTGAAGAGAAGGTAGGGCAGGGCCACAGCTCAGCATCATGGACACAGGGGAGGGAGGTGAGCACTACTCCCTTCACAAAAGAAAGGGTCCTACAAGAGCTTGCTAAGCCAGGTGGATAAGGCAATGGGACCTGATGGCATACATCCCAGGGTACTTAAGGAGCTAAAGGAGGAACTAGCAGAGCCATTAGCAGAATTGTTTAGTGAGTCTTGAGCACAGGAGAGGTCCCAGAAGACTGGAGAAGGGTTCATGTGATCCCACTCCACAAGAGTGGTAGCAGGGAGGAGGCGGGAACTACAGACCGTCAGTCTTACCTCAGTAGTGGGCAAGATTATGGAGGCACTCCTTAAGGAAAGGATAGTAGCAACACCTGGAATCTATAGGGCACAGGATCCAAGACAGCATGGGTTTACAAAGGAAGGTCCTGTCAAACTAATCTCATAGATTTCTTTGACTGGGTAACCAGAGTGGTGGACCAAGGGGAGCAGTTGATGTCGCTTACCTTGACTTCAGCAAAGCTTTTGACACTGTTCCACATAGAAGATTGATAAATAAGCTAGGTAGGCTCGGGTGTCAGAAGTTGGTCAACTGGTGGCAAACTGGTTGACTGGCAGAAAACAGAGAGTGGTGGTAAATGGTATACAGTCAGAAGAGATGCAAGTCACAAGTGGGGTACCTCAGGGATCAGTCCTGGGGCCAGTCCTATTCAACATCTTCATTAGTGACCTCGCAGATGGACTAGAGGGTAAGGCTTGTCTGTTTGCAGATGACACCAAGATCTGCAACAGAGTAGATGATCCAGATGGGGTGGGCAGAATGAGAAGAGATCTGGATAAACTAGCAGAATGGTCAGAAGAGTGGCAACTGGGATTTAATGCAAAGAAGTGCAAAATCATGCACATAGGGAAGAGAAACCCTGAAGCCACTTATAGGCTGGGAGGGAGTTGCTAGCAGTCACAAAGGAAGAAAGAGACTTGGGCATCATCATCACTGATGACCTAAAATCATCCAAGCAGACCTCAAAGCAGTAGGTAAGGCTAGGGGGTGTTAGGGTGTATTAGTAGGGGTATCACAAGTCGTAAGAGGGAGGTAATAATCCCTCTGTACAAGACATTGGTTAGGCCTTCATCTGAGTATCTGCGTGCAGTATTGGAGGCCACACTTCACAAGGACATTAACCAAATTGAGGCAGTCCAGAGAAGGGCAACTAAAATGGTGCAGGGACTGCATCAGAAGACATATGAGGACAGATTAATGGAGCTCAATATGTATACCCTTGAGCAAAGGAGGAGAGAGGTGATATGATCGAGACATTTAAACACCTTAAGGGTAAAACAAGGTGAAAGAGTCTAACATGTTTAAATATAAGAAAAATAGCAGGACAAGAGGACACAGCATGAGATTAGAGGAGGCCGATTAAGGGGAATGTGAGGAAATTCTTTTCACAGAAAGGTGGTAGATGCATGGAATGGCTTACCACAAGAAGTGGTAGCTATGAATACAGTGCAGGGCTTCAAACAGGCATGGGATAGGCATAAGGAGCAATACAAATGACTATGAATAGATAGGTCACTGACAGAGCAAAGGCCGATGGCACATTTATAAGGTAGAAAAAGAAATGGGCAGACTGGATGGGCCTTGCTGTCCTTATCTGCCGTCAACTTCTATGTTCTATGTTTCTATGTTTCTTACATTGTTTTGTTTTGTTTATTTGCTTCACACAAAGGCTTGTTACCTCTGTGATGGCAGTATTTATTATTGCCCATTGTTCTTCCACCCCTCCTTCCTGTCCATTTGGTAGTGCATTCCTTAGGCACTCACCCACTTTGGCAAAGTCAGCCCTCCTAAAGTCCAGTACTTTTGCCTTTGTATGGCTTGACTCTATTGCTGTGTTTATTGAGAACCATACTGCTCAGTGGTGGCTAGTTCCCAAATGGCTACCCACTTCTACATCTGTGATCCTCTCTTCATCTCCATTTGAGAGAACCAGGTCTAAGATTGCTCCCTCTCGAGTGGGTTCCAATACTAGTTGTCTAAGGCATGCCCCCTGTAGGGCATCGAGAATAACCCCACTCTTTGAAGTGGCTGCTGCAACTGCACTCCAGTTAACATCTGGCATATTCAGATCACCCATCAGCAATATCTCCCTTTTTTCTGCCATTCTAAGTATACTTTCTATCATTTCCTTGTCCATTTCCTCCCTCTGAGAGGGGGATCTGCATACAACCCCTGTGCGGATTGTGGTGCCATTGCCTGTCTCCAAATTGACCCCCAGTGCTTCTTCTCCTCCCTGTTTACCCTTTTGTTCTGTTGCTTTGATTCCTTCCCTTATGTAAAGAGCTAGTCCTCCTCCTCTTTTACCCTCCCTGACCCTCCTGTAGATAGTGTATCCTGGTATGTTTATGTCCCAGTCATGGTTTTGTGTGTACCATGTTTCTGTGACTGCCACGATATCCAGATGTTCCTCCTCCATCAAGGCCACTAATTCAGGAAGTTTGTTACCCAGACTACTGGCATTGGTACTCATTGCTCTCCATTTTTTGATAGCTTTACCTTCTGTTGCAGCATCCCATAACTGACCTTTCTACCTTGTTCTTTTTCTCATTTAGTACCCTGGTTTGTAGGGAGAGGCTGGGATTTTCCTGCTGCTTATCAGTGCCTCCCCCCTTGACTAGTTTAAAAGCTTGCCAATGAAGCATTTAAACCGATTGCTCAAAAGACTTGTTCCCTTCCTAGACAGATGCAGACCATCATGCCAGTATAGGCTGGTGTCCCTCCAGGTGGAACCCCAGTCCCCAATGAAGCCAAACCCCTATGCTCCACACCATTTTTTCAACCATTCATTAAACTGCATGGTGCAAAGTACCCTCACCTCACCCATGCCAGTGACAGGCAGCACCTCTGAGAAGGATACTGTGTGAGTTACTTGTCTTAGGCCCCTCCCCAACTCTACAAAGTCCTCCTGCACTGCTCTACTGTCATGATGAGCCAAGTCATTTGTCCCTAGGTGGACAATGACGTCCAGTTCAGACTTCCGTGCAGCTGTTCTTGTGATCCTGAGGATGCACTTCCTGTCCCTCCAAGCCATGGCACCAGGCAGGCACCTTACTTTAGTTTTCCCTGCTCCCCCCAGTTCTATCCCCCTAATAATTGAGTCCCCCTCCAGGAGCTGCTTTCTTTCCCTGTGGTGTCCTCTGCCTCCTTCCTGAGGGCCTCCCTTGTGACAGTTGTCCTCAGCCTCCTTAGTCTCCTCTGCAGGTGCATCCATAGGGCAACTATGCTTCCCCAGAATAGTGTATGGATTATGGAGTGGAACAACTGACTGGGTGTGCCTCTGTTCCACCATCCTCACCCTCCCTGAGCCCACTGTGGTCCAACTGCTGTGCTTTCTTCGCAACCTCTGAGGTAGTGGTGGTGGCTCTGGTGCTCCCTGGATGGGGGAGGTTCCCTTCCTACTGCCCAGTGTGGCCTGAAGATGAGCAGCTTCCTCCCTCAGGGCAGAGAGTTGTCTGCAAATAGGGCAGCATCTCAGCCTCCAGAAAGACTCGCGGAAGACTGCTGCCCCACAGCCATTACATTGCACTACTCCCCACATGTTTATCTACTTTTATTTGTGTGTGTGTGTGGTAGAGGCCTATTTGACCATGTTTGAATGGGTAGCCAAGGCATGTGACTGGCCAACCCAACAATGGGTTGTGAGACTCACTCCCTATCTTACGGGAAAGGCTCAGCTGGCATACAGTAATATGACTCAAGGTTGGCAGATGATTATGATTTGGTAAAGCAGGAAATCCTGAAAAGGTACGATATTAATGCTGAAACCTACCGACAAAGGTTTCAAACCTTGAAACACCAGCCTCATGATCCTCCAAGAGAGACATATGTAAGGCTATGTGAACTTTGCCTAAAATGGATTGTGCCAGAAGGGAAAGTCAAGAACTGACATTAGAGAAATGTTTGTCATGGAACAGTTTCTACAGATTTTGCCAACAGAAGTACAGATTTGGATTAAAGAACATAATCCAGAGTCAGCAGAAATGGCTATTACTCTGGCTGAGGATTTTTTAGCTGCTTATCAGCCATATAAAAAAGGAGGACCCCGAGTAAATGAACCTGGGATAAGACCTACAGGGGTAAGGCATCCTCAGACTGTACCATCAAAAACTTATGAACTTGATAAGGGAAAACGAACTGTGTCTATGAATATAATATGTCATAATTGCCAGGGTAAGGGGCATATTGCTAGATTCTGCCCTTCTAAAAAACCAGAGAAAGCCCACCTAGCTTTATTGAAGTCAACTTATTTAACTACCATCGTACAGATACAAGGCCAGAAGGTGTTAGGTTTAATCGATTCTGGTAGTAAAAATACTTTGATTAGAAAAGATTTAGTATTGAACGTGACCAGGGAACCCCCCATACAGGTGGTATGTGTACATGGGGATAGCCATCAATAGCCCACAGTGAAAGTACCGCTTCAGATTAATGGGTAGAGTCTTTGGTTACAGCTGGATTAGTCCCATGTCTTCCAGTACCGGTAGTGATAGGCCATGATTTCCCTGGGTTTTCTTCTTTGATAGTAAATCATAACTCAGGTATGACAGCCATGACAACTACAGCCCAAAGTAAAAAAAATAGATGTGCTACTTGGAGAATTATTCCCATTTGATGGAGAAGTATATGGGACCCCCTGGGAAAACTAGGAAGTCAGGGAAAGAAAAAAAAAGATTACAGGAGGAATGGAAACAAACTACATATAAGATTCCTGAAAAAAACACCAAATAAATATGTTAAATCAGATATGGCAAAACCACAGCAAAATGACACAACCTTAAAATCTTTTTTCAGTAGGTTGGTCAAAGGGAGGTACCAGGAATACCGCACTTGCAGATTAAAAATAATTTATTGTATCATATATGTAAAAATCCAAGTACAGGAGAGACAGTGGAACAATTATTAGTCCCTCAGTGTTACAGGTTGGACATATTGGTATTAGGTCATGATGTACCCTGGGCCGGTCATACAGGAAAGGACAAAACTACCAATCGGATTTTACAAAGATTCTTTTGGCCTGGTATACAACAAGACATAGCCCAATATTGCCAGTCATGTCCTGAATGCCAACTCATTGCTCAAAAGAAAAGAACAGATGTGGTACCCTTATTACCCCTTCCACTAGTAATGACCCCATTTGAAAGGATAGGTATGGATGTGGTGGGACCCCTTGATAAGAGTAGTAAAGGTAACAGGTTTATTCTGGTAGTTTGTGACTATGCCACAAAATATCCTGAGGCAATCCCAATGAGATCGGTGACTACCACTCGGATAGCAGAAGAATTAGTTAAACTATTTAGCCGGGTGGGAATTCCTAAGGATATTGTGACAGATAGAGGAACAAACTTCAATGCAGAATTACTGAAACAGTTGTATAGATTATTGGGAATAGTGGCTATCAGAACATCCTCCTATCACCCTCAGACAGATGGGTTAGTAGAACGGTATAATCAAACCTTGAAAAGAATGCTAAGGAAATTTGTAAAAGATGAGGGAAAAGACTGGGATAAGTATCTACCCTTTCTGTTGTTCGCGTACAGAGAGGTCCCTTAGGCCTCTACTGGATACTCTCCCTTCTCCCTGCTATATGGTAGAAATCCCAGAGGGATATTGGATGTAGTCAAGGAATGTTGGGAACAGGGGAAAGATTTGAAATCTTCTGGCTTAGCCCAGTATATGAGGCAACTAAAACAAAGGTTGGTCTCTTTAGCCCAAAAGGCCCATGAAACAGGGATTGAAGCTCAAAAGGATCAGAAATGTAATTATGATAAAGGAACTAACCCAAACAAACAGTTTTTGGTAGGAGATAAAGTATTGTTATTGTTACCATCCTCCACTCATAAACTATTTATGAAATGGCAGGGGCCTTATGTAATACTTCGCCAAAGAGGCCCAGTGACTTATGAAATAAGTACACCTGATAGAAAAGAAAAAACAAAAAAATTCTATCATGTCAATGTATTTAAAAAAAGGCATGAAAGACCAGTAACAGACCTGCAGTTGTTTGTAATGCCTGATGAAGCTCAGACAGAAATGGATTTAGCTTATGGGCGCCTAGAAGAGGTAAAAGGGATAGAGGCAATTAGTATAAATCCAGATTTGACAGGACAACAAAAAGGGGAATTGCTAAGTTTAGTTAAAAAATTTACAAACACATTCACTATTACCCCGGGTCTAGCAAAAGGAGTAGAACGTAAGATACAGACATCTGCTGGGCCAATCAGGAAGAAACCATGCCATCTTCCTGAAAGAAGTAAACCTTTGGTGCAAAGGGCGATTCAAAATCTGAAAGAACTGGCGATTATTGAACCTTCACACAGTCCTTGGGGATCCCCTGTTGTAATAGTACCAAAAAAAGAAGGAGGAATCAGGCTCTGTCTAGACTTTTTAGGGATAAATCAGGTCTCCCAATTTGATGCCTACCTGATGCCCCGAATAGATGAAATTATTGATAAGGTGGGAAATGCCAAATATATTTCAACCTTGGATCTAACTAAAGGATATTGGCAAATTCCCTTAGCAGAGGAATCAAAAGAAAAAACAGCTTTTAGCACTAGTATGGGTTTGTTTCAATTTAAGACTATGCCTTTCGGTCTTCATGGGGCCCCTGCAACCTTCCAATGATTTAGGGACCAGGTATAGGCACCACATATGGGTTACTGTGCAGCCTACATAGATGATATTGTTGTGTTTAGTCCAGATTGGGGAACTCACATGAATCACCTAGAGGCAGTAATTGATTCTCTCCAACAGGTGGGCATGACTATTAATCCCACAAAGTGTACATTGGCACAAGATGAAATTAGATATTTAGGCTTTGTATTAGGGAATGGACTGATTAAACCAGAGGTTAGTAAAGTAGAGGCTATTGCAAATTGTCCTGTACCTAATACCAAAAAGCAAGTGAGGTCATTTTTGGGATTAGCCAGCTATTATAGGAGATTCATACCACATTTTGCAACAATAGCTACCCCACTTACTGACCTCACCAAAAAGAAATTTGGTAATCAAGTTAAGTGGAACCCCGAATGTGAACAATCATTTCTTCAAATCAAAGCTGCTTTATGCTCTTCTCCAGTATTATGTAGCCCTAATTTTCAGTATCCCTTTGATGTACTGTATACTCAGATGCCTCCCGTACGAGTATTGGGGCGGTATTTAGTCAAACCATAGGAGGGGAAGAACATCCTGTGGTATACATTTCAAGGCAACTACATGACAGAGAACAAAAATATTCAACCATAGAACAGGAATGTTTAGCTGCCAAATGGGCAATAAAAACTTTTAGATTTTATTTATGGGGAGCTCCTTTTACTCTAATTACAGACCATAATCCCCTTTGTTTTCTTTCGCAAATGAAAAACAAGAACACCAGAGTTATGAGATGGTATCAGGCCCTGCAACCATATAAATTTATGGTGCAATACCGGGCCAGAACAAAACATGGTAATGCAGACTTCCTCTCCAGATATGGTGCTGAATGTAACAGCAACACAAAGGGTGTCAGTCAGTTAGTATAAAGAGAAAGACACCCCAGGGTAAATACATAAAAAAGGGGTAACCTTAGGTTGCCTTGTTAGTTCGATATATTTAAAACGGGTACTCTGGGGTGGAGCTTCTTAGAGAGGGTGGGCGGAAGCTCTATCCTATCCCTCAGAATGGGGTAGGATGGCTATAGAAAAAAAATAAAATAAAATAAAATTAAGAAGACCCAAATAAAGATTAAACAACTTAGGTAACTGGCTTGATGTTTTTTTTACCTAACCTTGGGGGAATGTGGTAGTGTGGGACCACCCCCGGGACAAACTTCTTTGTTTTCCCTGTTTTTATTTTTTAAATCTACTGCAGTAGTACTTTGCTAATCTCTTTTATTTTGTTTCACTGTATCCTATATTTCTACCATAAGAGGGTTGGCCTCCTATTATGGTAATCTTCTCCCTCTGTCCTCTCTGTTGTCCTTCTGTCCAGGAGGTGAGGCATAACCACGGATTAAAAGGAGAGAGTGTCATTATCTTATGTAGCAACCAGACACTCTTGACATACTCATAAATCCCCTAAGAGTAGTATGTATTTATTATTTTATACAAGTAGTACTTTAAAAGAGAAGGAAGAATCCCCCCTTTTGTTATGTTTGTCCCTCGGTTTATTTTTAGTTCAAAGGACTGGCGTCCCGTGGGAGGGCGGGTGTGAAGTTAGGAGCAGCTAAAAGGCACAGTAAAATTACCTAAACACATCGGAGGATAAACTAATACACTGGCAGAAGATCTACTTATGAATTAAATTACAGAGAAAGTAAACATTAGGACAGAATAATCTCGAGTGAAGTGCTGGCTGTCTTGTTCTGTTGTTCCCCCCGCTGTCTCGCTATTAGGAAATGACAGCTTTGCACATAAACGGGAAAAAGGTCAGCGCCTGATGTTAAAGAGCTCAGCTATGTGAAGGAGACGTGCTTGTGTTGGTAAAAGCGCTCTTCCTGTAGACTTCCCCTTACAAAAGAAACCTGCCAAACTATTAGAATGGTTGTTTCCTTCTCTAGTGCTACTCCACCCAGAAACAGCAGTTAGGCTGGGTTTCATTAGCGCTAGTCAAATAATAGGAACGAAGCCGCGGTGCTAGTTGGCTGAGTGTCAGTGTGCTTGCAAGCAGTGTACAGTCCCCTCCCCCTTTTTTGCCTTCACTATCCCAGATGTTTGCCTGCTTGTTTGAATTGAAAGGTTAATTATAAGAATGTGGTAACGAAGGGTAAAATAAAATAAACCTATAAGTTGAAATTACCTGGAGGCATTGCTCAGGAAGGGACCTTGCAACTAGTTTTCATGGCAGCAAAACAAAGCTTTAAATTAAAGCAAAAGTAGTAATTTTGTCTTTTATGTTTTGCTTACATTTTATGTTTGGTTTTGTTTTTCATATGAGGCATTTATAAGGGAAAAGAATGGAATGCCTCCTAAGTAGCTAGCACATAGTCCCCTACTTATAGGCAGGCATCCTTAGGGACTAAATGCCTCTTCCTTCCCTGCTTTTAAAGTATGTTTCAAAATGAGGCATTACATAAGGGGAGAGAAGTCAGGATGTTAAGTGACCCTTTCATATGCATTTAAGAATTTATGTTTTTTCTAAAAACATTGGATTTAGTTACAATAAATAGATAATGGATGTAAATAAAATTAATCTAATGGACTCAGATACTGCCCAAATCCATGTATTAGCATAGACTATTTCATTGTATTAGTGTTAAAGGTGGAGCAGATGTATTATGATGTCATCAAGTAGGCAGTGTATAAGGACTGAAAATGAACTGTTCTTCAGATAGGTGTTGGACACAGAGGATGGTGGTCCTGTTGGTCAGATGGGATCACTCTGTGGTATATTTGTTCAACCAGAACTGTGCAATTTATTTTTTCTTTTGTCTCTTAAGTGAATAATTTGATTTGATTTGCACTTTAAATAAATCCATCTTAGCACACTAAGCCAGTGTGTATCTTCAACTAAAGTGTGTTCTGTGTTGTCACTCTACCCACTCTCCTACACAATTTAATTGGTGAGATGATGGCCTTGGATCTGCAGCCATTTTCCATTCTGGAAAACACAGGTTTCCATAGGCTGCTGCAACATTTGCACCCTAGGTATAATGTACCATCACGGACCACATTTTCACGTACTGTAGTACCCAACATTTACCATGATTTGAGAAAAGAAGTTGCAAGACTATTAGCACAGGCCGTTGGTGGAGTTTTCCACTGCACAACTGATATATGGATCAGCATGAATTCAAATCATGCATATATGTCACTAACAGCACACTGATGTGTTGCAGATGTGGTAGTCACTTGTGGTGATGGTGGTACTGGTGCTGGTTCTGTCTCTTTCCCTTCTCCCTGCAGGTCTGCTTTGCTAAATGTCAGTGTTATGGAAAAGGATCACCAGGCTATAAACATACTGTCATTCCTGCAAGAGATGTTGAGCCCATGGATTGATGGCAACAATTTACAGGTAGGGTTTGTGGTCACAGACTGTGCCACAAATATGATAAAAGCACTTAGAGATGGTAATTTTGATGGGACATGCTGCTTTGCTCATACACTAAGTTTGGTGGTGACAAAGACTTTGGCAAACACAGCGGAGGCAGATCACACAGTCAAAGTAGCCAGAAGCATATGCAGCCACTTCCATCACTCTGTGAAAGACACAAACAGTTTGCATCAGCTACAAGAGCATCTTCAAATGCCACAGCATCATCTCATCCAGGATGTACAGACCCGGTGGAATTCCACCTACTACATGCTGCAAAGGCTTCTGGAGCAAAAGCGGGCCCTTCATGAGATGAGCATGGAAACTGATATGGGGGAGTCATCGGACATCAGGACTGGGCTGTGATTCAGGGCTTGGTAAAGGTTTTAGCCCCATTTGAAAGGAGCACTCATGACCTTAGCTCTGATTCTGCACTGCTAAGTCAGGTAATTCCTGCTGTACAGATCCTGAAAAAAGCCATGAGGAGATTCAGTGAAAATGCTGAGAAAGATCCAAACCAGACACCAGGAACAGTGATATACCTTATGGAAAACCTCACCACAGAACTAGAAGTTAGATTTTCTGATCTCTGTTCCAATAAAAAGCACATATTTACCACTATGTTGAATCCACATTTCAAGTGTGAGGTACTACACCTCATAATACCCACTCACAGGGTTACAGACATTTAGAAGCAGATGTGCTCAGAACTTAGTTTCTGCATCCTTGGGTCAATCAAACCAGCAAGTAACCCTATTGATGAGCTAGTCTCAGAATCACAAACTGAAAGCAGTATGGAAAACCTTGAGAAGGAGGGTGACTGTTGGGCTGAACTCAGCTCATCACTACAGGATGAGCAGCGGAAGAGAACAGAACAGCGGTCACAGTCGGCACCCAATCTGCTGAACAGTTTTTTCAATGAGCCTCTGGAGTCATTCTCCATAAATCCAGTGGAGTACTGGATCCAAAGGATGAAAGCATGTCTGCACTTGGCACAGTTGGCCCTTAAATATATCTGTTGCCCCACTACCAGCGTACCATCTGAACAAATGTTCAGCACTGCTGGGGATGTAGTGGAACCTCACCAATCCTCACTTGACCCAGCACATGTGGAACAACTTGTGTTTATAAAAATAAATCTACCTCACCTTGGGTACACATATGGCCACTAACAATTGCATTAAATAATTGTCTTGTACTGGATACATTTGCGTGTTGTAGCATTGACCCATACACAAGCCATTCTCTGTTAACCATCATTGTTTTGTTAGCAAATAAGCACATGTTAGCATTCTTATTCAAAGTCATACTAATACAAATCTGTGACCAGTGCCCTTTTCCTTTATTACTTCCACTGTCATGGTGTATTCTTTTGAACGAACATGCCCTGCAGTTCCCAGTGGCTAAAACTGCCACCCAACTATTGATTGCTGTTCCCAGTACAAAATCCTCAACTGGTGTTGCTACATCTCTCATCCCTTGTGTTGCTCGTGCCCATATTCCATCGATCCCTTTAACAGCTTTCCAGGTGCCAGTTACCAGTGTGGCATCACCAGTCTCAAGTATTTCACGTGCATAAAATATGGCAGCTAATAGGTGTGTCATCTCCAGTCTCAGTGTTTCCCATGCCTGAAATATAGCAGTTACAAGTGTGTCATCACCAGTCTGTGTTTCCCATGCCTGAAATATGGCAAATACAAGTGTGTCATGTCAGTCTCAGTGTTTCCCCATGCCCGAAATATGGCAGTTACAAGTGTGTCATCACCAGTCTCAGTGTTTCCCATACCTGAAATATGGCAGTTACAAGTGTGGCATCTCCAGTCTCAGTGTTTCCCATGCCTGAAATATGGCAGTTACAAATGTGGCATCACCAGTCTCAGGTATTTCGAGTGCATAAAATATGGCAGTTAGTGTGGCATCTCCAGTCTCAGTATTTCCTATGCCTGAAATATGGCAGTTAACTGTGTGGCATCTCCGGTCTCAAGTATTTCACATGACTGAAATATTACGGGTTATGAGTATGGTATCACTTGTCTCAAGTATTTCACATAACTAAAATATTACGGTTACGAGCATGGTATCACTTGTCTCAAGTATTTCACATGACTGAAATATTCCAGTTACCAGTATAGCATCACATGTTTCAAGTATTTCACATGATTGAAATGTTCTGGTTACCTGTATGGCATCACCATTCTCAAGTATTTCACATGCCTGAAATATTCCAGTTACCAGTATGGCATCTCCAGTCTCCAGTATTTCACATGACTGAAATATTCCAGTTACCAGTATGGCATCTCCACTCTCCAGTATTTCACATGACTGAAATATTCTAGTTACCAGTATGGCATCACCCATCTCAACTATTTCCCATGCGTGAAATATTCTGGTTACCAGTGTGGCATCACCAGTCTCAATTATTTTCCATGCTTTCAAAATTATTGCAAAGTGCTGCAGTATGCTACAAGGAGCATGGTAATTCAATGGCAGTTAATCTCTAGTCATCCAATATTTTGTGACAGCATTTGCTGAAAAGTACTGAATTGCATCTTGTCTTGCTTCACTGTATACTATTGATACATAATACAATTCCAGAGAAGGTGGTGAGATAGACTATATGGACGATGACAGACAGGTGTCTCTTTATTAGATGATATCAAGTATTTTTCTCCCCAAGCAAGTCTTTTAGTTCTTGTCGCATTGTGAATAGTACTACTACTACTAATACCACTGGCAGAACTATTACTACTACTGGTGTTACCACCTGTTCCATCTATACATTCACTGTCACATCCTTTTGTGCAGTAGGAGGAGGGCATTAGTGCATACATGCTTTGTGCAGGAAGCAGCAGACACCACCACCAGGGTTTCCACTGCTATCACTATGGCTGCTCCATCTACAGTCAGTGTGCTTCCCACTACCACCGGTGCCATTCATGCAGCAGCCACCCTTTCAGCTGTCACCACTATGGCAACCACTGTTACCACTATTCTTATGCCCATGACCAAAGCACCGTCTACCCCGTGTCTGTGGATTTATGTGATAACAACGAAAGTGCAATCGCGATTGGTGGTGGGGCAAGTATATATATCACCGAAAATCTATTTCAGTGATGTACACCCCCAACGCACAGGAAAACAGTGCCAGGGACTTAAATTTTGATTGTTCATGCAGTGGGCTGTACCCCTTGCATTGCCTCACACCCCCCTACTAAAGAATTCTTAACTCCAGGGGGATGCATGTTGGGGGGTGCAAAATCTGGAGGAAAAAAATTTGGGGGCTGGGCACACAAAAATGTAGGTGTGCCCGGACCTGAACCTGGAACCCTTGCACCTTTAGGCTGACAGCCACCAACCACGCTATGGGGCCAGCTCGGCAGCCCCACATCAACCACACCAGGCCAACCCTCCCTCCCTTCCATCACACTGGACCCTGCCCCCCCCACACATACACATATAGTGATGTCCTGTCGCTATATGCACCCACCTCCCCCATCCAGTCACCCTTCCTCAGCAGTAGCCCCCTTCGACATGCACCAGGATTGAGTTGCCCATGCCATGGGCTACCGTGTCTGTGACCATAAACACCTTCCAGTGCTGACCCAGTGCAATGCTTGATATCATTTTTGGAGTGCTATATGTTGGTGTGGTGGATCAAGTGTGCCACACGTAGCTTGTGTTGCATTAATGAGAGCTCTGCATTGGTGGTTGAAGTCTTATTGAGGTGTATATGCTACACCAGGTTTAATGGGTGATTAATGGTGTTGTTAAAGTGCTTTTGTAAAGTTTCCTTAAAAAAAACATTTTTTCTGGGTGAATACCAAATACCTGGGACCTGAATACTGAATATTTGGCCGAATATTCTGGAAAAGGTATTTGCACAGCCCTAATTTCTATACAAAAGTACTATAATGTATAAAATTGTGTATATTACAAAAATTAAAACTTAGAAACTACTTGGAATGATTGCAGTTTTGTTAGAAAGGTATCTCAGTACTGTAGCAATGATTTATATGAATGAAGTGACCTGCCACCAAATATGGGGGAGGGGCCTTCCAGTCTGTAGCCATATCATAAGGAAAAGACCACTGACTCCTCTAAGTCCTCATTTTTGTTTTGGAATGTCTAGCTTGCAAAACATAAACTGCGCATAATACAATGCACAAATTTCTCCCAGGTTGTTTGGTCACTTGCATGGCTTGAACAGCAGCTGGATGCACAGGACAGCTTGTAGCAGAAAGATTACCTCTTTTCAGGTGCTTTTCCTGTCTTGCCATACCAGGGCTGTGGAGACAACCTATTGCTCTACTTCTCTGGTACCATCCATTTCTAAAAGCTCCCAAAATGTTCATTACAACAAAATAATGTTAGAAGAAAGAAAGTAATTTCCAGTGAGTGCTTTCTAGCTGCGAATAAGGACATTAGTGCACCTGCAGGCTGAAGCAGCAGAGAAGAGAGGTAATTGTCTGGTGCTCTGACCCAGTATTGTTTCTCTAAAATGTATCTTGGAAATTATTATTAGTGCTTATTTGATGGGGGCACACTTCTGTAATGTAGGTATTGTAGTACCATACAACCCCTGTAAATTATTTTATAAGTAGGACCTTTAAGAAGATAATTGCATGAGCTCACACAGGTTAGCAAAGGGCACTCTGAGTCATTTTATTGTATTTACTCATAAATCCCTTTTTTTCTAGATCAGAAAAGACAAGGGGTTATTACGGCTTTAAAAGTGGTGACCTTTCTAATCGCACTTAGCTCCCAGCACAAACAGTGCAATAAAATGCCTTCTTATAGCTAGCCTGGTGGACATCATTATTTTAACATCAGTATGATCAGCTTTAGGAAACCCTTGACATGCTGGGAAACTTAAATACACGTGTCCTGTTAAAAGGTGACTGGCTTTTAAGTACTGAGGCACCTGTCACTACAAGTGGCTAGGGGATTACTCTTTAATTGTATAAGCAGAATAAAACAGCTTAATGGAATGGTCTGACATCTGGTATAGACATTTGTTTAGTTGCCAGTGGTACTGTGCTTAATGTGAGGGATTTAGGGCATTAGGATTATGCTAGAGAGTGAGCTTGCTTTTACTAAACTATGTTCAGAAACACAGAAAGTGCACCATCTGTTCATACTTGTGTGCATAACCTATCTCTGTCATACATTTGCTGGTGATGCAGGTCTGGGTCTGTGATATGCTTTTTCACTCTTCAATTTCTATAGTTTTTTAGCTCGCGTAGAGAGGTGGAGAGCAGAACTGCTATTATAACCTAGGCTAAATGGGCAGAGAGGGGTATGCTGCAGTTTGAGATAAACAGAATCATTACGTGTATTCTTTTATTTATATGGTGATTCAAGTTTCTGTAATAAAAAATAGCAAAGTGAATCCACTGAGAAAAAAGATTTAAAGAGCCACAACAACAGTGTTACAGAAGGTCACCTGTGGTAGTGACAAACACCCTGATCACTTTGACGTGTTATAGGTCTTCATCAGGGGTCAGTGTTTGTGATTTGAAAATAGCCTTTTATAATTTTTTTCAAAGTTAAATTGTTGGTGTGTTTAATGAGTTAACCACTTTAAAACCTCCATATTGCATACCAAAAAAAACATGCAAATGCAAGATAACAAAGAGGTATGAGTGAATTAATTTCCTCTACCCAATAATTGAAAATTAAACACTGAACTGTATTGTAATGTCAGGGTAACTACTATGCAGATATATGGACCATATGTGTAATTAGCCAGCTTGAAGCCAGGCCTCATCTGCAAAAAGCCTTAGCTAGCAACAACCCCAGCTGTGATCCTCTGGACTCCAGGATTCTCCGATTAGTCCTAGATACTATACTGGCCCCTCTCACCAACCTTCTAAACCGGTCACTATGTCTTGGTCAATTTCCCGGTACCTGGAAAATTGCAGAAATCACCCCTATCCATAAGAGTGGAGATAGAACCCCACTTAACAATTTCAGGCCCATCCCCATTCTTCCCCCTCTCTCCAAAGCACTAGAAAAAAATAGTGACCATTCAGCTCTCTGAGTATCTGGCCAAATATGACCTGCTGTGTCCAGAACAACATGGATTCCACCCTGGACACAGCACCACTAAAGCCCTCCTGGAGTTCTCCCAGCACCTCCACTCTGCTTGAGACTCTAGTCATGTTGAGGGTGCAGTGTTCATTGACCTCTCCAAGGCCTTTGACACTGTCTGTCACTCCCTCCTACTTGACTCCCTCCACCAACTTGGCTTCTCCCCTGGCCCACTGGCTTGGTTCACCAGTTACCTCTCTGCCAGATCACAGTGCATGAAGGTAAGCGGAACCCTCTCCAATAACCTGCCCATTCGCTCAGGGGTCCCCCAGGGTTCCATCCTGGGCCCCGTTCTGTTCAGCCTATTTCTCAATACCCTCCCCAGCTCCTGCTCAGGCAATATGGTACTCTATGCTGAAGATGCAATTCTCCGTGCCTCCCACCCTGACCCTGCATCTTTACAGGAATCCCTGCAGCACACATTCAACCAAGCCGAAAAGTGGTTCCTTGACCACTGGATGGTCATTAACCTAAAAAAAAGCAAACCTATGCTTTTTCGCATCACCAGAATAAGGCCCAAAATGCCCCCCTCTGCATTCTCCCCAGTAATGCTCACCCTCTCGAGCAGGTGTCATCCTACCAGTACCTGGGCATCACCTTCGACTCGGCACTTACATTCCACACCCACATCAAGACCCTGTCCTCAGCCATAAACTCTCAGATTGGCCTTCTCTATCGCCACAGAGATTGCCTCCCCCAAACCACTCTCCGGCTGGCCATCAACTCCTCCGTCCTGTCCCTAGTGGACTATGGCCTACCTAACCATGCTGCAGCCGACAAAATCACCCTCACCAGAATCCAGACCTTCATAAACAAGGCCTGCAGGCTCCTGACCGGTACATACCTCTGCGCCCATACTTGCCTGCTCTATTCCAGCACCAACCTGTTCACCTAGGAGGAGCACCTGTGCTACCAAACCTGCTTACTTGCCAAAAAATCCATACTAGGACTCTCCCCCCAAGGGCACCACATCCCTGTTGCTTGCATCCAAATCCATTGCCACCCATAGCTCAGTTAAGGCTACCTTTCTGGTGCCCCATACCAAGACTTCCCTAGCCCAAAGGTCCTTCCACTACTGCACCCCCACATGGTTCAACTCCCTCCCACTCTATGTCACTAAGTCTACCAAAATTGATCCCTTTAAAGTCGCTTTCCATAATGACCTCTTTGGCGCCTGAAGCTGTAGTTGCCCTTAATCAACCTAATGTTGAGGTCCCTCCTCATTTCTTGCCATAGCCTTGACAATGTCTGTATACTGCTTCCACCCCCTTTTTTTTTCTTTCCTCACCCCTGTCCCCCACCCTTCCACTTAGGTATTTTCCCAGTATGACCAGGGCTGTGACTTCTACTATTGTTATACTTTATTTATTTATTTTTTTATTTATTTAGTTTTTGTTGACTGGGTAAGTGCACTAGACAAATCCTGCCTATTTTCAGGCATGACCCAGGGGAGGGGAATACAGATGAATGTCAGCTGACCTTGAACCAGATTAAGCTGTTGGTGGTATTTTTAGTGAATGAGGGAAATTTGGCCAGGCCACCGGGGAAATTCCACTACTCTTTTTGATAAGTGCCATGGGATCTTTAACATCCACCTGAACTACCACCAATCCAGGTAGATGGGACCTCGGTTTAACGTCTCATCCGAAAGACAGATTTATAAGATTGCTATTTACTGCATGTAACTTTATCCTGTAAACCACTGTTATATTGCGTTCTTTTTGTTATCTGTACTGCACCTGTATGCTACCACTATTGTATCTCACACTGTAACCATGTCTACCCTCCCTGCGACAAGGTGCCTTTGTAAATTAGTCCCTGGCTCAAAGGTTGTAAATCCGACTTTCAAAATAAATTAAAAAAAAAATAAATAAAATTACAATACACTGTAATTGTTATGTATTGATACCTTGAAATCATTTATCTGGTCATTAATGTGGTTTATAAGTCTAATTATTCAGGAACTGAACTAGCTCACTGATTGGCTACCCTTCCAGTCTGAAATCTCTTAGAAACAACTGGCAGGGCAACCACACAGCTATTCTCATGCAGCACAGTGACAGTAGTGGCATAAAATAAGAAGTGTTTTTGCTGCTGATGTCAGTGTACACTATTGGTAATGGATGTGGTGCAGTAACAATTGGCATAATGGAAAAACTTGATGGAACCGCAGTGGAAAACCAACACCACTGCAACATGCCACACCATCAGCATCACTGAGAAACATTAGGAGAAGCATCACTCAGCACACAGAAGTCTCAGCTCGCACTGCCACACAAACAAAAACCCCAAAAGACAAATACAGAAACCTATAAAAAAGTGTCATTATTGTGATTAGACTTATGAGCACAACAATGACCTCACAACTAGTCATTTCCTGGGATTAAACACTGGCCAGTGGGGGCTGATCTTTGGCTGTGCCTTTGGCTACCATTCCCCCAGATAGTCATTAATTCCCAGGAAATGACCAGCTGTTTGGTCATTATTGCTTAAAACTGGCACCTTGTAAAGTATTACAATTTATTTAAAATTGTCCAAGAAAGGTACACTGAATATAAACTAATTTCCAACTGCAACTAGAAGGAAGGAATTATAGTAGGATTAAAACACAGACAAAATAGTGATTATGGTACAATGGTTAATTTCAGTAAAATAGTAAGGCACATTATGCTGACAGTAACGTCACAGGAAGGAGATATAGAGCAGAATCATAAGTACAATGAAGTAAAATAGGCAATAAATAATAAAACATTTAAAATTAAATACTCTATGTACAGTAGGTAGGGGATGTGACAGGGTGAAATGCATACATACATACAACAAATAGGAGGAACGGCCCAAAGGGTGATAATAAGAGCTGAATGAGGCAGGAGAATTAATCAACTAGGATACTGAAAGTGGTACATTTATGGAAAGTATCCAGTAGGGAGGCTAGTTGCTGGAACAAGTTGGGCTGAAAAGATGTCTTAGAAGGACTCTGAGGTAAAGAGGAAACAAAGAGGGGCAGATGAAGAGAAACCAGTTGGGTATCCCGTGATAAGAGTGCTGGGGAATGGGCACCTACAATAACGGTGACCCACTCCCCAGTGCATTTCAGGGATGGCTATGGGAGGGTACAGTGGCTGGATGGTGGGGTGGGTGACTACAGCACAGGCTGTCGCTATAAGTACATGCACAGGGGGGTAGGAGTGGGCATGCACAGTGAGAGGTGTGAGGGGTGGTGCTGTGGTGAGTTGCTGAGCTGACCCCATGGGATGGTGAGTGGGTTGCCGGCATTGGCAGGTAAGGTACTGGGTTCAGGTTTGGGCACTGGTGCACTGTTGTTGCGCCCGGCCTGAACCATTTTTTTAAAATGTTGTCAACCCCCCCCCAACATGCACCCCCTGGGAGTTGAGAATCCTCTAGGTGCAGGGTGCAGCCCCCTGCAGAAAACATTAAAAAACTAAGCCCCCAGAGCCTTTTTGTCTTGCACAGAGGTGTCAGAGTGCCTAAATAAATTTTCAGCACTTTTGACTTCTGCATAACGGCGATCACCTTTAGGCTTTCATCGTTATGACACAGAACCAAAAGGTTGCCCTACAGATGGCGGTTGGGCTGGGAGGTGAAGGTAGACTGTTCAGTTGAGATTTGGTAATGGGAATTTGAGAAGAAGAGAGTATCAGAGGAATACAGGCAGTAGGAAAAGGAGAGTGATGGACAAAGGAGGGAAGAGTCGTAGCAGGGTAGGAAGCTAGATCAGTCCTTGGTGAGAAAACAGGCATACTACAAGAGGCATCTCACTCTAGAAACTGTAAAAGAGGTTTAGGTAGAGGGTACAGAGTTTGATGTTGGGGGGGACCAAATGCTTCTTAAGGACAACCTTACAGCGAACTGGAAGCCAGGCCTTGTTGTTGGTATATATAGACACTTGATTCCAATATCTATATGGTGTTTGAGTGCATGGGTTTGTCCCAGCTTCAAGAAGAACACAGCCCCAAAGTAATCTACTGACCTCTGGGCTTCCTATTTTAGGTTATATTGATCCAATCATCCTCTGGGACAGCTCACAGCTCCCTTACATTTTTAGGAATAGGTCCAGGATGCCATTCTCAATGTCTTCATCTGTTACCAAAATTGGGGCCCAGTCTTTTCTTGTGAGGGCAATTAAGAGTTCCTCCCTATCTTTCCAAGGTTTCAACATATTAACTTTTCTTTCTTGTCTTTTTTTTGGCCTATTGTAATGCTTCACAATCTACTGATTCACCTTCCTAAGTACTTCATACAGTCCTTGTCACTTGGCCAGGAGCTTACTCTCAGAGTTATGTAGCAGAAGTAATACTCTGTCTCCAGGCTTAAACCTCCTAGAATCTGGCTCCTTGGTTATAGTGACCTGTCAAAATATGTGGTGCTATTAGTAATTTTTCCTTGGCAACTCTGCTGACAATGTCCAATCTTTCCCTGAATGGCAGTATGTAATGGAGCAATTAGGTGGACTATGTGCCTATTCCTTCCACATCTCTTTTATGAGATCCAGTATTCCTCTGGGTTGTTGTCCATACAACAATTCAAAACGTGCTGGTTCTGTGGACAACTGTGGCACCTACCAGACTGCAAACATCAAATATGGTACGAATTCATTCCAGTTTTTATGTTGGCTCACGAGTTCACACCAGCCAACATATTGCATTAGTAGCAGATTTGGAGGTGTGATCACTGTGGGCAAATGCAGGGCACACATCAGCAGGTGCATCCCTCATTCCCCAATAAGGCAGCATGCAGGCACTGACACCAGCTATACATAAAGTGACCACCAGATCTAAGGAAAGTGCCGCTGCAATGAGAGGCAAGCTTGTCATGCAGTGGCACAATATAACACACCCTCCCGACGTGTCTTTCCTGGTGAAGCAGTTCAATAAACATGGCTGCACTGACTTCTGCCATGCAGAATGCACCAACCCACTTAATTTGCAGATGGGAGAGCCCACTCCCCATCGGCATAATGCCCCCCTCCCATTTAAAGTGTATGCAGAGGGGGTACTCAACCCGCCTTGGCATCATGTGCCCCCCAAACAGTCTTCCTTTACCAATGGGGGGGCCCAATCCCTGTCGGCTTCAGTCCCCCTTCCCCATTTAATTTGCCAATGGGGAGACCACTCCCGTCCAGCATAATGTCCCCCTGCTTTTGTTTGTGCCGAGGGGTGCCCAATCTCCCTCGGCTCTTGTCCCCCCCTTCGGATCAGCTAACGGGATGCCCAATCCCCCATAGGCTACAGCATCCCCTCCAAAACACTCATGTGGCACACTGGGAGCCCACCCCAGTGTGCCAAATGCCCCAGTAAAACAAAAACTATGCCACAATGTTTTTTGTTTTTTTTAAACCTGCAAACCAGAAAACAGTCCCTGGTCGAGTCTGATGGCCCTCCCTGAACCTGCACCCACCGTCTTCACATCCTGCCTCCTCACACCCCCCTCACCCCATACTTACCTCTGGAGCATGGTGCAACAATCTTTGGTGGACCAGGAACACGTCTGCACTCATCAAAGCCAACCGCAAAGTGCAGAAATGCCAGTAAGCTATATAATGGCATAAATAGGGTTTTTTTCAACTTTGGTGCATATCTCGGGCATTTTTGGGAATTTTGGCACCAAATTTTCAACATGGGGTTATTGGGACCCTTCCTCATGAATTCAGTCACTGTCATGGCATTATTCAGTCCTGAAAGATGATTTTATGGTCACTGTGAGTAATCACCATTTGGGACTGATTAACAAAATGACAGTGCCACTGTTCATGAGGGGGACTCTAAAAAATCTTATGTTGCAAATTTAGTGGACAAAATCCAAAAAATGGCTGTTTTACAAGTGTGCATTGAGCAGTTTCCACGCATGCTCATATCTTCATAAATTTGTATTATTTTCACTCCAGATTTTCAAAATTGGCATTTTCCACACCTCCTTATGAACAATACAGCTGTCATTTTACATATCCTGGCCAAAATGTGTTTTCGCACGTCCAGCGTAGAATAGCGCAGATGCTGAGTGAAATCAGTTTTCGGGACAGTTTGAGAAAATGACGGTGACACTGTTCATGAACAGAGATCTTAATATGCCTATGTTGAAAATTTGGTGACAAAAATCCATAAAATGACTGTGTTACAAGTGTGCGTTGCCCAGTTTCCATGCAACCTTGTAACTTCACAAATTTGCAATATTTTCACGTTAGATTTTCAACACTGGCATTTTTTCACACCTCCTTATGAACCATACAGCTGTCATTTTTCACATCCTGCCCAAAATGTGTTTTCACATCTGTGGGGCACAATGGCATGGTCACTGTGGGAAATCAACTTTTTGGACAGAATTAACAAAATCACAGTGACACTGTTCATGAGGGGCGGTCCCAAAATGTCTATGTTAAAAATGTGATTAAAAAAATCCCCAGAATAATTGGGTTATGGATGTGTATTGCAGTTTCTATGCATGCTCATGACTTCACCAATTTTTCATATTTTCACTCCAGATTTTCAACGCTGCCATTTTTTTACACCTCTTCATGAATAATAGAGTTGTCATTTTTCATATCCTGCCCAAAATGTGATTTCATCCCTGTGTCACCAAATGGCACAGCCGCTATGCAAAACCACCTTTCAGCTAACAAACTGATAGTGCTGCTCTTCATGAGCTGGGGTCACAAAAAGCCTATGTTGAAAATTTGGAGTGAAAATACCAACACACACCTACAGCATTAGGGTTTCCAACTGTAACACCCCACCACCCTGTAGACACTGAAAGGAGTCAGGGGTGTGACTTGGGATCATTGGCTGTAATGTTCATGCCATTCCACCCCCACCCCCACCCCCACCCTGCAGCCAGTGACAAGCATCAAGGTCTGCCTTGGAGTGTTGAGCCCTACAGTTCACCTCATTCTCCTATACTGCACCCGTCTCAGCATATTTCCTTATAGAATGGGGTAAGTATAAGGCCCAAAGACCCCAAAGCACACCACAACACTTGTCAGTGTCTACAGTGTAGGGTGAGGTAAAATGGCATGAGCGTTATAGCTGACGACCCAAAGGCACACTCCAACGCCTGTCAGTCTCTGCAGGGTGAGGTTGGGATTGGCATCAGTTCAATACTTCACTGTCATTCCTATTATGCATCTCTAACTCCTGCACTACCAATACCAATGCCAGCGAGACAACATTCGGCATTGACAAATGCTTGTTTACTTCAGCCAGTACACATTTGCACAGTATATTGATAGCAAATTATTATAGCATTCCATTAGGCCATCTGTCTAAGGGTGATACAGTCTGAAGGGACTTTACCTTACATAAAGCATGCACCTCATTCATATATTTTAATGTAAGATTGGTGCCCTTATCAGTGAGAATGTCTTTTGGCAATCTAACTTGGCAAAACACCTTTATGTTGTGTAGTTCCTTATAACCATAATGTACTGAAAGCCATCTGCACTTTTTATCAAGGATTCCATCATATAAACACCGATTCTTTAAAGTAGGGGTTCATTATAAGTATATTTTATGCTTTTTAGGTTACCAACTGACATTATCAGTATGAAACACAACAATCTGTTAATTCCATCCATATGCTGCCTGGCCAGAAGACTCAGGGAAGTATTCACTGCTCAGTTTTCTCCCAGCCTAAATGATCCACAATAGAGGGACATAGGCCAACTTCAGTACCTCCCTTTTTGCAGATTTGTGAGCAAATAGCTAGGCTTAGGTTACCCAGAAGGTAGTTGGATAGGATCTCTAAGGTATCTGTCATTTTCAACCACATAGGGTATCTTGGGTAATACAGTATTCTATCCTACCTGGTTAAGTAATGTTGCAGTCAGAAAAGTAATTTTAAATTACCTCACCCGATTACAACATTACTAATATGGCTTGTTGATGTATTTTTATATGTTAAAAATTTAATAAAATGTAGGCTTTAAACCAAAGATAGCTGTTGTTCCTCATTCCTGTCCCAGCTGGTAGCGTTGACAGTTTTCAGTCAGAATGGACAGGCAAAATAAATGTTGCAGTAGCAGGTGTTTACGGTTTGCAGAGAGTTCAATTTTCCAGCATTTGTAAGTTTCAGAACACCTTCTCCTTGCAATAAAATTTAATTTAGGGTAGTTTGGAGGCAATCACAGTAGTATTTAGGCTAGGTATTTCACCAGCTGCCCAACCCTACTAATACCTGATGTCATGAAGTCTTCATTGCTTTTGCTGGTGATTCTGTATACAAAATGTAATTATTCAGTTCAAACCTTGGTGAACATTGTGCTTGTTATTCATCTATCACGTTTTAATATTTGGTTCTATAATTATTTGTTTAAGACAGGCAGAAGGCTATTGCCCATTTTGCCTTTAACATTTACTAAGGCTAAGTTTTGATAGGCATTTTTAAGAAACTCATTATTTTTTGGTTCAGAATTGATGTTGGCCAAGTTTGGAAAAAGGTTTGGCTTGGCCTCTGAAATGGACTTCTGATCTTCAAAAGAGGTGGATGCCCCCTGTTCATCTAGGTTACCTTGGTACGTCTCTGAACAAGGTTCCTTTCATTCCCCAACCTCTCTATTTTCAAAGCTGTCCACTCCTTTTTTTTCACTCGCTTTCTGCCCATGGGACTTCTTGGGCTTCTCTTTCAGGCCATTTACAGTAGGTCAGAATCAATGCAGGGAAATACTTGTCATAATGTGTCCTGCTTCTTGTTGTACTGGGGACACACCCAGTAGGTGTTGCTCTTTAGGAGGGTATGAAGAAAAAAAAATATACTGTATACATATACAATATATTTGTTTTGCAGGTGATAATATTTATTGGACTAACAAAATTGTTCTTGAGACAAGCTTTCGGGTGTTATACTTTCTTCTTCTGGTTAGCGTATGAAAACATTCCCAATTATTGCCAATAAATTGACTAAGGTATTGTTTTTGAAATTCCCATCTTAACTATTCCCACCAAGTTGCCAACTTTTAACCATATTTGGGTCATACAGTATCTCTGCATCACATGACCATGCACCCTGACAACATTAATAGCCTCTCCCCGATGATCCACTTTGGGTTCTACCACATATTCCTTAAGCAGTGTTTGCCTACACCATGGATCCACCAGAGCCTTAACCTTTTGGTCCCCTCTTACACTGAGTTTATGTGCAGATTTATGGCCTGGGGATCAATAGTGCAGGTGGTAGCAATACACTCTATAAAATCACAGTCCATTCTGCCAGAAACATTATAATGCACTCCCTTTTATCAGAAAAATGGCACACAATGTTAGTATCAAGTCTATGACCTGCGCTGTCCCCACTCCTCCCATTTTGGAAACTGAAGATTGGTGTCTTGGAATTCATGGATTTATGGTAAGCTCTAGGTTTATGACTCTTGGATGTGGAGGGGTAACAACTGTATTGTTTCACCACTTGACCACTTTCTCATACAAATATTCTTATTCCAATCCCCTTTTCTTCTGGGGTTGTTTCCTTGCGTCACCACCCTAGATTAGTTATGGGTACAGCTCCTTTTTACAACTCTGGTCATTCAGCCTCCAACTAGTTCTTCATGGCTTTGATTGCAGCAGATTGCAGCAGTCTGAGTGGTCTGCTCATATCAGTTCACCCAGTCACATAAGCAATCCAGTAAAATGTTCCGGTTTTGTTCTAGAACAATTATGTCCATGATATCCTTTTTGTATCGTACTTCTGACTTAGCTACAGAGTAACCACATATTTCAATTTTTGTAGCATCACGTTGGGCCAAATTCATAGAAACATAGAAACTGATGGCAAATAAGGACCGCAAGGCCCATCCAGTCTGCTCATTTCTTTTTCTACCTTATGAATGTGCCATCGGCCTTTGCTCTGTCAATGGCCTATCTATTCATACTCATCTGTATTGCTCCTTTATGCATATCCCATGCCTGTTTGAAGCCCTGCACTGTATTCCTATCCACCACTTCCTCACTTCCAGAGGTAGGCCATTCCATGCATCCACCACCCTGTCTGTGAAAAAGAACTTCCTCACATTACCCCTTAATCAGCCTCCCTCTAATCTCATGCTGTGTCCTCTTGTCCTGCTATTTTTCTTGTATTGAAACATGTTAGACTCTTTCACCTTGTTAATGCCATTAAGGTGTTTGAATGTTTCAATCATATCACCTCTCTCCCTCTTTTGCTCTAGGGTATACATATTGAGCTCCGTTAATCTGTCCTCATATGTTTTCTGATGCAGTCCCTGCACCATTTTGGTTGAACTCCTCTGGACTGCCTCAGTTTGGTTAATGTCCTTGAGAAGGTGTGGCCTCCAGTACTGCACGCAGTACTCCAGATGGGGCATAACCAGTGTCTTGTAAAGAGAGATTATTACCTCCCTTTTCCAACTTGTGATACCCCTACTAATACGCCCCAACAGCCCCCTAGCCTCACCTACTGCTTTAGTGGTCTGCTTGGATGATTTCAGGTTATCAGTAAAAATGATGCCCTAGTCTTTTTCTTCCCTTGTGACTGCCAGCAACTCCCCTCCTAGCCTATAGGTGGCTTCGGGTTTTTCTTCCCTATGTGCATGATCTTGTACTTCTTTGCATTAAATCCCAGTTGCCACTCTTCTGACCATTTTGCTAGTTTATCCAGATCTCTTCTCATTCTGCCACCCCATCTGTATCATCTACTCTGTTGCAGATCTTGGTGTCATCTGCAAACAGACAAAACTTACCCTCCAGTCCATCTGCAATGTCACTGATGAAGATATTGAAGAGGACTGGCCCCAGAACTGATCCCTGAGGTACTCCACTTGTGACTTGCATCTCTTCTGACTGTATACCATTTACCACCATGCTCTGTTTTCTGCTCATCAACCAGTTAGCCACCCAGTTGACCAACTTCTGACCACCCCAAGCCTACCTAGCTTATTAATCAATCTTCTATGTGGAACAGTATTGAAAGCTTTGCTGAAGTCAAGGTAGGTGACATCAATTGTTCCCCCTTGGTCCACCACTCTGGTTACCCAGTCAAAGAAATCTATGAGATTAGTTTGACAAGACCTTCCTTTTGTAAACCCATGCTGTCTTGGATTCTGTGCTTCTATGGATTCCAGGTGCTGCACTATCCTTTCCTTAAGGAGTGCCTCCATAATCTTGCCCACTACTGAGGTAAGACTGACTGGTCTATAGTTCCCTGCCTCATCTCTGCTACCACTGTTGTGGAGTGGGATCACATGAACCCTTCTCCAGTCTTCTGGGACATCTCCTGTGCTCAGAGACTCATTAAACAGTTCTGCTAATGGCTCTGCTAATTCCAGGATGTATGCCATCAGGTCCCATTGCCTTGTCCACCCTGAGCTTATCAACCTCTTGTAGGACCCTTTCTTTTGTGAAGGGACTAGTGCACACCTCCCTCCCCCTGTGTCCATGGTGCTGAGCTGCCCTACCTTCTTTTCAGTAAATACAGAGCAGGAGTATCTATTTAAGATAGATGGTTTTACATGGTCCTCCTCCTCACATGCCCTCTTATCCCCTTTGATTTTAGGAATACCCCCTCTGGACTTTCTCCTTTCACTAATGTATCTATAAAAAGTATTGTCACCTTCTTTTACTGTTTGCGCTAGTGTTTCCTCAGTTTGGGCTTTTGTCTGCCTTATTGCCTTCCCTGCATCCCTTAGGAAAGTTTGGTATGCCTTCCTATCTTCATCCTGCTGCATTCCCTTTTATTTCCTGAAGGCCAGCCTTTTGGCTCTGACCTTTTTTGCTACTGTTTTTGAGAACCAAAGTGGTTTCCTTCTTCTTTTGCACTTCCTTTTCTCTCTTACTTAATGGTATGTTGCCTCAAGTATTGCATCCTTAATGCTTGCCCACTTTGTCTGTATCCCCTCACCTATATTTCTTTTTGCCAAGGCTAGCTTAACTCTGTTGGCCATCTTATCAAAGTCAGCTTCTCTGAAGTCCCATATTTTTGCCTTGGAATGGGATGATTTAGTTCTAGTGGCCAAATTGAACCATACCATGTGATGGTCACCGACTCCCAGGTGACCTTCTACCTGTAGATCTGAGATCCTTTCCCTGTCAGCCAGTACTAGATCTAGCATAGCCCTGTCTCTTATGGGTTGTTGTATCAGTTGTTTGAGGCCCTCCCCCTGCAGGGAATCCATCATGTGTCTAGTTCTGGCAGATGTTCCTGCTGGTATTGACCAATTTGTATCTAGCGTGTTGAAGTCTCCCATTATCAGAACCTCCCCTTTAGCTGTCATGTTTTGTATGTCTTCTAACAGTAATGTGTCTATGTCCTTCCCCTGGTCTGGAGGCCTGTACACAACCCCAGTTCGTATAGCTGTCCCATTTCCTGTTTCCAGGGTGACCCACAGTTCTTCTGGCTCCTTATGTGTATTCTGAATTTCTGTAGCTTTGATATTTTCATTGACATAAAGGATCACTTCACCCCCCTTTTTGCACCTCGGTCTCTTCTGAACAGTACATAGCCAGGTACTGAAGTCTCCCAAGTGTGGTTACTGGTAAACCATGTCTCGCTAATGGCTACTATGTCTAGTTTAGCCTCTGTCATTATTGCCTGCAGGTGTGGGATCTTGTTTGCCAGACTGTGAGCATTTGTGTACATGATTTTCCATTGGCCAGATTTCAGTGTGTTAGTTGTTGGGTGAGGTCTGGTGTTTCCCCTGTGCTTTGTGTGGGGAGCCAGACCTTTTTCCTTAGTTGGTGGTGCAAATGAACTACAAACATGCTGAACTCCCAATTGACCACTAGCTGAAGGGAGAGGGGTGTTCTTCCCATTCGACATATGGGGTGCTGCACCCCTCTCCACATTTGCTAGTTTAAATATTCTGCAAAGACATCAAACTTCTGCCCCAATGCACAGACTTCCTCCTTAGTCAGATGCAGTCCATCAAATTTAAAGAATTTAGCTACCAAAACTGTTGCCAGTTCCCTACAAATTTGTGTCCTTTTTCCTCACACCAGCCCTTGAGTCACATGTTTAGCTCCCCTATCTCCCCTTCTCTGACCTTCTGTCCATCTGCCATCCCCTCTCTCCCAGACTGGCAGGATCTCAGAGAAGGAGATGCTGGAAGAAATGGATGATAGTTTGTCCCCCAGCCTGGTCAGGTGTTCCTCGGTCTCCACAACTGACCAGCTGGCGAGATTATGTCTTGAAGCACAAGATTAAAATGTTTTTATTAGCCAGTTCAACCTAAAAAGAATAGTCTCTTTCACCTCTCTGTAGTCTCTGGCAATGATTTCATCAAAGCTCCTGTAGATTGTCTGAGCTTCTGTGGGCAGGTATGGCATGATTCCAGTGACCCAGCATTCCCATGGCCAGGCAGCTGTACTTGAGGCTTACCTCAAAGTAACAAAATAAGCCTCTTGGTCATCGTCAGACTCCATTTTCATTAACGTGGGCAAAGATCTCCCAGGACTTTGAGTTGGGACCTAATCCATTCTTGTTCATTCCGAACTTGCAGTACCTGTGTCATGAAGTCATGCGTTGCTTGATGCTGCTCTACCATTCATTCTCTCTGCACTTGAGCTTGTTGTGCCTTCTGTTGATTTCTCTGAGCCTTCTGTTGGGCTCTGTATGCCTGCGGTTATTGTTGCTACATCCAGTCTCTCTGGTTTTGGCCTTGGTGGGTTTGCTGCTCCATCAGCCATTTCAGGAAAGTGTTCTATCCACTGCTAAAGCCATGCAAGTATGACAGGAAAGTGAACATAGCTGCTTCTTGAAGAAGCACAAAAGGATGGAGCTGCACAGACACCAGTTTAAATCAAATATAAATCCACTTTACCTAAGATATTGATCAGAAAAGAAAATTGTGTAAGCAAAACAAAATGTAAATAAAAAGTGACCCTAAATTAGGCTTAAGCCTGAGTGCCTTGATTCATTGCTTTGGTAGCTAATGCCGTGTTTTTCTCTTTATTAGTTACGATCCATCTCTTGAATATTTAGAAAACTACATATTGCATTACTTTTTCCATGTGTTTTCCATGTGGTCTGGTACTGAAAGCATTACTGGAATTCTTATGGATGGTCCAACACTGCCCCATCCAACCCCCTTTGCCTCCTCAGAGAGGTCAATATGGCTAGTGTGACAGAAATGTGAGTCACAAAAGAAAAGCAGGCATGCTGATCAGTGGCAATGTGCAAAAAGCCTAGTTTTAGTGACAATATTTCAATGTACTGTATCACAATATGGTAGTTCATAGCTTATGGTCAGGACATAGTTTATGGTCAAGGGCTCAATAAAGTAGGAGAAGAAGGTTTATTTAAGAGGAAGGAGGGAGTCAGAACTAGAGGGCATAGTCTCAGACTGCAAGGAAAAAGATAGAGGGGCAATGTGAGAGGATGTTTCTTCATGGAGAGAGTGGTGGAGCCGTGAAACAGACTACTGATGGAGTGGTAGGGGCTAAATCAGTGGAAGAATTCAAGTGGGCCTGGGGCAAGCTTATGGGGCTGAGTATCTGGGGGAGGGCGGTGGCTGGAGGTGAGGAGGAGGTATGGGGTAAAAAGGGCAGACTAGATGGGCAGGATGGTCCTTTTCTGCTGTCAAGCTTCTATGATTCTATGATGTATTGCAGCTTTAATCCCTTCAGGTGGAATCACCCACCATACTCTTAAAGAGGTTTCTGTGACTTTGACAGAGTTGGCATGTACTGCCTGTTTCTTAGCTTTCTAATGTTCTTGCATCAGGAGTGGTTTAGTCACAGCTTCAGGCAAGAACTCTGCAAGGTAGAGCCAGGTCTTCATTCTGTGGTGGCTGGACTGCAACTAACTAGATTCCCACTGAATCTAATCTGATGGGATCCTAGACAGATCCTTTTATACCACTCATCATAGGTCATGTGCACCATCCTGAGGAAACAGTAACTACTTTGTACCAGCAGTAGGATCTTTTATTCAGCAAAGACCAATGCTGCCCACCAGGATCAACCTTGTATCAGTGTTTTTCAGTGATATCTTGCAGGATTCTTCAAGAACTCAATGTAATCCAGTGGCAATTAGTTCAATTCGTGACACAGTAAACTGCAAAATCTAACACAGAGGGCTTAATCCCCATCAGAGATGTTGCTAAGTTTTAATTCACCACCAACTTCAGCTTTGAGAACCAATTTGTAAATTTTTGGCATTCACTAGGAAATTCACCTTTTGCAACTCTGCCTGGCAACCTTTCCCACAACTTTGCCTATGGGGTGAATTTGGACAAAATTTGCTCAAACTAAAACTTCTGGAAAGCAAATGCCAGTAGGTCACATGGAAGCAGTTCTTGCAGGTCCTATGCTACTTCTCTAAGTACAGACTGAGGTGTAACTGTATTTGTAGTCTGAGTGAGTTAGTGGAGGAGGTCAGATCTGCTGCTTTGAAAGGGTTTAAAAACAAGGAACAGTTTTTTTTTTTTTTTTTGCTTTTTGTGTCATCTAATTATTCTAATTAGCTAGAAGTTTTTTGTTGATTAATTTTGTTGTGTTTGGGAGTTTTTCTTTGTCTTCTCCACTTTCATTTGTTCAATTTTTCTTGCTTTTCCTCAGTTGTTTTAAACTCTTTATTTATTTTTACGAACTCAAAATGAGGGGACTGGAGAGGAGGAGACTGGGAGGACAGGAACCAATCCCAGCATCAAGAGAAGGATGCTGTCTATGGATGGGACAAACCATCCCATCCATCTGAAGAGGCCAGCTTCGATACCAGAAGCACTAGGAAGTGAAAGCTGGCCTCCCACAGTGCAGCACCAGCAGCAGCATACAGTGGCAGCATCAGCTGACCCAGGACCTGCTGAAGCACCTAACCCTGCAGCCATCCCCATAGTTGTGCCACCATCTGAGCCCCATGAGGAGGAGAAGTCTTGCTCACTGTATTCTGGCTCCTTTCCTTATCAGCAAAAGTCTATTGTTTTGACTTTTTTGTAATTGACCATGCTCACAACATGCACCTTGTGTCACACTACTGTTCAGCATGGAAAGCCATTTGGGCACAAGTGGGCAGCATACCCACCTTAAGGTTTAGCACCGCCACGAGTGGGAGGAGCATTTGAGGAGGTGAAAGACTCAGACAGTGGAGACGAGAGGAGGCAGTGGCATCCCTAGCTGCTCCATTCATGCTGCAGGGTGGACAGCACAAAGAGATGACGTGGTGGGTTGTTGCACAGTACACTGGTCCCAGAGGGGGACACAGAGGGAATGTAAGGGGCTAGGAAAGGGAGCTGCAGCAAATTCAGGTGTTGCTGTGGTCACCTGAGAGACTGGCCTCATTTCCTTCTCATCCATCTGTATGGAAGTGGTGCAGCTGTGCAGAGAGCTAAGGGAGCTTTCCTGGCAAGTTGCGACAATGAATAGACAACTTTGGAGGTGTTCCTCCAAAACCAACAGAGCATTCTTGAGGGTCTGGTGGAACTCCATGGTGAAGTGTGCAGCCTCTGCCCTCAGGACATAGCCTTATTTTCTTAGTATCTACACTCCTTGTATTCAAGATATGCTGTCTGCCTTAATGTCTCCTTTATTATTTCCTTCTACTGTTGTTAAAAAAAGAAAACAAATTGAGCATCTTCATTTCTCCCAGTCCTGATTTCTGATACTGCTTCCTTCTATCTAAATTCTGCTGTCAGCTATCCTCCTCCAGCCTAAAGAAAAAAAATTCTAATTTTATCTCTATATTGATCTCTTTCTTGTGCAACTGGTGTGGTCCTTACATTATCAATGTTTTCTTCTCTCACTGTTTTTTTCTCAACTACCAGAATACATATCTTATGCTGCTACAAGGTGCTGCACTGTAGCTATTCCCCCTAGTATAGTTCTTGTAATGCACTTTAGGGGAAATTGTGAGGAAAAGCACAATATACACAAATTCTGTGTTCCTAGAAATCTTCTCAACTAGCAGAATAAATGTGTCATGCTGCCACATGCTGCTACAAGGTGCTGTGCTCTTTGTCAATCTCCCTGCCACAGTTCTTGTAACACACTAACTAGGGGATAATGGTGTGAAAACCACAATATACATAAATTCTGTGCTCCCAGAAGTTTTTTTCATCTACCAGAAGTAAGTACAACAGGCTGCTACATGCTGCTAGAAGATGCTGGACTGCGAGTCAGTCCCCCCAAAACAGTTCTTGTAATGCACTTTAGGGGAAATTGTGAGAAAATCCCTACATGCATACAGTCTGTGCTCCCAGAATTTTCTCAGCTACCAGAATAAATATGTCAGGCTGCTGTATGCTGTTACAAGGTGCTGTGCTATGTGTCAGTTCCCTTGCCACAGTTCTTGTAACACACTTTAGGGGAAGTGGTGCGAAAACCAGAGTATGCCTAAATTCTGTGTTTCCAGAATTTTCTCAGCTACCAGACAAAAATATGTTAGGCTGCTGCATGCTGCCACAAGATGCTGCACTATGTGCTAGTCCCCCCAACACAGTTCTTATGAGAAAAGTACAACATACGTAAATTTTGAAATCCCAGGGTTTTACTCTCAAAAGGGGCATGGAGTGGCACAAGTTATGTCAAAGAGCAGCTTGTGCCAAAGACTTGTGCGCCAGGGACCCTGCACCTAATTCTCTATCTGGCAGGGTCCCGGTGACAAAGTCTCACAGCTTGTGGCAACCTTGGCTGGGGCGCCAAACAGATGGTGCACCAGGAGAGTTTGCCACATGACGCAGGCAGCCCTGCACTGGTCTAGACCCAGGTGGTCTTGCAGACCACCCTTCCTGATGCAGATGTGGCCATACAAATGAAAGATAGCCAGAACCCCTCCCTGGTAGTCTAGCGGCCCCCCCATCCCAATGCTGCCCATACTGATAATTAATATGAATGCACCCACACTGGTGGTATAGTGGCACTCCTCCATGATCCCTGATAATGCCTGTACAGAAAATCAATAAAAATGCCCCCACTCTGGGGGTATAGTGGCCCCCTCTCCTCAATTCATGATTTTGCCCATAATGAATATTAATAAAAAATGCCCCTCCCTGATAGTATAGTGACCCCACCACATTCCCACCCCAGCAGATAGCGCCTACCATCCTGCTCCCCCCATCAGGTATCAGAGCCAGCACCAGCATAGCCCTCCTCTCACTTCTGCTGCCAACGCTGACTGACCTGGCACAGAGCTTGTACTGTACTTGTACACACTCACTGATTATCAATGACCAAGTACACTTTATGGTATGTGCTAAGTGACAGTTCAGTCGATGATGGCTGCAGAAGTAAGCGGAGGGCTGTGTTGGTGCTGGCTCTGATATGGGATGGGTGGAGCAGGGTGGTGGGCATGACCTGCTGTGGGGTTGGGGCCACTGTGCCTCAAGGGTGGGGGCATTGTTATTAATATTGAATATGGTCAACACTGGGTATCAGGGAGGGGGGCCACTATACCACAAGGTCAGGGGCATTATTATTCATTTTCAATATGGACAACATTGGGGATTGGGGGAAGGGGGCCACTATACCACCAGGGTGGGTGCATTAATGTTAATTATCAGTATGGGTAATATCAGGATTAGGGGATCCACTAGACTACTGGGGAGGGGTTCTGTTTATCTTTCCTTTGTAGAGACACATTGGGATCAGAGAGGGGGGGACCATGGCACATTGCCACTACAGGGTCCATTCTCCTGGTGGTGAAAATTCTAAGTACCCTTAGACAAGCCCTGGCTAGTCTAACTGTACTTAATAGTACTCAGAAATTTCACCATTGGGGGAGTTTTGTGAATCCTGATTCTGGGGAAATGGCAGCCTGCATCTGTTGCATGCCCCTGGCACCATGCCACAACCCAATGCATGGTGCAAGGATGGCACAAGCCCCTTTAGGAGCAGGCCACATCCAGTAGGTGCAGGCTGTCTTTCTGAATCAATCCTTGGGCATCGTTTGGTGAGGGGCACTTTCTTCCAATTATTGGGATGCAAGCACCTTGTACTGCCTGTGAGCTTTGAGAATCAGGATCCAGACTTTTTCTCAACTACCCAGAATAAATACATCAAGCTTCTGTATGCTGCTACATGATGCTACACTGTGTGTCTATTCCATCTGGTGGAGAAGATGTTGATGGCTTGCTTGTTGGGGAGGAGGTATTCATGACAGAATGGAAATAGATCTATGAATGCAAGATAGAAATTATTTAGACTCTAGTACTGAATTCCATAAGTTGTTCACAGACTTTGGTTCAAAACTCACCTATGGGGCTCCTTTAATAATTCCTTGCTTCCTTCCTAACCAGCAATACCTGTTCCTCAATCCCAGTTCTATTTTAGACTGGTGACCAGCAAGGAAGTGCTCATGCAGATAAGACATGTAAAAGTGATGACCTACCCAGCTACAATACTTTAGAATCAAAATGTCTGAAAATAATATCCTCCATTATCATCACTCCCCTTAAGCATCTTTTTTTGTTTTTATTTATTTATAAAGATCTTGGATTACAAATACCTTTGAGCTGTGAGCTCATTTACACAAGTTCCACGTCGAATAGTGAACAATCCATAAATAATGAGTTGAGGACACCACATGGGTATGAAACATTTAACAGGTACACTGCGAATAAGGTCAGGACAGAACATAGAATTCATAGCATATTCATACAATTTTGGAAGGCTAACAGACAGTACAGGGATGCGATTAAGCAAATTATATGAAAGCACAAAACCTAGCTAGTTAAGTACAATATTGTGGACTGTGAGAATCAGCCCAGAATGCCTTGTCCAAGGGTAATGTGAGTTTGAGGATGTGAAGAGAAGGTCGGGGGTAAGAAAGTGTGAGGGGTTAGAAATGGTGGGTAAATAGAGGGATTGAGGTAAAGAATTCAAAGGCAGGCCAGCTAGCAGCTGAGTGCTACAATGGGACAGAATGCTAAGTGTGTCAATGGGACAGTAGGAGTAGGCCTACTTGTCCCTGCTAGGTGGGGCAGTCACAGCTACAGAGTGCTGAGAGGTGTTCCTGTAACTTATGTTTGAAAGGTCCTAGTTTGGATTCAGTCAGGATGTCGCAGTGGAGGGAGTTGAGTCAGTTGGGGTCACAGTATGTAAATGACCTTTGTCTCTGCAAGGTGCAGCAGAAGGGGACCTTGAACAGCTGACAGTTTGTTCCTCTGGTACAATGGGGGGTTGGACCTAAGGCATAGGAGGTTCTGGATGCTCGGAGGGTAGGCGTAAAGATGTTTTTTAGCAAGCAGACAGGTCTGATACTTCATCCAGCCTTTCAGATGAAGCCATCCAGTTAAAGATCACAAGTATGCATGAGCCGGCAAGCTCCTGTAATTAGCCTACAGGCTTTATTTAAGGCTATTGTGATCCTAGTAAGGGTTGTGTCTGGAGCAGCACCATTGACAACCAGGTCATAATCTATTATGGAGATTACAGAGCAGTTTACTGCAATCCAGAGTGCCTCAGAAGTCAGACAGTGTTTATGTCTGTGCAGTAGACATATTCTTGAATTGATGACTTTAGCAACATGGTTGATGTAGGTTGTGAATGATAGGGTGCTGTCAAGTGTAACCCTAGGTATTTGTATGAGTGGACCAGGTCAAGGGGGTGTTAAGGCTATTTAGTATTGTGAGCTGATGTGATCTGTGCTTGTTGTGTAAGTTAGTGAATATCATTAGTTTAGTCTTTTTATAGTTCATGAGCAGCTTTTGCTTTAAAAACTAATTTTCAGCATTAGCAAACTTCAGCTGAAGCTGCATCTCTAGGAGTATTGAGTCCATGTTGCTGGTATAGATCACAGCAACTGAATATGGGAGAATTCTATCTGGGCATGCAAGGGGAGGCTATTAAGGAATAGGCTGAAAAGTAGGGGACCTAAAATAGATCCCTGGGGTACACCAGTGAGCACTTCTTGGCTTTCTGAGAAGACTCCATTTATCTTTACCTGATAAGCTCTGTTTTCAAGGTAGCTTCTGAACCAACTCATGGTGCTTTCAGAGAGCCCAGTGTTGGATAGTTGTTCAAGCAGTAATGCATGGTTAACCATATCAAAGGCCTTGGTGAGGCTGATGAAGGCCACCCCCACCATCTGACCATGGTCTAGTGCATTATGTATAAGCTGGTGAACTCTATTAATGCAGTGGTGGTACTGTGTGATTTTCGAAGTCCATGTTGTTGGGGGCACTGGATCTGGTATTTATCGAGGTATTCAACTAGCTGATCTGACACAATGTGTTCCAATGCTTTGGAAAGAGAAGGAAAAAAGGATATGGGGCGATAGTTAGTATGCGTGGTCAAGTCTCCACTTTTATGGACAGGTGTTACTATGGCAGATTTCCACCTCTGTGGGAATTTGGCAAATCATAATGATATGTTTAGGATTTGCATCAATGGGGTAAGTATTTAATCAAGGGTGAGAGCGACATGTTTAAGTCTAGTGAGTCGCAACTGAACCTTGATTTTCCTAGTACACATTGCAGGTACTTTTTGGTAATCATTTTAAAATAGAAGGGGGGGGTGGTGGTTGTTTTTCTTTTACATCACTGTTATTGTAATCTGCTGTCTCAAAGTAATCCTGAGGGATCCACAAAAAGTTTCCAGCACACATGAACCTTATACTGGAACGCCAAAAAAAAACTGTAACTGAAGATTAGGAAAATGTTTAAATCGATTCATTTATTCATTTCACAACAGCTTCCAAATCCCAAACATCTGACGTTTCGGATCACAGACCCTTTTTCAAAGACACCTGATCTGGTGGGAGTACTCTGCTCGGGTTGGTGAATGGGTATGGTGACCATATGGCGACCCCATTACAGCGAACACGTCGATGCTGACAACATCGACAGTTCAGTGTAATGGTCTGCCCGACGCTTTGGCACTCTGTCTCCCGGTCCTGCAACCCCTCCCTGAACCAACTCCAACTCTGAGTTGGAATCCTTTACTTTAGGGGATCTGGTGGAGGGTGATGCCCCAATAGAAGAAAAAAATGGGGTCTCCATTTGGATTTATGTCGACCGCAAAATGCGGTCGACATAAATCTGTTGCTGTGATGTCGGTCTATAACATAGCTGTCGAACCTGCATCATAAAGCCGGTGAATGCAGTGTTGAAAGTGTCAGCTATGACTTTTGGGTTTTGGGTGATAACCCCGTTAATGTCCAACATGGACAGTGAAGTTTTGTTGGCTTTCCCTGTCAAATTCTCTGTGTTACCCCAAAACTTTCTACCATCTCTCCAGGAGCTGGTGAGCTCGTACTCACAGTGGCAACTTTTGGCAACATGGATAACATGTGTATGGGCATTCCTGGCATTTTTATATTGCTGTAAATCAGACTGTTTGCCAGAAGTTTGAGCCCAATGCCACAGATTATCTCTATTAGTCATGAGTTTGAGATGGGGTGGAGTTATCCATGAATTACTTATGCCATTGATCTTGCACTTCATAAGAGCATCATAGATATCACAGGCTGCAGTGAACACAGCAATGAAGTAGTTAAGAGCTTAGTTGACATCTTCTGAGATGTCAATAGGGGATAAATCTTGTTATCTGAGGTGAGATTTTAATGGTTCAGCTGGCCCTTTTGTTAGTACTCAGCCAGTTATGGTTTTACTGGGAGATTTAGCGACTTTGTTGGACCAGTGACATAGGATAGGGGAATGGTCACTAACTGAGTCAGGGAGGATGGAGGTATTTGAGATTCTGTCAGGACTATTGGTAAGCAGCCAGTCCAGTAGTGTACTTGAGACAGTAAGCTGGATTATTCTAGTGGGGGAGTCCACCATCTGTGCAACATTGATGGAGGAGATAGCATCTTTATAGGGGGCTACATCAGGGGACAACCAGCTTACGTTAAACAGTTCCAAAAAGGTTACAGTGTGCTCCTCATCATACATGGATGCTCCTTTGGATGGCCCATCCCCTATCAACAGTCTGCTCCAAAAACAGGTACACCAGAAAGACGCAAATTCAGAATTTGTAAATTCAAAAAGTATTTATTCAGCCAATGCCAGTAATTCAGCCATTCAGCTAAATAGTGGTCTGTTGTCCACCCCAGTGCATCACCTACTTAATTAGGCTTTGTCAATTATAACTTCTGCCTTTGCATCTTTCTGGAGTGCCAGTTTGTGGAGCAGACAGTTTACGTTAGAGTCTCCAGTGACTATTACTTCAGAGTTGTGGTATAGGTTGTTAAAGTTATCGATGACCTCTTTGAAGCCAATAATCTGCTCTTTAGGGGGGGGATATAAATCGAGACCACGGTGTGTGACTTGTTGTGGGCACCAAGTAATACTTTAACCGCCAGCGCTTGGACATTGTTTCCTGTGCCTAGATAGGGAATGGTGAAACCCTGGAGGGTATCCTTCAGAAAGATAGCACAACCTCAACCCCTCTTACTAAGTATGTCAGGGCTGAAAAGGGTATAACCATCTAAGGCGATTCCAGTATCAGGGGTCTTTGGCATGAGCCAAATTTCCACTATAGAGAGAGTACAACTGCCCTGTATATAGTAACCCTGATTTGGAGTGCTTTAAATTTAGCAAACAAACTACATATGTTGATGGATGCAAGTGTGAGGGTACCTTTATAGTGCAGGGCCAAGCCACACCTACTTAAAGATGCAGGAACAGTTAGACAGCACAACAGAAGCAATGGACTAGCTGGTATATAAGCAGAATTACAAAGGGTGTAGCTAGCAACTAGGTCCACAAGGGCACATACAAGAGGAGGAGAGAGAATCTGTAAGTCACTACAGAAGGTGAGAAAGACAGGGAGAGAAACAGAAGATAAAAAAAGGGTTAGGCATGGAGGAATATCAGCACGTGCAGGATGATGCAGGGAGTGGTGCAGTGCTCTGGATGTGGTGCAACAGTCTTCAGAAAAACATACTGGTTACTGAGGTGCTGCCACATTTGCATGCACCTCTCTGGGCAGAGGGCAGATGTTGCTAGTCTCTGGGCTGAGCTGGCAGGAATACTCAGGGCCTTCTCCCCACCCAGAGGCCACTAGGTCCCAGCCAATGCCACAACGACCACCCAGGCAGATGGAAGGATGGACTACGGTGAGCTAAGGAAGGTTCTGGAGATGGGGGGCAGAGACACATCTACCATCCAGTCCAGCTCATGAACTCCTACACAGTGTTGCAGGAATGGGACAGCCTTGCAAAGGAACACAAAGCTGAGATCAGTGAGGAGGTTAGGGTCCTCCAGCAGGGACACCCAGTGGCAGGAGGAAGAGAACCCCATAGGAAAAAGACATTGCTCCTGTTGGGAGACTCAGTTGTGCAGGGAACAGATTTGGGTGCAGATAGTAGAGAGGAAGGGGAGTTAAAAAGCATTCCAGGAAGCATAGCTTGGAAGGAGGGAGAGCGAATCCAGAGGATCACTGAAGCTGTGGCAAGCAAGGGAGGGCTGGTGGTCATTATCCACTTGGGGACTGTGAGGATGTGGGATAATGATGGAATGTCCACAATGAAATAAGAAGTAACTCAAAGATATTCATTTACAGAGGAATAAATGAAAAGTGAACTTAATTAGTCAAAAAAAAAAAAGAAAGTCTCCACAGTTAAATCACTGGGCAAACATCCTAGCAAGCTGTCTAGGATACAACTAAGGTCAGCACCCTAGCACTATCTAACTCAGAATGAGATATCAGTTCAATTTATACCAAATCCCTATCATGTGGTAGCCGAGGCTCCACCCCCTTTTAGGTTTAAATAACAAGTGTTTTATCATACCATTAAACAGTAATAGCACAGTATATTCTTTATCTTAATCCCTTCGGGCATGTTCCTATAAGTTTATATCAAAATAGTATTGTAGTCTAGCAGTGTTTTGGCAGTTCTGTTCTAACAAGTGACCACACCCCTGGTCTGTAGCATAAAAATAGGCAAGAAATGGCTGGCCGGCTCTAAAGAACTACAGACACATGGGTGTGTTCTTGTGGCAGTTCAGCGGCTGCAGCAAATACTCAACAATATAACCCAGGCAAGCCAAAGCATCCCTCTTGTTTTATTTAAAATGTTTATGCATGCACCAATGTATGTAGCAAAGTATATTTCACTCAAACAAGTTTTACTGGCAAAGATATGAGTATTTTATCAAACTCCCTTCAGTAACACTCATTTTGGGCTGAAGGGTTGCCGCAAGTTCCCAGTAAGAAATTCCCAGCGAGTAACACAGAACTCGCAGCGTAGCACATGGGACAGGCATCTTCAATTATCCTCCAAGACAAAAGGACCACAACCAGGAACCTGCATTTTTACAAAAATTTGGGATTTTTACCTGCAGTCCATGGTGTGAGTACACAATTACCACCAGTAGGCACTCAGGACGGCTTAACCACCAATGTTCCCACATCTGGAGCCTAAGTGGGACCATGCATACATTCAAGAGGAACTGTGCGATTGTTCGAGTGGGCGACAATGTGCAAGTCTGCATGACTGCCCGAACGATCAATTAACTTCAATATGCAACCAACACCCAGGAGAATGTGTAAACCTATTTGACAGGAAAAACAATGCAGAGATAGATAGAACAGCTGCAGGTGGCCTACCGGAGGATGGGAAATATTAGGAAGCAAGAAAAAAAAAGGAAAAGATCAGAGAAAGTAGCAAAGAGTTTGCTGTTGCAACAGCCTTGAGTGAGAAAAGAAAAATAAATGTTGTCAATGTTACACAGCATCCTTTTACAGGGACAAATGACCTATCCAAGGATAAGGCAAGCTTGGAGCAGGAGATGGAGGACTTTACAGTTTTGGGAGGGTGCCTGGAGAAGGTAGCAAGCTCATGACATTTTCAGAGGTGCTGCCAGTTCACAGTGGGGTGGGGGGATTGCCACAATAGTAACTTCAACACATAGTTGAAAGGCTGGTTCAACAAGTAGGGGTATGGCTTCATTGGGGACTGAGGACCCACCTGGATTGCTGCAGCTTTGTACAGTGGGGACTGACTGCATCTGTCCAGCAAGGAGAAGGCAGCCCTCAATGGATGGTTTAAATTCTTTGCTGACAAGCTTTTAAACAAACCAGGGGGGGAGGACAACAGGAGCAGGGATACTCAGGCAGCCAATCCCCACATGGTAGAGAAAGCAGAAAAATAGAGCAGGAAGAGGGGTCGATATCTTCCTTAACATTTCTCTAATACCTAATTGTGCTCCCCACCCTCCTGTCCTGTGTCCTCTCCAAGGCTTCATTTGTCCCTCGTCTATCCCCTACCACCCTGCCTGTACCTTATCTCGTCTCGCCTACCACACCCCCATTCTACCCTATTCCACTAATTGTTTTTTTTCTCTTTTTTTAACTCACTGTCTGTCTTGTTACTTATGGCATTGTATGTAATATAACATTGCATTACAATTGTCCTCGTTAGTACATCCTGCTACATTACTGTTACTGGACTCATTATACACCATGAAGGATTGAACCACTGTTTCCAAACTGTTCTCCATTTATGACTACGTTTAACTATTGTATCTCTGTATTGTATAATATTACTGAGGTGTTATGTTGTGACTGTTCATGTATTGTATATCCTGTGTTCCTGCGCTAACCAGGTCCATCTTGTAAATGAGCTATGCTCAATGGTGTTCACCTGGATAAACAAAGATTTGATTGATTGATTGATATCAAGGTCATAGAGGTCAGACAGAAAGGGAGTAGGAAAGGAATTGTGAACATAAGAGAAAAATATCAGGAAGGGGGGAAATGCAGGGGAGCAAAAACAGGAAGAGAAATAGATCAGGCAGTAAAACTTGGAAGGTCATATTGACGAATGCATGCAGCCTGGGAAATTTGGCTAACAAACTACATATGTTCATAGAAGCAAGTGTGAGGGTACCTTGCTTTTTATTGTATCCCACTTGCATAGCACCAGGGTTGGGGTGAACGTTGCTTGACATTAAAAGAATCAACAATGTAAGTCTCAGATCTTGAACCATTAATAATCTAAGATTAGTTATATATTTCTGTCTGCTTTTTCTCCCTAACTTAAGCTTGCACTGGACTATGGTCAGATCAGGGGGGAAGGGTGGATAAGGAATATTTATGTGATAGAGCCAGGGTAGCCACACATGTGAGTGAGCAGCCCTATGGCACATGTCAATGAGTGACCTGACAGTACCTTGTGTACAGTATCCATAAGGACTTTCTCACTCAGGTTGCTGCATTAAAACAGAGTCTTTGTGTATTACTCACAGACAGGACTTGAGAAGTTTTTTTTGTAACAAGATAAGTGGGGTAAGCTGTGGAGAAACTTGCTGAACTTGTGTTTTTCTTTGTCTGTAAGGTAATTTGAAAGCACAGTTGCCCACATTTTAAGGGCCTTAAACTAGAGCTGTGTTTGTGCCCTATGGTTTGGGGGCTAGCTGAGAATTTTTGGCTTGGGCCTCTACTAGGTGATAACTTGGAGGAGGGTCTGAGTGAGTCAGAGTTCTGAGTGCATGTTGGTTTGGATTGCACTATAAGGACTATCTCACTCAGACTGTTGCATTAAAACAGAGTCTGTGTGTGTTACAGATAGGACTTGAGGGTTTTTGCAACAAAACAAGTGGGGTAAGTTGTGGAGAAACTTGCTGAACTTGTGTTTTTCTTTTAGTCTGTAAGGTAATTTGAAAGCGCAGTAGCCTACATTTTAAGGGCCTTACTAGAGCTGTACTTCTGCCCTGTAGCTTAGAAGAAAGTCTTTTTTCACCTGATTGTTTTTGGTAGACACCTAGTACCAAAGGAACAATCCCCCCCACCCCCTTTCCCCAACCACCCCTGGGTGTTCTACCTTTATAGTGGAAGTCCAAGACACACCTACTTAAAGACACAGGAACAGTTAAGCAGAACAGCACAAGCAATAGCCTAGCTGGTATATAGGCAGAATTATAACGTGTGTAGCTAGCAACTAGGTCCACAAGGGCACAAACAAGAGGAGGACAGATAAGCTGTAAGTCACTAAAGAAGGATAGAAGGACAGGGAGAGAAGGTGAAGGAAAAAAACGGGCTAAGTGGGGAGGAATATCAGCAAGTGCAGGATGATGCAGGGAATGATGCAGTTCTCTGGATGTGGTGCAGCAGTCTTCAGAAACACATTATGGTTACTGCAGTGCTGCCACATTTTCAGGCACATCTCTGGGCTGAGACCAGAGGTTGCCAGTCTCCAGACAGAGCTGGCAGTAATACTAGAGACCTCTGCCCCCACCCAGAGGCTACCAGATCCCCAGCCAATGCCACAATAGCCACCAAGACAGATGGCAGGATGGACAACGGTGAGCTCAAGAATGTTCTGGGGAGGGGGACAGAGACACATCCCCCATCCAGTCCAGCTCCTGAACTCCTATATAGTGTTGGAGGAACAGGACAGCCTTGCAATGGAACCCAAGGCTGAGTCCAGGGAGGAGGTGAGGGCCCTCCAGCTGGGAGACCCAGAGGCAGGAGGAAGAGAACCGCATGGAAGAAGAAGTTTTTCCTGTTGGGGGACTCAGTTGTCTGGGAAATTGATTTGGGCACAGATAGTAGAGAGTAAAGGGAGGTAAAGTGCCTTCCAGGAGCCAGATCTTGGAAGAAGGGGGAGTGCATCCAGAGGATCACTGAAGCTGTGGCAAGGAGGGGAGGGCTGGAGGTCATTATTTACTTGGGGAAAAATGACTTATGCAAGGATAAGGCAAGCTTGGAGCAGGTGAAGGAGGAATTTACAGTGTTGGGAGGGTGCCTGGGGAAGGTAGCAAGCTTCTTGAAGTTTTTGGAGGTGCTGCCAGTCCACAACATGGGGGAGTGAAAATCTCTGCATCACTAACTTCAACACATGGTTGAAAGACTAGTGCAATGAGAAGTGGTATGGCTTCACTGGTGACCCTCCTGGAGTGATGCAGCCCTGTACAGTGGAAACAGACTGTATCTGTCCAGCAAGGGGAAGGCAGCCCTCAATGGATGGTTTAAATGTTTTGCTGATGAGCTTTTAAACTAGCCACGGTGGGAGGGCAACAGGAGCAGGGATACTCAGGCAGCCCACCCCTACATGGAAGAGAAATTAGAACAATGGAGCAGGAAGAATAGTTGATATCAAGATCATAGAGGTTGGAGAAAAAGGGAGTAGGAAAAGGATCAAGAACACAAGATAAAAATATCAGGAAAGGGGGGAAGATTCCAGGGACCAAAAACAGGAAGAGTGAGATCAGGCAGTAAAAGCTGCATGGTCAAATTGACAAATACACGCAGCCTGGGAAATCTGGCCAACAAACTACATATATTGATAGAAGCAAGTGTGAGGGTACTCTGTCATTTGATTTTACCCCATTGGTTGATGCATAGGGCCAGGGTTGGGGTGACATTAAAAGAAGCAACAATGTGAGTCTCAGAACTTGAACTTTTAATAATCTAAGATTAGCTATACATTTCCATCTGGTCTCTCTCCCTAACTTGAGCTTGCTGTGGACTATGGTCAGATCAGGGAGGAGGGGTGGATAGGGAATGTTTATGTGATTGAGCAAGGGTAGCCACCCTTGTGGGTGAGCAGCCCTACAGCACGTGTCAATAAGTGAACTGATAGTACCTTGTGTACAGTATCCATAAGGGCTCTCTCACTCAGGTTGCTGCATTAAAACAGAGTCTGTGTGGGTATTACTTACAGATGGAACTTGAGGAGTTTTGTTTTGTAACAAGATAAGTGGGGTAAGCTGTGAATAAACTTGCTGAACTTGTGTTTTTATGTTGGCTCACATGCTTGCTCGCCAGACAACTTCTTGCAGTAGTGGCACATTTGGAGGCATGGTCACTGTTGGGTGCATGCAGGGCACACGTCAGAAGGTGTGTCCCTCATTCCCCAATCAGCCAGCAGCAGGCGGTTACCTCACACATCCCTAATGTGGCCATCAGAACAAAGAAAAGGTCCGCTGCAATGAGAGAGAAGCTCTCATGCAGCGTGACCACAACACACCTCCCTGACAAGCAGACAACATGGCGGCAGTGACTGCCGCTGCTGCCTGACACAATGCCGACAGGGGAGTCCGCAACCGTCAGCATAATGTGCCCCCTCCCATTTAGAATATATGCCGTGGGGATGCCCAGTCCCCCTCAGCATCATACACCCCCCAACCATTTTTCTTTGCCGACAGAGGGTCCAATCCCCTTCTGCATTTATCCCCCATCCCCTTGTATTTTGCCAACAGGGAAGCCCACTCCCCATCAGCATAATGCATCTCCCCCATTGTTGCTTGCCAAGGAGGTGCCCAATCCCCCTCGGCTTGTGCCCTCCTCTCAGTATGTGCCAATGGGGGTGCCCAATCCGCCGTCAGCTACAGAATCCCACCCAAAAGACTTAGGTGGCACGCTGGGAGCCCACTCCAGTGTGCCAAATGCTCTAGCAAAAAAAGTTCCGTGATTTTTTTTGAGCTGTAAAACAATGGTCCCTCGCCATCTCCCTGCCCTCCCATAACCTCGCCCACCTCTGTCGCCCTGCCTCCCACACCCCTCATCCCATATTTACCTCCAGAGTCTGGCGTGCTGATCTTCGGTGGACTGGGAACACGTCTGCAGTATTCAAAGCCGACCGCGAACTGAGGAAATGCTGGTAAGCTGTATAATGGCATAAATAGGGTTTTTTCAACTTTGATGTATATCTCAGGCATTTTTTGGAATTTTGGCACCAAATTATCAACATGGGGTTTTTGGGACCCATCTTCATGAATTCTGACACTGTCATGGCGTTATTTGGCCTCGAAAGGTGATTTCATGGTCACTGCGCAGAATCACCTTTTGGGACCGATTAACAAAATGACAGTGCCAATGTTCATGAGGTAGGCTCTCAAAAAGCCTATGTTGCAAATTTGGTGGAAAAAGTCCAAAAAATGACTGTTTTATGAGCGTGCATTGCGCAGTTGCTAAGCACGCTTGTAACTTTGTGACTTTGCAATATTTTCACACCAGATTTTCAACATTGCCATTTTTCCACACCTCCTTGTGAACAGTACAGCTGTCATTTTTCACATCCTGGCTGAAATGTGTTTTCACATTTCCGGCACAGAATAGCATGGTCACTGTGGGAAATCAGTGTTCGGGACAGATTACAAAAGTGACAGTGACACTGTTCATGATTAGAGGTCCTAAAATGCCTATGTTGAAAATTAGGTGACGAAAGTCCATAAAATGAGTGTTTTATGAGCGTGCATTGCGCAGTTTGCAAACATGCTTGTAACTTCGTGAATTTGTAATACTTTCACTGCAGATTTTCAAAGCTGCCATTTTCCACACCTCCTTATGAACAGTATAGCTGTCATTTTACATATCCTGGCCAAAATGGGTTGTCGCACATCAGGTGCAGAATAGCACGGTTGTTGTGCAAAATCACTTTTCGGGACAGTCTGAGGAAATGACGGTGATACTGTACATGAGCAGAGGTCCTAAAATGCCTATGCTGAAAATCTGGTGCTGAAAGCCCATAAAATGACTGTGTTACAAGTGTGCATTTCGCAGTTTCCACGTGCCCTTGTAACTTCACAAATTTGCTTTATTTCCATGTCAGATTTTCAACACTGGCATTTTTTCACACCTCCTTATGAACAGTACATCTGTCATTTTTCACATCATGCCCAAAATGTGTTTCCACACCTGTGGCACACATTGGAGTGGTCTCTGTGGGAAATCAACTTTTGGGACAGATTAACAAAATCACAGTGCCACTGTTCATGAGGGGAGGTCCCAAAATGCCTATGTTAAAAATGTGGCTGACAAACTCCCCAAAATAATTGGGTTACAGACGTGTGTTGCACAGTTTATATGCATGCTCATGACTTCAATAATTTTCCTTATTTTCACTCCAGATTTTCAATGATACCATTTTTTATGCATCCTCATGAACAATACAGTTGTCATTCTCCACATCCTGCCCAAAATATGTTTTCATCCCTGTGTTGCCAAATGGCATAGCTGCTGTGAAAAACCACCTTTCAGCTAACAAACTGATTGTGCCATTTTTCATGAGGTGGATTCACAAGCAGCCCATGTTGTTAGGGTTTCCAACTGTAGCACCCTACCCAGTACAGACTGATAAGTGCCAGGAGTGTGACTTGGGATCATCAGATGTAATGCTTGCACCATTCCACCCCCACCTTGCAGCCATTGACAGGCATTATGATGTGCCTTGCACTGTTCGGCCACAAAATTCACCCCATTCTCTTATACTGCACCCATGTCAGCATATTTCCTTATGGAATGGGGTAAGGATAATGCCCAAAGACCCCAAAGCACACCACAACATTTGTCAGTGTCTACAGGGTAGGGTGAGTTACAATGGCATGAGCATTACAGCTGACAACCCAAAGGCATACCCCAATGCCTGTCGCTCTCAACAGGGTGGGGGTGGGGTTGGCATCACTTCAGTACTTCACTGCCATTCCTATTATGCATCTCTAGCTCTGGCACTACCAATGCCAATGCCAGCGAGACAACATTTGACATTGACAAATGCTTGTTCATTTTGTCTGTAAGGTAATTTGAAAGCACAGTAGCCCACATTTTAAGAGCCTTAAACTAGAGCTGTGTTTTCGCCCTGTAGTTTGCGGGCCAATTGAGAATTGTTTGGCTTGGAGCCTCTGCTAGGTGATATATTGAAGAAGTGGCTGAGTGAGTCAGGGTTCTGAGTGCCTGTTGGTTTGGATTTCACTATAAGGACTCTCTCACTCAGGTTGCTGCATTAAAACAGAGTCTGTGTGTGTTACTCACAGACAGGACTTGAGTTTTATTTTTTTGTAACAAGGTAAGTGGGGTACATTGTGGAGAATCTTGCTGAACTTGTGTTTTTCTTTTTGTCTGTAAGGTAATTTGAAAGCACAGTACCCCATGTTTTAAGGGCCTTAAACTACACCTGTATTTTTGCCATGTAGTTTACAGAAGAAAGACTTTTTTTACCTGGTTGTTTTTGGTAGACACTTAGTACCAAAGGACAACCACCCTGTTGCTCTACCTTTATAGTGAAAGGCCAAGCTATACCTACTTAAAGATGCAGGAACAGTTAGGCAGCACAGCACAAGCAATAGCCTAGCTGATATATATGCAGAATTACAAAGGGTGTAGCTAGCAACTATGTCCAAAAGGGCACATACAAGAGGAGGAGGGAGAAGCTGTGAGTCTCTACAAAAGGAAGCAGAAGGAATAAAAAGGGTTAGGGGGGGAAGAATATCAGCAAGTGCAGGATGATGCAGAGAATGTTGCAGTGCTCTGGCTAAAGTGCAGCAGTCTTCAGTAAAACATTCTGGTTACTGTGGTGCTGCCACATTTGCAGAGACATCTCTGGGTTGAAGGCAGAGGTCACCACTCTCCAAGCTGAGCTGGCAGGAATACTGGGGAACTTCTCCCCACCTAGAGGCCAGCAGGTCCCCAGCCAATGCCACAATGGCCACCCAAGTAAATGACAGGATGGATGGCGATGGGCTCAGGAAGGTTCTGGGGAAGGTGGCAGAGACATATCCCCCATCCAGTCCAGCTCAAGAACTCCTACACAGTGTTGCAGAAATGGAACAGCCTTGCAAAGGAACCAGACGCATGGACCAGGGAGGAGGTGCGGGTTCTACAGCAAAGGAATCAGAGGCAGGAGGAAGAGGACCCCATAGGAAGAAGAAGTTACTCCTGTTGGGGGACTCAGTTCTCCAGGTGATGGATTTGGGCACAGACAGAAGAGAGGAATGGGAGGTAAAGTGCCTTGCAGGAGGCACAGTTCGGAAGGAGGTGAGTGAATACAGAGGATTGCTGAAGCTGTGGCTGGAGGTCAATATCCACTTGGGGACAAATGACTTATCCAAGGATAAGGCAAGCTTGGAGCAGGTGAAAGAGGACTTTACAGTGTTGGGAGGGTTCCTGGAGGAGGTAGCAAGGTCTGTGACAATTTTGAAGGTGCTACCAGTCCATGGTGGGGGGGGGGGATCTCCGCATTAGTAACTTCAACACATGGATGAAAGGCTGGTGCAAGGAGAAGTGGTATGGCTTCATTGGGAACTGGGGACCCACATAGAGTGATGCAGCCCTGTACAGTGGAAACAGACTGCATCTGTCCACCAAGGGGAAGTCAGCCCTTAATGGATGGTTTAAATGTTTTGCTGACAAGCTTTTAAACTAGCCAGGGTGGGAGGGCAACAGGAGCAGGGATACTCAGGCAGCCCACCCCCACATGGTAGAGAAAGTAGAACAATGGAGCAGGAAGAGCAGTTGATGTCGAGGTCATAGAGGTCGGATAGAAAGATAGTAGGAAAGGAATCGGGAACACAAGAGAAAGATATCAGGAAAGGGGGGTGAAATGTAGGGGACCAAAAACAGGAAGAGAGAGAGAGAGGTCAGACAGTACAACTTGGAAGGTCATTGTGACAAATGCACACAGCCTGGGAAATTTGGCTAATAGTCTACATATGTTGATAGATGCAAGTGTAAGGGTACCTTGCTGTTTATTGTACCAAATTGATTGTTGCATAGGGCCAGGGTTGGGGTGAACATTGCTTGACCTTAACAGAAGCAACAGTGTGAGTCTCAGAACTTAAACCTTTAATAATCTAAGAATAGCTATACATTTCTGTCTGCTGGCTCTCCCTAATTTAAGATTGCAGTGGACTATGGTCAGATCAGGGGGGAGGAGGGGTGGATAAGGAATGTTTATGTGATTGAGCCAGGGTAGCCTCTCATGTGGATGAGCAGCCCTACAGCACATGTCAGTGAGTGACCTGATAGTACCTTGTGTACTGTATCCATAAGGACTCTCTCACTCAGGTTGCTGCATTAAAACACAGTCTGTTAGTATTACTTACAGACGGTACTTGAGGAGTTTTTTTGTAACAAGACAAGTGGGGTACGTTATGGAGAAACTTGCTCAACTTCTGTTTTTTCTTTTTGTCCTTTAGGTAATTTGGAAACACAGTAGCCCACATGTTAAGAGCCTTAAACTCGAGCTGTGTTTTTGCCCTGTAGTTTGGGGGCTAGGTGAGAATTGTTCAGCTTGGGGCTTCTGCTAGGTGATATTCTGGAAGAGGGTCTGAGTGAGTCAGAGTTCTGAGTGTATTTTGGTTTGGAATGCACTATAAGGACTCGCTCACTCAGGTTGCTGCATTAAAACAGAGTCTGTGTGTTACTCACAGACGGGACTTGAGGAGGTTTTTTTTGTAACAAGATAAATGGGGTAAGTGGTGGAGAAACTCACTGAACTTGTGTTTTTCTTTTAGTCTGTAAGGTAAGTTGAAAGTACAATAGCCCATGTTTTAAGGGCCTTAATCTAGAGCTGTATCTTTGCCCTGTAGTTTACAGAAGAAAGTCTTTTTTTACCTTACTGTTTTTAGTAGACACCGAGTACCAAAGAAACAACCTCCCTCACCCCATTCTCCAACCACATTCTCTGGATGCTCTACTTTTATAGTGAAAGGCCAAGCCACACCTACTTAATGACACTGGAACAGTTTGTCAGCACAGCACAAGCAATAGCCTAGCTGTTATATAGACAGATTTATAAAGGGTGTATCTGGTAGCTAGGTCCGCAAGGGTACATACAAGAGGAGGAGGAGAGAAAAGCTGTAAGTCAGTGCAAAAGGAAGCGGAAGGAAAACAAAGTGTTAGGAGGGGAGGAATATCAGCAAGTGCAGGATGATGCAGGGAGTGGTGCAGTACTCTTGCTGTGGTTCAGCAGTCTTCAGAAAAACATTCTGGTTACTGCAGTGCTGCCACATTTGCAGGCACCTCTCTGGGCTGAAGGCAGAGGTTGACAGTCTCTGGGCTGAGCTGGCAGGAATACTGGCGACCCTTGCCCCCAGCCTGAGGCCACCAGGTCCCCAGCCAATGCCACAAAGGCCACCAAGGCAGATGGCAGGATGGAGAACGTTGGGCTCAGGAGGGTTCTGGGGAGGGGCAGAGACACATCCCCCAACCAGTCCAGCTCATGAACTCCTACACAGTGTTGGAGGAACAGGACAGCCTTGCAAAGGAACATGAGGCTGAGATCAGGGAGGAGGTGAGGGTCCTTCAGCAGGGGACCCAGAGGCGGGAGGAAGAGAACCCTATAGGAAGAAGTTACTCCTGTTGGGAGACTCAGTTGTCTGGGGGATGGATCTGGGCATAAATAGAAGAGAGTAAAGGGAGATAAAGTGCCTTGCAACAGGCACAGCTTGGAAGAAGGGGGAGCGCATCCAGAGAATCGCTGAAGCTGTGGCAAGGAGGGGAGGGCTGGAGGTCATTATTTACTTGGGGACAAATGACTTATGCAAGGATAAGACAAGCTTGGAGCAGAAGAAAGAGGACTTTACAGTGTTGGGAGGGTGCCTGGGGAATGTTGCAAGCTCCATGACATTTTGAAGGTGCTGCCAGATCACGGCATGGGGCGGGGATGAATCTTTGCATCAGTAACTTCAACACATGGTTGAAAGGCTGGCTCAATGAGAAGGGGTATGGCTTCATTGGGGACTGGGGACCCACATGGAGTGATGCAGCCCTGTACAGTGGGGATGGACTGCATCTGTCCAGCAAGGGGAAGGCAGCTCTCAATGGATGGTTTAAATGCTTTGCTAATGAACTTTTAAACTAGCCGGGGGGATGGCAACAGGAACAGGGATACTCAGGCAGCCCACCCCCACATGGTAGAGAAAGTAGAACAATGGAGCAGGAAAAGGAGTTGATATAAAGGTCATAGAGGTTGCACAGAAAGGGAGTAGGAAAGGAATCGGGAACACAAGAGAAACATTTCAGGAAACACAGAGGCTGCAACATATGGCAGCAGCCGTATTTTTTCTGGGACAATCCTCCCCTGGATCCAGGAAGAGGTTGGGGGGGAGAACTGAAGGTGGTTCTTTGGGGGAGTTGTGGAGAATCCAGTGATTGGACGCAGGGACTACCAAGGCCCCCCATGAGGAAAAGGGGGAGTCACATCCTGTGGGGTGAGAGGAGAAAGAGGATTTCTTGGACTGTAGCCAGCAGTCCTTCCTCTTTCTCCTTTTAACCCTGAAGGATCAAGACTTCCAGGACCCCAGGCAGGACATCAAGGTAAGGGCCTAATAGGCCTAAGGGGTTACCCTGCAAGCCTAGAGTACTCTGCCCAGGGGCTAGAGTTGGGTCAGTGCCTGGAAGGGGGAGAGAGGGCCTTCTCTAGCCAGTCTAGCAGGAAAGAAATATAAATATATAAAAGTGGACATTTTGTGATTTTCTCACAAGGCTCCCAGTGGAGTGCTGCATAACTCAGGGGGCTAGGGCTGCCAGTGGGTCCCTGCTCATTGCAGACTTCATCCCTGAGTGGTCCGTTCATCCTGCCCCCATTCTTGGCTTCTCACCAGGAATATTTCTGTACGCTCATGCTTCCCTCTGCAGCTGGTGCGGCAACCACGTTCATTCCCCACCAAAATAAAAAATATATACAAGTTAGAGAGAATCTCTGTCATCTTCTACTTTTGCTTCTGCTCCAGGAGTGGGTCTTCCCCTGGGTGATCTGGCTAGGCCCAGGCTGAACATCGGTCCTCTGGTCACTGGGTCAGCTGAGGGTGCGGTGCTCCCCAGGAAGTGAGGAGGGGGAGGTCACGGGCCAAGAGTCTGCCCGTGCCACTGCATTCCAAGGGCCAGCTTAGCTCTGTCCTGGTGGTCACCTGGGGGCCACGGGGGAGGTGCTTACAAGGGGCAGAGAGCAAGCAGTGGCCCCCGAGGGGCTGGCAACACACTACAGCCACTGAAGGAGGCCTCTGGGAGCATTGGAGGAGGCCACTAGTGGGGGACAGTAACTGTGGGAGGCACTACAATCGGGACCAGCTTTCCTTGCCACCAGAACCCTTCACCATGAGTTGTGGGGGTGCTCCTTTGTCCAGTGGGGTGGCTCAGCAGGCTCGGTGGCTCTCACGTGGTTCTCATGAGAACATGGAGGTCATACTGGCTGGGACCCTCCTTCATGGCTGGCCACATAGGCTGTTTCTACATCATGTCACGTCCTGCAAGAACGGTGGAGGCCATCTTTTCTGGGGCTGCTGCAGGGTCACCCACAGCTGGCCTCTTCAGCAAGGCACATTTTCACAGCTGATTAGAGGCAGGTATAATTTGGTTGGTGGGGCATCATCTGGTCTCCTGATGAGTTCCCTGAGGCACATGGCAGCGCAGTCAGGTGGCCTGGGTGGTGGGAAGGGAAATCGACCAGAGGGGGCTAGGCAGGCACAGGGTACATGTTCTTCCAGGATTTCTCCAGGCCTTGCATAGGAATGGTTCTCCTTTAAAAATAAAATATAAAAAGTTCTTCAGTGATGCACATGAACCTTTGATACATATCCGTGGCATGTTTAGCAATAGGGAAATACCCTAGAGGAGGGGGCAAAGCCATGTTCAGCCTGCTGCAGGATCTAGGGGTGGGTAGAACAGGAATGCTGATGGTATCGCACCGCTGACCATAATATTGGCTGGGACCCCTATAAAGCAGTCCAGACAGCATGGTGATGTTGCCTGCCCCCCAGTGTCCGGACATGGGGGGCCTTGCCGCACAGAGGGTGGGGTGCATGTGGGTAGGGGCCCGCAGCTAGGGGGAACCAGCCATAGCCCAGATATGGATAGGTCTTGGTTTAGCCTTGCTAACTGCTGTCTTGGGTAGGGGGAGTTCTCAGTGTTTTTCAGGTACCATGGCATACTGCCAGTGGGGAAGGGGGACAGGGGTCCTCTCCAGCCAGTGGAGAGGAGCAGAGGAGCTGAGACCAAGTTGGAGAAGCTGTTAGACCTCATGTCAGCATTGGTAGAGAAGGCAGGGGTGAAGGAGGCAGACACAGGGATGGTGGTCTCAGTGGTCTTGTCAGCTCCAGAGGCCAAACCCCTGCCTCCTAGCTCATATGCCAGCATGGACAAGCAGCTGGGGTCCCATCTCATGGACAAGGATAGGCAACAATTCAGATATAGGGAGTATGTGGACATGTTCTCTCTATTGAACAGACTGGTGGAGCGGGAGGACAAGAAGAATGAAAAGGGGGAGGAGGCAGATAAAAAACCTCTGAAGGTGCCCTGCACCTTCTAAAATTGGATAGCAGCTTTCCCCATCTACACAGGCACCATCCTACAGCTGGAGAAGGTTCAGGGGCTGGGGCTGTATATGTACCAGAACAGGATCACTTTCATGCACCATAGGAAGGGAAGGGTGGCATGGCTTAGAGTACGATGAGGAGTTTAGATGGGGGAGACAGGAAGACAGATCCCTGGAGTGGGGGACCATTGACATGACCCTGTTTGTGGACGTCATGCATGAAGGTAGAGAGGTGGCAGCAGCTTGCTGCTTAGGCTAGTGCCATCACAAAAACCTGAAGGGGGTGCAGGTGGTGGACAGGTTTGCTACCTATACAACCAGGCAAAGTGTGCTAGGGCAGCATGCTGCTTTCGACACATATGCATGGCCTCTGGGCAGCAGCATCCCTTTATCCAGTGTACATCACCATGGCCTACAAGAGGGGGATTCAGGGTAACAGGTAAAAAGATGGGGAAGTGGTAAGGTAACACACCTGCATACCCTGGTAGGGGTGGACAGAATTAGTCAGTGGCTGGCCCAGTACCCAGACTGGGAGACTGCAAACCTGCTCAGGGAGGGTTTCACGGTGGGCTTCAGGCTCCAACACAAGGGCCACAGGGGGGCGAGGAGGCGGAGAACCTGAAATCTGTACAGGACTGCCCATAGATAGTCCAGGAGAAACTGGAGAAATATCAGCAGCTGGGGAGGATCAGCTGGCCGTTTGCCATCCCACCGAGCCCGACACTATGGGTATCACCCATCGGATTAGTGAAAAAGAAGATGCCCGGAGAATTCAGGATGATAAATCATCTGTTTTACCTGGAGGGCAACTCTGTGAATGACCATGTCAACCTGTGGCATACGGCAGTGCGATATGCATTGTTTGATAAGGTGGTCCAGGCGGTGCACGAGGCAGGGTCTTGGGCATTCCTGGTGAAGGCAGACATTGAGTCCGTGTTCAGGTTGCTCCCCATTCATCCAGATGACAGGGAACTGTTGGACATGAAGTTTGAGGGTCAGTACTACATTGACAACTGCAGGCCCATGTGGTGTTCCATAGCATGCGCAGTCTTTGAGACATTTAGCCATTTCTTACACTGGGTAATGGAGAAGGAAGTGGGGAATAAGTTGGTGGTCCACTACCTCAATGACTTTCTGTTCATCGGGGTGGAAAGGAAAAAAGACTGTGAGAAGACATTGGCCACATTTATGGTCATCTGTCAGGACTTTGGGGTCCTCTTAGCCCCTGGGCAAGTAGAGGCCCCAACCAGGGCCCTGGTGTTTCTGGGGATCGAGATTGACACCATTAGCAGGCTCTGCCGCTTGCCTCGGGATAAAGTGGAGGTGCTCAGATGCTTGGTCGACTCCATGGAGGGGGCCAAGAAGGTAACCTTGAGGCAGTTGCAGCAGCTATTGGGGCACCTCAACTTTGCTTGCCGGATCATCTCTATGGGGCGCACCTTCTTGTGATGCATGGCTAAGTTGATAGGAGGGTGCACCAGGCCACATCACAGGTCCGGGTCACTAAGGAATTCCGAGAGGACCTACGAGCATGGAAGGTCTTCCTGAAGCACTTCAATGGGGTGGCACTATGGCAGGCTGACAGCTCGGAGCACAAGCTTCAGCTGTTCACAGATGCAGTGGGAGCATTAGGGTTTGGGACATATTTCCAAGGGGAGTAGTGTGCGGAAAAATGTCCACCGGAATGGGAGGTGGCGGGTCTGCTTGTCAATATCACCCTGTTGGAATTCTTTCCCATAGTGGTTGCCCTGTATTTATGGGGGGCACAGCTGAGGGATTGCAAGGTCCTCTTCGGGTCAGATAATATGGGGCCATTGCACATTATTAATAGGCAGTTGGGTCTGAAGGGCCCAACGGGTTACTTGATGCACATCTTTGTCCTAAAATGCTTATTCTTGAACATCTCATGTAAGGCCATTCACATAACAGGAGCTGATAATGGGATTGCTGACGCTTTGTCTCATTCACAGTGTCAATGGTTTTGGGAGCTGGGTCCAGCATCGACGCAGCAGCCACGGGCTGTACCCCCTTCTTGTGGAGGGTAGTGACATCTTGACTTGGAAATGTGTAGATAATTCCATTGCACCAAGAACAAGGGAAGTATACTGGCGGGGAGTGGAACATTTCTTGGGGATGCAGGCACAGGTGGCTTGGCTGGAGGATTGGCCCATTTCAGTGGAACAGCTGTGCCAGTACATCATGTGGTCAAAACAGAATGGGGCGACACCGAGGGTGATAGTCAGGCACCTCGCTGGCCTATCCTGGGTTTCCAGGGTCCTGGGGGTCATGGACACCACAAAGATGTTTAAGGTGAGGAAGGTCCTGGAAGGGTGGGTGAAGTCGGGCGGCTCTCACCAGGATATGAGGTGCCCAATCACCCCGGCGACCCTTGAGAACATGAGAGGGGTCTTGCTGAAGGTCTGTTGACCCCATTCAAAACCCTTCTGCTCGATACCATGTTTCTGTTGACCTTCTGTGGGGCATTCCTGGTAGTGGAGGTCGCTCGGCCTTCCCGGAGAGCCAGGCTGAAAGAGGGGGATGTGCTGGTGATGGAACGGGGGGCTTGGGTGAGGTTCCAGAAGAGCAAGACTGACCAGGAGCAGAAAGACTGCTGGTGCCTGGGGGAGGACCCACCTGGGGTGTCTTGAAAGGTCCAGGACAAGGTGCGGGCCTAGATGGCGGCCATGCCCAAGATAGGGGGGTGCCTTCTTTAGGCATGCCGATGGAGCCCCAGTCATGGCTTGTCAGTTTAGCACTATTTTGGCTAGAGCAGTGCAGGAGGTAGCGCTGGATCTGAAGGAGTATGGGATACATTTCTTCAGAACTGGGGCAGCCGCATACTCTAGGAATCTGGGATGGGCACATGGCCAGATTCAGGCACTGGGGCAATGGAAGTCGCAAGCATTTTTGAGTATGTGCATCCCCATTTGCAATGACAACCTTCTGTTTTCCAGGGTCCCCCATAGGTGGAAGGTTCAAGCTGGTTTGGTGGCCAAACCTTAATGTGCCAAGGACAATCGCGGCAAAGAGGTAGCTCTGGTCAAATGGGTCGTCCGAAGGTTCACATCTAGTGGCTGGAAGGCAGAAGACCATGGACTTACTGTTGGGAGCATGAAAGGGTGGTTCAAACCATGGGGGAGTAGTGATCACACACCTTGCTCACCTGTCCAGGTCAATCTGGTAGTTAGCAGGCCAGAGGGGGACATGCAAGGCCCACCTCAGGATCGGCCTGAGGGATGAGCGCTGTCAGGTGAGAACTTGGGGGACCATGGAGATACATAGCCAGATAAAGGTTTTTGGTCAACGTAAGGTAGCCAAGACATGATTTGGACCCAAAAGGGGGAGTAGATCTGTGTCAGGAGATGCAGGCATAGGTCTTGGTGGAAGTACAGGAGCAGTCGGCTTCGGGAGTCAGACGTTGTCCATCCTGTGGCATGTCAGGAGGATCACAATGACATTGAATGGTCGGTAGGGGTGGTAAAGAGCTGAATTCTTCTGTAGAGCTCGTGACCCCCCTACTCTGGTTGTTGTGGAGGCGTAAACAGAGTATCCTGACTCAGGGGAAGGGAAGAGGTCCTCTTCCAGCAGGTACAGCTATCCTGCAAGACTAACAACACCTGACAGGGGGCAGCCGAGCAGCCTTAGCCCTTACAGCCTTGGAACATTGAACCTCCCGTGTGTGCACGCTGCTCTCAATCTGGATTGTAATCAATAAATGCATGACTGTGGCCATTTCTTCCAAGATTTGTGTCTGTGCCTATCTTTCTGTGGGAAGGTGTTTAAGGATGGGTACCAGATAATACAGAGGCTGCAACATATGGCAGTAGCCATGTTTTTTCTGGGACCATCTTCCCCTGGATCCAGGAAGAGGCTGGGGGGAGAACAGAAGGTGGTTCAGAGGGGTAGTTAGGGAGAGTCCAGTGATTGGACGCAGGGACTACAAAGGCCTCCCACCAGGGAAAGGAGGGGGGTCACATCCTGTTGGGGGAAAGGAGAAAGAGGAATTCTTGGACCGTAGCCAACAGTCCTTCCTCTTTCTCCTTTCACTCTTGAAGGATCACCCACCCACCTGCCCTCATAAAAGCAGGGTAGTGGGGCCAGGCAGGTAGGGTCTGCCTTTCAACTCCTTAAGGGTGACCGCAGTAGGGGTTGGGGAGTGGCTTTTCCCGGTATTCCAAAAGGGTGTAAAAACTGCATTAGAAGTAGGAGAACCAAGTAAGTCAGAGCAAATAGTCAGGGTATAGGTGAATGTCATTTTGTTGGAGTCCTGTTGATGGTGTCTCGGGAGGATCACGATGACATCAACTGGTCGGTAGGGGAGGTAACGATCCTAATTCTCCTATAGGGCTCATGAACCCCTACTCTGGTTGGTGTGGAGGCGGAAATGGAGTATCCTGACCCAGGGGAAGGGTCAAGGTCCTCCTCAAGCAGGTACAGCTATCATGCAAGGCTAACGGCTCCTGAGGGAGGGTGGTCGAGCAGCCTTGGCCCTTACAGCCATAGGCCGTTGATCATCCCATGTGCACATGCTGCTCTCAGTCTGGATTGTAATCAATAAATGCATGGCTGTGGCCATTTCCTCCAAGATTTGTGTCTGTGCCTTTATTTCTGGGGGAAGGGGTGTATGAATGGGTACCAGATAAGGGGGGAAGATGCAGGGTACTAAGAACAGGAAGAGAGAGAGAGAGAGGTCATGCAGTAAAACTTGAAAGGTCATAGTGTAAATGCACGCAGCCTGGGAAATTTGTCTAACAAACTACATATGTTGATAGATGCAAGTGAGAGGATACCTTGCTTTTTATTGTACCCCATTGATTGTTGCATAGGACCAGGGTTAGGGTGAACGTTGGCTGACATTAACAGAACCTACAGTCTGAGTCTCAGAACTTGATCCTTTAATAATCTAAGATTAGCTATACATATCTGTCTGCTGGCTCTCCCTAACTTAAGCTTGCAGTGGACTACAGTATGGTCAGATCGTGGAGGAGGGGTGGATAGGGAATGTTTTGTGTTTGAGCCAAGGTAGCCACTCATGATGGTGGGCAGCTCTACAGCACATGTCAATGACTGAGCTGATAGTACCTTGTGTACAGTATCCATAAGCACTCTGTCACTCAGGTTGCTGCATAAAACTGAGTTGGTGTGTATTACTCACAGACGGGACTTGAGGAGGTTTTTTGTAACAAGATAAGTGGGGTACGTTGTGGAGAAAATTGCTGAACTTGTGCTTTTTCTTTTTGTCTGTTAGACAATTTCATAGCACAGTAGCCCATATTTTAATAGTTTGGGGGCTAGGTAAGAATTGTTTGGCTTGGGGCCTCTAATACGTGATATCTTGGAGGAGAGGTTGAGTGAGTCAGAGTTCTGAGTGCATGTTGATTTGGATTGCACTACAAGGACTCTCTCACAAAGGTTGCTGCATTAAAACAGAGTCTGTGTGTGTTACTCACAGACAAGACTTGAGGTTTTTTTTCTTGTAATAAGATAAGTGGGGTAAGTTATGGAGAAACTTGCTGAACTTGCTGAACTCGTGTTTTTGTATTTGTCTTTGTCTGTAAGGTAATTTGAAAACACAGTAGCCCACATTTTAAGGGCCTTAAACTAGAGCTGTATTTTTGCCCAGTAGTTTACAAAAGGAAGTCTTTTTTTACCTGATTGTTTTTGGTTGAAACCGAGTACCAAAGAAACAACCCCCCCTCCACCCACCCCCATTCTCCAACCACCCTGGGTACTCTACCTTTATAGGGAAGGCCAAGCCATACCTACTTAGACAAGCAGGAACAGTTAGGCAGCACAGCACAGCACAAGCAATAGCCTAGCTGGTGTAACACCTAGGTGGCACTATCCCAAGGGCTACTACCCCTGCCTGCTTGGCTAGTAGCAGGTTAAGGGGCCTGAGTTCTGAAACGGGTGCCTCCACCTAGAGGTCAGGGTTGGTAGTGGTCAAGCTAGCCTGGGCACAGCCCTCCAGGACACTGTAACCCCCCTCTTTCCTTACTAGTGGCTGGAACAATACACAATAATCACTTTCACAATAACCCTGATACACCACACAAGTACCCACATTGTTTGCACTTACCACCAGGGCTTTCCTCTGGCCTGGCCCTAGGGACCTCTGTAAAACAAGGTTATGCACAGCAAATAACAGCAGTACAGTACTCTTGCACAAACTGAAACCAGAATCAGGGTAAATGCAAAACAAGAGTTAGATCTGATTTATTTAAGGGACCTGAACAAGGGAGGGGAGTAATCAGGTTCAGTTGTTTAAAGGCTGTATCAATCAAACAGTTATGCATGCACTTTAGGGTCCATAAACAGTCATACACTCTGGGTACCTAGATGGAGAATGGTGGGCTAGCCAGGAACATTGCAGCTGGTTGGGGCCCTGTGATGGAAGAAAACAACATGCACAACACACACTATTTATAATCTGTAGCTGGAGGGCTCAGTTCGTGAAAAGAAAACAACAAGACAATCAGAAGACACAATTTTAGATTAGGCTGTTGTTGCAGGGAGCTACCTTGATGATTCGTCACAATACCCATGACTGGACACAGGCTGGACAAAAATCGAGACAGAAGGTGGTTAATCTGGAGTGATACTAGAAGCAGGGCTCACATGAATCACCGAGGTGTCATTCCTGTTCAAGCGTGGAGCAGGGAGCATATCTCCAGGCAGGTCTCTCGTCGATGGCTTTCTCTATGCAGCGGGCAGTCTGGCTGGGCCAGTGTGGCAAGGCCCCAGACAAATGGAAACAAATTCGGATACAGTACGTTTTGGGCTGAATACAGCTTCCAGCAAGCAGAACACAGTTCACACAGTGGGGAACCAAATCATGACCCACTATCAACTCACAGCGCATTTACATGTAAGGAAATTCTACTGTTCCAGGCAAACCATTCACCGGTCACGATCGCAAAGTCTCTGCACAAACCTGGGATTCAAAAGCAGCTGGAAATCCTGACAGGCTGATCAAATTCAGCAAAATCTTCAGTCTTCTTCAGGTATGAGCCTGGTAAAAAATCAGTGGCTTATTTCGTTCTCACAAACTTGGATTTAGTCCGAAATAATTCTCTTCTCTCCCTCTCAGGGGCAGCAGGCAGACATGCAGACCACAACTCAGTCCTTTCACAGTTCTCCCATGCAAAACTACACAGAACTCTTGCCCAAATCACTTGAGCTGTTCTTCTTCACTTCTCAGCCCAGAACTAACTGAAAATTGCAAGCAGTCTGGGAAATCCCCCAAGATCCAAAAGGTTACTTTATCTGATCTGTCTGTTAGTCACAACAAAGACTCCCCCTTCAGGTACAAAAAGGAGCCAAAAGCCCAAAACTACAATTCCTACAGATTTTGACTCCAGACAGCTCCTGTATTCCAGCTCCACTTTAGGTCCCACCAGAACTGATTGGTCCAATTTGCAGTCCTGGCCCAAATGGTGGGGATAAACAAGACTGTCCTTGCTGCAAAGAAGGCAGGTTAGACAAACTACTTCATCATTATCACTCTAAATGATTTTCAGCAAATAGTTACATCCTTCAACAGAACTCTCTCTCAGATTATGACTGCAATCCAGGCAGCTCTTAAAGAGACAGTGCACAGAGACTATACAGGCACTCTCTGGCGATCACATTTAAACTGCTAAAATGCAGGACACCAGCCTGGCAGTGAGCATTTAGGCAAACTGAAGGAAGCCTTTTCAGGAACCCCCATTTGTAGGGGGGTTACACCCTTCCCTGCCTGGAGAAAACTTTGCATCTGCGTCAAGTCTGTACCATCATGCATCAGTTAACATAAACTTATTACTTTGCTGTACATATTCACTACACTGCATGATACTATATCCATTCTGGCAACACATTGTGCATATTTCACACAGGTAAATTAAACATTACTATACTGAATCAGGTAATAACTTCTTGTACCTTAAACAATGCAAGTGGGGGCCCTTCCCTATCAGCTAACTTGGGGCTAGAGGGGGCAGGGGCACCATGGTGAGAGGAAAAGACAAGTAACCTGGAATTGACTGTCAAGCTCAAGTTGGGCAGTGAGCTTAGTGAGACATAAACACCTTTGTGCACCACATTGAGAGGCAAATCCACTGGCCTCCCAAGAGAATCATAACTGAGGTGTACTACTGGCTTGACAGATTGGTCAGTCTTTCTGAGGAGGACAACTACAGTCTCTGTACTCTCAGCACTGGTCTGGGGACTCTCATCACTTGTGAGTGGTGCCTCTGCCTGGATGGGAACATCCAAACTTGGAGCACTGTCAGCTCCTTGCTCTGTAGGCTCTGTTTCTACAACACTTGACTCATTTTGCGAAGGCTCAGGCACAATCAAGCTTTGAGGCACTGAACGGGATGGTCAGCACTCTCATAGTGTTCTTCAAGTTCTGGTATGTCACCAGAAAGACTCATTCCATCAGCCCCTCCCTCAGGCAAATTATACAGTTCCACAATATACACAGACTCAGCATCTTCAGATGTGATACTTTGCACTTCACTTTCAGGGAGCATTGGCTCCAAAGACAAAGCTGGGAGGGGGTTAGGCAGTCCAAAAGGCCCAGCTTCATCCTCACAATTAATCACGGGGTTACCTCAAAACAGCTGACTCAGTTCATAAGAGGGGTAATAGGCATAGTCGTACTCACTTTCATCAAGTGAACTGACAGTCACTATCATTCTGGGCTTGCTGCAGAGGAAACCTTAAGTCTATGACCACTGGGTTAGGTTGACTCTGTCTCTTTCTTGCAGCAGCATGAGTCACTGGCCCGGGGGCTCAATTTCTGGGGGTTCAGCCACAGTCATGACTTGGCCGATAGGTAGCAAGTGGTTATGGTGCATGGTCTTGACAGTTTTGGAGTTGTTCTCTGGGTGCACCTTGTACACAGGTAAATCATTCAACTTTCCAGCTACCACAGGGGGAAGATGGTGCCACTGATCAGCAATTTTCAGTTTACCATGCAGTCCCAAATTGCATAACAACACACAGTGTCAAGGTCAAAGGTCTTGAGCCTTTACTTTTTTATCATGCCTCTCTTTGTTGGCTAGATTTCTCTTGGCAGCCATTGTCTAGCCAGTTGTTGGCATGGTTCAATTGAGCTTTCAGTTTTTGTACATATTGCAAGTAGTTTTCGGCTCGGACCCCATAAGAAGAGACCCCAAAACAGACATCAACTGGCAGCTGGGCCTCTCTCCCGAACATGAAGCAGTAGGGGGAGAACCCAGCAGCATCATTTTTTGTGCAATAGTATGCATGTACCAAGGTGCTAATCTGCTGGTTCCATTTATGTTTGCCTTTTGGGTGTAGGGTGCCTAGCATGTACAGAAAGGTGTGGTTAAAACGTTCTGGTTGAGGGTCGCCCTGTGGGTGATGGGGGTGGTTCATGAATTTCGCACCCCCCATACAGAGAGAGAGAGAGCATTTCTTTGATTAGTCAACTCTCAAAGTCTCTGCCCTGGCCAGAGTAGATCCACTGGGGGGCACCATAGTGGACAAAAAAATTTTCCACTAGCACCTTGGCCACGGTAGATGCCTTTTGATCTTTGGTGGGAAAAGCTTGTGCATACTGTGTGAAATGATCTGTAACCACTTACACATTGCCAATGTTCCGCTGATCAGGTTATAAACACAAAAGTCTATACAGACTGATTCCATGGGGGCACTGGTAGTAATATTGTGTAACAAGGGGCAGCCCTCACAATGAGACTTTTTCTTTGCAGGCAGCGGCTGAAGTCTTTACATGGATTCAACATCAGCCCCCATTTTGGGCCAGTAGAAGTGAGATCATACCAGGTCAAGGGTTCTGTCAATACTGAGGTGCCCCATGTGATTGTAGAGGGACCTCAGTACCAAATCTTTAAAGACCGTGGGCAGGATCAATTGTTGCTTGTCTACTTTGCCACTCCGATTTATTGTCTCTCTATACAATAACTGATTGAGCAACTTCAATCTGAGGCCTTCTTTAAACAATAAAAGCAGTTTAGGTCAGTAGAACGTAACTTAGACACATCTTTTCCCACGCATAGCGCATCAAGTGCTGGCTGAATCATAGGATCTTGGGATTGAGCCCACTGAATGCTGCCATTGTCAAATTGAGGTAGTGCACTAATATCTAGAGCAGAGAAGTGGCAATAAGCAGCTGGTATGCAGGTGTCAGAAGGGCACAAGCAATCTACTAAACAGTCCACTGTGTCCGCAGACATCTGTTCATCTCTATCAAACCTTTGGCACAATGCTCGAATGTCAGGTTCAGACAGCCTGACAATCACTCTTGGAAATGGGCCTTGCGTGATAGGCGTCAGCATCAATATAGTTTAGGCCCGGTCTGTATTCGACAGCATAATCATAGGTTGGTAATACAAGCCACCGGTGCCCAGTGGCATCTAACTAGCTGAAGTCTGTTCATAGGTCAGCGGGTTATTTTCAGTCTTCGCCAATATCTTTACTCCATAGAGGTATTCATGAAACTGTTCAACAATGGCCCATTTTAGCACAAAGGAACCCAACTTATGCACAGGATAGTTTCATTCGGATGGGGTCAAGCTCCTACTGGTGAAAGCTACTGGTCTCAGGCCATCCTCATGGTCTTGATACAGCACTGCTCCTAGACCCTGCAGACTAGCGTCCATATGCAGCACATAGGGTTTGGTGGGGTCAGCATAGGTGAGGATGGGGGTGTGGGTGAGCAGGTATATTATTTCATGGAAGGCTGCTTCACAGTCGGGCATCCAGCAGGGTCCAGAGTTCACCTGGGTGAAAGTATACTTTTTCTGGTTCTTTAACGGACTCTTTTGTATTTACGATTGGTAGGAAGGTAACCCTAGGTAAGGTTCAAGAGTGGGCGAATCGCCTTGGAATAGTCTTTTATGAACCTGCGGTAGTAGCAACAGAACCCCAGGAAACATTGTAGTTCTTTCAGATTATGGGGCTGGGGCCAAGTAGTCAGTGCTTCAACCTTACTGGGATCAGTCTCTATCCCTTTTGTAGATACTATGTGCCCCACATACTTTACAGAGGTTTGGAAAAACTAGCACTTGTCAATGGACAGCTTTGAGGTCAAGTCTTCCAGTCGGTTCAGGACTTTTAATCAGTCGGTTCTCATGCTCCTCTAAGTGCTCTGAACACAATGACATTGTCCAAGTACACCAGGCATTCCAGCAAATTCCCTTGTGTCCCACCGCACATTAGCTTCCAGTTGCTGAAAGGTGGCCAGGGTACCTGATATCCCTTATGGCATCTCAGAAACTTGTAGAACCCCAATGGACAGATAAAGGCTGTTTTCTCATGGTCTTCTGGGGCAATCGGGATCTGCTAGTATCTGCGAAGATCCAACACCAAGAACCATTTGCTCCCATTCAAGCAGTCCAGGGCATCTTGTATACGAGGCACAGGGTATTGGTCTGGGAAGGTCCGCCCGGTTCAGGGTTCGATAATTAACACACATCCTCACAGACCCATTCTTCTTACACACAAACCATCAATGAGTGGCGTATGGGCTCCTGGATTCTTATATCATGCCAGCGATGAGCATTTCCTGTAGGTGTCTTTCCACATCATCTATGTCTGCTGTGGCATAGGCATTGGGACCTCTAATAAAATGGCCATTCATCATGCAGGATATTGTGATGCTCTGCACCCTGGACACATTCCACATCCCATTTCTTCAATGAGAGCACTTGGTCTCTCTGGACAAGTCTCTTGCTAATTCTAGCCTTCCATTCAACTGGCAATGGGGAGTCACCAAAGTCAAACAAGTCTGGGGTCACTCTCTCCTTCTCACCAGGGTGCTTGCTGCTGGGCACTACTGCAGTGTCTGCACAATGTACCATAGCTAGGGTGCACCCTCTGTTCACCTGGATCTCCCAATCTGATACATTGTGAATCTGGACCATCACTCATCGTGCATAGGCATTGGCATGACCAGGCAAGATGCTGGGCTTGACCAATAATCCTTCTGCCAATTTTCCATCACCTGGCGCATCCAACATCAGTATTTTGTTCTTGACATCTTTCCAGAGATGGACCTTCCCTTGAATAATACACTGTGCATTAGGGGCCAGTACCATTGAATCGGGATCCTTCTTACACATGATCTCCACTGGTTCATCCTGGTCTACTTCATCGGGTTTCTGTTGCAAATCATAGGCCCTCCTGATCAAAGTCAAAATTCTCAGGCTCTCCTGTCCATTGCCCTGTTTCTCATGACAGTGATGCATCCGTCTCCCAAGCATATGTGGTGTGTGTCACAATTAACAGGGGACCTCGTCCGCACAGTCTGGTGGGGAAACACTATGGCCAATGTCTCTACTTGCTCCTTCTACACCAGTTAGAGTTACAGGAAAAGAACCAGAGTGCGGACATACCCTAGGTAGGGATAAGACTTGTCTCAGGCCCCACACATGTAGACCTTCCAGGAATTGCAAAGACACATCAGATAAGTGTTTGTTATACTCATCCAGAATACAATGGTCACTTAGACCCACCATTAAGCACAGCTCAATAAGGAATACCATTCACAGTCATCATAGTCTCCATTGAAGGGCCCACTATTTTGGACCAGTCTGGAGAGGCAGTAGCAGAGGCCTTGACAGATGATTTAGCCACAAAGAAATTTGAGTTAGGGTTTCTCAAACCCTCACTATGGTAAGTTCAGGCACCCCTTAGCCATTGATTTGCTTTTTGGAGCTCCCCTTGGAGTCTGTTTACTACTCTTTCTAAGTCCTTCTGAGACTGGCATTCTCTTTTCATATGGTCATCCTTTCCACAGTTGTGACAAATGATAGACTCTGGATCATCTTGGGAGACAACATGGTATGAGGAACTGAAGCAGTAGTGGAGATTTGGGGTTCAGTATCTGCTTGCAGTGTGATGAGTGGTGCACCATGTCTTAACAGTTTTTTAGAGTGGCAATCAATCCAATTATCTCAGCCTTGGAGCCACCCTCGGTAGCAGATGCTTGAGGGTGCACCCCCATCACCATGGCAGTCACTCCCACCAACTGGTGTACAGCCATTTTTCAGGTTCTTTAGGGCATCCCTCTTAACTCTTGGACTTCCTTTAGTAGCTCATCTTTCAATGCTGGGCCCAGGGCAGAAAGTCCTTGCATTCTCAGAGAGCTCGTTAGTGCCGACTTTTTGCTCCTGAGCCTCACTTGGTTGATCATCTCGGTCACTTGTGCAGCAGCAGCAGATATGGGTGCAATTCCCCATGGGGTCACCTTTGCTCAAACCCTTCAAATTTCTTTCATTTGCTCGTCATAGAGGGGCGATTCCAGTCAGGTGGTAAGGGCTAACTGAAGCAGTAACAATTTGAAAAAATGGAGCAGACTTAAGGATCTGGTCCAGCCTAGTTTGATCTATTTCTTTTGACAGCAAACTACCCTTTCTGAGGCAGCACTCTTGTGCAGTTCAAGCAGAGGTACATACACAGACAATGGCTCCCTGGGTACTGTGCATTTCTTACTGTCCACCACAGATCCTTATCTGCACCTGGGTTCCTATTACATTTTCCAGTGTATCAAGATAGTCCTGTGCAGTTGCTTCCAGGGTTCTTGGCCTGCTTGCTGGATGGTAGCTGAGGGCAGGACCTCAGAGGCTCTCACTCAACCTCTTTCATTTCTCTGCTTCTGAGCATTGCCTTCAAGTACTAGAGTGGTAACATAGTCTATCCAGGTCTCCCCAGTCATCCCCCTTGGGGGGTGGGAGGGGGCCCGAGAAGATTTTCAGCCTTCTGTGCGAGTCGTGACTATGTGCAGGCACAGATATAGGGGCCAGCATTGGCACGGACACAGAAGGTAGGCAGTAACAGGAGCTGGAGTGGAGGGGGTGTTGGAGAAGGAACACCTCCGGGTGGCAGGTGAATAGTTTCTTAAAGTACTTTCTACTTTTTCCTCCAGATAAATAACTATAAATTTCTCCTCAAAAGTCTCAGATAATGGTGGGAGCTCATCCCCGGGGTCTTTACTGTCTTTTGTTATGTTTCCAGGCAGCTAGAGAACCACTTCTGGGCAATAGTCTGTGGCACTTTAGAGCTGTCCATGAGGTCATTTCACCTCTACCAAGGCTATGAAAGTTTGGGTGATCAAATCAGCCTGTCAAGCCACCACCACCACAGGGGTTTTAAACATTCAACTTTGGAGAGTGCTCCCCTTCACAGTGTCTTTACTGTTACCCAGGAATATCCAGTAATAGAATATTTTGGGGGTCGACCCCACTAACTGGTGTGTGCCATTTACTGGGGTAGCCACACCAATAATAATTCATACTTTTGGCCACTAGTAGGCAAAAAATACCAGCAGAGCTCAAATGTAACACCTAGGTGGCCCGTCCCAAGGGTTACTACTCTGCCTGCTTGGCTAGTAACAGGTTTAGGGCCTGAGCTCTGAAACAGGTGCTCCACCCGGAGGTCAGGGTTGGTAGTGGCTGAGCTAACCTGAGTATAGCCCTCTGGGACACTGTAAACTCTTCTTACCAGTGGCCAGAACACACACAATCATCACTTTCACAATACCCCATATACCACACAAGTACCACACTACTGTTTGACTACCACCAGGGCTTTCCTCTGGCCTAGCCCTAGTGAACCCCTGTAAAACAAGGTTATACACAGAAAATAACAGCAGTACAGTACTCTTGCACAAACTGGAACCACAGTCAGGGTAAATGCAAAAAAAGAGTTAAATCTGATTTATTTAAGGGACTTGAACAAGGGAGGAGCATAATCAGGTTCATTTGTTTAAAGGCTGTATCAATCAAACAGTTATGCATGCTCTTCAGTGTCCATGTACAGTCACATACTCTGGGTACCCAGAAGGAGTATGGTGGGCTAGCCAGGAACGTTGCAGCTGGTTGGGGCCCTGTGATGGAAGAAAACAACATGCACAACACACACTATTTGTAATCTGGAGCTGGAGGGCTCAGTTTGTGAAAAGAAAACAACAAGACAATCAGAAGACACAATTTTAGATTAGGCTGTTGTTGCAGGGAGGTACCCTGATGATTACACATGATACCGAAGACTGGACACAGGCTGGACGAAAATTGAGACAACAGGTGGTTAATCTGGAGTGCCAAGAGAAGCAGGGCCCACACGAATCACCGAGGTGTCGTTCCTGTTCAAGCATGGAGCACGGAGCTGATCTCAAGGCAGGTCTCTCATTGATGGCTTTCTGTGTAGCTGGTAGTCTGGCTGGGCCAGTGTGGCAAGACCCGGCCAAATGGAGACAAATTTGGATACGATCCGTTTTGGGCTAGATACAGCTTCCAGCAAGCAGAACACAGTTCACACTGTGGGGAACCAAATTACAACCCACTAACAACCCACAACACATTTACATGTAAGGAAATTCTACTGTACCAGGCAAACCACTCTCCGGTCACGATCGCAAAGTCTCTGCACAAACTAGGGATTGAAAAGTAGCTGGAAATCCTGACAGGCCAATCGCATTCAGCAAAATCATTGGTCTTCTTCAGATATGAGCCTGGTAAAAAATCAGTTGCTTACTTCGTTCTCACAAACTTGGATTTAGTCTGAAATAATTCTCTTCTCTTCCTCTCAGCAGCAGCAAGCAGACATGCAGACCACAACTCAGTCCTTTAACAGTTCTTTCATGCAAAACTTCACAGAGCTCTTGCCCAAATCATTTGAGCTGTTCTTCTTCACTTCTCCACCCAGAACTAACTGAAAATTGCAAGCAGTCTGGGAAATCCCCCAAGATCCAAAAGGTTTGATTGGCTGATATGTCTGTCAGTCACAACAAAGACTCCCCCTTCAGGTGCAAAAAGGCACTAAAAGCCCAAAACTACAATTCCTACTGATTTTGACTCCAGACAGCTCCTGTAGTCTGGCTCCATTTTAGGTCCCACTAGAACTGATTGGTCAGATTCGCAATTCCGGGCCAAATGGCGGGGATTAACAAGACAGTCCTTGCTGCAAAGAAGGCAGGTTAGACAAACTACTTTATCATTATCACTCTAGATGATTTTCAGCAAATAGTTACATCTTTCAACAGAGCTCTCTCTCAGATTACTTATGACTGCAATCCAGGCATCTCTTAAAGAGACAGTGCACAGAGGCTATACAGGCACTCTTTGGCAATCACATTTAAACTGCTAAAACACAGGACACCAGCCTGGCAGTGAGCTTTTAGGCAAGCTCAAAGAAGACTTTCTGGGAACCCCCATTTGTAGGGGGGTTACACTGGTATATAGGCAGAATTACAAAGGGTGCAGCTAGCAACTAGGGTCCACAAGGGCACATAAAAAAGGAGGAGAGAGAGAGAGAGAGAGAGAGAGAGAGAAGCTGTAAGTCATTAGAGAAAGAGAGAAAGACAGGGAGAGAAGGTGACATAAAAAAAAGGTTAGGAGGGGAAGAATATCAGCAGGCGTAGGATGATGCAGGGAGTGGTGCAGTGTTCTGGCTGTGTTGCAGCAGTCTTCAGAAAAACATTCCGGTTACTGAGGTGCTGCCCCATTTGTAAGCACCTCTCTGGGCTGAGGGCAGAGCTCGCCACTCTCCGTGCTGAGCTGGCAGTAGAGATGCAGTGATTTTTTAATCTGCTGGCGAAGTGAACGCGAAGTGGGCACTTCGTGTTGGTGGAGCACAACGCGAAGTGGGCACTGTAAAGTGCTCACTTCACGTTATCATTTTTTCATGTTGCCATTATGCCTTAACGTGAAGTAAGGCAAAGTGACAAGTAGATAGGCAGCCCTCCATGCATCACATGGCTTACAGTACTGTAAGTCACATGCTTTAGCCAGACAGGAAGGAAGTGAGTCAGAGAAGCAGTTTCGCTTTCTACTTTGCATTCATAGAGGGAGAAGGCTTTGTGAGAGAGCTGTGTAGAGTCAGTGACTGAAAGTGCTTTATTAACTTTCTGTGAAGAAAACAACAGCTTTTTTAAAAGCTATATCTTTATTTAGTTTTTGTATTGTGTTTGTGATTTTGTTTTTGGTACTTACTTTTTTTAATAAGTTTTGTTTTGTTTTGTGCGTGTGTGACTGTGCGTGAGTGTATATGTGTGTGTGTGTATGTGTGCTGGGGACTTGTGTGGGAGGGATGGACCCTGGAGAAGGTGAGTCACTGGCCAGTGGGCGCGGTGAAAGAAGGGGAGTGGGGACACCTGGGGGTGGTTGTGTGATGCTGGACTGCTCCTGACTCCTGGGTGTTGCTTCCCCTCCAGTGGAAGCAACAGCAGCAGCAGCAGCACCACCAGTGCCACTGGTGGCTGCTGTGCATCCACCTTCTCTACCACCATGACCACCACCGGTAGCAGCTGTAGGTGCTCCAGTAACACCCCCTCCACCACCTCCACAGCCACAGGAGGTGCCCCTGGAAACCATAGGTGGTGCGAGGACTGTGACTGCCCCCCCCCACAGCTCCCCAGTGTGGGAGTTTTTTAACTCTGCGGGACGAGACAGCACAGTTGTGGTGTGTTGTCTGTGTGGTGTGTTGGTGCGCCATGACCCCCGGGGGACACATTTGGGGACCGGTGGCCAACGCACTCACATGTTCAACCAGCACAAGGCGGAGTGGCCGGCTGCTATGGAAGGGGCCTGGCATCCACCTCCTGGCCCTTCTGTGGCAGTGGCTGAGGGTGCTGCTGGTCAAAGTTGTACCTCACCGCAGCAGGAGGAGGGCCAGTACAGCAGCTGCACCACCACCACTGCCACCACAGCCACCATCACCGCCCTCTCCACCACCACCATTATCTGGATTTCCTCCTGCAGTGGACACACCACAGTCCCTGCAACAGAGGCTGACATAGCCATGGTGTGGGTGGCCCTGGTGGAGAGTAATCAGAGGGTTAGTGCTTTGCAGCGGCAGGTCGACACAATACAAGAACAGCAGTAGCAAATACTGACAATGCTGCACCTACTGCTGGACCACCACAGCATCCCACCGCCACATTAAGGGATTGTTTTCTGTCCTCCCACTACTGTGTTGTACTGTTTTGTGTGTTTTTTCTTTGTTGTTGTTTAATAATACACATATTCCTTTTCAGGGGACTCTTTCTTGCTCCACATGGTGCAACACTTTTCTGTGAAAATCGCCCATAATTTCATTATGGTGTGTCATGTGATGCAGCTCTTAAAGAGACAGTGCACAGAGACTATACAGGCACTCTCTGGCTGATCACATTTAAACTGCTAAAATGCAGGACACCAGCCGGCAGTGAGCATTTAGGCAAACTGAAGGAAGCCTTTTCAGGAACCCCCATTTGTAGGGGGTTACACCCTTCCCTGCCTGAGAAAACTTGCATCTGGCCAAGTCTGTACCATCATGCATCAGTTAACATAAACTTATTACTTTGCTGTACATATTCACTACACTGCATGATACTATATCCATTCTGGCAACACATTGTGCATATTTCACACTGGGTAAATTAAACATTACTATACTGAATCAGGTAATAACTTCTTGTACCTTAAACAATGCAAGTGGGGGCCCTTTCCCTATCAGCTAACTTGGGGCTAGAGGGTAGGGCAATCATGGTGAGAGGAAAAGACAAGTAACTGAATTGACTGTCAAGCTCAAGTTGGGCAGTGAGCTAGTGAGACATAAACACCTTTAGTGCACCACATTGAGAGGCAAATCCACTGGCCTCCCAAGAGAATCATAACTGAGGTGTACTACTGGCTTGACAGATTGGTCAGTCTTTCTGAGGAGGACAACTACAGTCTCTGTCCTCTCAGCACTGGTCTGGGACCTCCATACTTGTGAGTGGTGCCTCTGCCTGGATGGGAACATCCAAACTTGGAGCACTGTCAGCTCCTTGCTCTGTAGGCTCTGTTTCTACAACACTTGACTCATTTTGCGAAGGCTCAGGCACAATCAAGCTTTGAGGCACTGAACGGGATGGTCAGCACTCTCATAGTGTTCTTCAAGTTCTGGTATGTCACCAGAAAGACTCATTCCATCAGCCCCTCCCTCAGGCAAATTATACAGTTCCACAATATACACAGACTCAGCATCTTCAGATGTGATACTTGACACTTCACTTTCAGGAGCATTGGCTCCAAAGACAAAGCTGGGAGGGTTAGGCAGTCCAAAAGGCCCAGCTTCATCCTCACAATTAATCACGGGGTTACCTCAAAACAGCTGACTCAGTTCATAAGAGGGGTAATAGGCATAGTCGTACTCACTTTCATCAAGTGAACTGACAGTCACTATCATTCTGGGCTTGCTGCAGAGGAAACCTTAAGTCTATGACCACTGGGTTAGGTTGACTCTGTCTCTTTCTTGCAGCAGCATGAGTCACTGGCCCGGGGGCTCAATTTCTGGGGGTTCAGCCACAGTCATGACTTGGCCGATAGGTAGCAAGTGGTTATGGTGCATGGTCTTGACAGTTTTGAGTTGTTCTGTGTGCACCTTGTACACAGGTAAATCATTCAACTTTCCAGCTACCACAGGGGAAGATGGTGCCACTGATCAGCAATTTTCAGTTTACCATGCAGTCCCAAATTGCATAACAACACAGTGTCAAGGTCAAAGTCTTGAGCCTTTACTTTTTATCATGCCTCTTTGTTGGCTAGATTTTCTGGCAGCCATTGTCTGCCAGTTGTTGCATGGTTCAATTGAGCTTTCAGTTTTGTAACATATTGCAAGTAGTTTTCTTGCCGGACCCCATAAGAAGAGACCCAAACAGACATCAACCGGCAGCCGGGCCTCTCCCGAACATGAAGTAGTAGGGGAGAACCACAGCATCATTTTGTGCAATAGTATGCATGTACCAAGGTGCTAATCTGCTGGTTCCATTTATGTTTGCCTTTTGGGTGTAGGGTGCCTAGCATGTACAGAAAGGTGTGGTTAAAACGCTCTGGTTGAGGGTCGCCTGTGGGTGATGGGGGTGGTTCAAGTGAATTCGCACTCTATACAGAGAGAGAGAGACATTTCTTTGATTAGTCAACTCTCAAAGTCTCTGCCCTGGCCAGAGTAGATCCACTAGGCACCATAGTGGACAAAAAATTTTCCACTAGCACCTTGGCCACGGTAGATGCCTTTTGATCTTTGGTGGGAAAAGCTTGTGCATACTGTGTGAAATGATCTGTAACCACTTACACATTGCCAATGTTCCGCTGATCAGGTTATAAACACAAGAAGTCTATGCAGACTAGTTCCATGGGGGCACTGGTAGTAATATTAACAAGGGGGGCAGCCCTCTGAGGCAGGACTTTTCTTTGCAGGCAGCGGCTACAAGTCTTTACATGGATTCAACATCAGCCCCCATTTTGGGCCAGTAGAAGTGAGATCATACCAGGTCAAGGGTTCTGTCAATACTGAGGTGCCCCATGTGATTGTAGAGGGACCTCAGTACCAAATCTTTAAAGACCGTGGGCTGGATCAATTGTTGCTTGTCTACTTTGCCACTACGATTTATTGTCTCTCTATACAATAACTGATTGAGCAACTTCAATCTGAGGCCTTCTTTAAACAATAAAGCAGTTTCGCAGGTCAGTAGAACGTAACTTAGACACATCTTTCCCTGCACGCAGCGCATCAAGTGCTGGCTGAATCATAGGATCTTGGGATTGAGCCCACTGAATGCTGCCATTGTCAAATTGAGGTAGTGCACTAATATCTAGAGCAGAGAAGTGGCAATAAGCAGCTGGTATGCAGGTGTCAGAAGGGCACAAGCAATCTACTAAACAGTCCACTGTGTCCGCAGACATCTGTTCATCTCTATCAAACCTTTGGCACAATGCTCGAATGTCAGGTTCAGACAGCCTGACCCAATCACTCTTGGAAATGGGCCTTCGTGATAGGGCGTCAGCATCAATATAGTTTAGGCCCGGTCTGTATTCGACAGCATAATCATAGGTTGGTAATACAGAAAGCCACCGGTGCCCAGTGGCATCTAACTTAGCTGAAGTCTGTTCATAGGTCAGCGGGTTATTTTCAGTCTTCGCCAATATCTTTACCCCATAGAGGTATTCATGAAACTGTTCAACAATGGCCCATTTTAGCACAAGGAACTCCAACTTATGCACAGGATAGTTTCATTCGGATGGGGTCAAGCTCCTACTGGTGAAAGCTACTGGTCTCAGGCCATCCTCATGGTCTTGATACAGCACTGCTCCTAGACCCTGCAGACTAGCGTCCATATGCAGCACATAGGGTTTGGTGGGGTCAGCATAGGTGAGGATGGGGGTGTGGGTGAGCAGGTATATTATTTCATGGAAGGCTGCTTCACAGTCGGGCATCCAGCAGGGTCCAGAGTTCACCTGGGTGAAAGTATACTTTTCTTGGTCTTTAACGGACTCTTTGTATTTACGATTGGTAGGAAGAATAACCTTTGTGCGTTCAAGAGTGGCTAACTCCTTGGAATAGTCTTTATGAACCTGCGGTAGTAGCAACAGAACCCCAGGAAACATTGTAGTTCTTTCAGATTATGGGGCTGGGGCCAAGTAGTCAGTGCTTCAACCTTACTGGGATCAGTCTCTATCCCTTTTGTAGATACTATGTGCCCCACATACTTTACAGAGGTTTGGAAAAACTAGCACTTGTCAATGGACAGCTTGAGGCCGAAGTCTTCCAGTCGGTCTAGGACTTTAATCAGTCGGTTCTCATGCTCCTCTAAGGTGCGCCCGAACACAATGACATTGTCCAAGTACACCAGGCATTCCAGCAAATTCATATGTCCCATCGCACATTGCTTCAGTTGCTGAAAGGTGGCCAGGGTACCCGATATCCCTTGTGGCATCCTCAGAAACTTGTAGAACCCCAATGGACAGATAAAGGCTGTTTTCTCATGGTCTTCTGGGGCAATCGGGATCTGCTAGTATCTGCTGCGAAGATCCAACACCAAGAACCATTTGCTCCCATTCAAGCAGTCCAGGGCATCTTGTATACGAGGCACAGGGTATTGGTCTGGGAAGGTCCGCCGGTTCAGGGTTCGATAATTAACACACATCCTCACAGACCCATTCTTCTTACACACAACCACAATGGGAGCGGCGTATGGGCTCCTGGATTCTTGTATCATGCCAGCAGTGAGCATTTCCTGTAGGTGTCTTCTCACATCATCTATGTCTGCTGTGGCTAGGCATTGGGACCTCTAATAAAATGGCCATTCATCATGCAGGCATATGTGATGCTCTGCACCCTGGACACATTCCACATCCCATTTCTTCAATGAGAGCACTTGGTCTCTCTGGACAAGTCTCTTGCTAATTCTAGCCTTCCATTCAACTGGCAATGGGGAGTCACCAAAGTCAAACAAGTCTGGGGTCACTCTCTCCTTCTCACCAGGGTGCTTGCTGCTGGGCACTACTGCAGTGTCTGCACAATGTACCATAGCTAGGGTGCACCCTCTGTTCACCTGGATCTCCCAATCTGATACATTGTGAATCTGGACCATCACTCATCGTGCATAGGCATTGGCATGACCAGGCAAGATGCTGGGCTTGACCAATAATCCTTCTGCCAATTTTCCATCACCTGGCGCATCCAACATCAGTATTTTGTTCTTGACATCTTTCCAGAGATGGACCTTCCCTTGAATAATACACTGTGCATTAGGGGCCAGTACCATTGAATCGGGATCCTTCTTACACATGATCTCCACTGGTTCATCCTGGTCTACTTCATCGGGTTTCTGTTGCAAATCATAGGCCCTCCTGATCAAAGTCAAAATTCTCAGGGCTCTCCCTGTCCATTGCCCTTGTTTCTCATGACAGAGTTGCGCCAGTCTCCCAAGCATATGGGTGTGTGTCACAATTAACAGGGGGACCTCGTCATACAGTCTGGTGGGGGGAAACACTATGGCCAATGTCTCTACTTGCTCCTCTACACCAGTTAGAGTTACAGGAAAAGACAACCAGAGGCGGACATACCCTAGGTAGGGATAAGACTTGTCGCTCAGGCCCCACACATGTAGACCTTCCAGGAATTGCAAAGACACATCAGATAAGTGTTTGTTATACTCATCCAGGAATACAATGGTCACTTGTGACCCACCATTAAGCACAGCTCAATAAGGAATACCATTCACAGTCATCATAGTCTCCATTGAAGGGCCCACTATTTTGGACCAGTCTGGAGAGGCAGTAGCAGAGGCCTTGACAGATGATTTAGCCACAAAGAAATTTGAGTTAGGGTTTCTCAAACCCTCACTATGGTAAGTTCAGGCACCCCTTAGCCATTGATTTGCTTTTTGGAGCTCCCCTTGGAGTCTGTTTACTACTCTTTCTAAGTCCTTCTGAGACTGGCATTCTCTTTTCATATGGTCATCCTTTCCACAGTTGTGACAAATGATAGACTCCTGGATCATCTTGGGAGACAACATGGTATGAGGAACTGAAGCAGTAGTAAGAGATTTGGGTCTAGTATCTGCTTGCAGTGGTGAGAGTGGTGCACCATGTCTTAACAGTTTTTTTAGAGTGGCAATCAATCCAATTATCTCAGCCTTGGAGCCACCCTCGGTAGCAGATGCTTGAGGGTGCACCCCCATCACCATGGCAGTCACTCCCACCAACTGGTGTACAGCCATTTTTCAGGTTCTTTAGAGGCATCCCTCTTCAACTCTTGGACTTCCTTTAGTAGCTCATCTTTCCAATGCTGGGCCCAGGGCAGAAAGTCCTTTGCATTCTCAGAGAGCTCGTTAAGTGCCGACTTTTGCTCCTGAGCCTCACTTGGCTGATCACTCTCGGTCACTTGTGCAGCAGCAGCAGATATGGGTGCAATTCCCCCATGGGGTCACCTTTGCTCAAACCCTTCAAATTTCTTTCATTTGCTCGTCATAGGAGGGGGGCGATTCCAGTCAGGTGGTAAGGCGCAACTGAAGCAGTAACAATTCTGAAAATGGAGCAGACTTAAGGATCTGGTCCAGCCTAGTTTGATCTATTTCATTTGACAGCAAACTACCCTTTCTGAGGCACTCTTGTAGCAGCTTTTCAAGCAGAGGTACATACACAGACAATGGCTCCCCTGGGTACTGCTGAGCATTTCTTACTGTCCACCACAGATCCTTATCTGCACCTGGGTTCCCATACACATTTTCCAGTGTATCAAGATAGTCCTGTGCAGTTGCTTCAGGGTTCTTGGCCTGCTTGGCATGGATGGTAGCCAGGGCAGGACCTCAGAGGCTCTCACTCAACCTCTTTCATTTCTCTGCTTCTGAGCATTGCCATTCAAGTACTAGAGTGGTAACATAGTCTATCCAGGTCTCCCAGTCATCCTCCCCCTTGGGGGTGGGGAAGGGGCCCGAGAAGATTTTCAGCCTTCTGTATGAGTCGTGACTAATGGCAGGCACAGATATAGGGGCCAGCATTGGCACGGACACAGAAGGCAGGGCAGTAACAGGAGCTGGAGTGGGAAGGGGTGTTGGAGAAGGAACACCTCCGGGTGGCAGGAATAGTTTCTTAAAGTACTCTACGGTTTTCTCTTCCTCCAGCAACAACTTAGCAAATTTCTCCTCAAAAGTCTCAGATAATGGTGGGAGCTCATCCTCCCCGGGGTCTTTACTGTCTTTTGTTATCATTCTCCAGGCAGCTAGAACCACTTCTGGGGCAATAGTCTGTGGCACTTTAGAGCTGTCCATGAGGTCATTTCACTCTACCAAGGCTATGAAAGTTTGGGTGATCAAATCAGCCTGTCAAGCCACCACCACAGGGTTTTTTAAACATTCAACTTTGGAGAGTGCTCCCTCTACAGTGTCTTTACTGTTACCCAGGGGAATATCCAGTATAAGTAGAACATTTTGGGGGTCGACCCCACTAACTGGTGTACAGCCATTTCTACTGGGGTAGCCATTAATCTTTAACAATAATTCATAATTTTTGGCCACTAGTAGGCAAAAAATACCAGCAGTGAGCCTCCAAAATGTAACACTTAGGTGGCCCTATCCCAAGGGCTACTACCTCTGCCTGCTTGGCTAGTAACAGGTTTAGGGGCCTGAGCTCTGAAACAGGTGCCTCCACCCGGAGGTCAGGGTTGGTAGTGGTCAAGCTAACCTGGGCATAGCCCTCTGGGACACTGTAACCCCCCTCTTTCCTTACTAGTGGCCAGAACAATACACAATCATCACTTTCACAATACCCCGATATACCACACAAGTACCCACACTGTTTGCACTTACCACCAGGGCTTTCCTCTGGCCTAGCCCTGGTGAACCCCTGTAAAACAAGGTTATACACAGAAAATAACAGCAGTACAGTACTCTTGCACAAACTGGAACCACAGTCAGGGTAAATGCAAAAAAAGAGTTAAATCTGATTTATTTAAGGGACTTGAACAAGGGAGGAGCATAATCAGGTTCATTTGTTTAAAGGCTGTATCAATCAAACAGTTATGCATGCTCTTCAGTGTCCATGTACAGTCACATACTCTGGGTACCCAGAAGGAGTATGGTGGGCTAGCCAGGGACGTTGCAGCTGGTTGGGGCCCTGTGATGGAAGAAAACAACATGCACAACACACACTATTTGTAATCTGGAGCTGGAGGGCTCAGTTTGTGAAAAGAAAACAACAAGACAATCAGAAGACACAATTTTAGATTAGGCTGTTGTTGCAGGGAGGTACCCTGATGATTACACATGATACCGAAGACTGGACACAGGCTGGACGAAAATTGAGACAACAGGTGGTTAATCTGGAGTGCCAAGAGAAGCAGGGCCCACACGAATCACCGAGGTGTCGTTCCTGTTCAAGCATGGAGCACGGAGCTGATCTCAAGGCAGGTCTCTCATTGATGGCTTTCTCTGTGTAGCTGGTAGTCTGGCTGGGCCAGTGTGGCAAGACCCCGGCCAAATGGAGACAAATTTGGATACGATCCGTTTTGGGCTAGATACAGCTTCCAGCAAGCAGAACACAGTTCACACTGTGGGGAACCAAATTACAACCCACTAACAACCCACAACACATTTACATGTAAGGAAATTCTACTGTACCAGGCAAACCACTCTCCGGTCACGATCGCAAAGTCTCTGCACAAACTAGGGATTGAAAAGTAGCTGGAAATCCTGACAGGCCAATCGCATTCAGCAAAATCATTGGTCTTCTTCAGATATGAGCCTGGTAAAAAATCAGTTGCTTACTTCGTTCTCACAAACTTGGATTTAGTCTGAAATAATTCTCTTCTCTTCCTCTCAGCAGCAGCAAGCAGACATGCAGACCACAACTCAGTCCTTTAACAGTTCTTTCATGCAAAACTTCACAGAGCTCTTGCCCAAATCATTTGAGCTGTTCTTCTTCACTTCTCCACCCAGAACTAACTGAAAATTGCAAGCAGTCTGGGAAATCCCCCAAGATCCAAAAGGTTTGATTGGCTGATATGTCTGTCAGTCACAACAAAGACTCCCCCTTCAGGTGCAAAAAGGCACTAAAAGCCCAAAACTACAATTCCTACTGATTTTGACTCCAGACAGCTCCTGTAGTCTGGCTCCATTTTAGGTCCCACTAGAACTGATTGGTCAGATTCTGCAATTCCGGGCCAAATGGCGGGGATTAACAAGACAGTCCTTGCTGCAAAGAAGGCAGGTTAGACAAACTACTTTATCATTATCACTCTAGATGATTTTCAGCAAATAGTTACATCTTTCAACAGAGCTCTCTCTCAGATTACTTATGACTGCAATCCAGGCATCTCTTAAGAGACAGTGCACAGAGGCTATACAGGCACTCTTTGGCAATCACATTTAAACTGCTAAAACACAGGACACCAGCCTGGCAGTGAGCTTTTAGGCAAGCTCAAAGAAGACTTTCTGGGAACCCCCATTTGTAGGGGGGTTACACTGGTATATAGGCAGAATTACAAAGGGTGCAGCTAGCAACTAGGTCCACAAGGGCACATACAAAAGGAGGAGAGAGAGAGAGAGAGAGAGAGAGAGAGAGAGAGAAGCTGTAAGTCATTAGAGAAAGAGAGAAAGACAGGGAGAGAAGGTGACATAAAAAAAAGGTTAGGAGGGGAAGAATATCAGCAGGCGTAGGATGATGCAGGGAGTGGTGCAGTGTTCTGGCTGTGTTGCAGCAGTCTTCAGAAAAACATTCCGGTTACTGAGGTGCTGCCCCATTTGTAAGCACCTCTCTGGGCTGAGGGCAGAGCTCGCCACTCTCCGTGCTGAGCTGGCAGTAGAGATGCAGTGATTTTTTAATCTGCTGGCGAAGTGAACGCGAAGTGGGCACTTCGTGTTGGTGGAGCACAACGCGAAGTGGGCACTGTAAAGTGCTCACTTCACGTTATCATTTTTTCATGTTGCCATTATGCCTTAACGTGAAGTAAGGCAAAGTGACAAGTAGATAGGCAGCCCTCCATGCATCACATGGCTTACAGTACTGTAAGTCACATGCTTTAGCCAGACAGGAAGGAAGTGAGTCAGAGAAGCAGTTTCGCTTTCTACTTTGCATTCATAGAGGGAGAAGGCTTTGTGAGAGAGCTGTGTAGAGTCAGTGACTGAAAGTGCTTTATTAACTTTCTGTGAAGAAAACAACAGCTTTTTTAAAAGCTATATCTTTATTTAGTTTTTGTATTGTGTTTGTGATTTTGTTTTGGTACTTACTTTTTTTAATAAGTTTTGTTTTGTTTTGTGCGTGTGTGACTGTGCGTGAGTGTATATGTGTGTGTGTGTATGTGTGCTGGGGACTTGTGTGGGAGGGATGGACCCTGGAGAAGGTGAGTCACTGGCCAGTGGGCGCGGTGAAAGAAGGGTGGGGACACCTGGGGGTGGTTGTGTGATGCTGGACTGCTCCTGACTCCTGGGTGTTGCTTCCTCCAGTGGAAGCAACAGCAGCAGCAGCAGCACCACTAGTGCCACTGGTGGCTGCTGTGCATCCACCTTCTCTACCACCATGACCACCACCGTAGCAGCTGTAGGTGCTCCAGTAACACCCTCCACCACCTCCACAGCCACAGGAGGTGCCCCTGAAACCATAGGTGGTGCGAGGACTGTGACTGCCCCCCCACAGCTCCCCAGTGTGGGAGTTTTTAACTCTCAGGACAGACAGCACAGTTGTGGTGTGTTGTCTGTGTGGTGTGTTGGTGCGCCATGACCCCCGGGGGACACATTTGGGGACCGGTGGCCAACGCACTCACATGTTCAACCAGCACAAGGCGGAGTGGCCGGCTGCTATGGAAGGGGCCTGGCATCCACCTCCTGGCCCTTCTGTGGCAGTGGCTGAGGGTGCTGCTGGGGTCAAAGTTGTACCTCACCGCAGCAGGAGGAGGGCCAGTACAGCAGCTGCACCACCACCACTGCCACCACAGCCACCATCACCGCCCTCTCCACCACCACCATTATCTGGATTTCCTCCTGCAGTGGACACACCACAGTCCCTGCAACAGAGGCTGACATAGCCATGGTGTGGGTGGCCCTGGTGGAGAGTAATCAGAGGGTTAGTGCTTTGCAGCGGCAGGTCGACACAATACAAGAACAGCAGTAGCAAATACTGACAATGCTGCACCTACTGCTGGACCACCACAGCATCCCACCGCCACATTAAGGGATTGTTTTCTGTCCCTCCCACTACTGTGTTGTACTGTTTTTGTGTGTTTTTTCTTTGTTGTTGTTTAATAATACACATATTCCTTTTCAGGGGACTCTTTCTTGCTCCACATAGTGCAACACTTTTCTGTGAAAATCGCCCATAATTTCATTATGGTGTGTCATGTGATGGAGGAATTCTCATTCTGAAAAGCAGCCCACATTCTGCCCGCCTTCTCAGCAATGTTAGAACATGATGCCAGGGACAGTGTGGGTGCATGCGCCATTACAGTGAATGTCTGATTGTCAGGCAGATTTCTGAATGTTTCTTTATGTTATAATGGTCAGTTTGTGGTGAAACGTGTGGGCACATTTCCAGTAAGAAAGTCTTGTTAGTGGAAACGTTCCCACATTTCACCACAAAGTGAACCTTATAACATAACAAAACATTGGGATAGCTGTCAGACATTCACTATAGTGGAGCATGCATCTGCGCTCCCCCTGGCATCATGTCCTAACATTGCTGAGAAAGGGGGGCAGAATGTGGGTGGCTTTTCTGAACGGGAATTCCTCTGTCACATGACACACTGTATTGAAATTATGGGCAGTTTTCTCAGAAATATATTGCACTCTGTGGAGCAAGAAATATTCCACTGGAAGTAAGGCCCCCACATATTAGGTTATGTGCATCACCATAACTATGTAACATGGTGAATCTCTGTAAAGCAACAGCGCAACAATCTGTTGAGAACTCTGACCTATATTTTTTAATGCTATGATACAACTTCCTTTACTTACATCCTGACTGGAATGATACGAGAATTTCCAGTAGTTGAATCTGCTGTACTACCTTTTTTCATGTGTGAAATAATGAAAGGACCATTCCTTCTAAATTGGTGCTGACCAAGTCTTTGTCATTGTTTTCTTCTGCTTTTCTCCATCACATCAATTAGTTGTTATATATCACTTCTGTTGTAAATTAACAGTTATGCAGCAGGCAGTGTTTTATGACACCATGGAACAAAATTTATTGAAAAGCAGCTTCAAATAAATACAAACCTGGTCAGAACAATATTGAAAGGCATGCTCATTTTTTTTCATACATGAAAAAAGTAGTCAACTAAGTAAAGCAGACAGAAATTGCGAAAAGAAGCGTATCATTCAAATCACAACTCGGAGTAACTAGTGGCTGTGGCAATGTAAAGTAGCATAAAAAAGTACAGTTCAAAATTGTCATGACATTCTTGCAATGCTGCTTTAACTGATAATGTCAGCATGACATCATGAGCTCACAACAATCACACAACACACAAAATGCATCCCCAGAATTAATGGCGCACTCAATCATGCATGCAGTGGTGGCACAGAGCCCCCAGATTTTTTCTGCAGGCCCAAAATGCATCCTCCTTGTGTGCAGAAAATTGACAAGTGGTAACACAGTGAAATGAGATTGTTTCAGCACATACAAAGTCCCCCAGAATCAATGGTGCACTCAGTCATGAGTGACATGGTGGCTCAGAGTCCCCAGATTTTTTCTGCAGGCCCAAAATGCATCCTTCTTGTGTGAAGAAAATTGACAAGTGGTAACACAGTGAAATTGGAGTGTTTCAGCACATACAAAGTCCCCCAGAATAAAGTGATGACTGTGAGCATCATGTTGCTCGTCCAACGTGTTCTGTGAGGCAATTCGGGCAAATGCAATCTGATCATCTCAAGTGGATGGAAGGGCGCCCTTTGGCTGTATGCTAATAACAGACTTGGTGAGTAGATATATGTAGATATGTGTTTGTGCATTTTGTAGGTGAACAGGGGGGTTGACATGGACATGAACTCATGGTATTGTTCTGCATCACAGGTCACAGAAACTGTTGGTTGCACATTCCAGTGCTCAATGAGAATTTTTTGCATTGAAATTGGATACGGATAACTTTCAAGCACATGAAGGTAAGTATTTTTTTGGGGGGTGGGGGGAATCATATTTGCAGGTTTGTCTGTAATGGTTTCTTAGTTTGTTACATCTTCACAGATTTCATCTGCATCCTTCTGGAGTCCTGTTGTTGATGATGGTCATGGTCATCTAGTGAAACGACTTCTGCATGTTGCATGTGTGCCCAAGCCTGGGGGAGGGGAGGTGCCTGATGATGTTGAAGAACTTTTTTAGAAAAGGCCACTTTGACAGAACAACAAAGCATCTGGAAGTTTCCTAAAAAAAGAAATGAATGATTTCTTACAACTTAATTATTTGTCCCTCCCTGGTTCTCAATCTCAAGTCAAGTTACATTTCAAACCCACCTCTTGTCAACTAATACAACCTGTGTGCAATATTTGCTGCAGTCTTTCCAAAACAATGAAATGGATGAAATAAAATCTTCATACTTACTGGAATTGATTTCACATGGACATTACATCGCTTCCTCTCTGTACGGTATAGCTACAGCACCTTTCCCAATGAGTAATAGCGATGGAGACTTTTTTTGTTAACCTGTAAAAAAAAACCAAAATAAGTGTACCATATGTGTTTTACCATTGAGGCTCTGTAAAGCTACATAAAACAAAACATACAACTAAAGGAAGTGAAACAGCCTAACAAAAATGAGTACACATACTAACTTTATGGTTTAAATATTAAGAAGCTTTGTGTCTGTGGCTGATGAATGTGGTGGTCCAGACAGACTCATGCTCAGCAGTGGCAGTGGCAGTGGCTAACATCAGTCCCGGTGGTGGTGGTCCGGGGGTCAGACAGACTCATGGTGGCAGTGGCTAACATTAGTCCCAGTGGTGGTGGAGGTGGTCTGGGAGGTGGACAGACTTATGCTCAGTGGTGGCAGTGGCTAACACCAGTCCCAGTGGTGGTGGTGGTTTGGGGGTCGGACAGACTCATGCTCAGTGGTGGCAGTGGCTAACATCAGTCCCGGTGGTGGCGGTCCGGGGGTCAGACACTCATGCTCAGTGGTGGCAGTGGCTAACATCAGTCCCAGTGGTGGTGTTGGTAGTCCAGGGTGGCACACTACCTTTTAACAACTTCAGTTAAAACCTGCCAACATTAACCACATCATCATCCTCATAAAGAAAGCTTCCCTCACAGTCATCCATGTCTGAAGTCTGACCACTGGGAAATTCTTTCTCCATTGTGTCATCATCCACATCAGTAGAGGGCCGTTTCAGGCAGCCACTGCCAGTGCCATCAGGATGGTCCATTTCCACATGACCAAAACCACCATGACTAGGCAGGGTATGAATACCAACGTTGCAGTCTGTGCTGGTATGTGCCTCTCATTCATTTTAATGAATGTTAGCAAACTAACATTTGCAGGAGACAGGTTTGTCCGACGATCCTTGACTATTGCACCTGCTGAGCTGAATACCCTCTCTACACTTACACTGAAGGGTGGGCATGTGAGACACTTCAGTGCCACTGCAGTCAGCTCTGGCCATTCACTGACCTTTCCACTCTGGTACAAAAGAGGATCTTCAGTTATTGTTAGATGCCTGTTCTCCCGAATAATTTATTTCACAAATACCCACTTGGGACAAAGTTTGTATCATGGGTCCAGCATTGTTGCTATGGCAAAGTTGTCACTACGCTGAATGCTCACAACATGATGATTCTGGTTGAATACTGTCAGCGTGTGTTGCAGCAACATACTGCTACCACCATCTCTGGCAACATCAAGGCCATGCTGTACATTCACCAATGTTTGTCTCAGCACCTGCAGCAATGGAATTGATTGGCTAATGGAGGTAGACTAGCCACTCACCACCTGTGTGGCATGTTCAAAAGGCCCCAAAATTGTTATTACAGAGTCCATGAGGTGCCACTGTTCAGTTGTCATAGACATGGAGGCCCCAGAACTGTCACGGCTAGTGTGCATCACAAGATATTCTGAGATGGCTTTATATTGTTCATACAACCTCTCTGCCATGTATAAAGTGGAGTTCCATCGGGTGACAACTTCCAGCTTCAAGCGGTGCTGAGGCAGGCTGTTTTGTATCTGCAACTGCCGCAGTTGGTCACGGGCCTTTTCAGATCTTGAAAAGTGAGAGCAGATATGTCATGCAATGGTCAGCATTTCCTTTACATCAGGGTGCTGCAGAAACTCCTGCGCCACAAGATTTAAACAGTGGGCCATGCATGGAACACGAAAGAAAATACCATTCGTGATGCATTTCACCACATTTGACCCATTGTCACTTGCTATGAACCCAGCTGTCAGGGAGAGGGTTTAGCCATTTGTCAGTTTCAGTCAGTACCATATCCAACATGTTCTCACCAGTGTGTGAACAGGTCACATTGCGCATAGCAATCGTTGCATGATGTCGAATTCCGGGAAGATTGCTACCGCAACAATCCACCTTACTGCACTGATTATTCACACTACCAACATCACAAACAACCCCCGGAACCTGCGCCCAGTGTGCAGTTATACACAAATATGAACTCCCACTCTTTTGCCACTTGTCCACATAGCCATACTTAAATGGATGAATGGAGAAGAGGAATGTTGAAAGGCATGTCTTACTGAGTCGGACACAGTGCAGAACAACTCCGGGACAGCACGGGTAGAAAAGTATTTCCTGGATGGGACTTTCCATTTTGGACAGGCACATGCAGCAGACCACCGGAACCCAGAATTCTCCACAAAGGAGAAGGGCAAAAGATCAATTGCCAGCATTTCTGCTACAGCAGCATTAAGTTCATGTGACACTGTATGATTCGGGGGGGGTACTTCAGCTTATGCGTAAAAACACTCTGTAACATGAGCTGACTCAAACGTTTTACACGGGGTGCGATCACAAATGGTTGTGCTCTGTGATGAATGGCATTGGCAGGGGGTGGAGTGTGGATGTTTGATGAAGACGATTGCACAGGTGATGATGACAAACCCAGAAATGTAGTTATTTTGCCAGATTTGCCAACTGGAGTTGATGTACCACTTGCACTAGACATACTGCATTCACCACCACCACCATAAAAACTGCTACTCTCACCAGCACTGGACAACATTTCAAAGTCATTACGGTCCTCCACCTCATCATGCCTGTAGTAATCCTCTTCTCTTATTACCTTAGTACATCACACATTTAGTTTACTACTGGTCTTAATAGTCATGGAAGGGGATAAAATGCATGCTATGGTTGCTGGTGACAAGGTTGAATGCCCCACTGTGGTATTAGCTGCCAGTTTGTGCTGGGTCCACAGTGCCAAGTGCCTATTTTTAAGATGCGTATGCTGTCCTCCTCTGCCCAGATGGCTCCCCTTTTTACCGCGACTCACATGCAAATGGCAAACCTGGCAGATTGCAACTGACTCATCATTTGCATCTTGAACAAAAAAATCCCAAACATGGGATTGTGATGCTCTGCTTTTAACATGTCCATGATGTGACTTATTTAAGTCCGTTGTTTTATGCACTGAAGTGGAGGGGGCAAGTGATGTTTTGGGCACTGCACACCTGGATTGCAACTGACCACCATGACTACCTATCATATTTATTACTGGGTCATCATCATCATCAACTAAAACTGATAAATCACAACTTTTTACATGGGAGGATTACTGCAAACAGACTCAGACACAGCCACTTTGAATTTCTTTTTCTCCGGTTCCCAACTGGGGTCAATTACATCATCATCATATTCATCAACGTCTCACACATACACATCTTCTGCTTGGATGCTAGCATGTGCACTGCATATTGCAACAACAGCAAAACATCATCGTCATCATCACATTCATCATCAGCATCTACACCACCATCACCTGATATTTTTTCACCACACTGTGAATCACTGGAAAATGTGTGACATTAACTGCCACGGTGGATGGAATATCACATTGTATGCTATTGTTGACATGATTATCAGAATCCTCAGGTTCAGTTCAGTTACTTGGATGTTACTGGGAAGTATGACATCATCTACGCTACCACTCACTTGCACTGCTTCACACTCAATATTTTTGGATACGGTACACTGGTAGGAATTTGAACTCGATGCACCAATACTAATACTACCACCACCACTAACACCAGTAATACTAACACCACCAGCTGGGAAAATATCATCCCCTCCATCTATGAGTGAAGCTACTGACTGGGCTGTAATTGCAGGAGAAATACCTTACTCGCACCAGCAATACACTTCTGCGTCTGCGTACTACCACGCCCACAGACTATCTTACTGCCAGTATTGCCATGGCGAGAAACAGCTTTGCTTTCAAGTCTGTTTGTGGGCATTTTGGGAGATCAACCACAATATTATAACCAAATTTAGATTTTGATACGTTCACTCTCTGATTGGAGGGACGCTGGATATGAAGCCAAAAAAACAACTGTAGCTTCAGTGATAGATAAGAGACTAGTCTGTCACGCAATGAAAACAACTTAAGTAACCAGTGGTGCTGATGAGGTCACAAAAAACAATCCAACCTGGTAAAAAATTCCTTTTGCTGATGGGGGTGGAGGGAGAGCACTGACTGCAGATTTTTACGGGAGTGCAAGCAGCAAAACAGAGAACAGAAATCATGATTGCAGTACAAAATCAGGCAGCTGCAATGGATAGCAGGTTCACACTGCTGTGCCTGCAATTACACTAGTCTGTGGCACAATAAAATGTGTATTATACAATGGGCACACTACAAAAGACAAAATGTTGCATTCTGATTGGTTGGCTGGCACCTTTTCAGCATGATAAATCCTCCAGTGTACCCACTGGAAAAGTTAACAGCAACCAGTCAGCCGCATCAGGAACCCTCTCGCAAATCCCTCCGATCATGGCAAACACACCATTGGCAAGCTCAAGGACTGACGGTGAGATTACCTAGTCGCTAACCCGACTATTAACTTCTGAACAGTAACAAAATCCTGTCCAAAGCTACCAAATGTACTTTAAATATCTACCTCATCTCCCATATTATCTCCTCAGCCTCTGCTCCCAATCCAGCCTGCAACTTGGCAAACTGCGATTGTTAACAGGTACACAAGTCTTTCGGTAGCCAGGCTGTGTGATCGACATTTCAACACTTCTAATTCAAATCACACTTCTCGGCTATGTGGGCTCTTTGAAAGACAAGTGGTTTACCCTATCAAATTACAAGATCGACCCCAGCAACTCCAATCAGTGATTTCAAAGGGGGCAGGACTACAGCGCCATTTGGTTGCGCGGTGAACTAGTACACAGTTCGTGGCAGGCACGGAGTGGCGTCAGAGAAAAAATATTATGAAATTATTCATCTTTACTGCAGTTCAACTTCTTCGTGCATTTTGTTGCTCTGCAGCACCCATGATGTCTCACACAGTCATTTAAACGGGTAAGCTAACAAGAGTCTCCCTACCAGCAAAGGACTATTTTTTTCTGACGGAGTAATACAATTTAAAACAAATACTTTAAAATACAAAAAAAAAACACTTTTTTTTATTTTCTCACAAAAAAAAAACTTGAGACATTGTATAATGTAATACCACTCCAGGAGTAGGTACATAGAATGACTTACCACTTCTGGTATGGTTAAGTCACTCGGCTGCACCTTATGACCAAACCACACTAGGCGAGGTAAATCCACCCATATACTCACTCCCTGTCATGGAATATTGCTTAATTATTTGTTGTCATGCAACACCGCACACACACTCACACACAGAACAGTTTGTCTACAATGCTGAATGAGTAATGTGTAGCAAATTGAAAAGTTCAGTAATATGCCACTTATTGTTATGTAAACAACCTGAAATTATGAACTGCTGCACCAGATCCATGCAACACACAATCAGCAAGAAAATTTCAACAATTACTGACAATATTACTGTGTGTACATTAACACAGTCAGTTATATAACAAAAATATAACCAAAAAACAAAGAAATCACTATTTCTCCAACTTAAATCTACCTACACCACAGATACGCCCCCTCCTCCAAAGCACACTTTCACTGTCTTTCACCACACACACTCAATGTTGTACATCAACATTCAAAATCCAGATAAAAACAAAAATGCTCGATGATATGAGCACAGGAGGGTTTCCTACAATCTATGAACTAAAGTTTGAGCCTCAAAACAAATGCAACAATGCTTTTTTAACAGCCTTTAGAAGGTTTCAATCACAGACAGCTCTCAGAGCACACTGTCTCCTACTCCTTCCTACACATACTACCCCGAACTGAGGCTGTGCAGATCAATATACCGTAGAGCCCATGTGACCTGAAATCCCATGAATCACTGCAAAATTCACCTTCAGAGCTCAAAAACAAGGTGAAGTGAGGTGAAGTGCATTGTTCTCAATGCACTTCACCTTAATATTTGGTGGTGTAGTGGTCTGGGAAGGTGGAGTAATGCAAAGTCATTGTTTTCAATGGACTTTGCGTTACTCATCATCGTAACGGGAAGTACTCTACTTCATGTCACGGAGCACTCCACGAATCCACCTCTGCTCCGAGAATCACTTTGCAGAGTGGATTGAGCCCATTTTGCCCACCACTGGCTGGCAGAAATACTGGGGATCTTCTCCCCCACCCAGAGGCCACCAGGTCCCCAGTTAATGCAACAGCCACCCAGGCAGATGGCAGGATGGACAACAGTGGCGTCAGAAAGGTTCTGGGTAGGGGTCAGAGACACATCCCCTATCCATTCCAGAGCATGAACTTCTACACAGTATGAGAGGAATAGGAGAGCCTTGCAAAGGAACCCGAGGCTGAAATCAGGGAGGAGGGAGGATCCTCCAGCAGAGAGACCAGAGGTGGGAGGAAGAGAACCCCATAGGAGAAGTTTCTCCTGTTGGGGGACTCAATTGTCTGCAGAATGGATTTGGGCAAAGACAGAGAGGAAAGGGAGGTAGAATGCATTCCAGGAGGCACAGCTTGGAAGGTAGGGGAGCACATCCAGAGGATAGCTGAAGTTGTGGCAAGGAAGGGAGGGCTGGAGGTCACTATCCACTTGGGGAAAAATGATCTATCCAAGGATAAGGCAAACTTGGAGCAGGTGAAGGAGGACTTTACAGTGTTGGAAGGGTGCCTGGGGAAGGTAGCAAGCTCTGTAACATTTTCAGAGGTGATGCCAGTCAAGGGCGGGGGGAATCTCTGCATTAGTAACTTCAACACATGGTTGAAAGGCTGATGCAACAAGAAAGAATATGGCTTCACTGGGGACTGGGGACCCACCTGAAATGATGCAACCCTGTACAGTGATGATGGATTGCATCTGTCCAGCAAGGGGAAGACAGCCCTCAATGGACTGTGTAAATGCTTTGCTGACAAGCTTTTCAACCAGCCATGGCGGGAGGGCAACAGGAGCAGGGATACACAGGCAGCCCATCCCATATGGTAGAGAAAGTAGAACAATGGAGCAGCAAGAGGAGTTGATATCAACGTCATCAAGGTCGGACAGAAAGGGAGTAGGAAAGTTATCGGGTACACAAGAGAAAAATATCAGGAAAGGGGTGGAAGATGCAGTGGACCAAAAACAGGAAGAGAGAGAGGTCAGGTTGTAAAACTTGGAAGGTCATGGTGACAAATGCACGCAGCTTGGGAAATAAAGTCCCAGACATGGACGCCTTAATAATTGAAGGAGACCTGGACATACAGTAGTAGCAATAATTGAAACCTGGTACATAGCTAATCATGAGTGGGAAACAAATGTACCAGGATATGTTCTATTCTGGAGGGATAGGGAGGGCAAAAAGGGAGGGGGAGTAGCCCTGTATGTCAGAGAGGGTATAATGGCAACACAGGTACAGGGTAGGCAGGCTGAGGCTGAGGCACTAAGGGTCACCCTTCAGCCTGGAAATGGCACAGCAATATGCACAGGGGTGATATACAGGCCTCCAGGAAAGGGAGAGGAACTGGACAGGTATCTAGTGGAGGAAATACACAAGATGGCAATGAAAGGTAATGATAGAAGGCATCCTTGGGATGGCAGAGAAAGGGGAGATATTGCTGATGGGGGACCTGAATATGCCAGATGTTGACTGGAGTGCCTTTGCTGCAGCCACATCCAAGAGCAGGGCCATTCTCAGTGCCCTACAGGGGGCATGCCTCAGACAGCTAGTTTTGGAACCCACTTGGGAGTGAGCAATCTTAGACCTGGTACTCTCAAATGGGATGGAGAGAGGATCTCTGATCTTGAAGTGGGTAGCCATCTGAGAACAAGCAACCACCAAATGGTGTGATTCATGATAAACTTAGCTGTAGAGTCAAGCCACACAAAAGTGAAGGTACTGGACTTCAGGAGAGCTGATTTTAACAAAATGGGAGAGTGACTCAGAAAAGCACTAGCAAACAGGCAAGAAGGTGGGGTGCAGCAACAATGGGGAAACATCAAAACCACCATCACAGAGGCAACAAGTCTTTGTGTGAAGCAAATAAACAAATCAAAACAAAAGAAAAAAATGCTATGGTTCTCAAATGAAGTGACGGGGAAGGTAAGGGGAAAAAAAGATAGCATTCAGGAATTATAAAGAAACACAGAAGGAGCAAGACAGAGAACTGTACCAGTTAAAGCAGAAGGAAGCGGGTAAAGTAGTCAGAATAGCAAATGCCCAAAGTGAGGAAAAGATAGCCAACTCGGTTAAGAAGGGGGGATAAAACCTTTTACAGGTACATTAGGGAGCAAAGAAAGACTAAGGCAGAGATACTGAGGCTGAACAAAGAGGAAGGTGGTTGGGCAGAGAGGGACAGTGAAAGAGCAGGGATACTGAACAAATACTTCTGCTCAGTATTCACAATGGAAAAGCAGGGAGAAATACCTAATCCAGTCAATAGAAGCACTCTGGAAAGGGAGGTTGATATTAGTCCTTTCACAGAAGTAAGGGTTCTGAAAGAACTCCTAAAACTGAAGGTGGATAAAGCAATGGGGCCTTATGGGATTCACCCCAGAATTTTAAAAGAACTAAGGGAAGAACTAGTAACACCACTGACTACCCTTTTTAATAAATCATGAGAGGATGGTGTGGTACCTGAGGACTGGAGGAGGGTGGATGTGATTTCCTTTCACAAAAGTGGGAGCAAGACAGAGGCAGGAAACTACAGACCTGTCAGTTTGACCTCAGTGGTAGGGAAAATGATGGAATCAATTCTGAAGGAAAGAATTGTTGAGTACCTAGAGGCCAGTGGGGCACAGGACCCAAGACAGCATGGATTCACAGCGGGAAGGTCATTTCAGACAAATCAAATTGATTTCTTTGACTGGGTGACCAAAGCAGTAGACCAGGGAGAGGATGTGGACATGGCCTACCTAGACTTTAGCAAGGCATTTGACACAGTCCCACACAAAAGATTAATAAACAAATTAGCCAGCCTGGGAGTGGGTCCTAGGGTGGTAGCCTGGGTAAAACACTGGTTGGACAACAGGACACAGCAGGTAATAGTAAATGGATTCTACAGTGAAGAAAGGAGGGTCACTAGTGGGTTACCACAGGGTTCACTACAGGAGCTGGTCCTTTTTAATGTCTTCATAAGTGACATTGCAGAGGGAATTGAAGGGAAAGTATGTCTCTTTGCACATGACACAAAGATCTGCAACAGGGTTGATACACAAGGTTGGGTGGAAAGGATGAAAAGAGACTTGGCAAAGTTGGAGGAATGGTCAAATGTAAGGCAGCTTAGATTCAATGCAAAGGAGTGCAAAGTAATGCACCTGGGAAACAAAAACCCAGGGGAAGAGTACCCAATGGGGAGTGAGATACTGATAACAACAAAAATGGAAAGGGACCTGGGGTAGTCATATCAGATGACCTAAAGGTGGGCCAGCAATGTGAGAAGGCAGTAAGGAGGGCTGGGGGGAAACTAGGATGCATAGGGAGAGGCATCATCAGTAGAAAACAGGAAGTTGTTGGCCCTCTGTACAGACAGTTGGTAAGGCCACATCTGGAGTACTGTGTATAGTTCTGGAGACCCCATCTCTGCAAAGACATAGACAGGGTGGAGGCTGTCCAGAGGAGGGCAAACAAAATGATGCAGGGTCTGCATCAAAAGACATATGAAGAAAGACTAAAGGAACTAAAGATGTATAGCCTCGAGGAAAGGAGGGAGAGGGGGGACATGATAGAAACTTTCAAATACCTCAAGGGAATCAACAAAGTCCAAGAGGTTAACATCTTTCAGAAAAAGAGATATGCAAAAACAAGGAAGCACAATTTGAAGATAGAGGGGGGATGGCTCAGAGGTAATGTGAGGAAGTATTTCTTCACAGAGAGGGTTGTGGATACATAGAGCAGCCTTCCTGAGGAGGTTGTAGAGTCAAAAACAGTGGTGGAATTCAAGCATGCATGGGACAGTCATAAGGCAATTCTAGTGGGGGGGTAGGAGGAAGTAGGCTGTTGGTTAACTAGGATCTGCAGCTTATCCATTAGTTAGAGAAATGGGCAGACTAGATGGGCCAAGCAGTCCTTATCTGCTGTCAAATTCTATGTTTCTATGCAAAGGTGAAATTCTACCGATTGGTGATTTCAATATGCCATATGTGGATTGCAACAACAGTGTACTGTAGCTGCTTCAGCCCGAAGCAGAGACATCCTTGATTCACTCCAGGAGGCTGGACTTGGGTACTTTGTGCTTGATCCCACAAGAGACAGGGCAATTCTGGACCTAGTAATGACCAACAGGGATCAAATCACAGATGTCCAGGTAGAATGGCAACTGGTATCCAATGATCACAACATTGTGTGGCTCAGCATAGGGACAGCGACTCACTCAAGTCATACTAGGACAAAGGTTTTGGATTTCAAAAATGCTGACTTTGCTGAAATGGGGAGGGGTATCAAAAGAGCCCTGGAGAGAATGAGGGCAGTAGGGGGAGTGAAAGAACAGTGGAAGCATCTAAAAGAAGCCTTACTGGAAGTAACAAATCAGTGCATCAGATTGGTATCCAAAGGCAAGAGATGGAGAAAGCCACCGTGATTCTTGAGTGAGGTGGCAGTAAAGGTCAAGGCAAAAAGGAAAGGGTTCAGGAAATATAAGGAGACCAAAGGGAGGAAGACAGGGGAAGGAGTACCTAGAGTGTCTTAGGGAAGTGGGAAAGGCAGTAAGGAGAGGAAAGGCATGAACTGAGGAAGGTTTAGCACAGTCGGTAAAGAAAGGGGATGGGATTCTTCAGGTACATCAGCAAAAGGAGGAAAAACAAGGGAGGGATTGCAAAGCTCAAGGGAGAGGGAGGGGAATACAAGGAGGGTGACATGGAAAAGGCAGAAATACTGAATACATATATCTGTTCAGTATTCACAGAAGAGTGGGAGTGACAGGAGCTATAGCAGTACAGCAGTTGCCAAGGGTGTGAAGAGGTGGACAATAGTCCATTCACAGGGGAAAAAGTCCTGCAGGAGCTCATTAAATTGAGGTGGACAAAGCGATGGGACCAGATGGCATACATCCAAAGATATTAAGAGAATTGCAAAGGGAGATAGCAGAACCTCTGGCAGCCATGTTCACAGAGTCATTGAACACAGGGGTGTACCAGAGGATTGGAGGAGGCACATGTGGTCCCTCTACACAAATCTGGCAGCAGGAAGGAGGCAGGGAAATATAGGCCAGTCAGCCTCACCTCAGTAGTGGGAAAGATCATGGAGACATTGCTTAAACAATGAATATTGGGGCATCTAGAAGCCATAAGAACCTAGGACCATAGGCAACATGGATTTACAGTGGGGAGATCATGTCAGACAAATCTGGTTGATTTCTTCGACTGGATGACAAAGTAAGGAAATCAGGGTGGGGCAGTGGACATCACTTACCTTGATTTCAGCAAAGCCTTTGACACCATCCCACATAGGAGGCTGACAAACAAGCTGGGTAGGCTAGGCTTGGGGGACAGGGTGGTTAACTGGGTGAGAAACTGGCTAACAGACAGGATGCAGAGGGTGGCAGTAAATGGGGTGCAGTCTTGGGAGAGGGGGGTGACCAGTGGGGTGCCTCAGGTATTGGTCCAAGGGCCAGACCTGTTCAATGTCTTCATTAGCGACCTTGCAGAAGGACTGGAGGGAAAGGTCTGCCTGTTTGCAGATGACACTAAGATCTGTAACAGAGTGGATGCCCCAGAGGGGGTGAAGAAAGTGAGGAGGGACCTGGATAAGCTTGAAAAATGGTCTGAGGACTGACAACTGAAGTTCAATTCAAAACAGTTCAAAATTATGCACCTGGGACACAGAAACCTTGGGGAAAGCTACAGGGTGGGGGAGGTTGCTGACAGTCGCAAAGGAGGAATGGGACCTGGGAGTTATTATTTCAGACAACCTGAAAATGTCAAAGCAGAGTGCTAAGGCAGCTGAGAAGGCCAGTGGCATGCTGGGGTGCATAGGCAAGGGAATCACCAGCAGAAGGAGGGAGCTAGTGATGCCATTATATAAAACCATGATCAGGTCTCACATGGAGTTCTGTGTGCAGTTCCGGAAGCTGCACCATCTTAAGGACATTAACAGGCTTCAGAGTCACGTGATGGCAGCCTAGTGAGTGGCAGCGGTTCTATGGGAGCTCCATTCCCCGCCCGTTAATTCAAACTAAATACAGTTCTCAGGTGTAAAACTCTACTAGACGATTAACGAGATATTGCAGCAATAACTGGCAGGAAGCAGTAAACTGAGTCTCGGATGGAGATCTATATGAAAAAAGCGCTGCCGAGACAATCTCCTCCACTCACCCCGGAGAAAGAGAAGGCCGCAAAACGGCCCAGACAACAAGCTCCGACCTCATTGAAAATGGCAGCAGCGCCAACCGCGCTTTCAGAAGAAAAATTTCTTGAAATCATGCAACCGCTTCAAGTGGCAATTTCTACCATTACAGAAGACTTACAGGAGATTAAAAACTCTGTAGAATCTTTAACGCGGAGAGCTGGGGACTTGGAGGTTAGATTGACATCACTGGAGAAAAGGCAAGACAAGACGGATTTGGGATCAGCTGTAATGGGGCGCAGGATGAAGAAACTAGAGGAAAAGATAGAGGACCTGGAGGGGCGTAGTAGACGGAATAACTTGGTTGTCATTGGAGTCCCCGAAAAAGAAGAAGGAAATGCTCCGATTGTATTTGTACAGAGGTTCTGCGCTAAGATAGCCAGTCCCCCCCAAATGGAGGAGAATATGTTATCGAGAGGGCTCATCGAGCCCTATGCCCACCCCCTGCCCGGTCAATCTCCTAGGCCTCTAATTTTTAAAATATTAAACTACATTGATAGACAGCACATCTTATCAAAAGCAAAAGAAGCCCGCGAAGTAACATGGGAGGGCAAGAAAGTGCGGATCGTGCAAGATCTCCCACATTCAGTGAGGCTGAGGAGGCAAGAGTTTCATCCCCTCATGTCTAAATTAACCACCGCATCTAAGCAATTCAGAGTAAAATACCCTGCAATCCTAATGGTAAAAATCGAGGACAAATGGGTCTCTTATGATTCACCGTCGCAAGCGCTACTAGGACTGAAGGAGCTTTTTCCAGTCTTATTTAAGTGAAGAAACACAGTCTAAAACCGAGCGACGACCATTCATGGTAGAACTATGCAGAATATCTAGTAATTTTTTGAGATTGCACCTCTGCTTTTAATGGGATTACAGTGATGCTGCTACTATTGGTGACTCGGGAAGCTGGTGACCTGTACCGCTCAGTATAAACATATCTCGATAGATGGAAACAGTTTACCGCAAATACTTTGTTACATTCACCTGACATTGCAGTGGGAACTGTGGCATATATAATGGAAAAGAAAGGATCTTTGCCAGTATGGCACGTTGTGTCGCAGTTGCCCTGTTCGTTCCTTGTTAAATAGAATCAGTTTACCAGATCGCTGACCAGCGCGAATTGGATGTTCCACGTTGTGCATGGGCACAGGCTTCAATACGGTTTCATTCTGGAACTAAAATAACTGGTTGAATATCTAGTTTGATTTTACTAAATTCAAGTTCTTACTAATTAGATGTTCGTGATGTTCATGCATGTCCCGCGATTTAGCCTGTACCAGACGTAGGTTAATTAATGGGCTATAGTTTGCCTATACAGTGTAAAATATAGAACAATAATGCGGTGAGCTTAAATTGGATATCTTATTTCTTTTAAAAATGGCACTGATGTTAGTAAGTTGCTGATGGGTATAACGTTTTAGTTTATAATAGGAATAGCCTTACTAAACGTAATTTCTTGGGTAGCAAATGTATATAGCTACCCACACTTTAATGCTATAATTATTTTGATTGCCTAAAACTGGTTACACAGATGCTTAGCTTGTGAAACAAATATTGTAGATTTAAATAGTAATTGGTTGTCAGATACGATAAGTTAGCTGGGGGCTCTAGGATATTGCTGTTTGACCTAGGTCTGCTTTTATAAAATCACGGCATATAATGTTTGGAAGTGCAGTGTGTTGGAACTGGGGATGTTATGCTAATAATAGATGTAGATTATGGGGGTTGGATGACTTTGGATGGGGAGGGGGGCAGACTACGCTGGGCTCATACTTAGCTGATGATATCATTTATTATTTCATATTTTATAAGCTTCTCAACGGTTTGGAGTATAGAATCAGGAGGGTATTCTCCAAAAAGCATGTTTGCCTATTATTTCCGGATACCTTTCAATTATTGCTTAAGGCATAAGTAATAACTATCGTTTTGTGAGCTGGAATATCAAAGGTGCCAAGGATAGGGTTAAAAGACAGGTTATATTAAAGCATTTGCAGCTATTGTGAGCACAAATAACTTTTTTGCAGGAAACACATCTTAGAAGGGAGGTCGTGCTCTTTTTCAGAAAATTATGGGTTGGTCAGGTATTCGGGGTTGGAGCGCCCACAAACAAAGGAGGGTAGTGATTTTATTGGCCAGAAGGTACCGCTTTAGGTTGACTAACGAAATATGGGACCCGAGGGTAGTATATAATTATACACGGATCCCTGGAATCCTGTCTGGTTATCCTTGGATCGATATATGGTCCACATAGTGACTCTCCCTCATTTTTTGTAAACTTATTAAATACCATAATCACGAACCCACCTAAACTTACAATACTGGGTGGGGATTGGAATTTAGTTCCCCAGACGGATATTGATAGATCCGATCGAACACAACAGGGTTTATCTCCAGCTCAAAGAGCACTGAAAGAACTTATAGGTAGTGCTGCATTAGCGGACATATGGAGAGTGCTTAACCCCACCGAAAGACAATACACTTTTTTTTCTGCGGTACACAAAACATACTCTAGAATTGATTATCTGCTCATAAGCTCACAAGCAATCTCAGGGTCACACTGTAGGAATCACAGCCAGAGTTTTATCTGACCACGCACCGGTTGATATGGAGTTCTGTTTAGGAGTAGGGGGTAGGCGCTCTCCACAATGTCATTTGAATAGCCAACTATTAAAAGATCCAGCTTCTTCTGAACATATCATGGAACATATTATCTTCTTCCTTACCTCTAACCTAGGGACGGTTGAGAAATATGATTTAGTTTGGGCAGCTCTAAAATGTTCTCTGAGAGGTGAATTTATTAAAATGACGTCTAATAGGGCCAAGCGTCAAAGGGTTCAGCTAGATGAGCTTCTAACTAATATTAAAAATATAGAAAGTATTCTCTCCCGTACCTCTCCAAAAGAGATGTGGACCAGATTATATCAGCTGCAGGCTCAATATGCAGGTTTACAAGCGTAGAGAGCTGAGTTATCTTTACACAGAACCAGGCTACAATACTTGGATGCTGGAGAGAAAGCAAGCAGGCAACTAGCGATGCGTATCCGTCAAGTAGAGACTTGGCAATTTATTGCTGGAATCTATTCCAAGGAAGATTGCAAAGTCTGTACCGACTCCCAAAAAATGGTGGAAATGTTTGCTTCCTTTTATCAAGACCTGTATTCAGTAACCCCATCTTCTTCTTCTACGGAATCAGATTTAAATACTTATCTTAAATCCATGGCCCTATCAAAAGTCTCTACTGATGATGTTGCCCTTTTGAGTGCCCCAATTACTTTAGGGGAAATACAGGAGGCCATCCAGCAGTTACCCTTAGACAAGTCCCCCGGTCCAGACGGGTTACCCAGTAACTTTTACAAAGCCTATCAAACTATTATAGCACCTGTACTAAAGGACCTCTTTAGCTACTGGTTTAATAAGGGGATGTCAGAGTCCAGTTTTTTGGAGGCTGTGATATCCCTAATCTTAAAACCTGGGAAGGATCCTCAAAATCTCAATAGTTACCGACCCATTTCATTATTAAACACCGATATAAAAAATTTGGCCAAAGTATTGGCCAACAGACTTACCAAAACTATAGATAAACTAATAGGGTACGAGCAGGTCGGATTCATGGCTGGAAGGTCATCCCAAGATCATATGAGAAAATTGCTGCATCTCATTGTGGCGGCCAGAGATTCTGATGTTCCTATGGTGCTGATTTCACTCGTTGCTGATAAGGCATTTGACAGAGTCTCCTGGGATTTTCTCTTTGCCACTTTAACATCTTTTGGTTTCCCGGGAGACTTTGTCAAGTGGGTCAAAGTATTGTATTCCTGTCCTTCAGCCAGAATAAAATGCAATGGATTATTGTCTGCTCCATTTAAATTGGCTCGGGGCACTAGGCAGGGGTGTCCTCTATTCCCCGTTACTATTCAACATATACTTAGAACCCTTGCTTCTCAGATTGGCGGCTAATGTCAATATTACGGGAATTCAGGTGGGAGGCATTAGATATGCATTTTCGGTTTACGCGGATGATGTTTTATTACACTTAGAGAACCCAAAAACCTCAATTTCCGCTGTTCTAGAAGAAATTGAGGAGTATTCTAAAATATCTACTATAAACTTAATCGAGAGAAAACAATGGTGATCCCCCTGAATCACAAAGTTAATAAGCCGGAATTGGCCCCCTTAGGCCTTACATGGGAAACGAAGTCTATAGTTTACCTAGGAATCAAGATCTTTAGGGATTCCAGTACCATTTGGAGAAACAATATAGACAACCTCATTAAAATAATATCCAAAGACCTTGAGAGATGGCGATTACTTCCTATTTCATTATGGGATAGATTAAATATAATTAAAATGAATCTGTTGCCTAGAATTTTATACCCCTTGGGAATGTTGGGTGTGTACCTCCCCAAAATATGGTTTTCTAGGCTGCGAGGTATGCTAAGTTCCTTCCTGTGGAACAAAAAGAAGGTCCGTAGGTCTTACCTCAAATTAACAGCTAAAAGCGAGGTGAGGTTGGCAGCCCCTCTTTCTTCTTATATTACATTGCACAACATTTAAGTAAGCTATTTTATTGGCAGAAAGAGGGATCATACAACATACTCTCCTTTGTGGCTACCTATTGAAGAACATTTGGCATCTCAGGAAAGATGCTCGTTGTGTGCCTTGCTATATGCCTCTCCGTCCCATATCCCCAAATCCCTTAGAAACAACCCTATGGGCTGGTCAATGAAAGCCTCTCATCAGGCCCAAATATACTTGGCAGTTAAGTGGAGCCAGACCTCTGACCAACCAATTGTTGATAACCCACACTTCAAAATTGGTGGTGTACCAATACCTTGTGCCTTCTGGCCTCGGTTGAGTCAATGTAAAGTCTCAGAGATATGGAGGGATGGAAAAATGGTCATTCTGACTCATTTATGTGACTCTGCTGGTGCTGTGAGTAAGGAATCCTTTAAACATTTCCAGGTCAGCAAGACCCTATCCACGTTCTCCAGGCTCTCCCCATTAATAGATATACGGGAAAAAGATCCTATTGCACTTCTCCAGGTTGCTTCCCAGCCGCATAAAGTTTCAAATCTGTACAAAACTCTTCAGGATTGGGACCATAGACTACCTCGGGCGTTTGCTTTTATTGGGTAAGGGAATTAGGCCTCCCTGAGGATGTTAATATGTGGAAAAAACTTTCGATATCATTGTAAAAGTTTATCAAGCAAGATAGACTCAGATTAGTGCACTACAATATTATGCATAATATGTATTTGACACCAGCCAAACTCTGTAGATTTGGATCCTTGCAAGCACCAACATGTAACAGGTGCAAGGCTGATATAGGGTCCCTATATCACATGCTATGGTTGTGTCCACATATTAAGACATTTTGGCAGTCCATCAACAACTCTTTAGACCCTATCCTTGGTTTGAGGGAGTTGTTTACACCTGAAGTTTGCCTAATAAATTATTTCCCAATGGATACTCCAAAAAGTAGGAAAGCGCATATGACTCTGGTGGCAGCGACTGCCAAGTTAACAATAATGAGGCATTGGATGGATGAAAATCCACCTCTAATATTGGAATGGTTCAGGGAATGTGTTTTGGCTCTACAGTTGGAAAGACATATAGCACTTGTACGAAATAGAGGCAAAACTTTTACCTCACTGTGGGGAAGCTTAGAGGCTATCCTGACGATATGGAAATCATAACGTAAATGGGACCACAGTATATAACTGCAGTTCTAATGGTAGTAATAGTGGTGAGTCTGGGGTGGGATGGGGGTAGGTGGGTTTTTCTCTTCCTTTTTTTCCTTTTAATGTAAAATATGCGCCTGATGTCCTCAGATGTATGTGCTTACTTGATATTGTTTACCTGGTGCTGAAATATTAATAAAGAGTTTAAATAAAAAAAAAAAAAACAGGCTGGAGATGGTCCAGAGAAGGGCGACTAAGATGGTACAGGGCTTGCAACACAAGACTTATGAGGAGAGATTAAGGGACCTCAATATGTACTCGTTGGAACAGAGGAGGGACGGAAGGGACATGATAGAAACATTCAAGTTCCACAAGGGTATAAACAAGGTGCAGGGGGAGACATTTTCCAATACAGGAGGAGCACAAGAATGAAGGGGGCATGACATGAAACTGTAGGGTGGGAGGATAATTGGGAATGTGAAGAAGTTCTTCTTCACAGAGAGGGTGGTGGATTCATGGAATTTTCTGCCTCAGGAGGTGGTGGGAGTGAACATTGTGGAAGGCTTCAAGCATGCTTGGGACAGGCATAGGGGTGCCATAGAGGTACAGCAGTGGGTGGGTCAGAAGCAGTAATCCAGTACAAGGGCTTATGCGCAGACTAGATGGGCCAGGCCAATAATTTCTATGTTTCTAATAATAAAAGTATGATGGCTGTTTTGCTGACTTGTGCCGATGCCTGTTATGGTTAATGTTATTAGCAGGATGGTCAGTTGAAATGTTAGATAAAGGGTGCCCATTGTCTGTTGGGAGCAACCTTAGTGACACAGTCAGTCAGGTTTGGTAAGTCTGAATAGTATCGGGGAAGCAGCAACCATACAGCTAAAACCTTGCATTTGGGGAGGGAGGGAGAAGGGGGGGTACACAGGGCTGAGTGTGCACCAGGGTGGGAGGCCACTTTAGCTTAAGTGTTGCTAAAGTGTATTGTGTATTGTAGCCACCAAGATAGTATAGTGGTAGAGATGCTGACTCTGATAAAAAGGGTTAAGGGTTCGAGACCCAGCGTATACCAAAGGCTGGTGGGGTGGAGAAGTAGTAAAAATTAGAGGTTAATGCAAGGGAGCAGAAACAAGTTTTGGGACTTAGCTAACTCTGTCAGGTAGGAAAGAAGGGGGACGTGAATGGAACTGCGTGACTCCTAGTGGCCAAAGGTAATTGGCTGCAGATGGAAAAGTGGGGAGTTCAGAGAGTGTGGCATCACATGGTGCGTCACGTGACCAGCCCCACCAAATAAAGGAAAGCACAGCCCCAGTCACCTCACTAGCACAGTAACAGTCTGCTGACTGTGCTGCAGGAGAGGATCCACTACCTTGTTTCTTGGCTGCTCTGTTGCTCCCTGCTTCAGTGAGGGAGGACGGGGTGACAGCATAGTAAAGCAGCCTAGGAGATGGATAAAAAAGTACTTCAACGCTCACTAAAATGGATTATGAAGTCAGGGAAAGAAAAGAAAAGACATCAGGGTGGGAATGCAGACAAAGGGGGAAGGGAGGAAAGGGAGCCACTGGATCTGCGCATGCGCAGAACAGCCAACAGGAGTGCGAAAGCAGCAGCGGGAGTCAGAAACAGACTGTAAGGTAAATCCACAAAAACATCTTACAATATATTTTCTTTTTAAGTTGTATGTATTTTATATTGTATGTAACTGTTATTTGTACACTGATCACTCATGAAAATGGGTAATTTTTTGGCCCATGGTCCTATCAGTATAAATAAATAAAACAAACAAACAATATCTGGTTAAAATACGTTCAATGCTAAAGTGGAGTCTACATTACAGAGTTTAACTGCTGAGCAATTAAAGTAACAGTACAAACAATAGGTGAAAATAAAACTATCAATAGCAGTCTGCTGACTGTGCAGGAAAGGATCCACTACCTTGCTTCTTGGCTGCTCCATTGCTTCCTGCTTCAGCGAGGGAGAAGGAGAGAGTGAAACAGTAGTGAAGTAGCCTAGGAGAGGGATACAAAAAGACAATAAGGCTCACTAAAACTGATTAAGGAGTCAGGAAAACAAATGAAGAGAGGTCAGAGCTGGAATACAGACAAGGGGGAGAGGGACCCACTGGGTCTGCACGTGCGCAGAATGGCCAGCAGGAACAAGAAAGCAGCAGCAGGAGTCAGAAACAGACTGTAAGGTAAATCCAGAAAAACATCTTACAATATCTAGCTAAAATACATTGAGGGCTAAAGCAGAGTTTACATTACAGAGTCTAACTGCTATACAACTAAAGTAACAGCACAAACTGCCTGATTCAAATGGTGAGTCCCACAAACAACAGGTGAAATTAATTATAGTACACAATCTATAGGAGGGACAGAAAGGGTAAAAGAGGATGAGTAGCTCTTTACATAAAGGAAAGGATCAAAGCAACAGAACTAAAGGGTAAACAGGGAGGAGAGGAGGCACTATGGGTCATCTTGGAGGCTGGAAATGGTACCACAATCCATACAGGGGTTGTATACAAACCCCTGTCTCAGGGAGAGGAAATGGACAAGGAAATAATAGGAGGCATCCTTAGAATGACAGAAAAAGGGGAGATATTGTTGATGGCTGACTTGAATATGCCACTTGTTAACTGGAGCACATTTGATGCAGCCACATTCAAGAGCAGAGTCATTCTTAATGCCCTACAGGGGGCATGCCTCAGGCACCGAGTGTTGGAACCCACTTGGGAGGGAGCAGTCTTAGACCTGGTACTCTCAAATGAGGATGGTGAGAGGATCTCAGATTCAGAAGTGGGTAGCCATCTGGGAGCAAGCGACCACCAGACAGTGTGGTTCACGATAAATACAGCCGTAGAGTCAAGCCATACAAAAGCAAGGGTGCTGGACTTTAGGCCTGACTTTGGCAGAATGGGATAATGCCTAATGAATGCACTAGCAAAAGGGCAGGAAGGAGGGGTGGAGGAACAATGGGGAAAAATCAAAACCGCCATCACGGAAACAACAACCGGAGCAACGGCGCTAGGCCAAAGGTCCTTTAGTTATCGTGCACCCACCTGGCTCAACAAACTCTCTCCTCCCATAGCCCTGGCCCCAAGATTAGGCCAGTTCAAAACCAAAATCAAGAGACACCTCATAGACTCAGAGAAGTGTAGCTGCAACGGAGCACACAACTCCACCTTGACGCAGGATTGAAAATCAACCCCTAGATTCTACCTAGAACCACAAATGTAGTTACAGACAAAGGAAAGGACTAACATTCCACCCATTTGTGGCATGTTCAACAGATCTAGGGTTGCAAGACAAACCTTATTGTAACTTTTATATCTGTATATGCATGTTGTCAATATGTAAGCACCACTGTGTAACACTAAGCAAAGAAGCATGCTTTCGCAAATCTGTATGTTTGTCCAGACGTGGAGCCTTTGCAAAGGAGTCTCTGACTCAAAGGTTGTAATTCCGAAACTTAAATAAATAAAAACAAGCCTTTGTGTGAAGCTAATAAAACAAAACGAAGGAAAAAACCATAATGATTCTTAAAAGAAGTGGTGGTGAAGGTTAGGGAGAAAAAGATAGCATTCCGTAAGTATAAGGAATCACAGAAGAAGCAGGACAGAGAACTGTTTCAGTTAAAGCAGAAGGAAGTGGGGAAGGCAGTCAGAATAGCAAAGGCCCAAACCAAGGAAAAGATAGCCAACTCAGTTAAGAAGGGGGATAAAGCCTTTTATAGGTATATTAGGGAGCACAGAAAGACCAAGGGAGGGATAAGTAAGGCTTAATAAACTGGAAAGGGGGTGGGCAGAGGGTGACGGTGAAAAGGTAGAGATACTGAATGAATACGTTTGTTCAGTATCAACGAAAAAAGAGGAGGTGGATGTACCTAACCAAAACAATAGAAGCACTCTGGATAGGAGGGTTGATACCAGTCCATTCACTGAAGAAAGGGTCCTGAAGGAACTCTTAAAACTCAAGCTGGACAAGTCAATAGGGCCTGACAGGATTCACCCCAGAATTCTAAAAGATCTAAGGGGAGAATTAGTGACACTACTGACTACCCTTTTTAACAAATCATGGGAGGATGGTGTGGTACCTGAGGACTGGAGGAAGGCAGATGTGATTCCCCTTTACAAAAGTGAGAACAAGGCAGAGGCAGAAAACTACAGACCTGTTAGTTTGATCTCAGTGTTAGGGAAAATGATGGAATCACTTCTGAAAGAAAGAATTGCTGAGTACCTAGAGGCCAGTGGGGCACAGGACCCAAGGCAGCATGGATTCACAGTGAGAAGGTCATGTCAGGCAAATGTAATTGATTTCTTTGACTGGATGACAAAGTAGTAGACCAGGGAAGGGCTGTGGGCATGGCCTACTTAGACTTTAGCAGTGTATTTAACACAGTCCCACATAAAAGAATATTAAAGTTAGCCAGCCTGGGAGTTGGTCGCGGGGGTGGTAGCCTGGGTAAATATTGGCTGAACAACAGGACACAGAGGGTAATAGTAAACGAGTCCACTCCAAAGAAAGAGGGGTGACTAGTGGAGTACCGCAGGGTTCTGTACTGGGGCCTGTCCCCTTTAATGTCATTATAAGAGACATTGCAGAGGGACTGGAAGGAAAAGTTTGCCTCTTTGCAAATGACACAAAGATCTGCAATAGGGTTGATATGCAAAGGGTGTGGAAAGGATGAGAAGAGACTTTGCAAGGTTGGAGGAATAGTCAAAATTATGGCAGCTTAGATTCAATGCGAAGAAGTGTAAAGTAATGCACCTGGGAAACAAAAACATAGGGGAAGAGTACACAATGTAGGGAGGTACTAACAACAACAAAAATGGAAAGAAATGTGTGTGGTAGTCATATCAGAAGACCTAAAGGTAGGCAGACAATATGAGAAGGCAGTAAGGAGGGCTGAGGGAAATGCTGGGATGCATGAGTAGAGACATCACCAGTAGAAAAGAAGAAGTTGTCATCCCTCTGTACAGACAGTTGGTGAGACCCCATCTGAAGTACTGCTTGCAGTTCTGGAGAACCCTTCTCAGCAAGGACTTAGAAAGGACAGAGGCAGTCCAGAGGTGGGCAACTAAAATGGTGCAGGGTCTGCACCAGAAACCATACAGAGAGAAACTAAAGAAGCATAATATGTATACCCTCGAGGAAAGGAGGGAGAGTGGGGACATGCGAGAAACTTTCAAGTACCTCAAGGGAATCAACAAAGCCCAAGAGGGTAGCATCTTTCAGAAAAAGAGATGTGCAAGAACAAGAGGGCACAATTTGAAAATAATGGGGGGACAGCTCAGGTGCAACACGGGGAAGTTTTTTTTCACTGAGAGGGTGGTGGACACATTGAACAGCCTTTCTGAGGAAGTTGTGGGGTCAAAAACAGTGGGGGAATTCAAGAATGCATGGGACAGACATTAGGCAATTATAGTGGGTGAGTAGGAGGAAGTAGGCTGTTGGTTAACTAGGATCTGCAGCTTATCCAATAGGTAGGGAAATGGGCAGTCTGGTGGGTCAAGCAGTCCTTATCTGCCATTAAACTCTGTGTTTCTATGTAACTATCAGTAGCAGTCTGCCGACTGAGGACAGGATCCACTACCTTGCTTCTTGGCTGCTCTACTGCTCCCTACTTCAGTGAGGGAGGAGGAGGAGGAGGAGGAGGATGAAGGTGTGAAAGTGCAGTAAAGCAGCCTAGGAGGGGGATACAAAAAGACTACAAGGCTCAGTAAAACAGATTAAGGGGTCAGGGAAACGAAATAAGAGAGGTCAGGGTGGGAATGCAAACAAAGGGAGTGGGCCACTGGGTCTGCGCATGCGCAGAATGGCCAGTGGGAGCGAGAAAGCAGCAACAGGAGTCAAAAACAGACTGTAAGATAAATCCACAAAAATGCCTTACAATATTTGGCTAAAATACATTTAGGGCTAAAGCGGAGTCTACATTACAGAGTCTAACTGCTGAGTAATTAAAGTAACAATACAAACTGATCAGTTCACATGGCGAGTCCCTCAAACAACAGGTGAAAATATAACTATCAGTAGCAGTGTGCTGACTGTGCAGGAGAGGATCCACTACCTTGCTTTTTAGCTGCTTCATTGCTCCCTGTTTCAGTGAGGGAGAAGATGGTGACAGCGCAATGAAGCAGCCCTGCTTCAGTGAGGGAGGAGGGGGTGAAAGCGTAGTGAAGCTGCCTTATTAAGATATATCTTCTTTTGGGAATGGTCCCTGAAAAGCTGAAAGTAGCATTAGTGGTTCCAGTCCAGGATGAAAGAACAAACAGAGAACTACAGGCTGATCTCCCTTCTTTGCATCCTTGCTAAGGTGCAGGGCAGTCTCTTATACAACTAAATTCAGTCCTATCTGGATTATAACATTTCCTTCAAAAGTGTCCAACATGTTTTTTGCAAAAATCATGGTACCCGACACTGGACTGGTGAGTGTGACCTCTAACATACTAAATGCTTTGGAGAAAGATTTGGTTTCAGGTGCAATTTTTGTAAATCTTACCAGAGCATTTGACTTGGTCAACCATGACCTCCTTCTGGCTAAACTAAAATATCTTGGCTTGTGTGACCATTCTTGTTACTGGTTTCATAACTATATGACCAATAGAAAACAAAGTGTCAAGGTGGTCTGCCAGATTTTCTGGTAATAAAAGATGGAGTTCTGAAAGGGTCTCTCCTGGGTCCCCTTTTATTTTCCTTATTTATTGATGACATGCCCAATAATTGTGAAGGAGCCATGTTACAACTTTATGCCAATGATGCCATCCACTATAAGTCCTCTGCTAATGCTGAATGGATTATTAGCAACTTGGAGAAGGTCTTCCAACAACTTAAAACCTGATTCTTATCAAACAAACCTGTCCTTAATGTGAAAGAGGCCAAAGCTATTCACTTTGGACACAGGAGGCTTAGCACTGACAGACAACACATGTTATGGTTGTCCACCACTGGGGACACTCACCTTAAAGTTATTAAGACATTGAATTATCTTGGTGTCTCACTAGAACAAGAAATGACAGTTGGCTTCCACATGGGTGCTGTTGTCAGATCACAAAGTCAGAAATTTGGCCTCCTCTATAGGCTTTTCACCTACTTCTCAAAGGAGGCTTATCTTGCCACTGCAGGCAGCACCTTAATGCCCATACTCGTCTAAGGTGCACCTGTCCTTCAGGCAGTGTGGGACTCAGACCAGAAAAGGTTCAAAACCCTGTATTGAAAAATCTGTCACTTTGCGGCTGGTGCTTCCCCTTGGTATCATTACAGTGGAGTGCTCACAGCTCTTGGCTGTCTGTTGCTTGAAGCAAGGTTGCAATACCCTCTGAACTGCCTTACCTTCAAAATTGCCAAGCCCTCTACAAACCCTAGCCTCATGGGAATACTTCAGTTTAAGTAGCCTGTGTAGCAGCTGTTCTCTGCTGCTAGCCCTTTACTGGAAATCCCTAGGGTCCTATGAAGAAAAAAAGAGTATCATTATTATCATATCTGTGAAGTTGTAACCTGTATATATCCCTTACCATAGTTACTTTACTCTGTTATAATTGTAACCTGTATATATTCTGTTGTTGCATCACTATGTTGTATTCCTTGCCTTGTATAATTCTTATTTATGTGTTAGCCTGTACATATCTGTACTTCTAAGCACCTTACCCTGTCTATTGTGCTATTACCTTATCTGCTGATTCTTACTGTATGACTGTATTGCCTACCCCAGATCCACCTTGAAAATGATTAAAAACAGAATACCAATGCACAACCACCACCCCCCCCAAACATGGTACATTTTAATATTTAAACAATTACATGGCCACTGGCTCTACCTACTTTAAACTTCATGTAAAGAAGGGGGTCCTCTTAGTTTTCAGATTGGAATTCCAAAGTGAGCAAGCTATACCACCACTCCATGGTGGGACCCTTTCGGTATAGTCCCTACACTAGCTTAATAGCTCTGAAATGCCTGCAGTGGCTACTCACAAATATAGAGTGCTGCCTGAAATGGCCTACAATACATGGCCTAATTGGCTCTTTAAATAAGGTACTTCCACCCAAGAACATTTACAGGTGGTGGAGGGAGCATGTTGTAAGGGGTGCCACACCTTCCCCAAATCAACATGCTCAACTCTGCATTGCCCACAAATGTAATTCACATTTCTGCTAGGGGGTGCTACTGGGTTGTGGTAAAACAACAGTTAAAAACAGAATACCAGTACACCCCCCCCCCCAAACATAGTACATTTTAATATTTAAACAATTACATGGCCACTGGCTCTACTTACTTTAAACTTCATGTAAAGAAGGGGGTCCTCTTGGTTTTCAGATTGGAATTCCAAAGTGAGCAAGCTATACCACCACTCCACGGTGGGACCCTTTTGGTATAGTCCCTACACTAGCTTAATAGCTCTGAAATACCTTGAAAATGAGCTTGCTCAATGGTGTCCACCTGGTTAAATAAAGACTTTGATTGATTGATTGATTGAGGGTATAGTCAAGATCTACAAGGCATTCCTTCTTATTTGTGAACCGCTCCATATGGACTTCACTATCCTGTGAGTCTCCAAACTGCTGTACCCTGACTTTATTTAAAAAGAAGCTCAATGTCTACCCATGTGGGTTGAACAAATGCAGTTGTAAAGGGTGACCTGAACTGTTATCTATTTCACTATATAATAATCCAGGGGAAGACCCTGGTGACATCACCTTCTCTTGTACTACTGGATTGTGATGTCATCATGATGAACCTGCGCATTCAGTTACTTTGAATGTTTCTACCATTTGTACTCAAATTTATTATAAATTAATGTTTGCTGTATGTAGATTACCTTTTATTTACTTATTTTCTCCTGCATGTTGTATTATAATCTAGTTTTGCACTGCAATCACTGTGAAAAGTTTTATTCAATTCTGTATGATAACAAATGTCAGGTGGCCCCTGAAAAAGGGACTTTCCTGTATCAGTGGGCCTACTTGGTCATCAAAATTCAGATAAATAAATAAACAATTGTGCACTCCCAATTGTGTTGCTCCTGTGAAAGGAAACCAAAAATAAAAAATTGATAGAAAAAAAGAACTTTTGGAAAGGATACATACTGTCACATTGGTGATGATCATGCCTTCAATGGCACAAAGGTGCTCCAGACAGAGGAGGCAGAGGAGGAGGAGGAGAAGTCTTGCTTGCTGGATAAGAAGGCCACAGGCAGCAGACCTGTGAAGACTGGAAAAAATTATTTAGAGACTATTCAATTAACCAATGTGGGTGACCAAATGGATAGTTTATCCATTGTCCACTCAGTCTTACTATACCAGTCACCTGCGAAAACAAGAGCAATTATTTAGCCTAACTAGACCACTGTGAACTGTGTACTATACCAGTGAATGGAAAACATAAAATAAAACTTAAAAAAAATGAAAAAAATAACGTAATGATACCATCAAATTAGTGAAGACCACGCTGTGTACTATTGCCACAGAGAAGGGTGGTGGAGGAAGAGGCAGCTTAAGTCTGTGCCTTGTGGGCTTTCTGGCTTTGTAACTGGCTTGCCAGTCATCAATGTGAATGATCAAACATGCAACAAGAGACAAAATGAAAGAAAAAAATCCATTTTAATGTCTTGCAAGCAAGGTGGAAGCCCCATCTGTGTGAGAACAGACTAGTCACCAACAATGAGAATAAGAAGAGTAACAACAGTGAAAGTTATTTATCATCACAGCAGACAAAGTTGGCCCTTGCTGGACCTCAGAGCTGGCTGGAGGCTCAGCTTAAGGGATGCTAGGCTGGCTAGCTGGAGTTCTGCATGGCAATGGCATTGATGCCCTCTTAAGAGTCTGTATTTCTCAGTTTTGATACATCTAGTGGAGGCTGCAGTCACCCATATTGTTGGTGGATGTGGCTGACATAAGCAAGGCAGAGGAGCAGGAGGTGGTATCTTGATTTCTGGAGGCTGCATGGTCTGCATGGTTGGCAAAGGCATTTACACTGGCTTAAGGGTTCATGTTTCTCAAGCTGGATGCATGCAGTGGGGGGCAGTTGGGGCCCATGTTTTTGATGTATGTGGAAGACACATACAGGCCGGGGGAGGAGGAGGAAGTGGTATTTTGATTGCTGGAGGATGCATGATGCATAGCTCGCACTGATATTGATACTAGCTTTTATACTAGCTTGAGATTAGGTTTTTCAGACTGGCTGCATGAGGTGGAGGTGGCGGTGTCCAGTGTTATTGTTGGAAAACTTGACATTTCATGATGTGCTTTCACTAATTTTTTAATTTTTCTGTAGGTATGACCTAGAACAGCATGGAGGGAGATACTCGGATGTATGGAACATCAGCTCATCTTGTTGAAAAATATAATGACAGAAAAACAAAACTGAATTCTAAAGAAAATCATTCAACTGATGAGGAGGAAAGGATGGACATAACATATTTCTTTTTATGCTTCAATCATCCCCATCAAGGAAGCAGCCATCACAGTCTTCCAGACTGCAGTTGTCCCCTTATGGGAATTCTTTCTCCTTCCATGCTTTATCTATCTCAGTAGAAGGAAATTTGTGAATGTTGATAACATCAGACTCTTCTGGTTCATCTTCACTGCCACCGCCACCTTCATATGGTAGGAATGCAGATGTGATTGTGTTAGGTGAAATGTGCTCGCAGTGTGGGAAACAAGATCCCAGACCTGCATGCAACAATGATAGAGGCTAAAGTGGACATAGTAGCCATTAGCAAGACATGGTTCACCAGTAACCACAATTGGGAGACGTCAGTACCTGGCTATGTACTGTTCAGAAGAGACCGAGGTTCAAAGGGGGGGGGGGTGGAGTGGCCCTTTATGTCAATGAAAACAGCAAAGCTACAGAAATTCAGAATAAACATAAGGAGCCAGAAGAACTGTAGGTCACCCTGGAAACAGGAAATGGGACTGCCATATAAACTGGGGTTGTCTACAGACATAGACACATTACTGTTAGAAGATATACAAAACATGACAGCTAAAGGGGAGGTTCTGATAATGGGAGACTTCAACATGCCAGATACAGATTGATCAATACCAGCAGGAACATCTGCCAGAACTAGGCACATAGTGGATTCCCTGCAGGGGGAGGGCCTCAAACAACTGGTAGAACAACCCACAAGAGACAGGGCTATCCTAGATCTAGTACTGACTAATGGGTAAAGGATCACAGATCTCCAGGTAGAAGGTCATCTGGGGGCCAGTGACTATCCCATGGTATGGTTCAATTTGGCCACTAGAACTAAATCATCCCATTCCAAGGCAAAAATATGGGACTTCAGAGGAGCTGACTTTGACAAGATGGCTAACAGAGTTAAGCTAGCCCTGGCAAGAAGAAATACAGGTGAGGGGGTACAGGCAAAGTAGACAAGCATTAAGGGTGAAATACTTGAAGCAACATCCCATTATGTTAGAGAGAAAAGCAAGAGCAAAAGAAGAAAGAAACCACTTTGGTTGTCAAGAACAGTAGCAGAAAAGGTCAGAGCCAAAAGGCTGGCCTTCAGGAAATATAAGGAAATGCAGTAGGACAAAGATGGGGAGGCATACCAAACTTCCCTAAGGGAAGCAGGGAAGGCAGTAAGGCAGGCAAAGGCCCAAACCAAGGAAACACTAGCATGAACAGTAAAAGAAAGTGACAAGACTTTCTATAGATACATTAGTGAAAGGAGAAAGTCCAGAGGGGTATTGCTAAGATCAAAGGGAATAAGGGCGAGTCTGAGGAGGAGGACTAAGGAAAAGCATCTATCCTAAATAGATTCTTCTGCTCAGCATTTACTGAGGAAAAGGTAGGGCAGGGCCCATAGCTCAGCACCATGGACACAGGGGGGAGGGAAGTGTGCACTAGTACCTTCACAAAAGAAAGGGTCCTACAAGAGCTCGCTAAGCTCAGGGTGGACAAGGCAATTGGACCTGATGGCATTCATCCCAGGGTACTGAAAGAGATAAGGGTGGAACTAGAAGAACAATTATCAGGACTGTTTATTGAGTCTCTGAGCACAGGAGAGGCCCTGGAAGACTGGAGAAGGGCTCATGTGATCCCGCTCCACAAGAGTGGTAGCAGGGAGGAGGCAGGGAACTACAGACCAGTCAGTCTTACCTCAGTAGTGGGCAAGATTATGGAGGTAATACTTAAGGAAAAGATAGTGCAACACCTGGAATCCATAGGAACACAGGATCCAAGACAGCATGGGATTATAGCAGGAAAGTCTTGTCAAACTAATCTCATAGATTTCTTTGATTGGGTAACTAGAATGATGGACCAAGGGGGGAGCAATTGATGTCACCTACTTTGACTTCAGCAAAGCATTTGATACTTTTCCACATAGGAGATTGATTAATAAGCTGGGTAGACTTGGGTTGCGTCTGAAGTTGGTCAACTGAGTGGCAAACTTGGTGGCAGGCAGAAAACAGAGAGTGGCAGTCAACAGTACACAGTTAGAAGAGATGCAAGTCACAAGTGGGGTACCTCAGGGATCAGTCCTGGGGCCTGTCCTCTTCAATATCTTCATCAGTGACATTGTAGATGGACTGAAGTGTGAGGTTTGTCTGTTTGCAGATGACACAAAGATCTGCAACAGAGTAGATGCTCCAGATGGGGTGGGCAGAATGAGAAGAGATCTGGATAAACTGGCAAAATGGTCTGGAGAGTGGCAACTGGGGCTTAACGCAAAGAAGTGCAAGATCGTGCACAGAGAGAAGAGAAACCCTGAAGCCACCTATAGGTTGGGAGGGGAGTTGCTGGCAATCACAAGGGAAGAACGGGATTTAGGCATCATCATCACAGATGACCTGAAATCACCCAAGCAGACCACTAAAGCAGTAGGTAAGGCTAGAGGGATGTTGGTGTGTATTAGTAGGTGTATCAAAAGTTGTAAGAGGGAGGTTATAATCCCTCTTTAGAAGACACTGGTTAGGCCCCATCTGGAGTACTGCATGCAATACTGGAGGCCTTACCTGCACAACGACATTAACAAAATGGAGGCATTCCAGAGAAGGGCAACCAAAATGGTGCAGGGACTGCATCAGAAAGCATATGAGGACAGATTAATGGAGCTCAATATGTGTACCCTAGAGCAAAGGAGGGAGAGAGGTGATATGATCAAAACATTCAAACACCTTAAGGGCAGTAACAAGGTGAAAGAGTCCAATATGTTTCAATATCCAAAAAATATCAGGACAAGAGGACACAGCATGAGATTAGAGGGAGGCCAATTAAGGGGGAATGTGAGGAAGTTCTTTTTCACAGAAAGAGTGTTGTATGCATGGAATGGCCTGCCTCAGGAAGTGGTGGATATGAATACAGTGCAGGGCTTCAAACAGGCATGGGACAGGCATAAGGGAGCAATAAAGATGAGTATGAATAGATAAGCCATTGACAGAGTACAGGCCTATGGCACATTCACAAGGTAGAAAAAATTGGGAGATGGGATGGGCCTTGCAGTCCTTATCTGCCGTCAACTTCTATGTTTCTATTCATTAGCATGCCAGTGTTTCTAGGGGACAGATTTGTATGCCTGTCCCACACAATGGCCCCTGACAAACTGAATGCCCTCTCCACATTGACAATGAAAGGTGGACAGCTCAGGTATTTGACTGCTATGGAGGTCTGTGCTGACCATTCAGTGACCTTGCTACTCCAGTACATCAAGATGTCTTCTGTGATGGTACTGTGCCCTGTACTAGCTAAATATGCATCCACTATGCGTTGCACTGCCTGCAATCCTGCTGCTTATTCAACCTCCTCCTCTTCTTTTTTATTTATCTATTTATTTATTGAAATGTTTCACCAGGAGGGCACACTGAACAAATTGCTCATCTCAAGGTGCAACCTAGGGGAAAGGGGTTACATCGGGTTATAAAGGATGATCAGTTACAATAGTATGTGGGCAGTACAAACAATACAACATTGTAAGATTGTGCAACAGTTGGAACACAAGGTATTGTACAATAAACAGTAGTGGAACATTGAATAAATTACAATACATGTCCAAAACAATACAAAAGAACATATAAACTTACAAAACAGTAATAATGCGATAGAACCATTTATAGTGCATGAGTGTACCAGGAGCAGGCTTGAGGTAGTATGCAAGTGCTGTTGGATTAAAAAGGATGGGGTAGGTTGTGAAAACTGGTGACCCAGAAGGGCAGGTGGAGAAGAGTGGGGGAGAGGCAAGAACTGAATATGAGGAGAAGGGGTAGCCATTTCCTGATTTCCTCCTTCAGGATGTTGAGAACCCTGTTGGGGGGGTAGTTATGGTAGGAAGGCAGAATCTGGGGATAGGTATTAAGGAGGGTTAAAGCAGGAACAGCTGAGGGAAAGGTAATTTTGTAGGGCAGAGGTAAGGGAGTAGTTGGAGGAGGAGTGTTGTATTTCAGGAGGGAGGGAATTCCAGATTTTAGGGAAACGATGGGTGAAATCAGTCTGACCAATGAGGGTGGAGCAGCAAGGGACTGTCAAGGTGTGGGCGTCATTTGATCTGAGAGAGTGCGTTGTGGGAGGTGGAGTGGAGAGAGAGGATGAGAGACAGAAGGGAAGCCTCCCAAACCAGAATTTGGAGGTTAGGTTGGCACAGTGAGAGATGCATCTGTGAGATAGTGGAAGGAAGGTTAGAAAGCGATAGAGTTCACAGTGGTGGGAGTGGGAAGGGAAGTCGATAGCAAAGCAGCAGAAGGACTTAAACTTCATAGGTTCATAGGTTACAATGAGCTCAGAAGGCAGAATGCCCTTATAGAGGTCACCACCAATATGGTGGTTAAAAATGTTGTAGATAAGATGTTTTTCTATCACCCATATAGATATCTCAATTTTTTTGAATAGATCCATTGTGTTATTCGTTACTATTTCCGTTGGTAGTGCATTCCACTGGGACACAACCCTTTGAGTGAACCAATGGATTCTTTTATGGGTTTTGCAATTATCTCCCCTTAATTTTAAATGATGTGTCCTAGTAATAGTACTGGAGGTATTTCTTATTAAACCCAATGTTTCAAAAAGAAGAGGATCCTGAAAAGCGTTATATGTTAAACATAGATCACCTCATAATTGTTTATGTTCCATAGAATAAAGGTCCATAACTTTTAGTCTTTTTTCATATTCAAGATTGTTCATGTCCTTTATTCTTTTTGTTACACTTCTTTGTATTCCTTCCACTGATTTCCTTCCATGAATTGTGACAGGTACACAGAAGGGAGAGCAATAGTCCAGTTGCGATCTAACTAAGCTTGTATAGAGTGAAAGAATAACCCTCGAGTCTCTACTCTTTATTTGTCTAAGAATACAACCAACTATTTTTTGCCATTTTTTAACCTTTAATAGGGTATGGGTGTCAAAGGTTAATTTGTTATTGACTAGTACTCCCAGATCTTTTTCATTTGTTGTTTCAATAAGTAGTACATTATTTAGTTTGTAAATAAAGTTCAGATTATTGTGACCCAGATGCATTATCTTACACATTTGCTCATTTAAGAACATTTTAGTATCAATAGCCCAAGCACTGATCTTATTTAATTCAATCTGAAAGTTGTTTGCTGCTTGTGCATTATTAATTATGCATCCTAGTTTGCAGTCATCTGCATATTTGGACATCCAAGTTTTGCTAGATGGCTGCATTGTTGATACCAGAATATTAAAGAGAGAAGGACCCAGAACCTAACCCTGTGGTACCACACTACTGACTGCTCCCCATTGTGAGTGGTGGCATTTAATGACCACACGTTGGTGTCTGTTATATAGCCAAGATGAAACCCATTTAATAATATTTGAAGGAAATTTAAACTTGTACATGTTTTATTAAAGCTTGATGTGAAACCTTGTCAAATGCTTTAGAAAAATCAAGAAAAACTATGTCCACAGGAAGCCCCTTATCAACGGTTACACTAACATTTTCAAAAAAGTTCAACAAATTAGTTAAGCAAGATCTTCCCTGGCAAAAACCATGCTGAGTGAGATCCTGTAAATTGTTGCTTGAGATGTGAACTTCAGTTCTTGCAAGTGATAATCTTTCAAATATTTTGCCAATAACAGATGTAAGTCTCATAGGTCTATAATTTGATACAACTTTTTTTACTACCAGATTTTTGTATTGGAGTAACAAATGCCTTATTCCATGACTGGATAGTTGTACCCTGATTTAAAGAGTCATTAAACAAGTAGGCTAATGGGCCACTTATAACATTAAGTGTTTCTTTAAGAAATGTGGGGTGAACATTGTCAGGCCCTGGGGAAGAGTGAATTTTTTTGAGATTTTGTAGTAATTTGTTTACCTCCTCTATAGTGATTGGTAAATATTGATTGTACAGTGCGTAAGATATTTTATTTACAATAGCCTCTGGGGGCATAAATATGCTAGTAAAAAAAGTTGTTAAATTAATTTGCCATTTCAAATTCATTGTTTGTTATCCCCTCAGTGGCTTCTGTTGGGCCACTGTAGTGGTTTTACCTCTTAGTGAGCAAATATAGTTATAAAAGGATTTCTGATTATCAGTAGTTTTAATGGCCAGATTCAGTTCAAATTTCTTCTTAGCTTTTCTTATTCTGTTTTTTACTATTTTGTTTTCCTTGTATAAATCCCAGTTGGTTACTGTAGGATTTTTTTTATATTTTGTAAAATATTTATTTTTTTTATTTATTGACCTTTTATGTATTTATTCTACCAGGTCCTAAGACCTTTTTTATATTTTTGTGTATTAGGGACCCATGTATCCAAACAATATTTAATCTTGTACCACAAGTGATCCCAGATTTTATTTTACTTAAGGCCTTGAAATTCTGTTTCCCAGTCCCAGTTAGTTAAATATCTTATTTTTATAATTTGCATTTGCAAAGTCCTTTATAATAGTTACTCCATTTATTATATCATACTTTATATCAATATTTGTTTTCACCATTTTGTGGTCACTATCTCCTAATGGAATATCAATAATTGGAACTGAGATGTTTTCCTCCATGTTAGTCAAAATGATATTGAGTATACTATTGTCTCTTGTACCCTACACGTCTTCAATTTCCACCAGACCCAAAACATCCCATATTTGATTTGTGGTTATGTTTTCTGTTATCTTGCATGTTTTATCAGCCTTTTTACCCTGTAAGGTGATAGCAACAGCCGGTCACTTTTCACTTTCATGTTGTACCTTACATAACTGTGACCCCTGTACCTGTCTTCGTAGAAGATTAGTTTAATTTTGGACCTGATCATACCTATCTTCTAGCATTGATGACAGGCCTGGTTTATACTGTTTGTCTAGCATGGTGGCAATCCCTAAATCCGCAGACTGTAGAATGCAGGAAATATGGCTGTTGCAGTCCAAGGCATGGAGAATATGTTCCATTAAGGCACAGTTTCCTGTATCAGCACCTTCTTCCTGTACCTGCTGTACATTCAACAGCATCTGCCTCAGCACCCATAGAAGTGGGATGGCCTAACTGATACAAGAAGTGTCCCCACTCACTGCCTGTGTTGCATGTTTGAATGGCCTTCGAATCATGTTCAGGCCATTCATTAATTACCACCGGCCTGTGATCTGGTCTGTGGATAGAGATTTGGAAACTCCATCACTGTAACAGCTTATATGCAGCAGCAGATATTCAGAGATGGCTTAAAGGTGTTTGATCATGCATGGTATTGCAATCCATCTGGTGCTCACTTCCAGGTTTATACTGTGCTGAGGCAGTTTGTTCTGTATCTACAGGTGACTGGGATAGTCAGGGGCCTTTCCAGACTGGGCAAAGTGGGCACAGGCATCATGGGCACTCAGTATGAATTTGAGATCCGGATATGCTAGAAACTCCAGCACAGTGAGATTGAGACAGTGTGTTAGGCATGCCACCCTAAGAAATCCCCATCCCTAAATCATTTCAGTACATTTGAGCCATTATTGCCTTCAATGAAACCCACTTTCTGTAAATGGGGGTGCAGCCACACATCAGTCTCAGACAGGAGCAATTCTAGCATTTTCTGACCAATGTGTGATCCAGTTACATTTGGACCACATCTGGTGGTCATTTCTGAGGCAAGTATGAGAGGCACAGCTGCTCTGACAGAGCCTACTGCTGTTTCCAAAAATTATACCCATGTCAGGCATTGCTGAGGTAGGTACGAGAGGGGCAGTTGCTCTTTGTGAACCTTCTGCTGTTTCCAGATATTATACCCATGGTGGGCATTGCTGAGACAGGTACAAGAGGTACAGCTGCTCTCAGTGAGCCTCCAGCTGTGTCCAAAAAGTATACCAATGGAGGACATTGCTGAAGCAGGTAAGAGAGCTGCAGCTGCTCTGACTGAGCTCACTGCTGTTTTTAAAAATTATACCTATGGTGGGCATTCATGAGATAGATACAAGAGACAAAGCTTCTCTTATTGAGCCTGTTGCTGTTTCCAAAAAGTATACCCATGGCAGGCATTGCTGAGGTAGGTATGAGAGGGGAAGTTGTTCTTTGCGAGCCTTCTGTTGTTTTCAAAAATTATACCCATGGTGGGCATTGATGAGATGGATACAAGAGGTGCAGCTGATCTGAGTGAGGCTGCTGCTGTTTCCAGAAATGATACCCATGGTGAGGATTGATTAAACTTACATAATATAATACTGATTACTGACAAAAGAAGAGTAGTGTGTAGTGCTGTGCGGAATTTTCAAATTCCGGAGAAATTAAATTCCATGGAATAATCAAAATTCTGCCAAATTCCACCGGAAACAGAATGGCAGAATTCTGCAGCATACAGTCAAGCCAGCCGGGATGAAGCACAGTGTCACAGGTTTATTGCTTGACAAAAAGGATTAACTCCTTTTGAAATTGCATTGTTTGCTGCAGTAACTCTAATGCAAAATTCTGCAGTGCTGTGCTTCATCCTGCTGGGCACCACTGTAAAATAGTTGTGGAAAGATTTTCTGTGGAAAAATCACTGTTTGGTGGAATCTCAATATTTTCCATGGAAATTGTTGTAGAATAATATTTCACGGAAAAATTACTGTTCCAAGGAATTTTATACCATGGATCACAGTTGGCAGAATTCCACAGACAAACAAGTAAAATTCCGGTGGAAATTCTGCCGGTGGAATGGTCATTCTGCACTAATTCCACAGGCAGAATTCCGCATTCTGTACAGCACTAGTAGTGTGGAACATGTTACTGGCATGGAGGCAGTGGTGATGGTTCTTTTCATTTCATACATAACCTAGTCGTCATATTCAGTATCACTATTTGCAGGCAGTTGTTTATGTTCAGGGTCAGACTAACATAATTCAGTGTTTGAGTACAATTGAGAAAATGTCAGTATTCATTTTGAGAAATGTAAGCCATTTCACATTTGGAGGACTTAAAAGTGTTCCGTGGTCAATGACTATTCCTCAAGCTGAACTAAATATGCATTCTGAATATACAATTGAAGGTGGACAACTGAGGTACATTATTGCAAGATTTGCTAGATCAGGCCATATTGTTCTCTTTTGTTTCCAAGGGAGTAATGAATCTTCCTCAAGACCAATCACACTATGGTCTGCAAAGTACTCCAGAATCATTGTGCTGCATGAGATGGTTACCAGTCTGGTAGATGAACCAGCTGCACTTTCCTTACAGGATACTAGTCAATGCTGCTGCTGGTGTCTCAGAAGTGATTTGCCTTAATGACCCCGAACATAGGATGCCTGAGAAGTAGCTGTAGATGTCCTTTCCTTTGCTGATGACACTGGTAATTGTGAAGACTTAATAGATGTGCCACGGTCTGCACCGGAGGTGAACTGTCTGCACCAGCATTATGTGTGGCTGCCTCAAATGGCTCCAATAAGGTGATCAAAGATTCAAGTAGAGTCCAACTGCTGGAACTGAGCATGATGTCTACTTTACCTGCTTAATTATGCATTGTACAGCTTTTTTATGACTATGATCACCACCACTACCACCACCACCTCCACTGCCGCCCATACCACCGACATTGTCCCTTGGCCTGCCCCACTCAATTGGGTGTTTTGCCTTTGCATGTCATATCATTACTTGTGTTCCAAAATGTCCCACTTTGCCACCACAACTGACACATTTTTTGCACAGACTGAATACAAATCGAGAGTTGTCTGCAGGGTCAATGTAAAATAAATTCCACACTAAAGATTTACCCTTTGTGCTTTGTAGTATGGTGTCTGGCATTGTTTCTTGCACGGTTAAGGTACCTGGAGGAAACCCTACACTGCCATTTCCTTGTTAACATGAATTGTTCTTATTAATGCTCATCTTCTTATTCTCACATTTAGCATACAATTTTTTTCCTGCACTTGCCTCTCATGCCTTACAGCAGCATCCTCTCCTACACCCTCATCGAAACTACAGACCTCATTGCCAAAAGATTCAGAAGAACTGGAAGTGATGTCATCAGTAGGTGGGACTTTGCCTAGGCTGTCCCATTCCCATTTCCCACTATCACCACCACCTTTAGCAGCATTCACTGCCTCAGCATCTGAGCTTATATTTGAGGAGGATGCATCCTTGTTCTTGCATGCTGTTTCAGAAGCTGGAAGTATTCTGGCCCCCTTGGCAAAACATTCAGTACTTCTGTAAGTAACTCCCATCAGTTCTTTCTGAAACTCTGGCATCATTTCATTGCTAGTATGTTTTTTTGGTTCAGAAGAGCATTTAATGCCAGTCCTGGTGATGTTATTATTATTGTCACTATGTTACTCATTAGTGCTAAGATTTATATTGTCCACATAATTCTCAGCTGCATGTGCAGCAGCACTGTGTTTCCTTTTAGTAGACGTAGTCTGTGAAATACGGGACATAGTAGACACAGCCGTAGCTTTCACTATGCTGCAGAGAGACGTCACAGACAGTGTAGCTTTGAAAGGGGTCAGGTACCTAACAGGCAAACAGACAGTACAATGCAACCTACATGTTTTTGCTATACTGCAGAGAGACACAGAGCAGCTATGTCACAGAAAATGCTTGGGGAACCTAGCAGACACTGTGTAATACCGGCTAAATGGCTTTTACAATGCAGCAGAGAGACACACACACAGAGTAGCTAATGTCACACTACTAGTGCTCGCAATACCTAACAGATAGTGTAATAGAGCCTAAATGGCTTTTGCTATGCTGCAGATAGACATCACACACAATGTAGCTTTCAGAGTGCTCGGGACACCTAACAAGTTAACTAACAGATTGTGATATTCGGCATAAATGGCTTTTGCTATACTGCAAAGATTCATAGAGTGGCTATGTCACAGACAGGGCTCAGGGCACCTAACAGACACTGTGTATTGCAGGCTAAATGGCCTTCTCTATGCAGCAGAGAGACACACACACACAGTGTAGTTAATGTCACACAGACTGGGCTCCGGGCACCTAACAAACAGTGTAATATAGCTGTGGCTTTTGCTATGCTGCAGAGAGATGTTACACACAGCGTATCTGTGACAGGGCTTGGGGCATGTAATGGGCTAACAGACAGTTTAATACAGCCTAAATGGCCTTTGCTGTACTGCAGAGAGACACAGAGTAGCTATGTCACAGACAGGTCTCAGGGCACCTAACAGACGCTGTATAATACAGGCTAAAATACTTTCACTATGCAGCAGAGAGGCACACACAGTGTAGCTAATGTCTTACAGACAGGACTCTGGGCACCTAACAGACAGTGTAATATAGCCTAAATGGATTTTGCTATGCTTCAGAGAGTTGTCACACACAGTGTAGCTACAAGAGGGCTTGGGGCACCTAACAGGCTAACAGACACTGTGTAATACAGCCTAAATGGCTTTTGCTATACTGCAGAGGGACATAGAGTAGCTGTGTCACAAACAAGGCTCCAGTCACCTAACAGACACTGTGTAATACAGCCTAAATGTCTTTCACTATATTGCAGAGAGACACTGAGTAGCTATGTCACAGACAGAGCTCGGGGCACCTAACAGTCTGTAATGCAAACTAAATGGCTTTCACTATACTGTAGAGACACACAGAGTAACCATGTCACAGGCAGGGCTTGGGGCATCTAACAGCCAGTGTGTAATACAGCCTAAATGACTTTCACTATGAGAAAGCAGCTACCGCCAATGATGAGTGCCTCCTCCCTTCTCCTTCTCTCCCAGGCACTGCACTGGATGATCCCCTGATTTCCCCTTCAGTCCCCAACCCCTTGCTCCTTTGTGGACTTTTTTTGATATATGTTTTTTTCCATTTCTTTTGCCATGAATGCAGAGTTAGTGCTGATTCCTCCCTCTCCTTCCACACTCCACTGTTATCTGTGCACTCACAGCAGACACGGAGCACAGACACCAGCAATGACCAATCAGATTGTCAGCCCAGTGTCATATGCACCTTTCTGCTGTGAGGACTTCACGGGCTGCCCTTTCATGTCTGTTTACAACATTGGAAGTGTCCAAGGACCTCACAGGGTGCCTGTAATGACAGTTTAAAAAAAGAATTACCCATAACCCAACCCATTACCCATGTCAAAAGTACCCAACCAATGAAGTACACTGTTATGTTGGGTAGGGTAGTAAATTACTTGAACTACCATACCCGACATATAATCATTGATATCTGACCTACCTGATGCAGCTACCCAATAGGTAGCCCATCCCTAGTTTACATGCATTCTTTTTTGCACTGTTATTTTTAATTGCTGCTCTCTTTTGTTGTCCTGCCACAATTCACTCATCTTTTTTGTTTCAGCTCTTGTTGATTTCTTCCTTTCCATATCATCAGCTACTTGATTTCTCATTTTATTTCTTTATACTTTTGCATGTGAAGCCTCATCTTTTCCCAGTACTGTTTTTTTTCTGTTTGGTTATTGTCATTTTATATATCCTCACCCTCTCCATTTCTTTCTTATGATATGCTTTGTATTTCCTGTGTTCTGTTTTCATTCTTGCATGGTACTCTTGCATATATTCTGTTGGGGTTCTTTGTTTTTTCATGCCACCAATAAGTGCATGTACCAAATTCAGACAAGCGGCCTCACCACCGCCATGGCAAGATGTGGAGGCAATAACATCCCATTGTGGTTGATGCTGTCTCAGTTTGTTTCTCAGGAATTGCATCTAAACTTTCACAAATACAAAATCCAGAAGACAGCATTCGATTGGCAGTTATTTTGGAAACAAAATTCTCCCACATGCCAAATATTTTGACATATGCCAGGGAGCACTAGTTAAAAGTAATGGAAAGAACAAGATGAGTGGTCCATCTAGTTTGTCCAGTGCCTGGTTTGTTCTAGGGTCCAGACTAGTAATGTGGAAAAATGTTCACTCTGTCCACTCTGCTGGTAGCCGTTATATATTTAAACATTTAAGCCATGTTACCTACCTCAGTACATATTCCAAGTGGTTTCTTTTTTCAGATGTGGGCTTCCAAATTGTACAAAGTGCTCCAGATGCAGTCTAACCAGGATAAAAGTTGGATGATATGGTGGAAAATCATCCTGGCTTCATTCAGTCAACACAATGTACTCAAGCGACAATGCAACACTGTACTAGGCAAGTAGTTCTGTTTATCCACAAACCACAAAAGCACTATTGGGAACCCCATGATATAATCACTAAAGCAGAGGGCCTGTATAACCACTCCACCAACTTAACATCACAAAAACAGCTAAACATGCAGACAAGTGTGATTCTGGGCAGTCAATGTCTTTATATTGGCTTTCCAACTTTATGCAGTACTTCACACGCAGTCTAACCAGCATCCTGCATGGTGGTATTTCACAATCAGTTCTGTACTGGAAACATTGGATGATATTGGTAGAAAATACGGGGTCCATCCAGGCAATACAGCATACTGTATCTACAGTGCCATGTGTATCAGGCAAGCAGTTCTATTTATTCACAAAACCACAAGACACAGAGACCTCAAGACACAAGCATCAAAGCAGAGGACCTCTGTAACCACTCCACCAAATCAGCCATCACAAAAACAGCTAATCATGTAGACAAGTGTGATTTCCTCTGGGCTACACCTTTCTAGATGTTGGCCTTCCAACTGTACAAAGTAGTCCTGATGCTGTCTAACCAGCATCTGGCATGGTTAGAAATGCTGAATGATAGCCGACAGAAAAAGATCCTAGGTCCATCCAGGTAACACAATTTACTCTGTCTACAATGCAACATCATACCAGATAAGCAGTTCTATTTATTCACAAAACCACAAGACACAGAGACCTCAAGACACAAGAATTAAAGCAGAGGGCCTCTGTAACCACTCCACCAAATCAGCCATCACAAAAACAGCTAATCATGTAGACAAGTGTGATTTCCACTGGTCTACACCTTTCTAGATGTTGGCTTTCCAACTGTACAAAGTAGTCCAGATGCTGTCTACCCAGCATCTGGTATGGTTAGAAATGCTGAATGATAGCTGACAGAAAAAGATCCTAGGTCCATCCAGGTAACAAAATTTACTCTATCTATAATGCAACATCATACCAGACAAGCAGTTCTATTTATTCACAACCCACAAGACACAATGAGAGACCCCAAGATGCAATCGCTGTATCAGGCAAGCAGTTCTATTTATTCTCAAAATCCACAAGACACAGAGACCTCAAGATGCAATCACCAAAGCAGGGGCCCTGCATAACCACTCCACCAACTCAACCATCACAAAAACAGCTAAACATGTAGACAAGTGTGATTCTCATCTGCCTCTGTCTTTTTCTAGGTGTTCACTTTCCAGCTGTATGCAGTACACTAGATGCAGCCCGAACAGAGTCCAGCACAGTAGTATTACATGATCAGTTCTGTATTGGAAATGTTGGATGATACTGGCAAAAAAAGAACCCAGGTCCATCCAGCCAACACAACATCCACTATCTACAGAGCAACAAGACTAGCAGACAAACCTTTCAGTGACCATACGATACAATCAGAGACTACAAGACACAGTCACCAAAGCAGAGGGTCTGTGTAACTACTCCACTGACTCAACCATCACAAAAATTCCTAAACATGCTGACAAGTATGGTTCCATGTGGTCTGTGTCTTTCTCTAGATGTTGGCTTTCCAACTGTATCCAATACTCCAGATGCATTCAAACCAGTGTCTGTCACGGCAGTATTTCATGATCAGTTTTGTATTAGAAACATTGGATGACACAGATGGGAAAAAGTTCCTGGGTCCATCCAGGCAACAGAACATGGTACCAGGTAAGCAGTTCTACAGTATTTACCTACAAACCTTTCTGTGACCACAAGACACAATCAGGGACCCCAAGACACAACCACCAAAGCAGAGGGCTTGCATAACCACTCTCCCAACTAAATAAACATATTCTGGTCAGATCCACCACAGCTGCATAATGAAGTTAATGAAGTTGTGTGGAATTGTTGAGGAGGTATGGAGAAACAACACAATGATTTGTAAGTAGTAAGATTTGTTTTAGTTTCTGGTCCAAGGAAGGCATACACATTATTAGGAAAATATATGGAGGTGTACATTTTAATGGAAGGAATAGGAAGCTTACAAAAGAACCCCAGAGCAATTGCCACTTATGCATGTGTTATCCCAGATGATATTGGCCAGACAGCCAAATGTTAAAGAAAACACAATTGCACATATCCCAATAAGGCAAAGCATCAAGGAAAACATTTGCAAATCCCTATGATGGTACAGAAGGTGTCAGTACATGAAAAAGTAATGGCTGTCGTATGTTCAGGCTTGGGATTATTTACAGTTTTTTTTTGTTTGTTTCTTTTTTTTTTTTTTTTTAAGAAAAACAGTTTTTTTGTCCATGAGGTGATGTAAGTTATATTTAAGCAATGTGTTGATGTCAGGAAGTCAAGTGTAATGATGATGGACTGTTGGAGAAAATGTGCTATTAACTTTCATAGGGGGTTGCTTTTGATAAGGGCAAGGTAGTTATGCTTGTGATAATAGAAATATTAGGAAAGTATGAGATCTACGCAGAAGTGGAGCACAAATATGCACAGTTTCATAAGTATGTGCTCAGAGTGCAGGCAAATGTAATATTATTATTATTTTTTTATTATTTATTAGAAAAGTCGGATTTACAACCTTTGAGTCATGGACTCATTTACAAAGGCACCTTGTTGCGGGGTTGGGGTTAGACAAAGTTAGATAGTGTGGTTACAATAGTGAGAACAGTACAGGTGCAGAACAATAAACATAGAGTACACATAGGCTACATAATAATCTTACTTATTACAGGTTACAGTCAAATACAAGGTACCCAAGGGTTACATTGGGGGTACAGCCCTGAACATACCTAGATAATACCTGGAGAGGGTGGAGGTAGGGATGGGGAGTGGGGTAGGAGGGAGGGAGAGAGGATAGGCTGTCTGGAGGACGTTGTCAAGTCAGGGAGGCCTGACAGGAGGATCCCACAGTGGGATTAATTAGGTGCGTCTACAGCAATGAGCATCGAAGAGATGGTCCCAGAGGGTGATTTTGAAGGGACCAGTTTTGGCAATGTCTGTAATGCAGGGTGGGAGGGAGTTGAACCAAGCAGGGGCTCAGTAGTGGAAGAACCTCTGGGCTAGCGAGGTCTTGGTTCTGGGCACCAGAAAGGTGGCCTTAACAGAGCTATGGGTGGATGAGTGGCAACAGAAATGAACAAATACTGTAGGGAAGCAGAGACCCCTTGGGGGAAGAGCCCTAGAAGAAATTTTTGGGTGAGTAGGCAGGTCTGGTAGTGCAGACGCTCCTCAAAGGTGAGCAGGTTGGTGGTGGAGTACAGCAGGCAAGTGTGATTGTGGCTAGGGGCTCCAGTCTGGAGCCTGCAGGCCTTACTGATTGAGAGATGGATTTTTGTCAAGGCGGTATTGTCTGCTGCAGCATAAATGGGCAAGCCATAGTCCACTAGCGACAGGACAGAAGAGGTGATGGCCTGCTGGAGGGCTACTTGGGGGAGGCAATCTCTGTGATGGCATAGTAGGCCTATCCGAGAATTTATGGCAGAGGATAGGGCATTGATGTGGGTGTGGAAAGTGAGAGCTAAGTCAAAAGTGATGCTTAGATATTTGTAAGTGGTCACTTGCTCCAGCTGGTGCAGAGTGCTAGAGAGAATGAAGGGTGGAGATTCTTGGCCTTGTTTTGGTGATGGGAGAAGAGCATTGACTTAGTCTTCTTTTGGGTAATGACAAGTCGGTGATCAAGGAACCACTTTTCAGCTTGGTTGTAGGTGTGCTGGAGGGATAACTGGACAGAAGTGAGATTGGGGTGGGATGCTAAGAGAATTGCATCATCAACATAGAGGAGCATTTTTCCTGTGCAGAAGCTGGGGAGAGTGTTGAGGTAGAGGCTGAAAAGTACAGGGCCCAGAATGGTGCCCTGGGGTACCCCGGAATGAATGGGCCTGGTATTGGACAGGGAGCCATTTATCTTCACATGCTGGAATCTAGCAGTGAGGTAGCGGGAGAACCAGGCAAGGGGACCAGTGAAAAAGCTGAGTTGGTGGAGGAATTGAGCAGGAGGGGGTGACAAACAGTGTCAAAAGCCTTGGAGAGGTCTATGAACACTGCGCTGGCAAGGTTGCTGGAGTCAAGAGCAGTGTGCAGGTATTGAGAGAACTCCAGGAGAGCAGTAGTGGTACTGTGTCCTGGGTGGAAACCATGTTGTTCTGGCACATTATGTCATATTTGGCCAGGTACTCAGAGAGTTGAATAGACACTACTTTTTCTAGGGCTTTAGAGAGCGGAGGGAGGATAGAGATTGGCCAGAAGTTGTTAGGCGCAGACCTATCTCCACTCTTATGTATAGGGGTGATTTTGACTGATTTCCAAGAACTGGGAAACTGACTGAGGCATTGAGACCAGTTTAGTAAGTCTGTAAGGGGGACTAGGATGACATCCAAGACCAGGTGGAGGATCCTGGAGTCTAGGGGGTCAAAGCTGGGGTTGTTGCCACCAAGGGCTTTTAGCAAGTGTGGCCTGGCTACGTGGGGGATATAGTGTGCAAGTAGAAAGGAGAGCGATCCAAAGCAGGTGGGATAGAGGTGGGGATTGGGTCAAAACAGTTGTTTGGGAGGTCAGAGCTTAGGTTACAGAAGGTAGTATTGAGGCAATCAGCTATGCAAATTGGGTCTGTAGTGATGGTGCCATCGATCGAGAGCTTGGATGGTGGGGGGAGCGGGTCTTCCCATTAAGCTGTTTCATGCTGTCCCAGAAAGTCTGGGCAGAACTCCAGGTGGATGCAAGGGTGGTCTAATAGTGCTCTGCCTTGGCCCATCTAATGGCACAGGTGCACTGATTATGCACTGTGTTGTAGGCTTGTCTATCAGCCAACTTGCCTGATTCAATAGCGATGTGCCAGAGATTATCGCTAAGCTTAAGTTTTTGGATAAGGGATGGGGAGATCCATGAGGCATTTTGTTTTTTAGTACGGATTCTGGTGTGGGGGTTAAAAGGTCACAGGCCTTGCTGAAGGCATTGGTGAAGAGGTCTAGGGCAGAGTCAATATCAGGGGCATGACAAATGGCGGACCAGTCCAGCTGTGCTAGATGCAGTTTTAGCTTTCTGAGACCCCTGGGGCATAGGCACCAGAGCAAGGTGACCTGGGAAACAGGTTCCAGTATGGAGGAAGACCAGAGACAGAGGACAGGTGAGTGATCACTAAGTGTGTCTGGGAGGACGTTGATATCCCAGATTTTATGAGGGCAGTTTTATAGTATTATGTCTAGGAGGGTGCTAGAGCCACTTGTCTGGTTGAATCTAGTGGGCTGGGTGACTAACTGGGACATGTCCAGGGCAGCGAAGGACTCCCTTGTATGGGAGGCAGTGATACCAAGCCAATTGACCTTAAGGTCACCTAGGATGATTTGCTCAGCTTTGTGTGGTAGGGAGGTGAGGTACTCGATGACAGACTGGACTGCTGGGTTCTGGTTCCTCGGCAGTATGTAGGAGACTGTGAGGAAGAGTGGGCCCCTGGCTGGGTCAGGGGTAATTTCTAGAGTGAGGGTTTGGGTGCCATAGTCAAGCTTGCGGGCAAGGAGCGCTTGGCTTATAAGGGTGTCCTGCATGTAGATTGCACACCCACCACCACGTTTACCAACTCGGTCTTCCCTGAGCATGGTGTATCCAGGGAGGGAAATAATGGAGTCGGGAGTTGTTTTGGAGAGCCAGGCATCTACTAACGCAATAATATCAGGTTGGTGTTGTGCAACCCAGCACAGGAGTGTGGTGGATTTCTTTAGAAGACTGCCTATGTTCAGTAATGCAACGCAGAGACTGGCTTCAGAGTGGGGTATGGGAGGGCTAGTTGGCATAGGTTCAGGGTTTGGGTGAATATTCCCAGAGAACAGTAAGAACAGAGTGATTAATCTAATTAGGGGACGGTGGAGACAAGAACCCTTAGTGATATGCAGGTTTGTTTTAGAAATAGATAACAATAGCGATACATGCAATTAACAGAAAGATAATTACGTAGACATATAGATAGAGAGAGAGAGACACAGACAGACAGGCAGAATAGGAATGGCAGTGAAGTATTGAAGTGACACCACCCCACCCCCACCCTGCAGACGAGGACATGCATTGGAGTATGCCTTTGGGTCATTGCCCATAACTCTCAATCCATTTCACCTCACCCTACCCTGCAGACATAGACAAGAGTCGAAGTGTGCATTGGGGGTTTCAAACTTTATACTCACCCCATTCTATAAGCAAGCAATAACACATGACAAGGTGTGGGTTACATGCTGATAAGAGCATGCCCAGGTGTGTTATAAGGCATGAGGCGTTTGCGTTGAGTGCCTTATGCACCTGGGCATGCTCTTATCAGCACGTAACCCACTCCTCGGAGTGTGTTGTGCTTATAAAATGGGCTCTTAGTAAAGAAGTATATTTAATAAAAAATGCAGATGTGTATATAAAAAAAGTCAAGAAATATGATTATGTAAGTGAAAAAAAAAGTAGTCCCTGTCATTGTGTTGCAATAGAGCTTTTTCATTGAAATTAAGTACAGGAGGCTGGTGTTTCTAGTACCCCCCCCCCCATATTTAAAAATAAATGTGGTCTAATTTTTGATGTATGTTTTTCTTTTCTTTCTCTTTTTGTTGATTTGCATCATTTTTTTTTTTACATTAGACAGTTTGTGTAGCAGCGAGAGTGTCTGTCAGCAGCTGATGTAGACTGTTGTTTTCAGGTAGGTGTCTGTGAGGAGGTAGAAACTGATTTTTTGTTTCCTGCTGACTGTAATGGGGTGCAGTGCTGGAGAGGAATTTATTGGTGTGTTTTTTCTTTTTTTTTACAGAGCTGCATTGTGTGGCAGCGAGCATGTCCATCGGGAGCTGCCAGAGAATGTAATTTCCGGGTTCAGGCTCTGACAAGATTTGAAGTTGTTTTGTTGTTTTTAAACTGACTGATGAGATATGAAGTTGTTTTGTCATTTTGAGGTGACGGGAACAGGGTGCAGTGTTAGTGAGGAATTTATGGGTTGTTATGGCTCCTGTTTGAAGAAAAGGACGGAGTGGGGGAGAATCCAGAAAAGGTACAGAGCATGCGTGTGTAGTAAACCCAGTATTCAGTTTTTTTTGCATTGGGACAGATGGATTGAGCAGCTATGAACAACAGTCTGAGTGAGTGAAAATGTACAGGATAGGAAACATTGAAGATTTTTGGAACTGTGTAGGATTGTGCTATGGGCCGTCTGTGTATGTCAAGGTCAGGGGGCAGATCGACAGTGTGGAGCAACTCGTCTAATTAGCATGGCACAGAGCTGCAGGTCATTTTTTTTAAACAGGATGGTGTTGGGGACAGTGATATTTTTGTGTGGTGTGGTCAGCTTGGCAGAATTAGTGATGGTTGGCACAATACATGCTGATAAGGACAAGGCTAAAATTAGGTTTTAGCCAATCAGCACTCTAGATTTTTTAAACCCATTTTATAAGGAAATATACTGAAATGGGTACAGTATAAGAGAATGTTGTGAACATTGGGGTTGAAGAGTCAGAGGCACACCTCAGTACCTGTCACTGGCTGCAGGGTGGGGATGGGGGTGGAATGGCTTGAGCATTACTGTTGACAGTCCCAAGTCACACCCCTGATGCCTGTCAGTCCCTACAGTGCAGGGTGCTACGGTCAGAAACCCTAATGCCCTGGGCGTTTCTTGGTATTTGCACTCCAAGTTTTCTGCATGGGCTTTTTGTGACCCCACCGCATGAATAGCGACACTATCAGTTCATTAGCCGAAAGGAGATTTTGCACAGCGACTGTGCCATTTGGCACCACAGGTGCAAAAACACATTTTGAACAGGATGTAAAAAAATGACAGCTGTACATTTCTTGCTTCAGTAATTGCTCAGCACATCTGTTGCGTGACCTGCTTATTGACATTTTATATTTGCTAGGCAATGTACTGCTGCTATGTCTGGGGAAGTACCTTTCCTATGTTGCAAGAACAGCCTCAGAGGAACACACACACCCACATACACACACACACACACACACACACACACACACACAGCAGAACACAGCTGCAAAATGATTAGATTGTCTACAAGCACTGTTTTCCATGCAAGACACAAGCAATTGAATCAAAAGCACACACAAACACATACACATACACACCAGAATACAGCAGCAAAATGATTAGATTTGTCTACAAACACTATCTTCTATGCAAGTTGGAGCACGGGGGGGCATTAAAGCCAGAGATTAGTTATGGTCCATGACATAACCACATGGTCAGACTATTAAATATTTTAAAATAAACATAAATGCAAAAGTAACCATTCCAAGAAGAAAATGCAAACTGTGACACTTAACAGTTATAGGGTAAGTTAGCACATTTGGACTAATTTACTCCATATGCATCTCAGTTGCCAAGAGGTCCTGACCATGTTCACCCTTCCTCAAGCCAAGCCAGCTACAGTATGTCTAGCAATAACATGGATGGAAAAATTATGCCATATTTTCAACAAGAAGTTAGCATTTTAAAAAGACAGTGCTATAGACTGAGAAGCAGCTTTTGTAGGTGCAATCATGCTAGCCAAGATTTGTTCTGGTTGCATTCCATAAGGCTAACCAGTGGGAGAAGTAGGGGAAGGGATAGAAATCTAAAAGAGAACCATTTAACCCATTTGTGATTTAAAGTTGCATGACAGAAATGCAGCTTCCAGAACTGGACACCATATTCCAAATGAGGCCTCACCAGTGATCTACACAGTGGCATCACCACCTCCTTCCTTCTGCAGGTAATACCTCTCCCTATGCACCACAGCATCCCACAGGCTCTTCTCACAGCTCTGGTACATTGTTTAGCCACCTTTAGGTCATCCAATATGATTACCTCCAAATCCTCTTCCATTTTGATGACCATCAGCCCCCTTCCCCCGTAATCATTCCCTGGGTTCCTGCAACCCTTCATTATTCAGCAGGCAGGTGTTCCCAGGGTGGATGGAACATGCATCTAGGAATAGGGAGGAGATATCTCATTATTTCTACCTTTCCTAGGTTGCAAGAACAGCCTCAGAGGAACACACACACACACAACAGAACACAGCTGCAAAACAATTAGATTGTGTACAAGCTCTGTTTTCCATGCAAGACGCAAGCAACTGAATCAAAAGCACACACACACACACACACACACACACACACACACACACACCAGAACAGAGCAGCAAAATTATTACATTTTTCAACAATCACTATCTTCTATGCAAGTTGGGGCACTGGGGGGTTAAGGCTGGGGATCAGTTATGGTCCATGACATAACCACATGATCAGATTATTAAATATCTTAAAATAAACATAAATGTAAAAGTAACCATTTCAAGAAGAAAATATGGACTGTGACAATTAACAGTTGTAGGGTATGAAACTGCATGTTTAACTGTAAAGACAATTAAAAATGTATTTCTAATTGCATTACTAACACCAATGCTTTCAACATTTTGAAACTACTAAAAAGACAAACTACACACCAGGACACAGTGGAAAAATGATTAGATTTGTCTACAAGCACTATCTTCTATGCTGGTTGAGGCATGGGGGGGGGGGGTAAGGCTGGAGATCAGTTATGGTCCATGACATAACCACATGGTCAGAATAGTAAATATCTTAAAATAAACATAAATGCAAAAGTAACCATTTCAAGAAGAAAATGCAGACTGACACTTAACAATTGTAGGATAAGTTAGCACATCTGTACATATTTGCTGCATATTCATCTCAGTTGCTAAGGGGTCCTGACCATGCTAGCCCTTCCTCAAGCCAAGCTAGCTACAGTATGTCTGGCAATAACATGAATGGAAAGATTATGCATATGAAAACGCATTAATTATGCTGTACATACCCTAAGACTCAAAGTGTGTCTCATTTGGCTGCCATGATGTCCGTGATTAATCTGAAACAAAAGACAATGTAACAAGACATTGGCCTCCACAAGAAAGCTATTAAACAATAGAGTAAACTGCAGTCTGGGAAGATTGCCTGGGACAAGATGCAATAGAAAAAACTGAATAGCAGAATCCAGGGAGTGTAAAACAACCAGGAATGTTAACATCCTGTTTCTAGTGTCCCTGATAAAATAAAATAAAAAATACAGTTGAGATTTTTTTTAATGTCTACCTCATCAGAATAGCTTTTAAAATCACCAATTGTTTTCTTGTTCAATGGTTTCCAATACATACTTCTCAAGCTTAAAGGAAGAAAATGCATTTTATCATCAAAGTCACTGTTTACCAAGTACTGTGCCCATGATTAAAATAATTTGACCCCCTCCGCCCAAAAATGTGCCCTCACATGACACTGCATATGTAAGTGTAAAGACAATTAAAAAAAATATTTATAAATGCATTACTAACACCAATGCTTCATGATTAAAATAATTTGAACCCCATCCCCCAAAAATGTGCCCTCACATGAAACTGCATGTTTAACTGTAAATGAAAATATATATATATATATATATATATATATATATATATATATATATATATATATTGAATATGGTAAACAAATATTGTTAATCCCAAAAGCTGAACTTTGTGTTACATAGAAACATAGAAACATAGAAGTTGACGGCAGATAAGGACAGCAAGGCCCATCCAGTCTGCCCATGTTTTTAGTATATAAATGTTTAAGAAAAACCTGTGGCTCTTTCAACCTAAATCAGAACGCTGTGTCTGTTGTTTTCCTTGGGAGCTGTAGTTTCACTCCTTAATTACTCTTTCCTTCTGATGTACCAGGTGGCTCTGATAATCATTTGTTCCAAGGGGTTTTAAGTCAATTTGAAGGCATTAAGTGCCTTCCATTTTCCTAGACTTAATAAAGGCATTAAGTATCTTCTTTTCTCCTAGTCCTTAATAAAATGCAGGGACTCCACAGATTTGTTCTGTTGCTTCTTACAGGTCCCAATCTAGTGTGTCTTGTTCCAGCATGATAGAGCCACTTCATGCCCCCTCACATGAATCAAAAAAAAGTGAGGGGTTGATCTATAGGAGCTTCTCAGAGGAGGTGGAGGTGGATCTTACTCCCTCCAAAAAATGAATGCTGCCTCTCACTACTCAGGTTCTAGTTCTTACACCACCCATTTAAGGAAGAAAACAGTACCCTGCAACCATCGACTAACATAAAAACATATTTATTTGAGGGTGGAAAACATTTCTTGGAGGAGGGTAAGGCAGAGGAGACTATTTACACCTTCAGTCAGTTCCATGGACAGAAAACATGACATCACTCCTTTTGTACATGCAAAACATCAGCAGGATCTGCCTCCTGCAGCTGTAAAAATGAAGAAGAGTCAATCAAACATAAAAGTGAGAAAAAAAGGGTGGTTGTAACAATCTACACAATACAACATAAACATGATTTCAACATGATGTTTGCCAGAGATAGCCATGCTGTGCTTCAAGGTACACCCTGGGTTGATTACAATACATCTGGACATATTTGTCCTATATAAATGTGCTGGCATATCTACCACAAAATAAAAATGCATATAAAGTAAATAACAGTAAGCATGCTCTTCAGTAAACATGTACCACCATGATTTTCTTTTTATTGCAGGACAAACCATGCCACAGAATCTTGGCACTTCGAGGTGCTCTGCCTCTTCCTCAGGGAATCCCAGTAAGGCCTGAAATGTGGCTGCCTAGTATCTCAATATGTTGGGTGTTCCATCCAGGTAACAGTGGCTTGGCAGCTGGAGTTAGGATGCATGGCCATTGAAGCTGTGGTGGTGCTGTTACATGGTAGTGCTCCCAACTTGGAGCAAACAGCATTGGATTACATCACAGCACCTAACCTGGGCTGGGCCAGCCAGGGAGCTCTGCCCCTCCACAGAGGTATGGTGTGTATGTGTGTGTGTGACCTGATCAGACATGCCCTGCATCAGTGGTAGGTGGGAGGTGGGAGAGGCAATGGGAAAAGAGAAAAACTGTTTGAAAAACACTGATGGCAGTGTGACAGTTATCCCTTCACAGGCTAAGCACCAACAGCAAGGCACCCTCCTTCCTGCCTGGCTTGAAGAGCCCTGATGACTCCACAATGGTGGTAATCAATTGGACTTCCTGAGGACAGGGTGAGTAACTAGGTATTGAGGATAATAGTGTTGGGGACCGACAGGCTAGATTCAGCTTTGGGGAACTCCATGTCCGTCCCACAAAAGGCAGGTCATGGGAAGGGGCACTGGAAAACTGCACACACAATTTTACCACAATATTTACAATTTTCACTATTCTCCTTGCAAAATCCACAATTTCTTGCAATTCACTGAATTTTTTACTGTAATTGTATAAAAATACTTAAATTCAAGGAAAGAAGACAGCCCAGTGGTACAGAGGGCAGGTGCAGTGAGACACCTTACTTAGCACCACACTGGTGACCCAAGTTCTGGAACAAGCTCCAGTTGCTGGGGGCTGGTGGAGGGAGAGGGCAGGTTAATGGAGTCAGTGTGCAACAGGTAGCTGTCCTCTCTCAAGCAGGGGCAGTTCACCTTTCCAGCTCTTGGGTGCCACCAGATGGAGACCTTGTGGTAGTGTTGACTCTACAGGGGGCCAGACATATGTCTGGGTGAGTGGAAGGAGGCCATGGTTTCAGAGCATATGTGCTCCTCCATTTGCATGTGCTTCTGTACCACACTGCAGCACCGGGACTGTGGGAGAAAATATAGGAGAAAAATTAAATGGGTCCAGGCTTCATGAAGCCCTGCCCGAAGTGCCATGGCCTGTCCTACTGCTCTTGCTTGGTAAGTAGGGAGAATTATGGATGAGAGTCATGGGGAGAAGGATGGACCTCTATTCCCTGGCCCCATCATGGGGGAATTCATGGGGAAAGCCCCCCAGAAGGACAGAGGTAGCAGGATGGCCGATGGCGCCTGGGGACAGGGTTAAATAACTGTCCAGTCAGCCCGAAAGGAAAAAGAAACCTTTATAAAAAAAATGTTCAAAGAAAGATACTGAAACATGATAACAATTTGGTACACAGACTTGGATTTGGCCAAAACAATATAGTGTTAGCAGAGGAGGTGGCCAATGGGACTCTGCTCTCATCTGATTCATTGCCCTGGTTTGGTATCAAAATCCTCTGGCCATGCATAAGTAGACTTAAGAACGTAAAATCAATGTTGAAGCAGACTATTAGAAAACTTTTTTTCTGCCAAACAGACTAAAGCTATAGGTGTGAAAAAGTCTGCAAATTGCTCCATGCACCTAAATGGAGCATTAACTACATTGCTTATTTTTGAGTGGTAGGGTAAGTTTTACTTGTATACATACTTTCATTGCAAGTAAATTTTGACTCAAATGTCTTTTATTTTTTTATGAATGTTTAGTTGGGTGTGCCTATTGGGGCATTGATGTCCCTTTTCCATGGGAACACTGAATCAATTACACACAACAATCAAACAGCACTTTGTCAATGTACCCATTCAGATCACAGCCAAATTTTGGCATAATCAGAAGGGGGTGATCAGTGAGACAAAACATATATTTTGCCAAACATATGACATGCTGTAGTATTAATAACAATCATTAAAAAATACAGGATACTGAGACAATGTTCAACAGGCCACAATATGAGCCAGAAAAGTAATCAAAGTCTAAAAAATATCCCATTGATTCATCACCAATTACAGGCACAAAGGCTGTACTCCAACAGGATAACTTTAAGACCTTTCTAAAACCACCAAGTGACAAACAGTCTTGAAGTGCAGAAGCTAAGGTTTTCATTGTTTAAGGTGAAGAGATGGCAAAGGACCACATACTCCTCCCTAACATATGACTTTCTCCCTCCTCATTTATGTGTAGATGTTATACGACTTGTATATAAAACCTGTAACCCAAATGCCACTGTATGCTCCTTGGTTTCCACATGTATGTGTAAATATTACATTTCTTGTATGCAAAACCTGTTAATCAAATGCCACTGTTTTCCCCTTTCTTGCATTAGAGTGTACGTATCAGGTCACTCCTTATACTGTATTTCTTTTTGTCATTTGAACTTTGTGTTCTTGCACATCTATCAAGTTGCCCTTGACAGGACCTTTTTGTAAATGAGCATGTTCTATGGAGTTTTCCTGACAATAAACTTGAAACACAGGATCTAACTCTGAGTAACTCTGCTTACAGCTGTTTTTGTTAAATTTAATTCTGTTCTTCTCTAGCACGCTAGCCAATGTATAAGTCATATTTTGCTTTTCCAAGTGTTATCACATGTTTAATGAACTGAGGAAATATGGTTAGAGTGTTAGCTCTCAGCGTGAAAGTAACAATTCTTAACAGGTTAAAGTGTTACAGCTCCTCTGTGATTTAATTCTCCTTGTACTATTCTACACTGGTTCTGCTCTTGCCACTAGTCCTTTCGTTTTCATTTTCACCTGGTCTCACTGCCCTCAGCTTGAATTTAACCCCTGCTGTACAGTGTCTCTACCGAGGTCTTTGTTACTACCCCTAATCTCTCCCTGCTTAACCTTCCTTTGTTTCACTCCTCTACTGGTGCCATTGCCTCTTCCTGCCTAATCTGCTGTGAGGCGCTGCTAAAGACTGCTGTCATCCTTCCCCCTACTGCTCTGGCCAATTCCCCTGCTTTGTAATCCACCCACCGATTAAATACATCACTCTCCCTTGGCCATATAACCGCTGTCTTTTTTCTCCTTCTCCCCTTAGCTCACCCCCTGACAAAGGCGCCGTGCTGCCACAAGCAGCCCGGTGGGTCTCCACGCACCACAGACTGCTTCCTTGCTCCTGCCCACTGCTCCAAGAATGGAAGGAAGGTATGCAGCTTTCAAACTTCAGATGTCTCCTCGCTGATTGGCTGGAATGTTTTGGCTCAGCCTGGCCATTGGCTGCCTGGACTCTCATTAATTTTTACAACTCCCCGCTTTACTCTTGCCTCCCTGATCTGGTTTAAAAGTATCTCTAATCTATCTCTTACTTAGTTTCTGCTTACAGCCATTTTGCTAAATTTAATTCTGTTCCACTCTAGCATGCTAGCCAATGTATAAGTGAAATTTTGCATTTTCATGTGTTAGCACATGTTTAATGAACTGAGGAAATCTGTTTAGAGTGTTAGCTCTTAGAACGAAAGTAACAATTCTTAACAGGTTAAAGTGTTATAACTCCTCCGTGATATACTTCTCCTTGTAATATTCTACTCTGATTCTAATGCTGCCACTAATCCCTTTTTTCATTTTCACCTGGCCTCACTGCCCTCAGCTTGAATTTGACCCCTGCTGTGCAGTGTCTTGGCCAAAGTCTCTGTTACAACCCCTAATCTCTCCCTGCTTAACCTTCCTTTGTTTCACTCCTCTACTGGCTCCATTGTCTCTTCCTGGATAATCTGCTGTGAGGTGCTACTAAAGACTGCTGTTTCCCTTTCCCCTGCTTTTCTGACCAAGTCCCCTGCTTTGTAATCTGCCCACCGATTAAGTACACCATGCTCCTGCGGCAATTTAACCCATCTTTTTTCTCCTTCTTCCCTAAGCATCAGCCCCTGACAAGGGTGCGCTGCTGCTCTGCTGCCACAAGCAGCCCAGTGGTTCTCCACCTACCACAGGCTGCCTCCTCACTCCTGTCCATTGCTCCAAGCAAGGAAAATCCCCTTTAGCGCTGTGTGCTGGCTCCCCACCCTCCTTGAGCAATTACTTTTATAGGTGTGTGTGTTCACCTGATACTGAGGCATAGCTTTTTTCTAAGTCCCTAATCCTCTATCAGCAGCTTATACCACCCTCCCGCTAGGGGCACATTCTTTTTTTTTTCCCAATTGTTTAACCAGGTGAGACACACTAAGCTGAAAATGTGTTTACAGGTGCAACCTGGGAGCACAGGGAAGTTAAGTGACTTGCTTAGGGTCACACAGTATGCAAGTGGGGGCTGTGGGATTCAAACTCAGGTCTCCAGATTTGCAGCTCAGAGCCTTAAACCACTGCGCTATTCTGCCTCCCTTCTTCTTTGCTCTTCAGCAAATTGTCCTTGCTCCAAACCCTGGAAGTCAGCACAGCCAATTCTGTGTGCTGTCTACACTCCCTCTGAGCTGGGCTAAGCTGTATCCTAAGGCATATTCTGCCTTTCTATCCTACTTCTAAATTACTATTTCTGCCACATCCTCTCTCCCTTTTCTTTAGCTTCCCCCTCATCATGCAATCACTATCACCCTGCTTTCTCCTAGTATTCCTCACCTCCCTAACTCTCCTTCTACCCACTTATACCCCGTCCCCACCTCCTCATTTGCACTCTTTTTCATCCTTAATACTTGTTACTGCATAATTATTGCTTTTATGCACCATTTAATTGTGTTGTTCCCTACTGTTTATCTCTGTTTACTTTTGCTGTGTTACACCCTTAAGTTTATAAGAAACAGAACCTTTGTAATTGAACCTGTGGTTCAAAGGTATTTTGTAATCCTAGTAGTGAATAAATAAAATAAATAAATAAACAAATAAATTAAACATTTGATGTTGTAAGATTGCCAAGCTTTTATTTATTACAATATTATTGCATAATTTTAGTCTCCTTGTAATGAACATGGACCGAAATAAACTGCATTAATGTGCCAAACATCCACCACAAAATGCTACAAAATCACTAGCATCGAGGACGTTTCTGGGCCAGTCATGGGCCAGTCTCAGCTCAGGTTATAAAACTTTATTTTACATCAAAGAAATACAAAATCACACATACTCCCATAATGCAAAGCATCATAGGCTGCATATGCAAATCACCACAAAATATTATTCTGGAACAACTTTAAGCAGAACTGCATGGTGCCAAAAGGCCTCTCATACAGTGTGCGAAGGGTGCCAACAGAAGACAGAGACATGTGTTTTGTCCTACTAGGACTCATCAATGTGCCTTGTCTGTATGACAACCAATTTTATATCGGTAAAAAAACATGCAGGGCATAATGCTACTGCACATGGTACACTAAATGATTACTCAAAATTACCCTTTTTTGCTCAGAAATGCACAAAAAAAACTTTAAAATGGAAAGGGTGCTTACATATGCGCTGACTAAACCTTTGCAGGCATCTGGGAAGATAAGATATAAATTAAGCATTTAAGGCTGTGAAATTGTTAAAGCTAATGTTCATTACAATCGAAACCACCATTTTAGACTCCTTATAATGAACATGGGCTGAAACAACCAAACAGGCTTAACAGACAAAATTCCACAAAATCACTAGCATCGAGGGCTTCTCTGGGCAGTCACTGGCCAGTCTCAGCCCAGGTTACAAAACATTATTTTACATCTTTTCCTCCCATAAATAGCCACACAGGGCATAACCTGCAGCACATGTTACACCAAACAACTGCTCATAAGCACCAGCCTTTACTCAGAAATGCATACAAAAATCTAACAATTTCTTTATTTTTTCATTATCTGTTACATAATTTATCCAGAGTACTATTGTATTACAGTATCTATCTATTACATTTTACTCCTTCATTGGGCTCATTACCAGCCAGGCTCCAGACTTATCCCCCCCACCCAGCTGTGGAAATTCCATTTTATAATACTTTTCCAGCTCACTTATCCACTACCCTCCATTCAGTTGTGGAAAATCTATTGTTTAATGCTTTTTTATTAATCTAGCAAACATACCCCGCAACACACATACTTCTTCAGAGCACACATAGGTTTTCTGTGGAACCTCCATTTTTTGCCTGCAATACCTTGTAGCTCCTTGGAATCTGTTGAATGCTTAGCAAGCCACTTTTGCCCTTTCAACATACCCCCCAGACAAACAGCCCTTTAAACAAACAGTTCTATTTAGTACAAACTCCGATATATTTTTGTTTGGTTCATAATGCTTAATCCCCTGTACTAAGGTACATACTAAGGAAGACAGGAGCAAGAAAGGCAGTTAGCCCATTATTGCTCCTGTCAATTCAACCATAATATGAGAGATTATAGCCATCTAATAAATATGAATCTAATTCATGTTTGAATTCTTGTTTGATTTTCCTGATAACTACATCTGTTGGAAGTCTATTCCAAGGATATACAACCCTCTCGGTGTAGAAAGCCTTCCTTCCTTCTGTTAGTATGGAATTTCTCTGGTCTTAACTGTAGGGGATGGCCTCGAGTGCCTTGCCTGTCATCCTTGAATTCAAAGTCCATCTCACTGAACAGATATTCCTCCTGGGTAATGTCATAACATAACAAGGGAACAACATAACATCTCAATCTCCTGGTCTCTAGGGGCATTCATTTCAGTTTGGTTAAACGGTCATTGTAGGATAGGTGTCTAGTATTATGTACCATTTTCATAGCCTGCCTTTGAACTTTTTCTGTCTTATGTATATCACCTTTGTTTATAGGTCCCCACATAGGTCTCACATAATCTAGCAGTGGCCTAACATATGGCCTATTCAATAACATAATAACATCCTGATTTCTGCTCCTGAAGTTTGTTTTGATGGTACTGTATATCAGAGTCTGTTGGTCTTATCCACTTGGGCTGTACAGAGTGATTTTGAAGTTAGGTTTTCATTTATTGTAGCACCCAAGTCCTTCTCATCTTCAGATTCTCTGATCTCTATACCCTCCAAAGAATACTTAAACCTATTGCACTGATTTCCAAGATGTATTATGCAACACTTGTCATTATTAAACCACATACCCCTTTTGCTAGCCCAGTTCAGGATGTGGTTAAGGTCAGCTTGTAGCAATGCCCTATCCCCTTCAGTTTGTGCAGCCTCTGCAAGTTTAGTGTCATCCATCTACTTGCATGTCCAATTTGACAAATTTTTGCACATGTTGGATATAAAGACCAGGAACAACACTGGCCCCAACACCAATCGGTGTGGGACATCACTAGTTACAGCCTTGGAAGTTGAGAAATACCCATTTATGAAAAGAACTTGTGATCTATCACTTAATCAAGTGCATATCCATTCCACTATCCTGCGATCAAAATTCAGGTTTACCATTTGCTTTATGAAGACCCAGTGGGGTACCATATCAAATGCTTTGGATATGTCCAAGTATATGCAATCTACAGATGTTCTATTATCCAATGCAATTATATCTTTTCATAAAATAGTACCTTGCTGCTTGTTTTTTTTTTCCTTTAAGCAACATCTCCCTTCTCCAGTGCAAACCCAAAAATCATGTTCAAGAGATGCTTCCTGAATGCTGGCTGGCTCACAGAACATGTTCATTACAGTAGAACACTGAAGGGAGCACTTAACTTGCAGGAGCCACAAGCAGTGAAGAAAGGAATGCTGAACCACAAGTTCCACAGCTTTACAGCCTTGTATCATGATAAAAGTGTGTGCTGAATTGTACTTCCGGTTCTCGAGTTTCTGTACTGCTTCCGAACCGCACCTTACAGTACATTTGTCAAGTTAGGACACCAGAGGGGGCAGTATTAAATTAACAAACTGGGGACTTAAACAGAAAAATCTAGTTAAATAAACTACTTGGCCACAATGGAGGATACCAGATCATGTATCATTACAGGGGACTATATCATAATTGTAATGCTCTGCAAAATTGAGCAAACACTGTTTAAAACCAGTTTAAACAAAGGACACCACATGTAGTGAATATAAGGGGGCAAGATAAAAGCAAAAAGAACTACAGTTGTTTAAGGAGTGTTCAGAGTGAATGAATTATTCACAACTAAGTGCCAGACTGGCAGGAATGTCCCAAAATGAAGCCCTGTTTAGGGGAGTGAAAAGGCACTTGAAGGTCCACAGGAAAAAACACACATACTGTACAAAAAAGTTTGATGTTATATGCACTGATATCTTTTACTATAGAACTACAGAACAGAGGTGAAGTAAGAACAAATACTTTTTAATATACTGATTGGCAATGTACAGAGGATATGAATCTCTCCAGTACTGTACACATAGCCATATATACAGTACATTGTAAGCAATAAGTGACAGTGGGATGTTGGTTGTCATGAGGAGTTAAATACGTGCCCCAGGTGCATAGTAAGGCACAAGGTACTTAAACCATTGCCTTTCTCCACATGGAAGTGCTTGTAATCTATGACAATAAACATCTGGAGTGTCTTACTGTGTTTATAAAATGGGTCTGGCAAGTAAAAAAAAAAAAAAATTAACAAAAGACAAGAAATAGGTTACCATAGCTGCAAAGTACTTCCTCTGACTGCTCTCTTACACTGGGAGAAGCTAAAATGGACTGGTATATGTTGTCTTTTGTAGAGAAAAAAATATATATTTTTTGTGCACTGCTTCGTACTATCAAATGGAAGGTAAAGGCAAATTACAGAGTTCAGATCTTAAAAAAAAGTGTCTGTTAAAAGATGGTTGACTTGCAGGATTAGATTGTAGGGAGGTAATGATCATAGTGGTTTTTCCAGGCTGTGCTTTCTGTTGAATGGGCAACCTTATTCTTGGCACTATAGCTAGAATCTGGGGCATTAGGGTGATCTTGGAAAAAATAATCAATTTAATCCCTCAATCTTATGTGTAGCTGGCCTGGTGGTGCTGAGGGTTGAGGCGCTGGATGCCACACCTTGCACCACGCCGGCAACCCAGGTTCGGGATTGAGCCCGGGTTGCTGGAGGTCAGCAGGGGAGGGAGAGGATTGAGCATCCAGAGGACAGCTGTCCTTTTCCAGGGAGTTACAGGGGTCCCTGTTTGGTGCTCTGCTGATCTCTGGCAGAGGCTGGGAATGCAGCAGGCACTGAGGAGTAGAGAGAGAGGGAATTGGGGAGTGGCTGACATCAGTTATGCCTTGAAATCAGGGCACTAGCCACTCCCCGGGGGAAAACAGAGAAAATGCCTCTTGGCTCCGATGGAGACGGAGCACCGGAGCTTGCCCCTGATTTAGGGCTGCCCATCTGACATCCTCCTGACTGATGTTACTGCAGTGTCGGGCATTGGGGTCTGCCCCGTCCCCACCCAGAGGGTACAACTGAGGCTACAAGGGCGATGGAGGATGGCCAGGTAAGGTGTGTGCCTTAGGAGGATGACTCCATGTGCTCCAGAGGAAGACCAGACCTGAGGGGGCGTGAAGGAGGCATAAATAGTAAAAAAAAAAAAAAATCTTATGTGTAAAGTATAAAACTTTATTTTTAAACAGGTTGACATATTTGGGACAAAGCCTATTTTCAGACATATTTTTGTAATGCTCAAACAGTTACATCAGTATATCCTTCAGGGACTGGACACTGGGTGACAGTAAAGGTAATCATTTTTATTAGAGGAGTATGTGTTATATAGAAAGCCACAGGCACAGCAGTAATTGGCCTTGTTTGATGATTGCTGTATCATATGGGTTTGTCTAAAAACAAAAGTGAATTAGCAGTAGTTGAAAATGTACTTGCCGGTGACTGTTTTTAAAAAAATGTAATTGAGATTTGGTGGTTGGGCAGAACAGTTGTGTGGAGTCATAAGTGGCAGCCTTTGTGAAAGGGCTGTAGATGTAAGCTGCAGTGGCAGTAGTAATTGTGTAGTACAGGGGGAAACCTGAGGGATTCAGAGAGGGTACATTAAAGGTCAGTAAGAAAAAAAAGAAGGAAAAGAACCTTACTTGTTTGTTTGAAATACTGTAGTTGGTATTTGTGTTGGGTGGTGGTGGGAGGTTATAAAATGTACTATCGTGTGTTTTTATAAGTAATGGCATATGGTAGTTTGGAAGTTTTTACATTACCAACGCTGATGCCAGAATTTTTCTTTTCCCAAAGTTTCTGGAAGGCATGGATATCTGGGCACACTGGATCCTGGTTGTAGAAAAATACCTGCTACACTGGTTGTAACTCCATAAAGGCAAAGGCCAGGTACTCTGCTGGACCATCAGGACACAACCAATTCTCTACCCTCTTTATAATTTATTTTAACCATTCAAGGAGTTTTGAAACTTCAGGGCTATAAGGGAGCAACACAGATGAGTATGAATAGATAGGCCATTGACAGGGGAAAGGCCTATGGCACATTCGTAAGGTAAAAAGAATGGGCAGACTGGATGGGCCTTACGGTCCTTATCTGCCATCAACTTCAGTGTTTCTATGCAACACTAGGCCACTTGAGGCACAAAGGCTTCTGTCTGCCCTTTTTAGCAGCATGCCTTTTTTATGAGTCCCAGACCTCAGTATTTCTGCAGGACCCAGTTGATTAAAATACTGGCAGGGTACCTGCTTGGAGCCTACAGCTCCACATTCACTATCCTGGCTTGCCAACACTGCTTTGGTTTGGTGTCAGTGGTGCAGAGGGAAAGGTACTGTACCTCTTTTCTTTTAAGAAAAATAGCTCTTTTGAATCTAACTAGGGCCACCAAGCATTAGTTTAATATTTTAAAATAATATACTGTACATGACTGTGGAGCAGAACAAGGGCCTTCATTGTTGTCTGTCCAAGTGCTTTTTCTGGTGCTGGCAGGACAGCTAAAGTTTGTGAAGGCACCAAATTAGGCTTTCAGTTTACTTTCTCTGCTGGTTGCCCAACTCCCTGATTGTGGGCTCTGAACAGTCAAATCAGTGCACATAACTGGAGTGGGAAAGACTACCCCAGGACAGAGATGTGATGAAATTATATTTCACCAGCATAATTCGCAGTATGAAATATTTTGTTAAATTCTGCTGTTCTGCTAAATATTTAGAGGATGCAAAGTTTGCCTGTGAGTGGTGAAGTCTGCCATTTTGTGGGCAAAATTTTGCCATTTTTTGGGTGAAATTTCACATTCCATAACTACGAAAAGTGTTGCGAAATGCTTGATTTTCGTGAAATATTTTGTGTAACAAAATTTTGCAGTTCAGCCTATCTCTACCCAAGGACCCCAGAAACAGACATAAAAAGCTGTTGCTCTCCATCTTGACTGGCCAGTGCGTTGCTTCAGCGCTGGTGGTGCGGAGAGAGAGTGACTGGCTCCAAGATAGCCTGCATAGTGAGCTTTTGCCTGATGCCAACTGACTCACATAAAAAAGGCAGGTGCTTGAATTATTCTCTTCTCCCTCCTACTTTGATGTAGGAAGGGCAGCAGCACATAAATATCTTTGAACTCTCCCAGCATGGAGGACACACTTTAAAATACTACACAACCCTCCACTAAGGACATAACCAAGTCTCTAAGACAGGAGTTGCATAGACCAGGTTGTCTGCTTTAAGGGTGTAGATTACCCAATATGCAGATGTAAGGCCACACACCTCCCTGTTTCTAAGGTTATATGGTGGCATTTCTCGTTGTGAAGGGCATCCACCTTATACCATGAAACAATGTCTCTCTTTTGTTATCTACCTTTGCCACTATGGCTGAGGGGAAATGGGGGCAAGGGTAACCAGTGCAAATTTCTGGGGCACAACAAACTATAAGGCAACACAATAAACAGATGTACATACGCAGGAGCTGGGATCAAGCAGGATGTATTTATAAACTGTTATGGCGTCACTCAGCTTTAAAGGGCATTACCCTTGTCTTTGTGAGTTCTTCATCAGCCGTCATCATCAACATTCACATTCAGTTACTATGAGCTCCTAAACACAAGCATACTACACTGTCACAACCATGTTCCCTGTGCTTGCTCCCTTTGAACTAAAAGGGATTTCTACTGCTTCTATTTCATTGACTACAGGTCCCTTTACTCATCGGCATGTCTGAAACCCCAATACCATATATCTATTTTATTTACCAGGATTACCTCCTTTGACTTTAAAGGGGCATCACTATCACTGTCACATGTGTTGCTGTTACAACAAACCTTATAACCCATTTTGAGGTCCCAGGAGCCATGGCCACCCAATTCCATTTACATGTGGCATCCTCCCAGGCAGGGTGAGCACTAGCCTGGGGGGGGGGACAAACATGCTTGCGCATGTGTTAGTGTGTGTGCAAGTGACATTAGTTCAAATACAGTACATCAGCATTATGATCTACTCCTAACTTTAGTGCATGCAGTTAATTTGTCCATGTGTGTCCCCTTAATAGACTCCCAATGCCAGCCCCATCCTAGGAACTTACTGACCCCATCTTTTATCAATCTCCTTCCACCTGACAACATTCACCAATGGCACCTCCCTAGGGGGTTAAAGAATTATATTTGCCTTGGCCTTTAATTTCCCAAAGAGCAGTTCAGTGAAGATGAATTTACATATCTGCTGTCATCCATGTATAAAGATGATGTGGGTAGATCCTCACGGATCTCAGCCACCTCCTTTGGGTGACCCTATACTACGCCCATGTAAGGAAGAAAGGCTTTATTTTTAAGTACCCATTCAGTACGACTCAGGGTGCTGTTCAGGATACAGGCAAAATAAAATAAAATTATAAATAAATTAACAGCATATAAAATACAACATCAACAGATATAACAGCTGAAATTAATAAGATGAAGAAGATCACAAGATCCCAAAGGCTTCTCTGAAAAGATGAGCCTTCAGACCCCATTTGAAAGCTTCCACAGAGGAGGCCTCCCTTAAAGACCTTGGGAGCAGGTTCCACAGGACCAGTGCCGCAACCTCAAAGGAATGATCACCTGAGACTTTGAGCCAGGCACTGTGAACCAGTAGGAGGCCCTCCTTGGCAGAGGAGAGAGAGCGTAGGGAGTGGGCAGGAGTCAGGAGGTCCAAGAGGTAGCCCAGACCCATTCCGTATAAGGCTTTATAGGTGAGTAGACCCACTTTGAAGGAGATCCTCCACCTCACCAGCAGCCAGTGCAGACCATGCAAGATGAGGGGTCACATGGCAAGATCTCGAAAGGCCCATCAACAACCTGGCCACTGTGCTCTGCACCAGCAAAGTTAGTGCAGGACCCCTCCAATGACCCCAAGATATAGAGCACTGTAGTAGTTAAATCTGGATGTCATGACAGCATGCACTAGTGAAGACTGATCATCCGGGTAGGATTAAGTCTTTAATCTGGGCAGTGTTCCTAAGATAGTAAAAAACTATTTGGACAAAAGATGACACCTGAGCCTCAACTGTCAATCCACCACCTAGGGTCACGCCCAGATTTCTCACCTTCACGGATGCTGAAAGAGGGACTATACCAAGCATCAAGTTCATTTCGGCCCTCATAATATCTGCCTCCCTATAATGACCAGGCTCAGTAACCAGCATCTCCATCTTATCTGGACTGAACCTCAACCAGTTAGAGGACATCCAGTCCCGGATCTTGGCCAGACATTTATTTAACACCACAACTGTATCACGTGTCCCAGGGGAAAAGGATATATACAGTTGGGTATCATCTGTGTAACAGTGAAACTCTATACTGTAATGGCTGATGATCTCACTCAGTGACAACATATACACTGCGAATACTTGAGGCAGTATAGCGCAGTGGTCTAAGGCTCTGAGCTGCAAATTTGGTGACATCCAGCAGACCAGACCTGGGTTTGAATCCCACAGCTTTCACTTGCATACTGTGTGACCCTGAGCAAGTCACTTAACCTCCTTGTGCTCCCAGGTTGCTCCTGTAAAAAAGCTTTCAGCTTAGTGTGCTATACCTGGTTAAACAACTAAATAAAAAAAATAAAAAAAAAGAATAACATGGGTGAGAGGATTGAACCTAAGAGGACTCCACAGAGCAGGGGCTTTGGGCAAGAGGAGAAATTCCACATCACCACACTCTGCATCTTGCCTGTGAGAATGGACTCAAACCACTTGATGACAGTGCCGGTGAGCCCACAGAGCCCCCTTGGTTGATCCAACAACATTGCATGTTCCACAGTATCAGATGCTAAGGAGAGATTAAGGAGGTCAAGTGCTGACCATTCCCTTTGGTCTCAAGGCCGGAGGAGATCATTTTGCACCTTGACCAATGCAGTTTCAGAACTATGTCTGGTCCTAAATCATGACTGGAGGGACTCATAGATATCAAAGGCTGTGTGTTGTACCTAGAGCTGCAGAGTCACTATTTTCTCAATAACCTTACCCTAGAAGGGAGGTTAAAGACCAATCTATAACTAGCCACGATGTCAGGGTGGAGAGACAGTTTTTGCAAAAGGGGCTTCACCAGTGCCTCTTTTAAGGTGCTAGGAAATAGTTCCTCCAAAAGGGAACCCTGGACTATCTCGGCAAACACTGGCCCAACAGATTCAGTGTATCCCAACAGAAGATGAGTCGGACCCAGGTCCAGCTCACAATATGTGGGCTGCAGCATCAAAATCACTACACAGACCTCTTCCACCCCCACTGGTCTGAACTCGCTCCTATCTGGTTTCTGGAACGTTCTTCCTCACAGGCAGGACTTCTTCCAGAACCTTTTCCCACTATTTGATCTCTTACGTTGGCTTCTGCTCTGGGACCCCAGCCTACAAAGACCTCACTGGAGGGGATAGGTGTCACTCTGGACCCAGGGACATGCCACCATCCCTGATCCCACAAGTCCCCATTGTCTTGGTTGTAGCAGGAACACTGGGCTCTCTGCTGGTCTTCTGTCTTCCCCCAAAACCTCTCAGACCTTTAACTTGCTTTCGCCTCTTATTGGGTAAAGGCAGGCCTATGAATGTCATATTCTCGAAACCATATCCTCCACCCTCACCAATAACTATGGAGCAGCACAAAACTGGTTCCTTTCCAAAAAAACTCCTGGTAAATGAGAAAAAAAAACAAAGGCCATGCTATTTGGCTCAAAACCATTCCTCACAAAGGTTGCCAATACAAATGACACACTTCCGATAGAAACCTCAGCTGGATCTCCTCTTGATGTAGTATCCTCCTTCAAATACCTAGGAGTGACTCTTGATTCTTCCCTTACTTTTAATGCCCGCACTGTAAAAAGGGTCCATCAGAAGTTGGGGCAGCCTAATGGGTCAAACACCTCCTGACCCTCAGGGAAATCTCCTGCCTTTTCTTGACTATTGTTCTCCAGTTTTCTCTGCCACCTCTGCCTCACTTCTCTCTTGACTAAGTACCACGTATAACTCCATTTGTCGCTTCGTCCTCCAGGTTCCTTACTCCACTCATCACTGCTCTCTTTATCAGTCACTAGGCTGGCTATCCCTTCATGGCCGCTATGAATATGCCTTGAGCAAGCTAGTCAACACCTCACTCGGAAACTCTCCAAAGTCACCTTTATCACCAGTTCTTACTACCTATGTGACTACTCATTCTCTCAGAGACTCCTCCATTCCCCCCCCGGTAGTCCTCCATGTATCTACTGTCATGGGGAGTAAGTCCCTCGCTATTTCTGCCCCCTCTCTCTGGAACAAACTTCCACCTGTCATCAGAACCACACCCTCTCATCAGTCCTTCAAATTGCAACTGAGAGAGTGGCTAAAGTCCCAGGCCATCTGTGAGTGCTCCCTACACAACCCTCTCACCAAATAGCCTCTGTAGAAACCATACTGTATCTCTCGACTTACCGCCTGGATGCTGACCACTACTTTGCACCTCTTAGTGCTGCTTGCCCCTTCTTGGGTTCACATGGATCCCCATAAGGCATTTCCACCTTGCACTGTCACATATCCTGACTGATCAAGTGATGTGTGGATCTACGATTTGACCGCTCCACAAGTGATCAACCATGTATCTGAGACCCAGGCATGCACTCTTGTATTTGTTATGAAACTTGTGTGTTGGATTTGATGGGTATTGTTTAATTGCTGTTGATTTCATGCTACTCAGTGTATATTGCTCTCTCTGTAATGTAACTTGTGTCTATTACTTCAACTTTGTATTGTCTGCCACTGTATGGTCTGGGTCACAACTGAAAATGGTCTTTTGGATCAGCTTGCCTACCCGGTCACCAAAAACATAAATAAATAAAAATAAAAAAATAATATTCATGCCCACGTTTCCCACTTCTGTTTAAATCAGGAAGCTCTAGGCACAAACTATAGACACCCTGGGCTCGATTTTCAAATGGCCCCTAGATCGATGCAAGCTGCGGCAAACAGCAGCTTGCATTGAAGCCTGGTGCACCAGAAACCTTGCAACAGATTTCGGTACAGCAGGGGTCACAGCACCAAACTCCTCACAATTGTCACAACTGCTCCCATGCACCAAACACCTAGTGCATGGGAGGGGTTTGATGAAGGCTGCTGCCAACCCCTGGCAAGGGAACATGCGGCCCAAAGAATAATGTCCTGGTGCCACAACTGTCCAGCAGGTAGTGGGTCACTCACATTGGAACACAATACCTGTGACATGTGGCTGCCAATACATTACCATAAAGGCCCCAGACACTGCTAGCAGGGCTATTGATGGGCGTGGTGCCCCTTACTGGCAGCAGTAGAAGAGGTGCACCAATGAAGGGTGGGTGTGAAGAGCATGTAAGAATGACATACCATCCTACATGTCAATGATGACTAGTCACATGGACGACCTGGGCACTGGCATATGCTGTCATCACTCCTACCAGTTGGACCGTGCCACAGTAATGGAGCTGGCAGTCCCACTGCTCCAGAAAGACTGCAAAGGGCACTGCACTGGCCACCAGCAATGAGACACGCCACAGCATCCTCTGCAACGTGTGTCAGGGCACTCACAAGGGAGTAGCCCACCAATCACAGCACTGCCCTAGTGTCTCCAAACCATCAGGATGTGGAGGAGATGCAATGCCCCAGTGGGCCGTGACAGCCTGCCCATCATTCAGGCCCTCTGTGTGGGTGTCACTCTGAGCTACCACAGTGCCACAGGCTGGTGCTGCTGCTGATCCACAAGGGCTGCCAGGGGACTCCCTGACCACTGCAGTGACAGGCATTCTGCTACATGAGTGACCATACAGGTCACTGATTGGCTGGAGGTCATGGCACTGGTCCACATGCCTCATCTCCTGTGGGCAGTTGTTGGACTATGGGTGGGCACAATAAGTCAATTGCAAAAAAATCTGGCCTTGCGGGTAGGGGGTGACAGCCGTATTGTGGGTACTGTGTAATGTGCAGAACAGGCCACATAGTATCTGTATACAGTGTATTGCCTAGCTGAGTATGTAGACTTGCTGTATAGAGTGTGGACATGTGATAAGGGTTTCTGATGTACAGCTGGGGCAACTAGTCCATGGGTAAGTGAGTGGGCTAGATCAGAGCAGGGGCAGACTGGCAGACACTGTGATTGCAAAGCACCAGACCTTACTGCTAGGGCCAGGGCAGGTAAGGGACTACTGACCAGACACCTCCAGATGGAACCTCACAATTGCACAGTCGTAGTGTGACCACTCAGCTTTGCCATGGATCTCATGACCAGGGGAAGTGTGGAACTACCTTTGTGCTCTGTGGTACCCTGTGGACATGTACACAGCACTCTGGGTATGGCACACACACATTGGTAGGGCACACAGGGCATTGCTGTTGCATCAAGCGTGTCCTGGGTGTTGGTCACTGGCACTTGGGGGAGAGGTTTTTGTGCATACACCCTGTACATGGCCATACTACTGATATGCCAGGTCATCAGACATGTCTTTCACTGTTCACTGTGGTACAGCATGAAAAGCCACACTCACAGCCAAATGCCACCACAACCTGTCTGATTTTGTCCCTGTCTGTGTCTGATGTCCACGGTACTGCATCTGCCGCTGACCCAGGTGCATGGCTATGGACAGCGCAGCAGCACACACTTCCAGTGTGGTGATCTCTCTGGCACACCACCACTCTGCAGCCTAATTGTTTCACTGTCCTGCACTCCCCTGGAACTCCTGACCATAGTGCCAGTTGATGTCAACCATTGCCTGCGGTCCTCCATTGGGCTTTGCTTCACCAGACTCTGTGCATGTGACAGTCTTCCTGTTTTGTTCCCTGTGGCTGGTTTGGGTCCTCCTGCTGGGTGTTTTCCTAGGCTTACTTCATCTATGGTGGCACTTCTGTACCCTGCACATCTCTGCGCTGGTATTTCAGCCATTACTGGCAGCTTCCCCTGCACACCTGTGACAGACATGCATACCATGGCTTGCAGGTGTCTGCAGCCAGCAGTCATGGCCAGCACTGGCACATGGGCCGTTTGACCAGCTCTGGGTTGATCTAAGCCCTGGTGAGCACTGTGCCCATTGCAGCTCTTGTGGAATCCCAAAAACAGGAATGTGGCAGCACTGTAATGGTGCAAGCCCACATTCTCCAGGGTGCAGTCATGCATCTGCTGCAGAAAAGGTGCAAGCCCAGCTGGCACATGCAGCCCAGCTGGTGCAGACAGCATCTGAAAATCAGGGATGGTGCACAGTGCTGCGCAAGATGTCCCGTGTACCATTCCTAATTGGTACAAGCACCATGTGCCATTCCCTATCATTTGTAAACCAGCCCCATCTCCAAGCCAGGACCTACTAAAGAACATCTCTCAGGGTCAGGCTTTAGTCTTTGAGTGCTTCTCCAGTAACCTGCTTTCAGCTGGATAAAGAGAGAGAGAGACTGGTTATTCAAACTGGGTGAAAAAGAAGACAAAGAAAGAAGAAAAAAAAAGAGGAACGCAAATCAGAAAAGGAAGCAAAAGAAAAGGAAAGTATTCAGGAATTTTTTTGGTGTGTGTGTGTTTGGTATTTGGGGGCCAGGGTGGAGGCATCACGCCTTAAAATTAGACAACTGTCAGGTCTAGCAGGTAGGAATCTTTAAACAGATTTGTATAAAGGGATAGCACAAGATAGGACAACATTCAATTGAATAGAATGTTTGATTTTTTATTGAAATGGAACCAATGAGGGAGGACTTGACATGGCAGCTCTGCTTCCTACAAACTCCCTCCTACGGTACAGGTGCTTTGACCTTGTCTCACTTGACTTGGCAGAGAAGGTATGATCTGATTAGTGTGAATCATAAAATCAATGATGCTAAAGGGGAAGATGGAAACAACAGCTCTTTTTTCTTGTAAATGAGCAAGCTTGCCATCAAATAAGGTATAACGTGATTAAAAGATATTAAATAGTTGATGAAGCAATGGTTGGTTGGGAAGAGAAAAGGCTAGATATATTTTCATTCATCTATACTGCAGTTTGAGATTGGTGGTGAGTCACCAATGAGAGGTTTTTGAGAGGGGGTGAGCTGTGGCACCGGCAGTAATTGAGTAGTGCAGTGGGAAACCTGATGAAATCAGTAACTGTATGTTAAAGGCCTGTAAGAAAAAAAGAAATAAAAAAGTACTGTGAGAAATATCCTTACTGTGTGTGGTTGAGTGGAGGTTAAAAAATTTAATATTTTGTTATTTTTGTTAATAATGCTAAATGGGAGTATAGAATTTTTTTTTTCATGTTAACAACTTGACTGCTAGAAATGTTTTGTTTCCAAATGTTTCTAGGAAAGATGGATATCTGAGTGTGCTGGGTCCTGATTGCCAGGAAAGTACTTTGTGTACTGGCTGTCTCCCCTTAAGGACACGGGGCAGGTATCCCTTCAGACAGTCAGGACATAATGGGCTTGATTCTCATAGAGGACTTTGATCAGCACAAGCTGTGGCAAACAGCAGCTTGCACTTAGGCCTGGTACACCAGGGACCCTACACCAGATTCTGGTACAGAAGGGGTCCCAGCTCCTAAGACCCTATACCTATGGCAACCTCTCCTGTGCAATAAATGCACTGCTCACAAGAGGGGTTTGCCACAGGCTCCCTGTGGCTAAGACAAGCAGTCCTCCATCCCAGATCCCAAATCCTGCCATCATTTAAATATATTACTATGACCCACATCCCTGGTGGTCTAGTGGCTCCCACTCCCCAAACCCTGATCATGCTGCTGTTTAAATATACTGATATTAACCACATCCCTGGTAGTCTAGCGGCCCCTGTTCCCAAACCCTGATCGTGCCAGCACGTAATTATTACCCATGCCCACAACCCTGAACCCCGATGGTGCCAGTACATAGAATAATAATTATTACCTATTTCCCCATCCTCAATTCCGATGGCACCAGTACCAAAAATAATTAATAGTACCCCTGCCATGGTGACATAGTGGCCCCCACCCTCCCACCCCAACAGGTAGTGTCCACCACCCCACTTCCCAATCCCAAATCAGAGCAGATGACCAGCACAACCCACCTTACACCTCCATGGCTGGCTGCCAACTGAACTATCCATGAGTGTACTGTAAAGCGTACGTGCTCATTGGCACCTTGCACCATTTCTGAGGCTATGAGAATCGAGCCCAATGACTTCTCATCCCGTGTTATAATTTATATTAACCAAGCAGGATGTTTTTTAATCTAAGAGTGGTAATGTTGAGGGGAAAAAGTCTACATCTAGCCTTTTTGGCAGTATGCCTTTTATTAGAGCCTCAGATTTCAGTCTTTCTGCTGACACAGCTGACCTGAGGTATTTAAAAAGCTGGGAGGGTATCAGCTTGGAGCCACAGCTCTATTTTCACTTTCCTGGTTGCCTGGGACTGCCTTATGCTTATGCCAGCAGTGCAAGATGGAAAGCACCTTTACTACTTTTATATAAAAGTTCCTCTGATGCTAATAGGGGCCCCAAAGTAATGATTTAATAGTTTTATTTAATACAGTGTATATATGACTCTAAGGAGCAGAGCAGAGCTTATATTGTAGTTGTAGCTGTTTGTTAAAGTGTATTTTCTGGTGCTGGCAGAACAGCTACTGTCCATAAGAGCACAAAAATGGGCTTTCGGTTTACTTTCCCTGCTAATCACCTGAAACACAGATTCCATTGTCAGTGAACCAGACAGGAGAGGGCAAAGCTGCCTATCAACCCCAGAAGCAGGCAGGGAAAGCTGTTTTCCTCCTTTGTGGCTGGCCAGTCCATTTCCTCAGCATTGGTGACTTGGTAAGATGGTGACTGGCTATGAGACAGCCTGTAAATTAACTTTTTAACTGAAGTCAACTGATGGAAAAAAAAAACAGCCACGTGCCTCAACTTTCTGGTCTCGCATGGGTTCAAGGCAGGGTCTTGTCAGACCAACCTGATGATATTTTTTTTCTGGCTAATGAGGGTTGTGGTTAAGGGTCATGCTATGGATTTACTCTACTTTAATTTCAGAAAATCTTTTGACTTAGTGCCTCACAGAAGGTTGCTGAAGAAGCTAGATGATCTCGGTGCAGCATAGGTCATGGTTAGATGGGTGGGAAAGTGACTGGAAGAAAGGCAGCAGAGTGTTGTGGTAAACAGAGTCAAATCTGATGAGATGGAGGTCACCAGTGGACTGCCACAGCAATCAGTCCTGGGTCCAGTGCTTTTCAATATGTTCATCAGTGACATAGGAGAAGGAACTCAGAGCAAGACATGCCTCTTCGCAGACACTATGCTCTGTGGTAGGGTAAACATACAGTAGGAGATTAGGGAGATGCAGAGGGACCTACAAAGGTTAGATAGGTGGTTCAAGATTCTGCAATTGAAATTCAACCCTACAACTGTATGGTGATGCAGATAAGGAACAAGGACCCCAGGAAGGAGTACTGGATGGGGGGGAGAGTTTAAATGGGCACTACTTCTGAAGTAAGAGAATTAGGTTCAATATTACTGACTCTCTTAAACAATCTAGCCAGTCTATAATAAGGCAAACAGGATGCTGGAGTGTACAGGAAAGGGGTTCTGACAACAGATGAAAGATGGAACTACCTCTCTATAGATTTCTGGTGAGGCTGTGCCTGGAGTACTGTGACCAGTTTTGGAGTCTTCGACTGAGGAAAGATAAGGAGAGGCTGGAAATGGTGCAGCATAGGGTAACCAAAATGATGCAGGGCCAACAGGGCAGGTCTTGTGAGGACTGGATTAAGGCTCTGCACATGTATTGGCTGGAGGCCAGACAGAAGAGGGGAGACTTGAGAGAGACCTTCAAGTTCCTGAAGAGACTGAACAAGGTAAACTCCAAGGAACTATTTAGCTGGAACAGAGAATCATGAACATGGGGCATTAGTGGAAACAGGTGCTGGGGTTCAGGAGGGATGTGAGAAAGTTCTATTTTACAGAAAGGGTCGTTGAGCCAACCAGCTGATGTGGTGGTTGCCAGAACCATTAATGGTTTCAAGTATGGCTAGGCCAGAGAGAAGGGCTTATTGGTTACTCAGGGCATTAGCAGTAAAACGAGGAGCTAGGCTAAAACCTAGTATAGGCAAAAGGTCTCAGGTTTTATAGAGTGTTATGAGAAGACTGGATGGACCAGTGATCATTTTCTGCAGCCATTGTCTATGTTTTTATGTTTCCTGCTCTGATGCAAGCAGGGCAGCAGGACATTAATATCATTGAACTTTCCTAGCAGGGAAAACACATTTAAAATACTACCCAGCCCTCCAATCAGGTCATAACTTAGACCTTTAAGACAAAAGTTGAACAAACCGGAGACAGAATAAAGATAAACAAAAACAAAAAAAAAAAAAAAGGAAGCAGAAACATAGAATTTGATGGCAGATAAGGACTGCTTGGCCCACCCAGTCTGCTCATTTCCCTACCTAATGGATAAGCTGCAGATCCTAGTTAACCAACAGCCTACTTCCTCCTACCCCCCACTAGTATTACCTTATGTCTATCCCATGCATTCTTGAATTTCTCCACTGTTTTTGACTCCACAACCTCCTCAGGAAGGCTGTTCCATGCATCTACAACCCTCTCCATGAAAAAATACTTCCTCACATTACCACTGAACCTTCCCCCCATTATCTTCAAATTGTGCCCCCTTGTCCTTCCACATCTCTTCTTCTGAAAGATGCTACCCTCTTGGACTTTGTTGATTCCCTTGAGGTACTTGAACATTTCCATCATGTTCCACCTCTCCCTCCTTTCCTCGAGGCTATACATATTAAGTTCCTTTAGTCTTTCTTCATATGTCTTCTGGTGCAGACCCTGCACCATTTTAGTTGCCCTCCTCTGGATAACTTCCACCCTGTCAATGTCTTTGCAGAGATGGGTTCTCCAGAACTGTACGCAGTATTCTAGATGTGGTCTCACCAACTGTCTGTACAAAGGGATAACAGCTGCCTGTTTTCTACTGCTGATGCCTTTCCCTATGCATTCCAGTATCCCCCCAGCTCTCCTTACTGCCTTCTCACATTGCTTGCCCACCTTTAGGTCATCTGATATAACTACCCCCAGGTCTCTTTCCATTTTGGTTATTGTCAGTATCTTTCCCTCCATTGTGTACTCTTCCCCTTGGTTTTTGTTTCCCAGGTGCATTACTTTGCACTTCTTTGCATTGAATCTAAGCTGCTATACATTTGACCATTCCTCCAACCTTGCCAAGTCCCTTCTCATCCTTTCCACCCCACCTTGTGTATCAACCCTGTTGCAGATCTTTGTGATGTCTGCAAAGAGGCATACTTTTCCTTCCAGTTCTACTGCATTGTCACTTATAAAGACATTAAAAAGGACCGGGCCCAGTAATGAACCCTGAGATACCCCACTAGTAACCCCCCTTTCTTCACTGTGGACTCCATTTACTATTACCCTCTGTGTCCTGTTGTCCAGCCAGTGTTTTACCCAGACTACCACCCTGGGATCCGCTCCCAGGCTGGCTAATTTGTTTATTAGACTTTTGTGCGGGACTGTGTCAAATGTCTTGCTAAAGACTAGGTAGGCCATGTCCACTGCCCCTCCCTGGTCTACTACTCTGGTCACCCAGTCAAAGAAATCAATTAGATTCATCTGACATGACCTTCCTGCTGTGAATCCATGCTGCCTTGGGTCCTGTGCCCCATTGGCCTCTAGGTACTCAACAATTCTTTCCTTCAGAAATGATTCCATCACTTTTCCTACCACTGAGGTCAAACTGACCAGTCTGTAGTTTCCTGCATCTGACTTGCTCCCACTTTTGTGAAGGGGAATCACATCCACCCTCCTCCAGTCCTCAGGTACCACACCATCCTCCCATGATTTGTTAAAAAGGGTAGTCAGTGGTGTTACTAGTTCTCCCCCTTAGTTCTTTTAGAAATCTGGGATGAATCCCATCAGGCCCCATTGCTTTGTCCACCTTCAGTTTTAGGAGTTTTTTCAGAACCCTTTCTTCTGTGAAAGGATTGATATCAACCCCTCTATCCAGAGTGCTTCAATTGACTGGATTAGATACCTCCCCCTCCTCTTCCTTTGTGAATACTGAGCAGAAGTATTTGTTCAGTATCCCTGCATTTTTACTGTCCCACTCTGTCCAACCACCCTCCTCTTTATTCAGTCTCAGTATCCCTGCCTTAGTCTTTCTTTGCTCCCTAATGTACCTATGAAAGGTTTTATCCCTCTTCTTAACCGAGTTGGCTATCTTTTCCTTGGTTTGGGCTTTTGCTATTTTGACTGCCTCCCCCATTTCCTTCTGCTTTAACTGGTACAATTATCTGTTCTGCTCCTTTTTTGTTTCCTTATACTTTCTGAATGCTATCTTTTTCTTCATAACCTTCCCTGACACTTCTTTTGAGAACCATAGTGGATGTTTCTTTCATTTTGGTTTATTTGCTTCTTACTAAGGCTTGTTGCCTCTGTGATGGCAGTTTTGATGTTTCCCCATTGATGCTCCACCCCACATTCTTTCATGTTTGCAGGTGCTTTTCTGATGCACCCTCCTATTTTGACAAAATCAGCCCTCTTGAAGTCCAGGACTTTACTTTACTTTTGTATGGCTTGACTCTATAGCTAAGTTTATGGTGAACCACACTGTTTGGTGGTCACTTGTTCCCAGATGGCTACCCACTTCTATATCTGAGATCCTCTCTCAGTACCCATTTGAGAGTACCAGGTCTAAGACTGCTCCCTCCCGAGTGGGTTCCAACTCTAGCTGTCTGAGGCATGCCCCCTGTAGGGCATCAAGAATGGCCCTGCTCTTGGATGTGGCTGCAGCAAAGGTGCTCCAGTTTACATCTGGCATATTCAGGCCCCCCATCAGCAATATCTCCCCTTTCTCGGCCATCCTAAGGATGCCTTCTATCATTTTCTTGTCCACTTGCTCTCCCCTGAGGCAGGGGTCTATATACAACCCCTGTGTGGAATGTGGTGCCATTTTCAGTCTCCAGGGTGACCCACAGTGCCTTTTCTCCTCCCTGTTTACCCTTTAGTTCCATTGTTTTGATCCTTTCCCTTACATAGAGAACTCCTCCTCCTCTTCTACCCTTCCTGTCCCTCCTATAGATTGTGTACCCTGGTATGTTGACATCCCAGTCATGGTTCTCTGTGTACCATGTTTCTGTGACTGCCGCAATATCCAGGCATCCCTCTTCCATCAAGGCCAGGGAGCTTGTTACCTAGACTATGGGCCTTGGTTCTCATTACCCTCCATTTTTTGATGGCCTTATCCCTTTTTGCCCCATCCCTGTCCTTACTGCCTTTGTATTTTTTTCCATTTATCCCTGCTCTATCTTGGTGTTTACCTCTCTAACTACCCTGATTTTTTGGGGGGGGACTAGGATTTCCTATCTCCTTTTCAGTGCTTCTCCCCTTAGCTAGTTTAAATGTTTGCCAATGAAGCATTTCACCCTATCACCCAGGATCCTGGTTCCCCTCCTGGACAGATGCAGACCATCATGCCAGTATAGTCCTGTATCCCTCCAGGTGGAGACCCAGTCACCAGTGAAGCTGAAAACCTCAGCTCTACACCAGTTTTTCAACCACTGATTGAATCCCATGGTGTGGAGTATCCTAGCCTCACCCATATCATAGACAGGCAGCACCTCTGAGAAGGTTACCATGCTCTCTCCTTGTCTAAGGCTCCTCACCAACTCCACAAACTCCTCCTGCATTGCTCCAATCCCTTTCCCTGCCATGTCATTTGTCCCTAGGTGGACAATGACATCCGGCTCCCTCCCCCAAGCAGCTGCTTCTACGATCCTGAGGATTCGCTCCCTGTCCCTCCAAGCCATGGCGCCAGGCAGGCACATTACCTCCCTTTCCCCTCCCTCCTCCAGTTCTGCCCTCCTAATAATGGAGTCCTCCACCAGGAGTTGTTTCTTTCCCCTTTGGGTTCCCATGCCACCCTCCTGTGGGTCTTCTTTGTGAAGGTTCCCAGCATCCTCCTTGGTCTCCAATGTGGGTGCCTCCATAGAGGAACCACACTCTGCCAGAATGGCATATGAATTGTGGGAGGTACAGCTGGAGGGATGCACCTCTGTTCTGCCACCCTCACCCACCCTAAACCCACTGTGTTCCAACAGCTCCTCTTTCTTGGCAACCTCTGAGGCAGTGGCGATGGCCCTGGTGGTCCCTGGTTGGGAAAGGAAGTCTCCTGAATCCTGCCCAACTCAGCCTGGAGATGAGCAACCTCCTCCGTCAGCCCAGAGAGGGGCCTGCAGATGCAACAATACTGCATCTTCCAGAACGTCTCCTGGAAGACTGCTGCTCCACAGCCACTGCACTGCACCACTCCCATCATGTCTTTATTTGTGGTCCCTTAACTGTTGTTTTGTATACTTACACTTTCCTCTCTCTATTTTTTTTTTATATATATTTTTTCCCATACTTTCCTACTGCCTCCGTGCTCTTAAAGCTCCTGATCTTCCTGTTCTGGCACAGTAAGTTCCTATATTCCTTAGTGGTCTCCTTCTTACTTGCTCTATCAGACCTCCAGCAACTAGGGGGTGATGGAGAGTTACTCTTTTCCTTCTAGGAAGGTGATTCTTTTGTGCCTGTGTGATCACTCCCTTCCTGCACCCAAACAGGAAGTTCCTGTTGTTAGTCAAATCCTGGGCCTATAAAAGTGGAACCGGCTTGGGGGTGGAGGGGAGGGATTGAGGGCAATGTAGTCCCAGTACAGAAGTATAGTTCTAACAGTACCTCCTTCCTCTTGCTGTTGTCTGTCACAAGTTATCTAGGTCAGTTTTTAAATGCAAACACCTAGCTTCCTTCTCTCTGTGCCACTCCCCCTAATTAACAGTTTGTTTCTTCACCTAGCTAACTGCACAGATAACAGTTCCTTCACCACAATTCAGTTTTTTTTTCTTCAACTAGCTAACTGCACAGATGACAATTCCTTCACCCGAGTCAGATGAACACACTCTTTTTTTTGTTTGTTTTTGTTTGTTTTTACCTTAAATTAAAGTAATAGAGATCTAGCTCTTTAGTCCAGTTGAGTAGTATAGTTCTAACAGCACCTCCTTCCTCTTGCTGTTGAAAAGCATACAAGAAAAAGAAACAAAAGAAGTACACTACTGTATATGGGAGTTTTTCAGGATTTGTAGGTGGGGTTGTGGGCATCAGGCCTTGAAATGAGCCAGCTTCCAGGTCCATCAGAAAGGGCTGTTCAAACAGATTTGTAAAGAGGGATAATGCAGGATAGGATAGGATAGGATGGGATGGGGTGGGGTGGGATGGGATGGGATGGGAGAGGGGAAGGTAGGGTAAGATAGGATAGGGTAGGGAAGGATTAGATGGGATAGGACAGGATAGACAATTGCTTTTCTACTGTAAAGGAACCAATGGGAAAGGTCTTCACGTAGCAGTTTTACTTCCCACCAACTCCCTCCTACTACAGGACAGGTGCCTTGACCCTGTCACAATTGGTTTGTCAGGAAATATGTGATCTTATTAGTCTGAATCATAAAATCAATAATGCTAAAAGGAAAGACAGAAACATTTTTTTCTTGCAAATTACCGAGCTTGCCAACAAGTAAGGTGCAATGTGATTAGGAGATATTAAATAGTTGATGAAGCAATATTGAGTGAGAAGACAAAGGGCTAGAGCTAGTTTTATCTTGTCAATACTGCACTTCAAGATTGCTGGTGTGTGATGCCCTGCAGCTTACAGAAAAATTTTGTTCTGTGGGTTTCTAAAATAATATGTTCAATCTGGAGCTATAATAAGCAGTCACCACAAAAAAAATATTATATGCTTCAAACTGGTACTTGAATTCATGCCAGGATAAAACACAGTTAGCAGTTTATTTATCTACCCTGGCAAATTTATATAGATTGATTGTAAAGGCTTGTGTGGCCCTGAATGTTGTTATGAAGGAGTGCCTGAGAAAGCAATGCTGCTTTTCTATTCAGAAATACTTACTGCACATGTACAAACATATTTAAATGCAAAAATGATTATGGGCTGAAAGGTAGCATAGAGGCTTATAGGAGCTGAACATGTAGTATAGCACATGAAAACCAAAATGTCTATTTCATGGAGGATCACCCATAGCATATACCAGAGGCATTTGACTTTCACTCATGCCTCAAAACACACCCAAAGCACATGTATTTCAGCACTGTAGGACACCTTGTTGTGTGTTATTGCTTATATTAGAGGCACAGAGATACTGTCACTAAATTAAGAGTTGAGATGGCATTTCCTTACAAAACATCAGTTTTTGGCCACTTATATCTTAGCTATCTCTTGGATTTCTCAGCACTCATTCTGGCTCATTCTGGCTCAGGATCTCAGGATTTGCCAAATTTGGGGGAATTTGGTTTGTTTTTTTGTACTATGGGGTCATAAAAAACATAAAAAGCATATGAACAAAAGGGTCTAAGGGCCAGATATTCAAAACATTGCCCCTGGGCTAAGTTAATACTGCCCAGCGGGTAAACCTAGCCCGGAGTACAAAGTAAGCTATATTCAAAAGGAATAGCCCAGGGCAAACAGCTTCTCATTATAGTATGGGAATGAGGCTGTGCAAACTGGGCTGGGAGAGGGGGGCAAACGTAGCCCTGGAATAAGGCAGCACTAAATATAGCAACCAGGAAGTGCAAACCACAACAACAACACATTGCACAGTGACGTGAAGGCAGGTAGAGTTGAACCATGTGGCCAATGTGTGTGCCAGCAAGTGCTTGGACCCAGTACAGCTGCAGGTAGCAGCAGATATGAAAGAACAGTGATCAAAACTGTATAATATTCCCCGAACCATTAGCACTGCGCTAACATGCTAGCACGGCATTAGCACAGAGCTAAGCTGTTTGCCCTGCTCTCAGATTTGCCATATTCAAAAGTGACATGCAAATGAGCCTTCTTAGGTAGTCTCTGGGCAAACAGCCAGATTAGCATCTCATTATTTCCTGATTTGCATGCAGTTTGCCCAGCATTACTGCAGAGTCCCACAGCTCCACCTGTAGGTCAGTGTGGAAGCACAGGGGCTGGCCAGGTCTGGCCACAGCTCCACCTGTAGGTCAGTCTGACAGTGCATGATGGTTGCTGCAGGCTACATGTATGCAGTACAGCATAGCATTGTGTGCCCCAGGGGACAACACAGCATAGGCACAGGTGGTGGTGGTCCTGCATGCAACCGTCACACTGTAGGCCATGCTACAATGCACAGCAGACACTGCAGTAGCAAGGGGGCTGGTAGTGTGAGGGACACAGCAATGCCTATGGAATGTAGGGCAGTGATGACCACTGCACTGTACACAGTGACAGGCCCAGCTTGCAGGTGATTACTGACAGTGGACAGTACTGTTTTGCTGTTGTGTGCTCCACAGATGCTGCACTTTTGGCATGGGATGCTCACAGTCACATATACATGGCTGGCTGTGTGTGCTGTGGCATGTGTACAGTTGTGCGGTATGTGGCTGGGGGGGCATGTAAGATCCGACAGGCACACAGGTGGGGTATTCCCACTACTGGTCCATGTGCACTGCATGATGTGTCCCAACTTTGTGGCCACAGCTGGGCTGTGGTGAGGTCTGGCCACCCATACACCCTTCCCTCAAGGGCCACCATGCCCACAGTGCTGCATGTATGTGTGCTGGTATCTGCTGGTCACATCAGATGTATGGTCTGCAGGTGGGTGCTGTATTGCCACACTACCATGATGTCCCCTGTGGGTCAGATCACCCCTTACTGTCTGTGCTTGGCAGGGACTGGTGGCAGCTGTTGGTATCTTGGTGGTGTCATCAGTGAGCAGCATGTGTCCTCCATGTCTGGCATTTTCTTATATGTTAGGGTCGCGCAAGCCATGCTAATTCCACGCTAACACCGCGCAAAGCACCAATGTCATGCAAAGCTGTTTGCCTAGGGTTAAGACCAGCTTTTCCTGGGCGGTAATTTGTACCATGCTATGGGTCGCGCTATGTCGCGCTAAACACCTTAGCGTGGCGCTAGTCACTGAATATCTCATAGTGCCTGTATTCATCTTCACTATGCTCCTTGCACATAATTATGGTTTGCCCGGTGCTAATGCAGTTTGTGTTCGCTATTTGGCCTTTTGACTATGGCAGACCCGCGCTAATCCCACGCTAAACCTGTGCAAACAGTTTGCGCACTGCGCAACACTTTGAATATCTGGCCCTAAATGTCTAAAAAGTCTGGGATTTGCTAAATGAAACTTGCAGGGTCATCAGATCCTGTCCAAAGGGTAGTGCATTTGGTGTTTTTAAAATAAAAACAAGTTTAAAAAGCCATATGCAAAACAAAATACTGAGTTTGTGCATGGCAGTTAAAAAAACAAGCATTTGTCAATGCCGAATGTTGCTTGCTTGTATGTGCTGGTTAGGTATTTGGAAGTCATTGGAGTGCAAATATTGAAAATTTGCGAACTTATGAGCGTGTGTAGGAACTGCGTAACGCACGCTCATAAAACAGTCATTTTTAGGAATTTTTTCACCAAATTTTCAACATAGCCATTTTACGACCTCTGCTCATGAACAGTGTCACTGTGATTTTCTTAATGTGTCCCATACATTGATTTCCGCACACTGACTGTGGCATTATGCGCACATGGGCGGAAACACGCTTTGGGCAGGATGTGAAAATAACAGCTGTACTGCTCATAAGGAGGTGTGGTAAAATGGCAACGTTGAAAATCTGGAGTGAAAATATTGAAAATTTGCGAACTTACAAGCGTGCGTAGGAACTGCGCAACGCGCACTCGTAAAACAGTCATTTTTTGGAATTATTTCACCAAATTTTCAACGTAGGCTTTTTGAGAGCCCACCTTATGAACACTGGCAGTGTCATTTCATTAATCAGTCCCAAAAGGTTATTTCCTGCAGTGACTGCAAAATCACCCTTCAGGCCCGATTAACACCATGATAGTGCAAGAATTCATGAGGAGGGGTCCCAAAAACCCCATGTTGAAAATTTGGGCCCAAAATTCCCAAAAATGCCTGAGATATGCAACAAAGTTGAAAAAAAACCCTATTTATTCCATTACACAGCTTATCGGCATTTCCTCAGTTCGCGGTCGGCTTTGAAGAGTGCAGACGTGTTCCCGGTCCACCGATGATCATCGTGCTGAGCTCCGGAGGTAAGTATTGGGTGAGAGGGGTGTGGGGAGGCAGGGTGCGTGGGTGGGTGGGGGTGGGGGCAGGGAGATTGCGAGGGACCGTCTTTTAATTCACAGTTTTTTTTTTTTTTTAATGAAGACAACGTGGGACGTTTGCCACGCTGGGGTGGGCTCCCAGTGTGGCAGCTGGAAAGGCTGTTTGGGGGGGCTGGAGCTGATGGGGTATTGGGCACCCCCGTCAGCTATAACAAGATTTGCCATGCTGGGGTGGGCTCCCAGCGTGGCACCTGGAAAGCTTTGGGGGGCCTGCAGCCGTGGAGCCAACGGGGGATTGGGCACCCCCATCGGATATAACATTTTTTGCCACATTGGGGTAGGCTCCCAGTGTGGCACCTGGACAGCTTTTTGTGGGGGAGGCGTGGAGCTGATGGGGATTGGCACCCCGTCGGCCATACAGTGAGTGCGTGGGGGAGGGAGCGCATCAGCACGCAATATGCTTCTTCATGCGTGTGGGTGTGTGTGGGGAGCTCTGCTCACTGAAGCGAGCTCTCTCCTTTCAACTGTATGCCACTGCATTTTGGACTGCTGTCATAGACAGCTGCAGCAGTCATTGGAGAACTGTGGCCGTGCCTGCAAACACACTGACTGAATTGGAAGACAGGGTGCCACACCTCCGTAAACTCAGATGATGGCACTATGTTTCTTGCACATGCGTGCAAGCAACATAATAAGCAAGAAGTCTGATAAGGCCAAGTTATGCTTCATTCATTTCCCATGCTCACAGGCTTGTGAACTTAAAAAGTTGGATGACACAGTGGTTTGAGAAACCAGGATGTAACAGTGTGTTCACACATGCAAACACATAATTCCTGAGCTGGAAAATATGGAAGATTATGCAGCCAACAGGAGCTGATCCCTAGTGGTTACTTCTGGTGACCACCCCCTCCCAATTTTTTCATGTGGCCATTAGAACCCATCTCCAGTATCCGCTTCTACCCAACTCTCCCCCAAGCTTAACCCTAACTGGTTATTTAACAACTTTTTCATTCATTCATTGATGGATTAAATGACAAAGAGAGCACAGTGCTCCTATGAGGAAGTGCATTTACATTCTTTTTTATTCTATGCTACAGTATTCTTTACCTTTTGGGGAACTTGGGGGGGAGGAAGGAGATTGGGTTTGGGGGGTTTTCACATTAATTAAGGAGTCACAGCAATTAGAGGGTTGGAGGAGGGAGTGGTTACTTGTTTGTCTTGATTGGAGGGAAGGGATTTTAGTGTTGTTGACTCTAATCCTATGCTTATCATTGAACTTTGCTGGGACTTTGGGGGGGGGTTCTAGCAGGTGACTGGCTGGGGGAGAAATGTGTTTAAGATATTCGGGAGGTGGACAGGGGGTGGCAGATATTTGTACAGTGAGTGGGGGCTTTATTTGGCCATAGAAAGTGTTCTTTTAATTATACACACACAGTTTTTCATTGACAAAATGTTACTTTGCTCAGAAATGCAATGCATAGTGGGACCAGCCCTTGGTGAAGTGGTAGCTCTACAGCTCATGATGCCACCAACCTGGGTTTGGAAGCATGTCTTCATCATTGGGGGCTGGCAGAGGGGAGGAGAACCAAGTGTCTCAGAACACACTGGGTACATTGGGAAGGGATTGGGAAGTGAGTGGCGTGTAAGTATGAGCTGGCAGCAGACAACTACACACTCCAAACACATATCAGTCAGAAAATGAGGGATTATAAACACAAAAAGATTTACTTGAAAATATTAAATTTATTGTATAAGTAAAAATCAGGTTTAAAGTATAGACTCACACTGAAGTGAAAACTGCTAAAAAAATGCAGACGGGCAACAAATTACACTGTGGCAGATTTAAAGTGCAAATACATCAGCCCCCAGCAACCTCCCCAGCACTTTGGCTCTGAATGAGCCTTGGTCAGGGAATGGAGTTCACATGACCCATGTGTCCTATTAAAGCCCAACCAATTTAAATTTAGATTCAACTAGTGCAAGGTAATCATGGTGCATATAGCTTTGAGGGCTGTGAAGTACACTGCAATCATCTCTGCAGTAATCTTTCTTAAAGGAACACTGTCAGCTTTTTAGTTTGATTTTAGATCATGTGTTGTCTTTTTGTTTTATCAAGAGAATGAGCAAATAAATGGTTTTGAAGGCTCAAATATGTGAAATCATGTACATTTGTACCTTTTAACACTTTTTTTTATCAGTGTGTATCGCCATTGGCTGGAAGTGTCTTGCTGCTATGAACATGCATCTGAAGTAGCACCATGAGCATTACAAAACTCATCCATGAATGAGTTTCCATTTATTTTTATCAATATAAAATAAGGATGATATCCTAAAGAATGTACTATTCAAAACAAGAAGATGCCCTGCGTAAGAAAAATGAGCACTAGAAGTGCAAAAAACTAACTTTAGAAAACAGAGTCGAGAACCCGAGCATGCACATTAGTACCAGCTTATCACTTTATCCCCAACTCCAATTGCTAAGTTTCTTTATTAGCCTCCAATGTGGCAGAGTGTCAAAGGCCTTATAGAAGTCCATATAGGCCACATCCACTGCCCTCCTGTGATTTACCTCCCTAATCACCCAGTAAAGGAAATGTATAAGATTTGTTTGACATGGCCTACCCATATGAAACTGTCCTGTCTGTGGCCTGCAGCCCATTTGCCTTAAGGTACTCCATCAGCCTCTTCTTCAGCAGGGTCTCATTAAATTCCCCAGCTCTGATGAGAGACTGACTGTTTAGTAATTGCTAGCCTCTTCCTTGCTGCTGCTCTTACATAGAGGGACCACAACTGCCTGCCTCCAGTCCTCTGGAACTAAATCGATGTCCAGTGAGGTGCTGAATGGTGTTGCCAGAGGGGCTGTTACTTCTGTGCTCAGTTCTTTTAGAACTCTTGGGTGAACCCTGTGTGGCACAATCACTTTATTTTCTTTTGAGGTCTCCAATCCCCTTTAGACTCTCTCCTCCAAAAATGGACTTATGTCCACTTCCCCCGCCCCCGGTGCCTGCTGATACATGTTGGTCCATCCCCCCTCCAATGTGAAGACCAAGCATAAGTACTCATTTAAAGTGTTAGCCTTTTCATTATCTTCTTCTGCACACTCCCCTCTACACTCCTGATCCTCACTATCCTACCCCTTGCTTTTCTCTTTTCACTCACAGACCTGAAGAAAATCTTATCCCCTTTTTTGACCTCTTTAAGAATTCTCTCCTCTGTTTGCACCTTAGCTGCTGTCACCCTCCTTCCTGTCTCCCCTCATTTATCTAAATATACTTCCCTGACCCCATCTGTTTGGGTCTTCTTGTGCTTCCTGAAAGCTGCTTTTTTCTCCCTTACTGCATTAGCTTCCTCCTTTGAGAACCATAGTGGCCTCTTCTTCCTCCTAAACTTGCATACATCTTTAAAACAGCTTGCTATTGCCTTTGTTATTCTCTCCATGATCTTTATTCATCGGGCCTCCACTCCGTATCCCCACCCCCAGCCATCCTCCCATCAAGGCATTACTGAAGCAGTTTTCCATTTCTTTACAGTAAGCCCCCCTGAAAGCAACAGTATTTGTTAGTACCCATACAGTTGTTTTTTTTGTTAGCATATAGTTTTTGTGTTGTTTTTGTTGTTGTTAGCAATAAGCCTGCATTTTCCTTTTCATTTTCTTTCATTCCTGCACAAAGATAAGGGATAGTGAAGCTTTTAAGAGCTTCCACTCCTGTGCCATGCCCACCATGGCAAAATTTAAATATCTTGATAAAGTGTTGTGCTATTTACCAACAGAAAAATGTGGTAGCACCATCCTAATATATATACAATATGACTCTAGCATGTGCATTCAACAGTTTACCTCAGTAGAAGACATTTATACAAATGATGAGTTATGACCATCTTTAATGACATTATTCTTTAATTACAAAAATTAGCTGTAAAAGCTGTTTAAACAATATGAGAACATTAAAAATATACTAACCATGAATCTACGTATGTTAGACATACTTTTTTGCTAAAAAAAACGATATGATGATTTTTTCCTGACTAAAATACCGCTGCTTGAAGTCCAAGACCCTTGTCCTAGTGTTTTCTTTTCTTGCCCAATCTGTATGCTAAACCACACCAGCCTTTCGGTACCATGCATTTCTGCTTAAAGTTGAACCAGCATAATATTCTGTGGTGATTTGCATATACAGCCCATGATGCTTTGCATGATGGGGTATGTGTGATTTTGTATTTCTTTCACATCATAAGATGGTCACTTTTACCCAAGGGGCTACCCACTGTAACATCTGCAATTCTGTCCCTGTTAGTAAGTACCATGTCTTGCACATCCCCATCTCTAGTAGGTTCCATAACCAACTGCCTGAGAAATGTTCTCTGCAGGGAGTTGAGGAGGATCCTGCTTCTTTTTGTAGCTACAGCCTGATTGCTGCAGCTTAAAGTCCCCAATAATCAGTATCTCCCCTCTGCTTTCTATTCTACAAATGGTCTCACCCAAAACCTTGTCAATCTCCTCACACTGTGTTGGTCGTCTGTACACCACCCCACACAGATAAAGGCCCTGGACCCTGTCTCTAAGCTGACCCAAATGAACTTCCAGGTGTCCCTGAATCTCTATGGCTTTTACACCTTTCACCACATACCCCTTGTTTCCTTCTTGTCCTGTCCCTCTGGAACATGGTGCTACCAGGGATGGCCACATCCGAGCTGTGATTGTTAGTGCACTATGACTGCCTTGCAACCATCAGATACAGGTCTGCTCCACAGTGGTTGCCTCAAGGTTAGGAATTTTATTTCCTAGGCTTCTTTCATTGGCACACATTGATCTTCACATGATTTGTCCCTCTCTCCTCCTACTTTGCCCTCCCCTCTTGATTCCATCCATTGCCCTTCCCCTGTCCCTTGTATTGTCCTCCCCTTTTTAATTCTCCCTCTGACCACCCTTCTTAGTTCTTCTTTCAGTCTTAGAACCACCTCCTGACCCTCTCATCTTCCCTTCCCCTTGTCCCTATGCCCTACTACCTCTGGGACTTTTTTCCCCAGGGCTTCTCTCTGTTGCTCCATTTTCAGTGGGGGGGGGGGACATTCAATGCCTCCCTCATTTTTTCTACTTCCCCATTAGCTAGTTTAGATGTTCATCAAAGTAGAATTTAAACCTTCCACTCAGGACTGCTGTTCCCTTCCCGGATGGATGGTGGACATCACCTTTATGCAGGCCTCTATTCCCGCGGGTAGGACCCCAGTCTGCAATGTAGCTAAATTCTCTTCCCTGTACCATGCCAGTTGTTAAAGGCTTTGGTATGGTTTTTCCTAGCTTCCCCCATGCCATATACAGGTAGCACCTCAGTGAAGGCCACCGTGTGAGCAACCTGCTTCAGACCCCTCCCCAGCCCCCTAAACCTTTCCTGAACCTCTCCAACTGCATCCCTAGCCAGTTCATTAGAACTCAGATGGACAATGACATCCAGTTCCCTCTTCTGCCTTGCTGTCCTAGCAATCCTAAGGATCCACTGTCTGTCCCTCCATGCCAGGGCACCAGGTAGGCACCTCACGTCCCCTCCCTCTTCCCATCCCATCCTGCTCCCAAATGTACACCCCCAAAAGACTGAGTCCCCCACCAGAAGTTGCTTCCTGTTCCACTGGGATCCTCTGGCTCCCACCAGTGGGTTCTCCCCAATGAAGGACCCTCACATCCTCTCTGACCATGGGTACCAACTTTTGGCAGTCCTGTTCTGCCAGAGTGCCAAAATGTTGTGAAGTGGAACCAGCTGATGAATGTGTTCCTGGCCCACCACCCTTCTGAAGCACACCACAGTCCAGGCAGCCCTCCTCCTTTGAACCCCCTGAGGTAATGATGGTAGACTTGGTGGCCACTGGGTGGGAGCAAAGATCCCCCAAATCCTAGCCAACTCAGCCTGGAGTCTAACCATCTCTTCCCTCATCCCAGAGAGGTGCATGCATATAGAGCAGCACCTCAGTCTCAAAAAGATTTCCCTTAATACTACTGCTTCTCAGCCACAGCCACTGCACCACTCCCAGAATTCCCAATATTACACTTCCTATGACCGGAGACTGGTTTTGAACAACCCAAGTGTTTTGGCAGAGGAGGTGGTGTGGCTGAGGTCATTTAGCCAGAGTGGAGCTTTGTAGGCAAAGGTGCATTGGCCCAGGCTAGTACGAAGGTGCAGCAGGTCCAGCAGCTGCTTTGATTTCCTGGAGCTCCATCGATTGGTGCTTTCAGGTAATAGAGCTAGGACTCCAGAGGATGCAAGGCCGAAATGGATTTTCTTTGCCATTGTACAAGTGAGGTACTTGATGCGGCTTGATAGTTGGAGCCTACCGGTCTGAGCAGACAAGTCACAGGTGTGGGTAAGATGGTGGGCACCAGTAATTAGTCGACAGGCCTTCTTTAGGGTAACTGCTATCCGTCTGAGGGTTGTCATCATGGCAGAGCTATAAATGATGAGGCCATAGTCGATGACCCAGACCACTGAGCTCTGTACTGCAATTGACAGGGACTCAGGGGTAAGATGTTGCCGGTGTTTATAAAGTAGACCAAGTTGGGTATTGGCAGCCATGGCAACATAGTCAACGTGAGCCACATATGAGAGGCAAGGATCTAGTAGGATCCCTAGATATTTGAAAGACTTGACCTGATCAAGGGTATTACCATTTGCAGTAGAGCTAACCAGCTGATGTTGCTTATGCGGGTTTTGGGGGCTATGAAAGAGCATTGATTTAGTTTTCTTGTGATTTAGCACTAGCTTGCGCTTGTGGAACCAAGATTCAATGGAGCTGAAATCATGCTAGAGAGTACATTGCAGTGTTACATGGTCTTTGTGAAATGAGAAGACTACTGCATCATCCGCATACTGTAAAATGGCTCAGAACAGGATTGTGGCAGTGAGTTCAAAAAGAGGCTGAAAAGCAGGGGGCCCTGGATGGAACCCTGTGGGACACCTGAGCGGATGGGCTGGGAATCAGAGAGAGCACTGGCAATTTTTACTTTTTGCTGCCGGCGATCTAGGTAGCTGTTGAACCATAATGCAGAGTCCGGTGATAGGCTGGCGATTAGTAGTTGGTCAATAAGAAGCCTATGGTGGACAGTATCAAAGGCCTTGGATAAGCTGATGAAAACAGCTTCCCTTATCTGTCCGTCGTCAAGGGATTTATGAACTGCTCTGGTGAGCTCATGGAGGGCAGTGGTGGTACTGTGACCTTTCCAGAAGCCATGTTGTTTTGCAGTTAAGACACTGTATTTCTCCAGATAGTCAGTAAGTTGGTCTGACACGATCCACTCGAGGGCCTTAGAGAGTGGAGGTAGTATTGAGATAGGGAGATAGTTAGAGTCATTTGTCTTGTCACCACTTTTGAGGACAGGGGTCACAATCACAGTTTTCCATCTATCTGGAAATTTACTACTAGTAAGGGAGAGATTCTGAATTTTTGTTAGGGGGAAAAGAAGCTCATCAAGGGTAAGTGACAGAAGCTGAAGGTCCAAGATATCTCCACTGGTTCTGGATTTGGAGATAGCTGTGGCAGTATAGCGGGGTGCAACATATGGTCTGACCTCCCTAAAGTAGATGAGGGGTAGATGAGACTGCAATTGAGGGGGCTGGAGGTGGCAGTGCTTTGTTTGAAGTAGCCAGGGGGGAGGACTGAGCTGAGGTCTGTAAATGCCTTGTTAAAGGTGTTTGCAATGACCATTGGGTCAGCGAGTTGATCCATTGACTACTAGCATGGTCGGAGGGTTCAATCTGCTTCCCTGTGAGTTCCTTCATATTCTCCCAGAAAGCTCATCCATTACACCAGGTGTTTGTGAGTGCTTCTTTGTAATAGGAGCTTTTTGCAAGCCGTATGGCCTTAGTACAGGCATTTCAGGCTTGTTTATATTTTTGAGTGTCAGGTAGCTTTCTGGTAATTTGAGCCACAGCCCAGAGGTGGTCCCTCCATTTCAACTGGGCTAGTAGTCCCGTCGTGATCCAGGGGTTGCAGATAGATTTAGCCTTATGCTTCTTAATCAGGGCGTAGAGGTCACGAGCTTTGTTGAAGGTCGAGATGAGATGGTCAAGAGCAAGGTTGACATTGGTTGCCTGATATATCGGTGACCAGTCTTGAGACTTCAGATATTGTTTGAGGTGGATCAGATTGCCATGAGGTAGGACTCTACTGGAGATGATTTTTGAGGGGGGGGGGGCTTTACGAATTTGTTTGTCCATTCACAGATGATTGGTAAGTGGTCACTGAGAGAGTCTGGCAGGACTGTAGTGTGAGAGATCCTAGCAGGGTGGTTGGTGAGTACCCAGTCAAGCAGGGTACTGGTGCCCGCGTTGTAGTTAGTCCTGGTAGCAGACATAACCATCTGCGAGAGGTTAGCAGCTGTAATAGAGTCTTTGTGGGCACTTGCATCAGGAGCAAGCCAGTTAATATTGAAATCTCCTAGCAGAATAAGTTCAGAGTCCAGGGGCAGAGTGTTTACGAAGCTCATAACATCATGGAGACCAGGTCTTTCAACTCTAGATGGAATGAATACCGTGATAATGGCAAGGGCTTTTTGATTTGGCCCTAAGAGAATTTTGATTGGAAGGATCTGGGCCGAGAAGCAGATGAGACAGTATCTACAGGGTGCCACATGAGAGAGTCTTTGATATATATGGCACATCCTCCTCCTTTCTTTGCAGCCTGGTCCAACCTGCGAATGTTGTACCCCTGTATTGTTAAAGCATGATCAGGGACTTTTGTAGTCAGCCAGGTTTCAACAACAGCAAGAATGTCTGGGTTGTGTTGGCAGATGAAGGCTTGGAGGGTATCAATCTTTGGCAGAAGACTGCATATATTAATGGTAGCCAGGGTTAAGGTCCCAGGGTTTTTTCCAGGACATTGACGGAGAAGGCCAGGATTCGGGTGGACATTTCCAGATATAAATAAGAGGAGGAGAATGAGTTTAAGAGAGCAAAGGCGCAGAAACTTAAGGGACAATTTACATCGTTGCTTGCAGGTGGTGAAATAGGTGGGCACCATTCAACCAAGCCTGTGAGATACAAGTTGGTATAGTGTGGGAAGATGATCCCACATGAGAAAGTTTGTGATGCGGGAAGGTAACATGGTATCACTGTGAGAAGGGCCATATGGGGACACAGAGGGTAATGGAGGGTACCCGGGAGTAAAGAAGCAATAAGGAGGATTGAGGGCTGGGGGAGGGATGGGGATGGGTGGGGCCAGGGAGAGAGAGAGAGAGAGGCAGAGAAAGAAGGAGCAGAGAGGAAGGAACCTGGTGGAGAGTGCCACCATCATTGGCATAGATGTACAGGTGACAGAGGGAAAGAGAAGGCGTATTTGGACAGACAGTGAGAGTGCGTGGATAGATGAGCTGAGATAGTGGATGGCAGAGAGGATATGAGGGAGATTGAGAAAGCGTGAGAAGGATGATTGAGGAGAGGGAAGTAGGCATGGGGGGTAGAAAAGGTGTCTAATAGAGGGGAGCCAATGGGTAAAGAAAGGTGTGGCTGAGGTAGTGGACGGGCAGGATTTAGGTGTATTTAAGTAAGGTGGTGGGAGAGGGGGTGGGCAAACAATTACGGCCAAATCGAATACAAGTCTATGGGCACAGCACCCAGTGAGCAGAGCAAGGCAGGGAGAAAAGAGCCAGCCAATCAGCGGCAGTCTGGGAAGCAGGAGGTCCAATCAGGTACTAGCTGTTGGTGCTGTGACCAATGGCAGCCTCTCATGGCTTAACCGACCTAGGGCTGAGGTCTTACCCGTTGGTGCTGGTCCGGGAGGTGGGTTGAAGGTGGTGGCAGAAGCAGCAGGCTACAGGAGCCGTGGCTGCGCTTGGCAGAGGTCCGGTGGCCAGAACAGGGGCTGGATCTGAGGGGAGAGAGAGAGAGAGGAGAGAGGGATTAAGACCTGGGGAGGGAAAAACTGCAGAGGTGATGCAGTAGCTAAATCGGTGGGTGGGGAGCCAGTGAAACAGAGAGCCAGACAAGTGAGAGAAAAAATATGGTCGAGGGGGGTGGGGAGGCAGCCAAAGACAAAGACCGAAATCAGTTTTGAAGATCCAGGCGGGATGCAGGGCAGAGTGTAGAGAGGAGTTTTTAGATAGGATAGCTAAGGTAAGGGGAGAGAGATAAGGAGAGAAAGAGCTGAGAGAAAAAGCAGAGATGTTCAAGGGGAAAATCAGGCCGTATACAAAAAACAGCTTCAAGTACAGTTTTAAAAATAAAGCAAATGCAGTAATAATAATAATAATAACATTTATTTAATTAAGTGCCTTTCAGGGTTTCAAAGTGCTGTACAGTATTAATACAAAACATAACATATATTCAAATACATATAATATAAAATCAAGATAAAACAGGAAATGCCTTTCCCCATCGAAAAGTCTTTAGTGGCTGCTTAAAACTCCCCACCGTCCTGCACTCCTGGAGCTGACGGGGTTGAGAATTCCAGAGGGTAGGTGCTGCAAATCCAAAGACACGAGTGCCAGATGACTTCAAGTTAACCCTCAGAATCTCCAGCAACCCCTCGTCAGCTGAGCGGAGCTGTTGCAGAGGGGTGTAAGGAACCAGAAGTTCTTTCAAGTAATCCGGACCCAATCTGTGTAGGGCTTTGTAGGTCAAAAGACCTACCTTAAAGGTGATACGCTACTGTATTGGCAGCCAGTGCAGAGTGTGCAGCACCGGGGTGATGTGAGATCTTATAGATGCCCCAGTCAACAAATGTGCTGCCGCATTCTGCACTAACTGCAAGCAGTGGATATCAACCCCAGGAAGCTCTAGATAAAGGGAGTTGCAGTAATCAAGGCGCGATGTCACAAATGCATGGACCAAAACAGGCAGGTCACTGGGTGGAACAAGGTGCCTAATCATGGCAATGTTCATAAGATGAAAAAAGGCCAGCTTGACAACTGCCGACACCTGATGTCGAAGAGTCAGACCAACGTTAAGCTCCACTCCCAGGTTACACACCCATTCAGAGGTGAGAATCTGGTCCTCCCCCAGGACTAAACTGGAAGAAAGCCCAGTCCTCAGTCCCTCTACCCTATGACCCAGGTCCACAACCAAAACCTCAGTCTTTCCTGGGTTCAACTTTAGATCTCTGGAATTCATCCAATCTTGGATTTCTGCCAGGCAGTTTTTCAGTGTTGAGATAGCACCAACCTGGTCAGGCGCAAAAGGCAGGTAGAGCTGGGTATCATCTGCTTAGCAATGAAACCTCAGCTCATACCATCTTACAATGTCTCCGAGGGGTAGCATATATACTGCAAATAAAATGAGGGACAGCACCAAGCCCTGAGGTACCCCGCATGGCAGAGAGAAGGCCTTTAATTTAAAAATAAGTTATCTGTGTCCACTGTCCTGATGTGTCCAGTGCCCAGAGAGAGACTAACGTGTGGCTGTGCAGGTCTCAGTCAGTCCTCCAGCAAAGCCAGGCAGCAATCGTGTGAAGGCAGCAAATCAGTGGCCTGGTCATGGTCGGGATCAGCTCGTGACCCCATCGGCTGGGCCCATTGGGCAATTCTCACTCAGTCTCAGTCAGGTCTTCAAAGTCAATGAGGAGGAGGTGTGGCAGGTGCACTAGTTCCACTGTGCGGAGTACCGGAGTGGGGACATGGGTCTGGGTTTGGGACCAACTGTGTGGGTTGGGATGAGGGAGCACACAGCTCCAAAAAGCACCAGCACCACCACTGAGTAGAGCAGCTATGGCAGCCTGAGCCATGGAGCCACCTGATTATGCCGACTGAATTATCACCCAACACCTGACCGAACTGGCAACAGGTTACTGCAATGAGCAAGGCACTGTATAGTATGTGTATGTAAGGTCCACCAGGGCTGCGCAGCGGGCAGTAGGAAGGGGAAGGATGGTCTGTCACAGACTACTCAGTCTGTCTTTGTGTCTGCTGCATGCTGGGCTGGCTTGTCTGGCTGGTTGAGGGCTTGGGGGCTCTGGGGCCCAGGGAGCCGAACTTGAAAAGCCAAAGTGATCGATATCATTGATCTACCGCTGGCAGCTGGGGGTGGCTTTCTCTGACTGTGGTGGCATTGTGAGTACATCAGACTCCCCACGAGGTCGTGGAACAGGCCAGGCACAGGTGGCCAGTTGGTGAGTTCCCAGACCCATAGGAGGCTGGAGCACAGAGCATGGCTGGTTGTGTCCAATGGACAAAATGTTTGTTGTTTGCCACCGTAGGAATCGGATAGACTAAATATTAAAGTCCTGATGGCAAGATGAATAAAATTTTAAAAAACACATTAGTGTACATACTGAAAGCCAAAACAAGTTCAGAAACTGTGTCAGAAATAGTGCTGTGTGGAATGCAGAATTCCACCAGATGAATTAGCATGGAATGACTATTATATGGGTGGAATTTCTGCTGGAATTTTGCTTTTTCGCCTGTGGAATTCCGCCTACTATGATCCGCGATATAATATTCTGTGGAACAGTATTTTTTCTGTGGAAAATTATTCTGCAGCAATTTCTGCGGAATATATTGAGGTCCACAGAATATTTTCCATGGAAAATCATTCTGCAACTATTTTATGCTGTGGAATTCCACCATTCCGTTTCTGGTGGTATCTGGTGGAATTTTGGCAGAATTTTGAATATTCCGCAAAATGTCGTTCAGCTGGAATTAGAAAATGCTGTACAGCACTAGCCAGAATATGTTTTTTTTAATATGCATGAGTTTTTTTAGCTTTAAATTTAGAATGGATACATCTCAGTTCTGGTATATAATACAGGAGGTATTTCTAGGGGTCCTCCCTTAAACTGTCTTTAGTCTCACAGATTCTAGGACTACTAGTAAATTAACATGTATTGATGGTTAGCTCTGTTTGCAAAAGGGTACCTTCTAGCTTCTGTGGGGTGTTTAAAAGTCCATACCTATACTGTATTTTAGACTCACAGTTCTTTTTCTAAGTCGCTAGTATTACTGCTGCTTATTTTTCTATACTGTATACTGTTTTACTGCCCTGCTTCAACTTGTTACTTTCAGGGACTTAGTATATTTTGTTGTTGTTTTGACTGGTTATTGTGCTTTAGTGAGTCCCTACTGTGTGTAGATTTCTTTCACTGCACTTTGTATTTGCATTTTAAAGAGCAGGCAGCTTCTCAGCTGCTCCTGACTAGTTTCTGCTCTCTCCAACATATGCAGCCCTCCCACATACCCCCAGAGTTGAGGCATAAATAATTCCCTTTTGTTTCTGCCCATTTATGAAGTTATAATGCTGTTAAATCCCAAATGCTAAAACAGAGCTACTTCCTGACCTTAACCCACCAACGAGGGCACACGAGCCCTGCTTTGCGCGATTGATTTCGGGGACTTTTCCATGCATTTTATTAACTTTTATAGTCGAAATTTTAATAAAAAAAGATACAAAGTTTAAAAAGTATGACAAACTACTACATAATAAAATTCAACCATGGTGAAAGTTAAAAAAATTAGTTGGATTTTCTTCATTTAGTTGAAGTCAGAAATTTCAAATTAGTTGAAAAAATCAGTCATATTGTGTGCTAAGTCAGTCATAATTGTTTTTTAAACTGAGAAGTGAGAGAACCCCAGATGTTGTGCACAGGTGGTTGTCCTGCACCCGATATGCTGGCCTTCAGAAAAGGTCAGAGCCAAAAGGCTGGCCTTCAGGAAATATAAGGGAACACAGCGGGATGAAGATAGGGAGGCATACCAAACTGCCCTTAAGGAAGCAGGGAAGGCAGTAAGGCAGGCAAAGTCCCAAACTGAGGAAACACTAGCACGAACAGTAAAAGAAGGTGACAAGACTTTCTGTAGATACATTAGTGAAAAGAGAAAGTCCAGAGGCGGTATTGCTAAGCTTAATGGAGAAAAGGGAGAATGTGAGGAGGAGGACCCAGTAAAGGCATCTATCCTAAATAGATACTTTTGCTCAGTATTTACTGAAGAGAAGGTAGGGCAGGGCTCATAGCTCAGCATCATGGACACAGGGGGAAGGGAGGTGAGCACTACACCCTTCACAAAAGAAAGGGTCCTACAAGAGCTTGCTAAGCTCAGGGTGGATAAGGCAATGGGACCTGATGGCATACATCCCAGGGTACTTAAGGAGCTAAAGGTGGAACTAGCAGAGCCATTAGCAGAACTGTTTAGTGAGTCTCTGAGCACAGGAGAGGTCCCAGAAGACTGGAGAAGGGCTCATGTGATCCCGCTCCACAAGAGTGGTAGCAGGGAGGAGCAGGGAACTACAGACCAGTCAATCTTACCTCAGTAGTGGGCAAGATTATGGAGGCACTCCTTAAGGAAAGGATAGTGCAACACCTGGAATCCATAGGGGCACTGGATCCAAGACAGCATGGGTTTACAAAAGGAAGGTCCTGTCAAACTAATCTCATAGATTTCTTCGATTGGGTAACCAGAGTGGTGGACCAAGGGGGAGCAGTTGATGTCGCCTACCTTGACTTCAGCAAAGCTTTTGACACTGTTCCACATAGAAGATTGATAAATAAGCTGGGTAGGCTCGGGGTGGGTCAGAAGTTGGTCAACTGGGTGGCAAACTGGTTGTGGGCAGAAAACAGAGTGGTGGTAAATGGTATACAGTCAGAAGGATGCAAGTCACAAGTGGGGTACCTCAGGGATCAGTTCTGGGGCCAGTCCTCTTCAACATCTTCATTAGTGACCTTGCAGATGGACTAGAGGGTAAGGCTAGTCTGTATGCAGATGACACCAAGATCTGCAACAGAGTAGATGATCCAGATGGGGTGGGCAGAATGAAAAGAGATCTGGATAAACTAACAAAATGGTCAGAAGAGTGGCAACTGGGATTTAATGCAAAGAAGTGCAAAATCATGCACATAGGGAAAAGAAACCCTGAAGCCACCTATAGGCTGGGAGGGGAGTTGCTAGCAGTCACAAAGGAAGAAAGAGACTTGGGCATCATCATCACTGATGACCTGAAATCATCAAGCAGACCTCTAAAGCAGTAGGTAAGGCAAGGGGTGTTAGGGTGTATTAGTAGGGGTATCACAAGTCATAAGAGGGAGGTAATAATCCCTCTTTACAAGACACTGGTTAGGCCCCATCTGGAGTACTGCGTGCAGTATTGGAGGCCACACCTTCACAAGGACATTAACCAAATTGAGGCAGTCCAGAGAAGGGCAACCAAAATGGTGCAGGGACTGCATCAATGACATATGAGGACAGATTAACAGAGTTCAATATGTATACCCTTGAGCAAAGAGGGAGAGAGTGATATGATCGAGGCATTCAAACACCTTAAGGGCATTAACAAGGTGAAAGAGTCTAACATGTTTAAATATAAGAAAAATAGCAGGACAAGAGGACACAGCATGAGATTAGGGGGGCCGATTAAGGGGGAATGTGAAGAAATTCTTTTTCACAGAAAGGGTGGTGGATGCATGGAATGGCTTACCACAAGAAGTGGTGGCTATGAATATAGTGCAGGGCTTCAAACAGGCATGGGGTAGGCATAAGGGAGCAATACAAATGACTATGAATATATAAGCCACTGACAGAGCAAAGGTTGATGGCACATTTATAAGGTAGAAAAAGAAATGGGCAGACTGGATGGGCCTTGCGGTCCTTATCTGCCATCAACTTCTATGTTTCTATGTTTCTATGCCCCTGACACCCACTCCCCCGACATGACCCTGATACCCCACCCCCCCAGCACAATGTAGTGCCACACACTGTGCCCATAGCTGGAGAGAGAGTGGCACACAGCAAGGCAGTGGCTCCGATCTGTAGTAGAAAGCAGGTGAGGTAACCAGTTTAGGATAGTGTCAGAGGCTCCAATGTTCTGGGGGCAAGCAGGTCAGGTAGGCAGTGTAACATATTGGCAGCTGAGAATGAAGCAAATGGAGAGGTGGATATGATTATATGTTAGGTTGACTGTGTGGTTGATTTTCTTGGGAGCTGAATCCTGTGAGCGACAGAAACAGAGAACAAACACAGTCTGAGAGAGAGTGGCTGCAAAACTCGGAAAAAGGCATAGGGCAGCACACAAACCAATAATTGCTTAGGCTGTATGGCAGGTATTTTAAATCAAGTGGACCAGTTTCATTTTATCTTTCTTTGTTTCCTGTCTACAAATAATTAATTTATGTGGTACCATTAAATGCTGTGTTGAGAGAGAGAGAGACACACACACACAGGCAAACAGTGAGATTGGGAGTGACTGCAGAATTCTGAGACTGTGTGTGTGTGTGTGTGTGTCTGTAACATTGCCTAAACTGAAACCATGGAGAAAGAGAGTGTGACAGAGAGAGAGAGAGAGACAGAGAGAGAGAGAGAGAGAGAGAGAGAGAGAGAGAGAGAGAAGCATACAGATCCCCCGGTCAGTGTGTGCTTCAAATCAAGTAAAGAAATCTGTGTGTGTGTGTCTCTCTCTCTCTCTCTCTCTCACCCTATACAGACATCAGCTGCCATCCTTTAGTGAATGTCAGAGACAGACCCTTGACAATGCATTGGGCTGAGAGAGAGCCTGTCAAAGAGAGAGTAAGAGCAGTGAGAGTGTCAGCATTATCTCTTGCCATGGGTTTTTATCCTGACAGTGCCGGCTGCAGATAAACTTGAATATCTCCACTAGCAAGTGCAGTCCTCTGTGCACATTCATTTATGAAATAACAACACAACAACAGCTTACATTTCCAAACCTTATTGCACAGGTATGTTAAATCCATGTAAGAAGAAGCAATTTAAAGTGAATTCCTGCTATTTAAGCTGTCAGAAACCCTCTTTTTCACACAAAGACTTAACTCAGCCCAAACATCCAGGCATTACCATGTCTGTATGATGCAGAATTTATAGAATGTGCCCTACATATTTTTTTTTATATAAATGCTAACATTAGTACTGGGCAAAGGTAATTTTTAGGACTGCAGTGGGCATAGCACTGCAGACCTCTTGCTACAAGAAAAGGACTCCTGCATTCCTTCTGACTGAACAACATGTTGGAGTTGCCACATAGTAACCTCAGCACCTCTGTGAAGCACTCTGTTCGCTGTCTCCATTATTAGTTGCACTGCACTATTTTTAGGCTGTTGGTGATCACTTTGTAACACGGCATATTCCACCATGTCCAAAATGGCCATCAAACTATTATGCATGCATATGCAGCCCATGATGCTTTGCATTATGGGGGGATGTATGATTTTGTATTTCTTTGAAACTTGGCTTTCCAGCCAATGCCCTTTGGGTAACCATTGCCTCAGTGCTTGCACGCTGAGGTTCTTTGTCTTTTATCTTGTTTTTTGTTTTAATTGGGTTCACCACAATATGACCCAGATAGATCATCTTAGGGCAGCTGGTTCATTCCACTGGGGTGTCAAACAGACTAGGCACACTGATGAATCCTGGTAGGACGAAACACGTGTCTGCATCTTCTGTTGGCACCCTTTGCAAACTGTGTGAAAGGCCTTTCGGCACCATGCATTTCTGCTTGAAGTTGAACCAGCATAATATTCTGTGGTGATTTGCATATGTAACCCATGATGCTTTGCATTATGGGCCATTATAATTTGTATTTCTTTGAAACTTGGCTTCCGGCCAATGCCCTTTGGGTAACCATTGCCTCAGTGCTTGCCGCTGAGGTTCTTTGTCTTTATTATGCACGCATGCCCACAAGCGCATGTGCAGTACAGTGCAGCAGTCATCATGGTTGCGGATGACTGTGCTGTTTTCTGCTGTCACCACCAATTTCTTTTATTTTCTGTTTAAATTATACATATCATCCTCCCCCCCAAAAAAAACATAAGCATGACACTGAGGGTGCCCAATTCGCATGTGTCGCGATCAGGACTCCTCAGTGTGATTTTTTGTTTTTAAGATCCCCCACCCGACCCTACTTCTCGGCACTCCCCCCAACGAAACATAAAAGTGACACTGGGAGTGCCCAATCCCCCAGTGTCATCATCACAAATCCTCCATCCTTTTTTTTTTCTGACCCCACTGTCTACTACTGCACATGCACAGTTATTTCTGTGCTCTTCTTTTTTTGTAATATATCCACCCCACCAGATCCTCCCTCTCAGCACCCACCACCCCACAACCCCTGAAACATAACACTGACACTGAGGGTGCCCAATCCCCTAATGTTTCAATTGGGAATCCTCCATCCATTTTTTTTTCTTTAACCTGAAAAAAAAGTCCATCAATGTCTTTTGCAGCTGTTAGTGACCCCCACCCAACTGTACCACTCAGCACCCACCCCCCACACACACCCCAGCCCTTATTTAGCCACTGGGGGGGTTACAGCACCATAATCTTCTGTGTACCGTAAACATGTTTTCACTTTTCAAAGCTGGACAACAAACTGAGGAAACAGGTATGAGGTTCAAAATATTTGAATAGGGTTTTGAACTTAGTGCTATGACTTGGCCATTTTTGCATATTGTTGCCCCAATTTTTCAACATGCCTTCCTTGGGACCCCACCTCATGAACAATTGCACTGTCATCATGAGGCACATCTGTCTTGAAAGGAGATTTTGTGGTCCCTGTGTAAAGTCACCTTATTGCAGGAGCTGAAAATGTCACTGATGTGACTCACATATCAACAGAAAAACCAATCAAACTAGGATTAGAAGCAGGAAGGCAGTAAGCAGTCAATAAAAAGTGTGAGTCCGTCTCTGTGCAGAGTGATCAGGGAAGAATTTGTTGGATTTGGTGCCGTTCACTTGACACTTTCAGGATGACTCCATTTGCTTTTATTCACTTGCATGTTGAGGAGGTTGTTGGTTGAGTTGTGTGCTGGATTGGGACCAGAGTGAAGCCAGACAGAAGACAAGTGCTTAATCCACTAATTTTCTTAAAAGTCAGTACTGGCTTGGTCATGTCATGGTGTCAGACAGTAGGAGGCTCTCCAGGCCATGGCTGAAGCTTGGCTGGGAGGGATCAGTTGAGCTGATCCCTGTCTGGCAATGCTGTAGAGTTTATGATGCTTAGAGGATGCAGGCCCTGAGCTGGGAGGAGTGGCAGACCATAGGAGGGTGGCATTCATTGTAACAGGACCAAGCTGGGGGGGTGGCAGATTATAGGAGGGTGGCATTCATTATAACAGGAGAAGCACAGTCTGCACTGTGGCAAGTGTCACTAGCAGCAGGAGGCACGTCACAAGCTGCATAGAGAAGAGAAGTCCAGGCCGGGGGCTTTTGCCATGTAGGGGCCTTGTGACAGTGCCAGGGGGCAGGAGCACAGCCAGCAGATCAGATGCAAGATGGTTGAGTCTGTCAATACAAACTAGCCAGCTAGTAGTTAGGAATCTATGAGTGAAGGAAATCAGACGGTGAGCACTGAATGTGGCAGGAAGCAGCATTACGTATGGACTTATCCAATCTCCAGTTTCTCTTCCATTCTCACCCTTAAAGTTGGTTTTCCCATTCTTTAATTTTTCTTGTGCACCTACTGTGCAAGTTCTTGTGACTTTGCCTCATTGAGCAGAAATTTGCTGTTGTTTTTTTTCTGAGAGAAGGTAAATGAAAATTGATGAATTATGAAATACAGTAGCTGGCAGCATATGAATTTCTCCCAAGTGAAGAAACATGCACTACTGTATTGTCTTTTAAACCATGAACTGTGGTTTAAATAAATAATAGCAGCTTTTCAGGACTTTGCAGTAAAATGTTTATTCTTCAACAGGAATAACGCCATTTGGGCTATCTTTACAAAGTGGTCATGCGTGATTACAGAAGTTATATTTAACATTAAAATGTGGTATTTTGATGTATGCATAAAATGTACAAGTGAGCAGATACTAAACATCATTTTTGTGGGGGGTAGGAAGAAATAGGCTATTGGTTAAATAGTATCTGCAGCTTATCCTCTAGGTAGGGAAATGGGCAGACTAGGTGGGCCAAGTGGTCCTTATCTGCTGTCAAAGTCTAAGTTTCTATGTGTTTCTATGCATTTCAAAATCTCCTGCTTTGTTGTTCCGAAGCATATATTTATGGTAATTTCTAATCTGTTTATTTATAAAATGTTGTGAAGAATTTTATTACAATAATCCATAGACCTGATTCACCCAAAGCAGGGGTCACCTTTTTTCTACAGGAAGCAAATCCATATCCTTATACAGACTACATTGAAGTGTTTTATTATCAGATAGAGCAAATTGTGTTATCCTATTGTAAACATTGTGTACTCTGCTTAGTCTGGTTTTGCTTGTGTGACCATAATTGTGACAGCCATAGTCAATAACTACTAAAAGCATCTGATTTGCTATTGTCTTACATATTTCTTTTATAATGCAAAACACAGTACACTGTAATGCTCCCAATGGATTATGTAGATGTTTTTTTCATATCCTTTTTATTGAAATCAAATTTCAAATGCTTGCCAATCCAAATTCCTAAATACTTTTACTCTGTTACTTGAGTTAATTATACCCCGTTACTAGTTCTGATCTTTTGTTTAGGCTCTTCATTTTTTTTATTCAATGGGGGGGTGAATTATTTGATATTTCATGTGGTTCATTGTTAATCTGGAATTATAGAATCATTGTTCTGTGTGTATGCATCTGTTTACAACATATGCTGGATCTCTAAGACAATATCCTTGGCATAAAGATGAATGTCTCAAGAAACAATTAGATCTGGTAGTAAGTTTATGTAAGTTATAAATAAAAGTAGACTTAGTATTCAGCCTTGTGGATTTGTTTGTTTGTTAGTCTATTTGTTTGTTTGTTTGTTAACTGGGTAGGTGTAATTGTCTCAGGGATTGTTTTCAGGTATGACCCAGGTCATCAAGGTAGCACAAAATAGTAAACACTACTAGCACAGAACAGTGAACAGTGAGCGCACATACAATACATTACAAGAGTTTAAACTTGGATTGATATCATTAATAAATCCCCACAGAGATTGTAGAACAACCAATAAATACAGAAATACCAGCACAAAGGTGCAAATTCCTTGCCAGTGATATGAGAGTGATCCTGGGAATTAATAACCCAAATGTATATAATTTTACAAGACAAACAACAGCAGTGCAAAGGTACTCACATAATATAGAAAATAGACTAGCAGGATGGGTGATAACATTCAGTTATGACAGCGACTAATCTCTATATTAGGGGACAGTAGCAGGTAGAGGTAGCTATGAAGGCAGTTCTAAAGTGCAACTTAAAGAGGGAGTTTGAGTGAAGACAGTGGAGGGAAGTACACAAGCTGTTCCAGTACTTAGGAGCAGCAATAGAGAAGGCTCATTTATTTATTTAACATATTTACCAGGAAGGTACGATGAGCAAAGTACTGCTTGATTGTATGTGCATCCATTCACCATGATGGTGGCAGTTTGGGGACATTCTAGCAGAAATCATGAGGAGGACTAGAGGCTCCAGGAACCAGGCTTGAGTTTGAGGAGAAGTGAAGGTGGTGAGGAATTTTTCTGCCAGAAGGATATGTCAAGAAAGCTGCCTAGTAGGTACTCATTGAGCAATGTGGGGAGATCCAGCCAAGGGCCTGGTAAAGGGAGCAATGATGAGTTGAATAAGGAGTCAATAGGGCTAACCTACAGGTGCTCTTGACATAATCTTGAGACTGTACAGGTTGGATGATGAGGTTTGGGCATAGATAGGGGAACAGTTGTCCAGCATACCCAGAGCTGTGCCCAACCACATGTCTGGGGTCATAAGGTCTTATAGCCAAAAGCAGACACCCGGCTCCTGAGTCACGCTTCTAACTGGGAGGCCACTGTAGTCTGAAAAGGTCAAAGAGGGTTAAAGTGTGCTCTTGAGGGACCTTTGCCATTCCTCACCCCCACTCCACTGCTGAGAAAGCAGCCTCCTCCTACTATCACTTGTCCCTTTGGAATCTGCTACCCTCATCTCTCTGATTCTCACCCTCACCCACTGCCTTTAGATGCTTTCAAAGACTTATCCCTGCTCCCCCCTGCAACTGTCACTCCCCCTCCTGACCTTTTTCTCCTACCTCTGTTGACCTCCCCCACCACCCATGCATCCCTAAATCAGGACATATGATGCTCTCCCTTGGCCTCTTCTCCATATCCATCCTGCACTATGCACTTATAGCATTCTTGCACATTGTATATAATTGCATTTTTGAGCGCAGTCAACTCATCACACCATGTACCCGTGGATTTGACTTGTTTATTGTAAGTTGTATTCTTGTATGCTTTGTAATGTTATTACTCTGTATCTGCTCTATTTCCCCTTCCCCCGGGTCACACCAGAAAATGAGCCTTGGCTCAGTGTGCCTTTCTTGGTTACCAACTTTAAAATAAATAAATAAATAAAGTATGACCCTTTGATATTTGAATGTTGCTACCTGCTTCAATCAGTCATAGAAATACAGAAACATAGAATATGATGGCAGAAAGGGTCGCTTGGCCCACCCAGTCTGACCATTTTTTAAACTTCAGTATTGCTGCAGACCCTACTTGTTCTACAGCACTTTTGAGTCCATCTGGAGAAAGTTTGCTTAGAGGTTTCAAGTGATTTGGCTAGCCTAGGTTTGGACCCAAATGACATAGTCTTAGTCCTATTGGCGTTGAATGGGAGCCTGTTATCAACAAAGCACTTTTGGGTGGCGTTAAACTTCTCTGTGAGGGTTGTGGATATTTCAACCAGGGCCTTGGTGCTATGAAAGAGAATCAAGTTTTCTTCATAGAGAAGCATGTGGTGTCCCTTGCATATATTTCAGAGAGAGATGACATGCAGGGGAAAACAGAATTGGTCCTACTATTGATCCTTGCAGATTTTGACACCCAGTGTTGGAGATGGTCCCTCTTGTACAAATCATCTGGATTCTCCCTGTGTGGTAATTGGAGAACTATGAGACAGTCACAGCAGAGAGCCCATGGAGGTGTAGTTTGTATAGTAGGATGATGTGTTCTACTTGGCTAAAGGCCTTTGAAAGATCCACAAAAATGGCACCTGTAAATTTATCCTCATCCATACTCTTAATAACATGGTTACTGAAGTTTGCCATGGAAATAGTGATAATACAGCATTACTGAACCCGTGACACTGGGGAGAGAGCAAGTTGACACTTGATCCAATATTTGCTGAAATACATTTTTTTCTTGGATCTTGCTTAGGTGGGAGAGGATGGAAACTGAACAATTGTTGTCGAGAATGTAAGGGTCAATGGATTTGAACACAGGGACTACCCTGGCCTGTTTCATTAATATTGGTACCGATGAAAAGGTCAGTGAATGGTTAACGATGGTAGCAAGAAGCTTAGCAATGTACTCAGCCATAAGCTTGAGAAACCTTGGGCAGAGACCATCATTGCTCACACTGCAATAGTTGTTGCGAGACTTGAGGAGGTGACAGATCTACAAGTGGAGGTGACCTTAAAGTAGAAGAGGGAATTCTGAGATCATCACTGACCCAATTATTTTGGGTGGAGGAAGGTCCCTTAGGTGGGAGCTTGCACAGGTAGTCAGGCTGGTTTCTGAATTTAGTGTTGAGGACCTCAGCAATCTGGATGGGGTCAGTTAATGACCCAGCCTTGGTGCATAACTTGATGGCATGTTTTCATTCCAGTGTCTAATTAGGGAGTTCACCAATGAACACAAGTTTTGGGGGTCACCTAAATTCCTGGTACCAGCCTAACCTTAGCAGATTTAAAAAAGGCTCCATCTATGCTAACCATTTGCATTCATCTAGTTTGGTATTATGAAAGCCAATTACATACCTCATCAGAAATGCCTATATCTCAGAGGGATTCAAGATGGGCTGCAACTGGTTAGATTGCTTTGTTTAGAGCTCCTGATTGCTGAAGTTAACATTTTCTCTCATGAATTATTGCTAACAGAATGGATAAACAAACATAAGGATAGAGAATCTTCATCTTCAGGGGAATTTTTTTTAATCAAACATAGGTCACTGGATATATTTTTTAAGGCTGGTGCACCCAGTCGGGAAGCAAGGAGATACAGCCTGGGGCTGCAGTAAGGCTGTATGCTCCCCCAAGAGCAATTGCTATCCAAGTAGAGTTCCAAAACATAACAGCAGAAAAAATTATTCCCAGATAGTACAACAGAGAACAGAGTTGAAAATGGAGCAATGCAAGTCTTTTTTATCTTTTAAAACATAGCTGTGAAATGTACCCATACCAGTACAGACACCAAAACATTTACCTTCCATGAGTGATTCAAGCACTTCCATGTCAGGTGAAGCCTGGGAAGTTCTAATGACTTCAGCACTTGAAAACATAAGTTCCTGGATGTCCCAAGTAGACTCACATATGATTAGTATTGAAAATAATCTGTAGCAGCTGTCTATAAATGCCAATCCAATTTACACTGAACTGCAAACAATAAAAGAGGATATCACTGAGATTAAAAAGCAGATGGATATATGTGAAACTAAAAAAAACTACACTTGATGCTAAAACTAACACAAGCATCATGGGTCAGACTGCAATAACTTGTTAACTGGAGTCAGCTAAAAATGGTAACAGACAGAACAATTTAGGAATACTCAGAATAACTGCAAGTTTTATGCAGCTTAACCCACTTTGCATGACTTTGCAAAAACAGTACTATTAGAAACATTTTAACTACCTGAAGAAACTCCTCCAATTATAACTAAAGCATATCACATCGCTAAAATGAGAAACCCAGTTGTCTTAAGCATCCTATGTTGGTTCAATTTGAGTTTGAAACAGACAGGGATGGAATCCTTGACTTGTACTAGAAAATAATCATTTTTTTCAAGGATTTAAGTTCTTTATTTTCCCAGACTATGTGCTGGCAAAGCAACAGAGAAGGCATGGTTTCTTAAATTAAAGAAACCACATGCAGTCATTGGGAATGACTTCCAAACTGCAATCACCAGTCTAAGTCAAGGTTGTATAACAGGGAGAAACACATATTTTATTTGATCCTGACCAGGCTGTGGAATTTACTTGCTCTACACAACCTGATCACAGAATAAGTAACCCTTCTTCCATTAGTTCAGTACTTGACCTCCTGGCTGTAGCTAATGCCATGGAGGTATCCTTAGTAGACACAAAAAAGAATATATAGGATGGTGGATGGACAACTATGCACAACCAGTGTGTTGTGCCACCAAGGGGTTGTGATTCCCTGTGACCTCGAGAGCGAAGCTTGAGAGGTCCATGGGAATCAGATCCCCAAGGTGACACAGCACACTGGTTATGCATAGAGTTGCCCATCCACTATTGTATGTAGTGTATGGGCATCCATGCTTATTTTGGACATTACCCTTTGTTTCAATGAACTGGTTGTTGGGGGGGCACGTGAGGGTTGGTGGTAGGCTTAAATTACTGACACAGTGTGCTGCAGATGTTTCTGCAAGTTCAAGTTTAAAAAAAACAACAAATTCCATCTTAATTGAATAGAGGAAATCAAGTATGTGGCAGCATTCCAAGCTGTTCTACTGCAATAGTGACATCTTTACTGCAGCAGAACAACATAATAATGTCACTACTGCAGCAGAGAAAGCATATTCCAGGCATGGGATTCCATGCATAACAGCATTCCAACATACACTATAATCTGCTATATAATCAGAAACTTTTAAAGAAAACTGATAGGGTTGTATAGAATATTATTTGAGTTCTTTCTCTTTACAGCTATACAATGCCTCTTTAAACAAACAAACATAAGCATTTAGTTCAGCTATAATGTATGGTAGAACGCTGTAAACCTTAGGAAATTAAAATTTCCTAAGGTTGTTAACCTATCGATGTGATGTCGAAATGTTGTTAACCTATCGCTGCTACGTCACATTGATAGGTTAACAACGGTCGATCGATCTCACGCGTATACTTTCTTTTTTACACTGGGAACTGACAGATGAGCATAGCAGTTAGGGAAGGACTAGACAGCCCTGGCCAGTGACTATATTTCAAAAAGTAAGCAGCCGTTTTCCTTTTTACGTGGGACCATACACTATAAAAAATAATGCATGGTCCCTCTGTCAGCAAGCGGTCACTGTTAACTGTCTCAAGGTTGCCATGGCAACGTAAACCTCGAGAGCTTCGCTCTCGAGGTTTACACAGTCGCCCTGGCAACCTCTCAACAGTTAACAGACCGGTTACTGATACAGGACCGTACATTATCCTCTATATTATATATGGTTCGTCTCTCTGTGCTAGAAATATACTATTTAAAATATTACAGTATGGCACTATAAAAATTATTTTCATTTATGCTCTGTGCCTGACTTGGCCATATTTGGAACTGCTGTGAACTAAAGTATTGTTTGGGTTCTTCTTTAATCTTCTTATATATTGTTATGATGCTGAGACATAAGAACAATTTATTACTGCCAGTTGTACATTTGGCAGCTACTAGTGATTTCATAAAATGTATTTTTCTAATTTAAAAAAATGAACTTGAATCCCTTGGATGGGACTGTAACTTAAAAAGTGTTTTATTATTCTTGGAAATGTACAACTTATTCTTGTATCTAATGTTAAATAATATTAGATAGTTAATAAAAAAAAGGGAAAAGGGGAAAAAAAGGAAATGCCTACATCCTGAAGTCTATTTATAAGTAGGCTGTGGTCAACTAAGTTGAAGGCATTTGGTTGTTCCATGAATGCTGTGCCCACAGCCCCTCTCTTTTCGAAAGGGGAGGTGATCAGATCTATAGGTCACATAGTGCAGTGTTTGTAGAGTGTCTTTTTCTAAATTCTGACTGATATTTATTTACCAGGGAAAATTTTCCAGATTGTTGTAAATCTGGCTATGTATTAATCTCTCTAAAATGTTTGATAAGCTGTGCAGCAGAGAGATAGAGTGATAATTTCATAGAGATGTTCAATCACCTCCCTTTTTCCTTCATTAAACTCCAATTGAATATTTTAGTTAATATTGATGTTATTATATCTATGGCATCTTTCAAAAATCTTATTTCAACACCATCTAGACAATGCACTTTTTTAGAATTTTTTTTTTTTAACTATCATATAGACTTCTCCACATCCTGTCACTTTAAATCTAAATGACGGCACTCTACAGCCTAATGCTTTGCTCTGCTGGCCATCTCACTCCAAATGTTCTTGGCTTCCATAGAGTATGTGCTTGAGGGTCAGGAACATCACATAAATCAATGAAATATTTATTGTGTTAGATGGTCTTTTTGCATCTTGGAGTCCATACTTTTCTTCACTTTGAATTCTTATGGAATTAATTTCTGGGGTTACAATGTATTTATCAGAGACCAGTATTTTTGGGATATTGATTTTCCCTCATCTTGTTTTGGTAATAGTTACATTTCACTTTCTTTACTTTGTTGGTTATTATATTTCACATAAGTTTTACATTTGGTCTAATATTTAGATTTTAAGGTTCTATTTGATTTTTTCCAGAGTCTAGTCTTAATTCTTATAGTATGTCTCTTTATTTTTCTGTAACCCATGGCACATGCCTTTCCACTTGCTTTATTACCCTATATGGTACTAGGTCATTGCAGACTTTCACAAATACATTTTCAAATTCTTCACTGTGAGTGCCAGCTCTGGAGTAAAAAATATTTCATTTCAATTTGTTTTACTAAGAGCATGAACAAATGCTGTTTTATTATATTTAAAAAAAACACCTCCACTAACATATAGTTTCCTGTAATGGAATTCAGCAAGTTTCTCCTATATTTATGATGCTACCAACATAAGGTATTATGATATCTTAAGTTTCAGGCTTTTACTTCTGATACAACTAAGTTTATTTTGGGCAAAATAAATCATAAAGCCAATATATTACCTGAGCTAGAAAGTCTCCCCTTTCTGGTTGGACTTTGGATCATTTTATTTATATTTAAGTGGTTTAAACAGTTTTCTAGTTTTGCCCTGTTAAGCACCCCCATGAAGCATAAAAATTCCCTACCAAATTAGTTTTTAATTATAATAATTGATAACTCCCTTTCAATGCATGCTCAAATATGTAAATCTACATAGATAGCAAATAAATATATTAATATAAATACAAATTCCTTCATTTCTAGGGATGAGCAAGGCATACTAAATCTATACTGCAATTATGTTAGACCCCACCTAGATTATGCATCTGCCTTTTGGGCATCACACAATAAACAGGACAGTCATCTGATTGAGGGAGTGCAATATAGGGTAACAAAACTTATACCAAGATTCAAAAATCTACCATACAACATAAGACTCCAGCAACTAAATTTTATGCCACTAAGTGAAAGAAGAACTACAGGTGACTATCTTCTGTTCTTCGTACTAATAAATAATGATGAGCTCAGAACAGGTTGTGATATTGTACCATTAATAAGGGATTTAGAATTAAGATCACATAACAGACAATTTGTAGTTCATAAAACTAACACAAACAAAGGCAAAATTACTTTATAGTCAGGGCACCAAGAATTTGGAATAAACTACCTCAGGAATTGGTAAACATCATCAATCATAAAACATTTAAAAAGGAATTAGACAAATATATGGGCTACTAGTGTGAAAATGTTCCATATTGAATGGGAAACAGTCATGATGGGCTAATGCCTTCTTATGTCTACAATTTATCAAATTGCCAATTTATGTTGCATTAATACTTGGGAAAATTGCATTAAAACCTGGTAAAATTCTTCAAAATCACTTGCTTTAACTGAAGGAGTGGAATAAACAGTACCAACTATAAAATCTAATGTCTGTATGTGCACTAGCAAACATTCTATGCCAGCTACTGATGCAGCAAATACAATTTTTGTGACTCTGTTCATACTATGTATACAGCACAACTCTGCTCTTTGTAAGTAGCTCTGTCAAAACACTGGCAATTAAGCTCATTTAATTTCAGCTAATCATCTAGCATTTTTTTATTTATCCATGTTTTTGTCAGGGCTATCATATCAGGGGACTGTATTTCCCCCATGATTTAAAAATGATGTTGCTTCTTCAATCTGCTTCAAGTGACATCAGGTATCAGTTTTAAACTACTACTGTTGCCTCTAGGTTCAGGATTTGATTTGCCATCCCCACAGAGGATTAAGGCAATTAATAGGATATACCTATTTTAATTTACATTGCAATTTTGAGCAAACAGAAATGTTTGTTACATTTTAAGAAAAAAAAATGTTCAAGGCTGACCTGCAAAAGTTGCAGAGCAAATTATAGAGCTGTGCAAAGTTTCAAACCTGTGGAATTCTAATGGAACTCTGATATTCCACAACATTCCCCAGAATGTTTTCAGAATTTCGCAGAATTATTCAAACTTTTTATTTGATTATAAGTTATAACACAATGTCTATTGACCTGCAGACCTGAAATGTGGCATGATTACTTGTTGATAGGTGCCCTAAAGATAGGCCCCATATAATGACATTGGATGAATCACTTCAAAATTAGTGGTTCAAAAACTGGCATTTATTTTTTTTTGGGGGGTGGATTTAGTGAAAAGTATTATCTGCTTGTAAGTCAGTCACCTTTGGTGCTAGATATAGTATATGAAAATTAGCATTTGTAACCTTTTTTTAGTGGCTCAAAGTCTGGCATTGTATTTTTGGGGGGAATTTAATGAAAATGTTTATTGGCTTAAACTAAGTCACCTTTGGTGCTTGGTAATCTATGTAAAAATTAGCACGCATAATCTTTTTGTAAGAGTTATATAACTGACTAAATATGGACATATTTGGTTTGGAATGTTTTAAGTTACAGGGGTTCAAATTTTCACTAAGCAATTATCTGTGAAATCTTGTGAAAACTTTCCAAAAATATGGATGTTTGTAACTTCTCTGTTCTTACAGGTATAGACTTGAAATTTGTCATGCATATTTAAAATTAATGCATCCTAGTGTCTAAAAAGAACTGGGGAAACAATTTTGTTTTGCAGTTTTACATTTACAGTGGAAATACAGAAAATATTTATTGGCAACATTTTCTCAAATATTTATGATTGAATCATTTGTTTTTGTTTTTTATTGAAAATTGGTAACCCAGAAAGATACACTCAGTCAATGCTCAGATCTAAGTGTGACACTGTGAGACGGTAAAAGGAAGATGAAATACATTGTGGTACAATGCAAATAAGGGCAAACACAACAGTTTACAGGCTATTACAAAACTTAAAGCTTAGGTAAAATTGCATCTGGCAAATGGCATGCAATGAAAATAAACCATGATGTTGTGCAGTGGAGAATAATGCAGTTGTGAGTACAGTTGCAGCTCAATGAGTGAAAACCAAGTAATTGAGAGGTAAGAAACAGAAGCAATAGGATGGGAGAATTACATGCCAAGAGTGGCTACTGGCAACAAGCAGAAGCAGAGGAAAGGAGAGACTACATGCCAACTAATGCCAAGACATGAGCAGGAGGGAACAGCAAGACATTTGAGCTGATGTCTGAGGGAGAGGTGGGAAGGAGAAAGGTGAAGAGTAGCAGGGCAATTGTTATGATCAATAGAAGATAAGAGGAGAAAGCAGATTGCCCAGCAGCAGAATTGGAGTGAGAAATTGAGAAAGTGCAGGAATCTCTAGCGTGCAAAGCATACAAGGCAGATGAAATGTGGAAAGGGGAGAGAAGAGACAAGAAGGAAGAGACTCAGATCAACATTTAAAAATTGGCACTGTACAATGCATTAGACAATGGAAAGGAAGAGGAGGAATCAAGATAGAAGTGTAAAGGGAGCAGTGATGAGTTCAAGAAGGCACCTTAGCAGCAAAGTAGCATAAAACATTATATAGGGTGCCCCATCTGGCAAATGAAGAGGAAGACATGGTGCCATAAACTACATCAACATAGTCAAATACTGGGAGCACCATTTTGGTGACCAGTTCACAGTAGACATGGATTAAATGGCAATCCTTGTTGCAGTATAGGGAATCAAGTCTGAGGCAAAGCCTGCTATGGATGACATTGATATGGAAGGAAAAGTCAAGCCTACTATCCAGCCACACACCAAGCTATTTGAAGCAGGAGCTGACCAAAAGGTGAGTGCCATAGTGGGGGATATAGATAAGATGGGAAGGGAGCCAGGCCAGTTTTTGGCTGATGCTAAATCTCATGGACATTGTCTTCTTTATGATGACCCAAAATTGCTTTGATTGGATCCAGCACTGGATATATTATTGAAGTCATGCTGCATGACTGAGACCAAGGCACGACTAAGACCAAGGCACCTCAGGAAGTGAATGATATCATCCACATACCTGTGACTATGTGAATTAATACAGAGGAGTGGGAGGTCATTTAGGAAAATGGAGACTAGAATGGGACCAGGGTAAAACCTTGGGAGTCCCAGACTGGATTAGGAGGAGAGGGGACAAGGCATCACCAACTTGTACTGACATGAGATGGCCAGAGAGGAAGGACATGAACCAATCAATGGCTGGGACAGAAAGACCTGAGAATCTCAGTTTCTCCAGAAGGGGAGGTTAGGTTACCAAATCAAAGACATTAGCAAAGTCAGTGAAGATATTGGCTGTGACATGCCTCTGATCCATCCCAGTAAGGATGGAACCAGTAAAATATAGCAGGGAGGATACAATGGAGTTGTTTTAATGGAAGCTAGATTGCAAAGGAGAGAGTAAGTTAATGGAATAGAGAATATCAGCAAGTTGGGAACACCAACCATGACATGCTCCAGGAGTCAGCTGATCTTGGAAGCATTGCAGAATGGGTTCCTAAAGCAAGGAGTCACAGAACCCACTCGGGAAGGGGCAACTCTTGGCATGGTGCTTATAAATTGGGAGCAGATGCAAGACATACTATAACAGTCAAGGAGCCCCAGGGTGGAAGTGACCATCACACAGTGTGGTTCTGGTTAAATATGGGCAGGGAAAACATTCTCACTAAGACCAAAATGCTGGACTTTAGTAGGGTGGACATTAGGAAGATGGGAGAGTTGTTAAGGAAACACCTGGCAGGCATCAGGGAAGATCTGGGGATGAACCTAAGGTGGTCCATCATAAAGGAAAGAATTATGTCTGCAACAGAGTAATGCATTACTCTCAGCTTTGTCATAGCCCAGTGCTGCTTTCAGCCAAGCTACTGGCTACAACACTACAGGATAATGGATTTGAATGACAGCTGCTATGCTGCTCGGACTTTGCTGCTCCATCTCTGACCATTGGTGACAATTTAAATCAGTGAGTGCTGAGCCAAGTGAAAACTATGAAACCCAGGACTGCCCTGAAAAAAAAAGTGGCTGTGAGGCAAGCCCTGCTTGAACAGAAGGACCCCGATCCATTTGTGAGACTACGGCACGTTCCGTGGGGTGGGGTGGGGTGAGGATTTGCAGGCCAATGGCTGGAAAGCTTGGTGGAGGGGTGGACCTGAGCACCCCAGCTGGATGGCTTTAGCTGTGTTTTTGCAAAGAGAGTCTGGCAGAGTGGTTGCAGTGCATTGGAGCTGAGTAGAGTGAGTGAGAGGAAAGTGACTCTGTTGTGCAATGGGGGGAGCGCTGAAATGGTACCACAACAGCAACGGTGGATGAATGAAGCTCCTCGTGTGACCAACACCAGGTAAATAGAGCAGCAGAGTGGCGCACTGCTGAGGGAGTGCAAGATTTTTAATTTGCCTCTGGTACTGTACTTTACACTGTCAGGCTTTCCAGCAGAGCATCTTTTGGAGCCACTATGAGTGGTGCACTGCTGGTGGGTTGTTTGTGAGATTTTATATTTTACCAGTACTCTACTTTACTGTCAGACTTTGACCACAGATCATCTTTTGGAGGTGCTACCAAGTCTCTCCCCCAACCCTGCTGGCAACCCTATCTGGTATGGGCCCTGGCATTGAGCTTTGTACATGAGGCCCCCATAGGGAAAAATGGATGGGTTTAAGGAGGCTCCACTGGGGGTCCATTGCCCAGGGCCCACAAAAACCTCACACCAACCCTGTCTACCTGGAATTCAGCAAAGCTTTTGACTCTGTACATTTCTTAGTATAGATTCAGGCTGCCCATTCCCTAGGTCCTGGGAGTAGTTAAAAAGTCTTGGGTCATCCAAAAATAAACCAATTGAAAGAGTCAAAAAGTAGGATGAACTCCACTATTAATCAAATTTCAGTAGTCTTTATTTATATTCCAGCACCCACGGGGCAACAGTTTCCTGGCGTTACTATTTCATCATGCCCAAAACTGAGCTGTTCTGTTCAAAAATACAAAAAATGGGATCAATTCTCAATGATGACCTTAGAGTGGCCATGGTGCATCAGACACACCGTGCGCCAAAGCCCCCTGCATCATCAGCAATGCACCCTATTTTGTAAGGAATGCACCATGCACCAGATGCAGTGCACATGATGTAAGTTCGCACAGTGCATCAAATAAATAGCGTAGGCTAAATGCAAGGTGCAGGGAGTATCTAAATGCAAGGGGTGGAGGAATGGCTGAATCACAGAAGATGCAGCAAGAAGACAGGGGCAGCCAAACCCAGGGACACGGAGGAAGAAGACTGGGCACTCCAGGAAAAAGAACTTTAGAGACCAGGAGACAGACATCCTCCTGGATGAAATAGAGGCCCAGGTAGGTGTGACATGTGGCAGGAGTACAAGAGCATGATGGGCAATAGTGCAAGGTCATGACCTGTGTGTGACACCAACAGGCAGACCTGCTACTGTCCCATAGAGGGGACCAGAAGGTATGGACACAATGGCAAGAGGCATGGGATGAATTAGCCAGACTAGTTAATGAAGGGGCAACTAGCAAGTGCAGTGTGATATCAAGTACCATGCCAAGGAGAATGCAGCCCACAACAGGCACTGTACAATGGTGACGGGAGGAGGACCCACACAACCATGGCCCCTCAGCAGACATGAGGAATGTAAAGTGGCACAGATCAGCACATGCAGCATACAGGGTGACACTGAGCTAGACCTGTATCGGCAACAACATGCACATGGTAAGCACCAGGCATGCATGTGGCGGGTGGCACCACTGTGCAGAGAGATGATGTGGCACCACCAGTGGTGACAGATGCACTGTAGGGGCACCAGGGACCTGCAATGGACAGGGACCTGGGGGCCAGGCACAGAGGAACACAGTGTGGCCTGGGCCACCATGCAGTAGCAGGAGATGTAGGAGGTGACCCTTCCACTGGTTGCCACAGGCTGGACATGCACCATGGCACTGTACACATACTGGCATGTGGGCACCTGAGGTAATGCACTGTGCACATCTATCTGTATACCCAACAGGTACCCCAGACCACAGTGACCAGACAGCATGCCACAGCCGGGCAGGCAACACCACCACAATGCCATGCTGTGACCCACAGTAACAGCAAAGTGTCAGAGCACAGCAATCACAGCAGCAGTGATGAGGAACAACAGCAGACATCCACCAGTGACAGCACAGTGAGCCAGGCCCATGGTATGGTGGCAGATAATGAGGCAGATGACCAACAGGGAAGTGACACCGACAGCAATGCCACACCATCCAACAGCAGCAGCACCATTGGGCAAAGCACACCAATGGCCAGATCTGCAGACCAGCACCAGACCATGGTGGACACACAGCAGCAGGGGAACAGAGGGATGGTCCTGTGGTGGGACAGGTGAACAATGCACCCTCCACTGTAGACCACGATGGCCAGGCACACAGCACTGCCACACTGGACCATAGAGGTGCAGGTGGGACAGGCAAACATGGTGCAACACCACTGCCACTGGAGGATGACCTTAGGAAAGACCTGTCATGATACTGCCAGGACATCCTGCTCACCCAGGAGGTGGCACAGTATGAGCTGGCAGGGATGCAAGACAGCATACAGGAACACACCACTGCCACGGTTGCACACATGGGACAGCTGCAGCTGAGATTGGCAGATATCCACACAGCCATCATACATAGGATCCAGGAAGGGGCATGCCAAACAACACAGACAACAAGACTACTCCAGGACATACGACTGTGCGTCACATGCCAAACAGTTGCCATAGAACGGCAGACCATGATCATGGAATGCAGCATAGGGCAGCATATCACCCAGACTGAGGCAACAACAGTAATGGCAACAGCACTGCAGGAGATTGCAAGATGCATGCAACAACAGGCAACCAGTGTGGAACCAGTCCCACAGGTATGTCCAGACTGCAGTGTGTGGCAGCACAACTGAGGGGCAGTAGATGACCACCACAGCACGGGGAACACAGCCAGCATGCAGGATGTGGGAGAGGGCCATGAGGGTACACAGGGCATAAGGCAGCCATTGCTGCCTACAGAACAATTGCCAGACACAGTGCTGACACAGTACATGACATGCACAGTCATGCTCAAGGACAGGGCTGTGGGCGACACGGCAGGCACATGCACAGACAATGGGGAACAGCAGCTGGGTGCCAGTGCCTCTAAAGACAGACACATGGGCCCAACAGACATCAGAGATGGGCTGGAGCCATGCAGCGATGCTGGTGTGGAGGATGGCCATGGCACAGTGGGGCACACACTGCAGTGAGCCACCACCTCACAGAGCACAGAAGACAACCACAGCGAAACACCCATTGTCACAGCTGAGGCTGTGTACAGGCACAGAGGGGTACTGGAACATGATGGACACAGGGGGATGGACATCCACCCACCTGTCAGTGACATGGAGTGGTCTGGACAGACACAGAACAATACGGTGATAGACAACAACATGGCCATGCCAACACCCAGTGCAGCATGGAGGCTGGGACAACACATAACAGCCCGATCCTGAGGCTGCAAGAGGGCCCACCCTGATGCAGGTAGAATGGCCTGTGAAGGGTGGATGGCCAAGCAAGGAAAACCAGCAGTAGCACCTGTTGCACAGATGGCAGCAGCTGGCAGCAGGACCGGAGCTAGGGGGGACAACAGCTGCAGTATGTCATGGACCGCTGCGGCACAACAGATACCCCTGGTGACACGACGATGGTCACAGAGGCACAGGGTGCACACAGTGCCACCTGTGGTGGGGGTGCAGACAGGACATGCCACACTGCAGGATGCTACACAGAGCAGCATCACAGCGGTACAGCCACCATGCACTGCACAGCGTGCGCCACCAGACACCATAGGCCAGAGGGGGAAGCCAGCACACACACACTGGTAGGATGCATACAGCATGCTAGGCATGTGCATCGGGGGGCAACCAACAGTGCTGGCTACCACAATGCAATGGTCCAGTGCACACAACAGACCATGGGCAGGAACCCCAACACAACACGCACCTCACATGGATGTGCAAGTGCATGTGCCATGCATACCTGTGCTGCCTGCACCAGTACCCCATATTCCCTGTACAGTGCCCATGGCCATGGCACACCCCACCATGGCACTGCAGCATGGGATACGCACACAAGCCTGCATCCCCTGACAGTGGCACTCCCCCACACTAGCGATAGGCACACTGCCATCCCAGATGGCACATACTGGACACGTAAGTTCCTAATTACTGTGTGAGACTCTGCTCTACACTGTTAACTGTATACCATTTGTTTTTTAAACTCTAGTGTTTGTGTTATATTTCACTTTGAGCCCTGTTCCGATGAACCGGAAGAGGGACGTTACAGTCCGATTCATTGTTAGTGGATTACAATGCTTTTCAGTACTATTAAGGCGCTGTGCACCTTTCTTGCAGGAGTAGCTCTGTGGTGCTTGAAATATACAAACAGTCTCTGCAACTTAAAGTGCTAGAATTTCAGTGATCAGCTGATATCACTTATGGGTGGGGCTGCTATATAAATTCACACTCCAGTGAGCAGGCCAAGCTTGGGCAGGGTGTGCTCATCGCGCATGAAGAGGTAATAATTGAAGCCCTAATAAGTAACCCTGCACCCTTCACTGTAGTGTTAACTTCTTTAAAAAGAGATTCCCTAGTCTGAACTATTAGCTGGGTTGTTTTTTTTTGCACCTCAGAATTAGGGAGCAACATCAGTTACTGGGGCTTAGTATTTCTGATAGTCACAGATTTATAATGTGTTTCTGTATTTTAGACATTGTTCTTGGTATATATTCGTAAACCCTGAAATGTGTTGTATATGAGGCGTATGCTTACTGAGATCATTAATTTGGGTCATGACCAAGTACTAAACTCTTACTATTGACAAACAAAATAGACTACTGTCTGAGCACAGAACAAGTTGCTTACTGTCTGGAGTATTTTATTTAATTAATTCTGTTTTCTGTTTGTAATAATTACACTACATAACGTCATGGAAACATTTATCCAGATAGTGAATGGAGGAAAGGCCATACTCTGCAAATCATGTAATATGTACATGACTGCTTCTGAATTTCCATTAAGCAATTCATTTACATGTATCAAATGTATTGATAATAAAGATATGTCAGCATTACTGGCCCAGTTTAATAATAGGCTCAGTGAAATTGAGCAAAGCCAGATGGATATGGCTGACTGCTTTCATGTTTGATTACAAACTAATGCAAAAACATCAGATACTACAATTTGCACTGAAGCCCTTGTCCTTGTGAATAACACTCCATTAAACAAAAAAAGGGTAAGGGAAGAAGATGAAATCACTGACCCAGAAGATGTCTGGTACCAAGTTCAACATCTAAAACATCCCCCCCCCCAAAAAAAAAAGGGAAGGAAAGCTAAGCAATTTAATCTTGAAATCACTAATTCATTTGATCCCTTAAATTTAGATATTACCCAAGAAGGAACAATGGGTACATCTGCTTCTCTAACTGAAGTCATAACCTCAGATACACATACTCTTCTAAATGCTGAATCTCAATCAATGGGCACAGAACAGAATCTGACTGTAGATCACCCCTTAATAATATTTGATACAACTTCTATTGCCTGTCAGCAAGTAGACCAAAATATGGAATTTGAGGTTACCCTGCTTAGAGAAACTGAAATATATGTATTTGGTGATTCTATTTATTAAGGGACTAGACTGAGCAATTTGTGACAGGGACAAAGAGCATAGAACCCTTTCATGTTTTAAGGGCACCAAAATATCAGACATTTCAAAAATGATTAATAATATAGTATGTCAAAACAATACTAGAAAATTAGTGATTATTCATATAGAAGCCAATAATATATTTCATCAAAACCCTTACCAAATTAAGCAGGAATTTGTCAATTTAACAAACTTGCAGATCTTGACTGCAACATCTTCTTTCTGAGATACTCCCGAGCCATAGAGCAACTTACAGACAAAACTGAATACTAAAAGAATTAAATAATTGGCTCAGACAATGGTGCCTAAAGCAAAACATTAATTGTATAACACACTGGGAAGATTACAGTGAAAATCATGATATGTTTATTCCAGATGGACTGCACTTCAATAAAGTAGGATCACAATTCCTTAGTCAACAGTTTAATAATTCAATAGATGCAGCTTTAAACTAAGAGGTGTGTGTGTGTGTGTGTGTGGGGGGGGTGATATTATTATAAATAAAGTATCATCAGTCAAAAAAAACTACCCAAGCTGTGAGTGGAATAAGAATCATAATACTACACCTCATAAAAGTTTAAAACTTAAAAAGAGAAAAAGGAAGAGGAATTCAAAATCTGGTCCAATAAATCAAAAAAGTGCATCTAATCAGAAGAATATTGGATTTAATGAAATTCACAATAATGAAGAAAGAGACAAGGGAATTAAAATTCTATTGACTAATGCTTGCAGTCTAACAAATAAACTAGATGAACTAAGATACATTCTTGTAAACAAGAAGGTTGACATCTGTTGTATTACTGAAACATGGTTTACAGATAATGACTGGAATACTGACATCTCTGGTTACACAAAATTCTTAAAAAATAGATAGAATGTTAAAGGTGGGGGTTTAGCAATCTATATATCTAACAAATTTAACTGTCATGAGATAGCGAATGAAGATTCTGTAGTTGAGATACTGTACGTTGGGTTAAAATTGAACTAGGTTATGAAACCTTAACTGTAGGCCTTTGTTACAGATCACCTAGCTTGAATCTTGATGAAAATGTAGTCTTCTTGAAACAGTTAAATAATACTGTGGTTAATGGCAATTTAATAATCCTTGGTGATTTTAACTTCCCCCATATAAATTGGGAAACATTCAAAACTAACAGTAATATTGAACAACAGTTTCTTGAAACCACCCTCAAACATGGTTTGGACCAACTAGTGACTATTTCTACTAGGAATAATAACATACTTGACCTCTTTTATACAAATAATGCTAACCTTCTTTTGACTCCTGTCATTTTGCCACCTATGGACAATAGTGATCATAATATGATCACATGTGATATCATAAGACACGTAAATGGCAACAAAAGGATAAGTAAGTTCAAAAATTATTACAAAGCAGATTACAATAATATAAAAAAATTCTTAACTTCATGGAATTGGCCAAATGACCTAAGTAACCTTGAGTTTGAGCATGTGTGGGAAAAAATAAAAGCTAAAATAGATCACTGTCTAAACACTGGGTGCCTGATAGAGTAAAATATAACAATAATAACAATCAAAGAATACCCTTGTGGTGGACTAAAGATTTAAAGCATATCATAAAAAAGAAACATCGTGCCTATAACAAATACAGTAAGTCCAAAAAGGCCTCTGATTGGTGTAAGTTTAAAAAACTTGCTAGGAAAACTAAACAAATAATTAAAAAATGAAAACAAAATTTAGAGATAAATTTAGCAAAAAACATTAAAGACAATAAGAAAAAGTTTTTTTAATTATATCAGTTCAATAAAACAAAATCAGACTGGAATAGGAACATTAAATTTAGATGACAAAATAATCAGTAGTGAAAAAGAAATGGCTATAGAAATTAATATTTCACAAGTATATTTATTCACTCAGACTTAATACTTTCTGATACACAACAAACATCAGATATCATATCATTCTTTTCAGGACAGGATATAGTAGAAGCCATTAACAAAATTAAATGTAATACATCTCCCGGTCCTGATTGTATCCACCCCAAATTCGTGAATCAAAAGAACTTTCTGGACCACTAACTTACTTATTTAATATGACTACAAATCGAGGAAGGGTTCTTCAATCCTGGAAAGTGGCGAACATCACACCCATTTTTAAGGGTGGTAATAGACAGACAATAACTAATTATAGGCCTATCAGTTTAACTTCACTTAACAGCAAGATTATAGAAATATTAATTCATTCAAAAATTTCTGATCATATTAAAAGTTCTGGTAGCACAGATATATCTCAGCATGGTTTATCCACTGGTAGGTCATGCTTAACAAACCTTCTTAGTTTCTTTGAGCCAGTTAGCGATGTGCTAGATAATGGCTTTCCAGTGGATGTCATATTTCTGGATTTTAAAAAGGCATTTGATACTGTTTCACATAAAATTCTGATTGAACATCTTCACAACATAAACATGGATATGCATTTTATTAATTGGATCTCATCATGGTTACACAATAGATATCAAAGGGTGGTTTTTCGTGGTCATGAATCCAACTGAAGTCTAGTAACTAGTGGAGGACCACAAGGCTCTGTCCTCAGACCTTTGCTTTTCAATATAATGATAACTAGTATGCAAACATATAAAGATGTCTGGATAAACAAATATGCAGAGGACTGTAAAATAGGTTGTATTGTGAACAATACTTTATCAGCAAACATATTACAAGATAATTTAAATAATTTAAAAATTTGGGCAGTAAAAAATAAAATGAAATTCAATCCTGCAAAATGTAAGGTTATGCATATGGGGAATAACAACAAAAAGTACACATATTCAATACAAAATGTAAAATTAATGACCACTACAGAGGGAAAGGATTTGGGTATAACAATTACAGATAATTTAAAATTTAATTCCCATACTAATAAAACTGTTAAAAGATGTCACATGATTATAAGTAATATTTTGAGACATATTAAAAGTAGGAAACCATCAGTTATATTGCCCCTATACACAAGCTTGGTTCGTCCTCATTTAGATTACTGTGCTTCATTTTGTGCCCAACCTCTATAGGCTATCAGCAAATGACAGAAAAAGTACAGCATAGAGTAACTATAAGGATTGATAAAATGTCTGAAGCAGATTATGGTACCAGACTAAAAACATTACAACTATACTCCTTGAAGTATAGAATTTTAAGAGGTGATCTAATTTACACTTATCAAGCATACCAAAATGACTATTTGTTAAACTCTATTGGATTAGAAAAATACTTTGTAAATAATTTTACTAGATCTCATAATTTCATATGTAAAAGTAACAAAAGGTTGACATTTTTCACTCAGAGAATTCCTCCAATTTGGAATACACTACCAGCTGACATCATAAATAGTGAAAATGTAGAACAGTTTAAAAGAAGACTTAATGAATACATGGGTGATAAGAAATGTTACTTCCACCGCTGAATCAGCAGGTGGCAAGTTCAGAAATGGGCATCTTGCTTTTTGAACTTGTACCAATCTATGAATCTGCACAGCTCCCAATGCCATCCCTGTGATCAGTTGCATGCACCTGGGTGTGTATACGATGGCATGCCACAGACCACTCACACTGCACACCCACACCCATGCACCACCAACCACTGCCAACTGGACAAGCCCCTCCCATGTGATCAGTGGGAGCAGTGGGTGCACACACCATAGTGTGGAGCACCAGCACAGGCGTGGCCCCGGCACACACGGTACCATACCTGTCCATGTCGTCATGCATGCCCCCACACCCAGGTGCATGGCCTCTGCAGGACTGTTGCCTCCCCACCACACAAGGGGCTCCACATACCACTCAGCACCAACACGCACACACAGTACCCACCATGAGGCATGCCACCATGGCAGCCATACAGAGCTGAAAACTGCAGTCCTCCGGGTGGACCCTGTGGTAGCCGCATACCATGTCACCCCACCCAGCCCTACTCGTCTGGTACCGACACATGCAGGCCTAACCTCAGGGTCCCACCTTGTTGACTGGTGGTTTGGCTTAACCACTGTGGCATGCCACTGTGGAACTAAGAGGACCCCAACACTGTGTGGCATGGGTCCACAGGAAGACAGTGTCCTGACACTGTGCCTGGCATGTTGCAGTAAGAATACCTGTGGCACAATGTGGTGCAATCCACATGTTGCTGGACAGCGATCCCTGTTGTCTACATGGTGCCCTGTGTAGGCATTGTGGGCTGGTACCCATACAGTGGCTGACGCCAACCAGTACACAGCATAGACAGGTGATGAACATGCACAGTACAGAATGACACACAGGCACAACTTGCACAAGGAACAACAATGTATTGGGTACACATAAGCAACACACAACATCAACAGTTAGGGTGATCCAAAAGGTACACAACGCAATGGGCACAGCTCCACACACAGCAACAGTCTTACAACAGTGATGCAATTAACTGCATTGCATGCACAGTTACCAGTTCTCTGATGTCCCAGTGACCTGGGTCCATAACACCCAATAAGCCCTGTCCATGGCATGTCTGTGACTGCAGGAGTGGGGCCAGAACAATGTTGCACTCCCATGCCCACCACTCAATGTCTGCCAGTCTGGTCCAGGTAGTCCAGCAGGTCTTGCACTGCATCATTTAGGTCAGTCAGCAGCCTTACCATGGGCCTGATGCACCGGCTGAGTCCTTAGGCAAAGTCACGGTGGGTGTGCGGCTGAGGCTGCATGATATCATCACTCCTAGCATCCCTGTCTGGCAAAGTGTCCCTTTCAGTCCTGGGCTGCCCTGGACCTTGTTCGGGGGTTGCATCACCACTAGCATGCATCGGGGCATCTCCATCCCTGGTCTGGTCAGCACCCACCTGGCCAGCTGTGCCATGGGTGTCCCCGCCTGTTGACATGTTGACCCGACACCTGCCTCAGGCGGTCCAACAGCACTGTCACCCAGCCCTGCATGCTGATGATGCACCTGTTGGTCACCCGGGACATCCTCCTTTGTCACCTCCACATCCTCCTCATCTGTTGCATCCTCCACAACCTGCTGTGGTGCTGCCTGTTGCCTGCCCTGGGCCATCATCTGGGTCCTGGCTGTGTACGCCTGTGCATCACTCTGCTTCAGGCATTGCATCACCTGCTCCAGGGAACACCACCGTGCATCCTGCTGCTCATTCCTCGCACCACCATTGGCACCTGGAAAACAATGTGACAGCCTGTGAGTGCACCACACACCCATGCACTGCCTCTCTGCATGTTTCCCACACCACCAAGCCTGGCAGGTCACCACCATGCCATGTCATGTGTTGCATGGGCTGTGACATGCACCGACCATGTGTGGGGAACACACCCACACATGTGTCCATGGTGCATATGCCATACCAGCAACCACCGGCCACAGACACCTGTGCTGGTCCTTCCAGTGTGTGTGTGTGTGTGTGTGTGTGTGTTTATCCCCCCTGCCTGCTGGTCCCTACAAAGTAGCCTACAGAGCTGCATACATGCCATGACTGCTGCACACCTACCTTGGCGATGTCGCTCTCTGTGGGGTCTTCTGCCATGTCCATCCAGTCCGGGTTCCCTGGACCTGCCCTGGCCTTTGGTGTTACTGCCCTCTCCTGTGGGGACATAATGGTATGTGACATCATCAGTACCCATCTGAGCAGTCAAGGTCACTGTAGTGTGCTGTGCATCAGACATGTTACTGGTGACACATACCTGACCAGCGTGGCCATCCTCCATGCTGACAGGGGTCAGTTAACCCATGATTATCATCTGACCTGATAAGCAAACTGAAGAAGCGTGATCACCTTTAGCACCTTGCCAGAGAGTCAGGTAAACCCTCAGCTGTACTAGCCTACAAGCAAGCCAGAAATGCCTGCACCCAGGAAATATGACAGGCTAAATCAAAACACCACAAGGAGTTGCTTATTGCCTCCTGGGGTGACAGAAACAAATTTTGGGCCAACTTGAATGAAGTCTTAGGGAAGGATGTGAAATCGGCACCGAACCTAATCAATATACAGGGTAACCCTACCCAGGACCCACTAACTTTAGCCAACACCTTCAATGAAGCATTCTCGGACCTCTCTGAGACACTCCCTCCAGACTTTTTCGAGGACCCGCCACACTCCAACACCTCCACTACTGATGCTTGCCTTCAGTCTGCTCCTCCTTTTTTACTTCAAAAAACTTACACCCTCACTAGTTAGCAAATACCTTCTCAAAGTGCTCAGGAAATCGTGACAAAGTACAGACACACTGGACCTCAAACTTTGAAAATTAATGCTAGGACTGACCTCTGCTTGACATGTTCTTGATTTCTCACTGTAAGTAATGTTTAGTCTGATATAGAGATTTCTTAAGAATTGATTTAAATTTTGAGAGAGGTTTTAAGGTAGTGTCATTTTGCAATCTGCCCTGAGCCCCTTCTCTTAGAGCTGCAAGTCTGTGGGTTCACCCTTGACCTCGGTGTCCTATTGAGGCTGCTGCAGTGCCCCCCCCCAAAAAAAAACTTGCTTCAGAACCTCCCTGACTTTTCCATTAGCAAATTATATCTTTTAGTCACTAGAGGGCCCAGTTATATACCCAATCCAACATAATACAGTTCCTGTCTTAGTTCTCTTATTGTGTGGTCAGTTTATCACTATTCATCAGTCTTTGCCCCCTTCCTCTTCTACTGATTGATACTGATTTTTCCCATTTGCAGCTTATACTTTTCACCCACTAGAGGGGTTTTCCCCCAACTGTGCCAAAGCTGCTCTACATCTCTTTACTCTCTACTACTTCCTGGACACTCTTCCTCTACTACTCAGCTGCTCTGTCCCCCTGCCTGGAAAACCTCACTGCACCTCCCCCCAACCCTACTCTGCTCAATACTTAACCCTCATTACCCAATCCCCAGATGACCACACACCCATATCTACACCCTAACCTGCTCCTTTTGTGACCACTAAGAGTCACTATTTCCACCCCTTTTTTCACCACTAGTCTAGCACTCCCCAGCCTTCTTGGCAACCCCAGGCAACTTCCCAGCTAGGCTCTGAGACACCCCCCTGAGGTATTTGAACCTGGTACCTTCTGCACGAAAGTCGGCAGCACTACTGCTACTCCACAGTGGCAGTCACCCTCACTGAAGGTCAGCCTGCACCCTTATTGTCTACTATAAGAATTAAACTATGGGTACTGACACTTCATTACTAAGTCTGCTCTCCTTCACCATCTTGGTACAGACCTCACACCGACTGGATCACCTGTCCTCCACACTAGACACCTCATCCCCAGACTACCCCACAGTGACTTGGCCTTTCCCCACCCTCAACACATTGATGACCCCCCCAACACCCCACCCTGCCAACACCCCCACTCCCTCCTCCCTCCAAGGCCCAACCTGGACCCAGCTCTCTCCTGCCATTCCCACCCTTTCACAGCAGGAAGGTCATGTCAGACAAACCTAATAGATTTCTTTGACTGGGTGACCAAACTAGTAGACCACGGAGGGGCTGTGGATATGGCCTACCTAGATTTTAGCAAGGCATTCGACACAGTCTCACACAAAAGATTAATATACAAGTTAGCCAGCCTTGGAATGGGTCCAAAGGTGGTAGCCTGGATAAAAAACTGGCTGGACAACAGGCTGCAAAAGGTAATAGTAAACGGAGTCCACAGTGAAGAAAGGAGGGTAACTAATGGGGTACCGCAGGGTTCGGTACTGGGACCAGTCCTCTTTAATATCTTTATAAGTGACATTGGAGAGCACCTGGAAGGAAAGGTATGCCTCTTTGCAGATGACACAAAGATCTGCAACAGGGTTGATACACAAGGTGGGGTGCAAAGAATGAAAAGGGACTTGGCAAGGTTGGAGGAATGGTCAAATACTTGGCAGCTCAGACTCAATGCAAAAAAGTGCAAGGTAATGCATCTGGGAAACAAAACTCAGGGAAGAGTACACAGTGGGGGTGAGTTAATAGCAACAACAAAATTGAAAGAGACCTTGGAGTAATTATATCAGATGACCTAAAGGTGGGCAAGCAATGTGACAAGGCAGTAATGAAGGCTGGGGGGATACTGGGATGCATAGGGGAGGCATCAACAGTAGAAAACAGGAAGTTGTTATCCCTCTCTACAGACAGTTAGTGAGACTCCATCTGGAGTACTGCGTGCAATTCTGGAGACCCCATCTCCGCAAAGACATAGACAGAGTGGAGGCTGCTCAGAGGAGGGCAACCAAAATGGTGCAAGGTCTGCACCAGAAGACATATGAGGAGAGACTAAAGCAGCTTAATATGTATACCCTTGAGGAAAGGAAGGAGAGGGGGGACATGATAGAAACTTTCAAGTATCTCAAGGGAATTAACAAGGTACAAGAGTGTAGTATCTTTCAGGAGAAGAGATGTGCAAGAACAAGGGGGCACAATTTGAAGATAGAGGGGGGACGGCTCAGAGGTAATGTTAGAAAGTATTTTTTCACAAAGAGAATTGTGGATGCATGGAACATCCTTTCTGAGGAGGTTGTGGAGTCAGGAACAGTGGGAGAATTCAAGAATGCATGGGACAGGCATAAGGCAATTCTAGTGGCGGGTAGGAGGAAGTAAGCTGTTGATTAACTAGAATCTGCAGCTTATCCATCAGGTAGGGAAATGGGCAAACTGGGTGGGCCAAGCGGTCCTTATCTGCTGTCAAATTCTATGTTTCTATGTTATCTATCTCATGCACCCTGATTGTAAAGTCCTCAGCTGGGTGTCGACCCAAGGGTCACCATCGCCACTGGCCACTAACCAGAATAATCACACTGCTAGTATTATTATCTGGTAATGTTCACCCAAACCCAGGACCCATGGCTTCCAGCCCTTCCAAACCCTGTACTGCAACTGGTCTCCACTTTGCATCCTTAAACAATTTGTAAAAAAACAAAAACAACGCTCTGCGTCAGCATGTGGTCTAAAAGTAAAACAAAATGGTTATATTAAATGCACGCTGAAAATAGAAAATAGAGTTAAAAATCTACGTTTCGACCTTAGGTCTTCTTCAGGAAATATCTAAAAGAGAAAAAAAACAAGTTAGTGTAGAGGAGAGGTAAAATGAGAGAGATATATATGTGGAGAAAGAAGGGGGGGGCTCAGGGAGAAGAAGTGATAAATGGTAAGATTAAGAGAGAATCTGTGAAACAAAAAGGTGATGATGGGAAAGATAAAGCATAATGGGAGAGAAAGAGCTGGGGAAGTTCCCAGGTGGAGACTAATTAACAGGGCCTAGTAAGAAGGCTGAAAGGTGACAAATGTGTGGGAAGGAGACAGAAATAGAGACAAATGGTGAAAATGAAATATAAATGAGCAAATTGACTTTAGGGAAAAAAAGGGATGGCTGAAAGATGTTAGTGGAAAATAAGTCTATCATTTAAACTAGAGGGCTGCTGGGAGCCAAGGCGGATGATCAGCTTGGCTTCCATATTTTTTCTATGGTCAGGATCCCGCAAGCCCTGCTGAAGGACACAAACAGAAAGGTCATTGACATTGTGGTCCCTGGAGATAAAGTGGGATACAATGGGTTTAGCAGTTTCACCATTCCTGACTGCTCTGTAATGTTCCCTGAAATGGTCAGCAAGACGCCTACCAGTTTCTCTGATGTAAATAGCTGAACACTTCCTGCAAAGAGTACAATACACCACATGAGTGGAGGTGCATGAGAACTCCTTGGTGATGTGAAACACACCTGTAGGCCCCCGAATCTCAGTCACACTGGAAATAAATTTGCAGGTGTAGCAGCGAGTCCTGTTGCGAGGTTTGGTACCTGGGGGGGAGGAACTGTTAGGAGTAAGTAGGCTGCTTTTAACCAGGAGATTCCACAGGTTAGGTGGCCGGTGGTAGGAGGCAATAGGTGGTTCTGTAAAGGAAGCACCAATGTTAGGGTCAGTTTGCAAAATGGGAAAGTTACCAGTGATGATCCTGTGAAGAGAAGGTGTGCTCTGATGAAAAGGAAGAACTAGTGGAATTCGCCGTTGTTCTTGTGTGACAGTATCCCTCCTGCGGGGGTCAAGGTTACAGGGCATGTTACTGACCCGGGAGAGTGCTCTGTCCACTGTGCTTTTAGGGTATCCCCTGTTGATAAAAAAACTATGCATTATTTGGGTTTGCTCAGCAAAATCATCCTCTTCACTGCATAACCGGCGAAGTCTGAGAAACTGTGAATAAGGCAGGCCATTCTTGACATGTTTGGGATGGAAGGAGCTATGGAGGAGGAAACTATGAGAGTCAGTGGGTTTGTAATAGACATGTCTTCAGACCAGTGTTCTGGACTGAGAGCTGGATATCCAGAAAAGACAGTGTAGAGGAGGATACTTCAACAGTGTACTGAAGGGAAGGATGGGCCATAGTGAACTTGTCAAGGAAGACTTGGAGGGTCTCCCTGGAGCAGGAGGTGGCCCCCACACAGTCATCAATGTAGCGTTTGTAGAGTTCAGGTACAGTCCCTGTGAATGAGAGAAAAAAACGTTCCTCCACCCAACCCACAACCAGATTAGCAAAGCTGAGACCCATCTTGGTACCCATAGCAACTCCACTGACCTGCTGAAAAAAAACAGTTATTAAAAGAAAAAGCATTGAGTGTAAGAACCAGTTCTGCTAGACAAGTTAGAGTGTGTGTGGGTGGCTGCAGGACTTCCCGCTTGTCCAAGAAATGCTGCAAAGCTGTCAGACCATCATCATCGGGGATCACTGTGTAAAGAGATTTGATGTCCATGGTGAAGATGAGCTGATGAGAGTCACTGAATCTGAACCTGTCAAATAACTGGAGAGCATGGTTAGTGTCTTTAACATAGGAGGGCAGGGACTCAACAAGGGGTCTCATGAGGCCATCCAAAAATGCGGAGATGTGGGATGTGGGGCAGGAGCAGGTAGACACTATGGGACGACCCGGGTTACCTGTTTTGTGGATTTTGGGAAGGAGATAAAACCTGGATGTCTGGGGATGCTGAACTATGAGTCTCTTAGCAGAAGCAGGGAGCTCATTGTTTTCAATAGCAGAGGTGACGATGGTGGTAACCTCCGTCTGATAGTCAGCAGTGGGGTCCTGTGGAAGAGAAGAATAAAACCTGGTGTCAGAGAGTTGCTGTGTGGCTTCCATGATGTATAGCTCCTTTTGCCAGACAATTTGTATGCTACATTTGCTGCGACCCTCTATGCCTAATCTGAAATCTCTTCTGAATTCTCTACGATGCTCCTTCATTTCTTCTATGTCTGCATTCCCTCCTCATATTTCTAAGCCTTCTCTTGAATTATTTTCTGCCATTTGCTCTAAGACTAAACTCTGCAGTCACTTACAGTTTCTTTCCAAATGCCGCCACCTGGGTATTATTCCTAAAGGTTTCTGTTTGAAATTTCATCCTTGTTCATTTGGATCTGAGACACGTTTCCTCTACTAACAAACTTTTGAAAACTTTCTCTAGGAAACTTATCGTGCACACCATTCTCTCCATCAAAACACAGCTGATCTCTGTGGACAAAACCATTCAAAGGCAAAAGGATTTCCTGCAGCGAACGGCTCCAGATAACCTTCCTTTTATTAAGCACTGCATCCAAAACCTTAACTCCACTCTCTTTCAGTTTCTCAAGGACACCAAATCTGCAAAACTCCAGTCTCTCACCCAGCAGATCAACAACCAACATGAGCTCTCGAGTCAGACACAACCTGACAATTTGGTATTTTGTATTCCTCCAGACCTTCCCCTGACATAAGATGAGCAATCACTCCTTAGCAAAGGTCACTCTTTGGTGCCCACACCCAGATATCTTGATGCACCCCAGGTTCAAGTTGATCTGCAGTGCTTCTATCGTAGAGTACGCCTTGCAGCTTATTTTTCTAATATGACTCCTCTTCCCACAGATGATGACAGTATCACCAGAACTATTAATGACATCAATCCCCAGTGAAGTGCATGGACACCCCCTCCAGGACGTGTTGCTGCTGTTGATTATTTTGTTAACCAATGCATGGAAAACACCACTAACTTTAATCTTCATTGCAGGCACAACCATTCCAACCTGACACCTGGTGAGCTTGCAGCCCCCAGATCTCTACAATGTAGGAATGACATTGTTATTCAGCCAGCTGATAAGGGAGGTGCTGTTGTGGTCTGGCAAAAGGAGCTATACATCATGGAAGCCACACAGCAACTCTCTGACACCAGGTTTTATTCTTCTCTTCCACAGGACCCCACTGCTGACTATCAGACGGAGGTCACCACCACCATCACCTCTGCTATTGAAAACAATGAGCTCCCTGCTTCTGCTAAGAGACTCATAGTTCAGCATCCCCAGACATCCAGGTTTTATCTCCTTCACAAAATCCATAAAACAGGTAACCCGAGTCGTCCCATAGTGTCTGCCTGCTCCTGCCCCACATCCCACATCTCCACATTTTGGATGGCCCTCATGAGACCCCTTGTTGAGTCCCTGCCTCCTATGTTAAAGACACTAACCATGCTCTCCAATTATTTGACAGGTTCAGATTCAGTGACTCTCATCAGCTCATCTTCACCATGGACATCAAATCTCTTTACACAGTGATCCCCCATGATGATGGTCTCACAGCTATGCAGCATTTCTTGAACAAGCGGGAAGTCCAGCAGCCACCCACACACACTCTAACTCATCTAGCAGAACTGGTTCTTACACTCAATGCTTTTTCTTTTAATAACAGTTTTTTTCAGCAGGTCAGTGGAGTTGCCATGGGTACCAAGATAGGTCCCAGCTTTGCTAATCTGTTTGTGGGTTGGGTGGAGGAACGTTTTTTTCTCTCATTCACAGGGACTGTGCCTGAACTCTACAAACGCTACATTGATGACTGTGTGGGGGCCACCTCCTGCTCCAGGGAGACCCTCCAAGTCTTCCTTGACAAGTTCACCATGGCCCATCCTTCCCTTCAGTACACTTTTGAAGTATCCTCCTCTACACTGCCTTTTCTGGATACCCAACTCTCAGTTCAGAACACTGGTCTGAAGACATAAGTCTATTACAAACCCACTGACTCTCATAGTTTCCTCCTCCATAGCTCCTCCATCCTAAACATGTCAAGAATAGCCTGCCTTATTCACAGTTTCTCAGACTTCGCAGGTCATGCAGTGAAGAGGATGATTTTGCTGAGCAGACCCAAATAATGCATAGTTTTTTTATCAACAGGGGATACCCTAAAAGCACAGTGGACAGAGCACTCTCCCGGATCAGTAACATGCCCTGTAACCTTGACCCCCGCAGGAGGGATACTGTCACACAAGAACAATGGCGAATTCCACTAGTTCTTCCTTTTCATCAGAGCACACCTTCTCTTCACAGGATCATCACTAGTAACTTTCCCATTTTGCAAACTGACCCTAACATTGGTGCTTCCTTTACAGAACCACCTATTGCCTCCTACCGTCGGCCACCTAACCTGCGGAATCTCCTGGTTAAAAGCAGCCTACTTACTCCTAACAGTTCCTCCCCCCCAGGTACCAAACCTTGCAACAGGACTCGACGTTACACCTGCAAATTTATTTCCAGTGTGACTGAGATCCGAGGGCCTACAGGTGTGTTTCACATCACCAAGGAGTTCTCATGCACCTCCACTAATGTGGTGTATTGTATTCTTTGCAGGAAGTATTCAGCTATTTACATCAGAGAAACTGGTAGGCATCTTGCTGACTGTTTCAGGGAACATTACAGAGCAGTCAGGAATGGTGAAATTGCTAAACCCATTGTATCCCACTTTATCTCCAAGGACCACAATGTCAATGACCTTTCTGTTTGTGTCCTTCAGCAGGGCTTGCGGGATCCTGACCATAGAAAAAACATTGAAGCCAAGCTGATCATCCGCCTTGGCTCCCAGCAGCCCTCTAGTTTAAATGATAGACATATTTTCCACTAACATCTTTCAGCCATCCCTTTTTTTCCCTGAAGTCAATTTGTTTTTGTACTCATTTATGTTTCATTTTCACCATATGTCTCTATTTCTGTCTCCTTCCCACACATTTGTCACCTTTCAGCCTTCTTACTAGGCCCTGTTAATTAGTCTCCACCTGGGAACTCCCCCAGCTCTTTCGCTCCCATTATGCTTTAGCTTTCCCATCATCACCTTTTTGTTTCACAGATTCTCTCTTAATCTTACCATTTATCACTTCTTCTCCCTGAGCCTCCCCCTACTTTCTCCACATATATATCTCTCTCATTTTACCTCTCCTCTACACTAACTTGTTTTTTCTCTTTTAGATATTTCCTGAAGAAGACCTAAGGTCGAAACATAGATTTTTAACTCTTTTTTCTATTTTCAGCGTGCATTTAATATAACCATTTTGTTTTGCTTAAACATTTTCACTCTCCTAAAGAAATCCATTGCCCTCCAGTGCTGGGTCATTCAACATGAACCTGACATAATTGTACTGGTAGAGACTTGGCTTTCCAAATCCACCACTGACTCCGCTATCACCCTCCCTGGATATACCATCCACAGGGAAGGTCGAGTAGGCAAACGGGGCGGTGGTTGCACACTACTCATACAGGACTCTCTTATAGGACAGGCACTCCCAGCTTCCAAACCTGATTATGGAGCACAAGCCCTCACCTTAAAAATCTCACCTGACCCCATCCGAGGCCCTCTCTTCCTCACCGTTTCCTACATACTCCCGAGGAATCAAAACCGAGTGGTCCAGTCCCTCATTGACTACCTCACATCTCTCCCTCACAAAGTGGAGCAAGTCATCTTAGATGATCTCAAGTTTGAAGTTTATTGTTCTAGGAATTAATACCTTTGAGCCAAGGCTCTGTTACAAAGGTTCCATATCATTAAGTACAAAAAAATAGTAGACAGTGTTACAAACAATCAGTAAGCCGTTTAACAAGACCACAACTTAAACAGTAATATTTATGTACAGAAAAGGAAAAGGAACTCGGAGGCAGTGTCAAGGGCAAGGAATAAAGATTGGAGAGCTTGAGAGGGAAGAGAGGGAGAAATAAGAAGTTTAGGAGCAGACAGAATCAGGTTAGTGGTACTCAGGTTGTCTTTGTCAAAGAGGAGACCATGGTGGTTGAGTGAAACAAATGTAAGTGCACTCAGTGGGATGAGACTTTAGTCAAAGCAGTCACAGGAGCTGGAGGCTGTGAGGTGAGCGTAAAGTATGGATTTGAAAGCTCCCAATGTCGTGGAGAATAGAGAAGGCAGGTTAAGGGCATTGTACCAGGTAGGGGCATGGTATGTAAAAGATCTTTGTCCTTGAGCAGTCCGGCATCTAGGGACAATGAAAGGTTGGTGGTCAGATCTTCTGCTGGTACGAGTGCCATTGTTCAGGCAGAGCAGGTCCCGGATACATGGAGGAGTAAGTCCCAAGATTGAATTTTTTGCCATCACGCAGGTGAGATACATGAGGCGATTGGAAAGATGCAACCAACCAGTTTCCATGTAGAGGTCACAAGTGTGGGTCTGTCTCTGTGCTCCAGTGAGGAGTCTACAGGTTTTGTTTAGTGCTGTTGAGATGCGCTTTAGTGCAGTGGTAGTAGCTGAGCCATAGACAATTAGACCATAGTCTATGATTGAGATGATGGAGCTTTGAACAGCAATTCTCAAGGCAGCTTGGTTGAAAATTGATGGTTCGGTACAAAATTCCAATGCATTGGTGCACTGTTTTTGCAGTGTTATCGATATGGGCATAAAGTAAGACATTCGTCAAAAGTGATACCAAGGTATTTGAAGGTGTTCACTTGTTCTAGTGTATTTCCACAAGAAGTTTTTATGACGAGTGGAGTATGCCTATTTCTGTTTTGATGACTGGCGAAAAGCCTGACTTTTGTTTTATTTTGATTTAGGACCAGTTTGTGCTCAAGGAACCACTTTTCAACACATGAGAAAGCAAACTGTAAGCTTTGTCGTAGTGGATTTGGATCCTTATGGGAGGAGAGAATTACAGCATCATCAGCATAGAGTATTAATTTTTCAGGGCAGGATTTGGGAAGCAAGTTTAGAAATAGACTGAAGAGGAGAGGACCTAAAATTGAGCCCTGGGGGACACCAGAGATGACCGGTTTGGAGTCAGAGAGAACCTCAGAGATTTTTACTGTTTGACAACGTTGTGCCAGGTAACTTTTTACCCAGGCTCCAGGTCCCTCGGCTAGGCCAATGTTGAACAGAAGAGAGATTAGAAGGCTATGGTGAACAGTGTCAAAGGCCTTTGTGAGGTCTAAGAAAACAGCTCCAGTTAAATAACCCTTATTCAAGGCTTCGTGAGTTTCACTAGAGTAATCAAGTAGGGCTGTTGATTTACTGTGTCCTTTCCTAAATCTGTATTGCTGAATGCAGAGTAGATCGTACTTTTGCAGGTAATCTGATAGTTGATCTGCCACGATCCGTTCAATAGCTTTGGAGAGGAGTGGAAGTATAGATATGGGCCGATAGTTCCCTGGTGTGGATTTGTCGCCCCCTTTATGCACTGGTGTGATTATAGTGGCCTTCCAGGTGTTGGGGAATTGACCTTGGCACAGGGAGAGGTTGAGAATTTTGGTGAGGGGGTGAATCACTTCTTCCAAGGTGAGGGACAGAAGTTTTAGATCAATGGTGTCACTGCTATTTCTAGATTTAGAGCAGGCCTTTTTTATGTATCTGTAGGCTTCATATGTCTTAACTATTTTAAAGTGAAATAGCGGTTTGTCTGGCGAGGTGGTTTGGGATACGAGTTTTGGAACTGACTCAATGTTAGCTGGATTGCCTCCACTGCCTCCCATATAAAGGACTCCTTTGCTGCCCTGGATATGTCCCAGTTAGTCACCCAGCCCATCAGATTCCACCACTCTAGTGGCACCAGCACTGTCCTAGATGTTGTTATATCTAACCACCCCTACAAAATCCGGGATGTCAATGTCCTCCCCAACTCTCTTAGTGATCACTCCCCAGTCCTCTCTCTCTGGTCATCCTCCACTCTGAAGCCAGTGTCCCAGGTCACCCTATGCCACTGTTTATGCCTTGGCTGCCTCAGAAAATGAAAACAATACCTAGCCCAGCTAGAATGGTCCCCTATCCAGCATGCCCCTGACATTGACTCAGCTCTTGATCACTTCACAAATGCCTTCTGTAAGGCTTGTGACCTTTTTGCGCCCTCCACCAGGATCCGCTCCAAAAAATGCAATGCCGCATGGATCACCCCACCCATCCTCCAGAGACTCAAAAACAGAGATAATCTCTGGCACATTGCTGTAGAATCTGGAAAGGCATCTGATAGACAGGCCTACAACACAGAATGCAATAAGTGCACTTGGGCCATTAGGGGGGCCAAGGCAGAGCACTACCAGACCACCCTTGCTTCCACTTGGGGTTCATCCTGGACCTTCTGGGATAATATGAAAGAGCTAAATGGGAAGTCCCGCTCCCCCCACCATCCCAGCTCTCTGTCAATGGCATCCCCACCACAGATCTGCTCCTTATAGCCGATTGTCTTAACGCCGCCTTCTCTGACCTAAGCTCGGTCCTCCCCAGCAGCTTCTTTGACCCAATCCCCACCTCTCTCCCTCCAGTCCTGCATCGTCCACCATTCTACCTGTGCACGCTATCCCCCTAAGAAGCCAGGTCGCACCTGCTAAAAGTCTTAGGCAGCAATAACCCCAGCAATGACCCCTTGATTCCAGGATCCTCCGTATGGTCTTGAACAGAGTTCTAGTCCCCCTGACTGACCTTCTAAACCAGTCCCTATGTCTGGATCAGTTCCCAAGTGCTTGAAAAACTTCTGAAATCACACCCATGCATAAGGGTGGGGACAGATCCACCCCCAATAATTACCGGCCGATCTCCATCCTCCCCCCACTCTCAAAAGCCCTTAAAAAATGGTGTCGATCCAGCTCTCTGAATACCTAACCAAGTAAAACAATATGTGTCCAGAGCAGCACGGTTTCTGCCCAGGACACAGTACAACCACGGCTCTCCTAGAATTCTCCTAACACCTGCATGCTGCTCTTGACTCTGGCAGCCTTGCAGGAGCAGTGTTCATTGACCTCTCCAAGGCCTTTGACACTGTCTGTCATCCCCTTCTACTCAACTCTCTCCACCAACTTGGCTTCTCTGGTGGTCCCATTTTCTGGTTCTCTAGCTACCTCTCTGCTAGATCCCAGTGTGTCAAGATCAGTGGCTCCCTCTCCAACATGTTTCCCGTTCAATCCAGGGTCCCTCAGGGCTCCATCCTGGGTCCAGTACTTTTTAGTCTCTACCTCAACACCCTCCCCAGCTCATGTACCTGTAAAATGCTCCTCTATGCCAACAATGCAGTCCTCATTGCCTCACATCCCAATCCCACCTCCCTCCAATTATCCCTCCGGCAAGCTTACAACCAAGCCAAAAGGTGGTTCGGCAACCACAGACTGTTCATTAACCTAAAGAAAACCAAATCAATGCTTTTCTCCCACCAACAAAATAAAGCTAAAAATACCCCCCTCTTGATTATCCCCAACACTCTGCACCCACTAGAACAAGTGACCACATACAGGTACCTAGGCATCATGTTTGATACTGCCCTCTCCTTCCACGCCCATATTAATGCCCTGTCAGCCACCATAAACTCTCGGATTGGCCTGCTATATTGGCACAGGGACTACCTGCCTAAGGTTGCCCTCAGGCTGGCTATCACCTCCTCCGTCTTGTCCATCGTGGACTATGGCTTGCCCATCTACACCGCAGCTGACAACACTGCCCTCTCCAAAATCCAACTCTCCATCAATAAGGCCTGTAGGCTCCTGACTAATGCCCCCAGCCGCACTCACATCTGCCTTCTATATACTACCACCAATCTGCTCAACTTGGAGGAGCGATTGCTCTACCAGACCTGCCTTCTCGCTAAGAAATCACTGCTAGGACTCTCCCCCCCGAGGGTCTCCACCTTCCTAAAGCAGTTATCCTTGTCCGTCATCACCCATAGCTCTGTTAAGGCCACCTTCCAGGTACCCAGAACCAAGACCTCTCTTGCCCAGAGATCCTTCCTCTACAGAGCCCCCAACTAGTTCAACTCCCTCCCTAGCTGCATCTCCAACTTGCCAAAAATTGTCTCCTTCAAAACAGCCCTTCAGAACCATAACTTTAATACCCACTATTGTAGGTGCAACTAACCCCCTGTTGTAACCTGTGGTACCCACCTGCCTTGCCACTTGGCTCGACAATGTCCACTGGACAGCCTCTCCCTCCCCCAGACCCACTCCTTCCCTACTAGGTCCAAATAGGGATGTAACCCATTGTCTTCTCTGAGGACCTACTATATCCATTATTGTAACTCACAATTTTATAACATTATGTAACCTAAGTAACAAATAAACTACTATATTATGTAACCTAAGTGTATCTGTGTTAAATGTTCCTTTTACTGCACCTGTAATGTTATCCTCTGTTTTAATCTGCACTGTAATAACTGTCTTGATGTCTGTCCTCCCTGCGATGAGGTGCCTTTGTAAATGAGTCTCTGGCTCAAAGGTTGTAAACCCAATTTGTAATGAGTAAATGACTAAACTTGTTGTCCTCACTATTGAAAAAGTTCTCCTACCCATAACCAAGATCCTGAACATGTCACTCTGCCTCTCACAATTCCCACAGCTGTGGAAATTGGCCATCATGACTCCTGTGTACAAAAATGGAGATAGGGCATCGCTGTCAAACTACTGGCATATCTCGATTCTGCCACCACTCTCCAAAGTGCTAGAATGCATAGAGGCTGACCAACTGGTTGAACACTTTGTAAAATATTCTATCCAATGCCCAGAGCAGCATGGCTTCCATAAAGGCCATATTACCTCCACAGCACTGCTTGAACTCACTGTGTTTTTTCACCGGTATCTGGACCAAGGAACTCTAGCAGGAGCAGTATTCATTGACCTCTCAAAGGCCTTCGATACTGTCCACCACTCCCTACTCTTAAACCACTTAACCTCCATTGGCCTCTCTGCAAAATCAACCCTCTGGTTCAAAAGCTACATAGGACAATGAACACAAAGAGTGAAAATCAACAATGTCCTCTGAACATCTGCCTGTAAAATCTGTGGTCCTCCCAAGGCTCTATACTGGGTCCGCTCCTTTTCAGCATCTTTCTCAACAATCTACCACACAGCTGCCCACAGCAGATGCTGCTGTATGCAGACGATGCAGTAATCTTCTCAAGCTGCCCTGACCCAGACAAACTTGAGTGTGAGCTGCAACATAGCTTTGAGATTGTTGAGGAATGGTTCCAAAACCACAAACTTATCACAAACAGCCAAAAAACCAAAACTATGATGTTCTGTAGCACTTGAAACAAGTACGAGTCACACACTCTCAACATCGGTACCCGATCTGGAGCCCTGCTCGAACATACCCAGCATTTTAAATATCTTGGGATCACACTTGACAGCAGTCTGGCCTATTACCAGCACATCAGCAATGTGGTTAGGACTATCAACTACAAAATCGGTCCCTCCACAGGCACAAGCACTGTCTTACTTCAGACGCTCTTAGACTGGCCATCAACAGCTCCATCCTTTCTGTCATAGACTACGACTTGGTCGTTTATGGTGCTGCTAGCCACACTGCCATCCGCAAAATATCGGTTGCACTGAACAAAGCCTGAAGGCTGCTCATAGGAGTTGAGCATCTCACTCATACCTGTGACCTCTATGCTCAAACTGGCTGGCTCCAACTCAGTGGGAGGTTACACCACCAAACCTGCTTGCTGGCCAAAAAGGTGCTACTTGATATTATTCCCCATGGCACAGCAAACCTACTTCAGCTGCACAGCAGCAACTCACACTGGACAAGAAGTGCCAGCACTCACCTCTTCCATATTCCTCATCTTCAAATGACGCAGGGTCAACGTTCCTTTGGCTACAGAGCTCCCCTCTGGTTTAATGCCCTCAGCCAGGCCATCTCCACTCAACCTACTCTGTGCCCCTTCAAGAGACTACTACGCCAGCAGCTTTCAGCATCCAGCACCTGTGACTGTTTCCACTAGTCCACCTGTCATTTGACTCTGACCTAACTCTTTGTGGCTTCCAGTAATGGCATGGTCCTGTGCCACCTCTACCCTCCCCTACACTCCCTCCCTCCCTCCACAAGGTGGCCAACAACTCTGGTTTGGCTACTCGCTGCCTCCATCCTCCCCACTATCTAGACAAGGTCAATGACTGCTTTGACTCTCTCTCTCACCTTCCGCCTCCCCCGCCATCCTTTTTTGGCCTCTCTTCCCTACCTTCTTCTATTCTCTCCACTAACTATTCTCTCCACTAGCTTTCTCCCTAACCTCAACTATCTGCTCCGCTATCTTATTTCAATATGCAAACCGAGGGTAGCTAACCTCTATTGAATTGTCTTGTATGTATAACCTGCTTGTATAAACCACTGTAATTATTGTACATGTCTGATGCTCTATGTTGTTTAATCCTTTGTTATACTGTCTTCCCTCCCACTGACGTGGAACCTTTGTAAAAGAGCTCTCAGCTCAAAGGTGTTGAATCCTAGACCTTAATAAATAAATAAATAAAAATAAATAAATCTAGATATCTGCCTCTCATGCCATCCTCCTCAGGTGGGCAAGGAGCCCCCCCCCGGCGGGTCAGGTCATTCCATCTGTGTCTGACCTGCCGCATGGTCCTTCTGATACCAGACACTGCCTGAAGCCTACTGCCTATGGTGGACCACACCCTCTCCCTGTCAGCTGGGCTGGACTGCTGTGCTTCCTGTGGGAACAGCACCCTGCTCCACTGCTCAGCAAGGCTGATGAGAAGCACTGTCTCATCATCTGTGAAGTTAGGTGCCCTGCTCCAGCATGCCATTGCAACTGGGACTGTCACCTGGTCTTTGCCCTTGTGACTGCTTTACTCCCTTGCCTCCCTCTGCAGTGTATATGGGGTTGTGACCTGTGCTGCAATGTCCAGTGTGGCCTAGCATGTGCTACTGAGGCCCTGCATGTGTTGGTGGCTCAGCTTCACATGTTCCCTGCTTTTTCCTGCAAGCCCCATGCTGTGATGTAAACGCTACACAGCATGTGTCAGTATGCAGCTTGCAATGCACTGTGCATTGCGTATGGGATAACACTGTACGCAAGTAGCTTTGATGTGGCTCCCACACAGTGCAACATGCGTCCTCCCATTGTTGATGCACAGCACAACCTGTGGTGCATTGGTTGCCATCCACCCTGTCTCTGCACACTGTGCTTGTACAGGTGCCATGGCTGTGCATGTGGGGAGGCATGCCAGCAGTGGCACTGTACCAGTCCTCACGGCATGCCCTTTGGGTGTGCCACAATGCAGCCATGTCCTGCAGCCACTGATGCACTGCCCCCACCCATGTGCAACACCTGCAGCAGTACTGCATGATGTGTGCAGCCTCCCACCCACACTGTCCTCCATATCCCCATTGTGCCTACCTCAGGTACCCACTGTGCACTGGCATTCATGTTGGCACCAGCACCAGTGTGCTGCATGCCACATGGCCATGGTGCCATTCCCATCACATGCAGTCTATGATGCCTAGTGCTGTGGCTGCTGTGCAAGGGACCCTACACATCCCTCCATCCCTACCTTACACTGTTCATGCTCATGTTGCCCCTGCTAGCAAATGGACACCTGACCACTCATGCTGCTGTCCATGGCACTGTGCATTGCACCATCTGGGGTGGTACACAGGCAATGGGCACATCTATGTCAACTGTACTGCCACTGCCTGTATTGGGGCCCATGTGGTGACACCTCCACATTGCCACAGCTGTTCCGGTCCACCTGCAGTGTGTGCTCTCCATGGCGGTCTCTGGGTTCCTGGCACTGCTTTGTTGTTCTCCGCACTGCCAAGGCACTGATGCCCAGACTGCCTGCTGTGTGTGCCATTGCTGCATGCGTGTGGTCCTCCCATGGTCTCGAGGCTGTGGTCCATAGCCAGCACACAGCATGGTGGTGTTGGCATACCTGTGGCTGTGCACACTGTGGATGGTGTTGTGTGCTCATCCAAAATGTGACACAATGTGCTGCACTCACTTTCATTATCCAGCTAGTGTGAGTTGTGCCTGGCCTTGCTGTCACCAGTCATAGGCAGGCCCCACTGCCTCCTCCTTCTCCTCCTTCTCCTCCTCCCCCACAGTGTCACCATCCTTGCTGGGTGCCTCCTCATCCTCTGCCAGTGGTGTGACATGTTCCAGTGCTATGTTGTGCAGCATGCAACATGCTATAAACATTTTCCATGCCATTACTGGTGTATACTGCAGTGCACCCCCTGATCTGTCAAGGCACCAGAACCTCATCTTGAGGATGCCAAATGTGCACTCTATCACACTGCGTGTTGCTGTGTGGGCATCATTGTACCGTTGTTCTGCCGCACTCTGTGGATGTCTCACTGGTGTCATCAGCCAGGGCTGTTGTGGGTATCCGCTGTCACCTGTGGGATGGGAGGTGTTAGTTAGTGGTGTGCCCACATATGTCCCTTGCCCACCCATGCTGCGTGTGTCTGTGTGTGCCTTACCAATCAGCCAGCCATCTGTGAGTGTCCTGTTCTGGAAGGCCTCACACACTCTACAGTTCCTGTAGATGTACACATCGTGTGTGGGCCCTGGATACTGTGCCACAAAGTCAAGGATCCTGCACTTGCTGTCACAGATGACCTCTACATTCATGGAATGGAAGCTCTTACAGTTGACATAGGTCTCTGGTTCATCCGGTGGTGCCCTTATGGCGATGTTTGTGCAGTCTACTGCACCAAGCACATGTGGGAATCCTGCTGTGCTATAGAATCCCTGCTTGATTGCCAGTTGCTCTCGGGTGTCTGTGGGTAGGTGGATGTATCAGTGTGACCTCTGTACGAGGGCATCCATGACTGCCCCTCAGGCACCGTGATATGGAGGGCTGTGAGATGCCCACAGTGTCGTCACCCAGTGTCTAGAATCCACCAATGGCCATTACCCATAGGGCTGCACATACCTTCACTTCTGTTGGTATGGCGTGACCTCTCCAAGTCCTGCTTCTCAGGTCAGCTTCATGTTCCTGGCATAGCTCTGCTATGGCTGCCTTGCCGAGTCGATATCATGTGATGCACTGCTCCTCAGTCAGGTCTGTGTGGGCAGTGCATGGCTGGTACACATGCATGGCATGCCTCCAGTGTCTGGGTTGCTCTTGTCTGTGCACCTGCTGTGCAGCACCACTCTGTTGTGCAGCCTGGCGGACATGTCGCCTATGGCATTGCATGGCCAGCTGTATGCCCAGTAGGGCCTGTGGTGCTAACATCCTCCTGGCAGTCATCTGTCTCTGTCTTGCTGCAGTCCTCTGTCTCAGTCCTGTATCACTGCCCTGCCTCTTCCCATCCTTTTTCTAAGTCCCCTTAGATCAGCTCTGTGTGGTGTAGCAGGTGTTTGAAATCTGTTGTTTGGTGTACCTTTGTGAACTGCACTCCTGCATCCTGCATGTCTTACCCTGTCGCAACTCACCCTGAGTCATGGTGCTAGCTGCCTTCTGGTGCTGTGCTGGCACATGGGGTGCTTGACGCAGCGGGTCTTTGCATTCACGCATGGTGCTTTTGTGAATCCCATCTTGCTTGCATCTTGGTGCAGCTTGCTGCTTGCGTTCTGCTGCTTGGTGCACACACCTTGTGTCTTGGTGCAGCGTTTGAGAATCGGGCCCAATGTGTTTTAGCAAATTGTCTCATTCATTATTACATCACTCTCACCATAGTGCCCCCATCACCCTATACAGCAGTCTTTAACATTTAACCAACACTCCCAGAGCACCCTAAGTGAACCTAATTCATGTCTATTTATATTTATTTTGCAGAGCAGCACATTAGGCATGTAAATCCCCTAATGTACTTGTTAACAAATTATTGTTTTTGGATAAACTGAAAATCATATACCAGGGACGACAATTTTCTACCTTCAAACATTCCATTAACCTTATATTCTGATTTTCTTTATTTTCAATTTCCATTTCAATTAGCACACAGGACAAGTACTTCGAATACGTGCAAAGAATAAATGATACATGTCTTATATACATTATTAGGTGAGACATTCTACACTATGGGGCAGTGTGGATATAAACAATGATTTAAATGAGATGTGGTAATGCAGGTACTGGTGACAGTCTTCAGTGGGTGTTATACAAATTTTATTAACAAATTATTTTATAATTGAAATGGAAAAGGAAAATAAATAAAAGTATAACCTCCTCTCACCTACTGCTTAGGTTATACTGGCCTTGTACATGTTACTGGTGAGGTCACATGCAGAATATGGAGTATATTACTGGTGCCCACACCTAGAAAAGGACATTAACCTCCTGGAGATGGTCTAAAGGAGGATAACCAAGATGACTGCAGGTCAGCAAGGGAAAGCATGCAAAGAGAGGTTGGGGGCCCTTTACATGTACTCTCTGGAGGAGAGGAGGGAGAGAAGGTACATAATTGAGATCTTCAGGTACTTGAAAGGGATAAATAGGTTGGAAACAGAGGGTCTACTTAAGCTAAATAGCAACCAAAACATGAGAGGGAACAGTCTTAAGTTCAAGGGAGGGAGGTTAGGAGGGAAGTTAGAAAGCACTTCTTTAAAAAGGGTCTTGGCCAGTTGGAATGCCCTGCTTGAAGAGGTGGTCTAGGTGAAGATGCCGGGCAGCTTCAAGAGAGGCTGGGATAGACATAAGGAGAAAGTAAGGGTCATGAGAGGGGCAGCTGGAAAGGATGAGAGGATTGGGGGGGTAGGGTCAGTAGCTTAAATTGTGAACCCTGCAATATGAGCAGACTAGACAGACCAAATGGTCATATTCTGCTGGCTTCTTCATATGTTGATATGAATAGAATAGCTTTTCTTTTAGCTTGGTAAAGGTAGGAAAGAGGGATATTGGTCAAAGGTTTCCAGGGAGGTAGATTCACCACCACTGTGGAGGGGGAGAACCACAGGAAACTTCCAGGACTGTAGAACAGCACAGAGGGAAAAAGAGAGGCTGAGAATGTGGATGACAGGCAGAACAATAGCAGGGGCAGATAGATAAAGTAGTTTAGGGTCAAGCCCATCAGGACTAGATCATTAAGAGAGGTTAAGAGAGGAGAGAGCATGAAGAGTCTCCAGTGGAGTAAGAAGAGAAAAGTGAAAGCAGTTTGCCAAAGGTATCAAGAAGGAAGACTGAGGTGTGGATGGAGGAGCAGTATGTTGTGATGGGGAAGAAGGGTGCAGGTGATGAACATTTATTTTGAGTGAGAGGGAACTACAATAGGAATAGAGATAGGCAAACCATTCTCAAGAAGGACTATAGAAAAGGAGGGAGGGTCAAAAAGGAAATGAATGACCTTTCAGAATTTAGCTGGGGATGTCAGCTTATTCTAGAGATTAGATTTAAAATAGTTATATTTGGCTTCCCTGATGGCCTTGGTACAGGAATTTCTAAGTCTCCTGTGGGTGAAGAAATCAGAGGGGAAGCATGACAGTTTGAAATGGAACCAAATATTTTCTCGAGATTTACAGTGAACAGTGAGGTCTGCTGTAATCCAAGGGTGATGGGAACCCTTGACAGAGGACTTGCTTGGGGGGGCATGATTGTCCCCGGTTGCAAGAATTTAGAGTGGAAAAGGGAGAGGGCCACATCAATGTCAGCAGCAGAGAGGCTGGTGGGCCAGTCAATAGCTGTGATGTCTCAGAGAAGGGAGCCATGATTTATGGAAGGAAGAGATCTAGACCATACACAATTTAGGTGGGACAGTGGAGGAGGGACATTTTTCTGACACACTACATCATTCAGTGGTGACTAAAGGCATTGGGTAAAATACCAGTAGCTTGTATTCAATGAGAGTGGAAGGAGAGGACAAAATCCATTAAATAGTAGTTTGAGGAGTGAGAATTGAGTTAAGAAGTCTCAGTGATAAACCGAGAGAGATTAAGAGACTCAATTCTTTGAATTGTAGATCTGATAGCAGGAAGCAGGAAGTCCCCAAGAGGAATATGTTCACCAGGAGAGGAATGAAAGGCCAGAGAGGAGAGAGAGTATCAACCAGTGTAGAGGGAGATATATTGAGAGAAGCATAGACAGTCTCAATTTTAATTGAGCTGGATGTAAAAAAAAAAACCTGTCCCCCCTGTTCCTGTAACATAATTCTCACCTTATTAAAAGATTTCTGATTCTGAATTGTCTCCATAGAAAAATTTGGAAAGGCAGAGAACTTTAAATTTTCATACACCAAGCCCCTGATAATTCTTGCATGCCTTAAAATAAGTTCTCGGTCCCTGTAATAGTGTGGTTTAATAAACACAGGTCTGGGGTGTTTATTATGAGTTTCTGAAGAGCTAGGGTTAGAGTTTCCTGTCCCTGCACTGTGGGCCTGGTCCAGGATAACTTTTTTCCTCTGGACATTGCAAATTTAATGCCTTAGTTATTTTCTCAGAGTAAGGCAGGGAGTCTCCCGTACCCTCCGACCCATCCAGTATACTTAGCAATTTCAAGTTATTATGACGGGATCGGTCTTCCACGTTATTAACTTTGGCCTTAAGCTCTTGAAGTTGGATTTTAACAGAGGATATGTCCTTTGTGATAGGGCCCATTTGATCTTCCAGACCCCTGATTCTATTCTCTGCCTCGGTCATATGAATGATGATATCCAACATTTTCTTTTATCAAGTACGGAGATAGCATTGTTAATATCAGATAAACCAGTTGGGATTGGAGCAAGTCCCACTTCAATTTCATTATGAATCTCAGTTTTTATTGAGTGCTAGGGTTTTATAGTTAAAATCAGCACCTATCCATTTTTCTATAGGTGGTTCCAGGTTTTGTGTCTTACCTACTTTGGTTGAAAGTCCTTCCCTGATATTTTGTAAAGGGGATAAAACAGCATCCACCATTTTAATAAAGGTGAAGCATTACTCTTCACATAATTACTAAAGTCAAAAGAAGGAATGGGAGTAGTTCTCATATTCCAGTTTGTCATGCCGTCAGTACTGGAAAATTACCTTTGTTGAAGCATGTTTTCCCCTGTCCATTTATTTCTATGTGCAGCAAGCTCTGAAGACAAATCCACTCCACACGTCACCTCCAGCACCATGGAGGCTAGCATCTGCTGCGGCCCAAATTCTGTCAAAAAAAACATATGGACCTCAAGTGGATTTTCCCCCATTTCTCTTGTTTCCACCTCGTCCACCATGAGAAAGTTGGCATCCTCTGCATCGTGCTCTGTGACACCAACAATTGCAGCCTGTAATCCTGGGTCAATAGCAGCAGTAGTTTTCTCCATTGCCTTCATAATTTCAGTTGGGATGTAATGGATGGAGGACAGCAACACTTCAATGGATGTGTTTGAGGTAAAAAACAACTTCAGGGTTTGCTGTTTTTGTGCTTGAGCTCTAACATGGTTTTTAACTGGGGAGAGCTCTTAGTTGGTCTCTGAACAATCCATAACCAAAACAACAGAATTTTTTCTTTTTAATGGCTTTGGTAGAATCCTGTGAGCTGAATGCTGCCCGCCTGGTTAGTTTAGACATATTCAGACTTGTCAAATTATACATAGAACATGAAGCTAGCAAACCATAGCTTTCTTTCTCTGACAATTTAAGAAAGATGCTGCTGGGGTATTCTCCTGATATGGGTAAAATTATCAAACTACTTTCTTCATAGGAAGCAGGTTAGCATTTGAGCTGAAACTCTCACACAGGCATCTTGGTTAACGTGGGCCAAGGGGCCCTTATTTGTTGTCACTTTCCATGTTTCTATAGTTTAACAAACAAGAAAAAACAGCTGCATCTGCATCAACTATAATAGTACCATCTAGTGGAGAAGCCATGGGACAAGCATCAATTAACAACAGCAGTAACAACTCCTCTTAGCTTTCAGGCTCTACTCTTTGTCCTCATAACTGTGTATTCCCTGGAAACATTGACTTTATAAACTTCCAGAAATAAATTTTCTCTGTGTTTTATGTTTTGGCTCCTATACCACAGCAATATGAGGTAAAACTGTTTTCATATTTTGACACCTCCCCACCGCCATTTCCCTCAAAAATATATTTAATTAAATGCATGTTTTTGTAAATTAAAACTTAAGCATTTAAATTTTTCTATTTCATTTATTATGTACCCATGTTATAATCTCAGTAAGACACCAGGATGTTGGTTGTCAGGGGATAATGCATTTCTAGGTGCTTCTGGCACCTGATGCAGGTACCTCATGCCACACTGTGCACCTGGGCATGCATTTACCCCAGATAAATAACTTTGTGTTGTATCCTATTACATCCATATTTGATGGAAGTTCTCAAGTCATAGTAAGAAAGTTATCTTACCACTGAGTTGGTCACTGTTCATCCCATACCTGGAGTACCATTTGCAGTTTAGTATCTCCAGCTAAAAAAGGACAAGGAACAGAGAGAGATGGGTAACAAGTAATGATACAGGAGCTGCAGGTGAGGAATTAGCAACAGAGGTTGCAAAATCTCAATATGTACTCTTTGGAGGACAGGTGGAAGACTGATAATATGGTTGAGACATACAAATACTACAGCTGTGCAAAATACAGAATTGCACCTTCAGAATTGGTACAGCATGACAATTCTGCTACCAGAATGCTTTTCAGAATGCATTTTAAAGTATATAGTATTCCAAAAAGCATTTCTATATAAACAATAGAATAAGTTTCTGCAGATCACATCAAGCACAGAACAATATTCCGTGGACTGGGGGAAATCTACAAAAAGAATATGCAGTTTAAATAACAATATTTTGCATGTGTAATATGTGCTTTCACTACTGATGGAATTCTGCAGAATTTTCAGAAACTGTGTGGAAATCTGCTCTGTTGGAATTTGGAATTTCCTCACAGTCATAGCAAATGCATACATGGATAAATTCTAGCAGATTATTCAAATTAAGGTGTCAGTAGGAGTCACAAACTAAGATGGGGTAGACTTAAAAAGCATGTGAACATTTTTCTTTACTGAAAAGGTAATGAGTAAATCATAGGAATCATAGGAATATGAGGGATTATAGATGTCTATTAGACATTAACCATTTTGACTTGTTAACCCATCAGTAAGAATCCAGAATATCCTTTTCTTTAAAATAAGCATTGAGGGACACTTTAAACTTTCATATTCTCACTACCTACTACTTCTTCAGTTAAAGAGTTCCAAGGTGATACCACTCTTTGATTTAGCCATTTACCTCTTAGCTCTTTCCTATCATTTTCCCCTTGCAGTTGTTTATTGCGCAACCTGGTCTCCCTATTATGAATCTTTGCATCCAATCCTACACACTCCCAAACATCCCAGTTTTGTTGAGCTTTGTATATCATATACAAATCCCCTCTCATTCTCCTATATGTTAACAAGAACATGCCCAATTCAGTGAGTCTTTCCACATGTGTGAGGTGTCTAATATTTGCTACCATCTTGGTTGCCCTACTCTGGACCCCTCCAGCAAGATGGAACTGGATATTGGAGAACGTGATAGCATAGTGGAGGATGGTAAGCTGCATGGGTTCATATTGGGAAGGTCTTGTCAGACCATCCTGACAGTATTATATGATGGGGTAACCTGGGAAGTTGACAAGGTGCATGTAGTAGACCTACTGTACTTCAACTTCAGCAAGGCATTCAGCTTGGTGCCACAGAGAAGAAGATGGGAGATCTGGGAATAGCTAAGGAAACAGTAAGGGGGGATAGAGAGTTGGTTGGATGGGAGGCAACACAGACTTATGATGAAATGCATCAGATCAGTGGAAGGAAAAGTCATAAGTGGAATACAACAGAGATCTGGCATTAGTCCAGTCCTCTTCAATATGTTCATCAGTGGCATAGGAAAGGGAATTCAAGACAGGCTGTGGCTATTTACAGATGACACTAAACTCTGTGTTAGAGTTGATAATCTGGAGGGGCTAAGGGAATTGCAAGGATACCTACAAAGGCCTGAAAATTGGTTCAAAGTGTGACAACTAAAATTCAATGCCAAAAAGTACAGTATAAAGTGATGCACTTTGGGAACAAAAGAAACACACATCAGAATATTGGATTAGAGGGGTTCAGCTGGACACAACATCAGAGGAAAGGGGCCTAGGAGTGATCATTAGTGACTCTCTTAAACAAAGCAGACAATGTAATAAAGCCTTTAGCAAGGCTAACAGGACAAGATGTGTTTGGAGTTGGGTTCAGCAGTAGGAAACAGAAGGTACTGTTACAGTACCTCTGTAGAGGTCACTGATGAGGCCACACCTGAAGTACTGTGAACAGTTCTGGAGTTCTGTCCTAGCAAAAGACAGGGGCAGGCTAGAGACAGCACAATATAGGGTGACCAAGATTATTCAGGGTCATGGGAGTTCGGCTAGACATAGTTTGGAACCAAAGGTCATAGAGACATTAGGTTCTCACCCATTAGAATAAAGGACTTTTTTTGCCTACATACATGTGGATATGGAAGAAGATACTGTACAGGCAGGTTCTGGGTGGTCAGGGCACCATCAGTAGGGCTTTACAAAATGCAGCGCCACCGGGAGTCCGCAGACCACAAGAGCACACCCACCAGCAAAGCACCAGAGAAGAGGAAGCCCAGTACCCACAGACCAAGCATGGTGCCAGAAAAAAGGGTGCCAGGAGGTAGCAGTGCCCACACAGTGGGATGAGGTGCAGCCATAGTCACACCCAGGGCACCGCACATAATGGCCTGTGGGAAGGGGAACCAGGATGCAGGATGGTGCAGGAACAGGGACAAAGCAGCAGGCACCCTGAGCAGACAACAGGCCACATATCCTGTACACTCAGGCATCCAGAAAGCGTGCCTGGTGCAGGCATAGAATGCAGGCCTGAGCTGTGCACAGGGGTCGAAAGCCAGCAGACATAACATGCAGAGGAGTACAACACAAGCCACCAATACAAGCAGGTTGGGTATAGCGACACAGCAGAAGAGACATACCTGTCCTTAACTCCCTACAAGAGCTGAACGTGCAACAGCTGACATGAGACAGTAACAGGCAGACTAGGAAGGAAGGAGTCCCTGCCCATCAGTGCTGTTCCCAGTCAGCGCCTGCTGCTGGGTGGATGTGGCACTGTGTCTGCCTTTGTGTGCCACATATGAGCATGTCTGTATTGGTGGCTGCAGTCCCTCCCCATGCTACTGACTGTCGGGCTGGCTATCCCATGCTGTACCTGGTAGGGTGTGGCCCTCATCCTGTTGACCATCCCCTACAGGGTGTATCAGTATCCTGTGGTGTGGCCCTCCCCTCCAGTGTACCCAGATGCCCTTGGCTGCCCTGCTGTGCTCCCCGTGGCCGTGCTGTGGCCATGGTGGTGTGTTGTCCCATGTGGGTCCTGTGCATTCCCCTCTCCATGTGTGCACCCCTCCCAGTGCCTCCATTGCAGGGGCCTGTCAGCAGGGTGCATGCCCCTCCCCACTGCATCTCCAGTTGCCCCTGCCCACCCCCTTGGTCCCTGTGCTTGGGTGGCTGCGGTTCATGACTGCAGGGTGGTCAACCTCCATTGGGTTGTGGGTGCTGCGACACTGTGGCCCTGGGCATGCTGGTCCATGGCCATGCCACTACTTGCTGCACTGTTTCCTTGCACTGTATGTCCATAGGGGTGCCTTGCTACTGTCATGTTGGCCCACACGGTGCACCTTGGTGGTACTGTGCCTGTCGCCACCCCGCTGCCTTATGGTGGGCATGGCTGCGGGTGTGTTGTGTGTGGCCCTGCCCTGCCACACAGAGTTTGGCAGCACGCTCCCTCCCTGGTGACCTTGCAGCATGGCGCTCTGACTGCTGGTGCCCTGTTACCGGTGTTCTGCATGCCAGTGTCCTATTGACAGCACCCTGACCGCTCGGAACTGTACAGGCAGTGGGTAGGTGATTCAGAAAATGTAGCATAATAAAGGACCATGGACTCAGGCTTGGGGGATCCTCATAGCAATCAGGAAGGTATGGAAAGCAGACCCCCATACTGTAATTGAACATTTTACACAGTTTGATGTTTGTAGCTAAAAGCTGAATAAGATGTAATATCTCCCATCTTCTCCCCAGGAAGTTCCCTTAAATTATAATTTCCCATAATCTCAGGTAACCTTATGTAACAGAAATATTTTTTTTAAATAAATAAAATAATTAAATGGGCTAGATCATCAATTTTTTTAATCTATGATACTGTATGTTTAAATCCATCATTTTAAATAATGCTGTAAAGTATTCTATCAGAATGTTATGTTGAATCCTTTGAAAACATAATTCAATATAATCCACAGTTATGTACATACTGTATTTTAAGGCTCCTGTGGGTTGACACTTATTGCATATTTTGACTTAATGATTCCATACACTGTGAAATAGTTTTCTCATCGAGCACTGTTTTTAATTTCATTCAAAACATTTTGGGTGGGATTTTCAAAATAAAAAAAATTGGCAAAACTCATAGTTGCTGTACGTTAGGCTGGGTTTGATTATTGTGTACTGTACAAGTCTTGATGGCTGAGAGGGACCTGGGGGTGGTGGTGGATGTCAAGATGAACAACTCGAAGACTTGTAGGAGGGCAGCAGCCAAGGCCAACAAGATGCTGGGATGCATCACTAGGGGGATCACCTCCAGAAGGAGGGAAGTGATACTCCCTCTGTATAACTGCTTGGTGAGGCCACATCTTGAGTACTGCATGCAGTTTTGGAGGCCACACTTAAAGAGGGACATTAAACTCCTGGAGAGGGTCCAGAGGAGGGCAACCAAAATGATTTGGGGCTTGGGGGACATGACCTATGGGGAGAGGCTCAAAGAACTAAATATGTACACATTGGAAGAGAGAAGTGACCAGGGGGACATGCTAGAGGTATTCAGGTACATGAAGGGGGTAAATAGGGGAGGAGCAGTCAGTGTGCTTCAAAGGAAGGAGGAGGGGCAACTAGAGGGCATGGGTGGAAGCTGGAGTGGGGAAGATTTGGGGGAGAAAGGAGGAGTTGCTACTTCACTGAGAGGGTGGTGGAGCCATGGAATGCACTGCCCAGGGGCCTGGTGGAGGCAGAGACAGTGGAGGGGTTCAAGACAGGGTGGGACAGGTACAGGGGAAGGGTTCTGGAAGCAAAATCCAGTGCAGCGAGAATATCCAGAACTGGGAAGGGAGAAGCCAGAGAAGGCAAGGGGGGCAGCAAGGTCAGCTCCCAGGGTGGGGGCTGACCAAATGAGCAGACATGAAAGACCGTTAGGCCTGTTCTACTGGCATTTTAGTATGTTAGTATGTTTTCCAAAGTCATAAAATGGGCGCAACTCCTAGTGATGTCAGGTGAGATTTTCAAAAGGTATAACATGGGGCTGATATTGTATGTTCGACATAGCAGAATTATTAGCTATTTTATGTAGCAGTAGTAGTAAAAGTTTATTTATACAGACTTTTTGCCATTAGGGTTCAAAGAATCCCTATTTACAAGGTAAGCCTGTTTGTACAAAGTTCAAATTACTAACGTTACAGTACACATTAATCATACAATACATGTCATTCTTACATAACTAATACATATACCACTGTTTCAATTACATGACAACATAATATAAAAACTCAGTCAATTACAACATCTTATGTATAAAATATGTGTAGATATTATTTGGGGAGAGTTTACCTATTACATTGACATCTAAAACACAACTCTTGTTTTACTGCTGTTTTATATGCTGTAATGGATAGTTCTAAGTCTCGAAGAAAAGGGGGCAGTCCATTCCAACTAGTAGCAACCTTATATTGTAAGGTCATACTACTAAAACAATATTTTGTTTTCAGAATCAAAAGATCTCTAGCTCCTGATTTCCATAAATTCAATCCATGATTTGGTTTTTGAAGTTTTTCTACCAAGTAATATTGTGATCTATTTTTGAATAATCCTTGAATCTGGTTTAACCAGATACCCTTGGCCCGCTGATGTGGTGAATTCCATCCTAATTCAATATACATTGTACAATGGTGAGTACTAATATTACATCACAATACAAACCTTGCTATTTTATTATAAAGTACCTCCAAATTTTGTAATCACTTTTTGGAGGTATGCCTATAAATATGACTCCCATAATCTATTGTTGGTAATATTAATTGGTTTACTATATTCAATCACATTTCTTTTGTTAGACGGTTTGATATACATCTCATTGCTCCGATTTTTGAATTTGTTTTCTTTATTAATTCTGTTACATGTTGTTCAAAACTTAAATTTTGGTCAATTTGGATACCCAAATATTTATATACTTGGGTCTGCTCTAAAGTTTTTTTTTTCCTGGGTCTTAATAATTATTTTTGGAATAGTTTTATTTTTCCTCTCTGGGCAAAAACACATTGTTTGTGTCTTTTTATAATTTATCAAAAGCCAAAGAGATGAGAAAAAATCCTGCATAACTTGAAAATCACCTTGCAGTTTTTGTTCTATTTGTCCTGAATTCTTACCTGCCGCTATCAAGACTGTATCATCCGCATAAAGTCTAACTTGCGAATATTTTATACATTTTGGTAAATCATTCAAGTAGACTAGGAGCAAGAGGGGACCCAGGATTGATCCCTGTGGTAGCCCTCTTGTCACAGAGCCCAAACTAGACTTCTGACCATTTAATATTACAAATTGTCTAGGTACGATCTAAACCAATTACAGGATTCTTCCTCCACACCCACTTGTTCCAATTTCTTTATTAAAATACAGTGATTCACCAAATCAAATGCTTTTGATAGGTCCACGTATACTGCACCCACGGACCTCCCCTCCTCCAGTGGGGTAGCTATTAAATCTAGGGAATCCGTGAGTGCGGTAGCCATGGACCTACCCTTTCTAAAACCCGATTGAAACTGAGTTATTTTCTGGTATTTTTCAAGATATTCCATTAATTGCCCATGAACAATCTTTTCCAAGATCTTGGAAACTGTTGACAACAAGGCTATTGGTCGATAATTTGAAGCGGCCGTAGAATCTCCCCCTTTATCAGTTGGAATAATGTTTGCCTTCTTCCAGGTTAATGGGAACAAACCCTCCCTAAGGCTCCAATTGAAGATGTCCCTCAGGATTGTTGATAATACTTGGGCAGCTTCCTTTAAAAGTCTATTCTCAATCTTGTTGGGACCACTAGCCTTATTAATTTTATGGTACCTTACATCCAGTTTTTGGATAAAGAAATGCTACACATAGGTTTGAATTATAAACAAGATTGCACTCAGTCTGTAAATTGTGTCTAGGACATTAATACAGTGGACTCCACTTATTCTGGACTTGCTTTGTCTGGGCAATTGGGTAAAACTGACATTTTTCACTATCCAAAACCATATCCTATTTGGTCCCATCTTAAAATGCCCTGTTATACTGTACTGTAGCAGCCATATATATTGGACTGCCATCAGGACAAAATTATATATATATATATATATATATATATATATATATATTACAGCACTATCATGCAACCACTACCAAAAAATGCAAAAGTAAAATGAAAAGAAAAAGCAAAAAAAATGAAGGTTAAAAAAATGGGTAGACTGGGCGGGCCTAGTGACCCTTACCTGGCACCAACTTCAATGTTTCTGTATTACCACTAGATATCACCATTGAGCAGCTGAGAATGTTATGCACAGATGCAACCAAGTGCTGTTTTGGTAAATGTTTATAAAATGTACCAAAACAATGACTAGTTTAATGTATAATTAGGCCCCAATCTGGCAGGAAATAGGTCTTCAAATGCAGTAAATGTCTACAAAATGAGGACATGATTAAAGAATCGCCATGTTCGATGCTAGATTAAAGGCACTTGAAGCCAGCCAAGCAGATCTATATAAAAGAAATATTGAACTTAACTTGACTTGTAAGGCACCAATAAATCTGTTTGAACCTTACAATAATGAGATTGTCAAAAAATCTTTAATACTTGGGATTTCTCAACCTGTTCCTTTAATCATATCAAATACACTTCCCTTCCAACCCACTATTATACAAATATCTGGGTGTTACCCTTGACACACCTCTCACCTACCATGCACATGTCCAACAACTGTCTTCTGCTGTTAACTCCAGACTTGTGCTTCTGTACCGTCACAAACACTGCCTTCCCCAATGGCTATCCACCTGGCCATTACCTTTTCAGTCCTCTCCCTAGTACATTACAGAATTGTCATCTATGGCACTGCTGACCCCATGGCATTGTGATACATCAAAGTCACCCTAAACAAAGCATGTAGACTGATCACAAGAAGTGACAGATGGACACACTCCTGTGATCTCTACAAGACTGCTGAATGGTTATTTATTTATTTATTTATTTGCTTTTGTTTACCGGGTAAGTCACACTAGACATCCAAGTGCCTATTTTCAGGTGCGACCCGGGAGAGTTACAGACTTGAGTTTTTACAGGCACAGTGACAATATAATTTTTACATACAGTGAAGTGACTAACACAACATTTGCATATAGAGAAATATCAGGATACATAGAATGCTGACATTCTATTTTCGGGTGTGACCTGGGAGAGTTACAGACTCGAGTTTTCCAGGTACAGTGACAATACAATTTTACATACAGTGAGTTGACTAATACAACTTTTGCATACAGTGAAATATATCAGGATACATAGCATGGTGACAATCAGTTAAAAACACATGGGCCCGGGGGTGGTTAAAGATGACCCAGGAGAGATAAGAGCAAGGGCATACATAGGCAGTGAGTGATGCCATTTGACATCCATCTTAGGTACGATACCTGTCTCCTGGCCAAGAAAATCCACCTTGGTCAAGCCGCACCTGGTCTGCATAGCCTCATCCAACCTGTACCATTGGTCATAACCTCCCGTAGCTCTACTGGGACCTCTCTACTAGTCCCCCACTGCTGAACTTCCCTTGGACAAATAGCCTTTCTCTACAGAGCCCTCCACTGGCTCAACAGCCTTTCCCCCCATCTCCCTGGAGCCCAGAATCAGTTCCTTTAAGACCAGTCTCAAAGCTCATTTGCTCGAATCTTCAGCCTGTGACTGTCCCTAACCCTCTCTTCCACCAGCTCCGCCCTTTTGGCTGGGCTCTGTAGTATAAATCTACCTCATAAAATGTTATGATATATATATATATATATATATATATGGAAAACAAAATATATATTCATGCACTACCTAAAAATTATGCATATTACGGATGACGCTGAGTTCTCCTCTCCCAAAGACTATTGTTTCAGTATCCCCCATCTGTGTGTTTTTGTGCATTATCTTTCTTCCATGATCACTGTACTTACATTGTATAATTTTTTTGCATGTGTAACTTCCATTATTTGTTTTTTCTCTTGTTTCTATTACTTGAACTCTGTACTGCTTAATACTATACGTATGTCCTTAGTGTTATTTGACAGGGAGCCTTTGTAAAGGAGTCTATGACCCAAAGGCTTGTAATTCCAAATATTGTTAAATAAATAAATAAAAATAAAATACATAATCAGTCTACAAGAAAAAGGGTTAGAGAGGAGGACAAGGTCACAAACTCCGAAGAGGATTGGTACTTGGTACAAGCCTCTAAAACTATTAGAAGGGCTGGGAGAGCTGATGCCTTTTCTTTAAAAGGACACTGTCAACCCCCTTAGGCCTCAAAATGTCCCTAGTTTTAAAGACACATTTTATGATTGTTCACATTCTATAGAGACTGTTGATATTGCTATTAGTTTGATTCAGATCCCTTTTTTCTTTTAAAAAGTTAACACCTGAGTGCCCACCATACTGGTGTTACCACACCAAAACATGTTTGTTTACATTTCTTGACCAGCTCCCACTGCATCTTTTCTGGACTCAGGAACACCCCCAAAACAATCTAGCCACTGATTATGCAGTGGGAGTGGAGGAGACTATTGTATCATGAGTGGCTGCACTGTCTGAGGGTGTGTCTAAGGTTCAGAAAGTTTGCACTAAGAGTAGTTCAGTGATATGAAGCAAAACAAAGCTGGGCATAGCTATTCATTCCCATGCATTTTGGTTCTATTAAGCAAGAAGGCAGATAAAGCAACCAGCAACATCAATGAATTTTAGAGGAAGTAAGCAATTATAAAATGTGGGTTCTTACTTAAAAATAATATAATGTAAAAAACGTTGACAGTGTCCCTTTAACCACACAAAACAGATTTGCCCCTCTAAGTCAGGATCCCCAGGTGATAAGTGGGGGACATTCACTATCACTACCAGCAGATGTACAAACTTCCAAGCCAAGGGATGTTGAACATTTTGAAACATCAAGAATGCCTACAGAATCCTGGAGTAGCAATCATAAAATATTAAAAACACCTATATCTGCCCAGGGAGTCTGTAACACTATAAACAATATCAGGGAAAATGAGACTATGATTGTCAATAATTCTCCAAACACCAGAATCAATAGTAAAATATATGTTCTCAGTGATTCAGTTATTAAGCATTTGGATCATGCCATATGTAACCCTGACAAACATAATCATACTGTATCTTCCTTTAGTGGGGCTAAAATATCTGACATTACACGCATGCTAAATCCTATACTTCACGACTCTATTATGTCACCACTTGTTATAGTCCATGCAGGGATCAATAATTGAAGGCATGATCCTGCAACCAAAATTAAAAATGATTATGTGTCTCTTGTAAACAGATTGGTCAAAATGGGTTGTAACATTGCCATTTCAGCGATATTGCCTGCTCCAAGAGCCTCTGAATATATTTATTCTAAAATGAAACACATTAATGAATGGTTGCAGAAATGGTGCCTAAGGAAAAAAAAATAACTTGCGTAACAAACTGGGAAGATTTTGAAAACCATAATGAACTGTTCTGCTAGGATGGGTTGCATCCCAGCAGGAGGGGCAGCACCCTCCTTGGCAAGAAAATATTAAGTTCAATCAATAAATATTTAAACTAAAAGTCCTGGTGGAGATGTCTGCCTTGGTAGCTTCTATAGAAGTAGTTACCCTTGACAATAACAATAAAGTCATAAGAGATAAACAATTCTTTGACACACTAAGTCCTAACCTCACACTATTGTTTGTCAATGCCCACAGCTTATGTAATGAAATGGAGGATCTACAACAAATCTTATCCAAATACGCTGTAGATGTATGTGGTGTAACTGAAACATGGCACACTAACAATGAATGGTGCAAGGATATACCGGGTTACACAAGCATATCTAAACATCAGAAAAACAAAAGAGGTGGTGGTATTGCTCTATACTGTGCTGAGTATCTCCATGCAAATGAGATACATAACAAAGACAGTCCAGATTGTGATAATGAGCTTAGATGGGACAACATCAAAACTAAATATAAGCCCTTAGTTATTGGCTTGGGCTATACTTAGACTCTGAACAGAACAATAGTTTCATGGCGGAATTAGCCAACATGGAGATTAATGATGACTATGTTCTCATGGGACACTTTAACTTCCCTGAAATCAACTGGGAACATATGGAAGGTACTAGTCACTTTGAAAGAAAATTTATTGATATAACTATTGAAAATTATTTGGTTCAGAGAATAAAAGAAGCCACTAGAGGCAAAAATATATTAGACTTTATTTTTACTAATTCTGAGCAATGTACTGAGGTACCTAAACTTCTTTCGCCTCTAGGTGATAGTGACCATGATCTGGTCCTTCTTAATATCAAGGTTACACTAAATAAGCAACTAAGTGGCAAATCAAAATTTAGGAATTTTTACAAAGCCAATAATTGTGAAATTAGAAAACATCTGCAGAGCTGGAATTGGTTGGATGAATTACAAAACCTAGACATGGTTCAAATCTGGAACAAGCTGGATAGTAAAATCCAGCACTACATTAAGCATTGGGTCCCTGAACGCACAAAGTATAGCAACAACAGAAGGATTCCACCTTGGAGGAACCACTCTGTTAAAAAGAGTATAAACAAATAGAGGAAACTGTACTCTAAATTCAAGAAGAAACCATCTCTGAATACAACAGAGAGGTACAGAAAATAGCTCAAGAAACTAAGCGTTTGATCATTAATGCTAAATGAAACATGGAATTAAAACTTGCAACTTTAGTATCAGATAATAAGAAGCAGTTTTATAACTATTTTGGTAGTTTGCGTGGCAAGAAAGCTGGAGTAGGGCCCCTGCTGTTAAATAATGAGTCAGTCACTAACGAAATGGATAAGGCAAATGAGCTAAATAAATACTTTTTAAGTGTGTTCCAGGAAAAAGAAAGCTTACATCAGATAAATGTTGATAAAAACATCATACCATTATCCTTTACAGTAGCTGATGTTGTTGATGCTATTTTAAATATAAAATGGAATGGTGCACCAGGACCCAATAGTATTGTACCTATATTCCTAAAGGAATTATCGACAGAGTTATCAGGTGCACTAGTTATACTGTTTAATGCCTCATTAATAGAAGGCAAGATAATAAATGAATGGAGGACTGCAACTCCAACCCCCCTATACAAAGGAGGTAACAGAAGTGATGTTCAGGGTTATAGACCAATCAGCCTGACTTCTATAATAGGTAAACTCCTTGAAAAATTGATTTAGATACATATAACAGTAAATTTGTCCAAAATGGGCACCTCAATGCCACACAACATGGGTTTATTTCTGCGAGATCCTGCCTTACAAATCAACTCCAATTCTTTTAACCTGTTAGCGCAGTGTTCAACAAAGTGCTACCAGTTGACATAATCTTTTTTGATTATGCTAATGCATTTGATACCATGTCTCATAAGGTATTGGTTGAACACCTTATAAAAATAGCCCTACATCCTAACATCATCAACTTGGTTATTTCTTGGCTGGATAACAGGCATCAGTATGTAACTATTAGAGGGTATGTTTCTTTCATGGGTAAAGAAACAAGTGGAGTACCTCAGGCTCAGTTCTGGGCCCCATTCTCTTCAATCTTGTTGTAGCTTCCATGCAGGCTCCAGAAAATGCATGGCTTACTAAATATGCCAATGAGTGCAAACTGGGAGGGATTATCAATAACTTGCAATCAGCTCACGATTTTCAATCGGCAGTACTACACTTGGAGTCTTGGGCTATAGAAAATAAAATGCACTTTAATGCTAACAAATGTAAGGCGATGCATTTGGGAAACAGAAGCTTGTATTACCAACACCAGGTTAACAATTTAGTCCTAAAAACCACAGCCAGTGAGAAGAACTTAGGCATAATAGTTTCAAGCAATCTTTCTTTTGAAGAACATACTAGGAACACAGTTAAGTGAAATAACATGTTGGGATGTATCCTGAGGAATATTAAAGGTAGGAAACCTGAGGTATTACTTCCACTTTACACCAGCTTTGTTACACCTCATATGGAATATTGTGCACCCTTTTGTGCACCCCCAACTATAGGTGGGCAAATGTCAGTGGAAGGTATTCAAATGAAATTTACAAAAAAGATCAAAAAATTTGAAGGACCTAAGTTATACTGAAAGACTACAAAATCTGAAACTATATGCTATGAACTATAGGTGCTTAAGGGGTGATCTATGTTTCACCTATAACACTATGCATGATGAAGACTTGTTTGGAACTATTGGCATAATTAAACAAACAAATATCAGCAATACCAGATCACATACATTTAAAATAAAAGCTGACACCAATAGGACTATCAAGTGCAATTTCTGGTTCACACAGAATAGTTAGTGTCTGGAATAGCCTGCCAGCTGAAATCATTGACAGTAAAACTATGACCACTTTTAAAAATGGACTGGATAAATACACAGGTAGTCAAAAATTTTCCTTCCACCAGTAACACAGTGGTGAGTTCTTAATAGGCTTACCTCAGAACTCGTAATCCTTCTATGATTCTATGATTCTTATCTTTAATTAAGCTTACAATTTTGTGATATGTGCAGTGTCAGCAGGGAGGAAGAACAGAGCAGAGACTAGAGACCAGTCTACTGGTACAGTATGTGCTGATTCATGGACTAACACTGGTAAGGAGAAGAATCTGTTCAAGACTTTTTCAGTCAGAAAGTGAATTTGAGAAGGGGAGATGAGAGAATGGATTGGGGTGTACAAGGAATAAAGTACAGTAAGATTGATAAAGAGGTGAATCCATGCAAGAATTATTTTTTCAAGTCAGGAATGTGAATCTGAAAATAAGAGGTGGGAAAATGGAGTGGGTGGTAGAATGGTGGCATGTAGTGTAGTGTGGCATACTGTACGTATTTTGTTTGAAAGGGGCAGTGCTTTTAACAGGCAAAAGTGACTTACACCAACTAGTCCATTATAAGCAGCTTGCACTGTACCTGAAATACACAATCTTGACATACTGTAACTTAAGTACTAGAAGTAATAATTGTGGGTAATGACCTTTCCCTCTGTTGTCTTGCATTCACTGCTGAAGTAAATAAACTTATGAAAAAAGGTATTGTGTGGGGGTTGCTGAAGTGCTTTGTTAATCAGCTACACAGCCATTCTCCTTTGAGTTTTCTTTTATTTTGCCTTTACCTCAACATTTTGCACCTAATGTGAGCTTTTTCAGGGGGACTTATTTCAGAATGTTGAGATATTAAAAATAAATTTTTATTATAATGTGTTTTTCCATCTATTGCTTTTTCTATCATTCGTAATGTAGCAAATTCCCAATAGTCTCAATAGTGCATACAAGGCATATCTTTAAGAGGCGTGCCTGTTATCTTACAGGTATACCCTTCTCATTAGATAACTTTATTTCTCATTCATGCTGTGGAAAACCAGAAAAACATGCTTTTGTGCTCTTTATTTTGTCTACTAGCATACATGTAATGAATCCCATCACCACAATAGTGCCTTTGTTTATCACTCCTTGCAAAGAATGAGCACTTATAGTGTGTTACTGTTTTAAAGAAGTCACCAGTACTAAACTTTATACTGCTTAATATTCTGAATAGCACTTGAAAGCAGTAAAATGCTGAATGAGGCTACAAAACAGCATTAAAGAAATACTCAAACCAAACAGTGCAATGAGGTAAACTTCAAAAATGGAGATACAGGGGTGAAAGCACTATGTTGTCTTGATATGCACAGGTACTATTATGGTGACGGGTTTAAGTGCATGTATTATAACAGACAAAATACAAAACATTAAAGCATGTTGTTCTGATTTTCCACAACATGAATGGAAAATAGAAGTAAACTAATGAGAAATTTATACCTGTAAGATAACAGGCAGACTGAGAACAAAATGGCCACTCCAGAACCCAACTGGGCCAGGCTGAGAACAAAGCAGCAAAAAAAAAAAAAAAAAAAACTGGCACCAGTCATGGTATCTGCATTATTCAAGTTCATTAGTTAAAAACTGGACAATGTGCCCATGCAAGACATATTGTGAAAAATACAAGAACAAAGATGCAATAACTCATGTCACTGCAGTAGCAGCATGTGAGGGATCTGAGTGCAAACAGAATGACCTGACCAGTTTCGCTGTAGGCTTTCTCAAGAGTTGCTGGATGAAGCTTCCAAGTGGACTTAAATTTGATCAAATTTAAAATGACAGAATGTGCAAGGGCTAACACAATATAAAGTGAAACTACCAGGTTCTATAAAGTTATTAAAAAATAACAGTTGCAGCAATCCAAATGTATACAGATGACAGCTAGGTGTATCAAATAGTATTACATTCCTCAATAAATCACAGTCTTAATGGCAATCTTATAACATTAATAGCTGATGGAAATGAGTGTGACACATCTTAAAACAGGTAAGGAGAGCATGAGGAGTAACAAGCAAGACAAAATTAGTATCACCATAATCACTCAATCATAATAGTACTGCTAAGCAAGCTATTTTAAATCAAAAATTTGAGGAGATGGGGGGCAACTTACATTAGGTAAGTTTAATGAAGGAGTCAATCATTCAGTCCAGGTGGATACAATGCCCCCAGCTGGACTATCAACATCTCAGAAAACTTGCCTAATGCAGATACTCTGACCGGTGCTGGCGTTTTTATTTTGTTTCTTTGAAGATAACAGGCAAGCAGCTTAAAGGTATGCTTTAAATACACTATTGAGAGTCACATGAATTTGTAACAAGTCTAATAACTTAGAAAACCATAAGGTGGAGAAGACCAAACTGAACATTGAGAAGTTGGCAGAGCACCTATCTGGAAGTGCAACATCCCTGGCCTTTTCAGAAGTCCTACCGGTGTGAGGCAAGAACAGATGCAAGGACAAAATAAAGCATAAAGAGGCTGAAGAATTCAACAATTGGCTAAGAGAATGGTGTCAGCAAAGGGGCTTCCACTGTGCTGGATCATGTGGCAATTTCTGGGACAGAGGGCTCTTTAAATGGGATGGACTACACCTCACATTCCAAGGAGTAAGGGCACTGACACAGAAGTTCAAGGTCTACCTAGAACATTTAAGGTAGGAAGAGGAGGGAGATTCTGTCTGACAAATGATGGGGTGTAGCACAGTCTCTCCCCCAAATGGCATTATCAGAGAAGGTTCAGGACATACGAAGAAAAAGGAGAAGAGAGACCAATATCAGGCAACATTAGACCAGAGCAGCAAAGATGCATCTGATAACCCAAACAGTCATGCAAACAAAGTTAATAATGAAGCAGGAAGGGGAAGAGAAGACAGAGGCCCAGATATTCAAACTGCGCCATTCTGAGGCGCAAGCCCCTGCGCTGCTCGGAATAGTTGGCAGGCGGCAGGAGTCACGATATTCAAAGGATTCTGCGCTATTGAGCAACTCCTTTGAATATAACCCACAGCCACAGCCACTGTGCATGGCGCAGTGGAACTTGCGCCACCGCAAGTTGTCAGAGTTGAGCATTAAACCTGCGGTGGGGCAAGTACCATTGTGCCATGCGCAAATTTCCGATATTCAAAAGGTGACATGCAAATGGGGCCATAATTCATGCAAGGCGCAGGGGGGGCCATTTGCAACTATTTATGGCCCCATTTGCATGCCATTAGCATGTAGGTGCGCCGATCCCCGAGGACTTGCGCCTGGCCGCCCTGCCAGGCAGCAGCCGTCGGGGAACGACGCACCCTGCAGCCCAATCGCGGGCAGTATGTCTGAATACACTTCCCCCCAACATCTCCCAAAGCCCGATCGCGGGCAGTATGTCTGAATACATTCCCCCCCCACACAGCTCCCGATGCCCGATCGCGGGCGAAAGTAACTAAACCCCCACCCACATCTCCTGATGCTCGATCGCGGGCAGAAAGTAACATGAAACCCCGCCCACATCTCCGATGCCGATCGTGGGCAGAGCGATGAAACAACCCCCAGTGCCCGATCGCGGGCAGAATGTAAAAGCCCCCCACCGAATATCTCCCTGGTGGTCAGTGGACGTAATGCCCGATCGTCGGGCAGAATGTCAATTACAACCCCCAAACATCTCCCTGGTGTCTAGTATCCCCACCCCACCCACCCATGAAGCCCCTCCACCTGCTCCCCGGCGGCGGGTGGGCGGCATCCACCGCCTGCCGCCCGCCCTCCGCCGACTGACTGTCGGTAGGGCTGCACGCCCATTGGTGCAGAGCTACGAGCCAATGGGCATGCAGCCCATACCATTCATGACAGTCAGATTTGTGATTCATTCACAAATCTGGACTGTCATGTCTGACTGTGAGCTGCATGCCCATTGGCTGTGGCTGCCTGTGGCGTGCAGCCCTACAATCAGTCAGTGGGCAACAGGGTGGCAGGCTGGGATGCTGCCGCCGCCGGCTGCCAGGGGAGTGGGGCGGAGGGGCTTCATGGGTGGGTGGGGTGGGGGACACTAGAACACCAGGGAGATGTTTGGGGGTTGTAACTGACATTCTGCCCGCGATCGAGCATTATGGTCCACTGGACCACCAGGAGATATTCGGGTTGGGGGCTTTTAATTCTGCCCATGATTGCACCGGGGGTTGTTTCATTCTGCCCATGATCGGCATCGAGATGTGGGGGTTCATGATACTTTCTGCCCACAATCGGGCATCGGAGATGTGGGGGGTGTTTATGATACTTTCTGCCCGCGATCGCATCGGGAGATGTGTGGGGGTGTTTTACGTTTTGCCCGCGATCAGGCTGGTGGGGGCACAGGGACTGAGTTGGGGGCCAGCCACGGGTGGCAGCTGCTGTGTTGCGCCCTGCAATACAGCAGCTCACCTGTGGGTGGCCCTCAACTTGATCTTTTTTTTTTGGGCTCAAAGCTGTGCAGGCGCAGGTTGGGGGTTGCGCATGCACAACTCTGCACAACCCGACTGAATATCGGGTTGCACAGTTTATGCATGGTTCCTCCCCCTCCTGTTGAGCATGCATTCATTTGCATTGCGCTGTTGCACAACCTGTTTTCAGTGGCATAACTGCCTCCTGCTGAATATCGCAGAATGGCGCAATGTAGGACTTGAGCATGCACAACCCTTTTGAATATCTGGGCCACAGTGTTAAATAGGAGGGAGCAAGTGGGAATGGAGGGAAGGGACAGAGGCACAAAATGGAGAGCAATGTGCACAAATGCTCTCAGGCTGAGCAACAAAATCTGTGACCTAGAGGCCACTATCACAGAAGCAAACCTAGATATAGTGGTCATCACAGAAATGTGGTGCGACAGTAACCAAACCTGGGAGGTGATTATTCCAGGATACAATCTATTCAGGAAAAATAGAGTAGGTAAAAAGGGAGGGGTGGCATTGTATGTTAGAGACAACAACAAAGCAACTGAGACACAGTATAATCAGGGAAAAGAGGAAATACTATGGTCATACTAGAGAAGAGAAAAGGACAGCCATCCGTACAGGGGTGGTCTACAGACCCCCATCTCAGGATGAATCTATGGGTCAGGAATTGTTAAAATTGATTAATAAAATGGCACATACATGGAGGTTTTGACAGTTGGAGACTTCAACCTCCCAGATGTGGACTGGAGCTTATAGACAGCTGCCACAGCTAGCAGTAGAAATTTTCTTGATGTTCTTAAAGAGGCATTCCTAAACCAGCTGGTCACAGTCCCAACTGTGGGAAGGGAAGGGGCGATACTCGATCTGGTGTTTTCAAAAAAGGAAAATGTGGGAAGGGTCATAGTGGGGGAACACCTGGGAAACAGAAAACATCAGACAGTGTGATTTGAGGTACTAGCTGAGCAGGAAGTAAACCCTACAAGGATGAAAACCATAGCTTTCCGAAGAGTGGACTATGGCAAAATGGGAGATTTCATGAGGACAGCCCTAGTAGGAGTCACAAGTAGTTCGACAGTGGGTGAGCTATGGAAAACAATTAAAGCAACCATAGAGGAGGAAACAACACTCTTTGTCAAACAGCTAAGAAAAGGAAAGAGGCAAAGGAGACCACTTTGGTTTACTGGAGAAGTGCCTAAAAAGGTGAGGGACAAAAGGTTGGCCTTCAGAACTTACATGCAGACTCAGACAGTAGAAGGCAGGGACATATACCAAATAAAATAGGGAGAAGAAGGGAAGGCAGTTAGGTTGGCGATGGCACAAGAGGAAGAAAAGTTGGCAAATACAATAAAAAACAATAACAAAACATTCTTCAGGTACATAAGCGACAGGAAAAAATTGTGAGGGGATATTGTCAGGCTGAAAAATTGGGAAGTAGAGTGCATGGAGGATGATATACTCAAGTCAGTAGTGCTGAAAGATTATTTCAGTTCATTATTTACAGAGGCGGGGAAGGGGAATGGCCCATCTTTAAAGATGAGAGACTCAGAGGGAAGGGAGGTGGACATAGTCTGTTCTCAGAGGAAAGGATCCTCAGGGAACTAACAGCAATTAAAATAGATAAGGCATTGTGTCTGGGTGGCGTACACACAAGGATATTGAGGGAGCTAAGGGAGGTGCTGGCGGCACCACTGGCAGTTTTGTTCAGTCTATATTTGTAGATGGGGAGGTGCCAGAGGACTGGATGAGGGCTGATGTGGTCCCGCTACAAAGAGTAATAGTAAGGATGAGGCAGGAAACTACAGGCCAGTAAGCCTGACTTCAGTTGTATATAAATTAATGGAAAAACTGCTGAAGGAAAGGATAGTGGATCCCCTGACAGAAAATGGTCTCCAAGACCCGAGACAACATGGTTTCACTGAAGGTAAGTCATGCCAAATGAATCTTATAGATTTCTTCTGCTGGGTAACCAGGAAGGAGGATGAGTGCAGGGCGGTGGATGTAGAGTATCTGGATTTCAGCAAGGCTTTCAATATGGTACCACATAGAAGGCTGCTGAATAAACTAGGGAGCCTGGGGGTAGGAAGCAAGATACTGAAATGGGTGTGAAACTAGCTAATCCATAGAACTTAGAGGGTGGTGGTAAATGGAGTACGTTTGACAGAGGGAAGGGTGAACAGCGGAGTTCCACAGGGATCAGTGTTGGGCCCAGTCCTATTCAGTGTCTTCAACAGTGACATTGCTGAGGGGCTTGGAGGGAAGGGTTGCCTGTTTGCAGATGACACAAAAATCTGCAACAGGGTAGACACTCAGTATGGGGTAGATAAAGTACAAAGGGACCTAAAGAGACAGGATGACTGGTCTAGGGAGTGGCATCTGGGGATCAATGCAAAAAAATGCAAGACTGTGCATAAGGGCAACAGTAACCCAGGAGCAGTGTACAACCAAGAGGGAGAGAACATATCAAGTTCCAAGCAGGAGCAGGATCTGGGTGTCATCATCTCAGATGACCTGAAGAAGGCCAGGCAATGTGATAAGGCAGTAGCAAAAGCCAGCGGGATGCTCGTTTGCATATAGTGGGTAGGGGTATAATCAGCAGGAGGGAGGTTATACTCATGCTGTAAAAATCACTGGTGAGGCCTCATCTCGAGTATTGCATCCAGTTCTGGAGACCCCATCTCCAGAGAGACAAAAACAGAGTGGAGGCTGTACAGAGGAGAGCAACCAAGATGGTGGGTCGCGTACACAATAAACCCTGTGGAGACAGGTTAAGGGAGCTAAACATGTACTCATTGGAGGAGAGGAGGGAGAGGGGGGAGATGATTGAAACATATAAATACCTCACAGGAAGAAACAGGGGGCAAGTTGACGAAATTTTCCAAAGAAAAAAGTGCTCAAAATCTTGAGGCCACAACATGGAGCTGGAGGTAGGGAGGCTCAGAGGATACCTGAGAAAGTACCTTTACATGGAGAGGGTGGTGGACAGATGGAACAGCCTGCCGGCAGAGGTGGTGGGGTCAGAAACAGCTACAGGCTTCCAGAAGGCATGGGACAGGCACATAGGTAGCCTGAGGACACTAAGGGTGTGACCCTTAGACTAATAGGTGACCATTGAACTAATCAGGGAATCACTAGATACAAAAATAGGTCAGACATGGTGGGCCTGGGTGCCATTATCTGACATCAACTGCTATGTTTCCATGTTTCTAAAAGCCATGTATAAAAGGCTATAGTATGATATTGATTTCTTTTTAATATTGAGAAATTGTGAAATAAATCCCCTTGAAAAACCTTATATAAGGAGTGAAATGTTAGGGTAAAGGCAAAATAAAACAAAGGTCAAAATGAGAACTGATGTGTGGCACATACTGTAACTATGTCATAGTTTTGAAAATTAGTCTAGGCTACGTCATAGTTTTGAAAACTGGACATGGAGTACTGGCAGTTTTGCTTATGGCATAGGCTTGGAACATCCTCCTTTTGTATTTATGACATAAACTACAGGTGAAACACTGGGGGGGCAGGATTCATGAAAGAGATCTGCCGATGCAAGTCAGAAATGCGCCATAGAATGATTCTCTAACAGGGTGAATGCACCAACACAACCGAGATGCCCTGTGCCCAACGACATGCGCCATGGGTGCAACGTAATGGTATGCAGTGCATATACAGGGGGCATACCCATGCATACACAGCACAACTCAATTCATAGTGCAAATCCACAGCGCATCCATAGGGCATCTCCAGCGCAAAGGTAAAATGCTCCATAGAAAGATAAGTACAAAAGAAGGAGACTTAAGTCTAGCCTACCTGCAGGTCGTTGACTGAATTGCTGTAGCAGCACACTGCCTGAGCCAGGGGGAAAGTGGAAGACAGAGAGAGAGAGAGAGAGAGAGAGACAGATACAGCCAGCACAGCAAGCCAGAGAGCCAGAGAGAGAACCCTACAGCAGAATGAACCCAGCAGCAGTTGCCATTGCAGGTGCACTAATGAGGAGGAGGAGACAGGGCGGTGGAAGGCACCCTAGGCGGCCGGCCCCATGGCAGTATCATGCCAGGCTGTCCTTTAAGCAGCTGACTGAGGTGGAGACAGTAGGCCGATACCACCTGAACAGGGACTTGCTGAGGCAGCTCTGTGAGCTGTGTCATGATGTGATGCAGGCACCCACTGCATGAAGTCATGCCATGCCTGTGGAGACCAAGGTGACAACGGTCATGTGTCTGCTCACCACAGGAACCTTCCAGAGGCCTACTGGGGACACCACTGGCATTTCACAGGCCTTTACGTCCCATCTCCTTACACAGTTCCTCACAGCACTGCTACCGCATGCTTCAGAATACATCCATTTCCCCTGCATGCAGGTGGAGCGGACAGAAGTCATGCAGGCATTCTACAGGGTGGCATGCATGCCAGGTGTCATGGGGCCATAGACTGCACCCATGTGGCAATCTGTGCACCACCTGGTGAGGATGTCACTGCCTACATCAACTGGAAGAGATATCACTGCGTGAATTGCCAAGTGGTGTGCGATGCGACAGGACACATCACCAATGTCTGTGCCACACACCCTGGGAGTGTGCATGATTCATTCATATGGCACTAGTTGGCACTGTGCATGAGGTTTGAGGATGGGGACATACCAAGTGGCCATCGGTCAGGTGGCACCCTACAATATGGCCCTGAGAAGGTCTGTGGCATATTCCTGGCCTGTTGTATACTACACAACATGGCCTTAGACCATGGAATACCTTTCGAGGCCAGTGAGGGTGACAGTTCTGGGGAGGAGGAGGGGGTTGGGAGAAAAGAACTCCCAGAGGGACAGGGTGGCAATGCTGGCCTGGGCCAGAGGAACCCAAGGCTGGTGGCCAGAGTGAAGGACCACTGCAGGTGTGTGGTGGAGGAACACTTTGGGCCATGCAAGTGAGTATGCAGGTATATATGTGTGCAGGGTGTGCACCAAAGTGTGGAGAATGCATGCCGTGGGCACAGTGGATAATGGACAATACACAGAGGTGCACACAGGCACACACATGGTGAGGGACACACAGACACAGAGAGAGACACACACACACCAGGCATGCAACAACCTTGCACCACCCGGCCCATGTCACAGACGTCACGGGTCAGTGTGCACTGAGGCCTATGCAAGGGCACAGCAGACACCAGAATGCACTCATCATTCCCATGACACATTGGCACAACAGTGGTGCACACAGACCTGCAGGTGGACCTGCACAGGTAGCACGGAGTGGTGCCAGGTCTGCAGTGGGGTGGGTACCAGCCTCACACACCACCACTGGCAACACCTGCAGGGATTCCAGTGCACACAGGTGTGCCAGCCTGCCACCACAGGCCCAGGGATATGGGCATCACAGGGTGGCACCCCAGCTGTCCCACACACTGGCCAGCCTCTGCCACAGCTGGTGGTGGCGGGCATACCACCACCGGCCAAGGGGGATGTCAATTAAGACCATGCAGGGGTGCTACACTGAGACCGTGAATGGATGCCCAGTGGAGTGACCAACCCACAGCCACCACCTGACCCATGGACTGTGGGCATGGAGGCCAGCGGTGATGGAGTCAGCAGCAGATGGCTCACCCGGCAGTCTGATCTAGAGCTGCGGTCATGCCCACCCACATGATGCGTGCCTCTGCCAGCATCTGTGCATGCCACTTAGCTGTGGATTCATGCTCCTGGACACAGTCCTGTGGCTACAGAACTCCACACAGAGGGCCTCCTGCCCCATCACAGTCACTCACAGGAGGACGAGGTAGGCCCCCATGTCGTTGGCAGGTGATGCTTCATGGTGGCATCAGCAACGTGCAGGGGACTGAGCATCCAGTCCCAGAACATTCACGGGTGATGGCTGCACCCTGGCAGGCTGGGACATGACTGGGGCTTGGTCGGGCAATGCCACTGAATGCCCATGGATGGTGTTCTCCCAGGCCAATGGGGTGGGTGTGGCACCAGTGCACCCTACCATGGTGCCACTGACATCACCAGCACTGCACTTGGCAGTGGTGCAGGAGGCACAGCACCCACAGCTACGGGCAGCTGTGCCACATCTGCAGTCTCACCTCACACAGTGTGGCCATCAGTGGCAACAGGGGCCACGTGTACAGGCAACCCCATGTTGGGTGCACCTCCATCACCCATGCCTGCACTGGTAGTGGTGGTGCTGACCGCGGTGGTGCCGAGGCCCTCCCCCTGCACACCACTGGTGAGCACAAGCAGGGCATCAGCAGTGTCCACTGCGTCATCCTGATCATCATCAGACAACCCAGACAGGCTCCCCAGCCAAGTGATATACCCGCCAGCTGTCCTGCCTGCACAAGCAGCGGGGCCCACAGAGCCCGCCTGCGCTGGGTCCATGACTGGAGTCGCCCGGGACGTAGGTGGTGCAGATGCAGGGTCATCCATAGTGGTGTCAACAGCCCCGTGAGACAGGCCCACATCATCGCCTGCGAGGACATCACGTGCAGCCATAGCCATGGCGGCACCCGGGAGGCGTGATGGTGCTGTGGAGAGAAGAAGGGGGTACATAGTTAATGCACCGTACACATACATCATATTGGTGATTCACAACAGTAAACAGCCATCCACACAGCGCTGAGGCTGCAGGCCTGACCACGGCTGGGCCATGGCGTGACAAGGCTAGCCACGCCATGATATAGTCATACTAACATGCTAAAAAGCCAGCAGAATAGGCCTAACGGTCTTTCGTGTCTGCTCATTTCGCCAACCCCCACCCTGGGAGAGCTGACCTTATGCCCCTTGCCTTCTCCTTCCTGTTCCGGATATTCTCGCTGCACTGGATTTGCTTCCAGAACCCTTCCCTGTACCTGTCCACCCCTCTTGAACCCCTCCACCGTCTCTGCCTCCACCAGCCCCTGGGCAGTGCATTCCATGGCTCCACCACCCTCTCAGTGAAGTAGCACCTCCTCCTTTCTCCTCTGAATCTTCCCCCCCTCCATCTTCCACCCATGCCCTCTAGTTGCCTCCTCCTCCTCCTTCTATTGATGCACCCTGACTGCTCTTCCCCTATTTACCCCCTTCATGTACCAGAAGACCTCTATCATGTTCCCCCAGTCCCTTCTGTCTTCCAATGTGTACATATTTAGCTCTTCGAGCCTCTCGTAGTAGGTCCTGTCCCCCAAGCCCCAAATCATTTTGGTGTCCCTCCTCTGGACCCTCTCCAGGAGTTTAATGTCCCTCTTTTAGTGTGGCCTCCAAAACTGCACGCAGTACTCGAGGTGTGGCCTCACCATGCAGTTATACAGAGGAACTATCACTTCCCTCCTTCTGGAGGTGATCCCCCTAGCGATGCATCCCAGCATCCTGTTGGCCTTGGCTGCTGCCCTCCTACAAGTCTCCTAATTGTTCATCTTGACATCCACCACCACCACCCCCAGGTCCCTCTCAGCCATTGAGATTTGTAGCATTCCCCAGGGTGTACACTTGGCCTGGGTTTCTGGCCCCCAGGTGCAGTACCTTGCATTTCCTTGCATTGAACCTCAGCTTCCACTTTCTAGACTATCTTTCCAGAGCCTTCAGGTCCCCCTGTAGGGCCACCCTCCCCTCCACCCCATCCACCACTGCCCCCAGTTTTGAGTCATCCGCATAGAGACTCATCTCACTCCTGATACCTGTCCTTATGTCAGAGAAGTAGGCGTTGAACAGGAGGGGCCCAAAGACTGATCCCTGTGGGATCCCACTATTGACCCTCCTTGGGGATGAGACTCTCCAGCCAACTACAACCCTCTGGGTCCGGTCCTGGAGCCAATTGCCTATCCATCTGTTAATCTGGTTCCCCACCCCCATTTCTCCCAGTTTACCCAACAGGACCTCGTAAGGAACAGAGTAAAATGCCTTGCTGAAGTCTAGAAATACGACATCCACTGGTCTATCCAGGTCCAAGGCACTCGAAACCCAGTCATAGAGCTCCACAAGGTTTGTCTGACATGATTTCCCTGGGACGAATCCATGCTGTCTATCGTCCAGGCACCCTGACTTTTCCAGGTCGCCCTCTAGCCTCTCCTTGACAATGCCCTCCATCATCTTACCCACCAGCGATGTCAGGCTGACAGGCCTGTAGTTCCCTGCCACCTCCCTTGATCCCCCCTTGTGGATAGGCACTATATGTGCCACCTTTCAGTCCTGGGGCACCCACCCTGTCCTCAAAGAGATAGTGAAAAGCTCTGCCAGGGGTTTCGCCAGGACATCCGCAAGTTCCTTCAGCACTCTGGGATGTAATTTGTCCAGCCCCGGCACTTTCTCCGTCTTAAGGGACCTAAGGGCTTCCCTCACACTCTACTGTGATTTCCACCTCTGCTACCTCTTCACCCTGCTTAGCCTTTCCCCCTCCTGCCAGTGATGCCTCCCCCTCTCCCTAGACCCGCCGATTGGTAAGGGTCCCCCCCTCCACAGTATCACTGTCTTCTCCGATATATGATGCAGCACCCCCATTTTCCTTGGTGAAAACTGAGGTGAAGTACTCATTTAGTACCTCAGCCTGCTGCCCCAGGTCTTGTTGCCATCTCTCCCCTGTTTTAATCCTGCTAATCTGCCCCTTCACCCTTCATTTTTCCCCAATGTATCTAAAGAACCCCTTGTTCCCTCTCCTAATTTCCCTGGCCAGGTTCTGCTCCTTCCTTGCCTTAGCCACCCTCACCACCCTAGTGGCCCTTCTAGCCATCAGTTCATACTCCCCTCGATCCCTTTCACTCCTTGAGTACTCGAATTGCCTATAGACTGCCTTCTTTCCCCGCACCACCTCCTGGACCTCCCTGGTCCACCAGCAGGGTTTTCAGGCCCTACCGCACTTTTGTCTTACTCTGGCACAGGTGCTGGTAGCATCCTGCACCCTTCCCCTGATTATTTCCCACCTACTGTCAGCGTCCATGTCTGACCCAATCACATCCAAATGCTCCTTAAGGATCCTTCCCATTTCATTAAAATCCACCCCCATGAAATCAGTTACCTCCATCTTTGTGCAGCCTTCTACCCCTTCTAGGTCCAGGCAGAACCAGACCGTGGCATGGTCACTCCCCACCAATGGGTCCCTTACCTCCAGGCCCCCAATCTGGTCACTGTCTGCCAGGACCACATCCAGTACCCACGCCTCCCTGGTCGGATCCCCCACCTGCTGAGTTGGGAACATGTCATGAAAGACATCCAACAACCTTTGTTCCCTGGCCACTGAGGATGTCATAGTCTCTCAGTCTGTTCCTGGCATGTTTAAGTCCCACAACACCACCACCCTTTTCCTGCCCAATCTGCAGTGTCTATCAACATCTGCCACCAGACTGTCCTCCAGCTCCTCCTCCAGCGCAGGGGGTCTATACACCACTCCTATTTTTACTCTCTTTCCCCCCCTTGTTATCAAGGTGACCCAAATTGCCTCCATGGTTCCCTCCACCTCCTCTACTCCCTCTATGCCAATGCAGTTTTTGGCTATTATTGCTACCCCTCCTCCCCTTCCCTCCTCTCTGTCCTTCCTGAACATAGTGTAACCCTCCAGGTTCAGGTCCCATTTGTGTCCTGCGGTGGCCCAGGTCTCAGTGACCACTGCCACATCCACCGCTCCCTCAGTTAACATCGCCTGGAGCTCAGGCATTTTATTGCCCAAGCTCCTGGCATTTAGCAGGACTACCTTCCACCCTTTTCCTATACTTCCATTTCCCCCACTCGTGTTCCCATGGGGATTCCATTTTCCCCTGGTCTGCACTTTACCAGCCAGCCTTTTCCCGGATTCCTGCAGCTCCCCAGGGGTCTGGAGACAGAGTCCCTCCTTTATCGGACCCCTCAACAGCCTTTTCTCCCGTCCCTCCCCTTCACAAGTTTAAATCCCACTTTTCACCAATGAATCCCTCTATTTTCAACTTAAGGATTCCCCTCCCCTTCAAATTGAGATGGAGCCTATCTCTAGCATACAGCTCCTTATCCTCCCAGGTCTCCCCCAATCCCCCATCAACCCATACCCTCTGGCCTCACACCACTCCCTGAGCCACTGGTTTATCTCCCTAATCTTCTTTTTGTGTTCCCCACTAGCCCTTGGCACTGGCAGGATTTCTGAGAAGGAAATCATGCACCCTATGTCATGACAGACCCTGGCAAGCTCCCTGAACCTTGCCTGTATCTCTAGCTTGCTATTTCCCTCAATGTCATTTGTACCCAGGTGGACCAGCATGTCCAGGGAACCCACACAATCCTTTGCCAGCTGATATACCTCATGCTTGGCCCTGTGCACTGTTAGTCCAGGGAAGCATTTTGTTCTAACTGGCCAGGCTTCTTCCCCCTCTCTATCCCATCTGATACCCCTGATCATAGAATCTCCTAACAGGAGCACTCTGACCGCTCCTTTTCATCCATTTCCCCCCCTTCCATGTCCCTCATCCTTTCTACCGGCCCCTACACCCAGCCGGCTCCTTCTTCCTCCCCCTATCTGGGTGCCACATGCCACCACCTCATTTACCCTGGCCACCCCCTCCTCTCTGATCCTATGCCTCTCCTCCTTCTAAGTATCCTTCTGTGCCTTGCTAACTCCCCCCTCACTGCTCGTGACTGGTTCTTCTCCCCCATCCGTTAAACTAGCCTGGCTCATCCTCCCTTCCTTCCTGTCTCCATTCAGTCCCTCCTTGCTAGTCGTGCTCCCCTGGCCCTAAACCCTCAGCTCCCTTTACTGTATCCTCCTTGTACTTCTGGCCCTTCTCTTTGCCCTTTCCTCCCAACTGGTCCTTCTCCTTGCGCTTTCCTCCCTCTTCCCCCTGCCCCTCCTGCTCTGATCCATTGCTCCCCCCAATTTCCTGCATTCCAGGTTCCCCCCTGTTCCTCCTGCTATCCAGCCCCCGTCTCCTGCCCCCCACTCCATTTCCATCTCTAACCACCCCATCATGGCTACATCACCCCCCTCATCCTCAAGCAGAAGAAGAGAATTGAAGTGGTTACTGAGCATAAGGTCTGATCCACCTCCTCACCTTGCTTCCTTCTGTCCATCCCCAGCCATCTGCCTACTTCCCTGAGAATGTTGTCCCTCTGGCCCCCCTTTGTAAGGGTCCTCAGTTACCTGCCTGCTTCCTTGGTAGTGTCCTCCTTTTGGGCCCCCTCTGCCAGGGTCCCTCTGTGACCCCAGAGTTTTCTCCTGCACTCCTTTCCCTATGCCCCCACCCCTAGTGCTTGGTGTAACCTGGTGGGAGATCCCCTGCCCTCTTCCCCAACCATACCTCCCCCCTTCCCCCAGCTCTCTCCTAATCCCCGCAACCTCCTCTGTAAGCTGTGCCAGCTGGTAGCACAGTGGGCAACCACCGAACTTCCAAGCCCAGTCCAGTATCATGGCTGCCCCACACCCTGTGCACCCCACCACCCCCCAAAGATGCCGGCCCTAATGACATGTGGTCCCATCCCCCTCCAAGTAGGTTTCCTTGGGTGAGCCACCATTCCCCACTAGTCCAAGATGCTCCCCTACTGACTAATTAGGTCATCCATTAATCCTAGATACAGTCCCACAGTAAACTGGTAACCCTGTTTCTAGCTGCAGTATAACACAGTAAACTTATAAGGGAAGTGAACAACTCTCTAAGCTCCTCTCTCCCAGCCTTTAAATCCAACCCCTAGTGGCTAGAACTACATGAGCTGCACCTGCAGCCTTTTCACTAATTGCACGGCAGGTGTTCCCCTATAAATAAGCAGAGCTTGTGAGAGAGGGGTGGGGAGGGTGATTAGGGCTCACACCCCGACTCTCTCTCGAGTGTATCAGCCCTGTGTCTGCCCCTCCAGGCTCTGCAACCAAAGAAGCATCCCCAAGTAAATCCCAGCAAATAGGTTTTAAATCAGAAGAAATAGGCCTCCACCTGCGCAACCTGTTACACAGTGAAACATTCCAACAAATGAGCCCACTTACAGCCACCAAACCAGTTTTCAAACTTCCAACAGCCCCAAAAACAATACCCTGCTAGCTCCTTAGAAGTAGTAAGAATGAAAAGAAATAACCTTCTACCAAGTAAAATCCACAAGAAACCCTGTAAAAACAACAAAAAGCAGCTACTGTACTGAAATACATCTGATCCTGTCCCTTTCTAGTTCCTTCTGAGAAGCCAAAGCAACTAACACCACAAACCTGATTCAGCTCTGCCTCCAGTCAATTAGCTGAGTGAGACCTGGCCAGACCATTAACACCCTTCTCCCACTATGCACTAACCTTTGCAGCTAGTGAAGTCAGCAAAAAAGAATCAAAATTCAACTCAAAGCCCCCAAAATATGTTTGCTACCAAAGGAAACAGGTCTCCAATTCAATCAACTTCACTAACAACACATCAAAATAGGCTTGAAATTAACAGATATAGGTCTCCAATTCAAATAACCGGCCCCAAGCAAATCCCACCAAATAGGTTTTAAATCAGAAGAAATAGGCCTCCACCAGCGCAGCCTGTTACACAAACATCCAACAAATGAGCCCACTTACAGCCACCATATCAGTTTTCAAACTTCCAACGGCCCCAAAAACAATACCCTGCTAGCCCCTTAGAACTAGTAAGAAAGAAAAGAAATAACCTTCTACCAAGCAAAATCCACAAGAAACCCTGTAAAAACAACAAGAAGCAGCTACTATACTGAAACACATCTGATCCAGTCCCTTTCTAGCTCCTTCACGCAGTCGTGCCCATCACTATCCCATTATGCACACTGCACGGCAGTGGTGGCACATGCCATGGGGATGTACAGTGGCACATGCCCTCCCCGGTGCAGTGGCATGGCAGCTGTGGCACCATAGGGCATGTCTTGTCTTGCCAGGGGCAACTGTCCTAATGTGGCTGTGCCTGGTCGTACAGGGACAGGCATGGCAGCCTTGGCACATGGGTGGCGGTCATGCCTAGGACACATGGCTACTCACAATGCTGTGACAGGCTGCCACTGGTCTGGATCCCACCTCTGGGGATGCACTGCACAGCTGTCTGGGACACACTGGTGGCCAGGAGGGCCTCCTTAGGGCTCAGCTATTTGGCCATGATCAGGCCACCCCCTGTCCATCTCAGGGAGGCCTGGATGTTGGCCACCTTCTCCTTGGCCCTCCTGTGCCCATCGGTCTAGTGCTTTCTGCACTCTGCATCCGTGCGGTTGTACGGTGCCACGGCGTTCACCTGCTGGGCCACCTCCTCCAAGCCCACTGCCCATGCAGTCTGGCTGCCTCCCCTGCCAATGAGAACGGCCAGGCATAGGTGGCATGCCTCAGTGAGCACCCTCTCCTCATTATGTGTGAAGTTCGGTCACTGCCTTGTGGTTGTGCTTGCATTCTCCAACATTGTGGCTCCTGTGGGGGAAGCATCCAGGTGTTAGGCATGCCTGTGGCTACACATGTTCCCACCCCACCTGCCTCTGTCTGTCGACCACAGCTGGAACCCTGCAGCAGGTGGTCTAGGTGGTGGTCTGCATGTGGGTGTCCTGGTATGGTGTGTGGCGCCCCACGGTACAGGGCCCATTAGGGACAGTGAACCTGCCATGCATGTCCACTGGTCCACAGTTGGGGTGCCAGTGATGCAGTCCCAGAGGGGCATGTGGCGCTGTCCACCATGGACATGTCCTGGTACCTCAGCAGCATGTGTGTTGCTGCAGTGTTACCCCGCCTGAACCAGGTCCCACCCTTGCTACGCTGGGGAGGGGCAAAGATCAGTGGACCACAACCATGGGGCAGCTGGCCGCAGTGTGTGGCATGGTGACATTGTCATGTTTCCTGCACAGGTGCTGCTGTGTGCCTCAGACTGACCTGTAGCACATCACTGCATCCACCACTCATGCCCAGTAACACCCAGTCACATACTGTATACCTCTCCACAGTACCACTATACAGGGCACAGTACCTCCGTGTGGGTCGCAAAACCACTGTGTTTCATAGTGCAATGCCTTGTCCTACTGCCAGCCGTACCTGTGTACAAGAGTACGTTATCCCATATGCTGCCATGTGTGCACCATGGTACTGTGACAGGCGTTCTGGACATGACAGTGACCAGTCTACCAGTGTGCTGTGCATCATGTGTACTGCACAGGTTCAGTGTTCAACATTATGTGCATTTGTTCCACATTCTGTGCATGATGGGAGGCACTGTTCCCCATAAGGGGGTCGCTATCATTCAGAGGCTTGCATGCACCTGTACAATCCCCCCTGTGCATTCTATAGACCATGTAAATATAGCTGTGTACTCACCTTCAAGGATCTGTTTCTTCTCAGTCACCTGATCTCAGCCTGCAGCTTTGGGAGCATTTATGACTCAGGGCATGCAAATGAGGCCTGGGTCTCTGGTAATGAGATGCTAATTGGCTGAAATGCCCATGCATGTGGAATGAGGTGGTTTAGGGTGCATTGACTGTGAATTGCTAAATTGCCCCCAGCTCATCTCACTTTACAAGGAGCATCTCCAAGATGCGCCTATGATGTTACGGCGCATTTGTCATGCATGCGTCATCACCATGTGCAATGGCACAACTTGTAATATGTGCCGCTACACTGCTTACATGATGCACTGCTGCAGGAATGCTGGCCATTGCACTGTGTCCTGTATCACACACCGTATACCCACATGCACGGGACATGCTGCACTGGGTGGTCGTAGTGGCCATGGATCGCATGTTGTGCACCATAGGTGGCCGTAACGCATGCTATGTACAACATGGCGACCACACGTCATCACACATGTGCGACCCGGCCATGACCATCCCACACCTTAGTGGTTGGAATTGTGCATGTCATGTTTACTTTGACCTATCATGCTTCACGCACTGTGTGCATTACACTGCATGTGCCTCTGAGTTTCACGTGGCGCATATCGGGTACTCGATTGCGCTTCACTGCGTTGCACTGGGTGACAGTTACTGCCAGTGGGGAAATTCCTAGAGCTGGTAGACAGTCCCCAAGGCCATGAACTGGTATCAGGTGGAGATGCTGCATCTGGTGGCACTTGTTATGCTGGTGGAGGGGCAGCTGTTTGGGCAGGAGGACCTCCATGTGCCCAGGGCTGAGGTGTGGGCCTCCATTGCCAGGAGGCTGGTACAGCACACTGGGCTTCCACACAGTGGGGAGAAGTGCAGGCAACATTTTGGAGACCTCCAAAGGCAGGACCCGGAGAGACTGGGGCAGCTGCATTGCCATGCATGCCAGTGTGTACTGCCAAGGCCAGGTAGGTGTTGTTCAACTGGCTCCTTTTGTGGTGTGTGCTGGGTATGTGTGTGTTGTGGCTCCCATGGGGCACCCACTTGGGTCACTGTCAGCCTGCACACATGGCAGTGGCTGCATCTGCCCAGTGCAGCCCTGTCGTGTGCCATGGGGGGAGGCTATGGGCAGGGCTGTGGTTGCATGCAGGGTGCTGGGGCTGCATGGCTGGTCACCACTGTGTGCTGCATGCACACATGCCTGGGGACTGGCACTGTGGCAGTGTATCCTGCACAGTGGTGCTGTATGGCAGTCCCTACCCAACCTGTGTATGTCGGTGTTGATGTGTGTTTCTGGTACTGCTGTGTTAACTCAAGGTGCTCTCTGTCTGTTGTGTTTTGCAGGCCCAGAAGCCAGGCAGAGCGCAATGGCCATCGCTAAGACATGGAGGAGGAGGCTCCTGGGTGCCAGGCCTGGTGCCCTTGCAGGGCAGGTCGGCGGTGCATTCTGCTGTTGCTGTGGTCTGCTGCTGTGGGTTACTGCTGGGTGGGGGTGTTGTCTATGTTCAGGCCCTCAGTGTGTGTTCTCTCTGTCATTGCTGTAGGTCTCCAGGGATGATATGCCATGGCAGGGGGTGCTGCCCAGCCTGATGTGGAGGGGCAGATCTATGTGGCCATCCAGGCGGCCCTGTGGCCTATATCCAGGACAGTTCAGTGCCTGTCAGCTGCCCTGCAGAGTGTTATTTGGTGATTGCCCTTGCATGGCCTTGCACAGGTGTTGCGTGACGGTCTACTGCAGCGCTAGTGGCTCCCTGCCTCTTTATGGGGCCTTGCCCTGTTTGCTGTTTATGTCTATGGCCCCCTGTTTCCTTGTTCTGGGATTTCTGTTGTACAGTTTTTTATCTGGTTTTACTGTTTTATAAACATGTTGCTATCAGCACCTGTGTCTTTGGGTTTCGTTGTTCCAGCATCATGGTGTTCACTATTGCCTTGCTGGCTTTTTCTGCTTGCTCTGACTTGCTCCTTTGTGTGACTCAGGACATCCAGGGTGCCCTGGTGCATCTCCTGTTGCACTAGCACATCTCCAGTTGTGCTGTCCTGTGTCTGGGTGATTCACAGAGAGGATGCGCTCGGCGCATCACATTATGCATGCCTCTGTGCATGGCGCATCTATCTGTGCTTGGCGCATCTGGCTTGCACCGGCACATCTGGCTTGCGCTGGGTGCATCTTCATTGTGAATCCTGCCCAGGAAGTTTTATTAGCTTCATACTATTGCATGGCTATCAAAACTAAAAGCACATCCATACTGGGAGGGGGAGTTCAAGGTTCCAGTTTTAACCCTGAGCCATTTTAAACATAGAAGGATATCCACTATAATTCAGTATCAATGCTCACCACCATTTAGACTTAATTTAACATTGAGACACCAAACTCCATTTAGAATATAGCCCTGCTTCAATTCACCAATGATACCAAGGTAGCAATAGATAAAGGCTTCTTTACAGGGGCAGTGTTTATTGACCTTACTAAGGCTTTTGATTAAGCAGACCATCACCAGCTTAAGACAAAACTGCAATCGCTGGGCATCTCACCAGATATGGTTTCTTGGCTTGACAGCTGTCTTAAGGATGAAAACAATTTGTCAAATTCAATACAGCTGTTTATGATCACATCTCTACAAACACTGCAGATTCTCAGGGATCTGTATTTGTACCCCTTCTCTTCACCATCTTTCTAAATGACCTCTTCCTTAAACCCATATCCTGCTACTCTTAAGTGGCTAACTCGTTAGTACTCTCTTCAAGCTCAGAAAATCAGGCTGACTTTAATTCCAACCTTAACTCTGATTTCTGTAAGGTGTGGCCCACATTGAGGAAGGGGAGGGGCTGGGTTGAAAGGGAGGAGAGGGCATGAATGACATTCCAGAACACAAATGGAAAGTTAACATTATTCTGGAGCATGGATGCAATGTATTCAGCCTTCACAAGCCTAGAAGCTACGGTACAGGTGTTGCAATGGGCTTTATAATGAATAAGTTCAAAAGGGAACCAGTGGACTTTTAGGTCTGCCAGATATGGTCATGTCTTCAATGACAGGCCAGGAACTCAGATGCGGTCCAGGGTAGGTGAGAACCTCAGACCCTAATTTTACTTGGGAAGGGGCATGGTGACCCCAAACAGGCAAGGACTTAGACTTAAATAATTCAAGGGCCATGTTGATGTTTCTGGAAATGAAGTAGGGAACCAGTCAGCAGCCATTAGGTTAGCATGAAGGGAAGACAGGTCACAGATCAGAAGGATCGGATCTGAATGTATTCGGTGGGAGCTTTGGGTGCTGTATCTTGTTCACGCAGTAGATCATATGCTGATCACTGACAACACTGCAAAGGGTATCAGCATCCACAACATGATTAGATAGAGAGGAGAGGATCCAGTTCAGGAGTATGTGGGATTTGTTCCTGTCTGTTAGCTTGAGATTCCCTAAAACCACCACCTGCCCCTTAGTGACCCATTTCTGAATCACTTTCCCTAGTTCCCCATCTCCCTTGTCTACTTGTTCTGGCAGTCTATAGATTACCCAGGTATTACAGAGACTATTGAAATCCATTATTAAGGAGAGGATAATAGGATTCATTGAAGCCATTGGTGTGCTGGACCCCATTCAGCATGGCATTATCAGTGGGAGACTGTGCCAGATAAAACTGATTGAAATATTTGATGGAATGACAAAGGCCATGAATAGTGGTAAGGCTGTAGATGCTCTGTTCCTAGATTTTGGTAAAGCCTTTGACCTCATCCCACATGGGAGGTTGCTTAAGAAACTGGGTGACCTGCAGGGAGGGGATATTGCAAGGAGGATAAAAAAAATTGTCTTGCTGGGAGGGCCCAGAGCAAAGTTCAAAACAGAAAGTCCTCAGAGGTAAAAGATGTCATGAACAGGGTGCACCAGAGATTGGTTTCAAGACTGGTTCTCTAACATAATTATATGTGATATTGGGGAGGCGGTCCATGGAAAGGAATGCCTCTTTGCAGATGATAGCAAGATCTGTGGTAAAGTAGGCTTAGAGGAGGGAGTAAATGGCTATGCAGAAGGATCTGGAAAAACTGAAGGAGAGATTGAGGGTATGGCAGGTGATATTAAACACCATAAACTGCAAGATAATGCACATCGGGACCATGAACCTGTGACTGGAATGCAGAATGTAAGGGGTGGTGCTAGTAGGGAGCACAGTGGAGGAAAGGAGCCTGGGAGTGATAATAATGGAGCACTTGAAGGCATTAGCACAGTGTAATACAGCTGTGGAAAGGCAAAGTAAATGCTGGGATGCATCAGGGCAGAGATCACTAGCAGAAAGAAGGAAATAACCCTCACCCTGTACAAATCCCTTATTTGGCTGCAACTATAGTATGGTGTGCAGTTTTTCAAGCTCACTCCCGAGGAAGGACAGAGGTAGGATGGAGGAAGTGTAGAGATGAGAATACCAAAATCATACAGGGGCAACAAGGAAAATCTTTCAATAAGTGCATGTAGATCTCAAAATGTACACCCCTGAAAATAGGAGGAAGAGTGAAGACATGAACTGTACCTCCATGGGATAAACAAGGTTGACAACAGTAAGTTAATCCCAAAGAGTGGAAACAGGACCAGGGCAAATGCCATGAAACTGGTGGGGGGGGGAGTATATTGGGGAGTACGTCTTTATGGAAAGAGTGATGGCAGACTGGGTCAAACTTCCAGAAGTGGTCAGTAGCATTGAGACAGTAGGGGTGTTGAAAAGAAATAGAAACAGACACATGAAAAAAGTATGTATGGGGGCAGTTGAGGGAGGGCGGTGCAGAAAGGAAGCTGACAGGGGCACAATCCCATAAGTAGGCAGGCTTGGGCAGACTAGGTGGGTCAGTAGGCCTTTATTTGCTGATAGTTTCTTTGTTTCTATGCTTTCTTGTCCACGTGGCAAGAAAATATGCATGTTTTTATATGGCTTTACCTATAAAAGCTGCTGCAAATATAAGATAAGAGTCTCATTTCAGTCCGCATCATAAAGTATGCATTCATCTGAAATTCTCAAGTAATTTGCACATGCTGTTAATCAATTGAGTGTGCAGCATCCATATAAAATGCACAGACCTGTTTTGATGATGGGTGCACAAATTAACTTATACATACACTTGCAGCAGAATTGATTGTACTATCATAAATGTAAGCAGCACTGACAAAATAAAATTCAACTTAACACTTTGTGCAAATCAAACATGACTTGCATGCCTTGTATATATTAGAATGATTAATGATCACATAGAAATAGAACATTTCCTTTTAACAATGCATGATTGAGCCTAACCTTTTCAAATTTAATGGAGCTTTTTACAATCATTGATACAAATATTTTAGAGGTAGTTTTGAAGAAAAGAGAACTGAATTAATACTACTCTCCTAAACTTCTAAAGCATTACTTTAGACATGTAAACACACGTCAGTAGTCTTCGTTGTCATTAAATGAATAGTACATACCATTTGCTTTGTAAATGTTTAATTAGTGGTTTCATGAATAAGTAAACTTTGTTTTCTGAAAAAAAAAAAAAAGAAAACTGTAGTATTCATAATTTTGTTTGCAGTTCTTTTTATCCTCCTGAATACAGGGTAGTCCCCTTTCTGCCTACCATCCCAGCCCTGTCACCTTGACTTTCCCAGGACTTACCCTGCCTGCAGATTCCTTCAGGGCTTATCCACCTTAGCAGGAGTGGTGGGGTTTGCCATCTCCCACCGCCAAATGGATCTGTCTTTGTGTCAGTGCCTGGTTGTCAGATGCGGGGCATGCAGGTGACCAGAAGTCATCCTGTCAGATGGGGAGTTCTTTCTTATTTTCTTTCTCCCTCCATATTTGTGTGCATGTAGTGGCATCAATGATGACACATGCACGCTTCTGTATAAGGTGCATTGGACACCTGCCACTCTGCCTCTGCTGTCTTGCTGTAACAATGCCCTACCCTCCAGCCACCTCTAGGGGCCAGACTAATGCAGGACTGCATGCCACCCCTTCTCTGGAGGAGGAGAGTAGTCCATCAGATGCAAAATCCTCCTCTCCCCGGTTGACCCTCTGACATCCTGAATTTGTTCCTGAACTCAGGTCACTGGCTCTGCAAGCAGTAGTGTTACTACTATGCTGGCGGTCCAGTCCAGTGTTAATAGAGATAATAATAGCATGATGCCAAACCCAAAATGTAAATTTTTGTTTTTATTTCCTGGGTGTTTAGTTGGATTGTCATCTTGACTTTTCATTCCTTGATGTAGCCACTCATAAGAAACTAATCTCTAATCTTGGTGCATTATTCATTATGATTTAAAGCCAATAGTCACCTCCCTACTTTATTGGGAGATTGTTGTGAAAATCATATTCTTAACCTTTGGCTATGGAAATGTGCTTTAGTTTATATAGTGCTACAAGCAAATCTACCCATGCTTGACTGGACCTCATCCTTCACTCCTTTGTTTGCTTTGCCCTTGACTACACTCCCCACACTAAACACAGTTCACTTTACCACTTCTTCACACTCCCCTCTCTAGAGGTAGATCTCTCCTACTGTACCTGTCCTATGTCGAAATTCTGGTTTGAGTCCCTCCTTTCCTATTGTAGATCCGTTTTCTCCTGCCCTTGCCATTCTCCTGCCACCTCAGAAGCTATGACTCTCACCCTGTTTCTCTTACCTATGGAAACTCCATCTCCAGGCTGCCTGCTTTATTATATAGGCTTATGTGGCTTCAGTCTAGACCCACCCCCATCCATTCCTCGTCTCCTTTCTCCTGTGGGAAGTCCTCCTCCTCTACCCTACTGTTCTTACTGTATGACAACAGCTGTGATTTCTACTTCTGCTTCTATTCCTAACCCAACTCTCACTCCTTTCCATTAATTTTCCCTCATCTCTCCTTTACCACTTTTTCTCCTCCTGGTTACCTTGTTGTGAGCACTTCTGCTATGTTCATTAGGCATTGGCCTACTTTGCCACAGTGTATTTAATTTGATATCATGTTTGTAGACTACAAAAGGATGCCTATATTTGTCACAGGAGAGGAAAATGCTTTTGGTTTTTAGACAACATTGGTGGGGGCAAGTTATGGTGAAACTTGTTTTAACTGGTTTGTTTATTATTGAATGATTGGTAAATCTGAGATCAGCCACACTGTTAAGGGCCATATAAAAGATATTAATGAATTGGGTCTTGACCTGTAGTGTGGGGGAGGTATAATGATTGTCTGACCTGGAGCCTCATTTAATTGATAATTGGATGTAGGACTGAATCTCATTTCTGACTGCAGGTTGGTTTCGGCTTGTTATATGAGACTCACTGTTGTAGGTGCTGCATTAAGCAGTCTGCCTGTATTTGTCACAGGAGTGCAAAAGGCTTTTTGAGACAACATAGGTGGGGGTTAGTTGTGGTGAAACTTATTTTTAATTGGTGTGTTTATTATTAACAGAAGGGTAAATCTGAGACCAGCCATAATAGCCCACATTTGAGGGCTATATTAAAGATATGAAGGAATTGCATGTTGCCTTGTACTTTGGAGGAGGGGTGATAATTGTCTGGTCTGGTCTGGGTCCTCAGATAGTTGTTAAATGGAGGTGGGAGTAAGTCACATATCTGACTGCAGGTTGATTTTGACTTGCTGGAAGGGCTAACTATGAAACTTTGACTCTAGGATAAATTTGAGCACTCATCCCATCATGCTTGTGTACTATCACATGAGTGGGATGGAGCAGAAGTGGAGCATTAAGGATAGTCCACAGTCCATAAGAGACTCTGCAGGGTGGGCCAGCAGACCAAGATTTTCTTTCTGATCGGATTACCTATCTATTAAGGGTAATTTAATCATATATTCAGTATTTCAACTACTCCTATAAGTCAAATGTTTAGATACCTCCATGGGGAAGAAAAAGGAAAAAAAAAAATTCATAGCTGCTCCAGTTGCTAATTTGGTGTAGCTGTATTGAATTTGCTTGTCATGTATTATAGCCTCAGCCTGTCTAGATGACCCCATACAACTAACCTGTGTGATTTGTTGGGTCTGCTTGTTAAGTTCACTTATACTGCACTATAGCCTCATCCTATCTAGGATCCCTTTATAGCTGGTCTGTGTTGTTAAGAGTGCTTGTTAGGTTTGCTTGTATTGTTCAAGAGTCTCACCCCTATGTAGGTGACCCCAATAAAGCTAATATTTATTGTGAGTGCTTGTTAAGTTTGCTTGTGTTGTAACATAGCTTCATAGATACATAGATGCTGTTGGCAAATAAGGCCCATAGGCCCATCCAGTCTGCCCACTTAACCTGCCTAACAAAGCGTCCAGTGATCCTAACTGGTCATTCGCTTTAGCTTTTTCCTCCTATCTCTATTATTCCTTTGTTTCTGTCCCATGCATGTTTGAAGCCCACCACTCTATGGGCTGCCACCACCTCCTGGGGGAGGTTATTCTATGCATCCACCACCCTTTCTGTAAAAAAGAGCTTCCTGACATTTCCCCTTACATGGCCACCCCTCAATCTCATGTCGTGTCCTCTTGTCCTGGCACTACTATTAATCTGGAATATGTTGTTCCTTTCCACCTTGTTAATGCCCTTGGGGTAACTTGAATATTTCTATCATGTCATCTGTCTCTCTCCTTTGTTCCAGCATGTACAAATTAAGGTCCTACACTCTCTTCTCATAAAGCTTGTGGTATAATCCCTTCTACATTTTGGTAACCCTCCTCTGCACTGTTTCTGTTTTTGTCAATGTCCTTTCGAAGGTGTGGTCTCCAGAACTGTACACCATATTCAAGGTGAGGTCTAACCAGGGTCTTGCATAGTGGAACTATTACCTATCACCCAATCTATGTGATTGCAACAAAGTTAGCCTATTCTGGTAGTGAGTGTTTCAAACATACTCATAATAATTGCTTCCCTATCTGGGTGACCAGACATAAACTAGGCCAGCCTGGTTCTAGTATAAAAGTACTGATGAAGTAGGGAAAACTGGTTAGTATCAGAAATCTAAAGGCTATCATAAGGATCAGTATAGAGATGAGGATTAGAAGGGAGCAAGTCAGTTACAGGGAATTTGGGCACTCTTCTCCATGGTTACATTCTGGAAGAGGGATCACTGCCTCATCTGCAGGACCTTTGCAGAGCTCCATGGTCAGTTGGTAGCAGCAAGGAAAGAGAGCTCTCTCCTGTGGCACCAGCTCAGCCAGGGCCCACAGCACATGCACACACTCCTCCAGAGGCCCACTGGTCCTTGGGGGGTTGGAAAGTAGTGGTGAGAGTGATGGGAAAGGTGGCAGGAGTAGCCAAAAGGAAGTTAACACTGGGTGGACCACTGGAGATTGAACAGTTTTGGGGGGGCGGTGTGGTGTACTGTAACTGCTCAGCCCGTGTTGAGACATTTTTGCATGGGCAAAGCAAATTCCGATCAAGTTATGCATTGTTCCATTGTTTAAAAGCACAGATTGAAATGTAGTTTATCCTTGAATGTATACTACAGTAGTTGTTATAATGTTTAAATATGATATTAGGTAGCTGAACAAGTTTAATAACCTACCAATGGCTCTTTTCTATCTGATATAGAAACCTTGGATCTCTTTAATAAGTACTTTTGTTCTGTCTTCTCTCAAAAATAACTTATTAGTACATTTAAAGTTCACCACATAGATTATCATAAGTTCTATCCAACTGACATTATACAGGCTATCAAAAAACCAAAAAAAATACTAGTCTGGGCCCAGACGGTATTCATCTATGGTTTCTGATCGAAACCTCTATAAATATTTCTATACCTTTGTCAATTATTTTCAATAAATCTTTACAAGAAAGCATTGTACCAAATGATTGATGTTCAGCAATAGTTACTCCCATATTTAAAAAAGGCAATAGAGGTTCTGTGCAAAATTATCGTCCAATTAGCCTGACCTCAGTGGCTGGTAAATTAATGGAATGAGTAATGAAGTCTCTAATAGATCAAGACTTTAAAAAATTTGGAATTTATGATTCAAATCAGCATGGGTTTACTCCCAAGTATTCCTGCACCACCAATCTGATATCATTTTACAATAATATCAGTACTCTACTAGATGTGGGTATCCCTACTGATGTAATTCTTTTGGACTTTAGTAGAGCTTTCGATAAAGTGTCACATAAAAAACTCATTACTAAAATGCACAATCTAGGTTTGTCACCTGATATTGTCAACTGGACTTTAAACTGCTTGACAAATCGTTCTCAGAGAGTCAGAATTAATGATATCTTGTCTGATTCGGGTAGTGTGACAAGTGGTGTACCATAGGGGTTGGTCTTGGGACCAACATTGTTTAACCTCTGTATCAGTGATTTACAAACTGGGCCAAATAACTTCATGGTTAAATTTGCAGACAATACTAAATTGGGGGGCAAGGTTAATAATCAAGAAAATATTTCTGCATTAAAGAAGGATTTGGAAAAATTAACACTTTGGGCAAATGAAAATCATATGCAGTTTAATCAAGATAAATGTTTAGTAGTGCATTTCGTGTAAATAATCCAAAAACGATATATCATATAAATGGACTACCACTTCACTCATCAAATTGTGAAAAGATTTAGGATATATGTTAATAATAAACTTACATCAAATGATCACTGTGTTAGAACTGCTTGCATGACCAACAGACTTTTGAGGCGAATAAAACACAGTTTTGTTAATCACACTGAACAATGCCTTATTCCATTGTATAGGGCATACATTAGACCGTATTTAGACTATGGCTCCCCTTTCTGGAATCCAAACCAAAAAAAAGACATAGCAATTCTTGAACAGGTTCAAAGGATAGTAACTAGAATGATTAACAAACTTGGATTATCAGAACAGATTAAAAGCTACTGGTCTCTTCTCTCTTCAAACTAGAAGATTAAGAGGTGATATGCTTATGTTTTTTAATTTAATAAATTCACCAGATCTAATGGAAAAATGTGGCCTAACACTCTCCAAAAGGAGACATGTTCTGAGACTGTATAATAAACAGCTTCAAGTAAAAACTTATAAAACCAGCAAAAGGGGAAACTTTATTCCGATAAAAGCATCCATTGTATGGAACACCTTGCAACAAGAATTGGTAGAGGCAATTAGTGCCACTGTCTTTAAAAACAAATTAGATGTTTGGTTGAGGGATAATAGATAAATAATGTCCCACATAGTGTGGGGAACAGTCTCGATGGGCTCTGGCCTTCTTCTGTTCTTTCATACCAAGTAATACCAAGTAATACCAGTCACTCTTCTAAAAATGTCTGTGTCTGTGGCACAGGCTTGAAAGCATGCAGTCATTGCCTTGGATCCTGTGGACCAGCACAAGGGGAACAACAGGGCACTACTGATAGGTTTGAATGAGACTACAGTAAAACTATCTAGGTATGAAATGTCTTTGTAGAAATAAGGGGCTCAACTCTGTTAGTTATCTTACTAATGTAAAAGTACTGGCCACACATAAAGATATGGTTGACAACATTACCACAAGAATTACATAAAATGTGAAGAGGTTACAGTTGGGCAATAAATGCAAAGTACTGCAGCACCTCAAAAGGCACAAAGTACAAGTTGTCTTTCTGCAAGAAATGCATATGAGAAAATCAGAAGCCAGCGACCAGCAACCATAGAGGAGACACTCTCATGCTAATCCATAGGTCATTGGGATAGATACATAACTCTACATGAAGAAACGAGACTGGAAGAATACTTGTAGTAGCTGGGGAGGTCAAAATGACTAAGGTTGCCTTTATTAATATTTACGGTCACAGTATAGACACTCATGAGCTATTTATGGAACTACAGCGAAGTCCACAGGATGAAACCCAATTCTTCAGCATTCTGCAGCAGAGTCACTGCAGGAAATAAGGCAATTTCAATGGGAATTAACCTCTTTTGTCATGCAGGAAACTATTACACTGCACTTGATCCTGGAAGGCTTCACTGTAAATTGGCTTTTAGCTAAATATCTTAAGTACATGATACTCATTGGTGGGGACCTAAACTTGGTAATGGACCCCTCCAAGGACAGTGCAAACCACACCAGACCCAGGTCACAAGCTTCAAGAGTATTAGAAAGGATAATGCAAAAGCAAGGAATAATAGATGCCTGTGGCCCAATTCACAAAAGAGGCTTAGATCAGCAGAATAAGTGGCAAACAGCAGCTTGTGACAAAGACCGGTGCACCAGGGACCCTGCACCAGATTCAGGTACAGGAGGGGTCCCAGTGCCTAAGTCCCCACACTTGCATCAACCACTCTGGTGTGACAAACACCTGGCACATGGGAGGGGTTTTCCACAAGCCCCTGCAGCAAGGACAAGCATCCTTGCCCCCTTCCATGGTGGTCTAGTGGCCCTCCCACCAAACCCTGATTTTTTCTGAAATTAAAATAATCACTAATGTGCCCCGACCTGGTGGTCTAGTGGCCCCCACCATCCCTGATATTGCCCATTATTAGAATAATTATCATATTGCCCCAACCTGGTGGTCTAGTGCCCCCCAATCCCTGGTATCACCTGTTATTAGAATAATTATGATACTGCCCTGACCTGGTGGTCTAGTGCCCTCCATCCCCCAATATTACCCATTATTAGAATAATTATCATATTGCCCCGACCTGATGGTCTAGTGCCCCCATACCCGATATTGCCTGCTTGTAAGGTTCTAATAATGTTGCCCCATCATGGTAGTCTAGTGGCCTCCCACCCCAGAAGGTAGGGCCAACCACCCTGCCCCCCATCCTGAGACAGAGCCATAGAGCAGCACAGCCCTCTGAACACCTCCGTGGCCAGCCCTCAACTGAATTGTTACTGAGCACCTACTGTAAAATGTATGCTGTCATTGATAATCAGTGAGCACACACACTTTACAGTAGGTGCTCAGTGACAGTGCAGTTGTAAGTCAGCTGTGAAGGTGTGTGGAGGGCTGTGCTGGTCTCCAGCTCTGTCTTGTGATGGGGGCAGGGTGGTGAGCACTACTTGCTGAGGTAGGGGGTGGGAGGCCACTAGACCACCAGGATGGGGAGACATTATTAGATCAATATTGGGAATTGAGGAGGGGGGCCAGTAGACCACTAGGTTGGGGCACAATGATAATTATTTTGAACATGGGTGACATCAGGAATCAGGGAGAGGGGCCACTAGGCCACCAGATCAGGGCAAATAAATAATTATTTTATAAATGGATGATATCGGGGATTGTGGAGGGGGCACTAAACCACCAATAAGAAGGGTTTTAGTATATACATTAAATGGACATCGGGAATCGGTGAGTGGGGCACTAGACCACCAAGGACATAGCAGTAACTACATTTACTGGCAATCAGGTGGTCATCTCACTCAGAGGGCATATTTCTAAGTACCCTTAGCTTTGGCTAGTCTAAGATCACTTAAAAATTCACCTTCTGGGTGGGATTTGTGAATCCCAATTGTGGAGCTATGGCAGCCTGCATCTGCTGCAAGTCACATGCCCCATGTCACAGCCCATTTCTGGGTGCATGGGTGGTGCATGCCCTTTTCAGGCAGAAAGACTGTGGTTGACACAGGCTGCTTTTGTGAATCATTCAAGGGGCAGTATTTGGCACAAAGTGCCCCTTACACCGGTTATGTTTGGCGCAAGCACCTTACATCATTTTCAGTGCTTTGTGAATTGGGCCCCTGGTGTCTGCTACATCAACAGGAAGCAGACTTCACCTTCAGATCTACAGTGCATCACTCACACTCAAGAACTGACTACTGGTTAGTACCAGAGTCACCGGTGCTGGACTTGTGTGTGCAGATCCTTCTGATGACCATCTTGCACCATGCTCCAGTCACAATGAAAATCCATCTTGATCTAGCGACTATCCATGCCTGACTCTGGAAAATGAGTAACTTCATCATCTCACAAGAGCTAAATAAAAAGAAATTTGGAATTCCATCCCAAACTTTATGAGGCAGGACAGTCCAGCAGACACTTCCTTTGCCATGACCTGGTAGGCCTTGGAATGTTTCCTGAGAGTCATACTCTTCTCCATCACTTCATTTCACAAGACAACAGTCAAAGATAAAAGAACAAAATTGCTGGAGGTTGAAAAGAAACTAGATGCCACAACATGGATGCCTTGTGGACAGAGTGAATAGAGACAAAGATCAAATATAATGAGGAACTGAGGGAGTACATAGAGTTCTTTCACAGAAAGATGAAGCTAAACTATGTGGCCAGGGAGCCAAATCTATCAAAATTCAGGCACTAAAATTAAAACAGGAATGAGCAAAGGCCACCATAGTGCCTATTAAAACTGGCAACTCCAAAGGGATAACCACTGTCAGGAAGAGATCAATCATGAATTCTCCTAGTTTTATTACAACTTTTACAGATAAGAGAACATGGCAGATATGACATGACTGGAGACATTTCTGGAGGACAAATAAATAACTAAGGTGTCCATGGAACAAAGCATGAATATAGGACAGGAAGTTTGTAGCCAAAGTGAAGACAGCACTCAAATCACTTCCAAGAGGAAAGACACCAGGCAGCAATGGCTACACCCTAGAATATTACATGATATTCACAGACCACCTAACCCCAATCTTGCAGAAAGTGTACCTGAATGTGATGGAAAACATGCACTCTCCCTCAAGCCACACTGATAGGAGTCATCATACTACTTCCAAATTCAAACAAAGACCTGACTACATGCTCTGCATTCAGACCAGTCACTCTCCTTAACATGCACTCAAAGGTCTTTGCTAAAATTATAGTGAACCAGACTAATCTAGTGCTTCCATATCTAGTAAACCCAATGCAAACTGGGTCCATGCCAGTTTGACACATAAAAGACAACACTAGGAAAGTGGCATATCTAGAGGAGACATCAGAAAATATAAAATATTCTGCAGTACTGGCCATGTTTGAGATTAATAAACATTTGACCATGTTGAGTGGTCCTATTTGTTTGAGATGCTTGACAGTTATGGTCAACCAGAATACATCATAAAGATGTTGCATCTCCTGTATGCACAGCCAAGAACCAAATTATTCACCAGTGGTTTACTATCTCCAGAGTTCCAAATGTAGAGAGGTAATCGACAGGGCTGCCCCTGTTACTGACACTGTTTAACTTGGCATTAGATCTACTACTCCATAAAATACAAGGGGATCCGAACATCTCAGAAATAGTAGCTGGGGGCACCATGCATAAACTATTAGACTATGTGGATGATGTAATATTTATCACTAAGCCATCCAGAACAGTCATTAAAACAGGTGATGAAGATTATAAAGCAGTTCTAGATCTTCTCTGGACACAGTTTAAACATTTATAAATCTAAAATCCTGCTACTGATTTCCAAATGCATGAGGAACCAGATAATAAAATAATCAATGCAGTGGAGGCCAGAGTGAGTGAAATATTTGGGGGTAACCATACACACAACTGTCATAGAAACAGCCAAGAACAATATGAAACGAATAACAGAGTAAATCAAAGATGATCTCAGCAGGTGAAACAACCTCCCACTATCCACAGAACATAGAATTTCATCTGTCAAGAGGAATATCCTCAGTAGAGTTTTATTCACAATTTCAGTGTTGCACACTGATATATCTCAAATGGCTGATCTCAGAATTTTTATCTGGGTGCACAAAACACCCAGAAGATCTCTGAAAAGACTAACTAGTCTAATGGCAGATGAAGGACTTAAGGTGCTAGATATATTCCTCTATTACTGGGTTGCAGAACCCAAAAATGCCTCCTTCTGGCTGAGCAGTGAAGAGTAGAGATGTTGTGAAGTAAAACTTCACCACCAAAGTTTGTGCAAAATGCTGAAAATCCGCACTTTGCGGAGCTTCACGAAGCTTTCCCACACCTAGGAAACTTTGACTTCACCCAAAATCACGAAGTTTTTGCAGTGAAGCATGGAATTTTGCTGCAAAGTATGAAATTTGTGGGCAAAATTCTGCACTTTGTGACAACTTTCTGCGCTATATGATACGCAAATTTCATGAATTTTGCAAATTCGCACTTCACAGATTCTTTTATTTTTTTTCTATTTAGTCTTTATTTGCCACACCTCTCTCTGTCGTGCCATCCACCCAGTCATGGACCCCTCAGCTGCAACATCCCCACATGAGCCACTCTCCCAGGACCCCCTGGATTACCCTCCAGGGCAGAGAGGTGGAACCCAGCCCTTAAGGTGCCACAAACAATGGGATAGGGCGGGAGCAGTCCTGGGGATCCGATCACAGCTGAGAGGCAGGCATCATTTAGGCAGAGAGAAGTCAGGCTTAGTTTTCTCCCCCTGGGGGGCGGGAACATGTAATGACACCAGAGTCCGTCCCACCCCCTTGAAACCTTGCTGACACCATATATAGTGGCACTCCTGGCCTCCACCAGGGGTCCTGCTTGCACCGGCAACATCCCACACTCTCCCCCCAGAGAAGGAGACCAGTCATGGGATGCTCGATCCTTCTCACCCCGGCCAGCTATCTAATGACCCGAGTCCATTCCTGAACCTGGGTCGCTGGCGTCACAAGCACAAATACAACCGCTGCACCAGCAGGCTGGCTCCACTTTGTAAATTTTGAGAAATTCATGAATTCACTTGTGGAGCAAGTTTTGCTGACTTCCCCCATCGCTAGTGAAGACGACCAAGCTATACCATGACATACAGTACCTCAGACTGGCTAGTTATGGAATGAGTTCTCTGTGAGGTGGATGAAACACTATTGGCTGCTCTCATTTATGACCTCCCCCACATTAAAGGACCACCTGCCATTGAAGAATGCACAAAACAAATTAATGAAAGTACTCAGAAAAACTAAAACTGCAGTCAGCAAGTTAGCTGAACAACCATTATAAGGCAAGGGCAATATCCTAGTAGCAGGCTCAAGAGTCAGCTGGAAACATAGTAGTAGTAGTAGTAAAAATGATTATTTTTATACAGGATAGCAAACTTTAGGTCATAGACCTATTTTAAAAGTTGTCCTGTGTCAAGAACAAATTACATTTAATATAACATACAAAAATTAAAACTACATAAAACAACTAATAAATAATTTTTAACATTATACAAGACAAAAATCTTCAATCAGACTAACAACTAACACATTTAGCCACATTTTAAAAACAAGTACATTCATCATAAAATACAGTGCTCGATCCTAATTTAAACTGGGATAGTTTAGTTGCTTTCCTTAATTCAGGGGGAATATTATTCCAAATATTTTCAGTCTGAGTCTCAAGTGTCATAATACCATATCTTGTATTAGTTTTTGGAAAAGTGTAACCTCTATGCTTTACATCCCTTAAAATATATGGATAATATTTACTAACAGAAGGTATTTCCATGTTTCCATCAATCATCCCATTTATTATTTTATAGATAAATACTGAATATTGTTTTTTAAATTGTACTGATAAACTGTCCCAGTTTAGGTCTTTATACAAAATGCAATGATGAGTATTATAGCTACAGTTCAGGACAAATCTTGCCAATCGATTATATGATATGAGTAATTTATTTAAATATGTTTGACCCACAAAATTATGTACCATATTTCCATATTCTAATGCAGGCATTATTAACTGATTTGCAATTAACCTCCGGGTTTGTAGATTTAATATCCTTGAAGACCTATGTAGTGCCCCTATCTTATTACTAATTTTCTTTATTGTATTATTAATGTGAGCTGAGAAAGTTAAAGTATAATCAATCTCTACACCTAAATATTTATATTGATCTGTGATTATCAATTTTTTCCCATTCCTCATTAGTATTTTCCTATCTCTAATCTGTTTTTTATTAACCTTTGTTTTTTTTTTATTGAAAAACATAACCTGAGGTTTTTATCACTTATCACTAATTAAGAGCTGGAAAACCAATCCTGTAGAACATCAAAATCCATCTGTAATTTAATCATCATTTCATTTTGAGATTTGGCTGATGCTAAAAGTACTGTATCATCTGCATACAACCTGATATGTGTATTATTTATTTTGGTAGGTAATTCATTAATATATAACAAAAATAATAATGGCCCCAAAATGGAACCTTGAGGGACACTTCTTAGTATACTACCTACTTCAGAAAATATAGGGAAAGATCTGGCTTGAAAATGGTACAAGACATTGTAAAACAGCAAAGCCTTATCCCTTCCTAACATGGCAGCAATGATATGTGCTAAAACCCATGGATATGCATACAAATATAATTAACTAAAGTATGCTGTCTCTCATCATTGGGGAACAGTACAGGGCTTCAAACAGGCATGGGATAGGCATAAGGAAGCAATACAGATGAGTATGAATAGATAGACTATTGACAGAGCAAAGACCGATGGCACATTCATAAGGCAGAAAAAGAAAGGGGCAGACTGGATGGGCCTTGCAGTCCTTATCTGCTGTCAACTTCTATGTGTCTATGTTTTTATGAACTTGATACCCAGCAACACAAATATCAGAAGGGGTAAACACAGTCTTAACTGTACTACACTACATAACCTCAATATCCACATGGTATAATACTCTGGTTTTGATGATACATAGAACAGCAGAGGAGATGGAAGCATGGTGGAGTAGAGAACTCAACTTTGACACCACTAGCTGGGAATGTAAAAATCTATGGACCTTCTCAGGACACTCCACATACCTAATAGACCCAAAAATATAGAAATTCAAAATATTAAGCAATATGTACTATACTTAGGTGAAACTTAATAGAATGAAGAAAATCCTAACATCCAAATGCTATAAAAGTGATCACCCTGAGGGTACTCTGATTCACCTACTCTGGCAATGTCCACTAATACAAATGCATTGCCAGGAAATCAAGTCTAACCTCAAACCACTTCTTGAATATGAAAATATCTTTGACCTCATACAGTATATGGTATGTGTGGATGGTAACGTAAGCCATTCCAGGGTAGCTCTGAGTAGGCAGCACAGCTTTTACCTGACAGTAAATATGACCAAAAGGCAAATATGTTTCATGCATTTAATTTCCTTGGTAGGTGATCCACTTCAGTAGATGAACACTTTCAGGAGAGCAGGTGCATAAAACAGGAACTAATAGACCCTGCCCATTGCCTTCAATCTTCTTCCCTATGGGTTGTAGGGTATGCAGGTTGAAATCTCCCTAAGGACAGTAGCTCTCCCAAGTGAAGGGCTCATACATAGCTATATCTATCTAGCTCTCCATCTGCCTGCCTGTCTGTCTGTCTGTCTGTCTATCTATCTATTCATTGCAAAAAAAGTGTGAATGTACCATTAGGGTTGCAACATCAAAAGTAGGGAAATTCAACCTTAGTGTTGACATGGGTAACACCACACCCCCATTGAGCACGCTGGAACAGGCATGACAGATGTATTTTGGCATTTTGAAACACAATGCTCTCCCCATTGTCCAATACTACACCTATCTTAAGCTACTCATGGAATGGGATGAGCATTAGGGTTCATAATGTCAAAACACATCCGTCATGCCTGTTCATTCAAAAGGCACTTCCCTGACCCAGTTCTCATATGCACTGAAAATTTCGGACCAGACAGACAAACCATTCGGGCTGTGAAGATGAGCAAAGAATTTCACAAAGTTGAGTTTTTTTCACACTTTTTCATGCTCCGCAGTGCTGCAACTGCAAATCCAACTGGAACTAAATTTTTCAGATCCAGAGATCTATGGTACCACACTGTGCATGCAAAATGTCTGGCAAATCAGAGTGATGGTTGCACAGTTATTAAAGTACAAATTTTGAGTTTAATATAGAAGTGGCTACAGAACTTAAATATACTGGCCCTACCAGGCCAGTATATTATATATATATATATATATATATATATATATATATATATATATATATTTATTATGAGTAGCACAGTAGTGCTACCATAGTTAGGGTTGAGTAGCACTTTTAAGGTTAAAGAGTCAAATTTTGCACCTTAATAACTTTGCCATTGTTCAACAGATTTGCCTGAAAGTTGGTATGCATGATTGGGCATAGTAGCTCTTGGGATCTGCCAAGTTTCGAATTGGTCAGATATATGGCTGTGGAGTTATTAAGCAACAACAAATTGCACAATTATGCTCTTTTGTTATTTCTTTGCTCTCGACTACAGGTCTCACGGTTTGTGTGACCAGTCCAAAAACTTTAGGAAACGTGTGGCCAGGGTCCCCAATGTGTCTTTTGAAGACTTCATGAAAAAATGTTGAACAGTTCAAAAGTTATTCAAAAAACAAGTTCCCATTATAAGTCCATGGGAAAAATTAAAATATTCAACACTTTCAGAAATGCACTGTTTAGTGTCTCAAATGGCCCTAGTAGTATTGTAAATCCACCATTTTGTTTTCAGTTGGTGATCAGAAAAATGCTTGGCATTTAAATTTGGGACCCTTTAGGGACACAATTCTTTTTGTGTTCACCTAGTCGGATGCTGAGGATGCTAGCCATGTCTTTATTTTGGGGTAAAACACCCCATAAATATGTTTTTCAAATTTCTGGAACCAGTAGTGTCACAAAGTAGTGTCGCAAGCATGACACTTTCGCAACATTTTGCAAAAATTGCCGCAGATTGCGACACTACTTTTTCAGACTTGGCCAAAATGACAGGAATTCTTTACTACCCTGCTGCGAAAGAATGGTTTGGTCTTTTGAGCTGAAATTTGGAGGGAAGGTAGTCAACATCTCACAGATGTGCCTTTTGGTGGTTTGGTGAAAACATATTGCACAACTGCCAAATTATGGTACTCCAAAGTTGACATTTTCCCATAGACTAACATAGTGGCGTGCGCTGCTCCTTTTGGAGCTCGTATCTCGAAAACGGTACGAGATACAAATTTTTTGTTACGAGTTGCATAGCAGAAGCCTAGCCAGGAATATCAAGATTTTTGTGAAATTTAAATTTTTTTTCTACATCATGTGGTTGATGAGATATTAGCAATCAAGTACTTCCAATGCTCGTTTTAAGCTTCGATCCCCATTACAATGCATACATTCTTTGTACACACTGTGTTTCTGTATGCACCTGTTTGGCAAAAACAGGGTATTTGCTTCTGTTACAGTTACAGTTACTGTTTCCACTTGCGTTTATGTCCCCGTTTGCATTACTGTTACCGTGTACGCCACCATGTGGGTTACCCTTTGCGTTGTCATTCGTCCTTGAGTTTTTGTTACTGTTACTATTTGCGTTTCCACTACTATTTCTGTTTGTGTTTTTGTTTGTGTCACCGTGAGCATTACCATTTGCGTTTCTGGCAGCCCTTTTATTTGTATTTCCATTTCTCTTTCATTTTGCATCTTCCTTGCTGTTACTGTTACCATTTGCACTTGCAATTGCGTTACTGTGCCCGTGAGCATTACGGTTTGCGTTTCCATATGCGCTTGCATTTCCTTTTGTGCTTCTATTTCCCTTGCTGTTATTGTTGCTGTTACCATTACCATTTCCGTTTACAATTACGATAATGTGCCCGTGCGCGTTTCGGTTTGCGTTTCCGTATGTGCTTCTGTTCCCATTTCCGTTTCTCTTTCCTTTGGCATTATTCTTCATGTTAACTTTACCATTTGCATTTACAATTGCAGTACCATGCCTGTACATGTTACGGTTTGCGTCTACGTGTGCGCTTGCGTTCACGTTTCCATTTCTGTTCCCTTTTGCATTCTTTTTGCTGTGATACTTAACATTTCCATTTAAAATACCACTGCCATCACTGTTCACATTACCAGTTGCATTTTCATATGCGCTTCAATGTCCGTTTGCATCACTGTTCTCTTTGGCGTCACTTTGTGCTTGCATTTCTATTAACGTTTCCTTTACCATTTACGTTTGTGTTACCATCTGCGCCACTGTTCGTGCTTCTGTTTGCGTTGCTGTTCATGTTACTATGTCACAAAACATCACATGGCGGGAGCGCGGGGCCCATTACATTCACTATTTCTTGTCATCATTCTCAAAAATAAGGGAAATTAGAGGCAAAAAACTCTGTTTAATGCATTAGTTAGGGTTGTTCCACAGCGACAAAAGTGAGGAAATTCGGTGTTAGAGTTGAAAGACCCCTTGGACCCCCCAGCCCACCCTCCCAACTGGCATCAGGGTGCATTGGGGTCATTAGTCCCAACTCTCACCCCATTCTCCTATACCTCTGCTTCTTCACATGTGATGGGGTGAGACTTAGGACCGACGCACCTCAATGCGAGCATTCCTGATGCCAGTTAGGGGGTGGGCTGGGGTCCAAGGGGGATTTTCAACCCTAACACCAAATTTCCTCGCTTTGTCACTGTGGAATAACCCTAACTAATGCATTAAACTGAGTTTTTGCTCTAATATATATATATATATATATATATATATATATATACACACAGTACATTGCAAAAAACTTTGTTAATGCATCAGTTAGGATTGTTACTAAACTGACAAAAGTAGGGAAATGTGGTGTTAGTGTTTTAAACCCAAACTTCCCACCCCCATTGCCAACTTGCAGACACTGACAGGCACTGGGGGCGTGCCTTGGGGTTGTCAGCCCTAACACTCATCCCATTCCATTAGTAAATAAGCAGAAATGGGTACAGAATAGGGGAATGGGTGAACGTTAGGGCTGATGACTCCAAGGCACACCTCTGACACCTGTTAGTATCTGCAGGGTGGTGGTTAGGTGTTAGGGTTGAAAACCCTAACACCACATTTCCCTGCTTTTGTCAGTTTAGTTACAACCCTACCTGATGCATTAACAAAGTTCTTTTGCAATGAATTCCTCTACTTTTTCAAATAGTATAATCATATAATGATTTGTCTCAGGCCCTGCACTTCCATCCCTCCATAGATGCATAAATATATATGTAGCCATGGAAGCACAGTGCCCTCTGGGTCCTGGTCTTCCATTTATAGGACAACAGTGACCAAATTGTCAGCATAGCTATCTTATTACCCCACCACATGTACTGTACCCAGTGCATAAAATTTTCAAATCCTCTCCGAAATGTAATTCCATGCAACTACAATGCCATTGCATGACACAGGTGTGAAAAAACATTTTGGCCTGGATTTGAAAAAGAACAGCTGTAATATTCATGAAGTGAAGTAATAAGAAGGCATTGTTGAAACTTTGGGGTCAAAATATTTAAAAATTCCAAAGTTACGAGCGTGCGTAACGAAATTGCAGTGAATGAGCATACCTTTCCAAGTTTTCATATTTTAACACTAACATTTTCAACATAACCTTCTTATGGCCCCTACCTCATGAACAATATGACTGTCAATACATAAATCCTGCCCAAAAGGTGATTTCACCAGCTAACCAGGAAACCACTTTTTGGATGGGAGTTGCATAATGACAGTACTATTGTTCATGAGGTGGGGTCCCCAAAAGGCCATGTTGAAAATTTGAGGTCAAAATGTTAAGAAACGGCAGAGTTATGAACCAAAGTGGAAAACCCCATTGGAATACATTGAAAAACGGCAAGAAATAGGATCCTGTTTTGCAAAAGGATAATTTATCATACTTTCCTATTGACTACAATGGGATTAGCATGATGTAGAATCCTCTTTCATTAAAATAATCATTTATCTGGCTTCCCCATTGTAGTCAATGGGAAAGCTCAATAAGGGATCCTTTTGCAAAACAGGATCCTATATTGGACTAAATCCCATTGTAGTGAATGCAAAACCACAATTAAGAATCCTTTTGCAAAACAGGATTCTATATCATGCAATCATTGTCCCTTGTAGTGTAATGATCATTCCCCTCCCGGATGTCCATTGCTGTTCCTAATAAAATAAATAAATAAAAGTCCCTGGTAGTGTAGTAGTCCCCCTTCCTCCCATGATGTACCATCACCCGCCCCATATCTAAAAGTAAATCCCTGGTAGTCTAGTGGTCGCTCCCCCCATGTTCCATCACCATCCCGGTAATTTAAAAAAAAAGAAACAGTGGTAGTCTAGTGGTTCCTCCACCCTCCCTGATGTCTGTTCACCCCCTGGGAATAGAAACTAAAAGATCCTGGTAATCTAGTGGTCCCTCCTCTCCCTCCCAATGTCTGAGCTCGTTCCCATGTATAATAAGAAATGACTTTGTAGTCTAGTGGTCCCTCCCTCCCTGACCCCCCTGCTCTCAAACAAGCATTTTTCCTGGTGGTCTAGTGGCCCTCCAGCCTCCCTCACAATGTTAGGTAAGCACCCACCACTTCACTCACCCCCCCATATCCTAAGTCACACTCTACGACCAGCACAGCCCTTCTTTCATCTCCACTCATCTCCATTCATACTGCATTTTACACCAGAACTCATTAATACTGCAGTCTGCAGCCAGCCATAGAGGTGAGATGAGGGCTGTGATGGTCACAGAGTGTGACTCAGGATGCAAGGGGAACGGGGGTGGGTGCCACCTAACAGGGCGGGGTGGGGGCTTAGACTACCAGGAAAATGGTTGTTTGAGGGCAGGGGGGTCAGGGAGGGGTGGGACCACTAGACTACCACAGTTTCTTTTTTTTGAATTACAGGTATGGCAATTGGACATGGGGAGGGAGACCAGTGGCAGGTGGGGGGTGCCACTAGACACCAGGGGAAAGACCAAGGCAGTCATTGGGTGGCATTGACACTGGACACCAGGGAACATATATATTTAAGCAATAAGGCACAACAAGGTGTGTGTTATCATGTAATAATGTCACTCCTGGGGTGGGTTAGCCACGAGGTGAAGCCGAGTGCTTCCACCTCCCCAGGAGCGATGTTATTACACAATAACACACACCTTGGAGTGCCTTATTGCAACTATACAATGGCTCGATGTTATACAAAATAAAATAAAAATATTTAAACAAGGTTTTAGTAAATTTTTAGTGTAGCAATATATCTTTGTTTCTGAAAGAGGCAACCAAAGAACAATCCAAAAAATCAATTTAGTGATGTTATTGTGTAATAACATCACTGTCTCAGGCACACACTGACCAATCAGAGCCCCCCTGGAAATGTTCTTGCCATTTTATAATAAATTATATTTTAGGGATGGGAGACAGTGATTGGCAGGTGGGGGTTGAAACTAGGCACCAGGGTAACAGCGGCTTACACCTCACCCTGCAAGCAGCAGCATGAGTTCCAGTTGAGGCTGCAGAAGTCAAGAAAACCCCACTGTTCTGATACAGAGAACATGACAGAGGCAATCCACTCACTAAGCTTGGCACCCAGGATTTCGGGGCCTAGAAAAGGTGTTGCTTGGCATAGTTTTAAAAAATAAACATCAGAATGTAGCTAAACAGGTTTTGTTTAGCTAGGTTCTGATGTTTGTTGTAAAAAATCCATTCATTTTTATGTGTTTTCTTTATTTCTTTCTCTTGCTAACTGAAAAAACAAATGGCGGATCAAAAAAGGATTTCCCACATGCAAAACAGCATGACCCATTTACTCAAATGGATTAGCTCCTGTGACACTATATCCATTTTTGTGCAGGACATCTGTTTTTTTCCCATAGGAAATAATGGGAAACATTGAAATGTAATAACTTTAGAATGGATTAATATTTTTTCACCAAACCAGCAAAAGGCACAACTGTGAGGCAAAGGCTTTCTACAATGAAAATTTCACACCACAGTTTAAAACAGTTTCAGAGATACAGGTGGACAAAGAAACAGAAAAAAAATTGTACATTTAAGGATTTTTAACACTCTGTATCTCGGAAACCACAAAACAGGTTCACACGAACTTTTCCACATCAACGGACCTACCCGAAGAGATTATGCATGCAAAATTTCATGCAGATCCATTGAAGAAAGAAACAAATTCTGCACATACCAGAGCAAGGAAAGAGCATGGCAAAGACACTATAGATAAGTGCCAAATGCTTTATTAAAGTGCACCAAAAACTTACTGAAGAAGACCTTTGGAGAAGCAATGGTCTACAGCACACAGGATAGATAAGGGCCATGCTGTGGATTTACTCTATTTCAAGTTTCAGTAAGGCTTTTGACTCTGTGTCATACAGAAGACTGCTGAAGAAGCTGGAAGACCTGGGAACAGCTAGGGACATAATTATATGGATAGGAAACTGGTTGATGGAGAGACAGCAGAGGGTGGTGGCAAATGGTGTCAAATCAGAACAGAGTGTGGTCATGAGTGGGGTGCCACAAGGTTATGTCCTGGATCATGTCCTCTTCAATATGTTCATCAGTGACATTGGAGAGGACATCTGTGGCAAGATGTGTCTCTTTGCAGGTGACATGAAGCTCTGTGTTAGGTAAGATAGTGACAAAGGGATCACAGAGATGAAGAGGGATCTAAAAAGCCTAGAGAGGTGGTCTAAGGTTTGGCAGTCGAAATTCAGCATCAACAAATGTAAGGTTATGTGCCTTGGTGAAAAAAAGAATAGATTACTGGATGAGAGAAGTTGAACTGAGTATTACAGCAGAGGAAAGGGACCTAGGAGAAATCACTAATGACTACCTCAAATAATAAAGCCAGTGAAACAAGGACTGTAGTATGGCTAATAGGATTCTGGGGTGCATTGGAAGGGTATTGACAGCAGGAAAAAGGAGGCACTACTACTTCTATATAGGTCACTGGTGAGGCCGAACCTGGAATACCATGTTCAGTTCTGGAGTCATCACCTAAGGATGGGCAGGACAGACTGGAGATGGTACAATGCAGGGTAGCCAAGATGGTTCAGTGCAAACAGTGCACATCTTATGAAGATTGTCTCAAGGCACTGAATATGTACTCACTGAAGGCCAGTTAACAGGTGGGGATATGACAGAGACTGTCAAGTTCCTGAAGGGAATAAACAAGAAGAAGAACTGCTGGGAACTATTTAGCAGGAGTTTAGAATCAAGAACCCAAAGTCAAAAGAGGAACCTGGTGGGGGAAGGTTTAAGAGGGATGTGAGGATGTGAAGAAGTTATTTTTTATGGAAAGGATAGCTGAGCCATGAAACACTCTGCCAGTAGAGGTGGCGGACACCAAGACTGTCAATTTTTTCAAGTGTGGCTAGCACAGAGTGAAAGATTTGGTAGTTGCTCAGGTTGGTAGTAGAGGTATGCAAAACTGGCAAATTTTGTTATGCGAAATATTTTGCGAAATTCACCCACTTCATGAAATTTTTCACGGAAGCGAAATTTAGAATTTCATCTGCGGAAGGTGAAATTTGGCAATTTTTCCAGCAAAATTTCACATTTCATGGGCAAAATTCCACATTTTTCACCCAACAAAATATTTCACATAATGGGTGAATTTCACGCAGCAAAACTGCCAATTTTGCAGGAATTTCACCAGTGGCATATAATTTCACAGCATCTCTAGTTGGTAGCAGTAGGGGAGGCGGACAAGAGGGATAAAACCTCATACAGAAGATAGGTCCCAGGGAAGACTAGATGGACTTTAGTCTTTTTCTGTCATCATTGTTTATGTTTCCATGTTTGTACAATGTAATCTCACCTTTGCCAATGACACCTGCACACAGTTTTACTCTGATATTTAACTTGTTTTTTGCATTATTTTTTAATAGTATTCTCTTGCATGTATTTCACTTCTAGGCAATATTGACACATATTATTCAATTTTATTATTCTAAATTTTTGTATGTTGTATGAATATTCATGCAAAAAAGAAACTACATGCTCACGGTGACCCCCACCTCTTAGCCTGCTTTCATTTTCATTGAACCCTTCCTGCACTCACTGATTTCTGCTTAGCAGCCCTCTTTCATTTTCACTGAGCACTCTCTTTACTGGGTCTCAGCACCTCTTGCAGCTCCCACTTTCAGCTTCCCTCTACAAAACCATATACTATAAAAATTAAAATATGGGTGACATGCAGAACTCACCTTATGCTTCCATCTCAGGGTTGAGATAACAGTATGGATCCCTTGAGCTTAGCTGTCAAGGTCCATATGCTGTTATCTCTACCCCTCGATGGAAACACAGGCTTGTTGTGTATGGTCACCCATACATTATTCCTTATGTGGTGTTCAGTAATGAGCCCCTCATTCTGCTTATACTGTATGACAAGCTGTTCCTGGTATCCAGGGGAATTCCTTCCTCCCAGACAGTGGCAAGTAACCTCTCCTCTTACCTCCATAAGTGGCCAACACCTGCAAAACATAATTGCAAACTTACAATGTTGGAAATTTAGGTAACAAGTATGTTTTTTCTAATATTATAAGTGTAGGATGAAATTTCCCACAAAGCAGTTGGCAGTAGAGATGAGTGATGAGTTTAATTGTTTACCAATTGGGGGTCATTGCTGTCTTTGGAGATGGTGCTGGCAGGGGCTTATAGTGGAATAGATGTGAGCATGCCACTAGAAATGGACTCCAGTGGTTTTCATTGACAAAAATAATTATCCCTTGGGGTCGTGTGAAGGTGTCTGACATGGGGTCAGCAATAGAGATGGGTTCCAAGTAGAAGGTATTTTTCATTTTTAACAGTAGAGATTGGGGCTGAGGCTACCACCAAGGATGGGCTCCTGGTGGACACATCATTTCTTTTAGGTTTTAGGCTCAAGTTGCATCAGACAACAATTGACTGGTTCCTCTCGGAATCCTGCCCCATTAAGTATGGTGTACCTCAAGGGTCCATACTTGGTCCTCTCTTTTTTTTCTTCAGTTGTAAACTCCCTCCCTGATGTCTGCAGGAACATCGAGCTCATTCTCTATGCAAATATCATCACCCTTTTCTGTAAGGATAAAGACCCCTCCACCCTCCGTAGCAAGTTTCAGGCTGACTTCTCATGGCTCCACTCTTGGTTCACCTCCAAAGAGTTTGTCCTCAACTCCACAAAAAAAAGGCCATGGTTTTCTCCAGCTCTTGATGACAGCTTGAGTTCGACATCACCCTCCACAACAACCTCGGTAACCCTATTAAGAGAGTTAGCTAATTCAGGTACCTCAGGCTGCTCCTTGACTGTCACCTCAACTTTGATGCTCACATCAGTCTCACCTTTAGAAAACCTCACCAAAGACTTGGCATGCTGCACAGAATGAAGCAGTTCCTTTATAAAGAATCTAAGTCCCTCCTTGCTATTTGTTTCCTCCTCCCTCTGTTTGCCTATTGTGTGCTTGTCTACTTTCCCCGCCTCTCTATTAAAAATGCCACTAGGCTACATAGCTCCAACCACAATGTGATCCATTTTGCCACTGGCATCCCCAAACTTATGCACCACTAGGACCTTTACAGAATCTCTGGCTGGCCCTCCCTCGAGAACCATCTCAACTGCAAAATTGCCGCCTTCTTCCACAAACTTTACCGTGGTCTCCTCCCCAACTGCATCAGTTCCCTTTTCCAAACAGCAGCTCAGTCCAGGGCCACAAGATGGTCCTCCTCCCGTTCCTTCTCTGTTCCTTTCTGACAGACCTCCCATGGCCAAAAAACTCTCTCCTATCTTGGCCCCAAGCTCTTCAACTCTCTTCCCCCCTCAACTCAAGCTATGTCTCTCTACCGCATCCTTCAAATGCAACATAAGATTGCACCTATCCCTCACCTCATCCTGCAGCTGTTCTCTGGCCTGACTATTTCTTCTCCCTTTCCTCTTCCTATTCCCTCATGATACTTCTCTTCTATGTCCACTCAGGTTCCTTCCCTGCTTTGCATCTCTTGACAAATAAAACTGTACATAAAAAAAAATTAGCACTTGCCTCCAGCCTAGCACTTTCTAGAGCACTTACCTGCATTTATTCATCACTGTTACATCTTTCAAATTTGATTTTTTGTCCACCTTTATCAAATGTACCTACTGTTATATTCCTATTACCTTTACTGTACATGTTAACCTGTTAAATTCCTTTTTTTGTTCTTTTTAAACTGGACACATGAAAAAGGGGAAATTTGCTCGCATGCCCTTCCAGCACAACAAATAAAATGAAATTAAATGAAAGATGTTTTTGTGACCACTCTGAGCCGTAAGAGGGCTTGGCCAGCCTCAACTAATTACTCCTTCAGAATCACCAATCACTACTCCAATACTGCCCACTCTTCATCTTCATGCTGTTTTCTGCTTTGACAAACTTGGTCAATCAGAAAACTGGAAAATGCAAGGAGGACGTGGATTTTCTTGTGCAGTTCGTAATTCCTACTAGCAACATTTCCTGTGCTGTTCATTTTACAGATGTAATTCCATTCAATGCTTTGTTTTTCTGCCTCAAGGGAATGACAGAGATGATGCACAACAGACACAGCTTGTTCATGTCTGTGACTACCATGTTGCTCTGTGGCACTTGTTCTGTCTCACCTCCCCCATACCGGCAATGCCAGTTCTTCTTGACTTTGCTGCTCAGCAGCATGTGTTCTGTTATCTCACCCACTGCCCTTGGTAAAGCAAGGAGATAACACTTGTCTGTCTTTGCTATGTTCCAAAGGAGTGGTGAACTATACTTTAAAGGCCTTCCCCTGAGCTGCTGCCCAACACCAGAAAATAATGATGGCAGAATCAGAGGGAAAGGTCAACTAACTATTACCCAGCAACCCCTCACCACAGTCCAACACTGGGGTGCCCAATCTGTGGTGCTGACAAACAACACCCATGCCATGGTCCAGCACTAGGGAATCCAAACCCCAGTGCTGACAAACAACAGTCTCTGCCACAGGTCAACACTGGGGAGCCCAAGCCCTGGTGCCAACAAACAACATGCTCCTACCACAGTTTGGCATCAGGCAGCCCAACCTTTACTGCCAAGAAACAAACCACCTAAATCTTCCAGTACCAGGATTCCAAATTCCAATGCTGGCAAGCACAAACCCCAACACTAGTGCGGACAGTCCCCATTGTCAGTGCCCTGAAACAAAGAAAACCCTCCATAATGGCTACTCTCTTTTTTTTTAATCTTGAACAAAGACAAATGTCCAGTAATATTGTCTAGCCCCCCAACACCCTTCTCAGCTCCCACCATCCCACTCCGCCTTTTTCTCGCATTCCTCACTAGGGTCCAACAAAGTAATCCTCTATGTGACTGCCAATGCTTCTGATACATTGCCTGACCATGAACTGACGGGTAACAAGCTAACTCTGATGTATTTTTAAAATCTTTTTGAACTTTTACTCATAACTTTGTCATTTTTCAAGATGGTGGCCCCAAATGTTATAATATAGGCTTTTTTTACCCCACCACATGAGCAAGACAGGTGTAATATTTCAAATCCCTTTTTGTGAAAAAATGTTTTTGCAGTCACTTTGTGTAATCACCTTTTGGACATGATTTTAAAAATTCCACCTTCCTTTATTATAAGGTGAGAAATAAAAGATTATGTGAAAAGTATTGGTTCAAAATCCCAAAAAACAACAAAGGCATGAATAAATGAACACGTTTCAATACTGATAGATGCTTTTGCTATGTTCTGATATTTTAGCCCACATTTTCAAAATAGCCTTTTATTATCCCACCACATGAACATCACAGGTGTCATTTTTCAAATCCCACCCAAAACATGCTTTCAAAGTCGTGTCACAAAACAGCATTTTCTGCAGGATTTCATAAATGATACCTATTGTGTCCATACAGTGGGGTAATGAAAAGACTACGATAAAAATTGCAGATCAAAATATCAAAAAAACAACAAATTCGTTAGGAAATATTTATATTTTCAACATTCACTTATAATTTTGCTATTCCTCTGAGATTTTACCCCCAAATTTTCAACACAGACTTTTTTTTTACCTCACCTCAACGTAACAGGTGTCCTTTTTCAAATCTCCCCAAAACATGTTTTCATGGTTCTACCACAAAATGACATTTTGGGCAGGATTTCGTAAATGACATATGTCATGTTCATAAGGTGTGGCCATATATACAGACTATGATGAACATTTGGGCTCACAGTGACAAACAAGCATATTAAATATTGAATGTTCGCCATTTGCATTGCTGTTGCACAGGGGTACTGGTCCTGCTTGTATAGTATACATTTTGAGTATATATTTATCTAAGATAGACCAGATGAGATGTAATATACCATTTGAATAGGGTCCAGATTTCACACAGTTTTATATTGCTTTTACCTAGGATAGTAAAGATGAAATTCAATATCTTGTTTTTTGTGAGGTCCTCCTTTTATAATGTGTTTTACTAGGACAGATCATCTGAGATGCAACATCTCCTTTTCAGTGTGGTTCCACTGTAGGATCATGTTGTCACACAGTTTTGCAATATGTTTACCTAGAATAACCCAGCTGAGATGTAATATCTCATTTTCAGTGGGGTCCTGCTTTGACACATTTTTTTACTATATTTACCAAGGACAGTACAGCTCAGATGCCATCTTATTTTCAGTGGGATCCTGCTTTTCCCAATCTTTTACACTGACTTTACCCAGGATAGCACATCCAAGATGGAATTTCTTGTTTTCAGTGTGGTCCCATTTTTACCCATTTTTGGCATTTTTATGTTTTTACGCAGGACAGCCCAGCTGAAAGGCACGTTACATTTTCAGAGGAGTCTGACTTTTACAACATATTTTTTCCCCGGGATAGAGCAGCTCAAATGTTCAGTTCACTGTGGGCTGTTTACACATTTTTCTATATATTTACCAGTATAGACCGCAATATTTCATTTTCAGTGGTGTCCTGCTTTTACACATTTTTAGACTGTAGTTACCCAGGATAGGCCAGCTAAGGGGACATATGTAATTTGCAGCTGGCCTCCACATTTTGACCCCAATTAAGAGGCAATATCAAATTTTTAGAGGGCTTCCAAATTTTGACACCAAGTTTCCAACATACAGTACTGTTTTTATGACCTGATGTTAAGATCAAGATAGGCAGATTTTATTAAATCCCATCTGAAAAGTGACCTTGCAGTACAGACTACAAAAGCAAGTTTTGGAGGGAATTTGAAAAAATGATTCCTGCCACTTTTTTGAGATGGGGTAGGACAAGGCATATGGTGAACAATAGGGGCCAAAATCTGAAAAAAAAATAAAGTTATGAGTATACTTTGGAACAGTTAAATTTTTTTAATAACTTAGTTGTTTTTTGGACATTTTTATCCAAAATGTTTTAACATATAAGAAATTATGTATGGATAACCATACAAAATAAGCCTGAGTTTCCATGTGAAGCTTGAGAGGTACACGCTTTTATCTCAGTGCCAAGATGGAAATACAAGGTAAGCTCTTTATGGTTACCTATATTTGATGTTTTATAGTATATGGTTCTGTTGAAAGAACTACTGTAGCTAGTGGCACCGAGTGCCAGTACAGAGAGACAAAGAGTGAGCCAAAGAGTGTTTCTGCTAAGTGATTCCAGTACATATTTTAATTTACTTTATATCAAGAAAATGCAAAATGTGGTACAAAGAGAGTGAATGAACATCAGTACAGAGACAGTGAGTGAGCTGAGGACTTGCTCTGCTCAGTAAGCACTACCATGTTCTGAGAAGAATCTCCTCACACACCCTAATGGAGAGTATTGCAAACTGCTAGTGTGGTCAAGAAGGCAAGGTGTGGCCTGCACAAGTTGTGCTTAGTGAAAATGAAAGTGGGTGCCCAACAGGAGTTGGCACAAGCAGGGGCACAAGTGCTCTTGATGATAGAACATACACAAGGACTACATAGAAACAGAAACATAGAATTTGACAGCAGATAATGACCGCTTCACCCACTTATCTGCCTGTTTTTCCCTACCTAGTGAATCACCTCAGACCCTACTTGATCTCAGCCCCCCCTTCCTAAGTACTAAGGTTCCTTTATACCTATCCGATGCTTTCTTGAAACCCATTACAGGTTTTGCCCCCACCACTTTCACCAGGATGGTGTTCCAGGCATCCACCACCTTCTCTATGAGGAAGTACTTCCTCACATCTTCCCTGAATCTACCTCCTCCAGTTTTATAGCATGCCCCCTTGTCCTTGACCATCTATTTTTTTGAAAATTGCTTCCCTCTTGAACCTTTTTTGTACCTGTGAGATACTGTATTTGAAAGTTTCTATCATTTCCCCCTCTCCTTTTGTTCCTCCAGTGTATACATATTAAGGTCCTTCAGTCTTTCCTCATAGGACTTTGATGCAGATCCTGCACCATTTTCGCTGCCCTCCTCAAAACTGCCTCTGCTCTTTCTATGTCCTTCCAGAGATGAGGTCTGCAAAACTGAATACAATACTCTAGGTGAGGTCTCACCAGTGATCTATACAGGGGTAACACCAGCTCCCTCTTTCTGCTGGTGATACCCCTCCCTATGCACCTCAGCATCCCGCTAACTCTCCTGACTATCTTGTCACACTGCCTAGCCATCTATAGGTCATCAGATATGATTACTTTGAGGTCTCTTTCCTGTTTGGGGGTTGTTAATAGTTCTCCTCCCATTTTGTATTCCATCCCTAAGTTTCTGTTCCCCAAGTGCATGATTTTGCACTTTTTTGCATTGAAGCCAACTTGCCCACCCTTGACCACTCCTCTAACCTTTTCAGGTCCCCTCTAATTTTTCCATTCCCCCCTTCCCCGGAGAGTCTACCCTGTTGCAGATTTTAGTGTCATCAATAAAAAGGCAAACCATTCCCTCCAGCCCCTCTGCAATGTTGCAAATAAAGATATTAAAGAGGACTAATCCCAGTATAGATCACTGAAGTACCCCACTGGTCACCCTTCCTTCCTCTGCATGAACTCCATTTACCACCACCCTCTGTTTCCTATCCCTTAGCTAATTTCTTACCCAGTTTAGCACCTTTGGTCCCACTCCTAGGCTACTCACCTTGATTACTAATCTCCTATGTGGCATGTTGTTGAAGGCCTTACTGAAATCTAGGTAGTCCACATCCACCGCTCCTCCTTGATCTAATTCTCTGGTTGCCCAGTCAAAGAAATCTATTTGATTCATTTGACAAGACCTCCCCACTGTGAATCGATGCTATCTCGTGTCCTGTAAGCCACCAGATTCAAGGTATTCCACTATTCTTTCCTTCATTAGTGAATCCAGTAATTTCCCCACCACTAAAGTCAGGCTGACTGGTCTGCACTTGCCAGCCTCCTCCCTTCTACCACTTTTGTGAAGTGGCCTGGGACAACATCTGCCCTCCTTCCCAGTCACCTCCTTAGAGAACCATAGCTGTCTCTTTTTCCTCTTGCCTAACTAATCTGATGCAGAGGTTTGTTGCTTTCTCTGAGCCCCCTTTTAGTTTCTCCCAAAGTTCCTCAACTCCACCCAAGTCTTTCCCCCACCAGGGAATCCCTGATTCATTGCCCCATCTTTTTAAAATCAGCCCTCCTGAAGTCCAGGACCTGTTCCTTGTGTGGTTTGATTCTGCCCTAGTCCTTATATTGAACCACACAGTACACTGGTCACCCACTGTGATGTCTGCAACACTGTCCCAATTAATTAATAACTTTTAGAATGTGCACAACTTTTAGAACATGAATAAAAAGTTTTAGAATGTGCACAATAACTTTTGAGTGGTGAACTGATTTCCATACACAATAAGCCTGAACCAGACACTATAGTCTTTTTTGACCCCATGCTGTGATGAAGATATGCGCATTAGGGGCCAAAATTTACCAAAATCACAAATATATGTGTAAACATTAAAAAAGTTCAACATTTCCTCATAACTACTGTATATGTTTTTTTTTACCCTTAATTTTTGACATTGTCCTTTTATGACCCCACCATATGACCATCGCAGGTGACTTTGCAGATCAAATGCGAAAACATAGTTCGAAGGAGATTTAAAAAAATGACAAAGCCATTGGAGCAGGGTAAGGGGAGGGCTGGATGGAAAATCTGAAAGCCACTGCTAACATTTGTTTTGTTAGAGGGACTTTTAACAGACTGGGCTGATTGATTTTTGACCAAGGGGAAGGCACAACTTACACTGAAGGTTGAGGGACACACCACAACTATGGAAAACTGAATCACACAGACATCACAGCAAGGCTGATGATTAAAGGTTACACCACAACAAGGCTAAATCAAACTGAATCACCAGAAGACTGTTGGCTGAGGGGTGCGATGGAACAATGGAGGACTGAATCAAAACAAATCTTTGGAAGAATGCACTGTGAGCTGCAGACTCAGCAGAGTGAACCAGAGGTTGTCAGTGGAGAAAAGGGAAGAATAAGGGAGACAGGTTTTTCTCTTTCTAAATACATTTGTGTTTAACTTTTTCTTGTACAGTCTGTGCTGCATTTTGGTTTAAAAAGGACACTGTCCTAAATATATTTGTGTTTAACTTTGTCTTGTAGAGTTCTGTCCTGCATTTTAGTTTAAGAGGGACACTGTCCAAGTTACTGGTGGAGTAACTAGGTGTGCATTGACTTTGCTGATTTTCGGTCTGGAAAGGGACACTGTCCGGGTTAGCATTGCATTGACTAAGTGAAGTCTAGTGCCTCAGATAGTGGGATAAATACTGTGCACATTACCTTGTAGAAATTGGGGTGTTAGAGTTTTAAACAAGTAAATAATTGATCAAGGGTGTCTTTGTCCATTGTTTGGGACACAAAGGATACAGCAGAGAACAGAAGGGAACCCTCTCTGATGTGGGCATTGTGGAGTCAATTAGGAGAGCAGTACCAAAAGGGGTAGGATTTAAATCTCAAAGAGAGGGTTTAAATACCAGGAGCCAGAAATCAAACAGACAATGGCCGTCAGTGAGAGGTATGAGGAGGGCTATATGGCTAATCTAAAAGCCACTGATAATGTATGTTTTGCTACAGGGACTTTTAACAGACTGGGCTGATTGTTTTTTGACCTAGGAGAAGGCACCGCTTACACCTGCCCTCCCTCCCCCATCTCATCCACCCTAGGGTCATCTCCCTTTATAGGTGGGGGAAACCAATAAGCATATTACCACTTCCTGGATGAAAGCAAGAAGAGGTAGGAACAGACATTTAGTACACACACACACACATACAGAGGAGATCAGAATGAATACAGCCTAGATAGATTTACAAAGTGATAAGCAAAGGAAGACGAGTTCAAGGTGTTAGTGCAACACAGTAAATGAGGGTAAACAGAACACAAAAAATCATTGGGGGCAAGGGCAGGTTTTACAGTTAAGAGTTATGTCAATAATGGAAGAGGGACAGCGATGGGAGTGGTGCAGTGCAGTGGATGCTGAGCAGAAGGTTCAGGAGGACCTTCCAGATGTTGTGGTGCTGGCCCATATGCAGGCACTTCTCTGTGTTGAGGGCAGAGGTCAACAGTCTCCTGGCCGAGCTGGCTAGGATGCAGGATTCCTACACTCCCACCCAGAGGCCACCTAGTCAAATTCCACTTTCTCAATGTTTGCCTCACAGAGACAATGGATAGACTATGGTAGGCTTAGGAAGGGTCGGGGGGTCATAGGCACATCCCCCAACTGGTAAAACTGCAAAACTCATATGCCATTTTGGTGGAGTGGGAAGGTCCTAAACAGCCTCCCAACATAGTCACTAGGGAGGATGAGTGGGTCCTCTGTGATGGAGCCCCAAGGATTGGCAGCAGAAGACTCCAGTGGAGGAAGAAGCAAATCATTTTTGGGGACTCCATTGTGAGAGGAATAGAGTTGGGGATGGGCAGTGGGTCAGAAAGGGAGGTAATGTGCCTACCTGGAAGCATAGCTTGGTGGGAGGGTGCTGATCCCAAGAATCACCAGGGAGGAGCTGGATTACATTGTCCACATGGGGACAAATGACCTAGCAGGGAAAATGGTGGACATAGGGGCAGTGAAGGAGGATTTTAGAGACTTGGGAAGTGCCTTAAACAAGTAGCATGCTCTATAGCTTTCTCAGAGATACTGTCTGTCTTTGGCAAGGGGAAAGGTAGGGACAGAGGCACCAGGAAATTCAATGAATGGTTGAAAGCCTTGTGCACACAATAAGGTTTTGGCTTCACTGGGGACTGGTGCCCCACCTGGGGGGTATGAAGGACTGTACAAGCAGAATGGCCTGCATCCATCCAGAAGGGGCACCAAGATCCTTGGTGAAAAGTTTAAATGTTTTCTCTGCAACTATTTACACTAGCCGAGGGGAGAGTCAAAAGCAAGCAGGGAATATCATACTGCCCCCCCCCACAGGAAGAGACAGTCATTTAAGAGGATAATTGGGTCAAAAGATCACCCAAAAAACAGAAATCCCACATAGGTAACATGGAGGAGAAGACAAAAAATGGGACAAAATGCAAAAAGGAATGGAGGGGAGACAGGGGTGTAAGGAGGAGGAGACCGAATGCGGAGAACAATATGTACAAATATCTACAGCCTGGGAAACAAAATGCCAGACCTGATAGCTTTGATGGTGGATGTGGACCTGGACATAGTGGCTGTTACTGAAACGTGGCACACAGAAAACCATGAATGGGATATAGCTATATCAGGATACACACTTTTTAGGAAAGACAAGGAAGGAGGAAAGGGTGGAGGAGTGGCCATGTACATGAGGGAGGGAATCAAAGCAACTGAGGTTCAGAGGCTGCAGGAGGGAGCCGAGGCACTCTGGGTCACCCTAGTGATAGGAATTGGAATCAGCATTAGAACAGGAGTGATATACAGACCAGTGGTGCAGGGGGAAGAGACAGATGAAACACTAGTGGAAGCCATCAACAAAATGTCAACCAAAAGTGAACTGTTCCTTCTAGGGGATTTCAATCGGCTAGATGTAGATTGGAGCACCCAGACTGAGAGTACAGCCAAAAAAGCAGAAACATCTTGACCACACTGCAGGGGAGATACCTGAGACAGCTTCTGGCTGAACCCACTCGAGTAGGCTATACTAGATCTGGTGCTCACCAATGGGGGCAGGGTCAAGTACATTAAGGGAGGCAGTCGCATAGGAACCAGTGACCACAGGATGGTATGGTTCAATGTAACCACACTAGAAGAGGCAAACCAAATAGAAGTAAAGGTCCTGGATTTCAGAAGGGCCAACTTTGACAAAATGGTGGAATATCTCAGGGGAGCCCTGACAAAAGAGGACAAAGGGGGGAAAGTGGAGAAGCTGTGATCTATTCTCAAGGGGGCCATAACCAAGGTAACAAACCTCTGTGTTAAACAGCAAAGTAAGAGTAAGAGACTGAAACAACCACTTTAGTTCTTGAGGGAAGTGGCCAGGAAAGTGAGAGAAAAAAGAGGGGCCTTTAGGAGATACAAGGAAGCACAAAGGGAAGAGGACAGGGAGCAGTATTTAGAGAAGCAGAGTGAGGCAGGGAAGGCAGTCAGGAGTGCAAAGGTGAAAACAGAAGAAAATAAAGCATAGGCTATAATGAAAGGAGTCAAGATCCTCTTCAGATACATCAGCGAGAGGAAGAAGACCAGGAGTGGGATTGTCAGGATAAAGAAAGAGGGAGGAGGATGTGCAGAGGAGGACATAGAAAAAGCAGCAATACTGAACAAATGCTTTGGTTCAGTTTTTATGAAAGAAGGGTAAGGTGAAGGTCTGCAACTCAGCAAAAATAAAACAGTCAGGGAAGGGAGATAGACACCACTCCATTCAAAGTAGAGAGAGTCCTAGAGGAACCTTGGAAACTGAAAATAGATAAGGCAATGGGGCCAGATAGAATTCACCCCAGAATATTAAAAGAGCTTAGAGAGGTGCTGGTGGCCCCGCTGAACACCCTATTCAACAGATCACTGGAGACTGGGCAGTCCCAGAAGACTGGAGGAGGGCTAATGTGGTCCCTCTCCACAAAAGTGGGAGCCAAGAAGAGGCAGGCAACTACAGAGCAGTCAGCATGATCTTGGTGGTTAGGAAATTAATGGAGGCACTGCTAAAAGAGAGGATTGTTTGTTTGTGTCATTCCTTGAATCTAGTGGAGCACAGGATCCAAGGCAGCATGGATTCACAGTGGGAAGGTCAGGTCAAAGAACTCTCATAGATTTCTTTGACTGGGTGATCAGAGAGGTAGAGCAGGGAAGGGCAGTGTATGTGGCCTACTTTGATTTCAGCAAAGCTTTTGATACTGTTCCACATAGAAGGCAGGCAAAAAAGTTAGGCAGCCTGGGGGTGGACCTCAAGGTGGTAAACTGGGACAGAAATTGTCTGAGGGGAATGGTGTTCAATCAGAGGAGAGGGAGGTGACCAGTGGGGTGCCACAGGGATCAGTCCTGGAACCAGTCCTCTTCAATGTCTTCATAAGTGACATTGCAGAGGGGCTGGAGGGAAAAGTGTATTTTTGTAGATGACACTAAGATCTGCAACAAGGTTGACTCTCCAGAGGAGATTAAAAAAATTAGAAAAGACCTAAGCAGATTGGAGGTGTGGTCAGAAGTGTTGCAGCTAAGATTCAATGCAAAAAAGTGCAAAGTCACGCACTTGGGGAGCAGAAATCCAAGGGAAGTGTACAAGATGGGGGTACTGGTGGCCACCAAGCAGGAACAGGACCTTGGTCTACTCATACTGGATGACCTAAAGCCAACCAAACAATGTAAGAAGACTGTGGGGAAAGCCAGTGGGATGCTGGGGTGCATAGGAAGCAGTATCACCAGCAGAAAGAAGGAGGTGGTTATGCCACTGTTCCAATCGCTGATGAGACCTCAGCTGGACTACTGTGTCAAATTCTGGAGATCACATCTTTGGAAGGACATACAGTAGACAGACTGGAGGCAGTCCAGAGGAGGGCTACAAAGATGGTGCAGGGTCTGCATGAAAAGTCCTATGATGAGAGGCTAGGGGAATTCAATATGTATTCCCTGGAGGAGAGGAGAGAGAGAGGGGGGGTGACATGATAGAAATGTTCAAGTACCTCAGGGGTATAAACATGGTACAAGATGGTAGCATCTTTCAAAAAAGATGTGAAAAAAAACAAGGGGGCACAAAGTGAAGTTTGAGAGGGGGAAGTTCAAGGGTAACATGGGGAAATACTTTTTCACTGAAAGAGTGGTAGATGCTTGGAACAGCCTCCCAAAGGAGGTGGTAGGGGCAAAAACAGTTAGGGAATTCAAGAATGAATGGGATAGACATAAGGGTACCCTAGAGGCAGAAAGAAAGGGTGAGCTGCAGATCAACTAGGATCTGTGGTTTGAAATAGGTAGGTGAAAAGGGCAGACTGGGTGGGCCACAAGGTTCTTATCTGCTGTCAACTTCTAACTTTCTATGTTTCATGTTCATCAAGTTGGGTAACAAGAGGGCTATGTGGAAATTTGAGGGCCACAAATCTGTACACATCGCACACATCGCAGTGTTATGAGTAAACATTGCAAAAACATAACATTTCTTCATAATTCTTGTTTTGTAACATTTATTTATTTATTGAATTTTGATGACTGGGTAGGCCCACTGGGCCCCAAAGGTCCCTTTTTCAGGGGCGACCTGGGAGTTACAGGACAAGTAGGATATACAAGTAGTACAGAAGTAGGTCATAGCATGTACAGGTTTCTTATAGCAACGACATATTACATAACAAGTTACAGTGATTAGCAAAAATAAACAATGGAGGAAAGCCAGAGCAACACCTGGGTTGCAATTACCCGAAGAGAGTATATGTTAGGAGGAGAGCCAGTTAGAAGAGGATTAGGGCTCCCAGCTTTAGATAGGACGAGGTAAGTGTTCAGGTGGGAGGGAAGAGGGTAAGTGTCAGGTAACATAGCATTGGCATTGGCTTATGGAGAGCATGTGTGCCTTGAGTCTCGTTCAGAAGCTCGCAGGTGATGGAGCTTCCTACACCTCCGGAGGAAGGTTGTTCCACAGGGAAAAGGCAGTGTGTGAAAAGGACAAGCCCCCTGCCTTGGTCCTTACCCTGGGAACTTCGAGAAGAGTTTGGCCTGAGGTCCATAGGTTGCGAGGATTTTGCTTGACAGTTATGAGCCCTGAGAGGCTTGGGGGAGGGGCTGGGCTAATTAGCTTATGTGCTAGGCAGAGCACTGGGTACCTGAGACGGGCTTCGAATGAAGGCCAGCTGATAAGTGCTAGAGAGTCACAGTGGTGACTCCTAGAGTGGAAATGAGTGGCGAAGCGGACAACCTTGTTGTACAAGACCTGTAACTTATTGAACTCAAGCTTGGCCATTCCCTGAAGTATTGGGGCAGCGTAGGTGAGTGTTGGGAGGAGGACATATGAGGCAATGGCAGTCCTAGCTTCTGGGATCAGCTGATCCTTGAGGAGATAAAGGGTACCAATTTTACCATGAATGACTTTGGTGACTTGGTCAACATGTTGTTTTAGAGTGAGTCCTTGGTCCAAAGTAAGGCCTAGGTATTTTGTGGAGGCAAACACTTCCAGATTATTACCTGCCCTGGAAGTGAGCTGCAGGTGTTGTGTTCTGTTTTGGCCAAGGGCTCTAGAGCCGAACAACATGGCCTTGATTTTGGAGGTATTAAGGACCATTTTGTTCTTAATAAGCCAGTCCTCTATTGTGAGCAGGTCCTCTTGGACGGATGGGCCGAGGTCCCCCAGGTTGTCAGAGGATCTATAAATCACGGTGTCATCAGCATACTGAATAACAGCACTGCTCCCTCAATGGTTGTGCAGATCATTTATAAACAGGGAGAAGAGAAGGGGACCAAGTATGGACCCTTGTGGTACCCCCTCCTTTAGAGGCAGTGGATCAGAGATCTTGTCCTTCCACTTGACACTCTGAGAATGACCAGTAAGGTAGCTTTCAAACCACCTGAGAGCATGAGGGTCCAGGCTTACGTTACACAACTTGTGAAGTAGGAGTCTATGGTTGACCAAGTTGAAGGCCTTGGAGAGGTCGATGAAAACCGCTGCTGTGTTGGAACCTACTTCAAGTTCCCTAATCACATCTGCAGAGAACTTAGGACAGTGTCTGTCCCATGTTTAGTTCTGAACCCATGCTGGGCCAAGGAAAGAAGCCGGTGAGCCTCTAACTATTCTCGGTGTTGACTCTGCACCAGTTTTTCCTGGATTTTTGCCAGGGCACAGAGCAGGGAGATGGGCCTGTAGTTGCCAGTGGGTTCTATAGGACTGTTATGAATGGGAACCACATGAGTGTGTTTCCACAGCTCTGGGACAGTTCCTTCAAGAAGAGACCTGTTTATGAGCCAAGTGAGGGGCCTTGTGAGGGCTGGAGTACCATCTTTGAGCAGTCTGGCTTGGATACCGTCAGGTCCTCCTGATCCTCTGGTTTTCAGGGACTTTAGGAGGGTGAGGACTTCTTTAACCTTAACTAACCTCAGATGAAAGGATGGGTGGTCAAGGTTAGGAGGTTCCAGTGTGTAGGACTTGTTGTTAGTCACAGGGAGCCCAGCTTTGTAAGAATCAAAGTTTGTGAAATGATGATTGAGGGCCACAGCAATGAGGGTCCCATCATTCAGTAACTATCCATTGGCCACAATGGGGCCTGAGGCAGCCTTGTTTTTACCAATTATCAGCTCGTTGATGTGAGACCAGAACAACCTCAGATTGCCTAGGTTAGTTTTCTGGAGGTGACTGACGTATGCCTTTTTTGCAAGCTTGACTGCATGCTTACTTTGGTTTCTAAGAACTTTGTATGTCTCAAGGTCACCTAGGAGTGAGGAACCCACATTTAACAAAATCAATTTATGACCCTCCTTCTGAATATGATGGGTGTAATTTATAAAATACTGTCTGAAATATCATTGTGTTCATGAGGTGGTATGAGAAAAGTACTATTTTGAAAATGTGAGGTGAAAGTATTGAAATTTATCAAAGTTGTGAGTGAGCATTGAAAAGTTTCAATGTACCTTCATAACGTTGTTATTTTTTTAAATATTTTGACCACAAATTTTCAACATAATCTTAGGACATCACCTCATGAAGCTGGTAGGTGAACATTTTTAAATGACAGACAAAAGGTGATTTAGCAGAACAACAGCAAAATTACCTTTGGGGCTGTATTTGAAAAATGTCAACTACCTTGTTCATGAGGTGGGGTCCCAGAAAGGCCATGCTGAAAATTTTGGGGAATAATGTCAAAAAATGACTAATTAGTAAGTTTTGAGTACAAGTTCAAAATGCACTGACATACCTTTATCATAGCTTGCCTGATTTCCTCAGTTCCCAGTCCAGTGTTGAAGAGTGAAGACATGTCTCTGATCCAGAGAGGATTACAGTGTTGAACCCTCCACCGGTAGGTAGGTAAGTAAGAGGTAGGGATGGTGTTGGATGGTGGGTGCTGTGTGGGGAGGTTGGTTGGGTGGAGGGTAATGGCAGCTGGGGGTGGCAGTGGCAACAGACATGGATAGGCCATTTTCCTTTTTACAGCGGTGGGCATAGCCCAGCAGGTGTTTTGCATTCAGAAAAGGGTTGATGTCATTTTTGCTATCAAACAACATGGTAGAGTGTTAAAAATAGGTTCCTTTTCTGAAGCCTCATTACTAAGCTGCTTGTGTGTGTATATTGGAAGCTGCAGAGCACTATTTTTCCTCTGGATGGAGGAGTTAATTGAGCCCACAGAAACTTAACTTAATTCCCTTATGGCAGTCATTCTGTGTCAAATTACTAATGGATAGTACAGACATCATAGAAAGCTATTGAAAGTAGAATGGGTTAAACACATCATGGAGCTTTTTGCATAACAAATAAGCTCTGCTGTGCTATCAGCCCCTATGAAGACCTCATTAAGCCATTTGATACCACCATCCTAAGAGAAGTCATTCTGCTGCTTTTCTGGACATTCCATAGCAAAGAGTCCCAGTGATGCCTGTTTCCAAATAATACACCAACTTCATTTTCTCAGGCAGGCAGTTCTGAGCTACTGTTTATATTCTACTGAATGTTCTTAACCAGCAATTTGTGACTATAGGTGTTTACAACTGAATAATAGTAACCACATTTGTTTCACTTTCAAATAGGTAGGCATGTGTGTCTAATTTTTGTTTGACTTAGGTTACACATAGAATCTGATCACTTCATAACGTGCTGTATTGTTTTTTTTTTTGAAATTTAAGTTTATTGATTTTACAAAAGACAACCCACAAGACATAACAGAGACAAAATTCGCAGAATATACATGGTATAACAAAAGAGAATAACACCCCCACCCTCCCACAAATAACTCAGTCCCCTGCACCAGTCCCTACCCCCACCCTCTCACCCATCCGCCTCCATATCCCCCAACCAAAACTCAACCTCCTCCCCTACCACCCACCCAAACTGAGTGTGCCAAGCAGACATTATATCTGAACTGGATACTGAACATAATAACAGTTCAGAAATTGCTCCACCCCCAAATCAGGAGATGCAGGTAACAAAATATGGAGACAAAAGAAATCACGCAGGCGTCAGGCAGGAGGTCAGGAAATCATTGATGTAGGTATAATGTGTGCTTACCCCATTTTTCTTAAACAGATCCATCAGTTCGTGAGCTGACTACCAAACTTTCGGCATTGAGGTAGGCAGAAAGCTCGATCAGCCATTCAGCATGGGACAATGTCAGTTGGTCAGTCCAATGCCTAAGGACCAGTCTCTTAACGCAATGGACACCAAAGCCATATGATACGGCTCCACACTATCTATGTTAGCATAGTCACCCAGAATACAGATCTCGGGGTGAAAAACCTGAGAGACCTAGTAAAGGATCTAAGTTATCCCAAATAGAGGACCATGGGGGCAACTTTGTTACAAAACCAGAAAATATGAGAAATCCCTTCACTTTGCATACATCTGGAGCAAAGGGAAAGGGGAGTCTTTGAGTTGAAAAGCTTCTTAGGGTATATAGTATTTATTCACAATATAGTATTGGGTAAGCCAAATCTGTCCTGAGTGTGATATTTGTGGAGGTCCTCCAGATGCGAGAATAATTCAGGGTGGAATCAGGAAGCAGAGAGGACCAGATACTAGAACCCGCAACAGGCTCAGAATTTGTAATTTAGAAGGAAGGAGTATATTAACGAAATGGGATGCGGTTTAGAAGCAAGGGTTAATATTTGGGAAAGAAAGGGTAGACTACCGGCTCACTAAAATGAGTGCCAAACTTTCCGGCAATAAGATGCCTCAATTGGTAAACTTTAAAAATCTTAGTATTAGGAATAGTATGCTTATCGAGTATGTCCACAGAAGGAAGGAGGGATCTTTGGTCATAGAAATGTTCCAGATTAGCTTCTTTAATTTGTGGAAGCCAGTCGGGAGTAATCATCAAGTTACCCAGCTAATATTGGGATTAAGCATAACCGGTTGACCTAGATCCTTCCCTGGAAAAATATTTACAAAACTTAAACACTGGAAAAAGGACTTAAGAGAGATGTGAATTGTATGGTCAGTTACCCACTGCGAAAGTACAGAGGGGGGGTATAGAAAATAGCATAGGGATCTATTCTAGATTCCGAGAGGATCGACTTCTCAATTTGGAGCCAAATCGGGTGAGAGGAATCAGGATTAGTAGGGAACCACCTCCCTAATTTAGCGAGATGGGCCGCCCAGTGATAAAGCAAAAGGCTGGGAAGCCGAAGGCAGCCCTTATCCCTAGGAAGGGATAGCTTAAGAAATGAACGCCAAACTCCTTTTCCTCGCCAGATAAAATTTGAGAACATCACATGGAACTGCTGCAAATAAGAAATAGGCAACCAAAGGTTTAATAGGTTGAGGGGATAGAAGATACGGGGAAGGACGTTCATTTTAATAATATTGATCCGGCCCCAAAGGGAAATAGGAAGGGTAGACCACCGCAACAAGTCTTGCTGAATGAGGCTTTTAAGATCATCTAGATTAAGTTTCTTAAGTAGAGAAGAATCCGTTGAGAAATGGATCCTTAAATATTTAATCGATCTGGGGGACCATCTCATACCAAGTTGGCGAGATCCTGCTTATACGTATGCGTGTTTAATGGGAAAACTTCAGATTTAGAAATATTCAGTTTATATTGAGAAAGGGCACCATATTGCCTGATGACGTCCAATGCATATCTCAGGGAATCAGCAGGATGCGCGACGTGCAGGAGTATATCATCTGCATAAGCAGAGAGAACTAGCTCCTGTTGGCGCACTAGACAACCTTTGATGAATGAGGAGGATTTAAGCTTAATAAGAAGGGGCCCAAGTATAGATTAAATAAAAAGGGTGAGAGAGGCAGCCTTGCCTAGTACCGGTATATAACTGGAACAGCGAAGAAAAGACTCCGTTACAGTATATCTTGGCCGAAGGAGAGTTGTAAAGAATCTGGACCCATTTTAGGAAAGGAGACGGAAATTCCATCCTAGTCATCGCAGCCCAGAGGAAGGACCAATCCACACGGTCAAAAGCCTTCTCTTCATCTAACGAAACTAGGGCCATAGGGGATTGAGATGTACGAGCGTGTTGAGAAATGTGAGAGAGAATCCTTAGGTGGTCTGATGGGGATCGAGAATGCACAAAGCCAACCTGCTCTGGACTAAGAAGGTGGGTCCAGACTTTCTTGACCCATTCAGCCAAGATTTTAGAGAGAATTTTTATATTGTAGTTTTGAAGAGATATAGGTCGATAGCTCGCCAGATCAGTAGGGGTTTTACCTGGCTTGAGAATTAAAATAATGGTGGCTTCAAGAAGAGTGGGGTCTATGACGTGAGAAGAGAAAAGATATTCTTAGAGTTTAAGAAGTAAAGGAGCAAGTTCTTTAGAGAAAACCTTGTAAAAGTTGGCAGGGAATCCGTCTGGACCAGGTGCCTTACCTGAAGTCATAGAAGCAATGACTTTCTCTATCTCAACCAGAGAGATAGAGGCAGTCAAGGTCTCCTTGTGAGGCGGCAGAAGCTGGGGAATGTCAATATCAGCTAAGTATGCTGTAATGTCTGAGGGGAGTGGGTGGGCAAACTATACAAATCCTGTAGTAATTTTCAAAATTCTGCACAATTTCTCTGGGAGAGGTTTTAATGGAGCGGTGGTGTTTGTAAGGCGGGATTATTCTGGAACCCTCTAATGTGCAGTAAGTGAGAGCTAAAAGCCTCCGGCCTTTTCACCGTGATCAATATACTTAGCCTGAGTTTTAACAAGACAGTATTCGTCCTTTTCCTTAAGGAGGTCAGTGTATTCATTTTAGCTGCCAAGAGGGCTTCTAGAGAGGATAGCGGAGAGGTGAGAGAATGGGCAGTTTCTAATTCTTTGATTTTATTCATTAAGGAGAGTGCCCGCGCGTGCCGGGCTTTTTTCCTTGTGGAGGCTAACTTAATTAGCTCTCCCCTGAGATAGCATTTTAGGGAACACCAGATAATATCGAATCTTGAGGTAGATCCAAGGTTATCCGCCAAAAAAAGAGAAATTAGGGATCTTATTTGCGTCACCGTATGGGGATCCTTAAGTAATTGGGTAATAACGTGCTGTATTGTGATTAAATGAACTGATATATGGGGGGTTTGATTTCTTCTACAAATGTATTTTTCTTGACCATGGATATACTAAAACAAAAAATTCTCAACATGTTTAAAAATGAGTTTAGCAGTAATTTAGTTAATGTGGTATAAAGAACTGCTCCCTGGAAAATAATCTGGTTTTGGGGGGGTCTGCCACAAACTGAATGGGACATCATGGAAGGGGGAGCTCATGGCAGCAGAAGAGGCAGGATGACACTAAAACCTTAATGGTGTGGATGTAGAGGCACCAATATTTGAGCATGACTTTGGTTGAGGACTAAGTGTGACTTGGAGGTGGGGGATCATGAGGGATTAAGTGAGTCTTGGTATTTTTAGCATAATGATTTTTTGAAACTTCAGCCTTCAATGGGTTAGACTCTGCATCCATCTGTACAGTATGTCACTAAGCCACATGCAGTGGAGTATGGGTAAAAAACAGGCCACCAGACCTGGCCCAGAGCTGTAAAATCTGGTCTGGGCACAGCTTGTGCAAATATTGCTGATCCACTCACTCCAGATGATCTGGTCTGGCTTTTACCTATCTGTTCTGGTCCTGATGGTTCCATTTTCAACCTTGCCATGGAAGGGTTGAAAAACAGACTTCCAGGAGTGGACCAGATACTTAACAATTGGACTGAACAATGCAGCCAGAATGACCAGACCTGCAGTATTTGTGCAAGTTGCACACATTATGGCCAATCTGGATTTTTACTGAAAGGTATTTAAGCAAAAATGCCCATTTACACAAACTTCCAGTTAAGCATAAAAAGAGAACAGTACACCAGGTCAAACAATTACATAGCAAAATACAGTATAAACAGGTCTAACATAAACAAGTTTACTATAGAGATCTTAAGGGATACAAAGAAAAGAAGCGAAGCAAATAAATCACAGTGACAAATGTACAGCACGGGATATAGTTGCAGGTACAATTCAGGAACATGAACAGTTGGGTAATGCGTCGAAAAGAAGTGCAAGTGCTACGGCACCCAGATAGTACCTGCGGATGAGCATTCCTGCTGCAACATCTGCCTAGGCCCCAAACACTGGATCAAGGACTGTGCCTACTGCCAATTCTTCAACCAGGCCACATGGATTAGGCACCAGAAAAAGTTCAAAGCCCACTTGCTGAAAAAGTGCCTAGCTTTGATGGAAAAGGAGCTGCAGAATCTGTGAGAAAAATTTTCTCTAACATCAAAACCCAAAAAGAAGAAAAAGGACAAGGAGAGGTGCAAAGACTGGATAGGACTTCACCCATTTGGTGGCAACCATCAGGCACCATTGATAGTAGAGGGGCCTCCACTTCAGTAAGTACTCCTACTGTCAGGTCTCCTGCCGCTCCAGTGGATCAGACCATGGCCTCCCTGCCTGATTTACTCACAGTGCAGTTGGTGCTTTTCTTGGATGATGGAACCCCTATTGTGCTCCTTAGGCCCATATCTTCTTCAGAGTCTATAGCCAGCAGCCAGGTCGATAAGTCACTCCCCAGCTCCTCAGAGGAGTGCATGGTCACAGCCGGTAAGCTGGACTCCAGCTCCATTGTTGTCTGCATATCCTAAGCTGATAAGTCAGATGTTAGTCTTTCTGACATCTGCATGGCCGTGGCTGATGTGTCTCTCCCTGGTTCCTCTGGGGACCACACAGCTGAGGCTTTCCCATCAGGGTCACAGTATACCCCCTATTTTGAGTTGAGCTGGCTGCCAGACACACAACACTCTTTAGAGGGCTCCTCACTCCCACTGACCCAACCAAAACCTCTGGGTTTGCCTGAAGATCAAGAACCAGAGGTGGGCACTAATCTGGAGGTTCCCCCTCCTTCTCCGGGTCAGCCTCTTTTTGGTTCACCCACTGGGCCTATTGTTAATCCCCCCTGTGACCTTCCATTGGGACTTCCTCTACCCAAGCCCCCCTTGGACAACCAGGTTCTGCCATCTTGGACTCTGGCTCCCCAGAATATGGTGGGTCTTCTGTCAAGTTCTACTCACACCCTGATGCCAAGTGACCCATTACCAAGTGACCCTTTGCCAGGCCAGGGTAAGTCTAGCACTCTGGACAATCCTCAAATGCTGGACAGCCTTCCTTCAGGACCCCAGGTGCCCAATCTTCTGGTGCTGGACATTCCTGTGCCTGATCCAGTGCCAGCCTCTTTGAATGCATAAGAAATAAGCTCTGCTGTGCCATCACCCTGTATGAACACCTTATTAAGCCATTTGACAACACCATCCTAAGAATAGTCATTTTTCTACTTTGCGGGACATTCCATAGCAAAGAGTCCCACTGATGCCTGTTTCCAAATAATATATCAACTTCATTTTCTCAGTCAGGCAGTTCTGGGCTACTGTTTATAGTCTACTGAATGTTCTTAACCTGAAATTTGTGACTATAGGTGTTTACAACCGAATAATAGTAACCACATTTGCTTCACTTTCAAATAGATAGGCACGTGTGTGTCTAATTTTTGTTTGACTTAGGTGACACATATAATCTGATCAGTTCATAACATGCTGTATTGTGATTAAATGAACTGATAAATGGGGGACTTTGGTTTCTTTTACAAATTCATTTTTCCTGACCATGGATATACTAAAACAAAAATTTCTCAACAAAATTTTTAAAAATAAGGAGTTTAGCAGTCATTTAGTTGATGTGGTATAAAGAGCTGCTCCCTGGAAAAATACCTGGTTTGAGAGGGGCTGCCACAAGCAGAATGAGACTTCATGGATTGGTGAGCTCATGTCAGCAGATGAGGCATAATGGCATTAAAAGCTTCACGGTGTGGATGTAGATGCACCAATATTTGACCATGACTTTGGTAGAGGATTAAGTGTGACTTGGGGGTGGGGGCCATCAGGAATTGAGTGAGTCTTGGTATTTTTAGCATAACGGTTTTCTGAAACTTCAACCTTCAATGGGTTAGACTCTGCATCCATCTGTACAGTATGTCACTAAGCCACATGCAGTGGGGTATGTGTAAAAACTAGATCACCAGACCCTGATCAGAGATATAAAATCTGGACTGGGCACAGCTTGTGCAAATATTGCTGATCCACTCACTCCAGATGATCTGGTCTGGCTTTTATCTATCTTGTCTGGTCCTGACAGTTCCATTTTCAACCATGCCAAGGAAGGATTGAAAAACAGACTTCCAGGAGTGGACCAGGTATGTGAAAGTCAAACTGAACAATGCAGCCAGAGTGACCAGACCAGCAGTATTTCTACAAGTTGCACCCTGTATGGTCAGTTTAGTTTTTTACAAAACTGCTGTGGTTCAGGTCTGCCAGTCCAGATTTTAATCAATCAATCAATCAATCAATCAATCTTCATTTCATACTGAAAGGTATGTGAGTAAAAATGCCTGTTTACACAAATGTCCAGTTAAGCATAAAAAGAGAGCAGAACACCAGGTCAAACAATTACATAATAAAATACAGTATAAACAGGTCTAACACAAACAGGTCTAATACAGAGATCTTGAGGGATACACAGAAGAAAGGAGGAGCAAATAAATAACAGTGACAAATTTACAGCATGGGATACAGTTGGAGGTGCAATTCAGGAACATGAACAGTTGCGCGATGCGTCGAAAAGAAGAAGTGCAAGTCCTGCTGCACCAGATCCTGCATATAGATGAGCATTCCCGCTGCATGATCTGCCTAGGCCCCAAACACCAGGTCAAGGACTGCATGCTGCCAATCCTTCAACCAGGCCACACAGATTAGGCACCAGAAAAAGCTCGAAGCTCACTTGCTAGAGAAGTACCTAGCTTTGATGGAAAAGGAGCTGCAAAATCTGCGGGAAAACTCTTTTTCTCCAACACCAGAACCAAACAGAAGAAAAAGGACAAGGAGAGGCACCAAGACCAGGAGAGGTCTCCATCCACTTGGCAGTGACCATTGTGCACCACTAACACCGGAGGGGCCTCCACTTCAGTAAGTACCCCTACTGCCAGGTCTCCTACCACTCGAGTGGATCAGACCACAGCCTCCATTCCTGCTTTACTCATGGAGCAGTTGGGGCTCTTCTTAGGCCCATATCTTCTTCAAGGTCTGTCACCAGCAGCCAGGTCAATAAGTCACTCCCTGGCCTCATTGAAGAGCGTATGGTCACAACCAGTAAGCTGGACTCCAGCTCCATTGTTGTCTGCATGGCCCAGGCTGATAAGTCTCTCCCCAGTTCCTCTGTTGACCTCACAGCTGAAGCTCTGCCATTGGGTCACAGGATACCCTTGAAGTCAAGTTCAGCCAGCGTCCTGACACACAACAGTCTTTAGAGGGTATCACGCTCCCACTGGCCCAACCAGACCCTCCTGGCTTGCCTGAAAATCAAGAACCAGAGGAAGGCACTAAACTGGAGGTTCCCCCTCCTTTGTCGGGTCAGTCTCTTCCTGGTTCACCCACTGGGCCTATTGTTAATCCCTCTGGGGACCTTCCATTGGGACCTTCTCAAACCAAGCCCCCTTGGACAACCAGATTCTGCTATCTTGGACTCCGGCTCTCTAGTTGATGGCAGGTCTTCCATCGGGTTCTACTCACACCCCAATGCCAAGTGGCCATTCACCTGGTGACCCTTTGCTGGGTCAGTGTCTGTCTGGCATTCCGGCCATTTCTCAAATGCTGGATGTCCTTCCATCAGGCCCCCAGGCACCAAATCACATGGTGCCAGACATTCCTGTGCCTGATCCAGTGCCAGCCCCTTTGAAGGTCCCTACAGGGCTGATGTCTGGTTCTTCTGGACCTCCTGCCAGTCCTTTGGCACCACCTTCTGCCTGACTTTCAGCTCTGTCTCTGGCTGGACCTATGGGCAATGTTACAGGCTATCCACCCCCACAATACCCAATGTACCCTTTGCCGGGGTATTCAATGCCTGGTCATCAACCCCATTATATACCAGGGTACCAGATGCCGGGCTATGTCTAATTAAGGGTAAGCTCATTCTGGTTTTCCTACTCCTATCATGCTCATGGATACCCTCAATTTCAGATGCCGTGCTATCCATTATACCAGCCTCCTCCTTCACCACCACCTCCTCCTCCTCAGCCTCTGCCTCCACAACAGCCTCAGGCTGATATTCAGGCAGTGTTTCAGACCCTGATTCAGGAGGCTAGGAATCAACTAGCTTCAGAGCTTGACTGTTGGAAACCAGTGTCAGCCTCTACTCCCATCTCCTTTCAGACCCCTAGATCAGCCTCTCCTGTGGATTTCCTTCTTTCTGGAGAAGGCTCCTCTAGGTCAGGGATAAAACTCAGAACACTCCTCTAAAAATGGTTCAGGACACCCAGCAGGCACTCTTTGGACTCTGACTCTGACTCATCCTCCAGCTCTGGTACACAACACCTATAGAGCCTCAACCTAAGGAGCCACCGAAGTCCCCTCTGGAGGACACTTCCCTTGCAGAATGCCTCAAAACTACACGAAATGACTGTGGCTGGGCTATCCAGGAACAGGATCCAAAGTGGAAAAGGCTTGCAGAGCATCTAGACATGATTGACACAGCTTCTGTGCCCATACTGTCTGGGACTGGGCCCCATGAAGACCTGATGTCCACTATCTGGTAACAGCCGTCCTCTATTCCGACTGTTTCAAAAAAGACAGACAGGATGTACCACCCCCTAGATGGAGTCACACACCTTATTGGCTATCCTAATGCAGGCTCAGTTGTTATCACAGCTGATGATGACTGGTCCTCTAAACCTAAACATTTGAGCATGTCTCCTCCTTATACGGAGTCTAAGCAGCTGGACAATTTCAGTCGAAAAATCCATTGTTCCTCCACTTGCGCCCTCAGGTCCCTTAATTATGTGGCTCATATGGTTTCTTACCAGAAGTCTTTCTGTCCTCACCTAAGTCCAAGCTGGAAGCTATCTAGGACCAGGAGTTTAAGGCCAAAATTGCAGAGACAGTGAGAATGGCTAAAACCTCCTGTCATCATGCCCTCCCAGCCACTTATGACACAGTAGACTCAGTTGTTTGCACCACATCCACTGCTGTCTGCATTAGGCAACAATTGTAGCTCAGCATTGCTGGCCTGGCACAAGACATCCAGACCTCCATCCTGGATGCCCCTTTCAGGGGATCCTTGTTATTCAGAGATGATGCCAAGGATATTATCATTGAATTGCAGGACTGTGGTAAATCCATCCGCTATGTCCGCTTCATGTACCGAGGGGGTTACAAAGGCAAACAGCCTTTTCATCAGCAACAGAGATGCCAGACCAAAGAGGCCCCTGCCAAACACCAGGCCAAATTATGGTATTCAGCATCAGGAACCCTTACTCCTCCTGTCAAGTCCCAGAAGCCCCCCCTGGAGGAGCTGCTGGCTCTCTGCCCTCAGCCTACTAACTCATGGGGGAACCCTTGCCTCCTCCAGATCCCCCAGGGGAACTAGTGGGGGTGAAAATTTGCCCTCCACCTTCTGGGGTCACAGGACATAACCACAAACTCTTGGATCCTTCAGTTAATAGCAAGAGGTCACACCATAGAGTTCCTAGACAGGCCTCTGGACAACCCCCTAGGCCTCTCCCATTATCCTCCATTGCACCTGTCTCTGATAAGGGATGAGATCTAGGCTCTTCTGTAAAAGTCAGCCATACAGCCTGTGGATTATGCACAGATAGGAAGAGGGTACTATTTCCATTTCTTCCTAGTGTCCAAAAAGACTGGTGACTTATGTCCCATCTTTGACCTCAGCATGCTCAACCTGTACATCGAATACAAGAGGTTTTGCATGCTCATCATCCAGAGCCTTCTACCCCTGCTCCACAAGGGCCATTGCCTTTGTGTGCTGGACATGCAGGATGCTTACCTGTGCATCCCTGTCTTTCAGGCCCACTGTCACTTTCTTAGGTTTGCCTTCCATGGGGAACTTTGCCAGTTCAAGGCTCTTCTTTTTGGCCTATCCTCAGCACCCCAGATTTATACCAAGTGCCTAGTAGTGGTGGCTGTGGCACTATGCTGCAGTGGGATCTAATTGTGCCTGTATCTGGATGACTGGCTTCTGTCAGCCCTATTGCAAAGCAGTCTGAGGGAGTCCCTCTCCTTCAACCTGGACTTATTTTCCAGACTTGGAATGACAGTCAACTATCCCAAGTCCCACCTCTCCCCTCCAAGTGCCTACAGTTCATTTGGGGGTGTTGGTGGATATGGTCCAGGGCAAGGCCTTCCTCCCATTGGACAGAGCAGAGACCCTACATGAACAGGCCAGATTAGTGGCCAACTCATGCTGGACCACAGCCCAGTCGATCCTCCATCTTCTCAGTCTGATGACAGCTGCAGTCCCTACAGTTCCTCTAGCCAGACTGCATATGAGGGTGACCCAAAAGACTTTTGTGTCCAATGTGAACAATGGCTGGACAACCTGGACTACAGGGTCCTGGTGTCTGGGTACATGAGGAAGGATCTTCTTTTATGGCAGGAGATGTCCTATCTCTCCATGGGGGTTCCCCTTTCAACCTCCTACTCCTACCATAACCCTTACAAAGGATGCTTCATATCAAGGCTGGTAGGAGTCCACCTAGGAGACCATCAGATCCAGGGAACATGGTCTCAGCTGGAAGCATCTCTACACATCAATGTGTTAGAAATGAGGGCAGTGCTGTATGCCCTGCAGGCCTTCCAGCCTCTTCTATGTCCAGGGACACTCCTGGTTCAGACCGATAATATGTCTGTGGTCTGGTATCTGAACAAACTCGCTCATACTCTTTATGCTGGGAGGTGATGCAAGTGTGGTACTGAGCAGTCCAGCACAACCTCCTCCTGACTGCTGTCCATGTGCTGGGCATCAGCAATGCTGTAGCAGAAAGTCTCAGCTGCTCCACTGTCAGGGGTCATGAGTGGGAGCTAAATCAAGAGGTGGTCAAAAGATTATTTGATCTGGGGGGTCGCCCGGAGATAGACATCTTCATCTTGCCATGCAAGGCAAAACTACACAATTTTTGCTCTCTCATTCCCAAGCATGGTGTTTTCGGGTGAGTCGCGCTGTCTCTTTGCTGGTCAGGGATGTTCTTGTATGCCTTTCCTCCCTTCCCAATGCTTCAGAGGGTTCTCCAGAAGCTACAGGTGGAAGGGGTTCACATGATTCTAATAGCCCCTCTTTGGCTTCATTAGATTTGGCTCCCTCTGCTTCAACAACTATCGATGGAACCCCCAGTACCTCTGCCTCTCCACCATGATCTTTTGACTCAGCAGCAGGGCAGACTGGTGTATCCCAGCCTCAGATCCCTCCACCTGCATGCATGACATGTGGACATATGTGGAATAATTCCCATTGTTATTATTTTTTGACAAAAATTGTCAACTATGCAGACGCAGTTGTAAAAATGAATTATAATAGTGAGATTTTTTGAAATGTTATTTGACTTACCATACTCATGCTCATCTACCCACTTACTCAGTTTCCTACTTGTTTCTATCCTTGTACTAACTAATTGCTGTTGCTTCATATCAAGTGGTTGTTGATTTTCATAGTGTGTGTGCCTGGGGTGGAACAGCAATAAAAGATAAACTATGCAATACTCTTAATAACACACCTACCCTAGTTTATTTTTTCCTAATGCCCATTTTTAGGATTTTTAGGCCTTGTACAGTAAGATCTTCCATCAAGAGAACAACTTGTAATGAAATGTGTAAGATTTTACATTGACATTTGGGTATATGCACTTTCACAGTATACTAATTATGTGTGTGTGTACTGTATAGCAATCTCTAAAAAAATCAATTAAACACATCAAATGTCTTCCTAAACATCTCTCAACATTGTGTTTATCTTCCACCTTGTCACAACATATAGTTGTCTCAGCAGTGTTTGCAATTAAGGTACAGTACCACCATGTATATGATGGCACAGTTCTGTTGAGTTGATTGCTATAACATTGCATAGAATAAAATGTGAAACATATAGGTAACTGAAATATAGACGGTGGCATTATTTTCATATCTGCCCTTTCTCAATGTACCGTACTTTGATTCAGTTAGTGTATACAATGGCAATTCATGTTTATGTTTAAGCCCATGAAACACCCTTACTTAGTTAATGCATTTACAGCCATAGTGGCTCTGCCAGAACTTGTTTAATAAGGTACATAAAAAAAAGATTACAAAGCACTGTTTTTGTTATTTCAGGTACTGACATTGAGAACTGGGCACCCTAGTGTCACCTTAATATTAAAGGGGCATGGAAAGTAATGGGGAGGTGGAAGGGATACTTGACAGAGGGTGGGGCCTTCCATAGGCACAGGAATCAAATAGTGAGGTGGGAGGGATAACTCACAGAGGGTGGGATTATTTAAAAGTGGTACCAGCACCAGAAGAGAAGGGGAGGTGAGAGGGATACTTTGCAGAGGGTGGGATTGTCAGTTGTGTTGTAGGGGAAGGACAGGGTGCAGGCTGATTTTGATGTCGATCAGCTATTTTCTGGTCCAAATTATGCAGATCAAAGCAAAGAGTCACCCTGTGGTTCAGGCTGCTGTTTTCTATGAACTTCACAAAGTTTCCATCCAGCAAGCACCGAAGAATGTCATAATCAGTCTGGCAAATATTGGTCTGACACTAACAAGCCCACTGCAGACTGCCCAGCACTGGACTAATAGTAACCCACCACTTAAATCCACCATCATAACAGCATGTTCACTTTTTGCAATACCAGCAAAAAAACAACAAAGATATGAATAAACATTGGCAGTTTTTTAACATTTTCTCAGGGTGGGGGGGTCCACTGGACACCAGGGAAAGTGTGAAGTATATATGGAATGGTGACTGGAGGGCAGGGGGGATACTGGCCACCAAGGAGAGTGTAAAGCCAATACAGGATGGTGATTAGAGGGCGGGGGGACCACTGGACACCAGGAAAAGTGTGAAGAATATGCAGGATAGTGATTGGAGGGCAGGGCAATACTGGACACCAGGGAGATTGTGAAGCCTGTACAGGATGGAGATTGAAGGGTGGGGGGATCACTGGATACCAGTAAAAGGTTGACGAATATACAGGACCGCGATCAGGGGGGTGACCTCTGGACACCAGTAACTTACTTTAATTTAAAGGGTCCTGGGTTCAAACGATGGGAGATCCCACTAGCCACTGGGGAGCAGGTGTGCTCCCCCACTGCCAGTGTGGTTGTTTGCTGCAGTGGCTCCACCAGCCACTTGGGTTGCCTGGAGTAAGTCAGGCTTCTTCTCAGCTGTATTTGGGCTGCACAAACTGGCCTGCACTTACACTTTTGCATGGCATAAATGTACTGAACATTGTGCAGCATCTGTATTCAGGTTTCTGCCCTTCCCTTTACACACTGCATATATTATTTTGTTTTCTGCATTTGCTAACCCTGCACACAGGCACAAACCCCGAGCAATCAGAGCACAATCACTCTGCCCATCCAGCAAAGATTTGAATATCAGGCCCCTGATCTCCTGGTTCCCAAGCCAGTGCACAAACCATTAGTCCACATTGCCAATAAAACTGTGTGAACTATATAATAAGATGAATCTTTGACCACTACAAAATTTTGCGTGATGATTTTTCTAGATTATTCTTGCAAACAAAATGTTTTATCTGGCTGATAATGTTAAAATACAGGTACATTTGGAATCCAGCAACTCGGGGAACTCTTTGTAAGTCAAAATCCAGGTGTAGCTACACCCACTGGCCCTCACAGAAAGCAAGACTTTCTGATTTGTAAACATGTATGTTACCTACCATACCCTACGAAACATTCACTTAAATCACTTACAGTACTTTGCTTTTATTGTAGGCAAGATGTTAATATGATTCACACTCCTGAAAAGCTAGTAAGCAACTAATTAAATATAATGATTTTTTCTTCTGACAAAATCTAAAGCAGATCCCAGCAACTAGCTCTATTTTAGGCACTATGCAGGCTCAGTGTTTCTCTGCCCACATTACAATATAAGCAATGTAACAAAAAAAGGGCAGACTGGATGGACCATGTGGCCCCAATCTGCTGTCAGTGTCTATGTTTCTATGTAAAATAAATAACTTATTAAATATCTTGGGCAGACAGTCGTATCTTAATTCTTTCATGACTGCTGCTACCATATGATATGGATGTCCTTGCACTGGATATCAGATAACCTTGCCTTCAAAATTTATGTTTTGTTTATAGTTCCAAGATAAGAAACACATGATAAGATATGAGAAAATACGTTCTGACAAGATAGGTTCTGGTGCAGTAACAAATGCAATTGAGGTGTTATGTTTCTTCAGTTTTTTACAAAAAGCCTACAAAATAAACAAGCGTCCAGACAATAGGTCATTTGTAGGGTTTTTGTCTTATGAAACATTTATAAGTGTTTTGACAGTATCTACCGAAGGATTATTTGCAATTCATTTAGCCTCTGGCTTTGCCCTTCAGCTGCATCCACCTCATTCTAGGTGATTTATTGCCTCTAGTGTTTTAACCAATGCCTACACAGCACATTGATGACACAATATCCACATATTGTCATGTTTTTTTTTTTTTTTCAGTAAATGCAGCAGATCTCTTCTTCAATTAAAAACCAAATGTAATGTATTATATGTCAGCAGGTTACTGGTACATGTGCTTTACTATGATATGTTTTATTGTAGTTCAAATCTTTTAGGTATTCATTTTTTATATTAATGCAACCTTCTGAAATGTGTGGTAACTCATCTTCCATGCTTTATGCATGTATTATATAAACATGCATATGTAAGTAATAAGTCATGACAGGGTGTGCATTGTAGGATTTTAATTAATTCCTCAGGGGTGTAGTAAGGAACGAGGCAGAAGGCACACCCTGGAGGAGCTTATTACACATATGAAATAGCTCTAAGTAGGTTGCTTTTTGGAGAAAAATCTGATTCCACACCTAGTCATCTGATTGTAGAGATGTAATGCACAGTCTAGTGAGTTCTCTCGCCCATTGAAATATCTAGATTTTTTCTTGTCATTTCACATGTGGATATATATACACATGGATAGATAGATAGATAGATAGATAGATAGATAGATAGATAGATAGATAGATAGATAGATATACAGACCGATAGATAGATAGATATACAGTATATAGGATTTGCAGTAGAATGACTTAAAATATGCAATGTATCTTCACATGTGAGGGAGCTAGACACTAAATCATGAGTGGTGAAGCCACAAGTTAGTTATGAAAGTCCAGTTCTTTCTCAAGTCATAATGAACTGCATATTTTGTGTCAGACCATTGCTTGTTCAAATATATACACATCAGTTGTTTACTAGTCATAGTTTTGAAATCTGTTGTATGTATGAAGACTTAATTATTTCTCTTGGATTCCAACTTCTAACTTCAGTGCTGCTCATTGAAGAAAGTAAGGTTTATTAGAGTATGCCAGAGTATTAGCTGGTAAAAATCACTGGAAAAAAATATTAACAGCGCCACATTACTACAGTGTTAGAAAGCTGATCCATCAGTCAGATACTGCTAATTTTAAAATATAGAATGTAATCAGGAGGTAAACTTTTCATAAAGGGAGATATTGCTGATGGGTGATCTGAATATGCCAGATATTAACTGGAGTGCAGTTGCAGCAGTCACTTCAAAGAGTGGGGTTATTCTAGATGCCCTACAAGGGGCATGCCTTAGACAACTAGTATTGGAGCCCACTCGAGAGGGAGCAGTCTTAGACCTGGTTCTCTCAAATGGAGATGAAGAGAGGATCACAGATGTAGAAGTGGGTAGCCATCTGGGAACTAGTGACCATTGAACAGTATGGTTCACAATAAACACAACAATAGAGTCAAGCCATACAAAGGCAAAAGTACTGGACTTTAGGAGGCTGACTTTGCCAAATAAGGTGAGTGCCTAAGGAATGCACTAGCAAATGGGCAGGAAGGAGGGTGGAAGAACAATGGGGAATAATAAAACTGCCATCACAGAGGTAACAAGCCTTTGTGTAAAGCAAATTAACAAAATGAAACGATGTAGAAACCACTATGGTTCTCAAAGGAAGTGGCAGTGAAGGTTCAAGAGAAAAGAAAGCATTCAGGAAGTACAAGGAATCACAAAAGGAGCAGGACAGAGAACTGTATCAGTTAAAGCAAAAGGAAGCTGGGAAGGCAGTCAGAATATCAAAGGCCCAAACCGAGGAAAAGATAGCCAACTCAGTTAAGAAGGGGATAAAAACCTTTATAGGTACATCAGGGAGCGAAGGAAGACCAAGGGAGGGCTAATGAGGCTTAATAAAGAGGAGGGAGGGTGGGCAGAGGGTGACTGTAAAAGGCAGAGATACTAAACAAATATTTTGCTCAGTATTTACAAAGGAAGTGGGAGGTACCTAAACAAACAGTAGAAACACTCTGGATACAGAAGTTGATACCAGCCCATTACAGAAGATAGGGTTCTGAAAGAACTCTTAAAACTGAAGGTGGACAAAGCAATGGGGCTGATGGGAATCATCCCAGAATTCTAAAAGAACTAAGGGTAGAACTAGTGACACCACTGACTACCCTCTTTAACAAATCATGGGAGGATGGGGTGGTACCTGAGGACTGGAGAAGGGCAGATGTGATTCCCTTCACAAAGTGGGAGCAAGGCAGAAGCAGAAAACTACAGACCTGTTAGTTTAACCTCAGTGGTAAGGAAAATGATGGAATCACTTCTGAAGGAAAGAATTGTTGAGTATCTAGAGGCCAGAGGGGCTCAGGACCCAAGGCAGCATGGATTCACAGCGGGAAGGTCATGCCAGACAAATCTGATAGATTTCTTTGACTGGGTGACCAAAGTAGTAGATCAGGGAGGGGCTGTGGACATGGCCTACCTAGACTTTTACAAGGCATTTAAGATGGTCCCACACAAAAGATTAATATTCAAGTTAGCCAGCCTGGGAGTGGGTCCCAAGATGACAGCCTGGGTAAAGAATTGGCTGGAGAATAGGACACAGAGAGTAATAGTAAATGGAGTCCACTCTGAAGAAAGGGGGGTTAATAGTGGGTACCACAGGGTTCAGTATTAGGACTGGTCCTCTCAATGTCTTTATAAGAGACATTGCAGAGGGACTGAAGGAAAGTATGTCTCTTTGCAGATGACACAAAGATTTGCAACACAGTTGATGCACAAGGTGGGGTGGAAAGGATGAGAAGGGACTTGGCAAGGTTAGAGGAATGGCCAAATGTATGGCAGCTTAGATTCAATGCTAAGAAGTGCAAGGTAATGCACCTGGGAAACAAAAACCCAGAGGAAGAGTACACAATGTGGGGTGAGATACTAACAACAACAAAATGGAAAGGGACCTGGGGTAGTCATATCAGATGACCTAAAGGTGGGCAAGCAATGTGAGAGGGCAGCAAGGAGGCTGGAGGGATACTGGGATGCATAGGGAGAGCATCACCAGTAGAAAACAGGAATATTATCCTCTGTACAGACAGTTGGTGAGACCCCATCTGGAGTACTGCGTACAGTTCTGGAGACCCAATCTCCGCAAGGACATAGACAGGATGGAGGCTGTCCAGAGGAGGGCAACTAAAAGGGTGCAGGGTCTGCACTGGAAGACATATGAAGAAAGACTTAAGGAGTTGAATATGTATAGCCTCGAGGAAAGGAGGGAGAGGGGGGACATGATAGAAACTTTCAAGTATCTCAAGGGAATCAACAAAATCCATTAGGGTAGCATCTTTCAAAAAAAGAGGTGTGCAAGAACAAGGGGGCACAATTTGAAGATAGAAGGGGGGCGGCTCAGAGGTAATTTAATGAAGTATTTTTTCACAGAGAGGGTTATGGATGCATGGAACGGCCTTCCAGAGGAGGTTGTGGAGTCAAAAACAGTAGTGGAATTTAAGCATGCATGGGACAGTCATAAGGCAATTCTAGGGGGTGGGGGTAGGAAGAAGTAGGCTGCTGGTTAACTAGGATCTGCAGCTTATCCATTAGGTAGTGAAATGGGCAGACTGGGTGGGCCAAGCGGTCCTTATCTGCCATCAAAATCTATGTTTCTATTTTTCTATATCAGTAGAAGCAAGTACATTAGAAACAGAGGCCCACATATTCAGAATAGATGCGCAGCACATCTCCTGAGTTACGAGGGCCATCGGGGGCGTGACAATATTCAAAAGCGCCCGATGCACCCAACAAATCAGACTGCACTGCAGCACACAAGATTGTAATGTGCCAATGAAAATGAGGGGTCCCTTGTGCATATTCCACACATTACAATATTGAACCCCTCCCCCCCCCGAGGCGTAACTATGGCCAGCTGCGTCAGAGCATAGTTATGCTTTTGAAATGCTACTTTAACCATGAGTGGGGAAAGCTGGTGCCCCATACATAGTCAAGGGCCTGTTACAGCCTCCCCCTTCTCCAAGCCCCAAACACTGTTGCAAATGTAGCATGTAGCTCTGATCCGAGTTACCATTGTGCAGGGACCTCCTGCCCTGGCTTCAATCTATTTAAAAAAATTAAAAAATAGACCAATCCCCTTTTCTGTAGTGTAGTGTCCTCCCTCCCTGACCCTGGACATTGTAATAAACTACAAAACGACCCGATCCCCTTTTCCATCGTGCAGTGTCCCCCCCAGCCCCAATCCCTGTAATAAAATAAAAGAAAACCTGATCCCTTTTCCATAGTGTGGACCCCCTCCCAGGCCCCGATCCCTGTAATAAAAAAAAACCCAATTCTCCTTTCCATAGTGTGGGACCCCCCTCCCAGACCCGATCACTGTAATAAGATACAAAAAAGCAGTCCTTTTTCTGCAGTGTATTGTCCCCCGACCCAATACCTGTAACAGAAAACAAACTGATACCCATTTCCAGAAGTGTAGTGTCCCCTCACCACCCTCATCAGTAGGCAGTGCCCCACCACCCTCCACTCCCCATCCTGCTCTGTGCCAGTGACTGGCACATCCTTCCTCATACTTCCAAGGCCAGCCACCAACTGATCGGTACCCAAGTGCATACAGTACATAGTACGCTTATTGGTTGTCAACAACCAGTGAGTGCAAACTGTGTACTGTATGTGCTCAGTTGGCGGCTGACTGTGGCTGGGTGACGAAGGCTGTGCCAGTTGCCAGGACTGGTTGGGATGGGGGGGTGCTGGTTGGTGGGGTACTGCCTACCGGGATGGGGGTTGGGAGGACACTACACTATGGAATCGGGTATCAGTTTGTTTTTCTCTCTTAGGAATTGCGTCCAAGTAGGAGGGACACTACACTATGGAAAAGGGGATCAGGTTTTATTTTATTTTATTACATGGACTGGGTCCAGGGAGGGGGTTTCCTATACTACAGAAATGGGAATCAGGTTTTCTTTTATTTTATTACAGGGACTGGGGTTGGGGAGGGGGGAGTCCCTACACTATGGAACAGGGGATCTGGTTTTCTTTTCTTTTATTATAGGGATCAGGGCCAGGGAAGGGGGACACTACACTATGGAAAAGGGGATTGAGTTGTTTTGTAGTTTATTACACTGGTTGAGGCAGGGGAGAGGGGGACACTACACTATGGAAAAAGGGGGATCTGATCACCTATTTTCATTTCAATAGGGATCGGGGCTGGGGCAGAGGGATGACAATATTTTTACAGTGATCAGGGCTTGGGGAGGGGAGATGACAATGTATTTCAGGTGATCGAGGCTTGGGGGTTTCAGGGCTGCACCTGTGCATTCAGCTTGGTGCACCCATGCAAATGAGCCAGTAATTGGCATGCATGAGGCCCAATTGTGACATGCAGGCCCAATGAACTCATTTGCATGTCTGAGCTGAATATCACCCATGAGGGACACAGCCCATCCAGGTATGTACCACGCATTCCCCTATAGGTGATATTCGACTCTGCACCCAGGATGTGTCGCACCATACATGGCAGTCGCTTATTATGCACCACACATTCAGGGTCCGATATTCAAACAGAATGTGAATTCTGTTCCCATCACACATTCTGTTTGAATATCGTAACAGAGCCGGCCAGCGCATTTTTTTTGCTCAATGCACTGTTATGCACACGCATCCAGCTGGCTCCGAATATGTCCCCCAGAGATTATATCATTGCTGTGTACAATGCCATTAATAATCTTTTCTGCCCAGTAAGCATAGAATACTATAACAATTATAATCATGCTCTGAATAAAGTAAATGTTCAACAATATATGAAACATTTAACTTACACATGTTCTTCGTAATTTGGTCTATCCATTTTTTTCCTAAAATAGTTATGTGTTGGGCACTATAGGATGAAATGCACATACATTTTGGAAAGTTTAAATTGCAACCACATTTACATTTGTCACATAATTACCACGATTCTGCACTTGGCTATTGTGATGTCATCAGTATATTGAAAGCTGTTCTCTGATTTGTTCATTAAGCACTGCAACATAGCCAACAGGGAAAGATATTATCTGTAACATACCCAACTCACAAGATATATTAACATCTTGTAAATCATGTGTAATATAACCTTTTTTATCTTGCCAATTTTATCTCCAGAAATGCTGTGCAGTATGTATGCATGTATATATGCCTGTCTGTGTGTGTGTGTGTGTGTGTGTGTATATTTATAACATGGGTTCCTAAAATACAGCCTTCTGATTTGTCCAAACAGGTCACCCTCACCATTGCATGTTCTCAGGACTTTATTTTACTATTTATTTTGGTAAGCCTCTAACATAACATTACGCATGTTATAAGAGGATTAACCCACTCCAGGATATGGGTTTACTGAGCATTAATCCATGCCTGGGTGATTGAAGTCACTCAGCTTTGCCTCGTGACTCCAACCCCACCTCCTGGCATGGATTAATGCTCAGTAAACTCATACCCTGGCATGCATTAATCCCTATATATGGGACACATGATGGGCAGAAGTGGAATATGGCAAATATCTTCATGAGCGAACAGGGACCTCTGGATACTCAAGAGTGGCAGAGTGTAGTGAAGCCACTAGTGCTAGTATCCAGAGGCCACTGTTCATGAATGGAGATATTTGCCATATTCCATGACTGCAAATCATGTGTGTGATTTATACAATGGGGGCCAGAACTGTGGCATTTTGTCTTGCTTTTTCTGAGTGCTTTTTTTGTGTGGCTCAGAGTATGTCTGCTTTTTAGCTTGTGCAGTTGTTTTTTTGAATGAGGAGTTCTTTGGTATGAATGGGATGTTTCTGTCTTATGTGATTGATTGGTTGTCTTGTTTGTATTGCTGTTCGCGGGGGGTGGATGTGGCAGCAGTCATGGAAACGTGGGCCAACAAAAACCATGACTGCTTAGGCTTATGCTTAGGAAGGATAGAAAGGAGGGAAGAGGGGGTGGAGTGGCTATGTTCATTAGAGGTGACAGAAATGGCTAGGGTAGAAGAGGCAGAGGGAAATGTGGAGGCCTTATGGGTCACCTTACGAATCCCGGCTGGAGGTAAGGTCAAGCTGGGTGAAGTATACAGGCCCCCTGGGATGGGTGATGTTCTGGAGGATGGTTTGCTAGACAACATCATTGCCCAGTGTGGACCAAAAGGGGAGGGGGGAATGGTGTTGATGGGGGACCTTAATATGCCAGGTACAAACTGGGGAACCATGTCCACTAAGGTGGCCAAGGAGCAGAGGCTGCTGGACAGCTTCCAGTATGTGTTCTTAACACAGCACGTGATGGAGCCCACAAGGGAGGGGCATGTCCTGGACATGGTTCTGGTGGATGGGGATCTGGTAAGGGACCTGATTGTAGAGGATCTCCTGATTGGGAGCGACCACAATACTGTCTGATTTCAAATAAGCATGGAGGGAGAGGAGGAGAGATCTAGGACACTGGCAGTGGACTTCAGGGGGCAGACTTTGTGGGCACGGGAAATATTCTCAAGGATCACTTGAAGGGGATTACATCAATGACAAATGTGGAAAAGAGATGGGCGGTCATATAACGGGGACTTCATGAGGCAGTCAGGACCTGCGCTATGGTGAAACATAAGGAAGCAAGGTCACATAAACCATGCTGGTGGTCCAGTGAGGTTCAGGTAATGGTCAGAGAAAAGAAGGCTGCCTACAAAAATACAAAACAACAAGAGGGGATAGGGAAAAGGAAATGTACCATCTTGCATCTAGAAAAGTCACCCTGATGATACGGGGGGCAAAGTCCAGTAAAAAGCAGTGGCTGGCACAGGGGATACAAGGAGGGGAAAAGGGGTTCTTCTGGTACATTTGGGAGCAGAGAAAAACTAAGGGCCATCTCGGCAGATTGAGATCAGAAGGAGGGTGGGTGGAAGAGGTGAGGGACCAAGCAGAGGTATTAAACGAGTACGTCACCTCTGTGTTCACTAGGGAGGGGGATGGGATAGCTACAAAGCAAGGCACGATGGGGATAGTAGAGGTAGTGAGTTGGATCAGGGGAGCAACAGAAATGGAGCAAGAGGGAGGGAGAGGTACCCCAGGGGTGTCACATCAGGATAAGGATAAGGATAAAAAGGCCAGTATGGTAGAGGGGACGGATGATGCTATCTCCACCGAAAGGGTGTGGTTAGCCCTTAAGGCCCTAAAGAAAGATAAATCTCCCTGGTCAGATGGCATTCATCTGAGAGTACTATGAGAATTGGCAGCCATACTGGCTGCATTCCTGGCTGAGCTGTTCAACAGGTTGCTTGAGACAGGGAGAGTACCTAGGGATTGGCAAGAGGCACAAGTGGTGCCAATCCATAAATGGGGGTTGAGGGAAGTACCAGGAAACTATAGACCCATCAGTCTGACCTCGGTAGTGGGAAAATTAATGGAAAGTATACAAAAGAACGATTGGGGGTGTACTTGGAGGAAGTGGGAGGTCTGGATAGTCGGCAACATGGGTTTGTGCCAGGTATATCATGTCAAACCAATCTTGTGGCATTCTACGAATGGGTAACATCAGAAATGGACAGGAGAAAGCCTGTGGATGTATTATTCTTGGACTTCAGCAAGGTGTTTGACTCTGTCCCCCACAATGGTCTAGTGTAGAAACTGATGGGGTTGGGAGTAGGCCCTTTGATGGTCAGATGGATTGAAAACAGGCTAGCTGGATGCACTCAGAAAGTAGTGGTCGTGGGGCGCTGTCGAACCCTAGAGAGGTCAGCAGTGGGATACCGGAGGGCTCGGTTCTGGGTCCAATCCTGTTAAATGAATACATATTGGACATCAGGGAGGGTATAGGGTGTGAAATGAGTCTCTTTGCTGACGACTCCAAGATGGGAGCAGTAGTTGAGGGGGAAGAGGGGAGGTTGGCCCTGCAAGGGGACCTGGACACCCTGGAAAGTTGGACACACACATAGAAATTAAATTTCAATATCTCCAAGTGCAAGGTGTTACATCTTGGGCGGGGAAACCCTAAACACAGATACACCCTGGGAGGGGAAGCGCTGGAGGCTTCAACAGGGGAAAAAGACCTAGGGGTCATGGTGGATGCATGGATGAATAATTCTGAGCAGTGCAGGAGAGTGGCTAGCAAGGCAAACAGGATGTTGGGATGCATCGTAAGGGGGATCACCTCTAGGAGCAGAGAAGTGATTCTGCCGCTGTACAATGGACTGGTTAGATCACACCTCGAGTACTGTGTACAGTACTGGAGACCACACTTGAAGAGGGACATACAGCTCCTGGAGAGGGTACAGAGGAGGGTAACTAAGATGATACGAGGACTAGGGGATTTGACATATGAGGACAGACTTGAGGAGCTCTGCCTGTTTTCATTGGAGGAGAGGAGAGATGGGGGGACATGATTGAGATCTTCAAGTACCTCAAGGGAATAAATATGGTAAACAAGGAGGGGTCTTTAGACTAAAGCAGGGAGGTATCACCAGAGGGCATGGTTTGAAGTTGGAAGGTGGAAGGGTGAGGGGGGGAAGAGGAGGAGGTTTTTCACTGAGAGGGTGGTGGACCCTTAGAATTAGCTGCCTGGTGAGCTGGATCAGAGATCCACAGTGGCGGGCTTCAAGAGAGGGTAGGACAGACACAGAAAGGGGATGTATCAGATGATGGCCTGTCCCAGTGGGGTGGGGATGGATGATAGGGGTTTCTGGAACACGGGGTCGGTACCCAACTAGGGATCTGAGGTTTGAGGAGACTCGATAGACCATAAGGCCTAGTCTGCTGGCAATTAATATGTTAGTATTTCGTAATTGGTGATTTGCTTTCTGTGTGGGATATGATTGGCTGTTGCTTCTTAGTGGGTGGGACTTCGACTTGGCATTCGGGAAGAGAAGCTGCGAGAAAAGAAGATTATTTTCATTTTTTACATGTGTGCTTTAGTGTTTTAGCTCTTTTATTTGCTTCATTTTACCTGCTGTGTAGTGCTTGATAGGGTGATTTAACAATTATTTGACTGTCCATTCTGGTTTGTTTAAGCTAAGCTCGGTGTTAGTTTCACTTGTTACTTTCAGTTTTGGTAGAATGCTGCATTTCTTTGGAAAAAATTTAATTGTTAATATTTGGAAAAATATTTCTTTCTGTAGGGGTTTGGAAGCTTTGATACTCGTTTTGAGATATTTGTGCTACTGTGTTACAATTTCTTGCATTGCTCTGAGTTAGAGCTCAATTATATTTCTCAGACAAGGTTTTGTCGATGCTTCTCAACCTTAAAAAAAGTAGATTGGTCTCTCAGGTACACCGCAGTTTTAGAAGTGCTACGTAACTACAGTGATAATATCATGAGGTGATGTATGCACAGTGCGTATGAATGTTAGATATTATCACTGTGGTTACATCACCTACCATTTACTCAACAGGAGTGAGAATACAGAGATTTATCTAAGAGAATTTGCTCTCCCCCCTATTGTGTGTGTATATATATTTATGCAATAGGGTGGACGTATATTCAGTGTGATAAATGCGTTTATCTGAGTCACTGTATGTACAAATAAATTTATGCATACAGTGACCATTTATACATACAGTGCTGGACTACTTTCTAAACCCCAACCTTATAAACAAAAGGTGAACCGGTTTCACACCACCTGGAAGACATCAACACAGCCACCCAGCCAGCCAACCACCAAGCCAGCTCCCCCCAAACCAAACTATAACTAAGTACAAACACCCAAACTGCAGTAAAATGTTTGTAGTTTCTTTTTTTAAAACTTGCCTCACATCTTTACAGCACCTTTGTCTTCCTATGTTCACAAAAGTTGCTGCCTCCTGATTCTGCACCTGCCGACTGCCCGATCCCACTTACTCCATTAAAACTGTTCTTTGTCCCTCGTTCAACTCACCTCCACCACAGTCCACGATCTGCTCCACCATTCCAGAAATCATGAAGGAAAAACACCACCACTGGATATACATTTCAAATAATCTACGGCTTTCTCCTGACTGTGGCCAAAATCATAAACCGCGATGACGAAGTGGTACAAACCATGCGGCAGCTTCTACTTCCGACTCAAATTAAAAAAAAACTTAACTACCTCAGCCTCTGACTTCAACAAATACAAAAATACCACACCAAATTAAACTCAGCCACACCACAGCTCTCACTCAACGCGCTACCGTATCCTCGCTAAAGAAAAAACTGCCATCATTTAAAAAAAATCATCAGCTCACCCACACACAAAATCATGGCCAATGAAATTGCATGCTGCAAATGTACTCACATGTCAATCACTCTTTGCTGCACAGTGATAAAAGGCAGAGTACAAAAAATCTCCTATATGTCACACACAAAAAACTAAACAAAATACAAAAACAAAATAAAAACTTTGAACAAACAACTATAACCATATTGCATAAATGGAATATGCAAAGGGAAACTCATTAAATAAATGATTTATGTGCACTTGAGCAGATTAACCTCTGACACCTCACTCGTGACTTACGCCACTCGTGAGGTTACCTGAGGTCAAACTGCTCTTGTGCACATAAATCATTTATTTAACGTGTACCCATTGCATATCCTATATATATATATATATATATATATATATACATATATATTTTTTTTTTTATATAGAGGCAGAGAGAGAATACATGATGACATGATGGCAAAGTATGGTATATATGAAAATAATACCATCAAGGGGGCCAGATAAGCCATAAAGCCATGAACACAAAATGCAAGTGGTCTTCCAGCCCCAAGATGGTATTATTTCATGAGTATGCCAGACTTTGCTTTTTTTTATTTTGTATAATGCATTAGTATGAGAACAGTGGGACATTCTTGACATATATTGCCACAGATGGAGGTGGGCTGCCTGCTTGTGTGCCAATAGTGAGCCGGCAATGTCTCTCTACATCTTTCTGTCTCTCTCTCTCTCTCTCTCTCTCTCACACATATCTATCTGTCTGTCTGGCTGTCTGTCTAGCTGTCTATCTATCTATCTATCTATCTATCTATCTATCTATCTATCTATCTATCTATCTATCTATCTCGGTCTTGCTCTCTCTCTAACTGTCTTCCTATAATCTTTTTATTCCCTAACATCTCTCCCCCAGCTCAGCCAGCTATTCCCTAAGATAACTTGAACTAACTTTCAAAGAGGACCGGGGTGCCCACTCTGGTACTGCTTGGTCATCACCCTCCCCGGCTTGCCTGCCCCCTTCCCAATGTTTGACTTTTTTTAACATATAGATTAACTGGACTGGGCTGTCCCCCCTGGTAATGATTTACTGTAACCCCCCTCAAGGTTGACACCCCCAAAAAACATAGGTGATGGCACTGGGGTGCCACCCCTGATCTGCTGAACAGGATCCTAAAACTGGGTTGCCCATTCCCTTCTGTTACATAGCTGCCCTTGCTAAATAAGTAAACCATGTCTTGTTGATCTTTATTTCAGTAAGTATTAAATCTGTAAAAAGGAAATTGTCCATCAGTGATCTACCCCCAGTACTCCACCCACCTCACCCCGAACTCCCACTCAACACTCACCACTCACCACCCCACACCCCCCCAAACATCCTCTCTCTTCTGAATATCTCTCAGGTACTTCATTTTTTGGCATTCTTTTATTTGCTAAAGTGCTGTATGTTACGGTGTCTGTAGTTCCTCCAGGAAGAAGTACTATCAAGAAATGGCCGGAGTAAATAATGCTGGAGGGGGTTCGAGTTACGTCCTGAATGCATCAAGGAGTTTTGCAGAGACTCTGTTTGAATCCAGAGATGGTGTCAGTCCCATGCTGGCAACTGCTGGCTCATTTACAGATCAACAGAATATTCCTGAGGTGAAGCTTATTTTCAAAAACCTTTAGAGACTTGTCATGTGAAGCCATTGAATGTATTGGCACAAGGTCACATTAGAGGCATAATTAGAAGTGAAGAAAATTCCATGAGTACTTCACATAACCAATAGGCCTCCATATGGTACTGAGGATTATGATTTTATGGCTCTTTGTAGAGTGAATATAGATGAAGCAGCATTTAAAGACATCAATTTAATTTTAATAGAGCTGGTCCAGTATGTGAATCATTGACTAAAGAGATTTCTGAGACAGAATCAAGTCTCAAACAACGTGCATCAAGAGAGTAATTTGAAAAATACTATGTTATTATTTGACACAATTACAAGATATGATTTACAGCTGCAAAAAGCAAATAAGAAGAAGTTTATTAAAGATGACAGCGATTACAAATTTAATCGGGTTTATGATTGGTCAGTCAAAAAAAAACTGGACCAGAGAAACTGAAAACAATTTTAAAAACAGACACTGTGGAGAATCCAACTGTTATGTGAATAGGGATGGACCAAGATTAGACTACATAACAGGTCCATCTGATACTGACAATTCTGATACTTTTTAAGAAATGGAGGAAGAGGAGGAACCACCTGCCAGATGGCACCTGCAGAAAATGAGGTTTCAGGAATCTTACTTGCAACAACACAGAAAAGGAAGAGGACGGAGGTGGTGGTGTGGAAGAAACAAAAGGTGAAGATATTAATACAACAATCACTATGTAATGTGGCATGACCCTCTCAAGAAATGGACTTACCTCCAGTAGTTAATGTATCAGACTGTATGTTGTCAGAATGTGAGATATCTGCACTCTGTAAGGGTTTATCATTCATTCCAACAGCTAATATAAACTTCTTTAATACTGTTGTTGTTGTCTGCATACACACAAGAAACCTGACCTTTCAGTGTATAGTATTTATCCACAAAATGACTTTGACAATGACGGGCTTGCAGTGGGGAATACTGTAGGAGGGGCTGCCCCATATAGGGCTCACTATGAATATTGTCTAATTCTGAATCCAGTTGTTTCAATGTTTGTGAAGAAATGTGAAATGGATTTAGAGGATTTAAGAACTAAACAGGCACATGTATCCCCCAATTGTTCATTTGAGGAAAGACAGGCAAGCACGAATCTAGCTGATATATAACCAAATTGTTATCAGAGTGGCTGATAAAGGGGACACTGTTGTAGTTATGAATATAGGAGGCTATGAGGGGGAGATTCAGAAACAATTGGAGGATACATCATTTTATGAGAAATTAGGTACTAATTATACCTGGCAATACAAGGAGGAAGTGGACACGATTTTAAATGTGGACTTTTTAAAGGGGTATTTACCCAACCACACATATAAAGCATTAACAGTAGCATATCCAATTGTGCCAGTTATCTATATCCTCCCTAAACTGTGTAAGAATGCACAGATTCCCCCCTAGTAGACCTATTATATCAGGGAAGGGTTGGCTTACTGAGCCACTGTCCATGTTTGTAGATAGTTTTCTGTAACCCTTTGTAAAATCAGTTTGCTCCTATATCAGAGACTTGATGGAAGTAATTAATGTGGTTGAAAATGTGGACTTTAAAAGTGCCTGGTTACTCACAACACAGGATATACTGTAGATTTGCTATATGTAGTTATTCTGCATAAAGAGGGACTTGTTGCCATGCAGTTTTTCTTAAATAAGTGAACCGAAGAAGAATTGGTCTGTGTGCCCACTTGGTACTTAATAGAGTTGGCCCATATGGTATTGACCAAAAACATATTCCTTTTGCAGAATGTGTATTATAGACAGATCAGGGAGATAGTGCTGGGGGCCATGATGGCCCCCAGTTATGCTGGTTTGTCTGTTGCAAAATAGGATGAGGGTCCGTATAGCACCACCTCAAATCTTTTTTTCTAATATTTGGATTTGTGGCGGTGCTATGCAGATGACGTGCTGATCATACGGAAAAGGCAAGGCAGATCAGTTCTCTGAGTTTGTGTTGTGGCTCGAGAGTATGAACAGTTTGAAATGTGAGTTTTGATCTGTCAGGAAGAAATAATGTTTCTTGACTTAAAATTTTATAGAAACACAGATGGGGAATTGTGCACAACACTTTCAGAAATAAACTGACTGCAACAGCCTTCTATTGTTTAATAGCTACCACCCCCCTGCACAAGATGTACAATATTCCAATGGGCCAAATGATTAGAACTAAAGGAATTGCACAGAGGAACACAAATTTCAAGTTAAACAAGCTGGGCAGACTTACAGATTCAAACAAAGGGGCTACAGTATTAGATCCATCTCTGATGCTGTGAACTTAGTGTCTAACATGGACTGAACACAAACATTAGATAAGAATTAAAAATGATTTTAAACAGTGCCTTTTCGTGAAAACTTTCTCTGTTAGATCTGAGGAAGTCAGAAATATTATACAGTCAAATTGGAATTTGTTGAGACTGGAGCCTAAGTTGCAGCACGTAGTGAATGCAGGACCATCGATAGTCTTCAGGAGACCTAGAAATATTAAGGATTTTGTTTCCCCTAGTATGCTACCAGAAAAGAATAGTGGTACACGTACATGGTTACCCCCAACCAAGGCATCTTTAAATCTTGCAAATGTATATGTTGTAAGTACCTGGTACAATGCAAGGCATTTGCAAACCTTGAACAAGGGCCAGATGATGTATGGTACACATTTTATTATGTGTAGCACAGAGGAGGTTGTATACTTATTGAATTGCAGCTGTGGCCACTATTATCTGGGTAGGACCACAATGCAATTTAAAACCAGGATAGGAGAGCATGTCTGTGCTTTGCAACATAATAATGACATCTTTCTCATTGTAAAGCATGTTAACAATAATAGACATATAATTAATGGCTCACTTTTTTCCCATAGGGATATCGTGACATCATTTGCCATAATAAAGGAGTGTTTATTATGGCAAACATGTACATGGTTTCCCTCACTCTACGCATGTGTTTGCCTTAGATCTTTGCTTCCCCACTGCTGTACTCTTCTTGCTGACCACTAAGCAACACTGATCCACACAGGGATCTGCCCCTTGGACTTGACAGTAAGTTTTTAAAATAAAACATGGTACTAGAGCAACTTTTTTCAGCTGTCCCACCAAAAAAAAACTTAAAATAAAGAAACGCGACTGCAGACTGAGCGCTGTAAGCTAACTGGACTGTGCTGCACAGCAACTTTCTATTTTGTATAATTGCTGAGGCAAAAAAAGGGAAACCCAGTAATTATATAAAATAAAATATGGGGTGATGTGTATAAATTCAAAGTTTACACACACCCTTGTGGTTAAATACTTTTCATAAACTCCTCGAGCTTCACTCTTGGGGTTTATGTAACATCTAACCCCTCGGGTGTGTGTAAACTTCTTGTTACACACACCAACTCATACTTTATCCTATATGTAACAGATTACATATCATTTACTGGCATTCAGAAAGTTGCTATAGGTCCTAAGGGAGGAGACTTAAAAAAAAAGGATAGGCCAACGAGAATGTCTCTGGATATATGTCTTGAAAGTCAGATGCAATAAGGGGCTGAATGAATCATGTGATTTGTCTGCATGTCTGTGTAAGCTGTAAACATTGCAATCCATCTTAAAAAAAAGTAGATCTTGTAATCTGTATAATTATGAAGGAAATAGCTGGAAGCTCCAGATTGGATGTAACTATAATTAGTCTCTGAATTTCAAACTGATTTAGTGAATGTGCCTGGTGATAGTCCCATGTATTTTATTTTGTGATTTTAAAGTTTGCATGCATGATATTTAATTACATTGATTGATGGGTAGCACTATTTATTGCACTAAATGAACTTTGTCTTTACACACTGATGAAGAAGGGGGTTGCACTTGTGAAACGTTAGTGTTTTTACTCCTTACCTCTGATTAAAGTGGTTGTACCATGTCTAGATATGCTGTACATTTTCTGAAATAAAATGGTTGTTTGATATCAGCAAACCATTTAGTGGATTTTTTGCCTTGTGGTGGGTGCTACAAATTTTTTTCCTTTTAGCCCACTGCTATGGATAATGTCCTATGCTGCATGTATAAGAGGGACATAAAGGCCAACACAGGGACAGTATCTGACACAATGGTGCCTGTGAGTGCTGGTTGTGTCGTATAAGTGCATGTGGCATTAACATGGTTCCCCCATGAAACATGCTTGCATAGAGCACACATGTCCATGTCCAGCAATGTGTATGTTGTCAGTTGAACTCTGTGCCTCTAGCACATAGGTTTATGCGGACAGACAGTGTGACAGTGATGCACACTGTTGGGACACACCTGACAGCTGTGGCAGGGTATTTTTTGAAAGCAGTATCCTTGGTTAGGTAACACACCTTGTTATAATATATTTTCTGCTGCACTTCTGGCAACCCATGTTTAGAGATGTGCGAAACTGTGGAATTTCGTTACATGAAATATTTCACAAAACTCACGGAATGGCGAAATTGTGCATTTTGTGGCACAATTTAGCATTCCATGGGTGAAATTTCGCAACTTCGCACCCCACAATAAATTTTGCAGAATGGCAGAATTTCACAAAATGTTTCACATAGTGAAATTTCAAATTGTGTGGCAATTTTGCCAACGAAATATAATTTTACAACATCTTTACCCATGTTCCTGAACCGTGATGTACCCCCCCACTCCATCAACAGGTTTTATTATGTGTATGTCATGCAGATCACCTCCCTGTGCCTGTGGATGCTGTTTCCTGTGAAAACATTTTTCTCTTGCAGTGTCCTGGTTGCAGTTCCAGTGTGCTGTGTGTGGGGGGAGGGGCTCTGGTCCCCTTTAAATAGTAAGGGCAATTTACCCATGTAAATGTATGCATATCTGACTATAATGACATGTTAATGCATTACCAAAGTAGAATCTTGCGTGGCTGTGCTCAAGACCCCCTTTCCTTATGAAGGGGAGAAAGATTAAGGTGCTAAAGTAACAGTGTAGAAAAGATCCTGAACAGTGTTCCTCATGGAGCAATTTTACCAGCACTCAAAAAAGTTTCAACATTCATTTTTTTATTGGCTGTAACGTTTAATTTGATCTTAAATCAGCAGTAAAAAAATAGCAGCTTCAGCTTTAAGCTCTTATAAAAGAGCCCTTTAATTGCTACAAAATGTTCCTGTTCTTTTATATAGATTTTATCTCGGTTTGTATATAGCACTTTTTGTCACATGTTGAAAGGCAGCTGTACTTCTTTGGTTCAAGCAGCTATTGTTTTTTCACCCAGCTCAGTAATGGGGACTGTCAGTTTGTATATACTACATCAGTGAAGGCTGCAGTCCCCTGCACCAAATAAGCAGCCTCTTTCCAAGTATTTTAGCTAGTTGTGTGTGAAGTGGGCTTAATCCGCTCTGCGAAGCATTTCACGGAGCAAAGGCGGATTCGCGGAGTGCTCCGCAACACGAAGTGGAGTGCTTCGTGTTATAATGGGGAACGCGAAGTTCATTACAAACATTGACTTTGCATTGCTCCGCCTTCCCTGGTCACTACTCTTTCAATTTTAAGGTGAAGTGCTTTGGTGGCAGTTCACTTCACCTCACTTCGCCTTGCTTTTGAGCTGCAAAAGGTGGATTTTGCACTGATTCATGGGATTTCAGGTCACATGGGCTCTATATTGATCTGCACAGCCTCAGTTTGGAGTAGTATGAGTAGGAAGGAATAGGAGACAGTATGCTCTGATAGCTGTCTGTAGGAATCTTGTAAAAGCTGTTCAAAAACCATTTTTGCTTTTTTGGGGGGGATCCAACTTTAGTTCATCGACTGTAGGAAACCCTCCTGTGCTCATATCATTGAGCGTTATTGTTTGTGTGTGGATTTTGAATGTTAATTTACAACATTGAGTGTGTGTGGTGAAAGACAATGAAAGTGTGCTGTGGGGGAGAGGTGTATCTGTGGTGTAGGTAGATTTAAGTTGGAGAACTAGTGATTTCTTTGTTTTTTGGTTATATTTTTTGTTATATAACTGACTGTGTTAATGTACACATAGTAATATTGTCAGTTATAGTACAAATTGTCTTGCTGTTTGTTGTGTGTATGTGGTGCAGCATTTCATAAGGTCAGGTTGTATAAATTAGAAATTTTATATTACATAGCATTTGCATCGCATTCCTCATTCAGCATTGTACACAAACTGTTCTGTGTTGTGTGTGCAGTGTTGCATACATCAAATATAATGCACCTTTTAAAATTTGTGGCACAGACTAGTTTAAGTGCAACTAAACGCAGCAGTGTGAACCTGCTATCCACTGCAGCTGCCTGATTTTGTACTGTGATCGTGTTCGTTGTTGTTAGTTTTGCTGTTTGCATTGTAGTGCTGTAAAAATCAGCACTGTCTGTATTCAGTGCCCCCCAACCCCACCTTCAAAAGTTTTTTTCACCAGACTGGATTGTTTTTGTGAACCCATCAGCATCACTGGTTACTGAAGTTGTTTTATTTCTATGACAGTCTCAGAGTAGTCTCTTATCTGTTGCTGAAGCCACAGCTATTTATTTTGCTTCACATCCAGCCAGCATCCCTCCAGTCAGAAAGTGAACATATCAAAAAATCTGAATTTGGTAATAATATTTGTGGTTGATCTCCCAAAATGCCTGCAAAGAGACGTGTGAGCAAAGCTGTTTCTGGCCATGGCAATGTTGGCAGTAAGATGGTCTGTGGGTGTGGTAGTAGTACGCGGATGCAGAAGTGCATTGCTGATGTGAGGAAAGGTATTTCTCCTGCAATGTTTTTTACAGCAGAATCAGTAGCTTCACTCATAGTTGGAGGAGATGATGTTTTCCCAGCCGGTGGTGTTAGTGTTACTGGTGGTGGAGGTAGTATTAGCATTGTTGCATCAAGTTCTAATTCCAACCAGTGTATCATATCCAAACATATTGAGTCTGAAGCAGTGCAAGTCACTGGCAGTGTAGATGATGTCACACTTCTCAGTAACATCCCAGTATCTGAACCTGAGGATTCTGATGATCATGTCAACAATAGCATACAATGTGATATTCCGTCTACTGTGGTACTTAACGTCACTCATTTTCCATGCAGTGATTTACAGTGTGGTGAAAAAATATCAGTTGGTGGTGTAGATGCTGATGATGAATGTGATGATGATGATGTTGCTGTTGTTGCAACATGCAGTCCACATGCTAGCATCCAAGCAGAAAATGTGGATGTGTGTGAGAGTGACGGTGATGAATATGATGATGATGTAATTGACCCCAGTTGGAAACCAGAGAAAAAGAAATTAAAAGTGGCTGTGTTTGATTCTGTTTGCAGGAATCACCCCCCCTGTAAAAAGTTGTGATATACCGGTTTTAGTTGATGATGATGATGATGATGACCCAGTAATCAATATGATAGGTAGTCATGGTGTCCATTTGCAGTCCAGGTGTGCAGTGCCCAAATCATCACGTGCCCCCCCCACTTCAGTGCTTAAAACAACAGACTTAAATAAGCCACATCATCATGGACATGTTAAAAGCAGAGCATCAAACTCCCTTGTTTGGGATTTTTTTGTTCAAGATGCAAATGATGATTCAGTTGCAATCTGCCAGGTTTGCCATGTGCATGTGAGTCGAGGTAAAAAGGGGAGCCATCTTGGGACAGGAGGACAGCATACGCATCTTAAGAATAGGCACTTGGCTCTGTGGACCCAGCACAAGCTGGCAGCTAATACCACAGTGGGGCTTTCACCTGTGTCACCGGCAACCATAGCCAGCATGTTATCCCCTTCCATGACTGTTAAGCCCAGTAGGAAATTAAACGTGTGCAGTAGTGCGGCAATAAGAGCAGAGGATTACTACAGGCATGATGAGGTGGAGGACCATAATAACTTTGAAATGTTGTCCAGTGCTGGTGAGAGTAGCAGTTTTTGTGGTGGTGGTGGTGGTGGTGAATGCAGTATGTCTAGAGCAAGTGGTACATCAACCCCGGTTGGCAAATCTGGCAAAATAACATCATTTCTGGGTTTGTCATCATCACCTGTTCAACTGTCTTCATCAAATGTCCACACTCCACCCCCTGCTAATGCCATTCATCACAGAGCACAACCATTTGTGATCAACAACACACCACGTGTAAAATGTTTAAGTCAGCCCATGTCGCAGAGTGTTTTTGCGCATAAGCTGAAGTACCCCCAAAATCATATAGTGTCAAGTGAACTTAATGCTGCTGTAGCGGAAATGGTTGCAATTGGTCTTTTGCCCTTCTCCTTTGTGGAGAATTCTGGGTTCCGGCGGTTTGCTGCATGTGCCTGTCCTAAATGGAAAGTCCCATCCAGGACATACTTTTCTACCTGTGCTGTTCCTGAGTTGTTCCACACTGTGTCCAACTCAATAAGTCATGCCCTTCAACATTCCTCTTCTCCATTCATCTATTTACCGTGTTTCACCATTTTATAGCCACCCTCGAATAGAACCCACCCCCGAATTGAAGCCACACGCTGATTTCATTTCTAGCAATAGAAGCCACCTTCATTTACAAGCCTTATGCAGTACTCGGAGAGCTGAATTCTGGAGAACATATAACATCAGGTTGCACTTTTTAAAATTCTTAAACATTTAGCTTACAAGTACCGTATAACAGCTTCTTACCACTGCTATGATTGTAGCTCCGTCATACACAATGGGACCCCATAAACATTTACCCTCATTTACCCTCAGTCCTACTACCACTATCCACTACCTTTACAGTACAGTACAAGCAAGCGAGCAAGGTTCCGCATTTCTCAGGTTGCTACCACATGGCCTTTGGTTGCTACCGCGTCTTCGCTCAACTCGTAGCCGACGTCGTAACCATGGGAAAGCTAAAAAAGAAAATGACCCCTGATAAGTTTTTCAAGCTTTATTGCTTCTCAGTTTTTTAATTTTTTCTGTTTATGTAAGGAAAAGTAAAAGTAGTCAGGCATTTAGCATGGATTTTAATCGAGTTTGTCATTGCTGTCTAGGTCGGTTTCTGCTTCAGAGCCACTAACTGAGAATCCTGTGAATGGATGCTGGCAGCTCCTGAAGAAAAAAATGAACAACTGGTTAGTGCCTGACAAAACTTTGTTTTATCGCAAAAGTAATGTTCTTCACCCATGTGTGGTAAATGTTATTTACCTGGTCTTCATACCGTACTACTAGTAATAGAAGCCGCCCCCAAATAGTATCCTCCCTTGAATATAAGCCCCTCCTCAAAATAAAATATTGAAATAGAAGCCGTGGCTTCTAAACTGTGAAATATAGTAAGTATGGATATGTGGACAAGTGGCAAAACAGCGGGGAGTTCATATCTGTGTATAACTGCACACTGGGCGCAGGTGCTGGGGGGTTGTTTGTGATGTTGGTAGTGTGAATAATCAGTGCAGTAAGGAGGATTGTCGTGGTAGCAATCTTCCTGGAATTCGCCAGTATGCAACAATTGCTATGCGCAGTGTGACCAGTTCACACACTGGTGAGAACATGTTGGACATGCTACTGACTGAAATTGACAGATGGCTAAACCCTCTGTCCCTGAGAGCTGGGTTCATAGCAAGTGACAATGGGTCAAATGTGGTGAAATGCATCACGAATGGTGTTTTTTTTTGTGTTCCATGCATGGCCCACTGTTTAAATCTTGTGGTTCAGGAGTTTTCTGCAGCATCCTGACATAAAGGAAATGCTGACCATTGCACAATGTATCTGCTCTCACTTTTCAAGATCTGGAAAGGCTTATGACCAACTGCGGCAGTTGCAGATACAAAACAGCCTGCCTCAGCACTGCTTGAAGTTGGAAGTAGTCAGCTGATGGAACTCCACATTATACATGGCAGAGAGATTGTATGAACAATACAAAGCCATCTTAGAATATCCTGTTATGCACACTAGCTGTCACAATTCTGGGGCCTCCACGTCTATGACGACTGAACAGTGGCACCTCATGGACTCTGTAATAACAATTTTGAGGACTTTTGAACATGCCTTACAGTCAGTGAGTGGCGAGTCTGCCTCCATTAGCCAATCAATTCCATTGCTGCGGGTGCTGAGGCAGACATTGGTGAATGTACAGTATAGCCTTGATGTTGCCAGAGATGGTGGTAGCAGTATGTTGCTGTAACACATGCTGACAGTATTCAACCAGAATCATCATATTGTGAGCATTCAGCATAGTGACAACTTTGCCATGGCAACAATGCTGGACCCAAGATACAAACATGCAATTGCATCAGTACTGGAGGGAGGGCCTGAACAGGTAAAAAATATCAGTGGTAAACTGGTGTGCTTGGTTTATGGGGCACAGAAATCATGTGCCAAGGTCAGCAAACCTCAGCAGCACAATCCGGCTGAAGGTGTACCTGGAGGACCATCAAGCATATCATGCAAGGGGAAGGGGACTGTAGTTCCAGGTGGTCTGACATCCAAAGTAGGTGGCATAAACCTGCTTTGGGAGGCTTTGTCCTAAGTGGCTATTTGTAAAATAAATGATTCTGGAGAACAGGCTGATGCATCAACAATTGGACTTAGTGCGGCACAGAGAATGGTTGAGTCATATTTGTCTGAAAACAGGCATCTGACAATAAGTGAAGATCCTCTTTTGTACTGGAGTGGAAAGGTCAGTGAATGGCCAGATCTGACTGCAGTGGCACTGAAGTACCTCACATTCCCACCCTCCAGTCTAAGTGTTGAGAGGGTACTCAACTCAGCAGGTGCAATAGTCAGGGATCGTCAGACAAACCTGTCTCCTACAAATGTTAGTTTGCTAACATTCATTAAAATGAATGAGAGGCACATACCAGCACAGACTGCAACCTCGGTATTCATACCCAGGTCTAGTCATGGTGGTCTTGCTGATGTGGAAATGGAGCATCCTCGTGGCACTGGCAGTGGCTGCCTGAAATGGCCCACCACTGAAGTAGATGATGACGCAATGGAGAAAGAATTTCCCAATGGTCAGACTTCAGACATTGATGACTGTGAGGGCAGTTTTCTTTATGAGGATGATGATGCGGTTAATGTTGGCAGGTTTTAGCTGCAGTATTTAAAAGGTGGTGTGCCCCACCCTGGACCACCACCACTGGGACTGATGTTATCCAAGTCTGCCACCATGAGTCTGTCTGACCCCCACGGACCACCACCACCACCACCACCATGACAGATGTTATCCAAGTCTGCCACCATGAGTCTGTCTGCCCCCCATAGACACCACCACTACCACTGGGACTAATGTTATCCAAGTCTGCCACCATGAGTCTGTATGCCCCCCATGGACCACCACCTTTTGTTTCTTTTACAGGGGAACAAAAACAGGCTCCATCGCTAGTACTTGTTTGGAATGATGCTGTAGCTGTACCGTACAGAGAGGAACCGATGTAATATCCATGTGAAATCATTCTGGTAAGTATGAAGATTTTATTTCATCCGTTTCATTGTTTTGTAAAGACTGCTGCAAGTATTGCACACTACAGGTTGTGTTAGTTGACAAGATGTGTCTCTGAAATGTAGCTTGACAATAGGGAGTGAGATCTGAGAACCAGGAAGGGACACATAACAAAGAAGTTGTAACTTGTAAGAAGTCATTCATTTCTTTTTTTAGGAAACTTCGAGATGCTTTGCTGTTCTGTCAAAGTGACCTTATCCAAAAAAGTTCTTCAACATCAGGCACACCCCTTCCCCAAGCTTGGGCACACATACAACACACAGAAGTCGTTTCATTAGATGACCATGACCATCATTAACAACCAGACTCCTGAAGTATGCTAATGAAATCTGTGAAGAAGTGAAAAAAATAAGAAACCATTACAGACAAACCTGAAAATATGATTCCCCCCAACCCCCCCAAAAAAATACTTACCTTCATGTGCTTGAGAGTTAACCATTTCCAATTTCAGTGCAAATAATTCTCATTGAGCACTGGAATGTGCACACCAACAGTTTCTGTGTGACCTGTGTGTGATGCAGAACAATACCATGAGTACATGGCCATGTCAACCCCCCTCCTCACCTATAAAATACACAACCACATATCTATATACAGTATATATATCTACTCACCAGGGATACTATTAGTGTACAGCCATAGGGCACCCTTCAATCCAGTTGAGATGATCACATTTCATTTGCTGGAATTGTCTCACACAACACATTGGGCCAGCAACACGAACCTCACAGTCATCATTTTATACTGGGGTATGTATTTAAACAGTCTCATTTCACTTCGTTACCACTTGCCAATTTTATGCACACAAGGAGGATTCATTCTGGGCCTCCAGAAAAAATCTGGGGACTCTGTGCCACCACTGCACTCATGACTGAGTGTGCCATTAATTCTGGGGGACTTTGTATGTGCTAAAACAGTTTCATTTCACTTCGTTACCACTTGTCATAGTTATGCATACAAGGAGGATGCATTCTGGGCCTGCAGAAAAAATCTGGGGACTCTGTGCCATTACTGCAAGCATGACTGAGTGCGTTATTAATTCTGGGGGACTTCGTATGTGCTGAAACAGTCTCATTTCACTTTTTTACCACTTGTCAATTTTATGCACACATGAAGGATGCATTCTGCACCTGCAGAAAAAGTCTGGGGACTCTGTACCACTTTTGTGTGTTCTGTGATGGTTGCTTTGAGCTCATAGTCATGATGTCATACTGACATTTTTACAATTAAAGCAGCTGTGCAAGAATGTCCTCACAGTTCTGAAATCTACTTTTTTATGCAACTTTACATTGCCACAGCAACCACTACTTACCTCCGAGTCATCAGTGACTTGAATGATATGATTCTTCTCACAATTTATGTCTGCTTCTCTTACTTCTACTTTTTTTCATGTATGAAAACAAAATGAGCATGTCTTCCAATATTGTTCGGACCAGCTTTGTATTTATTTGCAGCTGCTTTTCAGTAATTATTGTTCCGTGGTGTCATGAAACACTGACTGATGCATAACTGTTAATTAACAACAGAAGTGATATATGACAACTACCTGATGTGATGGAGAAAAGCAGAGAAAAACAATGACAAAGACCTGGTCACTGTCATCACCAATTTAAAAGGAATGATCCTTTCATTATTTCGCACATGAAAAAAGGTAGTACAGCACACTCAACTACTGCAAATTATCGTATCATTCCAGTCAGTCAGGATGTAAGTAAAGGAAGTTGTAACATAGCATTAAAAAATATAGGTCAGAGTTATCAACAGATTGTTGTGCTGCTGCTTTACAGACGGTCACCACATTCTATAGTTATGGTGATGCACATAAACTAATATGTGGGGTCATTACTTGGAATATTTCTTGCTTCACAGAGTGCAATATATGTCTGTGAAAACCACCCATTATTTCATTACAGTGAGTCACATGATGGAGGAATTACCAATCAGAAAGGCAACCCACATTGTGCCACACTTTCTCAGCAACATTAAGACGTGATGCCAGGGGGAGCGCAGGTGCATGCTCCACTATAGTGAATGTCGGGTAGCTATCCCAACCAATGTTTCCTAATGTTATAAGGTTCACTTTGTGGTGAAATGTGGGATGTTTCCACTAACAAGGCTCTTCTTACTGGAAACGTGGCCACACATTTCACCACAAACTGACCATTATAACAAAGAAACATTCAGAAACCTGCTGGACAATCGGATATTCACTGTAAGGAGCATGCACACACACTCTCCCTGCCATCATATCCTAATGTTGCTGAGAAGGGAGGCAGGATGTGGGCAGATTTTCAGAATGGGAATGCCTCCGTCACGTGACTCACTGTAATGAATTTACGCCTGGTTTTCACAAAATGCATTGTACTATGGTGCAAGAATGATTCCCCAAAGAAAAATGTGTATGATTTAACAATAACAAACAAACACACACACAAAAAAAGTACAACACAGTAGTGGGGGGTCAGGGTGGTGTGGTGTGGGCAGGCCGAAAACAATCCCCTGACTTACTATGGCCGTGGGATGCCGTGGTGGTCCAGCAGCAGGTGCAGCACTGAAAGTATTTCCTGCTGCTGTGCTTCCACTCTGTTAACCTGCTGCTCCAAAGCACTGATACGCATATTGTTTTCCACAAACGCTGCCCACACCAGGCCGAGGTCAGACTGGCTTACAGGGACTGTGCCGGGGTCCACTGCAGAGGAGTAATCCAGGTAGTGGTTCTGGTGGTGGACAGGGTGGTGCTGGTGGCTGTGGTAGTGGCGGTGGTGGTGGTGGTGGAGCAGCTGATGTAATAGCTCTCCTCCTCCATCTTCTGCTGCAGCGGTGACTGCTGAGAGGCACATCTCCCACCCCAGCAGCACCCTCGGCTACTGCCATGGAAGGGCCAGCAGGTGGACGCCTGGCCCCTTCCATGGCAGCCTGCCACTCTGCCCTGTGGTGATTCAGCATGTGGGTGCACTGGCCACCTGTCCTCAAATGTGTCCCAGGGGACTCACAGCGCACCAGCACACCACACACAGGGCACTCCACCACTGTGCTGTCTCCCCTCACACAATTAAAAAACTCCTACACTGTGGAGCTGTGGGGGGAACCAGACACAGTACCACCACCTACAATTGCCAGGGCCACCTTCTGTGGCTGTGGAGGTGGTGGAGGTGGTGCTGCTGGAGCCCCAACAGCTGCTGCTAGTGGTGGTGTTGGTAGTGGTGTTAGTGGCGGAGAAGGTGGATGTGCAACAGCCACCGGTGGCACAGGTACTGCTTCTGCTGCTGCTCCTGTTGCTTCTGTGGGGAAGCAACACCAGCCAGGAGTCTGGAGTGGTCCAGCATCACACGACCACCCCGCCCCCATGGGTCCCCACTCCTCCCCTCCTAATGCACCCATGGGCCAACGACTCACCTTCTCCAACATGACCCTCCATCCTCCTGAGTTCATGGGACGACACACACACACATGCACACATACACACACACACGCGCACACAGTGGACACACACACATGTGCACACACACAGCCAGTCACACACACAAAACAAACAAAAACCAAACTTATACAAAAAAATTCACTAACGAAAAAAACACTAAGACAGTACAAACACTAAATAAAATAGCTTTTAAAAAAGCTGTTTGTTTGTTGGTTCTGGCAGTAACAAGAAACGAAAGCCAAGCAAACTCCTCTCCTCTTACAATTTTGCTTTCTCCCTCTTCAAATGCAAAGGAGAAAGTGAAACTGCTTCTCTGACTCACTTCCTTCCTGCCTGGCTAAAGCATGAGGCTTACAGTACTGCAGGCCATGTGATGTGCCTATTTTCTTCTCACTTCGCCTTACTTCGCGTTAAGGCATAATGAGAATGTGAAGTGGTAATATTAATGATAAGTGAGCACTTTACAGGGCCCACTGCTATAGGCCCAATGGACAAGTGCTCACTCACGTCCCCTTCACGGGTGGATTAATAATTCGCTGCATCTCTAATTTTAGCCTGAAAGTTCATCCCCACTTGTAAAACCCTTTCTTTTTACTTTATACTTACATATACTGTGCTACCATTCTTGTATATTGCACACCTTTTTAAGTTCTCAATGCAAATAGATGTAATGAGTTTGTTACTGAAGTGACCTTTGAGTCAGAAAAAATGTTATCTGACTTTTTCTGCAGTCCGGTCTTTTCATGGCTCAATTGCCTACATCCTCGACACCAGCCATCATTGCAGGGTTGGGCACCTTCTCCTCGGTACCTGTCCTCCAACAAGACACTGTTGCTGTGCTCCTTCTCAACCTTTACTTTTTCTGCAGCCAGTTTCTATGTGCACAAGTTTTTGAGCACTTCGATGGATCCCAGCTCCTGTGTATCCAGCAGCCCAGTGGCTGTCAATGTGCCACTCCCTTTGCACATTGCTTCTTACTGAAACCTCCTTTTGAATAGCAGCAGTGTCCTCAGCTTACATTTTGGAGCTCATATCCCCATCTTCAGAGCTAATGTATTTGCCAGCTGAATGCCCACTGAGGCTTATTTGCATAGCCTGGCTGAATATAAAAAATTTTCCCAACACCCAAATGGTTTTGCACTTGTACATTGTGCAATGCACCACACAAATGCACAGTGTAGTGCAGTTTGTACATTTGCACAGCACAAAATGTGCAAATGCAGTGATGTCATGATGCAGCTGTTTGCACTGCCCATTTGTTATATTCAGATCTGTCTTCAGTTCTGGGCTGTTTTTGCACAGCTCTGTGGGCTATGCTTTGCACACCTCTGTTTATGTGCTATATTCAGTAGTGTGTGCCCGTGGGCTAATCCTTTGTATATTGCATGCAATGAGATGTGGCTAATGGTAACTATGGGCTGTGGAAAATTTGCCCATGGGCCATTTTATGAATATCTGGCCCCTGGAGCTGAGAGGAGCCGATGGAGGATATCTACTTTTGAGTCTAGCAGCAAATCAGTATGGATCTTAAGCTGAGCTGGTATGGTCCACCATAAACTGAGCAGGAACACGGAGCTGTGCACTGTCTGGAGCCCCGAACTAGACTCAATTTGGGTTCACAGCCAAAAGTATTTTAATAGTCTTCCCTCATTCCATTAGTTTCCTTGATTGGCTTACACCACTGTTTTCCATAAGATATCATCAAATTAAAATATATTTTAAATAAAATGCAGCAACAGGGTGGGGGGATGAGGGCTCCACTAGACACCAGGGAATGAGGGAAATATTTTAAAGGGGTATCGGGGACAGGGATGGGGCCCACTAGACACCAAGGAGGAAAAATTATTTAAATATTTTTTCTACATTGGGCACACAATCGACTGGTGGCGGGAGACCACAAGACACCACAGATTTTATTTTTATATAGAGCTGGGGGCACTAGATACCAAGTATTTTTTTTTACATGGGGCCAGCAATTGGCAGGTGAGGGGACCACTAGACACCAGGGATAGATTTTAGATGGGGCCGGTGATCATTGGGGGGGCAGTAGGCACCAAGGGCCAGGGGCCAAAGATCAGTGCAGTATCACAAATAATACATTAAATTGCGGATGGAATAAATTAACATACTAACATAAGCAGAATAGGCCTAATGGTCTTTTTGTGTCTGCTCGTTTGGTCAGCCCCCACCCTGGGAGCTGATCTTGCAGCCCCCCTCATCTTCTCTGGCTTCTCCCTTCCCAGTACCGGATAATCCCACTGCACAGGACTTCGAATCCAGAACCTTTCCCCTGTACCTGTCCCACCCCCTCTTGAACCCCTCCACCATCTCTGCCTCCACCAGCTCCCTGGACAGTGCATTCCATGGTTCCACCACCCTTTCAGTAATGTAGCACCTCCTCCTTTCTCTCCTGACTGTCCCCCTTCCAGCTTCCACCCATGCCCTCAAGTTGCCCCCCTCCTTCCTTTGGAGCACCTTTACTGCTTCTCCCCTATTTAACCCCTTCATGTACTTGAAGACCTCTATCTTGTCCCCCCGCTCCCTTCTCTCTTCCAATGTGTACTTCTTTAGCTCTTCGAGCTGTCCCCTAAGCCCCAGATCATTTTGGTTGCCCTCCTCTGGACCCTCTCCAAGAGTTCAATGTCCTTCTTTAAGTGTGGCCTCCAAAACTGCACACAGTACTCGAGGTGCAGCCTCAACAAGCATTTATACAGGGGGAGTATCACTTCCCTCCTTCTGGAGGAGATCCCCCTAGCAATGCATCCCAGCATCCTGTTGGCCTTGGCTGCTGCCCTCCTACAAGTCTCAGAGTTGTTCATCTTGACATTCATCACCACCCCAGGTCCCTCTCAGCATTGAGACGTGTAGCATTTCCCCCCACCAAATTCTGCAGTTTAATGTATTATTCCACAGTTCAGCCCAAAATGTCCATGGAAAAGAACATAAATCCACATAACACAGTCAGAAAATTCCAGTCTCATCATAGGTGAAAGTACAAAAAATGTAGCAAAATTTTTTAAATTCTGTGAAAGTTCCTCAAAGGTAGAATTTGCAACATTTGCCCACCCCTAGTGAGGGATGACAGTGACACTACTTATAACATTAACACATTTTCAATTATTGTGTTGAAATAAGATAGCACTCCTTTTCTGGAAGTTAGAAGGCATCCTGGGGCAAGGAATATCTGCGTACACAGAATGTGCTGTGGTTGTGCCATGGGGGGGGTACTGGTCTTGTCAAGGGACGTGATGTCGTGGGGATTCAATTTAAAGGATACAGGCTGGGTAATCAACTAGTGCAAGAAGTCCCCAGTTTAAGGAGTTAGATGCATGGTTCCACTAAGAAAAAAGACAGTTGGGCTATGTATCTCAAGATCAGTGGCACATTCAGTTGGAGCAAGAAGCACAGAGTGTCAACAATTTCAACTTGAATGGATGTTATAAAAGAATCAAACTCAGTAAATTTACTGTTAAGAAACCCTGATGTAATTGCTTAAAGATACTCATAGATGGGAGATGTAGCGGGGGAAGAAACTGCCTGGTTCACCAAGAAGGAGGAAATAGGGCTATTCCAACAGGCTGTGTCTGGTAGGAAAAGGAGTAGATGACCTTTTGTAATGATGTGTCACTGTAAAGAACATGGAGGATATCAGGAGGACCAACAGTTCCATTTAGTCTATCTGGATAAGCTAACAAAGAATGGTGGGGGGCAAAATATTCACTCAGAAAGGAATCACAGGACTACAAACAGCTCAGCACAGTGTATCAGGTGAAGTAGTAAGATAAGTTTTATGATTGTTAAATTCCACAATAGAATTTTGGGGGCATTACCAATCATGCTGCCATAAATATTTGAGAAAATCATAGCCAGTAATAATGTTTGGTATGTCCCCTGTAAATGTAAAACTGCTAAACTATTTTCCAGTTTTTGTTATGTAACAGGATATACTGAAATTGTATATGTATGAAAAATGTCAGGTATATACCTGCAAGAGCAGATACATTGCAAACATCCACATATTTAGAATGTTTTCATGAAAGTTCACAAAAATTACATGTCAAAATTACATTACAAACCCCCCCCCAATTTGAGAGGCTTACTTTAAACATTTCCCTGGGTTCCTTTGGTGCCCACTGCCTGGCAAACATCTAGCATAAGAGGGTAAATCCATGTACAGAAGGGTTCTGGTGTTGTCCTGCATGAGTGTGCAAATCCAGGCCACCTCACCACCCCTTTAAGATATCCAGCTTCTGTATGTTGTACTGTACATTACCTGGGCTGGGTCAGAGTACAACAGAGCTCATTGCTAGTCAGGCATTGCTCCAATTCGCTCCAATCAGCAGTCGCTCAGTAGCTCTGATGGAGCCCTTCAAGGTGCTGGAAATATTTATTTCTAAATCCCTTTCTGTTGTTGAATAAATTAGTTTATTCTGCCAGTAATATATTTTCCGATGGGAGCCACTATCATTGGTCCTGGACTCCTGTTTTGGACCAATTGGAAACAAGGGGTCATCAATGGGTCCCAATTATACTGACTTGTGGAAAAGCTATGAGCTTTCTTGTTGGTACCACAATTAACCAATGAGGATCCTGGAACTTTAGTTGACAGCAATGGTAGCCAACCAGAATCCAGATAACTGGAACATCAGTCAGAACTGTGAAGAAAAAGGTCAGCTGTGTCTGCTTGAGCCACTGAGAGGAACAGTTGCAGTGTAGCTGCAGTCTGCAGGAAGAGGCCTGTACTTGACTCCTGTAGACACTGCTTGGTTCCAAAAAGGGATCAATTAATTCCAGGACTGCATAACAGCAGAAAAGAAATGGATTTAGTGGTTTCTGTAGCCCAGAGCTAGAATTTGGAAGCCAGCCATTACTGTGAGGAAGGGAGTTGTCTTATTCCTTCTGGCCACTTGCAGTGTGGTGCTAACTGCTGAGATAGAAAATTGCTTTTGGGACTCGTGCTTTGTTTTGGGAGCCAGCATTCTGTGGAGAATAGTCTCTGGCAGCAAAATCCAGGATGAAAGTGTTTCCACCCTTATAAAAATGGAATATATTGCAATATATTGAAAAATATGCGTTAATGTATGTCATTACACTGAGAAATACATTGTACCAATGTAATATATTGTATAGTGTATTATGAAATATATGTTTAAATATATAGACATAATATATTTCTAACTGATAGTATGCAAAAATATACGTCACTATATTGAGAAATACATTGACTCAATAACATATAATACACAGTGTATTTCAGCATATACTGAAACCATGTATTCTGCCTCATGCATTGCTTGAAAGCATGTCAATTTACTTAGTAATACGTAGTCTGAAATGTATTATTAGTAGATTTCAAAATATGTCCTGTATTCTTTGTATGTTAGTTACATATATTTATATATGTTACATATATTTTTATACATGCGGCATATATTTGTTATGTTTACTTTCATGCATGTGCAAGAAACATTATGTGACAGCTTAGGAGAGAAGCGAGGTTTTGAAGGTACGACACTGTGGCGGCCAGTGCCTCCAGTGCATTTTGAGGCTTGGCCCTCTTTCCCCAATGTGGTGGCACACTGCTGCTGGCACTAATTCAGCAAGCATGCCACCAGCTTGAAACGAATTCACCTCTGCAGTAAGGGAGTGGCCCATCATTGCAGGGCAGTGCCTTGCCTGGTGTAACATTGCAATTAAAATGGTAGCGGCTTTCACCATTTGCCTCAGAGTCCCCATGAAAGCTGATGGGGGTGCCCAATCCCCCTGTCAGCATGCCACCTCCCCAGATAATTTGCCAATGGGAGAGCGCACTTCCCATTGGTATAATGTCCCCCATACATTTTGTTTGCTGAGGGGGGGTGCCCAATCCCCCTTGGCATCATGTCTCCCCCCCCCTCCACCAAACACAGATCCTTTTTTCTTTACTGACACGGGGCCCAATCCCCTTCAGCTCCATTCTCCCCCCAAAAACATGCAAGTGGCATGCTGGGAGCCCACCCAAGCATACCAAATCTGCCTGCAAAAAAAGGAAAACCTTCCCAAGATGGTTTTCATTATTTTTTTTTTTTACCTGAAAAGTAGAAAATGGTCCCTCTTTGTGTCCAGTGCCCTCCCCCAACACACACATACCCTCTATGCACCCCACATCCACTTCACCCAATACTTACCTCCAGAGCCCTGCACGATGATCTTCAGTGGACCAGGAACACATCTGCACTCTTCAAAAGCTGACCATGAACTGAAGAAATGCCAGTAAGCTGTATAATGGCATAAATGTTTTTTTCAACTTAGGTGGCTATCTCGGCCATTTTTGGAAATTTTGGCACCAAATTTTCAACATGGGGTTCTTGGGACACCACATCATAAATTCAGTCACTGTCATGTCATTATTCCATCCTGAATGGAGATTTCAAGATCATGGTGCAGAATCACCTTTCTGGACTGAGTAATGAAACAACAGTGTTACTGTTCATGAAGTGGTCTCCCAAAAAGCCTATGTTGCAAATTTGGTGAAAAAATTCCAAAAAATGACAGTGATACGAGTGTGCATTGTGTAGTTTCTACGCACGCTTGTAACTCTGAGAATTTTTAATATTTTCACTCCAGATTTTCAGCATTGCCATTTTTAACACCTTGTTATGAACAGTACAGCTGTCATTTTTCACTTCCTGCCTAAAATGTGGTTTTGCACATGTGGCACACAATGGTGTGGTCACTGTGGGGAAATCAGCATTCAGGGCAGATTAACAAAATTACAGTGACACTGTTCATGAGTGGAGGTCTCAAAATGCCTATGTTGAAAATTTGGTGAGAACATTTCACAAAATGACTGTATTATGAGCGTGCATTGTGCAGTTTCCATGCACACTCGTAACTTTGAGAATTTCTATTATTTTCACTCCAGATTTTCAACATTGGCATTTTTTCACATCTCCTTATGAACAGGACAGCTGTCATTTTTCACATCCTGCCTGAACTGTGTTTTCGCACATCTGGTGCAGAATGGCACGGTCGCTGTACCAAATCAACATTCAAGACAGATCAACAAAATCACAGTGCCACTGTTCATGAGCAGATGTACCAAATGCTTTCATGAGGTGGAGGTCACAAAAAGACCATGTTGAAAATCTGTAGTGCAAATACTAACAAACACCTGGGGCATTACGGTTTCTAACCATAATGTCCTACCCTGTACAGCCTGACAGTCATCAGGGGCGTGCCTTTGGTTGCTGGCTGTAATGCTCATGCCATTCCACCTCCATCCTGCAGCTAGTGACAGACATTGAGGCATGTCTTGGACTATTCAGCCCCAGAGTTCTCCCCATTCTCCTATACTGCACCCATTTCAGCGTATGTCCTTATGGAATGGGGTGACTGTAAAGCCAAAAACCCCAACACACACCTCACCACTTGTCGGTGCCTGCAGGATAGAGTGAGGTGAAATGGCATAAGCGTTATGCGCAGTGACCCAAAGGAATAGCCCACTGCCTGTCCATCTCTGCAGGGTATAGGTGGGGTTCGCGTGAAGTTCAGTACTTCACTGCCATTCCTATTCCGCATCTGTCTAACTCCTGCACTTCCAATGCCAATACCAACAAGCAAACACTCGGCGTTGACAAATGCTTGTTTATGTATGTTACATGAATTGTTGTAAATTCTTAGTTTCATCCAATGTGTAGATTTGCATAACTAATTTGCAGATTTCAAAAACATAGTTTATCAGCCAAAATCATGATAATTTCTATTTTTACAATACTTTCGAATTTACAGCATTATCTTACAGACTGAAAAGAAAGGTACAAGTTATAAAGCAAGTACATATAGGATCTCACCCTGACCTAAAAGTGAAACAAAATGGGGTGGTATAAATACCAACAAGCCTTTAACAAGCATGAGCTTGTGAGGTAAGTCATATGTCTGAGTATAAATATATAAAATACATGTTTGAGTTAAAGTTGCACTGTACAGAAATAATTCAACATAAATATCTCCATGATTAATAACAAGATGAATTCTAGTTGTACAAATAGAGGCACATGTAAATCATAAATAATTTCCTTTGTTTTTGTCTGGGTAAGTTAATAGTTATAATTAATATCTATTACACATGTATATTATATATATTTGTAAAAATAGGAAACAGCATTTGAAATGTAAAAAAAAAAATATATATATATATATATATATTGGAAATACAGCAGTAACATATATTTACCATCCTTATTTCAATATATTTGTAATGTAATCAATATATTTTGCAATATGCATAATATACTAAAGCGGCAATAATGTGTATATTTACAGTACAATGCAATATATTTGAACATTCTAAAATATATTGATTTTTCAATACATTACAATATATTATAAAACAAGTAGCTTGGAGTATATTTCACTATATGTAAATATACTGTTAACACGAGCATACAAACATACAAAATTGCCAGCAGAAACAGGCCTCATAGTCTATCAAGTCTGCTCAAGTGTGCAGCTAGACCCTCATCTAGCAGCTGCCCCTCCCATCCCCCCTTCCCAATATCCCTTCCCCTTATCCTGTCCCAACCACTCTTGAAACTGCCCACCATCTTACAGGACACTATCTCATCTGGTAATGTGTTCCATTTGTCTACCACTCTTTCCATGAAAAAATGTCTCCTTAAATCCCTCTTGAATCTTCCCCCCTCCAATCTCAGTCCATGCCATCTCGTGTCAATCCCCCTTCTCATCTGAAAAATCCCTTCTGTGTTGGCTTTGTTTATCTCCTTCAGATACTTAAAGATCTCAGTCATATCCCCCTTATCCTTCCTCTCCTCCAGTGAATGCATGTTCAACTCTCCCAACCTGCCCTCGTAGGGCTTGCTCTAAAATCCCTGGATCATCTTTGTGGCTCTTCACTGCACCCCCTCCAACAATTTGATGTCCTTTTTCAGGAATGGGCACCAGTACTGCATGCAGTACTCCAGGTGGGGCCTCACCAATGACCTATATATGGGCAGGATAACCTCCCTCCTTCTGGAAGAGATCCCTCTTGCAATACACCCCAACATTTTATTGGCTTTTGCTGCCACCTTCCTGCACTGAGCAGAGTTGTCCATGCTCCTCATAATGAATACTCCTAAGTCCTTCTCCTCTGTGGAGCTCCCCGACTGTAACCAATTCAAGTGATAATCCCTCCCCTGGTTCCTGGCTTCAAAGTGCAGAACCTTGCACTTCTTGGCATTGAACCCAACTGCCATGTTTCAGCCCACTCTTGTAGCTTAGTCAGGTCCTTCTGCAACCCCTTCCACCCTTCCGCGTCATCAACCACAGCTCCCATCTTGGTATCATCTGTAAACAGACTGATCTTGCTCCAGATCCTGTGTGAGATATCTGCAATAAAAATCCCAAACAAGCCAGCCTGGTGACGCTGAGGGTTGAGGCACTGGATGCCACACCTCACTCCATGCTGACGACCTGGATTCAGGAGTGGACTCGGGTCACTAATTGGGTCGGCGGGGAGAATGGCTGAGCGTCCCAGGGCGGGATGGGAGGGCCAATGCCTACCACACTTGTTTGTCTCTCAGGCGGAGGCTTGGGGGGAATGCAAGCCCCAATAAATAGAAGGAGACGGGCAGCTCTGATGCTCAGTGGGCGTCGGTGTCTAACACCTTGACATTAGGGGTTCACACTGTGCTGGGAGGAAAAAAGTGGAAATACACCTGTCAGCTCCAGGATGACAGGCTTCCCAGGGCATGCCTCTGATCTGCCCCAGCTTACCAACCACCTTCAGGTCCGATGAAATGAAGGATCATGGGGGTTCTCACCCCACCTCATCCCCGCTTGGGGGGTAAGCGGAAGCTACATGGGGGACTAGGAGGTAGATACTGGTGAGCAGGCGGTAGGAGGATGACCTCTTGGATGCCCTGAAGGGTCAGAGTTAGCAGACACTAGAAGGAAAAAGTATCATTTCCAAAAAAGAAATCCCAAGCAGCACTGATCCCAGTACTGATCCCTGTGGTACTCCTCTTGTCACCACTGTCGGTAATGAGAGGTCCCCCCCAACACCACTACCCTTTGCTGCCTTCACTTTTGCCAGTTTGTGATCCATTTCACCCTTTTTGGTCCCACCCCTACATATTCTAGTTTCCCCCCAACCTCCCATGCGGCACTGAATCAAAGGCCTTGCTGAACTCCAAATACAGGACATCCACTGTATGGCCCTTATGCAATTTCCACATCACGCAGTCATAGTAGTCTACAAGGTTCATCTGCAGGATCTGCCCACTATAAATCCATGCTGTTGACCATCCTGGAGACTATTTTTTCCAAGAAGCTTTATAGCCTTTCTTTTGGTATAGTCTCCATGAGCTTTCCCACGATCGATGTGAGGCTCACTAGCCTATTGTTTCCTGATTCATCCTTTGGGCCATTTTTGTGGATGGGCACCACATAGGCCATTCTCCAATCCTGTGGTACACATCCCATGTCCAGGGAGGTATTGATCAGGTCAGGCAGTGGCCCCACCAGGACCTCTGCCAACTACCTTAGTACCCTAGGGTGAATGCCATCAGGTCCAGGTGCATTGTCCACCCTTAATGCCCTCAACCCATCTAGTACCCTTCTCTCTGTAATCCCTACATCTGTTGTCCTCTTCCCTCCCACCCCCCACTCGCCTGGGGTATCTGCCCCTCCTTCTCATGCATGAATACAGAGCAGAAGTATTCATTCAGTGCCTCTGCTGCTCCACCTCTTTCTCCACCCTGTCCTGCTTAATCCTCACCAGCTGATCCTTGATTTTTCTTCTCTCTCTCTCTCTCTCTGATGTAGCAGAAGACTTTTTCTCCCCTTTTGATTCTCTGCACCAGTCTCAGCTCACTGGATGCCTTGGTCACCCTGATCAGTCTGGTAACCTCCCTGGACTTCCCCATATACATATTCTTATCTTCACCACTCCCCAATTTCCTGTACTTTTTAAACACTTCCCTCTTGGCCCTCACCCCTTCCATAACCTCCTGTGTCAACCAACTGGGTTTCTTTACCCTTCCCTTCTTGCTTTTCTTCCTAGTGCAAGATTCTGTTGCCTCCACTAACCCTTCCTTTATGATGTCCCATTTCTATTCGCATCCATGTGTGGTTGCATTTCTGCCAGGTGCCTTCACAAAATTTCCCCCATCTTCTTAAAATCCACCCCTCTAAACTCAATTTCCCTTGTATCTGTGCCCCCTGTTTCCCTCCCCATATTGAGTATGAACCACACTGAATAGTGATTGTGACACGTGGACAGCTGGTTCTGATTACACTATGATATTTTTTCTGCAATATAAAATATGTAGGGGAATGTCTATCAGGAGAACTTACTGTCTTGCTGAAATGACACATCAAACCCCCCAGGTACAAGTTCAAAGGACAGGACGTAGGTTTAACTACAGATATCTGAAATGCAATTAGTTTGCTAAGTTTGCTTTGAAGCCCAAGAAATAAAATATCCATTCATGACATCCTCAGGGAAATCCTTTGATTTGCACTACATGTCATGAAGGAAGGAGTATATGCATATGTTGGGGTGTCGTCCCAAGGAAGCCAGTAATTACATCAAAGAGACTTTGATGTCTGTGTGAAACAGATCACAGACTAGTTCGAGAAGTCTAATATGCATGTGTTGGGGGTGTCGTCCCAAGGAAGCCAGTAATTACATCAAAGGGACTTTGATGTCTGTGTGAAGCAGATCACAGACCAGTTTTGCAAGTCATTTGAAGAGAGGAGATTCAGTGATGTCACCTAATATTTTTTTAAATATCTTATTAGGACATCCTGTGTTATAAAATATAAATTTTAAATACACCAAGGCGGAGTCAGGTGACCTCAGAGAGAAGGCTGGCTCAAGACTGCTTTTAAGTATACTGAGCAGACCTTAGTCTCAGACACATAGAGATTATTTTCTGACTAAGAAAAGAGGAACAATCAAAGCACTGAAAGATTGATAAGTAAGGAGACCTTAGATAAGACCAGTCTGAGTGTATGTGTTGTAGGAATTTGCACTTTTAAACCTGTTTTGTTTTTAAGATTGAAGGTGCTGGGATATCTTGTTCTCTATTTTACTCTTTTCCTATTTTAAAGTAAAGATATGTATTTTTAAAACAGAAACTGCCTGGTGTGCCTTGAAACATCTTTTTTTTTTTTATAAGTGAAGCTTAGATGGTTACGGTTGACACTGTGCATGAGCTTATTGTGGTACCAAACTGGGAAACAGGTAAGAGTTATCTAGGTCTTGCATAGAGTTCTCAGGGTTCATTTTGAAATACCTGGTTGGATACCCATAGGTGAAGATATCTGGCCCCCTGAAGACAGAATTATCTGAGCCTGACAATTGGGTATGCTAACAAGAAGTTATCAGTTTGAATCCCTCCAGAACTTGGGGAAAAAAGGTGACTCGAACTCACAAAATAGACAAGAGGGTTACCTTGTTCTGTTAGCTGTTCACAATTCTACACTCCGAGGTTGGCACTTTGGGAGTAGAGAGCTGACCTGCTAAGTGGGTTGTGACAGTGATCACTCGCAGCAGTGATTCCTCCACTTCCAGATTCCTTACAGCATCCCCATTATCCAGTAAAGGGTCCAGATTCCTTTCTAACTGAGTTGGCTCCTGGACCAGCTTTGTCAGAAAGCTGTCTTGAAATGCTTCTAGCAGGACACACTCCCTTGCACTCGTGGTAGTTGGAGTGCCACACTCCACCCCCGGTAGGTTGAAGTCCCCCACCACTACTGTGCTCCCTTTCCTGCAGACCCTCCTAATTTATTCAGCTAATTCCCTGTCCAGGTTAATCCCCTGATTTGGTGTTCTGTACACCACACCCATCCTCAGTGTCCTATTCTTTGCATCTTAGACTGCATTCATAGTGCTTCTGTTCTCCCATTCTCCCCTTCCTCCATTACGCACTTTATCCCCTCCCTTACATAGATCATCACCCCATGCCCATTCCCCTTAGCCCTATCTTATCTGAATAACCTGAACCCTGGGATCATCCTATCCCAGTCCTGTACTGGTTGGCTCATGTTTCTGTGATGGCCCGCAATGTCCACCCCCTCCACCGCCAAGAGAGCCTGTAACTCCACTATTCTATTCATTAGGCTTCTTGCATTCAGTGAGACAACCCTCCAGCCTGTCTCCCCCCTTCCCTACCCCTATTCTTACCCCCTTTATTCTTCTCTGTGCTGCTTCCCCACTGCCTTTACCCATAACTAGGGAGGTGAGCTCACTAGGATCCCCCTTTCTGGACCTTTTCCTATCAGCAGTCCCCTCTTCACCTCCCCCCAGTTTAAATTCATCTTTGTTGATATATACCCCTCCAGTCCACGTTTTAGTACCCCCTTCCCTTCCCTGCTCAAATGTAACCTGTCCCCTACATACAGGTCACCATTGCCCCAGGTCCTGCCCCAGTATGACACTAATCCCTACTCTCCCTGGTACAGCACCAATCCCTCAGCTACTCATTGAACTTCTCTATCCTTTTTTTCCTCACTGTACACACACAAGGTACCAAGAGTACCTTAGAGAATGCCACTGACCCCCCACCTCCTCATACTGCCTACCCAACTCATTGAACCTCCCCTTTACCACCTCTACCATTTCCCCCACAAGTTGTTTGTACCCACGTTCATCACTATGTGAGGTTTCTCCCTCCCCCTCAGTGTGCACTTAAGAAGTGCCTTCCCCAACCTGCCTGCAGTCAACATCAGAATAGCAATGACCCAGATATGACTGTGCCTTTCTCCCCTTCCACCCTGTTTGACCCCTTTCAGTACAGAATCACCCAACACTAGTACCCCATCTTCTCATCCCATACCCCATCTCCTGTTTTCGCTGTCCACATTTTCAGAATCTACACTGCCCTGCTTCTTATTACCTCTATCCACACCATTGTGACTCCTACATCTTCTCACCTGTTTCCACCTCTCCCTCTGCCTCTACCCTGCTCTTCCACTCCTGCCTTCTTCCTTTCCCAGCCTGACTCCTAACTCCTGGGCCTTCACTACCCTTCTTCTCCCCTTCCTCCATGATCTCCGACACCTCCACCACCACCTCCGATGCCAACACTGCAAACCTATTACTTGCTACCACCGCAGTGGTGCACATCTCCTCCTTCCCTGTGCTCTGAACCTTCCCTCCACTTACTGCCCCTCTGCTCTCCTCACCCCCACCACCCCTTCCTGTATCCTCATGGGATTTAGCCCTGCTATTCCTCTTCTGCTTCTCCTAGCCACTCCACTCTGGGGTCCTTCCTGCCCCAGCCCCTACTTTCCTCATCCTCTCCAGCTCCCTCCAGAGCCCCTGTACCTCCACTTCTAGTCTCCTCAGCCTGTAACAAATTGGACAACCTCACCACCCCACAATCACTGCACCCCACAATCCTCCCTGTGCCTACCTCCCTTACTCCATGGTGCCCATCATTCCATCCACTTATCAAATGTCTCTTGCCACCCTTCTTCATGCCCCTCCACCCCAGTGCAATCCCTTCCATAATGCCCCATTTTCCTTCCCTCCATTATTCACACATAACTTAAACATAACCTCAGTTTCCTTATCATATGGTCTGTATAGCAATAGCTGGATACCATATGTGACCCTACTAGCTTGCTTCTGAGTCCTTCTTTACCCCATTCTCTCTAGCTTGCAGCTTAGAAACTCTAATTAATACATTTATACATGACCTTTCCAGTTTGAACTTTAGACTTTCAACTTTAAAATATGCAGTTACCCTTCCTTAACCCAAGCCTGTCAGTTTGACTTTCAAACGTGTAACTATTAAACGTTTCAACTTTAAAATCCAACTAGTAAAAGCTTGAGTGTCTGAACTTTTCACCACCTATTAGCTTCAAGAGTTAGTTCATATGACAGTTTTCAGCTCCCTAAGCTCCTCCATCACAGCCTCCAAGCCCAACCCCAGTGGCTTTCCAGTATTTAAGAAAGGCTGGTGGAGGGGTGGAGTGGGACAGCTTTTCCAGCCAGCAACAGTCCTCCAGTTAAAGAAAAATTTGAGCTACTCCCGGAACCAACAGCAAACTCAAAAAAAATCAGTTACAGAGTTAAACTCACCCTCCTACCTTTCTCCAAAACAAGCAGAATGAGCAGACAAACTGGCTCCGTAAACACTTAGAGACTGATGTTATTCTGTCTAACTCTAATTTTCAAGTTTTTGCTGTTCAGTTCTCCAAGATAATTGTTTGCCTTATTAATTTTTACATACCTCCTCTTAAATCAAAAAACTACTCCTCTGCAATTTAAAAATCCCTAGAGGAAGCTATTCACTTGTCTTGGGCATGTACTGCATGTGAGGAAATTCTGCTGTGTGGTGACTTTAATGCCAGAGTAGGCCAATTTTATGGTTATGCAGATTGCAATTTCCATCTTCTATGCCACCAGCACACTTATAATTTTCCTAGACATTCGAGAGATTCTAAAATCAGCAACATGGATAATACGCTTGTTGAACGTCTCATGATAAATTACTTAGCTCCAATTAATGTGTGAATTAAGGGCGATCTTCAGGGTGATTATACATATTATTCTGCTAGAGGGGCCTCTGTCATTGATTACTTTTTTTGGAATGGGAACATGCCATTATGGGACTCATGCCTGGTCCTCATGAGAGCTGAAAGTGATCACTTTCCTCTGGTTTTGAAATCAAAAAATTTTCTCGATACAACTATACAGCAGGTCCCTCTTCCAGCAGTGAAAATTCATAATCAAAAAAGGATTAGATGGCAGACTCCTAAGAGCTCTTTGATTAAACCCATTCTTCAAAATATTATTTCTACACTGGATAGTTTTGGACTGGAATACTCAATTATCTGTAGTCAATTGGAGATAGCTTTTGAGCAAATAAGATCAATACTGACTAAGAGTACTCAGTCAGTCATTAATTCTCTAAACCAGAATTGGTTTGACTCAGACTATAAGGTAGCTAAGCACCAGTTGAATTAGCTTATTAGAAAATGCAGAATCAATGCTCATAAAAACAATTACAGGATATTAAATAAGGCTAGAGATAGTTATAAATGCCTTTTGAAAACCAAGCAAGTTCAATTTCAACAAAAACAGTGGAATAAGATGCTGGATGTGATTTAGAGAAATGACTCTCAGTCTTACTGGCTTATGGTGGCAAAAGACACAAACAACCTTAAATTTGAATTAGATTCACATAGTACATTAGATACTTAGGTGAACTATTATAGTGAAAAATTCTATTCAGCCAGTATGGAACGCAGCTTGGTTCTGGGTGTTGATATGAATAGATTTCCTTACTTTTCAGATCTGAAGTATATTTTTCCATAGCTTCATTAAAATGTAATAAGGCCTCTGGCCCGGACCTTATTTCAGCAGAAGTTTTTCTTCATGAAGTTTCAGACCGGTCCACTACTGTATTTTGGTGATTTTCTTCAACAAGTGCTGTCATAAATTAGAATTCCCTAAACCTTGGAAGGGGGCATTAATAAGTTCTATTTATAGCAAGCATTTGCCAATGCCGAACATTCATCTTGTACACTGGTGTCATGGGGGGTGGGATGTCTGAAAATTGCTTTTTAATTTAATTTTTATTTTTATTAATTTTTTTTTTTACCTGAGAGACACATTGTTGAAAGCTTGTTTACAGGTGTGACCTGGGAGCACAAAGAAGTTAAGTGGATTGCTCAGGGTCACACCTTTAGAGAACTTGTTTGTGAGGTGGGGTCCCAAAAAACATATGTTGAAAATTTGGGTCAAAAATATTTAAAAATGGGCAAATTATGCCACTAAGCTGAAAACCCTTTTGAAACACATTAAAGTACTTACCTCAGTTCACAGTTGTGCTTTGAAGAGCAAAGATATGCCTGCAGTCCAAGGTAGATTACGGCGATGGACTTCCAATGGGTAAGTATGGGGTATGTGGGGTTGGGGTGGGTCCTGAGTGGGACAGTAAGGGGTTGGGTAACAGCGGAATGGACAAAGATGGACAGTTTTCTTTTATACCAGGGAAAAAAACTATGAGGGACAGTTTTCATTTTTTCAGGGAGTTTGCTCAACAGATGAGGACACAGGGGGATTGGGCACCCCAAGTGTCTGTATACTGTTGGGGGTGGTTACACAGTGGACAACAATGGATGGACAGATGAAACTGGGGGACTGGGCACTCCTAGTGTCTGTATATTGTTTAGGAAAGGGGGTTTACACAGCGGACAATGATGGATGGTTTTCTTTTTGGAGGGGATAAAAAACAAGCATTTGTCAATGTCAAACATTTGATGTATTGAAAGATGTCCACCTCTGCACCTTGTTTATGCCCTTGAGGTACTTGAATGTATTTGTCATGTTCCCCCACTCCCTCCTTTCCTCCAATAAGTACATGTTGAGGTCCTTTTAATCTCTCCTGATATGTTCTGTGTTGCAAGCCATGTACCATCTTGGTTGCCTTTCTGTGGGATGCCTCAAACCTGTCAATGGCCTTCCACAGTTGCAGCTTCCAGATTTGTACATAGTACTGTAGGTGAGGCCTCACTAATGCATTATACAATGGCATCACCACCTCATGCCTTTTGCTAATGATACCTCTGCCTATGCATCCCAGCATGCCACTGGCCATCCTTGCAACATGTGTGCTCTGCTTTGACACTTTTTGGTCATCAGAACTGATAACTCCTAGGTCCCTTTCTTTCTTGGTAATCATCAATACTACCACACCATCCTGTAACTCTCCACAGGTTTCCCTCTTCTCAGGTGCATTATTTAGACTTCTTTGCATTGAACCTCAGTTGCCACGCCTCAGGCCATTTTTTAAGCCTCTCCATGTACCTGCTCATTTTCTTCACCCTTTCTGGAGTATTCACTCTGTTACAGATGTTGGTGTCATCTGCAGACAGGTAGACAGACCTTTGCTTCTAGCCCTTCTGCAATGTCTGCAATGAAGTCATTGAATAGGACTGGTCCCAGGAGTTATCCCTGAGGTACCCCACTGGCCATCCCCTGTCCCAGGATTGGATCCCATTTCCATCATCCTCTGCCTCCTGGCCATCAACCAGTTTCTAACCGTGTTTATCAGCTTGTGCACCATTGCCAGACTACTCATCTTATTAATCAGTCTTCTATGTTGGACATCGTTGAAGGCTTTGCTGAAATCAATGTACTGTAGGTGACATCAAACGTCCCTCCCTGATTTACTTTCTTAATGAGGCATTAAGGTTTCCAACCCTAATGCCCCACTCTGCAGAGACTGACAGACATTGCAGGTGTCCCTTTGGGTAATCGGCTGTAATGCTCAAGCCATTCCACCCCCAACCTGCAGACACTGATAGGCATTGTGGTGTGCCTTGAGGTCTTCGGCCCTCACACTCGCTTCATTCCATAATGAAATAAGCTAAGATGGGTGCAGTATAGGAGAACGGAGTGAACATTTGGGCCAAAAACTCCAAGGCACACCCCAATGCCTGTCACTGGCTGCAAGGTGGGGTGGAATGGTATGACATTATGGCTGACAACCCTAAGTCACACACCTGACACCTGTCAATCTCTACGGGGTAATGGGGGGCATTACAGTTGGAAACCCTAATGCCCCAGATGTTTGTTGGTATTTTCACTCCAAATTTTCAACATGACTCTTTTGGGTCACCTACTCATGAACAGTGGCAATATCATTTTGTTACTCAATCCCAAAAGATCATTTTGCACAGTGACTGCATTATTTTATTTATTTATTTATTTATTTATTTAAGCATTTTACCAGAACGGCATACTGAGCAGGCTACTGCTCGATTCCAGATTTGTCCTGGGAGGGGGTGGGTCATACACGGTTGAATGTAAGCAAGTACAAAGAATAGTACAAAAACAAAATACATAGTACATAGAACCAGCTAGTGACAGACACACTGGATTAGGAAATAATATTAGATTAGCATGAGGGAGCAATTGATAAGACTCTTGACAGACACAGTATAAGACGCATTACAATAAAATGTGGTTATGCCAGTAAACATTAAATAGGATGTGCCAGCCAAGGTTGCCACCCTGAGGGCTGTTATATGGCCTAGACACATGAGCAGGTAGGGGAGAAATGATCTAGGAGTGTGGAGTTAAGATCTGGGGAGGAAGAGAAGTGACGAATGTTTGCTGAGAGGGAGTTCCACGACTTAGGCATAAGGTAGCGAAAGGCTGCCTGTGCTACGGCAGAGGATTGGTGAGGGACAACCAGGGTCAGTGAGTCATTATTTCTGAGTGAATACGCTTGAGTGCATGTGTTGGCTAGGGCTATTGTGAGGTGGGGGGGAGTAACTGGGACCAGTACTTGGCTGAGGTCTTGGCACAGTGGGACAGCCTACAATTTTCTAGAGATGTAAGGTTCATAGATTGGTAGAGGGTACAATGATGGGTGGTGTAAAGGCAGTTCAGGGCAAAGCGACAGAAACTTGGAAGGGAGGATCCAATCTGGCTAAGGTGGAATTGGGACCCGCACTGTAGACAAAATCCCCGTAGTCAAAGACTGGGAGTATCATTTTCTGCACGATGGCCCTCCAGGCTGAGACTAGGATATTGTCATGGTTGTGGTAAAGTGCACAGAGCCTGGGGTGAAGCTTCTTAAGTATGGAGTCAACACGTACAGAAAATTTGAGGTGCTGATTAAGCCGGACTCCAAGGTACCTGAAGGAGGTACAGGCCTTGAGAGGAGTTCCATCCAGGGTATCGAACATGATAGGGGAAGGGAGCCTCAAAAGTCGTTGTCTTGTTCTAAAAGTCACAGAGACAGTTTTCTTGGTATTAAGGGAGAGTTGATTGGAGTGCAGCCAGAGCTGGACCTGATCGAAATCTGACTGGAATCTGGTCATTACCTCTGTGACTGAGGGGCCAGATGTATACAGCATGGTATCGTCCGCATACATGTGAATAGAGGTGTGAGCACAGGCAGACGGCAGGTCATTTAGAAAGACGGAGAACAGGAGGGGGCCTAGAACAGAGCCTTGCAGTTCCCCAGCAGTAACAGGGAGAGAGGCTGAGGTGGTAGAACTGACTCTGGCTGATTGGGACCTGCCTATAAGGTATGAGTGGAACCAACTGGTGGCCCAGCTAGACAGCCCAGCTTTGGAGAGTTTAGTCAGGAGTAGTGAGTATAAGACGGTGTCAAATGCCGTGGCTAGGTTGACGAAAATGGCAGCTGTGATGTGGCCAACATCCATACCAGTGAGGATGGAGTCAGTGAGCCTAAAAAGGGAGAAGGTGGTTGAGTGGGATTTCCAAAACCCAGACTGGTAGGGGGTAAAGAAGGTGGAGAAGTCAAGAAAGGGTGATAGATGAGAGAGTACTAGCTGCTCTTGGAGTTTTGCCAGAATGAGTAGTAGGGAAATAGGACTGTAATTGCTTGGGTTTGAGGCATCCCCACCCTTGTGAAGGGGGATTATGGTAGCATGTTTCCATTCAGAGGGGACTTCAGCAAGGGAGAAGGATAGGTTGAATAGGGTGGCAAGGGGTTTTGCTATGGTGGGGCATTTGCCCTTGTTAGGATTAAGGGCGATCAGTGCATTATTTACCTCATCCTGAGTGATGGGCTGAAATGAGAACAAGTGGGCTATAGGTGTGGCATTGACAGGGGAGGTAACACTGAGTGGCAGTGTAGGGTGAGGAGAGAGCAGGAGAGTTGCATGGCAATTTGTAAAGTGAGAGTTGAACTGTGAGGCCACAGCTGGTGGGTCTGTGATGGTAAGCCCACCTACTAGTAGGGTAGGAGTGGGGCTGTGAAGGAGGACTGAGAAGTGATTTTACCACTTTCCAGAATTTGGCTGGCTGATGTGAGGTGTAGTTGAATGAGGCTTTGAAATAGTTAACTTTTGCTTGGCAGATTTTCCTAGTGCATGCATTGCATAATGTGCAATATAACTGGAGGTCAGTTGGTGAGCTGGAAGTTTTGTAGGCTTTTCAGGCTTCATCCCTGTTCCTGAGGTGGGCTAGGATTTAAGTTGAGATCCAGGGGAGGTGTGTGCCTCTGACTCTGGTATGTCTAAGGGGGCGTGGTGATCCCAGACGGCAGAGAAGTTGGACTTAAAGAACACCAGGGCCTCATCAATGGAGGTGAATCAGCTGAGGAATGAACAGTTAGTATTGGTCAAGTCATTAAGTAGTGCAGAAAGGTCCAGGAACTTGTAGGATCTAGTCATTAGGATTCTGGGAGAGGGGACCGGGCTTTAAATCTGTAGATTTTTCTTACAGAATAGAAGCCATGATGGTCACTTAAGGCATCAGGTAGGAAGCAGGAGGCCTGGATCCCATGAGGGTGTGAGGTGAGGGACCAATCCAGGAGAGTGTGATTCAGTGTTTTGTGGTTTAACCGAGTGGGTTCTGTGATTTGCTGTGTTAGGTTTAGGGCATTCACTTTGTTCTGGTTAAAGTCCCCAAGTATATGGAGTTTGCCCATGGAGGACAGAGAGTTCAATGTGTCCAGGTGGTCCAGTATAGCAGGTCTATTGGAGTAGGGCGTGCAGTAGGTGCGTGCAATGAAAATCGGAGTCGAGTGGGGGAAGGTGATTTTTACCATTAGTGCATCACTGGACTCCAATGGTGGAGATAGGGTGACCTGGGAGAACTGGATTGTGGAGACAATATACATGGCTATGCCACCTCCTTTTTTATTGCCCTTGCAGTCACGTTGGATGAGTGTATAGCCAGGTATACAGAATTCCGAGTCAGTGTTGTGGGACTTCAGCCAGGTTTCAGAGATAATCAGTATCTCCGGTTGGAGGGACATGGTGAGGGGCTGAAGCAGGGTAATTTTACAAGTAGGCTGCATATATTTAGGTGGTTCATTCTTAGGCCTGATGAGAGTTGGATTGGCAAAGTGGGGTTAGGTGTGAGATGATGAATAGGTCCGGTGTTTGACTCAACATCACCTGCTAGGAGTAACAGTAGTGTGATCAGGAGTTTGGTATTATGCACAGTCCAGTATAACTTATGGGTGGTGGTAAATGGCTTAGTAATAGGAGCTCTTGGCCTCCGAGCAAGGGGCAACAGGGCTAAGTGGCTAATTTAGAAGGTGGGTGGCAGTAAGGTGGGACCAACTGATAATGTGTGGAGGTGGCAACCAGGGAGCATGTCATCCTTGGTAGTGGAGGTATAAGAGTTATTTGGCAATCTCATGCTTGGTGCCCTACAACCCAGCAGCTCAGGGTAGGAAGACGGGGGGAGGGACACCAAGGGGATGAGAATAATGATAGAAGATAAGAGAAGAAATAGCATTGTGGAGAGCAAGCAAAATGAGAGAGATTTTGTTTTTTGGTTTTGTTTGTCGTGTGTGTAGTGGCCACTAGTGATTGTAGGGAATAGCCTGCAAATGGGAAAGTGGGATGATTGGTTTTAACAAGCATGTGACTTCTCTCATATAAAGAATAGTTTGCCAAGGGTGGGGGTGGTGGGGTAGCTGATGCAAAGCGTTAGTGGGGTGTGCTCAGTACTGAGTTGCTTGCCAAGCTAAGCTGCCGTACCTGCTTGTTGGGTTGAGTAGCGGGGTCTAGCTCTCCATTTCAGGCTAGGGCTTCTGTTCAAAATTCTGCCCTCATGAGCTCCCAAATGGGTGAGGAGAGCTGAGGAAAAATAAAGAGGCAGCAGGATTAAGTAAGATTGAAAGAGGGACGAGCTGGCTCTTAACTGCATCACTTGATTGACTTGCCTTAAGCTTTAAACAGATCCTAGCAAAGCTTTAAACTTTGTTTTAACCTCAGAGTTACTAAAATAACTGCAGACTGCTTTTCAACTCAGAGTTACAGAAAATGAACTATAGACTGCATTTATCTCACTCCGTGATACAGAAATAGCTGCAGTTACACTATGCAGGAAAATTTTCTTGTTTGAACACTAGTTACAAATGGAGTGCCACAGTAGCACATATGGGCAAACTTGAAGCTGAAATCCTGAGAGTTTAGGCAAGACTAACAAAAGTAGCAGCTTAAATTAAATTAAATTACAAGCACCCTGCTGGCTGAAAGCCACCGTGTGTAGTGCAGGGTAGCTGGGGTAAAACAATCACAGTCCATCTCCAACTTGACGTGGGCCAGATTCAAATTTGGTGCCCAAATTCTTGATCAGTGCTGAGCTGCATGCCGAGCTGAGATGCCATACCTGCTTGTTGGGCTGAGTAGTGGGGGACCAGCTTTCCAATTCAAGGGAGGGCTTCTGTTCATAATTCTACCCTCACGACCTCCTAAACAGGTGAGGAGAGCTTCTTGTTGGGCTGAGTAGCAGGGGGCCAGCTTTCCAATTTGGGGAGGTCGTCTGTTCAAAATTCTGCCCTCACAACCTCCTAAATGGGTAAGGAGAGCTGCTTGTTGGGCTGAGTAGCAGTGGGCCAGCTCTTCAATTTGGGGGAAGGCTTCTGTTAAAAATTTGCTGCAACAGGTGCTAAAACACATTTTGGGCAGGATGTGAAAAATGACAGTTGTACTGTTCATGAGGAGGTGTGAAAAAATGGCAATGATGAAAATCTGGAGTGAAAATATGAGAAATTGGCAAAGTTGCAAGCATGCATAGGAACTGTACAGCGCACGCCCGTAACACCGAAATTTGTTGTAATTTCTTCACCAAATTTTCAACATGGTCTTTTTGGGACCAACCCTCATGAACAGTGGCCCTGTGATTTTGTTACTCCATCCTGAAAGTGGATTTCACACAGCAACTGCACCATTCTGTGCAACTGGTGTGAAAACACATTTCAGGCAGAATGTGTAAAATGAAAACTATACTGTTCATAAGGAGGTGTAAAATAATGGCAATGTTGAAAATCTGGAGTGAAAATATTAAAAACTAGTGAATTTAGGAGCGTGCACAGAAAATGCACAATGCACGCTCATAACACAGTCATTTCTTGGAATTTTTTTCACCAGATTTGCAACATGGGCTTTTTGGGACCCCACCTCATGACCAGTGGCACTGTCGTTGCATTAATCAGTCACAAAAGGTGATTCCACACTATGACTGTGAAATCACCTTTCAGGGCTGAGTAACAAAATAACAGTGATAGTGTTCAGGAGGTGGGGTCCCAAGAACCCCATGTTGAAAATTTGGGGCCAAAATTCCTAAAAAGGGCTGAGATATCAACCTAAGTTGACCCCCCCTCCATGGATTCTCATTATATGGCTTACCTTGAAATTGTCACTTTGCCTATTGGCTTTGAAGAGTGTAGATGTGTCCCGGTCCACAGAAGATCATTGCTCCTGACCTCCGGAGGTAACTGTGGGTAAGGGAGGAGTGTGGGGAGCTGGGTACACTGTGGGAGGTTGGGATGGGGGAGAGGGATGGGGAGACAATGATGGACCTTTTTCCAGGTTTATAGAAGTAAGACACTGTAGATGGTTTCTTTTTTATGTAGAGAAAAGATGTAAGCATTTCTGGACACTGGGGCTGTGCTCCCCAGTGTCCTAGAGAGCTGGGAATGGAGGTGTGAGGAGAACAGCAGCAGTGGGAGGGAGGGGAGGGAGTGATATGGTGGTGGATGGGCCTCCAACAGAATGCAGGTGTAGGGAGATAGCAGCAGTGGGAGAGAGGGAGGTTGCTGTGTGTGTGGACGGGGGCTCGAACAGAACATGGGTGTGGGGAGGATAGCAGCAGTGGGAGGGAGAAGGAGGGATTTGCTGTGCGTTTGTGGAGGGCTCGAACAGAATGTGGGTGTGGGGAGGATAGCAGCAGTGAGAGGAAGTGGAAGGGAGCAATTTACTGGTGGGGGCAGGGGGGGCTCCAACAAAACATGGGTGTGGGGAGGATAGCAGCAGTGGGAGGAAGTGGGCAGCAGTGATTTTCTGGTGGGGATCCTCCAACAGAATGCGGGTGTGAGGAGGATAGCAGCAGTGGGAGAAAGTGTCAGGGAGTAATTTGCTGGTGAGGGGGCTCAAACGGGAAGACAGGAACAGTAGGCAGGCTCAGTGCATTTACACTGTAAGTGCTATGGCAGTGTGAACGTGCAACCAGGAAGTCAATGTAAGGCAGGGCTTTACACATCAAAGAACAGAGCCATGCCACTATTGCTGTGGCTCTGTCCTTTGAAAAGTTGGCCAACTCCACCCCGACAACAGAAACTGAATCATCCCCAGCCTGCCAACCCATTGGCCTACCACTTGCTACAAAACTCTCCATTGAGTGCACCCCCCCTCACACCCCTGTACAGCACCTCTCATGTCAATGAGTTTGTCTGTGCCTGCATGCCACGGCAAACTCAAAAAGGGGGATAAGTTGGATCCATTGATGTTCTGCCCTATGTCTCTTTTAGACAATCTTGGGAAAATCTTTGCAAAACAAGTACAAAAGAGACTGATGGAACAATTACAAACTCTTGGGGGTCTGTCAGAATTGCAGGCAGGTTTTAGGCCAGAGTTTAGTACAGTTGCATCTTTATGAGAAATATATTCATCTTAGGAAACAAAAAATATTTGCAGCTTTCATAGATTTTAGTTCAGCATTCAATACAGTAGATATAACCCAATTATGGCTCTGCTTGAAAGAAAAAGGGTTTTCTCATGAATTGATTGCTATAATTAGGGAATTATATAGTAAGACATGGGCCACAGTAAGACTAGGTAGAAGTGGTCAACCTTCCTCCAATTTTGAAACAAATACTGAGGTTAGGCAAGGCTGTGTACTTGCACCGATACTGTTTTGTGTGTATATATATATATATATATATATATATATATATATATATATAAAATTAAGTCAGTTACATAGAAACATAGATGCCGTACCTGAACTGATGAGTATGGTTGTATGCTCTCTTTAATGTTGTATGCCCTTGTTTAAAATGTTTAACATGTATGTACTCTGCTGATATGGAACCTTTGTAAAAGAGTCTTGGCTCAAAGGTAATTGTAATCCTAGATCTAAATAAACAATAATAAAAAAAAAACCCTATTAAACATTACACTTATTTAGGTTTAGTGCTGTGTTGAAATGTTAAATGGACCAAACATATTAACGACTTAAAGATTGGGCTTAAACAGACTGCTGCTTCACTTAACTCCTTTAACAGGAAATATGGGGGCAACTCAATAAGACCATTAATAACAGCTGCCAAAGCCAAATACAATGCTCAGGCAGCATTTAGTAATGAAATTTGGTCTGTATAAAATGATAATTCATTAGACATTCCTTTCATTAAATTGCTGAGGTCCAGTATGGGCCTTGGCAATTCAGTTTCCTCAGCTATTATTAGAACAGAACCAGTCTTAACAAATGTTCAGGCTATCTGGGCTGCCAGGAAAATATATTATTGGATTAAGCTGCAACAATATGATCAGAAACGAATTTCTCATCTTGCACTAATGGAAAAACATTCTTGGCTAAATTTAGGTCATTTACAATCAAATTAGCTTTTGCGTATTTTCCATATACTTCATGATACTGATTTAGAGTACTTAAAACTTATCAATCAAGGGAAATAAAAACTAGTCTTAAATATCAGAAATATGTCTAATAGAATGGCTACTAAATATAAAAGCCAAGATCTCTATCTTATTTTGACTTTACATGTCTCACCCTGGTTATTTTCCCCAAGTAATGTACTAATTGCAAGATATTAAAAGAGTATTAATATTTGCAAAAGTTATTGCCAATGCTCTTTCCAATTTCTGGAGAATTTGTTTCATGTGTTCTTTGTTTGTACCTCGTACAATCAGCTTAGGGAAAAATGGCTAAAACCTATTTGTGAGTCAATATCAATTAACGATCAGTCTTAATTGATGAATATATTTTTCACAAGGGATGAAGTGGTTCTCCATGAGTTTGCTAGGTATATTGATGCAATCTATATATTCAAACAACATGAAGTCTTGCTGTATTTTGACAATTTCAGTGATTCCCAAACTTTGAACTGCCCCAGAGAACTAAGGGTTAACTTTCCATGCAGGGCATGGAATGCTGAGCTCGAGCTCGGTTGAAGTCTCTGTCTGGAGTGTTTTGAACTGAAACCGTCAGATTCTTTACTCCGCCTCACTGAATGGTCACTCCAGAGATTTCTCCTTCAGCTTGGTTCGAAGTCAGTTAAAGTTTTCAGTTTTGCATTGGTTTAAATGGAAAAAAAGTATCTGCATATTCGGTTCAGTCTCTGTCTGTGGTGCCGTGAGTACTAGATAGGAATTGTTCTTTATTTCTGTGTGGAACTTGTAAAAGTGCAGTTGGTTTAGCTGAACTGACCATTTGATTGTGAATTTTGCTATATTTAGTGTGGGGTTACTGGTTCTTATCATTTTTTTTAGTTGTTTAACCAGGTATAGCACACTAAGCTGGAAGCTTTTTTACAGGAGCGACCTGGGAGCACAAGGAGGTTAAGTGACTTGCTCAGGGTCACACAGTATGCAAGTGGAAGCTGTGGGATTCAAACCCAGGTCTGGTCTACTGGATGTCACCAGATTTACAGCTCAGAGCCTTAGACCACTGCACTATACTGCCTCCTTATAAAAATCCCGTTATAAAAAAAATGTGTTTTAAACGTCTTTTCCCAATACCTGTAAAACGGTTAGGAACCGATAAGGGAGTCTTGCCTGGCGGCTGCCGAAAAAAGGGTAAGCTTGGTTAGGTTGGCCATGTCTGTGAAACCCAAGAAAAAAAACAGGCCACTGGGTTTCAACACTGCAGTGAGTGTGGGGAGGTCTTTGCCAAGGCCAGTCCCCACACCACCTGTGTTTATTGTCTGGGGTTTGACCACCTCATTTCAGATGGCCAAATATGTAAAAATGTTCCAAAATCTACCCTTGAGAAGAGATTAGGTAGACTGAGGGAAAAGGAGGCTGAGAAGTCCACTGACCCGGATGGCCAGCCCAGTTCGGTTTCAACCAAACCAGAAGGAGTGCCCTCTGACCAGGGTGTTACTTCTTCGGGCAAAAGGAGAGTCGATTCTGAGGGATTGGTTCCTACAAAAAGAAAGCACAAAGATAAATTGACCTGTTCGGATCCAGAGGTTCATGTTCTAACCGCCGAAGAGATAGCCAAGGCGATTCAGATTGTGGAATCGCTCCATCCAGTTCCGACCGATCCAGCTCCTTCTGGCAGGGGTTCGGTTCGGTTGGTTACCCCAGTTTAGGAGTATACCCTTGAAGATTTTTATGAACTGGAGTTTGAAGATGAAGGGGAATTTGAGGATTATGATGCACGTGAAGGTCTGGATGTGCCTGTGGAACCAGACATCTCCCCAGACAGACCATCAGGTGTTTCCCCTCCTAGGCTTTCTGAGTCCCCTTCCCACTTTATGTTTTACAGAAAAGTGGCTGAAACCTTCCAGCTTCCTATGGAAAAGGCTGTGGAAGATCAAGAAGAGCCTGATTATGTAGAGATGATGGATATCCCAGAGTCCAGAAGACTGTCTATTCCCCTCCATAAATCTTTTGGGAAACAGACACAAAACATCTTAAAGTCTCCTAACACTATACCTCCTGTGGATAGAAGAATGGACAAGAGGTATACACTCTCAAGCTCAGACACAGAGTTCTTGTATCAGCAATGCAGCCATGCTGGGCTAGTGCTGGCTGCTGCCTGTGACAAGGTAAATATTCCCTTGGCTTCACACCCCCCTGACAAGGACTCCAGAAAAATTGATGCCATGGCAAAGAAGCAGTACATGGCATCTTCTTTGGGACTCGGGCAGGCAAATTACATGGCCTATACAGCCAGGTACCAGAAGTCCAGGTGGGACACTGTACTAGCACTGGCTAAACAGGTCTCTGCCCAGCTAGCCAAGGAGCTGGAGGAGGTGGCTGCAGATGGGATTGAGGCATCAATGGTTTAGTTTCATGCTGCTGTGGACTCTAATGATGTCTCATCAAGATTCATGGCTACATCTGTGGCTCTTCAGAGGATGGCTTGGCTCTGATGTACTAACCTCTCACAGGACACCCAGGCTAAGGCTATGGATTTTCCTGTAGTGGGTAATTATCTGTTTGGGGAGCAGACAGAGAATTACATGAAGAAAATGGATGAGTACAGGACCACCTACAGAAGTGCTCAGGCCAAGGAAAGGCAGTCAACTCCTCAAAGGCAGCAGTCTAGGGGCAAGGGCAGGCCTTTTCAAAGGCCTTTTTACCAAGCACAGGCCTCTTCTTCCTTTTCTTAGAGGGGGTTCTTCAGAGGGATAGGCAGAAGGGGGATGAGCAGGCCTACATCCACCCCTCAGCCTAAAGCCCCTGCCAAGCAGACACCCTGAAGGGTCTGCCTGGGTCGACTCTCCTATTCCAGTAGGGGGCAGGCTGGCTTACTTTGTCCAGGACTGGATGTCTATTACATCAGACAAGTGGGTCCTGGAAGTAATAAGCCAGGGACTGGTTCTCAGCTTCAAAAAATGTCCAAAGATGAGAGCCAGATCTTTTCCACCTGCAAATTTTTCGGAAACCCTTACCCTAGAGGCAGAAGTTTCTTCTCTCCTAGTTTTAAGAGCTATAGAGAGAGTACCTACCCTACACTGGGGAAAGCACTGTACTCCAGGTACTTCCTGACCCACAAAAAACAGGGGAGTGGTGACCCATCCTGGACCTAAGATATCTGAAACAACATCTTTTAAAACCAGAGTTCAAGATGATAACTCTGGGAATAATTCTTCCCTCTCTAAGGCCAAGGGACTGGCTAGCCTTCCTGGACCTCAAAGATGCCTATTTTCACATTCCCATCAGGTACTCCCACAGAAAGTACCTCAGGTTCGAGTTGCCCTCAGGCCACTATCAGTTCAGAGCAATGCCCTTTGGTCTAACCTCTGCTCGAAGGGTTTTCAAAAGTGCCTGTCAGTAGTAGTTGCCTTTCTAAGAAGGCAAAAGATTTCCATATTTCCTTATCTGGACGATTGGCTATTAGTGGGTCAGTCTCCAGACCAAGTCAAGTCTCACCTGCAAGTGACCCAGCAAGTGCTCACTTCCCTAGGATTTCTTCTTAACCTTCCCAAGTCAGTTCTTGAACCAGTCCAGCTCCTTACTTTTATAGGGGCAGAACTGGACACACTCAGAGCAAGAGCCTTTCTTCCTCTAGAAAGGGCAAGGGCTCTTATGAAACTAGCTTCTTCCTTCAGCCTTCATGTATCTCGACCAGCAGGGCATTTCCTCCAGCTCTTGGGCCACATGGCAGCTTCAGCAGCAGTGGTCCAAGGGACAAGATTCCAGATGAGGGATATTCAGTTCCTCCTGAGAACTTTCTGGTCTCAGAGAAAGGACTCCCTTACCAAACTGATTCCAGTGACTCTGACCTTGATCCAGGTCTTCCAGTGGTGGCAGGATCAGGACAATTTAAGGCAAAGTGTTCCTTTTGTTGCTCAGCCTTGTTCAGTGGTCCTTACCACGGATGCTTATCTTCTGGGCTGGGGAGCCCACCTGGGATCCCTTACTGCCCAGGGCCTGTGGTCCTCCCAAGAATCCCTTCTCCACATCACTCTTCTAGAGCTCAGTGCAGTTTTTCTAGCTCTAAAAGTGTTCTCACACTCAGTTCAGAACAAGGTGGTTCAAGTCAGAACAGACAACACTACCACCATGTGGTACATCAACAAGCAGGGAGGCACTCGGTCCACGGCCTTGTGCACAGAAACCCAGAAGTTGTGGTCCCTGGCTTATTTCCTGCAAGCCTCTCTTGTAGCAGTTCACCTTCCAGGCAAGGACAATGTGCTAGCAGATGCACTGAGCAGGATTTCTCCAGGTCATCATGAATGGTCCCTGGACCCACAGGTGTTGAAAGTGATTTTTTTAAGGTGGTGCACTCCAGAGATAGATCTCTTTGCAGCCCCAGACAATCACCAACTCCCTCTCTTTTGTTGCAGACTTCCAGTCTTGGGTTCAGTCTCCCTGGACACCCTGAATCTGAATTGGGAAGGGAAGTTTCTGTATGCCTTTCCCCCCTTCCCACTCCTGTTCAAAGTTTTAGTCAAAATAAGGTCTCAACCTTGCAAGGTGATTCTGGTTGCTCCAGATTGGGCCAGACAGCCCTGGTACACCCTGTTGTCCCTAGTAGTCCATCTTCCCCGTGTCTTCCCAGGAATTACAACCTGTTAACATCCTCTCAGGGGAGGATTTGGTACCCCAATCTTCAGTCTCTCAATCTCAAGGCATAGCTCTTGAAGAGTTAGAGTTTGCAGATCTGCATCTTTCCCAAGGGGTTCTGGATATCCTCAAGGCTTCTCGAAAGCCCTCCACCAGAAAGTCTTACAACTCCAAATGGAAAAGATTAAGCATTTGGTGTTCTAAGAAGAATATTTCTCCAGACACTGCTGAATTGCCTACGGTTCTGGATTATATGGTCCATCTTAATGGCCTGGGCCTCAGACCAGCTACTCTCAAGGTACACTTGTCAGCTGTTTCTGCATTTTGTCTGTGGGGAAGCCTTCTCACTATCTTCCCATCCTGTGTTCTGTAAATTTTTAAAGGGTTTGTTTCATACCAATCCCCCTTTTAGAGACCCTGCCCCTGCCTGGGATTTGAATGTTTGCATTGCTCAGCTTATGCATCCCCCCTCTGAGCCTATGTCTTCAGCAGAGCTTAAGTACTTGACTTGGAAAACTGTGTTCTTGGTAGCCATTACCTCTGCCAGGCATATCAGTGAATTGCAAGCCCTGTCAGTGGAACCTGATTTTATCTCCTTTCATAGGGATAAAGTGGTCCTTAGAACCAATAGAAGGTTCTTGCCCAAAGTGTTTTCAGACTTCCATTTAAACCAGTCTATGTCTAGCCCTGTTTTCTTCACTGATCATTCTTCCTCAGGAGAAAGGAGGCTACACAGTTTAGATGTCAAAAGAGCCCTTAGTTACTACATAGATCGTACCAAGGGTCACAGGTTTGACTCCCTCCAGTTGTTCCTCACTTATGGAGAAGTGGGAAAGGGCAAACCTGCCACCAAAAGATCTATTGCCAGGTGGATTGTGTCATGCATACAATTTTCCTATGAAAAACTGGGAAAAACTCCACCCTCAGGCCTGAGGGCTCATTCCACAAGAGGTACAGCTGCTTCCCTGGCTGCAGCCAGGGATATCCCTCTCCTAGAAATTTGTCAAGCAGCCACCTGGAAAACAGTCCATACCTTTACCAAGCATTACTCTCTGGATATCCAGGCTAGGAGTGATGCTCGGTTTGGCACAGCAGTACTTCACAACCTATTCCCAAAGTAGGTTCTGTCCCTCCTCCTTGGAGGTACTGCTTGGTAGTCTGCAATTGTCAGAATACAGCAAGACTTCATGTTGTTTTGAAGAAAAAATTACTCAACTTAGTAATTATATTTATTCTAATGGAGTCTTGCTGTATTCTGACTCCTCCTGCCCTCTCAGAACCTGTTTTTGGGAAGTGGGTGGGCAGGTGCAGTGTGTACCCAGGGTGTATTTGCTGGCACCTCCTCCTTTTTGTTTGGGTGCTTATTTATTATTGATATTTTTGAGTACATTGGGTTTAGTTTTTGAGTTTCCTGACTTGAGTCTTCCTTGGGAATCCAAAACTTTTCAGCCAGTTGGCTAGTAGAATTTTTACAATTTCCACATAGGATTTTTAGTTTAGTTGGGCTAGTAAGAATCTGATGGTTTGAGTTCAAAACACTCCAGAGAGAGACTTCAGCTGAGCTCAAGCTCAGCGTTCCATGTCCTGCATGAAAATTTAACCCTTAGTTCTCCGGGGCCGTTCAAAGGTTGGGAATCACTGCAGTTGTCAGAATACAGCAAGACTCCATTAGAAGAAATATAATTACTAAGGTGAGTAATTTTTTCTTACGTACTAAGGTCTATAAGCCTGGTTGATCTTTTGGAATTCTTATGCATTCTGTTATGATCAAACAACTTACACTATCCTCAAATGATGATTTTTGGAGATAGTATTGATGTACTGTATATCCCTAAAAGGAATCTTATTTTCAAATTATTGAATGCAGACTGTATAAGTGCTTTTTAGGTTGTATATGTTTGTTCATGCTGATATATTCCTGTTATCTGATTCTTAATTTATTGCTTGTTTTATATACTGAAATGTGTTATATTTTTTATACTTACATTATTCTGTTTTTAAACTACTCACTGTGTGTTTGTGTAAACTTGTAATGGTCTTTAGACGGAGCAAAACAAGACTACTACTATATGGCACTTAGAGATTCAAACTGAATTCCAAACAAACTTGATTGGCTGATCTGGGCAAAGAAACCCCTTCCCCAGCCAGCCAGCAACAGTCCTCCAGGAGATCAATTACAGAGTTAAAGAGAGATTTATGCTACTCCCAAACCAACAGCAAACTTACAAAAAAAATCAGTTGAAAGATTTAAGCAACAGTACTCCAGTTAAAGAAACATTTGAGCCACTCCCAAACCAACAGCAAACTCACACAAATCAGTTATAGAGTTAAATTCACCCTCCTACCACTCCTCACAAAATATATTTCATTTTTGTAAGGGCATGGACACCTTGTGTTCTGGAACTCCAGCTAGGGTAATCCCAGCAAGGAACCAAACTGTTAAAAGACATTTTACAGCCTGGGCCTATCCCACCAATGGCCCAGCCAGTCTGTTCCTGTACCATTACCAGCATTCTCGTGAGAGATCAGCATTGGGGAATCAGCCACTGTGCAGCAACTGAATGCAGGTTGCAGCCACCTACAGGGAAAGGCCTTGAAGAGAAGGTGAGTTGTGTTGGCCCCAGTCCCCACCAGCATCCTCGAGGTCTTGGATGTTGCAAGCTTTTCATCTCTCTATTTGGGTAGAGTGAATACAACCAGGGTAGCTCTCTGCAACCAAGCAATTAAATATATAGTGGTACTGTACCATCTGATTCAGTTTGCTAGTTTAATGTGTTTAAATGTGACTGGGCCATCTGGCCAGGATTACAGATGGCTTATGGTTTTCAAGTGTGTTGCTCATGCTTAATCATTCTTTCCTCCATCAAGGGTCCCACCTACAGCTGCAACACTAGCCAACTCACGGCACCTTCTCAGGCATGCCTGTTTTCCACTCCTGGTACCCAATAGTTGCACAGATTGAATAAAGTCAAGGACTAAAGTGATAAAAGGTCAATTAAACCTGTCTCAGTACAATAAAGTAATTATTATTCTAGAATCTAGCCCCTCCATTGTTCACACTCCCTTATAGAAACATAGACTTTGACAGCAGATAATGACCGCTGGTCCACCCAGTCTGCCCATATCCCTACCTATTGGATAAGCTGCAGATCCTAGTTAACCAACAGTCTATTTATTCCCACCCCCAATAAACCTGATTTATTGTTTACTGTTAACCTGATTTGTAAGCATATCATTACCTGGTATAAAGTTACTGAAATATTAGCAAAGCCTCCTGAAAGTGAATGGTTGTGTTATTGAAGTTGCTTTTTAAAGGGGGTTGCAGCATGAATGCCAGGAGAAACACATAGTTCCAGAAAAATCTAGATTATCCATGGGAAATATTCAGTTTAAATAGATGATTCAAAATGCTGCCTCTCCTGATGTGTTCAATCAAGCAAGTTCTTTCTCATAACAGATTGGGAGGGGGGCACAAAAAATGTAGCACATGCAGACAGGTCCTTTATGTTCTCAAAAAGTTGTTTCTTTACTCATTTTTCTTTGGCCCATACCCTCAACGTTTCACCAACAGTATTGGCTTCTTCAGGAGGTGCCTTCATAAACCTTATCATTCTTGTTTCAGCTCCATTTGTGTTTCTGACACTCAACTTTGTGTCTTGTTTCAGCTCCATTTGTGTTTCTGACACTCAGCTTTGTGTTTTTTGTAGTAGGCCCCATCTTGTGGTTGCTCTCCCTTCCAAGTTGTATCCTGAACATGCTCTGTCTCTATTCTCAGTGGATTGTCCATGAGCATATCATTAATGCTGGTATTAGCCTTTATTCCATTTGTTAAGTGTTGCAGTTGTAAAACTAAGTGTAACAGGTCACTAGGCAGTATTGTGGGTGGTTATAGCTTCACAGAGGGCTGTACCAATTCTGTTAGTAACCCACTTAAGCATTATTTTTTGTGGAGGCACCATAATTATGAGAGTACTGTGGGTAGGGTGACCCTAATAGCAGCTTATTCCAAACCCAGGTCCCTCTGCCTTCAGTTAGGGCAGCAGGCAGGGGTAGTAGCCCTTGGTATAATGGTGCCAGGGTTATATACAGAGTAAACTGTGGAACCCCCTGTAACTTACAAATTGAAAAACTACATCCTGCCATTTTTAGTCAAATCTATAGCCCTTAAGGCCATGAATACTAATTTTTACATAGCTAGCTCCAAATGTGGCTGAATTATAAGTAGGTAAAATTGTTCATGAAATTCCCCCAAAAATGAAATGCCATGCTTTAATCTCCTAATATTCTGAAACAGTGTGTACAAATGTCTTTATATGTTACATGTCTGTGGAGCACATTACAGCACGTAGTCATGCCAAATAGCAAGTCTCTTGCTCAATAGATGGCTGAAAACATGTTAAATAAAGACATTTTATAAGTGTCATGAAATTCCAACAAACCTCTGAAACATTTTGAAGAATTTCATTTTGGAATTTTCTAATTCCTCACAGTTGTGTAGTAGGCCTAATTTGATGACAATAGTTTTACAAGCAGTAGCAATGTGAATAGAGAAATCAAGGGAATGATTAAAGTGAGGCCAAGGTATAGTATTAAAAAAACACCTGTCAAAAAAAATAAATGAATACATTGGTCTATCCCATCTGCCCTGCTACACCTTATGCTACCCCTGGACCTAACTGCCAGATTGGGGCAATGCCCTTGCTTTCCCCATCCATATTCTTTGCCTTACTACTACCCCTTTAAGAAAATATCAGTCCTTTAACTCTGTTTCAGCTGTACTGGAAACCATTGGTAGTTTTTGCACTCACCCCATCAGTTGCCAGGGTGTTCCATGGTTCATCCACCTTCTCTGTGGCCCTCATGAATCTTCCCCATCAGCTGTCACTTCTGTCCTCATGTTTTTGACTTGTCACTCCTGCTGAATTGTGCCTCACAGTTTATGGCATTCATTATTTTCAAGAACCTAAAGGTTTCAATGATGTCTCCTCCTCCCTTTTGGCTTCCAGCAAGTACATATTCAGTGCCTTAAGCTGTTCCTCATAAAATATACCCTTTTGGCCCTCAATCATTTTGTTTATCCTATTCTGCACTGCCTCCAGTTTGTCATTGTCTTTCCTTAGTTGGGGAATCCAGAAATGTACACAGTATTCCAGATGTGGTCCCACCAGTGTTCTATAGAAGGGAAGTACTAACTCTTTCTCCTGATATAGAAACTCCTCCCACTACACCTCAACAATCTGGTTGTCCTGGCATAGACCTTGCTGCACAGGCTGAACTGTTTTAAGGAGTCACTTATGATGACTCTTAGGTCCCTTTCCTCAGAAATGGTGTCCAGCTTCACCCCTACCATTCAATATTCTGTCCTGTGGTTCTTCTTCCCTATGTGCATCACTTTACTTTTTTTTTGCCATTGAATATTTTAATTGTCAGATTATTGACCACCTTTCTAACCATTTCAGGTCCCTCTGCATTCCCTTTAACTCTTCTTCATTGTCAATTCACTCAGCATCTCCCTTAACTCCTCTCCAATGTCTATTCTGCTATAGAGCTTAGTGTTATATGCAAAGAGACACATCCTGCCCTAAACCTTTGCAGCACCTCACTTGTGAGCTCTCTCTACCATGACTTGATATCATTTACCACCACCCTCTGCTATCTTCCTCTCACCTAAATTCCTTTCCATCATACTAGATGGTGGTAGTAGTAATAGTAGTAGAGTTTATATCTTTTGGGCACCCTTGCCCGAGGGCTCAGGGCACCCTTACAAGAAAATATAAAATACACAGGTACAGCCATAAGGAACAGTAAATATAAAGATATAAAATTCTACAAACCCATTAAAAATCTAAAAACAGACTGATTCCCATGCTGGCTAAAGTCCCATAATAAATTCTTCAGGTGCCAAATGCCTGCTCAAACAGGAAGGTCTTAAGATGTTTTTTAAAAAACTCTGCAGAAGGCACCTTTTGGAGGTACCCTGGCAGTGAGTTCCAGAGGACCAGAGCTGCTACTTCAAATGCTTGGTCCTAGCCTTGCCCTAGGGACCTCCAAAAGAGTCTCTGCAGATGATCTGAGAGAGTGAGATGGGGTGTAGGGATGCAGAAGCTCCTGCTGGTAGTCCAGAGCCAACCTGTATTGGGCCAAGTAGGTCAGAAGACCTACTTAAAGGTGATGTGTCAAGGTACTGGCAGCCAGTGCAGTTCATGCAACACTGGTGTAATATGACTGAACCTCGAGTGTCAAGTCAATACCTGGGCTGCTGCATTCTGCAACAGCTGCAGGCACTGCAACGCACCTCTACTGACCCTGAGGTAGATTGCGTTACAGTAGTCCAGTCTTGAGGTGGCAAAAGCATGTACCAGTGTGGCCAGGTTGTTGGGGGGGAATAAGGAACTTAATTTGGTGATGTTCTGGAGATGGTAAAACCCGGCTCAGATAACTGCTGACACTTGAGCATCAAGTGTTAGCTCATTGTCCAGAACAATGCCAAAATTCCTCACCTTAAGGGAGGCCTCCAGTTTGGTTGGGTCAATGAAAAGTCCCAACCTATACCCAGAGGCTCCCATTCCTGCCCTTTGACCCGGCTCAACCACCAGCACCTCAGTCTTTCTCAAGTTTATTTCCAGCCACTTCAATGATGTCCAAGCCTGGATTTTGGCAAGGCACTTATTTAGCACATTGACCGCATCAGATCTTCCGGGTATGAAGGACAGGTAGAGCTGAGAATCATCAGCATAGCAATTAAAACTCAACTCATACCACCTTATGATTTCACCCAGGTGCAGCATGTACACTGAAAACAGCAGGGGGCAGAGGACTAATCCTTGGGGCACTCCACAAGGCAGGTCTGTTGGGTCCAAGGAATAATTCCACAATATCACCCTCCAAGACCTGCCATGGAGAAAGGACTCAAACCAGCTGATGACCTTGCTGATGAGTCCAAAATGCTCCCTCAGCCTATCCAACAACACGCCATGGTCCACATTGTCAAACACTGAGGAGAGATCAAGGAGAATGAGAATCGTTCACTCTCCTCTATCCCTTGCATTGAGCAGGTCATTCAGCACCCTAACCAATGTGGTCTCTTTGCCATGCAAGGCCCTAAATCTAGACTGGAATGGTTTGTAAATTTGGAAGTCCACGAGGTGACCCTCAAGCTGTTCCATGATCACCTTCTCAAGAACCTTCCCAAAAAAGGGAAGGCTTGAGATGGGCCAGTAATTCACCAAGACATCAAGGTCCAAAGATGTTTTTTTCAGCAGGGTCTTTAACCAGAGCCTGTTTAAGAGGCTTTGGGAAAAATCCCACTAACAAGGAACTCCTGACAATCTAGGAAAAAAATGGGCCCAGAACATCAGCACAACTAAATAGTAGATGCATCAAGCCTGGGTCAAGGTTTCAGAACATTGGTTTAAGCCAAGAGATCACCTCACAGACCTCCATTGTCATCACCAGCTGGAACTCTCCCCGGGGTGACAGAGTGCGACCACCCACCTGAGGACCACCACTGTTGGAAGATGGTGTTCTGCTTGACAAGATCCCAGCCCTCACAGAGGACATTCTATCTGAGAAGAATCAAGCAAACTGCTCACACTTGTGAGCTGAAAAAGTCCTGACATTTTCCAGATATGCCAGATTTAATAGTCTGTCCTCAACCCAAAAGAGCTGAGCCAGTCAGTTCTTCCCAGCTACAATCATCCTAGACACAAAAGCTGCCTTTTTTTGGATAATTGCATTCTAATACTCATCATAGTAAGTAATCAGAACCAGCCTGTCCTCCAGAGACCTGGTCTTCCTCCAATGCCTCTCCAATCTCATCCCCCTGGTTTTCAATATTCTCAGCTCACCATCAAACCATGGCAAGCCAAGACATGATACCAGGGGGCATACATGGATCTACGCCAGATGGTCCAGCACCTCAATGACAGCCCTATTATAGGCCATCATGGCATTCCCTGGACCACCAGCACAAACCTCAGACACAGACAAAATGCCCAATTCCACCATCAGTCCTTCTGGTTGTAAACTTTTCAATGGGCGGAAGTGGACCATTTCCACAGGGGAAGGGACATTCAGGGGGACTTTGAAGTTGAACCTGATGGTACAATGATCCGACCAGATGACTGGATCAGTGTTGATGGTGTAAGTTTAGAGCCCAGGGAAAACACCATATCAAGAACATCCCGGAGTGTTGTGTCCCGGTCATGGTGTCCAGGGTGAGGCCCAGAGCCTCCATATTTAAATAGAAGTCTCTGATCCAAGATGATGCCTTGTCATCCACCGAGGTGTTGAAGTCACCGAGAATGAGCCATCTCAGTGACTCCAACACCCTCTCAGTGACAAAGGTCAGCATCTCCTGCAGGAAACTCAGGTCCCACCCAGGTGGTTGGTAGACCAAGAGAATCCTGAACTCCACCCTGGGACCCCCCTACACTGCCATGCACTCAAAAGAACTGGTGTCCCCCACTGGGTGCACCGCCAGGCCCAGTTCCAACCTAAAATGAATTGCCAACCCCCCTTCCCTGCAGTCCTTCCTTTGGCAGTGAACCACAGTAACCCTGACCAGGGCTGATGCTTCCAGCACAAGGCCTGAAGTATCCACCAGCCAGGTCACCATGATGCAAGCAAGACCAACTGATGCAACAAGTTCTGCCATTATAGCTGTCTTGTACATCATCTACCTGGCCTTGCACAACACTGCCCAAAGAGGATGAAAGGTTGAGTCTAGTCCCTCGGCTACCTGCCCTCTCAGTCCAGAGGGATCCCTAGGCAGAGAGACAAGGCATGGGGGACCTTTCTGCTCCTAAATCATCTATTTTCTTCAGCACCCTTCTATGTGAAATTGAATAGAATGCCTTGCTAAAGTCAAAACATAGTAAATCCACTGCTTGTCCCTTATTTACTGCCTTAGTTACCCAGTCAAAGAATGCTATTAGGTTGGTCTGGCAAGAGTTCTCCATCATGAATCCATGCTACTTACTGTCCTGGAGCCCATTCCTGTCCAGGGTGTCAGCTAGGTCCTCCTTGCCCTGTGTTTCCATCAGTTTACCAACAATGGAGGTAAGAACAATGGGACTGAAGTAACTCAGTTCCTCAGTTCCTCCTTGTCCCATCCTTTGTGAAGCAGATGTAAATGCCCTACCCTCCAGTCTTTCAGAACAACCACTGACCCGAGCAAGTCACTAAAAATCCTTGACAGGGGTTCAGCCAAATCTAATGTTAGTTCCCTGAGCCCCCTTGGTTGAATTTCATCCAGCCCTGGAACCTTACTTACTTTCAAGACTGGAAGCCCTTTTCATGACCCTTCTGCTGTGCTTACCTGGCTCCTGGCACTCAACTGCTGGAGTGTCCCAATCTATGTCTAATTCCTGTTCCTATTTCCCTGTCATCATCTTATCTTGTCCTTGTGGTCTGTAGATCACCCGCATGAATAGCTTCTTACCTGGTGCTGTCACAATTGGTACCCTCAATGATTCTGACACCACACGTCCTCCTCTAATGAAGTCATCTTCTGCCACCTGTATGCCTTGTTGACATAGAGGACTATCCCTACCCCACCTCCTTTTTCACTACCCCCTATCTCACCTATACATGGTGTATCCTGGTACCACCAAGTCTCAGTCATTATTGCTATTGGGCCATTTTCTGCAAATGCCATGAAGTTTAATCCCACATTCATTACAATCAACTGGAGCTCACTAATTTAGATTCCTAGGTTCCTGGCAATTAGGCAGACTACTTTCCAGCTTGTTAACATACAACAAAGGGAAAAAAGCACTCCAAGACAGTTAAAGCTTGGTCGCCTTGGCTATGCCAAGGAAAAAAGATTTGAAGTCACTAGAATAACCCAATAGTTATATGCAAAGCAAAAAATGAATTGTAACAATGTACAGCTTTGTGAACACTCTATCTACTTCAAAAACCAAGTGGGCTAAACAATCGTAAAGACACAGTATCTGCTGACTTCTACTAGCTGCACATTACAATACCAGACCACCCCATGCACAAGCCCCAATCTACTCTTTCCTCACTCTACCATACCACTACCACTACCCCATAAAGGGAGGACCTCGGAAAAAGCCAAGGAATCAGATTATGACTTTACTCTATCCTCCAGCCTTCAAAAATTGCACTTCACTGCCTCCGTAGACTGATTTGCTAGATAATTGGTACCCAAGTGTACCAGCACCCCAGCTCTGTAGTAGTAGTAGTAGTAGTAGTAGTAGCACCCCAGCTCTCCATCCTTTTCTTCTATCAGCCTCTTTATCTTATCTATATCTCAGACAACTTATGCACCCAGAAGATATCTAACCTGCCCCCTTCCCTTCTCCCCTCTTCCCACTGCCTTCTCCATCCTACTAATCATAGAGTCTCATACAACTACGGTACTCATAGCTACCTTCCTCCTGCTCTCACCACTGGACCACTGGGTACCACTGAGTTGTCTTGCACACTCCTCTAGACAGGCTCAACGTTTCCCATGGAGGAGTGAGGCACCTGTGTTTCCTTCAATGGTGCAAAGCAATTTTCTTTTAAAATGTAATAAGCTTCATTGGCTACCTTGTGACTGCCCAAGCAATCCCCCCCCCAACCACACAGTAGACTTCTGTGGGGAGTGGCTATGCAGGGGATGGTTGTGGCCACTGGCTCAGCCAACGAGACTGCAGGGATAACTCCTCCCTTGCTTCTACCAGCTGTATCACCAACAGCAACAGTTGGTCCAGTTACACGACATGTTCTTCCTACATGAAAATAAGAAAGCAACAAAACAAAGTCACCATCCATAACAGAAATGCTAATTAGTAGATGATTTGATTTGTGCAAATAAAGTGCTGAAGATGCATTCGCATGTTCATGAACTCCAAACAAAGATGCCTACTTGTAGCTCACTGGCCACTAACTCATTTCACCATTACACACATCATCAGCAGGTACAGCTGTAGACAGAGATGCTCTCTATGAAGAGCTTAATTTTAAAGTGACAAGTGCAAAAATGTATGAAGGTTTGAACATTATATGGAGTTCCTAGTGATATACCAACAATAAGGTTTAGCATCTTGAAAGACAACAATTGCATAGTCATTTGAAACAATTTATAAAGATGGATATAATGAAAGAAAGTAGATAAATTATTATTTATTTAGTGGAATAGTTGTTCACTTATGTCACCAGTTGTACCCGAAGGTTCATCAATCTCCTACATATGTAGGGCAGTGTTGCCTTCTCCAGAGCATAACCCAGGAGGCGAGTCGAGTGCCTCACAAATCACTGCAGCTATCTAATTCCCTGCTGTATGTATGCTCCATACTGTCTTCTGATTAGAGATGTGTGAATCCGCCAAATTTTGGCCCATAAAATATCCACAAATTTCATAAATTTCACAGAGCTGGTGACTGCAATCCACATTTTTATTCACTAGGTGGATTAGCCAAAGTCACGTGCTGAATAGTTAATTTATCTGATGAATAAAAAGGCAAACTGTTTGGGGATATTGATACCGCCCTTTGATAGAAACAACCATTCCACCACCCAATCCCTCTCTGGTTTCCACCTCCCTCTTCCCCCCACCAGCATCCACAAAAAATTAACCGCAAATAAAGAAAACAGTCTCCCAGAGCAGAGCATCTGTTCTGTTTAGTGCTGACTCCCATATTTGTAATGAGTTGACTTTTATGAATGAAGGGTGACATATTTGCTTCTTGTATAGCCTGACTGGTTGACAATTAAACCAATCATATATTACTAGGAGCAAAGATGTCACTGTTCCTTCATTTGCACAATTACCAAACAGGGAGGATGTTTTAATAGTTTATTGTTCAACGCTTGGTCTTTATAATTTTTAAAATAGTACATATAACATTTTTGCATAAAATACAAATTACATTTCACTTTTTATACCATAATCATACAATAACTATAAATGCAAATCTTGTTACATTTTTCAATTAAAATCTCCTAATGGTTCGGGCCAAGAACATCGTGGCATAAAACATCATGAATGGAAATGAAGTGGACAGAACAGCACTGCCTGCAATGCCAAAGGCACAATAGAATGCAGGCAGCAACAGTGCCAAGCCACAGACCACAGGGGGAATCATCAACAGCAGCAACAGAGGCAGAAAACACACTGCCACCCAAACCACTGCTGGCACACCACAAGGCAGGAAACCACAGTGCTGGGCAGAACAGAGGAGTTGAACACAACATGCACTGCATACATAACGAGTGTGGCACAGCAGTGGGCACCTGTGCCTGTGCAGAGCAAAGGGGTAAAGACAGGGGAGGCCAATGGGGGCCATGCACCACCTGCGTGTGCAAAGCACCACCCCACCACCATGAGTGCCACTGGGCATGGAGTCCAAAGGGAGATGATCCCCACACAGCGAACAACTTGGTGGCCACCCTGCAATGAGGCAGTGGGAGTGGAATGGTGGACCTCCACCAGATGCATGGATGCAGTGCCATGGGGGAGGTACCGTATGGTGTGTCGACCAGACAGATGTGTACATGCAGCATCATACACAGCAGTGCAGGATGAGGGAGACACGGGCAGGACTGTGGGGCCGTGTGACAGGGTATTGATGCACATGCATGCTGCACAAGGCTCCCCCCAACAGGGGCATGCCACGCTGACTCTGTAGCCATGGACGGCAAGTGCCATGTGCAGCTTGTGGACACCTGCATGGATATGGTCCACAGGACAACCCCAGGGGTGCAGCAGTGTCCAGAACAGTCAGCAGCATGCCAGGGCACACGGACACAGGGAGACCAGTGTAAACCACCGTGGCCTACGGCGGTATAGAATGACCAACAGACACACACACATAATGCTGTAAGTGTTTAATGGGTGATACACATGTGCACACCACCAGTAGTCACACAATGCCCCCCAACCACAGGCAGAAGCGCCACCCAACACCACAGTGCAAAACACCCACCACCAATGCTGGACAATGAGATGTACAGGACAGGGGCCCCTCAGGAGAATGATACCACAGCATGGCACAGGTAGAGTCATGCAGCCCACATGGCGCATACCCCTGTAATGGTGCACTGTCCTAGGAAAGGCACAGGCATGGCATCACCACATGCACCACATGTACCAGCACTGGTGGGACCGACACCGGCAGGGTAAAACAACCAAACAACAGTAGCCAGTGTGAGGGCACACTCCAACAGTTATAGTACCTCATTCCCTGCACAGGCACAATCTCCCCACCAGCAGAGGACAGTCCATATATCATCACAGGAACATCCCCCCCCCAGCAGAGGTCAGTCCATATCCCATCACAGGCACACACCCCTCCAGCAGAGGTCAGTCCGTATCCCATTACAGGCACATCCCCCCCAGCAGAGGACAGTCCATATCCCATCACAGGCACAGTACCCCCTCCCAGCAGAGGACATTCCATATCCAATTACAGGCATATCCTCTCCCCCAGCAGAGAAGATTCCATATCCCATCATAGGCACATCCCCAGCAGAAGACAGTCCATATCCCATCACAGGCACAGTAGCCCCCCAGCAGAGGACATTCCATATCCCATCACAGGCAGATCCTCCCCCAGCAGAGGGATGCGACCCCTCTGCCACTGTATATGCACAGCCCCCCCTTGCCTGGTACCCCACCACCCCACACCAGTTCCACACCTAATCCCCACCCAGGTGTGGTCCACCTGCATGCAACACAGGTGTCCAGTGGTCACTGGTGCACACAGTGGAATGTTGTCATGAGTGAGTCACGGGTCATCCGCAGCTGGCACGGTGTTGGATGCGATGTGGCATTCGGCTGCATGAGCTGGTGCATGCAGGATCATACCTGCAACTGGAAGTTCTGTGCAATGCCCCGGAGATAGTCATAGGTATTCTGGGTACTGTACTCCCCAACTATCTGCTGTATGCAGTCAGTCGCATCCTTGTACTGCTTCCGTGATGGAGGTGCATAGTGACCAATGATGCACTGTTCAATCTTCAGCTCATTGAGCCTCTGATCTGCCTTCAGGGCATCGATGAACTTCCAGAAGCTAGGGTGGCATGCACCTATGAGGGTGCTGAATGCACAGTGCCACCCCTAGACAGAGTTATTGGTGCGAGCACTGCCAGTCCTTGCTGCATTACAGCAACTCCACATGTTAACAGGGAACAATGGACACCTGGGGACTCAGTCTTGAATTGGCTGACCCACCCACATGTCCTCAAAGTAGTCGACAATAGGTGCCAGCAGTTCATCATCGTGACGTAGAACTCATATGACCACAGCACCTCGAAGACTGTGGACACCTCCTCAGGTGGCACGAAGGCAAGGGTGGGCAGCAGGTGCACATGGAGAGCAAAGTTCTTCTTCACTGTGTACCATGGTATGGCCTCTGGGACCTCCTGGACATTCCTCCACTGGGCTGGCACAGATGGAAGAAGTAGCCATGCTGGGTGGCATCAGGGAAGACAGTGGCAAAGGATCTGACTGCGGCCTGTTCAAAATCTGTGACTATCACAGATGGCTTGAGGCCAGCATGCAGCTCCTTCAGTGCTGTGAATGCCCTTGTGTATGTCACACCAGTCTTGTTTGGCAATAGTATGTACACGGTAGGCACTACAGTGCAGTATTCGGCCCCATGGATGGTGAACAGCTGTGCACATTGTGGTGGTGCATTCTTAAATGTGCCATCTGCGTACCATGTTGTACACTGTGACAGGAGTTGAAGGTTCTTGTCTGTGGTGTAGATCAATATCCTGGAGGCACTGCCACTGTCATGGAGCAGGAAGCGTGCACCGTTGTGTGTCATGGTGTACACCTCAGGGATGGAAAGGTCCTCCAGTGATGTCAGCAGGGGTGTTGGCCAGCATGCGGCAATTCATACATGGTAGACTATCCTTTTCAGGAGGTGTATGCTGGGTATCCTGCCACACATGTCAGTGGGGATGGTGGTGCTGCATGCTGCCACCACCTGGTGTGGTGCCTCCATCATCTGTGCTGCCCTTTGTTTGATGTCTGTAACAGTCTCCCGGACGCCTATAGCCCCACAGTCTGGGACATGGTTGTGGCTGTTCACAACCCTGACTACCTCCTCCCCTGCAGTGTGGACACAGCTGGGGCATTTACCACTATAGTAGTCTGCACATTTCCAATATGTTTTCTCACTGAGGGTGCACTCCTTTTAATAGAGGTAGCACTCGTGCTGCAGTAGGGTTTTCCCCTTTTGGCTGGTCACATACGTCAATGGCATGGTTCAGTGTCCTTCGCTAGCACCCCACACACACTGGTGCACCTGTGCATGGCTCTTCCATGCAACTCTGGTCCCTCTGTGTGCTGGGATGCTTTATGGGCCCACTGCTGTGTGTGGAATGCAAAGCACCTGGTCTGGCCTGCCTCCGCCCTGCTCACAGGTGTACCCTATTAGCAATTTATCCCTCCAGTGTGGTTGCAACCCCACCCTATGTGTGTTCTGGTGTCCATGTGTGTCTGTGCGGCATATGCAGCATGCAGCTCCTGCTCATGTTGCTCAGGGCACGTTCCCCTTGGTGCGTGCAAGCGGTGCTATCCCTGTGTGGCCATCCGCCCTTGTGGCTGTGTGTTGTGTTTTGGTGGGTGAGGGTGTCCTGTTGTGGTATGGATGCCTGTTGCCCTCATCCTGTTCTCCCCTCCGCTCCCCCACATCCTGCACTGTCGTTCTATGGCAGAGTTTTCCATGTGGCCCTGCAGCTGCATGGTAGCCAATGCATCCTGCATCCCTTGTGCATCCCTGCCGGTGGGCCCTGTGCTGTGCTTACTTGTGTGTGTGGCCCCCCCATCTTGTGGGCCATCCGTTGCCCTGTGCACATTGTGCAGGCTCCATCTCCCACTGGGCAGTGTGGCTTCCCCCTCCTTTGGTCCAGCACTGTCCACTGTGTGGCCATCTAGTGACGGTCCATTCTATGTCCATTTCAGTGACTTTTCTTCTGGGTCCGCACTGCTGGCTGTTTCCCGGTTTGGGCTATGCTGGCATATCCTCCTCATATTGTGCCTTGTGCGTGCCTACAGTGCTGCTGCTGTGTTGTTCTGCAGTGTTTGGGGCTTAGCGAGGATTCTGCTGTGCTGTGTTTTGTCCGCCGCAATGTTTTTGTTTTCGGTGTTGCTTCTGCATTGTTCTTCCCGCGATGATTCGTTCGCGATGTTCCTGGCCTGAACCCTCCTAATTTTGTCAAATGCTATGAGCAATACTTTCTGTTTTACATAAATCGTAACTCACATATTCAATGACTCAAGATTATTAGTACAAGTGTATGACCTGATAGACAATAAAAACTTGTATAACATAGTCAATATATGTACATTATTCAACGTAAAGAGAAAACTTATTATCTCTTTAGAGGGGAGACCAAGAGTAGCCAAAATAGGAATCAGCCATTTTTTCCTATTGGTTTCAATAAAAGGCAATGCAATACTATATGTTAAAGATCATCTTCTACCCCATACTTGCACTTACATTTTGATTCAACGATACCAGGTCTATTCTAGTCATACAGGATGTAATTAGCTGAATATAGCTCCAACTGATATCAAGTTATAATTCTCTGTTTATCCAGATTAGATAAAGTAAACAAATATGGCTCCAAATTGAGTTTTGTTTTTATGATTTTATACCATCTATAATGTTTCAGCCCGTTAATTTTTTCCCGATCTTGTGCAATTGTTATAACTCATAACCTTCTTCTCTCCTGCTCCGATATCTCTGTTGGAGTGATAGAATATGTTTCATAAAGTAAATGTCCTAGACCCAAAGGTAAGATATATTTTTAATAGGTTTAATTGTACTTGAAATAAAATTCATACGAGTATACTATTTCTTCCTCCAGGCACATCCTAGGAAGTCTGTGCTCTGGAAGTAGGAACAAATTCAAAATAAAAATTATTTTCCTTTTCATTGTTGCGATTGGGTATTACCCTAGCTCTTTCCTTAATATTTCAGCTGGAACTGATTGTTGTACTTTTAAAACATATCTGAACATTTTATTTATTTCTGTTTCTAAGGGTTTTAAATTTGAGGGAGGCCATATTTCAGTTGTATGCAATATGCTAGTTTTTATTTTAACATTTATCACCTTTAGCACCTTTAATTGAGCCTTGTCCAATCTTCATAGTAAACCTTTTAAATGCATTAAATGGTCATTTTAATATTTGCATCATTATTTTTATTTGGGGAGTCCATGACATTCATAGAAAGTAATTATATTTATTCTGTTTTTATCAGTATGTAATGATGGCATATTTTTGCTTTTGTTTTCAAATATTACCAGGTTAGTTTAATCTTTGTTTATTGTTAAATTATCTTGCTTACGTAGCTCTGAAAAAATGGGTTAATTTACCTTGTAGTCCAAGTAGAGAGGTGGATATATGGCATCACAATCCACACAGGGGTTGTATACAGAACCCCGTCTCAAGGGGAGGAAATGGTCAACAAAATGATAGAGGACATTCTCAAAATGGCAGAAAAAGGGGAGATACTGTTGCTGGGGGACCTGCATATGGCAGGTGTTAACTGGATAACATGTACTGCAGCCACATCCAAGAGCAGGGTCATTCTCAATGCCCAGCAGGGGGCAGGCCTTAGACAGCTAGTGTTGGAACCCACTCGGGAGGGAGCAATACTAGACCTGGTACTCTCAAATGGAGAGAGGATCACAAATTTAGAAGTCAGTAGACATCTGGAAACAAGCGACCACTGCACAGTGTGCTTCACAATGATCACAACCATGGAGATAAGCCATACAAAAACAAGGATACTGGACTTTAGAAGGGCTGACTTTGGCAAAATGGGTGAATACCTGAAGAATGCACTAGCAAATGACCAAAGAGGAGGGGGTGGAAGCACAATGGAGAAAAATAAAAACTGCCATCATAGAGGCAACAAGCCTTTGTGTGAAACAAATAAAGAAAACAAAGTGGAGTAAAAAACCACTATGGTTCTCAAAAGAGGTGGCAGGGAAGGTTAAGGAGAAAAAGGCTGCATTCAAAAAGTATAAGGAATCACAGAAGGAGCACGACAGGTAACTGTATCAATTAAAGCAGAAAGAAGTGAGGAAGGCAGTCAGACTAGCAAAGGCCCAAACCAAGGAAAAAATAACCAACTCAGTTAAGAAGGGGGGATAAAACCTTTTATAGGTACATTAGGGAGTACAGAAAGGTTAAGGGAGGGATAGCGAAGATTAATAAAGGAGAGGGGAGGTGGGCAGAGGGAGACAGTGAAAGGGCAGAGATACTGAATGAATACTTTTGCTCAGTATTCACAAAAGAAGATGAGAAGGAGTTACCTAAACCAGACAATAGAAGCACTCTGGGTAGGGGGGTTGACACCAGTACATTCACAGAAGAAAGAGTCCTGAAAGAACTCTTAAAACTCAAGGTGGACAAAGCAATGGGGCCTGATGGGATTCACCCCAGAATCCTAAAAGAACTAAGGGAGGACCTAGTGACACCACTGACCATGTTTTTTAACAAATCTTGGCGGGATGGGGTGGTACCTGAGGACTGAAGGAGGGCAGATGTGATTCATCTTTACAAAAGTGGGAGCAAGGCAGAAGCAGGAAACCACAGACCTGTAAGTTTGACCTTAGTGGTAGGGAAAATGATGGAATCACTGTTGAAAGAAAGAATTGTTGAGTGCCTAAAGGCCAGCGGGGCACAGGACCCAAAGCAGCATGGATTTACAGCAGGAAGGTCATGTCAGATGAATCTAATTGCTTTATTTGACTGGGTGACCAAAGTAATAGACCAGGGAGGGGCTGTGGATATGGCCTACCTAGACTTTAGCAAGGCATTTGACACAGTCCTGCACAAAAGATTAATAATCAAGTTAGCCAGCCTGGGAGTGGGTCCCAGGGTGGTAGCCTGGGTAGCAAACTGGCTGCACAACAGGACACAGAAGGTAATAGTGAATGGAACACATTCCGAAGAAAGGGGGATTACTAGTGGAGTACCTCAGGGCTCAGTACTGGGTCCAGTCCTCTTTAACATCTTCATAGGTGACATTGCAGAGGGTCTGGAGGGAAAGGTATGCTTCTTTGAAGATGACACAAAGATCTGTAATAGAGTTGATACACAAGAGGGGGTAGAAAAGATGAGAAGGGACTTAGCAAGGTTGGAGGAATGGTCAGACATATGGCAACTTAGATTCAATGCAAAGAAGTGCAAAGTAATGCACCTGGGAAACAAAAACCCAGGAGAAGAGTACACAATAGCAGGGGAGGTACTAACAACAACAAAAATGGAAAGGGACCTGGGGTAGTCTTATCAGATGACCTAAAGGTGGGTAAGCAATGTGAAAAGTAGGTAAGGAGAGCCAGGGGATACTGGGATGCATAGGAAGGGCATCACAAGTAGAAAAAGGGAAGTGGTTATCCCTCTATACAGACAGTTGGTGAGACCCCATCTGGAGTACTGTGTGCAGTTTTGGAGACCTCATCTATGCAAGGACATAAACAGGATGGAAGCAGTCCAGAGGAGGGCAACTAAAATGGTGCAGGGTCTACAGCAGAAACCATATGAAGAGAGACTGAGAGAGCTTAATATGTATACTCTTGATGAAAGGAGGGACAGTGGGGACATGATAGAAATGTTCAAGTACCTCAAGGGAATCAACAAAGTCCAGGAGGGTAGCATCTTTCAGAAAAAGAGATGTGTAAGAACAAGGGGGCACAATTTAAAGATAGAGGGGCGGCTCAGGGGTAATGTGAGGATTTTTTTTTTCACGGAGAGAGTGGTGGATACATGGAACAGCCTTCCTGAGGAGGTTGTTGGGTCTAAAACAGTGGGGGAATTCAAACATGCATGGGACAGACACAAGGCAATTATAGTGGGGGGTTGCATGAAGTAGGCTGTTGGTTAACTAGAATCTGCAGCTTATCCAGTAGGTAGGGAAATGGACAGACTGGGTGGGCCAAGTGGTCCTTATCTGCCGTCAAAGTCTACGTTTCTACGTTTCTATATCAAAACGATATAATCCATGTGAGCTAGGTATTGTATTTTAGTTGAAAATACAGTTGGGGAATGGAAATCCAAGTTATTTAGTTCTAGTAATTTGTTTTTCTGTATAAACTAAACAAAAATGGTGCCAACAGGCAGCCTTGACGAACCTCTAAATGTGTTTTGATACTACTGGTTAAATTCCCCAGTTGGTCATATTTAACTTTGAGCCACGTATCTTTGTGTAATCTTATGAGGATATCTAAAATTGCAGGATCCATATCATGTATTTCAAGTTTATTCCACAGTAATTTTCTACTGACTGAGTCAAATGCTGTTTTCAGATCAGCAAAACAGCAATATAGTTTTGATTTTTTTATCTCTACATATTTCCAAATTTGATGTCGACGTACATAACAATGTTGAGTTGTTGATCTTTTAGCTCAAAATCCATTTTGAAATTCTGAGATGAAATTGTTCTTTTCTGCCCATAGCTACATATGGTTTCACCACTGGTGATAGGGCATTTGCCTCTCATGCACCCAAGCTGTGGAACTCCCTCCCCCCCCCAGGTCTGAGCCTCCCCCTCCCACTCCTACTCTAAAACCTCCCTCCGGCACTTCCTGAAGCCTGCTGCTGCCTGCCTGTGCGCGCCCTAATCGCCCCACCCCAGACCTCTTCTGCCATGTATTCCCCATCCTGGCTCCCCCCCCCCCTTGCTGCTGGCTCAGTGCAGTACTCTACTGGTTCAGTTTGCCGCTTAGTGTCTTTCATCCTGGGGGTTTGTCTCACACCACCCTGTAGCCCCTGGGTCAGTATGTTTTGTACCCTGTGGTTGTCCACATGCAATACCATTACTTCTTCTCATTCTGTACCGCACGCACCTGACAAAATGTTTCTGCTCCTGAATGCAAAGCTGTCTATGTATCTATCTATAATTTATTCTGTACCGTATGCATCTGACAAAATGTTATCTCTGTAACTACTACTCTGTCTCATTGTTGGAGTATGCCTGGTCCTGATTGTAATAGTCTCCAATGCTCCTGATTGTAATTGTTGTCCTTGTATCCTCTCCCATGTAATTACCCTGTTATTCTCCCAGGTCGCACCTGAAAATAGGCACTAGCTGTCTAGTGTGCTTACCCGGTTACCAAAAGCAAATAAATAAATAAATAATATTCTGGTAAAAAATATTTGTGAAGAATCCAATAAGCTAATTGGATGGTACATACGAGGATTGTTTGTATTCCCTTTCTTAATTATGGGGCACACTGTACTCTCTTTCCAGCTTTCTGGGAAATGTCCACTTTGGACACAGTGATTGAATAGTGTATGCAATACTGGACACTACCATTCCTTAAATGATTTGAATATGTCTGCTAGAATATTATGTGGGCCAGGGGCTTTATTAGATATTATGTTATCTATTGGTTCAAAGTTTCCTGCTACTGCTATATATTGGCTATGGAAAAATCATACTCTTTTTATTAGTAATAGTAATATGACTATCTTCCTCTGACTGTGAATAATAAAAAGCAAAAGAAATGGTGTTCCCATGTTGAAGGTGTTGCTGCTGCTTCTATTTTGCTAGTATATTTAGCATAGCCCTGGCTTACTAGCAGCCAGAATAGTTTGACATCTTTTTTAATTATGGACATTTTTAATTTATCGCACATTTTAATTTGAGATTTTCTCTTTTTCTCAGTCAGTACTTTCCTATATTGATTTCTAGCTTTACTTATTATACTATTATTAACTTTATTATTGTTTTTTATGTTGTCTAATTAATCCATTTAGCTTCAGTTTTGCCATTTTGCAGTTATTATTAAACCAGGTATAAATTCTTCTTTTTATTTATCTGATTTTGGAAAATAATTGGTCTAATATAACAGCAGATATAGTCCCCAATTATTAATTATGCTATTTTTAATTTCTGGTGATAGGATAGTATCTCTTAAATTATTCAAATAGTCAGAATTTAGTATTTCTGAAAAATGTATTACAACCGAATGTGGCCATCTTATTCTTTTGAGTTTATTATCTCCATTTCTTGAAGGCAAGGGTCTTCCTTAGACGAAATGTCCATAATGTTTAATTGCCAAATGGACTGGACTGGTAAGTGGGAAGATTCCGGATGTGGGATAACTTATCTATTGGACAGTTCCTTCCCTGGCTAATGCCAGTGAGTGAAATTACCACATGACAAGATCAAATCAAGCAGGCCCAGGCTATTCCACTTCATAAGGGACAGTGAACCCCACATGCAGATGTATTTAAGATCACCATTTCCAGTTAGCTGTGTTCTTTTTAGTTGCTGGGAGAGTCACATATTATTGTCCCATAGCTGAATGGATGGAGGGTCCACTGCTAGCCAGGACTGGGCTATGACCTTCCTAGCATTTACCAGAGCTATGGACCATAACAACACATCCTCCGCTAGGCAGTGCCTGTCCGAGTCAGCCCCCATTAGTAACTCAATGGGTGATATGGGAGGGGAGGCTGCTAGGACATAAGCTATGATGTCGTGGATCCCATCCCAGAATTGCAATACTTTAGGGCACGTTAACACTCTGTGAATAAAGGATCCGTTGTCAGTTTTATACTTTGGGCATATCAGGGATTTCTCTGAATACACATAGTTACTTAGTGTAATCATTCTGGGGTGATTTAAGCTCTGTAGAGGAAGTTTAGTTGGACCTGTAAAGCTTGTTGCTTCTGGAACAGTTCTCCAGGTGTCTCACTGCTATGGACTTGTTCTCAGGGGTGACACTGACACCAAGATTGGATTTCCATTTGGCTTTTATATCACCATTAGGGGATCCCTCCGTAATAAACATTGTGAACTGATAGGGGTTTAGTACTGGGTTGTGGCTTGTAAAGTTCCTCCTCCAGAGGCAAGGGTGTACATCCTTCCGGTGCACATGATAACACAGTAGTTACCCATGGGCACACTTTTAGGTATGTGAACAGGTCACTTGGCCCCAGTCTCATTTTTTTGTCTATAATTCAAGGAAAAAGATTTTCCTGCCTCCTTCATATAGCTGCCCAATGTAAGGCATACAGTTTTTTTTAGATAAGAAGCCCTAATGGAGTGTGTAGGGAATAGTTCATCTGAAGTCCTTAATGACATTATGATTAAGAAGTGGGAGGTGATCCCATGTGGGGCCACCAAGTAATTGTGGGTAACCAGCCTGACTATGACCAGTGTTTTAGTGAATGGATTGGAAATGGCTGGCACAGAAAGAGAGACCCCAAGGCTGGGGATTTTCAGACCCTTTTGATATCACATCCCAATTGCTCTTCCTCCTCCATTGTAGCTATGCTAGGGTTACCGATGTCTCTCATAGGAATGAAGGCCAGTTGCAATGCCCAGTAGTAGTAGTGGTGAAAGTGTGGCAGGGTTTTCCACAATATAACCAGGGGTTGTATTAGGTACCTGCTAAAGCCTGTAGTTGTTTCTTATAGATACAGGAGCAGGTCACCCACAAACATGGAAACATTTTACCCAACCCTTCATGTAACACCTGATGTCACCATCATTTCAGATTGCAGTCACCAAAGGCTCAAGGGAAATGATATATAGAAGAGGGGAAACCCTTCCTTCTTCCCTTCCACAATTCAAGTAACAAGGTAAGAGGGCTGTTAACCAAGGTTTGGGCAGGAGGTGAGGTGTATAGGGCTCTAATCCTGTCCACCACATCATTTCCAACTTCATACCTCCTCAAAGCTTTGATAATGTACCCCCAACTCAACCAGTCAAAGGCTTTCTTCCAATCTAGGGCAAGGATCGCAGCACCATGGGGGGCAGATTTCTTGGACAAATTATGAGTAATAATTAAGGTTTTATAGATGCTGAGCATTCCTTGTCAGTCTTTTACAAAGCTTGCCTGGTCTGGATGTATATAGGCTGGCAGGACAGTTTCCTAACATGATGCTATAAGTCTTGCCATGATTTTATAATAGACTCTCAGTAATGAGATAGGGTGAGAACAGGTGCAAAGTGTGGGGCCCTTACACAGTTTGGGAGCACTGTTATGGTGGCAGACTCAGTAAAGGGGGACAACTCAGTTGCAAAGTGTTTTTTTTTACCATCTCAGAAATATTATCAGTATCAAAGCCTTGATCCCTGTAAAAGATTTGCCATCATTGGTGCATGCATTCACCAATTCCAGACTTGATTAACTCCAGTCTTGTATGAACTGCACTGGCTGTTGGTGAAGTGCAGATCATCTTCAGGGTTGATTTGCATTGATTTGGGAGGGGAACTGAAGTCCTCAATGAACAGTTTAGGTGTTTCTTTGATGAACATTTAAATATGCTGAGGGGGTGGCAGATGAAATTGGGAATACAGTTGTAACCTCCCCCCACCGGCCTCCCTTGTTTCTACTAGCTGGACTGCTCCTCTCACCTCTAGGCATCACAGAGAAGGGTGGGTGTAGTCACTACAGATATCTCACAGTTTCTGTATGACCCATAACTTCTACTATGGAGCCTGCCATCCTCAGACAGGCAAACCATGTGTGGCACTACCTGGCTCACACCTGGGGGGACCATATAGCATGGCCATCATCCTGGGTCCCTGGGAGAAACCGTTTGCTCAGCATTATGCTAGGTTTGTACTTCTGGTCAGGGGCACCCAAGTAAATCTGGACACTGGAAGCAATAACTGTAATGTCCAAACTAAGTTAGGGTTCTAGAGTGTGGCTTTTATTCACATAACACAGAGAATAACAAAGCAAAGATGGACCCCCACAGGGCTACTCTCACTGGTAATGCTGATTACAGAGGTACAGAACACACTTCCTCACAATGAACCCTTAGGTTCTGAATGGATCTGGGCACACACGGCCTGAACTGGTACATTCCTCTTCTTTTTCCTTGACTCGGCACCCCGGCCAGTACTAGGACACTTATCCATATTGCATGGAGATTGATGGTAGCTCCCTAAACCACCCACGAGCACATTCCAGCTCTCAGGGAAATCCAAAATCCCGCATCTGGGTGCTTTCCTCAGGCCAAATGCACAGAGAGAAAACATAGGTGCCCAAACTGAACCCAGAGAGGTAAACCTGGTTACTCCAGATTGGGGGTCTCCCACCTTTCGCTCCCAAATCTATACTCAGCCATTCATCTGGTTACAACACCTTTCTTTGAAACACTGTTTGTAGATGCTTTCTAGAAGTGTTTTGCACATTTAACATTCTACAATTCACTTTACGAAGGTGTCCTGACTTTAAAAGTTCCGTATGTGGCTATGTCTTTACCCTAGACCCCCACTGCTGCAGATACTTTTAAGTCATACACAATCTAAAAGTTCTGTACTTGGCAAGTCTTCTTTTGACCCCACAGTAGGCAGACACTTTTATTTAAACAAAGTCTTGGTGAACATAGTCTCTTTGTCAGAGCAAAACTCACCACGGTATTGCAGATGCCCCAGGACTTTTTCCACAGAAAGTCTCAGGTACTCACAGAACAAAAACTACTCTCAGGCAGCTTCACCCTGAACCCTGGAATTCCTCCCCATCCCTTCATGGATGGGGCACTAATAAAACCTCCCAGGAATGGTCTCTACCACTTCACAAATGATCTTCTGTGTTCCTCTCTAAGGTGAGAACACACAACCCCTTTTCTAAGTTAGCTCTCTTACAGAGCTAAGTACTGGGGGAGCTGCACTCTGCAGCACTCCTCACTCTCCTGAGTCTCCACACAGACTGCTCTCTGAAGACTGACTCTGAAGACTGATTGATTCCCCAATGTTCTACTGCTAATCCCTGCAGCTAGCATTCCATTATGTCTTATGCTGCTGCAAGAATTCTAAGGTGACATCATCACTCCAGGTCAGAAGAAACTGAGAACAGAGTGTGACAGTGTGAAACCCATTTAACTGGCATATCACAAGCAGTCTCTCCCTGTTTGCCACTGATTCAAAGTGAGATTCTAGTAATCCCTGGGAACAAGGGATTAAACCGTAACTGCCCCCTCCACAAGCTGAAGTAGAAAGTAGGGAGAACCCAAGGGGAATGAAATCCCCCAGGCTGGAAATTAATAAGGAAAGCAGGGCAGTAGAAATAGCAAAGGCTGGAAATGGAAGTATTAAAAGGGGGGGGAGGATAAAAAAGAAAGAAGGGGTAACATGCAGAGTGATAACAAAATCTGGAAGGCCTTGTGTGCAAATGCTAGAAGTCTAGAAAATAATCCAGACCTAGAGACCATCATTGTAGAGGTTGACCTGCATATTGTGGCCATTACAGAGTCATGGTGAACTAAAAACTATGACAAGAACATGGCCATATTAGGCTATACTCTGTTCAGGAGAGACTGGGTGGGAATGAATGGAGGGGGTGTGGTGCTTTATGTGAAGGAAAGCATAAAAGCAACGTCAATACAGGGAATGCAGGGGGAGCAGAGGTATTGTGGGGTCACCCTAGAAACTGGGAATGGAACCTTTATTTGTACTAGTGTGCTCTACAGGCCTCCAGCACAGGGGGAGGAGTTAGCTAAAGTATTAGTTGAAGTTACTGGCAAGGAGGCAGAAAAGGGGAGGTGCTGCTGTTGGGAATCTTCATTCTGCCGTATGTAGACTGGAACCTCTCAGCTGTGGCTTCAGCTAGAAGTAGGGACATCTTGGACTCCCTGCAGGGGCGTTCCTTAGGCAGCTAGTCAGTGAACCCACTCGTGAATTGGAAATGTTGGATCTGGTGCCCACTAACAGGGACTATGTTGCAGATTTCAAAGTGGGAGGCCACTTGGAAAACAGCAATCACCGTACATTGTGGTTCAATATAAGGAAAACTGCAGAATTGAACCACATAAGGGCAAAGGTTCTGAAGTTCAGGAGTGCAGTTTATAAACAGATGGGTAAATGCCTTACAGATGACCTGGCAGGGGAATGGCCTGGGTGGGATGGAGGAACAGTAAACAAAGATAAGAAGTGCCATAGGGGAGGCAACAAACCGCTGCATCAAGCAAGTGAGCAAAAGCAAGAGGAAAAAGAGATCACTATGGTTCGTGAAACAGGTGACAGAAAAGTTTAAGGCTAAAAGCATAGCATTCAGAAGGTATAAGGAGACACAGAGGGAGGAGGATATAGAGGTTTACCATGGGAAACAGAGGGAAACAGGGAGAACAGTATGGAGCACAAAAGCAAAAATGAAGAGAGAGTAGCCCAGGCAATGATGAAGGAGGGGAAGACATTTTTAGGTATGTAACAGAATGAAGGAAGACCAGGTGTGGGATTATAAGATTAAAAAGGGAAGTGGGGCACTGTGCAGAGGGGGGCAGGAAAAGGCAGACATCCTGAACAAATACTTGTGTTCAGTGTTCACAGAGGAAGGTTCATGGGAAGGGCCACAAAAAAACTAACAGGAGCAGTAGAGGGAGGTGGACACTTGTCCATTTTCAGAAGAGAGTGTCCTGAAAGGACTCACTAATCTGAAAGCATACAAATCAATGGGGCCAGATGGGGTCCATGTGCATTGAGGGAGCTCAGGGAGGTACTGGCTGTACCCCTGACAGTCCTGTTTAACAGTTCATTACAAACAGAAGTGATTCCAGAGGACTGGAGGAGAGCAGATGTAGTCTCATGTCACAAAAGTGGTAGCAGGGAAGAGGCTGGAAATCATAGGCCAGTCAGTCTGACATCAGTGTGACATCAGCAGTTTGTCTGTCCATGCTGCTCCCCTAGGCTTCCAATATAGGCTGTCCCTATCTGACAGTCTGTTATATGTTGTATTTACGAGTGTGTTTTCTTTCTCATGGCAATTTCAATTCATCTAGTTGTATGTCTAGCCGTCTAGTTTCACATAGTTGTTTATTCTCATTGCTTCAGCTGTTATTTTCCGGTTGTATGTATCAGTTTTCTTATTATGCCTGAGCTCTAATTATTTCCTGTACTGAATTTTTGGGTTTTTGGGTTTCCCCAAATTGAGTTTCTACTTATTTATTTTATTTTGTGCATTTCACAAATAGGTTTCCAGGGTAATACATAATTCCATTGAATTTTGCTAGCATTGTGTATACTGATAATGCTGATTTTGCCTAATTGGGGTTTGCCCACTTAACTCCCTTCATTTCTGTTTTCCTATTTTAGCATACTTATTTTATGTCTCCTTGTTTATTTTGTTTGATTCCTTCCTCCCCCTCCCCACTTCCATTTTATTATTTCTTGGCCACCTGTACTTTAATTTCTTATCCTATTTTTTGGTTGACATTTCTTCATCCTTCTTAACTGTTGCTTCTTGGAGTACCCCCCCCCCTCCCCATTTAGCTACTGTAGACTGAGATTTTGTCTTTTTAAAATTTTCTTTATGTTGCTCCTATCAACCTCACTCTTTCCCTTCCTGTTTTCTCTAACTTCACTCCCCTTCTATTTTTCCTAACCTCCCCCATCCTCTCCCCCTTTTCCTCATTCTCTCCTATTCTGTCTTACTCTAATCTCCATGCCTTGCTTCCCTCTCTTTGGCTTCCTGGTTACAGTCTTCTATCATGTTCTTGGTTTTATATAAAAACCCTCAAGTCCTTCCTTCCTTGTAAATTCCTATTCTTACTTCTCATTTCATCACTCCACCTCTCATAAACATTTCTCAGGTTCTCTAAAACTCATTGTCAAGGCCACTGTTTTTCGGTTTTTAACGGAAAATCCGGTAAAATTCCAGAATTAGGGCTGCCTGAAAACCGGTAAAAACGAAGATTTCATGGAATCTGGCATTTTCTATCAGATCAGTAAATCTATAAAAAAGTCTGTTTTTCTTTTAATTCCTTCCTGTACTATTTTCAGTTTGCTTTATTTAATGCTCTGTATATTAAGCCTTCTTTAATTCTGATTATTTATGCACATACTAAAAGAATGATAACAGAATCCCGGTAAAATCCAGAAATTAGAGTAACAATCACCGGTGAAATTCCGGAATCTTAAGCCTTGAAAACGGAATTTAATTGTTTTAATCACCGTAAATCAGTGGCCTTGCTCATTGTCTCCTTGCTGCTGCTAGTGCAGGTGGCATAAACATACAAACATAGACTTTGACAGCAGATAAGAACCGCTTGACCCACCCAGTCTGCCCATTTCCCTACCTATTGGATAAGCTGCAGATCCTAGTTAACCAACAGCCTACTTCTTCCTAATCCCCACCGGAATTGCCTTATGTCTGTCCCATGCATTCTTGAATTCCCTCACTGTTTTTGACCCACAATCTCCTCAGGAAGGCTGCTCCATGCATCCACCACCCTCTCTGTGAAAAAATATTTCTTCACTTTGCCCCTGAGCCATCCCCCCTCTATCTTCAAAATGTGCTCCTTTGTTCTTACACATCTCTTTTTCAGAAAGATGCTACCCTCTTAGACTTTGTTGATTCCCTTGAGGTATTTTAAAGTTTCTATCATGCCCCCCCCCCTTTCCTCGAGGCTATACATCTTAAGCTCCTTTAGTCTTTCTTCATGTGTCTTCTGGTGCAGACCCTGCACCATTTTTGGTGCCCTCCTCTGGACTGACTCTGTCTTGTCTATGTCCTTGTGTAGATGGGATCTCCAGAACTACATGCAGTACTCCAGATGGGGTCTCATCAACTGTCTGTACTGAGGGAATACAACTTCTTGTTTTCTACTGGTGATTCCTCTCCTTATACATCCCAGTATCCCCCACCCCTCCTTGCTGCATTCACACATTGCTTGCTGACCTTTAAGTCTTCTGATATGACTATCCCCAGGTCTCTTTCCATTTTTGCTGTTGTTAGTGCCTCCCCCATTGTGTACTCTTGCCCTGTTTTTTTGTTTTCCAGATGCATTACTTTGCACTTCTTTGCATTGAATCTAAGCTGCCATACATTTGACCCTTCCTCCAACCTTGCTAAGTCCCTCCTCATCCTTTCCACCCCCCATGTATCAACCCTGTTGCAGATCTTTGTGTCATCTGCAAAGAGGCATACTTTTCCTTCCAGTCCCTCTGCAGTACCCACTATTGACCCCCCTTTCTTCAGAGAGTACTCCGTTTACTATTACTCTCTGTGTCCTGTAGTCGGCCAATTTTTTACCCAGGCTACCACCCCGGGACCCACTCTCAGGCTGGCTAGCTTGATTATTAATCTTTTGTGTGGTACTGTATAAGATGCCTTGCTAAAGTCTAGGTAGGCCATGCCCATATCCCCTCCCTGGTCTACTACTTTGGTCACCCAGTCAAAGAAATCTATTAGATTTGTCTGTCATGATCTTCCCACTGTGAATCCATGCTGCCTTGGGTCCTGTGCCTTGCTGGCCTCTAGGTACTCAACAATTCTTTCTTTCAAAAGTGATTCCATCATTTTCCCTACCACTGAGGTTAAAATAACAGGTCTGTAGCTTCCTTCCTCTGCTTTGATCCCACTTTTGTGAAGAGGAATCACATCCACCCTCTTCCAGTCCTCAGGTACCACACAATCCTCACATGATTTGTTGAAAATGGTAGTCAGTGATGTCACTAGTTATTCCCTTAGTTCTTTTAGAATTCTGAAGTGAATCCCATCAGGTCCCATTGGCTAGTCAAGTTTCAGTTTTAGGAGTTCTTTGAGAACCCTTTCTTCTGTGAATGGACTGGTATCGATCCCCCTATCCAGAGTGTTTCTATTGAGTGGATTAGGTACCTCTCCCTCTCCTTTTGTGAATACTGAGCAGACGTATTATTCATTATCCCTGCTTTTTCACTGTTACCCACTGCGTACCCACTCTCCCCTTTTTTAAGCCTCACTATCCCTCCCTTGGTCTTTCTTCACTCCCTAATATACCTGTAAAAGGTTTTGTCCTCCTTCTTAACTGAGTTGGCTATCTTTTCCTTGGTCTGGCCTTTGCTATTCTGATTGCCTTACCTGCTTTCTTTTGCTTTAACTGGTACAGTTCTCTGTCCTGCTCTTTCTGTGTTTCCTTATACTTCCTGAAAGCTATCTTTTTCTCCATAACCTTACTCGCCACCTCTTTTGAAAACCATAGTATTTTTTTCCTTCATTTTGATTTGTTTATTTGCTTAACACAAAGGCTTGTTGCCTCTGTGATGGCAGTTTTGATGTTTTCCCATTGTTCCTCCACCCCTTCTTCTTGCCCATTTGCTAGTGTTTTTCTGAGGCACTCTCCAAGTTTGCCAAAGATAGTCCTCCTAATTTCCAGTACCCTCACTTTTGTATGGCTTGACTCTATGGCTGTGTTTATCATGAACAACTCTGTTTGGTGGTCACTTATTCCCAGATGGATACCCACTTCTAAATTTGAGATCCTCTCTCCATCCTCATTTGACAGTACCAGGTCTAAGATTGCTCTCTCCCAAGTGGGTTACGACACTAGTTGTCTGATGCATGCCCCCTGTAGGGCATCAAGAATAACTCTGCTCTTGGATGTGGCTGCAGCAAAGGTGTTCCTGTTAACATCTGGCATATTCAGGTCCCCCAATTAACAATATCTCCCCTTTTTCAGACATCGTAAGAATGCCTTCTATCATTCCCTTCTCCATTTTCTCCCCCTGATATGGTGGTCTGTATACAACCCTCATGTGGATTGTGGTGCCATTTCCCATCTCAAGGGTGACCCACATAGCCTCCTTTCCTCCCTGTTTACCCTTTAGTTCTGTTGCTTTGATCCCTTCCATTATGTAGAGAGCTACTCCTCCTCCTCTTCTACCCTTCCTGTCCTGCCTGTAGATTGTGTACCCTGGTATGTTGACATCCCAGTCATGGTTCTCTGTGTACCATGTTTCTGTGACTACCATAATATCCAGGCATCTATCCTCCAATAAGGCCACTAGTTCAGGGAGCTTGCTACCCATACTATGGGCATTAGTACTCATTCCCCCAATTTTTGATGACCTTACCCCTTTAAGCCCCATCCCTGTCCTTACTGCCTTTGCCTTTTTCTCCATTTACCCCTGCCTTTCTCCCTATCGACTTCTCTATGTTGGTGTTTACCTCACTGAATACCCTGTCCTGTGGGGGGGGGGGCTGAGATTTTCCTGCTCCTTTTCAGTACCTTCCCCTTGGATAGTTTAAATGACTGCCAATGAAGCATTTAAACCTATCACATAGGATCCTGGTTCCCCTCCTGGACAGATGCCGACCATCATGCCAGTATGTGTTATTCAAACTCACCTTTGGAGAAGTTTTTTAATTTATGTCTGATTATTGCAGCTGTGATTTATATATATTGATGATTGTATTTTAGATTTTTATGGTTTTTATTGTCATTTAATGGATATACAGTGCTCTGATACTTTGTGAAGAGTGCTTAATAAATAAGAGTATTATTATTATAGGCCTGAATCATTCCAGGTAGATGCCAAGTCCCCAATGAAGCCAGAACCTTGAGCTCTGCACCAGTTTTTCAACCATTGAATGTATCCCAGGTACAGAGCACCCTAGCCTCACCCATGCCATAGACAGGCAGCACCTCCAAGAAGGTTACTGTGCATGCTACTTGTCTAAGGCCTCTCCCCAACTCCATAAACTCCCCCTGCACTCCTCAGATCCCATTCCCAGCCAGGTCATTTGTCCCTAGATGGACAATAACATCTAGTTCCCTCCCCCGTGCAGCTGATCCCAAGATCCTGAGGATTCACTCCCTGTCCCTTCAAGCCATGGTGCTGGGCAGACACATTACCTCCCACTCCTCTCCATCCCCAAGTTGTACCCCCTAACAATTGAGTTCCCCACCAGGAGTTATTTCCTTTCTTTTGGGGTCCTGTGCCACCCTCCTTTGGGTCTCCTTTGTGGAGGTTCCCAGCATCCTCCTTGGTCTCCAATATGGGTGCCTCCATAGAGGAACTAAGCTCTGCCAGAATGGTGTATGGATTGTGGAGAGGTACAACTGGAGGATGCACCTCTGTTCCATCACCCTCACCCTGCCTGAGCCCACTGTGGTCCAACTGCTCCTCTTTCTTGGCAACCTCTGTGGCAGTCGCAGCAGCCCTGGTGGTTCCAGAGTGGGAGAGGAGGTTCCCCAAATCCTGGCCAACTCAGCATGGAGATGCGCAGCCTCCTCCCTCAGCCCAGAGAGGTGACTGCATAGGGGATAACACCGCATACTGCAGAATGTTTCCCAGAAGACTGCCACTCCACAGCCACTGCACAACTCCCATCATGCCTAGTTTGTGGCCCCTTGTCTGTTGTTTTGTATGCTTCCTCTTTCCTTGCTCTGTTTACTTTTTTTTGCTTGTTTTTCTCCCTGCTTTCCTAATGCCTCTGTGCCCTTATAGCTCCTTCCCTTCCTGTTCTGGGAACAAGAAATTCCTGCATTCCTCAGTAGTCTCCTTCTTACTTTCTCAGAGACATACCTCCAGCAGTTAGAGGGTGAGGGAGAGCTATTATTTTCCTTCTAGGATGGTGAGTCTTTTGTGCTTCTGTGATCACGCCCATTCTTCTCCAAAACAGGAAGTTCCTATGGTCATTCAAATCCAGTGCCAATAAAAGTAGAACTAACTAAGGGTGGGGAGGGAGTGGAGGAAAGGAAGGGAGGGCTATATAGTTCCAGTAGTAGAGTTCTAGCAGCTGCCTTCTTCCTCTTGCTGCTCTCTGCCAAAAGCTAACTAGGGAAGTTTTAAATGCAGACACCTCGCCTTCTGCTGCTTAAGCCACACACCCTAATTTACAGCTCTCCTCTTCACCTAGCTAACTGCACAGATAACAGTACCCTTCCCCCACCTCAGACAAACACACTAACTCTTGTTTTTTTTTTGGTTTGCTTTTTACCCTAATTGAAGGTTCCAGTAGAAAAGCTCAAGTTATTTAGTCCCAGTAGCATAGTAGTGGAGTTCTAGCAGCTGCCTCCTTCCTCTTGCTGCTCTCTGCCAAAAGCTATCTAGCTCAACCTGGCACTTCCCCATTTTCCCCTCCTCAGAGGTTTCAGAGTGGTCCATGTCAATATGCATAGCCTTCTTCCTAAAATTGACCTTTTATGGCCACTTTAGGGAGGCAGTGTAGCACAGTGGTTTAAGGATCTGAGCTGCAAATCTGGTGACATCCAGCAGACCAGACCTGGGTTTGAATCCCACAGCTTCCACTTGCATACTGTGTAACCCTGAGCAAGTCACTTAACTTCCTTGTGCTCCCAGGTCGCTCCTGTAAAAAAGCTTTCAGCTTAGTGTGCTACTCCTGGTTAAACAACTAAAAAAAAAAAACTTATGGTTACTCTTAAGTGTGATGTATTGTGATCTCATAATCTTGCCTCTCCCCTAAGGTCCCTGATTCCACTGTTGCTTTCCCAGGTTTCATTATTTTTTTTTCAGTTCTAATTTCCCTGTGAACACTGACCCCTAGAACTCTTTCAGTTGACACCCTCAGCTCTTCCCATCCAGCATGAGATTCCCTCTTCTTTAGGACCCCCTGGGACCTCCAACCCACTCTCAACACACCTGCAGGAAACCTCCCGGCTTTCACCTCCCCAAAGTTGGGGCTGCCTTCAGCTCTTCAATACTTCCTTACATATGTCTAACTTTATGTGCAGGTGGAAGTGAATATCAGAGGCCTTCAGGAACCCAGGAGTGCAGGCTATGGTGGCGGGCTTGGGTGCTGTGGTGGGATGTCATCTATCCAGCTGTCAAGCTATTTTCATGCTCTAGTGCTTGGTTTCCCCACCCAATGGTGAGTGTGGATGTACAATGACATCCAGGGGGTGCACATACTCCCAAGAATGCCACATTGGAATCCACCGCATCCCACCACCCACATGCACAGAGGGATATTGGCACAATACCACCTGGCTGCTGCCAGGAGGTGTACTATTGTCAGAGAACTCAACCCTCCCTCCATGGAGAAAGCGAGCCATCATCAGATGCTCAAATTATCTCCCCCTGGCCAACCACGGTGCCTCAGGCTCTCTTTTGATCCCAGATCACCTGTATGACATGAGGTGTGGTGTCCAGCGCCTCAACTCTCAGCAACACTGGCCAGCCTAACCAGGTTCCACTATTATTTGACTGGATTGAGCAAAGAGGGGTGGTGGACTGGCCACTTACCTCTCCTCAAACTTTCAGCTTGAGTCTGTGCTCTCCAGCTCTATTCACCTTGCCTATGAGATGCTTCTTCTTAAACTCTTCCTGCCCTTCACCTGTACTTATTGCTGGTGTCTATTGCTGCACTGGTATATCCCCACCTTAATAATTGACCTACTCAACTCCATCTCCTCCAAGGCATTCTCTGGTGAGTTACTTAAATTAGGTGATTATAAATTAAATTGGCTCTCTCCCTCTCTTCATAAATTTTCCATTAATGTGAAGTCCCTCCTTGTAACTCAGACACTCTCTGTGACTATTCACTATAATTTCCAATCTCTAAATCATTTCTTCTTAGACTTGGTCCTATTCTCCCATCCCTATGTATTGTGGATGCTAACATTCTTCTTGATGCTCACCATGACCGCAGTATGGTCTACTGTGTGCATGAAATTCACTGCCCAAAAGCTCTGCCCAGATTCATTCAGATGCAGTCTTTCTGATCACTGAACTTGTCATACCTCTATGCTGATCTGTTAGCTTCTGACTGGTCCCCTTTTTCTACAACTGGTAATGTGAATGATGCCCTCAAATTTTTCACTTCTAAATTTACGTCTGTCTGGGAACATCATGCACCACTTAGAAGAACCAGGATCTGAGGTTCACACTTACCATGGATATCAGCTGAGTTACTGGCATGTCTCAACCTGTGTGACCTTGTTTGAAGTTCATATAAATCCTCTGGTTCCAGTTCAGGCCTTGCTAATTACTGGTTCCTTTCAATGCTTGTGCTAAAGCTACTAGGCTCGGGGGGAGTGATGTAGAGCCTGAGTGAGGAAGTAGTCTAGGGATGGAGCTCCTCAAATCTAACTTTTATATCTATAAAAATTAATCATTTTTTGGAGCTAAATATATCTACAAGTATTGGAGTAATTCCATATCAGAATGGGCAAGTCAAAAGCGTGTCTGCCCGCTGATGAACATAATAAAACAGCAGTCAAAAACTGGTGCAGCAGGGCCTAGCACTCAATCAATAGCCCTGGATGGCACAGCAGAAGCTAATGAGAAAGAAACATTACAATGTTTGGGGGCCAAAATGAAGCAGCTTCTGACCCTGGTTACTGTAATGAATAACAAGTTTGATGCCCATCATGCCAGAATGTTGACAGTTGAAATTGCAGTGGGTGTTCTGAAGGTGGAGGTGGAGGATATTAAATGCCAGTCAGCTCACAACAGTGATGTTTCCACACAATATGTTAAGGAATCTAAACTAACAAACAATTGTCTGGAGATCTTGGAAAACCAGGTCCGCTACATGAATGTCTACTTGCTGGGCATTCCAGAAGGAGCAGAAGGAGACCACCTGGCTCTGTTTCTCTGGGGTTGGCTGGATGAACAGTTTAAAACATATTCAGCACTAAAAGAATCACCTATTATAAAAGCCTACCACATGCAACCTCAAGGTAGGCAAGATAGTGACACTCCATGCACAGCAGTGGCAGTGCTAGACTCAACAACCTCTCAAGACCACCTTCTTCAGCTGGCTAGAAGGCCCTTCCCACTTCTCCTGGATGACATTAGAATCCTTGTATTCCCTGACATCTCCTAAGCTACCCACCAGTGATGCAAAAAATTCAATGGACTTTGGAGAGTGCTGCGAGACCTGGAAGTTACACACTCGCTCAATTTCCCAGCCAAACTTCAAATAGTCTTTGACGACAAGGTTTATTTGTTCACCGATCCACTTGATGCATGGAAATGGGCAATGGCTCTCCAGACAATTTGGAAAAAATGAGTGGGAGATCAAGAAGATGATCAGGATGGATCAGGGGATGGTTGATTGTTTTGTGCAAGTAAGTTTCTAGAAACTCTGTTCTTTACTAACAGGATTTAGTTTCTACATGACATTTTACTTGAGATGTCTCTGCAGGTGACATTTACACCTGTTTTGACAGGCTTCTGTTATAAGAACTTGAAAGTTCTCCAACGGATGCTCAGTTTTTTATTACTGTTTTTGGAGTGGTACTCCTACTCCATTCCTACTCTTTGTAATGTAATGGAAGAAGTTGGTTTTGGGCTGCAATCTATAGGCTATTATAAAGTGATGTTAATATTTACTAAGTCATTTTCATATATAACATGACACCATGCCCTTTTTATAAGGCAGGCATCCTGGGACTTTTTAAGGGCAGTTCTTAGACTTTTAGTGATTTGCCATGTGTTATTTTGACCTCTGAGGCAGAGAAAATCATGGGATCACTTCTGAAAGAAAGAATTGTTGAGTACCTGGAGGCTAGCGGGGCACAGGACCCAAGGCAGCATGGATTCACAGTGGGAAGGTCATATCAGGATGAATCTAATAGATATCTTAGACTGGATGACCAAAGTAGTAGACCATGAAGGGTGTGTGGATATGGCCTACCTAGACTTTAGCAAGGCATTTAATACAGTCCACATAAAAGATTAATAAACAAGTTATCCAGCCTGGGAGTGGGTCCCTGGGTGGTAGCCTGGGGAAACAATTGGCTAGACAACAGGACACAGAGGGTAATAGTAAACAGAGTCCTCTCTGAAGAAAGGGGGGTTACTAGCGATGTACCACAGGGTTCAGTACTGGGACCGGTCTTCTTTAATGTCTTTATAAGTGACATTGCCGAGGGGCAGTAAGGAAAAGTATGCCTCTTTGCAGATGACACAAAGATCTGCAATAGGGAGGATACACAAGGGGTGTGTGTGGAAAGGATGAGAAGGTACTTGGCAAGGTTGGAGGAATGATCATATGTATGGCAGCATAGATTCAGTGCAAAGAAGTGCAAAGTAATGCACCTGGGAAACAAAAACCCAGGGGAAGAGTACACAGCGGGGGAGGTACTGAAACAACAAAAATGGAAAGGGACCTGTGGTAGTCATGTCAGAAGACCTAATGGTAGGCAAGTAATGTGAGAAGGTGCGAAGGAGGGTGGGGGGATACTGGGATGTATAGGAAGAGCCTGAGGCATCACCAGTAGAAAACAGGAAGCTGACATCCCTCTGTACAGACAGTTGGTGAGACCCCATCTGGAGTACTGCATGCAGTTCTGGAGACCCCATCTCCACAAGGACATAGCAGGATGGAGGTAGTCCAGAGGCTAGCAACTAGAATGGTGCAGGGTCTGCACCAGAAGCCATACGAAGAGAGACTAAAGGAGCTTAATATGTTTGCCCTCAAGGAGAGGAGGGAGAGAGGGAACATGATAAAAATTTTGAGAAAGTGTCGGTGTGACGCAAAAATGTTCAGCGTTTTGATTCAGAGGTGCTGCTGCTATTTTATGTCAGTTTGTAATAAACCATTTTTTTAACTTGAACCAAGTTCAATGGTTTCTTCATCTACTCGTCGCAGCCACGCTTTACGTTTTGATTCTCGAATAAGTTGCAGTGGCTACGGGTGAGCGTTCTCAGTAGCCACCTTCTTTTGCTACTTTGAGCTTAATATGTATACCCTCGAGGAAAGGAGGGAGAGGGGGACGTGATAGAAACTTTCAAGTACCTTAAGGGAATCAACAGAGTCTAAGAGGGTAGCAGCTTTCAGAAAAGAGATATGCACGAACAAGGGGGCTCAATTTGAAGATGGGGGGGATGGCTCAGGGGCATCTTGAGGAAGTATTTTTTCACAGAGGGGGTAGTGGATTCATGAAACAACCTTCCTGAGGAAGTAGTGGGGTGGAAAACAGTGGGGGAATTCAAGAATGCATGGGACAGACATAAGGCAATTCTAGTGGGGGGTAGGAGGAAGTAGGCTGTTGGATAACTAGAATCTGCAGCTTATCTGTTAGGTAGAGGAAATGGACAGACTGGGTGGGCCAAGTGGTCCTTATATGCCATCAAAGTCTATGTTTTTAGGTTTCTATGCTCCTGGGCTACTAAGCACAGCATTGATTTTGAGTTTTATAAGACTGGGACACTATACTTGAGATCCCCTCACCATGGACAATATTAGGAGATGCTCAAATCCTATATTTCGTAATGCATGGTATCCTGATTGTCTGCTATTTCCTAACTGTGATATAAGCTTTGTTTTGTCATTTAAAATGAATAAAATATGTTTTAAAAAAAGTTACTAGGCTTGTGAAGTCTGAAAACTTCACATCCACACACTAGAATAACATTTACCGTCCTCCAAAGTTCTGGAAGGTTACTCATTCACTTTTCTCTCCACTGACTCAGTCGCGTCCTCTTGTTCTCAGGATGAGTGATATTACTGTCGCTGATCCTGCTGTAGTTGCCTATTCTTTCAATTCTTTCTTCACATCTTACACTCGTTCACTCCTCTCTTCCTCCACCTCATCCTCCTCAGCTTCCTGTCTCTCCTTTTATCTCTCACTCTATCAATCAAACTCTGCCTCTGTTACCTCCTCCCATTACTCTTGCTGTTACTCTTAAGGCCCTCATGGCTCTTAATCCTCACAAGGGTGGGAGTCCTGATGGTCTTGACCCCAGACTACCATTTCTTTCTGCTCAGGTCATTGCCCTTCTTATTTTTAATCTCCTTAACCTCTCTTTCTCCTTATGCTGTGTCCCAGACTCTTGGAAGCTGGCTACTATCATTCCCCTTCCCAAAGAGGGTGATCTATCTTCCGCTAGTAACTTCTGACCTAGCAATCTCTTTCTAAATTTAGCTAAGCTCCAGGAACATCTTGTTCATTCACAACTCTTCCATTTTCATGACTCAGCCTCCTTTTCTACTCCTTTTTAGTGCGACTTAATGAAGTTTCATTCCGCTACCACCTCTCTCCTCCGGCTCAAAGTTGCTATCCACTCTGGTATATTCAGGGCCTTGTCACCTAAGATATTTTCAATTTAGCCAAAGCTTTTAACATTTTATCCTATCCTATTCTCCAGGACAAGTATAAGGCAGTTGGACTCTCAGTTCATTCAATTGAGTGGTTCTGCTTCTACTTTGAGTGCAGGTCGCAAGCTGTCCATATTGGAGACACCCTTATCCCCCACTCCCTATCAGCTCAGGCATCCCACAGGGGTCTGTCGGGGGCCCAGTTCTTTTTTTTTTTCTAAATGGCTTTCCCAAGGCCTGCTCCTCTGTGTCACTATATATGTATACAGATGATACAGTTATTTCTGACTTTGGCTCCTCTGCCCCAATCTTATGAATCAACTCCAAACTGGACATCAACAACACCCAGCATTGATTCCTAGTTCATCAGTTATCCTACAATGGCAAGAAAACAGTCACCATGACTTTTGGTGCCAGGCAGAAACTTGCCAGGGTCTTTTCAAATCCTTCACAGCTCCTGGTTCCTTGCAGTCCTTCTTGAGTGAGTAATGTTTAAAGTTTACATCTGCTATGTCTTGTTTCCATTGAGATTCTAGGCCATTCATCAAGCAGCTGTCAGCTTTACAATGGTTAGAGGTATGTTTCTTGTAGAGTATAGGATTGGGGATGCCGTTGTTTCAGGCTGAAAGCAGGAGGTCAGTAGGATTGTTGGTGGGCGGCCCAAGGGGAAAGTGGTCCCAAGTGGTTTGTAGAGCCAGGTTACTGTTAGTTTAGGTAATGTTAGTTTAGGTTTAGTGTAAGAGTTGTGTAAATAGTTTATGGAGGGTTGTGGTTTGCCTGGATGGTGAGCATTTGTTGGGGGAGTGTGTGAGCCCCAAAAATTATCTTACCTTATGGAGTTGCAGCCCCTTGTTCCCCACTGTGCTTCTTGTGTCGGTGGCTCAGGGGGACTCACACATATGGATCCTGTTGCTGCTTCACAGCTTCATCTCTGTGGTCTCAGTTTTTGGTAGGCAGGCTGAGTCTTCACTTCTGCACCTTCAGGAATATTGTGGTCCTAGGTCCAGTTTTTCAGGTCTGCTGGGCTCGTGACCACTGGAGTAGGAAGGAGGACAAAATTAAAAAGTTAGTTTAATAAAAGTTTGTAAGTACTTACCGCAGTCCACACTATAGTGCATACACGGCCACCAAGTGGAAAATGTAAAGGAGCAGATGCTCCATTTTGCAGGTGGTAGTTCAGTGCCATCCAGTGCCATTGGGGGTGCACTGTAAATAGTTATTTATCGGAACTACAGATCCTGTAATACACTGGGTTGGTGGGTAGTTTTGGGCTCAGGTGGAAGTCTATTATGGGATTTTGGGAGGAGCAAGGGTAGGCAATTTAAAGAAGGGAGCAGTGCAGAAAAAGGGGAGAGATCCAGGGAGTTGAGTGGAGAGTGGGATCAAGCAGTGGTGACTGCCCACTCAATCAGCAAGACTGGTTTAAGGATTTTATTTTTGGGCAGTGGTGCTCTGTAGTGCTATAGTGACATGGAGATGGCCATTACTATCAGAGACCTATTTTTGGGGCAACACTTGGAGACCTGTGCCGGGGAGGAGATTGGAGCCAGAGAGGAGGAGAAGGGGATATCCTGCAAGAGATGTGCAGCATGGCAATGGGATGTCTGCCATTAGCCCTGTGAACCACTCCTGAGTGTAGCTCCATAGGGGAAATTGTGGCCTGCACTGAGGTGAAGAGAATGATTTGAGGAACAGAAGTGGTTTCCTTTGGGACCCAGAGAGAGAGAGAGAGAGACCCCTGGTAGAAGAGGATTAAGAGGCAGTGCTAGGTGGTGGTCCAGTGGGATCTGGGGTCAAGGGGAGCCCTTGGTCTTAGACTGTCCCTATTTGAAACTGTCCAGAGTCTGGAGACAGGGACAGGTGGGGACATCTGGCTTTTGCTGGTCAGGGTAGAGTCACCTGTTTTGGCCTCGTATGAAGTGGAGTTCAGTTTTGAAGGTGGCTTCAAGCTGGGTTGGCCATTCCTCAAGAGGTCTGTGCTCCCACACTCAGAAGAAAGAATGAAAGGGAAATTATGACTGTAGCTGACTGTATTGGAATGGCCTGATTCAGCCTTGACTTAAGCTGCCTACCCATGTGGACTGTAACTGCCTAGCCAGAGGTTAGACACCTGGACTTAATGCTTGGTTTGTGTTCTATACAGTTCTCTGTAACCTATTATCTTCTGATGTGACCTTCTCAGTCCAGAGCAAATTGTGTGTTTTCTTGCACTATGAAGTGACTGTTTCTCTGTTCTAACTATCTGTTTATTAAATGGGATCCCCCATTCCTGCAGTCCTGGTGTTCACCTCATTCATTTGGATGAACTGTTTTGGTGCTACAAGAACTTTGCCTCCACAGCCCAGCTGCTAGTGTGTGTTCTGTGGTGACAACAATGATAGAGTGTGTTCCAGGGTGGCAACAAAGGGGTCTGAGAAACTACATCTGCGTGTCCCCAGACTGAAGAACCAGAGGACCATTGAGGGAGATAGTGAAAGATCTGCCTGGTGAAAATTGTCTGTAAAGGCCTCAGAGGTGAAGTTGGCAAGGCCAGGCAGGTGAAGAACAGAGTCTTCATTTCTCATGTCAATCCACTCTGCACCTGGAAGAATGGGGCACACCCAGGTTTCATCAGGTCTGGTTATCAGGCAGACCAGGTATGTTGTTCTTTTGTTCTGTGTGCACCCCCCTACCCACGGACTTCTACCATCAAACTCCTAGACATGGTGAAGTGAGGCTTACATTTTCATACCTTTGATGGTGCAATTATTGAATATGTCTCCTCCTTCAACTACCTTGGGGTATGGTTAGATCATCATCTAGATTTCTCTGTTCATGTAAATGCTATTCACAAGACATTTCACCCCAAGTTCGTGGCTCTTTACAGAAATAAAAAATAAAATCAAAAATTGGCTAGACAACAGGACGCAAAGGGTAGTAGTAAATGGAGTCCACAGTGAAGAAAGGAGGGTTACTAGCAGGGTACCGCAGGGTTCAGTAATAGGACCAGACCTTTTTAATGTCTTTATGAGTGACATTGCAGAGGAACAGGAAGGAAAAGTATGTCTCTTTGCAGATGACACAAAGATCTGCAACAGGGTTGATACACAAGATGGAGTGGAAAGGATGAGAAGGGACTTAGCAAGGGTGGAGGAATGGTCGGATGTATGGCAGCTAAGATTCGGTGAAAAGAAGTGCAAGGTAATGCACCTGGGTAATAAAAACCCAGGGGAAGAATACACAATGGGGGGTGAGATACTGACAACAGTAAAAATCGAAAGGGACCTGGGGGTAATTATATCAGAAGACCTAAATGTGGGCAAGCAATGTGAGAAGGCAGTAAGGAAGTCTAGGGATATACTGGGATGCATAGGGAGAGGCATCAATAGTAGAAAACAGGAAGTTGTTATCCCTCTCTACAGACAGTTGGTGAGACCCCATCTGGAGTACTGCGTGCAGTTCTGGAGACCCCATCTCCGCAAAGACATAGACAGAGTGGAGGCTGACCAGAGGAGGGCAACCAAAATGGTGCAGGGTCTGCACAAGAAGACATATGAAGAAAGATTAAAGGAGCTTAATATGTATACCCTTGAGGAAAGAAGGGAGAGAGGGGACATGATAGAAACATTCAAGTACCTCAAGGGAATCAACAAAGTCCAAGAGGGTAGCATCTTTCAGAAAAAGCGATGTGCAAGAACAAGGGGGCACAATTTGAAGATAGAGGGGGGATGGCTCAAAGGTAATGTGAGGAAGTATTTTTTCACAGAGAGAGTGGTGGATGCATGGAACAGCCTCCCTGAGGAGGTCGTGGAGTCAAGTACAGTGGGGAAATTCAAGAATGCATGGGACTGACATAAGGCAGTCCTAGTGTGGGGTAGTAGGAAGTAAGCTGTTGGTAAACTAGGATCTGCAGCTTATCTGTTAAGTAGGAAAATGGGTAGACTAGGTGGGCCAAGCAGTCCTTATCTGCCATCACATTCTATGTTTCTGTGTTTCTATAAGAGAAGCATTCCACTGCCTGTTCACAGAGAAATATGCACTTAGATGATTTTGCTCATTTATGACTATAGAGACATTGTTTATAGTACCGCTCCTAAGTCTACTTTAGCCAGACTGGATCCTCTCTTTCACTCTTTTTGTCACTTTGCCCTTGATAAACTGATGAATACTCATCACTGTACCTTGATGCTTCCCTCTTCTTCCCCTCTCTTGATGCCAGACACTCCTTTATTTCATTTATTTCAAAATGTTAGTTTGGCTCTTTCCACTTGTATCTAATCTCTTGCCTCTACCCCCCGTCATCTGCCTACTCTCTTCATAATGTTTGCTTTCACTCTTTTGCCCTCCCTCAAGTGAAATCTACTTATAGCCAGGCTGCATTCACATTTTGTTTCCCTAAATGTTGGGGTTCCCTTCCCATTCTATTTGCTTTGACTCATCCTTTCCTGCCCTTAAAGCTGTCCTCTATGAGTTCTCTACTCACTTCTGCAGTTGCTTCTTACATTGATTTACTTCTTACCTCCAACTTACCTAAGTCTCTCTCCCTCAGCACTTTCCCTTCCACATATCAGTCATTATCCTAGTTTTATTTTGGTAAGGTGATTACTATTAAATGGTTCTTTGGTGCAGTTCCGCAGTTTATTGCTTGGCAAATGTTTGTTAATTTATTCTTGGGCATAATTGCCATGTTTATTTTTGTTATACTTATTCCACTCTATGTATTTTATAGTATATATTCTGTATTTTGTATCTGTTATCTATTCCCCTTTTCACCATCCCCCAGGACGCATCTGGAAATGAGCTGTTACCAGTTCAGTATGTCTTTCCTGATAAAACATTTGAAATCATTCAGCCAATCAATCAGTCAATATAATAAATACATAAATAAATACAACAATTAATAAATAAATACATAAATCAGTGGTGGGGAAGTCAATGGATTCAACACTGAAGGAAAGGATTGTGAAATATCTTGAATCCAGTGGGTTACAAGACCTAAAGCAGCATTGATTCATGGGGGGTCATGTCAAATGAATCTGACAGATTTCTTTGACTGGGTGACCCAGGAATTAGATCAGGGTGGAGTAGCTGACATGGTCTACCTAGATATCAATAAGGCTTTTGACACTGTTTCGCATAGGAGTTTAGTAAGCAAGTCAGGCAGCTTAGGTGGTAAACTGGGTCAGAAATTGGTTTGGGGATAGGCAGGAGAGGGTGGAAGTAAATGTAGTTCACTCAGAGGAAGGCAAGTCAATTTTATTTATATGGCAACCAGCCAGGCTTCCACATTCCGGACTAGCGGCAGGTAATGCAACAACTTTGTGTATAACCTCAGGTAAAGATTGTTACAGGAATCCAGTCTTAACGAGACAAGGACATGCACTAGTGCTGCTAGGTCCACTTGCTCAAGAAAAGGCTTGATCCAGGAAGTGTTCTGAGGTGATAAAAGCCACTGTGGACAACGGCCAACTCCTGATGTTCTAATGTCAGCTTGGAGTTCACAATAACCCCCAGATTCCTCATCATACCTGCAGCCTTGACAGTGACAGATGCAAGGATGGTAAGACCATATCACCACTCAAAGCTGATAAAGCAGCCTGCCCCAGCTCCACCAGTAGCACCTCCATCTTTGAAGAATTCAGTTTAAGCCAGCTGGCCACCATCCAATCCTGAATTTTCCTAAGGCACTCAGACAGTTCCTTGGTAGCCATCCTGTCATCAGGTACATAATAAACTCACAGCAGGGCATCATTGGCATAAAAATGAAAACCCAAGCTGTATCACATAATTATCCCCCTCGGTGGCAACATGTATACGGTGAACAACATTAGAGCCAATCCTGACCACTGAGGCACACTACAACACAGTGCACCACCACCAGAGATAGAAGAGCCAAGTGCCAACTGCTCTACCCTTCCGATAAGTAGGACTCAGCTCAGCACAACACCATCCCTATGAGTCCCACATAATGCACCAAATGACCCAGCAGCACCCATGGTCCACTGTATCGAAGAGCACAGAAAAGTCAAGCAGAACCAAGATGGAACTAAGTCCGCTATCCCTAGCAAGGAGTAAATCATTGTGCTCTTTGTTTCTGTACTGTGATGAGGCCAGAACCCAGACTGCAAAGGCTCAAAGACATTGCAGGACTCCATCTGCTGTTCTAACTGCACCACCACTACCTTCTCAATCAAATCCCCAAGAAGGGAAGGTTTGAAAGAGGCCTATAATTTGAGAGGGCATCAGGGTCCAAAGATGGGTTCTTAAGAAGGGGCCTCACCGCTGCCCTCTTCAGGGCATTGGGAAAAATTCCTTCCTGAAGTGCATACCTGCTAATCCCCACAAAAACTGGACCAAGCATTCCCCAGCACTCAAAGAAAAGCTGGGTTGGCCCAGGGTCCAATGTACAGTAGGCAGGACACAGTTCAGAAATCACCCAGAGGACATACTCTGCTGACATTGTCTCGAACTCTTCCAACAGAGGCAAAGTGTCTCTGACTAAATGCTGGACACTGTTGACCAATCACAAGTCACTTGAGAATATCCCAGCCCTGACAGAGGAAACCTTGTGCAGAAAGAACTGATTAAACTTGTCACATTTTTCTGTGGAAAATGCCTTACAAGGCTGGAGACAGATTGGATTTAATAATCTGTCCACAGTGTTGAAGAGCTGAGCTGGCTGTTCTTTCCAGTAGCAGTCACCTGTGACTGGAATGCTAACTTTTTTAGAGTGATTTCTTGCTGTAATGAGCACACAGTGCCAATTTATCCTCCTCAGAGTGGAACCTCCACCAACAATGCACCAACCTCCACCCCACATCCAACACTGTGCCGTCTCTCCCTCTCCCCCTTATCACCCCCTGTATCCCCAACAACCAGAAAAACTTGAACTAGTGAAACATCAATATAAAAGAACCCCACTGCTTGCAGTGGTCAGGCTAAACAGTGCCTGACTGTGTTTCCCTTAAAAACCTATGACATTAGGATCTTGCAACTCTAAGGCACATCAGCTTTAACTATTATTGTTTTCATTATAACAGCATAAACAATCATTTTTCAATGTTGAACATTTTCTTGCATGTATGTGCTGTGCAGGTGTTTGGTACTGATGCAGATGCCATGTGCCTAGGGAAGACTCCATCCAAGGGCTCTGCACTTATGTGCAGTGATGGATGTGAAGAATTCATAGGGCTGTATGGTGGGCTGTAGAAGTGCATTACCCTGTGGTTCCTGCACTTCCATTTGGCCACAGATACAGATGCATAGGGTAAAGAGTGCTTCTGTCAACCAATGCACAAGGCACTCTGTCAAACATAAGTGCAGGGGTGCAGGGCCCTAGTCCAAGAGGACAGTTGTCTTCACTATATGGTACATGGGCAAATGGAGACAATCCTGCACCTTTCTTTCCCTGGTTGGGGGGGTGCTGCATAATAGCACCATTCCTCCACCCTTAACCCCATCCAGCTGAGTCATTGAGCTCACCCCCGAAATCAGTTCACTGGCATGAGATCACAAAGTATGTCTACTGAGGCAAAGACTGACACTACACAAAAAGATTGTTAAACTATGCTATGACTTCTGCAAAGTCTAGCTATGGCATGGAATACTCTACCGAAATCCCTAAAGCTATCCAATCTTATACCTATAGCATCCTTTAAACAGCTTTGCACAGGTTTCTTCACAGAGGAATGCAACTGCTACCACAAGAGCTAGTCTTGCCATTTCACAACCTCCCCTTCCAGACAGCCACCATATATGGCATAATTTTGTTCCACAGTTCTCCCTCCGGGGCAGCCACCCTTTTTATAGTACCTCAGTTCCATTTAACTCTACCTAACTACCTACTAACTACCTAATACTTCTCCCACTAATTACTGGCCCTTACATCATTCCTAAATGCTCCCCATTCATCCTAGTATTACATTATGCTGTGTGTATGCCTTGACTCCTCTATTGGGATATGTATATACTTTATCTATTAGTATAATTTTCCTATAACCTACCTTGTCATGTATGTCTTAATCAACTTCTTACCCTTGATCATTGTATTTATAAGTGTTTTTTTCTGTATCTGTTATGCATACATAAGTACATTGATGTATCTGTTGTGTACCAACTATTGAACCTTGACCTTATCAGGTCCATCTTGTAAATGAGCTTTGCTCAATGATGTTCACCTGAATAAATAAAGATTTGATTGATTGATTGATTAAACAGTTGTAATTTTGTTTTTTTATTTTGACCTCAACTTTTCAAAATATTCATTTTATGATTCGCTTTATAAACATGACATGTACCATTTATAGTATATTGGCTGAAATATCATTTTGCACCAGTTGTGTAAAAACACATCTTGTCCAGGATTTATACAATCGTATGTGTCACGTTTATGAGGTGGTGTGAAAAAATGGCTATTTTGAAAGTCTGGAGACAAAATATTTAAAATTATTTAAGGTGTGCATAAACGTTGAAATACTGGCACTTGTGTGAAGCAAACTGCATTGTTAGGTGGGTAGGTAACTGGCTAGAGGGCAGGAAGCAGAGAGTAGCTGGTAACAGCAAAAGATCAGAGGAGGGAGAGGTGATGAGTGGAGTCCCTCAGGGCTCTGTCTTGGGTCCTGTCCTGTTTAATGTGTTCATCAACAACATAGGAGAAGGAATCCTAGGGCAAAACTGCACTACTCGCGGATGACACTAACATGGGTGGTAGGGTGGACAGTGAGGAAGCAGTAGGAAATCTAAAAAAAGATCTGCAAAGGTTGGAAAAATTGTCTAGTGTCTGAAAGTTGAAGTTTAATGCCAAAAAGTGTAAAGTGATGCATCTAGGCAAAAAACCCTGAAAACAGCCTATAGGCTTAATGGGGTCAAGCTAAGTGTCTTGCAGGAGGAAAGGGATCTAGGAGATATCATATGTGACACCCTAAAACAGGCCAGCGAATGCAATGCAGCATACAGAAAGGCCAACAAAATGTTGGGGTGTATAGGGAGAGGATTCGACAGCAGACACCAGGAGGTGAAACAACCAATGTACAGATCCCTTGTGAGGGCCCACCTAGAATACTGTGACCAGTTTCAGAGCCCCACATCTTAAGAAAGACAGGGACAGGCTGGAGACCATTCAATGAAGGGTGACCAAAATGATACACAGGGTTCAGGGGCTACCATATGAAGGGCGTCTTGAGGCTTTGAACATGTACTCGCTGGAGACAAGGAGGAAAAGAGGGGGCATGATAGAAACCTTCAAGTTCCTGAGAGGGATTAATGCAACACCTTACTCTGAACTGTTCAATAGGGCTTCCAGCTCAAAGACGAGTGGACAGAAATGTAAGCTTAGGGGTGGGAAATTGAAGAGGGAACTTAGGAAGCACTATTTCTTAAAAAGGATAATGGAGCCATGGAACAGGTTGCCCATGGAAGTGGTGGGAGCTAAGACCAAGGCAGCTTTCAAACAGTGTTGGGATAAAGAGTACACTTGAGTTAAACCAGCGAGTACTTGTATGAGCAAGGTCCTGGGATCTCCTAAGGTCTCGGTTACTTAGAGGCGGACTTGATGGACCATTGGTCTCCTTCTTGCATCACCTTTTCTATGTTTCTATGTTTGTACTTTAATGTTCAGTCATAACATGGGCATTTTACCTTATTTATATAACAAATTGTCAGCATAACCTTCTTATTACCACACCTCATGAGTCTGGTAGGTGAAAATGTTCAAATCCCCACCAAAAAGTCAGTCTTTACCACAGAAATGTCATTCCACGCCATAGGTGCAAAAACACATTTTGGCAAGGATTTGAAAAATGATATTTGTCACATTCACGAGGTGGTGTGAGAAAATGACTATGCTGAAATTTTGGAGTCAAAATATTTAAAATTATCAAAGTTATGAATGAGTGTAGAAAAAATTCAACATCTGTGAATAACTTTGCCAATTTTACATATCTTGATACAAAATGTTCAACATAGCCTTCTTATGGCCCCACCTCATGAGCAAGGGCTGTGAAAATGTTCAAATCCTGCCTGAAAGGTGATTTCACAATGTGACCATGAAATCACATTTTATGTGTGATTTTCATAATTCCACCACCATTGTTCACAAGGTGGGGTCCCAAAAAGGCCATGTTGAAAATGTTGGGCCAAAATATGCAAATATAACAAATTTATGCATCAAAGTTCAAATCCCCATTGAAATACGTTAAACCAAACTTACCTTAGTCTCTCATATTGCAATTGACAGTTCCAGCAGCAAGATGTGTCCTCAACCAGAGAGTGGATCTTTGCCCTGGGACATGTTCAGGTGAGTGAGGATGTGTGGGGTGGTGGGTGCTGAGAGGGAGGTGTGTGCGGATCCATGATACTGGTTCAACAAAAATGATGTTGACTGACATCACAGTGATAGATTTATGTCGACTGCAAGTTGTGGTCAGCATAAATCCATGAGGTAAAGTTTTTTTTTTTCCCATGGGCTTTGCCCTCCCCATCCTTTAAGATTTTCAACTCTGGATGAGAGTTGATTTGGGGTGGGGTGCAATATCTGGTCAAAGCAGTGCCGGGGTCCCATGGGTACATTACAGTGGCAACAGCAAATTGTCACTGTAATGTCTTTCACTGTGCAATTGACTCCATTCAGATGGCATCCCGGTGTGTGATTGTGTGTGGAGGGGGAAGTTCTGTGAGAGACTGTTTTATGTTTCACAGGTTGAAAAAAACATTGAAAGACAGTTTTCTTTATTTCAGGGTTATTCCAACACTGGGATTGAGCACCCCAGTTTCAGGCTTGTGTTCAGGGGTAAAGGGAAAGGGTGACCTGAAGGGGGTCTGAGGAGAAGTGGTACTATGAGTGGGCACACCAGTCCACTTACATATTAAAAATGTTGATAAAGATTGGGAAGGGCAGCTGGGCCAGCAACCTGGTGTGGAAGGGGGAGAAAGAAGCAGCACTGGGGGTGGGCACCCAGTCCTCTTAATAGATAGAGAGACAGAGAGACAGATAAATGGATTCACTCAAAGGCTCCTAATGCTGAAAGCCAATCAACTGCTTGCTGACTGGCTTCATGTAAATGAAAGGACTGAAGCCCCCTCTGATAGTACCTAGTAACTAGCTCCTAGTTGTCTGGCAATTCTATGTTGTTTCCAGCTTTCCAAATGAGCTATATTTTCAGATCCTCCCTCCTTGGTTACTCTCAACCTTACTCTCCTCCACTCTGTCATTAGCCACTGTGTGGCCTGCTCTTTCTCCTCTTACTTTCCCATCTAATACTCTCTCTAGCACCTCTGTACACCATTTCTATTACTCCCATTTTCAATCGCCTAACACCCAATGATGCTTGACAATTAGTATATCTTAGTAGTTCACTCTTCTGTTAGCTGTCCTCTGTTAGAATAGATCAGCATGCCATACCATGCAGCTGCTGATGACTGTACCATCTGCCCATGTATTAACAGTGTATCCTTTTGCATAGTTGTTTCACCTTTGTTACCTCTCTGTACAGTCACTGCTGCCTAATGCACTGTTCCACTTAAAGTGTTTGGCCCCGTGTTTGAGGTGTGAAAATGGTCTTTTGGATCAGCTCACCTACCCAGTTATCAAAGACACAATAAATAAATAAATGATAGGAGTGTCTTTGGTCCTTATAACTACATGAAGTTTCCACCCAGGAAAGAGCTAGTGGTGTCACAACCACAGTGTGTGGTCGTTGGTCTGGGACTAATGAGTCCCTTCCAGCTTGAACTGTAATGGGGTCAGCAGTGACACACCTCTGAAATTCCATTTATTGTAACAAAACATTTCTTGCGCATATGTATGCAAATATAAAAATGCTAATAAACCATGTAGGATTCAGAAGCAGGCCATGAGCAGGGGCCTATGTGAAACCTTTCCATGCAGCTCAACTCCAAACCATTCTTATGCATTTGCGTTCGTCTTATTAAGGAGCATGGCAAATTAGTCAGATAAAGTCTTGCGCATATGCAGAGGTATTGTTCCAATTCAAATCCAAATCTCCCCCCACCTCTCCATGGGGACTACACTAGTCTACATAGGAGAACATTCCTTGCTAAGTGGACAATCCAGCTGCCCCCTTTTTACCAGAAGTGTAGAGAGTACAGTCAGTGAGCAATTTCTGGTAAAAGTGGAGTAATCTATGGAGCCATGTTGCCTTTTGCTCCTGCCATTACTTGCACCCCCTGATGCAGTCAGGAGGGGCTTTAGGACCTTGCATTGTGGGACCTGAACACTCAAACATGGGGTTACTACCCAGGCAGCAAGACAGATAAAATAAATTTGTGGTGAGAAGTGATTTCCCATCATCAAGCATAAAGTACCAGCTATTCCTAGCGTTCAAGCAGTGCGCTGTTCCAGTAAGTGTTCAAGCAGGGAGGTGACCTGAACAAACATGCATGCTTTAGAGAGGGCACCCCCACAGCAGTTATTCCTTTCCTGCCTCTGCTCATGTTGACATCTTCATCCCTTGGTGCAATTGAGTGTAAATGGTGCCATGTTAGTTCAGTCATTACATAGTAGTAAGGCCTAGTAAGCACATTTTGCGGCACCATCTCTAATCCACATAGATTAAAAAAAACTTAAGCCAAGTGTAGTCAGTGTGGGAGTTTAATTCATCTCCCATCCCATCTTTATTTGTCAAAACTTTATATAACTGGTCCTAGCTCAGGCATATATAACTGGTCCTAGCTCAGGCATTAGTCCAAAATCAAGGTGCTTTACTGACCATCTGCATGGTACCAATGGTGTCAACCAACTGTAGTGCCACCCTATACGCAGATGACCTGGTGATAGTGGCCCACTCCCGTGACACCGCCACTCTTAACCAGTGCATGTACGAGGACTTCAACAATGTCCTGACCTGTGTTACTAACCATAAGCTGGTCCTGAACCTGAAAAAAACACAAGCTATTCTATTCGGCTCAGCAGCCAAAATCAAAGCCTCATCAACCCTGCTAAATATTACCAGTCCTAATGGTTTCTCCCTCCCAGTAGTGAACTCAGTCAAATACCTAGGGGTCACACTTGATCCCCAACTTGACATGGGGAGTCACATCTTAAACTTCTGCAGGGCGGTGAACTGTAAACTGGGCCTGGCCTACAGAGCCAAGTATAGCCTCTCACCTGCAGCCAGACTTGCCCTTGCGTGAGGTGTACTCCTTCCCTCCCTCAGCTATGGTCTGCACCAATACACTCGCTCCTCCATGACACACCTCTCCCGGTGGCACATGACATACAACAACATCTGTCATTTTGCCTTGGCTGCCCCCCATCTCACCCATTGCTGTGAGCTTTATGATAAATTCTGCTGGCTCTCTCTAGCCAGGTACCTTGACTTTGGGGTAGGATGCCTCACAGGCAAAGTGATTCGAACTGGCATCCCACCGGGGCTGGCCCAGCATCTACCACCAACTGACACTTCTCCCTACCCTCTTAGGTCCCAGGTTTTGGAACGCCAAAGTTTCCTCCACCCGACCTCATGGGGACAGGGACTTTGTCAGAAATTCCTGACTCTGGAACTCCCTTCCAGAGCATGTTAGATTGGCCCTCCCATCAGAGTTTTCGCAAATCCCTGTGAGGCTTCTTAAAACTTGCCTCAGCATGTGACTGCCTTAAGCCTCCCCAGAGCAATGTCCATTGCTGTCAATCTGACCCATGCTGCCTCAAAAAGGTTGCCTGAAACTTCTCGCTGTTCCCATGATTCTATTACCTATACAGGTACTCGACAGTGGGCAAAACTGGCTACATCTACGTACGCTGGTCATGCCCAAATTTACATGTCTCTAATATATGTATGACCTGTTGTCACCCTGGTGGCGTCTTAACTATGAAGTTACAAGTTGTATTATGACTTACTGCTCCCCTGTATAATGTTACTACTCCTATATGTTGTTATGCTGTCATGATGTACTTGCATTTTTCTCTGCACTATTTTGTATCACTGTGTCGTATTCTCCCGGGTCGTTCCTGAAAATAGGCATAATACTTGTCTAGTGTACTTACCCGGTCAACAAAAGCTAAATAAATAAATAAATAAAGCTAAGTGTAGGACGTCTGCTATGGGCATAAATCAGGAAGCACTTTGAATCAGTTATTTGCGTTTTTCATGCAGTAACCATTTATGTATACTTTAAAGTTATTTGGAATGGTTTTTTGTTCATCTCCCCCCACCCCCATGGCCCACAACCCCACAGCAGAGACCAGTCATATCTAGTAGGAGCTCAGTGGCCCCAGACTGCTTTGGGTGTTTGCACCAATCCAGTTGGTAGAGGCTTCTGCATACATTTTCAGAAGATATTTAGCTCTACAGATTGGGAAACTCTCTGGCTGCTGACTCAAAGACTGTCAGAGCAAGAGGTCCCTTGCTTCATACTCTGGTCTATGGTGCCACAGTATTACAGTTCCTCAGGAGCTCAGAAGCCTGAAAACTGGGTGTCTTGTATAACAAGATTAGTCACTTTGCATCAGGGTTGCCACCAAGGAGGCACCACTATGAGGTTTACTTTGGTGCAGTTCTGGACACCCAATCTCCGCAAAGACATAGACAGGATGGAAGCTGTCCAGAGGAGGGCAACTAAAATGGTGCAGGGTCTGCACCAGAAGACATATGAAGAGAGACTTAAGGAGCTTAATATGTATAGCCTCGCGGAAAGGAAGGAGAGGGGGGACATGATATAAACTTTCAAGTACCTCAAGGGAATCAACAAAGTCCAAGAGGGTAGCATCTTTCAAAAAAAGAGGTGTGCAAGAACAAGGGAGCACAATTTGAAGATGGGGGTGGCTCAAAGGTAATTTAAGGAAGTATTTTTTCACAGAGAGGGTTGTGGATGCATGGAACGGCCTTCTGGAGGAGGTTGTGGAGTCAAAAACAGTGGTGGAATTCAAGCATGCATGGGACAGTCATAAGGCAATTCTAGGGAGTGGGGGTTGGAAGAAGTAGGCTGCTGGTTTGCTAGGATCTGCAGCTTATCCATTAGGTAGGGAAATGGGTAGACTGGGTGGGCCAAGCAGTCCTTATCTGCCGTCAAATTCTATGTTTCTATGTTTAAACTGCTATCTTTGAAAGACAGACTCACGTATCCTCTCCTTTGTCTCACCTTTAAATTTACCAGGGTCTGTAATCCCCCAATCTAGTTGGTCTACCGACCCAAAAACCTCTGAGGCATACCCTACGTTCCACAAACACCAGCCTACCCAAAATCCCTAGGGTATGGACCAACCTTGATAAAAGATCCTTTACATACTTTTCCCTTTACTACTGAAAATACCTTCCTGGAAACTTAATTAATGCCACCTCCTTAGAAGGGTTCAATCTGGGCTTAAGGTTTATCTGTTAGAATGCTGCCGATGCAGCTGCTCTCGTTGACCATTTCTTATACATTGTTGTCCCCCAACTTCATCAACTTGGTGTATGGTGGATTGTTCACATCATTGTATGTACTTTTGACTGTCTGAGAATCAATGTATTTGTCATTCAAAGTATTTTTCTATATTGCGCTATCTGTTGATTTGGTGTCTTTTAAAATTTACTGTGTGACTTATCGTTTGTAACTAAAATGTTTCTGTACCTGTAAGCAAGCTGCACAATTTCCTGTGTCTTGCTGTTAAGTATGTGTGCTTGAAAATACTGTATGTAAGTAACTAATTTTAGGTCACCCCTGAAAAAGGGACCTTTGGTCTCAGTGAGTTTAAAAAAAAAAACAGGACCTGGAAAATAATTCCCAGAAGTTTCCATGGAAAATGAACTATTGTTCTTTTGTTGCAGCCACCCCTATGTGTTCACAAATCAACTCACGCTGTAGCAGTTTCAGCTCCTAACATGGTTGCTGGTGCCTTTACTTGACACAAAAGCGAGTAAAGCTACAGCAACCATTTTGGGGGCTGAAACTGATACAGCATAAATTGAATATTGAGACACCAATACTGGAAGCTTGAAGGTATAAGGGACTAAGACCAGGGTAAAACGGGTAAAAAAGGAACATAAATCAAATTACATAAATTCTTGAAAGACAAAAATGCTTTTCTCCTGATGAAGCCTGGATTTCAGGTGAAATCTTGCAAATTGAAGCAAGATGATGTGAAAATAAAAGGACTCTGTCCATTTTTACTACTGCATCCACATCCTCTTTTGTATTAGGAAGCTCAGTTGCTCACTGGGCTTACCCAGTTACCAAAATGCCATAAATAAAACTAAACAAGCTTTTGGATCACAAGTATTCCCATGTGAAATCCAGGCCAGCTTATTCTTGATGGTGTGTGAGCAGGGTTAGCACAGTACGAACATACGAAATTTTCCAGCAGATAAAGGCCTAGAGGTCTATCAAGTCTTCTCGAATGTACAGCTAGCACCCCTTATTCTGCAGCTGCCCCTCCCTTCCACTCTTCCCCTTCATTGACCCTCCCCCTTGTCCTGTCCCATCCCCTTTTGAAGCAGTCCACTGTTCTACTGGATACTACTTCTGCAGGTAACGCATTCCACCCAGCCACCAAACTCTCTGTAAAAAAGTTTCTCCTCATCTCCCTCCTGAACCTTCCTCCCTCCAGTCTCATATCATGGCCCCTGGTGTCCCTCCCCTCCCTTACTTTCAACAGTCCGTCTGTACCTGTCTTGTATATTCCTTTCATGTACTTAAAGGTTTCAATCATGTCCCCCCTTTCCCTCTTCTCCTCCTCCAGTGAGTACATGTTCAACTCCCTCAGCCTCCTCTCATATGATAAGTCCCCCAGCCCCATGATCATCTTTGTCACCCTACATTGCACCCCGTCCAGTAACTTAATGTCCCTCTTCAGATAAGGGAGCCAGTACTGCATGCAGTACTCCAGATGCGGTCTAACTAATGACCTATACAGTGGCAGAATCACCTCCTCCTCCTCGAAGATATACACCTTGCAATGCAACCCAGCATTTTGTTGGCCTTTGCAGCTGCCTTCCTACATTGTGACGAGTTGTTCATTGACCCTGTAATGAGCACCCCAAGATCCTTCTCCTCCTCTGTCTGGGCTAGTTGCAATCCCCCCAACTGGTAACTCCTCCTTGGTTCTTTATCCCAAAATGCAGCACCTTGCACTTTTTGGCATTAAACCCCAGTTGCCAGTTGTCTGACCAGGTTTCAAGCTTTGCCAGATCATCCTGCAACCCCTGCCATCCCTCTAGGTCATCCACCACCACTCGTACCTAGGTATCATCAGCAAATAGACTGATCTTGCTCTTGATGTCCAATGATATGTCTGCAATGAATATCCCAAACAACACTGGTCCCAACACCGAGCCCTGTGGGACACTGCTTGTCACTACCCTTGGGTGTGAGAGCTCCCCACCCACCACCACCCTCTGTTGCCTTCCCTGAAGCCAGTTCCCTACCCATCTCACCAGCTTTGCACCTGCCCCTGTGCCTACTAACTTACTTCCCAGCCTTCCATGCGGCACCGAGTCAAATGCCTAACTGAAGTCCAGATACAGGACATCCACTGCATGGCTCTGTCCAGTTGCCTAGTTACCCAGTCATAGAACTCCACCAATTTGGTTTGGCAGGATCTGCTCCATATGAAGCCATGCTGTCTGCTGTCCTGTAGTACTTTGGCCTCTAGGAAGGCCACCAGCCTCTCCTTCAGGATAGTCTCCATTAGCTTACCCACGATGGATGTGAGGCTCACTAGTCTGTAGTTTCCCGGTTCATCCTTGGGGCCACTCTTGTGGAGGGACACTACATGAGCCATCCTCCAGTCCTGAGGTACACACCCCGAATGTAGTGAGGCATTAAATAGGTCTGTCAAAGGCCCTGCAAAGACCTCTGCTTGCTCCTTCAGTACCCTGGGGTGGATGCCATCTGGGCCTGGAGCCTTGTCCACCCTCAGTACCTTCAAACCCTCCCAAACTCTTCCCTCCATGATTTCCCCATCTGTCACCCCCCCCCCGTTTCTGCCATTTCTCCCCCCTTGGGTATCACACCCCTCTTCTCTTTAGTAAATACTGAGTAGAAGTACTCATTTAGTGCTTCTTCCTTATTGCACCCTGCTTCCACCCAACCCCCCTCCTTCCTAATCCTTACTATGTGGTCCTTACAGCTCCTTTTCTCCCTGATGTACCTAAAGAAGTCCTTCTCCCCCTTTTTAATGCCTTGTGCCAGCCTGAGTTCCGTAGATTCCTTGGCTCCCCTTACTGTCCTTGTCACCTCCTTCAATTCTGTCAAGTACTCCTCCCTGTCCTTCCCCCTCCGTGTTTTCTTGTACTTCCTAAAGGAAGCTCTTTTCTGCCTCACCTTTTCCATGATCTCCTTGCTCAACCAGCTCAGTTTCTTAGTCCTAGCCTTCTTGCTCTGGGCCTTGCAGCAGGTGTTGGTTGCCTCCACTATCCCCAGCTTTATGAGCTCCCACCTCTGGTTAGTGTCCATACTAGATTGAATTCTGGCCAGGCACCCTTTTACCACTTTCCCCATCCTCCCAAAGATGGCCCTCCTGAAGTCTAGCACTCTTGTGCGATTCCACTCCTTGCTTGCCCATGTCCAATGTGAGCCATACTGAGTAGTGGTCACTCCCTGACAGCGGTTCCTCCACTGTAAGTTCTCTCACAAAGTCCCCATTTGCCAGCACAAGGTCAAGAGTATTCCCTAACTTGGTTGGTTCACTGACCATTTGCATCAGGAAGCTGTCCTGGAAGGCATCCAGCACTACCTGCTGCCTTCTGTTCCTTGTTATTGGGGTACTTCAGTCCACTCCTGGCATGTTGAAGTCCCCCACAATCACCACACTACCCTTCTCGCAGGTCCCCCTGATCTGACCCGCTAGTTCCCTGTCTAACTCCTACTTCTGAGATGGCAGCCTGTTCACCACTCCCATTCTAAGAATCCTATTCTTGGAATCCTGAATTTGCATTCAAAGTGACTCCATACTACCCTCCTCCTCTTCCTCCCTTTCACACTTCAGTCCTTCCTTCACATATAGTGCCACATCCCATTCTTTCCCCATCACCCTGTCCCTACGAAATAACCTGTACCCTGGTACAGACAGGTCTCAGTCATTGTATTGGGCGGCCCATGTTTCAGTGATGGTTGCGATGTCCACCTCTCCCTCTGCCTTGAGCACCTGTAACTCTGCAGTTTTCCTCCCAAGGCTCCTAGCATTAAGGGTAACCACCTTCCACCCTTTGCCTCTCCCATCCTGCCCTCCTTTACTAGCATCACCAGTAGTACTTGCCACTTGTCTTTTGTCACTGTTATGGGGGGTAAGATCATGTGTTTTCTCAACCTGTGGTCTCTGCATGTCTCTTTCCCAACTGCCACCCCCTGCTCCTAGTTTAAATTTCCAACTTCCTCTATGTACTGCTCCATCCTCTGTTTCAACACTTTCTTTCCCTCCTCACTCAAGTGTAGTCTGTCCTTGGCATAGAGACTACTGTAGTCCCAGGTTCCTCCCCACCCACCCCCAACAGCCCATACCCTTTAGCACAACACCAGGTTCTCAGACATCTGTTAAATTGCTCTATTCTCAGCTTTCTTGTTGTGCTTGCCTTGGGCACTGGAAGTATGTCAGTAGATTGAAACCTTTGAGGTTGCTAAACTGGGGCAGTGTTGATGCAACTGAGCCCACCATATCAGGCCTCAAGAGAAGTAGACAGGAAAGGCACCACAAAAGGAATTTACAAAGTCCATTCCTTTATGACGAGCTGGGGCTGTACTTCAGACTTGTGACCTTCCGTCTGCCACCGCATCTACCTTATCGACAAATCTTTCCACTGCTACAAGGTACATTAAATTCCTAGCCAGTCTGCCAGGTCTGTTGACTTGGATTGTTGAGGAGTATAGGTGAGCAATGTCCCAGCTACTGTGGTGTATTTTTAGACTTTGAGTCCACTGAATTGCTGTTGTTTCAGTTGGAGGTCCTTACTGAAGTTCTACAACACAGAGAGCCATCCTCGTCCCTCCACCTAGACTTGACTGTTTGCTTTTGCAGCTATGAGGTCCTTTTCCTTATCAGCATACCTTAGATACTTAAAAAAGAAGTGGTGAAGCTTCTCACTTGGCTTGTGCTTCAGGCCCAGCCATTGTGCCCTCTCCACCTTGTATTGTAGGGCTTTCAAGTCCATTTTCAAGTGGGTGACTAGCCAGACATGCACAGCTTTCTCTTGGTCATTTCCCTCCACTCCCTCAGGGAGTCCAGTGATTCGTAAGATGGACCACCTCGATCGATTTTCCTGGTTGTCTAATATGGCTCTTAACTTGTCCAGTGCAGCCTTTCGGTTGTTCCACTCTCTGCTAATACCACTAACTTGAGCCATGAGTTCACTGAATCTTTTCTCCACTTCACTGAGTCTCAAGGTGTGGGCTGCAGCTGTTTCAGTAATGCCCATGGCAAATCCTTGCAGGTGGGAGATTTGAGCTGTAATGTTTGTAAATCCAGCCCTCATCTCCACCTGCTGGTTTGACAGCATAGCAGGCATGCCCGGAAAAGATTTCTCTAATTCTGTCATTTCATGTGTCTCCAGATTTGCCACCATTGGGGAGTGGGTCTTAGCTTCGAGGATGGTGGGCTGTTCTCCTCTCACTGCAAGTGACTCAAAGGTCAGCCTGATTTGCTTTTTTTGTCATTTATTTGTTGCCATGCATTACTAGCAGGTTTTTAGAAAAGTTGGATACCATTTGGAGATTGTCTCAACTTTTTCTGCTATTTCAAGATGGTGCCCTTGGAAGCTCCGCTAGGGTGCCTCCACCATGTTGCCAGCCAGCCACATCCCATAGGGGGTTCCATTCATATGCAAATGATACTCATCTATATGTGTCCATTGCTGCTAGACAACTGGACACTATGCAAAGTGTACAACAGTGCTGATGAAAAGTCAATGCATGGAAGGCCTCCTGCTGGATGGCATTCCACCTCAGCAAAGCAGAACTGTTGCTTGTGGGTCAAGATCAGCAGCTATCAGCACTTTTATGTAGCCTGCAGCTCCCCATATTTGATGAAGTGTTGCTTAAGGCTGCACAAGAAGTGAGAGATCTGGCAGCAGTCCTCGATAATCACCTGTAATTTTTAAACTCAGATGTTGGGTGTTATCAAAGGCCACTTTTATCATCTCCAAAAATATAAACAGCTCTACCCCTGCTTGATTCTGCAGAGATGAGCACTCTGGTACTAGCTTTTTTTGTTTGCTTCAATGTTAGATTATTGCAAGGTGCACCGTGAGAGCTTGTTTATGAAACTAATCAGTTTTGTATGGAGAACACCATTTAAAATGAGCTCACGCTCTACGGCTTTTTAATTTGTATGAAAGTACAGTAAGCTTAGTATTATTCTTACTTGTGTTATTATTATTAACAGCTTGCCTGAGGGTTGCATCCATCATATGCAGCAAGTCAAGAGCACTGCTGTGAGATTTCTGACCTCAGTAAAGAAAATCCCTCCCTTGCTCAGGGTGGTTGGTTGTCTGCCAGTATGGTTTTGTTGGGTTGCAGAGTTCTTGTTATCATCAACTATAAATTCTCAAATAAGTTAGGCTCATAGGTCACAGTTCTGGCCATCTTTGCATATGCAGGGATGTGAACAGATGGAGGGAATACAGAACCTGTTTAGGGTAGAAACCTAATTTTTTCCTCTGATGAAAACAAAGGAAGTTAGGTTACTTGAGAGGAGAGTGAAATATTTTCTATGCAGCTAGTAGTTCTTGACCACAAATCTTATATGCAGCAAATCCTTTTTTTATTTTGGAATTTTGAGCTGGTAAAGGCACATTGAGTTGAAACTCATTTTCAGGTGTCACTTGGCAGCAAAGGGAGGTTACACAATTTGCTGTGGGTCACATAGTATGCAAGTAGAGGTTGTGACATTTAAATGCAAGACTGCTTTGTATAAATAAGATGCAGAAGGTTAAAATGGCATCAGTCATCATGAAATAGGTTAAGGTGAAATGTAAATTCCAAAAATATTTTATGATTTGCATCCTAAACATTTTGGGGGGGATTTGCAAAGAGATGCACTCGGCACATCTCAGTTGTGCCACCGCAAATGAGATGTGCCAAGCCCCAACCGTGGTATTCACAGAAGATGCACTGGAAGATGCTCCCGGTGCATCCCTTCTGTGAATAACACAGTTGCACCCATCCCGAGATGTGCCAGCACATCCCCCTGGTTGGACTGGGAAACTGATGGGGCAGTGCATTTCCAGATGCACTGTGCCCAAGGTTGGTATTCAAAGTGCCAGCCATGCAAATAGGCCATTAGGCATGCAAGGTGCAATGGGGCCATTTGCATGTCATTATGGCCCCATTTGCATGAAGCTTGCAGGGATTCATCAGGCAGAATGCGCTGGGTGCCCTGCAACATCTGTGAGCAGGAACCACAGAAGATGAACCCCTTGTAGCATAGCGGCCCCCCTCCCTGCCTGTATCCCCAAACTGGTTACATTCCTCCCATTAGTAGCCCTGGTAGTCTAGTGGAACCCCCCTTCCTGCCTGAATCCATGATCCATCATACAAGCACCTCCCTGCAGCAGCCCTGGTAGACTAGTGTTATACCCCCCCACCTGTATCCCCAATTGATAGTAGGAATTGTCCACCAAAAGACCTGCAGTCTGGTGGTCCCCTCTTCCATACCTGAACACACACTGTGCAGAATACTGACCCCAGTAGACTCCGTAGTAGCCTAGCGGAATCCCCCCTCCTTGCCCGTATCCCAGTAATGTACATACCCTGTCCATAATTCCCTGGTAGTCTAGTGGAACCACCCCACCCTGCCCCAACCTGATTGTATTGTGATTGTAAAGACCAAACTATCCCTGGTGGTCCATTGGATCACCCACCTCCCCACCCATTCAGGCACCCCCACCCGACCACACTCCTCCCATCCCAGCATGGACAGAAAGTCAGCTGGCAGCACAACCAACATACAAACTGCAACAGCTGCCCATCAACTGAGCTGTCAGTGAATGACAGTGTACTGTACACTGGTAGCCCTGTCGACCAACAGGCTTGCAGTGTGTACAGTAAGCAATCATTCATAACTTTGTGAATAACTATGTGTGGGTGGGGGATCCACTGGACTAACAGGGACTCATCTGGGTAAGGTTTCAGCATGATGTGGGTTCAGGTATGGGAGGGGGGACAACTGGACTACCACGTTTTCTCAGAGAAATCTATCTCACAGCGATCGTGGATACTGGCGGGGATAACATTAGCCTACCAGAGCAGCTGCAGGGGAGCTGGTGTGATGTATCAGGGATACGGACAGGGAGGAGGGACCACTAGGCTTCCAGGGATGATCTAAGGGTGGTGTTGTACATGCTCGGGGAGATGGGCAGGAAGGGGGATTCCATTAGACTACCAGGGATTATTGGACCAGATTTTCTTCTTACTAGGCTAGGGGTGTGTGGGCGGGTTCCCCTAGACTACCAGGTATTCTTGTACTGGAGTTTCTATTTATGGGGATATGGGTGGGAGGGGACCTCTGGACTGCCAGGGTAGGCAGGCTGCCTACTGCAGTCTGCAATACAGCAGCCTGCCTGTGGACAGACACTCACTTAAGTCTACTGTTTGCTGACTTAACTTCTGGAGGTTTATCTTCGGACTTGCTCTGAAGATGCGCCTCCAAGGTGGGCTGTGAATAGGGATGCACCCCATATGCATGGGCATACCCCCTGCACGCCCCCTCCAGATGTGACCCATACATTATAAGTGGTGTACAGCATAATGAGATGCACAAGCACATCTGAGATATGCCAGTGCATCACTGCCCTTTCAGAATCATGACTGGATGCAAGTCCAAGATGCGCCGGTGAATTTCAGATGTGCTGGGTGCATCCCTTTTGTGAATCTCCCCCCACTATTCTTTCATGTAAGACACAAACTAAATGGCCTCATATCACAATCTGTGACTCAAAACAGTTACTTGTAAATTAAATGCAGCCTATATTAATAGCCATTTCTCATCAAGGAAGGCAGCATAGCCTTGGGGTTAGAGCACCAAGCAGTGAATAAGGAGACTCAAGAGATCTACATTTAAATACCACAGCTGCCACTTGCATACTGTCTCACCCTGAGCAAGTCAAGTAACCTCCATTTGCTGCCAGGTCACACTTGAAAAGGAGTTTCAGCTTAGTTTGCCTTTGCTAGCCACAAATTCTAAAATAAAAAAAGGATTTGCTGCACATAAGATTTATGGTCAAGAGATACTAGGTACTGTTCTTTTAAAGAAAAACACACAATGTCCTATTTTAAAAGTATTTCATTTTTCATGAGGAAAAGAATCCTGCATTGAAAACAAAGTAATTTACAGATGTATCCATGACTTTGTGAATAATGGCAGTGAAAGTCTAGAGGTACGTTACTATGGAGTGGTTTATCCTGATCCATTATAGAAAAGAAATGAGAACATGTAAGACTTTAGAAAAAACATTGAGGTGGGCTTGTACCACGTGTTCAACTATTGCATCATGCGTAGTGAGCTGAGTTTGGAGCCAGGCCAGCATTTACTAGGTAGCAAATGTCACTTATTTGCATAGGTAAAACAGTTTAGTAAGTTTCTTGGCATGGGGAACTGGGCTAGAGTAATCAGAGAGGTTAATCATGTTTGCAGTAGGTGAGGCAATGAGAGGTAATGCAATGCTAAGAAGAAAAGGGTTGAGCTTATTGGCCTTCAGCTATTGTCAGAGATGTCAGAAAGGAAGGATTTGCATAATACTGTATTAAGACTGGAGGTACATGTGAGAAGAAAAAAGGGGTGAGTGGCAGAGATCTTGATGGATGGTATAGGTAGCCAGGTGGGGTTTTATAAAGGTCTGAGAAATATTTATTAAACAGAAATGCTACTTTCAAGAGTTAAGAAATGAGGAGGGTTTTTTTTTCTTTACAGAAGGTGAGGGCATGAGAAAGAACAAAAAGGTTGTGAACCACCTTTCATAATGTAGCAAATATTTAGTTTATTTGGCAAATTTGTGGAGAAATGGTTAGCTGCATCTGCTCTTGGCAATATGGGGCAGGCATTTCTAATCTTTTTGAAGGTGAAATGATTAGTAGGATTAACTGATGGCTCGTGCTTAAGCCAGCTGGACTGACAAGTGTGCAGAAAGGCAATTAGCTTGGGGAAGGCTCATGGAAAGTGACTGCACTTTATGCAGACTATGTTGCAGGGTACTGTATTGCCTAACACCCACCTCTATGATTTCAACTTCTAAATAAGACATTTCTTGACTGATATTCCAATTATGTGTCAGGGGACAACAATTAATGCCCTTGAGATCAGCTTGATATACCCATGCACAGGTTGTGCAAGGACCTCATACAGATTAAACTGGGGTTGGGAGTTTGGACTTTCAGTACAATTTTTACAAAGCAGACCAATGAGTGGTCACTTGAGACATCTGGAAGGGTGCTTGTGTCATCTATGCAATGTGAGTGATTGGACAGAATCCAGTAAATCAGTGAGTGATTGTGATATTCATGATTAAGGTGGTGGGTATTGTCATAAACCAAGTGAAGTGCGGGGACTACATCTTTTGGATTCATTTTTGTAGATGGGGACTAACTAATAAGTCTTTACACCTGCAAGGTGAAGGAGTTTACCAAATACATCGTTGGGTGGAGAGGAAGTCAAAAAGATATGTAATAAGAACACTGAGCATCAATATTTTACAAAAGGCAAAACAGGTAATGAATACGTAAGGCTGTTTTACCCATTATATTAGAGAAGGTCAGATGGCAATTTTGGTGCTTTCCAAGTCTAAAATTCCAACTAAAGATGAATTCTCAGCTGACATTTTCCTGTTTTGCCCATAGCCACTGAGTTATTGCTGTTCTTCTAGGAGGCTGACAACCAGGGCATAATGTCTGAAACCATGCAAGATGCCTGCATATTGATTCAGATAAGCCTGGTAAGGATGTTCAAGAATGTAGGAATTACCACCTCATCTCCTCAAGTAATGCAGACTATAGACTCTGGCAAAACTCCTTGAAGGTCATTTTGAACAAGCTCTACCCATCTTCACATTACCTTGTATGGACATGTCTAAAAAGGATTCATAAGAGGAAGGCTCAGGAGGATAACATCAGGGACCTTTTCAACTTATTGTATATGTAATGCCTCCTCCTCCCCTGTCCCTGCCACATCAATTGCAATAGATTTGAAGAAGGCCTTCACTTCTGGGGAGTGGGGTGGAAATACCACTACCATGCTTTATGTATGATAAGAATATGCCCAAGTTATCTTGGCTGACAAACTTCTATGCAAAGCAACTCATAGTATCATTGGTAGGGGTTAGCACTAGCATTTCTTTCATGGGCTCAAATCATTTAAATCAAAGAAGAAGGACATATTCCTTATTTATGGAATGCCACTTGTATCTTCTGATGAACAAGCTTTGCATCTGTTGTTTCTGTTATATCAGTTGTTTCTCTCATATAATTTTCATATTATTTCATCAAAATATATAATTTAAAACTGATTAAAAAAATGACAAAAACATGTATCAATATATGTTGTTTGATATCAATAAATAAATATATGTATATATAAAAAACATTGGTAACATTGGTAATACAGAGCTCTATAAAGACAAATGTCCCTTTGGCTCACTAATGTTAAAATTTAATATCCCACTATGTTTCTGCCCCTTAAATAAATGTTGAGAGACTTTATGAAGGATATCATAGTCTGACTAGCTACCACCTCAATCGGTAAGTCATTCCAAACTCTTGCCACCCTATTTGAGAACCAAAACATATGAGATTTTGTCCTACATCTATCCACCCTCAGCAGTAAGGGGTGGGCATGGGTGTTAGTACATAATACTAATATGTTACTGTATAACAGGGGTTGGGGTGTGCCTTCGGGTCATCAGCCCTAATGCTTACCCCATTCTATGAGTAAATAATCTGAGTTGGGTACAGTATATGAGAATGGGGTGAGCGTTAGCGCTAATGACCCCAAGGCACTCCCAGATGCCTGTTGATGTGTGCAGGGTGGGGGTGGGGTGTTAGGGTTTGGAAACCCTAATGCCACATTTCCCCACTTTTGTTGTTTTAATCCTAACTGATGCATGAACTGAGTTTTTGCAACTAATTTCCTTACTTTTTTAGACAGTATAATGGTAGCCTTATTTGATTGTCAAAGCACAGGGCCTTCTTGGTCATGCCTCTGTGCTCCCAAGGATCTATAATTTTTGACAGATTGTAATAGTATCTTTATTTCCCTATGGGTCTGCAGGGCCATCCAGGTACTGCACTCCCCAGAACTCCAGTGGAAAGTAAAAGGTTTTCATGAAAGCAACAAAAGGCACATGGGTGAAACAAGCCCTTTTTAGCCTGAAAGTTTCAGAGCAACATTGGAAACCGTTTCTTCACAGCAGAGTGATGAAGAAACGACTGTGTTTACCTTACATTACAATGTTATCCAGTGAGAAAAGAACCAAAATTTAAAACCCCCACAACTCAAGAGCAATGTAATATTTTTTCACCAAACAACCAAATGGCACATCTGTGGAGCTTGGCCTTGCTACCATGAAAATTTCAGACCAAAACCAGAAACTGTTTACAAACTGTGGAGTGACAAAAAAACTGGCAGTACCATTAAAGTCAATGGTACAGCATGATAAAAGATCCTTTTTCAAGAAACAGGATTCTAAATCATGCTAATCCCACTGTAGTCAATGGGAAAGCACAATAAAGAATCATTTTTCACAATACAGGATTCTAGATTGAGCTAATCCCATTGTACTCAATGGAAAAGCATGATAATGTATCCTTTTTCACAAAACAGGATCCTATTTCATGCTAATACCTTTGCAGTCAATGATAAAATATATTCCCTGACAGTCTAGAGGTCCATTTCCCCTGCTCTGATGTCTGATTGCCATCCCCCACAACACATTGATTTCCCTGGTAGTCTAGTAGTCCCTCCCCCCTCTCCCAGTGTGTGATCGCCCTCCCCATATAATTGACAAATTTCCCTGGTAATCTAGTGGTCCCTCCCACCTCCCCCAATGTTCAATCACCCTCTCTGAGAAAAAATGAAATATTTCCTGGTAGTTTAGTGGTTCCACTCCCTCTCCTGATGTTTGAACCTCATCCCCATAGAAAAATAAATCCCATGGTAGTCTAGTAGTCCCTTCCTGTTCCCAATCTCCATCCCATTAAAACCCAGTCTCATCCATGGAGGTCTAGTGAAACCCCCCATACCCTACCCTGTCAGGTCATCACTCACCATGCTACTCCCCCCCGTACCAACTTCTAGTCAGTGAGCAACACAGCCCTCTTGTCACCACCAAGGCTGCCCACTGACTGAGCTATGAATAAGCGCATACTCTGTAGCATGCAGACATTCATAGCACAGTCGGTGGGCAGCAGTGGAGGTGAGAGGAGGGTAGTGCTGATAGCCAACCTGAAGTCAGTATGAGGGGGAGTGAGGAGTTGGGTGATGACCTGATAGGGTGGGGGGTCCACTAGACCACCAGGAATGACACTGGGTTTTAACAAGATGGGTATCAGGAATAGGGAGGGACCACTAGACTACCATGGATTTTTTTCTGTATACAGGAACAACAATCAGACATTGGGGTAGGGGGCAGGGCCCAGTACACTACCAGGAAAATTTGTCATTATACAGAGAGGGCAATCACACTCCGGGGAAGAGGGAGGGACTGTTAGACTACCAGTAAATATTTTTTTTTGTCACAGGTAGGGTGATCAGACATCAGAGGAGGGGGGAGGGACCACTAGACTACACGGGAAATATAATATTGTATACTGGGATGGCCGTTGGATACCATGGGAGGGTGGGACCACTAGACTTCAAGTGAATGAATGTCTTATGCGGTAACTGCGATTGGACATCGGGGGAGGGGGGAAGGAATCACTAGACTACCAGAGAAATATTACATTGCAATATTTATAATATTGTTTTATATATTTTCTAATAATAATATTAATGTTTGATAGCAGGATAGCCATGGGACATCTGTGGAGGGGCCATTAGATTACCAGGGAAATCTTTTCCCACAAATTACAACACATGAACCATTTTCGAGAGTCATATTCCACAATTTGCATTAAAAGAAAATCCTTTTTTCACAAATTATGGAAAAGGATCTTGTGTCATGCCATAGCTTTCCCAGATTTGAATAAAAGGTTTTACTGAAGTAAAAAAAAATAACATTTCACAACAAGATACTGCAAATGTAACTGCAGAATCATATTACACAGCTCCCGATTAGCCAAAGAAAAGTCTTCTTCTTCTTCTACTAACCCATGTATGTTTTAAGTAATTTAACTTTGTTGCCACCGCTAACTGAAAACCAGATGGTGGTAGCGCAAAAAAGGATATCCCATTTGCAGCTCAGGATTACCATTTCCGATCAAGAATTCTATTTTGAGCCTGACAATTAACTTTTCCCATAGGAAATAATGGGAAAATTAAGAATGTAATAACTTTGGAATAGGTGAATATTTTTTAACAAATCTTCAAAAGGCACCGCAGTGACACAAGACCTATATACCCTAAAAATTTCAGACAAAAATTCCACACCATTTTTGTGCAACACAGTGAAAAAGAATTTGACAAAAAGTGGTATTTACATGGTTTTTGACAGTATGTATCTCCGCACACACACTTCCGACCAAAATGAAACTTGCCACTTCAAACAATCTTTGAGTTCTGATTGTGCATGCCAAAGTTCATATCAATTGCTCCAATAGTTGCAAAACTACTAAAGCACAAAATGTTCAGTTTAACATAGAAGTTAAGATTTAACCCTAACTATAGTGGCGCGACCATGCCCCTATAATAAGTTATAGTGCTGACTCCAAGCTTCCATTTAGTAAAAAAAAAAATAATAAGTCCTTAACTCAAACAGTTCCATATTTAACACAAATGGAAGTATTTAACTTTAGAAAGACATAACTCTGAAATCATTTGGGCTAAAAACTTAATTTTTCTACATAAAATCTTTGAATCAGCACTATGTACCAGTGTATCAATAAATACTGATATATATTAAGGGGTCAAATTCCCCAAAGGTTTTGGGACTCAGTCCCACACTACAACTCCAGTTCTGGACCAAAATCTCTGCAGCTGCAGAGATTGGTGTTCTCATCTGCAGCAGCTGTGGAAGCTGTTACAGCTGGTCCCATTGGCCTTTACATTTTTCTGCAGCTGCAGGGATTTCTATGGTGACACCACCTGCAAGCTGCCATAAATTGTGGACTTTTGAGAATACCGTAGCTGCAGAAGAAACTCTGGTTCCACAAGTGGCAGTGCTCTTGTACCAAGTTTTTCCCACAGCTGCTGGATTTTCAGGAGCTTACAGAATCCAGCCCTATGTTTCAAAACCATAATTGGGAGATGTAGGTCAAATAATGTCACAGTCACCAGAATTAATGTGCATCCCCAAAGTGCTACTGTCTTGTGTCCAGAAACCTCCCCAGTGCTGACGAAGTGAAATAAGAGCATAACAAGAAATACAAAGTCTCCCAGAATTAATGGCGCACTCAGTCATGCACGCAGTGGTCACACACAGAGTCACCAGAATTAATGTGCATCCCCAAAATGCTACTGTCTTCTGTCCAGAAAGTTCCCCAGTGCTGATGAAATGCTACTGTCTTATGTCCAGAAAATTCCTCAGTGTTGATGAAGTGAAATGAGAGCATAACAAGAAATGCAGTCTCCCAGTTTTAATGGTGCACTGCAAATGCACAGATTAAGATTGTGCTGCGCACTCAAGGATGCATACAAAAAGGCACAACAACACCTAACCAGTGCACACAGGTCACAAATCCAAATCTGGAAAGGAATACATTTTGCCTGTTGTGGGATTAGTGCATGGCAGTAACAATCCACTACCAGTAAAGATACCGCAAAGAAGTATAAAAGATTTGTGCAGGTGCAGTGGATAGCAGCTTCACACTGCTGCAATTACTCTGTGGCACAATAAAATGTTTTAATGGCATGCATCACACACACACACACACACACACACACACACTACAAGTAATGTGTAGCAAATTGAAAACCTTTAGTAATATAACCAAATGTTTTAAACAGACAAATTATACACTGCTGCACCACAACAATCAGCAAAAAAATGTCAAGAATTACTGAAAATATTACTGTGTGTACACTAACACAGTTATACAACAAAAATATAACCAAAACAGAAAGACTGCCTTTTTCTTTGTTAATCTACCTACACCACAAATACACCCCTCCCCTAAAGCACACTTCACAGTACACAGACTGACTGTTTTAAATTAACATCCAAAATCCACACACAACAATAAACATTCGATGATATGAGCACGGAAGGGTTTCCTATAATCGATGTACTAAATTTTGAGCAAAACAAAAGACTCAAAAATGCATTTTAAACAGCTGTTAGAGGTTCTGAATCACAGAGCTCTGAGAGCAAACTGTCTCTAGCTACCACTACACACACACTACCCTGGCCAGAACTGAGGCTGTGCAGAACAATCTAGAGCCCATGGGACCTGCAATCCCATGAATCACTGCAGAATTTAATTTGGAGCTCAATTACAAGGTGAAGTGAATTGAATTACGTTGATTTCAATGTACTTCGCCTTAAAATTGGTGGAGAAGTGGTTTGGGGAAGGCAGAATAATGCAAAGTCATTGGTTTCAATGGACTTTGCATTCCTCATTATGAAGCAAAGCGAAGTGCTCTGCCTCACATTGTGGAGTACTCTGCAGATTCCGCGTTACTCCATGAATCACTTCACAGAGCAAACTGGGGACACTTCGCCCATCACTACTTACAGTGCTGTAACACACATGCTGTATAGGAAGGAGCACAAATGCCTATGGCTGTACTTCCCCGATGAGCTGTAGCACAAAACACCCCAACTTAAAAACACGTATAAATAAGTACAATGGTGAGGAGGTGAAGCCTGGAGAGATACTACAAAACAGGCTTACAAGACATCCAAGCAACTAGTAAAAAAATTAATGTTGTGATTCATGATGTGATCGTGAATTGTGATTTGTGACTGCATTTGTGAGCGTGATGATGAAGAACATGATTCGGTGTTGATGGTGTGAGATGACCAATATGGAACTGTATTGGGAAAGCGAATGCCTACGGCTGTACTTCCCCGATGAGCTGTAGCACAAAACTCCCCGACTTAAAAACACGTATTAATGAGTACAATGGTGGGGTGGTGAAGCCTGGAGAGATACTACAAAACAGGCTTACAATACATACAAGTAACTAGTAAAAAAATGAATGTTGGGATTCGTGACGTGATTGTGAATCATGATTTGTGACTGCATTTGTGACCATGATGATGAAGAACGTGATTTGTATCATGAGTGACTCGTGATGATGGTCCTGACTTAAAGATGCATATTAATGAGTACAATGTTCATGCAGAATTATGTACCCCACCTGTCCAGTACTCTGAAGGGAAGCAAAAGAAACAACTGTGACTTAAGTTACAGATGGAGATTGAGCCCTAAAGAGATGCAAATGCACAGACATATTAAGAGTGCACTGCCCACTGAAGAGATGCAGATGCAAAGGCACAACACCTAACCAGTTCTCACCATCAGAAATTAAAATCTGGAAAATAATACCTTTGCCGGTTGGGGCGGGCTGCGGGGTGGGGGGGTGGCAGTGTATTGCTCTGCTGCAGTAACAGTCACTAGTACTAGTACCAGTAAAGATACCACAAAGAAGTACAAAAATCATGCAACTGCAGTGAATAGTAGGTTCACATTGCTGAAATTACTATGTGGCACAATAAAAGGTGTCTGATTTGATGACACATGTCACACACATACTCACACACACCAAGTAATGCGTAGCAAATTGAAAACTTCAGTAATATAACCACATATTTTAAACTAAATACTATGCACTGCTGCACCACAACAATCAGCAAAAAAATTACAAGAATTATTGAAAATATTTCTGTGTGTACATTAACACAGTTATGCAAGAAAAATATCACCAAAACAGAAAGAACTGTCTTTTTCTCCAAGTTAATCTACCTACACCACAGATACGCCACTCCCCCAAAGCACACTTCCATTGTCTCTCAGTACACAGACTGAATGTTGTACATTAACATTCAAAATCCACACACAAACAATAAATGCTCGATCATATGAGCACAGGAGGGTTTCCTACAATCGATGAACTAAAGTTTCAGCAAAAAAAAAGACCCAAAAAGGCATTTTTAACAGCTTTTAGAAGGTTTGAATTGCAGAGAGCTCTCAGAACAGACTGTCTCCTACAGCTTCCTACACACACTACCCCAAACTGAGGCTGTACAGAACAATCTAGAGCCCATGTGACCTGAAATCCCATGAATCACTGCAAAATTCACCTTTGGAGCTTAAAAACAAGGTAAAGTGAGGCAAAGTACATTGTTTTCAATGTACTTCACCTTAAGAATTGATGAAGTAGTGGTTTGGGAAGGCAAAGTAACACAAAGTCATTGTTTTCAATGGACTTCGTCTTACCCATCATAACGTGAAGTACTCTGCTTCAAGTTGTGGAGCACTCCGCAAATTCACCTTCACTCCGCGAATCACTTCGCTAAGTGAATTGGAGCCACTTCGCTCATCTCTACTCCCCGGAAATCACTCTGACCACAACGATGGCAGGACTGGCAAACATGACAGAATACTTACAAAACTACCATAGCAAGTGTCACCATTTCTGTGGATACCCTACTAATAGTAAAACCCTTCAAAAGCTGAAGAAATTAAACAACTCACATCTAGTAGAAAGCCCACCTCTTGCAACAAACTTTTTTTTCTTTCAGGAACTGTGTGAGGGTGGGTGAGGGCCTAAAATTTAAGGAGGACTGTAGTAAATCAACTGGTGCTCAACAGCTTACACCCAGCTTACCTCTTGCTCACTCACTGTCTGCTCTGCTCCCGCTATCTCTCGCACCATTCAGTCTTGTCTCTCCAGTGCACTCCTTCTCTCTCGCTGCCTCCCATCAATACAAAGTTAAAAAAAAAACATGGAATTCATAACGTGATCCCCCAGAATCGAAACTGCACTGACTCCGGAACAACAACATGAAGTGCTGTAGACTTGGTTATTATAATGGATGTAAGCCCTGACAGATATTCACCACAAAGTATTGTAAATACAAGTCTACAATTTGTATGAAACACCAGACCTGTTTGATGTAATTCCATACATGTATGCATTGCTGAACACCTAAACAGGACTGTCTTGTAAACAGAGTATATTCTCTTATGACATGCATTTATCCTGAATAAAAATAAACATGTTATGTATCGATCTGTCTGTTTCTCTTTCTGTCTGTCCATCCATCTATCTATCTATCTATCTATCTACTTTGCCCATAAGTCATGAGGGTAGGGATACAAGACAATGCTGTGCAATTAGATAGAGATAAGATCAATGAAATAGATACTGGAAAAATTTACTCCAGGCTAAAAGAGGAGTGGAGTGTTGAAACCTATTTTCTCAAATGTGACAATGCGTGGCACAGATATACATTAAGTGAGGTAACGTTGGCCTGCCTCGGCAATATGTATTTCAACTTGGGAAAATACTTAGGACATAGGGTCCTGGGACTGTGTAATTGTAGTTATTCCTCTATCTTTATAATGCATACTATATTTTAGTGTGAGAGATGGACCATAGAAAGGAATCGTTGGTTGGTCCCGCTATTGCCAGAATTTAGGAGAAAGGTGGACATGGAAATAGTAATAAAATTATTGAAATTAGATCAAATCAAGAAAATGTATGCACTAGGCAAATTGTTTGAGGTAATAAAAAGTTCATAGATATATCAAGTAATGTTAGAGATCCGACCTCATTAGATATGACAGTCCTGACAAAAACAACTGCTGCAATGTCTAAAAACAGCTGGTATCATTGTATTTATGTATTTTTTTAAAACATTTATAACTAATGTTAATTCAGATTATGGGATGTAATAAATTGTTATGATTTTATACATTTGTAAAATAAAGAATTCTGATTCTGATTCCGGGTAGGGGAGGGGGAGGGGTGGAGATTAGAGTTGCTATATACCAATTGTACTATGTTGATCCTATATGAGGTACTATTTCATTGATGTATGGCCCGGTACATGTAGCATTTCCATGGGTTATAAGGGTAGGGAACATGGTAGGATGGGTGGGAATTAGACATAAGAACCCTAATAGCACACTTCCAGTTTTTGTGGACATTGTGCTGCTAGCCTAATAGTTTGTTTCCAACCTTTGTACAGTTTGCATTTTGTGTGGCAGCAACCCTAAGCGTTAATATCATTTGTTGCCATAAGTATTGATATACATTTATATACTGTACTGTCTTTTAGCTGACTCCAAGCTGTCATTTAAAAAAGCCCCTAATAATAGCAGTTCCAAAGTTATCTCTTCCTAAATTAATTAACTTTTTAAAGGTGTAACCATGGAATTGTTTAGGTTAGGATCTTAACATTTTAAAATGAAACCTGTGAGTCAGCACCATTGGTCAGTAAACTGATATGCAGTATGGTGTACATAAAGATGTACTGTATCAATATACATTTATACAGAATTACATACACCAACATTTCTCGGTATGCATTTTTTTCATGTCAGTTTAGAATAAATGCTAAATACATTATTTTAAATGTTCTGATTTTTGCTTAATATTCAGCATAAACAAGTAAGAATGGCATAATTATCCAAGGGGCTGTCCCATTAGAATTAGTGTAAGTATGTCACAAAAAATCCATTTCCCATCAGTCTACCCCATAATCTTCCTGTGTTTTAGCTGGCTTCACCAACACAATAATCAGAGCATGTATTCTTATGAACATTTCAACACAATATATGTCCTACTATTGTCACTATCTAAGAACTGTAAAATGATTTTAGGGTTAGTGTAAAGTAAACAGAAATGAAAGTACTTCTTTTGAAAAAGAGATGCACCCACAATCTAATCTCTCACTGAAAATGATCACCTTAAGGAATGCTATTTGGGAACAACATCCACCCATCCTTGGGCAAGTTAGTAACCTTGACTCTGAATCCAGTTATGGAAGAGACAAGAACCAACAGCAGCAGATGAAAAAAGAGTTAATTCACCCATATGGGCAAAAGAGCAATGTTTAAAATGGTCTTTCTACATAACATAATATTTTGCACTATTTAGGGTATGTAACCATTTCAGTACTGTATTCCATCTTCGGTAAAATAAACAGACTGCTTATTTGTTTCATCCAGGTGGGGAAGAACCCTATGCTTAGCAGGGCCATGATAAGGACTTGAAACATTACAAGAGACTGGGTCTGTTGTGGGTTTGCGCATAACACTAGATATGCTTGAATACTCTGTTGACAATTTAGGATGTCGCTTGTTTCAGGACTTTGAACCTCAGCAATTAAAATTGTGTGCTGCACTCTAGGGCAACCCAGATTCTAATTTCTGAAGTGGTTTACTGGGGACTCAAGAACTCCAGGTTATGTGCATGTCATAGTAGGAGACATGACTGATATTTCCTGAAGTGTTTCCAGTTTGAATTTGTCAGAGAGGGTGTCCTCAACACTGAAATGAGCACTTGTGACTTGGAAAGCTAGTGGTGAGTAGCTCTTCAGTGCCCTCTACTGCAACCAAGTTAATTTAATTGAAACATGCTGTTCAGAGATACAGTATATGGATTAATTAAATGTTTAAGAACTAGAGCATGCATAATGTACAGTAGGACTTAATTTTAATATTGGTCTTTGATTTTATCAAGTTGTTTTGCACAATGATCTTGGTAAGTGTAGATGAGGGGATTTTTATTTTTCTACATAAATAAACTGCTAACATATTGCAGGTGTAGCACTTCTCAGTAGTTAAAATTACCTGACGTTTCACTACTTGCAGTTTTCTTTCTTTTTTCTGATTGCTGGTGCAGTAGATATATATTATAATGGCACTACAGACATGATCAACAAAGACCTATGCACCCTAGTGCAGGTATGTATATGAGGAGAGTTGGGACTCAAAGTAACCCCTCCCTGAAAGTGTAGAGGCCTCCATGCATCCACCAAGAATGACACATTACTTTTTGAGTCCAGACCCAACACAATCTGTGGCTTTGTGTTAGAGGTCTGGTTTGGACCTACAAGGGGAACATGGTGGAACCTCTTGGCAGTTTTCAATATGACATGAATTCTTCAGTGCTACACCACTGCAGAGCTGGCTGGAGGTTTAACAGACTATTCTAGAGGGACTCAAGTACAAGGCCTTACAAACCTCTAACCAGTCACACTAGACTGCTGTGGGGCCCCAAATGGTCCTGTTCTTGGTGTCTTCGGGCCTTTGATATGACATGGAGGGCTTGGCATCTGCTCAGTGACAATTTTCTTTTTTTAATTTAAATGTCTACTGTAATAGAAGATTGGGTAGGGGACAAGATGATGTAAGAGGAGTAAGAATCTCTGACTCTCTTCAAAAACCCATGAAAGAAAACTATCAGGTGAATCATCAAACACCTGTGGACCAGAGCCAACGCAAGCAAACAGTACTTACAATATCCAAATAGCTTGGATTCTCAATCTCTGCTCCCCAAAATACACAAAGGTGTGTCAGGATAACAAACTTTATTTCCATAGGAAATCTCATCAGTAAGATACTCCACACACCCTCACTCAAAACAGCAAAATGTTTTTGTGCGATACTCGTACTTTCTCAATACTCACTCAGGAGTTGAAAAGATTTGAGTTTAAGATTTTGGGGAGCAGAGATTGAGAAGCTGAGCTGTTTGGATGTTGTAAAAACCCACAAGGCTACTGGTACACTCAGAATTTTTAGGTAATGAATAACACATGGTGAGTTGTGCAGTTTGGCCTGGTAAGCATACGCCCCAGAAGTGCAATGATGCACAAGATGCACTGAGTGCATTTAGCACTTGGGAAATGTTCTTATCAGGCCATAAACCACACCATGGAGTGTCATAGTCTGCTTATAAAACAGCTAGAAAATGTTTGAAAAGAAGCACAATCAATTTAATTCAGTTTAAAAATATCAAGTAGTTTACCTTTTTAAAAACTTTTATATCAGTGCCATAAAATAGTTCCTTAAGTACTGTATATAAATAACCTTTTTAACTGACTTCAATGGAATTAAATATTTCAGTTCAAATGTTTGTTAAGACAGCAAGTTATTGAAAAGAATGTATTAGAATTATGTTACTGTACTGGCAAAACTGTTAATCCATCTAAGCTTCCTTCTGTTTAATTAGTAAGGTAGTAAAACACTGAGTTTATCTAGTGAATGGGAAAACAGCCCTAAACATTTAATGTAAGTTTTTTGGGCCATACAGGGGCTACCTTGAATTATTTGCTGAAATTTATGAATTCCACCTTTTCCATATAAGAGCTGTGGAGAATAAATGGGGTCGAGGTGGTGGCTGCCTTGGTGAGCTGCTTGATAGTGACACCTCTTGTTGTTGAGCGGTGGGAGATGCTTCCTGTTGTTAAGATGGGTCTGATGTGCTTGAAAATGGGAGCAGAACTGCAACATGGTTCTGTCTGGTACCAAAAGTTTGTTGTATTTTTTCCTCAGGGTTCTGTGCAAGCAGGAATCAACTTGTGCATGACTGTTCTTCTAAGAGATGTGGTTGCAGCATTGCTTGGGCAGTATCTTCTTGCATGGCAGGTGAACTCTTTGTGCAAGTAGCTGGTGTTGTCAGGACTGGTTTTGGAGGATTCACTGAAATGGAGCTCCATTTCTGGTGTTCTTGTTCTGTGGCTGCCCAGTACCTCCTGGGCTTTGATTCGGTGCAGTGGTCCATCATAGCCATTATTTGCCAAGCGCCAACTCCAGCCTCCAAGACCAGTTGTACTGCAGTAGTGCGGACTCTGTGGTTAGTGTAATGTTTGCTCAAGGAGGCTTATTTACATAGTCAGGGAATGATGTCTGCCAGGTAATTTACTCTGAGTGGCTCTCTAGAATACCAGATTTCGGTTGCCTCGTAGAAATGCATCTTGAACCTCCGTGGGTGTAAGAAAAATGCTAAAGGTTCTGGCAGTGGTTTTGAAAGGTATTTTTCAAAAGAAGCCATGGGACACAAGGGGTTGTTAGGCAGCTCATATATAGAGATGCAGTGAAGTAAAATTTTGCCCACAAAGAGGGCACGAAGTGGGTACTTTGTGTTGCCACTACGCAATATGAAGTACACATTTTAAAGCCTCACTTCACGTTGTAATTATTACTTTGCATTGTCACTCCGCCTTAATTAGCTTAAAGGAGGAGTGAGAAGTCTATTGGCAGCCCCCACATATCACATGGCTTACACTAGTGTAAGTCACATGCTTTAGCCAGGCAGACAGGAAGTGACTCATGCTAGGAAGATAGTTCCATTTCCCCTTGCATAAGGAGAGAGAGGTTGTGGAAGATTTGGAGAGAGAGAGATGGAGAGACTATAAAGCGCTGTTAAACAGCTAAATCTTTCTGGTTTTTTATTTTGCTGTTCGTGGTTTTTGTTGAATATTTGTTGTGTGGATTTATGTTTTTGCATTATTTTTGTTCAGTAGTCTTTGTTTTATTTATTGTTTCTGTGTGTCTGTGTGTGTGTGTGTGTATGTGTGTGTGTGTGTGTGTGTGTGCGTTTTGTCTTGTCCTGATCCCACAGGCTAGAATGGAGGGTGAGGGATGTTCCGGGGCTGGGACGTTTGTTTGATGCTGCGATCAGGTGGATGTTCGCACACGTGGGGGGCAGGGCCGGTTTCATCTGGAACACAGCAAGATCTCGATGCCCCCCCCCCGAAGTAAGAGATGTGGGAGTTGGTGCTGTTGCTGCCATGGAACCACCACCACCTCCTTTGGCAGTGGCACCACCTACCAGTGCCCCACTAGTGCCAGCAGCAGGACCTCAGCAGCAGCAGCAACAAGTGAGGGATGAGGAGCCACAGCAGCAGGAGATAGAGCAGCAGGTGTCTGTGCCCTCGGCCCCGACTGTCGAGCCACAGCCCCTTGCTCCCATACCATCTGGGCCCCCTGCCTGTGCCTGGTCATCCCTGCACCTCCCTAGTTTGGGCATTTTTTGGTTTGGTGTGGAAGGAAAGTAGCATAGTGCGGTGCAAGATCTGCAGTGTGGAGGTGCATTGTGGCCCCCGGGGAAGTCACCTGGGGACCGGGGTCAGCGCACCCACATGCAAAACCACCACCATGAAGAGTGGCAGGCTGCAGTTGCAGAATGGGCCAGCACTGCACATGCTGGCCCTGCTGTGGCAGAGGAGCAGAATGGTGGCCTGCGCATGGTGTGAAGTGGGGGAGGGCCATGGCAGAACCTGTTGCTCCACCACCACCACCACAAGCTGCAGCACCTCCTGCTGGTGGCAACCCTCTGGAACTGCCTGTCACTCAGGCTGATTTGGCAGTTCTGTGGAGCATGGTGGATGCTGCCAACCACCACCTCACAAATGCTGAGCAGCACTTGGAGCAGATCGAGGACCACCAACCGCAAATGATGGCGATGCTCCAATTGCTGCTCTATTGCTGCTCTCACACTACAATATTGATCATTAGTTTTTTAGTTTGTCCTTGATTGCACCCCCACCACTACCCTCTGTGATAAAAAATATATCCATATCTTTCCCCTGAACCTTCTGCCTTGTATCTTGAAATTGTGTTCCATCTTTATGCACATTTTTTGTTCTGGTCTTCTATATGCATCTACCCTGTTGTTGAGTCCATGTCTGTGCTTTTATAGTTTCTATCCTGTGCCCCCCCCCCTTCCTTTGGTTAAGTGTGTGTTGTGTTTTGTTTTGCATAACCTTGTTTTACTTCCGTAATTTAATGGTGATAACCATGTCCAAAAACAGGTGAAATAAAATTAAGTAAAAAAGGGTTGTCCTTGCCCTCATTATATTCCAACTTATCAAAATCAGAAAGCCATAACTCCACACGAATAGATACCAATAAAATATTTTCACTGTTAGTGCAACTGTATTTATGACAAAACAAGGCACACAGTAATGACCCTTGTGCTTTGGCGGTTAGGCCTTCATTAGTGTGCCCTCTAATGAAGGCCCAAACGCCAAAGCGCAGTGGGCATTTCTGTGTGCCTTGTTTTGCCATCAATAAAGTTGCAGTAGCATTGAACATTTTTTTGGGCATGTATTCACATAGAGTGGTGGCTTTGTGTGTTTGCTTTGCACTTTTGGAGCCAGGTATTGTGTACAAGCAACCGTCCACATAGTGCAGTGTGCTTCTTGTGGCCCTGTTATATTCCTACTTAAGAATGTTTACCCTGAAATATTTTTGGTGCCTCAGTAATGTTTACTTTCTGTCATGGAGTGTTTGTTAAAAAGCAGGACTGAGCAGAGCAATGATACTCTGCTAAACAGCATGTGTACAGTGTACTGTCATGTGTGTGCACACACTGTCCAGCTTCTTGCAAACATATATATGATGACTTGTTCCACTGTTTATGGTATAAAGAATAAAGATAAGAATATATGACTTTTATTTTATTTGTACCATCAGCAGCAGCTGACAAAGTCATATAATATGTTTTCAGAGGTCTCGGTGGACAATGTGCACCTCAGTCACAGTGCACACATGAGTTTTAGCAGATACTAGCACTGCCCACTCCTGCTTTTCAACAAACCCTACCCGACAGATATGAAATATTGCTGAGGCACCTGAAATATTTCATGGTGTACAGACATGATAAAGTCAGAATATATAACAGGTCCAGTCCATTACCACCACGCTTCACTAACATTGGGGCCAGGTTGTGTGCTGGTGTAGAGCAGCTTGCTGCAAAACTGCCACTGCCAGTCTAAACCAGAAAGCCTCCCCCCCCAAGAAATTCTAGGTAAGTAGTTGCCTGCACACAAAATGGTTGAAATTTTTATGAATAACATTTCACGTGCAAATGATTTGAATATTGGGGCCATGGTCTTTATTTTTTTCTTATGTTTCACAAATCAATTTCAAAGAATACAAATTCCCAGGAACCGTGGCTTTTAACAAACAATGACTATGGTAATCCTTAAGTTAAATGGGGTTGTTTACACATTAAAATGTACAATAGCTAGTGCCCTCAGCATCTTCAGTTATTTTTAACGGGCAGACAATTTTGTGACTTGTCTTATTATTAAGTGGCTGCTCAGTAGTTTGATGCTACCACAGTGTGGCTGTGCAAGGATACCAGCTCTTGTCTACTTTTATTTTAGTTGTTGTATGTTGAAACTGATCTGAGGGCAGGCCAGGACCTGTGTTCCCTCTGAGCTACGTGCTTGTGCAGTCACCCAAAATCAAAGAAAGAGCCGTGCACTACAGAAGCAGTGCCACACATATGATGTGCTGATAAAACTCTAGCAAACTGTCTTACAGAGTGGCTACAGTGAATTATCTTCACTTCTTTCAGACTATGATGTTCCCCCCCCCCCCACACACACACTCCACTCTATGATACATAAATCTCTTGCTTTGCCAAGGACTGATATATCAGTCCAGAATTCCTTTACATTCCAGTTAAGTCTGCAGCTTAAGGCTTAAAGAGTGCTGTACTCACTCAGTCATTGCTATGTTGAGTGAGAGGGAGAGAGAGAGAGACACACACACACACACACACACACACACACACACATTCTGCATAGTGAGTGTGCTGGTAAGGTACTCTGAGTCATAAATAATAGTAATTGAAGGGAAGCTCCCAGTTCCCATGGTAGCCTGTTAGATAAGGGATGTGAGATCATATATCAGGCAGTGCGTGCTCTGAAGTTTTTAGTGTGGAACATTGTTTGCTTGCCTCCTTGATGTATTAGTAGATGCATAAGTAAAATTGGTGCTTTTAAGATTTTAACAGAACCCTTTGTTTCGAATAGTACAAAGCAAGACTGATTGCATCTTGACTACTTGGCCTGCAGAGATCTGAAGGTACTAAGACCAAATAATTTAAAATACACTACTGTAAACTATGCAGTTGTGTTTAATGTCCCGGGTAGCTACAGGTTACAGTGTGTTGATATTGGGAGGATTTCAGTAAATTAATATTAAAATTGCAAGGTTTTTGTTGTTTTAGAAGGTCCTTTTTCTGATTGTGTTCTTTGATTTTGATGGGGTTGAAAGAGAAGGTGTAATGGGTCTGGTGCAGGGAAATAAGTAATTAAATAGAGTGCCATTTCAATTAAATTAATAAGGTTCTTGTCATTTGAAGGGGGTCCTTTATCTGCTAATGTTTTCTGACTTTGATGTGGTAACATTTTTCTGCTGGTGTTCACTGACTTCATCTGGTTAAAGAGAGGGAGAAATATATGATGTAAGTGTATGTCAGTATGTAATAAAATTGAGGATGGACACAGAGTTAAAAGCAAAACTGAAGATATGGTCCTGATGGTTAACAAGCATTTGTCAATGCCGAACGTTCGCTTGCAGGTATTTGCAGTGGTGTTTGGCATGTATGGTGCTTTACCCTAATGGCCTGTGCGATTGCTGGAATTTGCACAATAAATTGTCAGCATGACCTTTTTTGTTACCCCCATAGTGTGCTACATAGGCGGAAACACGTTTTGGGCAGGATATGAAAAATGACAGCTGTACTGCTCATAAGGAAGTGTGGTAAAATGGCAATATTGAAAATCTGGAGTGGAAATATTGAAAATTCGCAAACCTATTATCGTGCGTGGGAACTGTGCAATGCACGCTCGTAAAACAGTCATTGTTAGGAATTTTTTCACCAAATTGCCAACATTGGCATTTTAAAAACCTCTGCTAATGAACAGTGTCACTGTGATTGTCTTACTGTGTGCCATACATTGATTTTGCACACCGACTGCGCCATTGTGCACTACATGGGCGGAAACACGTTTTGGGCAGGATGCGAAAAATGACAGCTGTACTGCTCATAAGGAGGTGTGGTAAAATGGCAATGTTGAAAATCTGGAGTGAAAATATTGAAAATTCACAAACTTACGAGCTTGCATAGGAACTGCGCAATGAACACTCGTAAAACAGTCCTTTCTAGGAATTTTGTCACCAAATTTTCAACACAGCCATTTTAAGACCTCTGCTCATGAACAGTGTCACTGTGATTTTCTTAATGTGTCCCATATATTGAGTTCGCACATGGACTGCGCCATTGTGCACTACATGGGCGGAAACATGTTTTGGGCAGGATGTGAAAAATGACAGCTGTACTACTCATGAGGAGGTGTGGTAAAATAGTAATTTTGAAAATCTGGAGTGAAAATATTGAAAATTCACAAACTTACGAGTGTGTGTAGGAACTGCGCAACGCATACTCATAAAACAGTCATTTTTAGGAATTTTTGCACCAAATTTTCAACATTGCCATTTTAAAACCTCTGCTAATGAACAGTGTCATTGTGATTTTCTTACTGTGTCCCATACATTGATTTTGCACACCTACTGCGCCATTGTGCACTACATGGGCAGAAACACGTTTTGGGCAGGATGTGAAAAATGACAGCTATGCTGCTCATAAGGAGGTGTAGTAAAATGGCAATGTTGAAAATCTGGAGTGAAAATATTCAAAATTCGCAAACTTACGAGCGTGCATAGGAACTGCTCAACGCGCTCGTAAAACAGTTATTTGTAGGAATTTTTTCACCAAATTTTCAACATAGCCATTTTAAGATCTCTGCTCATGAACAGTGACACTGTGATTTTCTTAATGTGTCCCATACACTGAGTTCGCACACCGACTGTGCCATTGTGCGCTACATGGGCGGAAACACGTTTTGGGCAAGATGTGAAAAATGGCAGCTGCACTGCTCATAAGGAGGTGTGGTAAAATGGCAATGTTGAAAATCTGGAGTGAAAATATTGAAAATTCGCAAACTTACGAGCGTGAGTAGGAATTGTGCAACGCAGACTCGTAAAACAGTCATTTTTAGGAATTTTTGCACCAAATTTTCAGCACAGCCATTTTAAGACCTCTGTTCATGATCAGTGTCACTGTGATTTTCTTAATGTGTCCCATACATTGATTTCGCACACCGACTGCTCCATTGTGCGCTACATGGGCGGAAACACGTTTTGGGTGAGATGTGAAAAATGACAGCTATACAGCTCATAAGAAGGTGTGATAAAATGGCAATGTTGAAAATCTGGAGTAGAAATATTGAAAATTCGCAAACCTATGAGCATGCATAGGAACTGCGCAATGCATGCTTGTAAAACAGTCATTTTTTGGAATTTTTGGACCAAATTTTCAACATGGGGTTTTTGGGACCACTTCTCATGAATAATGTCACTGTCATGGCACTATTCTGGCCCAAAGGGTGATTTCGCGCAGTGACTGTGAAATCACCCTTGGGGCCTGAATAATGCCATGACAGTGACATCATTCATGGGAAGGGGTTCCACAAACCCTATGTTGAAAATTTGGTGCAAAATTTCCAAAAAATGCCTGAGATATGCAATAAAGTTGAAACTCCTATCTAGCCCATTATACAGCTTACCGGCATTTCCTCAGTTCGCAGTTGCCTTTGAAGAGTGCAGACGTGTTCCCGGTCCACCGAAGATCATCGCGCCGGAGTCCGGAGGTAAGTATGGGGTGAGGGGGTGTGGGGAGGCTGGTGTGCAGTGAGTGGGTGCGGGTTGTGGGGGGGCTGGGAGATGCGCTGTGGGACCGTTTTTATTTTACAGGTTTTAAAAAAAAAAGACGATGACGTGGGACGTTTGCCATGCTGGGTGGGCTCCCAGTGTGGCAGAAGATGGCTGGGGGGGCCGACTAGCCGACAGAGGACTGGGCACCCCCGTTGACAAACTACGCGGGGAGGGCCGAGGAGCCGACGGGGGATTGGGCACCCCCATCAGCAAACAACATTTGCCACACTGGGGTGGGCTTCCAGCGTGGCACCAAAGCTTTGGGGGCAGCGTGGACGCGCTGGGGGCGCGTGATACGAGGGGGCGGCGTGATGCAGTGCTCGGTATGGCAGCGGTGGTTTTCATTGAAGCAGAAGACCACCGCTGTCATACGGAGCTCCTGCACCCATTGGTGCAGGACCGCCACGACTGCTCAACAGAGCACTGGATTGAATGGGAGAGGCACACCTCCAAAGTGTGCTACTCTCCTAAAACGTTCCTTGCGCATGCACGCAAGTGAACGTAAAAATAAAAAGCAGAAGCTGTGTAGTTTTAAAATTAGGACCACCTCTTTTTTGACTAAAAAAGAAATAAAGCAGATATGTGTGCAGATTGGGGGAGGGACATAAAGGGTCATTTCTCATTAATTTGTAAAGCATAAGAAAATGATGGGAAGGCAATTTTAACAAATGAGGCTGGGGAATGCTACAGTCAAAAAATTAAGGCAAAATCTATCAGATTCATAGTTATGGTGGATTTGCAGTCATTGGAAAAATCTGGTTAAGAGAACTGTATGTCTGTGAGATTTTAAAGGCCTAAGAATTTATTTGTGTTTAATTGTGTCAGGTTTTAAGTGGCTAACTAGTAGTGCATTTCTGTGCATGGTTTTAAAAGCTAGGGAATTGTCTGAATGTCTGACAATTTAAGGCCTAAGTCAAATAATTCAGCAGAATGGAAATGGGCTACAAACATGCTTGAGTGCTTAACTTTTAAAGGTACTTAAAGCAGCAGTATATGTTATAGTGAAAAATTTAAGCTACACTTTTTAGTGGCAATAAATGGTATCCCTATTATAGACTCAATTTGCTTTACAGACATAAATCTTTTCCTTTGTGCCCAGTGCTGCACACACTTATGAGACTTCCTTCCGCAGAGCCAAAACATTAGAGGGAACATTGGGCAGGACATTGCTGTATTCACACAAATTAACACTTCTTAAACTGTGTTAGCCCATAGCCAAGGATAGTGGTTTACCGCATATGCGATGACATGGCCAGAATCCCAGAACTCTGACTGGTACGTGGGAAAACAGCACCAAAATAGAAACCACGTTTGTTCTAGTAGTGCCTGTGGTCTTGAGCCTTTAAATGTTTCAGCCATGGTAGTGTGGTTTCTGCTTGCTTGACTGATTGATCCTGTGCTGTTGGTGTACTCTGTTTATTGCTGCTTTTCTACTCCTCATGCTTCTGACACTTATTTCTGCTCCGATTCGTAAGTAACCACTAACCACAGTTCTGGTAGTATAGCAGTCTAAGTTTTAGTTAGCTTGTTCCAGAAAGTAGCAGCCGCCAAGGAATGTACCTGCAGTATTTCTTTTGTAATGTTTCCAATGATCAGGCTTGTTTCAGTCAGAATCTAATTTTTTTTAACCATGCTTGCTGCCTATGTGTGTATGTGTTATGTGTGTGTGTGTGTGTGTGTGTGTGTGTGTGTGTGTGTGTGTGTGTGTGTGTGTGTAGCTTGCTGCAAAGCCGGAGCAGTGTATTTTGTTTTTCCCCTTGCTACTTTCTCTTCTGCTATTCTTGGTGCTATGTTAAATAATCAAAAGTAATTGAGTAATTACATCGGGGGCATTTGCAGTGTTTTGGATGGCAGTTTTCAGTGAGCGAGTGGGCTGGGGGGGTCGTCAGTACATGTAACGAGCTACGAGTTAAAAAAAAAAAAACATTAGCATGCCACCGAATCCTTGCTGAAATCACAGGGGTTGTTTTATTTAGTCAGACCTTTGTCCCAGTCACCATCGAAGGAGCAGGATCACAACATCAAGAGGGTAGGTTTATCCTCCCAGCACAAGGTGTCAGGACTAAGAGTAATGTGGGGTATGTTTATTATGTGTGGACTGAGAAAATATTGCTGTTTCTCGGCCTCGTCGATTGCATCTATGCTGGGAGTGGCACCATCTTAGCCAGGTCTGAGATGACTGAGGAGGGGGGGTGTTCAGTTGACTCCATCTTAGCCAGGTTTCATCTTGGGGTAATGTGTAAGAGTGGCATTTGGCAAGCCATCTACATTCTTTTGCAAATTTTAATATTGTGAGATTTGTATCACTCATACATGGTGGTAAAATGTTGCTTTCTTTGAGGGGACACAGTGTGGGTTTGGTGGGGACACTGGTTGTATGGGGTTGGGTGTGGAAACTGGTCATATGTGGCTCCATTGGGGATGGGCCATGGGTTGGTGATATACTGGCAGTGGGGTGGAGGCTCTGGTCACTATGGTGGCATGGGGACATTAGGTGTGGTATGAGGTGGAGGACACTGGTCTTGGTGGAGTCAGATGGGGATACGGGGTGTGGTGATGGGGTGGGGATGTTGGCATTATGCGTCCCAGTCCATCAGGGTGGGGAGTGGCTCTTCCAGTCTGTCAGGGTGGGGAGAGTGGCCGTACTGGAAGGTTAGAGTGGGGAGAGTGGCTGTGCTGGTCCATCAGGGTGGGAAGAGTGGCCATGATGGTTCATTGGAGTGGGGAGTGTGGCTGTGCCGGTCTGTTGGGGTGGGGAGAGTGGCTGTGCTGGTCTGTCATGGTGGGGAGAGTGGCCGTGCTGGTCCATCGGGGTGGGGAGAGTGGCTGGTCTGTCGGGTGGGGAGAGTGGCTAGTCTGCTGGGGTGGAAAGAGTGGCTGGTCCATCTGGGTGGGGAAAGTGGCCATGCCAGTCTGCTGGGGTGTGGAGAGTGGCCATGCCGGTCTGTTGTGGTGGGGAGAGTGGTCATGCTGGTCCGTCGGGGTGGGGAGAGTGGTTGTGCATGTCTGTGGGGGTGAGAAGAGTAGCCGTGCCAGTCCATAGGGGTGGGGAGAGTGTCCAGTCCATTAGGGTGGGAAAAGTGGCCATGCCAGTCTGTTGCAGTGGGGAGAGTGGCCATGTGGGTCTATTGCTGTGGGGAGAGTGGCTGTGCTGGTCCATCGGGGGGGAGAGTTGCCGTGCATGTCTGTGGGGGTGCGGAGAGTGGCCGTGCCGGTCTATCAGGGTGGGGAGAGTGGCTGTGCTGGTCTGTTGGGGTGGGGAGAGTGGCCATGCCGGTCTGTAGGGGTGGGGTGAGTGGCCGTGCATGTCCGTGGGGGTTGGGAGAGTGACTGTGCCAGTCTACCAGGGTGGGGGGAGTGGATATGCTGGTCTGTTGGGGTGGGGAGATTGGCCATGCCAGTCTGTAAGGGTGGGGCGGGTGGATGTGCCAGTCCATAGGGGTGGGCAGGGTGGACATGCTGGTCCATCGGGATGGGGAGAGTGGCTGTACTGGTCCGTAACGGTGGGGACGGTGGGCATGCCAGTCCATTGGGGGGGAGAGTGGCTGTGCATGTCCATGGGGGTGGGGAGAGTGACTGTGCCAGTCTGCCGGGTGGGGAGTGTGGCCATGCATGTCCATCGGGGTGGTGAGAGTGGCTGTGCATGTTTGTGGGGGTGGGGAGAGTGGCCGTGCCAGTCTGTTGGGATGAGGAGAGTGGCTGTGCCGGTCTGTTGGGGTGGGGAGAGTGGCTGTGCCGGTCCGAGGAGTGGGGAGAGTGGACGTGCATGTCCATGGGGGTGGGTAGAGTGACTGTGCCAGTCTGCCGGGGTGGAGGGAGTGGATCTGCCAGTCTGTTGGGGTGGGGAGAGTGGCTGCACCTATCAGTAGTGGTGGGGAGGGTGGACGTACCAATCCGTAGGGGTGGGGACAGTGGACGTGCTGGTCCATCAGGGTGGAGAGAGTGGCCATGCCGATCTGTAGTAGTGGGGTGGGTGGACATGCCAGTCCAGCAGGGTGGGGAGAGTGGCCATGCGTGTCTGTGGGGGTGGGGAGAGTGGCTGTGCGTGTCCGTGGGGGTGGGTTGAGTAACTGTGCCAGTCTGCTGGGGTAGGGACAGTGGCCATGCCGATCCATCGGGTTGGAAAGAGTGGCCATGCCAATCCATAGAGGTGGGGAGGGTGGACATGCCAATCCGTCCAGGTGGGGAGAGGGGCTGTGCCAGTCCATAGGGGTGAGGACAGTGGGCGTGCATGTCTGTGGCTGTAAGGAGAGTGACTGTGCCAGCCTTTTGGGGTGGGGACAGTGGCCATGCCGGTCTTTTGCGGTGGGGAGAATGGCTGTGCCTGTCCGTTGAGGTGGGGAGAGTGGCCGTGCTGGTCCATAGGGGTGGGGAGAGTGGATGTCTGGTCTGTCTGGGGAGATTGGCCATGCCGGTCTGTTAGGTTGGGGAGAGTGGCCGTGCCAGTCCGTCGGGGTGGGGAGAGTGGTCAGTCCATCAGGGTGGGGAGAGTGGCCGGTCCATCCAGGTGAGGAGTGTGTCTGGTCCGTCAGGGTGGGGAGAGTGGCCGATCCATCAGGGTTGGGAGAGTGGCTGTGCCAGTCTGTTGCAGTGGGGAGAGTGGCCGTGCCAGTCCATCGGGGTGGGGAGAGTGGCCAGTCCATCAGGTTGGGGAGAGTGGCCGGTCCATCTGGGTGAGGACTGTGGCTAGTCCGTCGGGGTTGGGAGAGTGGCCGGTCCGTCTGGGTGGGGAGAGTGGCTGTGCCGGTCTGTTGTGGTGGGGAGAGTGGCCATGCTGGTCCATAGGGGTGGGGAGAACGGCCGTGCTGATCCATCAGGGAGGGGAGAGTGGCCATGCATGTCTGTAAGGGTGGGGAGAGTGACTGTGTTGATCTTTTGTGCTGGGGAGAGTGGCTGTGCCAGTCTATCAGGGTGGGGAGAGTGGTTGTTCCGGTCTGTTGGTGTGGGGAGAGTGGCTGTGCCAGTCCATAGTGCTGGGGAGGGTGGACATCTGGTGTGTCTGGGTGGGGCTAGTCACTGTGCCGGTCTGTTGGGGTGGAGAGAGTGGCCGTGCTGGTCTGTCGGTGTGGGAAGAGTGGCTGTGCCGATCCGTCAGGGTGGAAAGAGTGGCTGTGCCGGTCTGTTGAGGTGGGGAGAGTGGCCATACCGGTCTGTTGGGGTGGGGGAGTGGATCTGCTGGTCTGTTGGGGTAAGGTGAGTGGCTGTGCTGGTCTGTCGGGGTGGGGAGAGTGGTCGTGCCAGTCCGTCAGGGTGGGGAGGGTGGCTGTGCCAGTCTGTCGGTGAGGGGAGAGTGGCCGTGACGGTCTGTCAGGGTGGCAGAAGTGGATCTGCTTGTCTGTTAGGGTGGGGAGAGTGTCATGGCTGCTCACAAGTAGGGTCTGCACCAGAAGGCATATGAACAGAGACTTAAGGTGCTTAATATGTATACCCTCAAGTTAAGCAGTGAGACATGATAGAAAGTCCAAGAGGGTAGCATCTTTCAGAAAAATAGGTGATCAAGAACAAAGGGGCACAATTTGAAGATAGAGGGGGGATGGCTCGGAGGTAATGTGAGGAAGTATTTTTTCACGGAGAGAGTTGTGGATGCATGGAACTTCATTGTGCTGAACATTGCCTGCCTTGCCATTTGCTGTCACAGGACTACTACTTTTCTATGTGCATGGTAAGTTTTTCTTTTTTTTTCAGTTTTTTGGAAAGCCATGCTGCTTTTATTTGAATGGGAAAGCAAGGGAGGCAAGATGTAGGGTGGATGGGGTTGTGTGTGCATGAACTGTGTGCTTAATGTAAGCAAACAAATGAATAATGTTTTTGAAATATGACCCACATGCTGAAAGAAATGGTTCTTGCCTCTGGCCATGGTGGAGGGTGGGGCGGATGGGCAGAGTGGCACAGAACCATTTTTCCCAGCATGTATGCCAGTCGGTGGGGCCTGTGCCACTCTCTGGTGGTTGGTTATTGATGATCAGCAGAGGGCCTGGCTGGGCAGACTGGCACATATGCTGAAAAAGATTGGTTCTGGCCTTGGAGGGAGGGGCGGACGGGCAGAGTGGCACAGAACCATTTTTCCCAGCATGTATTCCAGTCGGTGGGGCCCACGCTGTGCTCTGGTGGTTGGTCATTGATGATTAGCAGAGGGACGGGCTGGGCAGACTGGCACACATGCTGAAAAAGATTGGCTCTGGCCTCAGCGGGAGGGCGGATGGGCAGAGTGGCACAGAATCATTTTTCCCAGCATGTATGCCAGTCGGCGGGGACTGTGCCATGATCCAGTAGCAAACATTTGTAGTGTATGCTTATATATTTTTTTTCACATTACATTTGTGGTTGGACAAGATGTTACGTAGCCTGTCCTCCTCATTTAGCACCCTGGATACCCCAGGGGGGACTGGTTGGATCACAGGCCAAGGTCCCAGGCTTGTGACCCTGCCATTCCCCCCCAGGGTAGGGGGAAGGTGCATTGTTTGGTTTTGTGGTGATTTGCCGGGCATGTTTTATAGAAAAATGCATTATTTCATTTATCCTTTACTGTGTTGTACTGCCAGGGACCTGCTGTCTCTATCCTGGATATCCCGGATGTAAACATGGTGTTAAAAAAAAGTGTTTTTGAGTGGTGTGCGCATATGTGCATCTGCATAGAAGAATCGAGACACACACTCTGACAAAAACTTTATTAAACCTCATCAAAATGAATAAACCATGTTTCATCTGTGCCATTCAAAACTGTTGGATGAGACAACTTTGAAGTAGTTGGTGGTGCCAGCCTATGGATTAATTTACACTGAAAGGACATGGTAAACAAAACCCTGAGGGCATCATCCATGCAGTTGGAAATGCGGATTGTCCTCCTCGGTTCCCTTTATCAGTTTTGGAAGATGCAGGCATCGGATTACCTAGGGTACAAACAAAGACAAGTTGTTTAAACTGTCGAACTGCGTGTTTGTAATTTTACCACTTTTATTAAAAATGTTCTATGTTGAACCTTTTGCTGGAATGTCTAATGGAATATGTTTGAGGCCTGATTTTTGCTTTTACATTTAAAAGTTTTGAATAAAGAAGTAGTTGGTGGGGGGACATTCGCGGCAACCTGGGCTACCACAACCAGGCCCAACACCCACTGTTATAGGTGATGCTAATAAAAACATCAACCAAGTACTTGCATTTCAGGGGGTACTGTGTGGCAGAGCATAGGTATCTGGAGGGATTGTTCATACAAACTTCTTGTGGTGGCTTTTCTCCTAGGTGGTGTGGTTTAACTGCATTGGCACCAGGACAGTAAGTGTTTGCTTGGATGGGGTTGGGGAACTAGAGAGATGGTGAGTTCTTAACGGAGAACTACTGGCCGAGGTGAAGCCCTGACCACTGTGCAGATTGGGGCTTCTTCTATCTTGTCCCCCCTGCAGGCACTATATTAAATAAATAATCTTTGCACTTAATCACTCAAACTGGTAAATTCTCCTGTGCACCCGGCTCATTAATTTAGGAGCTTGTGAACATCTCGCACTCTCGCTCATGAACTGATGACGCTACCTTGCCCTTTCTTCAAGTGCCCTTATGCTTGGATATTGAAGTTTTGTGCCCTTTTATTATAAATCCCATGGTGTGCCTAGGCCACTATTGCCCTGCCAATTGAGAAAGGGAAAGGGGCAAGACATTGTCATCAGCTTGCACTTTTAATATGAATAAGCGTACATCATGTTCAGTAGCGCCATAATTAAAATTTTGGGTGCTCCAGAGGATGTAACAATTTTTACTAGTGATCAGATGCAAAGATTCATTTACCTATGTTAACTGCAGAGGGATGGGAGAGACAAATCCACAATCTGCACAGTTGTCATGGTTTCACTGCTGCCAGTAGAACTCTTTTCATGAGTTTGAGCTCTGACATGAAAACTAAGAGGCTACATTTTCATGAAGACCAAGTCAGAAAGTGCCCAATTTGCTGTTTTTGCAATTCCGGATTGGTTTATTCTTTGGCAGAGATTGTGTTTGTATCTCTCCATTAGCATCCATTAGCATCCTCATTAACCATATGTGGATTTTTTTAAGTTGGATGCACTTTGTTTACAAATAAACCAATTCAGGCATCTAAATATTAGATAGGGACTGAACCGACAGAGTCCACCTTGGTGTCTGGTGGTTCGGCTTACTTCACGTCTGAGCTTGGACAGATTGGTACATGACATTGGGCTGCAGTGCTGCCACTGTTGCCATCACACCAGATGGGTGGGGCCTGCAGAGCTGCTACTGTTGCCATTGCACCAGAGGGGTGAGGGCTGCAGTGCTGCCACGGTTGCCATTGCACTGGATGAGTGGGGGCTGCAGTGCTGCCACTGTTGCTGTCACACCGGATGGGTGGGGGCTGCAGTGCTGCCACTGTTCTCATCATACCAGATGGGTGGGGGCTGCAGTGCTGCCACTGTTGCTGTGGCACTGGAGGAGTGGGGGCTGCAGTGGTGCCACTATTGCTGTTGCATTGGATGGTTGGGGGCTGCAGTGCTGCCACTGTTGCCATCACACTGGACAGGTGGAGGCTGCAGAGCTGCCACTATTGCCATCACACCAGGTGGATGGTGGCTGCAGAGCTGCCATTGTTGCCATCACACTGGATGGGTGGGGGCTGCAGTGCTGCCACTGCTGCCATCATACCAGATGGGTGGTGGTTGCAGTGCTGCCACTGTTGCCATCACACTGAACCGGTGGGAGCTGCAGTGCTGCCATTGTTGCCATTGCACCAAATGGGTGGGGACTGCCTTGCTGCTGTTAAACATTGATTGAGGAAAGACCACTGTTTCCATTTTGCCTGGAGATGGAAGTTGAAGTCACTTCTCAGTGCTTTCAAGGCTGTGCTCTGCTACAGACTGTACTGTTGCTCAGCTTGCTACCAACCCTGGCCTGTTGACTGATGTGGATGCCTGAACTCCAGACCTGCTAACAGCAACATGTCTGTGATTGTGTCACTGCTACTCCACTGAAAAAGTAAATTTTTTGGATGTCTCATGGTTCACTTTTTTGGTCAGGGTTGTGGGCAAGACTGTCTGGTTCAGTTTCTTGGTTGGATTTAGGGGCAACAGTAGCTATTCGAGGTAGTGTTTATTTTCAGGTGGTTAGTAACTGAATGGTTTGGAGTGTTGGTGGCAAGTTGGGCTGCCATGTAACTGCTCTACCATCAACCACAATTAAAATAATTGAAAATTACTTGCAGAGATACTGACACCAACCCTGGCTGGACACTGTGTCAGTGATGGCCCTGGTGGCAGTCACTGAGAGTACCGTGTCCCAGTCAGTGATGAGTTGCCCATGAGTGAGTTGGATGAATGGAGGGTGTCTGCATCAACATCCTCCATGGAAGTGGGTTTTGTCAGTACACCCCGCCATGTTGACTCAGAGCCCTTGTCCCCAAAAGCAAACATGTAGGGATCTGCTGCTTTAAGTTTTATGCACCCTTGGTGGTTTGGCACAAAAGTGTGTTTCCTGTGGATGGTGATAACTAGGGACTGGGGAGCATGGGTGGCAAGCTGGGCCATCACAATAAGACCCTACCTATATGGACTCCTGCTTATGCACTTGGCTTTCAGGGTAGGTGGCTGCAACCATGGCTATTGGTAACACCTTAGTTCTAGTGGCACACAGCCGAACTTTCAGATTCTGTCTCCTGGCAGAGGAGGCAGATGGGATGTCTAACGAGGTGTCATTAACTTGCAGGGGTGAGGGTGTGTGTGAGTGTCTTTTTTTAGATAGTAATTGTTTTTTTTTCTGATTTTAGGCTTCAACAGTCCTGCTTGGTGTGAATTTCAGCTGAAAATAACCATCTCCCCTTAAAGGTATGGTATGGTCTTCATGTTCATATGTTTTATCAAGTTTTGGTTTGTTTTAGTTGACTGAGCTGGTGTTTCAGGGATGGGTCTGTATAGGACTCATTATGAAATGCTGACATTTTCTCTCAAACTCAGTAAGTCCGAGCCGGGAAGGCTACCAAGGTCTTAGTGCAATGCGGGGGACAATCCTGCTCTGAGGGGGAGTGGACCTCTGAGTAGGTGTTGAATGTTACAGGAGGCAAACAATGGTGACAAAAAAGTTCCCAATCCCAGGAACAGAAGATGGGTTGGGGCACCATGCTGGTCAAGCTGCCAGTGGCTTAGCCCTCCACGCCATGGGAGCATGGGAGCCAGCTTCTGCATTACCCTTGCTGTTCTCCTACCTGACTAGGGGTAGGGTAGCGGTTCCTCACATCTGCTACCTTACTCCTGTCGGATGGGTGTCCATCAGGCTACTGCACATGGGATCCTGTATATCATCAGGATTTCTCATCATCTGTGACCAGGGCTATATTGTGATGTCAGTATTCTACTTTTGCATTATAGTCAAGCCTGTGACAGCTTCTGAGAACAGCTTGATTTCTGTAACTGCTCTGCCCGACTGTCACCCATTGATTGACCATGGATTAGCAGTGAGATTCTGATTCTGGTATTCTTGTTCTTTGTATGGATTGTGAGCTGCTGAGGTCAGCATGTTTTCTGTAGCTGTTCCTTCAGACTCTCATCCATGGGCATGAATTATCTGTGAGATTTTGATCCTTAATGTAATAGTTCTGAAGCTTTAATGAGTAGTTCTAAAGCTCGTTTTAATATCTCTCCAACTTGTGTTCCACTTTTTAGTTCTTTGGAGTCATCTGTGCTACACATTGTGAAGGCAACACCAAGCAAAATGGCTAAACATTCCAGTGTCACTGCTAAGGACTGTGTCAAGTCGGACGGCATGTATGGGGATGGATGAAAAATGGTTTGTCGCTTTTGTGATCACCCCATTGACTATGTGAGGAAGGATCCAGTGGTGGATCACTGCAAAAGTAAAAAACACACAAAGAATGCAAGCCAGAAGAATAGCAAAAGACAGGTGACACTTCACCCAGCTTTACTGCCATAACTTCTGCAGCTGCAGCATGGGAGACTATTGTATTGGGTGTACTGAGGGCTTGGTGTGGTGAAAATATACCGATTGAAAAGTTGGATCAACCATGCATAAGAGACTGGATGGGGGGTAATGTTAAAGGAATTGGTGCTCTCCCAAAGGTATCCACCTTAAGGCAGAACTACTTGCCCAAATTGAGAAGGGAAATGGAGGAGGGAATTTCACAGCTTGTGAAAGGGAAGAAACTCACCGTAATGTGCAATGACATGACCGAAGCAGATGCCCGCTGGATAATGAACATAATTTTTGTCATGCAGGGCGGAAAATCTATTATTGCAGACACAACAGAGTTGACAGCGGTGAACCACACCACTGTCGCACAAAGCGTTATAAAGACATTGCAGAAATATGATGTTGAGATGGACCAGGTGGTCGCCTTCATCAGTGACAATCCGTTGTACATGCTGAAGTGCTTCAAAGATGTTTTATATGTCCGTATTGGTGCCCATGTGATCCATGTTGGTTGCTGGGCACATGTTTTATCCTTGGTGGGAGACACATGGGTTGACCATTTTGAACTGGTCAATACACTTGTGGCACTTGTGAAATATGCATTCCAGCAGTCGCCCAAATGCAAGAGAGAGTACTTGGCATTCCTGGAGGGGAGAGATGCAGAAAGGAAAATATTGCCTCCTGTTCCTGTTTTAACCCATTGGAACACTTGGTTTGAAACAGTTAAGTACCATTCAGTTTACCTTCACCACTTAAGAGACTTCTTCCAGGAGGAAACAAGTGATTGCAACTCCATCAATTTGTTGCGAAAACTTTTCCATGAATGGTTTACAGAGCTGCAGATTCACACAAACTTCCTCACCGAAAAATGCAATGACCTCATCAGCGCAATAGAGCTTCTACAAAGCAAACACAAACCCTTGGCTGTTTCTATATATGATACACTTCATGGAATAAAACTGAGGGTTTGGATGGGTGTATCAAAAACAGAAGCATTTGGAGAAAGGACAGATGAATACTTAGCTACTCTTAGGACACGGGTTAAGCAGGAACAGATTGCAGTGTTCCAAAAGGCATATGGAGTAGCCTTAAACAAAATGGCAAAACACATGGAAACAAACCCAGTCATGGAGTTCTTGAAAGCCTGTCATATTTTGAACCCCTACAACCTTCCCAAATTGAGAAGTTACTTCACACACTGTTCCATTGACATTGATATATTTGAACCGCACAACCAAACTGCACTACGAAAGGATTGGGAGATGTATTTTTTTTTTAACTCACTGTCTATCTTGTTACTTATGGCATTGTATGTAATATACCATTACCTAACAATTGTCCTCATTAGTACTTCCAACTTCTGTTATTAGACTTATTATACACCACGGAGGAATTGAACCACTGTTTCCAAACTGTTCTCCACTTATGACTACATGTAACTATTGCATCTCTGTATTTTATAATATTCCTGAGGTGTTATGTTGTGACTGTTTACATATTGTATATCCTGTGTTCCTGTGTTCCTGTGCTAACCAGGCTCATCTTGTAAATGAGCTATGCTCAATGGTGTTCACCTGGATAAATAAAGATGTGATTGATTGATTGATTGATTGATTGATGTTTGGCAGGACATAGGAGAGCTTCCAGAAATAATGGACTTTAATGTTGGTCAGTACTGGATTTCAGTGCAGCCACAATTACCAGTACTAGCCAAGCCGCTCTGCAAGTAATTTGGATACCTGTGTCGAGTGCCGATGTGGAGAGATCCTTCTTGGTCTACAGACAGATCCACACGGACCAAAGACGCAACCTGCTAGTAGACAAAATGAAATTGCTATCCCAGCTTATGTACAATAAATCAAAGGATTAGATTTTTTGAATGTTTTCCACAGAAGCTTTGCACATTTAATTTAGTTATAGGGTTTAAACATTTTCAATAATTGTGTTGGCTTGTTTTCCACATTACTTGGCATGTTATGTATTTATATACTTTAGATTTTAGTTCATGTGTTTTTCACTGTATATATTTTGTCATACTGTATTGCACATTTTGCACATTTTTGTCTAGGTTTCGTTTTTGCAGTTTTTCACATTTCATGTACCTTTGTACATTTGACACTTACAGTACTTGTATTTAGGGTTTAGTTCACTTGTGTTTCATTATATATTCACTGTTTTTTACATTCTGCAAATTTTCACTTAGATTTTGTTTTTGTTCACGTTTTCAGCTGTTGTACTTTTTTATGGTTTTGATTTGCAATCTTTTGCACTCTTTATAAACTATTTTTCTTGAAATGCTGTACTTGCTTTTAATATTGACTTCATTTACATTTCTTGTGATGAGGACTTACAAGAAGGCCATGTGGGTGGGAACTTAGTCTGCTTTGTGTGATGACTGGAGACAATCTCTAATGGGTAGTTATTTTAATGTATCCAAGTGTCCTACAGTCTAATGTTCTGTACTGTCACATCTGAGGGATATGGGCTGTAGAGCTGTACCACCATGCTACTGCCAACACACCGGAAGGATGGAGGCCACAGTGCTGCCACCATCACACAGGAGGGATGAGGGCCGCAGTGCTGTTGCTGCCATCACACCGGAGTATTGGGGCATGCAGTGCTGCTGCCAATCACACCCAAGGGAAGAATCTTGTGCCTGGGGTGGCTGGTCCCCCCACCCTGCCCTTCCTACAGTACTGTTGATGACTTAACTCTCCCTCACAAGCTCTTTGCTTTTTAGAAATTGACAAATCAACCTCATTCTCCTTTTTTCTCTACACACTTTCTCTCTATAGCAGAAGACAGTTCCAGTACAGTATTATGACTGAGCACATTAATTACAAAGGCATAGACAGAGTATGATAAGACACATTATAAATTATGTAGTGTTTGATAATGATATTAATACCTTACTGCTATGTGGAAATGGTTGATGATGACAAAACATGACTAGAAGAACTAAAATCTGTAAGGTTTTTGCAAGTTAGGTTTTGGGATTTGTCATTTTTGCATCTTTTTAGGAACAAAATACTGCATTAGGTGAGGGATATAAAACTAAGGAAGAAAGGGGGAGAGGAGAGGGGAAGGGAGAGAAAAAGGAAAAGAAGAGAAAGGAAGAAAGGTAAGGGGAAAGAAAAAATGGGTAAAGGAATAGGAGGAAAAGTAAATATGTAAGTATTGACTGATCTAGATACATTTTTTTGTTTCGGTTGGAAGAGGTGTTTGTAGTTCATAGTGGAATTGAGTATCACCTTGAAAATGAAAAGGGGAGACTGGGGCCTTGGGGGGAAGCCCATACAGAGGGAAGTTGAGTATGGTGGATGTGGAACAGAAGAGTGGAGGATAAAGGAAAGGTTATGAGATTGCATCAAAAGTATGAACAGAATTTAAATTAAATTATGTTTTTCTCATTTCTTAATGATTTTTGTTCTCCTTGTTGATACAGGAAATACATTTGGAAACCAAGTCTGTGATGAAAGAACAGCCCTGACCTCATTAAAGTAATAAAGTTTATTGCTAAAATTAATACTTCTTATGGTCTGACAGGCAGGCAGCCTGTTTGCAGGGTTGCCGCTGCATTCAATGAGACACATAGTGTGGCATTTAGTTCATAGGATTCATTGGAAAATACTGAGCTTATTTAGACTTGCATTCATTATGATCTCCATATTTTATCAAAACATCTTCCACTTAAGCTTATAATATTCATCTAATCTGTTCTTAAATGTCATCATTGTTGTTAGTAAGAGCACACTAAATGGGACCCATCAGACTATTTTATTATTGTCTTTGCTGTAAAAAGTATTGTTGTTTTAATCTTATTGTACAGCGCCTTGACATTCTGAAAGGCACTTAAGCGAAATAAAGTTATTATTATTATTAGAAATAAACTGTTGTGCCCATTCAAATGAGGAAAACCTCTTGCATACAGGGCACTAATCAGCTTTTCTCTTTCCCACCCTCCTCCCTCTGATTGACTGCTGCACATTAGTTCCTGAATTCCTGGTTTTCCCAGAACAGCACTTTCCATAAAAGCCTCCAAATCACAGATATGCACAGTTAACAAGTAAAACCCCCAGCTTACTTACCAACCCTATGCCATCTTCTGTCCTATTAGCCTCAGTGCTATCCCCTCCATGACAGGGTATCTGTAAGGATCTTCTACCCTCTACCATCTCATTTGACTCTGCTGTACTCTAGTTCTCTACCTTCCAGTTTTCCCAGCTCAGTGCTCCCCCCAAATGCCCTGAAATCACAAATACACAAAGCTGGCCAGTGAGACCCCTGAGCTTATGTTCTCACTTCAACCATCCTCCTCCCTACGTGGATCAGTGCTTGTCATCTCTGACAGCCCACATATAATGATTAAAAGAAGCACAAACATCTGCTACCCTCCTCTCACCGACTGGCAGTGGCATACTTTAGTTCCTACCCTCCTGGTTTCCAGCTCAGCACTCACTCCAAATGTCCTGAAATTAGAATACATAAAGGTAACCAGTGAGACCCCTAAGCTTACTCACCCATCCCACACTGTCCTCCATCCTATGAGATGATCAGTGCTCACCACTGTCTGACAGCTCACCTGTAAGGAAAAAAGCAGCACAAACACCTTACATTTAAGGGTTAATCAATCTATTTCTTTTTACACCCTCCGCCCTCCAATTGGTTCTACCACCCTCTAGTTTCTGCCTTGATGGATGTCCTTTCTTAGCAGTCCCCCAAGTGACCTGAAATTAAAAATGCTCAAAGTTACTGTAGCTAATGAGTAGCCCAAGCTTACACAACCACATTGCACCCTCCTCTGTTCTAAAACGATTGTCCCTCACTTCTCTCTGACAGCCCCCTCCCAATAATGAGATTAAAAACAAAGTTTATTCCAAGTTCTTGTTTCAAACTTTGTGCATCACTGTGTGTTGTTTCTTTTGACAAAACAGGTTCATGTAATTCATAATGAATAGTTTGTGTATTTTGCTTTTCTGTGTATTTTCAAGACAAAAATGTAATCCAAGTTCATTGCTGCAAACATTGTGCATCATTGTGTTTGTGTCCTTTGACAAAAAAACAACTCTGAGTAATTAGTAAAGCAAACATTGTGAATCTCATTCTTCTGTATATTTTTAAGACAAGAAAAGTTTATCAAGTTTTTGGTGCAGAGGCAAAATTTGTGTTGCTGTGTGTTCTGTGCTTTGGCAAATCTACGTTCAGGTAATTAGTATTTCTTATTTTGTGTGTCTCGCTGTCCTGTGTATTTTCAAGACAAGACATATTTTTGCTGCACACTTTGTGCATCGCTATGTATTGTGCCCATTGAGAAAAGAAATGTTCTAGTATTCAATAGTGCATGTTTTGTGCAACTCCTTTTTTTGTGTATTTTCAATACAAATAGTTTATTCCAGCTGCTTGTTGTAAACATTGTGCATCACTCTGTGTTGTGTTCTTTGACAAAAATCTTTGTTTAATTAGTAGTGCATGTTTTGTGCATCTCACTGTTGTATTTTGTGTATTTTCAATACAAAAAGGAATTACAAACTGCTTGCTGCAAACTTTTTGCATCACTTTGTGTTATGTCCTTGACAAAAAAATTTGTACAATTAGTAGTGCATGTTTAATGTGTCTCACTCCTTTGTGTATTTTCAAAAGAAAAGGTTTATTCCAACGGCTTGCTGCAAACTTTGTGCATCATTGTATGTTGTGTCCTTTAACGAAACGCAAACTCAGTACAAGTAATTAGCAATGTATGTTTAGTATATACCTCCTGTGTACTTACAATGCAAAAGTTTATTCAAACTTCTTGCTACAAACTTTATGTGTCACTATGTGTTGTGTCATTTGAAAAAAAAAATCTTTATGAGACAACCCAATACTGCACAATTTGTGCTTCTTACTCTTTTGTGCATTCTTTCTCCTCAAACTATATCCCATATGCTTTCTACACAGCCCATGCTTTGCTGTGTATTGTGTCTGGGGACAAAAAAATCTTTTTATGGCAACCTAGTAGTGCATGTTTTGTTTGTCTCACACATTTGTGTATTATCATCTCAAAAAGTGTATCCCACCCGCTTTCCACACAACTTGTGTATCGCTGTGAATTGTGTTTTGTGACAAAAAGTTCTTATATGACATATTAGAAGTCATCACCTTTTGCATTTTTTAGTTTTCTGTCTGCACTCAAATAAGTTACCCCAACTGCTTGTTACATAGTTTCTATTGAATTCTGTATTGTTATTTTCACTGGAATTCATCTTTTTCCTTATACAGGTGTAACAAATGTGTTCCGTATCCCCATATGTTGTGAAATTTGAAATAGATATTATTTACCACACATCAGCTTACTCAACATGTTGTGTGTCACTGATTTCAGACAATATGTGACATGTCTGACTGGGACACATCTGACAAAAAATGTAATAGGTCAATTCCGAAGAGATTTAACTGGGTGTGGTGCTATATTATGAACATGTGCCACCCACTTACCAAAGAAAGTAATTCTGACTGGTCACAGAATCATCTGAAACATAGAAACATAGAAGTTGACGGCAGAAGGAGACCACCAGGTCCATCTAGTCTGCCCATTTATTTTAGACCTATTTTGACACTCTAGTTGCCCTTTGTAGTCAGGGCTGCCTTGTGTCTTTCCCACACATTCTTGAATCCCTCCACAGCGTTGACCCCCACAACCTCTTGGGGCAGACTGTTCCAAGCATCCACCACTTTTTCTGTGAAGAAAAACTTCCTGATGTTGGTAGAGAACCTCCCTCCTTGCAGCCTGAGGTCATGTTCCCTGGTTCTGGAGCTCGTCTTGAAGTGAAAAAGTGCCTGTGCCTGTACCTTGTTAATGCCTTTTATGTACTTAAAGGTTTCAATCATGTCCCCTCTCTCTCTTCTCTGCTGCAAGGAGTACATATTCAGTTCCCTAAGTCTTTCCTCATAGAACATGTACTGCAGACCCTGAATCATTTTTGTCACCTTTCTCTGTACTGTTTCCACCTGGTCAATGTCCTTCCTGAAGTGAAGCCTCCAGAATTGGACTCCGTATTCAAGGCGAGGCCTGACAAGTGGTCTATACAGTTGTAGTACCACCTCTCTCTCTTCCTGCTCGTGATTCCCCTCCCAGTGAAGCCCAGCATTCTGTTTGCCTAAATTGTTGCCTTCTCACACTGCTTACTAACCTTCAAGTCATCTTAAATTATGATTCCAAGATCTCGTTCCTGGTTTGAGGCTGCCAGTCTTTTGCCTACTAAGTAATACTCCTTTCTTGGATTTTTCTTTCCTATGTGCATGACCTTGCACGTTTTGACATTAAATTAAGCTGCCACACTCCAGACCATTCTTCTAGTTTTCTGAGATCAGGTTCCATCTTGCTCACTCCTCCGAGGGGATCCACCCTGCTACATATCTTGGTATCATCTGCGAATAGACACACCTTCTGTTCCAGTCCATCAGTGATGTCTGCTATAAAAACATTGATGAGCACAGGCCCCAGCACTGAGCACTGGGGCACCCTGCTGGTCACCCTGCCTTCCGTTGATTGCACTCCATTAACCTGTACTCTCTGGATTCTCCTTTGCAACCAGTTTTGTATCCATCTGACTACTTCTGGACTAACCTCTGTGTGGTCAAGCTTCTTTACCAGCCTTCTGTGTGGAACTGAGTTGAAGGCCTTACTAAAGTCTAGGTAGACCACATCTACTGCACCACCGTTGTCCACTATTTTTGTAGCTTAGTCAAAAAACTTGAGCAGATTTGTCTGGCATGACCTACCTGCTGTGAAACCCTGCTGTTTAGGGTCTTGTCGGCCACTAGTTTCATGGAATGCTATGATCCTCTGTGTTTGAGTAGTGTCTCCATTAGTTTTCCTACTATAGAAGTGAGGCACACTGGTCTGTAATTACTAGCCTCTTCACAACTACCTGCTTTGTGAAGTGGAACCACTGCTGCCTTTTTCCAGACTTTGGGTACCACACCGCTCTTCAAGGATTTCATGAATAGAAGTGCCTGTTTTTGTTGCAACTGAGGGTGGAGCACATATCTGATATTGCTCAAGGTGCCGAGGTACACCTTCTGCTGTGTGTGCCCCCCCCCCTTAAATATTATGGGTTAGGTTATATCTCTGTTGAAACATAGAAACATAGAATAAGGATAAGGACCGCTTGGCTTACCCAGTCTGCCCATTTCTCTACCTAATAGATAAGCTGCAGATCCTAGCTAACCAACAGTCTACTTCTTCCAACTCCACCCCCTAGAATTGCCTTATGCCTGTCCCATACATTCTTGAATTCCACCACTGTTTTTGACTCCACATCCTCCTCAGGAAGGCTGTTCTATGCATCCACAATCCTCTCCATGAAAAAATACTTCCTCACATTACCTCTGAGCCATCCCCCCTCTAGCGTCAAATTGAGCCCCCTTGTTCTTGCACACCTCTTTTTCTGAAAGATGCTACCCTTTTGGATTTTGTTGATTCCTTTGAGGTACTTGAAAGTTTCTGTCATGTCCCCCCTCTCCCTCCGTCCCTTGAGGCTATACTTATTAAGATCCTTAAGTCTCTCTTGATATGTCTTCTGGTGCATACCCTGCACCATTTTAGTTGCCCTCCTCTGGACTGCCTCCATCCTGTCTATGTCTTTGCAGAGATTGGGTCTCCAGAACTGCACACAATACTTCAGATGGGGTCTCACCAGCTGTCTGTACAGAGGGATAACAACTTCTTCTTTTCTATTGATGATGCCTCTCCCTATGCATCCCAGTATCCCACCAGCCCTACTTACTGCCCTCTCACATTGCTTGCTCACCTTTAGGTCATCTGATATGACTACCCCTAGGTCCCTTTCCATTTTTGTTGCTGTTAGTATCTCATCCCCCATTATGTACTCTTCCCATGGGTTTTTGTTTCCAAACATTGAATCTAAGCTGCCATACATTTGAGCATTCTTCCAACCTTGCCAAGTCCCTTCTCATCCTTTCCACCCCACAGTGTCTATCAACTCTGTTGCAGATCTTTGTGTCATCGAAAAGAGACATACTTTTCCTTCCAGTCCCTCTGCAATGTTGCTTATAAAGACATTAAAGAGGATAGGTCCTAGTACTGAACCCTGTGGTACCCCACTAGTAACTCCCCTTTCTTCAAAGTGGACTCAGTTTACCATTACACTCTGTGTCCTGTTCTCCAGCCAATTCTTTACCCAGGCTACCATCTTGGGACCCACTCCCAGGCTGGCCTACTTGTATATTAATCTTTTGTGTGGGACTGTGTCAAATGCCTTGCTAAATTCTAGGTAGGCCATGTCTACAGCACCACCCTGATCTACTACTTTGGTCACCCAGTCAAAGAAATCTATTAGATTCATCTAACATGACCTTCCCACTGTGAATCCATGCTGCCTTGGGTCCCACACTCCTCTGGCCTCTAGGTACTCAACAATTATTTCCTTCAGAAGTGATTCCATCATTTTCCCTATCACTGAGGTTAAACTAACAGGTCTATAGTTTCCTGCTTCTGCCCTGCTCCCACTTTTGTGAAGTGGAATAACATCTGCCCTCATCCAGTCTTCAGGTACCACCCCATCCTCCCATGATTTATTAAAGAGGGTAGTCAGTGGTGTCACTAGTTCTACCCTTAGTTCTTTTAGAATTCTGGGATGAATCCCATCAGGCCCCACTGCTTTGTCCACCTTCAGTTTTAAGAGTTCCTTCAGAACCCTTTCTTCAGTGAAAGGGCTGGTATCAACCCCCATATCCAGCATGTTTCTACTGTTTGATTTAGGTACCGCCCCCTCTTCATTTGTGAATACTGAGCAAAATTATTTGTTTAGTATCTCTGCCTTTCCACAGTCACCCTCTGCCCACTCCCCTCCCCTTTATTAAGCCTCACTATCCCTCCCTTGGTCTTCTTTCGCTCCCTGATGTATCTATAAAAGGTTTTATCCCCCTTCTTAACTGATTTGGCTACCTTTTCCTCGGTTTGGGCCTTTACTGTTCTGACTGCCTTTCCTGCTTCCTTTTGCTTTAACTGATACAATTCTATGTCCTGCTCCTTCTGTGATTCTTTGTACTTCCTGAATGCTCTCTTTTTCTCCCTATCCTTCCCTGCCACCTCCTTTGAGAACCATAGTGGTTTCTTACATCGTTTTGTTTTGTTTATTTGCTTCACACAAAGGCTTGTTGCCTCTGAAATGGCAGTTGTGATTATTCCCCATTGTTCTTCCACCCCTCCTTCCTGCCCATTTGCTAGTGCATTCCTTAGGCACTCACCCATTTTGGCAAAGTCTGCCCTCCTGAAGCCCAGTACCTTTGCCTTTGTATGGCTTGACTCTACTGCTGTGTTTATCGTGAACCATACTATTCGATGTTCACTAGTTCCCAGATGGCTACCCAATTCTAAATCTAGATCCTCTTGCCCTCTCCATTTGAAAGTACCAGGTCTAAGATTGCTCCCTCTCGAGTGGGTTCCAATACTAGTTGTCTAAGACATGCCCCCTATAGGGCTTCTAAAATGACCCCACTCTTAGAAGTGGCTGCTGCAAATGCACTCCAGTTAACATCTGGCATATTCAGATCCCTCATTAGCAATATCTCTTCTTTCTCTGCCATTCTGAGGATACTTTCTATCATTTCCTTGTCTATTTCCTCCCCCTGAGATGGGGATCTGTATACAACCCCTGTGCAGATTGTGGTGCCATTGGCTGTCTCCAAATTGACCCACAGTGCTTCCTCACCTCCCTGTTTACCCTTTTGTTCTATTGCTTTGATGCCATATCTTATGTAGAGAGCTTCTTCACCTCCTCTTTTACCCTCTCTGTCCCTCCTGTAGATGGTGTATCCTGGTATGTTTATATCCCAGTCATGGTTCTGTTTGTACCATGTTTCTGTGACTGCCACAATATCCAGATGTTATATCAAGGCCACTAATTCAGGAAGCTTTTTACCCAAACCACAGGCATTGGCACTCATTGTGCTCTATTTTTTGATGGCTTTACCTCTTGTAGCATCATCCCTGTTCTCATTGACTTTGCTTTCTGCAATTACCCTTGTCCTGCTCCCTACTGACCATTTTAGCTTGATCTTTACTTTATTTAGTACCCTATTTTGTAGGAGGAGGCTAAGAATCCCCTGCTGTTCATCAGTGCCTCCCCCTTTTGACTAGTTTAAAAGCTTGCCAATGAAGCATTTACATCGATAGCCCAGAAGACTTGTTCCCTTCCTGGACAGATGCAGATCATCATGCCAGTATAGGCTGGTATCCCTCCAGGTGGAACCCCAGTCTCAAATGAAGCCAAAACCCTGTGCTCTGTACCTGTTTTTCAACCATTCATTGAATTGCATTGTGTGAAGCACCCTCGCTTCACCCTTGCCATAGACAGGCAGCACCTCTGAGAAGGATACTGTGTGTGCTACTTGTCTTAGGCCCCTCCCCAATTCCACAAACTCCTCCTGCACTGCTCTAATCCCATGTTGAGCCAAGTCATTCATCCCTAGGTGGACAATAACATCCAGCTCAGTCTCTCGTGCTGGTGTTCTTGTGATCCTGAAGGTGCACTTCCTAGCCCTCCAAGCCATGGTGCCAGGCAGGCACCTTACATCAGTTTTCCCAGATTTCCCCTAGTTCTATCCCCCTAATAATTGAGTCCCCCACCAGGAGCTGCTTCCTTTTCCTGTGGTGTCCTATGTCTCCTTCCTGTGGGGCTCCCTTGTGACAGTTGTCCGCAACCTCCTTAGTCTCCTCTGCGGGTGCATCCAACAGGGAACTATGCTCCATCAGAATGGTGTATGAATTGTGGAGTGGTACAGCTGACTGAGTGTGCCTCTGTTCCACCACTCTCACCAGCTCTGAGCCCACTGTGGTCCAACTGCTGTGCTTTCTTGGCAGTCTCTGAGGTAGTGGTGGTGGCCCTGGTGCTCCCTGGGTGGGGGAGGTTCCCTTACTACTGTCCAGTGTGGCTTGAAGACTGGCAACCTCCTCCCTCAGGGCAGAGAGTTGCCTGAAAATAGGGCAGCATCTTAACCACCAGAAAGACTCCTGGAAGACCACTGCCCCACAGCCAGTACATTGCACTACTCCCCACATGTCTGTCTACCTTCCTGTTTATCCTGTGTAAGTGATATATACACTGATTCAGAGGATGACATACCCTTATGCCAATTTGTCAAGAATTAAGGCTTATGGTATGAAAACAGGAGTCCTCCACATAAGGATGCAAATGATGAAGTGGAGCAGGGCACAGATGTTATAAACATGGATGCAGATGGGGATGGTAATACAAATGCAGCTTCTGGGACAAGACACAGTCCCACAACATGCACTGATAGATGGGTATCAGACATCACTGTGCCACTGATAAGCAGTTCAGGGCCTAACATCTGTGGGTTGCATTTGGGATAACAACAAAGACAACTATAGAAATAGTAAAACTTTTTATTTATATCACATGTTGTGGAAAATATTGCACAAGTAAAAAATGTATAATATAATTTGAGAAAGAGACAAACCCATGTGCTCCAAAGTGAGATTTCTCTCCTTTGACAGTGGCAGAGCTATGGGCATGGTTGGGTCTCATGCTGGCTACTGGCATAGTCTAACTGGATGGTGGTTTCCAAAACTACTGGTTCACCAAATACAAACTAATCTTACTTGAGGGGATTTCTGTGGTCCCCTCACTTAGATTCTTTACTATAAAGTGTATCTGCATTTGCAGATGAGTGAAATTTGCTGAATTGGAGTGATCACATTATTCAATGATTTTGCAAGTGCAATTCTTGCGTGACTATTTTGCAACATATCTGGGAGATGTAATAGCAGTATTGTAAATTGTCTTTTGATGATGAGTCAATGATTAGTTTAAAAGGATCTATGCCTCATAAAGTGATTATGTGGAACAAACCCAAACAAATTTGGAATGAAGGCACAGGCTATTTGTTCAAACTCAACATGGTGGGGTTAGAGAAGGCAGAGGAAGAGTTCAAGACCCATCACGTGCTCATGAGTATGTGTGAGCCATAATATGATCTTGTCTATAGATTATTCATGGACAACTGGTGCAGCTCTTTTGAATTGCTTACATTCCTCATGGCAAGATCTTGACAGTCATGCAAGACAATGTGTGCTAAATGCAGAGCACCTTATTGTTTTACATATAAGGCAGGGAAGGATGTAAGCACACTGATCAGGGATGACTGCAAGTTTTACAGTCAAAAGGCATTTTGGCATGTATATAGCTGGACACAAATGCCATGACTTTCCTTTCTTGAGTAATCTTGCACCAACAGGAGAATGATTACCTGACCCAACTACCATCCAGGAGTTGTGGTGGGCCTTCTTCCAAAGGAGGTTGCTGGATCCTTTCAGGTCCACTCCAACCAAGATGTACATGAGAGAGGGAGCAGTATACAAGTTGAACTTCATGGACATGCTCCAGAGATGAAAAGGTACTTAAGGAGTAATAAGTAACCCCAGGTCACGTAGTAGAAAAGTAATGGTAATGGTTCATCAGGATAAGGAGTCTGGCAAGAGTTGAAGTCAGTTAAATCAGAGTTTGGCTGATCAAGGGAGGTGATTGCTTTCAATAAATAGGACCAGCAGTGTGCTGTTGAGAGGGAGAAATACACTGTCAGGCACAGAGTCATCTGTAGGCATAATTACACAACAGGATAGTGTATTGCCCTGTCATGGGAGAGTGCCAGCATGTACCTGGTGTTGTAACTAACAGTGCCCAAGGTACCCTATATGGGAGACAAGGTTTCAAAAATATGTAATTATCTGTGCAGCCATGTCCTACAAATTGAGGGAAAGACAATACTGGTATTGATCATGCCAGTAGTGATGATGAGTCATAAGTAATAGTAAAGGGATTGGAGAGGGTGATGCCCTTCAAAGCTGTGTAACATCAGAGACAGCAATAAACCCATAACATGCTTGACTCCAGACATGAGTATGGACAATGGTTCTGTTAGTGAACTTATGTTATTGGTACCCTGTGGATATGTTTGGTGACCCAATCTTCATCTTCCCTGACCTGTGGTGGCACGGTAAGTAAAGGTTCTGAGTATTCTAGTTTTAATCAACCTCTCCTTGGATGACAGATGCCACCATATACCCCTAGACACAGGGAGGAGGATGGGCTTTACATTTTTTCAGTTTAATCCTAGGGCAATCAATTTCAATCATCATTTCATCTCCTGATGTTGCATCAGTGCCCATGTGATTTTCCCTTCCACATTCCCCAGGCACCAAGTCACCAGTGTGTACACTCTGTCAATAATTTTCCAGAAAGCAATGGTTGAAGATGAATGTGATCACGGTATTATCAATATCAAATGAGACTGACAGGATGGGTTATGCAGTTTAATCTGATTAGTACAAGCATAATTGAAGATCATGCACTCAAACGGGGGTTCATGATACATGGCAATCTTCAAAAGCATTACTTCACACAATGGGCAATATTAATGTGAAACAGCCTACACAGTAAGGATGTGGGAACCCATATCAGATGCAGAGTGATATTACGGCTACAACCTTTCCTATAGAAACATAGAATTGGATGGTAGAAGGAGACACGGGGTCCATTGAGTTTGCCCTTACTACACTACCTCATCACACAAACCTACATTATTTTTAGGCTTTTACCCTCTTCTCCAACTCCTCCACCTTTCAACCCCATATTGTTCACCCAGGGATTATGAGTCCCCTTGCTCTGTCCCCTCCATTTTTAAACCCATTAAGGGTAGCTGCCCCACTACTTTCACCATCAGTCTATTCTGTGGTTCCAACACACTTTTACTGAAATAGAATTTCTCATGTTTCTCATTAGCATGACCCCCCAACTCTTGTCATGCTCCGTAGTTACTGTATCCCTATTTCGTACAACTAGGTCATTGCAATTCAGTTTGCAAATACCCCTTAGAAACTTACATGTTTCACAATCATGTTTCTCCACTCCTGCCTGGCCTCAAGAGAGGACTATTTTTGGCCTCCAGTTGATCAACATAGGATCTGCTTTGCTTGTGCTGATCTTGTGGTGACCCTTTGATCTACCAACTCTAATCTGTCAATGTCAGGTAAGGACTCTAGAACTGGCCTGGACTGAGTACTCCAAGTGAGGCATCACTGGATATCTGCACATTGCCAAAATCACCTGGCTTCTCCTTCTGTCATATCCACTCCCTTTATAAATCAGCATAATTGATGTTTTGTTGTGTGCTTTGTTGCATCTGTTTGTTTTCTTGAGTGAGTCACTGATTAAATCCTCAGATCCCTCTCTTCTGTTAAAGTGGACAGTCTACCCACTCTATTCTAGAACTTTTTTCATTGATTCCTTATCCCTAAGTGCATTACCTTGCACTTTTTGGCATTGAATCTCAACTGTCTACTGTCTAGCAGGAAAATCTCCGCTGACAGATCTTAGATCATCTCTTTAGTTTCTCTAGGTTCTTTGGCCACACTCCCACCTCATGATCTACCCTGCTGCATAGCCCTGTGTTGTCAGCACAGAAACACAACTTTCCCTGAATACCTTCCCCTGTGTCACTTATGAACAAATTAAATAGGACAGATCTCAGGATCATCTTGGTGGCACTCTGCTCATGATCTCCCTGTTCCCCAATTTAGCCAAATTCACCATTGCCCTCAGTTGCCTCCATCCCTTTCTGTTTCAGGTTTATTGTACAACTTTTGCCCTTTACAAGAAAATTTCAAAACATTTAAAATACAAGGTTCATAAATAGTACCAACTTGTACTGTTATATTAAAAGTTTTTAAAATGCATGTAATATCTCAATACAAGACATCATAGAATCAGCAATAAGTTCTGCTTATATAACAAATTATCTCTAAGGACTACTCTCAAATACGCACACTTTCAAGTCCAGTACCAATTAGAATATAACAACGAATAATTTGAATATGCTGTAAGGTCAGCAAAATTACAATCAGGGTATAGGTAAATGTAATTTTAGATAGTTATTTTAAAGGTACATATGATAACAACAGAAAAATAAGGGAAACTCAACAGTCTGCTATAATGTGTGACTAATAAGCTAGATATAGAATTCACAGAAAAAGGGAAATCTCAGTTGTATACAACATCTGAAGATTTAAGCATTTATCCATAAATGCCTCAAATGATCTATCGAAGTATACCAATATAATATTTAGAAAAAAGGAAGTAGGAAATAAGGGAACAGAAGAGGCAACAATCTTTACCAATCCTGAAACAGGAGTAAACAGGCCTTGGATGGGTTCGGGTCTGGTTACCTTGACCCCCATCCAGTTCTATATGATAAGGGTGACTCCAAAATTGTGAACCCAGAATCATGACAGAATTTTGGTGAGGACACAAATGGTGACTTTTCTGTGGGGGGGCTTTGCCCCTGCACCCCCCTTAATTAACCAACTCTGAGGTCATAGCCCCTTGGGGAAGGGGTAACACATTTGTCACCATTTTGTCTTTACTGTATTCCCTCATCATTTTTGCATTTGCCGACATCACAGGCTAACCCCCCCCATCCAAGTAATTTCAAAATTCCCAAATCAAAAAAAAAACTATTGCATACTGGAAAAAAAATCCAATTTGTGGCAAAAAAAGAAGTAAGTCTCCTGTGTCCCCTATAGAACAGAATTGTCTAAATTATTATTATTTATAGTTTCAAAGATGACAAAAAACAGATAACCTGTGTAAAACTGATACATCTGGAGTACTGTACAACACTGGGATTAATTGATCCAAGGAAAGACTGAGGTCAAAAAGTATAGGGCCTAACTAATCACCTCTTTTTTTTGAATACATGGGGCATATAAATGTAATATGCTTAAGGTCATCTTCAACCTTCATCCCACATTTACAGTGGGGAGTTTTAAGACCAGGTCATCTCTGTCTGAAATGTTTATAATTTGTATCATAAAGTTTAATTCTGAACATAGTTAAGATATTTCTGATCTAACAGATTAGATAGACAGGTTAAGTAAGGTTCAAGATAGTGTACAGTTGTAAGCTGCTAGTATCATTGGAAATTTTGAAGAGAAGAAACCCAAAGAAAGTCTCTGAAAATAGTTGCATCTCTAACCCTTTTCTTTATTTTCTTTATTCATCATCGACTACAGTCTAGCCATCTACAGCTCTGCTCCTCCTACTGCCCCCGCATGATATTGGTAACACTCAACAAAGCCTGCAGGCTTCTAACGGGCACTGCCCACCTAACACACACCTGTGACCTTTACACCCAGGCTGGATGGCTTCCACTCCTCAGTAGAATACAATATCAGACCTGCCTGTTAACTCAAAAGGTTCTCCTCAGGCTCATGCCATCAGATGTTCAAAAGCTCCTTACTGCCCACAGCAGTACCCAGCATACATGTAGTGCTCAACATCAAACCTTCCAGGTCCCCAGATGCTGGACCACAATGGGCCAGTGGTCATTCACCCACAGGGCTCCTCAGTGGTACAATACCCTCAACAAAGAAACACTTTCTTCTGCTACACTTGGACCCTTTAAAAGGCAACTCTGACTTTACCTCACCCTCAACCACTCAATGTGACTGCTTCTCCTAAAGGGACTGCTTCTCCATTCACCCCAGTCATTGCTGACCTGTAACCTCCCTGAGCAATCCACACTATTGGCACCTGCTTTTCCTATTTCATCCCTGCCCTCCCCCTCTACTCCCACCTCACCCACCCCCTCCCATCCTTAAGGCACTTTGCAGACATTGATCCCTTCATCTCCTATCTACCTTGCAGTATTGCTACCCACCGCTCCCCTCCGACAATGGCCCTTCAGCCTTCCTACTCCTTCTTGACCCCCACCTACCCTACTCACACTAACTGTCTAATACTTTATCATTTTTACTCTGAAACTTGTCTTAAGATGGCTTATGATGTCTCTCTCCATCAATGTCTGTAAATTTAAGGCCTAGCCTTCTCTGTATGTTAAGACTGTAAACCATTGTCAGCCTTTATATGTATGTCACCCTCCATCTTTTGTTGTGGAATCTTTGTATATGAGCTGTTCTTGCTCAAAGGATTTGTAATCCTAGAGTTTAATAAAATAAATAAATAAATAAAATAACTCCAAAATTTGATCTGTAATAAATTTCATATAATAAATATTCCAACCCCAGCCGAAATAAGTTCCCTTAAATAGTTTTAACAATTGGACAAATTAAACCTTTCCTCAAATATTCAATTTCTTCTGCCAGACATTGCCTAGGGAGCCTCTGCTCAGGCAATTAGAAAAGACTAAGAAAAAAAAAACCAGGCACCTCTCTGTGACAAGAGTAAAGATTTAGAACTGGCCAAGTTTCAGTCTTAAAACCTCTGCAGGAACTAATTGATGGGCATGCAATATATAGTGAAATATTTAATACAATCTCCAATGATTTTATATTAGAGAAGGCACAGAGTTCAGCTGCATATAGAGCACTAGTTTTTATTTTGGCATTACTGTAATAACTGTGAGTATACTCAGAACTGTACCTTTTCCAAACCTAAAATTAAATCTTTTAAACACATTAAATGCCATTCTTAACTCAGCTTCAATCAGTGAAAGATGCCTATTCCAGCAAAAATTGTCCAAGAATCTTACTCCTAGTTAATCATAATAATTTTGAGTTTCAATCTTTGAATTTTCCATAAATAGCCTTGGAGTCCATCTATTTTTATTGTCAAAAACTACTAATTTGGGTTTATCTATATCAATAATCAATCTGCTATCCTTGCATAATGCAACAAAATGATTCATTTTCCTTTGCAGGCCAAATGATGTAGAAATTAGTACTATATCATTTGCATAAGCTAAGCAGCTTACCTTCCTATTTGAGATACTTGGAGACTGAAATTCAGGATGATCCAGCTGTTCTATTATAGTATTGATATACAAGTTAAGTAAAGTGATGGCAAGAATACATCCCTGTCAGACACCGAAATTAGATCTAACAACAGATGTTAACCATCCAGACTGCACTCTTTCACAGGTGTTTTGATGTAATCTTATTATAATATCCAACAGGAAGCAGTCTACATTATAAGCTTGCAGTTTCTGCCACACTAATTTTCAGCTAATGCTGTCAAAGACAGACCTGAGGTCCACAAAACAACAATTAAGTTTTGATTTATCAATACATATGGATTTATAAATAAGATGTAACAAAACATAGCAGTGTTGAATAGTAGATTGTCCACTCATAAAATCATTCTGTGTCTCTTTCAGTAGCTGATTTTCATGGATCCAGAACAGTAACCTCTGCAATATTATTTTATAAAATACCTTCTGAGATGTATCAATGAGATTAATGTGTCTATACATGCTTGGACCGAAGCTTGACCCTTTTCATATATAGGAAAGATGATACTTCCCTTCCAGGTACCTGGACATTTTTCTCCTTTAAAAAATCTATTAAATACTACTAAAAAGATAGGAAGTCACCAATCTGGAAACATTTTGTAAACATCAGATAGAATCTGGTCTGGATCTGGAGCATTATTGGATGTGAGGACAAAGCTTGCTTAATTTCTTCCCAATATATACAGAAAGGCTTTGATTAGAAATATAAAAGTTTCAGACCTCAGTTCATTGACATTAAAATTTCCAAAATCTTCTGTCTGGGAGAAGTAAAGAGATTGAAAATGCTCCTTCCATAACTATAGTGTAATTTATGCTTCCACTTCTCTTGAATAGTAGTTATAACCATGATTAACCAAAGACCAGAAGAATCTAGTGTCTTTGGCTATAACTGTTCTTCTTAATTTGTTCCATATACTTTTCTGGTATTTTTCCATCTCAAGGTCCAATAATTTCCTATATTCCTTCCTTGCTGTATTAGGAAAACTAAGATTGTTCCTGACTTTCTGTTTTTACAGAATCTAATGTGTCTATTTAATTTATGTTTAGCTATCTGGTATCACTTATTGAACCATTTTGGAAAAAAAGCTCCGATAACTTATTGGTTCTAAATAAGGATTTAATGTAAATATTTATTTCCAGCCATTTACTGATAATTTGGTTATTATCTAAAGCTGAAACTATTTTGTTGTGTTAAGATAATAAGGGATCAATGTAAAACAGTTCTGAAAATAGATTTGTAACCCCCCTCCAATTTGGGGTTTACTTAATGTCTTCCTGTGCTTCTTAATGTCCACTGTCAGGCTGGTGTCCTGTCATTGTGTGATCTTGTCTATTTATGTGTGAGAGTGCTCTATTAAGCATCTACGCATGTCCCTTTAAGAGACTAGCTAATCTGTGTTAATTAAATGGTCTGTGCTGGGTTCAAGTGATTTAGGGCTTGCGACCAGCCAGACATTGTTCTGTTTTGCTCCATTCTGCAGTCACTACTTGTGCCGAGGGAGCCTATATGGAAACTGTGTTTATTTACTGTTTGTGCATTGTTATATTTAAAATAGAGATGTTTGTCTAACCTGCTTTATTTGCAGCTCGCTCATTTAGATGGGACCCACCATGTTGGGTCTAGAACTTCCAGTAATTGGACCAATATAAATATAACCTCTGCAGACCTAAAATGGATCCAAACTCCGGTGTTCTGTGAGAAGGAAATTCTGTAGTTTTATAGTATTTGCACTGGTGACAATTCGGCCTGGAAAGGGAGCCCTAAATGTAAGTGACAGTTCCTTCAGCCAAACAAACTCCTGGATTTACAAGGGAAATCCCCAGTGTGATGAGAGACAATGGATCAGTTAGAGTTGGACGTTGAAGTGTGAACAGCTCGAGCTTTCGAGCAGCTGATCCCGGAAGGAGCGTAAGGGAATTGGCGGAAAGAGGCTCAACTTGCATCCCTACCACTTTTCTCTTGCTTGAGACTGCCTATAGCAGAAGTCGGACTTGTCTGATTCCAGCCTGGAACTGTGGTAGAAGAAAAGAGGAAGTTTGCTAGAGCTACTTTCGATTTAGACCAAAGAATTGCTCCTGAAGCGATCTGTCCAGCTTGTGTGAGACATACTCGGATTGAAATGTTTGCTTAGTAAAGCTGCTGAATTGCCACCAGACCATATCAAAACTGTACCCTGAGGTAACTGTTAATTTTGAATGTGCTGAATGTGTTACATGGGTCGAGACCTGTTTACCCACTGCCAAACCTGTTACTCCAGCTGGAGGCTTCACCAGCAGAAAATCATGAACTTTGCTAAACTGCTCATCCTGCGTGGGCCCTGCCAATTTGGCCTGGGCCACTACTCCTGCATCAGAGACTGTTTCAGTGACAGACTGGCTTGGGGATCCAGTTCCTCCACAGCAACTACACACAGGTTGCAGCCATCTGGAGGAAAGGCTGTGAAGAGGAGGTGTGTTTTGTTGGCCCTGCTTCCCCATGCCCATTGGTCATCACCACCAGGTCTCCATATCACCTGCCTCACAGCAGATTCTTGGTAGCATGAGTACAATCAGGTAGCTCCCTGCAATGAATGTTTAAATCATTTATGGTACCTTCTAATTGTTCCAGTTTCTTTGGTTTATGAAGGACTGAGCCAGCCAACTCGGATTACAAATATTCTGGTTGTTTTACATATTAACTGCCTTTCTTTCCACCATGGGCCCAAACATCAACTGCTACCCTGGCCACCCCTGGGCAATGCCTCTGGCTAGCCAGACATACCATCTTGGGTACTCAGTGTTATGCGACTGTCAATTTGGGACAGAGAGTGCATTCAATAACTGAATCAAATCAGATTGCGATTCTTTTGACTAGATTCACACCCCTTCCTTGTTCACTGCCTCAAAATAAACCTGATTATCTTTCTTCACATTTAACCTGGCTAGTGCACATATTATTAGTTGGATTACTGTGTTAAGTGTGTGCTATTGTATTGCTAACCTTACTTTACAGGAGGTCTCCAGGGAAACTGCTGCAAATCTAACTCTGGTGATAAGTGTGAAGTGGGTGTGCATATTATTACTGTTCCATACTGTCTGTGAATTTACTACTGCATCAGGTACTAGGCCACTAGGAGGGTTGTTGGTAGTGATGGGGGGGTTATAGCTTCCCTGAGGGCTATACCAGAACAGACAAGCATCCCCAATACCACTACTCTGGGTGGAGACACATTATTAGTGAATTCAGGCCCCTCAACCTGTGTATAGCCATACAGACAAGGGTAGTAGCCCTTAGAATAACACTGCCTAGAAGTTACAGATTGATAGCTTCATTTTCCATTTAATTCTTTTAGAATTATTTATTTACAGATTACCCACATTACTCACATTACCAGCAAACTGCATGAGTTACTGCCCATTCTTGGTGATCCTGGACCTCAAAGTCAAACAGAATGTTTAAGGCATCCTGATTAACCCAGGTCACATCAATAATAAAAGATCCTATAAGCCCCATAAATGCATATTCCCCCTATGGATCACCAGGCAAATGACCATTTACCAAACAAAAAACTCAAGTCTGACATTATTTTATACAATGTCTTACCCTGATGATTAAGTTTATTATCCTTGAAGTTTCTAACATTACTTAATTTAGGGTTAATCATGTTCAGACCATGCATAAACTCAATGTAAGGGTTTTCCATCTTATTTTTTACATGGATTCTGGCATTAAAGTCACCAATAACAAGGAAATTGTAAGTTTCATATTTAGTTGTTTAATTGTCTAATAATTCAGAAAATTGCAACCAAATAGGTGAATAAATAGAACTAGTTGCAGGGGGGAAATAAACATTAAGAAGGATTATTTTATTATTACTGTTCTCCAATTTCAGAGGAAAAATTAGTGATAATTGACCATACAGAACAGTAATCTTTTAATTTAGGGAAGTCTTAAGATATGTGGGTATACCAGCCTGATTTCTACCATATTTCTTGTTTTTTATGGCTGTAATAACAAAGGTTAGGTATCCAGGGAGCAGTGGAGTTGTGACATCCTGCCACAAAATATCAAAGGTTATTAGAAACTCTTTAACATCATCATCAGCCAGTTTATATGCTAAGCCCTCTATGTTCCAGGATAATGTTGTTAACATTCCCATTGGTTTATCAGACATTTGAACAACAGTTAACTAGATTCTTGTCATTGAGAGGTAAGATGTTGAAGTTCTGAAAAATGATTACTAATCACTATTTCTGAATGGTCCTTATTTACTAATGTATGTCAAGGTGTAGTCTTCTCTAGCAAACTCTTCTGCAAGCTATTTCTGAACTCACCTTGTTTATTAAACCCCGTAGCATTTATGTCAGTTAGAAGGACCCCAAGTCCATCCAATGGACAAGCAGCAGGAAAATCCCAGCCTCTCCCTACAAAACAGGGTACTAAATGAGAAAAAGACTGAGGTAGAACGGTCAGTGGGGGATGCTACAACAGAAGGTAAAGCCATCAAAAAATGGAGAGCAATGAGTACCAATGCCCATAGTCTGGGTAACAAGCTTCCTGAATTAGTGGCCTTGATGGAGGAGGAACAACTGGATATCGTGGCAGTCACAGAAACATGGAACACACAAAACCATGACTGGGACATAAACATACCAGGATACACTATCTACAGGAGGGACAGGGAGGGTAAAAGAGGAGGAGGAGTAGTTCTTTACATAAGGGAAGGAATAAAAGCAACAGAACAAAAGGGTAAACAGGGAGGAGAAGAAGCACTGTAGGTAAATTTGGAGACAGGCAATGGCACCACAATCCGCACAGGGGTTGTATACAGACCCCCTTCTCAGGGGGAGGAAATGGACAAAGAAATGATAGAAAGTATACTTAGAATGGCAGAAAAAGGGGAGATATTGCTGATGGGTGATCTGAATTTGCCAGATGTTAACTGGAGTGCAGTTGCAGCTGCCACTTTGAAGAGTGCAGTTATTCTAGATGCCCTACAGGGGGCATGCCTTAGACAACTAGTACTGGAGCCCACTCGAGAGGGAGCAATATTAGACTTGATTCTCTCAAATGGAGATGGAGAGAGGATCACAGATGTGGAAGTGGGTAGCCATCTGGGAACTAGCGACCATCGAACAGTATGGTTCACAATAAACACAGCAACAGAGTCAAGCCATACAAAGACAAAAGTACTGGACTTTAGGAGGGCTGACTTTGCCAAAATGGGTGAGTGCCTAAGGAATGCACTAGCAAATGGGCAGGAAGGAGGGTGGAAGAACAATGGGAATAATAAAACTGCCATCACAGAGGTAACAAGCCTTTGTGTGAAGCAAATAAACAAAACAAAACGATGTAAGAAACCACTATGGTTCTCAAAGGAAGTGGCAGTGAAGGTTCAAGAGAAAAATAAAGCATTCAGGATGTACAAGGAATCACAGAAGGAGCAGGACAGATAACTGTATCAGTTAAAGCAAAAGGAGGCTGGGAAGGCAGTCAGAACAGCAAAGGCCCAAACCGAGGAAAAGATAGCCAACTCAGTTAAGAAGGGGGATAAAACCTTTTATAGATACATCAGGGAGCGAAGGAAGACCAAGGAGGGATAGTGAGGCTTAAAAAGGGAGGAGGGTGGGCAGAGGAGACTGTGAAAAGGCAGAGATACTAAACAAATATTTTGCTCAGTATTTACAAATGAAGAGGGAGGTACATAAACAAACAGTAGAAACACTCTGGATACAGAAGTTGATACCAGCCCATTTACAGAAGAAAGGGTTCTGAAAGAACTCTTAAAACTGAAGATGGACAAAGCAATGGGGCCTGATGGGATTCATCCCAGAATTCTAAAAGAGCTAAGGGTAGAACTAGTGACACCACTGACTACCCTTTAACAAATCATGGGAGGATGGTGTGGCACCTGAGGACTGGAGGAGCGATGATTCCCCTTCAAAAGTGGGAGGCAGAAGCAGGAAACTACAGACCTGTTAGTTTAACCTCAGTGATAGGGAAAATGATGGAATCACTTCTGAAGGAAAGAATTGTCGAGTATCTAGAGGCCAGAGGGCACAGGACCCTAGGCAGCATGGATTCACAGTGGGAAGGTCATGCCAGACAAATCTGATAGATTTCTTTGACTGTGTGACCAAAGTAGTAGATCAGGGAGGGGCTGTGGACATGGCCTACCTAGACTTTAACAAGGCATTTGACACAGTCCACAAAAGATTAATATACAAGTTAGCCAGCCTGGGAGTGGGTCCCAAGATGACAGTCTGCAAAGAATTGGCTGGAGAATAGGACACAGAGAGTAATAGTAAATGGAGTCCACTCAGAAGAAAGGAGGGTTACTAGTGGGGTACCGCAGGGTTCAGTATTAGGACCAGTCCTCTTCAATGTCTTTATAAGTGACATTGCAGAAGGATTGGAAGGAAAAGTATGTCTCTTTGCAGATGACACAAAGATCTGCAACAGAGTTGATGCACAGGGTGGGGTGGAAAGATGAGAAGGGACTTGGCAAGGTTAGAGGAATGGTCAAATGTATGGCAGCTTAGATTCAATGCTAAGAAGTGTAAGTAATGCACCTGGGAAATAAAAACCCAGGAGAAGAGTAACAATGGGGTGAGATACTAACAACAACAAAATGGAAAGGAACTGGTGGTAGTCATATCAGATGACCTAAAGGTGGGCAAGCAATGGAGAGGGCAGCAAGGAGGGTTGGGGGATACTGGGATGCATAGGGAGAGGCATCACCAGTAGAAAACAGGAAGTTATTATCCTCTGTACAGACAGCTGGTGAGACCCCATCTGGAGTACTGTGTGCAGTTCTAGAGACCCAATCTCCGAAAGACATAGACAGGATGGAAGCTGTCCAGAGGAGGGCACTTCAAATGGTGCAGGGTCTGCACCAGAAGACATATGAAGAGAGACTTAAGGAGCTTAATATGTATAGCCTTGAGGAAAGGAGGGAGAGGGGACATGATAGAAACGTTCAAGTACCTCAAGGAATCAACAAAGTCCAAGAGGGTAGCATCTTTCAAAAAGAGGTGTGCAAGAACAAGAGGCACAATTTGAAGATAGAGGGGAGCGGCTCTTTGTAATTTAAGGAAGTATTTTTCACAGAGAGGGTTGTGGATGCATGGAACAGCCTCCGAGGAGGTTTGTGAGTCAAAACAGTGGTGGAATTCAAGCATGCATGGGACAGTCATAAGGCAATTCTAGGGGGTTGGGGTAGGAAGAAGTAGGCTGCTGGTTAACTAGGATCTGCAGCTTATCCAGTAGGTAAGGAAATGGGCAGACTGGGTGGGCCAAGCGGTCCTTATCTGCCGTCAAATTCTATGTTTCTATGTTTCTATGTTTCAATGCTGAGGAGGCATCTAACACTGATACTGCCAATCTAATGTACCTAAAAGTAATATCAATTTGTGGACTATCTGTAATCCCCGATATGTGTTGTGATTTACTCATTTCCACCTCATTTTAAGTCTATTCTAAGGGTGTGGGACAAAAAGAAAAATATATCACATTTAATCAGACCAACTGGCTCATTTTAGAGACATTTCAACCAAAAAGTGAAAGAGTTTTACCTTCTCAAGTTTGTGATTGAGCCCCTGTAAATTTAGAAATGATCTCTGAGACCTTTTTTGCCCTTCTAATATCCTCCTCACGGTCCCTGTTGCATATCATAGATGCCTGACTGGAACTTTCTGAGGGGGCCAAATATTAGTGGCATTTAATTTAAACAGTGCTCTTGGGACCAAATACAAGATGCTGTACTAAAGGATCTACACTAAAGCAAAACACAGTCTGGAAGATATACATTAGTTGACCGAGTAATAAAAATACTGTCAGACATAGAAAGGATATGTAATAGATGACAAATCCATTTGTCAATTTTTAAGGAGTTTCAGCATCTAATTTATTAATGTTCTACATTTGAATTAAAAACTCTAGCTCTGTCTCAGGCTGATTGTTATCAAACCAAAGAAAGTAACGGCATAATTCCCAGGCTTATCAGAAACACCTCTGTTATTAGAAGATTGCTACTTAGTCTCCCCTTGGATCATTTCTGGCACATTAGCCTAAGAGAGAAAAAAAGGAGGCCGTTGTTCTTTATTTATTTCTGCCATAATGAAGTAAGCTGATTAATTCATATGAGGTTGTACTGATTCCATATTACCACCCCATTCCAAAACAAATGTGTCAAACCAAGGGAATTTGTCCCTAGATTTAATGCCCTGTTTTTGTGTTACATTTTTCCTTTTAATTCTCCTGGGATTATTTTTTTTTTATTTGAATTTCTTATTCTGGCTTGATTTTGAAACTAAAACTTATAACAGAATTTTCCTTTGAAAATTAAGAAGTAAGTTTAACCTGACTACCTTTATTTTCTCTAGAGACAGTTGGAGCTACTTGGCAATCTTCAGTAAAGCTCTCAGTTTGTGCCTGAGACTTATTCTTAAATTGTGTTAGCAGGGCATGATTATGAAATACATCTGCTCTGAGGTTTGCTATTTCCTCCTTCAAAGCTCACATATTCTCCAATATTATTACATTAGCATAATATGGATTTTTTATCATTTCCAAAATGTGCTTAGACAAAGAAGAGTATAATACAAAATCTCCTTCATTTGTGAAATGCTCCTTATCATATTACACTGAATTCTGAAGTGAAATTAGGCTTGATCTTGCTGGTACTAGCTCTAGAGTTAGAGACAGATTGTTTCTGTCCCAAGGTCCAGATTCTCTTACATTAAGCAAGTTAGCTGTCATCAATTTCTTAAGTCCCTCAATAGTGTTACTAAAATCTCATATTACTTAAGTGAAATTATCTGGATATGAAGATAATTTTAAAGTAGCTAATTTCCCCTTCACCCTAGATCCTAAGGTTGGGGAAAAAATCTACCAGTCTCATAGAAAGGTAAGACCATGAATCAACGGGCGAACATTCTTGAGGAGAAAAAGGAATTAAGTTTGAGTCTGAATTTTCTACCGGTATTGAAGCTGTATAATCAAGGGGCTCCTGAGAGTCCTAAGTCAGAAGGTAATATAGGGATTCCTTCCACTGGAGGGGAGATAAGGAGGTTCATTTGGGACCTAATTTTCCCCAGATTTTTAGATACATTAAATGACACCTGTGAATTAACAATTAGAGATGTTGCAAAATTTTATTTTGCCAGCAAAATTGACGCAAAATTGGCAATTTCACACCACAAAATATTTTGTGAATTGCGACAAAATTGCAAAATTTTGCCCGCATATGCCCCATCATTTACATTTTATTTTCTCCCTCCCTGGTGCCTAGTGGTCCCCCCAACTGATCACCAGCTGAATTCAAGAACCCTCTCCCCAGTCACAACAAGTTATCCCAAGGTCCCCATTCCCCAATCTTTAAAAAAAATTCCCTTCCCAACCCTGGTGTCTAGTGGTCCCCCCGGCCAGTCACCAGCTGAATTCAAGATTTCTTCCAGTTAATCTGGGCCCCCAACCCCAATATTTGAAAAGCGATCCCCTCCTATCCTGGTGTGTAGTGGACCCCTCGGCTGACCACCAGCCAAATTAAAGTAAAGAACCCTCCACCCCCACAGTCAATCCCAGTTTTCCCAACCATGACCCAAAGCCCAATCTTCAAAATAAAAAGCAATCCCTAGCCTGTCCTGGTGTCTAATAGACCCCACCCCCCCCCTGTTTTAAGTCAGAACCCAACCCACTCCCCATTACCCCAATTGGGTCACCAGCACAGACCTCCACTCACCTCCATGGCCAGCAGCCTGTTTGAGCACTCAGTGAATGAGTGTACGCTTGTAGAAGCACATGCTCATTCACTGAGCACTCAGATGGGCTGCTAGCCAAGGAGGTGAGAGGAGGACTGTGGCCTGATTGGGATACTAGGGGAGTGGAGGGCTCTGACTTAAGACAGGGTGGGAGGGTGGGGTCCACTAGACACCAAGGACGGTGGGGATTGCTTTTTTATTCTGAGGATTGAGGCCAGGGTCATAACTGGGAGAGGGAAAATAACTGGGATTCACGGGGTGGGAGGGTTCTTTACTTTAATTCAGCTGGTGATCATCTGTTAGGGAGCTCACTAGACACCAGGGACAGGGGAGGGATTGCTGCTTTTCAAGGATTTGGGGTCAGGGCCGGGGATGCTCGGGTGACTGGGGGTTCTTAATTCAGCCAGCGATTTGGGGTACCAATAGACACCAGGGATTAGGTATGGGATAGTTTTTTTTTTTAAAAGATTGGTGTTGGTGGTAAACTGAGAATAACGAGGGTGGCAAAATTTCACCTCTAGTAGCAAATTCATCAGTTCAAGGCAAAATTTTGCCTCACTAATCGGCGTAATTTCTAATTTCACAAAAATATTTTATGAATGCAATAAATTCACAAAATATTTTGTTAGGTGAAATTTTCCAATTTCACATAACACTATTAACAATAGGAGTTGAGACGGCAGTAGGAGTAGGAGTCAGACCCCACAGGAAATCAATTATGGGTTGGGTTGAATCTTCCTTAACCAGTCTCTTATCAGTACTTAAAGATTTAAACCTTCTTAGCTTTTTACCCCTTTGAGGAGACCTAATTATCAAAGGTGGAGAACTGTTTTTTCCACTTCTAGTGCTGACCATTGTAATCTCTAAAAGCGTTAGCCCAAAAAATGAAACCTATAGATATTGTCTAAGGTACTGGTTTGAGTGTCCTTGAATAATTAATTAACCTAAACAAGGGAGGTCAGGTGTATAACAATATACCAAACTTCTTTCTTTTAAAATCCTGTAGTCACTCTGTTAGTTATAACCAAATGAGCGGCACAAAAAGAGGACACTTAAGGCCACTCTACAAGTACACTAAAAAAGGAAAACAGTAACAGTAACGCATTGTAATGTATGCTGGCGTGCCCTGGTTGATACAAATTCTGACATTTGGTAGTATTAAAAACCTTCAAAATTGCAGCTTCTGGAGCAGTCATTATTCTGGTCGGTTACATCCAGAGGTGTAGAGGTTCTTATCAGTGCTCTGTTTATAAATTGCAGCATTTCCAGTACCAATAAAACAAGTGCTGCTTAGATGAAGAGAACTGCTTGCTTAGTTTTCAAAATGTTCACCACAAGACCAGCTTAGTCAGTTTACTTCAGCTCTGTTCTCCGCAAACAATCACCATTCTACATACAGTAGCACACCTTAATGTTCATTTTAGAATCAGAACCAGTGGCCGAAACTTGCAGATCAGTTTGATCTCATTCCAAAAGTGGCAACAGTCAAGTAAAAAGCCAGACAGGAATAAGATGCTGCTCTTGCTGCTGCTTATACCACAGAGGACCGGCTGAAGTGAAAATAATTCACCTCCATCAAAGCAAATTCCTACCAACCTAATAAAATCCCACTCTGATCCTGGTCCTCCAACTTCTTCAGCAGTCTTCTGTGTCATATGCAATCAAAGGCCTTGCTGATGTTAAAATAGAGAAAATCCTACCACCTGTTCTCTGTCAGTCCCCTTGGTGACCCAATGCTATGACTTCTATGGCACAAACCCATGCTGCGTATTGCCCTGTAGGCCATTGCAATCTATGTAGGCCACCAAGTTTCCCTTGACCATGTTATCCATGAGTTTACCTACCATGGATGTAAGGCTGACAGGCTTGTAGTTGCCTGGACCCTCCCTTTCCCCACACCCTTATGGAGTGGCACTATATTAGTGGATCTCCAACCTGTTGGCACCATTTCAGACTTCTGTGATTCAGTAAATAGATGGGTTCAGGGTACTGTAATGTCACGTCTGTAGCCAGTTCCTTAAGTACCCATGGGTGCAGCCCATCCAGGTTTGGTGTCTTATCTGCCCTGAGAAATCCTAGGCCCATTTTTAGTAGTAGTAAGTTTATTTCTAAGGTGCCTTCTTTGGAGGCTCAGGGAGCCATGCAAAGCATAACAAGAAATGGACTACAACTGGTTCATTCAATAATAAACTACCAACCTTACATATAATAAACGAAACAGCAATATATGTTTCAAAATACAACACCATGAAGTAATAATAAATAACATAAAGTTGGAAGACTAGGTTTGCTGGCAAGGCACCTAGCTTCACCTGAGCTCTTTTCTTCTAGGTGTGCTTGAAAGAACAGAGCAAGGAATGACATTATAAGAGCAAAGAGAAAAATTAAGGATTCTTTTAGCTAGACAGATTTACTGTTTGCTACTATTTTCTTTTGCGCTTACAGGTTTTGTTACTGTTTTTTGCTTACATATTACTGCTTTATTGTTCTCTGATTCAGATTGTTTTTGCAGGGTTTACTTTCTACTACTTTGTTACAGGGTGTGCCTACAGGTTTGTTACTGTTTTGTGCGTACAGATTACAGCTTTATTTTCTCTGATCCAAATTGTTTCTTTGCAGGGTAAATTTTGTGTGGAATTGATCAAGGTTGTGACTGCAGGTTTTTGTTACTGTGTTGTGCCTACAGGTGTTACACTTTACTGCTGTATTTTTTCTCTGATTGAAATTCTCTTTTGTGTATTTTCTGCTAAATTGTTACAGGGGGTGCTTGCTGGTTGATACTGTGTTGTGCTTACAGATTACTGTTTAATCTTTCTCTGTTTCAAGGTTTTTTGCAAGGTATATTTTCTGTTAAATTGTTATGCAGGTTGTACTTACAGGTTGTTACTTTTTGTGCTTACAGATTACTGCTTTATTTTTCTCTGATTCAATGTGTTTTTTTTTTTTGCAAGGTATATCTTCTGTTAAATTCTTCTGCAAGTTTTGCTTACAGGTTTTGTTACTTTTTGTGCTTATAAATTACTGCTTTGTTTTTCAAAAGCAAAGCATTTTTTGCAGGGTATATCTTCCATTAAATTATTACAGGTTGTGCTTACAGGTTTTGTTACTTTTTTGTGCTTACAGGTTTTACAGTTTTAGCTATCGTTAAGCTAAGCTTTCAGGGCCAATTACAGGAGTACATATGCGATACAGACTGAGGGATAGCATCTGCATTTGTTGTTGATTGATTGTTTCTGCTCTTACCTCATTTCTTTTGTTCATGGTTCTTCTGTTTCGGCAGAGGAAGGGACCACTCACCCACTCCCATCCCCAACCACCCCAAGCTACACTCTTTTTATAGAAAAGCACAGTAATGACATTTCCTATAGCAAAGCAGGAAGGGGAGAATCAGAGGGGTATCCACAAAGTGACTTCACTTAAAGGGGCACAATTATACATAAACAAAAAAACCAAACAAAAAAACTATTAAAAAATAATAAATAAAATTAAACTTTTGCTTTCATTTCCTTATAATCACTCGGACCAGGTTACAAACTCAGCAACTCAACTGGAATAGATATTATTAACTGCAGATAGTGAGGGACACTTTTCAAAAGGGCAGTTATACAAGATTTAGGATGCTATCCTACATGCTGGATCATCGGCGCTCTAAGGGCTCAACTCCAGGCAGCATGGGTAGAGTTTGCGCACCTCAAATCACATATTCAAGAGGAAATGTATAACAAGAACCACCCACCCTTTTCCCAATATCCAACTGAAGCACCTTGACTGCAGAGGGTAGTTGGTCCAGGAGGGTGGCAAGTGGTTAGGAAGGGCAAATCATGCGTCCCATCACTCAATGCTCACCAGCTTATCACCTCCACAAACTATATAAAAATTACAAACAGGTATCTGCATCTATCTCTGAAATCAAACCAAGGGGCAGAAGACACTGTAGATCAGGACATTGGAGAACAGGAGCTAGCACTATAAAACTCACCCATAATAGAGACCCAAACAAAACAGGCAAAAAGGAAATCCAAAACACTTCTGATCATTGCAGATGCCATGATTCGAGGAGTTGATATCTACCTCTGGCTGGTGGTAATGGTCAGATGTCTCCTGAGTGCATCAGTGTGGAGAGACACTGACCACATTGCTAAAATCATGCAGGAAGCAGGAGAAAACACTGACATCCTGGTACACATAGGTACTAACAATTTCACCAGCTGGTCAGTTGTGGAGACCAAGGAATACCTGACCAGGCTGGGAGACAAACTGTCATTCGTTTCATCTGGCAGCTCCTTCTCTGAGGTCTGGCTGGTCTGGGAAAGGGGGACAGACAGGCGGAAGGTCAGAGAGGGGAGATAGGGGAGCTAAACATGTTGCTCAAGGGCTGGTGCCAGGAAAAAGGACACAAATTTGTAGGTAACTGGCAACAGTTTTGGGAGTGAATGTTCTTTAAATTTGATGGACTGCATCTGACTAAGGAGGGAGTCAGTGCATTGGGGCAGAAGTTTGATGTCTTTGAAGAATATTTAAACTAGCAAACGGAGAGAGGGGTGCAGCACCCGATACATAGAATGGGAAGAGCACTCCTCCATCCTCAGCTAGTGAACAAACAGGAGTTCAGCATGTTTGTAGTTCATTTGCATCACCAGGTGAGGAAAAAGGTCCAGCTCCCCATATAACATGCAGGGGAAAAGCCTGACCTGGCCCCACAACTAACACACCAAAATCTGGCAAATTGAAAATCATGTACACAAATGCCTGCAGTCTTGGAAACAAGATACCAGACCTGGAGGCAACAATAACAGAGGCTAAACTGGACATAGAAGCCATTAGCGAGACATGGTTCACTAGTAAACACACTTGGGAGACTACAGTACCTGGCTATGTATATTCAGAAGAGACCAAGGTGTAAAAAGGGGGGAAGGGGAGTGGACCTTTATGTCAATGAAAATACCAAAGCTACAGAAATTCAGAACACACATAAGTAGCTAGATGAACTGTGGGTCACCCTGGAAACAGGAAATGGGACAGCCATATGAACTGGGGTGGTCTAGAGGCCTCCAGACCAGGGGAGGACATGACTCATTTCAATTAAAAGATATACAAAACATGACAGCTAAAGGGGACGTTCTGTTAATGGGGGACTTCAACATGTCAGATACGGATTGGTAAATATCAGAGCATCCATCAGCACTAAGCACATAGTGGATTCCCTGCAGGGGGAGGGCCTCAAACAACTGGTACAACAACTCACAAAAGCCAGGGCTATCCTGCATCAAGTACTGCCAAACAGGGAAAGGATCATCGATCTTCATGTAGAAGGTCACCTGGGGGCCACTGACCATCACATGGTATGGTTCAGTTGGGCCACTCAAACTAAATCATTCCATTCCAAAGCAAAAATATGGGACTTCAGAGGAGCTGACTTTGATAAGATGGCCATGAGTTAAACTAGCCCTGGCAAGAAGAAATACAGGTGAGTGGTTACAGGCAAAGTGGGCATGCATTAAGGATGCAGTACATTAAGCAACAACCCATTGTGTTAAGAAGAAAAGAAAGGAAAAAAGAAGGAGAAAACCACTTTGGTTCTCAAAAGCAGTAGCTGAAAAGGTTAGCGCCAAAAGGCTGGCCTTCAGGAAATATAAGGGAACACAGTGGGACAAAGTTTCGGAGGCATACCAAACTTCCCTAAGGGAAGCAGGGAAGGCAGTAAGGCAGGCACAGGCCCAAACTGAGGAAACACTAGCTCGAACAGTAAAAGAAGGGTCAAGACTTTCTATAGAAACATTAGTGAAAGGAGAAAGTCAAGAGGGGTGTAATGCTAAGATCAAAGGGGAAAAGGGAGAATGTGTGGAGGAGGACCAAGGAAAAGCATCTATCCTAAATAGATACTTCTGCTCAGTATTTACTGAGGAGAAGGTAGGGTAGGGCCCACAGTAAAACACCATGGACACTGGGGGGAAGGAGGTTTGCACAAGTCCCTTCACAAAAGAAAGGGTCCTATAAGAGCTCACTAAGCTCAGGATGGGTAAGGCAATGGGACCTGATGGCATACATCCCAGGGTACTAAAGGAGCTAATGGTGGAACTAGCAGAGCCATTAGCAGAACTGTTTAGTGAGTCTCTAAGCACAGGAGAGGCCCCAGAAGACTGGCGAAAGGCTCATGTGATCCTTCTCTACAAGTGTGGCAGCAGGGAGGAGGCAGGGAACTATAGACCAGTCAGGCTTACCTCAGCAGTGGGCAAGATTATGGAGGCACTCCATAAGGAAAGGATAGTGCAACACCTAGAATCCAAGACATCATGGGTTTACAACAGGAAGGTCCTGTCAAATTAATCTCATAGAGTTCTTTGACTGGGTAACCAGAGTAGTGGACCAAGGGGGTGCAGTTGATGTCACCTACCTTGACTTCAGCAAAGCTTTCGATACTGTTCTGCATAGAAGATTGGTTAATAAGCTGGGTAGGCATGGGGTGGGTCAGAAGTTGGTCAGCTGGGTGGCAAACTGTTTGGTGGGCAGAAATTGGAGAGTGGTGGTAAAAAGTATACAGTCAGAAGAGATGCAAGTCACAAGTAGGGTACCTCAGGGATCAGTCCTGGGGCCAGTCCTCTTCAATATCTTCATCAGTGACATTGCAGATGGACTGGAGGATAATGTTTGCCTGTTTGCAGTTGACACCAAGATCTGCAACAGAGTAGATGATCCAGATGGGGTGGGCAGAATGAGAAGAGATCTGGAAAAACTGGAAAAATGGCCTGAAGAGTGACAACTGGGATAATGCAAAGAAGTGCAAGATCATGCACATAGGGAAGACAAACCCTGAAGCTACCTATAGGTTGGGAAGGGAGTTGCTGGCAGACATAAGGGAAGAAAGAAACTTGGGCATCATCATCACTGATGACCTGAAATCATCGAAGCAGTCCACTAAGGCAGTAAGTATGGCTAGAGGGATGTTGGGGTGTATTAGTAGGTGTATCACAAGTCGTAAGAGGGATATAATAATCTCTCTTTACAAGACACTGGTTAGGCCCCATCTGGAATACTACATGCAGTACTGTAGGCCTCACCTATACAAGGACATTAACTAAATGAAGGCAGTCCAGAGAAGGACAACCAAAATGATGCAGGGTCTGCATCAGAGAACATATGAGGACAGATTAACAGAGCTCAATATGTATACCCTTGAGCAAAGGAGGGAGAGAGAGGTGATATGATCAAAACATTCAAACACCTTAAGGGCATTAACAAGATGAAAGAGTCTAACATGTTTCAATAGAAGAAAAATAGCAGGACAAGAAGACACAACATGAGATTATAGGGAGGCTGATTAAGGGGTAATGTGAGAAAGTTATTTTTCACAGAAAGGTGGTGGATGCATGGAATTGCCTACCTCAGGAAGTGGTGGATATGAATACAGTGCAGGGCTTCAAACAGGCTTGAAATAGGCATAAGGGAGCAATACAGATGAGTACGAATAGATTGGCCATTGACAGAGTAAAGGCCTATGGTACATTCATAAGGTAGAAAAAATGGGCAGACTGGATGGGTCTTGTGGTCCTTATCTGCTGTCAACTTCTATGTTTCTATAAAATAGGAGCAGCATAAATAACCAGATAGTAAAATGGAACATCAGTGATCCCCAAATGCCTGTCTAAAAAAGTATGCTTTCACCCCCCTTTTAAAGGCCTCCACCAAGAAGGCCTCCTTCACTACTCTAGGAAGAGTGATCAAGAGTAAAGGGATGGCAATCTCAAAGGCATGATCATCTGAGGATTTAAGCCACATTATTGGGACTGAGAGGGGAATGGCCTTTGAGGAGTGGAGGGGGTGAGATGGCTAGAGGGAATTCAAAATATTCAACAGGTAGCATGGATCCAACCCATGTATGGCATTTTATGTTAGTAAAACAGCCTTGAAGGTAACATGCTACTTCACAAGCAGCCAGTACAGTTCATGCAGGGTCACATGACTAAAACTTAAGACACTAGTCAGTAACATGGCCACTTCGTTCTGCACCAGTTGCAAGTGTCATAGGGTACATTCACTGACTCTGAGGTGGGGAGCATTATAGTAATCCACCCTGTATATCACAAACACATGCACCATTGTTGACAGATCTTCAGAGGGAATAAGGGACTTAATCCAGCTGATGTTATTAAAATGGTAAAAACCACTCCAGACAACAGTGGACACCTGTGCCTCAAATGTCAATCTTTCATCCAGAATGACTGCCAGATTTTTCACCTTTGTGGAACTCAACAGCCTAGATGACCCAAGTTGAAGCCCTATCACTCCTTCAGCTTCATCCACACCCTCCATGACCTGGCTCAGTCACTAGTACTTCAGTCTTGTTTTGGATAAGTCTCAGTCAACTAGATTCCATTCAGCTCTGAATATTAGCCAAGCACAAATTGAGCACCTCAACAGTGTCAGGTGTACTGAGTGCAAAAGATAAATACAACTGGTATCATCTGCATACTGTAGCAGTGGAAACCAAGATTGTTTTGCTGAATGATCCTTCCCAGGGGCAGCATGAACCCTGAACACAACACAGGTGAGATAACCAATCCTTGGGGCATGCCACAGAAAAGGGGCATTGGGGGAAGGAAATGTTCCCATCACCACTCCCTGCATTTCATCCCTGAGGTTGGACTCAGATCAGAAGATGACAGTGCTGCTGAGTCTTCCATACTCATCAGATGATCCAACAACTCATCGTCCACAGTGTCAAAGGCTGAAGAGAGATCAAACAGAATGAGAAATGACCAGTCACTCCTATCTCTGGCCTTGAGGAGGTCACTGTGCACTCTGACCAATGCAGTCTCAGTGTTATGCCTGAATCTGAAACCAGATTGGTGGGCTCATAGATGTCATCAGCTGCAAGGTGTGCCTCAAGCTGCAGTGCCACATCCTTCACTGTAAATTGCCTAGGAAACGAAGGTTAGAGGCAGGATAATAATTTACTAGAATATTCATGTCCAAGGAGGGTTTCTTCAGGAAGGCTGAACCAGTGCATTTTCAATGCCACAAGGAAGAATCCTTCAGATAAAGAACAAAAAACTATTCCCATGAACACCAATCCCAGTAACCCCACACAACTCACTACTTGTTGCATGGGGCATGGGTCAACTTCACAAAATGTGGGCCACAGCTCCAAGATGACCTCACAGACATCTTCCAACGTCATTATCTGAAATGATCCCAATGACACCTGAGTGCCTCTAAGACACACAGGCTTGACCACGCCTAGTTATGACAGCTCACTTAGTGAGATCTTCATCCTACTAGAGGACACTCTGTCTGAGAAGTATTGAGCAGACTATTCACACTTAATGATTAACTGGCTCTTACCAGCTGCAGGCAGGTTGGATTTAATTACAAGTCCACAGTATCGAAGAGCTGAGCTGGTTGATTCCTACCAGCCACAATCTCCCTGGTTAGGGATACCACCTTCCTATGGGACATTGTTCTTTTATATTGATTATAATGACTCTTCAAAATCAGTTTTTCCAGCTAGGCCCTGGACCTCCTTCAACATTGCTCTAACCTCCAAACCATTGTCTTCAGCTCCTTTAGCACCCCATCAAACAATGTGTATCTTAAGCATGAAAATTGGGATTGTACACAAGAGGGCATTACTGAGCTGAAGGCCCCAGTGACAACCCTGTTATTGGCAACATCCCATTCTCTGATCCCATCTCACAAGCTGCCAACATCTCCAAGATATTCATTACTGCCTGCAATCCTTCTGGCCTAATCCCTCTTAAAGGGCAGTAATGAATCATTTCCACAGAGGGTGGACTAAAAGGGGGCCCCAAAAGAAGAACTTCACTGTGCCATGATCCAACCAACTGACGGGATCAATCATGAGGTTTTTAATCTCAAACCCATGGAGAAAGCCAAGCCCAAGATGTGTCCATATTAGTGAGTCACATAAGAAGTCACTTGTGTGAGGCTCAGTGATCTGCTGGAGGAAATTCCATCCAAAATGTGAAACTTCATCATCGACCCAGGTACTGTAATTGCCCACAACAACTCCAAAACCCTGTTGGCAATGAAGACTGTGATTTCCCACAGGAAACTCCCCTCAGGCTCCAGAGGCTGGTACACCAGGAGTATCCTGCAACCAACACCTGGACCCTCACACACAGACACACATTCAAATGATGAGGTGATTGGATCTAAAAAAGATGATCAATAGCTGTCTCCCATGACACCTGGAAATAAAACAGATCAAACCACCCACAATACCGACAGTATTCTTGCATTCGTACACCATACACTCAGCTTAAATTCTACACAAACACATCAATACTCACACAGCACTTTTAAAATAAACAATATCTAACGATTTGTCACACACACAGCCATACCTTGACCAAACCAGACATAAACCTAGAGCCACATCAAAATAAAATTATAACTAACAGTGGTGTCAAAGTCCAAAAATAAAACTGAAGGCAAAAACAAAGTGCCAAAAGTGCTGTTGTTGAAGGGGAATGCCCCAGAATCAATTCAGTGTTCTGCTCCCACTAGAACTGAGCCCAAACAGTCAGAGATGAAGTAGTTAAGGTAGTCTCTCACTACTGCCTCAGACACAGCTAGTGCCAAAATGGAACAGTAGCACAAAGTCTGAGCCAGCAGGATCTCTTACCACCAGCTGGCAAACCCAATTTGATCTACGTCCTCAAAATCAGACAGTTTTCTCCACAGTAGGCTTTACTTGATGGGGTTAAGTTATCCATTCCAAAGATAATGGCAAATGGCTGATCCAAGAAAAGCAAACCGACCCTGGTCTGCGCAATGACACAGTGACCTGCTGCCCCAGCAAATTTGCACAATGTCCGAGAAGATCTGTACTCTGCCAATTTCCAGAATCCCCGGTGTTGCAGCCTGGGTACCATTCTCTGGCAGGGGACCATTGTCCTCCACTGTAAACAGCACGAAGAAGTAATTGTTTAGTACATTTGCATTCTACTTGTTATCATCCACTACCCTACCTCCCCCCACAAGCTAGCGTAACCATCTTTGGAATTCTCTACCCCGTCCGCTCCGAGAGAGTACAACAGTGGATATTTTTAAAAGGGCTTTAAAGTCCTTTTTATGGAATAAGGCCTTTTCACCCATATTGTAATTGGTTTTATTTGTTCAAATTGCTGTTCTGTTTTATTGTATTTGCTGCCTGGTTTTATGAACTGTACAGCGCCTTGAAAATTTGAAAGGCGCTAAATTAAATACATTTTATTATTATTATTATTATTATCTCCCTCTTGTATTTCTTTGCTCCCTTTATGTATCTAGAAAAATATTTTTCCCCACCTTTCACTCCCTCAGCAATCTGCAGCTCCATGTCTGCCATTGCTCTCCTAGTCTCCTTCCTTGCCTCTTGGAGTTCAGTCCGATAATCTCGACAGGCTTCCACCCCCTTGTTCCTCATTTACTCAGTGAAGGCCCTTCGTTTTGTCATCACAGCCTCACTCACCCCCTTGAGAATCAGACTGGTCTTTTTTTCTGGTTTACATAGGTGTCCTTCCTTGCACAAGATTTTCTCTTCACCAGAAGTGCCCCTTAATCCTACCTGACTGTTCTTCCACCCCTTCGATCTTGTCTATATCTGTCAATCTTGCCTGCTGCAGTTCCCACATTTTCACAAAATCTGCACATTTGAGGTCCAGAACCATTGTCTTCAAGGGGAACCTATTGTGAAAAACTGCCAGTTTGAACTGCACAGTGTTGGGACCACTTGACACCAATGGTTCTGACAGTCATCCTCCCCATCATCTCTGAATTAGTGAGTACCAAGGTGAGTATAGCATCCTGCCATGTGGGATCCTTGACCAGCTACAGCAGTAAACAATCCTTAAGTGTATCTAGCAGGGCTTGGCTGCTGGTGTTCTTCGCCGCTGGGATATACAAGTCTATATCCAGGAGTTTCAGGCCATTACTAAGACCAGATCCCCTTTTACAGCTCCCCTTCTAAATCTTGCCTAGTTCCCACCTCTTCACAATATCTGAGCATTTGAGGCCCAGAACCACTTTCTTCAAGGGGGGCCTATTGTTAACCACTGACAGTTTGAACTGCACTGTTTTGGACCACTTGACCCCAGACTGTGGTTCTGACAGTCAGCACCCCCCTCACCACCATCTCCAAATTAGTGTGTAGTAAATTGAGTATAGCATTGTGCCATGTAGGATTCTTGACCAGCCGCAATATAAACAATCCTTAAATGTATCTAGCAGTGCCTGACTCCTGGTGCCCTTTGCTTCCAAGATATCCTAGTCTATATCCAGGAGGTTTGGGACCTTACTAACACCAGATCCCCTTTTATAGCTCCCCTTCTGATATTTCCCCCAAATCTCTGTCATCCTTCACTTTCCGTCCTGCTAATCTGTAGACCACTCCTAATCTAGCCCTCTTACCAACAGCTGTTGTCATCTGCACCCAGATTGATTCATCTTACCCTTCTCCCTCTTTTTTTATAGTCCCATCCTACATTGCCTCAATACCTTCCCTAATGTTTAGGGCTACCGTTCTCCTTTATTGTTGTTCCTGTCACTCCTAAGTAAGGCATATCCCAGAACTGCTAGATCCCAGTTATTTTTACCACTGTCCCAAGTTTCCATGATGGCCATTAAGTATAACCTAGGCTCTGCCACCAGCCTTTGCAGTTCGCAGATCTTGTTGTTTAAACTTCTTGCATTTAGGTAAACTAACCTCCAAGCACCAATCGTATTCCTTCCCCTTTTACCTGGTTCCCTACTCATGTTGTTCTCTCCCTCCTTCCCGTCAGTTACCCCCTCTGATAAGCATACATATGCTACCCAGTTCCTCTCTCACTACCTTCACTTGTCCCACCAACACCCACCCCCACAACTGCTGATGTCCTCTGACCCTATTCCTATTTCTGGGAAAACCTCAGCTGACTTCAGCCTGCATGTACCACTTGCAAGTGGGTTTCCAGCATCTGTTACCCCTTTTGGTTTACAGTCCTGTCCACATAGACATGTAATTTCTGTACCAGTGCACTAGTCATCTCCCACATTAGGTAAAGGGCATCCCCAATAAAAAGCCTTCAGTTCCAGAATCCTCCCTAGTCCCCATAAATACATATCCCTCTTCCCTACACTGTTCCATCAACCAGGCATTTATGCACTCGGCTTCCTCCTGCCTCACCCTACCACCTTCCCTATCCCATTCAGGCAGCACCTCCTAAAAGACCATCATGGCTGTCTTCCCCCTTACTTTCTTACCTAGCCTTTAGAACTTGTACTTAATAAGCTCTAAGCCATGATTGCCAAGTTGTTTGTACCCAAGCACACTAGGACATATGGAACCTCCCTCATATTGTCTAGCTTCCTCTCCATCCTGGCCTCATCTCTTCAGGCCAATGTGCCTGGAAAGCCTCTGACCTTCCTCCTTGTATAACCATTCCTGCACATCACACTCTCCACTGCACTTACTATTGAATCCCTGACTATGAGGACCCAGCTCAACCCTTCCCTTATTCCCCTAACCCTGCTTAGTGCTGCTCTAATAGCCTGATCCTTGATTGGAGTCCCACTCCCTGGTTTGAACTTTGCAGTGATTGGCTCTAAGTCTCCTCCGACTGAGTCAGATAACTGCCTCATTCAGTTGTGGAAACAAATTTGTGGTCACTTCTGTAGTGCCCTGCATGCCACCCACAATCCACTTCCTACCTCTGTCCTTCCCTTCCTCCCTTTTTCCACCACCCCCTATCCATCTGGGCCTGTGGGCCCTTGTGTGACATGGAAGAGGGTAGTGGTTCAGGAATCCAGCTCAGTTGTCTACACAAAACAAGTATTTCACCTCATACTGCCCACAACTGTGCTGACAAAATAGGCAAGAAAATCCCTCAGTCTTCATTGGCTAAAACCAGTCTGCTGACCATACATTAATGCAGCACAATGCACGGTCATTCTGGTATTTAGCTTATTCACATATTAATATACTGCTACAGAATTTTAAACAAGTTTGGCAGCCATGTTTTTACCCTCACTAAAATACTCTTACACAGCAAAACACCATGTTGCAGATTTTCCACACAGAACCACTACCACCACATTTTAGCAGAAGTACATATAAAGAGTACTGATTAGCTCAATTTTAAATGAGTAGTCTACCTGCAGTCTTCAGACTAGATTCTCAAAACACGGCACAAGCTATGCCAATGGTGGGTTACTAGTGGGGTACCGCAGGGTTCAGTACTGGGTCCAGTCCTTTTTAATGTCTTTATAAGTGACATTTTAGAGGGACTGGAAGGAAAAGTATGCCTCTTTGCAGATGACACAAAGATCTGCAACAGGGTTGATACACAAGGAGGTGAGGAAAGGATGAGAAGGGACTTGGCAAGGTTGGAGGAATGGTCAGAAGTATGGCAGCGTGGATTCAATGCAAAGAAGTGCAAAATAATGCACCTGGGAAACAAAAACCCAGGGGAAGATTACACAATGGAGAGGGAGGTAGTAACAACAACAAAAATGGAGAAGGACCTGGGGGTAATCATATCAGATGACCTTAAGGTTAACAAGCAATGTAAGAAGGCAGTAGGGAGGGCTGGGGGGATACTGGGATATATAGGGAGTGGCATCACTAGCAGAAAACAGGAAGTTGTCATCCCTCTGTACAGACAGTTGGTTTGACCCCATCTGGAGTACTGGGTCCATCTCCGCAAGGACATAGACAAGATAGAGGCAGTCCAGAGGAGGGCAACTAAAATGGTGCAGGGTCTGCAAGAGAAGCCATACGAGGAGAGACTAAAGGAGCTTAATATGTATACCCTTGAGGAAAGGAGGGAGAGGGGGGACATGATAGAAACTTTTAAGTACCTCAGTGCAATCAACAAAGTCCAAGAGGGTAGCATCTTTCAGAAAAAGAGATGTGCAAGAACAAGGGGACACAATTTGAAAATAGAGGGGGGTGGTGGTTTAGGGGCAATGTGAGGAAGTATTTTTTCACAGAGAGGGTGGTGGACACATGGAACAGCCTTTCTGAGGAGGTTGTGGGGTCTAAAACCGTGGAAGCATTCAAGAATGCATGGGACAGACATAAGGCAATTTTTGTGTGGGGTAGGAAGAAATAGGCTGTTGGTTAACTAGGATTTGCAGCTTATCCTGTAGGTAGAGAAATAGGCAGACTAGGTGGGCTAAGCGGTCCTTATGTGCCTTCAAAGTCTATGTTTCTATGTTTCACCAGGGACCCTGCACCTGATTCTGTATCGGTAGAGTCCCATCAGCAAAGTCCCGCAGCTTGGTGCAACTGTGGCTCTGTGGCAAACAGACGGTGCAGCTGGATAGTTGTCACAAGTTGCAGCATGTCTGTGAGGGACTCTAGGATGTCCCTGATGGCTAGCGTCCCTCACAGCCCTGATACCCTTTTATTAAAAGTAAACACATCCTTGGTGATCTAGTGGTGCTTCCCCAGGCCTGATCCCCCTCTATAAAATAAAAAATGTCCCTGGTGGTCTAGCGGATCCCCTCTCTGATCTGTCTGTATTAAAAAATATATCACTTTCCCTAGTTGTCTAGTGGACCACCCTCCCTATCATCGATCTTCCTGTATTAATATAAAGTAATAGACACGTTCTCTGGTGGTCTAGTGGTCCCCCTCTCTATTTCCTATCTGCCCATATTATATAATAATCATTTTCTCTAGTGGTCTAGTGGACCCCCCAACCCTGGCAGGCAGTGCTGCACCACCCCACACCCCCGTCCCATCCCCAAACCAGCGACAAGCACTGCCCTCCACTGTCTACAATGGCTGGCCACTGACAGAGCTGTCAATGATCATGTACTGTACTGTATACAGTGCATGCTCAATGATTGACAACTGACAGTCAGTTAATGGTCGCTGACTTGGGGATGGGACGGGGGGTGGGGCACTGTCTGCCAGGTGGGGGCAGGGGTTCACCCGACCACCAGGGAAAGTGATTATTATATTAACATGGGCAGATCGGGGATAGGGAGGGTGGCAGCTAGACTACCAGGGAAAGTGGTATATATTTTAATATGGCAGATCAGGGCAGGGAGGGTCTTCTAGACCACTAGGGAAAGAATTTTACCCTCTTTGGATATCACATAGGAGTTGAGCAGGAAGGTGTGCTTGTTTGCAGATGACACAAAACTCTGCAACAGGGTGGACACTGCACAGGGGGTAGAGCAAATGAATGTGACCTACTCAGGCTGGAACATTGGTCCAACTTGTGGCAGTTAAAATTCAATGCGAAAAAGTGCAAAGTTATGCATCTGGGCAGAAGCAACCCAGAGACAGACTACTACCTGGGAGAGGAGAAACTAGCAACCACCCATCAGGAGAGGAATCTAGGGGTTATCATATCAGACAATTTGAAGGTAGACAGACAATGCAAAAAGGCAGCAACGAAGGCCAGCAGGATGCTGGAATGCATAGGAAGGGACATCACAAGTAGAAGAAAGGAGGTGATCCTGCCGCTGTACAGGTCCCAGGTGAGACCCCACCTTGAATATTGTGTCCAGTTCTGGAGACACTATCTCAGGAAGGACATAGATAGATTGGAGACGGTACAGAGGAGGGCAACAAAAATGATACACAGTTTCCATAAGTTGCCATATGAAAGCAGGTTACAGGAACTCAGCATGTACTCCCTGGAACAATGCAGGGATAGAGGGGAAATGATTGAGACATTCAACTTTCTGATGGGTTTAAACAGAGTCTCCACCCAGGAGCTCTTCATGGTCAATAGCACCAGTAGGACAAGAGGACATGAGATGAAACTGAGGGGAGGAAGCTTCAGGGGCAACATGCAAAGGTTTTTCTTCATGGAGAGGGTAATTGACCCATGGAATGGTCTACCGGCTGAAGTCATTGACTCCAAAACAGTAGGGGAATTCAAAGCAGCTTGGGACAGACACAAGGGGATTGTCTCACAGAAATCCTAAAGAGGGGGATAGGGCTCAGGGCAGACTAGATGGATCTTTGGTCCCCATCTGCCATCGGTTTCTATGTTTCTATGTTTAGAGTATCCTAAATTAGAGGATATGGCAGCTTGCGTCTGCTGCATGGCCTCTAGTGCCATGCTGCAACCCATTTTGTGTCACAAGGATGGTGCAAGCCCCCTTTGATGATGCAGGCTGCATTTGAGAATCACTTCCTGTGCATCTTTTAGCGCAAGGGGCACTTTGCACCATTCCTTGGGGTGCAAGCCCCTTGTGCTATTCTGTGAGCTTTGAGAAACGAGCCCTTTATTTTTAGGCCATAGTGCTGGCTGTGATCGATTGATTCACAGTTATTGATCATGCTGGAACTCTGGATGCCCCCCATCTCCTGTAGTTCTGGAAAAGCAAACATTAAAATTCCACATAAAGAAAGTTTATAAAGTTACTGTAGGGTTTTTTTTCACAGTTTTCAATCATGTAAGCTAAACCACTCATACTCACACCTTCTCTTCTTCGGGAGCCGTTAGTCCACAGATGATACTGTGTAAGCTGAACCACACACTCACACCTATCCATGCCCTGTAGCCATTACAATACACTTTTCAAAGTTAAACTGCAATAAAAAGAAGAAAGAAAAATGCCTGCAGCTCGCAATGTGATCCGCGCTGCACACTTTCAGACCGCATTGTCTCTATGTATACACTGTCTCTCTCACTCTCTCTGTCTCTCTCTCTTTCTCTCTCTCACTGAACAAAATCAATATGGCCGTCTCTTGCACAAACATTGTGATTGTCTTCTTCTTGCTTACTGGCTACTGCAATGTTATTAACTAAAATAAAATATGAATTATGGACATTTCCAATTAATTTTTGCATACATTTAATTTTACCAAAAACACAATGTAAGTGGCCCCTTGACTCACCTGGGCTTTTCTGAGGCCCTCAGAACCCTGCTGGACACACCTCTGAGGGGGCCAGTCTGGGTTCACTGATAAACTGGAAAAGAAATGGCATGGTGCCGCCACCTGGAGCAGTGATATGGGATACCTGTGGACAAACTACAGGTTACCATCTACCAGCAAAATACAGCAGCTGCCTCCACAAGCCCTCCCCCAGGCATCAACAGCAAAAACAATCCCCCTGTACACCAAACAACAATGACAGAATGTAACGTCAACAATAACAGTATTTATTGGAGGAAGGGGGGAAGGGAGAGAAACAACACACAACAACATAGTAACAGTAAATATTGATTGTGTTCCACTTTCTCCCACACCTCCCACTTGTGGGTGCAGTCTTTTACCCTGCTGACCAGTAAAGTTCATGGTGGTGGTTACCTCAATGGGATGATTCCAAAGGCTGGTATGTGGAGTTGTAAAGAGTCTTTAACTGGGAACAGCCTTTTGTTGGGACCCAATAACTTTAAACAGTAGAACAATTTTACTTCAGGCCTGGGCTTAGCTGGTTTGCCAAAGTCCCATCCAGGACCTAACCCTTGGTCTCCTAACTGGCTAGCTAGCTACATAATGTTTCTCCAAAGCTGCAGCTCATGGGTACGTACAGTTCAGCAGTTAAAAGGCGGTTCATCAGATGGGGTCCACAGTACTGTGCTGGTATCTACGTTGGAGGTGTACTTCAGCAGCAGGAAGCAGGCACAACAAAGTTGCAGAAGGGCTGAAGAATTGAAGATTGCTGGTCTACACCTGCCTGGCCTTTGAAGTCTTCATATCTGAGGCCTTTGTGGACGGTGTTCACCAGGCAGGCCTCTTGTCTTCTCCCTCTCCCATCCTCTTCTCTGATGGGTCTAAGAACAGGGCAGGCTTGGTGCCCTAGACTTCTCTGTGCAGATCACAACTGCTGTACAGGTGCACATTTAGCTGGGTACCTGGCTCAGTCTCTAGCTCAGCACTCACAACACTCTGACTAGAAGCAAAATGGCAATCTCTAGGCTCTAACTCCTCTGAGGGGGGACACAAGGTACTAAGTCTCCTTACTGTTAGATGCAAACTCATTCTTCACTACTACAAAGGTTTTGCTCTCTGAGTGCAGCACTTCTTATTTCACAGCTGTACTCACAATTTTTGTGGCCGAGCTGCAGACTCTCAAGTCTCTTTCTCTCTGCTGCCAAACTGTCGAAGTCCTTGTTACCTGCAGAAAACTCCAACATTTATCTCTCTGTCTCTGCTGTAAACTTTTAAAGTCTCTTCCTCCAGCTGCAAACTGGATCTATAGGTGCTCTGCCTTTTCCTTTCTGCTGGGGCCAAACAGGCCAAAGGGTGATGGGTGCACGCCTTGTGCAGGGTAACCCACCGCAGTCTATCCTACACAGTCTCTCTTGACTCCCAGCATGAACCTCCTTTTGGTGGGCAAAACAGTCCCTTATATCACTTTTATAGTCCCCCACTCTGATTGGCTGCAACATTCCCAGGGTTTCTGGTGCCCTTTGAATCTTTTACTCAGCAGCCTCCTTTCTGCTAAAGTCCTATGTGGACTGCCATGTTTGTTTATATTTTGCCCAGCCTAACTCAGCCCCACAATATTTAAGTAAAAGCCCTTTCAGGATCTGATATTTATTTGTCCTTGCCCGTTTGCCCTGAAGGGGCCAGGAAACACTTTATTTACTTAGTTGGAGCCCCCTGATGCCCATCGGGGCTCCCAATTCATTTTCCTCCATTCATGCCCTTTGTCTGGTGCTTTTAATATTGGAGCTATGGCTCCTTTAAATATTTCTCCCTGCTGGCTGCACATGCATGGATGGTGCAGAGCGGCCATAGTTTTTATTTACACTCTGCTCTGTCCCTTCCTCACTGCTCCCGGAACTGAGTAAGCACTCCCCAGAGCACATAGAAGTGTAGAATCATATTTTGGACATCAGCCACTTCTAAACATGGGGAAGAGGACCCACAACTGTGGCGGCCACAGCCGCAGGACCAGGAATGATGCATGGGCCCAGATCCAGCCAGGGCCACTCACTAAGTCCTCTGGTCCCAATTTAATAGTCCAGGGGACCAGAGGCAGGATTGGGATCCCAGTGGGGCCGTAGCACTATTCAGGTAAGCCCCCAGACACTCCGGGGGGGGGGTTACACCCTTCCTGAGTCATGAATTGTCTTCCTAACAATTGCATGTGTTCCATCCAGTGCATTTCTGAAAGTAAACAGAAAGAGGCAACAGCATCAGAGCTAACAGTTTTATCTGAACAATTGCAATCTGGCTATCCTAGCTTTAATTTTCAAATTCTCATAATAAATAAACAGATTAACAATATTCCCATTAACACTGCTAAATAGACACTTGGTTCCTGTCTAAATCACATTCCCACATTACCTTCAGGGTTACTGAACACAATATGGGAACGTGAGTGGGGAGTGATATAAATGCTACAGTGCACCACATACAGAAGCAGGTCAGTGGGGATGTCAGGTGAGTCATAACTAAGTTTTAAGAGGGGTTTGATTTGCAATTTGGACCCCCTCAAAGAGACTTCTTCACTTTCAGTGGCAACTGAGAATGTACATTCTTCCTCCCTGGGAGGTGAGCAAGGATCTGCATCAGGAGTCGGTTCAAGTACCATATTTGTTTCTTGTTCAGTTGGTTCATGTACCTACTTTATTTCTTGTTCAATGTGTACCGTGTCTGTTGCATCCATGTCTGTCTCTTGTGCAGTCTCTACCAGATCCACTACATGTTCTGACTCAGATGAAGGTTCAAAAAGCTTTGCTTTGTGGTTTAGTGGTGAGGTTGAAATGCTTGGCATCCACCACTCATCAGATTTTTTTTAACAGTCGGGGAATGTCTACTGTAGATTAATACTGCACAAGGTTATCTTCCTCATTGAAAGAGTCTAGGTCATTGAGGGCTGGCTCTGATGTAGGCCTTTTGTAAAGCCCAGTTAGACCAGTATTCAGGTCCGATGCAGGTCTTATGGAAGGTCCGGGGAAATCAGTATCCAGTTGAGGGTCGGGCCAAGTAGTCTAGTTAGACTGGCTGCGAGAACCCCTGGTTTTCATTCATTGAGGTTGTGCCTGGCCTGGTTCTAGCTCAGGAACATCTAATTGTACAATGGGAAGCAAATGGTTGCAACACAACGTTTTACTTCTCTGAGGCTCCCCTTCTGGGCAAACTCTGTACTCTTGCAAGTCCACAAGTTTTTCAGTGGCCACATAAGGGAGCTTGCCCCACCGATCTGCAGTTTTATGCTTTCAAGGCAACCCCAGATTCCAGACCAAAACTTTATCTCCAGGGAATAACTTGTGAGCTCTGACATACTTGTCATAATGGATCTTGATGGTTAAGTTTCTTTTGACGGGCAATTCAGTGGCCAACCAGAATGCATCATCCAACTGTTGTTTCAGTCTTTGGACACACTTGGTGTAAGACTCTTAATTGTTTCCATTGGATGACACTCCAAATGCAAGGTCTACTGAGAATGTGACCTCTCTTCAAAAAATCAACAGATAGGAGGATTGCCATGTATCATCATTTCGAGTGCAATTATAGGCACGAACCAGCATACTCACTTGTTGACTCCAATTTGCTTTTTATGAGGGTCCAATGTGCCCAACATATCTAATTGCATTCTATTGAATCCTTCGGGGTGGGGTCACTTTGGTGATGATAGGGAGTGGTCTGAGACTTCCTGATTCCCCACAGTGACAATAACTCCTTAATCAGATGACTTTCGAAATCCAGGCCCAGATCAGAATGGATTCTCTTAGGAAGTCCGTAGTGAACAAAGCACCTTTCAACTAGAATCTTAGCTACAGTGGTGGCTTGTTGGTTTTTGGCTGAAAAAGTTTGGGCATATTGGGAATAGTGGTCGGTCACTACCAGGATAATAGTTAGATTCTTTCTGATCTGGTTATAAACTCAAAAAGTCTATACACACTAAGTCAGTTGGGGCACTGGTTTTGATTTTCACCAAAGAAGCAGCTCAAGAAGGCATTGTTTTCCACTGGATACATCTCATACACTATTTGCAATAGTTCTCCATCTCTGTACTTATTCTAGGGCAGTAGAACCTCCTGCTGACCAGGTCCAGCATTCTGCCTACTTCACATGTCCTGTCTCTTCATGCAAAGCTTTAAGGACCATTTTTCTGAACTTTACTGGTAGTAATAACTGTTTCAGAGTTGAACCATCATTGCTCTGGGGTTCTCTGCAACTTGCATTATTACGCCCTTTCAATTTACTCTATTCTTTTTTAGTAACAGCGAGGTGTCAGGATGGTTTACTTTTACAAGTTCTGGGCTGCTTCCTCATTGGAGAGTGGTGGCAATGTCTCTGATTGCAGGGTCTTCCTTCTGCTCTTTCTGCCAGTCTTGCAGGCGCATCTGTGGCAATGAGGATTTGTTGAACAATACAATATTACAATAGGCTATGGGTATGCAGGCTGAGGGATGGTCAAGCTATCTACCAGGTGAGCTGCAGAATTAGAGTCTAGTGCTTCTTCTGGATCATATCTTTTACACAAGCTCTGACAGCAGCTTCTGGAATCCGAACCCATTCTTGCCCTGCCACCTCTGGGTGGGGTTTTCTGGACAGCATGTCTGCATCAACATCGCTCTTCCCAAGATGATACCCTACACTGTAGCCATACATCAAAAGGGCTGACAACCAGCGATGATCAGCAGTCTCCAACTTTGATTTTGTCTGTACATATATGAGGGTTTTTTTATCAGTGCAGACAGTAGTGTGGGCCCCATACAATAATTCATGGACCTGATCAGCAATAGCCCATTTAAGTGCTAAAAACTCCAGCCTGTGGACATGGTAATTATGTTCCAGAGGTGATAAACTGTAACTGGCATAGGCAGTTGGCTGTAGACCTTGTGGGTGTTCTTTTTCTTTTTTCTTTGCTCTTTATGCCCATTTCTCTCCCGACCAGTCACCACCCTTCGGGAAATCCTAGGCTGTGTAACCTCCTATCTCCACCCCAGGTGACTCCTTAGAGAACCAGTGGACCCACCCCCATCTTGTCTCAGTTTACCCCTGGGCAGGAGGGGTGGCCCCCCCCCCACAATCTGTAAGTATGTGCAGAGTGGTCGGACTGGCCCGTAGGGAGCCTGGAAAATGAGTTTGTGGCATCTGGGTTCCATCTACTGGTGACTGGCGTGGTATATTTTCCTACTTTCTGGTCCTCCCATGGGTGCTGGCACTCAAGAGGGATCCACGAAGGGGGGCATGTTGAAACGTGCCACCGCTTCAGATCCCTGCCGATGTCCTCCCTCCTGAGTTTCTGCAGTCCTGCTGCACCTCCACCCATGGTCACCTAGGTAGCAGTAAAGTGGCAGAACTCACAGCTCACTCTCCCCAGAGGAGAGCATCCCTTCGGGCACTCAATCTTCTTCCCCCCGAATGACCATCCAGCAACCCGAGATCACTCCCTACCCTGGGTCACTGGCATCACAAGCAGTAGTGCTACTGCTGCACTGGCGGACTGACCCATTTTTGGGGGTGTTCTTGATATAATACTGCTCCCAACCCACTAAGACTGGCATCCATGTGCAGCACATATGGCTTACTGAAATCTGCACAGGCCAACATGGGGGCACGTGTCAGTTGTCTTATTATCCAATTAAAGGCCTCATCACAAGCTTTGGTCCATCTAGGCCCAAACGGTTTATGCACTTTATAGTAAACCTTCCCAGGAGTAGACGGTGGCACTCACTTGGTCTTCTGGTTGGTAGGAGGATGCCCTTGGGTCATATCTTGCAAAGGCTTAATGATCTTGGTGCAGTCCTTAATAAATCTGTGGTAATAACCAGCAGATCCCAACAGACTCTGTAATTCTCTCAACCAGGTGGGTTTAGGCATGGCAGCACATGCCTGAACATATTCGCGATTGGTACTGATGCCATCTTGAGACACAATGTGACCAACTTACTGTCCTTGACTGAGATTTTGAAGAACTGGCACTTGTCAACAGATAGCTTAACACCATACTCCTCCAATTGATCAAGTACTTTAAACAACCCTGTCTGATGCTCTTCCAGGGTTTTCCTGATCATGATAATATCATCTAAATATACCAGGCACTCCAGTGAGTTCATGGCACCCACAGCCCTCTCCATTAGCCATTGAAAAGTGTTGGGCACCCCTGAGATCCCTTCTGGCATTTGAAGGAACTCATAGAATACCACTGGACAAATGAATGCAGTCTTTTCTCTGTATTTCTCTGCCATAGGAATCTGATAGTAGCCTGATCTCAAGTCCATCACACTGAACCATTTACTTCCATTCAAGCAATCTAAGGCATCTTACACCCTTGTCATGGTTATTGGTCTGGTATTGTTGTCCTGTTTAACATTTGATAATCCACAGACATCCTAACAGCCCCATTCTGTTTTCTGACCACAACAATAGAGGATTCATAGGGGCTTCTGGATTCTGAATGATGCCTGTGGCCAGCATCTCCTGAAAATGCTTGTGGACATCATGTATGTCAGCCGGGGCCATCTTTCTAGATCTTTCCTGGAAAGGCCTCTTGTCTGTGACCTGAATGTGATGCTCCACACCCTTGGCACATCCCGCATCCCATTCATTCAGGGAAAAAACCTGTGTCCACTGTGCCAACTGGTTTTGGATTATATTCCACCACTCTATGGGTAGAGAAGGCTCTCCAGTCTCAAACAATGAAGGATCTAGTTGGCTGGAGACCCCTCTCTCTCTTGTGCATTTGTACAGTTAAATCAACACAGTAGACTTGGGCCAGGGTCCGCCATCTATGGATGGTCACTGAATGGTCAGTTACATTCATTACATGTACAGTTACTTGCCTGATGTAAGTATGGGCTTTGGTTGATAGAATACAATGTTTAACTAGAAGCCCATTTGGCAGACCAGCTTCCTCTGGGCTGTCCAACATCATCAGCTGATTATGGCAGGGTCTCTTGAGTCACACTATTCCAGTGACTGCGCACTTAGCTTTACTGGGTAACATCACTTCTGAAGGGTCTTGATGCCACACAATTCCTACAGCCTCATCTGCAGGTGAGACAGTGGCTTTGTGATTGTAGGCTTTACTAACAAGACAAAGGAGCTGCACTAGTGCTTCCCCTTGTTGCACTTCAAATTCTTTGTATAGCTGACTCAGGTGGTGGAACATATGGGCATTGATCCCCACTATAATTAGGGATATCTTCATACATGCTTGTTCTTGGGCACACTTCTCTACTGTGTTGGGTGTTCCAACAACATCCACGGGAAAGGACATTCAGATTCAAATAAACCCCAATTGATGGTAGGAAGCATCACTGAGGCCCCACACATCCAAACATTCTAGCAGCTCCGATGTTTGTACAAGAGGTGATTATCATAATAGTCCTTGAAAACTATAGTGACTTGGGAGCCACTATCCAACAGTACCCGGGTAGGCTGTCCATCCACATGGGCTTCCACATCTACGGTTGGGCCCATGATCTTGCCCCAGTCTCTTTACACTTGAGCTTTAGAATTGGAAGCTTTTGCTTTGACACTGATGGTAGCTTTAGCACTGGTGATTGATTTAGTTTTCTGGGCCCCGGGGCACTTCTCTACTGGAGTCCACTGAGATTTACCAGTTTTGAGGTGTTTGCAGCCAGTTTCCCCCAGATCAAACACTCTACAGTCCTCTAAAAATTGCTTTCTGATGTACACTGCCATTGGAGATGCCCATCCTCCCCACACTGATAACAGTATATATCAGTTCAATGTGCTAGCGGTTGAGATGCTCCAGGCAGAAAACTACTTGGGTAACCCTCCTCCTCGGCAGAGGCCATAAATGATTGTAGTGTGGGGTGATCCATGGAGACTCCCGCCATTTGCCTTAACTCTCTTAACTGATCATGAACTTCCTCCATGGAAACTCTGTCTGAAGCTCACCCACCAGGGCCTGAGGATGGTGATGCAACCTTACTCAACACAGGCATGCTGGATACTGAAGGTTCAGGTTCCCAAGAACTGAGTCTGGGTTTTCCCACTTGACACACTAAACTTCTTAGTTCTTGAATCAGTTTGTGGAGCTCTGTAGACTCTGTGCCATCCTCAGGGCACCCACTGTCTGACACTTGGACATTGGCAGTGGCAGTAGACGAGTGTCCCATTACTCATCTTGTTCCTCTGATTCTCTAACCTTCTGCAACAAGGCTCAGTGGAAGGGGAATCAGTCAACCTGTCTTTTAAGCATAACTTTAAGAACCCTGAGAATCAAGCAGCCTTCAACACTTGTTCTAGATGTACTCTGTTTAAATCTTTAGACTTGATCCCACCTTTCCGATACACTTTTTGCAAAGCCCTTTCCAGTCTGTGAAGGTAAGCTGAGTGGAGCTCCTCCCTGCACTGTTTAGTTGTCTTAAATTTCCAGTACAAATCATCACAGGAGTCCGTATTCCCAAATACACTTTCCAGAGCAACAATGTTCTCATCTGCTTTGACTTCTCGATCTGTGGTGAGCAAGGACCGAATTGTATCCAAAGCAGGCCATTTCAAACTCTATACCAGCCTCTTACATTTCTTAGCCTTGGAACACTGCCACTCTTGTAGCATAGGGACAGCTTAATTAATCCAAGTTATGTAATCATCTTCTCCAGCAGGAGTGGGTGAGGGTGCCAGAGAAACCCTTTAGGCACCTGTAATAGTCTGAACTAGCAGGAAAGACTAACCCAGATTTTTCAGAGGTTGTCCCAAGAGGCAACAAGGTCCACACATCATTGAAATAATTTCCTTCACTAGCCAGTAGTGGCTCTAGTTTAGTCTTGAAGTTCCCCCTTTGTTGGGATGTGGAGGGGACAATGGAGGGGCAGAGGATTTCTTGCTGGCAGAACTACCTTTACTGATTGCCACACTGATCTCCTGAAACCCCTTGAGGGCCACTGTGGGAGAAACATTTACAGTTCTTAAGTCCTTTTCAGTTTTCACAATTAAGTTTCTAAACTGGGTACCTGGTTTTCAAGTCACTCTGTGAATCTTCATGCTCCCACAATCCTTCAGGGCCTCCTCCAGTGCTCCCACAATAAACTCCTTGTCTTGCTCTTCAGACACATTCTTTATCAATAGCATTTTCTGGGGGTCCAGTCCCTAAAACATGAACCAATCCTCTACCTCTTGAAATGCCATTGTCTCTTTTTGCAACAATTAAAGGGGGGTACACTATTTTTCAAAATTCAAGAGTATGGAGTGGCAACTAGAGAGAGTAAATCCAGGAGGTGCCTCCACTTTATAAGCAGCCCCTTGACTCGCCTGGGCTTTTCCGGGGCCCTTGGCCCCTACAGGATATGCCTCCAAGGGGGCTGATCTGGGTTCACTGAATAAGAGGAAAAGAAATGGTGCGTGCTTCTGTCTGGGGCAGTGATATGGGATATCTGTGGACAAACTGCAGATAACCTCCCCACCAGGAAAATACAGTAGCTGCCCCCACAAGCACTCCCTACACAGCAACAGCAATAACAATCCTCTCCGTACACCAAAGAGCAATGAAAAAATGTAACATGAACAACAACAGTATTTATTGGAGGGAGGGGGGAAGGGAGAGAAGCAACACACAACAACTTAGCAAGAATAAATATTGACTATACCTTACTTTCTCCCACACCTCCCACTTGCAGGTGCATCCTTTACCCTGCTGGCCAGTAAAGTTCCTGGAGGTGGGTACCCAACTGAGATGATGAATGAGGGCTGGATTGTGGTGTTGTAAACAGTCGCCTTTCATTTGTGCCCAATAACTTTAAACAGTAGAATCGTTTTACTTCCTTCTTGGGCTTAGCTGGTCTGCCAAAGTCCCACCCAGGACCTAACCCCCAGTCTCCTAACTAGCTAGCTAGCTAGCTAAATAATGTCCCCACAAAGCCACAGCTCAGGGGTTCTTAGTGTGGTTCCATTTCATAATAGCGAATGCAAAACAGCGACCAGTATTATGGTGAGTGTATATTGTCGAAAAGCAAATCAGCGATATACACTTCAAGGAGACCCAACATCTGGATTTTTAAAAAAGTGTTTTTGTGGGGAGGGGGCCATGCCCCTCAGGATTCTCAACTCCAGGGGTTGCATATTGAGGAGGGTGCAAACATCCTGATGTTGGCAAAATTTAAGTGCCTCAGCTTGCAGCTGCTGCAAAATATACACGTTACCAGTCCTGAACCCAGTATGCTGTGTCAGAGCTAGCCACCTACACCACCACACCACACTGCTAGCTTGGCGGCATCAGGTACACCAGTGCCTGAAAACCCCTTCTCTGTCCCTCCCCTTTAACTCGCTATTCCACCCTTCCATTTGCTACCTTCCCCCTGGTCACTATCTCATACCCTCGCTATTCTGCAGGGTAGCCCACAATAATAGTGGCCAAAATGAGTCTCTATATTTCTAGTCGTTCATTTTGGGTCACTACTATGACATAATACCATTACAGTTGAGCAGTTCAAAAGGGGTTCAGCAAATGGGGTCCGTAATACCATGCTGGTATCTACGTTGGAGCTGCACCTCAGCAGCAGGGAGCAGGCACAACAAAGTTGCAGAAGGGCTGAAGAACTGAAGATTGCTGGTCTTCACTTGACTGGTCTTTGAAGTCTTCACCTCTGAGGCCTTTGTGGATGGTGTTCACCAGGTAGGCCTCTTGTCATCTTCCTCTCTCATCCTCTCCTTTGATGTTCCTAGAAACAGGGCAGGCTTGGTCCCCTAGATTTCTCTGTGCAGCTCATAACTTCTGCACAGGTGCACTTTTAGTTAGGTACTTGACTCAGTTTCTAGCCCAGCACTCACAACACTCTGACTAGAAGCAAAACACAAGGTACTCAGTCTCCTTACTGTTAGATGAAAACTCATTCTTCACTACTGCAAAGACTTTGTCCTCTGAGTGCAGCACTTCTTGTTTCACAACCATGTTCACAATTTATGTGCTCAAGCTGCAGGCCATCAAGTCTTTCTCTCTCTCTGCAGTCAAACTGTCAAAGTCTCTGTTACCTGCAGCAAACTCCAGCTTTCATCTCTCTCTCTCTCTCTCTCTGTGCTGCAAACTTTTAAAGTCTCTTTCTCAGATGCAAACTGGCTCTATAGGTGCTCTGCCTTTTCCTTTCTGCTGGGGGGCAAACAAGCCAAAGGGTGGTGGGTGTGGGCCATGGACAGGGTAGCCCACCACAGTCTCTACTGCACGCACTCTGTTGACTCCCAGTACGAACCTCCCTTTGGTGAGCAAAACGGTCCCTTATATTACTCTTGTAGTCCCCCACTCTGAGTGACTGCAACAGTCCTAGGCTTTTTGGTGCCCTTTGAACCTTTTACCCAGCAGCCCACTTTCTGATAAAGTCCTGTGGGGGCTGCCATGTTTGGTTATATTTTGCCCAGCAGAAATCAGCAACATAATATGTAAACAAAACAGGGCTACAATGTCCACAGGCTGGACCAGATATCCAAAAAGAGGCAGTGGTTGCGCAATCTATATCAAAGACTCCCTGTCATGGCACCCTGTAGCAACCCCATCACTTTCTGCCTCGGCCCAGATTCTGCCAATAAAAATCATCCTAGGTCCTAACCATAAAGCTCTGACTATTGTCTCCATATAAATCCCACATAGGCACCCTAAACATGGCTTCAACGACATCCTAAACTTTATCAACTCTCATACTCCTGAAGCTGAACTTATTCTACTAGGGGATTTCAACATAAACTGGTTAGCATCGGATGCCAGTGCCTATAAAGACTCCATCTCAGCTGCTTACCTCATGCAAATGGTAAACTCCCCTACTAGGATTAACTACAAGACTGGCACCAGTACCCTCCTGGAATGGATCCTCACCACTCACCCCACAAGGATTTCTCGTACGACCGTTTTCACAGACTCTCTCAGTGACCACTCTCCAGTCATATGTGCATGGTCTAACAAATTCCTCAAGCCCCCTCTGAAAATTATTGCTAGCAGAGTCCTTCCTCATGGAAAACTTCCACATCTAAAGCAATACCTGCTTCTACAAGACTGGCTACCAATCTACAAAGCAACAGATGTTAACTTGGCTCTTGATCACTTCATCTCAATTTTCAACAAAGCCTGCGACCTCTTTGCCCCTGCTAAAAGGCACAAAACAAAATCTCGCGCTAACCCATGGCTCACCGCGGCTCTTCTCTCACAGCTGAAACCAATGGACCACCTATGGGCAGTTGCCAGGGCCACTGGCAAACAACTGGACATCCAAAATTACAAACAAGTACAAAATGCCTGCACAAAAGCTATCCAGCTCACAAAATCCACCTATTACAAAGACGCTGTCACCAATACATGGGGAAATGGTTGTGCTTTCTGGGACAATGTCAAGGATGGCACGGGGAAGCAGCCAAAAACCTCTCTGGCCATGTTAATGGTTGATGGATCCTCAACCCTCGACCCCAAGGTGATTGCAAACATCTTTAAAACGGCTTTTTCAGACCTTAGTGCTGTCCTACCCCATGACTTTTTCGAAAACAGGGCTTACTCCCCAAATACCCCAGCCCCACAGTCTAACCATCCCCTCTTCTACTTCAGGGAGATAAGGCTGAATGAAGCTTGTCGCTATATTACTGCAGCTATCTCTAAATCTAGATCTAGTAGCGATACCCTGGACCTTAGGCTTCTGTTGCTCACCTTTGATGAAGTAATTTATCCATTAACAAAAATCCTAAACCTCTCTCTTTCAGCTGTGGAAAATTCCCAGACTTATGGAAAACAGCCACCATGACACCTGTCCATAAAAGTGGGGATAAGACGAATCATTCAAATTATCGCCCTATCTCCATACTGCCCCCACTCTCTAAGGCACTCTAGCGCATCATGGCTGATCAACTTACCAACCACTTGGATAAATACAATGGGCCGGATATTCAAACTACGCTATTTTGTGGTGCAAGCCCTTGCGCTGCACAAAATAGTTGCCCAGGAGTGTGCCGGAGCGATATTCAAAGGAGTTGCGCTATTGAGCAACTCCTTTGAATATCACCCCCTGGCCACAGCGAACTTGTGCCACCGCAAGTGGTCAGAGTGGAGCATTCAACTTGCGGTGGCGAAAGTATCATTGCGCCATGCACAAATTTTCGATATTTAAAAGGTGACATGCAAATGGGGCCATAATTCATGCAAGGCGCATGGGGGCCATTTGCATCTGTTTATGGCCCCGATTTGCATCCCATTGCATGCAGATGCGCCGATCCGAGGACTTGCACCTGGCGCCCTGCCAGGCAACGGCCGTCGGGGACCGGCGCCCTCCTGCACCAATCGCGGGCAAAGAGTAAAAATCCCCCACCCCACCCCACTGGCCCGATCGCGGGCAAAAGCATTAAACACCCCCCCTCCTCCCGACTGGCCCGATCCCAGGCAAAAGGTGAAATACACCCCCCCCACCAGCCTGATCGCGGGCAGCAAAGTGCCCCCTCGAACATATCCCTGGTGGTCCAGTGGACTGCTAAGCCCGATCGCGGGCTGGAAATGTTTAAACACCCCCCCAACATATCCCTGGTGGTCCAGTGGACCGCTAAGCCCGATCGCGGGCTGGAAATGTTTAAACACTCCCCCAACATATCCCTGGTGGTCCAGTGGACGATAAGCCCGATCACGGGCTGGAAATGTTTAAACCCCCCCCCCAAACATATCCCTGGTGGTCCAGTGGAGCGCTAAGCCTGATCATGGGCTGCAAATGTTTAAACACCCCCTCCAACATATCCCTGGTGGTCCATTGGACCGATAAGCCCGATTGCGGGCTGCATTATTTTGCGACACCTCCATGATTCATTCACAAATCCGGACTGCCTTGTATGGTATGGGCTGCACGCCCATTGGCTCTTGCTCTGCACCAATGGGCGTGCAGCCCTACCGGGCAGTCAGTCGGCAGGTGGCCGGGCGGCAGGCGGGTGGGATGCTGCCGCCCGCCAGCTGCGGGGAGCGGTGGTGGGGCTTCATGGGTGGGGTGGGGGACACTAGATCACCAGGGATATGGTCTTGGGGCGGGGTTTTACCACCTTATGCAGCCCGCGATCGGGTTATCAGTCCACTGGACCACCAGGGATATGTTAGGGGGTTTCAAACTCTGCAGCCTGTGATCGGGCTTATCAGTCCACTGGACCACCAGGGATCACGTTCAGGAGGGGGTTTAAACTCTGCAGCCCGCGATCGGGCTTATCAGTCCACTGGACCACCAGGATATGTTCGGGGGTGTTTCAAACTCTGCTTCCGCGATCGGACTTATCGGTCCACTGGACCACCAGGGATACGTTCGGGGAACACTTTGCTGCCAGCGATAGGGCTGGTTGGGGGTGATTTAAGCTTATGCCGTGATCGGGCCAGTCAGGGAGGGGGACTTTTTCTGCTTTGCCCGTGATCGGGCCAGTTGGGGGATGTTTTACACTTTTGCCCACGATAGGGCTGCAGGGGGGGCACAGGGAGTAAGTTGAGGGCCAGCCACAGGTGGCAGCTGCTGTGTTGCACCCTGCAATGCGGCAGCTCACCTGTGGGTGGCCCTTGACTTGATCCTTTTTTTTTGGCTCAAAGTTGTGCAGGCTCAGGTTGGGGGTTGCGCCTGCACAACTCTGCACAGCCCGGCTGAATATCGGGCTGTGCAGTTTATGCATGGTTCCTCCCCCTCCAGTTCAGCATGCATTCATTTGCATTGCGCTGTTGCTCAGCATGTTTTCAGTGATGCAACTGCCTCCTGCTGAATATCGTAGAATGGTGCAATTTCAGACTTGCGCAGGCGCAATCCTATTGCGCATGTCACAACCCTTTTGAATGTCTGGGCCAATATACCTTGTCCACAACAACACGGTTTCTGGAAAGGTCACAGCATGACCACAGCCCTTCTTGAGTTCACTGGAGCTGTGCACAAATCCCTTGACAATGGCCTTCTCACAGGGGCCGTTTTCATCGACCTCTCCCAAGGCCTTCGATACAGCACACCATGGACTACTAATTGACCAACTACTGAATGCCAGGCTATCACCAGACTCTTCTCTCTGATTTAAAAGCTAATTAGAAAACCAGTTGCAGATAGTGAAAATTGCTGATACTCTTTCTCCACCCTGCCTGTTCACTCTGGTGTCCCACAGGGATCCATACTGTGCCCCCTCCCTTTTAGCCTTTTTTTAAACTCCCTCCATTACAACTGTTCTGAGCAGATCATACTATATGCCAGTGATGCTGTTGTATTCTCCACGCACAAAGATCCTGCAACTCTTCAACACATCCTTCAACTTTGTTTCAGTTCTGTAGAGGCATGGTTTCTTTTTTTTTTTAATTATTCTTTTTATTATTCAGATTTTAACTTATATACATATAGGTCTACAGTTGCGGTTTTATACAATGCATTTACAACTGGTCCAGTAATACAGACAATTCTTAGGGTTCATATAGTGCCTCAATCTAAGATCCAATATTTTCCAGTCATTTCATTGCTCTCATATGTGTTACAATCTCGGTATGCCCTAGTTCAGAATTCCATAGGCATCATTAACTTACAAGTAGGTAAGAGTTGGTCATTCTCCAGTTCATCGAACTTTCCCCTCTTAGATTTCTCATTATAGTCAATCTAGGCAGGTCTGATCTTCCCCTGCCATTGTGCTTAGAGCTTCGAGCAGACCAGAGGATTGGGGGAAGGGGGACGGGGGTGCACCGGGCTCATGCCCCCTCAGGGATGGGGGCTTAACAACCAGAGTCAGAGCTCAGGGGCGTCAACCCTAGGGCACAAAAGTGGGGTCTATTAGCATATAATATATCTGCCACCATGCCCATCTCACAGAGAAGACCTCCCCGCGTTCATTTATGTTATATGTCATTTTTTCGACGTTGTAAATTTGCCGGGTAACTTCCCACCAGTCCCGAATGGTTGGAGTATTTGCTGTTAACCATTGCCTGGTTATTACCTTTTTAGCTGTTGTAAGGAGCAGTAAAAGCAGGTATCTTGTATTTGGACCTCGATAGGGCTTAGGTAGTATGAGGAACAAGTATATCTCTGGTGTCAACTGAAACTGTGGGTCGATAAGCTGCTGTAGCTGTGACTCCAGCTGCTTTAAAAAGTTGGAGATTGCCGGGCATGCCCAGAGAGTATGGGTCAGATTGGCCTCTCGCTCCCCACACTTTCTCCAGCATTCCGCAGTTTTATTTAATGAGTAGTGTTTAGTGATCTTGGGTGACCTAAAGTATCGTATCAAGGCCTTCCAGGCATATTCTCACCAATGACATGAACTTGTAACCTTGGAGGAATAGCTGCACGCCAGTCGCCAATCTAAGATAGTTAGCTGGCAGCCCCACTCCTCACACCATTGTGTGTGAATGTTTTTGGTGATTGCCTCTCCCTGTGAGTTCAAGGATTGATAATATATGGAAATCAAGTGGTCCTGCTTCCCCCGAACCGTTCAGTGAAATTTGACATCAAATTGGTGCTATGTAGTTTTCTGGGTTTCGCAGGAACAGGGGCAAGGCTTCCATGTAATGTCGGAGCTGTAGATATCGATAAAAATCTCTGTGTGGCAAACGAAACTTTGCCTGAATTTCTGCAAATGACCAAATTATTCCTTGTGTCATTATTTGTGACAGGTACCGCAGTCCAAGGCTGTCCCATGTGGTAAACCCTGAGTCCAGTGTATCGGGGGGAAAGTTTGGCAATGCCTGAATCGGACATAGGAGTGGCAAGTAGGATGACAGTGTGTGCGACTTTTTAATTATATTCCAATTTTGAAATTGAGCTGCCAACCAGGGATTAGTAGTTGGGCAGGCCATTTCTCCCGCCATTTGTCGATATATTGTCCGAAAGTATGTTATGTCGTTCATCAATACTTTCTCCATTTCCATCCAGTGTGGATGAGAACTTTTGTTTTGTCTTGCCATTATGTGTACCATAGTTACTGCTTGTTGGTAGTGCTTTAGATCTGGAAGTGTGAGGCCACCGTCAGTTCGAGCAAGTGACAATACTTTAAGGCACACCCGAGGTTTCCGCCCTGCCCATACAAAATTTCGCATTAGGCAACTGATTTCTTTAAAGGTCTTTTGGGGCACAAAAAGGGGGACATTTTGAAACAGATATAGTGCTCTAGGGAGAGTTATCATCCTAATTAGTTCTACCCATTTCATTAAGCTCAATGGAATCACAGACCAGGTCTGTAAGTCCTGTTTTAGTTGTGTCATAAAGGGAGAGTAGTTATGTTTATAATAGTTTATTCCCTCTCGGGGAATATATATGCCTAGGTATTTTAGCTTTGCCAGGTTCCACCTGCCGGGTAGGGCGTCCACTATTCTTTGCGTAGGTGTATAGTTGAATGTGAGTATTTCAGTTTTAGACAGATTTAATTTATAGCCTGACACCATTCCATACGCATCTAGGATTTGGCGAACCGCTGGTATGGACTGCTCAGGATTTTGGAGATATAGAAGTATGTCATCCGAGTATAAGGCAATTCGGTGTTCCGTCTCCCCAAGTGAAATTCCCCGTACGTTAGGGAGGTCTCGAATTTGTTGTGCTAGAGGTTCTATAGTTGCTGCTAATAATAGCGGGGATAACGGGCAACCTTGACGGGTGCCTCTTTTAAGTTGAAAGTATTCAGAATGATGTCGGTTCACTCTTACACAGGCCCGGGGTGTAGAATATATGTTTTTTAGGACTTGGATGAGGCCAGAGGGAAAACCAAATCTGCGTAAGACAGTGTATAGGAAAGGCCACGCAACTCTATCAAAGGCCTTCTCTGCATCAAGATTAATTAGCACCGCTGGGGTATCTGTACCGCACATTTGATCTACAAGATAAAGAGAGCGTCTGATATTGTCAGTGGTAGTATGAGCCTTCACAAAACTCGTTTGGTCCCTGTGAATTAATACAGGGAGGACTTGGTCCATGCGATGGGCCAATATACTCATAAATAATTTATAGTCCTGATTTAGTACCGAAATTGGTCTATACGATGCACATTCCTGTGGGTTCTTCCCCAGTTTAGGGATCACCGATATAGTTGCATAGGACCAGGACTCTGGGGGCGAGTCGCCCTGCATTATCGAGTTAAAGACCCGCAGGAGTGTGGGGAGAATTGATGTTCTAGCAACCTTGTAAAATTCTGCTCCGTATCCATCAGGTCTTGGAGCTTTCTGGGACTTGGAGTTGGTTATGGTCTGTGCTATCTCGGCATTTGTTATAGGTTGCATGAGAGTATCTCTGTTTTGTTCCTCTAGGGTGGGCAAAGAGAGTGTCTCAATATATGATGACAAGCTATCTAGAGAGGGAGTGGACTTTGGGCTATACAGATTCCTATAGTATGCCATAAAGGCTTCAGCAACGTCATGTGTCTTAGAAAGAGGCTGTCCCCCTACTGGGTGCCTAATAGTCACTATCGTTGCCGCCTTTCTTTGTCTATGGATTTGGTATGCGAGCAAGCGTGTGGCCCGCGGGCCAACTTCATATTATCTTTGCTTCAGAAATGCTAAGGCTATTTCGGTTTGCTGCAGTGCAAGTTTATCTAACTCTTGTTTGGTATGTTGTATCTGGGGAAGAAGGGAGTTATCTCCCTGCTTGTGGGCCTGTTGTAGAAAATGAAGTGTTTCTTCGAGTTTAGCTCTGTATTCTCCGCGCTGTCTTTTCTTCTGTGCCGCATATTTAATTATGTCCCCCTTAGGACCGCTTTTATTGTGTCCCAATAAACTGAGGGAGTGGTGTCTGAGGCAGGGTTATCAGCCATAATCTCAGAAATCTTATCTGAGATAAATTCCTTAAATTCTTTGGATCGTAAATAGAATGGATTTAGCCTCCACTGAGTATTTTTAGGTTGAACACCTAGGTCCCACTGCGTAATCATGGGTGCGTGATCTGAGACAGATATGTCTCCTAGCTGCGCATCGCATACAGCTTTTCCACTTGGGTGAAGGCATAATCTATAAGGGAATATGTTCGGTGTACCGAGGAGTTATACGAGTAATTTCTCGTATAGGGATGTAATTTCCGACATATATCGCACCACCAAATCTCTGAAACAAACTTATTGAAAAACTTCTGGGTCATCGTTAACTTCTGTGGCCTCTCTTTTGTGGAGTCTAGGCTTGGGTCTGCCAACAGGTTAAAATCCCCGGACATCAATAGGGTGCCCTTGGTGAAATTCACCACCTTATCCAACAAGGGTTTCAATTGTGTAACAGTGATACCCGGTGGGAGGTATACATTTGCTAGGATAATTTCCTCATTGTTAAGTCTCCCTCGGGTAAGAACCAGACGGCCTTCAGGGTCTGACCAAGTCCTTTCAGATTGATATGGGGTGCAAGATGGAATTATTATAGCCACCCCTCTGCTTCTACCTCCCTTATATGAGGCCCAAAATACCTGTCCCCTACTTAATTTAGCGAGCTTCACGTGCTCCACTGGGTTCATATGCGTCTCCTGGAGAAAGACTATGTCTGCTTTAGTTCTTCGGAGGTATGCCAATGTTCTGGACCTTTTAATCGGAGAAGCCAACCCATTCATATTTAAAGAGAGCAATTTTAACTTTGATGTATGCATCATGTCAGGGCATTGAGACGCTGGTACACTGGCACTCCCATCCCCCCACAGGATGTCCTCATAACCCATGTGTTTTGTAAACACAGTGACCAGATTAAGTTCGATGACCCGTTCACAAACCAAACAATAAAGACTATACAACCATTTATATGAACATACAACATTAGGCAAAGACAGAACTTATTAGCCAACATGGCCATAGAAACAAATATAGAACTGTTGGTACTTCCACTGATCCGGGATATGCCTAGATCACTGGTAGGATCCAAGGGTCCTACCTTCACGGTCCTCTGTTACCTAAGGGGAAAGGGGTAGTTGGATTTGGTGACTAGAGCTGCGAGGCGTGGGCTCCCCTGGGGCCAGACATGTAAGAGAAACACCTACTGAGTGGAGGGAGATACCGACCTCCGTGTGCAGTATGTGAGTTTTAGTAGCCCCCTACTTCCCTCTCATTGTCCCAAAGGACCTGTTAGAGACATTTAAGGGGCCATCACCAGTATCATGGTAGGTCCCCCAATCTCAGCCCATAGTTACAGAGTCTCGAGATCGAGGTCCCCCAATGAAACTAGGGTTCAACATCCTCAGGAGCGACGTTCATGTCCAGCGAGGCTGCCCACTCACATCCCAACGGAGGTTCCCAAGCCTCCAGGGATCGTATGAAAAATAGGTAGGACCAAGCACGGGCCCCATACAGTGCCAACCCCCCAGTCTGGGCCAGATCGGGAGATGGTAGGAGCAAAGACTCCCAACCAGCCCCGGATCCCTGCCTGGACTTCACTGGGTAAAAGGAATCCTTTAATTATATATTGCTTCTCTGCTAATATCCCACCCTACCATCCCTTCCCGTAATCCTTTAAATTTCCCTTCCTACGATTTCTTAATTACAATTATGTTAGATTGTAACCTAGAATGCCGGCCCGTTTGTGCAGCGGTTGGATTTCCACTTGCGACGCCGGCGACCCGGGTTCAGGAACGGACCGGGTCGTCGGAGGCTGGTTGGGAGTAGGATTGAGCCAGTCCGCTGGGCGCCTCCTACTCTGGGGAGGGTGTGGGTTGCACCCGTACGCTAGGAGACTTCCTGGCGGAGGCCGGGAGTACTCGCGTAGCTGAGGCTAGACGTGGGGAAGGAGGCGGACGTTGACGTCATAGTACGTCCCCACCTCCTCTGGGAGAAAAAGGAGGAAAAAGATGGCGGGGCAGGACCATCGATAGATGAAGCCCTCCCTGGAGAGCCTCGCATTGCCACCATCACTGCAGGACCCCAACCAGTTACAGTTCCAGGGTCACGAAGGTGGCCCGCGGCCCCACCCTCTGGGGGGCAAGCCGGGGGTGACTGAGGGTCCTCAGCAGCAATTGGTGATGGTGGAGGTCTCCGGGGGCCGTGACCAGGGCGGAAAGTGTACCGGTGGTCCTGCCAGGGGGGAAAAGCATAATAAATAAAAAAAAAAAAAAAAGATTGCAACCTAGAATCCTCTCCTGATTTTCTGATGTCAATTCCTCCCATCCCTACCACTCCTGTATAATTCTTCCCCCCTTTCTGGCATGATTTATGCATCCTAAGGCCATAACCTTCCGGACTATTGGAGGGGTTTAGAATATGCAAGCAGTACCTGGTGTTTATCTCGCATATTCCCTTGTATCCTTGGATGTACACCATCTAGAGTCATCCTTATTGTTATTTCAGGTCTAGTGCCAAGGAGAAGCCTGTAGACCCATTATGTTTAGCAGGGTATCCTCTCCACAACTCCTTCAAAGCCCCGGGGTGTCCATTGTGAGGACCCAAACTCTCTGGTATTGTATCCCCTTCCTTAGTCTTGGTGGGGGCGCGCTGAAACTTTCCAGAGTTCACACCTCCCAAATACACCCCAGAGAAGGACTCTGGTTTCCTCAGGACCCAAACTAGTCCGGCCTACGGTGGCACTCTCAGCCTAAGTGTCATAACTCTGCATGGAGGGGGAAGAGTAGAGTCTGTTCATCCACTTCATTTCAATTGCCTTGTCCCAGAGGACTCCATCCCCTACCTCCTAGTGGGATTCTAGCATTACAGTACAGCCTCCCTCCCCCTTAGAAGCCCATATTTCCCTTCTTAGCAGAGCATTTATAGGAGTATCGATCTAGTGCCTGTATTCAACCATATTTATATCTAGGATCATGGCACAGCAGGGGGAGCCAGGACCACAGCGGGCCGCGTCCCATCTGTCAATTCCATCCCAGTCTATATAGCCAACATAGTGGCTTTACCTAGATGGGCCCACAGATGTGGACACAGCAGCCACAGTGGTAAAGCTCCAACACTCCATTTGGGAAAAGCAAAATCATTTTGTTGAAGTTTGCACTCCAGCAACTGTCTTCCTTCCATAAGCGTTTCCCCTGATCCCACCGCCGAAACCACCACCCGCACCCCTGTATCTTATGGCGATCACAAAATCCGCCTCCACCCCCCCAGGCCACGGGGTAGCCCCATAGCAGACCAAGCCATGCCATGGATCTACTGGCTGGCAATCACATCGTCCTCCGCATAATAGCTCGGCCATGGTCCATTCAGCAAAATTTCGAAAGGCAGAGGCGGACTCCGACCGCCGTGACACAGTAGATCATGGCCATTCCTGCGCTCGAGGTCGCACCTCGCCTCCCGTTAGTCACAGGGGATCCCTGGCCACCGACCCGAACCAAGAGTTAACACTAAGACCCTCCCGGAGACTTCATGAAGATCAGTTCCTTACTGGGGAAGAGAAAAAAAGAAAAAAAAAAGAAAACATTTTTTAATCCTTCCCCTCCCTCCCCCAGGCAAAGAGTTCTCCACCCTGAGCATGACAAAACAAATTCTGGCCTTAACAGTTTGAAACTCCCCACTTCTGAAAAATGCAAGGTGGCCCAGCCCCTGCTTACAGAGCTGTCTTATGGCAGCTGAACCGTCTCTGCCCCCCCCAGGCCCACGGCCCATTACTTGGCTGCATGGTCTTACGTGAGAGCAGAGCCAGCCACCGCCTCACAAAGACCAGGCCGCGCTTCTCAATCTGAGCCATGGGAATTCAATATTCCTATACGTACCCATAGCTGGAGAAGTTTAATCGCGGCAACCCATCATAACCCCCCCTTCACCCTCCCGTCTTCCCACCACCGCCAACCCATTTTCCTCAGTAAATGTCCTTGCATTCCCCTACCCTCCCACAGCAGTATAACAGGTTCAGATTTTAATTGAAAGGATATAGTATATCATTAGGCAGTTAGTCAAGTCCAGGGGGCCCTCCAGTCCTGGCAACAGAGAAAGCCTTCTGGAAAATACTTGCGGTTAGGTTTTCAGGTCATTGCTCCACAAAGACTCAGTTCAGGATCTGAATGCTCTTGAGACCCAGCCTTTAACGCGTTCACAACAGTTTGGATAGCTTCGACCCCCTGTTTTCTCCGTGCCTCTCGTTGTTCTACCGTCCAGACTTTTTGGGCCAATTTAGCTGCGATTGGGACTCTACCACTTGCAAGCTGCTTTGGGACTTCCATTTTCCTGGACTGGAGTTCCTTCATTGCTTCGGCTGCAGAATCAAATACCACAGGGCCTTCCTTGAAATGTACTAGCAACCTCGCTGGGTATAGGGTTCGGAATCGAACTCCCGGCCCTTTAAGGGCCTTCATGACTGGGAAAAACATCTTCCGGCACGACATGACCTCTGGCGCGAAATCATTTTCCAAAAAGAGCCTATCATTTCTGAAAAGCACTTTGCCTTGCTTCCACGCGGTGTGCAGCACAGTTTCTTTCTCCTGGTGCCGGTGAAACTTGATAAGAACAGTTCGCGGGCGGGCTCCAGCAGGTGGTTTTGGACCCAACGAACGGTGGACTCATTCCATCTCTAAAGTTATATTTTCAGGTAAGGGGAGGGTTTCTCTTAATAGACTCTGCATAAACTAAATGAATTCAGCTGGCTCAGTACCCTCCGGTAGCCCCGACAAACGAATATTGTTTCGGTGGCCTCTACACTCCGCATCTTCGGCACACTCTTGTAAGGCATTGATTTGTGTGTGTAGCTGAGTTATGGCCCTCTCAGCTTCATCAACCTTCCGGTCAGTCGTTGTTAGCTGTTCCTCCGCTCCCTCCTGCCGTTTCTCTTGTTTGCTTAGGTCCATTCTCAGCCCTGCCACTGTTGATCTCATTTCTTTCCTAAATTTGCGAATTTCAGAGAGCATTTGGGTCATTTGTCTTTGTAGGATTGTATGAGGGACCCAGTCGGCCTGTATTGTGCTGTGGCGGGAGGTCGATGAGGCCCGCGAGTCTCCACCATCTGAATCTTCAGGCTGTGATCTGTTGGAATCTATGCGATTCGGGGACTTTGTTTTATCTGTTCCTCTCTTCTTCGGCATTGTACACCTCTAACAGACTCAGAAAGCATTGGTTTTTTTTGAGATTGACGAAATTTAAGAGGTTATTTAAATAAACCTGTGGGGAGCCTCGCGTTCTGAGCTGCTCACACTCTCATGACATCACCGGAAGTCGAGGCATGGTTTCTTAATCATAAACTGGTCCTCAATGACAAGAAAACCAAATCTATGCTCTTCTGCAGCTCTCATAACCCACACAAGCTACACCACTTGGCTATCTCCACCACCCAGGGGAACACTCTAGATCAGGTGGGGTCCTTCAAATACTTAGGGATACAGCTTGACCCTAATCTCTCCTGGGTCTCAAGTAGATAATGTAGCTAGAGCTGCTAATACACAGCTTGGTCTCCTTTACAAACACAGACAACACCTCACGCCAGAAGCTTTGAAGGTTGCAGTCCTGAGCTCTGAGATCTCTTTAATAGACTATGGTCTCATCATTTATGGCTCAGCCACAACCACAACCCTTAGACGCCTCTCAACTGCCTTAAATAAGGCATGTCGGCTCATCACTGGTGATCACCATCTCACCCACACGTTACCTGTACACTCAGACCGGCTGGCTACAACTATCAAACTGCATAAAGTTTCTCACCTACTCCATGGCGAAAAAATCTGCCTTGGCCTTGCACCTTCTAGGGTCTCAACTCTGTTACAACACCAAACCAACAAACGGTGCCTTCAGAGATCCATATTACAGCTACTGAATGTCCCCCACTCTCACACTTCACAGAAACAACGCTCTTTTGCTTATTGAGTGCCACTCTGGTTCAATGGCCTCAGCCCCACCATCTCCTCTGCCCCGACAATTGGTATGTTTAAAACTAGGCTCCGGGACTATCTCACTGCCAACAGCTCCTATGACTGCCCAACTTAACCTTGTTTCTCCACTTCACTGCATGCTTTAGTTGTTCCTCCCTCCCCTCCTCACTGGATTCTACCCTCACATATTGGTATACCGAATGCTGCACTTTTCATCCTCTCCCCACCCTACCTACATTCCTTCTCCCCCCCGGCCCTCTCCTCTTCCCTCTCCCTATGACTCTGGCACTTCTTATCTCTTGTCTGTTTTCTCTGACAAATGCCACTGGCTGCCTTGCTTACAGTGTTACCGTTGAACTGTATTAATCTGTAATCTGTTTGCAATGTCCACATTGTTGTAATGTCTGTCTTGATGTTCCCCATAATTTGTATTTCTCTGACGTGGAACCTTTGTAAAAGAGCCTTGGCTCAAAGGTATTTGTAATCCTAGACTTGATAAATAAAAAAAATAAATAAATAAAAGCCCTTTCAGGGGCTGACATGTATTTGTCCTTGCCCTGTTTTCCCTAAAGAGGCCAGGAAACACTTTATTTACTCAGTGGGAGCCCCCTTTTGCCCAGCGGGGCTCCCAAATCATTCCCCCCCATTCATACCTTTTTACAGGTGCTTCTAATATTAGAGCCATTGCTTTTTTAAGTCTTTCTCTCTGCTGGCCGCACATGTGCGGACAGCACAGCGCAGCCATGTTTTTTATTTACATTCTGCTCGGTCCATTCCTCACTGCTCCCAGTACTGAGTAAGCACTTTCCAGAGCACTCGGACCCATGGAATCACTCTTTGGAACTCAGCCCCATCTAAACATGGGGCTGAGGACCCAGAACCATGGGACCCAGACATGCATGCGGCCTGAATCCTGACAGGGCCACACACTAAGCCCTCTGGTCATGATTTAACAGTCCAGGGGGACTGGATTCAGGATCGGGATCCCAGCAGGGCCATAGCCCCATTCAAGTATGCCTCCCCAACCCAGAGAGGGGTTACAACAATATGGGGGGATGTGCTCAGTCTTAGAACTACAGCACTGTCTCATAACTACAACTATAGTGGCCACAGAGGAACAAAAGTCTTATGGCAATAATAAAACGCATCATGTTCTAGCAGGCTGAAGAACTAATTTATCATATGCAAAGCTAACATTTAAATATTTACAATCCGGTGGTGTGCAGTGTGCTGAGATAACTGCATTTCCAGTGGTTGATGGCACTTGGCCTGTAGCCTCATATCTCCCTATGCCCCTGGGTGTGCGGTTATCTCAGCACAGTGTACAACCTGTCATGTCTTATTGCTTACGTGGAGCCCTTGATCTTTGTGAATATGGGGCAAGGACCAGTCCTCCAAACTGTAGCCCAAGGGATGATCGCCTTACTCTCCCTACAGCTAAGTAACCCTCCTGTCTGCCAATTCTCCATCCTTTTTTCTAGCTTCACCTCCCACTTCATCTGTAGAGGCCTCTGCCAGATAGGGTGTAGTACCTATTGGTGTTTTCCTCTTCCTTTACTGTTCTACTTGTATGTATGTCTACCCCAGATAGGGTGTATTACCTGTTGAAGTTTACCCCTTCTATTCTGTCTACCCCTACATACTGTAGGCCTACCCCAGATATGGTGTGTTGTCTTTTAGTATATTATCTCTCCTTTTACAATTATAGCTAGGTATGCATAACCCAGATAGGGTGAATTGCCTACCGGTGGTCTACTCCTTCTTTCTACAGTAGTTACCCCTCCTTGCTAGTTACTTTATTAGTGATTGTACTACCTGAGGTACCTGTACAAGCCTACTCTAGATAGGGTGCACTGCCTACCTGATACTCCTGTCTGCCCTACCTTCTACCTGACACCTGCTTGGTATGTCCCCACCTTTTCTGGTGAGAGTTCCCTGTGGAAGTGTGCACTTATCTTCAGATGCACCTTAAACAGAGCTCGACTCATATTCTGTGCCACTCACACAATGGTACACAAGCACAATGGGATGCTTGAGGAGGGTTCTCTTTTAAACACCTTGTTGCACTTCCTCCTTGCTCAAAAAACTTCCCCTTCCCTTATAGGCTGCTGATCTGCAGTCCCCTGCAGGATGGTGACTGGCAGCTTTCTGAGCTTCACATGCCTCATGTTCTGCCAAACCAGGAACACAAGCACACAATGCACAACTTCCCCTTCAAACATCCTGATTTTGACATAGAGCACCTTCCCCTCTCTTATCTGGTTACACCACTAGAAGCAAACAAAACTGTTCCTAGTATTTACTATCCCGTTATATTGGAGATTTCTTCCAATTTGTATTAGTTGTAAGCAGCTCTGTGATTTAAACAGCTTCAATAATTACATCTTTTTTTTTTTTTTTTTTTTTTTGCATTGTACTTTCAAATGTTCTCTGTCACTGAAAAAAAAAACATTGCACTTGATTATCAAAGCCCCTGAGACTGTAAAATCCCCTGCTGTCCCCAACGTATGGCACATGGGGCTTGCAGCAGTTTCCTGGCTGGAAAGCAAGAATTCCTTTCCCAAGCGACCAATGCCAAAAGTTAGATCAGCTCTCCCCTGGTCTAACTTGCAACATTCTGCATACCAATTCTAGGAGGCTTGTACCACATATTTGGTGCAAGCTGCCATAAAGTGAGGAATGTGTCACAACTGCACCTGAAAATATAAAATTGGGTGCAGCTGTAGCAAATCTGTTTGGTGCAGCTTTACTAAACAAGTTCTGGCCAGAGCTGATAGGGCTGTGATGAGCTGCCAAGTGAGCAAAGTTACACGTGTGTGTAGAAATTATTGAATGCCCTGGTGTAACTTGACCATTTTTTGGAAGTGGTGCACTAAATTTTCAACATGGCCATTTTGGGACCCCTCCTCAGGAAGCATGCCAGTGTCATTTTGTTCACTTGTCCCAAAAAGTGATTTTGCAGCGTGACTGCACCATTCTGTGCAACAGGTGTGAAAACATGTTTCAGGCAGGATGTGATAAATGACAGCTGTACTGTTAAAAAGGAGGTGTGCAAAAATGGCAATGTTGAAAATGTGGAGGTAAAATATTACAAATTGGCAAAGTTAAGGAGTGTGCATAGGAAAGTGCACAGCACACACTCATAATGCAGTCATTTTTTGGAATTTTGTCATCAGATTTGCAACATGGGCTTTTTAGGACCCCACCTCATGAACAGTGCCACTGTCATTTTGTGACTCGGTTCTGAAAGGTGGTTCCATGCAGCAACCATGAAATCACCCTTCAGAACTGAGTAACGAAATGACAGTGAAAGTTTTCATGAGGTGGGGTCCCAAGAACCCCATGTTGAAAATGTGGGGCTAAAATTCAAAAAAATGGCTAATTTATCAACATAAGTTGAAAACCCCATTGATTATCATTATAACATTCTTACCTTTGGTTCTTCTGTTTGCAGTTCAGCTTTGAAGAGTGCAGATGTGTCCCAGACCAGAGAAGATGACAGCGCTGACATCTGGAGGTAAGTATGGGAGTAGGGGGTAAGTGAAGGTGGATGCTTAGTGGAAGGGTGGTGATGGGGAGGGGACTGGGGTGATGACAAGGGACTGTTTTGTTTTACAGGTAAAAAACACATTGGGGACTGTTTTCTTTATTTATAGGAAACCCCAAAAGCAGACATTTGGGCACAGGGGGGTGGGCTCCCAGTGTTCCACATGAGTGGGGGCTACATAATGCCAACACAGGGATTGGGGACTCCGATGTCGACAGGGGAAAAAATACATTTGGGCACACTGGGGTGGTCCCCCAGTGTGCCACATGAGTTTTGAAATGATGTGTCTCTGCTATTCTAAAAACAACAACAAAAAAATGTGCCCAGAGGATTTGACCATCTATTAGTTTTTGGTCTAACTGTGCTTGAGTTTTCAGACATAAAAAAATGCAATAATGGAAAAGAAGGATGCAGACCATATTTACACAATGTTTTTACCACAGACGGTGACTTCTTGCCATAGACGGATGCATCTTCCGAAATAGCAGCAGGGTTACTTAGCTGCATTTGAATGGATGCAGATTAGAGATGTGCAAAGCCTGCAAAATTCACTCTGCGAGGTAATTGAACGAAAAATTTCATGAAATCCGTGGTCACGTATTTCATGGATTGTGCCGCAAACCGTGACATTTTGCCCATGAATTTCATGCTTCACCTGCACAATTCGTGCTTCACAGTAAAACACTGTGAATTTTGGTGAAACCTTCATGCAAATCATGAGAATTGAAGTTCTGAAGTTTTTTGAAAACTCCATGGATTCCGTGAAGTGCGAATTTTTGGTGCTTCACGTGAAATTTGCGGTTGAAGTTTAACTTTGCAACCTCTCTAATGCAGGTACAGGTGCAAAACATATTTGTTTCTACATTTTAAAATCCTGCTTATAGCCTGTATATATGCTGACTTACCTTTTAAGCAATAATGAGTCACCATCTGGCCATTTCCTGGTGATTACTATGTGGCTGGGGAAAGTGTGTCCCAAGGTGCAGCCAAAGGCCAACCCCTCCTAGCTGGTTAATAATCCCAAGAAAATTACAAACTGTGAGGTCATTATTGCAGTAATAAAACCTGATCAAGTTAGTAAAGTGGTATAGATTTTTGCAAATGCATGTATTTTTTTTATTTTTAGCCTTTGGTAACCAAGTAAGGCCCACTAAGCACAAGTGCCTGTTTTCAGAGCTGACCTGGGAGCACTGGGCAGTTAGGTGAGTTGCTCAGATTCACACAGTTTGCAAGTGGAGGTAGTGAGAAGCAGACTCAGGTCTGGTCTACTGAATGTATCAAGCTCGTTCACACCTTGTTCCTCTAACCTCTAGGCTATACTGCCAGTCCATGTATCACTGTACTAGGCACTTCTGAGGGGATTAAAGCCCGATACAGTGACCAATCAGATTGGGCATTTATATCATGACTCACTTATTAGACTTATAATGCCTAGTATTTGATCACTGAAAAATATGAACTAACTTTTACAAACTCATTCCCTTTTTCACCCTGCAGGACATAACAGACGATTTGACTCAATATGTCAGCAAGCTAAAGAAGCTTGACCTTTAAAGGCAAGCTAATTTGTCCCTTGGCCCAGCCAGAAAAAGAAACAAGAAGGGGAAGGGGGGAATGATGGGGGAGGGGGCTGGTGAGGTCACAGAGGGGGTGGGGAGAAGAGGGTATGACAAAGGATAGGGGCCAATGGGTGTGGCCACCAGGGGTCCTGATATGGATCCTTTTGGGCTATTTAAGGGCTAGCAGCCCTAAGCAAGCCCTCTTTTTTGCTGATAACATTTTGTATCAGCACATTCTGGCATATGTCAGGTAAGGTACGTGGGGCAGCTAGGCCTTCCAGGCCATGCGGCTACTGCTTTTTTATCATTCTGGTGGAGGTACAAGATTAATAGGTACTTATGAATGCGGAGAAAAATGAAGCTGTTTATATGGTGAATTTTAGAGCTGGATCTGTCTAACCATTGTTGTTTCTATTGAAAATGTGTCTGAGACTGCAATGCTGATATGGGTAATGGTATTCTGTTGCAAGCTATAGCATGCATTTTGCTAGAAATGGTGAATTTAGAGTTGGATCTGTCTAACTGTTTTTGCTGCTGCTGGAAATGAGCTGAGACTGCAATGCTGAGGTGTACAATGGTATTCTGTTGCTAGCTGTAGCAGGCATTTTGCTAGAAAGGTGAATTCCAAGATATAGCAGATAATGGGGCCATTTTTGGAGCAAGAGTTTGTGTGCTGGTGTGGCTACGGAGCAGGCCATGAGGAATTGTTGTGGCATGGTGGGGGAGAAAAGTGAGCATACATTTTTCATCCTGAGGTGGACAAAGGCAGGTTGGAAATGCTGGACTGGCATCTGAGAGGGACAGGTGGATTTAGGGGAGCATGCGTCAGAGGGTGGAGCGAGAGGAGCAACTTGAATCCGGGGGCATCGCTTGGAGGATTGGGAGGGGCCCGCATGCTGGACAAGCAAGGGGGGTCATAGAAGCTCCCCTGGGAGCAAGCAGGACCACGTAGCAGGCCACTGGTGGCCAAAATGGTGACTAGGCCTGTGAAAGTGAGGCAGTAGCAGCAGGGCCAGCATGGCCTCGCAGGCAGGTAGCCCTGCTCGAGCAAGGCCAGCCTTAGAACAGCACACAGCGGGGGACATGGTGGGTCCATGGTGGCAGGCAGGAGCACTGCCCAGACTGGCATCGCAGACCGAGGGTTTAAGCCAGCAGATGGGAGTACTACATTAAGAGGCATATCGGGCTGCTCTATGGGAAAAGATAAAAAAATGGTAAGGAAGAAAAGGAAGGGAGAGCAGGACTAAAGTGATGGTGCGGCTACAAGAAAGGGGTTCGAGGCATGGAGGCTCTTGGTTGGATGGAGATATGGGGTGACAGACACCAATCAGTGGAGTCCCCCCTGCTGGTGCATGGATGGGCCAGTGGGGGGGTCAGGCCTACCGCTCGCACATAAAGGAAGGGGGCAATGATGCAGGAAGGTCATAAAATGGAGCGCACCAAAAAAAAAAAAGGATACGGTGTCCTGTTTAGGAGCCATAGGGATGGGAGCACAGAATGAGGAGAGTAGAAGCTACAGTGGGGGAGGCAGGAGCCTCAGGGGTTGGGAGCAGGCGTCACAGGGCACAGTCCGAGTGGGGGCCACAGAACCAGGCAGGCCTGGTGCTAGGTGGGGGGGGGGCGCACCAAAAACAGGCAGCTATAGGTGGACGGCAGTAGAAGCAGTAAAGCCCCGGGGGCACAGACAGACTGGAACACCAAAGGTCATAGTCCAGCAAGAATTATGGGGGCTGGGGTGGTGCGCCTTCAGGGGCCACAGGGATACTGCCCAAGGAAATGTATGGGCCTCATTATACTGCTCCTCTGAGGACTTGGCAGTGCAGGCATGGCCTGATGGTGAAAAGGGGACAGAGGGGTATCCCAGCGAGGGCCCATGGGGGGCAGCTGGGGCCTATCCCCAGCAGTCCGGGTTCACAGGCTAACATGGATGGGGGAGGATGGGGCCTCTGGGCAGGCGGGCTCTGAAGATAAGGGCCATGGGGAGCCAAGGCGGGGGGGGGGTTCTCAGACGCAAATGGGACCTGCGTATGTGGGTCCCCTTGAGGGACCAAAGGAAAAAAAAAAAAGAAAACACAGATATAGATAAAAACGCAGAGAAGAAATTAAGTGGTGGTCCCACTGGTATTTACTGTTGCATGCTGCGAATCTTAGTAAGTCAAGAGAGGATGGCACCCAAAAAGGTCCCAGCGTCAAGCAGCAAGATGATGGAGGAGGCAGCGAAGCTCATGATGCAGAAGATGGAGCTGGTAGAGGCAGCAAAAAGAAGAAAGGTGGAAGAACAGGCACAGAAAAAGAGGGAGAAGTGGGACAGGAGGACATGTGGTGGGAAGCTGAACTAGAGACCCGGGAGAGTGGGACCCAACCTGTCACCCAGGCCGGGGCCAGCACCATAGCCGTCGCAAGCACCAGCAGGACATAAGCTGGACAGTGGTTAGAAGATTGTGGATGTCAACACTGAAAGTGACCTAAGACAGTATTTGGAGGATATGGGGGAGGAGGGGATGAAAAAGACAGAGTAGGCAATGCAGGCCATCAAGGATGGGGGGGGGGAAGGACAGAAGAGGGACGTGGGAGTGGTGGGCCCAAAGAAGTTGTACGATGGGCCGCCAGGTTTTTCCTTGGGGACCACATTCCTGCCTTTCTAAAGGAGAACATTTGGAAAGGTGGGTATGTGGAAATTTTTGGCCTGATCTATGAGGAGACGGCCAAGAACTACAAACAGAAGGAATTGGTTGGTAAGTCAGAGATGGCTATTGCATTAGCAGTGGTGGGGCACAAGGCTGAGGAGATGAAATATAAGGGAAAAAGCATTGAAACGTGCCAAGCAGGGTTTCTGATTAACAATGCTCTTGTGTTGGAAAAGCAGCCAGAGCTGGCTATCCCACTCCTGACTTATATGGCCATCATTAGGGATGCATATAAAGCAAAGCTAGGGTTCGAATGGTTGAAGTATGATGAGGCATTTTGGAAGCAGATGGCAGCAAAGGGGGACCTAAGGTGGGAGTGTACCCACTCGGAACTCTGGGTAATGACCCTATCTGGGAAAGTAGTTCGGCCTGTGGTGGAGCAGACAAAGAGGGCTTTTCAGGCCCCAGATGCAAAAGCCTGCTGGGCATTAAACAGAGTGTCATGTACATGGCCCAGCTGTAAATTCAAGCACACTTGCTCACGGTGCACAGGGACACACCTTGCAACAAGCTGCAGACAGGGAGGGGAGAAGGTGATGCAGGCAGAGGGGCAGCACCAGGAGCAGCCCTTTTGGGGGGCAGGGGGGCTAGGGAGAGGGAGAGGAAAAGGAGGCCTCAGCAGAGGGTGGGTATGACTCCAACTACAGTTGGAACTAAGGAAGGCAGGACAGAGGGGCTGTGGGGATGCCCCCTAGCCTGCATGCCTATATGACTCAAGGTGGTAGAGGCCTGGACAGAGGGCTATCCAAATGCCCGGGGGGGGCTGAGTGACTGAGGGAAGGTTTTAGGAGGGATTATCCATTGGTTTCATAGGTGATCAGGTGGGTATATGGGGGAAGAACCTGGGGTCAGTGAATGGCAAGGGGGACGTAATTCAGAAAAGAAATGTACAAGAAGATTCAGGCAGGTAGAGTGCAAAGGCCTTCCCTAACAATAGTACCCAAGAAGCAGGCAGGGGAATTCAGGCTTATATACCACCTGTCCTATCCAGACCGGGGGGGGCGGGGTTCAGTGAATGAAGGAATCCCCGAGAGCATGACCACAGTGTCGTACACCTCTCTGGAGCAGGTGGTGGAGCTGATAAGGGCAGTGGATGAGGTGTGGCTGGCAAAGACGGACATTGAGTTGACATTTCACCTGCTGCCAGTGTGGCCAGCTGATTGGGATTTGTTGGGTTTCCAATTTGAGGGCAAGATAGATTTCGACAAAGCTATGTCCATGGACTGTTCAATAGCATGCCTGATGTTCGAGGCTTTCAGCTTGTGGGTGCAATGGGTGCTCAGGTCTCGGTCTGGGCACATGCGGGTGGTGCATTACCTAGACAACTTCCTGCTGATCAGGGCCAGCCATTCTGAGGCACAGGCGATGTTACGGGGCATCCTGGACATGTGTAGAAGCATTGGGATCCCCCCTAGCAGAATGAAAAACAGAGGGGCCAGTTCACAAGCTAGAGTTCCTGGGGATTGAGGTGGATTTAGAGCAGAAATGCTTCCGGCTGCCAGGGGAGAAAGTGGCCCGGTTGAGGGGGTTGTTAGCACTGGTGGGGGGTGAGGAGGAGGGTGCCACTGGTATAGGTACAACAACTACTGGGACACCTAAATTTTGATTGTAATGCCATAAGCCCAGGAGACTAGGGAGGGCCACAGAGAACACTAAGCAACCCCATCATTGGGTGGACATTAGCAAAGGGGTGCAGGAGGACCTTCGGGTATGGGAGGAGTTCTTGGAGATCTGCAATGGGGTGACATTCTGGTGGGATGACTGGGAGTACAACACAGACATCGAGTTATGCACAGATGCTTCCAGGGCATTAGGGATGGGGGCATATTTCTAGGGTGAATGGATGTCGGAAGCATGGCAGGCACAGCGGAAGGAATGGGGGGTCACCAAGGACATCACATTCCTTGAGATTTTTCCCATATGGGTAGCAATGGAATTGTGGGAACCATATGAGGAGGAAGTGAATTGTATTACAGTGTGATAACAAAGTGGTAGTGGAGGTGGTGAATAGGCAGAGCGGTAACACAAAATCATTGTAGCGAATCCTTCAGCGCATGGTATTACTGGGTTTGCAACTGAACCTGTCATTCAAAGCACAGCACATTGAATGGCTAAAAAATGAGGCTGCTGACAGTCTGTCCCTTTTTCAGATAGAAACATAGAAACATAGCATTTGATGGCAGATATGGACCGCTTGGCCCACCTAGTCTGCCCATTTTCCTACCTAACAGATAAGCTGCAGATCCTAGTTAACCAACGGCTTACTTCCCCCTATCCCCCACTAGGACTGCCTTATGTCTATCCCATGCATTCTTTAATTCCCCCTCTGTTTTAGGAGAACCTGTTTATAGAATATTATTGGCAGTGCATGTCTTAGTATAGCCCGTTATGTCCTGAAGAATAGATATGTATGTATGTATTGGGCATGTATGACTATGTTGTACACATGATGTATGAAGGCCGTTCTGTACGGCTTTGGATAACTGATAAGTTCAATAAAATTTTACATGATAAAAATCCCCCCACTGTTCTTGACTCCACTACCTCCTCAGGGAGGCTGTTCCATGCATCCACAACCCTCTTCATGAAAAAATACTTCCTCACATTACCTCTGAGCCATCCCCCCTCTATCTTCAAACTGTGCCCCCTTGTTCTTGCATATCTCTTTTTCTGAAAGATGCTACCCTCTTGGACTTTGTTGATTGCCTTGAGGTGCTTGAAAGTTTCTATCATGTCCCCTCTCTCCCTTCTTTCCTCAAGGGTATACATATTGGGACCCACTCCCAGGCTGGCAATCTTGTGTATTAATCTTTTGTGTGGGACTGTATCAAATGCCTTGCTAAAATCTAGGCAGGCCATGACCACAGTCCCTCCTTGGTCTACTACTTTGGTCACCCAGTCAAAGAAATCTATTAGATTCTTCTGACACGACCTTCCCATCATGAATCCATGCTGCCTTGGGTCCTGTGCCCCACTGGCCTCTAGGTACTAATCAGTTCTTTCCTTCAGAAGTGATTCCATCATTTTCCCTACCACTGAGATCAAACTAACTGGTCTGTAGTTTCCTGCCTCTGTCCTGCTCCCACTTTTGTGAAGAGGAATCACATCCACCCTCCTCCAGTCCTCAGGTACCACCCCATCCTCCCATGCTTTGTTAAAGAGAGTAGTCAGCGGTGTCACAAGTTCTACCCTTAGTTCTTTTAAAATTCTTGGGTGAATCCCATCAGGCCCCATTGCTTTGTCCACCTTCAGTTTTATTAGTTCTTTCAGAACCCTTTCTTCTGTAAATGGACTGGTATTGACCCCCATCTTCAGAGTGTTTCTCTTGTTTGGTTTAGGTACCTCCCTCTCCTTTTCCTTTGTGAATACTGAGCATAAATATTTGTTCAGTATCCCTGCTTTTTCACTGTAACCCTCTGCCTACATTCCCTTCCCTTTATTAAGCCTCAGTATCCCTCCTTTGGTCTTTCTTCGCTCCCTAATTTACCTATAAAAGATCTTATCCCCCTTCTTAACAGAGTTGGCTATCCTTTCCTCGGTTTGGGCCTTTGTTAGTCTGACTGCCTTATCTGCCTTTTTCTGCTTTAACTGATAAAGTTCTCTGTCCTGCTCCTTCTGTGTTTCCTTATATTTCCTGAATGCTATCCTTTTCTCCTTAACCTTCCCTGCCACCACTTTTGAGAACCATAGCATTTTCTTCCTTCATTGTGTTTTGCTGATTTGCTTGACATAAAGGCTTGTTGCCTCTGTGATGGCTGTTTTGATTACTCCCCATTGTTCCTCCACCCCTCCTTCTTGCCTGTTTGCTAGTGCTTTTCTGAGGCACTCGCTCATTTTCTCAAAGTCAGCCCCCCTAAAGTCCACTACTCTTGCTTTTATATGGCTTGATTGTTTGGCTGTGTTTATCGTGAACCACACTGTTTCATGGTCACTTGTTCCCACATGGCTACCCACTTCTAAATCTGTGATTCTTTCTCTGTCCTCATTTGAGAGTACCAGGTCTAAGATTGATCCCTCCTCAGTGGGTTCCAATACTAGCTGTCTGAGGCATGCCACTTTTAGGGCATCAAGAATGACCCTCCTCTTGGATGTGCCTGCAGCAAAGGTGCCCCAGTTAACATCTGGCATATTCAGGTCCCTCATCAACAATATCTCCCCTTTTTCTGCCATTCTAAGGATGCCTTCTATCATTTCCTTGTCCATTCCCTCCCCCTGAGATGGGCATCTTTATACAACCCCCAAGTGGATTGTGGTGCCATTTCCTGTCTCCAGGGTGACCCAGAGTGCCTAATCTGCTACCTGTTTACTCTTTAGTTCTGTTGCTTTGATCCCTTCCTTTACATAGAGAGCTACTCCTCCTCCTCCTCTTTTACCCTCCCTGTCCCTCCTGTAGATTGTGTATCCTGGTATGTTGACATCCCCGTCATGGTTCTCTGTGTACCATGTTTCCGTGACTGCCAAAATATCCAGGCAACCCTCTTCCATCAAGGCCACTAATTCAGGGAGCATGTTACACAGACTACGGGCATTGGTACTCAGCACCCTCCACTTTTTGATGGCCTTACCCTTTTGGGCCCCATCCCTGTCCTTACTGCCTTTGCCTTTTTTTACATTTACCTCTGTCCTGCTCCCTAATGACTTCTGTACCTTGGTGTCTACCTCACTTATTCCTGTGTTTTGTGGGGTGAGGCTGGGATGTCCCTGCTCCTTTTCAGTGTCTCCCCCTTAGCTAGTTTAGATGGCAAGGTTTGGGGAGTTGGTGCCACAGGAAGCACCATCCAGGACCAGGGTGCCAGACAGCCGGTAGGAGATCGGAGGGAGAAAGCCAGGGCCCTATATAGGGGGTCCTGGTTGGCCAGCACCCTGAGAGTGTATGAAGGAGTGTGGGCTGGATCCCAAGAGTTTTGGGTCTGCCAGGGTTGTGACATGGCTAAGCCAGTGCAGGAGGACCAGGTCATGCAGCACATGGTGGAGAATTGGGAGGAAGGCATGGCCCACATCACCATTATGGTATAGCTAGCAGGCATCAGCTGGATGTGTTGGGATCGAGGATGGGAGGATGCAGCGGGGAGGTGGGTAATAAGGAAAGTGGTGGTTGGGTGGCAGAGGGGACAAGGGGCTAGGTGGGACAGGAGGAGGCTCATAATGGGGCTGTTGCTAGAAAAGGTTATGGGTGCATTAGTGCATGTGTGCACCTCAGCAAAGGAGGCCTGCCAGTTCAAGGCTGTCTTCTCAGTCATGGCCAGATGGACATTCAGGGTCATTGAGGTAATGGCGCACAAAAAGGGGGCAGCCTGCCGGGCATTGCAATATGAGAATGTCACATATAGCACTGACTCTGTGGTCATTTGGTTAAGCAGGTCCAAGATGGACCAAAAGGGAAGGGGCACCTCGGTGTTATTGGGAAGACACCAGGATGAAGTGGTGTGTGCCGTGGAGGTCATGGGGGACTATAGCAGGTCCCGAGGCACTAAGGCAGGGGCATGGTTCCAGCATGGAGATTAGTATCAGTGACAGGTTTTTAGGTGGGAGCAGTCCTGTGAAAGGCCCTGGGTTTTGTGGGAGAGGACCCCACAGATTTCACCCCCCATTACTTTCAGATAGGGGCAGCATCAGAGGTAGCCAAGGGGTGGCAGTGGAAGATGTGAAGTGAGTAGGGCAGTGGAAATCCAACTGTTACAGGAGGTATGTGAAGTATTGAATATTGAATTCCTTTTCTTTCCACAGCAGGCTCCAAATGGCAGACGTGGATCGTGGAGCACTCATTCATCTACTGGGTGAAAAGGTTTGCAGCCACCAGAATGAGAGGAATGCAGTTGCGGCTGGATATGGAGTACACAAAAGTTCAGTGGAAAGGCATCGAGGGCATGTGGTGGGCCCAGAAGCTACCTTTGTTGGTAGAGTTACGGGTGTGTTGGGCCAGTCCTGACTGCATTATTATTCACCTGGGGGTCAATGACCTAGGGGGGAAACCATGGAGGATCCTGTTGACGAACATGGTAAGGGACCTGGAGAGGACAAAGAACTGGTGGCTACGGGTGGTGGTTGGCTGGTCCAAGATCACCTCAAGGCAGATATGGTGGTGAACAAAAAGGGGTTAAAGCAATAGAGGTAGCAAGGAAGCACCTACATAGGAAGGTAGCTAGGGCAGTTATGGAGATGGGAGGGGTTCACATGCAGCATAGGGATATTTCATTTGAGCAAGCAGATGAGTACAGTTCAGATGGGGTGCATCTGTCGGAATTTGGCATGTTCCTATTCCTGCATACCTTCAGGGATCTGGTGGAGTAGGTGAATAGGAGGGGCCTGAGATTCTAGCCCACAAGGGGGGATCCCCCATCTTCCTTCACAAGTGGGAGATGGGTCAGTGGAAAAGGGTAGGACCGGGGGGAAGGGGGGTAGAAAAAGGGGGTAGGGGTGTAGGTACCATGGGCTGGGGACAAAGGAACCAAGGCATGGGAGTAAAAGGGGGGAGGGGGAGGAAGATAGAGCTAGGGGGAGGATCGCTGTGTGTCCACACCTACTGGGGAAGAAGTCCAGGTAAGTTAGGGTACCTGGTTCTGATGATGGAAGGAGATCCAGATCATAGTGTCTGGACCCCAAAGAGAAATACCAAAGGAGAAGTACCAGGAGGGGATGAAGAACAGGATGGAAGATATTGGACTGTGTGTCCAAGGTGAAGAAATGGTCTGATATGTCTAATTGAAATGTTGAATATTGTGATTACAGAATTATTGGGATGTGATGTTTCTAATGTGTGCCTTTTTAAAATAAATAATGCCAGTGAGCATCCAAAGGTCAGAAACTGTGGAAGCGAATTATTTCTGGGGGGGATCAGGGGACAATGAAGCTTGCCCTTTAAAGGCAAGTCAATTTGTCCCTTGGCCCATCCAGAAAAAAAGAAAAGAAGGGGAGGGGGAAGGAGGGAATGGGGCTGGTGAGGTCACAGATTGGGTGGGGTGAATAGTGTGTGACAAGGGATAGGGGCTTGCTGGCCATTAGCAAAGGGGTGTGGCCACCAGGGGTCCTGATATGGGTATTTTGGGCAAGTTAAGGGCTAGCAGCCCTAAGCAAACCCTCTTTCTTGCTGATAAAATCCCACCCACCCTCCTTTGCAAGAAAGAGGAGGTGAAATAGGAGATGGCACACAGAAGAGGAGGCAGACCGTGGAGGATGGTTGCCTTGGTGGAACCCTGTTAGGGGCCAGGTGAGCTGCAGAAGGGCAGCCGGTAGTTCAGAGGGCTAGGTAGAACCCCTCCGGCAGAGAACGAAAGATGGGAGAGAGAAAAAAGGGTGGGACAAGGAGGTTGGAAGGGGGGCAGGAAAAGGGGGGAGGAGCAGGCACCATGGGCTGGGGACAAAGGAACCCAGGTGTGGGAGTAAAGGAGGGAGAGGGAGGGAGATAGAGCTAGGGGGCAGAATGCTGCATCCGCACCTAGCAGGGAGGGAGTCTGGGTAAGTTATGGTACCTTGTTCTGGTGATGGAGGCGGAGCTGGATCATTGTGTCTGGACTCCGAATAGCAATACCGAAGGAGAAGGACCAGGAGAGGATGAAGAACAGGATGGAAGACATTTGACTGTATGTCCAAGGTGAAGAAATGGACCAATATGTCTAACTGAAATATTGAATATTGTGATTACAGAATTATTTTATTTATTTATTTATTTATTTGAGCATCAGTTTACAACCTTTGAGCCAGAGGCTCATTTCCAAAGGTACCTTGTCACATTGAGGACAAATACCTTACATTACAGGCTTGTTGTTACATCACATTGAGGACAAATAAATTATATTTCAGGCTCATTGTTACATCACAAAGTTTCACGTTGTAATAAAATGACAAACAATTAAATTGACAGCCATATATATTTACAGGTATTTGTAGAGCGAAGGAACCATTTTAGTTACAGTGGTGTCGCTCATGCGAGCATTGTCAGTGTGTGGTGGACTAAGTCACAACTAGTGACAGGTGTAATCATGTGCATTAAATAGCTGGTTCTGCAGTGCGGTTTTGAAGGTGGAGATAGTAGTGGTGTCAGAGATGGCTGGTGGGAGTGCGTTAAACCAGGCTGGGGGCTCTATAACAGAAAGATCTCTGTCCATGGCTTGTCCTGGTTCTAGGGCTCAGAAAGGGCGATTTTGCTGGAGGTTCGGGTATTAATCAAGGGTTTGGCTTGGTGGATGGAGGCTGTCAGCCCAGGAGGGGATAGCCCGAGAAGGTTTTTTTCGTAATGAGGCTGGTTTGGTATTGAAGTCGCTCGTCCAAATTTAGTAGCCTTGCCAAGTCATATAGCTGACATGTGTGAGTAAGCCTGGGGCCCCCTGTAATAAGCCTACATGCCTTATTCAGGACAACGCGGATTTTGTTGAGGGCGGTCGGGTCAGCCACACTGTAGGCCATAGTCCACCAGGGACAATATCAAGGATGTAACTGCTAGTCGGAGGGCAACGGGGGGGGAAATAGTTTTTATGGTGGTACGGGATACCTAGCCGCACATTAGTAGCAGAGGCAAGTGCCTCAATATGGGTGTGGAAGGAGAGGGCAGTATCGAAGCTGTTCCTAAGGCACTTGTACTAGCGGACTAGTTCAAGGGGTTGCTTGGAGCTGGGAAGGATGTGTAGTGGGAAGTTACTGGCTTTGTTTTGAGGGTGGGCAAAGAGCATTGATTTGTTTTTTTTGAGGTTGATGACAAGTCAGTGCTCTTTGAACCAGGTTTCTGCATCATTGAAGGTGAGTTGTAGGGAGTCCTGGAGGGCGTTGGTGTTGAGGTTGGTGGCAAAGAGGACAGCATCATCTGCATATAACAGAATTCTACCAGTGCAAGCACTGGGTAGGGTGTTTAGGTAGATTGAGAAGAGTAGCGGTCCCAGGATGGAGCCCTGGGGGACACCTGAGTGGATGGGACAGGTTATAGAAAGTGTCCCGTTGATTTTGACACATTGGAGGCGGTCAGATAGGTAGCTTGTGCACCAAGAGATTGGTCCAGTAGATAGACCAGTATGGGAGAGGGCTTCCAGTAGGAGAGAGTGGGAGACAGTGTAGAAAGCCTTTGAGAGATCTACAAACACTGCACCAGTTAGGGCGCCGGCATCCAGGGAGGAGTGTATCAAATTTGAAAACTCAATTAGAGCTGTTCAGGTACTGTGCCCTGCCCAGAAGCCGTGCTGTTCTGGACATAGGATGTTGTACTTGGTTAGGTACTCAGTGATTTGAGAGGCCACCAGCTTTTCAAGGGCTTTGGAGAGGAGTGGGAGGATGGAAATAGGCCTGTAGTTCCCTGCATTAGACCTGTCACTGCCTTTGTGGATGGGCGTAACTATGGCTGTTTTCCATGCAGTTGGGAATTGCCCCAGGCGGAGGGATTTGTTGAGTAGGGTGGTGAGCGGAGCAAGTACCTGGTCCAGCACCTGATGGAGAATGCTGGGGTCCAGGGAGTCGCTGCCGGGACTGTTGCTGTTTAAAGCTTTGAACAGGTGTGGTCTGGCTTCCTGGTCAGTTACCCTGCATAGATGAAAACAAGGGCATTGGATGACAGGGGCGAGCCGGGAGGGGAGAGGGTCGAAGAAATTATTGGGGAGGACTGAGCTAAGGTCCATGAAGGTAGTGTTTAGGAATTTGGCTATGCAGGCCGGGTCAGTCGAGGTAGTCCTGTCCATGGTGATCTGGGCTGGGGGGTGCGGGCACTCTCATTTAATTGTTTAACGTTGTCCCAGAAGGTTTGCACACACCCCCAAGAGGAGGTGAGCGTGGCCTGGTAATGGTCGACCTTTGCTTTACAGATAGCCCAGGTGCACTTGTTCCGTGCTGCATTATAAGCCTGTCTGTCAGCTACCCGGCCTGTTTCAGTGGCAAGGTGCCATAAGTTATTGTTGTGCTTGAGCAGTTGACGTAGGGCAGGGGTAACCCAGGGCGCACTGAGCTTTTTGGTATGTGTTCTGGTATGGGGTGCATAGAGGTCACAGGCTTTGTTGAAAGTCTGGGAAAAGAAGGTGAGAGCTGTGTCTATGTCTGGAGCATGCTGTATGGGTGACCAGTTAATCTGGGCAAGAAGTTTTTTGAGACTTTTTAGCCCACCAGGTCTGAGGCACCTGCGGAGTGTGGGTTGGGCTTTAAGTAGGGGTGGGGGTTGACCAGTGGAATAGGATTGGGGAGTGATCACTGAGTGAGTCTGGGCGGACCTGAATATCTTGGACTTTTTTGGGGCGGTTTGTGATGATTACATCTAGAAGGGTACTGGTAACTCTCTTGGAGTTTACTCTTGTGGGTTGGGAAATGAGTTGCGTCAGATCCATAGCCGAGAAGGTATCTCAGGTGGTGGAAGAGGAGGCACTGAGCCAGTTCACGTTTAGGTCCCCCACAAGGATGTGATCAACCTTGTGTTGGAGGGTAGCGAGATAATTGGTTAAGGATAACATTGCTGGAGTTTGGTACTTTGGTGGAATGTATGCCGTAGTGAGATACAGGGGGCCCCTGGTGGAGTCAGGCGTAAGTTTAAGGGTGAGGGCCTGAGCCCCATTTACAAGAACTGGGGCAGGGAGTGCTAGCCCAGTAAGTGAGTCTCTGGTATAGATAGCACAGCCTCCCCCACGTTTGCCAACATGATCCTCTCAGTACAGGGTGTATCCAGGTAGTGAGACAAAGTGGTCGGGAGTGGATTTTGACAGCCAGGTTTCTGCCAGAGCTATGACATCTGGTTTATGCAGCATGACCCAGCATTGAAGGGAATCAAATTTTTTGAGTATGCTGCATATATTCATGGAGGCTATACAGAGACTAGTGGTCCCCGTTGTGGGGCTGGTCTGGGTGGGGTCTGGGTTGGGATGTATATTGCCTGTCAGGAGTAGTAGGAGGTTCATGGCTCTAGCTAGGGAGTGGAGTTTAGCAATCTTTCGTTGGGTATTCGGGGGTGGGAGGCCATCAGGGAGGAGGGGATGGGTAGGGTCAGCATGGTCAGGAGGGCAGGGATGATTAGTCACCAGTGGGCACCAGGGTAAGCAGAGGTGAGGTAACCTGGGGATGGGTGCTGTGGGTAGGGGCACATGGTCATTGTAGGGTGGGGTCTTATTATATCCAGGGGGAATTGATGCTAGGGCTGGAGTACTGAATGGGCTGCCTGGTAGCTGGGTTATAGGTACCAGGATAAATAAAAGGGGGAGGCATAGTAGGAGAGGGTGGGCTGACATGGTGCTTGCTGTAGCAGCAAGGCAGAAAGGTAGAAGTATTTTGGGTGCTGCTCAGCAAACGTAGATACCACTTTGGCTTAGTGGTAGTGTCCTGGACTCTGGTACAGAGGGTACCAGGTTCAAGTCTCAGCCAGGGCAGCTGGAGAAGAGACCAAGGTGGGAGCTGAGCTCTGCATTCTGGGGCTTGAGACGTGCTGTGTTGGGGCCAGAAACAGGGTGAGAAATAGCGACTCCTAGTGGTCACAGGGTGCAGGCTAGGAGGTTAGGCAGGGGGTCAGGATGTATGATGAACTATGGGGTGGAGGCTGGGGGAGATGTAGACAGGGATTAGAAGTAGGTAGAGGAAGGTCAATGTGGCCAGAGATTTGAGGTAAGCAGAAGTAGTGGAGGAGTGACGTGGCACAGGCTGATTGAAGGACCCAGGAGGTCTGGGGGTAGAGGTTTGTATGACTGTACCTGAGGTAAGGTCTGAGGGTCCCTCTAGTGGCTGGTAGGTATAACCTGCAAATGGGAAAGTGGGGACTTAGTAATTCAGCAGCCAGGAAGTGATGTCAAGGAAATGATGTCATCAAAGGGGGTCAATAAAGGAAGGGATGCCCCTGGGTTGGGGGTGGCTGGGGCAGACAATGCACAGTGATGTTGGGCTAACACCCTACACAGGTATCTGGTAGAATGAGAGAGGTCTCCTTTACCTCCTAGCCTTCTGAGTTCATTTCTGCTCCAGGAGGGAGCTCTGCTGTTGCTGTTTATTGGGATGTGATGTTTCTAATGTGTGCCTTTTTTAAAATAAATAATGCCAGTGAGCATCAAAGGTCAGAAACTGTGGAAGTGAATTATTTCTGGGGGGGATCAGGGGACAGTGCTGGCTTTTCTGTTCTAGTCCTAAGTATTACATTCAAAGTTTAGACTTCTGCTGCTTTCTGATCACTCTTGAGACTTTTTCTTTGGACTAGTGCCACAGGAACCCTAAAATCTGCCTTGTAATATTTCTGCCTTCATGAAGGAAAAGTAGCATGACAGAGTGAAACATAAATTCACTACCCCATTCCCAACACAAACCTGACTTTAAAATGACAAAAAAAGTTTCTATTGAGACCCCTTTGTAAGTCTGTCTTCATCCATATTAGTTTATATTCAGTATTTAATGTGTTCTTTTTTAGAATGATTCTTTCATCACTACACTCACATCAGTCCAATAGTTATCGGGAACAGAATCTCTTAAAAATGGAATCATTCATAACAACTGTGTCTTGATACTCAAATGCTTTTGTTTGCACTTCGGTGTTTGGCAATATTTCTAACTAGCACTGTGAAATTTCGTGGGTCAAATATTCATGTCTTCCAGGCTATCCTTTTATCTTTAAATCAGATGGCTGTCTTTCTAGACCTTTGTACTAATTCAGGGATTCTTGGTCTATAACCTATCTAACAGTATACTTGTACAGTATGAGTCACCCTATGCCTTTTATAGCAGCAGTCCTTCAACCAAAAGAGTTTTTCCGCATTTTTTGCTCCACTAGTTAGACCTAACTGAGGCTTCCGGGAATTCAATTCCCTTAGCAGAAATCAAAGATTTCTTTTTGCTCTGGCCTCCTGCTATGTTTTGGTTGAACAAGACCAGGTTGTCACTTTCATTATGTCTATTTCTCAAAAAAAAAAAATAGATCAATCTCAGTTACCCCTCAGGCCACCTTTTTTAGTGCATTTCCCTCCATGCCTCCAATTTGCTGAGGCAGCACATACTGTAGTTACCCCAGGCCAAAAGAAAGTACTTGAGAAGTACTTCAACTACTTATAAAAAATATATTTTCTAAAAAGCTGAGAAGAATTTAAATTGACCCAGATCACAGCCATTTCTGAGTATGTGTTAAGCATTTTAAGCAATCTGCAGCTATCCATTGACATTAGTACTTGTCAGATACTTCATAAGCACGTATACAGTATTATTCAAATGAGATACTGCTTATAATTGAAATACCAAGAAAATGCTTAATAACTATTTACTTTAACCATGCCTGAACTGGTACCTAAATCACTATTTAGAAAATGTTTATTAAGCAGTATTGCAACTACTACGGTACATACCTATTAAATTAAGACTGTCTTCATTAAACCCCACCATTAGGCTTTTCACAACAAATGTTTAGATAAATGTTGCATCTTTCTATATTTTACTTTTCTAAGACCAGCAGTCAGTGAAATGGTGGGCCCTATGTGAAGCCTTCCCCTATTACAGTGAATCTGTGCACTGCTCACTTGTATTGACAAGTATACAAGCAAGCAAGCAGAGTTGAGTTACAATTTATCAGTGCCATGCAATACCCACCATGTTGGCTGATCACTGGTCTTAAAAAAGTAAAAAAAACTGGTGAGCTCACCACCCTTCAATATCATGAATGCCATTAGTACAGTCTACTGTTTTTGTTGACATATCAAAAATAAACATCATCTTTTTGGTGAGCTAGGCTGATAGCAGCAGGATACAAGGGGGAAAAATGAGATTTCTTACCCTTATAAGATCTAGGCTACCTTTGATTAGGCAACATTAAATGTTAGGTGGATGCATAATTATGCATGTCATTTAATAGTCCATACTCATAGGTTACCTAGACCTTACTGCATATGGATAGGAAAGCCTATTTGTTCCCCTTGTGCCCTGCTATTATCAGTCTGACTTCCTGGAAAGGTCATGTTTATTACTGAGATGACAAAAAAGTGTATTCATGATCTGGAAGGGCGGTGCACTCACCAGTTTTTTTATGTAGGGGAGAAGCAGTGATGAACAATTTCCAGAGGGGATTGAGAAGACCATTGCTGCAGGGTACAGCTATATTAAGGGTAGGGGGATGACAGGAGGAGGGAAAGTTGAACAGTTCATTGAGAGATCTGAGACGTGGGGCTGCCAGCACTGTGATCATTACCTGACCATGGATGAGAGCAGACAGCAACAGTAAATACTGTTTGAAAAGCTAAGTGGTGTGCATGAGAACAGCTTGGCGGTGCTGAGAAGGGTGGCCAGCCCGTACATAAAATCAGCAGGAAACCTCAGCACTCTGGAAACAAAAGTTCCAACTCAATTTTTAAATGCAAGTTGCAAACATTTGTGGCAAGGAGTTCTCAGAACAGCACCCTACATCCCTAATGTTTCCACTCAACACAGGATCTTCATCAAGGGGTGGGTCTCAATGGCAAATAATTGAAGTCACTGGGCAGCACCTAAATTGTTACCTGGTTTCAGCGTAGGGAGATTACCCTTGAAGGGTTTGTTGAGGTTTGTTGTGACAGTATCGAGGGGACTGTGTATACAGCATTCAAGAGTTGGAAGAGAGGTGAGCCAGCCAACTCACATTGTGAAGAAGGGCACAGAAAAGGACTTGAGGAGGATTGCTGACGATTGTCCTGTGGGGTTTTGCAGATCACAGGCAAGGGAGTGGACCGATGCTGAAGATGGGGGAGGATTCACTCAAGGCATTAGTGTACCTCCACTGCCTGATAATGTTGTTATCCATAGCAAGTCCAGCCCTTATGAGGGTATGAACAGTAGTTTTCCCAATGTGTTCCAGTGCTTCTTTCTTGGCTCCCCAGGAAGACTTGGCTGTTGGCTAATGAGGAGGGAAAAAGTCAAAACAGGGGGACTGTACATACCGCCTTAATTGTGCATAAAAGTGGTGATCCACATGCCGTTTATTGTGGGATCAGAAGTGGAACAATGATAAAAGAAGAATGGAGAGTGATTTGGGAAGCACCATTTAACAGTACCAGTCAATGAAGCCTATCAGTACAAATGTGCACTACTCTCTGAGCTGCAAGATTATGATCTAAAGTATGATAACTCACTTAGTGAAACTGAAAAACTCATATGCACCCCCAGGCAGTAATAAGGACAGAGTGTGAACAGTGGACTGTTTGATGACTGGTGGGCTATGTGCGGGGGAGGGGGTGCATAAGGAAAAAGAAAACTACAAGAGAAGCATACTTTTGAGATTACCAAGAATGCATGAACTTTGGCATTGAACCAGACCAGAACTTTGCTACAACCACCAAGACAACACATAACCATTAGTCCACCAGATATTTGAAGAGGTGTAATGTGCTGTGGTTTGCCAAAGAGAAAGTCGGGTTGATTACAACACAATGTCAGCATGGTAAAGTAAACAAAATGAACAGAATCATAGCCTAACATGTGTACTGATCAAAATAATCCTTATGTTAAGTCAGAGTTTTGGTCATTTTGGTGAAACAGTTCTAACCAAAGGGGGAAAAAAGAACTAGTCTGCACCATAGAGAGCCATGTAGCGCTCTGCCTTTAGCTTCAATGATGTAATCACTTCAAACATGTGGCAGACATTTTAGGGAACAGGTAGAGCAGGTTGTTTTTTGAATTGGAAAGCTAAAGCTTACTTTTTCAGATGCTACAAAACTCCATTGATGTTATTCAGATAAATGCAATGTTAACAGCAATGTAAACAGCAGCCTTTCCTTCACCTGTCTATGAAGCCAGGTTTTTAAATTGTTTCTTTCTAAAAATACGTTTTTTTATTTGTCCTTTACATTTTACATTTTTAAAGCTGGCTTCCTCAATTTGTCTTTTTTCTGTGTCAGTTTTGTTAAAAAGGAAGGATACAGTGCACTGAATTTTTCTTTATTCTCTTTATTTTTAATGGCATATGCTTGGTATAAACTGCTTTTAGCTCACTCCCAAAATAATCCTAAGCTAGGTCTAGATCCTGGATCAGACCCAACGTTTCCCAGTCATATAAATTTAAATCAGACACAAGTGCCAGGAAATCAAGATGTGTGTGTTATCTATACTGAATCTTTTTGGCTTTCCCTAATATGTTCTTCCTATCCCTAATACAATATGTAACATTATGATCAATCAGTAGATCTACCAAAACCCCCATATCTTGATAATTTTGTGGATAATTAGTAAACATGAAATCTAGAATAGTTAAATATTTAGGTGTCTTAATGTTAATATGTGTTGGTTCAGTAATCAGTTGCTCCAATCCAAGGATAAGGGAAACATTCTCCAAATGCCTTGGCTTTTCCTATTGGCCAAGACCATATTAAAATCCCCTTGCACCAGGATTTCATGAGTTAGTGAAAATGGTAACAGTACTTCAGATGAGTTCAAAATAACTGATATTGGGAATTTAGGAGGTCTATAGCAGGCAATCAGCATGGATTTGCCCCAGTGTTATTTAAACTCAATGATTAAATGTTCACAACTATCTTTTTTTAGTGTACTTTATTTTCCATAACAACAAGCAAAAAAACAGGAAAAGCAAATTTCAAAACACAAAACAACCTGTAATCTGCACAGACAGCTAAAAAAAAGAAAAAAGGGGAACAAACACAAAACTAACCCACCCCAATATCCCCCCAATATCCCCCAATGTCCCCCTCCCCAAACAACAAAGCTCAGCGACCATCTCCCAAAGGGACTGTGGATCTAAGTGAAGAAATACTTAGGGTTGGATAAAAGATGATGGCTTAAGCAAAAGTAAGAGGGGGCCCAGTTTGGCAACCTGTCTATGAAACGGATAACAGTGCATATAAAGTTTACCATCTGTCTCAAAACTTCTGAGGGCACCTACTCAGTGAGGCAATCTGTTTCTGCACTAATAGGGCATTTAAAATCTCTTGTTGCCATTCTCTGAAAAAGGGGATTACAACATCGGTCCAAAGTCACTAAATGATTAATTTTGCTGTGATCGCAATTAAGGCAATGTTAACTTTGCAAACACCTGTTAAATCCCTAGGATATAAGCCCACCAGACAAATACCTGGCATAAAGATACTGTCCAGCTCTAACACTGGGTCAAGAGAGGCCCTAGTAGCTGCCCCGAATGGTACCACTTTAGCACAGTCCCAGAGGATGTGCTTGAGGTGCCCTTCAGTGAGACCACATCGGGAACATAAAAGGGAAGGGAGCGTATCCATTTTGCTAAGTTTATGAGGGGTGTAGTATAGGTTGTGGAAAATTTGAAATTGTGTTAAGCACAACTGGTCTTCTTCACTGTATCTCTAAAGGTCCCTCCAGATGGCACACCAAACCAAGGGCTCTTCTGAGAGGTTGAGGGCTTGTGTCCAGTAATAACAGGTTCCAGTCAGGGTACCAGCATCAAGAAGCTGCAATAAGCTTGAACATAGTTAAAGAAGATGAATGAAAGACACCTTCAATGTATTATCCTTGTTATGATACTCAATAAAAAGAGTAACTGTAAAAAAAAAAAAGAAGCTGCAATAGTCCTGACAACAGGTGGGGTTGGAAAGCTACAGAAAGAAAACGATCAATAGTAGAAGGTTCGGGCAACTCCCATGGCTTCAGGCCCAAGTAGGAGGAGACTGCATATGTTAACAGAGTGTATTTAAAACAAACAAAACTTCATTGAGAGATGGAGTTGCTTACTTTTTGTAGAGAAGGGCACAAATCTGTTTTCTTCTATAAGGGAGGCTAATGGGATGCCTCGAAGCTGACGGCAGAAGGAAAAATGAATGGGTCTTCCGGAGATGCTAATGCTGGGATTTCCTAGGAGGAGTCACAACAGCTCTCTTCAATTGACAACCCAGTTCAAGTGGTGATTCATTTGTCAGAACCCACCCCCCCCCCACTGCTTACCTCTGTTCACTCTATAGTGAAAGTACTCAGGGATTTGTATTCCCTCATCCCATACTTTTCCTGAGAGCCGAGTTAGTGAATAAAAAATTGTGTCTGTTTATACACACAAATTCCCTGATTTCATCTTTTTTGGACAGATTACATCTTATGTTTACATGAACCTTGCTGTTATCTGCTGGGGAAGGACAGCCTGGGCCAGGATTTGGCTTTATATCCACACATAACATAAGGCTGACAACAACCGGAATTCTGACTAAAGAACTACAGTACCTTCTTTTTAAAGGAAAACTACACCCAAAACTTGAAAAAATATATGTTGTGCAGAGTGTTTTAATTTGTATGTGAAGTTCTAGTGTTTCCTTCCCTCTGACTGGTATTAGGAGTTTTTCCCAAATTAGCCTGCTAGCTTTATGCTAGTTTTACGACCCCTGGGGATCTTCATACCTGATAGCGTAATTGTATTTCTTGTTCCCACAGTGCATCTTGTCTCATGTGACTGTGATGTAAGAGACCAACATTCAGCACACATGCCAAACAAACTAAATATCTTGAAGCTTTACAAGCTGCACAAAAATTACCAGCAGCAAAGTTTTTCAGGACAGTAAGACCTTTAGGATGAGGGTGGTCACCAAGCTGAATTCTACAGATTTTAAAATATAGCCATCTCTATTGTTGTGAACTGATTATAATGCAATGCTTTCTGCTGGATTTATGGGCTCTGCTACATCACCATCACATGAAACAAGGTGCACTGTAGGACAAAGAAATGCAATAAAGCTATTTGATATGGAGATCTCCAGGGGTCGTAAAACTACCCTAAAGCTAGCAGGCTAATTTAGGAGAAACTCCTAATACCAGTCAGAGGGAAGGAAACACTAGAACTTCACATACAAATTAAAACACTCTGCACAGCATATATTTTTTCAAGTTTTGGGTGTAGTTTTCCTTTAACAACTCCTCTTTTAGTAGGCCTACATGTATGTGTCACAACAATTAGTAATTTAAGTACCCCAGCCCAACCTGCATTCCTGACAGTATATGTAATTGAAACTCATTTGCAGAACCCTCATTTCTAATAAAGCATTCAACTGGTAACCAGTCCTATTCAGTCCTTTCTCTTACAGCCACTGTAATGCTATTTGGTCTCAGGACTTGCTTACTAAATCTGAAATTATGGTTACTCTGTTCTCCTTACCCTTCAGCCCTTTCTCCCAAATAAATAAACCCCAGTAGAAAGACACAATAAAATACATGCAGTAACCCCATTTCACTCTATCTACTTAAAATGAACTCTACAGTACAGTGACTAAAGAAAAGATAATGTAATGAAAATGAAAACAGTATATGTGTACACAATATGTGTATGTCTATTTTCTGATGATACAAAAATTTGAAAAAGGATGGACACCCCAGCGGGGGTGAAAGGCATAAGGTAGGACCTGAAGTTTCTGGAAGGGTGGCCGGAAACTTCGCAACTGAACTTCAATGCCAAAAAGTGTGCTGGGATGCACTAGGGGCATAAACAACCTCGAGCAGCATATGCTCTGGGAGGGAGGAAATTAAAAAAATGTAGGAGGAGAGAGATCTGAGGATTATAATATCAAGCAACCTTAAGGCTGGTAGGTAGCCAATGCAGTAAAGTAGTGGGGAAGGCAAATGGAATGTTGGCATGCATTGGAAGGGACATTACTAGCAGAAGGAGGGAGGTACTGATGCCTCTTTACAAAGCCATGGTGAGGCTGCACCTGGAGTAAGGGGTCCAGGTCTGAAGACCACACCTACTAAAGGACATAGATGAGATAAAGAGAGTTCAGAGTAGGGCAAACAAGATGGTGCACTATATGCAGGGGAAGCCATACGAGCAGAGGTGTAGGGAACTGGATCTGTACACATTAGAGACTAGAAAGGAGACGGGGGCATGACTGAAACTTTAAAATAAGTGAAGAGGATCAATAAAGTGAAGGAAGGGAGCTGACTTGAAAGGAAGGAGGGGGCTATAACTAGCGGGCATAGCCTACGATTGGAGGGAGGAAGATATAGAGGCAATGTGAGGGGGCAATTCTTCATGGAGAGGGTGGTGGAGGCCTGGAACAAACTGCCAGAAGTGGTGGGGGGGGGATAAAACAGTTGAGGGATTCAAGAGGGCATGGGACAGACATATAGGGTTGGGAAGTGATGGGAAGGGGATGGCCAGTGGAAATGGGTAGACTCGGGCTGTTGGGGTCCTTTTCTGCCATAATGATTCTATAAGTCTATGAAATGAGCTGTATTCAATAACATAAAACTAGCCATAAAAAAATTGTACATTCAGCTCCCTTCAGTCTCCCACTTCTGACTCCCACTAGTGACACCCACCACTCCAGTAGAAGCCATTCACATAGGCAGCCACTGGAGTGGCTGCACCTATGTATGGAACAAAGAGCCCACCCAACTGATATCATCCACTGACGCACCTGATCATGTTAGCTAGGCCCCCCCATCCATGCTTACCAGACTCAGGCTAATTGTTACTGCTGAAGCAGGTAAGTAGTTCTATGGTCAGTGGGTGGTGTTGCACTGTAAATAGCAAATTTTGCCTTGTACGGTGATAATGCACTGTAACTGTCAAACCAATATGGCTGCAACAAACTTCCATTTTGTATCATGCTCTGCTGCTGATCCGTGCACTTGCTGAATTCAGATTGCGCTGGGTTCCCTCTTCCCTAATTTCTATCTCTTGCCTCCCTGAGCACTCAGTCACGCACCCCCCTCCATTTGTTGTCCTGAAATTCTTGTCTTGCTAGCACTCCTCGGCCAAATTTGCATTTTTTTCCCTTTTGTACTCAGTGATTAACTGTTCATTCCGTGGAGGTGCCAGTATTCAGCGAACCCCCTTTCTCACATCTGAGTCCTGATTTTTCATATCTTTTACACCTTCTCCTCCTCCTTTACTTTGTTTTAACTGTGCCACTCACCCGCTGCTGCACTTAACTTCCTAACTTTTGCATCCTTCCCCCCAGGTCCAGCCCATGTCTCAGGCCTTGCCCGTGTAGCTGGGGCTGCCCCACCACTCAGGCGGACTACCCACTACTCTCCAACCTGCCCTAGGGGCTGCATCCTCCTGGCAGCTTCCAGGTATGTCTTCGAGACTCCCTGATTCCTACAGCTTTACAACTGATTGGCTAATCTGCTCCCCAGCCAAGCGCTGATAGGATATTCCTGTCCCAGGACATTCACGATTGGCACATTTCAAGCCAGCTCTGTTGGCGGGCTCTTGCCTTGCTGTCTGGTGCTTACAAATCTGGCTCAGCCTAGATTCTTCACTGTTTAAATTTTTGGCTAGTTTAGATTGTCTCACTGTAATTTTTTTCGCACCCACCCCCCAACCCCAACCACCCGGCCTAACCCCGACCACTATTAAATACATCTCCTCCCCCACTCTGCTTCTAAACCACTCCCTAGTTGCCACCTAACTGGTTCCCCTCACTCTCTGGACCTTCCTTGTTCGAGTCTCAACTCAGCTCCACCCAGCCTTGTCTCATCAGACTTTGAACTCTCAGCCAGTAGTTCCTGCTGTCTTTCCTTATGCTCCCTAATTAAAAATCACTGAGCCCTGGCTTATCAGACTTTGAATTCACAGCCAGTTGTCCCTGCTGTCCTTCCTTACTATCCCTTATTAAAAAATCGCACCTGCAGTTACCTTTTCTGCCCACCACTTATTCTTTCCTCTTCTCTAGCCCTCCTTCGTATATTTCTTCTCCAAATCCTTGCCTCCAGGCACAACTTGGCCTAACCCCCTGTCCCAAGTATGTATCTGCCTACAAGTTTAATGCTACTTGCCTTGCTCTTGCCCATACTCTTCGTGCTGGCTGGCCAACCCTGCACTGACCCTATGTTGCCAGCCCTCCACACCCTGGGCACACCTCCAGCTATGCCTATCACACCATTACTTTGGTGCTTGACTCTGACCTGCCTCCCACCTGCAAGCTTCAGGATACTTTTTGGCACGCCAGGCTCTGGATCCAGCAGACCCGTCCGTGGTCTCCTCCACCTTTACTACCAATCATACTGATCCTGCTCTCTGGCATAAATCCTATCAGAATATGCCCCATAAAACATCACAAAGTCTGCACTAAACACCTCAAATGTAACTTGTTAAGACTAGCATTCCTTCTGCTTCTCCTCTCAGGTAACATACACCCCAATCCAGGCCCCCTCACAACCTGGGGATGTGTGCCCATAAGTCAGGCATGCTAACTGTTTCCTCTCTAAATATCCGCAGTCTAGTAACTAATTTTATTAACCTCCAGGCCTGGGTAGCCCTCAATAACCCCAATGTACTGTCAATTGTAGAGACATGGCTCTCTCCTAAGATTCTTAGCTCTCCCTGGCTATAGGATCTTTAGGAAAGACCACCTGTCTAAAAGAGGTGGAGGCTGTGCATTCTATCTCAAGGATGGCTTTCAGGCTTATCACATAATCTTCCCAGTCTTGGGACCTCTGCACAGGGTCTTGCCATTAAGGTCCTACTTGGGGCACAAAGCAAGTCTCTAACACTGCTGTCCATCTACATCCCCCCAAAGGACTCATCCTAGGGTCTCCAAGCCATCATTGACTGCCTAGGTAGCCTAACTCTAAGCTCTGAGGTTATACTACTCGGTGACTTTATATATCAACTGGCTTGCCCCTGAGGCAAACCATTTCAAGGATGCTGTCGAGGCAGCCCACTTCACACGGCTCATAGAATCCCCCACCTGGACTTACTACCAGACCGGTACTTGCACCCTGATTGATTGGGTACTCACCAACCATCCTGAGTACACCTCTAATGTCTCTTTCCTCCCAGACATTATCAGTGACCACTCCCCTGTCATGTTCAACTGGACCAATAAAGTCATCAAACCCACTCCCAGATTAGTCACAGACAGAGTCCTCAGGCCCCGTCAAGCTGACTGTCTAAGAGCTGATCCCCGAAATGCCAACTGGTCAGCTGTGTATGGGGCTCCTGATGTGGATAGTATGCTGGACCACTTCATCCTCCTATTCAGTACTATCTGTGATACCTATGCCCCCATTAAAAAGGGAAAAATCAAGGGCCATTACAACCCCTGGATGAGCCCTAACATCTTGGGACTTATGAAATAGAGAGATCATCTCTGGCATATAGCTACAGCCACAGGGAAGCAGTCAGACATCTTAAAGTACAAACAAGCCAGAAATAACTGTACCAAGGCTATCCATATAGCCAAAAACCTCTACTACAAGGTGGCCATGTCCAGACACTGGAATGATGGCCATAAATTCTGGGAAAACCTTAAAGAGGTTACTGGCAAGGAGCCCAAAATTGATCTGACATGATCAGTGTAGATGGTTCCCCTATCCTTGACCCAAAAACCATAGCCGACATCTTCAACTAAGCCTTCATGAACATCAGTCATGTCATCCCCCTGACTTCTTCCACCCAGGCAACCCCGTATTAGGCCCACAGTCCTCTGTATATCCCCTTTTTCAGTTCAAGACCATCTCTACTGGGGATGCTAGGAAATACCTTTTGAAGGTGCTCAGTAAGGGGAGATTCAGTGCGGACACCCTTGATCTGAAATTAATCTCACTCTCCTTGGAAGAAATCCTATCTCCACTCACCCACATCCTCAACTAGTCACTTCAACTAGCAGTATTCCCTCAAAAACAGAAAGCTGCGATAGTCACTCCTGTACATAAGAGCGGGGACTGTGCCTTTACAGAGAACTATAGACCCATCTCCTTACTTCCACCACTGTCGAATGCCCTTGAATGAATAGTTGTGGACCAACTGGTTGAATACCTTGACAAGTACAAACTCCTGTGCCCCGAGCAGCGTGGCTTTAGAACTGGGCATAGCACCACCATAGCTCTTCTAGAGTTCATGGGTCACATCCACAAATCACTTGATCATGGACAACTTACCGGGGCAATCTTTATTGACCTGACTGAGGCATTCAATACTGTTAATCAGGCCCTCCTAACTGAGTAACTTGCCACAACGGGCCTGGCTGCTGAGGCAGTTTCGTGGTTCTGCAGCTACCTGGATTGCAGATCCCAGCAAGTTAGAATCGGTTCAACCCTCTCGGATAGCAAACCTGTCTGCTCGGGTGTCTCACAGGAGTCTATACTGGGTCTCCTCCAATTCAGCTTATTCCTGAATAGTCTCCCTCAAGCCAGCCAGTGCTGCATTCTACTTTATGCTGATGATGTAGCTGTCTTCACGCATGGCTCAAATCCTGATGAACTTGAGCAGCAACTTCAAAGTGACTTTACTAGTCTTGAGATGTGATTCATAGATCATAAATGAATCATGAACTATAAAAAAACTAAAACCATGCTGTTCTCCAGCCCCCTTAACAAGCATTGTGGCTACCCATTATCAATATGTAATGTTGCGGGGGGCCTCCCTGGAACTGGACCAACATTTTAAATACCTTGGAATCACTATTAACATCTTGTTGTCCTACACTCTCCACACTGACAATACAGCCAAAGCAATCAACAAACATATTGGGCTGCTTTATTGACATAGGCACAGCCTGACCCTTGAAGCCCTTAAAATAGCCATCCACAGCTCTGTGGGCTCCATAGGTGACTACAGCCTGCCTACATATGGCTCCGCCACTGACACTGTACTTAAAAGCTGCCTTAAACAAAGTCTGCCAGCTAACCATAGCGGCACCAAGGCTGACTCACACCTATGATCTGTATACCAATGTGCAATGGCTCCCAGTCAATGGCCGGCTAAAATTCCAAACCTGCCTTCTGGCAAAAACCGTCAGCCTTGGAACACTTTCGACTGGGGTTATAAACTCCTGGTGCCTTGCATTAATCTGCAGCACACACGTAACTCTGAGCATCAGACCTTCATTATGCTGAAATGTCATACTTCCCAAGGCCAAAGGTCTTTTGCGCACCGTGCCCCACTTTGGTTCGACTCCCTACAGGAAGATCTTGTGTATATGCCTATGTTGGCTGCTTTCAAAGTCCACCTTAAGCAACTCTTGCTAAATGTAGCCTGTTGTGACTGTCACCCATAGCTTTTCCGCCCCTTCTCCTCACCACTACTCCCTTGCTCGCCCCAGCCCTTCCCCCCTAGCCTTGCCCCTTCCCATCCCCTCACCCCACCTTACCCCTAACTCCTCTTGAGCCCCACTCCAATCCTACCCTCTCACCTCTTACCCCACCCTACTCCTCTCCTGAATCTGCTCCTCCCTTCCTACCTTCTCCCCTCTCACCCTCACCTGCTGCCCTCACACCTCCCCTTCCCCTGCCAGTTTAATTACTTGCAGCATCACTTGTTCGTTTGGCACTTGGGGCTCCTCCTTTCCTCACCTTCTACTTATCTACCATCTACTAAACCTATTGCTGCAGACAAATGATTGGTTTTTACCATCAGGCATCCCGTAAGTGTGTTTGTTAGCCCCTGCTTCCCCTATCCTAACTTGTTTGTTGTTTCCAGTATATAATTCCCCCCATTCCTCTGTAACATTGTGGTACTCTGTTGTATCCATTTCCGCTGTAATATTGTACTACTCAGTTTTTATTGTGATCATGATGTGGAACCTATGTAAAGAGCTCTGAGCTCAAGTGGTGTCAATCCAAAATTGTAATAAATAAATAAATAAATATCTCCTTCCTTTTGTGTGTCCTGCATAATATCTTTTTATTTGTAGCTAGGTCTTGCCTGAAGGAAATTTTCAAGTAGAGTGATGTAATGAGTGGCCTTCAAATTCATAGACAGTGCCTCGCATATCTAACTCCCTAAGTTTCTCAGACACAAACATTAATTAAATTCACTTTTGTTTAGGAATTGTTTGGGTCTGAGAAACTTAGGGAGCTAGATATGTGAACATCTGCATGTCCTTCTTCACTTAGGGTGAAATTAATTAGTGTTTAATTGCTGGATAAGTCTTGACATCATAGTTCGTGAAATGTACCATACCATACAGCTATGAAGACATCTGCAACTGTGACCCTCACCATCTTTGATAAGAATAAGCTTAGCGAGGGGCAAAAAGAATATAAATGTCTGCCTGGATGTTCGTTTGAGAGAGAGAGAGAGAGATCTCAATAGAGATGGACAGGGCATGTTATGAACATTTAGAAGATGTCTACCTTTGGTATGTCATTATGCTTTGTATGGCATTCTATTGATATGTCATAGTAAAGGTTATTGATTATGGAGAATAACCATCACTTGGCTTGGGCCTGTTTGTTTAAGTCAGTGGGTTTGTACTAAAAAACAATTGTACAAGACACCCAAGTCCTGGTGTGAATAACAGAGGACAGGGGTCACCATGTAAATGGCTCTAACTCAACCAAGTCAAAGGCAGGTGGGGAAACTTTCATTTCTCTGATTATTGGTTTTTGGTCTGGATGCAAAGAGTAAAGCAGTAAAGAATTGTTTTTTTGTTTACTTTAAAAAATAAGAAATCCTCATTTTTTACTAGTTGAGTTGACCCTTGTTCGCTGTGGAGAGTGGGTGATGAATCTGAGTTGAACTTGCTCCTAGAAATGTCAAAATGTCAAACTGAAACTTTTGTTTCCCAGGCAGGCAGGGGACTGGGACTCCTGGGTTCACACAGCAATGCTCTTAAGCCAGGAGAATGAAGAAAGCCTGAGAGTGTGCCAGGTTGCCAAGCTTGGGGTGGGACAAGGCTAAAATCTGATCAAAAGCAACAGGAGCAGTAGGAGGCATTAGTCAGAAGGGGGGTTAGGTCCTGGGATCTGAGAAGGTCCAAGGAACACATAGGCAGACTAGATGGACCATTGGTCTCCTTCTGCTGTCATTTATCATTTATTCTATGTTTCTAAGTTTTTTTCTGATCTGATGATCTCCGCATTGCGTGTGTGTGTGTGTGTGTGTGTGTGTGTGTTTGTGTCAGTGGCAGAGATCTCCACACAGTGTGAGTGTCTTTGGGGGGAGGTTAGATCTCCACAGTGTGTGTGTGTGTGTGTGTGTGTATGTGTGATAGACCCTTCTGCCTGTGAGGATCAGGAACTCATGGAAATGTTGGGAACACTAGTTTGGACCAAAATTTGAAGCCCAGACTCCTGGACTCTCAGAGAGGTTACCCATGCTGCCGGTGCATTAGAATGCTGAGCCACAGGTACTGTACTGCCAGTGAGTCAGAGTTCCTGAGCTGTAATCCCAGCTTGATGCTGATTGAGCAGTATTCTGTTCCTGGGAGCTGCTTCTCTTGACAGGTAGTCAGGCTGGTGGGTTCTGTGATCTCTGTGGGTGACCCTATTTCCTCACATGATGTAGATGAATTACCCTCCTACCCTCTGCTGGTGGGGGGGAGCAGCCTTCCTGGCAGGCGCATTAGGAGTACGACTCTTATGCCTGGCATATTGTCGGAGCAACCATAATGATGGATGTCTTGTAGGGGGTTGGTGACCCTGCTGTCTGGCAGTATGTGTGTGTGTGCTTTAAAATAAAGTGTTTTGAATCTAGTGGGATTATTGACTTACCACATATTGTTGACTGAAATGGGAGGGCTATGTTTGTGATTTGTGATGCAAGGGCTATAGAATATGCCTCAGAATGCACAGAAAGCATAAAATCCCCAAAGTTTCTGTGGGCCTAGTGGCCCCCAGACACCAGCCTTATTGGTTGAGGATCTCAGGACTGGACTCAAGCCCCTAATGTATTCAAATGCTAGAAATGGCCTTGAGCATGTGTAAACTACAGAGTTAAACCTTATGCGCAATACGGTTACCAATGTGAAAATCTTTATTGCAGCATTTTTTGGATGAGAGACATGCGATTTCTACTCATTAATACAGATCAAAACGTTGCTTTACTTTTTAAAGTTTTTTTTTAAGTAGATAAAAAGCTAGTTATTTTGATAGTGTTATTTGTTGTTTGTAACATGTCAAAGGAATGCTTTAAAAGCATCCAAAGAGTGTCAGAATGACCTTCAAACTGTACCAGAATGCATCTAAACCCTAATAGCTTCTGAGGGCCTAGGCAGCCCCCAGAACCCCAGCCTTTTGCTTTGGGGGGAGTCATGGTTTTTGGTCAGAGACCCTTCACTTCTAAATTTAACACTACCGCACTGTGGTTAGGGGCCATATTCACCATCCTCAGCATTAAAGCTGATAGCTTGTGTGCATATAATATACAATGGTTTGTAGGTCAATGACCTGAGCACACTGTGAAAATAAACTATTAGCAGAAGTTAATTCAATGTGAGTTGTGTTCTTCTTAGGACTTTCTGTAATGGAGTAGTGCAGCCCATTTTTACTGGCTCATATCTTTTGGGGTTAAGGCACACTAGCAGTAGCACTTGAACTTGGCACCACAGGCATGTACAGTCCATGTTTTGAACTGCGAGTATATAATATGCTGCTGTGTCCATGCAATGAGAGATCCCCCTTGCATACAGTGTAAAGTGATATATTCCGCTGTTTTGAATGCACTAAACAGTCACTGCTGCAGGGCTGTTTGAGGCACACAAAAGCCTACTGTTACCAAAGCACACAGTGGTGGTGGTGAGAGTTACCCACCCTCTGACTGAGAATGAGTAGCTACCTGACACCATGGTCTATCTGTCCCTGCCAGTATCTCCTGCTTGCATCCTTGATACCTTGTCTGATCCTCATACAAAACACCAATGGCTAAACTTTTATCCACAGCAGCCTAGTGTCCCCCCTTCCCCAACTGTAGGTCCGATCCTGCTACTATGGCCAAACCATTCTCCCTGGCATTCTAAGGGCCCCCAACCCTCAAATCTCAGATCTGACACCTGTCCCACCAACATAGCACCTCAGCCCCCAGTGGCACTGCATACACACCCCACTCACCCTGAAGTGCACAAATCAACTGCTACCTTCTTGCATTGATGGTGAACATACAGCCACTCTGCTTACCACTTTGACTGGCTACCATCTGAGAGACAGTGAGTGAGTGTGTGCCTTCTGTAGAAACAGCTGTTTCTAAAGTAGAAGTATGCTCACTCCCTGTCATTGAGACAACAGCCAGGAGAGTTGGTAAGTGGAGGGACTGTGCTGGTCACCATCTCCTGAAGGAGGCAACAGTAGATTTGTGCACTTCAGAGTGAGTGGCATGCCATGAGGGGATGGAGGGTGCTGAGAGGGTGAGATGGGGAGGGGTTTTGGACGTGAGGTCAGGAAGTGGGGAAACTTAGATTGTCATGGATGAAGGTATAGTGTAGGATCATTGGAGAAGTGATTAGGGGGTGGTTGGGTGGACACTAGACTGCCCTGGGTGAGGGTATAACCATAGAAGGAGGATTGCACCTGGGATCATGTGGTAGGGGGCATTAGATTGCAGGGGAGGAGGACTGGGTCATAGCAGGAGGACTGGACACACAATTGGGGGTGGAGTACAGCAAAGGCTACACACCATGCCTCCACACAGTTGTGTGTGGCAGTATTGTGCAGAGCTGCTGATGAGCACATTTATTTGTTTATCTTTTATCCAGGTGGGTGTGCTGGATCTCAGAACCATTTTCAGGCACAATCTGGGCCAACAAGATGGCACATAACACGTGTTAAATGGCATATAATAACTGAGTACCATTTTTTCCATAAGGAAAACCAGATTATAATTCTAGCATTATAATCAGCTAGTTATAATGACATTCACATGCCCAGTTTCCCTTCTACTGAGCATGAGCCAGCTCCCGCTCTTCAGTTCTTTCTTGCGACTGCCACTTCTCATCCTGGACCGTTCACCGTTTGTGACTCTGCATCGCAAGGTGCATAACAAATATTTTTTTTTTACTTTTATACAGTGCTGCATCCCAAAAGAAAGAAAAACTAATGGTTATTCCGCACTACCATACTAACCGTGAACTTCCTCTTCTCTGCCCTCCCCTTCCATCCTGCTCCTCAGCACTGTACACTTCACCGAATGAAGTATGAGTAAGTTTCTTTGTTTTTAATTTTTTTAACAAAAATATGTCTGGGCACAAATGTTTTTCACGTTGAAATAAAAAAAAAGACATAAACACTGATTTATGTTGGGAGCCATGGTTACATTTATTTTGTATAATTGCTACGGTGAAAAAATGATCCCCAGCAATTATACAAAATAAAAGATGGGTAGCTAGTTAAAACTCAGATTTTACACACACCCTCAGGGGTGGGATGCCTTCATATACCCTTTGAGCTTTGCCCTCTGGGTTTATATGGCATCCCTCCCCTCTGAGGTATGTAAAATTCTCTTTATAAGTAGCTACCCATCCATTATTCTCTATGTAAATGGCTCCTTTGTGTCTTGCATGCCATAGGCCCTTTTTAGCATACTGGTCACTGAAAATGGCTTGCAGGGGCAAATACACTATTCCATTTGTGACATTTAATCTCCCTTTGCTGCTGTGAGCCACTGTTCTGCAAGGACTGTGTTAGTGCTGCACACAGTCACTATCTGCTATGCTCCTGCAGCTCCAATATTCAGTGGCAGTGTACACCATTCATAGCTCACTGTCTGTTTAATGTGTCCCCCAGGCTGGTCGTGCCCTACCTCACGTGCACCACAAATGGATTCACAGTACTGATGACCAGCCCTGACAATAGAATCCTTGGACTAAAACTCATGAAAGCAGGAAGACACAAAGTTGATTTCCACAGAAACATGTATTATGAAAATTTCGATTAAATGCATTCTTCAGCACAAGTTATGCAGAAATACAAATGCTATCATTTTCGAATATCATATGGAAATAAAAACAGTGATTCCTAAGTAGTTAAAGAATGTTCACAGCATTAGAATATTGTGTGTGAGACCATTCTCTTGTGATACACCCTGAGGTTGTGAGGAGCTCATTACCTCAGGAGTGAAGCTCACATACTGTAGTTTGCATGGCCTTCATAAACTAAAGGTGTTTAATTAAAGAAAAAAACATAACTACCTGGTAACTATAGTTTTTTCTAATTTATATTTGCCTGTAATTCTCAGTTAAACAAATGCTGTACATGTGGTCTGCCCTGTTATGTTTTAGTTTATTTTAACTGAACCTGAATTGCACAAGGTATCCTGATATTACACTTCCAGCAGTCCAACCTTCAGATCTTTAGCTGGCAAGTCAAAGAGGTCATGAAACAAAAAACAAAAATAAAGACTGTGATTACAACAAATTGAAAAATGACTTTTTTTTAATGCAACTGCAAGTTAAAAACAACTTTTTAGGGCTGTGGGCGGAGCTTACAGCCATTTTGCGAGAGCTTTTTAGCTCTGAAAATGGCCGATCTAACAGCCTTTTCCATTGGACTTTTGGAAGTATCCTTCTGAAAGCCCAATGGAGCTGAAGGCCCTCCACTACAATCAGCATACGGAATAACAGACGCACTATTTCGGCTGTTACTTCCACATTCCAATGCGTGCACTGCACATGTGCACAAGTTGCGTGCATGCACAGTGAAGCGGTGCTGCCATGTTGTGTATGGCACTATGCCAGTCACTGTTTTATGCTCCCTTCCTGAAGTCATGGCCATCTTATGCTTTACTGGAGCCCACCCCAGTGTGCGGACTTTGTGTTGTTTCTGTAAATTAGAAAATCGTCCCTCGTCGAGTTTTATTTTTTCCTTCCGGTGCCCCCTGCCATGTCATGCCCGACATTGGGGTGCCCAATCCCCACATCAGCATTCCTGTAGCACACTGGGAGCCCACCCATGTCCGGAAATGTTTTTTTTTTTTTTTTTCCTTCTGCTATAAATTTTAAAATGGTCCCTCATTGTCAGTTTTGTTTCCCTATGAAACTAAAAACGGTCACTCGTGGTCGCTGCAGTCTCCCTCCCCACCCTCCTACTACGCACCCACCTCCCCACACCCCTCTTACCCCATACTTACTTCTGGAGGTCAGCGCTGTCATATTCCCTGGACTGGGACACGTATGCACTCTTCAAAGCCCAAATGTGAATTTAGGAATTAAAGGTAAGCGTGCTATACAGCCATTCAATGGGGTTTTCAACTTATGCTGATATCTCAGCCATTTTTGGAAATTTTTGGCCCAAATTTCCAACATGGGGTTCTTGAGACCCCACCTCATGAAAACTGTCACTGTCATTTTGTTACTCAGGTCCAAAAGGTGATTTTGTGGTCACTGCATGAAATCACCTTTCGGGACCGATTCACAAAATGGCATTGCCACTGTTCATGAGGCGGGGTCCCAAAATGCCCATGTTGCAAATCTGGTGAAAAAATTCCAAAAAAATAACTGTCTTACAAGTGTGCATTGCCCAGTTTCTACGCCTGCTCCTAATCTCACTCATTTTTAATATTTTCACTCCACATTTTTAACATTGCCATTTTTGCACACCTCCTTCACAACAGTATAACTGTCATTTTCTACAACCTGCCCAAGACATGTTTTCGCACCTGTGGCACAGAATAGAGCATTTGCTCTGCACAATCACCTTTTGGGAAATTTAAACAAAATGACACTAGCACTGTTCATGAGGAAGGGTCCAAAAAAAGCCATGTTGAAAATTTGGTGAAACAGTTCCAACAAATGACTGCGTTAAGAGCTTGTATTGCGCAGTTTCTATGCACACTCCTAACATCACTAATTTTTAATATTTTCACTTCACCTTTTTAATATAACCATTTTTGTATACCTCCTTCACAACTGTACAGCTGTCAATTTCCACAACCTGCCTGAACTGTGTTTTCACCCCTGTGGTGCAGAATAGAGCGTTTGGTCTACACAATTACCTTTCGGGACAATTGAACAAAATGACACTGACACTGTTCATTAGGAGGGGTCCAAAAAAGGCCATGTTAAAATTTGGTGCAACACCTCCGACATATGGCCAAGTTACACCTGGGCATTGAATAATTTCTACGCACATGTGTATCTTTCATCACTTGGTAGCGCTTTACTGCCCTATCGGCTCCGGCCAGAGTTTGTTCAAAAATGCATATGCAAACAGAGATGAAAGCTGGCTATTCCATTGTTGGAGAGGTGCATTTCTGAGAACAGGGTGAGTGTTTCTTGAGGTAGGAGGCAGTTCTAGGGGCTGGGTGGGTGTTCCATAGGGGAAGGAGGCCATTCTGTGGACAATGTGTATATTCCTGGGTGAGAAAGGCAGTTCCAGGGGCAGAGTAGGTGTTTCATAGGGGAGGGGGGCATTCTGGTTGCATGGTAGGAGTTCCATGGGGGCAGGAGGGCATGCTGGGAGCAGGAGGGTCATTCTGCTGCTGGAAGGAAACCATTCCATTGGTAGGGCAGGTCATTTTGGGAGCAGAGTGGGTATTCCATGGGGGGGATGATATTTTGCGTGCAGTGTGCACATTGTATGGGTGAAGAGTGCCAATCTGGGGGACAAGGTATGCTTCCATTGGGGGTGGAAGGCCATTACTGGGGTAGGTTTGGATGTTCTGGCTGGAGCATGTTGGTTGGGAGATGTTCCCACTGAGGCAAGTAGGTTGGTTGTGTTCTAGCAGTGGCATATAAGTATGCATAGAGGGAAATGTTCTGGCTGGGGTTTAGGGTGGGTTGTTGATGGTCCTGATGGGAGTAGGCAGATGAAGGTGTCTGATGAGACCAAGGTGTAAGGGAAGCCATTATGGTGTAATTCCTGTTTAGGCAGGTATTCAGTGGAATATTTCAGCTTTGGCTGATAGGTTGGGCCGTGTTCTGGCTGGGGCAGGTCAGTTGGGAGGTGGTCTGGATGGGCAGGTAGGTCAGGGGTTCTGGGGGTTCTGGCAGGGGGAAGGGAAGGGAGGCCATTTTGGTGTAATTCCATCTGAGTCAGGTTATGTCTGTCAGGTGTTCTGGCTGTGGCAGTTAAGTTGGTGTGGCAGTGGTAGAAAGGTTGGGGAGCTGTTAGGGGCCAAAGTTAGAGAAGACCATTTCTGGGGTAGGGTGGGCATACATTAGAGAGTGGGATGCCATTGCAGGAGTAGAGTGGAAATACAAAGAAGTGAGGGAGACGTTGAATCCTAAGAGTAATTTAAACTGTAATTCTTTACTTCAAAAATACACAAAATTAGTTAGTTGCCATATTGGTCCTTGTAAGAACAGATCCTGAAACAAATAGTGTGATACCTTTTATTGCACCAACATAGATGTAACAAGCATTTGTCAATGCCTAATGTTGTCACTCTGGCATTGGCTTTGGTGGTGCAGTGCGGAAACACATTTTTGGCAGGATGTGAAAAATAACAGCTGTACTGTTCATAAGGAAGTGTAAAAAAATGGCAGTGGTAAAAATGTGGCATGTAAGTATTGCAAATTTGCAAAGTTACAAGGATGCATGGGAAATGTGCAACGCACACTTGTAACACAGTCATTTTATGGAGTTCTTGCACCAAATTTTCAACATAGGCATTGTAGCACCTCTGCTCATATACAGTGTCACTGTCATTTCCTCAAACTGTTCCAAAAAAGTGATTTTGCACAGCGCAACGTGCAATTCTGCACCGGATGTGCGAAAACACATTTTGGGCAGGATATGTAAAATGACAGCTGTACTGCTCATCAAGAGGTGTGGAAAAATGCCAATGGTGAAAATCCAGAGTGAAAATATTATAAATGCACAACATTATGAGCATGCATGCAAACTGAGCAACGCACGCTCGTAACACAGTCATTTTATGGAGTGTCATCACCAAATTTTCAACATAGGCATTTTAGAACCTCTGCTCATGAACAGTGTCACTGTCATTTTTGTAATCTGCCCCGAGCACTGATTTCCCACAGTGACCACAGTATTGTGAGCCGGAAGTGTGGAAACACATTTCGGACAGGATGTGGAAAATGGCAGCTGTACTGTTCACAAGGAGGTGTAGAAAAATGACAATGTTGAAAATCTGGCATGAAAATATTGTGAATTTGTGAAGTTAGGAGTGTGCATAGCAACTGCACAATGCATGTAAAACAACCTTTTTGGGGATTTTTTCCACCAAATTTGCAACATGGGCTTTTTGAGAGCCCACCTCATGAACACTGCCACTGTCCTTGCATTAATCGGTCCTGAAAGGTGATTCCATGCAGTGACTGTGAAATCACCTTTGGGGACTGATTAACATCATAACTGTGAAAGAATTCATGAGGAGGGGTCCCAAAAAACCCATGTTGAAAAATTCAGTGGAAAAATTCCAAAAAATGCCAGAGATATGCACCAAAGTTGAAAAAAACCCTATTTATTCTATTATACAGCTTACCGGCATTTCCTCAGTTTGCAGTCAGCTTTGAAGAGTGAAGACGTGTTCCTGGTACACCGAAGATCATTGTGCCAAGCTCAGGAGGTAAGTATGGGGTGAGGGAGGTGTGGGGAGGCAGGGTGCACAGTTGGTGGGTGCGGGTGGTGGGTATGGGGACTACGAGGGACCTTTTTCTGCTTACAGGGACTACAAAAACACAACGCAGTCAGTTTTCTTTTTTACAGGTGGTTTCTTTTCTGGGGGGGTACAGTAGCCGATGGGAGATTGGGCACCTCCATCAGCATGGAAGAAGGGGGAGACATCAAGCTGATGGGGAGTGGGCTCCCCCATTGGCACAGTAAACCAGGAAAGGGGGGACAGATGCCAACCGGGATTGGGCACTCCCGTCGGCAAACAATGAAAGTGGGGGGGGGACACATTCTGCTGACAGGGAGTGGGCTCCCCCATCAGCATATACTTGGGCAGTGTAATCTGACTGGGGGATTGGGCACCCCCGAAGTCAGCAGTTTAGCGGCCACTGTGCCACCATGTTTCCAGCTGGCAAGCATGTAGGAAGGGTCCGCTGCGTGTGACGAGCTTTGCTCGCATTGCAGCGGACCTTTCCTTAGATGTGCTCGCCCAGGTGGTGTGGCACCGGCATGCAGGCTGATTGGGGAATGAGGGATGCACCTACTGGTGCGTGCCCTGCATTCGCCCAAAAGCTACCACACCTCCAAATCTGCACTACCCCAAGATGTTGGCTGCGCAAGCGCGGCAACATAATAAAAGAAAGCAGTGCTTAAGCTTTTGGACCAACAAAGTCCTTCCTCGGAAGCTTATGCCATTTGTTCAGAAAAGCACATTCTATTAACACCCTGATCATACAGAAAGAATTCTCTTTGGTTTAAAATACCTTTTTTAAATCATAACAAAGGTTTAATAGCAAGAAACCAGTTTAAGTCAACTTGCTTCTGTGGGTACACTCAAATGTCAAATAACTACAGAGGCAGATAAGAGGAATCCTTCAAGAGGCCAGACAGTTTCACTAATTTACATTATGAATGAGTGATAGTTTTATTGAATACACTCTTAATTACACACAAGACATTTAGATTTAATACCCACTCAAGTACATGTTAAAAATGTGATAGTATTCCATGTTAAAAACTGTAAAGTAGAAATGTTCTATCTAAGGCAATAGGTGGGTCTAAAGAAAAGTTTCCCTAGAGTGAACAAACTGTTTCACACATTCATACAGTATTAAACCTACCTGGAGACAATTTTTCAACTATTGTATTGTATATACTCAACCAGATAATGCATGCCATAAACATTAAAACCTTCAATGCTGTAACAAGATTTTTTTTACTTGAAATAACAATTGTCAGAATTGGAGCCCAATAAAAAACAAGGCATTTGTCAATGCTGAATGTTGTCGCACTGGCATTGCCTTTGGTAGTGCATTGTGGAAACACATGTTTGGGAGGATGTGAAAAACGACAGCTGTACTGTTCATAAGGAGGTATAAAAAAATGACAGTGGTAAAAATGTGGCATGTAAGTATTGCAAATATGCGAAGTTACAAGGGTGCATGGGAAATGCGAAACACACACTTGTAACACAGGCATTTTACGGAGTTTTGGCACCAGCTTTTTAACACAGGCATTTTAGCACCTCTACTCTTGTACAGTGTCACTGTCATGTCCTCAAGCTGTCTCAAAAATGATTTTGCACAGTGACCACGCTATTCTTCACCGGACATGTAAAAACATGTTTCGGGCAGGATATGTAAAATGACAGCTTTACTGTTCAGCAAGAGGTGTGGAAAAATGCCAATGGTGAAAATCCAGAGTGAAAATATTACAAATGCACAATGTTACGAGCATGTGTGCAAACTGTGCAATGTACACTCGTAACACAATCATTTTATGGAGTATCGTCACCAAATTTTCAACATAGGCATTGCAGGACCTCTGCTTATGAACATTGTCACTGTCATTTTTGCAATCTGGCACGAACACTGATTTCCACAGTGACTGAGGTATTGTGCGCCGGAAGTGCAGAAACACATTTTGGCCAGGATGTGAAAAATGACAGCTGTACTGTTCACAAGGAGGTGTAGAAAAATGACAATGTTGAAAATCTGGCATGAAAATATTGCGAATTCATGAAGTTACAGGCTTGCGTAGCAACTGTGCAACACATGCTCGTAAAACAGCCATTTTTTGGATTTTTCCACCAAATTTGCAACATAGGCTTTTCGAGAGCCCACCTCATGAACACTGCCACTGTCCTTGTGTTAATCGGTCCCAAAAGGTGATTTCACGCGGTGACTCTGAAATATCACCGGGACGATGTATCAAAACTTGACAGAATTCATGAGGAGAGTCCCAAAACCCCCGTTGAAAATTTGGTGCAAAATAACAAAAATGCCCAAGATATGGAGCAAAGTTTAACAAACCCTATTCATTCCATTATGCAGCTACCAGCATTTCCTCAGTTAGCGGTCAGCTTTGAAGAGTGCAGGCGTGTTCCGGTCCAGCAAAGAACATTGTGCGGACTCGGAGGTAAGTATGGGGTGGGGTGGGGGGTGTGGGGGAGGTAGAGTGCGCAGTGGGTGGAGTGCGGGTGGTGGGTAGGGAGACTACGAGGGACCATTTTCAGTTTACAGGGACCCAAAACAAACAAAAAAAAAACACAGAGCGGTTTTCTTTTTTACAGGTCGTTTCTTTTGTTTGAGGGTACAGTAGCTGATGAGGATTGACACCCCATCAGCACAGAGAAGGAGGAGACATGATGCCAATGGGAGTGGTCTCCCCGTCAGCCTGATACAGCGGGAAGGGGGGCAGATGCTGATTGGGATTGGGCAACCCCGTCAGCAAACAATGAGGTGGGGGGCACATTCTGCAGACGGGGAGTGGGCTCCGCCATCAGCACATACTTCAAGGGGCAGGAAAGCCGACCGGGGGATTGGGCACCCTAAAGTCGGCTCTGTCGGCAGGTAGTGGTCACTGTGCCGCCATGCTGCTAGCTGGCGACACGTGGGAAAGACCCTTTCATTGCTGGCGAGCTTCTTCTCGGATTGCAGTGGGCCTTTCATGAATATACTTGCCAGCTTAGTATGCATGGTGTGGCATCGCTGATTGGGGAATGAGGGACGCACCTATTGGTGCATGCGCTGCAGTCGCACAACAGCGACCGCGCCTCCAAATCCCCACTGCCGCAAGATGTTGGTTGCGCACACACGCCAACATAAAAAACTACCAAGGACCCCCTAGTAAATGAGATTATGCATCCTAATATGTTTAGTGTTCAATAGTGTGTCAGTAGACAATCAATCTACTATATGTACAGTAACAGTCTTAGAAATCTGAATCAAAAACTTAAGGAATTAAACCCTTTCCTCATCTACGTTGGTCCAATAAAAGATAGCAAACCATTTGTTTCTGGGTCTGTTTATTTCGAGAAAGCACAAATAGCCACCTAAATCCACAAAGCCAACATCTTGTGGCCTGAAGGACACTTCCTCAGGGACCATGGTGTTCTGTATCAACAATAGCTTCTCTTAAATTCTCTGGTCCATGGTGGGATATCTGGTTCTCTCATCATGGCACAACTTTTCTTCAAATCTCTAGGAATTGCTATCACTCCTCTCAGTGATTCTGTGTTTGTTGCCATAATCATTATTTAACCTAGGGGCAAGGTAGAGATTCTGAGAAGCCTGGCAGGACATTCAGGGATCAGAGTAGGTGTTTCAAGGGGTGTTGGAGGCTGTTTCAGGGACAGGTATGCTTCTGTTGGGGGAGGCAGGCTGTTCTGAGGAAGGTCTGGAGTTCTAGTGAGGGTGGCAGGCCATTCCAGGGCAGGGTGGCAATTCCATGGGGGATGTCAAGCCATTCCAGGGGCAGTATGAACATTACAGTATGTGGTGGTAGGAGGCCATCATAGGTCAGAATGGGCATTCGGTGAGGTACAAATATGAAATATACTTTTTCTCTTTTGCTAATTCAAAGATATTCTACCTGACAATACTTGATATGATGTGTAAACAGCGCCTGGAGGCTGACATAGCTAGCTCTATTCCTTCTCATACATCATCAGTCCTGTGATGTAACAGCTTGTGGCATCACAACTGACCAAAAAGAACCAATCGCTTGCTGCAAGATCAGTCATTTGTGATTTCACAGTAAGTGAGTTTACAATGCCAGTGAAGCATGAGGAGGCATATCAGTATATTCTGTATGTTATTCTTCGGGTAAAGTACTGCTGTTTACATTCTACCTAACATTACAGTACCATGTAGAAAACAGTCTTTTGAGAAAATGATAAAAGAAAAAGGCTTCAGAAATAAAAAGTTACAACTGACAACTTTTAAAAAGAAATACGTTTCCTGCCTGCTATTGTTGGCACTAGTCCCCATTAATAGGCAAGCAAACAACTAGTAGCAAGAGACCATGAAAAATTGTAATTGCCAAATATCCAATAGGATTGTATGCAACTAATTCTGGGTCGCTCCAGAAAAAAGGACTTTTGGGTCCAGTGGGCTTACCCGGTTAACAAAACTGAAATAAATAAAAAAAGATCTGGCAGTCATCACTGATGGGAAACTGAAAAAGCAAGAGAGGACTTGTTAAAAACTGGACTACTGACTCTGATTTGACCAGATCAGTAACCTTAAAACTAATCAGTCCATCTGGAACAGCCAAACAAGATGCAAGTTGTGTGAATTTAACCCTCACGCATAGGACTGGGTGAAAACTAAACTGCCAAAAGTGGACTGGACTCAATCAGTAAAGGCTGGACCGGCATGTCCAGCCCAATAGTCCACACTGGCAAAATCATCTCAACTTGCACTGGGTGTAGACAGACTGGTAAGTCTGGCATTTACCCATCTGATCCTGTCCAGGTCAGGTGGTTCAGTTTTTACGCATACCCCAGCAACAGAAGTATCAGTAGATAATACAGATCTGCATTAAGGTAGTGAGTCAGCCCCTCAGGGCAACAGCTGCAGTGGTGCCACACATGATGTTGGTGATCCACGTTCATCAATAAGCCTGGAGCCTGGGGCTAGCCCCTTATCAAGAACAGCCAGTTGAACCAAATGCCCTTCAACTAAATATCTTCTGGAATGCCCCCTTAGTTTGTTTGTTGTTTGTTGAATTTTGTTGACCCGGTAAGCCCACTGGGCCTAGAAGTCCCTTTTTCAGGGGCGACCGGGGGGGATACAGATGGTAGGAAATTGAATTTGAACCAGATTAAGCTGTTGGTGGCATTTTTTGTGAATGAGGGAAATTTGGCCAGGACACCAGGGAAATTCCCCTACTCTTTTCGATAAGTGCCATGGGATCTTTAACATCCACCTGAACTACCACCAATCCAGGCAGATGGGACCTCGGTTTAATGTCTCATCCGAAAGATGGCACCTCAGAAGTACAGCACCCCTCTCATGCTGCACTACAGTGTCAGTATTGGGATATTAACCCAAGTGCCAGATGTGGGAACTGAACCCACAGCGCTCTGATCTCCCGGCCTCAGAGGCGAGTGTGCTACCTACTGAACCACTGACACTGCTATTACTGCAACAATGCTGCTCCCCTTAGTGCTTGTTTAAGTGGTATTCTGGCAGGGATTTGAAGCATTCTGGTTTGGAAGCATTCTGCTTTTCACTCATATCACTGACTAGGTATTGGCAACTTTTTTCTCCACGAAAACAGAAATCCCAGGTTTAAAAAGGGAACCACCCCACATGCAGTCAATTTTTATACATAAAAAACTTTTGTTTACACCATATTCATTTATTGATTGATTGGTTTAGTTACTTTTTATTTACTAGGTAGATGTACTACACAGTATAGTTGCCTATTTTCAGGCACAACCTGGAAGATCACAACAGAGGAAAATGTACAACAATAGACAAAGTACAATGATAGGCAATACAAATGTACAAGGCAACAAAAAGAAATATACTGAGAGAAAATACTGAGACTGATAAACATGGCACAGGTACATAGCAAAGTACTTATTGACTGAACTAGTATACAAGATATCAAGTACAAAGCTTCAGTGCATACTATGCATACTGTACATCTTGCCTTATACCGAATAACAACAAATGGAAAGGTTCAGGAAACCCAGAAACAAGTTATACACTGACTAGGGGCAGAAGCATGTAGTGGCCCTAAGTAGACAGTAGTGGTATCCACTCTTGAAGGCCTGGCTAGATGGACACTGCTGATTGCTGGATCATAGCCATGATAGAATTCCATAGTTTAGGAGTAGAGTAGGAGAAGGCAGTCTCCCCTGATTTAGTTTTAGTCTTGGGTATAGACAAAAAAAATAGAAATAGATGAGCTTGGGGATAAGATAATCTGCCAGGCATGAAAAACGAGGCAAGAGGCAATGTAGACTGTTTAGCTACTATGTAACTACTATGTTATGGTATGAACACTATCTCGAAATGTGAGGTTGTCTAGAGTAGCTGGGGAGGGGGGGATCCTTCCAAGTTTGGAGTACAGGGTACTATGATGAGTGCATCGGTTGGAGGCCAAGGCAAATTTACAGATGTTATTATAAGCTGTATCCCATTTTTGCAGGACAGTTTTGGCTGCTGAGAAGAAGATAAACATCCCATACAGGAATTTAGGTTGCAAGATGCCTGAGGCTATGGAAATCCATGCTTTGGGGGATGAGGCTATTACTGACATTGAAGGAAATTCCCAATCTAGAATTCACTACTTTACAGACAGAGGCCACATGTACCAAGAAGTCCAATGATGGGTCAGTCGTGACACCCAAGTAGATAAATGAAGAAACTGAGGCCAAATATGATCCATTTTCACAAGTCACCAACAGTGAATGTAATGCAATATATGTAATGTAAAGTTTATTTCTATAAGGTGCCCTTCCCAAGCTCAGGGCGCCTTTACAAAATTCCTTAAGCAGCATTAAAACCTCAATAATAATTAACATTTTATCCATAGCAGATTTAACATAATTTACATCACTGAAAATGCTTGACTAAAAAGGAAGGTCTTTAGGGCTTTTTTAAAACCCTCCACAGTCAGGCTATTTCGTATCTGGCAAGGTAGAGAATTCCACAGGGTAGGGGCCATAAAGGCAAACGTTCTTCTACCAGATGTTTTTAAGGTTACCCTGGGAATCTTTAGCAATCCCTCACCAGAGGATCTGAGGGAGCAGGAGGGGCAGTAAGAAGTCAGGAGTTCTTCCAGGTAGTGGGGTCCCAATGGATGTGGGGCTTTATAGGTCATCAACATGACCTTGAAAGTGATCTGCCACTGTACAGGCAGCCAGTGCAACTTGCGAACCACAGGTGTTATATGGTTGGACCTTGGGCTTCCAGTCAATAACCTAGCCACCGCATTTTGCACCAGCTGCAAGTGGCGAATATCCACTCCCGGCAGCCCTAGATAAAGGGCATTGCAGTAATCAAGACGACTGGCAACAAAGGCGTGGACCAGGGTAGGAAGATCCTCTGATGGAACCAGGTGTTTCACCCGTGCTATATTCCTTAGATGGAAAAAGGATGATTTGACAACGGCCAACACCTGTGCTGTCAGGATCTGGCCCTCGTCAAATATAACACCGAGGTTACATACCTGGCCAGATGCCATAAGCGGGGTCTCCCCCATAAATAAACCTGAGGGTTTTCCCACCCATGAACTTGACATCCTCACCCATGGTTCCACCACCAATGCTCTTTTTTTCCCGGATTCAACTTCAGCCAATTGGTACTCATCCAATTCTATATCTCCAGGAGGCAATTGTTAAACAATGTACTTGACTCAGACTCCTGCTCGGGCACAAAAGACATGCAGAGATGAGAATCATCGGCATAGCAGTGAAACTTCAACCCATATTGTCTTATAATGTCCCCCAATAGAAGCATGTACACTGCAAATAACATGGGGGACAGCACCAAACCCTGTGGCACCCCACAGCGTAGACAGTGAGAGGCCGAAGAATAAATCCCCGACACTACTCTCTGAGTCCTACCCTGCAGAAAAGATTTAAACCAGCTGTGGACCACCCCTCTTAGTCCACAAAGAAACCACAAGTGTTCGAGTAGCACCCCATGATCCACGGTTTCAAACACTGCTGAGAGATCAAGGAGAACCAAAACAGAATGAGTTCTCTGATCTCTCGCTATCAGGAGATCATTTAGTACCTGAACAAGAGCCGTCTCAGTACTATGCCATTTCCTGAAGCCAGATTGGAGAGGGTCATAGATACTGTGGGTAGTTAAATGGTCCTCCAGCTGCAAGGCGACCACCTTCTCGACAATCTTTCCCAAAAAGGGAAGATTCAAAACCGGTCTGTAGTTTTCTGGGCAGTCGGGATCAAGGGAGGGTTTTTTCAAAAGGGGGCCTACTATTGCCTCCTTCAAGGGATCAGGAAAGATCCCTCTCTCCAATGACACCGTAACTATCCAGTAAGGATTGGGCCAATAACCTCTACACACCCCACAAGTATAGTAGGTGAGTAGGGCCCGGATCCAATCTACAGTAGGTTGGCCGCAAAGTCTGGATGATCCTCACTATATCCATGACTGCCGGTTGACTGAAGGTGAACCAACTTAGTTGGGTATTTGTGTCCCTCGGTTGATCACTGCAAGACCCAATGGAGAGGCGCTGGCTGATCTCATCCTTGATAGTGGACACCTTATCAGCGAAGAACATTGCGAATTCCTCACACTGTAACTGTGACAACGCTCGACCAGCTTGAAGACTGGATTGCACAATCTGTCCACAGTCCAGAAGAGCTGGGCCGGTCTATTCCTCGCTGTAGCAGTTTCCCCTGGACAAGAACTCTGCCTTCTTATGGGAAATTGCTAACTGATAGATCTTATAATGATCTAACAGTCTAAGCCTGTCCACTTCCAGGTGAGTTTTCCGCCAGCGTCTCTCCAATCTTTGGCCCTGTCTCTTCAACCCATGGATCTCCATGGTAAACCACGGGGACAAACACTGACTGGAGCAATGACATCCAGGGCCCTCACAACTGCCCTATTACAGGCTAGCACTAAGGACTCTGGGTCAGTGCTATCCATTGGAAATCCCGAGATGTCCAGCTCTGTCATTAGGCCTTCTGAGGTAACTCCTCCCAAAGGACGGAACTGTACTATCTCCTTAGGGGCAGGCCTCTTTCAGGGGGCTGCGAAACTGAACCTCAGGGCATGATGGTCAGATCAACTGATGGGCTCCACCTCCACACCAGAGACTTCCATCCCCAGATGGAATATCAAATCCAATGAGTGTCCCCCCTAATGGGTTGCAGAGGTAATAACCCATGTCAGGCCCAATGAATCAATCAATTGGAGGAGGTTTTGACCAAAAAGCGCAAGTTCATTGTCGACCCAGGCATTGAAATCCCTCAGAATTAACCATCAGGGGGATTTCAATACCCTCTCAGCAATGAAATCTGCAACCTCCCTCAGGAATTCCCTCCCATCACCCGGTGGACAATAAATGAAAAGTATCCTGAAGCCTGCACCTGCACTCAAAATACACTCAAAGGAGTTGGTACATCCAACTGGTATCTCTCTGAGGTCCAGTTCCTGTCTAAAACAGACTGCAACTCCCCCTTCCCTACAGTCCGCTCTCGGGTGGTGAATAACCGAGAACCCAGCCGGAACCGCAGACTCCAAAATGGGGCCAACATTTTCATCAAGCCAGGTCTCAGTGATGCAAGCTAAGTCCACAGATATAACAAGATCTGTCACCAAAGCAGTCTTGTTTCTGATAGACCTAGCATTGCTTAACACCACCTGAAAGGGACGAGACTCCAAGGATGACTCCACCTCCTGCCTGACCAAGTCAGTGCCCTTGGGTATGGGTACAAGACATGAAGGACCTCGCTCCTGTATCCATTTCACCCCAGGGCACCTCCTGGTTCTAACATTCCCTATCCACCCACTCTTTTCCCATCCCCCACAAGAGTTCCAGGATCTCCTATTCCCTCCACTCCTTCGTCTCGCAATGCCGAATGTTCGGCATTTCCTATAAACTTCCGAAGGAAGTGCGGGACATTCAAATGGTCGGAGATCCTTCAGTCTAGAGGGGGAGTACCACCTGACTGTGTTTTTACCAACCCAGCACATTCAGACCCTAACAATAATACTAAATTATAAAAAAAAACACTAAATCAACACTTTTGTTTAATCCTAATATATCCCCTTAATAAAAACCACTCCACAATCTACTTTTAAATCAAAAAACATAAACAACTATTAACAAAGTAAAACCAAACCACACTCAGATGACAACTCCTCCACTCTCTCTCACAAAGTGGGGGAAAAGAGGGAAGGTTTACAAATCCCACCCACTGTCTCACACAGAAGGGGAGAATAACTCAAATTACCACATTAATGCCTACTTAAACTAACATAAAATAAAATAAACTATAAAAGTCCTGGTCAATCCAGTATTTCTTCTTAAATAACTTTATCACCCCTTTTATACAAGAAACAGATGATGATAAGCCTAAAGCTCATGTCTCAAGGAGCCATAAAAGAAATTCAGTTCCTCCTGTGGGCTCTTACTTCCACAAAGAACCAAAACCAGTCATGAATCCCAGTGATAGATCTAAAGTCAGTTCTTTAACCAGCTTGTACTTCTTAGTCCAAAATCAATTCAAATTATTTCATACGAACCCACCACTGTCACTCCCTGTTTAATCATAAAATCACACAGATTCAGGTAGCTGGCTTTGTTTTATGTCTCCTCGCAGTCTTCACTCCAACCGGAGTCGAAATAAAGTTATTTTCCGGCTAGTTCCATCGACATTGACAGCATTTCCTGAACTCAACCCAGCCACAAAACCCTTCCCCAGACCATCTCTGCCCCACGGCAGCCCACCAGCTACCGTCCAGCAGAACGGAAGCACTACGGAGCTGACCGCCCTAAGGTGGCAAGCCCACAGCACACCACTAGGTCGGATCAAGGGCCAAGAAGAAATTTCTCTTGGGGGAATCAACCAACTTGCTGCCCCATGAAAACTAATAGACGAAAAGGCCAATTGACTCCAGCTCCCTCCTCCAGTGTGATAGGACACAAACAATAGAACACGAACAATCCAGCCTCCGAATCTGTTCCACGCTTCACAGCCCAGCTAGAAGGCAAGAGAATTTCACTTTATTTTCGGATTTTTGATCTCGCTTACAGCGCCTCTCAGAAATCAGTAATCACACTCCAGGGATAATCCAGGGATGATCTTTCCCAATTCCAACTCATATGAAAAAGTAAAAAAGAGTCAATACATCCACCAGGACCGACAAATAAACAAAACGGAGTAAAACAAAGCAAAACAAGATGAAACAAATCATATAAAAAGCATCAAACTTAATAAACAATTTAAATTAAAACAACATTAAAAATCTTGCGGCTGTTTCCACTGCTGCTATTCCACTGCTGCTTACAGCCTGCCCAGCTACTATATTTTTATCATACTCAGTAGTTCACTGGTTTCAGGAAATAAACAATACAGTATGATGCACTCAGTGTAGCATCAAAAACATAGGCTTAGCCAGGGTTCAGAATCCTCCCCCCCAAAGTAAAACGAAATAAAACGTTAAGCTTGCATATGTTCTCAACAGCAAACAGAGTACTAATATTAGATACTCAGTAACAATGACACATGTACCATGTGGGTGTACTACATTCTTAAATAAAGCAAGTGCTTTTCCCTCTGGGCACTTGGTACTTCATCTAAGGGTAGGGATGGAAAGTAATTATCCTTCCTTCCAATGTGTGTAAGATGTGTGCTTGAGAAGCATGCTATGCTTTTTACAGGGGGTGTCGTACTGCAAGCTTAACACTTACTTGAACATGTAGTGTCCTGCATGGATTTTTCAGTGTGCAGAGAAGAGGTATGCACCCCACATAACTTTGTACGTTTCCTGTCTGTGTTTGACGCAGAAGTGTATCCTTTCTTGGCTGGCTGTATTGCACAGCTGTGTGAGTCAGAGAAGTCCGGTGGTTGCTAGGATCACCAATGTCACAGTACTATGTGTTTGGCTGTAACCAGGGGCCCCCTGCAATCAGCTGAGGTGTGGTTGAGAAAGTTTGGTGCTAGGTCTAACTTTGCTGGTTCCACCATCGTAGCGCACCTGTCCAAGCATGCCCATTACTAGGTCACATGGGATTTTATTTCGCCTCCCACTTTTCATGCAGGGGACTGTTCTCTCTGCACCCCCATGTGTGGGGGGCTGTGCCCCCCATGCCCCCCTAACTAATTGTTCTAACTCCAGGGGGGGGCAGACTTCGGGGAAGGGGTGGCAAATTTTGAAATTTGGCGCCCTATTGACGAGTGCACTCAGAATGGCACACAGATGGCTGGAAAGGAACTCTGCTATATGCCCAATCATTATCAATGGAGCTGAAAGGAGAATGGCTATTCAGAATTTAACTGCACATCTTCTGAATTCCTTGCCAGAATTATTTCAGTTTCCTGCAGTCCCAAGGCTGATGAGAGATGGATTCTATACTGGTCTTGCATCCCCAACAGTTATCAGTGGTGGTCAGTCCACACTTATGGAGCTTCTGCAGTTTTCTGTGCCAGTGATGGAGTATTTTGAAATGTGTGACACAGTTCTGTGTGTTCAAGTTGTCTGCACAAAGTCTAGTCCAGCAGTGGTTCCAGTTCTGCAGTGTAAGCTCACAACCCAGTTCCTCAGTCCAATGGCGTCTCATGGTTCTGTGATATCTGCATCTAGCTCTACCAGTTTCTTATATATGTGACTGCCCTTTGGCCTGTTTCCTGAGGGTGGGTGCAGGTGGGTCTCCAATCCTTGGAACACCCTCCATCTGAGTTCAGGGCCCAGTAGGCCTCCAATGGCATGCCGTAGCTGAAGGTGCTGACAGTGCTGGCTCTTGCTCATGACAAATTCAGCTTGGAGTTGGCCAAACAATTTGAGTTGCTTGAAGTGGGGTCTATCAGCTGTCCTAGCCAGCAGATTCCTTTGAAGGACTAGTTCTGACAGAGTATGGGGCATTTTCCTAATGTGAGATGCTGGTTATTCCAAAGAGGGAAACTTGGGGAGTGGGCAGGAGCCCATTGCATCACCTTTGTTCATTTCTTACAAACCTTGGCAATAATTTCCAGGGTTGGATGCCCTTTCAGATTCTTGAGTAATGCCTAAAACCTCAAGACTGTATCCAGGTCTGATGCCAGAGCTGCCTCTTCATATTCCACCCATTTGAGAGCTTGTAGGCTTGATGATTCCAACTGGATGTTTGTGGGAGTTGAAGGAGAAGTTGGGCATCATGTTTCATTTTGAAGACAGGTAGGTACATCCACCCCCTGCAGGTGGGCAGGACTAGCTGAAGCAAACTCACAGTGAGCCCAACCCCCACAGAAAACTCAGAATCTTTTTCTGTATGGATTGGAAGAGCTCCCATGTTAGGAGGATTGGGATTGTCCAGTAGGTACGGGATCTGGGGTTGGCCATCATCTTCAAAGCATGGGCCCTAGCCCATCGGAAAGGTGCAGCTTACTCTATCTGGCCAACCCTATTGTACAGAGCTTAGCAAGTTGGCATGCTTGGGGTTACCTAACCCCTTGAGATTCCAGGAGAAGTAATGCCTAAATATATAATGTGGGTGTAGGAACCAGGGAAAGCCTGGTAGTACTCTGACTGACTTACTGATTCCATACTATCAGGAAAGATTTGGTCACACTGGTCTTGTAGCCAGAGATCTGTCTATATTGCTGCAGCAGCACCAAGGTGTTGGCAACTAATTCTTCTGGATGAGTAAGGGTGAGCAGGATACCATTCACAGATGTCTGCACTTTCTGTTCCCCTCCCATCTGTACCCTTGTGATGCTCCTTCTCAGTCAACTTGCCTGAAGTAGGGGCTCGAGTGCCAGCACAAAAATCAGTGGTGAGAGGGGACATCCTTGGCAGGTGCCCCTTTCCAAAGGCAAAAGATGCAAACTTTGTAGTGTTAGTTATCACTTTAGCTTGGGCACCTTGATACAGGGTTGAGACTCAGTGTATGAATATGTCCTCAATGCTAAAGGCTTTCAATGCATGGAAGAGGTAGTCTCATTGGACACTGTTGAATGCCTTTATGACATCCAATAAGAGGAGGAGTGCTGGGCTGTTCCATTGAGCTACTTGCCACATAAGGTTCAGTAGCCATCTGATGTAGTTAGAACCCATTCTGAGGTGGACAAAAATGACCTGATCCTTATCTACCAGGTTGGTGAGGACTGCCTAGAACCATAAAGCCATCATTTTGGCAAAGAACTTACAGTCTACACAGGTGAAGGAAATGGGCTGGTAGCTCCCATGTGCCAAGGGGTCCTTTCCTGGCTTAAGGAGGAGGGATATAGTGGCAGTCCTTATTGAGGGCAGGACCATCCCTGACCCGCATGCCTCATCCAAGGTGTCTTTCAGTAGCTCCAGGAGCTGCCTATTGAAGAAGTGCAGGAATTCCACCAGTATGCCATCTCCACCTGGTGTTTTACCTGCTGTCATCTTTTTTAATGCTCCTTTCAGCTCTTTGGTCATGAAGGGTGCCTCCATGTCTTCTTTGGCCTGAGGGAAGAGCTGTAACAGACCCAGCAGGGTCCTAAACATGTGCAGTTCAGCCTGGTGGGTGCCTCCCTTTGGAATATAGACACTAATAGAATTGTACGAAGGATTTGCTGAGATCCTGTGGGTTGACATTAAGGGAGCTGTCTGGGCCCCTGATCCAGGGGATTCTAGATCTCCCCTTGCACTTCTTCAGAAGGTATGCTAGAAACCTACCTGGCCTCTCTCGTGCTTTCTATAATGATTGTTTGAAGTGAAGGAGTGCCTGCTTGGCTTTCTGATGCAGATGCACATTAATCTTTTACTGTGTGCCTGTGATTTTCACCAGCAGAGAGAGAGAGAGTGAGTAGTTCTTAGCCTCCCCATACTCCTTCTTTTGCTCCTTAAGCTTCTGCATCTTCTCTTTCTGGTCCTTAGTTCGAGTGTTTTTCAAGTGGGAGGCACAGCTAATGCATCTGCTCCTTATGTAAGCCTTTAGGGCATCCTATCTGGAGGTTGCTGAAGTGCCCTGTTTCTGGATAATGGCCAGAAAGAGTACAATGTCAGCTTCCAGGGAAGCACGGAAGGCAGCAATCTATGCAGTGAGGTGTTTAAGTGCCACTGCCTATGAGGCTGTATGGAGTATTCTGTTGGCATCCATGTGAAGGAGATGGGGCATGGGTGGACACTATACTGGTACCTATACCTGCATCCAGTACTTTGGATGCCCATTGTGTCAGCACTAACCAGAGATCTACCCTGAATATGTCTGGTATAGGGGAGAGAAATAAGAGTAGACCTAGCCCTTGAGTGCACAAGTCGTCATATATCTGTAAGCCCCAGATCCATCTTTAACTGGTCTAGAGCCCTGGCTACTGCAGTGTGAGTGTGCTCAGGGGACCTGCATCTATCCAGGAACTTGTCCAGGACCACGTTGGCATAATCTCCCAGAATTATCTGGCCCCACCAGTGCTCTTCCAGTGTCTGTACTGGCTTTATGAAGAAAACTGCATCCATCTAGTGTGGGTCATACATATTGCACAGTGTGAGGTCCTGGCCCCACAGGATGTTATAGACTAGCATGTGTGATCTGCATCCATCACAGTTTTGTGATGGGTGAAAGGGATGTTTTCAAGTATAGTTTTGGGTACACTTTTTCTCTTGGATATGAAAGTACTAACATACACCTGAGAAACCCAGCCCATTCTCAGGTTATCTGTCTCTGGGCACATGAGGTAGGTTTCCTTTGGGAAGGCAATCCTACCCCTTCCCTCCTGAGGTAGTCCAGAGTTTTCTGCCTTTTAACTGGGAAGTGTATACCCTTTACAGTATGTTTCAAAAGACCCATTTAACCAGTGTTCCAGTTATCGCATTTGTAAAGCCCGAGCAGAAGGTTTATTTAAGTATAATAACTTACTATTTACTTTGGTTTAGCAAAACTAAAGAAGCTACCTCATCCAGTCACCTGCATTGTTTTGTTATCTAAGTGCTGAGGCAGAAAGGTGGACCTAACCTAGGGGAGGATGTAATTAGGCAATGAGTCTCTGGATGACAAGGAACAATTCTTCAATAGCATTTTCAGTAAAACAACAATCCCGTAATATAGTGCAAAAGATGGCATCAGCAATCTAAGCTCCACTGGTGCTGTTAGTAAGAACAATAAACAATGCAATATTTGTGAACTTTTACTGATGAATAGTAAAATTTGAATGACAGTCAGGTCATGAGTTGTATGGAAATGGAGGCCCTCAAATCACCTGCCCAGCCCCTGGACATGCACAGTGTGATGTCATAAGGTGGTTGGGTACCACCCAACTTGCTCATAGGCACCAGCCTGAGCTCATACCAAATACTAAGTGCCCATCAGAGGTGACACAGAGTGTTACCCATGCCTCTAATCCAGTCCCCACCTGCCTCCTACCTAATTGTGGGTATGAGCGGAGAGATGCACAGTATACAATTCAGTATGATTCACCAGGTTGAGCCATAAGCCCCCCACACCTATGGTCAGTGGCTGCAACATCCTTTAGCACATACCCCCATAGCACAACTGGGATCTAGTTTGTTTACTGGTGGGTACCCAGGGTAACCCCGTTATCTGTGGTAAAGGTCCCTATTTCCATATTCCAGTCTCAGGTGGTGAATTATTCCCAGTCAATTCCCATGTGGTATAAAGACCACCCATTACAAGACAGCAGCCACTGTAGAGGCTCCCACTGAGGAGCCATCTGAGGGTGTAGATGTGAGAGAATGGTCGGCGGTGTGTCCTGTGTAGATGCCAGTGAGTCTGCATGGGTGGTCTCTGGCCCTGGTAAAGTACTGGAGGAAGAAACTGAGTTTCAGAATGTGTCCAGCCCTAGTGATGTTACAAGGTATAGGGCTGTCCTGAACCTCCAGGTATGTGGCAATGACCTTTTACCCACTTCCTATGGTTGGAGCCATGCCCATCATCAAGGGTTGTACAAGTAGTGCTGAATAGAGCTGTGCAAAAAAAAAAACCTTCCACAAGTGGAATTTGCATGAAGGTTGGATTCTCACTTCCACAAAAGTTCAGAAATCATTTTGGCAACATTGATATAAATTCTGACTTAGAACAGCAGAATAAATATATGAACTGTGGATTAATGTATTTTAAACTGCGGAACAAAATTCCACAGAACTGATAACTGTCAGAGGTCAATTCTGTGGAATTTCTTTTGGCAGTTTAATACATTAATCTGAAATGCATACATTAATTCTGTAGTTCATTGAGTCACTGAACTGCAGAATAAAGGTACTGTATGAAAAGATCTTTGTTACAGTGTTATGTATCACACCTACTCCCATTTATGTAATCCCAGGTGTCTAGTGGCACCACTCACCCTCCAGTCATTGACCCCCAAACAATTTCACATTTCCCTGGTGTCTAGTGGAACTCCCCACCCACCAGTCACCAGCTCCCTAAGAATTTCCAATTTTCCTGGGGTCTAGTGGCACCCTGCCACCCTCTGATCACCAGCCTAAGTGATGTCTGAGCCTCCACCTCTATCCTCCTCCTCACTGCTATCTCAAGTAAGTGCTTGTCACATTAGTTCACAATTGTGCAATCACCCCTTAATCTTTACATTATGTGGTAGTCATGCAGACAGTCTTTATGACTACCACATGATGTAAAGACTAAGAAGCCTATCATCCACTCCAGGCAGATAGTAGAAGAATTTTGGGTCCATTAAAGTGCTTTTACAGCTTGGGTGATCAGGTGTCTGATCCATGGGCCATGGATACCTATTTAGCCCGAAGTCCTCTACCCCACCTTGGCCAGAAGGAGCATGATCTCCTTGCACAGCCTCTTATGCTCTCTGAATTACAGGGAGCATTACAGTTGATGGCCGCTGACAAAGCTCCGGATCCCGATGGATTTTTCTTTTCTTTCTCTAAAGCTTTTTTGGTGGAGTTACTGCTGCAGTTGTTGGAGGTTTACCTAGAGGCCCTGCCAGCAGGGATTTGGATGCTTCCATGCAAGAAGCCTAAGCCTAAGCCTGGCAAGGATCCAGCCAAAGTGTCTATTTACAGACCTAGTTCTTTACTGAATGTTGGCTTGAAAATGTTGGCGAAAGCTCTGGCTCTTCAGTTGCTGCAGGTTTGGCCTGCATTGATCCATCCTGAACAAGTTGGTTTCATGACCGGGCGACTCTCGACTGACCATCCGTGGGAACTACAAAGCCTAATTTCCGCATTCCGGGATATCATGACTCCAGTGGCTCTGGCCTCTCTGGACATGGAAAAAACATTTGATAAGGTGTCTTTGCCATCTCTCTTCCAGACACATGAGCATTTTGGTATCCATGAGACCTTTCTTTTCAGAGTAAAACTGTTATATTTTCATTCCACTGCATGGGTTCATTGTAACCAGATCCTCTCATCTTCCGTTCCCCTTCATAATGGCACACATCAGGGTTGCCCACTCTCCCCTTTTTTATTCAGTCTATACCATGAGCCATTAATCTGGTGCATTAAACAAAACCCCATGATTCTGGGTGTGCTTATTGGGCTCCAGCAATATAAGATATCAGCATATACCGACTATATTCTTTTGCACTTAAGGAACCCTTTCATCTCCCTATCACATGCCCTGGATGAAATATGCACTTTTGGCATGGTTTCCTTTTATAAGCTAAGCAGCAAGAAAACTCAGGTATTACCATTAAATATTAAAGATACCTTTGCTGCATTAGATATGACCCAACTGGTATCCCATCCTACCAGGGCCAACCCCACTAATGGAACTCACACTCTACTAGATATGCTGCTCACTGATTGTTCCCACCATATTACTGACCTGGGTGTCCTACCCAATGCCTTAAGTGACCACTCCCCAGTCATCTTCAGCTGGTCCTGTCAGCTACGTAAACCACCACCAAATATCACCTTTCATAGTCCACTATGCCCAGGAGGCATAGCCAAATTCAAACAATATCTAATTAACTGGGACAAATCCCCTATTTCCCAAGCCCAGCACGTAGATGATGCATTGCACTACTTCACCAGCACCTTTTATACCCCCTGTGATGCTTTTGCACCAACCATCAAAGTGATCACTAAGAAATGTTGTGCCCCCTGGATCACCCCAGAACTCCTACAACAGTTCAAAATCCATGACAACCTCTGGTATTGTGCCACTACCTCCAGTTTGCTAAGCGATAGGCAGGCCTATAATGCTGCCCGCAATAAGTGTACCTGGGCATTCTGCAAGGCTAAGGTGGAGCACTGCAGAATCGCCCTAGCCACCTCCTGGGGTAGCACAAGAAACTTCTGGGATAACATCAAGGAGCTTGATGGAAAATCCCACTCTCCACCCCTCACAACTTAGCGTTAACGGTACTACCACCACCGACACACTTCACATAGCTAACTGCCTCAACTCCACCTTCTCAGACCTCAGCTCAGTCCTTCCTAGCAACTTTTTCAATCGATATCAGCCTACCCCACTGCCTGAGCTCCTCCACCCCCCCTTCAAACTCAGAGTCATTACCCCTACAAAAGCGAAAGCCTACCTGTCCAAAGCCCTCCAGAACTCCAATTAATGCAAAGATGCCTTCGATATACATATCCTATACCCTGTGCTAGACTCAGTTATCTCCCCACTCACGGACCTTCTAAATCTGTCCTTGCGCCTGGGCCAGTTCCCATCCTCATGGAAAACGACAATGATAACACCAATATTGAAATTTACTTATTTTTTATTTTTTTATTAAAATTTTGGTGACCGGGTAGGCCCACTGAGACTGTAATGGTCCCTTTCTCAGGGGCGACCCGGGGTTAATTACAGTCAACAGTACAATAAGAAGTAGGAACAATTCAAGGGAAAGTGCGCATATACAGACATTAAAATCAGAACATATAGTACAATCACAGGCAGGTTAGGTAACGTTTAGAATAACATGGGGTAAACACTAGTTTCACAAGAGTGGCAGTTACATAAGGTTCTTTTATCAGGTCAGTTTTACGGGTTACAATTTCAAGTGTTTCAGAAGTGATAAGTTTCAACTGAAATAGGATACCAACCTGTTAGGCGGCAGGTTTTTAGTATCAGAGCTGGAGTGCTGTTTTCTATCTTCAGCAATGGCAGGCACAGAGGCTTAGCTCTAGAAGGTACGTCTTTAGGCCTTTTTTAAAACCCCCAAAGGAGCTGCAGTCTTGAAGATTGCTAGGTAGGCCATTCCATAGGGACGGGATGTCATTTTCAAATGACCGAAGACCTTGGCTTGTTCGGACTTTTGGGACATGGAGGAGTCGATGACACGAGGATCTAAGTGTTCTTTTAGATTGCTTGAGTACTAAGGTATGACTCAGGCTGGGGGGAGCATCCGTTTGTAGAAGCTTGAAAGCCAAGCATAGGGAAGTGTAAGCCAGTCTGCCCTCCAGGGAGGGCCAATTCAGTGAGTCAAGTATATTACAGTGGTGTTCTAGTGGCTGAGCTCCCAGGGCAAAGGGTCCTATTCTGTGGTACAATTTTCCTAGCATCGCATCTCTGTGTTTTGCATTGAATGTAGCACTGGGGCAACATAAAATAAGGTGAGCAGGAACATGCCCCTGGCTATCTTTAGCCTGGATGCCTGAGTGAGAAAAGGGGTTAGACGGTACATGAGCCCAAGCTTTTGATTTAGCGCCTCGTTTAATTGTTCAACATGAACCTTGAAAAAGCAGTCTTGATTAATATAGACTCCCAGGTATTTGATGCAATACCACCTCAATAGAATGGCCACTGGACAGATAAGGGGATAGTAGACATGTTCTGTCGGGGCCCAATTTACTGGGTCTGAATAGGATGGCTTTGTTTTTTTTCTAATTTAGGACTAGCCTATTTGTCAGAAGCCAGGTTTCCAGTAGGGAGAGATCGTGGTTCAGGAGTTGGTTTAGCTGTACAGCATTTGAAGCACATCTGTATAGGACTGCATCATCCGCAAAGAGGGTCACTTTCGCTCCGCCGCAGTGCTTTGGTAGCTTGTTGATAAACAGGGAGAATAGAAGGGGCCCCAGTATTGAACCTTGGAGGACACCCTCAGCAATGGAGTGCTTGCCTGACTCCACCCCCTGTCATCTGATTATCTGAGATCTGCCTTGCAAGTATTCTTTAAACCACTGTGTTGAGTGGTTGTCCAGTCCGAGAGAGCTAAGCTGCTGGATGAGCAATTTATGGTATACTAGATCAAAGGCCTTGGTAAGGTCTATGAAGACCACACCAGTAAGTTGGCCTTTGTCTTGGGCAGCAAGGATGTCAGATGTTAAACTCACCAGGGCAGTATCAGTACCATGTTGTTTTCTGAATTCATGTTGTCATGTAGCGAGGAGGCTATGTTGTTCATCATATGCCTGGACTTGTTGGTATACAATTCTCTCAAGCATTTTATTTAGTGTGCAGAGAATAGAAATCGGTCTATAGTTTTCAACTAGCTCACTGAGTCCTCCATTAGGGATCGGGGTAACTAAAGCTGTTTTCCAAGCTGAGGGGACTTTGCCTTCCATCAGCGACCTATTGAACAACCACATGACTAGCACGGCAATTTCTTGGTCAGCCAGTCTGAGTAACCTGGGTTCAACCTTGTCATAGCCTGGAGAACCATTTGTCTTAATGCTCCTAATGAGCTTTAGGACCTCAGTTTTTGTTGTTAACCTAAAGTGAAAATTAGGTGATGAGGGGAGATTCAACGAGTCATCCAAAGATGGCTGTTTTGGGCTGCAGGGATGAACCCTGTACTTGCCAAGGTCAGTGAGGAATTAATTAAAGGCATTTGCAGCATCTTGTGGGTTCATGTGGTGTACATCCCCCACAAAAATGTCACAGGCATTTTCCGTGTGGTGGCCTTTCTGGAGTGCGTTTATTTGGGATCAGAATTTCTTGGGGTTAGAGAGATTTTTTGTTTGTAGGTTCTTAAGGTACTGTTGCTTGGCCTGTTTTAAATCTTTTTTACATGAGTTTCTGAGCATTTGGTAATGGACCCAGTCATTGGTTAAATTAGTGGACTTGTATCTGCCACAGGCCCTGTCCCTTGCACTCATTAGTTTTTTTAGATCACATGTCAGCCACCTAGACTGTTGTCCTTTGACTCTCATTTGTTTTAGAGGGGTGTATTTGTTGACGACCGAGAGGAAATTCTTGGTGAAAAAGGCCAGGGCAGAGTCCAGGCTGGGGGCAAGATTAATTTGAGCCCAGTAAATTCCCGACAGGGACGTAGCATCGAAATTGGAGTAGTCACGTGCCAGAAAGGTACAGGGAGGTGGAGCTGGATAGTCATTTTTCCATATACCAAAGATGGGGGGCGTGGTCACTTAAGGAGTCGGCAAAAGTACCGGCTAGCTTGAATCTATTGGGGTTAGACACCAGTAGCCAATCAAGGGTGGTGTGGTTTCCAGATTTCAAATTCAGTCTTGTTGGTTCATGGATCAGTTGCGTAAGCTTGGCCTCTAGCAAGCTGGATTTAATGTCAGTCTTAGTTGAGGGGCCCCAGTGGAGATTAAAGTCACCCATGATTATTTTCCCATGGGGAGGCAGGTCAGGGATAAGCTTAGTAAGGACCTTTAGTGCTTCCGTCGCAATCTAAGGAGGGTGGTAAACACATCCTATTAGTAGTGGCTTTGTACCCTCCAGTAGTACTTTTACAAATAGTGTTTCATAGCCCTCATCCGCCTTTGCTGGAATCTCTGCTAAGGACACCATTAGTTGTTCCTTAGTATATATATTAACCCCTCCACCCTTTTTTTCCTATTCTATCTTTTCGAAAGGTTTTGAATCCAGGGATCCAAATCTCGTGTGCTAAGATCATGGGTTTGAGTCATGTTTCAGAGATGGCTAATACATCAGGGGAGTGTAGGTCCGCCCAGGCTTCGAGCTCTTGCAGTTTAGGTCTGAGACTATTAATACTGATATGCTCCAGTTTCAGCCCTTTAGTGTTGGTCCACCAGGGTAGAGAGGGAGTTACATTTGGGTTATTTGTGCAGGGCGGACCTGGGTTTGTTTCAATATCCCCTGCTAGCAGGAGCCTCAGGAGAAACCATACCTTCTGGAACGCCTTGGATGGGTGTTGTAAAGATAGGTGTTTGTTTAATTTGAGGAGTGTTGCACAGGCATAGCAACGACCATTATTCCTGATACTGCTCAGAATAAGCAGGCTAGGGTAGTGGCTTAATTGAGGATAGACACAGAGATAATGAGTTAGTATGAGGCCAGGTGGCAGACTATAATTCACCTCGGAGTTTAACATTAGGTGGTCTGTATATAGTGTAAGAAAGATATAGCCACTCCCCAGAAGTATGCCCAGCAGCATGCTTGGTATTATAAATTAATTTCTGACTACCTAGTTTATGATACAACTGGCAGTTTTGTGGGTAGCAGGCAATTTGGTAGGGAGAGACAGAGATACTTCCTGAATTGCACAGCAATTTGCAGCTGGTGCAAAAAGGTTGGGATTAGAGAAAGCAGGTGCAGTGATGGCTAAACGCCACTAGAGGGGGTATTGGAGTTTTGTATTGGGCACGGTAGCCAGAAGCTCCTTTTGTTATAGCGGCCACTAGTGGACAGCTGTGATAACCTGTAAATGGAAAAGTCACCTGACAGGTTAATTTCAGTCAGGTGCTTTATCCTATAAAAAAGGAGTGATGACCAAGGGTGGTGGTGGGGGCGGCGGGGTCCTCGCTCTGCCGTTTGCACTCCTCGCTCGTCCTGGTCTCCTTTACCTGTGCAGATTTTTCGGTTTGAACTCCGCGTCTTTTGCAGGGGGCAATCAGAGTGGGGCTTGGGAAGAGCCCGTCGGCTGTGGGGGAGGGCTGCTCGCTTGCCCTCTTGACCCAGAAGGCTCCCGGGAAGCAGGTTTGTCTCTGCAGAGAAGGAGAAAAAAGGTGAGGCTTTTATACAGATTCTACACAAAGCAGCAGACTAAAGGAGCATTGGGGTGGGGATCACATATTCAATGCAGTTGAGGTTATTTTAGCCCAGCCCTTGTTAAGCTCATTATAGGACTTTCTAAACAAAGAGGGCTCAGGTGGAGACAAAGCAGTTTTTGCAGGCACTGGGGTTTGTAAGGTTAAAAGGTGCAAAGGCAGTAGAAGTTTAGCAACTTGGGTAATCAGGAAAAATATTTTCTCTGGCACTACAAGTTTCACTGATTCAGTTTAAAATAAATGTGGCAACAGCTCCCTTCCAACCAACTACCAGCCCATCTCAATTCTTCCCCCACACTCTAAAGCCCTTGAAAAGATCATGGCCAATCAGTTCACTGACTACCTCCTCGCACACAACCTCTTATGTAGGAAGCAGCATGGTTTCAGAGCTGGTCATAGCACTACGACTGCCCTCACAGAATTAGCTAACTCCCTGCACTCCACACTTGACAAGGGGCCCCTCTCAGGGGCCATGTTTATAGACCTCTCAAAGGCCTTTGACATGGTTTCTCACCCCCTCCATAACACATTACAACAAACTGGGGTCTCTCACTGTCCACTCTCATGGTTCTCCAGCTATCTTTCATCTAGAATCCAATGTGTTGAAATTAATAATACCATATCTACTATGCTGCCTGTTTGCTCAGGAGATCCCCAGGGATCTATCCTGGGTCCTCTGCTATTCAGCATCTACCTCAATGCCCTGCCTAAATCCTGCCCGGGCAACCTTCTTCTCTGCGCGGATGACGCTGTTCTTTGCGCCGCACATCCTGATCCTCTCTCTCTCCAGTGTACCTTACAAAACTCCTTCTCTCAGATTGAACACCGGTTTGCTGAACACAGATTGGTGGTCAACATTAAAAAAAAACTAAGATGATGCTCTATGCCCACCTCCAAAATAGATCAAAGGATTTCCCCCTGATAATACTCTCCTCCTCTTCCCTCATTCCACTGGAACAGGTCCAAAAGTATAAGTATCTAGGTATTACATTTGACTCTTCCCTCTTGTTCCACGAACATATAAAAATCCTCGCCTCCACCACCAACACTCACATAGATCTCCTGTACAGACATAAAGACTGCCTGCCACCTGAAGCACTTCACCTAGCCATTACCTCCTCAGTCTTATCGCTGGTGGACGATGGCCTCACAATCTATGCTGCCGCTGACCCTACGGCACTTTATCAAATACAAGTAGTCATCAATAAGGCCTGCCTGCTCCTCTCTGGTGCTGACAGAAATACACATACCTGCACCCTATATGCGCTCACCAATATCCTCTCCCTTGAGGAAAAACTATTATACCAGACCTGTCTCTTCACCAAAAAATCCACCTGGGTTTAACCCCAAAAGGTGTCATGGCTTCTCTTCAAGCAGTCACCATCTCAGCTTCCACACGGGTCACCCCAAAAACTATCTGGAAGGTGCGTAGGGTCAGGACCACCCTGACCCAGCGATCCTTCTCCCTTAGAGCTCCATCCTGGTACAATGCCCTCCCGCCGGCTGTCACATCAATCACCAATCTAGGTCCTTTTAAAGCTGCCTTAAGGGCCCATATCCTCTCCTCACGTCAATGTCAGTGTAACCGGTAACCTGTGGATCCTGCACCACACCACTAGGCCATGCACCCACCCTTGGCCTGGCAGTGGAGAGTCCTCACTATTTCTAGCCTACAGGCTCCTCACCTCCCTCAGTTACCATATAGTTGCACTGGACAATGAATGCATTGTATTATGTATAAGACAAGGCCTCCCTGAGGCGGCTTACTACCAACTCATATCATGCATTGCTTTAGCTACCAACTGTGTAGGTCTTAACCATTCATTAGGTAAATATGTTGATAGCTTGCCCTGTTTTAGCTACCAAATTTATAGGCATTAGCCAGTGCTCATTGTACTGATACTCTGTATGACTGCTCACCCACATTTATTCTATGTATGTAATGTATGAATGTCTATGTTTTATTCTGACGTGGAGCCTTTGGAAATGAGTCTGTGACTCAAAGGGTTGTAATTCCGATTTCCTAAATAAATAAAAATAAATACAAAAATATTCACACCAGGAAGGGAGATTTCAAGGTTATGGGCCTTAGTTGGACGTCTACCACTCTGACTTACTTGGGTATTCCTCTCACTACTTCTATGGCTAGGTTGATTTACAGTAATTAATGGAACCCCTCCAGACTATTAAAGCAGATCATGACAAGTGGTCTTGGCTGCCTATATCTGTATGAGACCAGACCAATATTATTAAGGTGACTATCCTGCCTAAGATACTTTACCCTTTGAACATGTTAATGGTCCAACTTCCTTATCACTGGTTTCAATATCTCCATCCTATGCTTGCCACTTTTATTTGAAAGGGTTGTAGACTGAGACTTTCGCTATCTTAGATTGGTGGCCCCTAAGCAGCTAGGTGGCCTCGGAGCAGCTGATTTTTTTTGTTACTTTCACGCTGCCCAAGTGGTGAAGTATTTTTGATGACTATTTGGGGAAAAGAGGCATCCCACCTCTTATGTCTCTCTCTGGTGGGACCTACAGTGAGACTTGTATTTACAGTATGGGCTTACATTACCAACTTTCCCCTATTTGAAATTGGCTATGTTACCTAAACCTTTGAGGGATACCCCCTTAGGGGTCTTAACGAGTTATAGTCAGCTACTCTGACACCTATAAATGACTCTTATAAACCCTTGGAGTCAACCCCTTTGGTTAAATCCCAATTTTCATTCAATGGGGAAGCCCCTTACAAAACCACTTTGGCAAGCTACATGTACTGTATAATCATAGGTATCACAGTTTTTTTTTGAACTGCTTAGACTTTCATCCTTAATGCTCACCAGTTAGCTAAAAGGTGAGTCCTCCAGCTCTATGTAGCTTGTCTAATTTCAGTTTAAAACTAACCATAGATGTACTACCCACCACCTCTAATGGTAAGGTATTCTAAGTAGATAAACTGTAACTCTCTGTCAATACCATTTTTGACGCTTCCACATCTTACACTGTTCTCCTTTGGGCTGAAGTGGATGTGCTCTGGTGCTATGCACTTCATTCTTTAAGCATAATCTGAGTCTTTCCCACAAGTCAATCAATCAATCAATCAATCAAAATCTTTATTTATTCAGGCGAACATCATTGAGCATAGCTCATTTACAAGATGGACCTGAGTGGTCATAACAATATAAGGTTACAAATTTTACACAAAAACATGGTACTGAATGAACACAAATACAAAGATTTATGAATGAGACAGATATACAAATATTTACATATATACAAGGCAAAATGACATTGGACCTAGATCATATTAAAGGAAAGAAACAAACAGTATTGTAGGGATAAAGCTAGGGTAATGGGACTTGGGGGGCATTTTTTGTACAAGTAGGTTGGAGAACAAACTAGAAGAACAATAAAGAAATAGGGGTAGTATAAAAGGGTAGGGAAGGAGGGTGTGAGAGGACTAGGCCTTATGGAAGCAATTGCATAATTCTGGGAATAGACTAGTGTACAGTTTTTTAAAGGATGTTAAAGGAATGAGGGTATCCAATTTCAAGGTCTTTTGAAGAGAATTCCAGATGAGTGCTAGGGAATAGCTGATTGCAGCCCTTCCATACTGGGTGCAGGTGATAGGAATCTTCAGCATGATGAGTTTATTGATCCTTAGGGTGTAAGGCCTGGATATGATCCGGTTGAAACAATCTGAGATGTAGGAAGGGAGTTTGTTTGTCAGAGCTCTGTAGATCCAGACAGCAGTATTTTTGTTTCTTCTATGTTGTAGGGATGTCCAACTGACTGCATTGTAGACAGAGCAATGATGGGTGCTGGAGGGAAGATCTGTAATGAATCTAATAGCTCTATGATACAAGGTGTCTAATTTATTTAAATGGGAGAGGGAACAGTGACCATAAAGGAAGTCAGCGTAGTCAATGAGGGATAGGAATGATGCCAGGATTAGCCTTTGTTTGGAATCTCTGGTCAGGTAGTGTTTGATCCTATAAAATAGGCCAAGTCTTTGTCTAAGCTTTTTCAGGAGCTCTTCAATGTGGCTAGTATAGCCAAGTTTATTGTCAATCCAGACTCCAAGATATTTGAATTTGTCCACATATTCCAGAGTTTCACCAAGGATGGTAGATAATTGTGGGAGGGTGAATGATGGGACAGTGGAAGAGCAGGTCTTGGTGGCAAAGAACATAGCTTTTGTTTTCTTGGCATTTAGTAGTAATTTCTTTTCTAGTAAGTTGTGCTGTAGGAGGGAGAACTCAGACTGCAAAAGCTCACAGGCTTTTGATGGTGAGGGATTACTGACATATAGTACAGTATCATCTGCAAAGAGGTGAATATTAGATTGTGAGAGATTGGAGTCAATACTGTCTATGTAAATGGCAAAGAGGATGGGGCCCAGGATGGAACCTTGCGGTACACCTCTTAGGAGTGGTTTAGAGGTAGATAGGTCACCTTCATTTTTTACCAGTTGTATTCTTCGGAGAGATAGCATCTGAACCATTTAAGAGAGAGTGAGTCAAGGCCTATGGAGTTCAGAGAGGAAATTAGTAGTTCATGGTCCACAGTGTCAAAGGCTTTGCTTAGATCCAGGAACACAGCACAGGTGTTATTCTTTTTGTCTAAGGCGGACTGCCAGTCATTTGTAACTTTTGCTAAGGCAGAGATGGTGCTGTGCATAGATCTAAACCCAGATTGAGCTGGGTTAAGGAGATTATTGGTATCAAGGTAGGCACTTAACTGAAAGTTCACTAATTTTTCAAGCATTTTGGGACAGTACTGGTAAGATGGAAATGGGTCTATAGTTGTTGAGGTCCATGGGATCACCTGCCTTAAGTAGTGGGAACACTTGAGCTGTCTTCCATATTGAGGGGATAGAACCAGTGGCTAGGGACAGATTGAAAAGGTGAGTGAAGGGGGCAGCTAAGGCGTGCAATGCTACTTTTAGAAAGTAGGGATCCAGGGAGTCTGCACCTGCGCTTTTAGTTGTATCTAGTTGGAATAGTAGGTCTTCTACTTCTTTTAAGAGTATTGATTTGAAGGAGAATGTGGATGTGAATGAAGGAGAAGTCATCATCTGTCAGTGATCTAAACAAAAGGCACATGTGCCCTCTGGTCCTTCTGTACTCCAGGGAGAACAAATCCAGATCCCTCAATTTAGCTGGATAGTCATTTCCCTCTTGCCCTTCTATAACCCGAGTTGCCTTCCTCTGAACTCTTTCCAACATGCTTTTTTCTGTCACCTTATAAGGTGACCAGACCTGAGCCCTATATTCCAAGATTGGTCTAACCAAGGACCGGTAAAGAGAGACAAAAACCTCTCTTTTCGTGCTAGATATATGTTATAAGATATAGTTTAATACTCTGTTAGCCTTTTGGCTAGTGATTTTACAATGAAGCTTGAACTGCAGATATAGTGATCCCTAAATGCTTCTCCTAGGTCACTTGCATAAGGGTAGAGTTTCCTAGATAGCATTTGTGTGTTAAGTTTTATTGTCCTTAGATACATTACAATACATTTATCTGAAATGAGTAGTAATTTGTATTTATTGCACCATGCTACAATATGATGGAGTGCATCCTGAAGTCCATTTGCATCATCAATATTTTGAATATCTGCTCCCACTCTGCAGTCATCTGCAAATTTAGTCAGCCAGAAGCCTTGCTGTTCATATAGTAGGGTAGATACACAAATGTTGAAAATGCATGGGCCTAAAACCGACCCCTGGGGGACCCTGCTTGTAACCTCAGTCCAGTCAGACGGCTCCCCCTATCACTGACTCTCTGTCTCCTATTCATCATCCAGGAGTCAATTCATGTAATGATTTTTCTGTGTATGCCCAGAGCTCTGAGGACTAACACCAGTTCAGCACGTGGTAACTTGTCAAACACTTTGGTGAAGTCCAAGAAGACCACATCCACAGGTCTACCCCTTTTCAATAGTTTATCCACCCTCTTATAGAACTCCACCATGTTTGTTTGACATGATCTACCTTTTTTGAAGTCATGTTGAGTGTTATCTGTTAAACTGTTTCTCTGTATGTAATCTATTAATACTCTTTAATGATATCTGCTAAGATTTTACAAATGGAAGAGGTTAAGTTAACCGGATGATAGTTTGGTGGGTTAGCTTTGCAACCCATTTTGAATAAAGAAATGTCCATGGCTACGTTACGTGCATCTACAACCTGCCCGGTGTTTAAAGAGTGTGGGAATAAGTAAGTCATGGGAGGATCTAATTCATATGCCAGCTCCTTAATAAGCCTTGGATGGATTTCATCTGGTCCTGGAGATTTATTTGGATCCAACAGGCTTAATCTCTTCCCCTAAATCGATTTGTGTGGGACTACCCAAGGTGCTGCCTAATTTCATACAATCTCCCTGGACTTGTTTTTATTAAATACTGTAGCGAAGTAATTGTTCTATACGTCTGCCATTTGTTGTTTGTCGAGGCAAGCGTACCACCCACATCCTTAAGTGGCCCCATCATGTTCCCAGAACTTTTCTTGTTGTTTACATCAGCAAAAAAAAGATTCATAATTATCTTTAGTCTTATTAGCAAGTTTGTGTTCATAGGCTGCCTTGGCTCTTCTTAATTCCTTTTTCATTTTCCGTTGAAGGTACCTGTATCTTATCCACCCACTTTTGTTTTTTGTGCACCTTGTGTTCTTATGAAGCTTGTTTCTTTTATTTATCAAGTGCCTTATCTTCTTGGATAGCCAGCTAGCTCATCTAGCCCTATTTCCTACTTCATTCATTGTGAAATATGCTCCTCATAAGTCCTTGTAATATGTTATGGATCTTCTCCCATATTTCTTGCAAATTTAAATTTGCTAGATCTGTCTCCCAATCCCACCCTGCCAATTTGTGTCTCATGATAATAAAATCTGCATTTTGGAGGTCCAATATAATGGTCACTCCTGAACTAATTTGCATCTTTTCTGCCACAATAAAGGATACTATGTAATGGTCGCTGCCACCTGATGGAGCAGCTACTCTACGCTCCATGATGGAGTCTCTCAAATTTGACAAGACTAAGTCCAGGATGTTGTCCCCCTTGTGTGTTGTCTTACCATTTGTGTTAATCTCACCTGGTCAAACACTTCCAAATATGAATTTTCAACCCTGTTCATACCATTTTATGCCTGGCAAATTAAAATCACCCAGACACAAAAGTCTATCTCTATGATTTAGGTCTAATAAATAGCTTTGTAGGGCATTATCCATCACTGCTTTTGTGGATGGTGGTCTGTATATAACTCCCAATGTAATTTTCGGGGAGCCATGTGGTGTTTTCTTTAACCATATATCTTCCAAATCGTTAATAGCCACCAATATCTACAGTTACCCCACCCCCTTTTCTATATTGTCTAGATTTGGTGAATAAGTTATAACCACTGATTAATTGCTTCCATACATCATTCTTATCCCTCCAAGTTTCCATTATCGCGCAGATGTTGATTTTTTTGTGATGTCATAATGTAGCATACAGTAGTTCTTTAAATGCATTTGCCTTACTCCCAGCATTAATCAGGAGATATTTCCACCCTGTGCCTAATTTATTTTGTGCTTTCTGTGACCCAGCTCTATAGTGGCACCTTCTCGGTTAATCAGTGGCTCACAGTGGATCCCTTTTTTGAACTGCAAAATACTTATGCCTGGACAATAAAGAGTGTTTTTTCTATCACCGGATTTACCACTTGCTTTCGTCTAAACTGGGTAGGCCCACTCCAGTGGCAGATCTCTCTCCAGCATTAGTAACCTTTGGGTAACTGGCCCTGGAAAGACACACCATATCTTACCAGGCCTTATCTTGGGTTTGGGTTCATAGATATGGTTCACTTAGAATATGTTGATTCGAGGCCTTTGATTAATCACCTGATGATGTCCAATTAGTTAATATGTGGTGTAATATCCATTGTTATATTAGGTTTGATGGTTACAGTTTAAAATTATGCATGTGATTTGTCATACCCCCTGAAGCTGCTTAAGTGGGGGCATTTGGACTCTCCTTTAAGTACTCACTGTCAACAAGTTGATGGCTCTTTAGAGCATATTCTTTGGGACTGCTATAAGGTTAGCCTCTATTGCAAAATGTCAGGAATGTGTTACACCCAGTTTTGGTACAGCAGATGCTTTTTACTAACTGAAATTGTATTTTAGGGTTGAACATGCAGGCTCTGCGGAGCCCTGGGTGTTTCCATTTTATGTTGATTACTGTGGTTATTAACTCTCAGGCTGCCGACAGAATTAGACTGCATAGGAATTATGTACTGATATATCAGTCTGCAGCACAGCAAAGGTTAAAAAGATTATTTTGCGGCAATGGTTGGACCTGAAAGCTCCATCTTTTACAGAATGGTATATGGAAATGCTTCAACCTTTGCATATTGAGCGAATGCTGGCTTCTCTTTGCAATACCTTATCTATTTATTTGCAATGCTAGGGCTCCATAGAAACCTGGCTGTCCACCCTACTTCAGTGATTGCCAAGATTCATTCTTTTTCTTTTCCCTTTTTCCTTTATCCTTATTATGCCGGTATATGGACTTCCCCTATATTTTATGTTTTGGGTGGGAAGAATTGGGTTTGGGGGTGAGGGGTTTGCTGTTACTTGCCTATGGGTTTATAAATACCACATGTTCTCTGTACTGATTGTAGTTGTATTGCTTTGATAAACTTCAATAAAGTTAATTCAATTACAAAAAAGAATAAGGAACAAGGGTGCAGTTGTAAACTTATGTGACATGTGCTTACTTGAGTTAGCAGTTAGGAGGACAGAGGTGAAGACACAGATATCACTCAGGAAATACAGGGTCATGATCCAAGGGTGGGGAGTGCCACTAGTCACCAGAGAACTGTTAAATTGTTTGGGGGCCACTGATCAGAAGGTGATGAGGTGCCATGGGACAGTAGTAAAGTTTTTGGTTTTCCTATACCAGGATGGAATGGAACTGAATTGCAGAATAATTACATAAATTGTGGATTAATCTATGAGTTCCACAGTTCATGTGTATTCCACAGTTCAGCAAGAAAATTCCATGGAACAGGGTGAAAATTCAATAAATACAAATGGAAGATTTCCAATTTTGCTATAGGTGTAAGTTCAGAGAGGGTCTTCAGATCTAGCATGTGGGGTGCAAAGAACCACAGTACAGGGGTCTTGCATCCCTGCTCACCCCTACTTGGTTGTGGGGACCCTATCCAGGTGAGTAAAGCCTGGTGAAGTGCTGGTCAGTTGAAGACTGTGAGGGACTGGTATGGGTGTGGGTAAAACGGGACTTATCAATATTCTTACAAGGACTGGATGGGGATTGGGAGAGACTGTAAGTGGGGGAGAGGGCAATAGCAACTTAATCATTGACAGCAGCCTAAGAAAAGGTTGGAGGGTAATCAAAGGTGTAAACCTGTCATGGAGAGAGGGAGGCAATATGTTAGTATATGCAATAGTGAGACATAGGCATTAAGCATCAGGAGGGGAAATAATGAAACAAGGGTGAATCAGAGATACTGTGATAGTCCATGCAGCAATGTGAAAAGGATATAAGAAGAGATGTCCATTCTCCTACAGTCTACAGTCACTTTTTGTGAGCAATTCTTTGTCCCATTCTTCAGGCAATTGCTTCTTGAGAGAAGCCCCCAGTCCATTGCGTTTGTAGGCTTGCTGACACTCTCTCTGCCCAGGACCGGGCCTGATCCTTCTGATGGGCAACTGAGGTAGTGTGCTGCTTCACTGGTGAAGCTGGGAAAGGAGTGTTAATAGGGAGGGCTTTGGACTTGTCCAGTCTCTTCAGACCTGATTCTCGATTTGAATCCAAACTGAAAGCAGAGTGGCCAGAGTCCTTACTGCCATTTCTGCCCTGGTTTTTGCTGTCCTTGGGGCTGAAGCAAGTCCTGTTTCTGCCATGTCAGTCAGGCCTCTTGGACTTTGTTGTCTGCTACTCCATGTTGACATGAGGGAGCATGTTTGGGAGACCTCTGCTGTGTTGCAGCCATACTGTGTGAAAGTGGGTACATTCCTCCCTTGACACAGCTGTCCACTGCTGCCTGTATATTCTTTCCAGCTGTGGGCCAGTGTCTGATGACACAGCTGAGAGCTTCCATGGGGCTGCTGAAAATGTGAGACATCCCATTTCTAGTGAGGTACTGTGTGGCAGGGTATTGTACCTTGTAGGGAATACTCTGGTCCTGTAGCACTTTTTTGATCTCTGCATAGCCCTTTCTTTGTTGCACTAACTCTGTTTAAAAATCAAAAAATAAGATGTGGTGGCCCTGCTACACCAGTGGACCACTGTCTCTCATAAGAGATAAGATATTTTCTTTATCTGGAAACCTGAGGAACTTTGCCAGTGTTGGTTGGAGTCTGTTACTTCAATGGGTATCAGGCCTGGTCAATTTCTAGTCCCATCTTCCATCTCTGCTGCAAATATCCAGGTAGCTCTTTTTGTGGAAAGGCCAAGACATCCCTGCCCACTGCTGTCTCAGGGAAGCCACAAATCATAGGTTATTGTGGAAGCTGTGATTCTCCATGTCCTCATCCCTCTCCAAGAGGGCACCCACCAGGCACTCCATCTCTTGTATCCAGGCCTCATGGTGACTATTTTTGTCAGTGTAAGACAAGTACATTTCTATATCTCTGGTTTTATGCTGTAACTCCTGAACCGTCTTCTTCAGAGTTACCACAGAGGTTCTGCATGATATGATTACATGTAGGACTTTGCTAAAGCATCACCTTTATTTCCAGGCATCTGTGACAGGAGCTGCCACTGTTGCCACTATCCATTTATGGTCAGTTGTCCCTTAGCTGACTCAGTTTCTCAGTCATAACTGCTGTTCTGGACTGAATTTTATTTCCAAAGTTTTGCACTCATTAGAGTGAATTTTTTCCCATTGAAGGAGACCTCTTAGGCAGTTGAGGCTGGTGCTGTACCAGCGTTCTGAATTGATTAAGCCCTGGGTAACAGAGTTCTCCTTTAGGCTACCATCCTCTCCAGTTGCCCACACATGCTCCCTCTTGATTGGCTACTTTGTACCCTGCGAGCTGAGCTGAAAAGCATGGCTTGAGACTTGGTGGTGTTCATGAGAAGCCTGTTGGAGGAGTCATTTCTGTACTGACTGGAGATCAAATGACAGTTGATGGTTTATATCAGAAATATTATGGGAGTACTTGAAAAGGACCAAGTTATCTGCATAGAGGATGGGTGATCAGTACAGGAGACAACGGTGGATGGAATTTGTACAAAGGGAGAGAAAGAGAGGCCCAAGTATTGATCCTTGAGGGACCCTAACTGAGGTACAGTAGCGGCAGGTTCAGATAGGGAGTAGCCAAGCCTGACACATTGGTACAAATTGTCCAGATAACTCTTAATCTAGAGAAGATTCATGGATGAGATACCCAAGTTGCCTGAAACCATGCTGTGTGGGAGTCAGGAGATTAAAAGCATTATGGTATTCAGTAAATATTGAAACTAACAATTTCTGAAGAATTTTGTGTTGAGCACAGTATCATTATGGGTCTATAGTTATCAGTGTTTTTACTAGTACCTCTATTGAGCACAGCTACAGCATGTGAGATCTACCATTGGTTAGGTATGGTCTGGTGCCTTTGAGATGAGTTAAAAATTCTAGTGGTCAGCACTGCAAGTTCATTGGTGGCAACCATAAGTAACATTAGTTCAACCTCGTCAGGGCCAGCAGATTCTTTCAAAGGAATCTGCATGAGGTTCTTACACACTTTGTCGCATGTGACAGCTTTGACATAGAAAGAGGGTAAAACAGTTTGCTATAGCAAGAGGAGGGGTAGAGGGTTGAATTTTGGAATGGGGGAGAGAGCTCCGGTATAGACTGAGAGATCAGTTAAGCTACCATTAAAGACATTTGCTTTAGTGACAGGGTTGCTACATCCGACACCATTTCCAACTATGTCTTTGGGCATAAAGTTACGGATTTGGCCAAGGACTTGTTTAATATCTTTCCAGAACTGATGTGGGTTACCATCAACTTCCAGTGCAGACTTTTGTTTCACACTTGCGTAAAGACATTTGTGTAAACCCTAATTTTGTACCACAGTTTTAATGCAAATATGCTGATTTGTACTCAGTCATGGGAAAGTGAAAATAATGGAATCAAAGAAAAGAAAATGGAATTGCACATTTTGAAAACAGAAAATCAGTAGCCCCAGAAGATGGACATTTACCTTTAACAAGTAATTTGCATAGTCATCTTATAAAAATGTACAGTCCGCAGAAAACAGCTCATATCATTCAACATACAGTACTCTGTTTATGGGAGAACTGCACTGAACCTGAAAGTTAGTTATCCAGACATTTTTCAAATACTGATTCTAATTCTATTATTGTCCTGTCTATACAGGCCTACTGTATTAGTAACCTCAGTGCATGTTTCTGATTTACAATCTGGTGTTCTGTACCATTTTAGAAGAGTGTGATGTCGTTTATATTGCTGTCTTAACAACATAGTTCAGTAGTAGAACTCAAATGCATTGTACCAAAAATGGAAGAGCTGAGCATGGACATAAGCTACATTATACAGCTCTAAAATGGTGACTTAACATATGTCTGTAAATTATTAAACCAACTCAGATAACTGAAAAAAGCCCATAAAGATTAAACAGTAACAAAATTGGAGCCATTATTTCAAAATTGGCTTGTACAAGGGATAATGCCTTTCAGGTTCAGAACAGTTCTCCTTTAAATGTTTTACTAAATAATGTTACTCTCCTTTATTCTTTGTAATAATGGTATACTAATTTTATAAATCCTTTCTTAAACAAAAAAAAACAACTAATGGCATGCACAGTATTTACAGTATATTAACCACGTTCAACAACTGCTCAGCACCTACTGTACAAGCTGAAGAAATACAGTACTCTGGAAAAGAAAAATGTAACTCTCCTGGGGCTAGATTCAAAAAGAATCACAAAGGCAACTCAAAATTTTACATTGCCCTTTGCAGTTGCCCAGGTGTCCAAAATTGCAATTCACAATCAGATAGCACACCATGCTATCCATCTGTGAATAGGGCTAGTCCAAGGCAGGGGTAACCCCAGTACCACCAGCACTACCCCAGTAGTACCTCTGCAACATGCAGCCAGAAGCATGGGCTGGCAAAGAACAGCATGAGGGTGCTATTTCCAATTCACAAAGGCTGCCATGTAAATAAAGCCCACTGTGTATGCAAGACACTAGGTGGCTATTTGCATGGCCATTATGGGCTCATTTGCACAGGTTGCAAGGAGCGTAGCAAGGCCCCCACAATCTCCTGTCCTGCTAGTGGTCCCCCCCCGATCACTGTCCCAGTGCCAAACATAAAAGTGTCCCTGGTGTCCAGTGGTTCTCCTAGTGATTGCCAATCAATGGCCTGATCAAAACAAAACAGTGTCCCTGGTGTCCAGTGGACCCTCCCCCCTTTGATAGCTGATCACTAGCTCAATCAAAAAATACCAGTCGCCTTGGTGGTATTGGCACCCCCCCCGTGATCACCAATCACTGGCCCAGTTAAAAATAACCAGTTTCCCTAGTGTCTAGTGGTCCTTCAACCCCCTTTATCACCAATCGCTGGCCCAATCAAAAATTACCAGTCTCCCTGGTGGTAGTGGTTCCCACCCCCCATGATAGCCCATTACTGGCTCAATCAAAAGTAATCAGTCTCCTTGGTGTCCAGTGGTCCTTCCCCCTCCTTGATTGCCAATTGTTGGCCTGATATATACTAAAGCTTGCCCTTGGTGTCTAGTAGAGACATGCAACATTAGGGAATTTTGTTACACAAAATATTTTGCAAAATTTGTGCATTTTGCTAAATATTTCACTGGTGCAAAATGTGAAATTCCACCAGCAAAGTTTGAAATTTTGCCTGCGAAATGCAAAAGTACACCAAACGAATGGCAAACTTCTGGCAAAATATTGCTGTTTTGAGAGAAATTGTGCATTTCCAGCAAAATTCCATATTTCATGGGCAAAATTTCACAATTTCAATTTTCAAATTGCTTCACATGGCGAAATTGATGATTTTGTGCCAATTTCGCCTTTGAAATTTAATTTCTCAACATCTCTAGTGTCTAGCGGCCCAACCTCACTGATCACCTACCCAGTATATACTATAGAATGCCCCTGGTGGTCTAGGGTTCCCGCTCTTGATGATCATTGGCCCGATACAAATAAAAATATTGCCTTGTGGTCTAATTATCCCAACCCTCGCTGATCACTGGCCCAATATAAATAAAGGTATTCCTTGGTAGTCTAGTGGTCCCCTTCCCCACCAAATGCCATCCAGGTTAAAGAAACCGAATACTGTTGTCTCACCCCTGATATCCATTGGTCCCTTCCCTCACCTGATCACCCACCTAACATATACAGAAATTGCCCCTGGTGTCCAGCGTAACTCCCCCTTTTCGATCCCCTGTATAGTAAATACAGTCATGCCCCTGGTGGTCTAGTGGACCCCCCATCCCTGATCCTATGTATAGTGAATGTAAACTGCTCCCAAATGGTCTAGTGGGCCCCACACCCCAGCAGGCAGTGCCCTACCACCCTGCTCTGTCCCCATTCCATCCCTGAGCTGGCAACCAGCACAGGTCTTCTCTTCTCTCCACCACAGCCAGTCACAGATTGAGTTGTCACCAAGCATGTACTGTATACAGTATGCACTCATTGACTGACAGCTCACTGACTCACTGAGCTGTCACTCAGTGAGCAAGCACTGTATACAGTACATGCTCAGTGACAGCTCAGTTGATGGCAAGCCTTGGTGGAGAGAGGAGGCTGTTCCAGTTGCCAGCTCAGGGATGAGATGGGGTTAGCAGGGTGGTGGGGCACTGCCTGCTGGGGTAGGAGTTAGTGGGTCCACCAGACCATCAGGGAGCAATTTACGTTCACTATACAGGGGATCAGGGATAGGGAAGTGGGTCTGTTAGACAACCAGGGACATGTCTGTGTTTACTATACAGGGGATCAGGAAGGGGGAGTTACACTGGACACCAGGAACAACTTTTGTATACATTGGGCAGGTAATCGGGCTGGGGAAAGGACCACTGGACACCAGGAACAACTTTTGTATACTTCAGGCATTTGATCAGGTGGGGGAGGGACCAGTAGCCACCAGGGATGTGACAATAGTATTCAGTTCTGTGACTAGGATGGTGATCAGTGAGGAGGGGACAAATAGACCACCAGGGAATATCTTTATTTATGTTGGGTCAGTGATTGTCAGGGATGGGGGACACTAGACCACCAGGAAATATCTTTATTTGTATCAGGTTAGTGATCAGTGAAGGAGGGGCCACAAGACACTAGGGACAGGCTTCAGTATATATTGGGCTGGCAAGCGGCATTCAAGGGGGGGGACAACTACCACCTGAGAGACTGGTTATTTTTGATCGGACCAGTGATCGGTTATCACTGGGTTGTGGGGCAGTACCCCTGCCTGCCACTAGGTTGTGGAGGATTAAGGCAAGCTCTCAGTTGGCGGTATTTGCTCCATGCAAGAGGACCCGCAAAAAGGTTCTTGCATGGAGCAAATGTTTTGTGAATGGGACAGTGCCGATATGCAGGTCCCCTCCCCCTCATTTGCATTGTAGCCCCCTCCACATTTTGCCCTGGTGCAATCCCAGTTTCTACACGCTAACTGGGCTTTTGTGAGTACTACTTCAGTGCAAAACCTGGTTTGCACTGCCCAAACTTGGTTTATGCTATGCAAAGTTTTGTAAATCTGGCCCCTGAAGTTTTAAAATAACATTTCCAGAGACTTCTTGTGCAATTTGTATTAAAGCCACTTTACTGCAGTATGAACAATAGCTCATAATTATGGACAGGAGCTTTACCTTGCTCATTAAATCCATGTATAAAAATATTCTGGTTAACAGAGTGGACATTTTCAGAGTTTGAACCAAGAAAAATATACAGCCAGCCCATTGGAGAAGCAATTGTGCTTCTGTCCCCCCCCCCCCCACACCAGTGACCTGGGTTCAGAAACTGAAAGGATCATTCAGTGGGCCAGTATGGTAGGAGGATAAAGCATCAACGGCAGCTGTCCTTCATCGGGAATGGGGGGAAGGGGTTGGGACACCAGTTCCAGCTGCAGAGAGTACTACTTGAGCAGAGCAGTGAGACTGCATGCAGATGGAAGGTCTGGTGTGTTATGTGATAGTACATATGTCTCTGTGCTCCAACTCAGGTAATAAAAGTCAGGGGGAAAATGGCCTGGCTGCTACATGCTAGCACCCCATGCAAGCTCTCACACAACCAATGTGGTTGGCCACTCACCAATTAAGGGTTCTGTGCAAGTGAGACATAACCAATAAGTCTGCAAGAAGGTCAGTGACAAGGCTGGGGGTTGCTGTCAGGCAGACGCAGTGGACAGGAGCATAACACACTAATAGAAAAAAGGCACAGAATATACTGTGTAACTCACCAGAAATCAGGATAAGCACATTCTCTGCACTTCCATTGTGGTTGCAGGGCACCTCTCATTTATTTAATAAATTTTTCAGAGCTAAAAGGCATTTCTACTAAAACTCCAGGTGCTTTTGCTCTGAAAACTGATTTCTGTTTTCTGGTTCCACATGTCTGGTAGTGAGTTATTCCATCAGAACAGCCAACAGAAGCCCATGTAAGGGACTTTTCAAAACATGCTTTCAAATGTGTGTTTTAAAAACACTTATCAAATGCCTAATGACAACTCATTTTAAACCAAATCACAGTGAGTGTAGCATATCTATGCATTTACAAATTATTAAGAACATGTTTAACAAATATCCAGAATGACAATTAATCAGACATTTGATAATAATTAACTTCTACTACTTACATGAAAAGTAAATACCTGGTTGAGAGAAATGTTAAGAACAGCTTGAGAATGGTTTACCAAGAAGTCAACCAGTTTGGTAAAAACTTAAATGTCAGGTAAGGTGTTTTGTTTGCTTTGGGTAAGCTTTGATGACAAAACAGTTCAGTTTCTACAGGTGGTGTTCACAGTGTCAATTTAACCACAACAGCAGCTTAAACTCCATTGGTCAGTCCTCCTGTTCTGTCTTCTTTCCTTCTCTCTGGAATGATCTTCCTCTCCCTAGTCATCTCTTGTCCTCAGTCTTCTTCTAGCACTCCTATGTGCTCATCTCTTCCTACCTTGCTCCTGCAGCTAGTCACTCATGCCGGTTTGTGCTGGTGCATTACCTTCTTTCGGTCACTGCTGGACCATCTACAATTTTATACTACTTTGCTGATTTATTACCAGTCACACTCTGTTTCTTAAAAGTGCACCACTACTTTATTGTTTCCAGTACCTGAATGACTAAATGATTTATTATTACTATTAACACAATACATTTTTGTACATTTGCAAATTTTTGTGCACTGCATACCAGATATTCTGTGTTTCAAACCTACACTTGTCACTTTTTTGCCATTATAAAACCTTGCAAGTTTGTGCTTTACCTCACACCGTCTAATATTCTGCACTGTACATTGCACTTGTCAGTTGATTTGATATTGTAGATTGCAATCGGTCATTTTTTATTGCTTGAACTTCTTATCACCTTGTAACACCCCCCCCATTGCACTTGTAAAAGAGCTCTGTCTCATTGCACTTCTCCAAATCAACAGATTAAACAAAAATATCAGCATACGTTTCAATCAGAGACCAAAATGCACACATACTGTGGCTGGCATACTGTAGTACCATATTAGTTTAGGGTCATGATCCATCATTTCTTTATAAGCAGAGATGCGTAACTATGCTATGCAAGCATGTACCACTGTATATGGATTTCCTAGGTAGCTACTATACTACCCAGAGCTAGCTGCACATTGGCTGGGCCCATACTTTAATTATGCTAAATTTGGGCTGTTGCACCCTATAAAGGTAAACCATTAGAGGCAGTGCAATTTACAGTAGGGACCCAGCTGACGGGAGGTCTACCTCAATGTTGGTAGCTGGGTGACTTCACATCAGGGCCCTGAGGTGAATATTAAGAGACATCCACTCTTTTTGAAACCATAAAAGTTAAGTTGCCAATTTAGGTTGAAAGTGTATGTTTGTTGTTACATTGTTGGGGGAGTCAGGGTGTGCTCTGACTTGTTGTTTTTTACCATGAAATTAACTTGGTAATCAGAAATTTCTCTAGGCTTACCTTAAAGACCTGTACTGTTGTGTTGCTGTATTTGTGCTAGGCACTATACAGCACCATTGTATTTCAGTAATATACTGGGTCAATGTTTTTTTGTAAGTTGGTTTGTAGTTACAGTATACATCTTGGCCTCTGAATGGGCAACAAGTGTTATAAAGCCTGTTGCTATCTGGAATGTTGTAGTTGAGAAAAAGGTTTCCTTTTTCACTGTGTGGTAATATATCCAGCTTATGTTACTGGTGGCAAATTTGGGATTGATGTGAGAGCTAAATTAACGTTATGAAGTAAACCCTGTTCACTTTCTGATGACAGGAGCAGCACTAACTTGAAACAAACTCTGGTTAGAGCCAGCACAGCTGCTATGCTGCTGTAAAGGGACATTGTCCACTTAAAATGGTCAAAGTTATGAATGTGCATTGGAAAATTCCAGTGTACGCTCACACGATTGTTGTTTGTAATATTGTTACCCTGAAATGTCAACATAGCCTTCTTATGACTCCACCTCATGAACAAGGGTGAAAACATTTTCAAAACCTGCCTGAAAGGTGATTCCATGCAGCAACAATGTCATTCTGCCCCACAGGTGCAAAAACACATTTTGGTAAGCATGTAAAAAATGGTAGCTGTCAAGTTCATGTAGTGATGTGAAAACAAGTCTATGTTGAAAATTTGGGGTCAAAACAGTGAAAATGACCAATGTTATGTGCATGTGATGCAGAATTTCAACATATGTTTAAAACATTGCCATGTTTAAATATTTTGACCTCAAATATTCAACATAACCTTCTTTAAGACCCCACCTCATGAAGAAGGGTGGAAAAATATGTTCAAAACCTTCCCAAAAGGTGATTTTATGCTGCAACAATGTCATTTCATACTGCAGGTGCTAAATCAAATTTTGGCCATGATTTGAAAAATGACAGTTGTCATGTTCATGAGATGACATGAAGGAATGGCAGTGTTAGAAAATTTCAGTGATAGTGGCTCAGCAGGTTGCACACTTGCCTCTGAGGCCAGATGATCAGAAGGCTGTGGGTTCTATCCCCACTCCAAGCACTTTGGTTAAATCCTAATACTGACATTGTAGTGCAGCAGGAGTGGGGTACTGCACTCCTGAGGTGCTGTCTTTTGCAGAGATGTTAAACTGAGGTCCCATCTGCCTGTTCTGGTGTTAGGTAAGGTGAATATTAAAGATCCCATGGCACTTCTCAAAAAGAGTAGGGGAATTTTTTATTGAAGTCACATCAAAATTTACACATTGAACATATTAGAAATATAACTTGAACAATAAAAGAAAAAAGGAACCAAAAAAGCATGAACAAATAAAGGGGTTCAAAAAAGGAAAACAGTAGTAAAACAGTACAATAACCATATGATTTGAAGAATAGTTCTTGAAAGAAACTTATTTTTTTTAGGTATTATTTCTTCCAGAGCTCCCAGCTTGCAAGCCTGCCTTCAGTTGTCCCCCAGTGTAGCCCCGAAGGGTAGACTTCCCCCCTTGTGCACCCCATGACTTACCCTTTGTGGCAGGGTTGTGGGGAGCGACTCAACCCAACCCAAACGGATCCATGTCAGGGAGGTGCCTTCTCGGAGGTGGCACTGCGGGGACCATTTCATTCTGCTGGAGCTGTTTTTTCTGCTTTTCTCCCCTTGTGTGGAGGCAGGGCATGCAATGACACCTGCGGTGAGAGCACGCATGCTTCCGCACGTGCTCTCACCAATCGTCTACCCCATCTCCTCCCCTTTGGCTGTAGCATCAGTGCGCTGTCCCCCAGCAGCCTCTAGGGGCCAGTGGAGTGCTGACAGCTAAGTTCCCCCCACCCCGGAGAAGGAGAGCAGTCCAACAGATGCTCGATCCTTCTCCTCCCTGCCAACCCCAGTTGACCCTTGCTCATTCCCAAACATGGGTCGCCGGCGTGGCTTGAGGTAAGGCAGCCAGCCCCTCAGCCCTTAATGCCACCGGGACGGCCTAAAATTAACTTATTTTCTATCATAAGTCCTTCTGGTTTTTCTCTCATAACATCATTCCTGTCTGCTGCATTAACAATTCAACTATCCACTATTTATTTATACTTAATGAACATAAACAATCCTTTCCACTATTTCCAAACTTTACTCAAAGAATGGTGAGATATGTCCTTGATGTATGCTGCTTGTTCCACCAGAATACAAAAAGTTTCATAAGGTATAGGCTTCTGTTGAAGGACCCACTGGCATCTAACCTGCCATAAATAGTATTTTAGGCAAAAAAAAAAAAAAGTTTAAACTGCCTAAATCATATCTACTTAAAAGATGTGAACAGTGACATAGAATCAATATTTCATAGGTTCATGCAGTCACCCAATCTAGGTTCCATTTTTTCCCAACAAATTCCCATAATTGTTTTACGTATGAGCAAGAAAACAAAAAGTGCTCCATAGATTCTTCTATGGCCTGACACGTGCTATAAGGGCAGTTTCTCTCTTCCTGGGCTTTATGTTTTAGTTAACCCCTAATATTAATCTACCACATACTGAAAGCCACAGTATTTGCCACATATGAACTGGCATTATTTCATTATTTAGTTGTTTCAATACCCCTGTCATAAGTGATGGGGGCAGTTTTTGAATTCAGGTTCAGTTGGCTAGAGTAGAGACATGATGTGGCTATGTAGGTGAGACCCAGAAAGTTGTCATATTTGGGTTTTTGTCAGTTTCCATTTGTAAATTTTTTGTAGAGCTGGTCTAATAAACTCTTGTGCTCTAGGATGGGAAGAGATTTTTGGGGGACCAGTACCGCTCCATGACTGGAAATTAATGGATAACTTATTGTTACACGATAGGTGCTGTAATGTGTTAGCTGGTAATAGCCCTATTTTTATAGTTTGGGAAATAAAAAGGACAAAAAAGAAAGTTAAGGTATCTATCATTCCCAGCCTTTCTTGGGCTTTCAATAGGTAGGTGTAACACAGTTTTATGGCGTTAAACCTACTCCCCTAGACCATTTTGAAAAAACAGGCATGTAATCTTGTCTCCAGTTTGGGGGGGGGGACATAGCAATATATAGTAAGAGGGGATAATAAATATTTTAATAATGTGTGCCCTCTTTATTATTTTGATAGTTTCCAACTTTTCTAGCATTAGACTTTGCTTCCCCCCTTTTGTAAAACAGTTTCTAAGTTGCCTAATGAGAGGCTCTGGGGTCCAAATAAGATCCCAAGGGGATCTGTAGTAATCAAAATCTCTCTTTTCCTTCCTGCTTCTAGGACTAGAAATCCAATAGAAAGACCTGTACATTTTATCACATTCAATTTTGAATTTGCCACCTTAGAATAGTCTGCTATCTGTTCTTGAAGGAAAGGGAGTTGAGAGACATCTGACAAAAAAACACAAATGTCATCAGTATAAGCCTGAACTTTAAGTTCATCTTGACCTGAGGACCCTGACAAATCATACCAATTTAAGGAAATACTTAGTTTCCTCAGTAAGGGATCAAGGGAAAAGATATATAGGAGGGGGATCAATGGGAAGCCTTTTCTTACTCCTGTTTCTATCAGTGTGATCCTAGAAATCTTCCCTTTATTAATGGGTGAACAGTTGATGAATATAAATGTTGTATCCATTCTATGAACTTCTTTGGGATACCATAGTGCTGGACAGTAAGAAAAAGGAAGGGGGGATGTACCCTGTCAAATGCTTTGCATTGATCTAGGGAGATGATATAACCATTTTTATTGTTTAAAAAATAATGTTCTGTGACATCTCTTATTACCATTAAGGCATGTTGTATCTTTCTATCTGGTAAACCACAGAATTTTGTGGAATGTATGAGTTTGTTTGCAATTGCCCTTAATCTATTATTTAATAATTATGATCAAATTTTAAAGTCTGAATTTAATATGGTAATAGGGCTCCCGTTAGAGATATTCTTTGTGTCTCCTGAATTAAAAAGAAATATGAGAAGTCCTGATGCAAAAAGAGAAGGAATGCATTTTGTGCTGAAGAAATATGTGTAAACTGACTGAAGACATAAAGCCAGTTCTGATGGAAAGGTTTTATAAAATTCATAAGGTAACCTGTCTGGGCCCGAGGAGGCACCTAATTTCAAATTTGTTATTACTGCTTCAATTTCTGCAGCCTCAATATGTGAATTAAGGCCACGAAGCTCCTCTACTGGAGCTTGAATAACTATATCTTTAAGGTATTGTTGCATGGTTTTGACCTGAGGAGGGTCTGTCATGGTATGAGAATGTATAAGTTTTAAAATGTCCTGATGTAATCATTTGTCAGAAGAAATAACATTTCCATTTTCACCTATTAGACATTGTAAGGCCATAGTATCTTTCCTAGATTTGCAAGCCCCAAGGAGTCTCCTATGGGGGTTTTATGGGTTCAGTATTGTAGTTTTGCCCTCATATTTTTTGCCCTATTGTATTGGAAGGAATTCATATTCTGCTTGATTTTGTCAATTTGTGAGTCATAATTTTGCCATTAAGTGGCATCTGAAGTATAGAGGTCCTGTAAATGGTTCCTTAGTTTCAGATACTGAAAGAATTTCAATTTTTCCCTGTTTTTCCCAAAATTTTGAAAACAAGCAGCTATATCTTTAGTACCAGCTCACGATGCTCCTAGATCCTTAAACAGGTCACTCACTGAAGCTGTTGCCCATAAAAGGGACAAGTTTTTTTTTTCCTTTATGCGAGAGTCAATTAATCAGGAAGTATTTAGTCTCCATCTGGTATTTTTTTTTACTTAAAGGAGGAGAAGACTGAAAAAAAAACCCCTGTAAAAACAAGTGATCTGAAAAAGCAATGGGCTGGATTTTAAAGTGAGGCATAGGTAGATGGTTTGAAATAAAAATATGATCAATGGTTGAAGCTAACTTCCCTCTCTTATATGCATAAGCTGGTCCTTGATCCAAAGATTGAGAGCAGTTTATTAACTCAACCTGATCAAAACATTTCTTAAGTGCATTTCTGCCACAATAATTTTTTTTACCTTCCAGGGCCTTCCCTGATTTGGAACAGTCACAGTTAAAATCACCCCCTAAAATGATGTAAGAAGTGGTGTATAGGTAAGGCTGCAAATGGGCGATTAAATCCGCTGTCTGCCTTGGATTGTGGCCCATATACATTGATGAGTCTAAATGAACACTGCTTCCATTTATCATCAATGATAAGTAGTAACTTGGGAATAAAATCTATCAGCTTAGTCAGAGAAAAAGCAAAGGAGCTAAACACAATCCTTACCCCATCTGCTTTATCTGGTCCAAAAAAACAGAATGAAGGCCCCCAAATCCATTCTGCCTGGAATGTTCTAACCTGGTCTATTGAGAACATCCAGGTTTCCTGTAGGAAGCAGATGTTTAACATATTATCATGGATATATTGTAAAATGGCCTATATTTTGACTGTGTTGCTTATGCTGCAACAATTCAGGGACCCTACATGAAGATTAGTCATGGATCAGTTTGAGTTAGAAGCTCTTTTTCTTTTCCTTTTCTTTTATTTACCTTTGTAGCCCAGGGAGTCTTTATTATTCCTGAGTTTTGTGTTGGGTTCTCAGTATCCCCTGTATCCATATCTGAGTATCCCCACGGGTGGCTACAGCGGCATAGGGGTTTTCTGATGTTATATCTGGAGGTTCCAGAGGTGGGGAGGGTTAGAGTTCCTGGTCACTCTTTTCCTGTGCATGAGAGCTGGCTTGGGCTTGGTGGGGGGCAGCCATACCATCATGTGCCCTATCTGGGGTATCATGGTAACAGACTGGGGTAAATTCTTCCTGACTAAGAGGATTGGCACCTACCTGACCACCAGCTTCAACGGTTCCTTCAGGTATAACTAGACCTTTGTCCTGGTTTACTGCTTGTGGATGGGGTTGTGATGGGGGTGGATGGTTGGGTTCTGTCTCACCTGGGTCTGGGGGGTGGAAGCTACATCTTGAGCTTTTTGAATACACAATTCTGGGCTGATGACAGTAGCCTTGTTCTTGGCTGCCCATGGGCATTCAAGGAAGGTGTGGCCTGTCTCATCACAGAGGTCCCAGTTTGTTAAATTAGCACTTTGATGACTGATGTGGCATACCTTTCCACAGTTATCACACCTCAGCTTATCACAAATGATGGAGAGGTGGGTACGAGACTCACACTTCTAGCAAGCCTGATGCTGCCCTGCATAAAAACACACACCTCTATCTCTACCTAAAAAGAAGTAATTGGGGATGTTTTCTATCTCATTCTCATTAAGATGTAATTTAACCTTGCACTTCCACCCCCTGTCCAGAAGGGCTCTGAGTCGAGTATAGCCTAAAGAGTACTCAGTACATCACATTTTTGTGACAGCCAGTAAGTGATGTCATCCACATGAACCCCTAATTTTTGAATGACAGTCACAAATTTGATCAATGGTTTAATGAGAGGAATGACTAAAAAGGGTGACCATAATTGGGAGAACTTTACCAGGTTGTACCTCTGCCAAAATAATTCTAAAGCATAAGAGGATCTTAAGCTGACATTGAAGTTATCCTCACCAGATATGTTAATGAATGCAGATACCTTCTTTGGTGAAAAATGTAGTGATTCTTCTATTAGTAACTGTGACAACCTACCTTTTGTTTTTGGGCTGGAGCAGCTGTTAGACAGGTGTTTGTTTTTAGGTATTTGCTGCCACCAGCTGGACTGTTTTTAGCACCCTTTTTAAGTTTACAAACTTGAATAATTAAACGTGCAATTGCACAAGATAAAGTTTGGTAGTGTGGTTTTTTTTGGGTGGCGGATGCTAAACGGAGTTTACCTCAGCCAGTGGAAACCCTTTATTACCTTAAAAAAATGACATTACAGTTACAACTGTTGAGCAAATAACATAGACTTTGATGGCAGATAAGGATCACTTGGCCAACCCAGTCTGCCTGTGTCCCTGCCTATTGGATAAGCTGCAGGTTCTAGTTAACCAACAGCCTACTTCCTGCAACCCCACCCCCCCACTATAACTGTCTTATATCTGTCCCATGCATGTTTGAATTCCCTCACTGTTTTAGACCCCACAACCTCCCCAGGAAGGCAGTTCCATGCGTCTATCACTCTCTCCATGAAAAAGAATTTCCTCACATTACCTCTGAGTCATCCCACCTCTATCTTTAAATTGTGCCCCCTTGTTCTCGCACACCTCTTTTTCTGAAAGATGCTACCCTCCTGGACTTTGTTGATTCCCTTGAGGTACTTGAAAGTTTCTATCATGTCCCCCGTCCCTCCTTTCATCAAGGGTATACATATTAAGCTCTCTCAGTCTCTCTTCATATGGTTTCTGATGCAGACCCTGCACCATTTTAGTTGCCCTCCTCTGGACTGCTTCCATCCTGTCTATGTCCTTGCATAGATGGGGTCTCCAAAACTGCACGCAGTACTCCAGATGGGGTCTCACCAACTGTCTGTACAGAGGGATAACCACTTCCCTTTTTCTACTTGTGATGCCCCTCCCTATGCATCCCAGTATCCCCCCAGCTCTCCTTACTGACTTTTTACATTGCTTACCCACCTTTAGGTCCTCTGATATGATTACCCCAGGTCCCTTTCCATTATTGTTGTTGTTAGTACCTCTCCTGCCATTGTGTACTCTTCTCCTGGGTTTTTGTTTCCCAGGTGCATTACTTTGCACTTCTTTGCATTGAATCTAGGTTGCCATACATCTAAATAGCTTTTTATTTAATAGAAAGTGCACTGAGCATTTATAGGATATATATTTACAACACAAGAGAATAACATTGATACAGGAAAAGTAAACAAATGTTTTTAAACAACAGATGGCAAAAGAAAAATGCTATTACTGCAATTTGCAGTATACTTACCCTTTTTTTGTTTTTACAAGAGACACTGGACCCTATGCTAACTGTTAGTTCCTATGAACATAGCTAAAAAGGTAGGCACCCAATTTTAGTTACTTTTTTTAGCTTTTAAAGTAAGAGGAACCTTTTTTATTGTTTTTTAGCCTCTTATATATTTTATGGGGAATAGGTAATGCCTATCCCCCCTTTGAATGTACTAACTATTTACCATGTATGTATTTAATTGTCCAGTTAGACTGAACACCTATTAGTGACCGAGTATAAATTTTTTTACCCTTGAATTTATATTTGAGTGAACCAATTTTTTTAAACTGGCCTGTGTGTGTGGGCGTGTTTACTTGAGATCTATGACCCAGCTTTTATTTAGCAGCTAGGGAGGACTGAGAATTCCAGCTTGTGGAACTTCTCAGCTTGCATGAGTGTTTTATTTTTCACAAAATTTACCATTAACTCTTTTTTTTAATTTTAGTTACATTCCCCCCCAGATGATGAAGGTTTGTCCCTCGGGCCACCCCAAGTCACACAGCCGTTTATGCAACTATTGGGAAGTGCCCAAAGTATTTGGCCATGTTATTATCCCTGTTTAGAGAGCACATTTGCATTTGCATTTTATTTGCCACTGCGATGTTGGATGGTTATGTTGTATGCCTGCAATACCAAACTTTAATGCAATAGTTTTTTATTTTGCTCACTTGACATATGAAGTCAAATTAGGGGATTATGATTTGTGACTACAGTAATTTTTTTTTTATATAGGTAAGGCTGCGGCTTTTGAAGGGCCTACACTATTTTTAAGCATTTTTTTTATTGTGGCGTATGTCTTTTTTTTGGGCAAAAGCCTCCGGCTGAGGTATGTAACTGGGTGCTCCTCCCCCTGCTGGGTAACTTGGCTTAGCACAGCCTTTAGGCCATGATTTAAGGCATTGACATGGACCATAAACTTTAGACTATAATTGGGGCTGGCTAATACAGTTGGGACACTTAAGGCCTTTTTTTACTTTTGGAAAGCAACCTTATAGCCTTTTGACCACTTTATTGTATTTAGGTTTTTTTTTTGGTTAGGTCTGTTAGGGGCTTAGCTAGATTGCTATAGGGAGGAACAAACCTTGGGTAGTATCATGCTGTTTTTAGAAATGCCCTTACCTGTTTCTTTGGTGGTAGGAGTAGGCCAGGCCAGAATGGCATTGACCTTGGCAGGCTTTGGGCAGATGTGTTTGCTACCCACCCAGTGCCCAAGGTAGGATTATTTTGCCATACCTATTTGGCACTTTTTTGCCTTGACTATTAGACCTGCATTTTTTAGCCTGTGGAACACATTTTATACATTTCTGATGTGCTTATTTTAGGTCTGGTTGTATATGGCTATATTATCCAGATACACCAATGCAAAATTACCTACCCCAGACAGAATGTGATTTATAAGCCATGGAAAGGTTGTAGGTGCATTTTTTTATTTTAAATGGCATTACCTTGAATTTGTCTAAACCAAATGGAGTGACAAAAGCTGATTTTATTTGGCTGCAGGGTTAGAGGTACATGACAATAGCCCTTTGTTAGGTCTATTGTGATTAAATACTTGGCTCCCCCAGTCACTTTAGGGTTTTATTTGTTTTGGGCATGGAATAGGTGTCAGACTTTGTGCAGCTATTAATCTATTGGTAATTAACACAGAATTATGTGGTGCCATCTTTTTTGGGGATTAATACCATGGGTGATGTTTAGGGGCTACTAGATTTTTGAATTACTTTAAGTTTTAGCATTTTTTGAACTTTTTTTTTTGTACAGTTTGCTTAATCTGCTTAGGTACCCTGTAGGGGGACTGTTTTAGGGGAACCTGGGTCCCTGTATCCACATGGTGTTTTGTCATTGTGGTGCACCCCAGTTTCCCTGTGAACATGTCCTTAAATTTTTTTTAGCACACCTTTAATTTTTTGCACTTCAGCTGGCATCAGCTGTTTAGAGAGGGTAAGGTAGTTTGCAGAGGATGCAGCCCATGCCTTTTTAAGCAGGTCCACCAGTGGGTTTATTTTAGTTTTTTTAGAGGGAGGCACTGCATACAGCGAGGACCATTTTTTTTTGTTAATGTAGGGCTTTAGCATGTTAACATGATATACCTTTTGCCTCCATTTTTTGTCCGGTAGCTTTATTATGTAATTGACATTACTAACCTTTTGGAAAATGGAGAATGGCCCCTCCCATGCTGCAGGTAATTTATTTTGTCGGACAGAGATGAGTGCCATTACTTGCTGTTTTATCTTATATTTTTTTGCTCAGGCCCTGCGGTTAAACCAGACTTTTTGACGCTGTTGTGCAGTGGCCAAGTGCTCCTGAGCAAACCCCATTAGCTTTTTAAGGCAGGTCCAGAAGTTTAGGACATACTTTACAACAGACTCTCCTTGGGAGGCACGGTTACCCTTTTATTTATTTTGAATTAAATATAGGGCCCCCCGCACCCTATGACCAAATAGGGATTGAAAGGTGAGAACCATATGGATTCCTATGGGACTTTTTTTGTATGCAAATAGGAGATGAGGCAAATATTTGTCATTATGCTGGTTTGCAAAAGTCCTTAGCATGGTTTTAAGGGTTGAATTAAATTGCTCCACCAGACCATTAGCTTGGGGATGGTATGGGGAGGTTTTAAGCAGCTTTATCCCACACTTTTTTACAAACTACTTATTAACTCAGAAATGAAATTGGTGCCCCGATTTGACAATATTTTGGGGGGAAATCTCACCTGACTAAATATTTTTAACAATGCATTTGCCACTGGTTTTGCCTTAGAGGATGATAAGGCGACTGCCTTTGGGTATTTTGTGGCATAGTCAACAACTACCAGGATATACCACTTGCTAGTGCAACTTGGGGTGCTTAATGGCCCCACTATGTCCACAGCTACCCTTTTGAAGGGTTTATTAATAATGGGCAGGGGCACCAAAGCTGCCTTGGCCTTGCTCCCCATTTTCCCCACCCACTGGCAAGGTGGACAAGTTTTGCAATAATTTGCTACATTTTTGCCAATACAGGCTAGAAGAAATTGTTGGTTAGATGCTTTTTTATGTGCCTTACCCCCAAGTGGCCTGAAAATGGGATATTATGGGCAAGGGCCAAAAGCTGCAGACGGTGAACCTTAGGGACTACCAGCAGCTGGAGCACCTTACCATTTAGCCCTTTTTTTGTTGTACATTTTTTGTACAACAGCTCATTGTTTTAGTAAATGGACTTTTTACCCCCCGGACCCTTAGCCCTATAAGCTATTTTTTTTAAGTTTTGCAAGGTAGGGTCAGTTTGCTGTGCAGCACTTAGCTGCCCTCATCTGACCCTTTTTAGTGCTCCTTTAGAAGGAAGTTTTGAGGGCTGTTTTATGTGTGACTGGCGTTTAGGATGGCTGCATTTAGCCAGTCCCTTTCCTATGCTAGCCACTTTTTTAGCTGCTGAGGGAAGGGCTGGACCATTTTTAGTCACCCCCCTTTTTATCCTCTGAAGCTTAACCTTTTGGCTGACTATTAGTTACAACACACACCAGTTTTTTTTGTGGTCAAAATCATTTTTTACAATTACATTTATAGGGAGTTTTTTTTTACGACCCCCACCTCCTTTATTTTATGCCCCCCTTCCCAGCTCAAGAAGAATCCAGCCATTGGTATTTGGACTGCTGGCCCTGTGAACGCCCAGACCCTGGAGTATTTTCAGGCACTATTTGCTTTGCCTGGATGAGATTTTGCCTCACCAGGGAGATGTTAGTTCCTGTGTTCCTTAGTCACTGTGTTACTGTTCCATTAACTGCAATGGGATGCAGATTCTCCTTAAAGGAAAGTGTTTTTTTTATGCTGGATATACCCCAAAAACACACCCATCCTATTTTGTTTACACCTCCCTCATACCTTTGGCCCTTAAACATTTTTTGAGGGCAGTTATATTTCAAGTACCCCACTTGATTGCAAATATGACATTTTTTGGGTCCTGTCTCTTGAGTCCCTTAGAACCTGAGGGTTCTGCTGTGGGCGTAGGTGCAGGCTGGTTTTCTTTGGGCTGCCCCCCATGGGATCCCTTATAACCATGTGCTGCCCCCTCACCATAAGGCTTACACTGTGCATATGGCTGGCTAGACAGATACATGTCAGTGCGTGCTGCCACCTCTTTTGAGGAGGTGCATGCCCAGTCTAGGAGCCATACGGGCATATCGTTAGGTACAATTTTAAGGAATTGTTCTTTTACCAATAGATCTTTGATTAGTTTTACAGTGTTTGCTTTAGCCCTCTTCACCCACCTATCAAGGTAAGTATACTGCTGTACCTGCAGTTCTCTATAACTCTTTTTTTGGGCTTTTTTTTAACTCCCTAAATTTTTTTATAAGCCTTAGGAGTTAATTTTAAATGTTTTAAAAACACTGTTTTAACTTTATTATAATTAGCATAGTCTTTATTACTCATTTTAGAAAATGCATGTAAAGCCCTCCCCATAAGTAAGGGTGTGAGATAAGTTGGCCACGAAGCCTTTGTCAATTGGAATTGCTTACAGACTTTTTTAAATAACATTAAAAATAAATCAAGGTCATCTTTTTTTAAAACTGAGGAAACAATTTAGAATTAATTTTGGCTTTATGAGGTAAATTCACTCCACCATTACTCACAGTTTCTGGCTGTGCAGGGTCATCATCTCCTTTTTATGCTGTTGTCTCTGGAGTTCATGTTTTCATTCTCTTTATCTTTTTTCACATTCCTTTTCTCTGTCTTGGTGTTCTCTTTCTCTTTCTTCACATTTTTTCTCTCTGTCTGCCAGTCTATTTTCTTCCAGTTTTTTTTTTTTTTGCCTCCAGTCTCTTTTTTCCAGTTCTTTCTCTGCTTTCAGTCTTTTTGTCTCTGCTTTCCATCTTTTTGTTTTTGCATCCAACCTTCTTGCTTTTGCTTCAGCATCTGGTCTTTTTTCCTCCAGCACCTTGTCTTGCAGCAACAGTTGCAGTCACAGAGCATTACGCTGGTTTGGGGGGTCTGCTGCCTTAGTTTCTGACTCACCCCCGAGACTGTCTGCTTCTGGTCATGTGCCACGAGGGCAGCTATGAGGTCTGCCCTTTTCTTGTGTTTTAGACTTTCAAGCTGAATCCCCTTTTCCTGGCACTTTTTGCAAAGCTGTTGCACAGTAAGTGAGTCATACCCTGTGGAGCTCATGTCCTTAACTTACTCTACACTGTGCTAACGAGAAACAAATAAAACTGTTGTACAAGTGTTTTCACTTATAGATCCTGTTTTGCAACACTAAGGTAACTGTTCCATTGGCAAACTCTGTATCTCAGTGTGCTATGCAGTCCGCTATTATCATCCAACAGCTGCCACCAATTGTGACAACCTACCTCTCCCTCTGGGCTGGAACAGTTTTTAAAGAGGTGTCTGTCCTCAGGTATTCACTGCCACCAGCTGAATTGTCTTCCAGCACCCCCTTCAAGTTTACAAACTTGAATAATTGAACGTGCAATTGCACAAGTTAAAGTCTGGTAGTGTGTCTCTCTTGGGTGGCAGATGCTAAACAAAGTTTACCTCAGCAAGTGGAAACCCTCTATTACCTTAAAAAAATGACATCACAGTCACAACTGTTGAGCAAATAAATAGCTTTTTACTTTACAGAAAGTGCACTGAGCATTTACAGGATATATATTTACAACACAAGAGAATAACACTGATACAGGAAAAGTAAACAAATGTTTTTAAACAACAGATGGCAAAAGAAAAAGGCTATTACTGCAATATGCTAGTATTAAATTTACCCTTCCCCTGTCCTTACAAGAGACACTGGACCCTATGCTAACTGCCAGCTGCCACGAACAGAGCTAAAAGGGTAGGCACCCAATCTTAGTTACTCCCTTCAGCTTCCAAAGTAAGAGGAACCCTCTTCATTGTCTTTCAGCCTCTTATATATTCTCCTGGGAATAGGTAATGCCTATTCCCCCTTTGAATGTACCAACCATCTACCATGTATGTATTTAATTGTCCCAATCAGACTGAACACCTATCAGTGACCAATTATATTCCCTTTTACCCTTAGGTTTATATTTGAGTGAACCAATCCCTTCAAACTGGCCTGTGTGTGTGTGGACATGTCCACTTGAGATTTATGACCCAGCTCTTATCTAGCAGCTAGGGAGCACTAAGAATTCCAGCTTGTGGAACTTCTCAGCTTGCATGAGTGTTTTTTTTTTCAGACTGCTAAAAAAATAAGCCACCTACAGAATCCACCATTAACTCCTTCCTTCCCATTTCTGTCATAGTAACCTCCCTACATAATGCCAATCTGGTCTTATTTCCAGACTCCCCCTACCATATTCTTATGGCATTCCTCCTAGGTGTTGTCTCTTTTTTGACCTGGCAAACAATTCTGACAGCATGGTTCTAGACACACACTCTGTTCAGTGTTTTTTTACTGCCAGCCTCTAATTCTTCTTGCAAAATTAAGATAGCAGATTTTACCTTCTATTCTGGCATCTAGTGATCAAAGTGAGCAGTTGGCACCTTTGATGTTAATACATCATTGCCAGAGTTGTCAGACGGGCTATGCCTGATGTCAAGCAGTTCCACAGTTTTAATTTTGCCAGTGCAGTTTTCAGTCTCATTGTATACTGAGCATCAAAGCATTCTTCCTCTGCTAGCTTGAAATCACCTCCAGTCTTGAATTTATCGATGGGAAATCACTTTGTCTTGTTGGACCATTTTCAGTAAGGCTACTCAGATTGTTTATATCCATACTTGTGCCGAGGTCTTGTGTAGATAAAAACATTCTCATCTCCTACATTCTCCTCGATCATTTCCATTGCATTTTCCAATTATTCATCAGCCTCTTGAACTAAGAGGACAGAGGAGGAGGCTAGCTCCTATGCCTCTGACATCACCATTCCTTCCAGCTCCACACTCCGAGTGGCCATCTTGGGAGACAGCCAGCATTCCCCTACAGGTGAGTAGGGGAAGTTTTTAATTAAAGCCAAAACCTAATTACATACACCAGTTCATAAACAGGGTACATCTTCAGAAAATGAATCTTGGCAGAGACGTATACAGAACCCATTCCTTTATCCAATACAATTTATATTTTTTCCAGAGTTTTTTACTTCTGTTCTCCCCATAGACCCTGCATTCATTATAGTACACTTCATCTATTTCAGCTTGTATCTTAAAGGGACACTGTCAACCCAATTTGGCCTCAAAGTGGCCCTTGTTTAAAAAACACATTTCATTATTGTTCTCATTCTATAGAGACTGCTGATGTAGCTGGTTGTTTGATTCAGACTCCTTTTTCCTTTTAAAAAGTAAAATACTGAGTGTCAACCAGACTGGTGTTACCACACCAAAACATATTTGTTTACATTGATTGACTAACTATAACTGCATCTTTCCTGGACTCAAGAACACCCCCAACACCATCTAGCTACCCATTGTGCAGTGAGGAGTAGATGAGACTATTGTATCACAAGTGGCTGTACTGCTTGAGGGTGTTTCTAATCTTCAGGAAGTATGCAGTAAGCTTAGATAAACAATTTGGAGCAAAACAAAGCTGTGTACAGCTGTACATTTCCATGCATTTCAGTTTTAATATGCAAGGAGGCAGATTAAACAACCAGCAACAATAATGAATTTTAGAGAAGGTATGTAGTCATAAAATGCGGGTTTTTACCTTGAAATGATATAATGCAAAAAAGGTTAACATTGTTCCTTTAAATAGCAAATTATTTACAGAAACCTCCTGATTTTGAATAAATCTCTGACATTGTACCTGCCAAATAGACTATTTTAAGACAGTCAGAATCACATACAGTAAATAGTATGTTTATCCCACTTCTTCCAGGACTTCGTTAATTGTCCATATATCAGAATTTCATATGTCATTTCTTTAAAACAACCTATTCCCTAGTATTGTACCAGTAGTTCCCAGAAAGATTTTGTAAAGGTACACTCAAAAAAACATATGCATCGTAGTTTCTTCTTGATTAATACAATCTTTATCCAAACAAAACCTTTTATCCATCTTTTTGTGCTTATGATTCCCTCTAACATTTAATTTTCTATGACTACACATCCAAACTGGTTCCCTCATTTTTTGGGGGAATTCTTTTCTCCAGAGTTGACTCCAAAATGAAGGATGCATTTATCATTTGACTTACATTAAAGACTGGAGATTCATAATATAACTGTTTAACTATGTCTTTGTAAGCTTGTTTCCTATTCTATGTTTATAGCAAGTCTACTGTTATCTTCCACTAAGCTATGTATTTCCAGCTAGCATTAATGTAATCTGGAAGCTTTTTTTTGCCTTCCTATACTCCCTTTTCTCCCAAAGTTAATTAAAAGAGTCTCTCCTCTTTCTCTCACCAAAGGCATGCATATGTGCTCCTTGGACTGTATAATGGAACTTATGTTTGCATAAAAAAATATATTTAAAAAGAGAACTATGGGTTGTATCATATTAAGTCCCCCTTTAGAAATAGGCCTATGGGTATGTCAGGGTGAAGCCTACTTCCCCACAATAACTGGAAAAAAAGACTTAAAATCTTTATTTGCATGCAGAAGAGTATTAGAAAAATATATATGCAATGTACAAAAAAATAGGAACAATGAATATTTTTAGCATATAAATTATTTTGCCTCTTGTCATATTCCAAGCCTTCCATCTATTTACTTTCTTCTGTGCTATCTTGAACTTTTTTTCAGTTTTCTTGCATTAGGTGTTGTCCATTAAATACTACCCCTAATATGTCCATACTATCCTGCACTATTTCTATACCTTTTTGCTGTTTTTCCTTTATTTTCCCCAAAGACAGTACTTAACGTTTTGTCCGATTTATAGACATCCCAGTGTACTGCTTATTTTTTTTTCAAAGGCCTCTATTATTCATTCCCCAGAGCACTGATCCTTAACTAAAATTACACAATCATCTGCATATGCACTTGTTTTTGTTACAATAGTGTTTTGCCATGTCATAGCCTCTATACTTTTCTTCTTTTCAATTAGTCATAACATGGGATCTAAACAGAACACAGAGCAGTGGGCTTAGTGGACAGCCCTGCCGTGTATCATTATAGATATACATTGGGATCCCCACATGCCCATTTATCATTGGACATATCTTGGCTTCTTTGTAAAATGCCTTCACCAATTTAATAAAACTGTCTGTAATATTATAGCTCTTTAAAACTTTCCACATATATCCATGCTTAACAGCATCAAAAGCTATCTCTTGATCTATGGCATATAAGAAACCTTCTACCTCCTTTTCCTTCCCTTTATTGATTATCTCCCTGATACTGTGTATATTAGATTTTGTCTTATTTCCCTCCCTGGTATTACTCATGTTTGCATTTGCAATATTAGGTTTTGGGCTAATCCAACCAACCTATTATTAATAATCTTGGCCAATATTTTATAGCCTGAGGTTAAAAGGTTTATTGCCCTCCAATTTATTATATCTGTTTTTTTTCCCTTTTTTATGCAGAAATATGGTAATATCTTGCTTCATACTTTCTGATAGAATCTCCTTCTGAAATGTTTCATTATAAATTATTGCTAACATTGGAGTTATATACTCTTCAAATGTTTTATAGAAGAAATTCAGAATACCATAATTTCTAGGGGCAGCATTATTGGTTAATGAGCTTATTGCCTGCCTAACTTCAATTTCTTTAATAAGTTCTAACAGAGTTGCCTCATTTTTACTTATTTTGGATAAATCCATCCACTCCAACATATTCGTTGCAGGCGTGTCCTTCCCTTTCCGAAACATATTTTTTAGGTGTTTCTGTACAATATTTTTCATACTACCAATATCTGAAAATTTCATTCCATTCTTATCTGCTAATTCATACATTACCCTGTCTCTAATCAGGCCTTATTACTATCAAAAGGATTTGTCTGGAATTTTGTCCCTTGGGTACCACTTTTCTGTTCCATTATTAAAGATTTTGTCCTATTATACTGCTATTCCCACATTTGTGTTTTAATAATATTAATAATATCTGAGAGATCTCTCCCTGTGTTATGCTGTCATGTTATTTATTTATACAGTCTGGCTATTAAGCTCAAGTAGTTTAGATATTTCAATTGTTCTTTCTTCTGGGATTCTAAAGTCATAAGCAGCTTTATATCCCATTTTGTATCTTCCCACCATTCTATCACACATTCAAAAAAATCTAGCACTGTCTCCCTAGCTATTAAGAGATCCTTAATTCTGTCAACAATAAAATCTTCTTGTAGGATTTCAGTATTCTTTCTCCAGTACCCAGTTCCAAACTTGACATTATTTCTTAAGTCTGTATGTAGTGCCACTGCCATATGATCACATGTCTCTATTGGTATAACTGTTATGTTTCCAACTTTGGCCTGTTTTGGGACAAACCAAAAGTCAATCCTAGGTGACAACCTGCCCTTAAAAAAAGTGTGTTCTGATTATTTCCTTTGTATTTTATATGTGTCTTCAAATTGTGAGCTTGATAGAATCTTTTCTAATTGATTCAAGATACAAAAAAATGTTATCTGTTTTTCTACAAAAGTCCTGTTTAGTTAATCCACAATCAAAATACCCTCCCAATAAGACCAGTTTAGAATTATGTTGGAAGGGTTCTATTGAACCCGTGACCCTATTCTTCGCAGTCTTTGTCTGTGGATTGTAAATCACCATTCGTCTTACCATGATTTGTTTAATAACTTCATCTACTACCATAGCTCTCCCTGGAGTTATATCTATTATCTTAAGAATTTTCACTTTAGATGTCCCAAACACAATACCAACCCCTGAACATCTTCCTTCACTTACTGACCAAATAGAAGGCCTGCACCACCAGTCCTTTTGTGCTTGGTTAAGTTCTGTAATAGTATGTAGCCTTGTATCTTGCAACATTATTATGTCCCCTTTCAGGTCACTATTTATATTAAGAGTAATGCAATTCAAAGAGGCCATTTTATTTTATGAGTGTTTTTTAATATTCCCAGTTTTCTTACTTTTTTAGATGCCTGTGCATCTGTAGTTTCATCTTCTGATGATTCCTCAGCTCCTGTACTGCCAGATTCTACAGTCTGTGTCCTCATCCATGGATGCCCATTCCTTGTCTTGTAAGACAGTATATTTATTAAAAAGCTGTAATGTACTTTTCCCCTTTTTATTTATTTGCTTCCATTATAGTGTTAAAAGTTTTTTTTTTTCCTTGACCTGGTTACCATTGTAAATTTTTCTTCCTCCTTTTTTTGAGCACTATTTTTTTGCTTTCTTTTGTTTTTAAGTCTCCATCTTTTACTTGGCATTCTACCAACTCTAGTGTTTCTTGTTCCAAATGTTTTGCTTCAGCAGGGTTGGGGGAGGAAGGAGCAGCCAAGGCCCGAGGGTGCAGTTCTCCACCACCCTCCTGGTTCCTGTGTTTTAATTCCTTGGTGTCCTGTAAATTCAGCCTGGTAAATTCAGTCTGAGTCAGTTCAGCCCTGTGAATTCAGCCCGAGTCAATTCAGCTCCTATGTCAATTCAGCTCCTTTGTCAATTCAGCCCCATGACAATTCAACCCCATGTCAATTCAGCCCTTATGTAAATTCAGCTCCTTTTGGTTCTGCACTAGAATAAGCATAACTAACAACATATGTAAATAAATTTAAGCTTCATTGAGAGCTTTAAAACATATTTTTTTGCAATTAAGTAAACTTCATTGAAAATGTTTATTTGCACATACAGTACACACAGCAAACACCAATCACATACACCAGACAGAAAAACAAAAGAATAGAACACAGATAAGCCTAAACATAACCTTCTAACCCACACAATGCCCAGACCATCCTGACTTACCAACCCTGACCATCATGTGCACATTCCAACAGCTCCAGGTAAGAATACTAGAATAGACAGTGACTAAGGATAAAACTGCCATTTGGGTTTTTTGCTTAATGGTGGGAAGGATGAAGTACTCTCCCAACAGACACATGTCCTGTGCAAAACAAAGGAGGAAAGGCTGAAGAGTGGAGCATTGAAACGTATTGAGAGAATTGTAAGCATCCATTAAGTTAAAACGTGAAATTGTGTACAAATCCTCTCAGGTACTCCACTATCTCCCTTGCATGGTATTCTGTGACAATGCACTGACTTCTTTCAGCAGAGCTTTTGTACACTTTCTTAGGTTCTTGTGGTGGGTAGCCAGCAATGTACTGCTCCATTACAGTCTTTGACAGGATTTGTTCTTTTTTCATAGCATCGATGTGTCTCTATATTGTGGGGTGATCAGCACTTAGGAGGCTCACAAAACTTCTGTGTCATCCTTCAACAGCATTGTTTGCCCTTGGGATGCGTTGGTTAGTTGCATCATAGCAGTTCCACTGGCTGTGAAGAAATCTGGGCTGTCATCGCATTTGTCTTCTGTCCATTCTCCCCAACCAAACATCTTCCCAATAGTCAGTCATAGGATGTAGCAAATCCTCATGCTCACCATAATATGCACTGTCCATTAAAGCCTCAAACACTTTCACTACACCATGTACAGGCGTGAATGACATTGCAGTCAACATTCTCACATTCAGTGATAACTCTGGATCAGTTCCATATTGTTGCTGAGGTCCACAGTTTTGTACCTGCTGCCAGATACTTTGGATGAAATGAAAAAAAAAAACAGTCATGCATTGTTGTCCCTGGAAAAGTGTCTTGGAATGCTAACAGAGTACCAGTCTCAAAGTCTGTCATTATTGATTGTGGGCTAAGGTCCAGTTGCAGCCTCTTCAGCTCTTGCAACAATAGCAAGTATGTTTGCTTGGTCTTATTTGACAGCAGTGCATATCCAGTAGGAAGTACTTTGTTGTGATGAATCCCATGAATGGTATACAGCTGCTCGAAGAGTGGTGAGGAAGCCTTGAAGGTGCCATCAGCATACCAGTGGGGTGACATGCTGAGGAAGCATAGAATGACACTGGTGCTAAATAACATGATTCTGTTATTTCCTGTTCCACTGGCAAACAAGAGGAAGGCATCACATGTACTTGTCACATGGTATGTAATAGGGATTTCCAGCTGCTGCAGACTTGTTGGATTATGTGGTGCACTGGATATGGCTGCTCTGTGTCTCTGTACTGTCCTTCTCATCCTCTGCTCCTCAGGGAGCCATGCTAGAACTGCATTTGAAAGTTCCTGAGTGGCTCCAGAAATGATGGTATGTATCTTCTCATGTGTTGTGGCTGCAGTGGACTTCATTTTGTCAATAACACATCTGACAGCATTGCCAGCAGCATCAGGTGCATGGTTATGGTCGGTACATTGTACCACTGCATCATTCAGCATAGGAGCTGTTCCTGGGCATTTTGAATGGGGATAAATTGAGCACTTCCACAATGTCTTGGCACCAAGCAGCTTCTCCTTTTGATAGCAGTACCCCATGTACAGTAACATTAAGGCCCCTGGAATTCTGCGGTTCTGAGGTTGCAGAATTTGCCGCAGAATTTGCATCATGCCGCACAATACATATAGTGCCACAGAATTCATTGTTTTTGGTGAATTTTCATATAAATATACTGTTTTTCCATAGTGTCAGGCTTTCTTTCCCACCTCGTTTATCCTGAAGTCCCTCCTCTATGCTCAGCATATCATGTCATCGATAACATCACATCATATTTAGCCAATGACAGGACTGCATTCTGCCAGAGAAATGAATAAATCATGCCGCAGAAGTCAAGGAGCCCTGCTGCAGAAATCAGAAAATTCTGCCGCAGAACACCAGGGGCCCTGAGTAACATGTATCTCCCCTTTTCACTCTTAGCAAACTCCAGTGCCATTTCCAAGCTGCTGTCTGATTACTTCTGTCTGTATAGTTAAATAATTGAATCATAAGTACTGACCATAACCACACACCTGATGCTGCTGGCAGTGCTATCAGACATGTTATGGACAAAATTAACAGAGCCTGACAGACTATAATGGAGCAGTACATTGCTGGCTGTCCACTACAAGAAACTAAAAAAGTGTACAAGAGCTCTTCTGAAAGAATTCAGTACATTGTCACAGAATACCATGCAAGGGGAATATTAAAGTACCTGAGAGGAGTTGCACTCAATTTCATGTTTTAACTTAATGGATGCTTACAACTCTCTCAATATGTTTTAATGTTCAACTCTTCAGATTTACCTCCTTTTTTACATAGGACAGTTCTCTGTTGGAAGAGTATTTTGCCCTTCCCACCATTAGGCAAAATATCCAAATGGCAGTTATATTCTTAGTCACTGTTCATTCTAGTATTCACACCTGGAGCAGTTGGAATGTGCACATGTGGGTTTGGGTGGATTAGTCAGGGTGGATTAGTTAGGGTGGATTAGTCAGGGTGTGTTAGGGTGGATTAGTCAGGGTGGATTAGTCAGGGTGTGTTACTCAGGGTGAATTAGGGTGGATTAGCCAGGGTGTATTAGTCAGAGTGTGTTAGTCAGGGTGGATTAGTCAGGGTGTGTTAGTCAGGGTGGATTAGTCAGGGTGTGTTAGTCAGGGTGGATTAGTCAAGGTGTATTAGTCAGGGTGGATTGGTCAGGGCGGTTTGGATGTTGTGTGGGTTAGAAGGTTATGTTAAGGCTTATTTGTGTTCTGTTCTTCAGTTTTTCTGTCTGGTATATGAGATTGGTGTTTGCTGCGTGTACTGTATGTACAAATAAATATTTTCAATAGTGTACTTATTTGCAAAAGAATATGTTTTAAAGCTTTCAATAAAGCTTAAACATGTTTACATATGCTGTTAGTTATGTTTATTCTAGTGCAGAATCAAAAGGAGCTGAATTTACATGAGGGTGAATTGACATAGGGTTGAATTGATGGTGGGCTGAATTGACATAGGAGCTGAATTGACATAGCAGCTGAATTGACATGAAGCTGAATTGACTCAGGCTGAATTGACTGGGGCTGAATTGACATAGCAGCTGAACTGACTTGGGCTGAATTCACCGGGCTGAATTGACTCGGGCTGAATTTAGCTGGCTGAATTGATAGGTGTTCAATTCCTTTGCTTCTGCAATTACTTTTTCTTTTTTTGCTTTTTCCTTTTGTGCAGCTGCAACATATACATCTTGCTATGCTGTTTCAGCTGCGTCCAAGCTAGTATGCGAGTCCCAGGCACAATTTTTAAAGTTATGACCTTCCTCCTCTCATAGGCTCCATTTTATTGGATTTTTGCAGACTGCACCATAATGCCCCAGTACTCCACCCAGGCCACATTTTATTTTTTCATAAACATTACTTATATGTAGTGGTAGGCGAAGTGGGCTCAATCTGCTCCGCGAAGTGATTCACGGAGCAAAGGTGGATTCGTGGAGTGCTCCGCAACGTGAAGTGGAGTACTTCGTGTTATAATGAGGAACGTGAAGTGCATTGGAAACAGCTGCTTCGTGTTACTTTGCCTTCACTGGTCACTTCTCTTTCAATTTTTAAGGCGAAGTACATTGGTGGCAGTTCACTTCGCATCACTTCGCCTTGTTTTTGAGCTCCGGAGGTGGATTTTGCAGTGATTCATGGAAGTTCAGGTCACATGGGCTCTATATTGATCTGCACAACCTCAGTTCAAGGTAGTATGAGTAGGAAGGAATAGGAGACAGTGTGCTCGGATAGCTGTCTGTAGAAATCTTTTAAAAGCTGTTCAAAAAGCATTTTTGCTTTTTTTGGGGGGATCCAACTGTAGTTCATTCATTGTAGGAAACCCTCCTGTGCTCACATCATCAAGCGTTTTTGTTTGTGTGTGGATTTTGAATGTAAATTTACAACATTGAGTGTGTGTGGTGAAAGACAGTGAAGTGTGCTGTGTGGGGGAAGGGTGTATCTGTGTGTAGGTAGATTTAAGTTGGAGAACTAGTGATTTCTTTGTGTTTTGGTAATACTTTTGTTATATAACTGTGTTACTGTACACATAGTAAAATTGTCAGTGATAGTACACATTTTCTTGCTGCTTGTTGTGTGAATGTGGTGCAGCATTTCATAAGGTCAGGTTGTTTAAATTACAAATTTACATTACATGGCACAGAGTACACTGAACTTTTGCATTTGCATCGCATTCCTCATTCAGCATTGTACACAAAGTGTTCTGTGTTGTGTGTGCAGTGTTGCGTGCATCAAATATGATACACCTTTTAAAATTTGTGATACAGATCAGTGCAAGTGCAACTAAGCGCAGCAGTGTGAACCTGCTATCCACTGCAGCTGCCTGATTTTGTACTGCGATCGTGTTCTCTGTTCTTAGTTTTGTTGCTTGTAGTGTTGTAAAAATCAGCACTGTCTGTATTCAGTGCACCCTCATCCCCACGTTGAAAAGGTATTTTTTACCAGACTGGATTGTTTTTGTGACTCCATCAGCACCACTGGTTACTGAAGTTGTTTTAATTCCATGACAGTGTCACAACACAGTAGTCTCTTATCTGTTGCTGAAGCCACAGTTGTTTATTTTGCTTCACATCCAGCCAGTGAGTAGCGACCCTCCAGTCAGAAAGTGAACGTATCAAAATCTGAATTTGGTAATAATATTTGTGGTTGATCCCCAAAATGCCTGCAAAGAGACATGCAAGTAAAGCTGTTTCTGGCCATGGCAATGTTGGCAGTAAGAGGGTCTGTGGGTGTGGTAGTAGTATGCGGACGGAGAAGTGCAATGGTGATGTGAGGAAAGGTATTTCTCCTGCAATGTTTTTTACAGCCCAATCAGTAGCTTAACTGATAGTTGGAGGAGATGATGTTTTCCCAGTCGGTGGTGTTAGTGTTACTGGTGTTAGTAGTGGTGGAGGTAGTATTAGCATTGTTGCGTCAAGTTCTAATTCTGACCAGTGTACCGTATCCAAACACATTGAGTGTGAAGCAGTGCAAGTGAGTGACAGCGTAGATGATGTCTTACTTCCAAGTAGCATCCCATTAACTGAACCTGATTCTGATGATCATGTCAACGATAGCATACAATGTGATATTTCTTCCACTGTGGCACTTAACGTCACTCATTTTCCATGAAACAGTATTTCACAGTGTGGTGAAAAAATATAAGGTGATGGTGGTGTAGATGCTGATGATGAATGTGATGATGCTGATGTTGATTATGTTGTTGTTGCAACATGCAGTCCACATGTTATCATCCAAGCAGAAGATGTAGATGTGTGTGACAGTGACGTTGATGAATATGATGATGATTTAATTGACCCCAGTTGGGAACCGGAGGAAAATAAATTAAAAGTGGCTGTGTCTGAATCTGTTTGCAGGAATCCCCTTCCCTTGTAAAAACTTGTGATTTACCAGTCTTAGTGGATGATGATGATGATGATGACGACCCAGTACTCAATATGATCGGTAGTCGTGGTGGTCAGTTGCAGTCCAGGTGTGCAGTGCCAGACACATCACATGCCCCCCCCACTTCAGTGCTTAAAATAACAGACTTAAATAAGCCACATCATCATGGACATGTTAAAAGCAGAGCATCACAGTCCCTTGTTTGGGATTTTTTTGTTCAAGATGCAAATGATGATTCAGTTGCAATCTGCCAGGTTTGCCATGTCTGTGTGAGTCGAGGTAAAAAGGGGAGTCATCTTGGGACAGGAGGACAGCATACTCATCTTAAGAATATGCACTTGGCTCTGTGGACCCAGCACAAGCTGGCAGCTAATACCAGACTTGGGCGTTCACCCGTATCACCAGTGGCAACCATAGCCAGCATGTTATCCCCTTCCATGACTGTTAAGCCCAGTAGGAAATTAAACGTGTGCAGTAGTGCGGTAATAAGAGCAGAGGATTACTACGGGCATGATGAGGTGGAGGACCATAATGACTTTGAAATGTTGTCCAGTGCTGGTGAGAGTAGCAGTTTTTGTGGTGCTGGTGGTGGTGGTGGTGGTGAATGCAGTATGTCTAGTGCAAGTGGTACATCGACCACGGTTGGCAAATCTGGAAAAATAACATCATTTCTGGGTTTGTCATCATCACCTGTGCAACCGTCTTCATCAGATGTCCACACTCCACCCCCTGCCAATGCCATTCATCACAGAGCAGAACCATTCGTGACCAACAACACACCCTGTGTAAAACATTTAAGTCAGCCCACATTACAGAGTGTTTTTGCACATAAGCTGATGTACCCCCCTCCCCAGTCATACAGTGTCACGTGAACTTAATGCTGCTGTGGCAGAAATGCTGGCAATTGATCTTTTGCCCTTCTCCTTTGTGGAAAATTCTGGGTTCCGGTGGTTTGCTGCCCGTGCCTGTCCAAAATGGAAAGTCCCATCCAGGACATACTTTTCTACCTGTGCTGTTCCCCAGTTGTTCCGTACTGTCTCAGACTCAGTAAGATATGCCCTTCAACATTCCTCCTCTCCATTCATCTATTTAAGTATGGATATGTGGACAAGTGGCAAAATGGCGGGGAGTTCATATCTGTGTATAACTGCACACTGGGCGCAGGTCCCGGGGGTTGTTTGTGATGCTGGTAGTGTGAATAATCTGTGCAGGAAGGTGGACTGTCATGGTAGCAATCTTCCGGGAATTCGCCAGCATGCAACAATTGCTATGCGCAGTGTGACCTGTTCACACACTGGTGAGAACATGTTGGACATGGTACTGACTGAAATTGACAGATGGCTAAACCCCCTGTCCCGGACACCCGGGTTCGTAGCAAGTGACAATGGGTCAAATGCGGTGAAATGCATCATGAATGGTGTTTTTTTTCGTGTTCCATGCATGGCCCACTGTTTAAATCTTGTGGTTCAGGAGTTTCTGCAGCACCCTGACATAAAGGAAATGCTGACCATTGCACAATGTATCTGCTCTCACTTTTCAAGATCTGGAAAGGCCCGTGACCAACTGCTGCAGTTACAGATATAAAACAGCCTGCCTCAGCAACGCTTGAAGCTGGAAGTTGTCACCCAGTGGAACTCCACGTTATACATTGCAGAGAGGTTTTATGAACAATACAAATCCATCACAGAATATCTTGTTATGCACACTAGCCATGACAGTTCTGGGGCCTCCATGTCTATGACGACTGAACAGTGGTGCCTCATGGACTCTGTAATAACAATTTTGCAGCCTTTTGAACTTGCCACACAGGCAGTGAGTGGTGAGTCTGCCTCCATTAGCCAATCAATTCCACTGCTGCGGGTGCTGAGGAAGACATTGGTGAATGCACATCATAGTAGCCTTGATGTTGCCGGAGATGGTGGTAGCAGTATGTTGCTGCAACACATGCTGACAGTATTCGACCACAATCGTCACATTGTGAGCATTCAGTGTGGTGACAACATTGCCATGGCAACAATGCTGGACCCACAATACAAACGTGGAATTGCATCAGTGCTGGAGGGAGGGCCTGAACAGGTAAAAAATATCAGTGGTCAACTGCTTCGCTTGGTTCATGGGGCACAGAAGTCATGTGCCAAGGTTTTCAAACCTCAGCAGCATAATCCAGCTGATGGTGTAGCTGGAAGACGAACAAGCATATCATGCAATGGTAAGGGGACTGTAGTTCCTGGTGGTCTGTCATCCAAAGTGGTTGGCATCAACCCACTTTGTGAGGCTTTGTCCCAAGTGGGTATTTGTGAAATCGATTCTGGGGAACAGGATGATGCATCAACAATCGGACTTAGTGCAGCACAGAGAATGGTTGAGTCATATTTGTCTGAAAACAGGCATCTGACAATAAGTGAAGATCCTCTTTTGTACTGGAGTGGAAAGGTCAGTGAATGGCCAGAGCTCACTGCAGTGGCACTGAAGTACCTCACATGCCCACCCTCCAGTGTAAGTGTTGAGAGGGTATTCAGCTCAGCAGGTGCAATAGTCAGGGATTGTCGGACAAACCTGTCTCCTGCAAATGTTAGTTTGCTAACATTCATTAAAATGAATGAGAGGCACATACCAGCACAGACTGCAACCTCGGTATTCATACCCCGGCCTAGTCATGGTGGTCTTGCTGATGTGGAAATAGAGCATCCTGGTGGCACTGGCAGTGGCTGCCTGAAATAGGCCACCACTGACGTAGATGATGACACAATGGAGAAAGAATTTCCCAGTGGTCAGACTTCAGACATCGATGACTGTGAGGGCAGTTTTCTTTATGAGGATGATGATGTGGTTAATGTTGGCAGGTTTTAACTGCAGTATTTAAAAGGCGGTGTGCCCCACCCCACCCCGGACCACCACCACCGGGACTGATGTTATCAAACTCTGCTGCCACCATGAGTCTGTCTTCCCACCCTGGACCACCACCATCTGGACTGATGTTATTCAAGTCTGCTGCCACCATGAGTCTGTCTGCCCCCCATTGACCACCACCACCGGGACTGATGTTATCCAAGTCTGCTGCCACCATGAGTCTGTCTGCCCCCCATGGACCACCACCACCACTGGGACTGATGTTATCCAACTTTGCTGCCACCATGAGTCTATCTGCCCACCCCAGACCACCACCTCCAGGACTGATGTTATCCAAGTCTGCTACCACCATGAGTCTGTTTGCCCCCCACGGACCACCAGTCCACCAATGCACCACCACCACCACCACCAGCTTCTTAATATTTAAACCATAAAGTGAGTATGTGTACTTATGTTTGTTATGCTGCCTCACTTCCTTAAGTTGTCTGTTTTGTTATCTGTAGCTTTTCAGAGCCACATTGGCAAAACACATACAGTACACTTCTTTTATTTCTTTTACAGGAGAACAAAAATAGGCTCCATTGCTATTACTCATTGGGAAAGGTGCTGTATCTATACCGTACAGAGAAGAAGCGATGTAATGTCCATGTGAAATCCATTCTGGAAAGTATGAAGATTTTATTTAATCTATTTCATTGCTTTGTAAAGACTGCTGCAAATATTGCACACAACAGGTTGTCTTAGTAGTTGACAAGATGTGTCTCTGAAATGTAACTTAACAATAGGGATTGAGATTTGAGAACCAGGGAGGGACACATAACAATGAAGTTGTAACTTTTAAGAAGTCATTCATTTCTTTTTTTAGGAAAATTCGTGATACTTTGTTGTTCTGTCAAAGAGGCCTTATCCAAAAAAGTTTGTCAACATGATCAGGCACACCCCTTCCCCAACCCGAGCTTGGGCACACATGCAACACGCAGAAGTCATTTCATTCGATGGCCATGACCATCATTAACAACCGGACTACAGAAGGATGCTGATGAAATCTGTGAAGAAATAAAAAAAATAAGAAACCATTGCAGACAATACTGAAAATATGACCCCCCCCAAAAAAAAAACATACTTACCTTCATGTGCTTGAGAGTTATCTGTTTCCATTTAAGCGCAAAAAAATCTCATTGAGCACTGGAAGGTGCACAGCAACAGTTTGGAGAAGGAGTCACCTGTGTGATGCAGAACAATAGCATGAGTACACGTCCATGTCAAGTTCAACCCCCCTCATCATCACCTACAAAATACACAACCATATACTGTATCTATATATCTATATATATATCTACTCACCAAGGTTACTATTACTGTACATCCAAAGGGCACCTTTCAATCCAGTTGAGATGATCACTTTTTTCACTTTTCTGCACACAAGGAGGATGCATTGTGGGCCTGCAGAAAAAATTTGGGGACTCTGTGCCAATTTTGTGCACATGACTGAGTGCGTCATTAATTTTGGGGGACTTTGTATGTGCTGAAACAGTCTCATTTCACTCTGTTACCACTTGTCAATTTCCTGGACACATGGAGGATGCATTCTGGGCCTGCAGAAGAAATCTGGGGACTCTGTGCCACCACTGCGCACATGACTGAGTGCGCCATTAATTCTGGGGGACTTTGTATGTGCTGAAACAGTCTCATTTCACTCTGTTACCACTTGTCAATTTTCTGGACACAAGACTGATGCCTTTTGTGGATGCAGAAAAATGAGGCACCAAAACAGCACACACACACAAAACACACAGACACTTAACAGAAGGAAGGGCCCCAGAATACAAAGTGTAACGCATATTGAAAACAACAAAAAAAGGACATAATTACATACAAGGGTCAGGGATGGTGGAGGAATACATTTTAAGGAAGGTGTGAGTGGGGAAGATCATGGTGTGAGGAAACAAAACCAATGTGGGATCCTATGGTGATCCAGCAGCGGTTCCGGCATGGACATAATATGAAGCTGATGTCCCTCTATGTCATCCAGCCACTGCTCCACAGCACTCATCCTCTCGCTGTTCTCCTCAACAGCACTCCAGAGAACTGTCAATTCAGACAGTGTTATACGCACTTCTCTGGTGTCCACTCATTCGACAGGCTGACCTGCTGGTGGTGGTGGTGGTGGTGGTGGGGGGTGCTGGTGGAGCAACAGGTGCTGCTGTGGCCCTCCTCTTCTAAGGGATGCCACTATGCACAGCGGCACCCTCTGCCACAGAGCGACCAGCAGGTGCAGACATGGTCCATTCTGTGGCAGCCTGCCACTCCAACTGATGGTGATTAAGCACATGGGTACGCTGGCCCCCAGTCCCCAGGTGACTCCCCTGGGGCCATGGCGCACGTCCACCGCACATAGGCGACACTTCACCACACTGCTGTCACCCCCGACACAGTCAAAAAACTGCCAAACAATGGAGGTGCGGGGAGGGCCAGGCACAGGCAGGGGAGGGCCAGATGAACTGGCAGTAGGCTGCTCACACTGCTCAACACTGATGGGATCCACACCTGGGCCTGGGGGAACAGGCACATCCTGCTCCAAAGGACCTTGTGCTGGACTTGGTGGTGGTGGTGGTGGTGGTTGAACTGCCTCAGAGTCAGGAGGCGGTGCTGGTCCTGCTTCCAGGGGTTGGACACTCACAAGTTTAGAGTGGTCCAACACAAATGGACGCCCATGCTCCCCATGCTTGCGCACTGTACAACGCGTACTACAATGCTCTCCCAGAGCTGCCCCCGCCCCAGACATTCCCTCACCCTGCTCCATCTCTCCTACTGTGCTCCCTCAGTCTGAGCAATCACTACTTTGTCACACGACACAAGCACAACACACACACAGTCACACACACACAGACAAACAACTAAGTAAGTATAGAGGTAAGAAAAATCAAATTTACAGAAAGAACAAATTAAGTAAAAAACAGTACAGAAAAGACAAAAAAATGTATCATTTAAAAAAGCTATTGGGTTAACTATCAAATTTTAGCTCTCCTCCTCTGCAATCAAAACACTCCTCTCTCTAGTACATACTCCTCTCTCTCAGTCTGCACAGGAGAAAATGAAACTGTCTGTGTGACTCACTTCCTTACTGCCTGGCTAGACAGCATGTGACTTACAGTACTGTAAGCCATGTGATGTGTGGGGGGGCTGCCAAGTCTGAAACACCAAGTGGATCACTTAGAATCCTAATGAGAAACGCAAAGTCCATTGAAATCAATGATTGCTCTTTACTCTGCGCTGTCATTCAGCCCAACGCGAAGTGGTAATGACAAGGCGGAGTGAGCACTTTGCATTGCCTACTCCGTGCAGCAGAGTGGCAACGCGAAGTGCCCTCTTCGAGTGTACTTCACCAGCGGATTTTAAATTCACTGCATCTCTACTTGTATGTCCTTTCTCCCCACATCTATAACATACTCAGGTCTGTCCAGCATGGAAGAGTATCTCTCTATCCCTCCACCCAAAAAACAGTTAGGCAAATGTTGAGTTTCCCAATTTTGTTATTTTAGTGTGACTTTAAATTTCCAGCCACCAGTCCATATGCTTTCATCATTAAGAATCTGTTCTGGGGGACCATTAAGACTACATTTCTGCTTTAGACAGAAGGAAATATCTGCCACATTCACAGCTTCATTTTTAAAGAGCACTGTAGCTATTTTATAAGCTGGTTTGGTTAATGGTATGGCAATAAAGTCTTTCCAGAAAAGGATATTCTTAATCTGATGATACAATTTCCAAAACCTTTCCACCCCCATTGGGTGCTTAAAGCTTATGTCCTATGCAGTATTACCTGGGGAGTGAATTAAGGCATAAATCTCATAGGCATAACATTTCACGCTAGTGTTTAATAGTTGTCTTCCAACAAACAGTCTATCTGGGGTGTCCGCTTCTATACTCCTGCATTTTAGCCTAACTGTGTTTCCTCTTTTTGCTGGCTCAGAAAGCCATTTTTCACCATATGGGAGCAACCTTTCCTTCACAGTACCTCCCCATTTATTCTCCACCCTGGCTTGTCATTCTCAGTTTGCTCTTTTTCAGTCAGCAAAGTTTTCTTTTCCACTTCCATTGAGGTATCTAGGTCCTCATCTTCTGTTAAACCTTCTATTTCTCTCATATCCTTTTCCCCTTCTGTTAGTTTATTCTCTGTTTTTTGCTTCAGTAAATTTTCCCCTTCCTCCTCATTGACTTCCTCTCTTCCAGATTTGTGGTGTCCTCTTTATCACACTTTTTTAAACAAGCATTTTCAGGTCCCAGCCTTTGAGCAGATGTACTGGGCCTATTCAGATCCCATCCTGTCCCATCCTCAGTTCCTTTCCATCCTGCTCTTATTAGGGACTCTTCTATCCAGTCCGAAGTATCTTTAAATTCAATAGGTGTCTCCCCTATGTCTTCATATGCTTCTTTATTCTTTTGGGAGCCCCCGTTTTGCATTTGTATGCTTGATTCTGTCTATCTCTTGTCTTGTTAAGGTGTACTTTGTTTTTTTTGTCTTGTTAAGGTGTACTTTGTTTTTTTACACACATAATTTTCCCTTTTTTTTCCTTCTGCCACCATCAGGTTAGCCCTTCTTAGGCTGAGCCATTTCTGACTCTTAGTGGCCATTCCAATCCAGGCTTACTTTTTCTCCAGAGCCTGAGCATTCTTTTTTACTTCAGCTGTATGCTGACTATGGAGTGCGGTCTCTTTTAATGCTGCTCCATCAGTTTCAGGCAGCTGATTCTAACAAGCCGCTGCCCTATCAGCCAGTTCAGTATCCTGCAAGTCTTCAATTTGCTTTATAATCTTCTGGTTTTTTTTGTTGAGAAACATTTGTTCCTCTTCTTTTAATTTTGCCAGCAAACTTCCTTTACTAGTAAGTGGCTTACCCGCATTCTTCATCTCCATGGAGGGTGTACTTCCCATATTCATGTCGATTATTTCTCTCTCTCATTTCAGGGATTCCTACTGAACTCCATTCTCCAGCTTCATCCCACAAACACTCATACTTCCTTCCTAAATAGCACACTTTTTTTGAGTTGCGGTCTCTTACTGCACTGAGGCAGGGGAGGAGACTCGCTCCCCAGTCTCCCACACATCTGTCTTCTCTCCACACTGCTCTGAGACTGATATCAGACAGCACTCAGACCTGGGCCCCCTACTGGCGAGTAGGGGGATGTTCTTGCAAAATTTCCCCCATTCACTAAATACCACCAACAGCTTAAAATCTGGTTCAGTTTCAGTTGGCATTCATCTGTATCCCCCACCCCCACCCGGATGAGATTGAAAATAGGCAAAACATTGTCTAGTCCTCCTTCTCAGTCATCAAAACTAAATAAAAAAATAAATAACTAATAAAATTACCAAAGTTATCAGTGGGAGTTATAACATTTCAATGTAAAACATATCTTTGACATTTTTAAATATTTTCACCCCAAATTTTCAACATTACCATCTTTTGACCCACTTAATGAACAAGTTCAGTGAGCATTTTCAGATCCCACCCGAAATGTGATTTCACCAAGCAACTGTAACAACACCTTTCAACCTTGATTTACATAATTCCCCCACCATCGGTCATTAGGTGGTGTCCCACAAAGGCCATATTGAAAATGTGAGGTGAAAATATGCAAAACTGCCAAAGTTATACATCAAGTTCAAAACCCCATTGAAACATATTGAACTGCACTTACCTTAGTTTCTCAGATTGCAGCTGCCAGTTCAAGCAGCAAGACATGTCTTCCATCGCAGATTGGCTATGTGCTGGGTGATCTGTTTAGGTGAGTTAGAGTGTGTGGGTATGTACTGGGGGTGTGGGGTGGTGACTTCTGAGTGGGAGGTTGGGGTGGGAGGGGTCAGATTGGCAAGGTACTGTTTTCTTTCTATTTCCAATATATACATACCAATGAAAATTCACAAAACTTTCACCATATGTGTTTTTGTCATTTATTTTTTTAAATACTTTTCTAGAATAAAAAAACAATCAAAAACATTTGTCAGTATATATTGTCTTCTCAACCACCAAAACTAGCTCATGGTATTCAATTGTGCAAAAATGGTAACTGTTTAATACTCAGCCTTGAGGCTTTTCCTGGCTGCTCCAATCTAAGCACGGGTTGGGGCACTTTGAAACTTGATAGGCAGTGACTGGGTTACCTTGAAACTTGGGTTTTAAATTGTAACAGGTGGTGTGAGGGAAACTAGATCAGGAACTTAATCTTGGGGTGAGTAGATTCAGGAAGCCCTGTGACTCAGGTGTTTAATTGGGGTGTGGAGCTGACAGAAGCTTAGTGCGTTCTAAAAATTAATGACTACAGGGTGTCTGGCTAGCAGTAGTAAAGGGATGTAAGAGGAAGAGGGGACACAATTAACACACACAGATGATACTGCCCTGCCACCCATCTGGGGCTAGCTCCACTTTTATACGCTCTAGGGGGTGATTGGCAGCAGATAGATACTTCATGTGGCGGCAGGAAGGGAAGGTTCACTGGAACACATAGAAACAGGTACAGAGCACAAAGGCAGCTAAGCAAGGGTGTTTCTCTACTGAAGGAAAGTAGAGAAGGGAGGATAGAAAGAGGAAGAGAGAGTGAGAGAGAAAAAAATGCCCTAAAGCAGGAAGGACACTTATGGACATGATGGGAGTGGTGCAGAGTAGCGGTTGTTGGATGGCAGTCTTAGGGAGACTTTCTGGAGGCTATGGTACTGTCCCATCTGCAGACACCTCTCTGGGCTTAAGATGGAGGTTGCTTATTTCTAGGCTGAGTTGGCTGAGATTTGGGGGACCTCCTCCCCCTCCCAGGGACCACTGCTGCCTCAACTTTTGCCAAGGAAAAGAAGCAGCTGGATGACGGTGGGCTCTGAAAGGGAAAGGGTGGTGGGGAAGAGATAGATCCCCCCTACTGTTCCACTCTATAACTCCTATGCTACTCTGGCAGGGCAGGACTGTCATAGAGAGGCACCAGCAGTGGTAACCAAGGAGGATATGGGGGTCCTCCACAGCAGAGACCCCCGGGGGGGCACAGGACCGTAGAGGAGGAGGAAGCAACTCCTGGTGGGGGACCCTATCATCTGGGGGCAGACTTGGGGCTAGGAGGGGAGGGGGAGTGAGGGAGATCCAGTGCCTACTTGAAGTCATGGCTTGGAGGGATGGACAATGAATCCTAAAGATCGCCACAGCAGCAAGATGTGAGGGACAGCTAGATGTCATTGTTCACCTGGAGATGAATGACCTGGCAAGTGGTGAGGCTAGGGCAGTGCAGAAGTAGTCAGAGAGTTGGGGAAGGGTCTTAGACAGGTGGCACATTCTATAACCTTTTCAGAGGTGCTACCCATCAAGGGCAAAGGGGAGAATGGGGTACTCAGCACCAAGAGATTCAATGAATGGCTGGAGGACTGGTGAGTAGCAGAGGGATTTGGCTTCATTGGGGACTGGGGTTCCACCTGAAGGGATGCAGGCCTGCATAGGGGTGATGGCCTACATCTATCCGGGGAGCAACCAGGATCCTCAGTGAGAGGTTTAAATTAAACTAGCTGGGGGGGGGTGGCAGAAATAAGTTGGGTGAAGCAAACAGTCTTCCCCCTCAAAATGATATAGATGGCAGAGAGGACCGTAAAGTTGAGAAATCATCAAAGATAACTAAAACCAAAATAGGTAAAAATTGAGAGAAAAAGCAGAATGGGAATAAAGACTAGAGTGGCATGGAGGAAAGACATGGGGAGAAGAGGATAGTTATTAGGAGTGAAGACAGTAAAAATTGGAAGACCATGTGCACAAATGCCAGTAGTCTGGGAAACAAAATCCCGGACCTAGTGGCCCTGATGGATGAGGTGAACCTGGACATTGTCACTGTTACCGACACATGGTTCATGGTTATCCATGACTGGGATATGGCAATACCACGTTACACCCCATTTAGGTGGGACATGGTAGGTAAAAAGGGAGGAGGAGTGGTTACTAGGTTACTAGGTGATTAAGGCATGAGAAGACCGAGGCCCATCGAGGATGCCTCCCACATCTATGTGTGTATATCTTTTACTGTCTTATACCCATTTTAGGTGAGAATCAAGTTTAGCTTTAACATTTTCTAAATCAGTGTCTTCCTCTACATGCTAGGGTAGGCAGTTCCACTGCCTTGCTGCTCTTATGAGGAAGAATTTGACCCTCTTTTGAGTCTTTACTCTTGGAATAATGATCTGGAACTTGTGGCTTCATAGGTTTGCATTATGTACTGCATATTCTATTCCACATTGTGATCTTAATTCTGGATCTTGCAAAATCCAATAAAGCTGCAAGAGACCATCTCTTTTTCTTCTCTCCTCTACATTTACTAGGCCTGTGTTTTAATCTGTTGTTTTGTGGCAAGTATCTTAAATTCGGGATTATTTTTGTTGCTCTGTGTTGGACTTGATCAATTAAATTGATATCCTTTTTTAGATAAGAGTTCCAAAAAGAGGAACAGAAATAAAGATGAGGCCTGATGTATGATCCATACAGTCGAACAATGATGTGCCCCTGCAGAATTACCATTCTGATTCTGCAGAATTTTGCAGAATTTGTGCTAATATTCTGTCAAATTTTGCCAAATTTTTAATTTCAGTGATTTTGTTCTAGTTTTACCAAACTTGACTGGCATAAATACACACATAGCTCTCATAAATGTAACAAATTTCAGAGTCCTAAATTGAAAGCAAGCTGAGCTATGGGTGACCAAACCTCTAATTAAAAATTAATTTTCAGTTATTTCCATCTAGTTTTAAAAATGAGTTTCAAATTTCTTCACAGTTTCAGGAATGAGACAAACATGCAATATGGGCATTTGAACCAAGTTGTAAGTCTCAAGCATTAAAGGGGTTTATGATATAGGTAGGCAAACATTTTGCCAAAATTTAGATTTTAGTTATTTTAGTATATTTTTAAAAGCTTTAATTGAAATCTTATCAAATGTTGAAGGTATGCAGTTATTTTTAAATTTATATATCTAACTAGTTTCAGATTCCAAACTCCGAAGGTGCCTGAGTTATGTGCAGATAAAATTGTTCATGATGTTTCCTACAAAAAGTAAAATGACAGACTTTGAGCATCTGTAAATTTAAGACAATGCATAATAATATCATGATATTTAGTGTACCACTAGAACACCTATCAACAAGTACAGTGCACATGCAATTATTAGATATCTAGCTGAAAAGACAGCTGAGTTATGACTAAATTAATAAACATTAAAAATTCCACAAAATTGTGATGGAATTCAGCAGAACTTCATGGAATTTCACAGAAATCCATTAGAATTCCATGAATTCAGAATGTTCTCATTCTGCACAGCTGTACTAGGTCAGTGAGTTCAGGAATAAGCTTGAGTCATATGGGCTGGCAAGAGGGAGGAGGACTGAGCATCCAAGAGGATTTATTTATTTATTTAGTTTTTGTTGACCTGGTAAGTACACTAGACAAATTCTGCCTATTTTCAGGCGTAACCCGGGGGAGGGAGATACAGATGAATGCCAACTGACCTTGAATCAGATTAAGCTGTTGGTGATATTTTGAGTGAATGGAGGGAAATGTGGCCTGGGCACCCGGGAAATTGCACTGCTCTTTACGAGAAGTGCCATGGGATCTTTAACATCCACCTGAACTACCACCAGAACAGGCAGATGGGACCTCTGTTTAATGTCCCATCTGAAAGATGGCACCTCAGGAGTACAGCACCCCCCCAATGCTGCACTACAGTGTCAGTATTGGTATATTAACCCAAGTGACTGGTGTGGGGATAAAACCCACAGCCTTCTGATCTCCTGGTCTCAGAGGTGAGTGTGCTACCTGCTGAACCACTGACACTGACATGGATGTTCTTCTTCTGGGAAGGATGGATGTAGCAACTGCCTTGACATTGTCACCTTAGCAGAGCTCACACTATGGAAGGTAGAGGCTGACGGAGCTTAACACATGATGTACACTTGTATGTATGTGAGTGAATTAGATTCAGTCAGTCAGCATCTCAAGGGAGTGGGAGAACACAGCAAAACACCACAGCAGTGGTAAAATAACATCAGCCTTCTCTATGCAGGCCCCTCACCCCAATCATGGCATCCTTCTTTGGATCAAACATGGACTTCCAATAGGGCATGGCCAACCCCATCAGCCCAACCATGGTGTGGTAGGCTAAAGCAGATCAAGGAGGCAGGGCTAAGTCCAGAAGAAGGTGAGTGACATGGCTAGGGGCAATAGATGACTGATGAGGGCAGGCTGGGGAGTGCAGAAAAAAATAGAAAGTAACAAAACAAAGGTAAAGCTGTGGAAACTGAGAATGACTGTAAATGATCACCAGCGCATGTGTTAGCAGTAAAGGTAATGATACTATCTGAGTTGCACTCAGTATTTAGGAAGAAACATTTGAGATGGGATTAGACAGTCGGTCAGCTTCTCTTTGTAATTTCCTATAATTTTAAGCCATACCAATTAAAGTTGAGAAAGGGGGGAATTGTTTAACCAGGAAAGGCACACTAAGCTGGAGATTGTTTCTAGGTGTGACCTGGGAGCACACGCAGGTTAAGTGACTTGCTTAGGGTCCCACAGTATGCAGGTGAGGGCTGATGGGATTCAAACCCCAGTCTCCAGGTTTGCAGCTCAGTGGCCTTAACCACTATGCTATACTGCCTTCAACCAGAATGCTATACTGCCAGCAGACTCCAGTATAATAAAAAATCTATACTGGTGAACACATTTCCCCAGAAGGAGCAATTACAGCAAAAGTAGGATGGGGGGACAATGATAAAAGCTGTTTTTTTTTGTTTTGTTGTTATTAACAATGACAGTACAGCACTGTTTAAAAGGGTACTTCTGAAAAAGTTGGGCACTCCCCACCAAATGAGCAGTCAACAAACAGGAATAGACTCACACTCCAAAGTTTAATGATGGATATAAAAATGCAAATAATTCCACAGTGAGTACAGACCCCACATCTGGGAGGTGTATCACCTGACACAATTCAGATTTAAGTAGTGCTTTATCAAAGGCTGACATCACAGTCGTGACACCCTAATTTATACCAGTAGTATCTTAAAGTGACAGTGCACTAATGTCATGTGTCATGACCTCCTGACCTCCCTAGACAAAGTGAAGTGCAATAAATTGTAATGAATACAGATAAATACATATAAGCGCACATGGTACAATCACTAAACATGCAAAAAGAACTTCATAAGTACAAACAGCAAAAAACTGTAAAGGCACTTAGGCTCAAAACTTAAAATGGTTACTAAGTCTCAAATCTCAGGAGCAGCCTAGATAACTTGAACAGACTCCAATGCCATTTATTTGGACATAATGCTGTGATGGAAAAAATCAATTTTTCTTACAGTGGAGTATGACTCTTCATGGGACAATACAAGAGAAAAAAGAAATTAAAATTAATCATTTTTGAAGTTACAAGCTCATTGGAACAGAAATATATTACATGATATTTTATTGCAAGTACAGAGTCAGATCAAATCTATTGTTTAGTCCTGGACATTGTGTAGCTCCCATGGTTAAAATCCAGAAGGCCTCTCTTTTCAGTACCAAATCATTAAAATTGCCACATCTGAGGATGGACAGAACTCTCTCAATACCCATACATTTGAAACTGTGTGTTGTATTGGTGCCCTGGTTAGCAATATGCTGTCCAGTAGCATATTCAAGATCCCCTTTTGCAATAGCACTACAGTGTTCTTCCATTCTCTGTCTAAAGTGTCTTACTGTCTTGCCAACGTGAAAAAAAACAACAGGTCCAAATAGCCAAATAAATAACCCCCATACTGTCACATGTAATAAACATTTCTAACCCAATATGTTTGTCCATCTTTGGGGTTCTGAAAATCTTTTCCTTTTTAATAACTTTACAAGAACTGCACCTGTGGCAGGGAAAACATCCCTTACTTGTTTCATATAACCATGTATGTGCATGTTTATCCCTTAGGGTTGGTGCCCTACTATATGCCATTCTGGGAGGCTGCATTTCCATTTCCCTGAGTCCTTTCTCAAATGTAAGTATAGGCCATTTTTTTATAATGCTTTCCACTAACTCCAAGTGTGCTGAAAAATGTGGTCACAAAATGGTATCTCTTCTCATTACTGTCCATGTTCTCTTTCCCCTTTATCAGTTTAGTCCTATTTTGATTAGACACAAATTCATCAGCATTTTGCATGACATCCATATTTACCCCCCCCCCCATGAATCTATCCATCAGATTCTCTTTTCCTTGCAATTTGCACTTAAAAAAAAACCAAAGCAAGACTAAGTCACAAATGGTGAATTACGGGTTATTTGTAAAATTATGCGAAGTGCTATGCGGGGAGAAATTGCCGACTTCGTGGCAATTTCACCTGCATAGTAAAACTTTGCTGCACCTCTACCAATAAGGTGTCAGCTTGTAATTCCATATCCTGTGCATATTGTATCACAGTATTTGTATCCTTTATGTACGCGTGTAGCTCAAATACAAACGGTTGCAGGTAAAAGTCAGCACACTGAGATAGAGGCTCTGTAATTAAATCAGTGTCATTAACAATTGGTCTCCCTGCAGACTGAATAAAGATTTATTGGCCTTGGGCAGAAAATATCTAGTAAATCTCAAGGATCTTTACAAGTCACAGGGTGCTTAGCATTAGTGTCAATCACTTTGTCCTGAAATGCAGTGTTAATATAATTATCAGTCATATGTTTAAGGTCCCAGGTAAGGTTGTGGTTCAATTCTGATAAACATCTCTATTACACAGTTACCTGAGAACTTCATTTACATGATCACCCACATATGTAATAACTACAGCACCCCCTGATCTGTGGGCTTGATTACCATGGATTTGTCTTTTTGTTGTTCTGATAGTACTTGTTTCTCCTCAAAAGTGAGGTTATTATACTTTAAATCTGGTAAGTTTTTAAATAGTCTCTCCAGATCATATTCACATAGTGTTTTAAAAGTTTGTACTGTTGCAAGTATTGGGGGGTTAACAGTAGATTTGCTCCTTCTCCCTCTTCTTCTGTCTCTGACTCCTGGAAACATGCCACTGTCATACCCCTTCCTAAATAAAGAGACTCCTCTATCCCTGGCAACTTCCACCACATCTCCCCACTCCCCACCTTAGTTAAACTACAAGAACGCATCCTGTTTTATTTATTTTATTTATTTAGTTATTTGGAAAAAAACTTTGATCACAAGCTCTTTTACAAAGGTTCCACATCATAGATTGCAAAACAAAGTACAGTAGGAGAAAGCAAAGGTACATTACAATGAACGATACAGCTTGGATTCAGAACTTACAGAATAACTCAAAACATAGGTACAAGTTAAATAACAAGAAAAAACACTTTATGAGGGTGGGGGGGGGGATAAGCAGCCACAAAGTGCCTTGTCAGTGCCTTGTGTTGTCTCAGCATTGTGTTGCCTGATATTGATTTGGAGGTCCTGGTGGCCAAGAGTGACAGGAGTCAAACATTACTGCATACCTTTCAAGATTGTCTACTGGTGCAGCTTGTTAAGGAACAAACCAGACAGAATGCAATCCTTGATATGGTGCTCACCAGCTCATAGATGGTGGGTGCTGTGGGAGTAGGGGAGCCACTGGGGAACAATGACCACAGCTCCATGTGGTTCTTGAGTCCAGGAAACACAATCAAAAACTGAAGTCTTTGACTTTAGAAGTGTGGACTTTGATAAGTTGAGGGAACTGGTCAGGGATAAGTTAGTAGGGTCGAGGACATAAGGAAATAGAGGACAGATGGGGGGGCAATAAAGGAAGCTATCCTCGAGGCATCACAGGCAAGTATATGAACAGTATCTAAAAAAAAAAACAGGTTTAAGAGACCACTGTGGTTCCCAGCTAGGATCAGGGAAGTGGTTGGAGGTGAAAAGAAAGCCTTCTATAAATACAAGGAAAAGCAAGGGGAGGCAGAAAGGGAGGATTCGCTAAAGAAAAATATGGAGGCAAAGAGGGTCATTAGAGAGGTGAATGCTGACATGGAACTGCATATCGCAGAGGGGGTCCAGAATAGAGAAAAACTATTTTTTAGATATACCAGTAAAAAAAGGAAAAAAGAGGGGCATCGCATGACTAGTTGAGGGCGGTAGGGTGATAGAAGAGGATAAGCAAGGCTAGTTGAGGGTGGTAAGATGATGGAAGAGGATGAGCAAAAGGTTGCTGTTCTGAATGACTACTTTTGCTCAGTATTCACTACGGACAGCAGGTCCATGCTAGAAATTTGTATCAAAGCAGCCACTAAGGGTAGGTAGGTAGGTAGGTACAAGTTTATTGATTGGCATGATGGCTTTACAATCATAAACATATACATTTCCAAATGTATTTATACTTCAGGCATTACGATACATATTGCACAATTGCTCAAGCTAAGTTTAAAACCATTTCTTTATATTGCACTTTGTCAGTCTCTTTGTACTTTAATATCAAAGTAGTGATTCTAAATTGTTCAGCTGTTTATATCCAACATTACCACCTTAAAGAGTAGAGGAATTTAATGCCTTGAGTACAGTGACCTCATTAGAATTGAACAAAAAACTTAATAACTCTTCAGAGGGGAGACCAAGGGAAGCTAATATTGGACCCAACCATTTTTTTCCTTTTTAATTTATATAAGGGACAGTGCAAGACTACATGTTTGAGATTATATAAGCTATAATGACATCTACATTCTGGTTCAACAATTCCTAACCTATGTTGATCATAAAAAAATACAATTAGCAGCATATAATTCTAGGCGGAATCTGGTAATTATCCTTCTTTCATTGGGATTAGAGAATAAAAATAGATATTGTTCCAAACTATGTTTCTTTTTTATAGTTTTATACCATGTATAATGTTTTAGCCAATTTATTATTTCTTGATCATTTACAATTGAAATGTCTCTTAGCCTCTTTTTTACTTGTATTGTTATGGCATGTGGGGAAATAATATACAGTTCCCCTAATATATGCCCCAGACCCTTTTTGATGATATATGATCTTAAATTGTTTGAATTATATCAGAAGAAAAAATCCATATGATGGTACCTAATTTCCTCCTCTAGCCACGTTTTTGGAAGTCTCTACTCTGGAAGATGGAATATATTTAGGAGGAACAACATTTCTCTTTCTAGAGCCATTATTTCTAACAGATATTGACCTAGTTCTTGTCTTAAAATTTCTACCGGAACCGACCGTTGAACTATTAGGGTATCTTGATATACTTTGTTCATTTCTATTTCTAAAGAATTTAGGTTCACTGGGGTCCAGATTTCTGCTGCATATAATATTCCAGTCTTAATTTTAGCATTTATTACTTTAAGAAGTCCTTTAACTGAACCTTGTCCCATTTTTAAACTAAATCTTTTAAAGGCATTCCATGAACGTCCCAGTTTTCCTGTCATTAATTTAATTTGGGATGCCCAGGGCATATTTTGAGAAACTCTTAAGCCTAAATAATTGTAATAAGTAGCAGTATTAATTTTGTGGTTATCAAAATATAGTATTGAGGTTCTTTTACTTCTATTCCAAAAATAACTAAATTAGACTTATCATTATTAATTATTAGTTTGTCCTTATTACAGAACTGTGAGAAATACTGCTGGCCAATTTCCATTGTAATCCAAGGAAGAAGGTTGATATCAAAACAATATCATCTGCATATGCTAAACATGTCACCTTAAAGGAACTTACTGATAGGGAATAAAATTCAGGGTTTTCCAGGTTAGTTAAGATGGTATTTATATATAAATTAAATAATAAGGGGGCCAAGAGACACCCTTGTCAGACTCCTAAGTTTGTTTTAATAGTGGAGGTTAAATTTCCACACTGATCATAACTAACTGTCAGATGAGAATGTCTGTGCAAGCTAATTAAGCCGTCTAATATTTCTGGGTCCATTTTATAATTTCCGAACTTGTCACGTAATAATTTTCTACTTAATGTAGTTAATGCCATTTTTAAGCCAATAAAACAACAGTATAGTTTTTCCTTTTTTTAATTTTGCATATTTCCATATTAAGTGCTGCAATACAAAACAGTGTCGCATTGTTGAATGATTTTTCCAAAATCCATTTTGAAATTCCAAAATAAGATTATTATCCTCTGTCTTTTGCCAAATACAGTTCAAGATGATCCTACAAACTATTTTTTCTGAGGTGTCAAGTAGCCTGATAGAGCGGTACATCTTTGGATTATTCATATACCCCTTTTTGAATAGTGGATATATTATACTCACACACCAACTTTCTGGAATATAATAATTTTTTATGCAATAATTAAAGAGAATGTGGAGTAATGGGCACCACCACTAAGGAAGTCCTGGAAATGAAACAGCCAATACTTACTAGCGAGAGGGTCCTGAAAGGGCTCGCAACCCTTAAGATGGATAAGGCTCTATGACCAGGTGTGATCCATCCCAGGATACTTAGGGAATTAGCAGTAGAACTGGCTGAATCACTGGCTGGCCTGTTTAACAGCACACTTAAGACTCAGCATACTTAAGACTGGAGAAGTTCCAAGGGATTGGAGAATGACAGATGCTATACTGCTTCATGGGGGGGCAAATAGGGAACTACAGGCCTATCAATCTGACCTCCATCATAGGGAAGCTGATGGAATCACTAATCAAAGAGGACCTTGTAGACTACCAGGTGAGCAATGGACTCTGGGATTGTAAACAGCACAGTTTCATGGCAGGAAGGTCTTGTCAGACTAACTTGATTTTTTTTCTTTGACTGAGTGACCAAGGAAGCAGACAAGGGCCACACTGTGGATTTGTTGTACTTTGACTTCAGCAAGGCTTTTGATTTGGTATTGCAAAAAATGTTGCTTAAAAAGATGGAAGACCTGGGTGCAGCTAAAACCATAATAAACTGGATAGGTAGTTGACTAGAAGAGAGGTACCAGAGGGTGGTGGTCAGTGGGGGGATAAATCAGAGTAAAGGGAGGTTATGAGTGGGGTTCCTCTGGGATCTGTCCTGGGTCCTGTCCTCTTCAACATGTTCATTAGTGACATTGGTAAGGGAATCCAGAGCAGGCTGTGTCTTTTTGCAGATGACAAAAAACTATGTGGGAGGGTGGATAGTGATGAGGGAATAAGGGATATGGGAAGGGACCTATCAAAGCTAGCAGGGTGGTCAAAGGTTTGGCAGTTAAAATTCAATGCCAAAAAGTACAAGGAAATGCACCTAGGGAAAAATATCCCCAAGATGGAGTACTGGATGGGTGAAGTGATACTTAGCACTACAGAAGAGGAATGGCATCTAGGAGTTATCATCAGTAACTCCCTTAAACAAATGAATCATTGCAACAAGGCATATAGCAAGGCTAACAGGATGCTTGGATGTATCAGGACGGGTATTGATAGCAGAAGAAAAGAGGTAATACTTCAGCAATACAGATCCCTGGTGAGGCCTCACCTGGAGTGCTGTGTCCAGTTCTGGAGCCCTCTCCTCAGAAAGGACAGTGATAGGTTGGAAACAGTGCAGCACAGAGTAACAAAAATGATTCAGGGCCAGCAATGCAGATCCTATGAGAAGCACCCCAAGGCACTATATATGTATTCACGGGAAACCAGAAGGGAGAGGGGAGATATGATAGAGACCTTCAAGTTCCTTAAAGAAATTAATGAGGTAAATTGTGAGGAATTATTTACCCTGACTACCAACTCAAGCACACTTGGTCATGAGTAGAAATTAACAGGAGGGAGGTTCAGGAGGGACATGAGGAAGTACTAATTTACAGAGAAGGTGGTGGAACCTTGGAGCAGTCTGTCTGCTGAGGTGGTAAGTGCAAACACAGTCCGAGGATTCAAGCAGGCATAGGATAAAATGAAAGGAATAGTGGTCACCTGGGGTAACAAGACCAGGGAGGAGAATGGGAATAGAATTGGGAGGGTTGGTACCCTGAAGGAACAATAGGTTCCACAGAAGGTTCCAGGGATTTTGGGAATATGTGTAGAATGGATGGACCTCTGGTCTTTTTCTGCCATCATGGTCTATGTTGCTATGTAACTCACCCCCTCCTTTGAGTCTTCCTCTTTTTTCACCCTCTTCCAGTCTGGCTTCTGTAAATACCACTTCACCACTTACTTCCTCCTCCTCCAGCTGACTGACTCCAATCTCTCAGGAATGGACCAGGACGTCATCACCTCCACCATCTTTGTTGATTTGGTCAAAGCTATTGATTCTGTTGCCCACCCCCTCCTCGACAAGCTCAAGGCAGCAGGAATCTCTGTCTTCACAACTAACTGCTTTCACTCCTACCTTGCACGTAGATCTCAATCGGTTAGAGTTGATGATTCTGTATCCCTCCCCCCTTTCAGTCTGCACTGGTGTCCCCAACGTTCCATCCATGGCCCATTACCATTCTTGGTCTTCCTAAATGACCTCCCCTTTGCTTGCTCATCTGCATTCATCCATATGTAAGCAGATAACTCTGGTTCCTTCCCCTCTGAGCTGACGGCCAGGCTTCAACTGGACTTCGGCAACATTCAGCACTAGTTTATTCAAATCAGCTACCCTTAAATGCTAATAAAATGGTTTCTATGGCCTTTGTCACTAAGCAGAAGCTCTGTAGCCTTACCTTCCTCCCCTCTTTCCATACCCTAGATTGGCCACAATCGATAATGTTCCATCACTTAAGTACCTTGGGGTCTGGCTTTTTTTTATACTTTATTGTATAATTTCCAATACCATACATTGTATACATTGACATTTCACCATGTACTTTAAGGGTATCTTATACAGAGACTTTCCAAAAATGGAACTAATATGTGTTGAATGACATTTTGTCAATCCTAAAACGAAATATATTTAACCATATCATCCTTATAATGTGAATTGGTCTTAAGAATAGTCCCTTTAAGCTATGAGAGCCCCATAATTCAGTGGATCATTTGGTGAGTAGCTATGTTTAAGGTAAGAAATAAGAAAAGAAAACATTATTACCAGAGAATTACACAAACAGACTAACCAGTCAAGGCAGCAGGTGAACATTAAGCATTGGTTACTGAATTACTGAACATATGGCTACTTTAGTGGTGACTGAGGTGGGTCCCTGGTTCACAAAGTAGAGTCAAATCTACTGATACCTCATTCCTACCCCCCCTTCCCTAACAACAGGGGGGTGCTTCCTATGATGGTCTGACCTGGTCTTTGTTTCCAGAAAGGCCCCTATATGCCCCTTCCTTGGCCTGGAAACAACTCCCTCATTCACTATTTATTATCCACCTTGTCCATCTTTCTATGATTTGGGGCATTTTATCTTGCATCAAATATGTTAACCTTTCCATCTCCTGAATATCACCCACTATCCTTTCCCACTCTGTGAGTATGGGAAGATCTGGTTTCAGCCATTTACGAGTAACAGCCTTCCACAACACTGCAATGCAGATGTACAGTACCACAATTAGTGGTAATTTGCTCTTCTCACAGAGATAAATGGCAGGCTCAGTATAATATGGCAAAGCACAAGTGGATTATCTATCTGAAACAAATCATCCAATTTTTTATCACTTGTGTTTGGAATATTCCTAATATTGGACAACTTTAGAAGATGTGTGTATGTGTGGCTTCATTCTCCCTGCAGTTTCGCCGATGCCTGGTACCACTTGACTTTTAAATGAGGGGTTAGGAAATACCAAACCCTCATTTTCCTAGCAAATTCTTGCCAACTAGGTGAGGATGTAGTTTCAAATGCCCCCTTCCATATACAGTATGTTGCCATTCCTTAGCTGTAAGATGAAGTGTGCCTTCTCATCCCATTTTGTTACTATGTATTTAGCGGAGGCCACTCTATGATTTCTCTATCATCTGATAAATATGGGAAATTGCCCCTTTAGTAGCAACCAGTGTTAACATATCTCTGAGGGTGGGTGCCTCTGTGCCCTGAGTGGGGTCCAACGAGTAATTTCTTAATTGCTTTTTTATATAGTTACATATCTGAAGATATCAAAACCTGTCGGCTGACCTCCACCCACATTCCCTTTGACATTCACTAAATGATTGAATACTATCTCCCCATAAGATCTGAGTTGAGAATTTCAATCCAATTTGATTCTGTTTTTCATACAAGGAGTCAAAGAGACCCAGGAGAAAAATTGTAATTTTTCCAGAATCTCTGGTATCCCCATACCTCCCTCCTTATCAGAGGATATCTTTAAAATTTATTCCAGGCTGCCAGGCTGACTCTCATTCCAGTGAACCAGCTTCCAACCGCTGGTATGTACCTATGTAGGGTGAATATGGTGACAAACGGGGGCTGGTTCCCTGCCTGAGCTACTTCCATGAGACACCAGTGTGTCTCTATTTGGGTTTGCTCCCACAGAAAAGCCCACTTAATCTGGGTAGCCAACCAGAACTCTAAATGATCAGACACTGCCCACCCACCCCATTGTTTTCTGGTCCCTAATACAGCTCTATGCACCCTGAGTCTTTTATTGGCCCATTCGCTGGGGTGAGTTCTGCGACTCTGGTTTCTGTGTATTGTTCCATGTCATAGTGACCCTGGTCCCTGCTGGGTGGCTCTTAGCCACTCCTGGTCCCATTACATCTGATGTCCCCCTTCTGCCACGTTATCCTTAAAAGCTCATCTTTCAACTGGTAACTGGCCAGCTTCATCACAATAGATCGGGGTGTAGCTGATGGGTCCGGGGTTTGGGCACTAGGGCAAGATGGGCATGCTCAATCTGTAGGCTAAACATCAGGGGTAATGCCAGGATGCCCTTTAGCAAGCCCTGCATAAAGTCATACATATTGCCAGCTTCTGAGCCTTCTGGAAGCCCTGATATGTGGTGATTATCTCTCCTTGACCTGGTCTCCAAGTCAATGCATTTATCATGCAGAGTCTCCGTATAAGTTAAAAATGTGTCCAAAACTATTTTCTTGTGTGAGGCCATTCTTTCAGGGTTGCCATGTGATCTTCAGTGTCTTTAATCCTCTGTACCAATTGACTGAATTGGGCATGTACTTAGTCAAATTCAGCCTGATTTTCAGTTCTCGACTTCATTTCTTGTAGGAGAGTTTTAAATCTGTTTCTAGTTGGACGTTCCTCCTCATCAATGTCCTCCATAGGCCCTTTTGTACTGGCTGATGGAGGGCTTCTGCTGCAGTTGGAACTAAGTAGCCAGTATCTGGAGCCATCTTTATTTTCCACCTATGAATGGATTTGTCTGGGTTCTTCTCTTGTTTTTGAAGCCATTTTTGACAATATTGGTTTGGTAAAACTATAGGGAAGACTGCTTTTCACCTGGAAGGGTCAGGATCTCAAACCTTAGACTGCTAGTTGGGCCGTGACATCACCAGTCGCCTAATGGTCTGACTTGATCTACATCTTGACATTTTGGGGCATGTGGATGCCATCCACAAAAAACTCCACCCTAAGCTCAGCACATTATTCAGGAACAAAGGCTGCATCCCTGTTCCTGCTCACTGGCCTGTTATCCTAAAAATAATCATCCCCACTTTCAACTATGGTGAAATTATCTACAATACTGCACCAATGTCCCCCTAGCCAGATTGGACCCCTTCTTTCACTCCTTCTGTCACTTTGCTTTGGACTGCCTGCCCCACACTCACCATTGCTCCTTATACTCCTCCATCTCCCTCTCCTCCCTTGAAGCTAGATACCTCACTCATTGTGCCTCCTTTATCTCAAAATTATGGCTGACCCCCTCCATCCTACCTTACCTCTCCCCCCCCCACACCTTCTTCCTATATACCCCAGAGTTTGTTAACTCTAAAATTGATTAGCGTTTTGCTCATAAAAGTGTTAAATCTTTGTGAAAATGCATTGCTCTTGCCTCACTGTGTTTAACAATCACAGCACTTCTAGAAAATCTATATAAATGCTTTCTGTACAGTTAGTATAGTCCCAAGAAAAAAACTGCAAATCAATTATTTAAAACCCTGTACCCTTTGCAACTCTACCTACCAATTCTCTGAGCTCCTTTCAAGGAAATACATTGCTGGCCAGGATGCTTTCTCCTACCACTTCCCCAAACTTTGGAATTCGCTTCCCTTAACTATTCACTCCTGCTCATCCCAATGCTCTCTTTCCTCTCTTCTCTATGACTTTAGCTCTCACTCCTGCAACTGCACCTGATACATGCCCCTGCTCCTCTTCTCAGCACCCTCTTCCCCTCTTTCTTTCTCCTTTCCCTCCAGATCTGCACTCCCCTTCTTTTGTTTCCTTTTCCACCCTACTGCAACTAGCCCTACACTGCCTCCGCACATTGTAATTTATCTCCTTGAAACCCAATGGGCTGGCCCTCTGTCATGTTCCTTGCCTAAATGTGCTTACTGTTAATACTTAATATCAATGTACTATATAGTTTATTGTTATGATTGTTTCCACTGGTGATGCTTAGTTTCAACATACTGTATAATTTATTGTTCTATTCTTCTTGTACTCCTTTTCACCCCTCCAACCCCCAGGACACATCTGGAAATCAGCTGTTATCAACTCATGATGTCTTCCCTGGTTAAAATTTTGAAAATAAATAAAAAATAATTTGAAAATCCATCCTGAGCCATTACCACATGATTCAGGTGTAGCACAATTCTCGTTGCCTGTCTTAGTTAAATCAGCAGTGCTATAGTTTGGGGCATTGAAACACATTTTGTTATTAGTGCTGTTAGTACTGAAAGCCGCTTTTGGGTTACTGTTATGACAAGCAACCTGGAAATCAATAAATGTGTGGAAATTATTGATATCTGTAGCTGGAGTAAAACACAGTCCCTTGTTTAGGAGTTGAACTGCAGCATGTGAGCGTTCCTTATTAGAGAGGTTTATGATCTTTGTGTTCTCCCCCTCCCTCTCCCTTGATTGTTGAATGTCTATCCTCACTGACCTCCTCTGCTGTGCTGACCACTGTCTCCTGCCCTGTCTCATCCTCCTCTTGGTTCACCTGTCAATCCTCTGTAATGGTTCTCCCTTGTGCTCTGCCTACAATTGTACTGGATTTTCTCCTGTGGTCTGTCCTCCTGAAAATAAGATTTGTATGTACTCCCTTCTGTATTGCCCAGTTCTCTATTATATGAAAAGAGACCTGTGGATGTCATTTCAGAATTCTCTTCAGCTGATTGGTTCTTGTTTCTGTCTCATTTTGTGGTTGCCTATTCCAATCAAACAGCTCGGCCCACATTTTCAAAGGAGATGTGCGGCACAAAGTAGAGATGTGCCTCCCATCTCAAATAATGCACCAAAGCACGATATTCAAAAGGGCAAGATGCGTCATATATCTCCATATGCGCCATCATGCAGAGATAATGTATGCAGTGCAACTAAAGGGGGCATTCCCATGAATATGCTGCACATCCCTATATTCAGCCAAAATGTGTGGCGCATCTGCCGTGCATCTCGGCCATGCACTGCCCAAAGTTAGGCATAGAAAAGGCATGCCTAAATTGGCCAGCCACCCACAGGCAGGCCACAGAACTGCAGGCAGGCCATCTGGAGGCAGCTCTCAGAGGTGCAACAGAACATGCTCCAGGCACCCACATACAGCTGTCATGCCAGGATGGATGTACTCAGAGCCACAGGTGCTGTGTCACTACTGGCACCATCCAGGGTGCAACCCTCCCACACTGCACCCTGGATGTAAATACCCAGCAGCCACATGCAGCCTACCTAAAAAACACACCCCTTTCCAAGGCTGGATTGCCCAGCACACCCCAGACATACTAGCCCTATCTGAGACCTGGCTCTCTGATAAAATTCCCAATACTGCTGTCTCCCTCAGTAATTATACCTTCTTCTGGACTGACAGAACCAGCAAGAGAGGTGGTGGCTGTGCTATTTATGTTAAATCCTCGCACAATGCCACCGGAGTGCACACCCCCACACCCCAATTTGCAGCCCAGACGCTAACAGTCAGACTCAGGCTGGGTACTAAAACTCTCCACATCATATCGGCCTACATCCCCCCCTCGAAACCAAAAACCCGCATTTGACTCCATCCTCCACATTATCTCCCACCTACCTAATACAAGTGAAATCATCCTAATGGGTGACTTCAATGTTAACTGGCTATCCCCAGCTTCTGCCAGCTTTAAAGACTCTACCCGTGCTCTAGATCTAACCCAAATAGTCACGTCCCCTACCAGGAGGGACCTTAAATCCAGGACCTCCACACTGTTAGACCTCATTTTCACCAACAGGCCACATAACCTCTCCCACGCAACCCTGCTATCTGACTCTATCAGTGACCATTCGCCAGTAACTTGCAGGTGGTCGGGTAAATTACCCCCTGCCCCCCCAAAAATCTCTTGGCAGAGAAGGCTCAAAAGAGGAGGCCTTAAGTACCTCAAAGCACACGTCTATCACAGCAACTGGCTCCCCATTTACAACATGCAGTCAGTTGACACTGCGCTTGCCCACTTTATAACCACCTTCAGTGAAGCATGTGATATATTCAGCTCCCTCTCTAAGCAGTTATGAGAAACCAGAACACCCCTGGATCTCACTATGCTTCTAAGCCTGCTACAACATAGAGACAACCTTTGGCACGGGGCCCTCAACTCCCAATGCACCCAGGATAGACAACTCTGCAGGAGAGTGCGCAATAAATGTACCTGGGCCTTGCGGCAGACTAAAGGAACTTCTCGCAAACCCTCACCTCCTCCTGGGGCAATGGGAAACAACTCTGGAACAACATAAAGAACTCAGTGGAAAATCCTGCTCCCCTACCCTACCCAACTTAAACTTAATGGGGTTGACTCTCAGGATCCTGCCACTATCGCTGAGGCCTCAACTCCTCCTTTGGGACCTCTCCATATCCTCCCACCTAATGTCTCCCACCTGACCCCCTCACCTCCCTAGAAACCCGAGCAGTGTCAACTCACCTCCCTTTCAGCTACGAGGTCACTCTCGTACAGTGAGGCCAAACTCTACATCACCAAAGCCATAGCCAACACCCGTTGTAGCAATGACTCCCTTGATCTCAAACTCATTGACACACTCTGGATGTCCTCTTCCCCACCTTACAAAATTCCTCAACCTTCGCTATGCCATGGTCACTTCCCCTCTACCTGGAAAAGAGCCATTATCACCCCCATTCTTAAGGTGGTGACCCTACCAACACCAACAACTACAGCACTATTTCTATACTGCCACCCCTCTCCAAGCGCTGGAAAAATAGTCTCTGACCAGATAACTGAATACCTTTCTAAATATAACCTGCTCAGCCAGGAACAGCATGGTTTCTGGACTGGCCATGAATGCGTCACTGCACTTGCGGAGTTCACCTCATTCCTACATGAGGCCCTCGACCAAGGCTCAATCGCAGGGGCGGTCTACGTGGATCTGACCAAGGCATTTGACACGGTCAGTCACGAGCTACTGCTCAGGGTCCTTCTACAGTTTAATGTGTCCCATGATGCTATGGCCTGGTTCAGGGACTACCTCTCGGGACGGTCGCAACAAGTCAGGATAAACACCACCCTCTCCACCCCCAAAGCAGTTTGCGCTGGGGTCCCCCAGGGGTCTATTCTGGGTCCCCTGCTCTTTACTGTCTTCCTTAACTCTCTCCCGAAGATGTGTAGTGGTCATCTACTGCTATACACAGACGACGCGGTACTGTATTGGAAACATTCTCAACCAAGCGCCCTCCAATTGGCCTTACAGGGCTTTTTTTTTGAACTAGAGAACTGGTTCACAGACCACCTCCTGATCATCAACTATAAAAAAACAAAATCCATGATCTTTGCTCATCGTCAAAGCCCACATAGTCAGATGGCACTACTTATTAAGAACTCTCTAGGCAACCTGCTGGAACATGTATCAAGCTTCAAATACCTGGTCATCACATTAGACACCTCCCTCTCCTACCATAGTCACACCCAACTCCTCTCCTCCGCTGTCAACTCGAGAGTGGGCATACTCTACCATCTCAAGCACTGCCTACGCACGTGAGCTATGCTTCTTGCAGTCAACTCCTCCATCCTCTCCCTCGTTGACTACGGGATTGTTATATCTGACTCCGCTAGACACACCACGCTAAGCAGTATAAGCGTAGCCTTGAACAAAGCATGCTGGCTAGTAACAGGCAGCGACAGACTTCCCACACCTGTGATCTTTATTTTTGACTGGTTGGCTAAACTTCCAGCAAAGACTAAGGTACCACACATGCATCCCTAGCAAAAAAATACAACTCCAGATAGCCCCAAGGCCCTGCTCCCATTATCAGTGCTGCACCCCCCAGGCACACCACAAGACTCACAACTATCCCTTCTTGTTGAGTCCCCCTTTGTCGAACCTCCCTAGGGCAGAGATCTTTCCGTCACCGTGCCCCTCTCTGGCTCAATATGTTACCACCCCCTCTCTCACAGACCCACAGCATCTCTCTTTTCAAAACGGGTCTCAAAGCTTTAATACTTGAAAGTGCTAAGTGCACCTGTGGCTAATTTTGCACCCCACATCTTCTGACACAGGGCCTCTCTTGACCCCAAGTACCTGCACCCTGCCAGTTTCTGACATAGGATATCTAGAATGTTGATTAATCTGTCCCTCTGTTTTAATAAGAGCAAACCTGTACTGTGTTTGACAGTACTGAAAATGTATATACTACCTGTTTTGTTTGTCTTAATCTGTATATGTCCTCCTCCACCCCCTGTAACCGATGTGGAGCCTTTGCAAAAGAGTCTGTGACTCAAAGGTTTGTAATTCCGATTATATTCAATAAACAATAAACAATAAACAATAAACATGCCAGTGCTGTCTGGTGCCCCTCATTCTCACCAGCAGAGCGGATAGCCATAATGCAGCAAATGTTCTGGAGGCATGGCCTACACCCATGTGGCCTGCAGGATGCCACTTGGCAGTGGCATGTACACAGGGTGCCATCTGGGGCAATGGTGCCAGGTTAGCCTGGTGTATGGTGGCAGCCTGGTAAAGGCCAGGGACTGATCTGTGGCACAAACCCACGGTGGTACATGATAGGTGCACACAAGTGGGATCCACTCACTTAGGTACCTGGTCACCCCCTGCAGACTGCCATTCCTTGCAGTTATCACCATGTTCCTTTCATACGGAGGGTGTGGGGCACTACAGGGGACTGTACGCTGCATATGGAGTGGGTGTATCACTTGCATGTGGTACATCAATCAGACTGTGTCACCTTGTGCCCTCCCTGTTGTATGACATTGTGGGCCCCTGTGGCCACTGCCCAGGTGGGCCCCCTGTACGTGGCTATGGGTAATAGTACTGTTTCCACACACAAACAGTCCACCACGTCTGCCTGATAGGCTGCAGTACCTTCCGTTCACCTTTGTGGAGTGGTGGGGCAGCCCTGCAAACCTGAAACTGAGCATGCCCAGGGTATGCAAATGGCCTGAGTACATTCTAGTAATGAGCTGCACATGTGGGAGATGTGCTTGGAATGTGCAATGAAGTCATTTATATATTCTGGCTGAATATTGCAACTTTGCACACTGCACAAGTGGCTTTGCATCCAGCATTTCCCCATGCTCTGCATAGGGCTCATGTCACCTGCTGCGCCACATATCTCCCACTGCGCGGTCACACATCTTCAAGATATTCAGCTTGACATGTGTAACTGCATCTTATGATGCATCTTCTGAATATCTCATTATTTTGGGCCGGGACATCTCAGATGCATGGCACAGACACTTGCATAATTTTGCAGGGGACCTTTGAATATGGGGGCCCTGATTCAGTTCATAGCCATTTTTGCCCCTTGTAAATGTTCTGTTTGACTGCCTTTATGTGGGTGTCTAGTTTTGCCAAAATGCTCTTTATTAACTGTTTCAAATTATCAAAGTCAGAGTGATTAGTAAATGCTCTCAGGGCTTCCTCCTTTTGTTTCAACTCCTTCTGCAGTTCTTCCTGTATGCTCTTACCATGGTCAATAATTAATCTTATTACCCTGAGTGATGCCTCATGCAGGCTTTCATGTCACTTTGTCATATAATTAACTCAGTCTAGTCAATATACTGTGTTTTAGGTATTCTTAAGCCTGTTGGTGACCTTGAAACTTGTAGATAAGCTTCCAACTCAGTTTTGTTCCATTAGAACTTTTTCAGTTTAATGGCAATTATTTTCAAATTCTTTAAAAATCTCAGTTAATGTGTTAGGTAGATTATTGGCTGCAGTCTCATGTGGCAATTCTGCTTCAGCTAATAGTGGATTTATGCCTCCGCTGTTTGTATATAATAGATTAACATAATCTAAGGGGTCTGCACTCCCATTAGCAATTGCATTTAAAGAGCTCCTGACATAGCTGTCATTTTTTGTGGATCCTGACACTTTGTGACAGGTTTTTAATAGGACAGCTGTTACTGTGCATTTTACAGTTCCTGTTCTTTGTTCTGAGTGCAATGGTCATGCCACCCACTCCCCCTATGGTTTTCCCGCAGTTTGCCATAGGCTGCCTGACTAAATCAAAACTTACATTATTTGTAGGTGTTCTTCGGGGAACATAGCTCACACTCTGGAAGTGAAAACAAAGGTGGCTGAATGAAAAGACCACAGAAATCATTTCCATCTCTGAGCATGTTACCATTCCCTCCCAGCTAAGGACCTTGCTTTTTTCCATTGCCGGTGGAAAAAAAAAGAAACAAAAAAAAAGGAATGCGACTGGCTACAAACTGATCGGGGCAAACTGAAGTGCAGTTTGGGAACCCTCATTTTAATTCAGTTTAAAACACCCAAGCACTTCTATTTTATGCACTGTCTGACATCTGCTCTCACTACCTTTCTCTTAATATATACAGTTGGCAGTGAGGGCACAGAAAACTAAGATCAGGGTGTTCCAGATGTATCTCTATGCTGACTTAGATCCTTGCATAGCACAGACAATGGAGCAAACCTGGGTATTGGGTAAATCAGCCGATTGGCGTTTGTCCTCGTTACATTGGTTGTTTTGTCCACATCAGTGTTGCTGACATTAGCAGGTGACAGGCACCCTGTTTGTGAAATCTTAGGGGTACTTTGGGACCACCATGATCTTAGTTTTCTGTACATGACTGCCAACTGCACATATTAGAGGAAGGGTAGCTAGAGCAGATGTCAGACAGTGCATAAAATAGAAGCGCCCCAGTGTTTTAAACTGAAGTAGAAGGAGCGTTCCCAAACTGAGCTTCAGTTTGCCCGATCAGTTTTCAGCCAGCCGCATTTCTTTTTTAAACCGGCAATGGAAAGAAGCAGGGTCCTTAGTGGGAGGGAACGGTAACATGCTCAGAAACAGAAAGGACTTCAGCGGTCTTTTCAATAAGCCGCCTTCGTTTTCAGTCCCAGAGTGTGAGCTATGTTCCCTGAAGAACACCTACAAATGACGTAAGTTTTGATTTAGCCAGGCAGTCAGTGGCAAACCGCGGCAAAACCATAAGGGAAGTTGCTGGCATGACTATTGCACTCAGAGCAAAAAACAGGACCTGTAAAATGCACAGTAACAACTGCCCTGTTAAAAACCTGCTGCAAGGTGTCAGGATCCACAAAAAAAGACAGCTATGTCAGGAACTCTTTAAGTCTGGTGTGCTTCCAATGACATGCTTTTGTCAGCTAAAGAGGCTAAATAGATCCAAACCACAGGACTGTCTTGCTAAAGATTTTTAATTAGAAACCTGTGTATGGCTCAAATGAAATAAGTCTAAAACAGAAAGAAAGAGCCACACTTAGAGCTGGGTGCTCACAGTAAAAGTATGCACAAGATTACTTCTGAAAAAGATGGGCACTCACCACTAGTGGAGCATTCCGCAAACAGGAATATTGATTCACACTCCAAAGTTTATTGCTGGATATAAAAGTACAGACAATTCCACAATCAGTGCAGACCCCACATCAGGGAAGTGTATCACCTGATGTGTCTCCCATCCAAATAATGCTTTATCAAAGGCTGACATCACAGTCATGGCACCCTAATTTATAACAGTAATATCTTAAAGTAAAAGTGCACAAACAATATGTGTCATAACCTTTATATATAATGTTAACAGCTGGAGATTTCTGTTGTTAACAATGACAGCACAGCACCATTTAAAAGGAATTTGCTAAATAAAATTAAAAGTAGTGTGAGTTGAAGCAATTAAATTAAATGCACATATCAGTAAAAGCAGGGCTAGATGCCATTTAGTGGAAACAGAGACCACTCTTTAATGAGGTGCTGGGGACCATGAAAACTCCACAACACTGGCCAACTTCGTGTTATCCGTGAACTTAAGTAGCCTGCTGAGAATGCAGCTTCCAGGTTCTTGATGAACATTTTGAACATCAGTGACCACAGACCTGATCTCAGAGTTATGCAACTTAGTATCTCTAAACTTGCAGTAGTGTCTGCCCATCAAAAACCACTGCTTCCTATCTCCAATTCAGTTAGTGTTCCACCTAGGGCTAGGACTATCTTTTTTTTTTTTTTTTACTGGGGGTCCTCCGTCACTCATCTGCCTAGTCACGGCCCCTGGAGCTTCCACTACCTGCCTATTTGCCGCCCCTCCCGGTCACCCCCGGCTTACCCCCCGGAGGGTGGGGCCATGGCACTGGCTCCCCTAATACCAGTGCCAAGGAACTAATAACTGGTTGGGAGTGCGGCGGCAGGGGTGAATTGAAGCCCGGGGAGGCTTCACCTAGACGGAGGATCCCCCCTCCCTCTTTTTCCCTAAGTTTTTCTCACGGAGGCGGGGACGTGCAATGATGCCAGCGTCCGCCCCGCCTTCCCCGGAAACTAGCACGGCAGCGCAAGAGCTCCCGGCCTCCTCCAGGAGTCCTCAGCGCTCCGGTTGCTGCCCGCACCCTCCCCCTGGAGAAGGAGAGCAGTCCATAGGACGCTCCATCCCTCTCCCCCTGGCCGGCCCTCCGATGACTCTGGTCCGTTCCCGAACCCAGGTCGCCGGCGTCACAAGCGGAAATCCCACCGCTGCGCCAATGGGCTGGCTCTGGGCTAGGACTATCTTGTTTCTTCACCTGGATCCATGTTATATCTTTACAACTTTAGATTCCAGTCCCTACCTACCCCTAGCCTACCCTAGCCTACCTACAAACTGCCCTCAGTCCTAGTGTATATGTCTATTGTATCTTTCCCCATCCGCTTACTCATACAGTATACCTTCACCTCCATGGAGCCTCCAACTACCACTCAAACCTAAAAAAAGATACCTATTCAGAGCATGGACAATCCTACAATGGCTGAAGATGTAGCACCACTGCATTGCAGATGCAGAATGGTGCACATCATGCAGTCCTGCAAGTGCATGTCAGGAATGTCCTGGTTGCTAGCTTCCCCATACACCCCCATCTCAGAGTCCCCTGTTAGATGCCAGCCCTCCTCCCCAGTCTCCCTGCTCTCTGCTGGCATGATTGCATGCATCACGCAGTTCTTACAGGACTCAAGATGATCTGCTAGTCCCCTTGATAACCTCTGCTGTTAGAACTCCAGTACATAAATTGTTAAGGAAAATTCTAGGTCTCCTTAATCTTTTCCAGCACAACACATAAGGGTGGAAACTGGTATTCTAGATATAACATCTGTGACAGATTTGGGGAACATTACTGTATGTACTGTTTAAAGGTCACAAGGTTACAAGAATGCAAGCTACCTGCTCAATGGCTGGCAAAACAAAAGGACTGAATAAAAAAAAACTGTGTTAAGGATTGTTGGTTAAAAAGAATCTTACAGAAGCTGGAAAAGTATGATCTGGTTAAGCTAAACAGATATGTGGAAAGAAACAGAACATTAAGTCTCAGCTGCAGAGTCAAGCCATACAAAAGTGAGGGTACTGGACTTCAGGAGGGCTGACTTTGGCAAGATGGGAGAGTGCCTTAGAAAAGCACTAGCAAACAGGCTAGAAGGAGGGGTGGAGCAACAATGGGGAAACATCAGAACTGCCATCACAGAGGCAACAAGCCTTTGTGTGAAGCAAATGAACAAATCAAAATGAAAGAAAAAGCCACTATGGTTCTCAAAAGAGATGGAGGGGAAGGTCAGGGAGAAAAAGACAGCATTCAGGAAGTATAAGGAAACACAGAAGGAGCAGGACAGAGAGCTGTACCAGTTAAGGCAGAAGGAAGCAGGGACAGAAGTCAGAATAGCAAAGGCCCAAACTGAGGAAAAGATAGCCAACTCGGTTAAGAAGGGTGATGAAACCTTTTATAGGTACATCAAGGAGTGTTGAAAGACAAAGGGAGGGATAGTGAGGCTTAATAGAATGGACGGTGGTTTGTGTTTTTTTTTCTCTGTTTTCTGTTTCTCTATTCTATTTCATTTAAACAGGCAAAGGAAAGGGGAAATCTCATCCAAAGTTCAGTTCTGATAATTCAGCCTATCCTATGTTTTAAGAAAGGCACATCTTTCCATCTTGTAATCCATTCATTATACGCCAGATACTTTTTCTCAAAAAAAAACAATGATTTTATAATTCATTTTCAACCCTGTCAAGTAGCCCTGTTGGTTCCTGATATACTTGTTGAAGGACAAATCTACACCTAATCTGCCATAACACAAATTTAAAGAAAGCAAAAAGGAGTCTAACAAACCCTATATCAAATTTATTCAGGGCTAATAAGAAACCTCCCACGACTTACTCATATGAGATGTTCTGCTAGTTAGCCCAATTCCATCACACTGCTAGGTGCTTCCAGACTCCTTGCACATATGGGCACTATATAAGAAAATGTTGCATTGTTTGCTCCTGTGCTATACAAGACTGTCTGGGGCAGATTCTTTCTGAAACACGTTTATGTTTAGCATTCCCTTTAATGCTAAGCTTCCCATTACTGCAAAGCCATGTAACATCCCATTTTCTGGGTGGGATCCTTTTATCTCCAAAGTCATGAGCACTTTGTCATGATGTATCTCAGCTACACCTTTAAAGCCTGGGGTTGTAATAAATACTATCATCTGAAGTGTGGCATAAATTACTTTCCTTGTTTTATTTACAGTATCTTCACAAGGTATGTCCCACTGTCTCAATTTCTTGATAACCGGCTGGAAATATGTGGGATAAGCTTTCATCTTGGAGGGTACCATGGTGTGGGAGGCCCAGTCTGCACCGAAAGGCCTCAACCAATGGTCTGCAAATAGCACCCACCACTTACTGTAGGGTCTAGACATGTCTGGAAAATTGTGACTGAAGTACATGCTGTAATAATATGAAATGGGATTTACTATGTTCAGTCCACCTTGGGCTATGGGCAAATACAAAATGTTTCTCCTAATGGGATTCAGTCTACTCCTCCAGATCAGCTGGAAGAATAGATTTAAGGGGGTAGTTTCCAATCTCTGTGGAATGGGATAAATGACATTAAGATAGGTAAGCATAGGAAGCAGAAATGTCTTTGCTACCATGACTTTTTTTCTGTTTAACCTGCTGCCAGGTTTTCCATATTGCCACCTTGCACTTTGCAGCTTCCACTTTCATAGTCCAATTAAGGACAGCATTATCCCCCCTCCCAAACTGTAGGCCTAGCACTGTTAATGGTTCACTAGACATCCGAATATCTTGTAAAGAGGGAACTATAGGTGTAGAGTCACTATTGGGATAAATCCTAGTTTTATTTCTATTTATGCTTGCTCCTGCCCCTGCTGAGTAAGTTTCTATTTGTTTCAATGCATTTTGCCCAGAAACAGAGTCTGAGGTGAAAATACAAACATCATCTGCATATGCAGAGATTTGGGCCATCAAAAAAGTATCTCTAGGCTGAATGCCTGATATAGAGCAATCTTGTTCTATCAGTCGCAACAAGGGGACTAGGCAAAATGCATACATTGGGGGCTCATTGGGCATCCCTGTCAAACCCCTCTGTCTATAGGAAGGTATGAGCCTAAATAACCATTCACTAGGGGAATTGGAGTGGCTGTTTTGTGTAATAAGCTAATCTAACTACAAAAAAGAGCAGGGAGCTCATAGGCTTGAAGCACATGTGGAATAAAAAGGTGTGGTGCCTTATCAAACACCTTTTCCTGATTCAAGGACATTATGTAACCAGAAATTTCATTTTCTTTCCCTTGCTCTATTATCTCCCTTATAAGAAAAAGATTATCTTGAATAGATCTACCTGGTATGGAGCATGTTTGAGTCCCTGAAACTAAATATGGTGCAATTCATAATAGTCGAGCTGTAAGTATTTTCCTCAGGATTTTCAAATCGGAATTAAGCAAACTCAGTGACCTCCAGTTATTAAGGTCGCTCCTATTATTTTTTTTATGTATCAAAATTTGTACCGCCATACATAGGTGAAAATCAATATGCTGGTTATGGAGGATCCAATTATAGACCTCTGTGAGAACATCAGCTAGTAGAGAACTGTAAGATTTATAAAATTCAGCTGGGAGGCCATCAAGGTCAGGTGCAGTATCCACCTTTAATTGAGAGATAGCCCTTTGTACTTACAGACAGTAATTGGGGCTGTCATTTGTAAAGTGTTCTCTCTAGGGGGAACAGGTAGTTCTAAAGTGCATAAAAAAATGTTAAATAGTGTGCCCATCAATCTCAGGATCAGTATACATGTTTTTGAAATAGTCAGTGACTGCCTTCAGAATGTCATTTTGTGATGTAAACAACAAGCCATCCTGGTTCCTTACTTTAGTCAAGGTTCTGTCAGACACTCTCTTATTACATAAGGCAAAAGCATCTCCAAGACCCTTTTTCCCTTGAGAACAAATGTTATGCTCATTCAACATTGAAGCTGCCCTAGAATATTGTAAATTTTCCATTTCTTTTTTTACTGAGTTGACCTGGGAAGTTAGGTTAATGTTTTTTGTATTACTGTATGTGTATAGTTTTTCCAAATTAAATTTAAAGCCAAGTATTTTTTATATTGCTGAGCACTATTAGTTGTAGACTGTTGCATTTCCAAGTGCTGAATTTCCTGTTTTATTTCAACCCACCAATGACTGAAATCATCTGAAAGTCCAGCTAATGACATGCACACTTTGAGCAGATCCTCTATAGATGTGTTGAAGTGTTCATTATTCAGAAGGGTGATATTAAGCTTCCAGTACCCTTTCCCCTGGGCTGCCTGCTCTCCTGAACTTAAAACAGTGGCTAAAATAACATGGTCAGACAGTTCAAAAGGACTAGTTTTAGCTTCCATCACATTAATCTGTTGAGGTGTGAAAATAAAATCAGTCCTTGTGGATAATTGTCCCTTATAGAAAGTACATCCCCACATTGGATTGCAAGTTATAGGTGTCTTTAAGGTTACATTTTGATAGAATTTGTTTTAGACAGTTGGTATTGCAAAATTCCTCATCCATCAGGGCTCACCATCTTGCTTCTCCAAACCACAATTAACCCCCTACTCCCCAGATTATATACTTGGTGGTAAACAAAACAGGCCTAATTGCAGTAAATAAATCTACCCTTTCTTTTTTTTGTTAAAGGGGCATAATTATTAATGGCTCTCCAAGCAGAGTTTTGGTATATAAAGTCTACTAAAATTGCCCTTCCTGAACAGATTTCCACTATTCTGGTAACTTTAAACCCATCACCCCGAAATAAAATTCCAACCCCATCACAAGCTGCCATACCAAAAGAAAAAAAGGCTGGACCCCAGCACCAAAGCCTTTTTGCTGTTTGAACCAAGGACAGTGTTTAAGCTGGTGTCTTGGAGAAAGCAAATATCAAACTGTAGGTCTTTTAGGACATTCAAGGTGACTAATCTTCGCCTGGCATTCTTTAAGCTATTGGTATTTAAAGTGGCAATGCTGAGCTTTAATGGAAAGGCCATTAGTTTCTTAATAAGAGGGAGGGGAAGGGGACGCCTAATCAAGTAATGTTCCCAATTCTAGTACTCCGTCTAGGTCAAGCCCCAAGTCTCTTAGGTCTCTCCTTACTGTTAGATTTGCGTGTAGCGTCTTCTTCTGAGTCTGAAGTTAAGAATTGGTAATGAGGATGTTTCAGAAACTCCACCCTGCTCTGATTCTTGAGAACTTTTAGATAAGACATCAAATTTGTTTCTCAGGGGGAATGATCATGTCAGGGGAGGAGGCTTTGGGCAATTTTAGGCCTTGTCCTGATTTGCCTCATACCTCTTTTTTTTGTTAAGGTTCCTGAAACAGGAGGGGGCATAGCCACCTTTTCTAGCTCTGGTTCAGGCAACACTGTCTCATCCATTGCCTCTACACCTCTGCCTACTATAACCTGAAACATTGGATGTTGTTCAGGAGTGCTCTGGACCTCAAGTCTCTCAGCGGGGGGGGGGACCTCAACCTCAACCTCAGGCTCAGTAGGAACTTCTGAGGCTGATGGGGGGCTTTCAGTTGCAGTAGAAGTTTTGTGAGCATCGTTGTCCTTTTTTTGGGCTTCAATAAGTATTACCTCCTGACTAGGGGTGATCATCCCTGTTGTGAGTGGCCCAAGGACAGATTCTAAAGGCATGGCCTATTTCATCACAAAGGTTGCATTTGAGCTTGTTTCTACAATCAGAACTAGAATAGCCATACGAAAGACATAAATTACATTGCAATCTATCGCATGCAGAACTTAAATGCATATATGAACCACATTTAAAACAAGTTCGAGGTTGGCCCACATAAAAACAGTGCAACTGTTCCCTCACCAAAAACAAGCTGTTTGGTAAATGAATGAGCCTAGCATTGTTATGATGTAACCTCACTTTAAACTTCCACCCGCCCATACATATGTGCTCTTCATCAAAAATAGGTTGGGGGGGTCCTATAATAACTCACCTTTGTTGCAACCAATGGGAGATATCATGCACAGCAGCATTTTCATTTCTGAACAGGACTGTAACATTTTTAATGGCAGGCTTAGTCACGAGTATGGCCCTGAAAGGCAGCCATAAAGCTGAATAGCGCACTTTTTCTTATTTTGTCCAGAACCTGTCTAATCTCTGAGGGGTTTTGAAACTAACAACAAACTGCCTCCTGATAGGTGAATCAGTGCATATATCTCGTTTGTAAAAAATCCCAAAGAACTTTTAATCAAATTTTTCCCCACATATAAACGGTCAGGTACAGTCAGTAAACCTCCTATGTATTGCAATCGCACTGCATTCCTCCTTTGCATGGGTGGAGGTTGACCAGAAAAGTGATCACATTTCCTAAATGTCTCCCAAGTAGTTCTTGCATTGTCTCTAAAATTAGCCTGTGGCTCCTGTGGGGGAGCTTCAGAGTCCATACTATCACCCCATGTGGGAGAGGGCGAGTACTTGGGCCTTCATCACCAGAAGACAAACTGGAGACCATCGGATCTTTGTTAAATTCTCTGGAAGTACCTCAGTATGCTGAACATCTTCAGCATGGAGATCCATGTCCAAATCAATCATGCTGTGTGCCTCAGGGATGCCATGCTCAGGTCTGGTACACAGGTTCCTTTCTCCGGAGATCCTGGAATTGGGCTGTGGGATTGATCAGGCACCCAGTGACCCACATTACCTGCTTTTCACCCAGCGCTCCTCAAGGAGCACTCCAAAGAATGGGAAAGTTTATGTGGGGCTGGGTTTTGTTGTGACGGTTTGGTCTGTCTCCTTTGCTGCATCTCCCGACTATGAAAAGCAGACCCACTAAAAGTTAACACAGGTTCACCCACAGAGACAGTCACATTAGTACTTACAGAGGCAAGCCCATGCATCACATCATTCTCTGGAGAAAACATGGCAGGGTTCAGCTGTAGAGTTACTCTGGGCATGTCAGCTGCAGTTCACGCACCAGTGAGTTCAGGGATAGCTGTTTGCGATGCGTTTGATGATACTGCATCATCAGCAGCCTTCGGAGGAGGTACTCCTAAGTCTGACATTTCCAGAGCATATGCACATAATGGAGATGTTATGTGTCTTGTCTCAAGAACAGTGTCGATTTGTAAATCTGGGTTGCTATTTCCAGCAAAATCAGGTGTTTGCTCAGCTGCAGAATGCTCTTCCGCAGGAATAACTGCCAAGACAGAGTCTCTGTTTGTTCTCAGCATTTATTTCAGCCAATTTTCTTCATTCATACCTAGACCAGAAGGCAAATAAACTGTATGTTCTGCCACATCCACCTACATATGCACCACCTGCATTTGTTCCATGTTTCAAGCGTTGTCTACAAAAATGATCTCCTGAGCTGGACCTGCAGGGAGGCAGATCTGCTTTCCTGCAGGTGCACCAGCAGATTGACCATCTGAAAAAGCATAAATTGCTTCATCAGGTAAATCTCCAGCAATTCCACCAACAACCACCCTGTCATCTGCCATCTTGGTACCACAGAAACAAGGGTCCCCTCTGCTCACAGGAAGCAAGGCCCCCTGAAGGCTGAGTAGGGGAATTTCTCCAGTGTTCTGGCCAAATTTCCCCCTTTCTTTGAAAATACCACCAACAGCTTAATATGATTCAATGTCAGTTGGTATCCATCTGTATCCTTCTCCCCAGGATAATGCTGAAAATAGGCAGAATTGTCTAGTCCTCCTTCCTGGTCAACAAGAACTAACTAATGCTATTACATCAATAAAGATATGGAGCTCTGGAATGCCTGGAATGTTTTCTAACGCAGCACAGCCTGTGCTTCCATGGACTGGAATTGAATAATATCTCACCACCATCCTGTCCCTTCAGTACAATGCAGTTTATCCTCCCTCCTGCACTATTTTCTTCATGAGGAAAAGAAAGTTTAACCCTTAGGCTGCCGTCACTGACAGAATTAGAAGGTATAGGAATTCTGAACTATAATATCAGTCCACAGCACAGCAAGGGTTAATATAGCTTCAAGTTTCACAGTGAAGAAGAAATGTGGTGAGCCATCAGATAAAGTCTTCAGTTTTAACTCCTTGCGACATGTGAAGATTGTGGTTGGGAATCAGATAAAGGCTTCAGCTTAAATTCCTTGAGACATTTAAAAGTCTTTTTAGTCTTGTTTACATCGTTGTGTTTGCAGCACATCAACCCATGTGAATGGGTTGATGCACTGCAAACATGATGGTATGGACACTTAACGGAGCATGTTAAGAGTGCTCTGGATCCATTTTTGACTCCAACTCAGGAGTGGGTACATGTAGCAGATTGAGCGCATCAAGCTGCACTGTAAACTCTCTTCTGTGCTCAATCTGGTAAAAGGCGGTCTCTCTGCTGTCAAAACCCACCCCACGGAATGTCCAGCTCCCCACTCCACTGTGGGACCTGCACCACTGCAAGAGCCAGCAGTGTAAACTGAAAATGTCAGTGAAGCACACAGTGCAGCAGGAAAGGAGCAAGAACGAAAAAAAACACTGAGGCTATGTAAACACAACTTATGTCTTGCAACTTTTTTCTCCTTCTGGAGGATGCCCAGTTTCTTTACTGTGTTTCTGTTTTTTTTTTGGAGGGAAGATCCTAGACAGAGGGAAGAAAGGTTGGTGAGCAACACGGTACACACACACATTCCCCCCAACACACACACGTCTGTTTGTTTTTGTATGTAGGGCTAGTTTTTATTGCCAAGGTTGAAGGCCTATTCCTAGTGTTGACTTTGTAGCCCTACTAACTTCTTGCTATGAGAAAAGGACTCCTGCTTTCCTTCTGACTGAACAACATGTTGGAGTTCCAACACAGTTGCCTCGGCATCTGTGAAGCACTCCATACTGCAATATTTTACTGTCGGCAGTCAATTTCTTTTTTTCACATAACCCCCACCCAACCCTCCTCTCAGCACCTAGGAACATAATAATGACACTGGAGGTATACAATTCTCCAGTGTCTTGATCTAAAATTCCTGTTACTAACCATCCCCCATCTACTACGCTCCTGTGTGGTTATTTCTGAGTTTGTTTTTAATTATTTTATTGTTTCCTCCACTGGACCCTCCCTCTCAACACCCACCACTCCACTCCCCCCCTAGAAACATAACCGTGGCACTGGGGAGTGTCCAATTCACCCCCAGCAGGAATTCTTATGTGTTTTTTTAACCTGTACAAAAAATACCATCCATCGATATCTTTTGTGGCATTGCACTTTTTTTAACCTGTAAAAAAAAAAAGTCCATTGATGTCTTTTGAGGCTGTTGCACTCCCCTTCACCCAGCTCTCCCACTCAGCATCCACCACGGCACACCTCAAAGTGCTTACTCACCAATTGGGAGTCCAGTGCTGTAATCCTCTCTGGACTGCAGACACATCTTTTCTCTTCAAAGCCATAACATGAACTGAAGAAACAGATATGCGGTTCAATGTATTTCAGTGGTGTTTTGAACTTAGTGGCATAACTTAGCCATGTTTTATATTTTGGCCCAAATTTTCAACATGCCTTTTTTTGGGACCCAGCCTTATGAACAATTGCACTGTCATTAGGCAAATCTGTCCCCAAAGGTGATTTCACAGTCCCTGCATGAAATCGCCTTTTGGGCAGGAGTTAAAACTTTTCTCAGCTCTTGTTCATGAGGTAGGGTCATAAGAAGGCTATGTTGAAAATCTGGTGTAAAAATATTAAAAAAATAAAGTTATGAGCCTATGCAGCATTATTGGAACAGGACAACCAAGTAAATGAATTTGTCCAAAATACATGATTTAATAATGTGAATGTAATATTTCCAGTATGTATTTTCTCTTTTGTATCTTAAATAATTAGCTCCATTACTTTCCCTTTGTACTGTTTAAACTGATAGAAATTATCAGTATCAACTGGGACTCTCCAGAGAGATTTTTTTTATTTGTGTCTTTGGTAAACAGGTAAGGCCCACCAGGCACAACTGCCTGTTTTCAGGGGTGACCTGGGAGCACAGGTGAAGCTATGTGACTGGTTCAGAGTCACACAGTATGCAAGTGGAAGTTGTGGGAATCAAACCCAGGTCTGCTGGATGTACAAAGCTCATTCACAGCTCATTACTCTAACCTCTAGGCTATACTGCCAGCCCCAGAGATTATATTGGACATCATTAATCTCGAATTAGTTGTGCTTTTTTTTTATGGGGGGATTACTTCACTAGCTCGGAGAGAGGGAATGGCAAGTAGGGACACCATCCACCTCCATCCAACAGCAGAACCTACCTAAATGTATTAAGGAACACTAACTATGGCTAACTAACAGTTATGACCTAAGGCACAGAGGAGAGGAAAAAAATCCTTGAGGAGGAAATCTCTGGGGATCCAAGGCCTAGGTCACCTTCTCTCCAGACTTGGGATGTTTATTTTGTGACAGCTCTGCTGCTGCAATTTAGAAACCCAATAAAGGGGGGTGGAAAATATTCCAATTTAGAGGAAAGCTCTTGCTCGATCCCTTTAATGGGAAGGTTGCAAGACTGCTCTGTAACATCGGGGGCAACCAAGGTGGGAGGAGGAAAGCAATGACTGCTGAGGACTCGCCTGGCCTACTCACCCTAAAAACAAACCAGGTGAAACAAAGGCAGTGATAGGGAGAATGTGGTGAAGGTGCCTTGCTAGTAGAATACTAGAGCCAAAGAAGATCGCTGTAACCACCCTTCACAGCTAGTCTTAAATTCTACACCAGGAGCTGCCGTCGAGTCTCGAACAGCTAAAGCCAGGCCTGGAGTGAGGACATTCCCAACTATGGGCCAGGTGAGAAGGACCCCGCCCCAAGTCAGGCACACTCAAGATGTGGAGTTAGAAATGCAGTGTGAGACCTTCGGCTGCAGGGAGGCCCTGCACCAGAATAGCATGGCTGGCGAGCCCCAAAACTGAAAAGGAGCTAAATAAGCATAGAGTGCTGGGACCTCATGTAAGTCAGATGGTAGTAGTGAGGTTGAGCATTAAACAATGATTGCATAAGCAAACAGTGGACCTGCACGTAGGTCAGTAAGGCAGAGTAGCAATAGTTGGACCTGCACGTAGGTCAGTAAGCAGAGTAGTAATAGTCGGACTGCACATAGGTCTGCAAAAGAGAGTAGCCATAGTTTGACCTGCACATAGGTTGAAGGAGCAGCAATATGAATAATGGAGCAAGCCAGCCAGGCATTCAAGAAAGCCAATGAAGGTGACAAATACTCTGAGGATTTTCAGCAGCAGAGGCAGGATTTAGAACATAAAGTAAGTAGCTTCACGGGGCCATGACTCCCCCAACACTTTCAAGTCCCCACCGTAGGAAAAACAAGAAAGTGATGGAAGATGCCAAGACCCACATGCAGATATTGAAACTAGTTTACAACATCAGCAGTAGCTTAATTGACCTCATAGTATAATAGCAGTGTACAAACATAGAGAGCAGTATCTATGTTGAGTAACTATGATTTGTAAAATTTGATAAACATAGAATGAAGGGAGGAGCAATGCTCATGAAGCAGCTGTCACCAAGCAGTGCAATGAAACTGCAGCAAAGAGGTAGGTAGAATAAGTTGAGAAAGCATGATTGAGCTGCCTAGCTAGGGTTCAGAATGAGCCTGATTCAGGTGAAAACAATTAAGTGTGTAGCATGGAGAGCAGCTATGTGGTTTTAGTTGAAACACACAGATAATGATTGCAGTAGCATTGTGAGTAACTGAGAGCAAGTAGCATGAGCTCTGGGTTTAGCAATATGCTAGGAGCTTAGAAACAAAGTTCCCAAAAGGGAAAATCAAAGACACACAAACACAGAAAACAGGGAACAAACGACAGGAAGAAGCACATAGCCGGAGGCAAAATACAAATCAGATGTAGAAAAACAAACACAGAAGTCCAGCAGAGACAAGCAGAAGCAGTGGGGAGGGGAGGGGGTTAGGCCCCAGCCAGCTGCAAAGGAAAGACTGACAGAGTCTCCAGCCAACAAAGAAAAAGTGCTTCAGAAGGAGGCTGAGAGGAACTGCTTATATAGGTCAGAAAGTAGGAATGACTAGCTGCTTGTCCATTGAACCACAGGTCCAGCCTTCCAAGTCCCCATATCTGTACCCATCAATATTCTGGGATACTGGGGAGCCCACTCCCAGTATCTGCTTATCTATACCCCCCCTTTAGAAATGGCCAGACTGGGAGGGCCAAGCTTTCCTTATCTGCTGTCAAAGTATGTTTATGTTTTCCAGTAAAAAAGAAAACAGCCCCAACGTTATTTTTTTTATCCCCCCAAAAAAAGGAAATGGTTCCTTATCACCTCCCCGTCCCCCTTCCCCATCCCGCCCTCCTAACCACACCCCCTGCACCCCATACTTACCTCCGGAGGTCAGCGGCTGTGATTTTCACTGGACTGGGACATGTCTGCACTCTTCAAAGCCAAACCACGAACTGAAGGAATCAAGCTAAGCACCGTATAATGTCTATCAATGGGGGTTTCAACTTATGTTGATATCTCAGTAATATTTTGGCATTTTTTCCCCACATATTCAACACAGCCTTTTTGGGAACCCACCTCATGAACACTGCCACCGTCATTTCATTACTTGGTCTCGAATGGTGATTTTGCGGTCACTGCATGGAATCACCTTTTGGGACCAATTAACGAAATGATAGTGCCAGTGTTCATGAGGGGAGATCCCTAAAAGTCTATGTTGAAAATTTGGTGAAAAAATCCCAATGACCACATTACAAGTGTGCGTTGTGCAGTGTCTACTCATGCTTTTAACGTCACCAATTTTTTTATATTTCACTCCAGATTTCCCACATTGCCATTATTTCATACCTCCTCATGAACAGCAGAGCTGTCATTTTTCACGTGATGCCCAAAACGTGTTTTTGCACCTATGGTGCAGAATGGTGTGGTTGCTGAGTGGAATCAACTTTCAGGATGGATTAAGAAAATTACAGTGTCACTGTTCATGAGGTAGGGTTCTAATAAGGTCATGATGAAAATTTGGTACAAAAATACCCCAAAATGCCCAAGTTACATAAGTTGTTGAAATGTTGCTACGCATGTGCATAACTTTGGCAATGTTTTATATTTTCAATCCAAATATTCAGCATTGTCAGTTTTTCACACTACCTCATGAACAGTATAGCTGTCATTTTTCACTTCCTGCCTTAAATGTGTTTTCGCACCTGTGGTGCCGAATGGCAAAGTCGCTGCACAAAATCACCTTTTAGGATTGAGTAACAAAATGATAGTGCCACTTTTCATTAGGTGGGTTCCCAAAAGCCCATGTTGAAAATGTGGAGTGAAAATACCAACAAACACCCGGGGCATTAGGGTTTCCGACCATAATGCCCCACCCCCACCCTATACAGACTGACAGGCATCACGGTTGTGCCTTGTGGTCATTGCCATGATGCTCATGCCATTCCATTCCATTCCACCCACCTGCAGCCAGTGACAGGCATTGGGATATGTCTGGGACCTTGGCCTTAATGTTCACCCCATTCTCTGTACTGCACACTTCTGAGCTTATTTCCTTATGGGGTGAGAGTTAGGGCCAAAGACCACAAGGCACACCATAATGCCTGTTAGTGTCTGAAGGCTGGGGGTGGAATGATCAGACTCTTACTGCTGATAACCCAAAGGCACACGCCCAATGTCTGTCAGTCTCTGCTGGGTGGGGGGTGGGTGTTAGGGTTGGAAACCCTAAAGCCTCATTAAGGAAGTAAATCAGGGAGGGAGGGTTGACATCACCTACCTTGATTTCAGCAAAGCCTTCGACAATGTCCAACATAGAAGGCTGATTAACAGGATGGGTAGTCTGGCCATGGGTCACAAGCTGATAAACTGAGTTAGAAACTGGCTAATGAACAGGAGGCAGATGGTGGCAGTGAGAGGATCCAATCCGGGGAAAGGGGGTTGACCAGCGGGGTACCTCAGGGATCAGTCCTGGGACCATTTACGGTGCTGCTTCCACCATGTGGCACCCCACCTCTCTCACTGCTACCTCCTTTCTCCTCTGAATCCAGTACCAGTACCAAAAACACTGCAAATACTTGTAAGTGAACATTCAGCGTTGACAAATGCTTGTTCAACCAGAGCCTGTGTAACAACTTTTTGCATCTCATTCTTTTCTACACTTATTACTTTGCTAATAATGTTTCCTGTTTTCCTTATCCCTTTTTTCTTTTTGCCTAAAGTATTTGTTTCCTCCAAGATTGTAATTCAAATGTATAGGTGAAATGTCAGGGCATTCTTTAGTGTTCATTTTTTCTTTCCCTTCCCCAAGGGTCTCCTGATTTGACTTCCTCTTTACTTCTTTCCTTGTAATGGAAATAGGGATCATACTAGTTTACAGTCTAGCAACCTGCTATCAAACCACTATAATTTCCTTTTTTTAATGATAATATGTTCTAATATTTTCATATTTGCTGATTGTTGTAAAGATCCATCATTTTCTATGGCAAAGGTGTTAACGCATGCAACTTTTCCCTTCCAGGAGGCTCCTTCGCTACTCACTGTTAGAGAAAAGAATGAATTAATGTTCACTCATGAACATATACTGTAATTAGACATTCCTGAAAATGTGAAGTTAGTGCTTTAAACCCCTGTATCATATTATATTATGATCCAGAATAGCTGGAGGGCCACAAGAACTTTCTACTGGTGAATCTGAGGCAAAGTGATCAAACTGCCTAGTGACAGAGTTAAACCCCTAAACACTGAGTTCACCACTTACAGTATTTCTTTAATTGGTTCCTCACTATTTATTTGAGCAACATTGTTTTCAGAGTGAAAAAAAATGAACAATCCAAGCCCAAATTTAGAAATGTCATGAGTCATGAGGACAATTGAATTAATGAAGTTGCCTCCTCGTTTGGTCCTTATTTCTTTCCGGGGGAGGGGTTTCAAAATGGATTTTTTGGCACCATATCACAAAGTTAGTTTGTCTTTAGTGCTGTTTGAAATAATCATCTACAACACAGCCATTTCCTATTCAGTGTTTCATATTTAAAAACTCATCAGTTATTTTTGGTTGTTTCAGATGTTTTTTTTCCTCTTCCATTTCCCTTGTTTTTTTTTCTGGTCTTTTAAAACATGCATCACCTCTTCAGAGGATAGAACTCTTCCCTCTTTCTGGTCTTCAGTTGGGCTGATTTTGCCTCCCTTCTTGTGAGCACTATTTTAAATATCTTAGGCAATTAATGTGAAAAGGTCATTTCCAAAGTTCAAATCTCCACCACGTTGACTTTCTCTGGGCAATATCAGGGAATTTCACAAGTAGGAACATGAAAGTCTTTATCGAAAAAGGTGATGTGACTGCAATGGCTACAATAGTCCATATATACCATTCATGCAGCTCCAAATAAAGGCAGTTTTTGGCCCCACCAACTCCACTGGAAGGCTGTTCCAGGAATCCACCACTCTTTCTGTGAGAAAGTACTTCCTCACATTTCTCCTGAATGTAACCCCTTCCAGCTTTATAGCATGTCCCCTTGCTTTTAAGTACCTTTTTTCTGAAAAAAAATATTTCCCTCTTGTACCTTATTTAAACCTGTGAGGTATTTAAAGGTCTTTATCATATACCCTCTGTCCCTCCTGTCTTCCGGGGTGTACATGTTGAGGTCCTATAGTCTCTCCTGGTAGGACTTTTGATGCAGAACCTGCAGTATTTTAGTTTCCCTCATCTGGATTGTCTCCACTCTGTCTATGTCCTTCCAGACACATGGTTCCCAGAACTGGACACAGTACTCTAGATGGGATTTTAACAGTGATCTACAGTCTACAGTGGGAACACCACTTCCCTCTTTCTGCTGGTGATACATCTCCCTACAGTATGTGCTACAGCATCCACTATCCCACCAAATGCCTTGTCGCATAGCTGGACCACCATTAGGTCATCAGATACAACTAGAGATGAAACAAAGTTTCACTACGCCCTCAAAGTTAACATGAGGTGCATGACTTCGAATCCACATATAATTGCTTGACGTTTCTATCAAAAGGTCGAAATTTGCCAGTTATTGACTTTGTTTTAACTTCAGGTTACATTTTGAGACAGGGAAGTTTGTGAGAAACAGCCCACAGATCAAATGTCTGACTGTCGGCAGGTCACATGATGCAGGGAGGAAGTAAATCAGGCTTAACTTTGACCTTCTGTTTGCTAGATAGGAGCTGTGTGGAGCTGACTGTCTAGTGTGTCTGTATGTGTGGAGGAATAGTAGTTTTGAGAGAAGCTTAGTGGTTTTGATCTTGTTTTTCCATCATCCTGACTTTATTTTAAACCTCTTTCATCCTAGTGCCCTTTTTGATTTTTGTTTCTGATTCTGTTACTCAATTTTTCTTTTTTGTTTACTTCTTAATGCTTCTGTTAATTTTTGTTTCCAAATGGAGAGAGGTGGGGTTCCTGCCAGGAGTTGTGGCCATTGCCCAAGGATGCGTGGTGGTGTGGGAGAAGCTATTTGCCTCAACCATGAGAACTTGTTCTCATCCAGTGCACCCCTTCCTGAAAATGTTGTTTCCACTGGCAGTGGAAGTGAGGTTCCAGAAGCATTAGCAGCAGCAACTGTTGCTTTGGATGTTAGTGGTGCCAGCCAAGCAGCAATGGGGGCTAGTTCTGACCACCCACAGCAGGACAAGAAGCAACAACAGCAGCAGCAGGAACAGCAGCAGCAGCAGGAACAACAACAGCAGCAGCAGCAGGAACAGCAGCAGCAGCAGAAACAGCAACAACAGCAGCAGCAGGAACAGCAACAGCAGCAGCAGGAACAACAACAGCAGCAGCAGGAACAGAAGCAGCAGCAGCAGAAACAACAACAACAGCAGCAGCAGGAACAACAACAACAGCAGCAGGAACAGCAGTAACAGGAACAACAACAACAGCAGCAGCAGCAGGAACAACAGCAGCAGCAGGAACAACAACAGCAGCAGCAGCAGGAACAGCAGCAGCAGAAACAACAACAACAGCCGCAGCAGGAACAGCAACAGCAGCAGCAGCAGAAACAACAACAACAGCAGCAGCAGGAACAAAAACAACAGCAGCAGCAGAAACATCAGCAGCAGCAGGAACAACAACAATAGCAGCAGCAGAAACAGCAGTAGCAGGAACAACAACAACAACAGCAGCAGCAGCAGAAGCAACAGCAGTAGCAGAAACAACAACAGCAGCAGCAGCTTGTACCCCCCCAAATGTAAAGCAGCCTAGTACATCTGGGGACCCCCACTGCCTGTGCCTGGTCCTCCATGTAGCTTGTCAGTGTGTCATTTTTATACCACACTGCCAGGGGAACCAACTGTGGTGAGATGCAAGATCTGCAGCATGATGGTGCATTGTGGTCACAAGGGTACCCACTTGGGAACAGGTGGGCAGAGAACACAACTGACTGTGCACCACCATGCACAGTGGGAAGCCAAGGTGACTGACATAGCAGCAGCGACTCCTGCAATGGAGGGTGCAGTGCAAGAGGTGGAAGCACAGCATCAGCATGCACTGCATCCACAGCACAGCAGAAGGGAAAGTGTTGAACAAGTGGTGGCTCCCACAGCTGCATGCAAACACAACCCTTTTGAAATTTCAGCCACACAGGATGATTTTGCCATTCTGTGGAGTGAGGTTGACCACGTAGGTAATGTTGTCGACACAATGTGCTAGCAGTTGGACCGAATGGAGGGTCAGCAATTGCAAATCATTGCTATGCTCCAAATTCTAATTAGTCAGAACCAGGCCCAGTAGTCTTTTTGTTTTCCTTCTTAACATGTATTGTGTGTTCTGTCTTTACTTTTCCTCACTTTCTTCCCCTCAAAAAATAATAAAAACACACCCAAAAAAATTATAAAAAGAAAAACAAAAATATTCCTGTCCTGAGCTTTCCTTCTTTTCCTACTTAATAATCTTTTTACATACAAAAAAGTATGTCATTTGTTTTGTATTAATGTTTTCTTCCTGTTGTATTGTGTTAAAGCAGCAGTGCAATAATATGGTAACAATTTTGACCTACAGTATACTGTTGTATTCAATTTTCAATTGTCCCTTATCTACTTACTTGTATGATAACCTTCCTTCCATAATTAATTTAATTCTGCATTATGAAATGGACATTAATGAAAGGTCAAATGACAACTTGCCATTGGGCAGAAAGTGTCACCTGACCATTCATTAATGCTCCGGGAGACCAACAGTTGGCATGCTGATTGTAAAAAGCTTTTGATTTTTTTGATTTTTACAGTTAGCATGTTTTATAAGTGTGATAACCCACTCCAGCCCATGGGTTTATAAGAGCATTAATGCATTTCATGGCTGGTTGAAGTCACTCGGGCAAGTCCTCATGCCTCACAGTGCACCGAGGGTGTGCATTAATGCCCCAATACACCCATGGTCTGTTGTGGATTATACCGTACTTACTCCATAGTTTCAGTTATGAAATAATAAAAGTAGTGCTCCTTTTAATGTTGTTCAGAGCTGGTTTTCATCAGTATAACCAGCTGTTTTTGAGCACCTACTACTCCATAAGATCATGGTGGTGGACCACTACCTGTTGGATTACATGCTAGCTCATTTTAGCCACAATATAAATTATTTTAAATAATATTTGTACAAAAACAGGTGGGAATACTGATGAAAACTGGCTGCAAGCCAGATTAAAAGGAGTGCTACGTTTATTTCAGAAGATGTAAGAAAAAGGAGTACAGCAGCTGTAAATTGTCAAAAGAAGGGTATCATTTAGACAAGTCAGTAGATAGGTACCAATCAAAAATAGAATATAAAAGTACAGGTAACAATTCCCCCCCTGATTATTGCACTGCTGCTGTGCTTGTCATGCTATATATAGAATAATGCATATGCAGGTGGTTGTTATGGGTTTTTACACACCCAAGATGTGTGATAATAAAACTTCGAGAGCGTAGCTCGAGTTTTTTAGTATCACACATTGAAAAAAATCACATGTTAACCACCCTTCATATGTTTTATTTTATATAATAACAGGCTATGATTACTATCCGCCTATGGTGCTAAAAACCTATCTCATCAGTACAACAAAACACACACTGCCCCCACATAACTTCAAATGCAACGTTTATTACTTCAGGACTTAGCCTTCTAAGCAACACTTGAACAGAGTTGTATAACATTTAAATTCGGTACCTTTTTTATCTTCGTTTCTAGGTTTCATCTAGCAAAAGTAATGGGATTTTTTAAATACGAGGGAAAGGTCACAGTTCATTACACTGCTAAACATTAATAAACCTACAAAATTAGCAGGAGAAAACTTACAACTTTTACCTGATTTTATGTTTTATCCTTTAGTTAGCTAGGTTTTTTAAAACTAAAAATAACTTGTGCTTTCACAGTTAACGAACTGTCTGTGTTTTTTTTTTCCCGTTACGGAACTGTCTCGCGCTGCCTGTCAGCTGATTTTTCAATGATTCTCGCCGCGAGGATGTGGAAGTCGTATCAACTCTCAGGTTGATATGACTTTTTTCGTATCAACCTGCGAGTTGATACGACTTTTTAAGGAGTGAGAAAACGAGTTGATATTGGCCATAGCCAGTTATTATATTATGTTATTGTTACTGTTGACTGTGTTAAGTTCTCATGGTACAACAACAACTATAATCAAAATACCCTAACATTACATACAATAACACCCCCCCCCAAGAAAAGGTCCTATCTTATGTGAATGTAGCATGCTTATACTGCTATCTTGCTACATCATTCAGCATGCAGTATTAGTGTCCTGATGAAAAATAGTCACATTAGAAACTGTTCAGAAAAGTTGCAAGTATTTCTTGACCCACTGCTTAAAGCATGCACGTAGAGCCAGAACTTGGCATAAGCGTCCCAAGTGAGAAAATGGCTTGCTGGCACCTGCTACTGCTGCTGCTGTTTAAATGTCATGAAAAATCCAGAAGAAGAATCACATGAGAAACTGTTCAGAAAAGTCACAAGTATTTCTTGATGCACTGCTTAAAGCATGCAACTAGAGCCAGAACTCGGCATAAGTGTCCCAAGTGAGAAAATGGCTTGCTGGCGCCTGCTGCTGCTGCTGTTTAAATGTCATGATAAGTCCCAATGAAGAATAATCACATGAGAAAATGTTCAGAAAAGTCACAAGTATTTTTTGACCACTGCTTAAAGTGTGAACCTACAGCCAGGAATCAGCATAAGTGTCCCACGTGAGAAAATGGTTTGCTGGCACCTGCTGCTGCTGTTGTCCTGCTGTTTGCAGTTGCTGCTGATGTACAGTGTGTTGCTAAGTGAGGATAGCCACAGATGACCATCGGTTGAACTATAATTTGATTTTCTGGAAAATTTTTCTGCTGGGCTGACTGAAACATGTTGCCCTATGTGTGTGTATTCATACCAACAATGGTAAGTTATTGTATGTGTCATTGTCATGTTTTATCAGAGACACTGCCATTTAATTTGTATTGAATCTGTTTTTTTGTTGTAAGCAGTCAGTCATGTTGTTCCCTTGCAGGGAATCATCATCATACATATTGAATGTTTCCCCTTCACTGGTATATTGGCCATGATCACATTCACATGCCATACATATGTGCCATCATCTAATGTGGTGCTGTAAAATTTAAATATTTTCTGGGGGGGTGTTACTGCTGTGAGTGAGTGAATTATAAGCATTTCTCATTACTGTTCTTTTTTTTTGCATTCTCAGGTCACAACACACAGATTCATGACCATAGTGATGAAACCAAGCTGCCACCGCACATGTGTTGCATATGTGTCTGATTGTTGACTTGTGCTGTATGAACAATGTTAAGCCATGAAAGTGAAATATTTTTTTTTTGGGAGGGGGGTTGCATGCATCATTGAAAAACAAGTTTCATTAATATTTTTGTCTTCTTTCCAGGTCTTCAATGTATCCAAACTGTTGTCCATCTTAGATTGGAACATAGCGCCTGTCCATAGTACCTCAATGCTACCTGCAAAAAGATAAAGAAGAAATTATTCTGAGTTCATTCCAATACTCCATTCAGTATCAGTATCCAGCAGAGCTGTTCCTGTCTTTTGTTATATCCATCATCTGTGTAGAAAAAGAGATATTATCTGGACTGTATGTCACTGCCGTTAAATATCTTTACATCTGTGGAAAACAAGGGAAACAAAAAAAAAAAAGAAATAAGAATGATACTTACCTGTAGAAAAAAGAAGGTTAAGTGGCTGCACTGTGATGGTGTTGTTGATGGAATTGCAGTAGTTGCCATCACTATGGTCCTAGGGCTGTACAACTGCAAGTTTATACAGTCACCTGTAATGAAAATTTGAAAATCACTTGTCTGTATTTGGCCATAGTTGTACGTATAAAAAGGTCAAACAATGATTAACACTACAGTTCCAGTCAAAAACACAGTACATGAGATTCATACATGCTGTAAATTATTGATGTACATCATAATGATCGGTGTTGTGTTTCTGGACTGTGTGATGATTGTGCATAGCTGGCTGCAGCCAGGCAAGCGGTGCAACACCTTCAGGGAATAACCAGAGACCAAAACCAGCATTAAAAATTATTACTCACAGTGACACAAGTATTTTGATGTGACTTCTTCGCAGATCATCTTGTACTGATAATGCAGATTGCTTTTCCCAGAGTTATGTAACACAACAAAGTTTCTATCACTACAAAATGCTGTAATCCAGAATAATTTTTAGTACATTATTTTTAATGTCGAAATTTAAAACAATACAGGTGAATATTGATACTTCATTTCATGATCATTGGGCTACTCTGACTGATAATGATGATGACAAGATAAACCTAACTTCTGCTACAGTGACTATAGTACTGAAGTGATACAATAAGAACTACATTAATGTATCTTCATAGGACATGGACTCACCATAGCTGGCTGTGGGTTCTTTGATTGTGCAAAGGCACCACTTTAGTGTGTGTGTGTCTCTCTCTCTCAAAGAATCGCGGTGGCTGTGGCTGGCTGCGGGTTCTTAAATTGGATACAGGTACAATATGCCTCTCTCTCGCTCTCAAGAAGCAGAGTGGCTGTGATTGGCTGCGGGTTCTTACATTGGGCACAGGTACAATGTATCTTTCTCTCTCTCTCTCTCTCAAGAAGCAGGGTGGCTGTGGATGGTTGCAGGTTCTTACATTGGGCACAGGTACAATGTCTCGCTCTCTGTATCAAGAAGAAGGATGGCTGTGGCTGGCTGAGGATTCATAGACTAGGCACAGGTACAATGTCTCTATGTCTTGCTGTCAAGAAGCAGGGTGGCTGGGGTGCATTACTGTATGTCAGTGTCAGAAGGATATCTGTCATTCAGTCAGCTGGATGTCAGTGGCTACAAGTTGACATTTGTGTTTAGAAGACTGTGGGTAATAATTAGGACTGGCAGAACTCGGGGAAGTTCTGAGCCTTATTAAATAAGAACCAGAACACGTTAAAGTTCTGATTTATTCTGATTAGTTTTGATTAGTTCTGATTTATTGACAAATACTTGAAAAAATTTGAAAAAGAGCATAAAAGTGGCCACAGTCGGTCATATTTAACAAAGAGGCCAAAGGAAACAATTTAACGCATGATTTGTGTAAAAATTACAGTAAAACTGCTAAATAAAAGCAATAACTGATAGTTGCTGCATGTCTGGGCTGTACTGGTGGCATATCCAGCTCAGGCCATGACACTGAGTGTGCCTGGAAGGAGAGAGAGAGAGTGAGAAAGAGAGAGACAAACAAACAGATGCAAGCACTATTTTGCCTGCCTGCCTTGTACAGTGCACACACTGTACAGCCACACTGAGGGTAAGTTTAATTTCTTTATTTGTGATTTCTGTGATTGTAAAAATTCTCTTTGGCCCCCAGTAGTCTAGTCTCTCTCTCTCTCTGTCTCCTGTTCTGGATGGCACAAGTCAACATTTATTTTGCCAGCATGCCATTGCTCTGGGCCTATTCACAGACAGCCACAATGAAACCAAGAATACACTTTATTTGTGATTTCTGTGATTATAACATTTCTCTTTGGCCCGCAGAAGTCTAGACTCTCTCTCTTTCTCCTCTGGATGGCACAAGTCAACATTTATTTTGCCAGCATGTATTTGCCCTGTGCACAGACAGCCACAATGAGACCAGCAAGAATAAACTTTATTTACCTGCCCTTGCCATGTACACAACTCCCCTTGACCTTCTTTCTGATATTCAATGCTAACCCAAACCGTACCAATCAAGAAACAGGCCAAAGTCAAGAAGCGCAAAGCCAAAAGTCCAAGCTACATCATTGTAGACCTACCACACAGCTATCCATCTCTGGCAGGTCACAACAAACAATAAAAACTGTTATTTTCAGGCAAAAAATAGCTTTTTTTCCTACTTTGTGATGTCTCTGAGCAAGGAGTTGTTTTGGAGAGGACACAGGACTGACCAAAGTACATCAGTGCTTCTGAGCAGGCCGGCAGCAGTAATTTCACTCTATCGTGTGGCACCAACTGTTTTAAGTATGAACGCATCTTATCTAAAGGTGAGAGGTATACATCGCCATCATTTATTTTCAGCAATGTACACTCGCCCAAACGGCGATTGCTGTTCAGTGATTGCCATTTTGACATGGAACCAAATGTGTCAGCAATGGTGGCTTTGTGAGGTTTCCCTGTATGGCCCGCTGTTTAAATCTTGTGGCACAGGAGATTCTGCAGTACCTGAAAATCAAGCAATCCATTCTGCTGAGAGGTCCATCCCTCATTACTGCCCCGGAGTGCCCCAGTGATATCCAACTCAAAGTGCCCTGCCCCATTGCACCATACATCCAGAAAAAAAAAATTCTGCTACCAGAAAGTGGAAATGCCCCACTCTGTGGAGCACCAGGCATGCAGAAAAAAGCCCTGCTTTCAATGGACCCAGAACCGGACTTCTGCAGCGAAGTCCATATTTATTCAGGTCCGTGTATTCAGGGTTCGATCAGAGGGTCTGGATTTCAGGTGGAACAGTTTGCACTACCCTAGTAATAATGACCACACACATTCTGTGAACTGTACTGGCAAAATTCAGAAAGGGGAAGGTGAACTATAATGACATGTCACATGATAGTCAAGGCCACTGTTCATCGGTTTTTAACAGAAAAAAAATTGTAAGATTCAGGAATTTGGACAGCTTTTATACTGGTAAAAACAAATAATTTAATGGAATTCTGCATTTTGCACCAGATCAGTTGGTCTGCAGAACTTGTATTTTTCTGATAATTGCTTCTAGTGCTATTTTCAGTTTGCTTCATTTAATGGTCTACATATTAAACCTTCCTTGATTCTGATTATTTATCTACAGTACATATTAAATGAATGACAGTAGAATCCCGGTTAAAACCAGAAATTAGATTAACAATCACAGGTAGAATTCCCAGAATTTCAAGTAATGAAAAAGGACTTTCTTTATTTTAATTACCGTAAATCAGTGGCCTTGATGATAGTTATAAGTAACAGGAAACAGCACTTGAATGCAAATTTTTTCTTCATGGACTCCCACCAACAACCTTCTCATAATTATCAAGGAGGAAGCAGCCCTCTCAGTCCTCAATGCTGTAGTTGTACCCACATGGAAATTATTTTTCTATGACTCCATCATCAACCTCAATGATACACCTTTGATGCTGCCACCAGGATGGTCTGCTTCACTTGCATTATCCTCACCACCATCATCGTGACTGGGTGCAAACATAGATGTGACTGTCCTACTTGGTATGTGACCTTCATTCATTATGAAAACTTTCAGCATGCTGACATTTGTAGGTGATAGGTTAGTACAATGGTCACGCACAATCGCCTCCACAGAACTAAATACCCTCTCCACACTTACACTGGAGGGTGGCAGGTCAGGTACTTCAGTGCTACTGAAGTAAGCGCTGGCCAGTCATTCACCTTGCCACTCCAGTACATCAGAGGATCATCCAGTATTGTCAGATGCCTGTTGTCTGCCAAATAGGCCTCAACCATGTTCTGTGATGCATGCATTCCTGATGAATTGTCCACCTGTTCACAAGATTCATCTAGGTCACAAATTCCTACTTGGGACAAGGCACCCCAAAGTGGATTAAATGACAGCTGTGAAGCTGACACCACCCCTTGCTGGTCAGCCACCATACTGGATGCACTGGGTCCACATCTACCTTCACCCTTGTTAAGCTGTGGTTTGCAGAACTTTGCATGTGACTTCTGTGCCCCATGAACCAATCTGACCAGCTGTTCAGTCAGATTTTGAACCTGATCATGCCCTCCCTCCAGTATGGATGCAATGCCACATCTGTAGCGTGGGTCCAGCAGTGTGGCTATTCCAAATTCTGGAGATTGTTGAATAGTGGTGATGTGTCTATTGTTGTCTAAGATTGTAATCATGTGTTTCAGTTATGCACAGCTTGACCTATCTCCGGCCACATCAAGGCTAGGCTGCAGACTCAACAAGGTCTGCCTCAGCACCTGTAGCAGTGGAATGACTTGACTAATGGATGCAGTGCCACCACTCACTACCTGTGTGGCATGTTCAAAAGTCCTCAAAATTAATATTACTGAGCCAATGAGTCACCATTGTTCAGTTGTCATAGACTGTGAACTGTCACGGCTAGTCTGCATAACTTTGTACTCGGAGATTGCTTTGTACTGCTCGTACAACCCCTCTGCCATGTAAAGTATGGCATTCCATCTCATGACAACTTCAAGTTTGAGGCAGTGCTGAGGGAAGCTATTCTGGTTCTGAAGCTGCCTAAGTTGGTCACAGGCTTTTCCAGAGCATGCAAAGTTGGCACAGCTGCGGCATGCAACAGTCAGCATTTGCTTGATTTTCAGGTACTGCAGAATCTCCTGTACCACAAGATTTAAACAGTGGACCAAAACCTCACAAAGCCACCATTGCTGACACATTTGGTCCCATGTCAAAATGGTGATCACCGAACATCAATCACCGTTTGGACGAGTGTACATTGTTGAAAATAAATGACAGCGATGTACACTCATGATGACTCTAAAGGCGGTGATGAGAATTTAACGTATCACTGCACTCCCCTAACTAAAGATTCTCAACTCCAGGGTGGTGCATGTTGGGTGGGGTGTAAAACTTAAAAATAACAACCTTGGCCCCGATGCAAAAAATGATGCCTGCCACAGAACCGAACCTGGCACTCTCCCAACCCCAGCCAGCCACCTTCACCACCATGCCACATTGCCAGCCAACTGCCACACTACCTCCTACATATCCTCCCTCTCCTTCCACCCCTCGTGCAGTGTGATCCCTCCCCCCCACGCATGTACTTCCGTTTGCCCTCCTTCGCCCACCATGGTATCCCAGAACATAGGAGCTGTGACTGAGTTGCTGTTTTTGCAGTCACTCAGTCATGGTCACCGTATATACAGGATACCATACATTTAACAATGTTTGATTAGTGGTGGGCGAAGTGGGCAGAATTCACTTCGTGGATAAATCCTTGAAATTCTGCCCATTTCGAATTGCGAAATGCGAAATTTCACCTGGCAGAGTGGTGAAATTTCACCTGGCAGAATGGCGAAATGTCACCTTCCGCAACAAAATTTCACCTTCAGCAAAAAAATGTTGCCTTCTGCGGCAAAATTTCACCTTCCAGCCACAGGTGAAATTTCTCATTAAGAGGGTATAAGTTATAATAAGTAGATCCCTGGTGGCTAGTGGGCCTTCCCCCCACCTGTCCCACATGTACAGAAAAATCCCTGGTGGTAGTGGTCCTTCCCCCCACCTGTCCCACATCCACATGTAATAATGTAAATAATTAAATTATCCATGGTGGCTAGTAGTCCCTCCCGTCAACCCAGTAATAACCCTTCCCACTGTGGAAATGTACAGTAACCCCCCCACCCGCATCCACATCCCTTCGTATGTCCTTTTTATCCTGTTAAATAAAAAATCTCTGGTGGTCTAGTGGTTTTTGTGAACTTTAAACCCCTTCCCTATCCCCAGCTCCCATAAATCCCTGATTCCCTGGTGATCCAGTGCCCCCCACCTAGCCTCCGTAGCAGCCAGATGTCCCTGCCACAACCCCGTTCCACCCCCATCCTAAATCCCAGCAGTGGCAGACTGGCACAGCCCTCCTCTCTCCTCCATGGCTGGCCTGCTGACTGAGCTGTCAATGAATGATTTAGGATGGGGTGGGAGCGGGGTTGTGGTGGGGACATCTGGTTGCTGGGGAGACTGGGTGGGGGGGCTCTGGATAATTTAATTATTTATATTATTACATGTGGATGTGGGACAGGTGGGGGGAGGGACAACTAGCCACCAGGGAACTATTTATTATAACTTATACCCTAGTCTAAGGTGAAATTTTGCCCATGGACGGAAGGCAAAATTTCACTGTGGAAGGCGAAATTTTGCCCATGGAAGGCAAAATTTTGCCTAGGCAAAATTCTGCTTTCTGAGCGAAAAATTTTGCGAAGTGCTCCATGATGCGAATTTGCCCACTTTGCCGGCACTCTGCAGGTGAAATTTAAATTTGCTGCATCACTACGTTTGATCCATTATCACTAGCTATGAAGCCAACTTTTAGGGACAGGGGGTGCAGCCTCTCATCAATTTCTGCTGGTAGCAAGTCTATCTTGTTTTCACCTGTATACGACCCTGCTACACTACGCATTACAAGCATGCTGCCTAATGCCATGAAGGTTGCTACCACCACAGTCTGATGTATTATGCTGCTTTTCCATCCCACCATCACTGACAACCCCAGGTAGCTGCGCCCAATGTGCAGTAATACACAGATAGGAACTACCTGCTGTTTTGCCACTTGTATACATATCCATGTTTAAGTGAATGTATGGTGATGTGGAATGTTGAAGGACATGCCTTACAGACTCTGTCACAGTATGATAAAACTCAGGGCAGCACAGGTGGAAAAGTATGTCCAGGACATGATCTTCCATTTAGGACATGAGCATGTTGCAAAGCATCAGAATACTGCATTCTCCACAAAGGAGAGTGGCAAAAGGTCAATAGCCAGCATTTCTGCTATGGCAGCATTTAGTTCACGTGCAACTGCATGATTTGTTAAGTATTTACTGTTCCGCGCTAAAAGGCTGTGCAAAGTGGGCTGCATTGTTTGGTGTTTTGTACATGGCATGCCAAATGGCTCCCCTCTGCGAACTGCCATGGAGGGGTGCCTTTGATGTGTGATGGTGGATGCACATGTGACAAGCCAATGATTGTTATTGTACCTGTTTTAAGCACAGGGGTTGATGTAGTAGAATTACACATGGACCACCACTACTACTCTGACCACTACTTAAACATTCAAAGTCATCCTCCTCCTCCTCCTCAGGCCGGTAGTAATCCTCCAGTGTTATTTCACAACTTTTACCAACATGGCTACTTACACTCAATCAGGATGAGGATACCATGCACACTAAGGTGGATGAGGGTGAACACCCCACTATGGCATTAGCTCCCCTCTGGTGCCATGTGCCTACTGTTGAGATGAGTATGCTGGCCTCCAGTGCCAAGATGGCTACCCTTTTTACCATGCCTCAAACACGCTTGGCAAAGCTGGCAGATTGGGATATTGATGCCCTACTTTTCACATGTGGCTGCTGCTGCTACATATGGGACTGCAGTTCTGTGGTGATGAAATGTGTGGTGTACTGAATGATTTTGGGTGTTGTGCACACTTGGACTTTGACTGAACATCACAGTCTATGACTATTACTTCAGGTTCACCAACAGACACAGCTACATCAGAATTTTGAGGAGGAGTTGATTTACTGACAGACTAATAAAAACAGCCACCTTCACTTTCTTTTTGTCTAAATCCCAAATGGGGTTGCTAGCATAATGATCCACAAATTCATTTTGGATGCTGTCCTGTGGAGATATTCCAGCCACAGCCCCAATGTGATCATCCACACTTTCTTCATCAACATATGAATGTTTGGATGGCCTAACCTCAAGATCAGTGGAAACATGAGACGGTGAGTCATCATCATAAGAATCATGTTCAACTACTGTGGGGAGTGTGACATCAACTACAGTCAAGTCTTCTGACTCCACAACATTTTTGCTACTTTTTAATTTTGCCTGGGTTGTAGCAGCAATACTCATGCTGTCATCAACCATGCCAGGCCCATCACTAACTTTACTACCAGCAGGGACAACAGCATCTCCAACCAGCATTGAAGCGACTGATTTCACAGTGAAAAACAGAGTCAGAGAAATCCATTTGCTTGCACAACTACTAACTTTCCTTTCTGCTGTGTACTACCATGGCCACAACCACTCTTAACACTGATAGATTTGCTAGCCTCTGATGAACCTGCTTCATCATCACAACAAATTCTGCTGCTAATAGTCTTCTTGATAGCAGTGCCATAACAAGAAACAGCTTTGCATGACCATCTCTTCATTGGCATTTTTTAAGATTACACAGACAATTAACAGCAACTTTATATTTCTGCAGTTTTTGGTGGATGGGAAGCCAAAAAACAACAACTGTGACTCCCAGATGGAAACTGGGCACTAAAGTGATGCAGCCACATGAGTACAACAAGACCTTAACCAGTCTTCAGAAATCCAAAAGTGAAAAAACAATACCTTGTTTTGCGGGGAGGGGGTGCAGCAGTAGCTACACAGAAGCTGGGGAAAATACCACAGACAAGCTGAGAAATTCAGAGTCCTGCTATTGTCAGTAAAATGCATATGAACTGACAGCACGCACACAGATTAAAGGTCAGGTGTAGAAACGTTAACTGTTCAATAAACTACACAATGCAGTCTTTTAAATAGACTGAAAGAATGCCCAGCAAACAGCTAAAACTTGTAAAAAATTAATAGAAGTATTACTGTGTGTACCTGAACACACAAATACTAAAACAGTGGCCAACAACAGTTGGAAAGACTGCCTTTCTCACTGTGGTCTGTGAATCTCCCTTTTAAACCACATATCCGCCCCTCCCCTGAAGCACACTTCTACAGTGTCTGTCAGTACAGAGGCTGAATGTACTAAATTAACATGCAATATTAACACAAAATCAATAAATGCTTGATGATATAAACACACAAGGGTTTACTGCAATCAATGTACTAAATTTTAACTCAAAATGTAGTTGTAAAGATGCTTTTTTGAAGGTTTTTGGATGGCTTGATTTTCAGAGCTCTGGGACCAAACTGTCTCCAGCTTTCCACTACACACACTATGCTGAACTGAGGCTGTGCAAGACAATATACAAACATAGAAGCATAGACTTTGATGGCAGATAAGGACTGCTTGGCCCACCTAGTCTGCCCATTTCCCTACCTATTGGATAAGCTGCAGAGCCTAGTTAACCAATAGCCTACTTTTTCCTCCCCTCCACCAGAATTACCTTATGTCTGTCCCATGTTTTCTTGAATTCCCCCACTGTTTTTGACCCCACAACCTCCTCAGGAAGGCTGTTCCATGCATCTACCATCCTCTCTGTGAAAAAATACTTCCTCGCATTGCCACTGCGCCATCCTTCCTGTATCTTTAAATTGGGTCCCCTTGTTCTGGCACGTCTCTTTTTCTGAAAAAGGTTACCCTCTTGGACTTTGTTGATTCCCTTGAGGTACTTGATTGTTTCTATCATGTCTCCCCTATCCCAGGGGGACATAATAGATGCGACCTGCCATCCCATGAATCACTGCAAAATTCACCTTAAAGAGCCAAAAAAAGGAGAATTAATGTAAAGTCCATAACAAAAGAATTGGAGCTTTGTGTTAATGTGGAAGGCAAAGTTATTCACTTCGCTTTGAGGAGTATTTCACAAAATTAGAATTATATGAGAAATACTCCACGTAGCAAAGTTTATGGACTTCGCCTACCTCAAGATACGACTGCTGCCACATCTCTTTCCTGCTTGGTAGTCATTGATACCACTCACCCATTTTGTACTCTGCCCCTGGGTTTCTGTGCCCTAAGTGAACTATTTTGCACTTTTTTGCATTGAAACCCAGCTGCCATACCCTTAATAACTCCTATATTTTTCTCAGGTCTTTGCTCATTCTTTCCACATACACCGCCCCCCGAGTATCTATCCTATTGAAGATACTGGAGTTGTCTCCAAACCCTTACAGAAATATTTATATGAAATGTTGTCATGCTGCACATATAAAACTACCAATGTAATATGTGCGCTACAAGCATGATTTAAATGTTAAACTGGAACTGATTGCATGCATGTGGCATGCGTACAACAAGCAAGTGTGGAAAGCATGCTTTTTATGTTAAATTGGAACAGACTGCATGCATGTAAAATGCAAGTGGTCACTGATAACTGCACACATAAAAGTTAAATGACTTGCTCAGGATTACACCATATCTTGTACAAGTGGGGGCTGATGAGATTCAAACCCAGGTCTTCAGGTTTGAAGTTCAGTGCCTTTAACCAATAAGCCATACTGCTTGCACACATATGGCTAATTTGTACTTCAATACAAATCTGAATTCACCTGCAAGCATGTGCCATGCTTGTAGCCGCTGTTATACTTTTTAGCTTTCTTGCCCCCCCCGTTCTCAGCTGCACAGCTGAATTGTAGCACACATACCAATGGAAACACATGTGGTTCTTCCCATCCCCAATACATGTACTCACCCACAAAACAACTTAATTTTTTTTGTCTGGTCTGTACTCCTACTATTTTCTCTCCATAGTTTTGAATGCTTCCATGCAAACAGACTTTAAGGGGCAAACACAAAAGTGGCAATAACTTGACACCCCCACCCACATGGCCAGCCCCCCCATGCACACACACACAGTGTAGTAGGTGCAGACATGCTGCTACAAACAACCCACCAAGTATAGATATAAATCAAGAGTCTCTTACTTGAGTACTAGGGAGCCAGAGGCAGGAGTCTTTAAGAGATGACGTCCATGGGTCAGAGTGCTGCAGCGTATCCCCTTGTAATGAATGGAGTTATTTTTTATTACTATTTTATATATTATATGGTGAGTTGGAGAATAATTAAGCCACTGTTCTGCTAACAATGCACTTGTTGTTAGTTGAGCGGTGGACTTCATTAATCTCTAACTCTCCATCAATAATGTATAAAATAGCAATAAAAAAAATGCCCCATTCATTTTAATGGTGCACGCCACTGCAGTACCCCTTTCCCTATGTCATAATGTGCCTGAGCATGGAGATGTGGAGGTCAGCTTCACTTGAGAGGTGGGGCATAAGTCTGACTATAGTGGGGCTCCAATAGTCTGTGCAATCCATACCACTGAACTGTCCTTGAATGCAAGGGAAAGCCCTAGTTTTAACCCTGAAAACTGCTGTGCTCCTCATCCATCCCTCATGGAAAACATGCTGCTCACACAGAGAATGTCCTGTAAATCTAGATAGACTTTATGACGGGGTGCCATTGCAGACTTCAGCAGGGGGAGCCAACAACCAGTGGAAGCCAGGTGCCAGTTAGCCCCTAGGTGGCATACTCTAGAAAGTCTGGAACATCTCTAAAAGGTAAAACTTATTTGTTGTGACTTAAAATTGACATGCAAATCAGGAAAAAGTAAAATGTATAAGATTCATCTATCATTACCCCAGAGCAGTGCATCAGATTTGAGCTTAAACACATCCAATTGCTAACCAATTTTTTTCCTAGCTGACATTCTGAATTCCCCCTCAAAAAGTTGTCCCAATTTCTCTCCCCAACTCCATTCCATTCAATATCCATTTGATATGATTCATGAAGCCCTCCAAAGGTGCAGAAACATGAAAAACACATCAATATTTCAATCCATCCTCCTTTCCCAATCCCCTTGTAAATAAAATTATTTACATTTACTTACCCAGCCATATGGCTAGAACCTGCAGTCTGGCCCAGTGTGCCATCAGCCCAGTTTTTAGGCTGCTCCTCCTCTGTCCTTCTTCCAGAAGCTGGATGCTAGAACTAATCATTGCAGGTCCCCAACGTTGTCCGCAACCAAGTCACCTCACCAACCGAACCCACCCATCCTGTGTTGCTTGCTTCTTGCTTGGCTACTGCCATGGCTGATGAAGTACTGTACTTATCAAGGTATATGAAGGCCACCCACACTGCTGTCACCACCGCTGCTAGTCCAAGGTTGCTGCCGTGGGGGTCTGTGCTGTTTATTTTTTGCGAAGCGAGCCGAGTAGAGTAAGTAGGTAACCTAGTCTTGAGTGAGCTTCTAGCTCATCCTCTGTCCCTTCAGCCATCAGAGGAGATTCGACCTCACTAAGAGCAGACCAACAAAAATATGCTGTTGAGAGTTCAGTGATCACTGAGTCCTCAAAGCTACAGTGTGCAGCCTGTCTACTCTGTGGTGGTAAAGACAGTGTCGCACTTGCATGACTCCTGTGCTCTTGTCTGGCTGGAGCTCCTCCATGTCACATATGATGGTGCCACCACTAATAGGTGGAGAGAGTGGACAACACAATACAGACTCAGTGGAGTCAGGAGTGCAGCCACAGGGTGAGTGCACAAAGGCCAGGGGGCACTTATTATGCAAAAGATGATATCCAAATCTGCCATCAACATCTATGTATGAAATGTAATGCCATTATTGCCACACCATAAGAACAACCTAGGCACAAATGTTGGGGGAGGGGCAACTGCCCCTCCTTTGCCCTACCTAAATGGCACCCCTGCTTGATGGTAGAAATTCATTCTCAGATGCTAATATTGGTACAAGTAAATACAATGGTTTCCACTGTGTTCTGAGATACTGTATCTCCATGTTTCAGGATGTGTTTTGATCATCGTGAGGGTTAGTGTCCCTCGTTGTCCCTGTATTTGAGTGTCCATGTCCCTCATTTCAGTGGCAAAATGTGAGGTATGGTGCATGCTTCCAAGTCCCTACACAGCACAAAGAGTGCTTTGCCATAGTGTATATGCTCCATACAGAATGACAAAGGGAAAGTAAGTTAGACGAAATAGTCATGCAGGAACACATTTGTAGCACTAAGTATGCATAAAGGGATTTGCATAGTCCAAAACAAAAAGGCCAGGCTTCACAACACAGAGGCCTCTCTTCACACATCTGGAATGGTAGACATTGACTGAGTATTTCCTAGGCATATAGTGCAGTAAGCAAACAATACTTTACAAATAAATGATGATTTAATGACAAAATTCAAAAGCCCTTAACTTGCAAAAGGATCATAATTAATGTGTTTATCTAATATTAATGGGAACTCAATGAAAACTCATTTGGCTGTAATTGTTAGCAACAGTATAAGAAATAGAAACTGATTTGTTTTTTTAGATGACGTTTGTACCAGGGCAGCTACTGCACACATGGCAGGCATGCAGCATGTGAACCTGATGCGATTTTTAAATGATGTTCACACCAGCTTAACTGCTGAACTCATGTCAAGCACACAACATGTGAACCTGAAGTAATTTTTAGATGTTCACACCAGCTTACCTGCTGCACACATTTCAAGCTTGCAGCATGCAAACCTGATTTTCTTTTTAGATCTGGTTCATTTAGGTTCACTTTGTGTATGCGAACTGCATGCAAACATTGCACAATTAATCATATGGGATGCATTCTGCATGAAAACAGCACACTTATATTTCTGTAAGGGAAGAGGCAGACCTTCCCTTCCAGCTCCTCTGTAAAGTCACTTATAAAGATATTAAAAAAGACCAGTCCCAACACTGATCTTTGAGGCATCCCTCTGGTCACCCTCCTTTCCTCAGAGTGAGCTCCATTTATCACCACCCTCTGTTGTCTATCCCTAACCAGTTTCTTATCCAGTTTACCACCTTTGGACCAATTTCTAAGCTGCCCAGTTTGCAAATATGCTTGCTTATTAGTATCATATGTAAAGCAGTGTTGTAAGCATTATTGAAATCTAGATAGGCCATGTCAACTGCTCCACCCTGATCTAATTCCTTTGTCACCCAGCCAAGAAAATCTATCAGATTCATTTCAGATGACCTCCCTCAAGTGAACACATGCTGCCTCAGTTCTTGTAACCCACTTGATTCAAGATATTCCACAATCCTTTCCTTCAGCAATGATTCCATTAACTTTCCCACTACCAATGTCGGGCTGACTGACCTATCATTGCCAGCCTGCTCCCTGCTACCAATTTCAAGTAGTGGGACTACACCTGCCCTACTCCATTCCTCCAGAACCCCTCCTGTTTTCAGTGAGCTGTTAAAATCCAGCTGACAGAGGTGAAGTCAATACATCTCTAAGCTCCCTCAATACCCTTGGATGTACCTCATCTAGCCCACTTGCTTTTTCCATCTTTAGATCAGCAAGTCCCTTCAGGAATCTCTCCCTTGCTCCAAAGCATTGTAGCCCCCCCCCTTCTCTTTCCTGTGTGAAATGGCTAACAGGGACCATGTCCAGGATGTAGTTGTTCAGGACCCTCTTGCTGATAGTGATCACTGCACAGTGTGGTTCTATCTTCATACAGGCAAAGAGGAAACCAGGACCAGGATGAGAGTGGTAGATTTCAATAAGGCAAATTTTGCTAGGATGGGCAACATCTTGGAATGGCAACTGGATGCAGTCTGCCTGGGGATGGATGCAGAACAAAAATTGTCCATCATAAAGAAGGGTCTGACAGAGGTAACTAACATGTGTGCTAAGACACAGAGCAAGCAGTCCAGGTCTACAAAACCATGCTGGGTAAGCAGGGAGGTGGCTGGAAAAGTGAGAGAGAGGAGGTTGTCTTTCAACAGGTGTAAGAAAACTGGGTGGGAAAAGCACAAAGGGGAGTGCACGAAGAAATTTAGGGAGATGAGTAGGGCAGTCAGGGCGGCTAAAGATGCAAGGGAGCAAAGATTGGTTAGGTGATCGGAGGGAGGATTTCTTCAAGTACATAAGAGGGAAGAGGAGTTGTAAGGATGAGATTGTCTGGATCAAGAGGGAAGTGGGTTGGGCAGAAAATGGGGAGGACCAAGCAGAGGCACTCAATGAGTACTTCTGTTCTGTGTTCACTAAAGAAAAGGATGGGCCAATACCACAAGGGGAAAGTAGGGATGGGCAGGGGATGGGCAGAGGTAACAGATGGAGTCATCCAGGTGGACAGGGTTCTAAAAGGACTTAAAGTCCTGAGGTTGGACAAGGCCCCAGAACCAGATGAAGTACATCCATGAGTCCTGATGGAGTTAACAGAGGTCTTGGTGGACCCACTGGCTGACCTGTTTAACACCTCACTGGAGACAGGGTGCACATCCAGGGACTGGAGGATAACCCATGTGGTGCCCATCCACAAGAGTGGACCCAAGAACGAACTGGGCAACTATAGACCAGTAAGCTTGACTTCCATCATGGGGAAGTTAATAGAGACTATTTTAAAGGAGAGATTGATAAACTTTCTGGATAAAAATGTCTTCAGGATGAAAGGCAGTATGGGTTTGTCTCAGGAAGATCCTGCCAGACTAACCTAGTTGACTTCTTCAACTGCGTCACTAGGGTGGATGACGGAGGCCATGCCATGGATGTCCTGTACTTGAATTTCAGTAAGGCCTTCTACCCATTGCCTCACAGAAGGTTGCTTGGCAGGCTGAGGAACCTGGGGGCTGGGGACATGCTGGTGGGATGGGTTAGTAGGCGGCTGCAGAACAGACAGCAGAAGGTAATTGTAAAGGGGGGAGATCCAAACCAAGGCCAGTGATCACTGGGGTACCACAGGGCTCGGTGCTAGACCTTGTTTTATTTAACATCTTTATCAGTGATATAGAAGATGGGATCAAGAGTAAGGTCAGCCTGTTCACTGATGACACAAAAATATGTGTGACAGTGGACAGTGAGGAATGGAGGCAGGAACTCTGGGAAGATCTGGCAAAACTCAAGCACTGGTCTGGTGTATGGCAGCTGAGGTTTAACACAAAGAAGTGCAAGGTCATGCACCTCGGTGCCAGAAACCTCAAGACCGCACACTGACTGGGGGGAGTGCAGGTATCTATTTCTCAGGAGGAGAAAGACCTAGGGGTACTAGTCAAAGGAGACTTGATGGTATCGGCACAGTGCCAGAGGGTGGCAATGAGATCCAATCAAATGCTGGGATGATTGCCTGGAACATCACCTCTAGAAGGGAAGAGGTCATCCTGCCACTGTATAAATCACTGGTGTGGCCACACTTGGAGTACTGTGTGCAGTTCTGGTGCCCGCACCTAAAAAAGGACATGAGATTGCTGGGCTGTGTGCAGCATAGGATGACAAAGCTGATCCTAGGACTGGGAGGTAAACCATATGAGGAAAGATTGAGGGAGCTCAACATGTATTCCCTGGAAGATAGCAGGAGAGGGGGGGACATGATAGAGACCTTCAAATACTTAAAAGGCATAAATAGTGGGGGATTTTTCTGCTTGAAGAGTGAGAGGATGACAAGGGGCACAGTCTGAAGTTAGAAGGGGGTGGATTAAGGAGGGAGATGAGGAGACATTACTTTACAGAAAGGGAGGTAGAAGGGTGGAACAAACTGCCAGAGGAATTAAATGCTTTGAGGATAGTGGACAGTTTTACAACGGTGTGTGACAGGGTCCAAGGGAGGGTAAGTATGGATAAGAACAGTGGGAGGGAAAAGCTGGGGGATAGGGATGATGGGATGGAAATGGGAGGGGGCAGCTGCTGTAAAAATGCATGGTGAGCTGCACACTCATGCAGACTTGATAGACCTCTTGAGCCTTTTTCTGCTGGCATATCCGTATGTTCATATGTGAACACTGAACAAATGTATTTGTTCAGGATATCTGCCTTTTCCTGATCCTCATCTGCACAGTCACCCTCCTTCCTTTTTTAACCTTACAATCCCACCCCTGGTCTTCCTCTTTTCACTTACATAGAAACATAGAAACATAGATGTTGATGGCAGATAAGTACCGCAAGGCCCATCCAGTCTGCCCATTCCTTTTTCTACCTTATAAATGTGCCATCGGCCTTTGCTCTGTCAATGGCCTATCTAGTCATACTCATCTGTATTGTTCCCTTATGCCTATCCCACGCCTGTTTGAAGTCCTGCACTGTATTCATATCCACCACTTCCTGAGGTAGGCCATTCCATGCATCCACCACCCTTTCTGTGAAAAAGAACTTCCTCACATTACCCCTTAATCAGCCTTCCTTTAATCTCATGCTGTGTCCTCTTGTGTTGCTATTTTTCTTATATTGAAACATGTTAGACTCTTTCACCTTGTTAATGCCCTTAAGGTGTTTGAATGTTTTGATCATATCACCTCTCTCCCTCCATTGCTCTAGGTTATACATATTGAGCTCCGTTAATCTGTCCTCATATGTTTTCTGATGCAGTCCCTGCGCCATTTTGGTTGCCCTTCTCTGGACTGCCTCAGTTTGGTTAATGTCCTTGTGAAGGTGTGGCCTCCAGTACTGCATGCAGTACTCCAGATGGGGCCTAACCAGTGTCTTGTAAAGAAGGATTATTACCTCCCTCTTCTGACTTGTGATACCCCTACTAATACACCCTAACATCCCCCTAGCCTTACCTACTGCTTTAGTGGTCAACTTGGATGATTTCAGGTCATCGGTGATGATGATGCCCAAGTCTCTTTCTTCCCTTGTGACTGCCAACAACTCCCCTCCCAGCCCATAGGTGGCTTCAGAGTTTCTCTTCCCTATGTGCATGATCTTGCACTTCTTTGCATTAAGCCCCAGTTGCTACTCTTCCGACCATTTTGCTAGTTTATCCAGATCTCTTCTCATTCTGCCCATCCCATCTGGATCTTCTACTCTGTTGCAGATCTTGGTATCATCTGCAAACAGACAAACCTTATCCTCCAGTCCATCTGCAATGTCACTGATGAAGATATTGAAGAGGACTGGCCCCAGGACTGATCCCTGAAGTACTCCACTTGTGACTTGCATCTCTTCTGACTGTATACTGCTTACCACCACTCTCATTTTTCTGCCCGTTTACCACCACTCTCTGTTTTCTGCCTGTCAACCAGTTTGCCACCCAATTGACCAACTTCTGACTCACCCCAAGCCTACCCAGCTTATTAATCAATCTTCTACATACCTAAAAAATGTTCTCTTTACCTCTTTTGTTGTCTCCTGATCTATTCTTTCTTCATGTTGTGCCTTTACCTTCCTTACCGCTTTTGCTGCTTCACTTTGTTTCTCCTGATACACCCTCTTCTGCTACTCTCTTGGCAACTCCTTATACCTTCTGAAAGCTACCCCTGTAGCCTTGACCTTTTTTAGTCACCTTATTAAAGAACATAGCAATCTCTTCTTCCTCTCACTTTTGCTCACTTTTTTGGCACAGAGGTTTGTTGCTTTTACTATGCTCTCTTTTAGCATTGCCCACTATTCCTGCATCCACCCAGGCCTTTCCTCCCTGCTACATCACCCATGAGGTATTCACTCATCTTTATAAAATCTGCTCTCCTGAAGTCCAGGACCCTTGCCCTCGTGTGGTTCAGTTCTGCAGCCATCCTTACATTGAACCACAGTGGATAGTGATAACTGGTCCAGAGGTGGCATCCCAACTTGATGTCTGCAACACTGTCTCTGTTAGTGAGTACCAGGTTTAGTATTGCCACAGCATGAGTTTGTTCACTGACTAGTTGCTTGAAGAATGCTCCCGTCAGGGAGACCAGAGTGTCCATGCTTCTAGCTAATGCTGCTGCTTGGAGGCTCCAATCTACATTTGAAAAGTTGAAGTCCTTCACCAGCAGCACCTCCCCCTTTTCTGCCATCTTGCCAGTAGCTTCCACCCAGCACCTTATCTACTGTAGTTCCTCCCCCTGGCTGGAGGTATGCAGATTACTACAGAGGGAATAGTGGCTCCATTCCCTATCTCCAGGGTTACCCACAGTGCATCTGCCTCCCCCTGTATTCCCTGTATCTCTGCTGTTGATATGCTTTCCCTCACATAAAGCACCACCCCCTCCTTTCCTTTCCACCAGGTCCTTCCGGAAAAGAGTATAGCCTGGTAAGGACATGTCCCAGTCACAGTTTTCAGTGTACCATGACTCGGTAATGGTCACACAATCCTGGCTGGCCTCTGTCATGATGGCCTCTAAGTCCATAATCTATTTACTAGATTTCGAGCATCCATACACATAGCCTTCCAGACTTTGTTTCCACTGTGCTTGTTGCCTTCTTTTTTTGTTTTTGCCCTCCCTCCTTCAACCCTCTCTATTTAACATTCCTTTTCCCTTCCCCTTTGTCTCTCTCACCCTGCTTGCTTTATTAATTTGCACCCCGGGGGGATTCCTCACCCCTTGGGTTTTCCTTACTGTCTACTTCAGCCTGCCGGGGGGGGCAGTTACGGCCACCCTGATTTCTTCAACCACTCCCTCAACTAGTTTAACTGTTCACTGAAGCAACATTTAAACCATCCACTGAGAACTGCAGTTCCCTCCTGGATGGAGGCAGATCATCACCCCTGTATCAGCCCTAATCCTCCCAGGTGGGACCCCAGTCTTCAGTGTATCCAAACTCCTCCTCTCTACCCCATTCTCTAAGCCATGAGTTGAAGCTCCTTGTACAGAGATCCCTCTCCAGCTCACTTTCATAGATAGGTAGCACCTCAGTGAAAGCCACTGAGCGAGCTACCTGTGTAAGACCCCTTCCCAAATCCCTAAACTCCCCTTGTACTATCCCAGCCTCATCCCTAGCCAGGTAATTAGTCCTCAGGTGAACAATGACATCCAGCTTTCCCTCTCATCTAGCTGCCCTAACGATCTTCAAGATCCACTACTTATCACTCCAGGCCATGGCATCATGTAGGCACCTAACCTGCTTCTCCCCCTGTTCTGTTCCAAAAACTGTATCCCTCGCAATCAAGTCCCCCACCAGAAGTTGCTTCCTCCTCTTATGGGGTCATCTACCACCCTCATACATACATAAATGTTGTCAGCAGATAATGGCCTTTGGTCCACCTAGTCTGCCCATTAGTGTTAATTAACAGTGCCTCTTCAAACTTTACTGGAACTAGGTTGTACCCCTCCCACAATTACCAGCATCCCCCTATGCTTATTCCCTGTGTTCTTAAATCCTGTGTTCATTTCTGCTCCTACCACCTCCTCTGACACGCTGCTCCACTTGTCCACCACCCTCTGCATGAAGAAGTACTTCCTTCTGAACCTCCCTCCTTCCAGGTTCATCCCATGGCCCCTCCTTGGGGTCTCCACTATGAAGGGCCTCCACATCCTACCTGTTCACTACTTTGGGTGCCTGGGTTCTATGTGATAACGGTGATCACCAAAAGGAAATCGCCGTTAGGGCGAGTGTTCATCGCCAAAAATAAAAATGGCGATGTACTCTAGCAGCAAGCAAATTTGTTCATAGTATTTATGCAGGGGGCTTCTATCTCTACATCCCTCTCATGGGGGGTTTTGCCCCCCACACCCCCCTCACTAAAAATAACAAACCCTGGGGGGTGCATGTCGGGGAAGGGGAGAACCAGCAAAATAAAAAACTAGTACCCACGCATAAAGCACAGAATATTGTGCTCCTCCCCAGCCCCGAACCCTGCACCCCCCCAATAGACCCAGACACCTCACCACCATGCCACACAGCCCAGCTTGGTGGCTTCCCCCCTCACCACCCCTCACATACCTTCCGTCCTCTTGTGGTATCCTGTCGCTCTTCCTTTCGCCCTGCTCTTCCTCATCGCTACCCTTTCAAAGTCACTGACCTTACAGGCACTGAGATTGAGTAGCTCAAATCTGAGCTGCTCAGTCTCAGCCATCTTTTCACAGTATACCGGATGCCTGGAGGTGTGTGTGGTTAAGCCACCATTGAAAATGGCTGCTTAGCTTTTTTCTTTGTTCTGCATGGACCATAAAGTTAGTTTATTCCTGGTGTCTGGGACTAATTTTGCCATAATTTTGAGTGGGGAAGTGATGGCAATGTACACCGTTACGGATGAGCTATGAACTGATTTTAAAAAATGAAATATCCCTACAGATTTTACGATCGCTAATTACCATGCTCTAGGCTGCCTATGAGTTGTGAGAATGTAAAGCCTTGCACTGCCATAACTCCGAGTCAGATCTCTTTCAGATTGGAATGTAAACACAGCCAGTAACTGCTTTTCTTACTTTCTGACTTACAGCCGGCTTTGCTCCATGGAACTTCCTACTTGCAGGTCAGGTCATTTTAAAATATAATCTTTGGTCCCCCTACCTGTATGGAGAGGCTGTCTCATTACTGGTGAACTGTGGAATTAGCCCAAATCTCCACGCAGTGTTCAGATATGGAGCCGACCACTTCTGCAGCCCTGGACAATTAAGTGTCCGATTCTTTGAACTACATCACTCGTATGCTTGAGACTCTACTGTCGGAGGCTGAAGTTATCAAAATCTCTCTAGTAGGAAATGTGGAAGCTATGCAGAACTTGCAGGACTGCATGAATGTTTCAGAGCAATGGTCTGACGAAATAGAGAGGCAACAACATCAAATTCTGAGCAGACTTGATGACCACAACCAGAAATTACAGAGGCTATGGGACCATGCAGAAAACTGTGAGAATCGGGGATGCCGCAATAATGCCAGAATTCTTGGCATTCCAGAAGGTATGGAGGGTTTGAATATGGAAGGATTCCTTAACAACGTCATCCCCAGGCTGTTGGGGGAGCACTGGAGAAGTCTATTGGATGTGGAATGGGCCCATAGAACAAGGGGGCAGGCTTCTCCTCTGTGGGCCCCTCCAAGACCCATAATTGCCTATTTGCTCTGTTTTTCAGTGAAGGAACGGGTGTTTAGGGCAGTCAGAGAATTGAGGGACTTGCAATGGAGTGGGGCCCACATTTCTTTTCACAGAGACTTCTCCCGTGAGATTGTCATGAAAAGGAAATCATTTGTACACCTCAAAGCTAAATTAAGGAAGATGGGCTTTAAATATCATTTTAAGGGGCTTGCCAACTTGTGGGTAGCCAAGGATGGTAGAGACTTTGTTGGTACCTCACCTCAGAACATAACTAACCAGTTAGCGAAATATTGGCCCAGCTCTGTGCTATAGACTACAGTTCCCAGAAAACTTTGGGAACCCTGTGCTCAACCAGAAAGACAATGGAATGGGCAGCACGATGATCAGAGAACTGGGGAAGATAAACAAAGGAACACAGGTTCCACTAAGATGGCTGCCTGATCACACCAGAGGACTCCCCTCACACAAGAACAGCTGGCGACTCCAAGGAATGACACAGACAAAACTAACTCTGACCCCCTGAGCAAGCCTGCAAAAGTCCCCACTCACAGCTTCCGAGACATCACTCCTACAGTGGGTCCAGAAGAGAAAGAATATCGCTGCTTTTCCCCTCATCACCACTACCAGCTAAACTGCCTAGGAATGACTCCAACAGCAGAGAAGACCAAGGAGCACTGATCTTCAGCCACAACACAGAGACCTCATAGGCGACCTCACCAAGTGACTGAGCCGATGCCTCAGAAGAACTGGATATGGACGAGAAAGTCATGTACAGTGCCAACACTCTGACTGGGCCTGTGTGCCCGGGTCATGGCACTTTTGCCAAAGTTGCAGCCAGAAACATGGGATGTATAACCACCTTTATCCCCTTCATGTGAACTTGTAAGAAGACTGGGCTGCTATATGAATCAAGCCTGGGACAATAATTATAAACTGGCTTTGTATCCTTTTACCTTCCTTATCTGCAATTTCTGCTTATGATGTGGGAACTGGGGCGGGTGCAGGGAACTGGGATTTCTCCCTCCCATCTCCTTAATAGGGGACTAGTGACACAGGTGGTAAAGGCCTATGCCCCTCTCTATCAAGTAGCTGTAAAGAACTTATGGGTAATGTGGGTGCAAGTGAGGGTCTCAGGCTCTTATGGCAACCGCCCAACTTAGCGGAGCACACAATGGGGTGCTGACATCAGTTCGCTTAATGAGTGGTAAACTCCTTCTCCCCTATCATTAGTGACTGAATGCTCCCACTACAAAACTACAGGGCATTGTTTATCAGTACACTGATAAGGAAGGGGGTGAGGTTAGCTTTGCTCCACCCACTTACCGCCTTCTAAGGGCAACTCCCCCTCTTCACTCCCCTCTTTATTGAGATACTCCCCCATGGTTGAAACAAGATTCCACCACCATGCATTCCCTCCTACTTATGGCACCCAGGGTTAAAATGTGGTGGCAGAGGGAAGTCATGACACCCCTTCCCCGGTCATGCTTGTATCACACTCCAGGTTGTAAGGGAAATATACCCCCTAACAGACCCACTGGGTGCCACTGCAGAGACAACTGTGGCCCTACCAGGGCTGCATTCCCATTACATAGGTTTCCTCTCTCCCCCTCCCAACCACTGTGAGGCTTTGAGTGCATCCACTCCTCAAATTGTCACCCCACCCCTTTTTTAGTTTCCTCCAGGAATGGAAGAGGTGTACCCGTGGTTATTGGCTGGGACACGAATGGGGCAGCATAATGGAAATATGGTACTTGAATGTTCTTCACTCTGTGTGTAGTGTTACTAGCTTTCAGAGCTGTTTCAAACAGCTCATGATTGGCCTTGCTGTTTTGCATGACACCTCATTACCTGTAGGGTAAGGTCAGGGGCAGGGTGGGTACTATTTGTAAGAAGTACTTAACCTCCCCATTTGACCCTAGGGTGGTGTAGCTGGAGCAGGCTTCTTAGGAACCTCTCACTCCTTTGTGCATCGCCTCTTGTGGCCTTAGTGAATTCACATTGCACCAGCACTACACTATACTGCCAGAGCTGTGTAGCATCCTAGGTGGTGGATTCATCCCTCCCCCCTCCCCCCCTTTAGGGGGTGCATACCACTGCTGGACCTTTCTGAGTTAAAAATTCAAACTGTTGCAAATTATGTTTATTCTTACTGTTTATTGCATCTATATTGTTTATACTGTTTCAAGTTTTGCACCACTAAATCTGGTGACTAGTTTACACTATTAGTGGTTCATACTATTTTCTTCTTTTGCACTGTTTACAGGGCACAGGATACCAACCTGCCCACTTACCTGCAGCAAGTCTTTTTCAGACATCCCTTTCCCTCCCTCGACTTCTCTTCTGAAGATTCCCCACTCAACCTGAACAGGAGGCAAGTCTAGAGTTTAGCAACCTTGGGAGGTAAGTGGATCTGGGTGTTAATCGTTGGGTAACATGTCCAACAACGTACAGCAGGGGTGGAGGTGTGTCTGCTGGAATGTAAAGGCTTCAACCATCCTGTCAAGAAAGCCAAGGTGTTACAGCACTTAACATTTCTGAAGAAGGATGTGGCACTGCTCCAGGAGACATATCTCACTGCCAGGATGATTCAATGGTTACGGAAAAATTGAGTTGGCATAAATGTGCATAGCTCCGCCTCATCTAGGTTGAGAGGCATTGCTATTCTGATACATAAGCCATGTTCACAGGTGGAGGAGTGTATTAAGACAGATAAGCAGGGCTGATCGGTAGTTGCCCATTCTCTTTTCCTGGGGGTAAAGTAGTGATGGGGAATGTATAAGCACCCAATCAGGATGGGGAATGTATAAGCACCCAATCAGGATGAGCAGGATTTCTTCCCCCAGGTCAGTCAGGCACTGGCTGAAGCAAAAGTGGCAGGTGATATCACACCCATTCTCATGGGAGGTGACTTCAATTTGCTGGCTGATATTTTTCTTGACAAATCCCGGACTACCCCTGACACCCACCCGAGATGAAAGGCAACCCTATTTGCCCTGAAGGAGGAATGGGTTATGCTTGACCCCTAGCGCAGGGACAACCCCATAGGAAGGGACTATACCTTCTTCTCGGCTGTCCATGAATCACACAGCTGCATCGATTTTTGGTTCACAGATGGAGTGGTGGCTCAGGGCATCTATGATGCTACTATTGAAAATATTATTTTCTCAGATCATGCCCCAATTGCCGTGTCCTACCTACTAGCGGGAAATCAACCCTTATCTCTGAGATGCAGTTGCAATCCCCTTCTCCTTAAGAACAAGGAATTCTGTGCTTGGCTGCATGCAGAGGCCCAATATTTTTTCCAAATAAACTCCACGGGAGAAGTTAAAGCGGGCACCATATGGGAGGCATTCAAAGCCTACCTGCAATGTTGCACCATACCACATATTGCCTCCCAAAACAAAAAATGAAGGGAAGAGATGTGTAAACTGCAACAGGAACTCTCCATCCAGGAAGGGAAATTTAAGAGTACCCCCACGCCCTTCAGTAACTTAATGTCCACAATTACTTGCCTAAAATATAGAATAAATACCCTTTGCAATGCAAGGCTGAATAGCAACTTATGCAAACAAAACTTAAGCTCTGGGAGTCAGGCAACAAGGGTGGTATGCTTCTGGCATTCCACCTGAGGAAACAAAAAGCCAGTTCCCAGATTCATGCTCTGCATTGAAAATCAGGGAAAACGGTTACCAAACCTCTAGAAGTCAACAAAACTATGTAGCAATTTTACCAAGCCATTTATACCTCCAGGACTCCCATCACAGGTTCTAGCCCCCCTCCCAGTATGGTTGCTTTCCTTGACTATATATCCCTTACTCATTTAAAGCCCAAGAAGGTACAGAAACTGGAGGAACCACGTTCTCTCCAAGAACTAAAGGGGGCCCTTAGTCACTTGACAAAGGGGAAAGCTCCAGGGACTGACTGCATTACAGTGTAAATTTACCAGATCCTCTTGGAAGAGATATCCTCTTCTTTGTTGGCTGCCCTGAAGGAGGCACATATACAAGGAGTCCTCCCCCTGACACTTAAAGAGGCAATCATTACTCTGATAGCTAAAAAAAATCACTGGACCCACTGGACTGTTCGAATTTCTGTCCCATCTCTCTGATCTTGGTGGATACAAAGATCATGGTGAAGGGACTAGAAAATAGACTTGAGTTGGTAGTTCCATCCCTGAAACATCCCTCCCAAGCCAGTTTCAGTAAGGGCAAGACAGGGGCAGACAACATTTGAACTGTTCTCAACATTAAGTGGTTCTCTCTGCAATCCACCACCCCAATGGATGCAATGGCAGTTGACTTTAGGAAGGTCTTCAATTCGGGTTGGGTTATCTCCATTATGTACTTGAAACCTATGGTTTTGGATTCTACTTTTGGATGTGGCTATCCACCCTATATAACTCTTCAACAGCTAAAATTCTCACCAATAGCAACTCTCCTCCTCCTTTGAGCTGCAGAGAGGTACCTGCCAGGGCTGCCTGTTCTCACCACTGTTGTTCCTTTTAGCCCTGGATCCCTTGGCCAGGAAGTTTCTGTCAACATGGGAGGTGCAGGGAATTGAAGTGCATGGCAAACATTATTTGGTAAGCATACAGTTGTAGTGCCAAATCAGTCAAGGGATTTTATGAGATTCCCCATTTATCCTTCAGGAAATTTAGGGGAAAAAAATCTCACAAAATCTCTTTTGTTATACCTAGAATGGACACAAGATGGTGTACATGCTCTACTCTTGCTATAAGTGGCATGCTTTTTGTCAGACCAGAGATAGAGTTTAGAAATTCCCACCAGGTGGCACTCTAAAAATCAGGTGATAATGAAATAAACTATCAAAAGTATCCCCCCCCCCCAAGTACAGTATACAGTAGCTGAATTAAATTGTGTCTGAAGTTTTATACTACTGTATGTGTTACTCTAATCTTGCTGGCTATATTATTGCATTTTGTGGTCATCTGTCCAAATCCAGATGATGAGATTTGTTGCTAATACCATTTGTTTCTCTAATGTTGCTATGTGTTATTAAATTTTGTAGTCAATGGTTCATTTCATTTCATTTTAATTTTAATTTTGTAACTTGGCAAGCTTCACAGAGCATAAAAATGCCTTTTTGAGACACATGTACTATTAATCTTTTTAGAAATCAGTTTACAGATTTTGATTGTGGCATACCATAATAAGTGTATCAGGGCATATTTTAGTAGTCTGTGGTTGAATCCAGCAGATGTTATTTTTTTCAAGAATAACATTTTTCCAAAAATTATTTCAGGTCAACTATCCGTTTTGTTTTTAACATACATCAGGTGTGTGCCTCTAGGCACATATTTGTGAAGGAGTTACTCTAAAATGCCTCTGTGTAGCATAAAAGTAATGTATTTACCTTTTTCAGGCAATATTAGCATATCTTTCTTTTCAGTTTGTCCGCACTAAACTCCGCTCTCACCAGAAGCATATCCACCTTGAGGACGTGTATCTGCCAGCAAGCATTGTTCCGAATCGCAACTTTTCGTGATCACATTGTAAAATCAAGTTAATGCTTTAGAGGTTCTTAACCTCAGTTGCTCCTGTTGTTTGTAAATTAAAAATGAGCACTACTTCTCCCTGCAAAATACTTTTACAAATCGGAGCCAAAATCACACACCTGCACAGGACGGGTACTCTCCTGCGCATGTGCAAGATCTTCACTCCAGCCCCTCTTGCACAGGCGCATGATTTCAGCTCTGATTTGTAAAAATATTTTGCATCAAAAGTAGTGCTCCTTTTTAAATTACAGACACCAGGGGTGACTGAGGTTAAGAATCTGTACAGCATATACTTGATTTTACAATGTACTTGTGAAAAGTTGCGATTCAGGTCAGTGCTTGCTGGCAGACTCGCGTCCTCAAGGTGGATATGCTTCCGGTGGCAGTGGAGTTTAGTGTGGACTGACTAAAAAGAATGATATGCTAATATTGCCTAAAAAAGGTAAATAAATTACTTTGCTGCTACACATGGGCATTTTAGAGTAACTCCTTCACAAATATGTGTCTAGAGGCGCAACCCTGACATATGTTAAAAAACAGAGGAGCAAAGCTGACAGTGCCCCTTTAAATATCTGTTTTGTTTCAAACTGTGAATATAGCACTTTAATTCATCTGTCTAGAGGTCAGGTTTTAGAGTTCTACTGTGGTGCATCATGATAAGTCTGTCTCTTATATCTTTGTGGTCAGGGGTTTGAATCCAGCTGATTTTTTCCCCTCAAGAATAACATGACTTAATTTTTATATAATTTATAACAGTTTTTCAAAAACTAATTCTAGTCAAATATCTTGTTTGTTTGAAACTGTACATAAGATAGTCTCATTAATCTTTTTAGAGACCAACTTATGGACTTCTACAGTGGTACATAATGATAAGTATGTGTGCTTGCATGATTTGGTCAGTGATTTGAATCCAGCTAATGCTTTTATTCCAAGAATAACAAATTAATTTTTGTATAATTTATAAGAGTGATGGTACCCAAGAATTATTTCTGAGTAGATATCTGTCTTGTTTGAAAAGGTGAATATGGTAGTTTCATTAATCTTTTTTAGAAACCAATTTGCAGTGTTCTACTGTATTGCATCATGATAAACATGTGTCATATATTTTTGTGGTCAGGGGTTTGAATCCAGATTTTTTTAAAAAAGAATAACATAAATTGATTATTTCTATAGCTTATAGCAGTATTTTCCCAAAAAAATGAAATCTGGTTAAATATCTGTTTTGTTTGAAACTGTACATAAAATAGTTTCATTAATCTTTTTAGAGGCCATCTTATTGACTTCCACATTGGTGCATCATAATAAATGTGTGTGCGTTCATGTTTTCGTCAGTGATTTGAATCCAGCTGATGTTTTTATTCCAAGAATAACATAACTTAATTTTTGTATAGTTTACAAGAGTGATGTTCCCCAAGAATTATGTCTGGGTAAATATCTGTCTTGTTTGAAAATGTGAATAAGGTAGTTTAATTAATCTTTTTTAGAAACCAACTTGCAGAGTTCTCCAGTGGAGCATCATGATAAGCAGGTGTCATACATTTTTTCTGGTCAGGGGCTTGAATCCAGCTTATTTTTTTTTTTTTTTTAAGAATAACATAAATTGATTATTTCTATATCTTATAACAGTGTTTTCCAAAAATGAATTCTGGTTAAATATATGTTTTGTTTGAAACTATACATAAGATAGTTTCATTAATCTTTTTTAGAGGCCAACTTACAGACTTCTATAGTGGTGCATCATGATAAGTGTGTATGCTTAAATTTTTTTGGCCAGTGGTTCAAATTCAGCTGATGGTTATTTTCAAGATTAAAATAAATTAATATTAGTATAATTTACAGCAGTGATATTCCCCCCAAATTATTTCTAGGTAAATCTCTGTTTTGTTTGTTTGAAACTGGGCATACAGTTACTCTACTCCCAAAATATCATATTCCCCAAGCATTTATTCAATGGGGAAGGGTGCTGTATTCTTCCCTGACAGCCTGGATCCCTTGTAACAGAGTAGTATTATTGTTGCCATTTCCGCTTCACCAGGGCACCAGGCAGGGCTGTCCACTCTCTCTCCCTATTTATTGCTGGCAGTATAGCCCAGGGGTTTGAGTAACAAGCTGTGAACAAGCTTGGTACATCCACCAGACCAGCCATGGGTTTGATTTTCACAACCTCCACTTGTATACTGTGTGACTGAGCAAGTCACTTAACCGTCCAGTGCTCCCAGGTCACCCCTGAAAACAGGCACTTGTGCCTGGTGGGACTTACCCTGTTACCAAAGACTAAAATAAATAAAATTTAATCTTTTCTTGGAACTGCTCATCCACAAAATTAACCTCTCCCCTCAGGTTCTGAACATCCCAACTGGCTTGAATGGAATTCAAGCTTTCTGTCTATGCAAATGATATTTTGTTGCATATCTGTTCCCCAGCCACATCCCTGCCTGATGCCCTTCAGATTATCTTTCAGTTTGGTGCTCTGTCTAGCTACAAGTTAAATCCTAATAAAATGGAGATTATAACCCTGAACAATGTTACCTTCCAAGCTGACACTGTGCACCTCAGTCTGATCTGTACACCAGATAAATTCAAATATTTGGGGATTTACCTTAGTACCTCCCCCTCTAAAATGCACCATTTTAATTTAGATTCCCTGGTGACCTGTCTTAAAGTGGTTCTAGATCATTGGTCCTTATTTCCTCTTATGCTATGGGGCCATCTGAACATCATAAAAATGAATATTCTCCCTAGACTACTGTACCCCCTCCAGATGTTTAATCTGGCCCTTCCCCAATTGTGGTTTAATAAGGACCACCGATTTCTGTCTTCATTTTTATGGCAGAGTAAGACAACTCACAGAAGTTATTAAAACCCATGTGCACTAAACTGGATGAAGGACTACAGGCCCCTACCTTTTTCTTATATTACTTAGCCCTACACCTCATTCTGCTTTCCTACTGAGTGAGAACACCAGGAGGTGACTCCACTAAGCATTATGTCCCACAGTGGGAGGACATTGAATGCTCCCTGTGTTTGGATAATGGTTTGAATATTAAGTCCATCCCTTATCTCCCAAGGAGGAAACTTCCCCCATCCCTACAAGACTCCCCTCTGGAAGTGTCCCTACAGATTCTCCTGAAGCTCTGCTCTTTTTTTAAAGTCTGTCCATATAAAGACTTATCTCAACCATTGTTTGTGAATCCTAATTTCCATACAGCTGGACAGCTTCTCTCTGATAAGTTTTGGCCCTGCATGGGGGTGCGATTGGTTGGCGATCTTATCTTCAACCAAAAGCTGTTATCCTTCTAAGATGCCCGTATCAAATATCACTGGCCCACATCCTCGTGTTTTTGATATTTCCAACTTTCACATACATTTCTGCAACATTTTGGCAGTGGTCCATGTCTTAGTCCATTAGGTACCTCAGTTCTCCCTCTCTTTCATCAGGTTCCTTTTTCACATCAAATTTCATATTACTACTGGGTGCTACAGGATTTCCTGGCTACCAATAAAGGGCCAATAGTTTATTGCTGGGACCACTCCCTCCCACCATCTGATACTCCCAGGAAATTAACCACTATCTGGAAACACTTTTATAAATTTATCAAGTTGGACAAATACTGGTTTACTGTATGCAGTTTATTATTATTCACAAACTGTACTATACCCCTGTTCATCTGCATAGAATGTGTAGACTCTTTGATGACCTCTGTTCCAGATGTGGTAAAGAGCCTGCCTGTTTACTCCATATGTTATGGTCTTGCGAGAGAGTGTCCCCATTCTGGAACTCAATTTGAACCCATCTAGATCCCCTCTTGGGATTGTCTAATGCTTTCCTCCCTGAAATATGCATTTTGGGGTACTATACCAATGTCCTGGCTGGGAATCAGAGACCACATATGGCCTTAATTTCCATATGTGCAAATAAAGTTATCCTGCGACATTGGCTTGACCAGGGGATATCTCAATATTTTGAGTGGCACAAGGAGATATTATTTGCCCTTCAAGCTGAGCACCTTATTACCAATATGGCTGGCTGACTCTCACATCATCAAAGTATTTGGGAACCACTCCAGGATCTACTGATGATCTGAGCAGTCCTATTAATATACAGGTGCCTTCTTTCCCTGGCAGTACAGATCATTTCACCTTGTTGTATTCTCCTGGGTGTCCTCCAGTTGTGGGCAGGTAGGGGGATGGGAGGGGGGATTGGGGTAGTGGAGTGGGGAGGAGATGTGAGATTTTATTTAAATCATACAACATTTGATCTTATTCTTGTCTCTGTTATTGTTGACTATTGTGTCCATAATCTGTTAACTTCTTTGGAATATTGTTCCTTCTTTTGGTGTGTTAAATAAAGTTTATTCAATCTGAAACTGAGCATATGGTAGTTTCATTATTCTTTTGTAGATACCAGCTTGCTGACTTCTACTGTAGTGCGTCATGTTAAGCATGTGTTTTATATTTGTGTGGTAAGGGGTTCGAATCCAGCTGATTTTTTTTTCTCAAGAATAACATAATTTCATTTTCTATAATTTATAAGATTGATATTTTCCAAAGAATTTTTCTGGTTAAAGGGGCACTGCCAGCTTTGCCCCTCTGGTTTTTAACATATGTCAGAAGTGTGCCTCTAGGCACATATTTGTGAAGGAGTTACTCTAAAATTCCCCCTTGTAGCATAAACAAAATGGATTTACCTTTTTCAGGCAATATTAGCATTTTTTTCTTTTTAGTCGGTCCGCACTAAACTCTGCTGCCACCGGATGCATATCCATCTTGAGGACGCACGTCTGACAGCAAGTGCTGTCCCGAATCACAACGTTTCACAAACACTTTGTAAAATCAGATTAATGCTACAGAGGATCTTAACCTTAGTCACCGCTGGTGACTGTAAATTAAAAATGAGCACTACTTCCTCTGCAAAATACTTTTACAATTCGGAGCTGAAATCACGACCTGTGCAGGAGGGGTATTCTCTTGAGCACGTGCAAAATCTTCACTCCAGGCCCTCTATTCTTGAAAATTTGTATGTCTCAGTCATTGCTATGTTTGACAATTGTGTTTCTCAATCATTGTTTCTTGTAACTGGACGCTTGTGCAAATGGGCAGCAATGCTCACATGCCTTTCCAGTATAGCCACTAAATTAAATTTATTTAGCTTTTGTTAACTGGCTATGGTTCGCTAGGCAGATAGTTGTCTATTTTTAGGTATGACCTGGGAGAAGTACATCACATCACAAGGGATACAGTGAGCAAGAAACAGTAACATTTGAACTACACAAACAATACACAGTAGTACAATTTAACAAAAAATGACAATATGAGAACAGCATATAGACAATGATTCAAAGAAATAATACATTCAGGAGCAGCAGAGGAGAAGGCCATGGAACCATACCTGGAATGCAAACTGGTGATTACTAGCTGGTCAAATAACTCAAGTAAAGGACAAATTGTGTTAATGTAAGCTGCAAACCTAGGTACTGTTACAAATGTTGAAAAGTTCAACCATGGCTTATGTATTCTTCCACTGAGAATCTTGGAGGTAGGAGCCAGAATGACTAAAACCCACAACCTCCTGGTTCAACACTGTCAGCCAGTCACTGAGTTAATTTGTTAAATATGCCAGGGATGGCGAGGAGATGATAAATGCAGCCATAATGTATATGGTCATATTTCAGACTCATGCAAAGGTACGGTGAAAGAGGAGGTGCCACAAATCCTGACAAAGCTAGGGTTGTCTGCAGCCACCCCTCCCAAATTTGTTTTACATCACTGTAAATGATGCAGTATCCTGTGTTTCAGAGTACTGACATCCATACATAATCTGGCAGAGAGAGGAGACTTATCCTCTCACCAAGAGTTGAGCCTGCAGGAAGAATAGCCTGCTAGCCAGTAACATTAACAGTGTATGTCCCAGCCATATGTCATTGTCAGATAGTACAACTGGTGCATGTTGATATGTACAGTATGGGCCCTATACATGAAGTGGGTGCAGGTAGGCAAATCAAGCATGTACACAGCCCACATAGTGGTGCACCTCCAGACAGGTGTGCCCATACTGACATTCACCAACACTGGCCACCTGTCCCCTGCTCCACCCGGCATGCAGGACTCCACAGGGCAGCTGGGGGTGGAGTCACAGATCCCGACGTGCATCCAATCAGATGCTTGTCCAGCAGTAGGCACATGTCTGGGTCTTGCATCGCCCCTGTGTGCACCTGGATCCACACAGCCACACACTGCAGACAGTCTGGCCCAGGAAACTGACCACCCTGCATGATGCAGCCATGGCCCAGGAGTTCATTGGTGGTCCCTCACCCCTATGGCACCAACACCGCTGGACTCCGGACATGCTGCTGGTGTGTGGTTTAGCTTCCCCAGCCCTCCCATGCAGCATCATGGGCCAGGGCCACACGGCAGGACATTTCCCAGACCTTTCGTGACTGTAGGGTGGCATCTACTGGGGTGCATACCAGGTTACGCCTGGTCCTGGCTGATGTTACATGAGGTCTCTGCACCCATATTGATACCCTCAGAGGTACACCGTAGACAGCTAGTGTTCAGGCACATGTTATACTAACATGAAGGGCTAAGGGCATCTACCGTATAAGAGTAGATGTCAGGATCTGTATGCATATTATTGTAATACACTTTGCTTGCTAACACACATATATTCTTCTATGTATTTTCTGTGTATTTCTTACTCATAAGATTTTAGGACACCTGTGTCCTTGGAATAATTATGATATATAAGTCGGCATTGCCACCTTTTGGTGATTTGTACTACTACATTGAGTTATGTAAGACTCTGTATAAGAACTCTTTTGTTTCACAAGCTGATGCTATTACAAAATTGTATAGTGTTATCTTGGACCGTGGAGCCTCCACTAATTTAGCCAATAGGGCTCATCTCTGTAATTAGAAATGTTTCTGTCTTACAGTAACCATAGTAACTATCATAGGTATATAATGTGATATACTAAGTCTTGTACCTCGGAGATCCCAAGAGACATGAAGAAACATCGAAGCATAGGGAATGCTTAGCACTGGCTCCCAGTTCGTATTGGTAAGAACTGCTTAGGACAACTGTGATTTTATCCTTTTTGGTAGTAATAAACAAGTTACTTGCATTCCCAATATTGCCAAGAACCTGAAAGTGAGATTTAGACCTCCTGACAATTGCCGACCACGTGCAGGCAATATTTGGTGTTTGTAAGCTTTCACTAGTTCCTACAACTTTCCCTTCCCAATGGAGACAGTAGGTGCACATTTCTGTATCGCTTCTCCCGTTTTTAAAACCAGTTTGTAGTCACTTACAAAGTCTGGTTGTTTTTCTCAGGTGTGGTCGATGCCGACTCGACCCACTCCATAGCAGCTTTGAATTATAAGCCTACAAATTCTACAGTAGCCCAACTGTGTATAACGTGGTCCTGCTGCGGATCGATACATAGCACGGTGCCTTTTTCACAGTTTGATTTTTTGTTCCCTCCCACACAATGGCCACCGTATGAAATATCTGCGAAGAACTGAGACTCGATGTCTCAAACTTCTTTGCTTCCCATGGAGGATGGGCTGACTTCGTGCGGGAAGCAAGTCAATTCGACAACCCTATACTGGGGATTTCAACCCAGTACACAGAGACGAGACAATCAACCAATAAGCGTCAAGCTAAAGGGCTGATGGTCATGACTCTCTACGCTGCTCTGGAAGCCTCTGAAGTGAGGTTTTGCACCCTTGATCTGCAAATTTCATCTCTTAAGCAAGAGATGGGTCTACAGGAAACAGACTATATTAGACTGCAGCAGAATTTGGAGTCTGAACTTCAAACTCTGCGGAATGAAAAGGATTCACTTATGCATCATTCAACTCAAGCTGGAGAACAGGAACTTTATATGCTGAAGCAGGAGCATGAAAGTTTGAGACAGGTTAAGGAACAGGCATTGCATATGAATGACTTGTTGAGTACTGCGAATGCACAGTTGAGTGAGGAGATGGGAGAGCTACAGGATGAGATAAACCAGGTACATAATGACTTAGAAGTGGCTGCTAGGGACAATCACGAATTGAGCCCCACGTATAAAGTGTTGTAAAAGCAAATGCAGGATGAGATTGATATGGATGTTGCAACTGCGAGTCATGCTGAATGTGAAAGTAAGATGGTGAAACTGCGCTATCAGCGGGAGGTTCTGGCTGGACATGTTAAGGCGATGGGAGGTGTAGCCCCTGCCTTACATACGTCATCTGAAGGGGAGGTATCAGATGATGACATCTCTCAGTACAACGCCCAGTCACACCCCTACTATGGCCCAGAAACCCCACCCAGCCATTCACATGATGGCGGGTCCCCACTCCACCCACACCATTTCATACGTTGTCGATGTCGTGACACCCATCATGGGAGACTCCAAAATGGTGGCCCCCATGATGGGGGGGGGGCAGGCCCAGTCCTGGTCCTGACGGCACCACAAATACCCGTCATTAATGTGGAAGACAGGCAGGAGATAGAAACAATGACTGAGAATGCAATAGGTAATGTACCTCTTCCTGATAGAAGTAAACAGGCCATTAAAACCCAAATCAGACAGCTTCTACAGGAGGCTGGCACTCAGGATGGCACTCTTCATACTGCCGGCAGAGACTGCAGCTCGGGCTGTCCTAGACGGCACCCGAGATAATCTACCTCTGCCTGATCAGCCCAATAATCCCCTACAAATGGCCTACTCTGTTCAGCAAATAGCTGACAGTATCAGTCGAATGAACCCATCTGACAACCTCAGCTGCCACTTGGAAAAGGTGCGTTCCAAATGCGAGATGCTTAGCCTCACTGCAGAATATCAGGTCCAGATACTACGCCAGGCCATCAATCCTAGTTTGTGGGCTAAACTCCCCAATGCCATCCACCAGGACAGCAATGCCACCTTTGATGAGGTTGCAGCCGAACTCATTTCTGCACACAGCCCAGGTGTAGTAGGAGTGATGCTTGCATACCCTGTAAAAAAGAATGCAAAAGAAAGTCCAGTGACTTACCGCCAGAGACTCTGGATGGCCTACCAAACAGGAAAGCACCTGGCACAAGAAGCTGCAGATGTAGATCTTATTGAATATAAGACCCTGTTCCTTAGGAACATGATTACCGCAGTACGAGAAAAGGTAGAGCCAACCACTTACCCCAACACAGACAGGTTTGCTGATATCCTTCGGAAAACTGAGAGAGTTTACCAACTTTACATCCATGATCTGGGCTCCAGTTCCAAGAAAGTAGCCACTGTGGAGCCTATTCAAGAGGCCGTGATGCACTACATGGTGGAGGGGCAGGCCCAACATCAACAACCCCTCCCCGCAGACAACCAGCACCACCAACAGGCCCAACAACCACAACAGCAACAGCAGCAATGGGGTGGGAACCGGAATTATCATAAGAATAAAAAACATAAGAACAAGGGCAAACAACAACAGCAAAGAAAGGGCCCTTCGTATAGGGAGATAGCCAAAGAAAATCGGAAATTCTGAGAGATCCTAGGGTAAGTGCGCTCTGTGGTGAATGCTGTTTCCACTCACTCCCTTGCGGCTGTATAGCCGGTGACCCAAACTCCGATGGGCCATGGTGACACCGGAAGTACAGGCTTTCAGGCCCATACAGGCCTGAACCTGGAAGCTCCTCCCTATATAGCATCAGTGCAGCATGGTGAAGTAGTTCAAAGGAGCCAGGCCCAACCTCTCCATGCCCCCAGCAATACAGATTGACAATTACAGGCCCCAGTCCAGATTGTAAACAAGCTGGTCTTGGATACAAACGGAAGGCCCTGCACCGAGGCCGTGGTCGGGGGCCTCCTACTTGTAGTCTTACTAGATACAGGTGTGGCTATGTCTGTATTACGTGATGACCACCTGGACACATCCCCTTGGTCCACCGGACAGAGGACCAACATGTCAGGAGTGGACAGTGCTAAGTTACCTGCATACTGGTCTCTACCCTTGCTGGTAGAGTTAGGCCATTTAAAGGCCTCACACACCTTCCAACTGATGGTAATGCATGATCACCCTAGCATCATAGGAACTGACTTCCTTGCACCACACAGCTGTGTGGTAGATTTAGCTAACATGCTATTGATGCAAATTCAGGGTCAGTACCACACTATCTTGATCCCTGATTCACACGTTGTGGCAACAATATCTGCTAACAACAAAGAATATGACGTCATAGATTTGTTCAAAAACCATGAACTTTTCCCAAAGCTTCTCCCCATTTTGCAACGACTTCTGGAAGCATTTGCAATCAACAAGCATGACTGTGACAGAATGCACACTGTCATTGAAGTGCCAGGCCCAGCACATGAGAGGCAAAGGCAATATCCTTTCCCAACTGAGGCCTTGCCTTCCCTCAGAGAAACAATCAAGTCACTTCTCAAGGAAGGAGTAATCAGAACTTGTGTTTCTACTGCCAATTCCCCAGTGTGGCCTGTGAAAAAACCCACAGGCACCTGGAGACTTACTATTGACTACAGGAAACTGAACCAGGTCACTCCCAGTTGTTCACCAACTGTAGCATCTGCACCTGATGTGCTACGGCTCTTGACCCCTGACCTGAAATGGTTCAGTGCCCTGGATATCTCCAATGGTTTTTGGTCATTACCATTGGCCCCCAAGAGTTAATATAAGTTTGTCTTCACCTTTGAAGGAAGACAGTATACGTGGACTTGCTTACCGCAGGGATTCCATAACAGCCAGTCCCTGTTCCATCTGCATATGATGGACACCCTTGAGGGTTTCTCTACTCCCCAATGTCTCTTGCAGTATGTGGACTACCTGTTGCTGGCAACTGCCACACAGGAACAACACTTGGATCCCTTGGATGAACTACTGACTCTCATTCAGTGAGCAGGCCTGAAATGCAATCCAGCAAAAGCACAACTATGTCAGAAAGAAGTACTCTTTCTGGGTCTAAAAGTAACTGACCAAGGTCAAAGCCCTACCTGGAAAAAGATACAAGGATTGCAAGACTTGCCATTGCCTACCAGCGTGGCAACTCTTCGACGGTTTCTAGGTATGGTAAATTATTCGAGAGATTTTATCTGTGATTTTGCTCAGAAAGCTGCTCCTCTGTATGAGCTACTGAAAAAGGACATCCCATGGACTTGGTGTCCTATACATACCCAGGCTGTGACATCACTGAAGCAGACCTTGTCCTCTGCCCCAGCTCTGGTCAACCCCAATCCATCACCACCATTCCATTTGGAATGTGCCACCTCTGACATTGCCATGTCAGCAGTGCTGGCTCAGAAGGTTCATGGCACCCTGAGACCTACTACATATGCATCACAGTTCTTGACCCCAGTGAAACAGAAGTACAGCCTTTGTGAAAGGAACCTTCTGGCCACCTACTGGGCTGTCATGCACTTTCTATATATCATTGGGTACTCTCCATTGATTATCAACACCAACCACACCCCAACTACCTTTCTGCTCTCAGATAGAGTAAAGGATGGGTCAGTCTCTAATACCAGGCTGACACAGTGGTCACTTCTTCTCCAGGATAGAGACATACAGGTGCACCCAACAAAAATTCCATCTATGCTGGCTCATGGACTCCTTTTCCAGGGAGAACCCCATAACTGTACACTGCAGTCACCTGATCTTCCAGATCCAGGTCCTTTCCTCCCTGCCATGCCACAAATACTTGACAACACCTCTTTGTGTCGTATCTTTACTGATGGCTCAGCATCTTACTATCAGGGAGAATAAATTGCAGGGATGGGCGATCTAGTGATTTACCCTTATGGGAACACTGTTAAAATCTCTAAGCATTTTAGTATAGCATCATCACAGTATGCAGAGATGGCAGCGGTGGCCTGTGCCCTCGAGTTCGTCCAGCATGGGACCGAGGTCACCATCAACTTTACAGGCTCTAATTGGGTCTGTTGTTCTCTTACAGAATTTCTTCCTTTCTGGCAGAAGAACTCCTTCCTCTCCTCTGACAGCAGCCCAGTGAAGTACAAGGAATTGGTAATATACATACATTCACTGGCACAAAAATTTGCACACAAACTCTATGTACACAAAGTTAAAGCTCATTCTCTCCATGATCCCTATCATGCTTTCAATGATACAGCAGACACCCTGGCCAAGGAAGGGGCCTGAGGGGGGGACACATGGATGATGGACCATCCAGAGGCCAATGTGGCCATACATATTGTAGCACTCAACAAAAAACATGAACCCTTTGCCCCCTTCATAGGAAGGATACTGAGCCAAATGGACTTTCATCCTATATGCTCGCCACTTCTCCTAATTTCTAATCTGATTCATATGCCTGTCCCATTTAGATTTAAACTCAGTAGTTGACTGACTAGCCACAACCTCCAACGGTAATCTATTCCAATCATACACCACCCTTTGATTAAACCACCATGTTTTCCTTTTTGATGCTGTTAGCTGCATTGGGTGAGACCTTGTATTATACATACTACTGTTTAATTCTAAACTAGTGATATCCCAAAGATCATCACTTTGCCAAGCCTTGTACACTAAGCACATATCACCTCGCTTTCTTCGCTCCTCCAAGGAATACATATTCAACTCCGTCAATCTGGTTGCATAATTTTTCCCTACCATATTATGGATAGCTTTTATTGCTCTTTTCTGGACCCGCTCCAACAACATTGAGTCCTGTTTTTTTAAAGGGTGACCACACCTGTGCTCCATACTCCATAATAGGCCTCACCCAAAGATATATATACAGAGGCATAATAACAGTCCTACTTCTGGATGACATATGCCTCAGTATACAGTTTAAAATTCTATTTCCTTTTTGGGCTATATTTTGACAGTGTGGTGAGAAGGACATATCACTGGATACTGTTATGCCCAGATCTCTTTCCTCGGCTGCTATTTTTAGTGGTGTGTTTCCTAATTTTATAGGGTAATTTAGGATTTCTGTTGCCCAGATGCATAATAAAACATTTATCTTTATTTAGTGTCAATTTGAATTTATTTGACCATATGTCGATATTATCTATTGTGTCTTGTAGATTTGATGTATTTAGTCTAATATTTACTTCTGCACCAATCCTACAGTCATCAGCGAACTTTTGTATCCATACAGATTTTTTGTTTTATTTGAAGTGATGATACATAAAGATTAAATAAACAAGGGCCCAGCACTGATCCCTGGGGCACCCCACTAGTCACACCAAAACTATCAGACTGTTCCCCTCTAATGCTCACACATTGATTTCTATCGTATAACCAGTTCTGAACCCAGTTTATAATATAAGGGTTTATAATCAGATTTCTCATTTGTTGTAATAATTCAGGGTGAGGGAGCTTGTCAAAGGCCTTCGAGAAATCTAGAAACAGCACATCAACAGGGATTCCCTTATCCAATCTATCTATAACATGGTTATAGAAGGCCAACATATTCGTCTGACACGACCTACCCTTTACAAAAAACATGCTGAAATTTATCTGTGAGATGATTTGTTTCTAAATATTCATTTATTCTATCCTTTAATACTCCTTCCAAGATCTTGGAGGGTATGGCAATAAGGCTAATAGGTCTGTAGTTTGCAGGATCCATCTTGTTTCCCTTTTTATAGATTGGGACAACAATCACCGATCTCCAGCAATCAATCACCTCACCTGTATCTAATGACTTCTGGAAAATGTATGTTAATGGGGTAGCTATTGTCTCTGCCAGCTCAAGTACTCTTGGATGAAACCCATCAGGACCCGAGGATTTAGTAGGATCTAGTTTAGCCAGTCGTTCTTTAATTTCTGTATGATTTATTAATATTCTTTCTTTTGGGTCTGGATCAAATCTTATAATAGTATATGAAACTTTATCTTTAGTGAAAACAGTTGAAAAATATTTATTTGCAATGTCTGCTATTTCTTTGTTATCTGATGTACTATCACCATTTATTTTTCTTAATGGACCTATAGTATTTAAATTCCCTTTTACGTTGTTAATATAAGCATAGAAGGCCTTAGGATTTCCTTCCACCCTATTAACTAGGTTTAATTCATAGTCAATTTTAGCCTTCCTAATTTGTTTTTTAATGTAGTTTGTTAATTGTGTATACTGGTTTCTAATTTTGTTTGATCTATTTGTTTTCCACTTTTTATAAAGTTTATGTTTCTTGTTAACTAATGATCTAATTTTATGAGTCCACCACTGTACTTTTTTATTTCTCCTAGTATACTTTTGTTTTGTGAGAATATTTTCCATTTCTTGCTGTTTTATTTTTGAGGAAAAAATTTCCCATACTTCTGTCAATGGTCTATCGTCAAACTCTTTCCTCCACTGCCATTTTGAAAGGTTGGCGTTCATCTTTACAAAATTTGCTTTTCCAAGGTCATGAGTAATGATTTTACCCCTTTGATTTATTACTGGTTCAGCTAGTTAAAATTCCACTTTAGAGTGGTCGCTTGTTCCTAAAGCTGCAGTAGTTTTACACTCACTCAGAGTGTCCCCCATATTTGTTAAAACTATATCCAGTATATGTTTTTCCCTGGTCTGATCTGTTACACACTGAACTAACCCAATTTGATCACATGCAATTTGAAATTCTTTCTCAAATGGTGTTACTGCAAAGGATGTTCCCCAATTTATTACAGGTAGGTTTAAATCCCCTAGAATTAATAATCTATCTGTTGGGTTTAGGGTCAACATGTGATCAATCAAACTTTTATTGTATTGCGAGGTTGATGATGGAGCTCTATAAATAAGTCCCAAAATTATTTTGGGGCGTGTGTCGGTAGTAATTTGATCCATACTTGATCCATCGTATCCAAGGAGGATATCATTTCTTCTGAATTTATACTATCTATTATATATAAAGCCACCCTCCCCCTTTTCTATATGTTCTGGACTTTTTATATAAAGTGTAACCACCAATAGCCTGACCCCAATCATCGTTTACATCCAACCACGTTTCTGTCACAGCAGCTATATGTACATTGTTGGACCTCTCAGCAGCCCAACACGTTGATACTGAACTCAAAGAAGTGTTCCGATTCCTTGACAAGAGTACCGAAGAGAAACTTCCCACACATAACCCCTACCGGAGGCATGAAGGTAAGTACACTTGTCAACAGATGACAAGCTCATCTGGTACCAGCCAGATGATTTCACCACCAAGTTATGGCTGGTCCCCAGACACCTTAGGTCTGAATTTTTGTACCAAGTGCACGATACACCCATGGTGGGCACCAGGGAGCAGAAAACACCCTCCAGAGGCTTAAGTCCACTGCCTGGTGGCCTGGTGTCACCAAAGATGTCAAACAGTACATAGATAATTGCCTTGTTTGTGCAAAAAACAACCCCATCCCCACCAAATGAAATGCCAGACTTTTACCACAACAACACTCTGGCCCTTGGCATGCCATACAGATTGATTTTATTGGTCCCTTAACCAATACCAGCAGAAATAACAAGTATGCTCTTGTGGTAACTGACCTGTTCTCCAAGTGGGTTGAAGCTTTCTCCACTAAAACATGCACTGCTAAAACCACTGCCAAAATCCTGGTGGAGCAAATTTTCTTCAGGTGGGGCCTACCTCTTAAGGTAGACTCTGACAAAGGAACCAGTTTTACAGGTGAGTTAATGAAAGAATCTCTTGAACTTCTAGGAGTTCAACAAAAGTTCTACATTCCCTACCACCCCCAATCTTCAGGTCAAGTAGAGAGAGCCAACAGACGGATTAAGCAAATGCTTTCCAAATTTATTGAGGACAATCTCAAAACTTGGGATTCCCTGTTGCCGTTACTCCTTATGGCAATTAGGGGCACACCCTCAGCCACCACCCAGCTCACACCCTTTGAAGTGATGACTGGAAGACAGATGAGATTACCTGAACACCAGCTGTTTGACTTGCACACTCCCACTGCAGACCGTGTGTCTGTAAACCAATATGTGGAAAAACTCAGAAAAGACCTCATACACACACATTTATATGCTGCTAACTGCACGGGTAAGGCCCAGCAACAATCCAAAATACAGTTTGACAAGCACACACAAGAAGTGGATTGGCAGGTCGGAGATCAGGTAATGGTACTCCAATTTGCACATCCCACCCATTCCTTCTCCAATAAATGGGAAGGCCCATACCCCATTGTCAACAAGCTCAGTCCGGCAGTCTATCAAGTTAGACCCCTGCATGATAATAAACTGACTGACAAATGGTTACATGCAAACCAACTGAAACTGTATAAAGGAGCTTAATTACTTTTCCTCACCGCATTGGGTGGAATAGTACTGATTTACTAATGTTTGATTTTCCTTTTCAGATACACTGACAAGATAGCTATCTTGTTCCATTATCTCCTCATCTCAGGAGTTATCCCCTGCATCCAAGGCATGGTAGCGAACCTCCTACCACACCTTGATCATTCAGCATCTCCTTTAGAGGGAGTATCCATCAATATACCCGATAGGCTGATTACTGTCCAGGAAGGTTCCGATGCTTACCTCACTGCCTCGGTTGTCACTCCTGATAAATCTACCCTACAAATTAAGTGGAAAACCACATTGCAAGGACACATTCTCTCTGTGGCCAAACTCTCCAAAAGGAACTTTCCAGGGTTGGCCCAATGCTAAATTATCCCCAAATGGTTCTCTGTCCTTGCTACAAACTGCTCTTAGACATTCTGGTTTATACAATATTATTGCCTTAATTGATCCTTCATACTGTAATTCTTTGTCTAAAGATACTGCTCGAAAATTTTGTGCTGTACACCACATGGCTTCTGCTGCTATGTATCTCTGTGTGTTACCACCCACTGATAAACAGCTTTTGGAAAGTCCAAAGGACCCCCCCCCGGTCCCCGCAGTGGTCTAACAGCCACTGCCCTCTTTGGTTCACTGATTAATAATCTACAAATCATGCATATACAGTACCTGTGCTGTTTAATAATACTTACTGGAATATGAAAGAATTTGGTATGTGTCACAATACTAACACTTCAGCATCTTATAGTACGTTATTGCTTGATGTTTAGCTGCATTTCAGATACGCACTCAAGACCCTATTGCCGGGGTCCATAATACTGAACATAGAGGCAACTTCAGGAGAAAACCCAATCCTGATGATCAAAGTCATAAACATAATACACATGAAGTTGACAGTTCTGATGTCACAGGTGCAACAGGTACTGTCACAGGTCTCTTTGGTACAGCTATGTCTACTTGGAATAAAGCAGACATTGCTGCTATCAAATCTCATTCTGCCAAATTTCAGACTGGTTTGGTCAATAATATACTACCCCCATTATTGCATGGTGTGAATGGCCTTAGTCAGGAAGAAAGATACACTGTACACAACATGCACAACATTGCTAAGGCATTCACTGACTCTAAAGACAAGATTAACACACTCATTGCACAGAGAAATTCTCTGCTCTGCCTATGGCTCATACATTATCACTACTATCAACAATCTCTTCTGTGATCTAGAATCTGGAAGAATTCCTGAAATCATACATGATAGATGTATTTTCAAATGGTATTGTCCATGATGTAAAACCCCTAGCTGTATTGCTATGTGTATGCAACAATCTCTAACCATTCCTCTTTCTACAGCTAGAAACCTGGGGTTTGTGACCAGACACCCTAACACTGGTCCTTGTTTCACTGCTAAGAAATGTTCCATAAGAGATACAATGTTTGTTTCTTTTACTGTCTCTTTACCATGCTCTGATCCCACTACAGCCTTGTTTGACAAGCTTGCACTGGTACATTCCATTGGGCACCTGGACAAAAACATCTACAGAGAACGCCTGGATCTACCACCTCTACTGGTTTTCCATCCCTTCCTGTACGCCTGGATTGCTCCACACATGGACTGTTGTGTGAAGAAACAATACATTTACTTGTGTCGATGTGATGTATTTGATGTTATTCAACCTGTCTGTGTTTATTCTCCAGATAGCATTGATTGGACTTTTACCATGGACGATGACATCACCACAAATGGCACGGATTTTGCAGACTCAACATTGGCTCCGGATAAGCTTTATCAATCATATCGTGAGGAGGTTCATCGCCTGTCAACGTGGATTTCCAAGATGGCCTACACCTGCCCAGTACAGTTGCAAAAGTGGAGACTCCCTACTGTATGCTCTCAGTATAATTCTGATGTGGTGTATTGTGTGGTAACTAATTTCAAAAGCTATACTTACTGTATGGATCTGAAACATGTGTTATTGATTCCCTCAATTTCTGTTTTGTTCCACACCAGAAAACTGTTATTGGACATACTGTTATAACCCCCGTCCCCCTTGTCAATGCAGACATCATTGATGGTAACCCCGATTATCTGCTCACACTTTCAGAATATTTACCATATTTTAATGTACACATAGATCCACTCACACTTACATTAAAATCACTTTTAGACAGGAAAGATACACACCTTATCCACATCAGCAATAATATGACCAAGACCAACGAAGCTATCCTTTCCTTAATTAATGATAGTGATATGAATGATGCATTGACTAACACGTGGTTAGAAATTACTTTTAAAGGTTTTGTTATTATACAAGCATTTTTGATATTTTTCTTGATTATTATGCTATGCTGCCTACGGTGCACACTGCACCAACACCATGAGCAGCTCGGGTTCCTTTACAAGGCTTGCGCGTCGGGTTTGTAAACGACCACTGCTCCCTGACCTTTGCCTAGATTTGCCTGTGTTGCCCTTGGAGGCAACAAGGGGAGGAATGTTACACGAGGTCCCTGCACCCTTATTGGTACCCTCAGAGGTACACCATAGACAGCTAGTGTTTAGGCATATTTTATACTAACATGAAGGGCTAAGGGCATCTACCGTATAAGAGTAGATGTCAGGATCTGTATGCATATTATTGTAATGCACTTTGCTTGCTAACACACATATATTCTTCCATATATTTTCTGTGTATTTCTTACTCATAAGATACTAACATACTAAAATGCCAGCAGAATAGGCCTAATGGTCTTTCGTGTCTGCTCGTTTGGTCAGCCCCCAACCTGGGTGCTGACCTTGCTGTCCCCCTTGCCTTCTCTGGCTTCTCCCTTCCCAGTTCCGGATATTCTTGCTGCATTGGATTTTGCTTCCTGAACCCTTCCCCTGTACCTGTCCCACCCCCTCTTGAACCCCTCCACTATCTCTGCCTCCACCAGCCCCCTAGGTAGTGCATTCCATGGCTCCACCACCCTCTCAGTGAAGTAGCACCTCCTCCTTTCTCCCCTGAATCTTCCCCCCTCCAGCTTCCACACATGACCTCTAGTGGCCCCCTCCTTCTTCCTTCAAAGCACCCTCACTGTTCCTCCCCTGTTGGGGATGTTAGGACACCTGTGTCCTTGGAATAATTATGATATATAAGTCAGCATTGCCACCTTTTGGTGATTTGTACTACTACACTGAGTTATGTAAGACTCTGTATAAGAACTCTTTTGTTTCACAAACTGATGGCTACTACAAAATTGTATAATGTTATCTTGGACCATGGAGCCTCCTCTAATTTAGCTAATAGGGCTCATCTCTGTAACTAGAAATGTTTCTATCTTACAGTAACCATAGTAATTATCATAGGTATATAATGTGATACACTAAGTCTTGTACCTCGGAGATTCCAAGAGACACAAAGAAACCTCAAGGTACAGTATAGGGAATGCTTAGCACTGGCTCCCAGTTCGTATTGGTAAGAACTGCTTAGGGTAACTGTGATTTTATCCTTTTTGGTAGTAATAAACAATTGATTTATGTGGTAGTGGTGGGACTCGGAGACTGAAAACCTGTATTTTTTACCTTACATTTTTCTTATGAGCAGTGAGCAGCCAATAGTCTGGTAAACTGCAACAGTCTGAGGCTGGGAGTATTGTCCTCTCTATTATGGTCCATTTCTGTTCCACATCAGTCCCTACTCTGATCCCAGAAAGGTGTCATAGAAACATAAAACTTGCTGGCAGATAAGGACTGCTAGGTCCATCCAGTCTGCCCATAAGCCCTATACTTGATTACAGCTTCTGACCCTTTCTTTGCTTTTCCTCTATGTTTTTCTTATGCTTGTCCCATGCATGTTGAAATCCAACCACAGTGCCCTTGAGGAACTTATGTTGTCCTGTCAAAGTCAACCCTCTAAAAGTCCAGGACCCTTGTTTTAGTCCTACCCATCCCTCTGGCCATGTCCAGGTGAAACCACACTTGTACCTTTTAGACATTACCTGCCATTTCTAAATTAGCACTTGGTTGTAAGTGCCAGGTGCTCTTCAAAATGTTACCCCCACACACTATTTATGATGTTCTGAAACCTTACCTGTTAGTGTAATGCCATTTTCATTTTTTCTTTATTTATAAACCGTTTATCTTCTGTATTTAAAAGTGTACTGTCAACTTTGCCCCATTGTTTTTCCCCAAATCAAATAAGTGTGCATCTTGGTACACATCTATCACACATCTAAAGCAGAATGCCCCACTATGTAAAATACATAAGCATTAGTACCTTTTTTTATATTTTTTTGAGAAATATTGTTTCACTTGGGTCTACAGTAATTGATCCAAGTCCCAGAAGCACATCCAAGTTGGGGATGCAGGTCTGCCACGGGTGCATTCCTGAAGTGCTGTTTTTTCACAAGGCGGCATTAAAACCAAGTTAATCCTGTCACTTCTGGTATAACAAAATGCTCCTGGCATCTCTGACTAAAAACCGAGCACTGGAAGGAGTACAAGTTACATTTTGAAATCGGCACCCAGATCCCACTCATGCATACGAGAGGCATGAACAAAGATCCCGCACACGTGCATTTGGGATCTTCGTTCATATGAGATATTCATCACTATTCATTATTACATGATTTGAACTGGTTTTCTGTCTCTTAGAAGACAGTTTAATTGGTGTTCCCTGTTTTTTTTTAATGCATTCAAAGCCTGATTGCTCCCTATTTATCAGGAAAAGATTATTTTTCCATCACATTTAATCTTAGAGCTGTCCAGCATCACTGTCTGTCATTCCTAAAGTTCGCTCCACATTTAGGTCAGCAACCTTTTCTTTTGCTGCAACTCAGTCCTAGAATTTTCTTATTTCACTTCAGAAGGACCTTAGCCAGGTTACCTGCATTTAAAGTCACTGCACAAATATCTTTTGTGATCACGGGGCTAATGTCTATGTTTTTATTATTAAGTATCTTCTTGAATGCTACATGTATTTATTTTTGACTCAGGACAGTCTATAACTGAGACTTGTATCTCAGTGAACTTAACCTGCAATTGCAAATTAAAATAATTAAATAATAGAAACATAGAAACATAGAAACATAGAAACATAGAAACATAGAGTTTGACGGCAGATAAGGACCACTTGGCCTACCTAGTCTGCCCATTTGTCTACCTACCGGATAAGCTGTAGATCCTAGTTAACCAACAGCCTATTTCTTCCTACTCACCACAAGAATTTCCACACAGTATGTCTGTCCCATGCATTTTTGAATTCTCCCACAGTTTTAGACTTGACAACCTTCTCAGGAAGGCTGTTCCATGCATCCACCACCCCTCTCTGTGAAAAAATACTTCCTTACATTGCCCCTGAGCTGTCCCTCCTCTGTATTCAAATTGTGTCCCCTTGTTCTTGCACATCTCTTTTTCTGAAAGATGCTACCCCCTCGGACTTTGTTGATTCCACAGAGGTACTTAAAAGTTTCTATAATGTCCCCCCTCTCCCTCCTTTCCTCAAGGGTATACATATTAAGCTCTTTTAGTCTATCCTTGTATGGCTTCTCTTGCAGATCCTGCACCATTTTAGTTGCCCTCCTCTGGATTGTCTCCATCCTGTCTATGTCCTTGCAGAGATGGGGTCTCCAGAACCAGATGCAGTACTCCAGATGGGGTCTCACCAACTGTCTGTACAGAGGGATAACAACTTCCTGTTTTCTGCTGGTGATGCCCTCTCCCTATACATCCCAGTATCCCCCCAGCCCTCACTACTGCCTTCTCACATTGCTTGCTAAACTTAAGGTCATCCTATGTGATTACCCCCAGGTCCCTTTCCATTTTTGTTGTTGTTACTACCTCCTCCCCATTGTGTAATCTTTCCCTGGATTTTTGTTTCCCAGGTGCATTATTTTGCACTTCTTTGCATTGAATCCAAGCTGCCATACTTCTGACCATTCCTCCAACCTTGTCAAGTCCCTTCTCATCCTTTCCATGCCTCCTTGTATATCAACCCTGTTGCAGATCTTTGCGTCATCTGCAAAGTGGCATACTTTTCCTTCTAGTCTTTCTGCAATATCACTTATAAAGACATTAAAAAGGACTGGACCCAGTACTGAACCCTGCGGTACCCCACTAGTAACCCCTCTTTCTTCAGAGTGGACTCCATTTACAACTACCTCCTGTGTCCTGTTGTCCAGCCAATATTTTACCCAGGCTACCACCCTGGGACCCACTCCCAGGCTGGTTAATTTGATTATTAATCTTTTGTGTGGGACTGTGTCAAATGCCTTGCTAAAGTCTAGGTAGGCCATGTCCACAGCCCCTCCCTGGTCTACTACTTTGGTCACTCAGTCAAAGAAATCAATTTAATTCATCATGACCTTCCCACTGTGAACCCATGCTGTCTTGGGTCCTGTGCCCCACTGGCCTCTAGGTACTCAATAATTCTTTCCTTCAGAAGTGATTCCATCACTTTCCCTACCACGGAGGTCAAACTGACAGGTCTGACGTTTCCTTCCTCTTTCTTGCTCCCACTTTTGTGAAGGGGAATCACATCTGCCTTCCTCCAGTTCTCAGGTACCACACCATCCTCAGATGATTTGTTAAAAGGGTAGTCAGTGGTGTTACTAGTTCTCCCCTTAATTCTTTTAGAATTCTGGGGTGAGTTCCTATAGGCCCCATTGCTTTGTCCACCTTCAGTTTTAGGAGTTCTTTTAGAACCCTTTCTTCTGTGAAAGGACTGGGATCGACTCCCCCCCCCCATCCAGAGTGCATCTGTTAACTGGATTAGGCACCTCCTCCTTTGTGAATACTGAGCAGAAGTATTCATTCAGTATCCCTGCTTTTTCACTGTCCCTCTCTGCCCACTCACCATCCATTCTGTTCAGCCTCACTATCCCTCCCTTTGTTATTCTATGCTCCCTGACGTACCTATAAAATATTTTATCCACCTTCTTAGCCGAGTTGGCAATCTTTTCCTTAGTTTGGGCCTTTGCTATTCTGACTTCCCTCCCTGCTTCCTTCTGCCTTAACTGGTACAGTTCTCTGTCCTGCTCCTTCTGTGTTTCCTTATACTTCCTAAATGCTATCTTTTTCTCCCTAACCTTCCCCGCCACCTATTTTGAGAAATATAGAGGCTATTTCTTTCATTTTGATTTATTTGCTTCACACAAAGGCTTGTTTCCTCTGTGATGGGAGTTTTGATGTTTCCCCATTGTTGCTCCACCCCTCCTTCTAGCCTGTTTGCTAGTCCTTTTCTAAGACACGCTCCCATCTTGCCAAAGTCAGCCCTCCTGAAGTCCAATACCCTCAATTTTGTATGGCTATGCCTTGAAACAGACACTCCCTAGTCTCTCAGTAAATATTTGGAAAACCAGGAAGCACATAATGGTACTGAAACAAAGGACACTTACACCTACTGTACAGTGGGTGGAGACTGCAAAAAGGCCATTAGCCACCAAGAGATAGCAGATTAGAGTTCTTTGATCTTTTGATTCTGTAAGCAGCTAGTGCCTCAGGAACCTCAAAGTGTGTGTTTAAGGCTACAGCAATCTGTTTTCTTACTATAGAAAGCATTATATAGGAGAGGATTTGTTTTTTTTTTAATTATCTTTTGTCCTGTCCACTGCAGCCTCCTCAGAGGCTATGACCCCTCCCTCAGAGAGGTTCATCCTCTGGTCCAACCCCCAGCTCATCTGCCCTGAGGTTCCCCCATGGATTACCCCCTCCATGGCAGGGCCAGGTGGGGGGTGCCAGCGTACCCCTGCCACCCTGGTACGCCAAATCTGGTGGCAGGGGGCAGACTCGCTGGTGCGACTGGACCATCATAGGTCCTGTGGGGACTGCAGCATTTTCCATTTTCTCCCATCCCACTCTTACAACCTGAGAATATTTGCTTCAAGCATCCCTACCTGCACTGCCCTCCAGCTACTGCCAGAAGGCAGTCAATGGGCAGATGACTTGTCCCCTTCTCCTCAGAGAGGAGTGAAGAGGAGAGCAGTCCTCCAGATGCTTAATCCTCTCTTCCCCTGCTGACCCCTGTCAGCTCAGGCTCATTCCCAAACCCAAGTTGCCAGTGTGGTGTGAGGTGTGGCATCCAGTGTCTCAATCCTCAGCACCACCGTGCTAGCAGGAGAGGATTTTTTAAATATTAATTTCTTCAGATAATACAAAGCAATGTGGTAGCCATGTCAGCCCAGTCAGTAAGAGAGAGAGAAATAAAAGAAATGCTTTACCCTTTATTGGACTAATTGTTTCAAATAGTAACTTTACCCAATGAAGAGCGTGTAACTCCCAAATGTTAGTCTGTAAAGCAATATAAGGTGTGTTTACACTGCCGCATTGTTGTTTCTCCCCATGCACTCCATGCTTGCAGAGATCCATTTATAATGCATAGGGCATGTTTACATGGCACCCTGCTTACACTGCTACCAGTTGTGCCATGCCATGTTCAGGATTCTGTGGGGCCTTGTTTTGTCCCCAGTGATGTCCCCCGTGAAGCGCCTCTGTCTCCAATAACTTCCACTGGTTGCCATGGCTCCCTACATACAGGAAGTGCTGGCACTAGTTGACCTTGTCTAGATCACAGGCTATTTAAATGTTTTCTCCAGTACCTTAGTGTCCCTCTTCAAGTACGTGTGCTAGTACTGCACACAGTACTCCAGGTGTGACCTAACTGGTGATCTATATAATGGCAGAATTACCTCCCCCTCCTTGAAGATATACCCTTAGCAATATAGCCCAGCATCCTGTTGGCCTTTGCAGACACCTTTCTGCATTTTGCTAAGTTGTTTATTGCTCCCGTAATGAGCACCCCAGAGCCTTCACCTCCTCAGTCACTGATAATTGCTCACTCCCCAGTTAGTAGCTCCACTTTGGGTTTTTAGCCCCAAAATGCAGCACCTTACATTTTTTGGCATTGAACCTCAGCTGCCAGGTGTCTGACCAGGACTCCAGCCTTGACAGATCCCCCGTAACCCTTGCCAACACTCTAGGTCATTTACTACTGCTCCCATCTTGGTGCCATCATTAAACAAACTGATTTTGCTCTTGATGCCCACTGAAATGTCTGCAATGAACATCCCAAACGACACTGGACCTAACACAGAGCCCTTTGGAATTCTGATTGTCACTGCCTTTGGGGATGATAGCTCGCCCCTCCACTGCTCTCTGTTGGCTCCCTCACAGCCAGTTCACTACCCAGCTCATCAACTTCACACCCACCCTTGTAGCTTGTAGCTTACTACTCAGTCTTCCATGTGGCACCAAGTCAAATGCCTTAATGATGTCCAGGTACAGGCCATCCACTGCATTGCCATTGTCCTGTTGTCTATAGTTACCCAATCATAGTACTCCACCAGATTGATCTGGCAAGACCTGCCAGTGACAAAGCCATACTGCCTAATTTCTTGTATCCCACTGGCTTCCAGAAAGGATGCCAGCCTCTCCTTTAGGATTGTCTCCATCAGTTTACCCACGATTGATGTGAGGCTCACTGGTCTATAGTTCCCCGGCTCACCCTTGGGGTCACTCTTATGAAGAGGTACCACATGAGCCCTTCAATCCTGAGGTACACAGGATTGCCAAAGGACCTGCTAGTACCTCTGCCAGTTCTTTCAGTACCCTAGGATGAACATCATCTGGCCCTGGCACCTCGTCCACCCTCAGTGCCCTCAAGCCCCCTAGTATCCTGTCCTCTTCGATTACCATGTCGGTCTCCCCCTTCCCCTCTGTTCCTGACCTCAAGCCCCCTTTGGGTATCTCTCCCCCTTTTCTTCAGTAAACACGGAGCAGAAGTAGATGTTTAGTACTTCTGCATTTTCACCCCTCACTTCCACCCATGCCCCCTCACTCTTAATCCTTACTATATTGTCCTTACATCTCCTTCACTTCCTTATGTACCTGAAGAATTCCTTCTCCCCCTACTTAATGCCTTGTGCCAGCCTGAGCTTCTTCGATGCCTTGGCTGCCGTTACTGCTCTTGTTACCTCCTTCACTTCCTTCAGGTACTCCTCCCTGTCCCCCCCCCCCGTTTTCTTGTACCTCCTAAAGGTGGCTCTTTTCCTCCTTATCTTTTCCATGACTCCAATGTTCACCCAGCTAAGTTCCTTTGTCGTAGTCCTCTTTCTCTTGGCCATGCCAGAGGTTTTAGTTGCCTCCGCTACTTCATCTTTATGAGCTCCCACCTCTGGTTTGTGTCCATACTAGAGTGAATTTTGACCACGTACTCCCTTACTATTTCCCCCATCCTCCCAAACTCAGCCCTCATGATGTCTAACACTCTTGTATCAGATACTACACCTTCTTTTCCCACATCCAATGTGAACCATAGAGAGTGGTGGTCACTCCCCACTAGAGGTTCCTCTATCCTTAGTTCCCTCACAGACTCCCCATTTGCCAGAACTAGGTCTAGGGTGTTTTCTAACTTGAAAGCAGGGGTTAAGGTCTGCATCAGAGTCCTGTGCTCAGCATTAAGCAGATGTAAATAAACGAAAATTAGTTTGCCAGCACCAGGTAAAACTAACAGAGTGCTTTGTCCAAGCCTGCCAAGTAAGGTTGTGTGCTTACTGCCAAGTGAGATTATGTGCTAAAATATGCACCGAAGGGAATCCACACCATGACACATGCGCTTTCAAATCCAGTGTTCTTTATTTTTTCACACAACATATGAGGTACAAGTGCTCCCACTCTTCACAGGCTCCTTACAAACTGCAGGCTTACAGGCTGCCAACCTCCTCCATTACTCCACACACAGTGTCCTAATGCAACTGAAGGGGTAATCTATATGGCATCTTGTACATGTGGAAGCTTCTATATTGGTAAAACAAAACAAAAAGGAAATTAAAAGAAAGAATGGACACAATTAAATATGTTTTGGAGGTGAATAGACAATTGAGCAATGAAGATTACTATAAAAGGGTGTCCACAGACCCCATTACACTATTTAAGGCCGAAATAGATAAACACCTTGTAGATGTAAAAGAGAAAGGTTGGATCAGTAAAGATACTTTTTTAATTTTAACTGTGCAGTATTCCATGAAAGCTTGGTTCTACGTCCTTCCTAAAATACAAAAATGTCTCCCAGATCCACCAGGCCGGCCTATTGTTTCAGGGAATGGTAGTTTAACTGAACCATTGTCACAGTATATTGATCACTATATAAAACCTCTAGCTCAAGCAGTACCCTCATATATAAAAGATACTGGTGACATGATTAACCTATTAGAAAATGTAGACATTGAAGAAACGAGTTTCCTAGTCACTTTAGATGTGGAAGCCTTGTATTCAAATATACTGCATGAAGGTGGGTTGGGTGCCCTGGAATACTATCTTAATGGCAGAGAAATATAAGACCCACCCACAGAGCGCTGGATTTGAAAGCGCATGTGGCATGGTGTGGATTCCCTTTGGTGCATATTTTAGCACATAATCTCACTTGGCAGTAAGCACACAACCTTACTTGGCAGGCTTGGACAAAGCACTCTGTTAGTTTTACCTGGTGCTGGCAAACTAATTTTCGTTTGTTTTCTAACCTGGTTGGTTTTCTGACCATCTGCATCAGGAAGTTGTCCTGGAAGGCATCTAGCACTACCTGCTCCCTTCCATTGTTTGTGGCTGTGGTATTCCAAGCCACTCCTGGCAGGTTGAAGTCCCTCATGATCACCACACATCTCCTTCCACAGTCCCTCCCGATCTGTCCTACTAGTTCCCTAATTCTTCAGTTTGGGAGGGTGACCTGTACACCATACCCATCCTGAGAGTCCTATTCCTTGAGTCCTGGATTTGCACCAATAGTGACTCAGTACTGCCCTCCTCCTTCTCTTCCCTTACATACTTCAGTCCTTCCCTCACATACAACACCACCCCCACCCTCATTTCCCTCTATGCTCCCTGTGGAAAATCCTATATCCTGCTACCTCCAGGTCCTTGGATCTTTTGACTGTGAGCCAGACTGATCTATGGTCATTTGACCCTAAACTGATTCCTACCTTGAAGTCCATGATCCAGGTAGTGTTTGATAGTACAAAGTCCAGGATTACATTTTCCCTGGTGGGTAACTGCATCAGCTGTTTTAGTTCTTCCTGTTTCAGAGCCATAATGAATTCACTGCTCCTTTCTGACAATGCCTTGAAGGAGGACAAATCTATGTCAGGCAGATTGAAGTCTCCGACGAGCAACAACTCAGCTTTATTGGTCATCATTAGAATGGTTTCCAACATCTTCTTGTATCTATCTATCAGCTGAGCCGGGGGTCTGTAGATCACCCCAACTTGGATGGGGGACTGTTCCTCAGTTCTGAGGATAACCCACAGGACTTTAGACTCAGAGTATGTCAGCTGTACCTCTGGGTACCTCTGCAGCCTTGACATGTCCAAAGCCTTTGATCTTTTGCACCACCAAGTCCTGCCAGGCAAGCTCCTTCTATTCAGTCTCTCCAGAAATGCAGTGGAAAGTTTCACAGACTATACTGGCAATAGGCAGCAATGTGAAATTCTACACAATGTTGTTTCCCCTTTACTACTATCACTCAGTGGGAGTGGTTCACAGGGGTACATCCTGGGCCCATTACTCTTCTCTCTCCTCCTCTTCATGAAGGACCTGCCCATGGCCATATCTGTCCCATCTGATACCATCTTTCATGCTGATAATGCTGTGCTGTTAGGTAGGTTCCCCTGCATCAGTTAAATTGGGTCAAACTTACAGACAGACTTTGACAGTATACTGTCGAGGCTAAATGAACATGCCGTGATCTTAAATGCAGAGAAAACTAAACGCATGTTATTTGCCTCTGTCTACAAGCTCAAACCACAACAAGGGTCATTTGTCAAAACTAATAGCAATCTGGAAATTATTATGTAGAGCATTTCAAGTAAATAGGTTTCTGGCTTGACTCCAAACTGACTTAAGATGCTCAGATTGATGTAATGATCAAAACAGGAAATGAGAGGGCTTGGACTGCTCTATAGACTAAATGGGTGCTTTAACTTTAATTTGCACAAGCTACCTGCTACTGGCTTAATAATGCTACTGATTGACTATGGCCTTCAAATATACTGTAAAGCAAAATGCACTAGAGTCAACAGGATTGGAGTATTCTACCATAGCATCTGCATAGCCATGCTGCAACACAATAGAGTTATACTTCACTGAACCCTGTACAGGGCTATGAACTGGTTATATCTCCAAGATAAATGCAGCCTTGCCATTGCCTTGAATACCTGGAAAATTATACATGGGGAACATCTCACTCTACTTGAAAAGCTTGTTTGATCCCTCTTATTCTCCTTATGCCACCAATGATTTCTTTTCTTCAGTCACTCAAGAGCCTGTGTGCCAGAGCCCACTATAGTATTACAGTAGAAGCCACTTAAAAGGGACTCCTCCATGGACACTTTTTTGTCCCATTTAAGGAGTCGTCCCCTTTAAGAGAAGTTGATTAATTTCAGCACAGTGCAGAGCCTCCAAATCTACTGCTAAGCAGTACAGTGCTGACTTTAATTTAATAGTGGTTTTGTTATCCTCTTAATGCTCTACCTTGCTGCATCCTCGGTTACTTGTGCTGTCACCCACTCGCATCACCCGCAGTTTTGATTTGGAGAAGCACACTTTCTCTCTCTTTGATTTGCACTCTGATGTCAGTGATCTTGGCAAATAAAATATTGGACAGAAAGAGAGAGAGAAAAAGGGAGTAAACACTCACACAGTGCAGAAGAGAGAGAGAGAGAGAGAGAACTAAGGAAAAAAAAATTACAAGTTCGGGTTTCAAGTTATGGCAAGAGTGTGTATGTTTGTGTGTGTTTGAAATAACATGAGTAACAGATGTGTGTTGACAGTATCCCTGTTGTTGTGGTCTGATGATGACTTCCTGTTGTGGTTGTGGCTCTCTTGGTTGTGGTTGTGGCTCTCTCTTTGACTCCTCCAACCCTCCAAACTCAATGCTCTCTGTTTGCCCCTCCAGAATTGTCGCTGTCTAACTTAACACTCCCTCAGAATTGTAGAAACAGTAAGGTAGTTTACTTAATTTAAAACAAAATCATTGCTGCTTTTGAAAAACAGTGTCTCCTGGCTCATGTCATCACTATGTTCTCCTGATCTCCATAGGTCCTGCTGAGCTAAAATGCATGGTAGGTAAATTTTAGGGCTATGCGAATACCTTTTTTTGAATATTCGGCCAAATATTCAGTATTCAGTGCCCATGTGCCCATATGCCTGCAGGCTCTCCTTGGCTGCTGATTGACACACGCACACCTGCACCCTGTATGAACTGACAATGTGGATGCCTCTTGGGAACAGAATCAAGGAGGCACTTATGAGAAAAACATCTCCCTGTGTTTCAAAAATCCTGTCTATGGCCTCCTCTATATATGAAACCCAAGGCAGTACTCAGGGTGTGCTATCAAAACCATTTCGCCAGACTGCTCTTGGACAGTGCACCTTCACCTACAGGGCACCTCAATGGTTAAACGAAATCCCTGTGCCTCTACAAATGTCCAAGAGCCTCTCCATATCAGATGACCTAAAGATGGGCAAGCAATGTGAGAGGGCAGCAAGGAGGGCTGGGGGGATACTGGGATGCATAGGGAGAGGCATCACCAGTAGAAAAGAGGAAGTTATTATCCCTCTGTACAGACAGCTGGTGAGACCCCATCTGGAGTACTGTGTGCAGTTCTGGAGACCCAATCTCTGCAAAGACGTAGACAGGATGGAAGCTGTCCAGAGGAGGGCAACTAAAATGGTGCAGGGTCTGCACTGAAAGTTGTATGAAGAGAGACTTAAGGAGCTTAATATGTATAGCCTCGAGGAAAGGAGGGAGAGGGGGGACATGATAGAAACTTTCAAGTACCTCAAGGGAATCAACAAAGTCCAAGAGGGTAGCATCTTTCAAAACAAGAGGTGTGCAAGAACAAGAGGCACAATTTGAAGATGAGGGGCGACTCAGAGGTAATTTAAGGAGTATTTTTTTCTGAGAGGGTTGTGTGGATGCATGGAACAACCTTCGGAGGAGGTTGTGGAGTCAAAATCAGTGGGGGAATTCAAGCATGCATGGGATAGTCATAAGGCAATTCTGGGGGGTTGGGGTAGGAAGAAATAGGCTGCTGGTTAACTAGGATCTGCAGCTTATCCAGTAGGTAGGTAGGGAAATGGGCAGACTGGGTGGGCCAAGCGGTCCTTATCTGCCATCAAATTCAAATTCTATGTTTCCTATTTCAAATTTGGCCTGAGGCAATACCTCATCTCAGGCACCAGAGACAGTTGCTTCAGACGACCCCCCAACCGCCCACCTTGCCTCACCCACTTAACCTACCTCACCTTTGCCTATATCACTGCTCCTCTCTCCCACTCGACAATGCCCCCTCTGGAGGCTTCCCACCACCTCTCCTTACTGACTTGCCATCCCTAAGAATTTCCTCCCCCTCTTCCCCCCTTCTCTCCCACAAGTACTTACACGACCTCTCAAATTCTTTTTATACTGATGATGTACTCAGCCATGGTACTAGTATAGTCTCTGTTACACCTTAACCAACTGTTAGCTATCTACCTACTCTCCTCCCCCTCCTCTCCCCACTCTCTCCCCCTAGTACCCACACACCTCTTAATCCTTCTGCACTGACGATGTACTCAGCCTAGGTACCTGTACTGACTCCGTTACAATATTACTCCGCAACCAACTGTCAGTTATCTACAGTAACTACCCTTTTCAATTGTTGCTACCTGAATCTACTGTCTGTTAAACCTGACATGGTACTTTGTACTTAGAGCTTTGATGTTAATTTGTGTCTAATGTCTATCAGCTTGACGTGGAACCTTTGTAAAACAGCTTTGCTCAAAGGTATGTCTCCGAAATCCTAAATGAATAAAGAAAAAAAATAAATGTTTCTGAATAGTCAACTGAATATTTGATATCTGTGCTCTGGTATGAAACTAAAAAAATGCCAAGAGACCCCCCTCCCTAGCCCAGATCCAGGAGTTATATTAAGAAGCCCCCTTCCCCCGCAGTTAGCACCCAAATCCTCCCTCCCCCTTTTCATTTTCATGTCATTCTCAATTTAATCTAAAAAAAAAAAACCCTACAATGATGGGCCCACAGCGCCCACCCTCTCCATAGCCAGCCGCCAATTTAAAGACTTTCATCCTCTCCCATGGGTAGCTAGCAGTAGCCCCCACCCTGCACTTAACTGTAGTAAAATTATAGTAGAAAAGACAATTAGCACAGCCCACCCTCCTCCATGGCTGGCTGCCTTCTTATGAATGAAACCAGTCTCGCACTCTTGCTTGCATAGTAGAACAAGCTGATCATGTTATCAGCTGATTTTACTATGCGAGTAAGCACTTGCTCAAGATTGACTTCATTCACGAGAAGGCAGCCGGGCATGGAGGAAGATACTCTGCCGGTGCCTTTCTACTATGATTTTACTACAGTTAGTGTGAGTACAGCTGCAGGGTGGGGACTGTTGCTGGCTACTGAGGGCAAAAAGTCTTGAAACTTGGTGGACAGCCGTGAAGGCTGGTGGTTGTGCTGGTGCCCATCATGCTATTTTTTTATAGATTAAATAACATGCGAAATGTGGGGAGGAGGGAGGATTTGGGTCTAACTGAGGTGGGGGAAGGGGCTTCAATATAACTGCCGGATCTAGGCTAGGGTGAGGTGGAGGGGTTCTGGCTTTTTTAAACTTTTGCTTACTGTTTCAATAGGATGAATAGTGCTCTATTCGATATTCAGGATCCAAATAACGAATAGTGCATTATTCATGGAATTCAGGAAATAATATTCAGAGCCTGCACAGGCCTAGTAAATTGTTTTCATGACTTAGAAGGCTGCAATATTAACATATATTGTAAAATACTCCATCTGCCTTTCTGTGGCTTCTCGTTCTGCCTTCAAAATGCTGCTTATAAACTTATCCCTCCCCTTCTCCCTTCCCATATTTGTTGGCAGAATATACTGTTGCCCAAACTTCCCCTCATCCTCCCTCCCCTCCATCACAGACCTACTCTCAACCTGTTCTGCCATTGCCACCCCTGGTGAACTAGTCATCTTAGACTCCATGCAGGAGGGTGTTTCTCAAGCAAATAATTTATGAAACCCTGTTGGAGGGGAAGGTGGTACTGGACCTGGTAATGTCAAATGAACAGTGTTGCTGACATAACAGTGTGGAGCCACTGGGGACCACTAATCCTCATATGGTGTGGTTTAACATAAGATCATGGCCAGAATCAAACCACACTAAAATGAGGGCCCTGGACTTCAGGAGGGCTGATTTTAAGAGAATGAAGGAATGCCTGAGGGACACCCTAGAAGGGATAGGGAAACTGTGAGGTAGTCGAAGAACAGTGGTCAAAAATTAAAGAAGGCATTGAAAAGACTTCAAATTTATGTGTCAGGCAGATTAGCAAGAGCAAAAGGAAAAAGAGATCCCTATGGTTCTCAAAAGAAGTTGTGGAAAATGTCTCAGCTAATAAATGGCATTTAGATGGTACAAAAGAACACAGATGGAAGAGGACTGGAAGAGTTACCAGAGGAAACAGAGGGAGGCAGGGAAGGCAGTTAGGGATACAAAAGCACAAATAGGGGACTATATTACAAAATCAATTGCAAGTGATAAAACATTTTTTAGATACGAAAGCAAAAAGAGAAAGACCTAGGGAGGGATAGTAAGGCTGATAGAAGAAGGAGGGATGTGCGTGGCAGAGGATCAGCAAAAAGCAGACATACTGAACAAATTCTTCTGTTCCGTATTTATGAAAGAAGGTGTGGGAAATGGGCACCCGATAAAGGAAAAGTACACTGAGGGATGGGAGGTGGACACTATTTCCTTTACAGAGGATGGAGTCCTAAAGGAGCTAACACAGTTAAAAGTGAACAAGGCAATGGAACCTGACTAGATACACCCCAGAATACTGAGGGAACTCAGGGAGGGGCTGGCTGCACCTCTGACAGCCATGTTCAACCAGTCATTGGAAATAGGGGAGGTACTGGGGTACTGGAGGAGGGCAGATATAGTCCCACTCCACAAAAGTGGAAATAAGGAGGAGGCAGAAACATACAGGCCTGTCAGCCAGACATCAGTGGTGGCCAAGGTAATGTAATCACTACTGAAGGAAAGGATTTGGGAATACTTTGTTTCCAGTGGTCTACAGGATCCATGGCAGCATGGTTTCATAGGGTGAAGGTCTTGCCAGACTAATCTGCTTGAGTTATTTGACTGGATAGCCAAGGATGTGGATCAGGAAGGAGCTGTGGACATGGCTTACCTGGATTTTGGTAAGGCCTTCAACACTGTTCTGAATGGGAGACTGGTAAACAAGCTGGAGAGCCAAGGAGTAGGGACTAATGTAAATAGTTAAATGGGTAGCTAGTTGGCTAGGAAATAGCAGTCAGAGGGTGGTGGTAGATGGCATCCACTCTGGAGTTGGGTGACCACTGGGGTGTCGCAAGGGTCAGTACTAGGCCCTGGCCTCTTTACTATATTTATTAGTGACATCACAGAGGGACTGGAAGGGAAAGTATGCCTATTCACAGATGACGCAGAGCTCTGCATCAGAGTAGATACACCAGGGATGGGGAGGGGGGGAGCTGGATTTTAATGCAAAAAATTGCAAAATCATGCACATGGGGCACAGCAACCCTGGGGTGACATACCTACTAGGAGAAGTGGAATTAAAAGTCACAAAGCAGGACAGAGACCTGAGAATAATCATTTTGGATGACCTGAAGGTAGCTAAGCAATGTGACAAGGCAGTGGTGAAGGCTAATAGGATGCTGGGATGCATAAACAGGGGACTCACTAACAGAAGAAGGGATGTAGTGATACCACTGTATAGGTCACTGATGAGACCACATTTGGAATACTGTGTACAGTTCTGGAGGCCCCATCTCTGAAAGTACATAGATAGGGTGGAGATGGTACAAAGAAGGGCACCCAAAATGGTGCAGGGCCTCCATCAAAATCCCTACTATGAAAGGCTTAAGGTAAAAAGCTCCCTGAAATAGTGGCATTGATGGAAGAGGGATGCCTGGACATTATGGCAGTCACAGAAACATGGTACACAGAGAACCATGACTCGGATGTCAACATACCAGGGTACATAATCTACAGGAGGGACAGGGAGGGAAGAAGAGGAGGAGGAGTAGCTCTCTATGTAAGGGAAGGGATAAAAGCAACAGAGCTAAAGGGTAAACAGGGAGGCGAGGAGACACTGTGGGTCACCCTGGAGACTGGAAATGGCTCCACAATCTGCACAGGGATTATTTACAGACCCCCATCTCAGGGGGAGGAAATGGACAAGGAAATGATAGAAGGCATCCTTGGTATGGCAGAGAAAGGAGAGGTATTGCTGATGGGGGACCTGAATATGCCAGATGTTGACTGGAGCACCTTTGCAGCAGCCACATCCAAGAGCAGGGCCATTCTCGATGCCCTACAAGGGGCATGCCTCAGACAGCTAGTTTTAGAACCCACTAGGGAGAGAGCAATCTTAGACCTGGAACTCTCAAATGGGGATGGAGAGAGGATATCTGATCTTGAAGTGGATAGCCATCTGGAACAAGCGACCACCAAATAGTGTGGGTCACGATAAACTTCACTGTAGAGTCAAGCCACACAAAAGTGACGGTACTGGACTTCAAAAGGGCTGATTTTGTCAAAACGGGAGAGTGCATCAGAAAAGCACTAGGAAACAGGCAAGAAGGTAGGGTGGAGCAACAATGGAGAAACATTAAAACAGTCATCACAGAGACAACAAGTCTTTGTGTGAAGCAAATAAACAAATCAAAATGAAAGGAAAAAACACTATGGTTCTCAAAAGAAGTAGCGGGGAAGGTAAGGGAAAAAAAGATAGCATTCAGGAAGTATAAGGAAACACAGAAGAAGCAGGACAGAGAACTGTACCAGTTAAAGCAGAAGGAAGCAAGTAAGGCAGTCAGAATAGCAAAGGCCCAAACTGAGGAAAAGACAATGAACTTCGGTTAAGAAGGGATAAAACCTTTACAGGTACATTAGGGAGCAAAAGAAGACCAAGGCAGGGATACCGAGGCTGAACAAAGAGGAAGGTGGTTGGGCAGAGAGCGACAGTGAAAAAGCAGGGATACTGAACGAATACTTCTGCTCAGTATTCACAATGGAAAAGCATGGGAAATACTTAATCTGGTCAATAGAATCATTCTGGATAGGGGGGTTAATATTAGTCCTTTCACAGAAGAAAGGGTTCTGAAAGAACTCTTAAAACTACTGAAGGTGGATAAAGCAATGGGCCTGATGGGATTCACCCCAGAATTTTAAAAGAACTAAGGGAAGAACTAGTAACACCACTGACTACCCTTTTTAATAAATCATGGGAGGATGGGGTGGTACCTGAGGACTGGAGGAGGGTGGATGTAGTTCCCCTTCACAAAAGTGGGAGCAAGACAGAGGCAGGAAACTACAGACCTGTTAGTTTGGCATCTGTGGTAGGGAAAATGATGGAATCACTTCTGAAGGAAAGAATTGTTGAGTACCTAGAGGCCAGTGGTGCAAAGGACCCAAGGCAGCATGGATTCACAGTGGGAAGGTTGTGTCAGACAAATCTAATTGATTTCTTTGATTGGGTGACCAAAGCAGTAGACCAGGGAGGGGCTGTGGACATGGCCTACCTAGACTTTAGCAAAGCATTTTACACAGTCCCGCACAAAAGATTAATAAACAAATTAGCCAGCCTGGGAGTGGGTCCTAGGGTGTCAGCCTGGGTAAAATGCTGATTGGACAACAGAACACAATGGGGAATAGTAAATGGAGTCCACAGTGAAGAAAGGAGGGTTATTAGTGGGGTACCGCAGTGTTCAGTACTAGGGCCGGTCCTTTTAATGTCTTTATAAGTGACATTGCAGAAGGACTGGAAGGGAAAGTATGTCTATTTGCAGATGGCACAAAGATCTGCAACAAGGTCGATACACAAGGTGTGGTGGAAAGGATGAAAAGGGACTTGGCAAGGTTGGAGGAATGGTCAATGTATGGCAGATTAGATTCAATGCAAAAAAGTGCAAAGTAATGCACCTGGGAAACAAAAACCCAGGGGAAGAGTACACAATGGGGGGTGAGATACTGACAACAACAAAAATGGAAAGGGACCTGTGGGTAGTCATATCAGATGACCTAAAGGTGGGCCAGCAATGTGAGAAAGCAGTAAGGAGGGCTGGGGGGATACTGGGATGCATAGGGAGAGGCATCACCAGTAGAAAACAGGAAGCTGTTGGCCCTCTGTACAGACAGTTGGTAAGACCACATCTAGAGTACTGTGTACAATTCTGGAGACCTCATCTCTGCAAAGACATAGACAGGGTGGAGGCTGTCCAGAGGAGGGCAGCCAAAATGATGCAGGATCTGCTTCAGAAGACATATGAAGAAAGACTAAAGGAACTAAAGATGTATAGCCTCGAGGAAAGGAGAGAGAGGGGGGACATGATATAAACTTTCAAATACCTCAAGGGAATCAACAAAGTCCAAGAGGGTAGCATCTTTCAGAAAAAGAGATGTGCAAAAACAAGGGGGCACAATTTGAAGATAGAGGAGGGACGGCTCAGAGGTAATGTGAGGAAGTATTTATTCACAGAGAGGGTTGTGGATACATGGAACAGCCTTCCTGAGGAGGTCATAGAGTCAAAAACAGTGGGAGAATTCAAGAATGCATGGGACAGACATAAGGCAATTCTAGTGGTGGGTAGGAAGAAGTAGACTGTTGGTTAAATAGGATCTGCAGCTTATTCGTTAGGTAGGGAAATGGGCAGACTAGGTGGGCCAAGCAGTCCTTATCTGCCGTCAAATTCTATGTTTCTATGTTGCTATGTAGCTGAATTTGTACTCTCTAGTAGAAAGGAGGGAAAAGGAGGAGCATGATACAAACATACAAATACCTTACAGGTAAAAACAGGGTGCAGGAAGGTAGCATTTTTCAAAGATAAAGATGCTCAAGGACAAGGGGTCACATTATGAAGATGGAAGGAGGAGGCTCAAAGGAAATGTATGGAAATACTTCCTCACAGGGAAAGTGATGGACAAATGAAACAGCCCCCTTGGAGAGATCGTGGAAGCTAATATCATTATATGATTCAAGAATGCATGGGGTAATTCAAGGGGCTTCTGAAAATAAGGCGGACGGTGAAGACTGAAAACTGAGTAGGGTCTGCAGTGAGCTGTAGGTAGGAAAAAATAGGGCAGACTAGATGGGACAAGAGGTCCTGTTTGTCAACATCTTTTATGATCTTATGGTTCTATATTGTTGCAAAGATGCTGCAGCTTTGAAAATACTGCCAATTGTGGCTGTGCAAAGTGTGTGCCACCGGTATAGCTTCTGAAGCCAAGTCTTTGAAAATCCAGCTCCTGGAGTGTATTAAAAGGAACTGATTTAATAAGCAGATTACATAAGAGACTAGGTTCATTATATCGTATTAACAAAAATCTTACTCCTCACACTAGAAAAATACTTACATGCAGTTTTCTGTTTTCATTAATTCATTATGGTGCTAATATCTATTCATCTTCAACTGAAAGAATTCTCGGCAAACTCAAAGCAACTGTCTGAGGCCTGCCCCGTTATAGGGACTCTAGTATGTCTGGCTCCTGAGATGGTCCAAGCAATGTCTGAGATATTGCAATCATCCAGCAGCAATACCTCACCCTTTGATGCCATCTCCTGAATTTGATCTACTAGATTCCTGTCCATGTCCTGCCCCTGCATTGGAGGTTTGTAAATCACCCCTGTTCTAATTAGGCACAGGGGCATTATGTCGCAAGACATTATGCCACATGGCAAAATCGCACTGTCATTACAGTGAGATATTGCCATGCAGCATATGTCTTTTTTCTGTGTGGGGCTGTGCCCCCCACACCCCCCATTATGGGGGGGCTGCACCCCTGGACCCCCCACTAAAGATTCTCAACTCCGGGGGGGTCCAACTCAGGGAGTGCACTAATTGTGTAAAAAAATAAAATGTCTGGGACCAGGAATCAAACCTGGTCCCAGATGCAGTGCCTGGGTTTCTGCTGCTGTGGCTCAGTCAAGTGAGCCACGGCAGCTACTTGGTGAAACCCCTTCCCAGCAGATATCTTATCCTCTGTCTGGGAGTGTTTGAATGGTGCAATACCGCATACAGCAGTATACGTGGTATTGCACCATTCGCTGTCATGGACAGCGCTCTGTCGGGTTAGCTATAATGTCATATGCTATTAAGCGTATGCAATTATGACCCAGTAGGTTCTAAAACTATGCCATTGCCTAGCTCAGGAGTAACTCACAGTGCTTCTGTCTCCCTTTGTTCACCCTGAACCTCTGTTGCTTGTATACCCTCCCTTACATACAGGGCCACTCCCTCTTTCTACTCCCCCTATCTCTCCTGAATAGGGCATAACCTGGGACATTTGCGTCCCAGTCATGGTTTGTGGTAAACCAGGTCTCTGTTATTGGCCGCTATCACCAGGTCTGGCTCTACCATCAAGGTCTCCAGCTCTGACATTTTGTTTCCCAGGCTGTGAGCCTTTGCAACCATGGCTTCTAAGGTTTGCTGTCTGCCCTTTCTCTAATCCTGTGTTCACCCTCTTGATTTTAGCCCCTCTCACTTCTCCTTTTTTTGTTGCCTTATTGCCCCTGCTTTACCCTTTGTGTCTGTAATGGTGTTTCTTTTTGCTTCCCATTGTATATTCATTTCCCTCATTTCTGGCTACATATATATTCGTCATTGCAGGCTGCATTAACCTGTGGTGGTGGGCGGTATGATTTACCCTTCTCCTTTTCTCCACCCCCCTTATCTAGTTTAAATGCTTGCCAATGAAGCATTTAAACTGTTCACCGAGGATACTGGTGCCTTGTACAGGTCTGAATCTCCACAGGTGGTTCCCCACTCTCCAATGAAGTCAAAATCTTGCTCTCTTCGCCATGTCTTCAGCCAGGTATGCTGACCAAACAACAAAACATCTACAGCGAAAACCATTGCAGTGACAGAAATTGACAAGTCGCTGTAATGGTCCCCACTGATACCAGCATTACCTCTCCCAGTGTTTCCCCCCCATCCCTGAGACAACTCTGACTCAAAGTTGGTTCTATAAATAATGGGTGGTTTGGAGGGTTCGGGGGAGTAGCCGCCTGAAGAAAACACACCGGCTTAATGACAGCACAATGTCGACACTTGGCACTGTGTCTATCAATGTCAGGGATGTTGGTGACTTTGGTGTCACCGCGGCATGGGTAAACCCTTCAGCCAATCATTGAAGTTCTTGATCATAGATACCTAGCTTTCCCCTTGCTGTGGGCAGGCAGCACCTCCAAGAAAGTTATAGAGTTTGCTGCCTGCCCTATGCCCCTTCTCAGTTCTATGAACTCCTTCTGTACTATTACTATCTCTAACTTATTCCCAGCTATGTCATTAGTTCCCAGATGGACAATGACATTGAGCTTCCCCCTTCTTGCTTCCACGCTAGCAATCCCCAGGATCCACTTTTCAACACTCTAAGTTGCGCCTCCTGGTATGCGCCTTACCTCCCTCTCCTCCTCATCCCTTGCTGTTCATAGCTCTAGCCCCAAGACAAATGGGTTCCCCACCAGGAGAGTCTTCCTCTTCCTTTGGGGTCTCCCCATCTACCCTTGGCGTTTCATTTCTGAAGGCTCCTCTCATCCTCCCTGGGTGCAGCCTTGGGGGACCGTGTGGGGCCTTTCTTTTCCTCAAGCACAGTGTAGGAATTCCTTAGGTACATCAGCTCGGGGATGTGCTTCTGCCCCACTCACCTGGACTTTCAAATTTAAATTGTGGATCATCCACCTCATTTTGTGATCCATATATACATTAAATCAGCATGTTCATGTTAAGATTATCTGCCAGCCTTTCTTGGATGCCTTTCTGAGAGATTATATTCCCAGACCACATCACAATCCATCAGAAAATGTATTATTTTTTGTTAAAACATCAGTACAGTGGATTCATGTTTTCATCTGTTTTCCTAACAATATCCTGTTATCTTATGGGAAACAAGCAAGGACTTTAAGATTCCATGCCATACAGGAAACATTGGCTCCCTGTCTCCAGCACAACAGGAAGCAATGCTTTAACATCTGAATGATCCAAAATAACCCCTAAAGACTTCTTTGACATGCAAATTGTGCCAGTGCTGTGCTTCACACCTGCACTGTTGTGCTAAGCATGGCCCTAGACATTTAATGGGACAAAATCACAGCCTCCACACTATATCCATATTGTTTTGATTAGATTTTCAAACATTTTGATGTACCATCAGGAACACTGACAGTATACTGTATTCAAGGACAAACCAATTCATGTGTTTCTGCAGCAACAGAATTCTTTAGTAATATATGGAAAAATGTTTACACTTTATTAGACCTGATTATGTTGCTTACCACCATTTTGAACTACCATACTCCTGATATAATTGTTTACAACAGCTGTTTGTTCATGCTCATTAATTTTTATGTTGGCTTGCACACACATGAAAGCAACATCTTATGGTAGTAGCACATTTCAGAAGTGTGTCAGTGTGGTGGCGAATGCAGGGGATGTGTTAGTGGGTGTATCCCTCAGCCACCAATCAGTGAGCATGCTGCTGATGACAGCAGTTTCCGAGAGAGCAATTGAGTTGAAACGAATCTGCAGTGCAATCAGAGATAGGCTCGTCATTTCAGCAACAGATGACATGCATCCATTACATGCTTTTCCTGGTGCCATCTGCCACACAATCCCCAGGAAGCCAACATCAGAGTGCCCAATCCCCATGTCAGCATGCCCCCACATTATGTGGCACACCGTAATATGACAGCTCCTGCCACCTGCCATAAACTCCCAAAAAGTCAACATCGGGGTTCCCAAACCCCATGTTGGCATCCCCCTTCTTAGTGTTTCTTTCCTGGTTAAACAGTTTCCCCTTTCCTTTCTGACACCAGGATGTCCACTCCCGGTGTTGGATGCACATCCCCCAACCTGTCCATATGCCTTGCTGACATCGGGGTGCCCAATCCCCGTGTCAGCATCCCCCCCAGAATTGTGGCACACTGGAAGCCCGCCCTAGTGTGCCTGTTTTTGTGTGTGTGTGTGTGTATGTATGTGTATGTGTGTGTGTGTGTGTAACCTATAAATGAAGAAAACCTTCCCTAGCAGTCTTTTTTCCCCTGCAAACAAGAAAATGATCCACCGTTGTCTCCCTCATCCCCTCTCCCATCGCACCCTCCATCTGCACACCAAGCTCCCCACACTACCCCACCCATATTTACCCGCCAAAGGTCAGGAGCCGTGATCTTCTCTGAACATTTGCACTCTTCAAAGCCGAACTGCAAACTGAAGAAATGATGGCAAGCTTTATAATGGGAGGCAATGGGGGGGTGTTAACTTGGGTTGGTATCTCAGCCATTTTTTGGACTTTTGGCCCCAAATTTTCACCATGGGGTTCTTGGGACCCCACCTCATGAACATGTCACTGTCATTTAGTTTCTCGGTCCCAAAAGGGGATTTCACGGTTGCTGTGCAGAATCACCCTTCTGGACTGATTAACAAAGCGACAGGGCCACTGTTCATAAGGGGAGGTCCCAAAAAGCCCATGTTGCAAATTTGGTGAAAAAATTCCCAAAAATGACTGTTATGAGTGTGCATTGCACAGTTTCTACACATGTCCATAACATCATTTTTAATAGTTTCTCTCCAGATTTTAAACATTATCAATTTTTCACACCTCCTTATGAACAGTATAGCTGTCATTTTTCACATCCTTCCTGAAACATACTTTCACACCTGTGGCACAGAATGGCAAGGTCACTGTGGGAAATCAACTTTCAGGACAGATTAACAAAATCACAGTGCCACTGTTCATGAGGAGAGATTCAAAAATTCCCATGATGAAAATTTGGTGAAAAAATTCCAAAAAATGATTGCGTTACAGGCGTTCGTTGTGCAGTTTCTACGCACGTTCGTAACTCCGCCAGTTTTTCATATTTTCACTGCAGATATTCAACATTGCCATTTTTTCACACCAGCTCATGAATAGTACAGCTGCTATTTTTCTCATTCTGCCAGAAATGTGTTTTCATATCTGTGGTTTCAAATGGCGCAGTCGTTGTGCAAAACCACATTTCGGGATTGAGTAATGAAATTATAGTCCCACTGCTCAGTGGCTCCCCTCTGTGTATTTGGGATTGACAGTTGCCCTGGTGGGATTTGTACCAGTGTGATCCAAGGGAGGTCCTTGCGGCTCAGGTCACCTCATCATGGTGTCTGGCCTTTGTTGCAGTGGGCCAGGTACTGCGTTAGTGTTTCTGCACCTTCGGGAGTGTGTTTGGAGTGGTGTTTGGTCCCAGATGGTTGACCAATGTGGCAACATGTACAGCCGTAAGGCTGTATGCTGATGAAACTGCTATAGTTACCTCTTATCCAAATATTAATGTATTACTGTTTAATCTACAGTCTGATTTTGCAAACATTGAGGGGTCGTTCACCAGGTTGAAGTTGCTTATGAATACAAAAAAGACTAGACTGATGTATTTTTCTCCTACAAAAGGTGAAAGGGGTAAAAGGGGTGAAAAACTTTTGATTCAAACTCAGAATTCCACCATTTAGGAAATGGTGGGTAGCTATAGTTATTTAGGGGTAATTTTTTGTTTCAGAATTGTCTTTTACAAAGCATATAACTAGTACTGTAGGGAAAGTGACTAAACAACTAGGGGTCCTAGAAAGAACAACAGGGTTTTTGAAACAGTCTGATAGGAAGAGGATTGCAGAACAAATTGTTTTACCAACTTTAAATTATGGTCAACTGGTCTATAGAACAGCTAATAAATCTTTTGGAATATCTTGATAAAACACATTACAGAATTGCCAGATACGAATTGAAATGTAGTTTTTATACTCATCATTACCTATTATTTCATAGTCTGGATTGACAACCACTATAAATAGGCTATGTGAGAATGTGGTTGCTATTAATATATAAATTGAGGTTCTCTTTCCCTGAACATTCAATTTCGCAACATCTTTTTCCAGAAGGGGGGATAAATAGGAGGGTACCAAATAGATCAGTCCATTTAAATAAAATACAACTCTGTAAATTACGGAATAGGTTTAGAGACAGGACCATAACTACAAGGGCTGCTGCAGTTTGAAATTCACTCCCTCCTATTGTTTGGGAAATTACAGAATTCCCAATATTTTTTCAGGCCATTAGAAATACAATGTTTTTCACATGTAATTGTTATATTTAACATCTGATGCATTTTTTGCTTCTTGGGTCTGTTTTGTGTGTATAAATGTTTCTGTACTGATTTGAATACTTTAAACTTTTTATACTTTGTCACGTAGCTCTGCTTTGTACACAGGATTGCCTTGCAAACTGGACTGTAAATTTCAAATGACATGTTTCCTGTTTAAAAATAAAACTTTTTACTTACTTTTTACTTACGTGGCAATGGGACAGCCATTTGCAAATAAATTTTATTTATTTTATTTACTGAGGATTTGGAAAATACCTTTTCAGTCAAGGACTCATTTAAAAAGGTTCCACATCATAAAAGATAGGACAATTACAACAGTAAAATAAATACAATGCAGTAAACAGAACAATCTTTGTACAAGGAAACTGCAGTAGAGGCTAACAATCTGATCCTAAAAGTTAGTACAAAGATCTAGTAGGAGTGCATACAGGCACATTAAATAGAGGTACCAATAAGTGGGGATAGGGAGTAAGGGGGGTAGCAGACCAGAGGCCATTGTCAAGGGAGAGAGAGGGGTGGACAGGTCGGGGTCAATGGATAGCGTGACTGCACAACTGAGCATGTGTGGATACCAAGAAAGGAAAGAAAATAAAAGGGAAAATTTATATTTTAATGGAGTGGATGCTTCATCCTCAGGTCCAGTCCTTTGGGGTGGGTCAGCCGGGCTCGGTGTTTCTTTCTTTTCTGTGGAAAAGGGACAGGGATGACAGGCTGTATGTAAATGTAAATAGTTTTTGGTGGTTCTGCGCTATTGAGCCGGTGTAGCTGCCTTGAGAAGAAATTGGGGTATGTAGCTCTTAGTGCCGGCTTGTGCCAAGGTTAGGGGTTGTAAATAGTTTTTGGGACTTCATGTCCCACAGGGCATTGGGGAGCTCAGTTGGTTTGGCACCTGGTTGTCTGGTCCCTGATTGAACCTAAGGAATTGTTGGCACCCTAGGGAGAAGCAGGTAAAAGAGAGTGACTTGGGCTCCCTGGGAAATTTGCCAGTAGAGAGAAGAGAGGAGGATGGAGCAGGACTTATTGCCTGCTTAGCCATGCAGCCAGCAGTTTGTTTTATTGGGCTGTGCAGTTAAGTTGATACAAGGATCTGGTGACAGCTGTTGGTTTGGGGAGCCCTGGATTTTGGGGCTAGCCTGCATTTTTAGTCCCTTGAGAGGGAGAAAAGGAAAGGTTGCTGTCCCAATGGGAGTGTAAAGTGAGTGATAAAAGAAGATCCACTGCCTGCAAGTCTAACCCCTGAGATGGATAGAAAAAGAAATGGTGCTACCTGCGCCAGAGCTCTGAGAAAAGGACTGAGTCATGAGGTGAAGGAAAATAGCATGGGACCAGGGGCACTGAGTCAAGCCCCTGGTCCTGTTTGGCTCTCAGTCTAGGACTGTTTATTTCTGTACTTGGCACCCACAGTAGGAGTGGACAAAGAATATAGTTTTCAGTAGACAACCACCACCTGGAGGTCTGTTCTTCGCATTGGGAACTTTGATAGGATTTAGTGGAAAGGAAAGTGGTTGCTGTCTGCTGTTTTGCAAGGACCTGATTCAGCCACAAGTTTGTGTTGCCTGAGTTTGGGCTTTAACTACCTAGGCTATGGGTAGCCATCTGAACTTGCTTGCTCATGTTATGACCTCTGCGGTCCAGAGCACCACTTGCTTATGTTGCGATCTGCACGGTTTAAAGCAACCAAACTTTGTTTCATTGCTTCGTGGAGTGACTGTTCCCTGTTTTATCAACTGCTCATTAAATGAGATCCCATGTTTTCTGCAGTTCTTGTGTTTGCTTCCTATTTCCTGAAAGAACAGTTTGCTGCTAAAAGAAGTTTGACTCCACAGCCATGTTCCTGTGTGGTTCCAGGGTTGATTCTGAAGTATCTTTGCACCATCGTAGGAGTTATGGAGAGGCTTGCTTGGTGGAGACTGTCTACAAAGGCCCATAGGCGAAGCTAGGAAGGCCAGGCAGGTGAAAATCCTCATCATCTTTTCAGGGTTCCAGTTCATCATCCAGACTGCTAGCCCCCCCCCCCCGATGGAGTCTATTCATCACCAGCACCACCTGTGGGACTCCGGTACTGTGATGCTTTATTCTGGACTGTGTTTTCTTGTGTTGTACAGTGCCCCCTTCCAAGAAGTTACCATCTGGATACCCCAGACACGTGGAAGAGGGGGAGCATACATATATAATCATGGGGCTGGATTACCAAAAACTGGAGCCCCCCCTTCAATCTAGGCATATATTTAAAAGGCTGCCTTTGCCCTGTATAACATATGCAGGGGGTCCCAAAGACTTTAACCCCCTCCTCTGTGCATCCACAACATGCATTTGAGCTGAGCAGGTCCATTTCTCCTTAGACCATTGCTACAATGGTCTACTCTACGTTGATCAAATTCAACCCTTACATTGTCAGAATGGATTCAAATTACCATAAAGTGGGTATTTGCATCCATCCAGGACAGGAACTGTGATCCTCAAGGAAAAGTTGAAATGCTACATTGGTAAGCATTTAAATTAGATTGGGGCGAGGTGGAATAAGGCAGAAAGAATAGGCTGCCCCCCCCCACACACACACATATACATGCTTACAGGATCAGCTGCGGGACTCATGAAGGTCAGAAATCCCTGAAGAAATAAGTATAAATAGGAATCCAGGAGGGAGGGGGAAGGGGAGAGAGGAAAGAAAACAAAGAAGGAAATAAGGGAGTTCAAAAGGGTGGGGGAGGTGGCAGTTCAATCTGGAAAGCCGCATGCACAAATGCACAAATTCTGGGCTACAAGATTGCAGATCTACAGGCCACCATGGCAGTAATGGACCTAGACTTAGTTGCAATTACAGAGACCTGGTGCAATGAAAACCAGGACTGAGATGTAGCCATCCTAGGGTATGCCCTATCCAGACATTTTTTATTTATTATTCTGCAGAAAATACCTTTGAGCCAGAGACTCATTTACAGAGATTCCGCGTCAAATACAATTTATACAAAAGACTAAACTAATAACACAACATGAAATTTAGAGCATTAGAGTAGTAGAGAGAGAAGGGGTAGTGATAGAAAGATGGGGCTAGGAAGAAGCAAGGAGCTGAGAGGTAGTGCAAGATCTGCTATAGAGCAGCTCTGTTGTCCGAGGGTAGGCATTTTTTTTTTTTTTTGGTATAGTGAAGTTGGAAGTAGCTGAGTTCCATCTAGAGGTCTGTGTTGCACTGGAGGCTCCCAGGGTTGTAGGGAGGATGAGACTATGTTAGGTCATGTGCTCTTTGTAACTGGCTGTGCTAAGATGAGCACAAAGTTTAGATTTAAACAGACTGAGTTTGGCTTCCTAAAGGATATCTTTGCCGAAGGTATTTAACCAGAGAGGAGCCCGGTATTCATAGCATTGCCCCTCGGAGGTGTGATGGTAGGGAACTTTTAGGGAGTGGGTGTTTAAGCCCCTGGTGAATCTGGTGGAGTCATGTGGCCTTAGGAGGTTCTATAAGCAGGGTGGGGTTAGTCCGAGGATGGACTTTTTAGCTAGCAGGTAGACCTGACACTGTATTATATTGCTGAGATTAAGCCAGCCAAAAAAGGGTAAAGGTAATTTGTGTGTGTCCTCGGATCAGCATTTAGTAAAAGCCTGCAGGCCTTGTTAACGGTGGTTTCGATTCGTTTTAGTGTCATAGGGGCTGCAGCACCATATTTCACCAGGTCATAATCTATAGTTAACAGAACAGACCTAGTGATAGCAGTTTTTATGGCATCTTTGGTAAGGTAGGATTTATTTTTGTAGAGCAGGTCCAATTTGGTGTTGGCATTTTTGGCGACTAGATCAATGTGCCAGTTAAAAGACAGGCTGCTGTCTAAAATGATACCGAGATATTTGAAATGCGGTACCATTTCTAGGGAAGAACTAAGATTATTGAGTATATGTAGTTGGTAGGACTTGTGTCTGTTTTGGGCAGAGGTGAAAAGCATAGTTTTCATCTTGTTATAGTTCAATAGTAGCTTTGAATTGATAAACCATTTCTCAGCTGCCGAGAAGTTTTCCTGCATTTGCCTTTCCAGCAGAACAGGGTTAGCATGCCTTGTGTACAGTACTGCATCATCTGCATACAGTAAAATGCTGTCTTTTACAGAATGAGGGAGGGTATTAAGGAATAGGCCAAAGAGAAGAGGGCCAAGAATGGATCCTTGTGGCACACCTGTTGTAACCGGCCTGCTAGCTGAGAGGATTTTTGGATTTTAACTTTTTGTTCCCTTTTGAAGAGGTAGCTTCTGAACCAGGCAATGGAGTCTGGAGAGAGTCCTGTGGTGGTAAGTTGGCTTAACAGGAGTTCATGATTGACAGTGTCGAAGGCTTTGGTGAGGTCAATGTATGCTGCCCCCACCAATTGCCCTTGGTCTAAAGCATTGTGGATATAGCCAGTAAAATTAACTAGGGCAGTAGTGGTGCTATGCTGTTTTCGAAAGCTGGGTTGTTGCGGACACAGTAGCTGGCACTTCTCCAGGTATTCCACAAGTTGATCAGTGACTATGCGCTCAAGTGCTTTTGAGAGGGGAGGAAGTATGGATATTGGCCGGTAGTTTGAGTGGTTGAGCTTGTTGCCCCTTTTGTGAACAGGTGTGACCACTGTAGCTTTCCATAGCTGAGGGTATTTGCCAGTGATTAGGGATAGATTTAAAATTTTAGTAAGGGGGGTAAGGATGGTATCAAGAGTGAGTTTGACTAGTTTGAGATCAAGACCGTCACTGCTAGCCCTGGACTTGCCTAATGCTTTAGAGAGGTATTTTTTTGCTTTAGAAGGGGAGATAATTTTCAGGTAGAAGGGTGGTGGGGAGAGAGAGCGTTGCTTGGGGCTGCATATATTGGACGTCATCCAGAGGTGGTGGGTGGTCAAGGGGCAGAATTCCACTGAGGTCAATGAAGGCGTTGTTGAAAGTGTCTGCAATAGTTTTAAGATCCACCATAGGGGTACCCTGGATGTTTAACATAGTAAGAGGAGCTTTACAGGGTTTTCCGGTCAAGGTTTTTATGCAATCCCAGAACCTACGGCTGTTTCCCCAGGAATTTGCCAGTTCTGTTTTGAAGTGCTGGCTTTTTGCCTTACGAATTGCCCATGTGCAATTGTTTCTAGCTTCTTTGTGTTTATGTAGATCTGCTGGGGAGTTTCTACTTTTTGTTATGAGCCACAGCTCATCCCTGTGTTTCATCATCAGTAGAAGCTGAGGGGTAATCCAGGTATTTCCGGAGTCACGTATCTTCCACTTGGTTAGGGGGGCAAATATGTCACAGGACCTATTAAATTTTTGTATGAAGTTTTCTAAGGCAGAGTCAACATCTTTGGCATAATAAATGGAGCACCAGTTTTGGAGGCATAAGTGGGTTTTAAAGGCCTCTAACTTCCCTCTTTTGAGTAGTCTGTTTGTAACAGTTTTAGGTGGGACCTTGGGGGACTTATTAGACCAGTGGCAGAGGATGGGGGAATGATCACTCAGGGCATCAAGGAGTACAGAGGTACTAGTGATTCTATCCGGACGGTTAGTGACTAGCCAGTCTATTATAGAGCTAGTACCATAAGGTAGTTGATATGTGTGGGGGAGTTAACTACTTGGGTCATGTGAAGTGCCGCAAGGGTACCTTTAAGGGGGCCAATGTCCTATGAGGCCCAATTGATGTTGAAATCTCCCATCATAAGTAGTTTGATGTTTTGTCAAAGACCTGATAGGAAATCATGGATTGTTTTAAAGCCTTTTTCTTGGTCCTTGGGTGGGATATAGACAGATACTACAGTTAGGGCTTTGCTATTAGATCCTAGGTACACTTTTATCATGAAGAGCTGGGTTGTACTGCTGTTGGAGGAGAGAGGCAGTATTTGAGCATGAATGCTCTCCTTTACATAGAGTGTGCAACCATCTCCTCGCTTTCCTACTCTATCCAGTCGAAATAAGGCATAGCCTGGTAGATGAACGGCCTTATCAGCAGTCCTTGGGTTTAGCCATGTTTCCGCTACTGATAAGATATCAGGCTGGTGTTGTGTAACCCAAACTTGTAGTTGGTCCAGTTTTCCCAGGAGGCTGAAAATGTTGATGGAGGCCAGGGTGAGGCCCCCATGAGGTTTGGTTATAGTGTGGGCTACAGGGCCAGGGTTAGGGTGTACATTCCCAGACAGAAGCAGTAGTAGGTAGGCTAGGCAAATGGTTTTCCACTTAAGGTTGGCCTTGGCACGTGCCTTGTTAGATGGAATTTGAGTGGCTATGTTTAGTTATAGAATTTGTGATTGACATCTTTAAAAGCATCGGGGGAGGGGGGGCCCCCAGAGCCCAAAGTCCACTGTCAGACTAGGAGTAGGTGATGCGTTGCTGCTGGCTACATGCTCCTGGGTCAGGGTGACTTTAGAGAGGTGTTGGCACAGAGGAGATTTGGTTATCATGGGCAGGGTATTTCCTGTTTTGTTTTCAGTGTTATATGTGGAGGGAGGACCAATGATGTGGCAGTATGCCAGGATACAAATTAATTTTAGGAGAGACACTGCAATAGGCTTGAAGCGCTAAGCACACATAGACTTTGACGGCAGATAAGTACCACTTGGCCCACCCAGTCTGCCCATATCCTACCTATTCGATAAGCTGCAGATTCTAGTTTACCAACAGCCGACTTCCTCCTACACCCCACTATAATTGCCTTATGGCTGCCCCATGCATTCTTGAATTCCTCCACTGTTTTTGACCCCATAACCTCCTCAGGAAGGTGATTCCACGCGTCCCTCACCCTCTCCATGAAAAAATATTTCCTCATGTTGCCCCGAGCCATTCCCTCTCTGTCTTTGAATTGTGCCCCCTTGTTCTTGCTCATCTCTTTTTCTAAAAGATGCTACTTTTTTGGACTTTGTTGATTCCCTTGAGGTACTTGAAAGTTTCTATCATGTCTCCCCATCCCTCCTTTCCTCGAGGGTATACATATTAAGCTCTCTTAGTGTCTTTTCATATGGCTTCTGATGCAGACCCTGCACAATTTTAGTTGCCCTCCTCCGGACCGCCTCCATCCTGTCTATGTCCTTTTGGAGATGGGTCTCCAAAACTGCATGCAGTACTCCAGAAGGGGTCTCACCAACTGTCTGTACGAAGGGATAACAACTTCTTATTTTCTACTCATGATGCCTCTCCCTATGCATCCCAATATCCCCCCAGCTCTACTTACTGCCTTCTCAGATTGCTTGCTTACCTATAGGTCATCTGATGTGATTACCCACAGGTCCTTTTCCATTTTTGTTGTTGTTAGTACCTCCCCCCATTGTGTACTCTTCACCTGGGTTTTTGTTTCCCATGTGCATTACTTTGCACTTCTTTGCATTGAATATAAGCTGCCATACGTCTGACCATTCCTCCAACCTTGCCAAGTCCCTTCTCATCCTTTCCACCCCCCCTTGTGTATCAACTCTGTTGCAGATCTTTGTGTCAATTGCAAAGAGGCATACTTTTCCTTCCAGACCCTCTGCAAAGTCTCCTATAAAGACATTAAAGAGGAATGGACCCAGTACTGAACCCTGAGGTACCCCACTAGTAACCCCCTTTCTTCGGGGTGAGTTCCATTTACTATTACCCTTTGCATCCTGTTATGCAGCACATTTGTTACCCAGGCTACCACCCTGGGACCCACTCCCAGGCTGGCTAACTTGATTATTAATCTTTTGTGTGGGACTATGTCAAATGCCTTGCTAAAGTCTAGGTAGGCCATATCCACAGCACCTCCCATGTCTACTACTTTGGTCACCCAGTCAAAGAAATCTATTGGATTTGTCTGACATGACCTTCCCACTGTGAATCCATGCTGCCTTGGGTCCTGTGCCCAGCTGGACTCTAGGTACTCAACAATTCTTTCTTTCAGAAGTGATTCCATCATTTTCCCTACGACTGAGGTCAAACTAACAGGTCTGTAGTTTCCTGCATCTGCCTTTCTCACACTTTTGTGAAGGGGAATCACATCCGCTCTCCTCCAGTCCTCAGGTGCCACCCCGGCCTCCCATGATTTGTTAGAAAGGGTGGTCAGTGGTGTCACTAGGTCCTCCCTTAGTTCTTTTAGAATTCTGTGGTCAATCCCATCAGGGCCCATTGCTTTATCCACCTTGAGTTTTAGGAGTTCTTTCAGAACCCTTTCTTCTGTGAATGGACTGGTGTCAACCTCCCTGACCAGAGTGCTATCGTTTGGTTTCGGTAACTCCTCTTCTTCCTCTTTTGTGGATACTGAGCAAACACATTAATTCAGTATCTCTGCCTTTTCACTATCTCCATCTGCCCACCTTCCCTCCCCTTTAGTAAGCTTCACTAGCCCTCCCTTGGCCTTTCTTTGCTCCCTAATATACCTATAAAATGTTTATCCCCTTCTTAACTGAGTTGGCTATCTTTTCCTTGGTTTAGGCCTTTGCAATTCTGACTGCCTTCCCCGCTTCCTTCTGCTTTACCTGATACAGTTCCCTGTCCTGCTTCTTCTGTGATTCCTTATATTTCCTGAATGTTATCTTATTCTCTCTAACCTTCCCTGCCACCTCTTTTGAGAACCATAATGTTTTTTTTACTCTGTTTTGTTTTCTTTATTTATTTCACACGAAGGCTTGTTGCCTCCATGATGGCAGTTTTGATTTTTCTCCATTGTTCTTCCACCCCTCCTTTCTGGCAATTTGCTAGTGCATTCCTTAGGTATTCACCCATTTTACCAAAGACAGACCTTCTAAAATCCAATATCCTCATTTTTGTATGGCTTGTCTCTATGGTTGTGTTTATCGTGAACCACACTGGGTGGTGGTCGCTTGTTCCCAGATGGCTACCCACTTCTAAATCTGTGATCCCCTCACCATTTCAGAGTACCAGATTTAAGATTGCTCCCTCCTGAGTGGGTTCCAACACTAGCTGTCTAAGCCATGCCCCATGTAGGACATTGAGAATGACCCTGCTCTTGGATGTGGCTGCAGTAAATGTGTTCCAGTTAACATTTGGCATATTCAGGTCCCCCATCAACAATATCTCCCCTTTTTCAGTCATTCTGAAAATGCCTTCTATCATTTCCTTGTCTGTTTCATCCCCCTGAGATGGGGGTCTCTATTCAACCCCTGTGCAGATTGTGGTGCCTCTCCCTGTCTTCAAGGTGACCCACAGTGCCTCCTGTCCTCCCTATTTATCCTTTAGTTCTATAACTTTGATCCCTTCCCTTATGTAGAGAGCTACTCCTCCTCCTCTTTTACCCTCCCTGTCCCTTTTGTAGATTGTGTACCCTAGTATATTGGCATCCTAGTCATGGTTCTCTGTGTAACATGTTTCCATGACTGTCACAATATCCTGGTGTCCCTCTTCCATCAAGGCCACTAGCTCAGGAAGGAGTGATGCTTTATGTGATGGAAAACATATAGGCCACAGAAATACAGGGACAGCAGGGAGAAGCAAAGACCTTGAAGGGTGCTGCCATTCAAACTGGGCTGATCTACAGACAGATCTCCAGAACAAGGGTAGTAGGTGGATAAGGATATGATGGAAGAAATCCAAGGGATGGTTAACAAGTGGGAGGTATTGCTGGTAGGGGCCTTCAATCTATCACATGTGGATTGGAGTCCCCCAGCTGCAGCAACTGTTAGAAGCAGAGAAATTCTAGACTCCATGCAGGGGACATCTCTTGGGCAACTAGTTAATGAACCCACTCGGGGGGGGGGGGAGTGATACTGGACCTGGTACTGTCAAACAGGGAAAGTGTCACTGACATCACAGTGTGGATCCACCTCGGGATTACTGATCATCAATAGGTGTGCTTCAAAATAAGATGTGGGCCAGCATCAAACCAAAATTAAATTAGGGTCCTAGACTTCAGCAGGGCTGAATTTAAGAAAATGGGGGAATGCCTGAGGGACACCCTTAGGAGGGAGAGGGAAACTGTGGGAGTCAAAGAACAGTAGACAAAAATTAAAGAGGGCATTGAAAAGACTACAAATTTATGTCAGGCAAGTTAGCAGGAGCAAAAAGAAAATGAGATCCCTATGGTTCTCAATAGAAGTAGTGGAAAAAGTCAGAGCTAAAGAAATGGCATTTAAATGTTTTTTCCCACAGGTCGCCCTGATCAGCTTATGGATGCTCTTTGTTCTCTCTCTCTCTCTTCTCTCTCTCTCTCTCTCTCTGTCTCTCACACTGTCTCTCACTCTCTCTCTCCTCTCTCTCTCTCTTTCTCTCCCCCCCCCCCTCTCTCTCCCCACATTCTCTTGCTGGGATGGAGGGTTGTATTTTAAAGGGATGCTGCTGGACCTGCTTCTAGAGCCAAAGGTGAAGTGCTGCTTGTGGTAGACTTCAATTTGCCTGAAGTGGATTGGAACACCCAGGCTGCAGCCTCAGCCAGGAGCAGAGGCACCCTGCATGTCCTGCAGGGGGTATACCTCATGCAGCTTGTGGCGGAAATCATCAGAGAAGGAGCAGTATTGGACCTGGTACTTACCAATGGGGACAGAATCACTGATGTAATGGTGGCTAGCCACCTGGTGTTCAGTGATCATTGTACAGTGTGGTTCAGTGAGAGAACAGTGGAGGAGTCAAAGTACATGAAAGCAAGGGTCCTGGATTTCAGATAGGCCATCTTTGCAAAACTGGGGGAATGTTTCAAGGAAGCCCTGGCAGGGGAATAACAAAGTGAGTTAAATGTAGAGAAATAATGGGCTTACCATAAGGGATCCATTGCAGAGGCATCAAGCCTTTGCATTAGGCAACTAAGCAAAACAAAGAGAAAGAAAAAAAACTATGGTTCTCTAAGGACATGGCTGGCAAGGTAAGAGAGAAAAGGCTAGCTTTCAGGAGGCACAAGGTAACATGCGGGGGGAAGACAGGGAACTGTATCTGGAAAAGCAGTGGGAGGTGGGGAAAGCAGTCAGGAGTGCAAAGGTACAAAGCAAAAAAGAAATAGCCCAGGCAATTAAGAAAAGAGACAATACATTTTGCAGGTACATTAGTGAAAGAAAGAAGACCAAGTGTTGAATTGTGAGGTTAAAAAGTGTAGGAGGGGTGTGTGCAGAAGTGGACCCAGTAAAAGCAACAATCCTGAACAAATATTTTTGTTCAGTATTCACAGAAAGAGGGGAAGGGGAAGGAGAAGGACCAGTGTTGGGCTATATGAGCACCAGTGAAGGAGAGGTGGACACCAGCCCATTTGTGGAGGAAAGAGTCCTAAAGGAACTCAAGAATCTGAAAGGGGACAAGGCTAAGGGACTGGATGGGATACATCCCAGAATATTAAAAGAACTTAGAGAAGTGCTGGCAGCACCACTAACAGCCCTATTCAACAAATCAATAGAGACAGGGGTGCTTCCAGGGGACTGGAGAAGGGCACATGTAGTCCCTCTCCACAAAAGTGGGGACAGGGAAGAGGCTGGAAACTACAGGCCAGTCAGTCTGACCTCGGAGGTGAGGAAATTAATGGAGTCACTGCTAAAGGAAAGGATTGTGACATTTCTTAAATCCAGTGGAGCACAGGATCCAAGGCAGCATGGATTCAGGGCAGGAAGGTCTTGTCAAAGAGATATGATAGATTCCTTTGACTGGGTGTTCAGGAAAGTAGATTAGATTTCATCAAGGCCTTTGTCATTGGAGGTTGGTAAATAAGCTGGGCAGCCTGAGAGTGGGCCCCAAGGTGATAAACTGAGTCAGAAACTGGTTATGTAACAAGACAAAGAGGTTGGTGGTAAATGACATTCAAGGGGGGTGATCTGTGGGGTGCCACAGGGATTCATGATGAGACCAGTCCTCTTTAATGTCTTTGTAAGTGACATTACAGAGGGGCTGGAGGGTAAGGCATGCCTTTTTGCAAATGACACCATGATCAGTGACAGGGTCGACACGCCAGGAGAGGTGGAAAAATGAGAAAGGACCTAAACATGCTTGCGGAGTGGTTGAAAGTTTGGGGGAGCCAAGACTCAATGCAAAGAAGTGCAGAATCATGCATTTGGAGAACAGAAGCCCAAAGAAGGTGTACAAGATGGTGGAGGGGGTATAGAAGGCCACCAATCAAGAAATGGAACTGGGGATAACCATATCTGACGTCCTAAAGGTAAACAGACAAGGGGCCCTATGCACGATGGCAATGAGCCACATAACCTGGACATGTTGGCATCGATACACATGAATGTCATGGAGTGGGGTCCCATGGACCCCATGTGGCATTCACGACCTGGGAGCAAAACAGGTGTGTGCCCGATCCTTCTGCCGTATGGACAGCAACACGCCAGGGGTGGGCGGTGAGTGTGTCAGGGCAGGCTGGCATTACGCGCAAGTCACAAAGGGGCATAGTGCGATCTGTGGGGGGGGCATAGTGTGGGGCAGGTTATGGCAGCAGGGTCCTTGCCATAACCCACTGTGCGCCCCCACAGAAATCACCCTCTGGAGACATTGAGGCCGTGAAGCAGCCCTCCGAGCTGCCCCAGTGCACAAGGCAGATGGGGAGGGCTGGGACAGCTGATCAGGCGAGTGACAAACACAGGATGGCACAACGTGCCACCATCGTTGAGCTGCACCAACACCATAGTTTGTGCACAGGCACCCCGGCCTCCGACTGCCAACTCATTGCATCTCGCCTCTTATGGTCCTGTGCCCCCAATACATTAGTATATCAAATCATTAACTCTTTTGGCCGCATGTCCAGGTTACAAAGAAGTTCTGATTCCATAAGCCTTTGTTTCTAAAACCATTTAATCTGGGAAGTGTAAAGTATGGACATTAAGGCCATTAGCAATAAATCAGCTTAACTTATTCCACTTTGAAATTTAAATATGGTCTTTTACTGCTGTGAAGGAAACAGTTCTTATACCTTTTTATGCCCTCCTGTGTTCCTTCCTTTTTGTTTGTCCTATATTCTGATGTGTCTTAGACCCATTTTGTTTGCCTTTATTATTACATTGATTCCCTTTTCCCAGAGTCCTCAGAAGTTACTACTCTCATTTTTGATACTACAGAACATCCCACAATAAATATATATATATATATTTTTTTTTTTTTACCAGGAGACAAACACTAACTGAGCGCTTCATGGGACACTAAAATGGCAGCGATGTCCTGGAAGTCATGATGTCACATTAGCAAGAGCGAGCTCCATTGCTAATACAGGCTGCAAAAAGATTTTTTATTAATAGTGGTAAAATGACTCTGGGACAGTGCTTTTCTATGAAAATAAGCCTGACAAAGTGCTAAAGGCTGATATTATTTGAGGATTGTTTACATTCGCCGGCACCTTTACGGAATAAAATGCATCTTTTCTCATTTTGGGAGGCAAAATATGGACATAATTCTGCAGGCGAGCATCTTATCTACCTGCTCTGTTACCAATGTGATTTACTAAAAAATATCTGTTTATATTCCCTTTAACCGAGGTTAGAACAATGAGCTGTGACTGAGCTTGGCACATTCAGAAGACCTGGATTTGTTTCCCAATCTTCCTTTGCATCTTGCGTGACCTTGAGCAAGATATTTAACCTCTCTGTACTCCCAGTTCACCCCTGTAAATGGGCCATGTGGCCAATAGTCCTTGTCTGGTTACCAAAGAACAAAAATGACTAATGTATAAACATAACAGTATGAAATGATTTCCTATTAATTTTAAGAGTCTTCACTGACATTAAAGCAACAGTACAATGTAAAAAAATTCTGTGCTTTTTCAACAGTTTATTCTCTGTGCTCTGTTGAGCATTTCCCTAGTACTCTTTCCCGTCAGTATTGTACTATCACAGACTAATTTGCTCAGTTTTCCTTTGCTTTTGTTTACATTTCTGCCACCAGGCATGTTAAACTGGAACCCCCTCTGCTGCCAGCTGTACATGTGTATGACTGGCAATACTACACAGGGACATCGGGACAGTTCAGCACAGGGTCCCACTGCAGTAACCAAAAACCTTGATGTGACAGAATGGGCAAGCTTAAATTTAGACATCCGCCACATTTATTGTAGCACTACAACAAATCAAGTAAATTGTAAATATTTAAAAAAGTAAAGACGGCCTAAAAAATATTTACAGATATGAAAACTGGAGCTATGGCTGCATGCTTACAGCCAAAAAGCAGAATTTTGATAAATCACTTCCTGATTTGGTAGTACTGCTGCTTTGAAATGGCTTTGAAGGATGAACAATATACCCATCAGTCATAAAGAGGGGTGGAGCTAGAGGCAACATTTTGCGTGTGGTTTAGCATCCGGTTTTCACTTCATGCAAAGATGGCAACCCTAAAAATGATATAATGTAATATTAGTACCTGCACTGGAAAGTAAACTGTATAAGCAATAATGTTTAACGGGGTAATGAAAGACAAGGCTGATTAGGGAAAATGGGACACAAAAGGTAACAATGCAATTCGAAGTTGACAAGCTGTGCTAATATGCCCACAATCATACCTTCCCTCCTGGCAGTTCTCAGTCCTTAATATGCAGGTACCGTACATCTCCCATGTTATACCCCAAAGACTTATGTGGGCCTCTAGGAAAGCTCCCATTGTGGTGGATACATTAAGTATTAGTGTGCTTGCAAGCACAAATCAAATTGTAATGTAGCAATAGCAAATAACAACAAAAGAGCCCCTTTTTGTAGTCCAAATAAGGAGGGCCCAATGGCCTAGAAGATCTTTCACCTGGGTCAACAGGTATGTGACAGAGTCTTTATACTGGGCTTATGAACATACAAACATTCAAAATTGCCAGCAGATACAGGCTATTCGGTCTATCCAGTCTGCTCGAGTGTGCAGTCTTATTCATCTGCAGCTGCCACTCCCCTTGCTCCACCTTCCAACTTAGTGTCTCTTGCTTTCAACCTCTCCCTCCTCTCTCCACATTTAGACCCTTCCTTTCACATTATCCCACCCTCTCTTGAAACTGCCTACTGTACACAATGTCACTAACTCCTCTAGCAGCACATTCAAACCATCCATCACTTTCTCCGTGAAGTACTGCCTCGTCATCTCTCCACTGAACCTCCCTCCCTCCAATTTCAGGCTGTGACCCCTAGTATTTCTCCCCTCTTTTAGCTTAAACAAGCAATCTGAATTAACCCTGTTTATTCCCTTCAGGTATGTGAATGTCTCAATCATGTTCCCTCTCTCCCTTCTATCCTCCAGGGTGTACATGTTTAACTCCCTCAATCTCTCCTTGTATGCCTTGTCCTCCATCCCCAGGTTCATCTTCGTCACCCTATGTTGGACCCCCTGCAAAAGTTTAATATCCCTTTTTAGGTATGGGCACCAGAACTGCACACTGTACTTCAGGTGTTGCCTCTCCAGGGACCTTTACAGGGAGAAAATGTCTTCCTCCCTTCTAGAGATGATTCCCCTGGTGATGCATCCCAGCATTCTGTTTGCTTTCACAGTTGCCTTCCTGCACTGTGCTGAATGTTTTATGTCTCCTGTCATGAGAACTCCCAGGTCTTTTTCCTCATCTGAAGTGACTAACTGCACTCCCCCCAACCAGTAGGTTTTCCATGGGTTTTTATCCCCCAGGTGCAATACCTTACACTTTTTTGGCATTGAACCCCAGCTGCCATATGGCTGATCAGATCTCAAGTGTCACCAAATCCTCTTGCAGCACCTTACTCCCACCTCAATATCCACCTCCGTACAGATCTTAGTGTCATCTGCAAAGAAGTTGATTTTGGTTCTTATCCCGTATGATATGTCTGCTATAAATATGCTAAATAGTACTGGCCCTAGTACTGACTCCTGCGGAAACCAGCTGGTAACCACCCTGAGTGCCAAGAACACCCCCCCCCCCCAAGTACCACTCTCTGCTACCTGCCCTGCAACCAGTTCTCTATCCACCTGACCAGCTTCCTCTCTGCTCCTAGGCAACTTAAATTGTTATTCAGCCTTCTGTGGGGCACAGAGTCAAATGCCTTACTGAAGTCTAGGTAGAGGACATCCACCACATGTCCCCTACCCAGTGACCTCATCTTCTAGTCAAAAAAGTCCTCAAGGTTGGTCTGGCACGATCTCCTGGACAAAAACCCATGCTGCCTGTCATCCTGTAAGTCATTCTCCTCCAGGAAACACACCAATCTTTCCTTAAGTATAGTCTCCATTAGCTTCCCTAGATTGGCTGTAAGGCTCACAGGTCTGTATCTCCCTAATTCATCTCTGGTCCCACTTTTATGTATTGACACCACATGTCCATCTTCCAATTCCTGGGCATGCATCCAGTATTCAGGGAAGTGCTGAACAAGTCTGTCAGTGGTCCTGCCAGGACCCTGCCAACTTTCTGAGTACCTCAGGGGGCTCTCCATCTGGACCCAGAGCCTTATCCACCCTTAATGATCTTGGGCCTTCTGACAGCCTTTCAACTGGGATCTCCAAGTCTGTCACCTGCTCTCCCCCTGCCCCCCATCCACCCTTTCCCCTGATGTATCGATCCTTCCTTCTTGGTAAACACTGAGCAGAAGTACTTGTTTAAAACTTTCGCTTGTTCTTCCCCCTGCTCTACCCACCCTCCCTCCTTCCTAATTCTTACAATCTGGTCCTTGCAAGTTTTCCTCTCCCTTATACATTTAAATAAATCCTTTTCACCTTCCTTGATTTCTTGCATCAGCCTTAGTTGTTTTGAAGCCTTGACTGCCCTCACTACTTTGCTCACCTCCCTGGATTTCTTCAGGTATTCTCCCTGTCCTTATCCCTGCAGGTTCTCTTATACTTCCTAAAGGCAGCTTTCTTTTCCATCACCTTTTTCACTACCTCTCCATTTGTCCATCTAGGTCTCTTGTTCATGGTCTTCTTGCTTTGTCATTTGGTACAGGAGCTAGTGGCTTCTGCTAGACTCCTCTTTATGATGATCTTTTTCTGCTCCACATCCATGTCCAGGCATATGCTATGTGCTGTTTTAGAATGATACCCATCTTGCCAAAGTCTAGCCTCTTAAAAGTTACTACTCTTGTTTTTGTAGTGGTTACAGACTTCTCCAGGTTGAAGGAGAACCACACGGTGCAGTGGACGCTTCTTGCAAGGGGTCCTCCACCTCAATGCCTTGGACTAGTTCACTGTCCATGAGTACCAGGTCTAGAATATTCCCCTCCATGGTCAGCTCTGTCACTCTCCATGAAAGGAAGCTGTCCTGGAAGGCCTCCTGCAGGATCTGCTCTCTGGCACTAGAGGAGGCTGGATATTCCAGTCCATTCCAGGCAAACTGAACTCCCCAACCACCACTGTGTTGCCCTTACCACTAAGTCTCTTGATTTGTTCTCCCAGTTCCCTGTCTGTTTCCACACTTTGGGATGGGGGTCTATACCCCACCCCCAGCCTCACTATCCTACCCTTCAAGTGCTGTAGGTGGTGTTATAGGCTTGTGTCGAACTAACTACCTTGCGATGTAGGGAGTATAGTAGGATTTCAGACAGTTTCCCTCTGCTTCTCCACCTTGGCTTATTCACCCATAGAGAACCCTGCTTAGGCTGGGGTCCAAGATTTGCTAGGGCCTGCAAATGTGGAATTTCCCACTAGGGATTAATTCTTTTGAACAAAAGTCTCCCAATGTCTATAAAAATTGTTTTCTTCTGTGTTGCTTTGAAAATATTCCTCCAGTTTTCTCACAATTGAAGGGCACTTCAGCAGTGCAAAAATAAATATTTATCTGTTACCTAAATTCTTAAAAAGATATGAGCATACATGTGATGTCTGCTATTTGAGGTAGCAAAGGTGACATGACCATTTCCTTTTATAGAAACTTAGAAACTCCCAGCAGAAAAAGACAGCTTGGCTTACCCAGTCTTCCCTAAAAATGTATTACCTAATGTGTCACTGAAGACCCTACTTGATATGTAGCCTTACTACCCCCATCCCTGTTACTAAGGTCCCCTTTGTCTAGCCCATGCATGCTTGTAACCTGCTACCGTGTTGATACTGTACCTACTACCTCTGCTGGAAGTATGTTCCAGTTGTTCACTACCCTTTCTGTTAAGAAGTACTTCCTCATGTCTCCTCTGAGCCTTCCCCTTCCAGTCGAATATCATGCCCTTGAGTCTTTCCACGCAGGCCCTCATCTCATTCCCCCTCTCCACCACCTTTCTTCTCACCTCCTCCTCTTCACAGCCCTTCCTGATTACTCTTATTGCTGCAACCTAAGTGACAATGCTGCCTCCCAGCTGCTCCTGATGCACTACAGTGTCTCTATCAACTATTCTACTCTTTGTGGAATTGCCTTGTAACCTTGAATTGTTCAACTGTTAAATGCCAACTTCTTTTAAATTACCTACCCTGTGTACTCCGATTTATTGTGTTGTTTTTTTGTCCACGTACTGTGTTTGACATGAAATGTTTGTAAATGAACTTTTAGCTCAAAGGTGCTTTCTGAATTACCAATTAAAAATAAATAAATAAATGCCCCCTTTGTCCATAAGCATCTTTTTCTATGTAAAATATGAACACACGAAACTGCCAGCAGAAAAAGGTTATTTGGTCTATCAAGTCTGCTCAATTTTGCAGCTAGCATCCCTAATCTGCAGCTGCACCTACCACCCTACCTCCTTCCCATGACCTTCCCTTTTGCCCTATCTCAGCCCCTCTTGAATCATCCCACTGTTTTATAGACCGCCACCTCTGCCGGTAATGCATTCCATTCTGCTTCCACCCTTTCTATAAAGAAATGCCTCCTCATCTCCCTCCTAAACCTTTCACCCTCCAATCTCATGGCATGACCCCAAGTGTCTCTCCCCACCCTCCCCTTGAACAGTCCCTCCATGCCTGTCCTGTTTATTCCTATCATGCACTTAAAGGTCTCAATCATTTCCCCCGTCCCTCCTCTCCTCCAGAGAGTACATGTTCAACTCCCTCAGTTTAACCTCATATGGTAACTCCCCCAGACCCAGGATCATCTTTGTTGCTCTGCATTGCACCCCTTCCAGCAATCTAATGTCCCTCGTTAGGTAAGGGTGCCAAAACTGAATGCAGTACTCCAGGTGAGGTCTGCCCAGTGATCTGTATAATGGCAGAATCACCTCCCTCCTCATAGAGGTTATACCCCTTACAATACAACCCAGCATCTTGTTGGCCACTGTTGCTGCTTTCCTGCACTGTACTGAGTTGTTCATTGCTCCTGTGATGAGCACCCCCAGATCTTTCTCTTCCTCAATCACAGCTAGCTGCACCCCCCCAGATGGTAGCTCCTCTTTAGATTCTTTGCCCCAAAATTCAGCACCTTACATTTTTTGGCATTGAAACCAAGTTGCCAGGTGTCAGACCATGTCTCCAGCCTTGTTAGAGCTTCCTGAAATCCCTGCCATCCCCTTGGTCATCCATCACTGCTGCCATCTTGGTGTCATCAGCAAACAGACTGATCTTGCTATTTACACCTACTGAGATGTCTGCAATAAATACCCCAAAAACAACAGCCCCAGCACTGACCGCTGTGGGACCCCGGTCATCACTGCCCTTGGGGATGATAATTCACCTCCCACCACCACCCTCTGCTGCTGCTGTCACTACAGCCAGTTCTCCACCCATCCCACCAATCTTGCCCCATCCCTGTGCCCCTTAGCTTACATGCTAGTCTCCCATGTGACACTGAGTCGGATGCCTTACTGAAGTCCTGTTTCAGGACATCCACTGCATGCCCTTTGTCCATTTTCTAGTCACCCAGTCATAGTAGTCCACTAGGTTGGTCTGGCAGGATCTGCCCTTGACAGCGCCATGCTGTTGACTGTCATGTACCCCAGTGACCTCCAGCAGGGTCACCAGCCCCTCCTTCAGGATTGTTTCAATCAGTTTCCCCACTATGGACATGAGAATCACTGGTCTATAGTTCCCTGGTTCATCTTTGGGACCACTCTTATGGAGTGGAACCACATGAGCCATCCTCCAATCCTGAGGTACACACCCTGAATCCAGAGAGGCATTAAATAGGGCTGCCAATGGGCTTGCTAGGATCTCCGCCAGCTCCTTCAGTACCTTGGGGTGTATGCCATCCAGACCCAGTGCTTTGTCCACCCTCAGTGCCCTTAACCCCTCTAGCACTCTACCTTCTGTGATTCCCCCATCCATCACCACCTCCCCTCTGATACAATCCTCCAACCAACCTTAGCTTTCCCCCCGCCCCAGTTCTCTTTAGTAAAAACCAAGCAGAAGTAGGTGTTAAGTGTTTCTGCCTTTATGTCCCCTTTTTCCACTCAGTCCCCCTCCTTCTTAATCCTTACTATTTGATCCTTACAACTCCTTTTCTCCCTGCTGTACCTGAAGAAGTCTTTTTCCCCCTCTTTAATTCCCTTCGCCAGCATGAGCTGCCTTGATGCCTTTGCCACCCTTAGTTCCCTGGTCACTTCCTTTGCTTCATAGAAACATAGAAACGTAGAAGTTGATGGCAGATAAGGACCGCAAGACCCATCCATTCTGCCCATTTTTTCTAGATGTACCATAGATCTTTACTCTGTTAGTGGCCTGTCTATTCATACTCAGCTGTATTGCTCCCTTATGCCTATCCCATGCTTATTTGAAGCCCTGTACTGTATTCATATCCACCACTTCCTGAGGTAGGCCATTCCATGCATCCACATTTCTGTGAAAAACAACTTCTTCACATTACCTCTTAGTCGGCCTCCCTCTAATCTCATGCTGTGTCCAATTGTCCTGCTATTATTCTCATATTGAAACATGTTAGACTCTTTCACCTTGTTAATGCCCCTTAAGATGTTTGAATGTTTTGATCATATCACCTCTCTCCCTCCTTTGCTCTAGGGTATACATATTGAGCTCCATCTGTCCTCATATGTTTTCTGATGCAGTCCCTGCACCATTTTGGTTGCCCTTCGCTGGACTGCCTCCATTTTATTAATGCCCTTGTAAAGGTGCGGCCCCCAGTACTGCATACAGTACTCCTGATAGGGCCTAACCAGTGTCTTGTAAAGAGGGATAATTACCTCCCTCTTATGACTTGTGACACCCCTACTAATTCACTTCAACATCCCTCTAGCCTTACCTGCTGCTTTAGAGGTCTCCTTGGATGATTTTAGGTCATCTGTGATGATGATGCCTAAGTCTCTTTCTTCCCTTGTGATTGCCAACAACTCCCCTCCCAACTTATAGGTAGCTTCAGGGTTTCTCTTCCCTAAGAGCATTATTGTGCACTTCTTTATGTTAAACTCCAGTGGCCACTCTACCAACCATTTTGCCAGTTTATCCCAGAGCTCTTCTCATTCTGCCCACCCTATCTGGATCATCTACTCTGTTGCAGATCTTGGTGTCCTCTGCAAACAGACAAACCTTACCATCCAGTCCATCTGCAGTGTCACTGATGAAGATATTGAAGAGGACTGGCCCCAGGACTGATCCCTGAAGTACTCCACTTGTGACTTACATCTCTTCTGACTATATACCATTTACCACCACTCTCTGTTTTCTGCCCACCAATCAGTTTGCCACCCAGTTGACCAACCTCTGACCCACCCCAAGCCAACCCAGCTTATTAATCAATCTTCTATGTGGAACAGTATCATCAGCTTTGCTGAAGTCAAGGTAGGTGACATCAACTGCAACCCCTTGGTCCACCACTCTGGTTACCCAGTCAAAGAAATCTATGAGATTAGTTTGACAGGACCTTCCTGTTGTAAAGCCATGCTGTCTTGGATCCTGTGCTCCAATGGATTCCAGGTGCTGCACTATCCTTTCCTTAAGGAGTGCATCCATAATCTTGCCCACTACTGAGGTAAGACTGACTGGTCTATAGTTCTCTGCCTCCTCCCTGCTGCCACTCTTTTGGAACAGAATCACATAAGCCCTTCTCCAGTCTTCTGGGATCTCTCCTGCACTCAGAGACTCATTAAACAGTTCTGCTAAGGGCTCTGCTAGTTCCACCCTTAGCTAATTTAGTACTTTGGGATGTATGCCATCAGGTCTTATTGTCTTGCCCACACTGAGCTTAGCGAGCTCTTGTAGGACCCTTTCTTTTCTGAAGGAACTTGTGCACACCTGCCCCACCCATGTCCATGGTGCTGAGCTGTGAGCCCTGCCCTACCTTCTTCTCAGTAAATACTGAGCAGAAATATCTATTTAGGATAGATGCTTTTCCTCGGTCCTCCTCCACGCACTCCCCCTTATACCTGTTTAGCTTAGCAAAATCCCATCTGGACTTTCTCCTTTCACCAATGTATCTATAGAAAGTCTTGTCCCCTTCTTGGATTGTTAATGCTAGTGTTTCCTGGGTTTGGGCCTTTGCCTGCCTTACTGCCTTCCCAGCTTCCCTTAGGGAACTTTGGTATGTCTCCCTATCTTTGTCCCACTGCATTCTCTTATATTTCCTGAAGGCCAAGCTTTTGGCTCTGATATTTTTTGCTACTGTTTTTGAGAATCAAAGTGGTTTTCTACTTTTACTCTTCCTTTTCTTCCTAACACAATGGGATGTTGCTTCAAGTATTGCATCCTTAAAGCTTGCCCACTTTGCATGTACCCCTCACCTGTATTTCTTCTTGCCAGGGCTAGTTTACCTCTTTTTGGCAATCTTATCAATGTCAGCTCCTCTGAAGTCCCATATTTTTACAAACATACAAACATACAAAATTGCCATTGGATACAGGCCATTTGATCTATCTAGTCTGCTCGAGTGTGCAGCAGTTCAGTCCATTAGACTGCAGCTGTCCCTCCTCCTTCATATGCCCTCCCCATCTCACCCCCTCCCAGTTTGTACCCTCCCCTTGAATCTGTTCCACCCCCGCTTGAAGCCCCAGCACTCTGCAATGATATGACTTCCTCTGGCAGAGCATTCCACCCTGCTGCCACCCTTTTGTATGAAATAGTGCCTCCTCCAGGTCTTCTTAAACCTGCCCCTCCCAACTTCATAGAGTGTACCCTGGTTTCCTTTCTGCCCTTCAGACTGAGCATAAACCTGGTGTCTACTCTGTTCAAACACTTCAGGTACTTGAAGTTCTCAATCATATCCCCTCTCTCCCTTATTTCCTCCAGGGTATACATAGTGAGCTCTCTCAGTCTCTCCTCATATGGTCTGTTCCCCCAGCCCCAGGAAAATTTTTGTTGCCCTGTGCTGCACGCTCTCCAGTAGTTTGATGTCCCTTTTCAAATAGAGGCACAATAATTGCATGCAGTACTCTAGGTGTGGTCTTATCAGCTACCTGTAAAGGGGCAAAATGACCTCCCCTCTCCTGGAAGTAATCCCCTTGCTGTGTAACCTACTGTAGCAACTTGTTTGCCTTCACTGTTGCCTTCCTGTACTGAACACAGTGGTTCATCTCCCCAGTTACCAGCACTCCCAGATCCTTCTCCTCCTTGGATCTTGTTAACTGGGCACCCTGCAGCCAGTAATTGTGTCCTGGGTTCTTTTCTCCTAAATGCATCTCTTTGCACTTCTTGACATTGAAACCAAGCTGCCAAGTGTGAGACCATTCCTCCAGTTTTGCCAAATCCTCCTGAAATACTTTTGCCCCCCCATCTACCTCAGCACAGATCTCTGTGTCATCTGTAAAGAGACTGATCTAACTCTTAATCCCTACTTTTTGCCTTGGAATGGGATGATTTAGTGCTAGTGGCCAAATTGAACCACATCATATGATGGTCACTGGCCTCCAGGTGACCTCTTGGAGATCTGTTGTCCTTTCCCTGTTAGTCAGTACTAGATCCAGGATAGCCCTGTTTCTCCTGGGTTATTGTACCAGTTGTTTGAGTCTCTACCCCTGCAGGGAATCCACTATGTGTCTAGTTCTGGTGGATGTTCCCGCTGCTATTTGTGGTGGAGTTAGGCTGCACCCTCACCTGTGACTGATGGACCACTTTTCTATCTCCTTATTTCTGAGCGACAATTAACACTTTTCTCTTTGCTTTTCTTCTTTTTCCCCCCTACCCTAGGTTGGCCACCTAGTGCAGCTCCTTACTATCCCTACTAAACTTCCTACTAGTTCGCTCTTTTCATTCTTTTTCCATTTCCATCCATCCAGTTCCTGGAATGATGCCAAACACCCAGAGAGGTGTTGTGTAAAGTGCATAAGTGCATTTTGTGTACAAAAAGCATGAAACCTATTTTAAAAAGGAATGAATACAGTTAGTAAAGCCTTTTTAAAGAAAAAAAGACTCAGAAGCCATATAAAACAATAATAATGTCATGATCAGTACAGTTATAAGAAATTCTTAAGGTATTTTAAAAAATTCACACTATAAACCTGTTACTGTAGAATGGTCTATGTATGAGAATGTGGTATACTTTATAAAAGTGCTTAGTCACTGTGGATCAGAGATATAGAAAGTCAGTATCTGTGAAGATATATATTGTACCTTTAACTAAATCAGAAAATCCCCTGAAATAACCCCACTTCCTTTGGTTTTGAAACATATTCAGACATGAAACAGCATGTCCAGACTTGTAAATAGAAAGGGATTAGTCAGACGACCCCCCACCAAAATATATACATACATACCTCTTCACTGAGTTCACTTGAGTTCAGCCCAGTGGGGCTCAGCCCTGAAAGAAAAGGAGATGTTCTACTGCTACTGTAGGCAAGCTGTTGAATGCAGATGAGAAGGGTATTGGGAGCTCTAGAATCCAGGACTGTGTCGTGTGAGAAACTATTGATGTTAAGTAGTGATTTTCCTTGCAATTTGTTGAACTTTTGAAAAATAAATACCACATCAAGGTGTGTTTTAAACATGTAAAATTGCTTCGTCTGAAGTTTATTCCCTCACCCTGTGACAATATTGACCAATCTGTATCTGGCATGTTGAAGTCTCCCATTATCAGAACCTCCCTTTAGCTGTCATGTTTTGTATATCTTCTAACAGTAACGTGTCTATGTTCTCCCCCTGGTCTGGAGGCCTGTAGACAACCCTGGTTCGTACATGTTTCCTTCAGGTACTCCTCCCCGTCCTCCCCTTTCCATGTTCTCCTGTATCTCTTATGGGTGACTCTTTTTCTCCTCTCCCTGTCTATGACACCCTTGATCATCCAGCTAGATTTCTTTGCCCTAACCTTTTTACTTTGGGCCTTGCTGCAGGAATTTGTTGCCTCCACTATCCCTAGCTTAATGAGTTCCCACCTCTGATTCATGTCCATATTAGGCTAAATTCTGTCCAGGAACCCTTGCACAACTTCACCCATGTTTTTAAAGTCAGTCTTAATACATGCCACCATCCTGTACCATACTGATACCTTTGAAGTACTTGAATATTTGCATCATGTCTCCCATTTCCCTTATGAACCCTAGAGTACCTATACAAGTTCTTGAGTTTTTCCTAAAAGGGCCTCTAATGCATGCCATGAACCATTTGTGTTACCCTCCTCTGTACTGCCGCCACTCTTTTTATGAACTTTTTGTTTTGCTGACTGGACAATCTTCTACTGTATATGCAGAAATTGTTTTTTTTTAATTAACAAAATTAGATTTTTTATAAAAAGTACTGTTCTTAATGCTTCCATGGATTGTTACTAAAGCATATTTGCAACTGAAATAACATTTTTTAAACAAATGTTTAAAAAAAGGAACAAAGAACTTTATGTTACATCAAGCTTAGAACTCATTAGCTCCTGAATAGAAGTCAGAATCCATACCAATGGATTGCTTGTGCGTAGAGAAAATGCATGCTGCTCTAGTAAACTAGTGATTTTCAGTTTTTAGAACACTTGAAATCTGATCTGCTGTTTAAACACTGGCAGCACTGTATGGATCAGGGAAAATATGTTTTAGAATATTCAGCCCTTCTGGGATTGCTGTTGACAATATTTAAGATAATCAGTAGCATTGCACAGATAACTTGCACTAAATTAGGTGAGGGAGAAATAAAGAAATAAAATGTTCACCTTAGTAGGATTTGAACTCAGTACCCTGAGAATAGGAAGCAGAAACCCTGCTAGTGTACTACTGATTAACAGGAAGGATGCATGTTGCCTAAGAGAACAAGACAACAAGAAATTCTTTGGGCACTTTGAAATTTGATCAACTCTCAAAAGGGTGGTGGCTGTGAGTTAAATGTAAGTTATCATCTGTATCAGACCTTCTTGGATTGCTTTTGACAATATTTTGATAATGAGCTCACTTCTACTGAGTTTAATAAAACATGTATCAAAACTTGTATTTATAACACACACACACAAAAAGTTGCATGATCAAGATTTGAACCCTTCATCTTCTAGTTAAGAGACAAACACTCTATCAATGTTCTACCAAAATTAGCAGGTAAAACAAAGCCTTCTCTAGAAATCTACATACTCTCAGGATACTTTGAAATCTAATAGGCTAGCAACATCATTTTGATTGAGTTACAATTATTCAGCCCTCCTGGGATTACTGTTGATAATAATTAAGATACTCAGCAGCTCACTTGAACTGAATTAGGTAAAAGGTGTGGTATCAAAACACTTCTTTTTGTAAGGAAAAAAAGAAAAGAACAAATATTGACAGATTATCAAGGTTAGAACTCCACACCATTTTGTGGGGCACTTTAAAATTCACACACACACACACACACACACTCATTTCCTAACAGTAACTTCCTGTTCTAATACTATTTTGTCCATGCTCAAGTTTGTGATATATGCAGTTTACTGTTCTTACTGTTTGCCACGATGGATTACTACTCAAGCACAAAGTAAAAAAAAAAATTATAGCAGCTGTGCCAAAAGCATTTATCTGATACCTGTACTTCCTACAAAAAAACTGTATTAGCCTACATGTCAAGGCAGCAAACATGTCATGCACATTTTCTTTCATGAACGTTATGTCATGAAAGGACAACTGACTATCTACACATATTGTTACAATTAGCTTTTTTAATGTACTATTCTCATTGCTTCCATGGATCAAGTGAAGTTGCAACTGATGTAAGAATATTTTAATGCAAATGTTTAAGCCTGTGTTAAGATTTAAACCACGTTCTCTGGGTGAAATGTATGAAAAAAATCATTGTACCATAGGTTTGAACTCATAATCCTCTCTTCCAAGGGTAAGCACTCTATTTGTATACCAGCAAACTTTCTTGTTGAGTTCTGCAACTTCAATGAACTAGAGATTAACATACACAAAGCAATGAAGACATATTTCTTACTACAGAAAAAGACCAGTTCCTATTACAGTACTCTAGTGCCATCTGTTGGATTTTCAGCTGAACTGTCAGGTTCAATCACCCTCTCCTGGTAGTAGTGCACACACTACCAAACAAAACAAAAATGCCTTTCAAAATGTTTCACAATTCTCAAAATGGATTTTTTTTAAATATTTAAAAATTCCTTGACTAATTTGGCACTACTACTGTATATGCTGATGACCTCCTGCTCACAGTATCCAATCCAGCAAAATTGCTTCTCCCATGCTCAAAATCCTTCAGGAGTTTGCACACTTCTTGGGTCTCATGGTGAACCAGAACAACACCACTCTATCCCCACTCAATCTAGCTTGCATGAAGGATGGTCTGCAGGGCATCCCACTGGTTTGGGGCTCCACATTAGGCATAGTTATACCTGCTCACTGGAAGAACCTGACAGAACCCAACTATTGTCCTCTGGTTAGCAACCTGACAGCAGAAGTCCAGCAGTGGCTTAAACTAAAACTTTCCTTAAAAGGTAAAGTAGAATCACTGAGAATGTTCACCCTCCCCAAGGTAGCCTACCTATTTCATAACTTACCTTAAGTGCCCCCAAAATTCCCCTCCAGGATAACCCTTGCATCAGGGCATTTTCTCTGTTTTTTTTTGTAGTGCTTTTACTTCTCTATTCTGGGCTACCTATGCCCCAAACAAATAATATCCCCCCTTATGGGGTGGCTGGCTCCCTCTCCCTGGGCTAAGACACAGATATGGCACACTGATGAGTCCAAATGAGGATGAAACATGTGTATGTGTCTGCTGTTCTTAGCCTTTGCTGATTGCACTGTGAGGCCTTTTGGTACCATGCAGTTCTGCTTAAAGTTGAGCCAGTCCAAATTCATGGGGATTTGCATATGTTTCCCTTGATGCTTTGCATTATTGGGGTATGTGCAACTGTGGCCCCAAAATTGTTGCAAACACTGGAAAGGTTAGTGGACAGGACAATTTTCTGGGGGAGGGGAATCTCCTCAATTCAGTACATGTAGGCTAAAAGCACACTGGACTAGAGGGAGCCCAGGCCTCCCTTGTTTCCCAGTCTACTACCTGGGTTATAGAGCAGCCCAAGCCACTAGGTGGTTCATACTCTCCTCACTTAACACACCAAGAAAGATTACTCTGGAAATGAACATAGTAGGCATCACATGGCTGTAGTACTCCATACTTGATGGGGAAGGGTTTGGAGGAGAAACCACAAATAAAGATTTTATGTGAGTATCCACTGAGATAGCCCTTGTACCATTTGACAACATTCTCTGAGAATGCAGATAGGAAAGGTATGAGTGGATGATGTTGGGGTTGACCAGATCAAAGGCCTTTGTGAGGTCCACAAAGATGGCTAGAAGGAAAGGTCTGCCTGTTTGTAGATGACACCAAGATCTGCAAAAGGGTGGATACTCCAAAAGGGGTGCAGCAAATGAAGAAGGACCTGGAGAAGCTTGAAAGAAGGTCAGAGATGTGACAACTGAGGTGCAATGCAAAGAAGTGTAAAACAATGCACCTGGGTAGAGGGGAAACCTGGGGAGAGCTACAGGTTGGGGTGGAGGAACTGACTGTCACTAAAGAGAAAAGGGACCTAAAGGTTATCATCTCTGATGACCTTAAGATATCAAAGCAGTGCATAAAGGCAGCAGAGAGAGCCAGTGGCATGCTGGGGTGCATAGGCAGGGGTATCACTAGCAGGAGACAGGAGGTGATGATGCCATTGTATAAAACATTGGTAAGGCATCACCTGGAGTACTGTATGCAGTTCTGGAGGCCACACCTGGACAAGGACATAGATAAGGTGGAGACTATCCAGAGAAGGTCAACAAAGGTGGTGTAGAGCCTGCATCACTGAACAAATGAGGAAAGACTAAGGATCCTCAATATGTACTCAATGGAGGAGAGGAGAGAGCAGGGGGACATGACTGAAACTTTCAAGTACCTCAAGGACATAAACAAGGTGCAGGTGGGGAACCTTTTCCAATGTAGAAAAAGTACTAAAACAAGGGCACACAATAGGATATTGGAAGAGGGTAGATTAAGAGGTAATGTGAGGAAGTTTTGCTACACAGAAAGGGTAGTTGATGCTTAAAATAGTCTGCCACAGGAGGTAGTGGGGGCAAGCACAGTAGAGGGGTTTAAGTATGCTTGGAACAGGCACAAGGGAAGCTTCAGAGGGGAGGGAGTAATGAAAAGCCATTGATCACATAGGGTCAGTGGCCACATACAATGTATAGGGCCTACGGGCAGACAGAATGGGTCTAATGGTCCTTATCTGCTGACAATTTCTGTGTTTCTATATATAAAGCCCTTCATCATTTGCCTTGACTATTGAGTTTGCGAAACAGGCCATGGAAGTTTCAGTATTGTGTCCAGACCGGAAACAATGTTGAGAGTCAGTGAGCAGATTGTACTTGTCGAGGAAAAGCCTAATCAGACCTAACAGGATTTTCTTAAGGATCTTGGAAAGAGGGGATAGAATGGATATGGGACGATAGTTACCAACATCATTTTTTGGGCCAGAATTATGCAGGGGCTTTATGATGGCATTCTCTCAATTGCTCGGAAATACACCAGTACAGAGAGAATAAATCAATATGTTCATGAGGGGGATGGCGATGGGAGCACAGGCGAGTTTAAGGATGTGGAAATCAACACCATTGGGACCAAGGCAGGGTCTTGGATTGTTTTTTCTGGTATAGTTGGAGACTTTTCTAGGGGAGAGGAGTTGGAAATAGAATTTTGGGATGGCTGGGGAAAAGTTGGAGGGAGATGGGGATGGAGGAATATGGTCAGTAGGGTTCCCAGGTAGTGGGAAGATGATGGACTTGTCTTGGTCCATGTCACCAAAGTTGGTATTGAAAATGTTGCCAATTTCCTGGGGCTCACAAATGAGTCTACCATTCCTGGGTAGGGGAATGGGGTCATCTTTCCTATTCCTTCCTAACAGGTTATTTAAAGTCTGCCAGGTGTGTTCCTGGTCATGGCCACTGCAGAGTTGCCTTTCCTTAATGAAGTTTGTTTTTGCAATACAGACAGCTGATTTGCACTTATTGCAAAGAGTTTTAAACTCTTGAAGGAGGTTAGGTTGCCTACATTTTCGTTACTTGCCCAGGCTTTGTACCTAGTCCTCATGAGCGTCAGGAGGATAGGGGTAAGCCATTCATTTCTCTGACACCCGACTCTGAGCTTCTTAAGGGGAATAAAAGAGTCACAAATGGCAAGGAAAGACCTACAGAAGGCGTCAAAAGCATCATCAATAATAATAACAATAAACTTTCTTTTTATAAAAAGTGCAATTCACGTGTATCAAAGCACTTGTACAGTACTAGAACATGCTAAAATCCATAAATAGTTAAAATACAGTAACTAGGCAATGACATTCAATAGTGACACTCTGAAAAAGCAAGCTGAAATAAGTGAGTTTTCAGTGCCTACTTAAAGCTCTCCACAGTCAGGCACTCTCGTATCCAACGAGGTAGAGAATTCCACAGGGTAGGGGCTGCAAAAGCAAATACTCAAGCCCCCAAAGTCTTCAAGCGGACCCTGAGAATCTTTAACAATCCTCCATCAGTGGAACGGAGCAGTTGAAGGGGGCTGTAGGGGCATAGAAGCTCTTGCAGGTACCTTGGTCCCAGTCCGTGTAAGGTTTTGTAGGTCAGCAATCCGACCTTGAAGGTGATTTGCCACTGAGCTGGCAGCCAGTGCAAACTATGCAGCATAGGCGTGGCATGGCTAGATCAAGAAAGCCCAGTCAACAGCCTGTCTACAGTGTTCTGCACCAGCTTCAGGTGGTGGATATCAACCCCCAGTAGCCCTAGGTATAGGGAGTAGCAGTAATCAAGGCAGGAGGTCACAAAGGCATGGACCAGTGTCGAAAGATCACCAGGCAGAAACAGGTGCTTAATCCAGGTGATATTCCTCAGATGGTAAAAAGAGGTCTTGACAATGGATGACACCTAAGGTTTTAGGGCCTGTCCCTTGTCAAAAATAACACCCCAATTCCACACCCATTTAGAGGCCATCAGCTGGCTACCTCTGAGCAAAAGCCCAGAGGCCTGCCCAGCAGAGGACCCCTCTAGCCAACAACCTGGGCCCACTACCAATACCTCAGTCTTGTGAGGACTCAACTTCAGCTAGTTGGCACTCATCCAGTTCTGGATCTCAAAGAGACAGTTGTTAAACAATGAGACAGCACCATCTTGATCAGGTGCAAAGGATGTGTATAGCTGAGTATCATCTGCATAGCAGTGAAAACTCAGACCATACCACCTTACAATATCTCCCAATAGCAGCATATACATCACAAACAACATGGGTGACAGCACAGAGCACTGCGGGACCCCACATGATAGGGAGAAAGCATCAGAGGAATAAATCCCCTACACTACTCTCTGAAACCTACCAGTGAGGAATGATTGAAACCGTCTGAGGACTGTCCCCGACAATCCACAGATCACTTGCAAGAGTTCTAGCAACACACCATGGTCCACGGTATCAAATGTTGCAGAGAGATCAAGAAGGACTAAGATGGAATGGCTCCTCTGATTTCCTGCTATCAGGAGATCATTGAGCACCCAAACTAGTGTGGTATCAGTGCTGTGCCTCTTCCTAAATCCTGACAGGAGAGGATCCTAGTTGTCATGGATGGTAAGACTGTCATCCAGTTGCAGCGCAACTATCTTCTCAATAACCTTACCCACAAAGGATAGGTTAGAGACAGGTCTGTAGTTGGCAAGGCAATCTGGGTTGAGAGAAGATTTCTTAAGGAGTGGGGTCTCCACCGCCTCCTTCAGGGGGTCAGGAAACTCACCTGTCTAAAGCCAACACCGGACTATCTCGGCCAGGACTGGGCAGATGACCTCAACACACCCCACGAGGAGGTGAGTTGGGCCCAGGATCAAACCGTATCAGATCAGCTGCATACTCTGGATGACGCTCCGGATGTCTATGATCACCAGCTGATGAAAAGCTGACCAACCAAACTGAAGCACTGTGACTACTCCCCCCACCAATCACCACCGCACCCATTGGAGCGAGCTGTGCTGATCTCAGACCTGAAGTTGGCAACCTTATCTGCAAAGAAGCGAGCAAACTCATCACACTTCTCCTGTGACAAAGCTCTCTGAAATTGCAGACAGGCTGGATTGCACAGTCTGTCCACAGTTTGGAAGAGCTGGGCTGGTCGGTTCTGTGCAGTGGTAATCTCCCCAGTCAGGAACTCTGCCTTCTTATGGGAGATCGCCAATTGATAGTCAGCATAGTGAGCCATCAATCTAAGTCTGTTGGCATCAAGTCCTGATTTCCGCCAATGATGCTCTATCCTTCACTCCACTTTCCTCATCTCCTTCAAGGTCCCATCAAATCATGGGGACTGAGGGTGAAGGGTAAGGGAGCGAACATTGATGAGAGCAATAGAATACAGAGCCACCACCACAGCCTTATTATAGGCCTGCAGTAGGTTGTCTGGACCTGTGCTTGAACTCGGAAGTCCTGATAGGTCCAGCACTGCCATCAGGCCCTCTGGGGCCACACCCCTTAATGGCGGTACTGGACAACCTCAAAAGGGGCAGGCCCATAGGAGGGTGCCTGGAAATTTAACCTGATAGTATAATGGTCAGACTATCCAACCGGTTCCACCACCAAGTCGATAGTCTCCATTCCCAATAGGAAGACCAGGTCCAATGAATGACCAGAATTATGGGTCGGAGAGGTGACCACCTGTGTGAAGCCCAACAAATTCATCAGTTGTAGGAAGTCTTGACCAAAAGGTGAGCATTCATAGTCAATCCATGCATTCAAGTCAACCAGCACCATCGCTCTGGGGGACTCCAATACCGTGTCGTAATGTATGTGATATGTTCGGTGAATGAACAGTCCACATCATGGAGGGCCTTTGAGAACTCCTCAAGCTTCAGCTTGTTTACGTGCCTGGTGAGGATAAACTTAGGATCGTGTTCCAGGCCCTTAGCAGACTAATGGCAGAAAACAGCACAGTGGTTACTGAAAGTGTTGGGGAGGACCCCAGAGGCAATCAGTTTGGAGGGGTTGGAAACGATGAACCAGATGAGGGTGGATTCTTATCCAGTCTTGTAGATGGTGCTGGTGGTCTGTGTGATAATTTGTATTGTAAGCCATCTCTAGTGAAGGCCTCTCTGGCTTCATTTGCCTGATCAGACTGCCAGTTCCAGTTGAAGTCACCTGTAATGATCCCCTCCTGACTGCTAGTGAGGGAGTTCTTTAGGTCAAGGAATGTAAGAAGCTCATGGTAGAGGGTATCAGGTGGGAGGCATACAGCACTAAGGGTGATTGTTTTGTTGTCACTCAGGATGATGTTTATGGAGAGGGATTCAAGGAAAGTGGTTTCTGTTTGCAGTGCCGATTCAGAGACCCAGAGGTGATCAGAGATAAAGAGGATGCAACTGTCCCCCCACACCATTTACTGATTCTCTCTTTCCTAATGACTGTTTAACCATCAGTGTTGATTATCTCAGTGATAATCTTAGCAGTGAGCCAGGACTCTGTAAGCACTATGACGTCAAAGTTGTTGGACAGGACCCATGTTTCAAAGCTGTCTTTTTTGGCAAGTAATCCCTGGATGTGTAGGTCAGCCAGTTTTATCATATTCCTATCTCCCATGAGGGGCAAAGAGTTGCACATATCAGGAGAGGGGAGCCAGGATTGGGGTGGATGGACCCAGATATAAGAAGCAGGAGAAGGAAAAATAGCATGTGCCTATATTTATTGAGATATAAAATATTAGGTTGACTGTGTGAGGGGTGACAAAAAGAGAGCTTATGTGAGATGCATGGAGAAGATGGTCTTCCATGCAGCAGGAAGAGGAAGTGCATTTACCCATTTAATGAGGGGGAAGAGAATTCTGGGGGACAACAGAGGGTAGATGTCCTAATGGGAGGCTGGGGGGGATAGCAGGTTGCTCAGGGTGTCATGGAGTGCATTTCACAGGATGTTTGCTGTGAGAGGGAATACAGAGGTAGAGGCATTAGGGGGTGGCATATTGGTATAGGGGGCTATCTTATTGTTCCCAGTAAGGAGAACCACCATGATTATGGATATTGCCAACACTGGGGGAGGGGTTGGGACCTCATGAGGCTGACTGTAAATATCTGGAGGATTGGTGAAAGTTCTTGATAGGGGATGGGGTGGGGCAGTAGGTGTAGAATCAAGGGTAGTTGATTCGTGGATATTGTTAGAGGTAAGATGACTCAGTGGGTAGAACCAAATGAAGTTCCAGGCTAGGAGCAGGCAAGCAGGAAATATACATGGTAAAACGGATAGCAGTTTGAGACTGAGCTCAATAAACAAGAGGCCAGAAGTGACCAAGGACAGCAGCAGACTTATGGAGGGTGAATTGGGATCACAGCTGAACACTAAGCTGTTTTGACTTGAAAGACTGATCAGAGGGCACCTGGGTAATTGGTTAGCAAAGCAGCTATAGGAGACAGCGGAAGCTTGGGAGAAACAGGGAGGTGGGTGGGAAACGAATGACAAAGGCCCAGTGATGGAAAATTGAATTAACAGCTTATTGGAAGGGATGAATCAGGAACACACTTTGATTTAGAGAGCACTACAGATGGGGTGAGGGATAACAGTTGAGGAGTTTTTGAGGGGAAGATGACAAACTGTCCAGCAGCTGTTCAAGGTAGTTATAGATGGAGGAGAGATTGAGCAGGATTGGCTGATTTGAACATGCAAGTAGCATTTAAATGGGATGACCCCGGGTGGGTTGGTGTGTGTGGGTGGGTAAATACTATAAGGTGTGGTGCCAAAAGCGGCACCACAAGCTGCAACCCAGAGGGTAGCTATGGGCACCAGAAACAATCTGTCCAGCAGGCCTCCAAGAGCAGATTGGCACCAATTTCAAACAGCAGAATCCTGGCTGGGCAGTTGTAAATACCTGGCCTGTGGTCCCTGAGTGATCCGACCGGCAGTGGTGGGGGAGGGCTTCCTCAGTCGGCCCTCTCAACCAGTGGCAGAACAGGAAGTCACTGCAGAGATGCTGGGGAAGGAAGACTGAAAAAGGAGAAGGAGATGAATTAAACAGGGTCTGATGAGGGTGCAAAGGCTCAGGCAGGTAACAAAGATGACTGGGAGGAACAGGGTGAAAGAGATGGAATGGGAGTGGAGGGACAGCACTCTGGAGATGAGAGGAGAAATCTATATAGAAGATGGAATTTATTATTTTTTTTTTAAATAAGTAATTGATTAATACACAGCTGTTCGGCTCTGCAGTCACTATGGCGGGGAAATACAAAGTATGGGGCTAACAGCACTTTTCCTGTGTGACTTTTTCTTTTCCTTCATATTTTTGTCTAGCACTAAAGCTCAACAGGGTGGCTATCAGAGCTTCCATACACAGCTTCTATCAGTGTAAATATGTGCTTTTCCCCGAATACAGCTGTACTGGGTGGCTAAGAGAAGATGTGAGCTTTGTATTCGTTGTGTGGGACTGTGTGCAGTAGTGACATTTACATCAAGCTCTCCCATTAAAACTGTTTGCCAGCTGTTGCTGAATTGTGCTCCAAGTTGAAGGGGGTCCGGTGGCAGACCACACAGGAGCAACAAGCAAGGGGAGGGGCAATAGGCTGAATAAAAGTCTTGTGCCACGGAGCACGCTCAGAAAGGTTCTACCTGAAAGCAACAACTACCACCAGGTGATAGCTGCACCGGTATTTCGGGAGACTGCATATTCTGTCAAGCAAATGCACCTGCTGTGAGCCTGATTCAGCTGAGCTGCCTAGAGAAGAAGTGAGCTTTGTATTCATTTTGTGGGACTGTGTGCAGTAGTGACATTTACATCTAGCCCTCCTGTTAAAACTGCCAACTGTTGCTGAATTGTGCTCCAACATGAAGGGGGTTCGGCAGTGGACCACGCAGGAGCAACAAGTAAGTTGAGGGGTGGCAGGCTGAATAAAGGTCTTGCGCCACAAAGTGCAGTCAGAATGGTGCTCCCTGACAGTAACAGCTACCGTCAGGTGAGAGCTTTATTTATTTATTTATTTATTAGATCATCGGTTTATAGACCTTTGGGTCATAGATTCATTTACAAAGGCACCTAGTCAAGAGAGCAGTACATCACAGCAAACAAAACAGTACAGTACATAACGCTTAGATTAAAAAAGCAACCAGTGTTACAGGCATTCACTGGTGGTACACGCATGGCAATAGGTAGACTACAGTAGTCATAATATAGGTACACGAGTACCATGTCAGGTAGCAATCAGAGATATTTTATAACATTAGTCAGCAGATGTTGCATGAGACCCCAGGTATATACAGCAAAAGCAGACAGGGCAGACCCAGCCTAGGGGGTGAAGGTAAGGGGCAGATGGGGATTACGTGCAGTTGCAGCAGCAAGAGCTTGTCAGATGGCTTCTGAGGGAGACCTTGAAAGGACCAAGCTTAGTGGAGTCAGCTATATTGGCTGGGAGAGAATTGAACCAGGAGGGAGCCCGATAGCAAAAGGATCTCTGGTCCATAGAAGTCCTTACCCTGGGGACAATAAGGGAGGTTTTGACAGTACTGCGGGTGGAGACTGAGGGGGAGGCGTGCTGCAGGGAGGTGGCGACCCCAGGGGGAGAGCCCTAGCAGGGTCTTTTTTACAAGAAGGCAGGTTTGGAAGCAAAGCCTTTCTTCAAGGTTGAGCAAGTTGGTGGTAGAGTACAGCAGGCACGTATGGGTGTGCCTAGGGGCTCCCAGCATTAGCCTGCAGGCCTTGTTTATAGAGAGCTGGATTCTTGCAAGCACAGTGTCGTCAGCTGCAGCATAGATGGGCAGCCCATAGTCGATTAGTGACAGGACAGAGGAGGTGATTGCCAATCTAAGGGCCTCTTGTGGTAGGCAATCCCTATGGTGGTATAACAGTCCAATCCTGACATTGGTGGTAGCAGAAAGGGCATTGATATGGGAATGGAAGGAGAATGCCAAATCAAAGGTAATGCCCAGATACTTGTAGGAGGAAACCTGCTCAATGAGGTTTAGTGTGCTCTGCAGTATCACGAGAGGTGCAACACTGGCTTTGCTTTGGCGATGCAAGAAGAGCATAGCTTTGGTCTTTTTTAGGTTCAGGACTAGCCTTCGTGATGTGAACCAATGCTCAGCTCTATCAAAAGCTTGTTGGAGGGTGGCCTGGAGTGTGTTGAGATTGGGGTCAGTGGCGAAGAGCACAGCATCATTCGCATAGAGGAGGATCTTACTTGGGCAGGCCAAGGGGAAGGAGTTGAGGTAGAGACTGAAGAGGAGGGGGCCTAAAATGGAGCCCTGGGGAACCCCAGAGTGGACAGGTCATGTGTCAGATAGGGTGCTATTGATTTTTATACACTGAGTTCTGGCAGAGAGGTAGCTGGTGAACCATGCAAGGGGGTCTGGGGAGAAACCAAGGCATCTGAGGGAGTCAAGCAGGAGAGGATGGAAAACAGTGTTGAAGGCCTTAGAGAGGTCAATGAACACAGCACCAGCAAGATGGGTGGTGAGGGGGTTCCACTAGATTACCAGGGCATAACTTGGCGGCTGTATTCTGGTGATTGGGGACATGGGAGTGCGGGAGGGGCCGTTAGACTACCAGGGATGTGTTTGTGCCTCTGGATGGTGTTCTGGGTTGGTGGGTGGCCACCCACTGCTGGCGACTGCTGTGTTGTGCCCTGCAATATGGCAGCCCACCTGTGGGTGGCCAGAAGTTGCTACACTTTTACATGGGCTCAACTTTGAGCCCCCCTATGCAGCACAATGCAGGGGAGCACTGGCATATGCACTGCATATCCCAGGCTGAATATCAGGATGTGCCACATATGCATGGGCATACCCCCTGCATCTGCGCTACATACACTTACAGTGCGCCTCGGTGCATTGGGAGTTGCGCTGTGCCAGGCAGCCTTCACAATATCCCGCCAGGGTGCACTGCGGGGTTGCGCCAGGCACAACCCTTTGAATATCCTGGCCAATGAGTTTTTTGGGGAAACATAGAAACATATACTTTGACGGCAGATAAGGACTGCTTGGCCCACCTAGTCTGCCCATTCCCCTACCTACTGGATAAGCTGCAGATTCTAGTTAGCCAACAGCCTATTTCTTCCTACCCCCCACAAGAATTGCCTTATGTCTGTCTCATGCATTCTTGAATTCTTCCACAGTTTTAGACTCCACAAAGTTCTCGTGAAGGTGGGTCCATGCGTCCACCACCCTCTCTGTGAAAAAATACTTCCTCACATTGCCCCTGAGCCATGCCCTCTCTATCTTCAAATTGTCTCCCCTTGTTCTTGCACATCTCTTTTTCTGAAAGGTGCTACCCATTTGGAGGTTGTTGACTCCACTGAGGTACTTAAAAGCTTGAATCATGCCCCCCTCTCCTTCCTTTCCTCAAGGGTATACATATTAAGCTCCTTTAGTTTCTCCTTGTATGGCTTCTGCTGCAGACTCTGTACCAATTTAGATGCCCTCCTCTGACTGCATCCATCCAGTCTATGTCCTTGCAGAGATGGGGTCTCTAGAACTGGATGCAGAACTCCAGATGGGGTCTCACCAACTGTCTGTACAGAGGGATAACAACTTCTTCTTGTCTGCTGGTGATGCCTCTCCCTATACATCCCAGTATACCCCCAGCCCTTGCTACTGCCTTCTCACATTGCTTGCTAACCTTAAGGTCATCTGATATGATTACCCCAGGTCCCTTTCCATTTTTGTTGTTCTTAATGCCCCCCCCCCCCCCCCCCATTGTGTAATCTTCCCCTGGGTTTTTGTTTCCCAGGTGCATTATTTTGCACTTCATTTCATTGAATCAAAGCTGCCATACTTCTGACCATTCCTCCAACCTTGCCAAATTCCTTCTCATCCTTTCCACTCCATCTTGTGTATCAACCCTGTTGCAGATCTTTGTGTCATCTGCAAAGCGGCATACTTTTCTTTCCATTCACTCTGCAATGTGACTTATAAAGACATTAAAAAGGACAGGACCCAGTACTGAACCCTGCGGTACCCCACTAGTAACCCCCCCCTTTCTTCAGAGTGGACTCTGTTTACTATTACCTTCTATGTCCTGTTGTCCAGCTAATGTTTTACCCAGGCTACCACCCTGGGACCCGCTCCCAGGCTGGCTAATTTGTTTATTAATCTTTTGTGCGGGACTGTGTCAAATGCCTTGCTAAAGTCTAGGTAGGCCATGTCCACAGCCCCTTCATGGTCTACTACTTTGGTCACCTAGTCAAAGAAATCGATTAGATTCATCTGACATGACCTTCTGGCTGTGAATCCATGCTGCCTTGCATCCTGTGCCCCACTGGACTCTATGTACTCAACAATTCTTTCCTTCAGAAGTGATTCCATCATTTTCCCTACCACAGAGGTCAAACTGACAGGTCTGTAGTTTCCTGCCTCTGTCTTGCTCTCACTTTTGTGAAGAGGAATCACATCCACCCTTCTCCAGTCCTCAGGTACCACACCATCCTCCCATGATTTGTTAAAAAGGGTGGTCAGTGGTGTCACTAGTTCTCCCCTTAATTCTTTTAGAATTCTGGGGAGAATTCCATCACACCCCATTACTTTGTCCACCTTCAGTTTTAGGAGTTTTTCAGAACTATTTCTTCTATGGAAGGACTGGCTGGGATCAATCATCCTTATCCAGAATGCTTCTTTTATTTGGATTAGGTACCTCCCCCTCCTCCTCTTTTGTGAATACTGAGCAGAAGTATTCATTCAGTATCCCTGCTTTTTCACTGTCCATCTCTGCCCACCCACCGTCCATTCTATTCAGCCTCACTATCCCTCCGTTTGTATTTCTACACTACCTCAGAATAAAGAGTAAAGAAGGGATAGATCTCGAACAGCTGTCCAAAGTTGATCCCGTTTGTAAATTCTCCTTTTCAGAGATTTTACCTCAAAGGGTTTTGACAGCGTTATTAAAATGTAATACATCTAAAGCCTTGTGGTTGGATAGTATTCATTCCAATTTAATGAAGTTTGCATCCCCGGTGATTGCATTGCCATTAGCATATATATTTAATTTTTCCATTTCCACAGGAGTATTTACAACAGCTTGGAAACCATCCAAAGTAATCCCTATTTTTAAAGGAGGTAATAAAACTATGTTTGATAACTATCGACCCATTTCCCTCCTTCCACAGGTTTTGAAAATTTTTGAAAAGATTGCTGCCACCCATGTAACTGTGTCTTTGGAAACTAGGGGACTCCTGACTGAGATGCAATCGAGTTTTAGGAAGTCCCATAGTACTATGACAGCCCTGGTTAAAGTTACTTTGGATATTCAGGCTGCTCCGGACAGGAGGAACCCGGTGGGTGGTATTTGTGTCGATTTGTCAAAGGCTTTTGACACCTTGAACCATGGAATCCTCCTGTCCAGAGCAACATCCCTGGGACTGGTGGGCCCAAGTTTGTATTGGCTCCATTCTTATCCTACAGCCAGAACACAAATGGTGGCTGTGGGTGAATGGATGTTAGGTGTAGTTCTGGTGGGATCAGGGGTCCCCCAGGGTTCTATTTTGGGTCCAACGTTGTTTAACATTTACATTAATTCCCTAAAATTTTCAGATCCATCTATATTTTGTCATCTACACGCAGATGATATGATCATTTATTCTTCTGATTTTTCAGTATATAACATTCAATGTAAGTTACAGACTGCTTTTGATGAGCTACAGAAATTTCTTGATTAAAGTAAATTAGTTCTAAATCCAAAAAAAAACAACAATCTATATTTTTCCATTCTTCCATGATACAGGAAGACCCAAAGCTGATAATTATAACTTTGTGGGGGCACCCGATCCTACAGTTCCAGGCATATAAGTACCTGGGTATGTGGTTGGATGACTTTCTAAACTGGGGAGGATACATTGATAGTATGTTAATTAGTGTTAGGAAAAAAAACTGGGTGCTCTGTGTACAGCAAAATGTATGATGAGCCCTGAGACACGAGAAAAGGTGTTTAACACTATGGTGATTCCAACATTACAACATAGGGATTTTATCTACTCTAGTGGAAGGAAATACGACTTAGGATAGATATGTGTTATGGACTACTGGCCAGGTTCATTCTAGATGTTAATAGGTTTACCCATAAATGTTTTTTATTTAATAGTCCTCAATGGCTGAGACCCTCAGAACAGAGGTAAGAACATCTTTTGGCCTTTATATTTAGATGCTGAACAGGAACCTTGCCACCTTATATAGTACAAGGGGTACTAAATCATGTTAAACCAGTTTTTTTAAGATCAGAAAATTCTCAAGAGTTTGTTGTTCCTAAATGTAATTTAGCTATAGGACGTCCATCTGTCCTATTTAGGGTTTTTTTCTGAATGGAATAAGATTCCATCAGAAGTAAAATTTTATAAGGGAAAACCTTCCTGGATGGGAATTAAACAGTGGTTTAGGCAGAAAGTACCAGGCCTTAGATTGTGCTGTTTAAACTGAATTTCTAATATTATATTTCTCTCTGCCATTTTTTACATAATGGGATTATTGTATTATTATTTAATTTAATTTTATATAGTATGTATATAAAAGTGAATGTAAACCATGGAAATTGTCGTGTGTGTATTATGTCTATTTGTATTATATATCATAGATGTTGATTATGTATAGCTGATGTTGACTGTATGCTTGGGACCTCGTTGTAAATGAGCTTAAGCTCAATCAAGTATATCCTGGTTCATATGTCCTATGGATAAAACTTTACTACAAATACTACTACTACTACTAAAATACAGCCTTCCCCCAACACTTCTCTTTACAGTACCTAGGCAAGAATTTGATAAATACAAAGAATCAGATTGCTAATAAGACGCTTCCAGGGTTAACACATGCTACCACAGCAGTGCATACCACAGCCCAAGGGGTATCAGTGAGCGCCAGAAACAAGCAGTCGAGCAGGCTTCCGAGAGCGAATTGGCAACAATTCAAACAGAAGAATCCCAGCTGGGCAGTTGTATGTACCTGGGCTGTGGTCCCTGGGTGATCTGACCAGCGGTGGTGGGGGAAGGCTTTCTCAGTCGGCCCTGTTGACCCATGGCAGAACAGGAAGTCACTGCAGAGATGATGTGGAGAGAAAAGGGGGAAAAAAGAAAAGAGATAAATTAAACAGGGTCTAACGGGGGGGGTGCTATGGGCTCAGGCAGGTAAAAAGATGGTGGGATGGAACAGGGTGAAAGAGACAGGGGGGAAGGGAGATATAGAGATGAGAGGAGAAAAGTACACACATGACGGGATTTTTTTTTTCATACAAGCACTTGATCAGTCCACAGCTATCAGTCTCTGCAGTCACCATGGTGGGGAAATGCAAAGTCGGAGCTGAACAGCACTTTTCCTGTATGACATTTTCTTTTCCTTCCTAGTTTTATCTAGCAGGGTTAACAGAGCTTCCATACACAGCTTCTACCAGCATAAATATGCACTTTTTTTCCCTACTACAGTTATACAGGGAGGCTAACTAAGCTAAAATATAAAGTATGTTCGTATGTTCGTAAAACACAGGCTTCCCCAACAGTTCTCTTAACAGTACCCAGGCAAAAATTTGCTGAATACAAAGAATCACATTGCTAATAACAGACTCCCAAAATTAACACGATATCACAGCAGCACATGCCACAACCCATAGGATAGTTATGAGCACCATAAGCAGTCAGTCCAGCAGGCATGTGAGAGTGGATTGGTGCCAGTTTCAAACAGCAGAATCCAGGCTGGGCAGCTGTAAGCACCTGGGCTGTTGTCCATGGGTGATCTGACTGGCGGTGGTAGTGGGGGAGAGCTTCCTCAGTTGGCCCTCTCAACCAGTGGCAGAACAGGAAGTCACTGCAGTGATGCTGGGGAGGGAAGATGGAAAAAGGAGAAAAATGAATTACACAGGGTCTGTTGAGGGGTAAGGGTGCTAAGGGCTCAGGCAGATAAAGATGGCAGGGTGGAACAGGATGAAAGTGATGGGAGGGGAGGGGGGGAGAGATAGCACTCTGGAGATGAGAGCAGAAAGGTACACAGAAGATGGGATTTTTTTTTATATAAGCACTTGATCAGTCCACTGCTGTTAGTCTCTGCAGTCGCTACATAGAAACATAGAAACATAGAATTTGATGGCAGATAAGGACCGCTTGGCCCACCTAGTCTGCCCATTTTCCTACCTAACAGATAAGCTGCAGATCCTAGTTAACCAACAGCTTACTTCCTCCTACCCCCCACTAGGACTGCCTTATGCCTGTCCCATGCATTCTTGAAGTCCCCCACTGTTCTTGACGCCACGACCTCCTCAGGGAGGCTGTTCCATGCATCCACAACCCTCTCAGTGAAAAAATACTTCCTCACATTACCTCTGAGCTGTCCCCCTTCTATCTTCAAATTGTGCCCCCTTGTTCTTGCACATCTCTTTTTCTGGAAGATGCTACCCTCTTGGACTTTGTTAATTCCCTTGAGGTACTTGAAAGTTTCTATCACGTCTCCTCTCTCCCTTCTTTCCTCAAGGGTATACATATTAAGCTCCTTTAGTCTTTCTTCATATGTCTTCTGGTGCAGACCCTGCACCATTTTGGTTGCCCTCCTCTGGACAGCCTCCACTCTGTCTATGTCTTTGCGGAGATGGGGTCTCCAGAACTGCACACAGTACTCCAGGTGGGGTCTCACCAACTGTCTGTACAGTGGGAGAAGAACTTCCTGTTTTCTACTATTGATGCCTTTTCCTATGCATCCCAGTATCCCCCAGCCTTCCTTACTGCCTTCTCACATTGCTTGCCCACCTTTAGGTCATCTGATATAATTACCCCCAGGCCCCTTTCTATTTTTACTGTTTTCAGTATCTCACCCTCCATTGCGTATGCTTCCCCTGGGTTTTTGTTTCCCATGTGCATTACCTTGCACTTCTTTGCATTGAATCTGAGCTGCCATAGATTTGACCATTCCTCCAACCTTGCCAAGTCCCTTCTCATCCTTTCCACTCCATCTTGTGTATCAACCCTGTTGCAGATCTTTGTGTCATCTGCAAAGAGACATACTTTTCCTTCCAGTTCCTCTGCAATGTCACTTATAAAGACATTAAAAAGGATCGGTCCCAGTATTGAACCCTGCGGTACCCCGCTAGTAACCTTCCTTTCTTCACTGTGTACTCCATTTACTACTACCCTTTGCGTCCTGTTTTCTAGCCAATTTTTTATCCAGGCTACCACCTGGGGACCCACTCAAGGCTGGCTATCTTGTGAATTAATCTTTGTATGGGACTGTATCAAATGCCTTGCTAAAATCTAGGTAGGCCATGTCCACAGCCCCTCCCTGGTCTACTACTTTGGTCACCCAGTCAAAGAAATCTATTAGATTTGTCTGACACGACCTTCCCATCGTGAATCCATGCTGCCTTGGGTCCTGTGACCCACTGGCCTCTAGGTATTCAACAATTCTTTCCTTCAGAAGTGATTCCATCATTTTCCCTACCACTGAGGTCAAAGTAACTGGTCTATAGTTTCCTGCCTCTGTCCTGCTCCCACTTTTGTGTGAAGAGGAATCACATCTGCTCTCCTTCAGTCCTCGGGTACCACCCCATCCTCCCATGATTTGTTAAGGAGAGTAGTCAGCGGTGTCACTCGTTCTACCCTTAAGTCTTTTAGAATTCTTGGGTGAATCCCATTAGGCCCCATTGCTTTGTCCACCTTCAATTTTATTAGTTCTTTCAGAACTCTTTCTTCTGTAAATGGACTGGTATCAACCCCTGTCTTCAGAGTTTTTCTCTTGTTTGGTTTAGGTAACTACGGTGAGGAAATGCAAAGTACTGGGCTGAAGTGCACTTTTCCTGTGTGACTTTTTTCTTTCCGTTCCTATTTTTATCTAGCACTAGAGCTCAAGGGCCAGTAACAGAGCTTCTTCCATAAACAGCTTCTAGTAGCATAAATATGCACCTTTCCCCTACTACAGTTGTACAGGAAGGCTAACTAAGCAAAAATACAGACTTCCTCCAACAGTTCTGTTAACAGTACCCTGGCATGAATTTGCTAAATACAAAGAATCAGATTGATAATTAGAGGCTCCCAGCATTAATACATGATATCAGAGCTGCACATATGCTGCAACCCAGAGAGTAGCTATGACCACCAGAAACAATCAGTCCAGCAGGCCTCTGTTAATGGCTAGGTGCCAGTTTCAAACAGCAGAATCCCAGCTGGGCCACTGTAAGTACCTGGGCTGTTGTCCATGGGCGATCTGACTGGCAGTGGTGGGAGAGGGCTTCCTTAGTCAGCCCTCTTGACCCATGGCAGATCTGGGAGCTATTGCAGAGACACTGGGGAGTGAAGGGGGAAAAAGAAAAAGATGAATTAAACAGGATCTGATGAGGAGGGAGGGTGCTAAGGGCTCAGGCAGGTAACAAAGACGGTGCGGTGAAACAGGGAGAAAGGGACGGGGGGGAGAGATAGCACTCTGGAGACAAGAGAAGAAAGGTACACAGAAGATGAGTTTTTTGGTCATGTAATAATAAATTTAATAATAATTAATTTTATTTTACATAAGAGCCTTTCGAGCCATCAAGGCGCTTTGCAAAAAGATAAAAATAGTCATATAAAACAATATGCATAATAATAAATAAGTAGCATACAAATAAAATAAATAACAGAGAATCGGAATTATGTGGAGCTATCATAGGTGAGACTCCATAGAAAGGTTTTCAATGCCAGTTTAAATCCCTTCACAGTCGTGCACTCCTGAAGCTGACGCGGTAGTGAATTCCAAAGGGTTGGGGCCACGTGCATAAATGCGCGGGCCCCAGAAGATTTCAGAGACACCCTCGGAATCTCTAGCAACCCTTCATCAGCTGAAGACAACTGTTACACCGGGTGGTAAGGAACAAGAAGCTCTTTCAAGTAGTTGGGCCCAGTCAGTGTAGGGCTTTATAAGTCAGTAAACCAACTTTAAAGGTGATCCACCACCTAATCAGAAGCCAGTGCAGATCGTGCAGCATGGGGGTAATATGGGATACTCGAGAAGCCCTAGTTAACAGTCGTGCTGCTGCATTCTGCATGAGCTGCAGGCAGGGGATTTCAACCCCAGAAAGCCCTAAGTACAGGGAGTTACAATAATCAAGGCACAAAGTCACAAAGGCATGGACTAATGTAGGCAGGTCCCCAGGTGCTTAATCCTGGAGATATCCCTAAGATGATAAAAGGAAGACTTGTTGATGGCCGAAACCTGAGATCATAAAGTCAGCCCGTCATTAAGTATGACCCCCAGGTTTCGCACCCATTCAGAGGATAGAAGCTGAGAGCCCCCGAGAAAAATTCCCCAGGGCTGATCAGCCTTAAACCCCTCTATCCAGTGACCTGGGTCCACTACCATCACCTCCGTCCTTCCGGCGTTCAACTTTAACCAGCTAGAGTTAATCCAATCCTGGATTTCAGCGAGGCTGGTATTAAGTACTGAGACAGCTCTATCCTGGTCGGGGGCAAAAGACACCATATAAGTCCACAGCTGTTCAGCTCTGTTAGCAGTCAATATGGTAGGGTAATGCAAAGTACGGGGTGAAGAGCACTTTTCCTGTGTGACTTTTTCTTTCCGTTCCTATTTTTATCTACCACTAGAGCTCAACAGGGTGGCTATCTGAGCTTCCATACGCAGCTTCTACCAGAATAAATATGCACTTTTCTCTGACTACAGCTATACAGGGTAGCTAATTAAGCTAAAATACATTTCTTTTTTTTTTTTAAACCAGGAGAGACACACTAAGCTGAAAGCTTGTGTACCTGTGTGAACAAGGAAGTTAAGTGACTTGCTCAGAGTCACACATTATGCAAGGGGGGGTGCTGTGGGATTCAAACCCAGGTCTCTAGGTATGCAGATCAGAGCCTTAAACCACAGCGCTATTCTGCCTCCAAAGGTTCTACCACTGAACTACAAGTTTTATTCATGTTTTCTTAACAGTACCCAAGCAAGAATTTGCTGAATGCAAAGAATCAGATTGTTAATAAGAGACTTCCAGTATTAACACATGATATCACAGCAGTGCACGTGACATGTGCACCAGAAACAATCAGTCCAGTGGGCCTCTGAGAGTAGACTGGCACCAATTTCAAACTGTGGAATCCCGGCTGGGCAGTTGTAAGTGGTTCTATGTCATAACAGAAAACACCAAACCGCATCTTAAAGAACAGCGAATGCCATCACCGAACGCAATATTGGCTCACCACACACAACAATGAACGGTAACACAGCAAGGGTACTGTTGCTGTAGGAGGACAACATAACCTAATGTTTAATGTGGGGGTCTATGCTCCCTGCATCCACCCTTTGTGGTGGGCAAGCCCCCCGCTCACCCCTATATTATTATAACCATCTCCAGGGGTTCTCATCTTGGGGAATGGAGAAACTCATGGGGGGACACACCTCAGATGGGGCTGCCTGTCAGAAGGGGGAGAACAGTGTTGGGGGACCAAACTCAGGAGGATAGAACAAAAAAAAAACCTTCACCCTGAAACAACACCCACCCCACACACAGGAAGTAGTAGCGCACCATCAGTTCTGAACTCGGGTCACTGGCATCAGTGGTTATAACCCTAGCCACTGTACCACACGAGCGGCTAGGAACTGGCCTGCTCAGCAACACCTCATATCCCATCCATAGTCATCCTCCCATGCAATACCCTCCAGCAAGTTGCCATCTTTTGCGACTCCCTGTACCCTCACTCTTCTCTCAAGGTCAATCCTGTCACAGTCACTCAAAATGAGCCACTCAAAATTGAGTGGCTCATTTTGAGTTGCCATTATGATGGGATACCATTGTAAGTACCTGGGCTGTGGTCCCTGTGTGATCCGACTGGCAGTGGTGGGGGAGAGCTTCCTCAGTTGGCCCTCTTGACCTGTGGCAGAACAGGGAGTCACTGCAGAGATGTGGGACTGTGGTCTCTGGGTGATGTGACCAGCAGTGGTGGTGGAGGGTTTCCTTGGGCGGTCCTCTCGACCCATGACAGAACAAGGAGTAACTGTAAAGATGCTGGTCTGTGGTCCCTGGATGATCCGACAGGTGGTGGTGGTGGAGGAGGGTTTCCTCAGTTGCCCCTCATGACCCGTGGCAGAACAGGGAGTTACTGCAGAGATGCTGGTCTGTGGTCCCCGGGTTACCTGACCGACGGAGGTGAGGGATGGCTTCCTCCATTGGCCCTCTCAACCCATGGAAGACCATGGCATCACTGCAGAGAAGTTGGGCTGTGGTTCCTGCATGATCTGACTGGCGGTGATGGGGAGGGTTTCTTCAGTCAGCCCTCTCGACCCATGGCAGAACAGGCAGTCACTGCAGAGAAACTGGGGAGGGAGCAGGGAAAGAGGAGAAAGAGATGAATTAAACAGTCTGATGAGGGGGAGGGTACTAAGGGCTCAGGCAGGTAACAAAGATGGTGGGGTGGAACAGGATGAAGGGAGGGGGGAGAGATTGCACTCTGTTGGCAAGAGGAGAAAGGTACACAGAAGACCAGATTTTTTTGTTACATAAGCACCTGATCAGTCCACAGCTCTTAGGCTCTGTATGCAGCCAATACTGTAGGGAAATGCAAAGTATGGGGATGAACAGCACTTTTCCTGTGCAACTTTTTCTATTTTTATGTACCACTAGAACTCAACAGGATGGCTATCAGAACTTCCATACACAGCTTCTACCAACATAAATATGACCCCCCCCCCCCAACTACAGCTATACAGGGTGGCTAACTAAGCAAAAATACAGGCTTCCCCCAACAGTTGTCTTAAAAGTACCTAGGCAAGAATTTGATAAATACAAATAATCACATTGCTATAAGAGGATCCCTGCTTAAACACATGCTATCACAGCAGCGCACGCCGCAACCCAGATGGTAGCTATGAGCGCTAGAAACAATCAGTCCAGCAGGCCTCCAAGAGTGGATTGGTGCCAATTTCAAACAGCAGAATCATGGCTGGGCAGTTGTAAGTGCTTGGGCTGTGGTCCCAGGACTATCTGACTGGTGGTGGCGGGGGAGGGCTTCCTCAGTCAGCTCTCTCAACCAGTGGCAGAACAGGGAGTCACTGTAGAGACCCTGGGCTGTCCTTTCAGTCAATTCTACCTAAAGTTAGATGGGTTTCAAGTATTGATCAGGCAAGTCTGTTTACACATCTAAGGTGTCAACAATAGTGCTTCACTTGCATTTTTAGCATTCTTGGGTATCCAGTCAAAAGTGTCCATCATCTTCCATCTGCAGTATTATCAGTTCTGCATGTAGTTCTGATGGCTCTGTTTCCTGTGTTCCTGTTTCCAGGACCTTGATCGGAAGGGTCCATTTGTTTTATCTTCAATATCTGTGTCAGCTGTCATGCTGTTTACCACTTTGTCGTTTTTATTGTAATCCTTAAGGTGCAGTTTTAAAAAAAAGTTATAGAGGTCCACTTGAATTTGAAAGTGATTGATATGGGTCAGGGGAAAATTAGATTTGTTTGAGAATTTTAATCTGTTCTAGTGTGAATTAAAGTGATAACAGGTGACTTACTTTTTGTTTATCTTCTCTGACTTCACTTCTTTTTGCATTTTTCCACCTTTCCCTCTTCTTGTCCTCCTTTTCTTTTGCTCCTTCCCAGTTTCTGCTTTTTATGTTTGCTTGCACACATGCGCAAGAAACATGATGTGACAGCTTAGGAGAGAAGCAGGTTGTGGAGGCACAGCACTGTTACAGCCAAGGGATGCACTGCATTAGCGGGCTTGGCAATGGTGGACCGATGGAGGCACAATGTGCCTATGACACTGTTCACCAAAAGTGCACCAAGTTGTAACATTTTCGCCGCAGCAATCAGGGTCCATCTCATCATTGCAGCATCAGTCATTGTGCTGCAATGAGGGAGCCACCTGTCATTGCAGGGTGGAATGTTAGCTAGCCTAATACTGTTTGTGAACATAGCAGGCGGCTTGCTGCCACGTTCACAAGCAATATTATGCTGCCCCCATGCCGAGGAGGTGCCCAATCCCACTCAGCAGCAAGTGACCTCCCCAGATGGTCTTTGTTTGCCGACGGGGGGGCCACAATCCCCACCAGCTTCAGTCCGCCAATCTCCACCCGCTTTTGTTGTCTGCTGACAGGGGAGCCCACTCCCCATCGGCATGATGCACCCCCCCCCATTTTCTTGTGTGCTAACGGGGGTGCCCAATCCCCCGTTGGCTACAGCTCCCCAAAGACTCAGTTGGCATGCTGGGGCCCACCCCACGCATGCCAAATACTTTAAATGGAAAAGCGCCCGCGTTGTCTGTTTTCCCTGTAAATCAAAAACAGTCCTAGCAGTCTCCAGCCCTCCTCCAAACTCGCACCCACCACTGCACATCTTCCTCCCACACCCCATAATTACCTCTGGAGTCTGGCACAATGATCTTCAGTGGACTGGGAACACGTCTGCTCTCTTCAAAGCCGACCACAAACTGATGAAATGCTGGTAAGCTGTATAATGGCATAGATAGGGTTTTTTCAGCTTTGATGCATATCTCAGGCACTTTTGGGAATTTTGACACCAAATTTTCAATGTGGGATTTTTGGGACCCCTCCTCATGAATTCTGTCACCGTCATGGCGTTAATCGGGCCTGAAGGGTGATTTCACAGTCACTGCGTGAAATCATCCTTTGGGGACCAATTAATGAAATGACAGTGCCAGTGTTCATAAGGTGGGCTCTAAAAAGGCTATGTTGCAAATCTGGTGAAAAAATTCCTTAAAATGACTGTTTTATGAGCATGTGTTGCGCAGTTCCAATGCACGCTCATAAGTTCACAAATTTTTAACATTTGCAGTCCAGATTTTCAACAATGCCATTTTACCACACCTCCTTATGAGCAGTCTAGCTATCATTTTTCACATCTTGCCCAAAATGTGTTTCTGGGCATGTAGCGTACAATGGCGCAGTAGGTGTGCGAAATCAATGTTTGGGACAGATTACGAAAATCACAGCATGTAGTGCACAATGGCTCAGTCAGTGTGCAAAATCAATGTTTGGGACAGATTAAGAAAATCACAGTGACACTGTTCATGAGCAGAGGTCTTAAAATGGCTATGTTGAAAATTTGGTGAAAACATTCCTAAAAATGACTGTTTTACGAGCGTGTGTTGCACAGTTCCTATGCATGCTCATAAGTGCACAAATTTTTTATATTTGCACTACAGATTTTCAACAATACCATTTTACCACACCTCCTTAAGAGCAGTACAGCTTTAATTTTGCACATCTCGGCCAAAATGTTTTTCCAGGCATGTAGCGCACAATGGCGCAGTAGGTGTATGAAATCAATGTTTTGGACAGATTATGAAAATCCCAGTGACACTGTTCATTAGCAGAGCTCCTAAAATTTCTATGTTGAAAATTTGGTGAGGAAAGTCCATAAAATGACTGTGTTATGAGCGTGCATTGTGCAGTTTCTAAGCACGCGCATACCTTTGTAAATTTGCAATATTTTCACTCCAGATTGTCAACACTGCCATTTGTCCCGGATTCCCCCCTCATCCCTCACAAAAACACAAAGCCATTACTTGTTGTTGTGCTCAGATTGGCAATTAATTTATTAAAATCCATCAATCATAATTCTTTTCCATCTCTTATTTTCATGTATCCAATAATTTCCATGATTCCATACATATATCACTTTCTGATTCTCCATCCCCCAGGCGAAAACCTGGGTGCCTTCTTCTTCTCCTTTTCTTGCTAGGTAACAGTGAGATTGAGACCGTTTTCTCCTTCATCTTCTTCTTCCTCATGTGTTACTCCTTTTATCTTCCCCCCTTTTTGTCCTCCCCCCCTTTTCTCCCTTTTCGTAATCTGCCCCCATTTTTTCACCTGCCCTTCCCCTTTGGTAGCCCTTACCAATTTTCCACCTGCCATCCACCTTTGGCAGTCCATAACCATTTTTCACCTGCCATCCACCTTGGCAGTCCATCATCCTCTTACCCTCTGCCATCCATCTTTGGCAGTACATGACCCCTTTTTTCCTGCCATCCACCTTTGGCAGTCCATACCATATCATCTTCCACTGCCATTCACTATTGGCAGTCCAACGCTCTGGTAGGCATGTCTGTCCTCCACCATGACAGACCCTCCTACCGCCCCCATCAGCTATACCCCCTGCCTTCCTATTCCTCTAGGGTGGGTTGGGAGGGATCAAAAACTCCATCAAAAGTGGCTGAGGCTCCCTTGTGCTGTCCTTTATGTACCCCCTTTCTCCCCTTCCCTTCCTGTTACCTGGCCATTGTTCTGGCTCTGAGCTCCTCCCCTTTCCTATACCCTCCCCTTCTGAGCACAACTATCCCAATCAGGAGAGAAGGGGTGCACCTGGACAACATGGTCTGCCCCTTAAAGGGCAAACTCCATTGTCCTGGATTCCCCCCACATCCCTCACAAAAACACGGAGCCATTACTTGTTGTTGTGCTCAGATTGACAATTAATTTATTAGAATCCATCAATCACAATTCTTTTCCATCTCTTATTTTCATATAACCAATAATTTCCATTATTCCATACATATATCACTTTCTGATTCTCCATCCCCCCAGGCGAAAACCTGGGTGCTAGGTAACGGTGAGAACCGAGACCGTTTTCTCCTTCATCTTCTTCTTCCTCTCATGTTACTCCTTTTATCTTCCCCCCTTTTCATCCTTCCCCCCCTTTTTCCCACTAGCCAGTCTCCAACTTGCGTTGGATGACTGGCTTCCCCCCAAACCTAGGGTGCCCTCTCCCTACCTTGCCTCTTGCTACCTCCCTCCCGCTTCCCCCTTTCTATATTTCTATCTATATATATACATTTTTTTATTATTATTTGTTTTCCTGTCTCCTCCATTCTTCTATAAACTCCATCGTTTCTGCATTAAACATATCTACCGCTATGTCTGACAGGTGTACTCCGTCTGGTCTGTAAAATTCGTCCACCCATTCTTCGACCCCTCGCAGTATCACCTGTCCTCCCATCCACCTTATCAGTGTTCCCACTCTCCTAATCATCTTCCTCCTGGCTCTCTCCACCACCCTGTGGCTGTGTTCCTGTCTCCACACCCTCCGAGGTATTATGTCCGACCATGCAAGGGACACCTGCGGCCACCAGTGCCTTAACATCTCTAAGTCCCTCTTGATCTGCCAGTATGTGTGCGCCCATGGTCTGCTTGCCAGATCATTTCCCCCCAAGTGTATAATGATTAGGTCTGGACTGGGCCGATGTCTCTTGAGCTCTTGCAAAGCAGGGAGCAGCTGTGCCCATCTCATTCCCGCACGCCGTACCATACCAGCCTACACTGCCTGGCATCTTGATATAGCTGTTTTCCCCCAGCTTTCATTTCTGCTCTCTTACCAGCTCAGTAAATATAGGAGTGGCCGCAAATCCAGACTTCTGTGCTCCTCCCTCTACCTATGGGATGTAACAACACAAAGTTATTTAAATAACATGCATTCTCCCAGGACTTTTCTGTCTTCACTTCCAATGCTCGTAACCTCAGAACAAAATTACCTCCCTCCCCCCCCCTTTTTTTTTTTATTATGTCAGAGTTCTGATGTATCTTTTGTAGCTGGCCGACCGCCAGCGACCTTTCACCAAAATGTCTTCCACAGACTCCCCTTTCGCCGCCCACTGTGAAGCAGCCCAGATCCGCAGGGAATGGGATGAGTAATTAGCTGGGTTCTCCCCCAGAAATGCCATCACCTTTTTTAACACTGCCGTGACCTGGTAACTAGTGACCCTTCTTCCATCCCTATGTGTAAAAAATTTTCCAGTCCTGATTACCTGCCCTGCGGCCAAAACCCACAGGGCTTGTACTGGGCATATTGCAACCTCTGTTCGTCATCTTAGGGTTATTATGGAAACTTGTCCCTTTTGGTCAGTCTTGGATCGTCTTAATCTGATCCTTATTTCCTTTGTCCCCCAACTCACATCCTCCCACTCCATACCACCTTCCATGTCATTTTTTCCATGGTCTACTACCTCGCTCACCCTCAGAGCCCCTGCAAACATTGTCACATAAATTGCATGAAATAGCTGGGCCTCGCCTTTTGAAATACCTATAGCCGGGAGTTCCTCCCCTACCTTCATTAACCATTGCTCCCCTATTGGCCTCCGGATGTCCTTGGCCCCCCATCCTAGCCTACCCCATCCCTGCATCATCCTCTCAATGAACATTGTCCTTGTTGGGTCCCGCCATCCCTTCAGGCTGCAGATCACACTGATCCCTGCCAGATAAACCCCCATCATGTCGTGAGCCGTCCCTTTTTGCCATTGATCCACTAGGAACATTCCCACTTATTCCTCCGATAATGGCCCACTTACCTCCATCTGGTGCTCTGCCCTGAATGCTTGAAAAACACGCCAGGCCCCATCGTTCGCCCTCAGAGTCCGGGGTGCCCATGAGCTATGAAACAACAGCTCCACTCCATCCTGCCAACGTCCCAGATGTCCGCTGGTATGGGTGTTTTTTGTTCCTCCACTACTGGCGCCAGCTTCCGGAAATGGTCCAGCTGCAGATGGGAAAGGCTGTCAGCCAGGGTATTGCATACCCCTTCGATATGTTTTGCTCTAAAAGACATGTTCAGCTGTAGAGTCCTTAGAACCAGCCGTCGTACCACCTGCATGACTGCGTCGGATCTGGCCCCTCTATGGTTAAGTACATCCACCACCGCTCTGTTGTCACACCAAAATGTTACCTTCTGATCTCGTAATTCCTCCCCCCAAACCAAAGTACATGCCCATATGGGCATGATCTCCAGGAGTGTTATGTCCTTCACTCTTCCCTCTCTCACCCAGTCCACAGGCCATGGTTCCGCAAACCACTTGCCCCTCAGATAACCTCCCATGCCCAGACCTCCTGCTGCATCTGTGTATAACTCCAAGTCAGTGTTATACAACCACTCCTCCTGCCAGAATGAAGTCCCGTTATAGCCCTTCAAAAATTCTTCCCATACACTAAAATCTTCCCTGATACTGCACGTCAAGTTAATCCAGTGGTGTGGTTTCGTGACCCCGGCTGTCGCCCTGGCCAACCTTCTTGTAAACGCCATCCCCGGTCCCACTGCCCTGCATGCAAAATTCAGATGCCCCAACACTTGTTGAACTATTTTCAACTGGACCCTCTTTTTGCTGGCATGTGTACTAATTAGCTCCTTCAATCTCCTTACCTTCTTGTCCGGCAACCTAAAAACCTCATTCACCACGTCAATCTCTATCCCTAGGAATTCTATCGCCCTGCTGGGCCCTTCTGTCTTACCCTGTGCCAGTGGGACCCCCAATCCCTGGAACATTTGCTGAAACCTAATCAACATGCTCCGTGTCTCCTCCTCACCCTTACCTATGAGGAGAAAATCATCCAGGTAGTGGATAATGGACCTGTACCCCGTTTCCTCTTGGAATATCCACTGTAGGCATGTGCTGAAAGCTTCAAATGTTGCACATGCTGTGGAGCACCCCATAGGCATAGCCTTATCAAAGTAATATCTCCCTTCATTTTTAAAACCCAAAAGGTCCCAGTCTTCCCTCCTTACTTGATGCAGCCTGAAAGCCGACTCTATGTCTGTTTTTGCCATTCATGCATCCTCTGTGGCCTGGATTATCCGGATTGAGTCCTCGAGCATTGCATAGGTCACCCTGCTATGCTCCTCCCTAATATAGTCATTCACCGAGTCATCGTCTGGGTAAGACAAATGGTGTATTACCCGATATTCCCCTTCTTGTTTTTTAGGAACCAAACCCAATGGTGATATCCGCATGTTCTCTAATGGGGGGTCGGCAAACGGACCTTCTACCCTACCAGCTGCCCTGTCCTTCTCAATCTTATTCCTTAACATGTCCTCCTTTCCTTTTACCCTTTTACCGACCCTAAATTCCTCGCCTCTCTTGCCTGTCTGGGACCTGTAGACTGTAATGAAAAACCTGTGTCAAACCCCCGCAAAATCATATCCTGGGTCCTTGTATCTGGGTATCTCGCCAGGCGCGACGCCAAGGCCGCTATGTTCACAGGTATTCTGGCCATCTCAAACCAAGCTCTGTTGCCCCCCATACCCCCCATCTTGCCCGCCCCTTTCCGTTGCCTCAGTGCTTTTGCCCTCCTCTACCCCATTACCTCTGCCCCTCCCTCCATTGCTCCATGACTGCCCTCTGAAAACATGGTTATTCCGAAAGAAATGCTGGCTTGACCCTTGTCTCCATACCCTTGGGTACCTTGTACGCCTCTAATCCTGCATTTGATGGTCGAGTGCCCACCCCCACATTTTGCGCAGGCATGACGAAAATGACACTGGGGCCATGAGCAGAATGCCCTATTATATGCCCAACAGCATCTCGTAGGTATGGCCCCTCTCTTACTCCACCCTCCATCGGGTGTAAACTGATCCATTACATAATCCGTCCATAAATCTATTTGCTTAGTGTCCCACCTTACATCCCCGAATGTTGCCATGCGCTGCCGAAAATATTCGTCGTAATACAACCACCCCAGTCCGCCTTTTGCCTTCGCTCTCCATATTATCAATGAATAAGTGATGAGCGGGATACCTAATTCTGGTCTTCTTTCCAACGTTATGGCTGAAAAGATTGCAAAACCTAGGAACCACCTATCCCAATTCTTTCCTTTTGTGAATTTGTCTTCCTCTTTTTTACCGAGCAACACTATGGCTGCTGCCATTTTGCTTTTCCCTATACTCTCCACCTCTTCATATTTTGCCGCCGCCTCCCGTCTCACCAGGGCAGATATGTCCACATATTCCCCTCTCCATATTTTTTCTTTTGTGGCAGCGGGCACATGTTCCCCAATCCTCATCCCCGGTGCACCCACCTCCCTTGTCCCCAGACCTTCTCTTGCTTCTACTTGTTCTGTGTCTTTTAATGCCCCTTTACTTGCCTTCAGTTCCGCCAGGGCCAACTCCATCTGTCCCACCCCATTCATTCCTAGAGCAGCCACTATTTGCTCTATATATTCCTTTATGCTATCCCCGACCATATTGGGTGCGTTACCTGTGCCCTTTTCTTGTCCAAGGTGTCTGCCAGCTTCCCCGGGTTCCCTTGCTTCGTCCTGTGGGTGAGGTGGAAGTGAGAGATGGTCTGCCAGGAGATGTAGGTCAGACCCACCGCTCCGAGCCTCCAACCTCGGTTCTTGTGGGGGGGTTCCCTTTGCTCAGGGGTGGGTGCCATTGTGTCACCTTGCTGCATAGGAGCGAGCTCGGTAGCCCTGGCAGTCCCTGCTGCCCTCGGCGCTAAAGGCTGCCTCCTCCCCCAGGTGCCCTCTTTTCTTTGCCACCTTTTTCCCCATCCGCTTTTCTCTTCCCCCCAGGCTTCCCCGGGTCCTCTCCTTCCACCAGCTCTGACATTTTGTTTGCCTTTTCCGCAAGCTCGATTATCACCTTGTAAGCCTCTTCCTTTGATGGCTTGCTCTTCCGGGGTGCCATGTTCGTACCTCGCTGATGCCCTGTGAAGACAACTACAGAATACGAAAACCAGTTACCATCTTAAGCAAAACCAGTTGCCAAAATTATTATTATTTTTTTTTTTTTATAAGCCGAAAGCCTTCCTTCAGGCTCGCTCTCCCCATACCACTCCTCAGGCAAAAAAACCCTTAGATTCACCCTCCTTACATGCGGTGTGTCCACCCGCTGCACCACCCTATTTTAGTTTTTTTTTATATATATATATTTTTTCCTTTTTTTTTTTTTGTGTGTGCCCCCCCCCTCGTTGTTCACTGCCGTGGGGTCCACACCCTAGGCCCTCGCACTCCCAGATTATTTGCCGAGTGATGTTTCCACTGGGTCGAGCGCCCACAGGCCTTCTCCCCCTGCCAACCGCTGTACCTTTTGGGCCCCAAGACGGTCCTCCCTGTAGGGCAGTAATAATGTTCCCAACTTATCCTCTACTGTAACCATTACATATATGTATTGTTTTCCCCAGCCATTTCTTCCACCCACTATACTGCCAGGCCGCCTGGGCCTCCACCTCTGCTCTCTGCCTTCAGATCCCTCATACTTTGAGGCCCACGGCCCATAATGGAAAGCGGTCAGAAAAACACCAATGGCTAGCTTCCCATTCCCCTGCCCATGTGGCCATAATCAAAACCCCCCTCCTGCTCCCGAGGCCTCCATTCTCCCGGGCCTCTTCATTTCCAGACTACATGCCCCATCCCTCCTGCGTCAGACACAAAAAGTGCTTTGTCTCTTATTGAACTACATCGTATATACATGTTTCACAAGTCATACCCCCTTCGAATCTCCTTTTTTAGGGGCTCGGCCCTGTCCGCCCGCCAATGTCGCATCTTGCTGGGCTGAAATTGGTTTGGCCCCACAGTCTTTAATACCCAGCACCCTGCTTTGTCCACTCCTAACCCTCAGGAACCTACTACCTCCTACCAGGCCATCAACGTCACTCTCTTCTCCCACGCGGTGTGCGACGTAGCTGCGTGGTCCTGAGGCACCCTCCTGCCTCTCTACCTAGCTTCTCCCCAGCTCTTTTTCAGGGCCTGCCTACCCCACCATGTCCTCCATCGTCCTATTAATTTTTTTTTTTTTTTTTATTTAGGCACACTATTTTGCCATGCCCCCCTTTGGAGTCCACAAACTTAACCTTTCCGACATCCCAGCGGTCGCATAGCTGTTTCAACCCTGTTCCACACTAACCGCTAGTCCCTTGCCACCACTAGGCTCATACCCCATCTCCCATGCGGAATGTGACGTCATGCCACATGGTCCCGTGACCCGCTTCTGTTCCTTACTCCGACTGGCCTCCTTCTAGGCCTACCCACATCTTGCACCTCCTCATCTCTCCCTGTCTCCTCAAAAACACAATGCAGGCCTTTAAGAGGGACTAAAAAAAAACCTTGTACCTCACTCCCGAAGTGGCCCCTGCCTCCCGCGCCCATCCCGAGCGGTCGGATCTTAGCTCCCCTACCCCGCCTCCCATCCGACTAGAAACCCCACACCTTTAGCAGCCCCTGTAAGCTTAATCCACCAAAAAGCTCCTGGCTTGTCCCCCCGTCTCCCCCGTGGCATGTGATGCCACGTGGTCCCGTGACCCACTTCCGTTCCTTGCTCCAACCAACTTAAACCACCAAAAAGCTGCACACCACTGCTCTCCACCACGAACTTGCACCAACAATCACTTTAAAGTTCTTCCAGCCAGTCAGTCGTGCTTCCTTGTCCTAACACCCATTCTCAACAAGTAATTTCCTGCGACCAAACCACACGCTGCTACCAGTAAAACGCTTCCCTACTCTTCAACACAATGCAAACGCCATTGCTCCTGATCAGTCTCTATTATAAAACCACCAAAAAAGCTGCACACCACTGCTCTCCACCACAAACTTGCACCGACAATCACTTTAAAGTTTTTCCAAATAGTCATGCTTCCCTGTCTTACAACCCATTCTCCACAAACAATTTTCTGCGACCAAACCAAACGCTGCTACCCATAAAACACTTCCCTACTCTTTCAGCACAAAAAAAATGCCGTTGTTCTTGATCAGACTCTATTACTACATACTCTCCTTTTTTTTTTTTTTTTGAAAAACTTGTAACCTTACACATTGTAGCTTGACTTCTTACCTCCGGCCTGTGCTGAACAAACCTTCCCCACCAATATGCAAATCTGAAGTGCTGCAGTTTCTTGGAAATCAAAAACTCCAGCAAAAGTGGCTGAGGCTCCCTTGTGCTGTCCTTTATGTAACCCCTTTCTCCCCTCCCCTTCCTGTTACCTGGCCATTGTTCTGACTCTGAGCTCCTCCCCTTCCCTATACCCTCCCCTTCTGAGCACAACTATCCCAATCAGGAGGGAAGGGGTGCACCTGGACAACATGATCTGCCCCTTAAAGGGCAAACTCCATTGTCCTCACCTCCTTATGAACAGTACAGCTGTCATTTTTCACATCCTGGCCCAAATGTGTTTTTGCACTTGTGGCGCAGACTAGCACGGTCATTCTGGGAAATCCATGTTCGGGACACATTAGGAAAATCACACTGACACTGTTCATTAGCAGAGGTCCTAAAATGGCTATGTTGAAAATTTAGTTACAAAAGTCCATAAAATGACTGTGTTATGAGTGTGCATTGCGCAGTTTCCAAGCACGCTCGTAACTTCGCACATTTGTAGTATTTTCACTCCAGATTTTCAACATTGCCATTTTTCCACAACTCCTTATGAACAGTACAGCTGTCATTTTTCACATCCTGGTTGAAAAGTGTTTTTGCAGTTCCACCATAGACTACCGTGGTTGCCGTGGGAAATCAGTGTTCAGGAAACAGTAACAAAATCACAGTGATGCTGTTCATGAGCACAGGTCATTAAATGCCTATGGTGAAAATCTGGTAATGAAACTCCATAAAATGACTGTGTTATGCATGCATTGCATGGTTTTCACGTATGCTCAGAACTGCAAGCATTTTTAATATTCCCACTACGCATTTTCAGCATTGCCATCTCTTCATGCCTCCCTGTCGATGGTACAGCTGTCATTCTTCACATCCTGTCTGATCTGTGTTTTCATACATGTGGTGCAGAATGGCACTGTCACTGTTGGAAGTCAGTTTTCTGGACACATTGACAAAATCACACTGCCACTGTTCATGAGAAGAGGTCCCAAATGCTTTCATGAGGTGGGGTCACAAAAAGGCCATGTTCAAAATTGGTACTGTGAATACCGACAAACGCCCGAGGCATTGCGGTCTCTAACAGTTACGTCCTACCCTGTACAGACAGACAGGCATCAGGATGTGCCTTTGGATTGCCGACTGTACTGCTCATGCCATCCCACACCCACCCCCCCAGCCACTGATAGGCATCGAGGTGTACCTTGGAATCTTCATCCCAAGACTTCACCCCATTCTTCTATGGTGCACCCATTTCAACATATGTCCTTTTGGAATGGGGTGACTGTAAAGCCAAACACCCTGAGGCACAGCTCAACATGTGTCAGTGTCTGCAGAATAGGGTGAGGTGACATGGCTTGACCGTCATGGGTGACAACCCAAAAACTTACCCCACATATTGTCAGTCTCTACAGGATGGAGGTACGGTTCATGTGAAGTTCAGTACTTCATTGCCATTCCTAGTCTGCATCTGTCTAACTCCTGCATTTCTAATGCTAATACCAGCAAGCAAACATTCAGCATTGACAAATGCTTGTTTTCTTGGTGCCTATCCCTAAAAAGAATGAGCTCCCTTGCTGGAACTCAGAACTTCCACTTCAAGGATTTTTGTCGATTCTGAGGATGTGGATGGTTCAGAAAAGCAAACCCATTCATCAGGAGTTCTCACTGGCCTGTGAAACCTTGATTTACCATGACATCTGGGCTTCAACTCTGCCCCAGTTATGAAGTACACTCCTCTCTGTGTCATCTGTGTTGTCAATTTCCAATTTGCACTGCTTTCATTTTACCATCTCTTCTTTGTGTGTTTAATTTACTCTTTAACAATTTATAATATAAGGCGAAGGCTGGATACTTGTAAAAGTTTTTTACTTCTTTTTTCTTTTATCTCTTAACACTTTATACTTTTGTACTTCCTCTATACCAATGCATTTTACTGATCTCTGAGAATAGCTTGCAACAATATCCTCTCTCTCATCTCAAAGTATTCTGGTGCATCTGAGGGTATTTTATAAAATCTGAGTCCTCTTGGAGCCTGTTTAAGTTCCAAACACTGTTCAAGTAAAATTATTTTGTGGGTAATTAATCTCACATGTTAGGAGTCTCTTTAGTTCAAGAAACAGCTCTTTCAACTCGCCCTCCTCGATGTCCTACTGTTCTTCCTGTGTGGTTAAATTGCTTAAATGGCCCCAGACATGTTTCTTTCTTTTTGTCAACAGTTCTATGCTTCCAAGGCAGAAGGGCTTCATAGGCACGTTTTCCTGTGTTTATTGTGCCTCTGCGCTCATTTTGTTTAATTAGTCTCATGCCAAAAACTTGCAGTAGTGCTACGTGTCTGTTGAAGATTCCCTCGAAGTTCCTGCTGAGATGCCCCCTGCTGCATCTCTCCTGGTAAGAAATCCAAGATAGCAAGAAATGAGCTTCATGCCATAGTGCTGGGAATCAGTGCTGTTCTAAATGGAACCACCCCATGATTACCATGACACAGCACCAATAAGTGAGTGCAACACTCCTGTCTTGTGCCCTCCATTGTGTTCTGCTGCACAGAAAAAGCTCCACTGCAAATTTATGCAAACAAAATAATTGTATTCGTGCAAAGTACAAAATTAGTGCAATCTTAAAACAAAGAGCACTGAAGTCCAACCAGAGTCACATGGCCCAACACTTCACTCGTCAAGAGCTTCATCGGGGGTGGTCCCCTGGAGTTAGCTGATTTCTTTTTGGTCCCAAACATCAGAGTCCAAAACTGTAGTAGAGAGTAATGATCTGAACATTGGGACATGTCAAGGTCTCAAAGGCTAGTGAGAAATCTTAACAAAAATGTTTATTTTTTTGAACCATACAAATCTTCAGACTCTGACAGCCCTAAAATGAAGGCGCCAAGTTCCAGCAAGGAAACTCATTCTTTTCAGGGGAATTCACCAAGATAAAAATAAAGAAAAATCTGTCACAAACAGTAGTGATTAGCCAGTTCCAACAGGCTATCAAATTTAAACAGAATTCTCTGTAGATGAACTCAAGAACTGGCTCTGGCATATGACTGAGACCATATTAAGGAATAGACTCTTTTATTGCATCAATTCTAAATAAACGTATATGGGTTTTAGGTTTTGATAAGGTATGTCTGTTTTTTTACTTAGAATTGATTAAAATAACAGCACTGAATTGTGAAGTATAATTTCTTTATGCAGTCATTTTAGTATGAAGTTGGTGTGGTGAGTATATCTCTTGTGTAATGTTGTTTGGCACTGAAGGAGCTTGAACCATGTAATAAAAGAGCGTGTTCCTTAATGCAGTCTCAGTCAGTGGCTAGAGCCAGTACTTAGGTTCCTCTATGCAGAATTCAGCTTAAATCTGGTATTCTGACTGGATTGGCTAGCTACTGATGTCTGGGACCATAAAAGGAATCAGCTGACTCCAGAGGGCTACCCCTGATGATGCTCTTGGCAAGATAAGCATCCAGGGAATCTAGCTGTGGTTAGATGGCAGTGTTCCATGTTGTAAGATTGCATTAATTTTGTACTCTGTACAAATAAAATTATTTTGTTTGCATAAATTAACAATGCAGCTTTATCTGTGCAACAAACGCTGCTGCCTATGCAAGGCAAGAGTGTTGCACTCACTCCCTGGAGCTGTGTTGTGATTATCAAGGAGTGGTTTCCCAGAAGGCAGCACCAGCTTCCAGCACCACAGTGCAAAGGTAATTTCTTGCTGTCTTGAACATCTGGGCAGACTGAGTGAACCAAGTTCTCCTTTTCTGCTGACAAATTCTATGCTTCTGTCTTTCCATTGTGTGATGACATCAACAGAAAGAGAATGCTTTACCTGTGTAATCACTCACCAGAAACAAAACATAGCTTGTACTGTACATTAGACTGTATTATAAAAGCTAAGTATGGCTTAATACACCTGAGAGACTGAAGAACATTATTGACTAAACCACATTATGTCACTGTGCAGTAGGATTTATCTTACTACAAGGCTGTCCCTCAATCTGATTTAAAGGCTCTCTTTTAGAACTGTTTTGCCTAAATGAGTATTTTTTTTTAAGTGTAATAACCCACTTCAGGTTATAAGGTAATAGAGATCTTAAGAATGTAGTACAGAAAGAGGTCACCAACTGGCTGCAGTTGCATTAGGCTAAGACACAAAGGAAAAAACTAGAAAAGCCTCGCAACTCTCCCTTCAAAGTGGTGAAAACAGATCACAACCCACTTTCCAGGTGTTGAAAGCACTCAGCTGTGCCTTGAGCTTCACAACCTACCATTGGTATGTAGTAAGATCTGTCTTACTATACACTGTCATGGATTATTTTTTACGTAAATGAAACAGGGCACATACTATTAATAGTTACACTCTACCATAAGAGTACAACAAGACAGATGGAGCCCTATTCCTTTGTTCAGTTCATTGCATTATGATGTCAGTGGCATTTCATGGCTGTATCAGAAGGCTAAGTTTAAAAAAAGTCTGTTTACCAAAATAAAACTTGATGAAACAAATCTGTTGTTGGGGATCACAATACCACATGACCAGCACAGTACACAAGCATTCTTTAATTTTAACACTCAGTGTACTGGGGGCCATCTGCTGCATGAGATATTGCTAGTTGTAACAATCAAGCATTGCATCACATCATTTCACATTCATGTCATTAGAATAGTCATAGCAAGCTGTGATCTATGGTGCCATGTTTCAGTATTGCTCAGGGCTCCAGATAAAGTGAGTACTGACCTATTTCACTCATCTCATTTTAGGAAATACTCTTCAGAAATTTTTTTTAATGAGTACCAGTACTCACCCAACATTTCTAAATGTGCCACACTCCATAGAATAGTGATTCATAATATAACTGGTAATTCAAAAGGAGTATTTTCCAGATTTACGACACTCAAAAGCATTCCAGTTTTGTTTTACTCACTATACCTGTAATTTAAAACTGGGGAGTAAATGACTCCTACCTGCCAACATTATCTGGAGCATAGTTGGCATCTGATCCGTTTTTGTGTACAAAAAAAAATTACACTTAAAAAAATGTACTTCTCACTCCACTCTGTCCAAACATTTGAAGGCATCTGAATTTGGTTTTACTCTCTTCACTTTCAAAAAGAGGAGCACAGTACTCATCCCTCAAAAAATCTTATCTGGAGCACTGATTAGTCATCTTGTTAGGTGTCTTCTAATAAAAGGGTATTTTTATGTTTGCTTGCACTCATGTGCAAGAAACATAGTGCCATCATCCGAGTTTTCGGAGGTGTGGCAGCCCTCTTCCAATTCAGGCAGTGTGTTTGCAGGCACGGCCGCAGTTCTCCAATGCCTGCTCGAGCTGTCTATGATAGCTCCAAAATGCAGTGGAGTACAGTTGAAAGGGGGAGCTATGCTTCAGTGAACAGTGATACGATATCACCTGTTCATGTGCGCTTCCCCTACACACACACACACACACAAGCACGCATACTGTGTGCTGCCCCCCCACGCACACACTGTATAGCCGACGGGGGTGCCCAATCCCCCGTCGGATGTGCTGCGCTCCCCCCCAAAAGCCTTCCACATGCCATGCTGTGTGCCCACCCCAGTGTGGCAACTCATTGTATAGCCAATGGGGGTGCCCAATCCCCCATCAGCTCCACTGTCCCCGAGTACAGGGTGCCATACAGGAGCCCATCCAGTGTGGCAACAGATGCTATAGCCAACAGCGGTGCTCAATCCCCGTCGGCTCCATGCCCTCCCCCAACCAGCCGTCCTTGTGCTGTGCTGGGAGCCCACCCAGCATGGCAAACATCCCGCTGGCCGTCATTTAAAAAACAAAAACCTGCAAATAAAACGGTCCCTCGGGCGCTTCTCCCTGCCCCTCCCACAACCCACACCCACCCAGGTGTGCACCCTGCCTCCATTCCCCCACCCCATACTTGCCTCCGACCTCGGGGCGCTGACCATCTTCGGTGGACTGGGAACACGGCCTGCACTCTTCAAAGCTGACTGCTAACTGAGGAAATGCCGTAAGCTGTATCATGGATAGATAGGTTTTTTCAACTTTGCTGCAAATCTCAGGCATTTTTGGGAATTTTTGCACCAAATTTTCAACATGGGTTTTTGGGACCCCCTTCTCATGAATGCTGTCACTGTTGTGGTGTTATTCAGGCCCAAAGGGTGATTTCACAGTCACTGTGCAAAATCACCTTTCAGGACCGATTAACGAAATTACACTTCATAAGGTGGGCTCTCAAGAAGCCTATTTTGAAAATTTGGTGGAAAATTCAAAAATGACTGTTCTGGTGCGTTGCGCCAGTTCTCGCCCAGCTCATAAGTTCGCAAATTTTCAATATTTTCACTCCAGATTTTCAACATTGCCATTTTACCATACCTCTTATGAGCAGTACAGCTGTCATTTTTCACATCTCACCCAAAATGTGTTTCAGCCCATGTAGCGCAAAATGGCGCAGTCAGTGTGCGAAATCAATGTATGGGACAAATTAAGAAAATCACAGGGACACCGTTCATGAGCAGAGGTGTTAAAATGGCTATGTTGAAAATTTGGTGAAAAAATTCCTAAAAATAACTGTTTTACGTGCGTGCGTTGTGCAGTTCCTACACATGCTCGTAAGTTTGCGAATTTTCAATATTTTCAATCCAGATTTTTAACATTGCCATTTTATTACACTTCCTTATGAGCAGTACAGCTGTCATTTGACACGTCTTGCCCAAAACATGTTTCCGCCCATGTAGTGCATGATGGCGCAGTCGGTGTCCGAAATCAATGTATGGGACAATTAAGAAAATCATAGTGATGCTGTTCATGAGCAGAGGTCTTAAAATGGCTATGTTGAAAATTTGGTGAAAAAATTCTTAAAAATGACTGTTTTACGAGCGTGCATTGCGCAGTTCCTACGCACGCTTGTAAGTTTGCGAATTTTCAATATTTTTACTCCAGATTTTCAACATTTCCTTATGAACAGTACAGCTGCCATTTTTCACATGTCGCCCAAAATGTGTTTTTGCATATGTAGCGCACAATGGTGCAGTTGGTGTGCGAAAGCAATGTTTGGGACAGATTAAGAAAACCACAGTTACACTGTTCATGAGCAGAGGTCTTAAAATGGCTATGTTGAAAATTTGGTGACAAAAGTCCATAAAATGACTGTGTTATGAGTGAGCATTGCGCAGTTTCCATGCACCCTCGTAAGTTCATGACTTTGTAATATTTTCAGTCCAGATTTTCACCAGTGGCATTTTTCCACACTTCCTTATGAACAGTACAGCTGTCATTTTTCACAACATGGCCGAAATGTGTTTTCACACTTTCAGCGCAGAGATGCGTGGTCGCTGTGGGAAATCATTGTTTGGGACAGATAAAGAAAATCACAGTGACACTGTTCATGATCGGAGGTCCCAAAATGCCTGTGTTGACAATCTGCTGTAAAAAATCCCCAAACTAATTACATTACGGGTGTGAGTTGCACAGTTTCTATGCACGCTTGTGACTTCACCAGTTTTTTTAATATTTTTACTGCAGATTTGCAACATTGCCATTTTTTACACCTCCCCATGAACAGTACAGCTGTCAATTTTACATCCTGTTCAGAATGTTTTTGCACCTGTGGTGCTCAATGCCGTAGTCACTGTGCATAAGCAGCTTTTGGCTAACAAACTGATATTGCCATTGTTCATGAGGTGGGGTCACAAAAAAACATGTTGAAAATTTGGAGTGAAAATACCAACGAATGCCTGAGGTATTAGGGTTTCCAACCATAATGCCCAACCCTGTAGAGAATGACAGGCATCAGGGGTGTGACTTGGGATTCTTGCCTGTAATGCTCATACCATTCCACACCCTGCAGCCAGTGAGAGGCATCGAGGTATACCTTGGACTCTTCTGCCCCAAAGTTCACCCCATTCTCCAATACTGCATCCATCTCACCATATTTCCTGATGGAATGGGGTGCGCATAAGGGCCAAAGACCCCAAGGCACACCGTGACACTTGTCAGTGTCTGCAGGGTGGGGTGTGGTGAAATGGCATGGCCGTTATGCCTGACGACCCAAAGGCACACCCCAATGCCTGTCACTCTCTGCAGGGTGGTGGTGGGGTTGGCTTCAGTTCAATACTTCACTGCCATTCCTATTACGCAGCTCTGTAACTTCTACACTACCACTGCCAATGCCAGCAAGCAAACATTCGGCATTGACAAATGCTTGTTTTACTTATGTTTACTGATGCTCGCAATCAGTAAAAAGAGCCACTAGCCAAAATGACTCACAAAACTATGGCAATATTTTATTTTGTGTCTACTACTGTCTTTTTCTTTTCTTTTTTTTTTTTTTGGGGGGGGTATGTATAAATCTGTAAGGCTGTTCACAGAATGCCCTTGTAGGGTACAGTGTACTGTCAATACAACAGACCACTGAAGAGTGAGTTGTCATATTATCTACAATCAGACCAGAGAAGAAGATTGTAGCTAGCACATCACACCAGACCAGAGAAGAAGCATGTCAGCAGCACATCACACCAGACCAGAGAAGAAGAATGTAGGCAGCACATCACACCCACTGAGAGTCAGCAGGGAAAGTTTCAAGCATACAGCCAGCCCGGTGGCACTGGAGGTTGAGGCACTGGATGCTACACCTCATGCCACACTGGCAACTCAGGTTCAGGAACAAGCCCAAGCTGCTGGGGGTCAGCAGAGGAGAGAGAGGATTGAGCATCCAGAGGACTGCTCTCATCTCTTGGGTGGGAGGGATTGCTGTCCCACACACTGATCACACTCTAGAGATGGCTATGGGGGAGGGGGTACAGGTCAGAATGTATGTTGTTGATATATGATATAAACGGGGAGCGGGGTGGGAGAAAAACCAAGAAGGAAAATGGAGCTGGCAGGCTCCATGATGGCCCTGCCAGTGTCCCATTTCAATGGTCAGAATCTGGATGTTGGTCTCTGGGGTGGGGGTGGTAAGCTGGCACCTTTCGCCTAGCCCTGTCATGGGGGGGTAACCCATGGAGCTCGTTGAGTCAGTCGGGCAGGGGAAAGGTGGGACCGGGGACCAAGTTCCCTCCAACAGAGGGACAAGAGCTGCCTGCCAGGCTCCCGGGGGGGAAAAATCTTTATGGAATAAAAAAAAAGAAAGCTTCAGGCATACAAGTAATATGCAGACAGAACAAGAACTCATAAAAAGATAATAAAAAACTTGATTTATGGATACAAAATGGAATGACACACACACACAGTTATAGTCTCAACAAGACTGCAACATATTAGAAACCAAATGCTGCAAACAACCTTTCAGTTAAGATATTTGAGACTTTAAATTAAAAAACAACCTGACCCCAAATATTAAATTAGCTCACCTTTTACTGTAAGTTAATTTGTATTGGTTAGCTCATGAGTATATTATCCCACACGTCATTTCATTTCATTTCATTTATTTGTCTTACCAGGAAATGCTCTCTTGAGTAAAGCTGATTTGCAAGAAGGTCCTGGTTAGGACAGTACAGGAAAAAAATCACAATGGTGACAAGTATAGAGAGTGAGGAATACTACAAAATACAACAGTGTATAGTCTGGTCAGTCATAATAAAAGGTAAAACATACAGATCAGAAGAAAAAAACATATAATATTAGGCATAAAATAATAAAAGATCAGGGCTGATTGTATTCGAATGACTGCCTGGGTCCACAGCTCCACCCCTGACTGCCCTGCGTTAACCTGCTTGCTAAGGGGGCGGGGTCATGGACAAGTGGCTGGTGGTCACAAATGCCACCAGGTGTGAACCTGTCCACAGGTGCATAGCTACGTGGGTAGGGTATGCACCTCCAGTGCATATTTCCTGCTCGGTAGTGCATAGGCCCCAATTGTAGTAGCAAGTAGCAAGGTCTGGGAAGAAGTGCAACAGGGAGCAGTCAGTAATTTTAAGGTAACTAAGCTCATGACTGAGTTCAGTTTGAGGCATGCCTGAAGCTTGTTCTAGTTTTTTAGCACAGGCCACCTGAAGGCCATTTTCCTGTATCAGGATGCAAATCATGTCATTCTGAGCAAAACATAGTTGCGTGCTCCCAGGTTATATAAACTAGAGATTTTACAGAGCAGATCAGAGATTAATTGTGGTACATCATGCCTAAGAGATTTATAAGACCACAGATAAAGGTTTTTGAGGTGCCTAGTGGTGAGGGAAGGCCAACCAACAGCTCTACAGAGAGTGTAGTGATGTTTTTTTGCAGGCAGCCCAGTAATGAATCTTAGTGTCCTATGGTACAGGACATCCAAATTGGCAAGTTGACCAGCAGCAGCACCTCTATATAAAAAATCACCATAGTCAAGCAGGGTTAAGAACATAGCTCAGATTAGGGTCCTGTAGGCATCCAAGGGAAAAATGAAGTTATTTCTAAAGTAAAAACCCAGCCTTGGCCTAAGATTCTTACATAAATTATCAATATGGTTACCGAAGGAAAGTTTATTATCTAGTCATATTCCTAGGTATTTGAAAGTCTCTACTGATTCCAGTCCATCGGATAGTAGGATAAGATTGGCAGGGATGGCGGGTCAGTTAACCACTTACTGATGGGGGCAAAAATCATATACTTTGTTTTGGTAGCATTAAGAAGGAGATTGGAAGCACACAGTTTCAGTTGCAGAATACTGAAGGCAGACTGGAGGCCATGTAGAGCTTCTATCAGACTGGGTTTGATTGTATATAATACTATATCATCTGTGTAGTAGTGCAATTGACATCCCCGAAATCACCTCCCAGATCATTAGTATATACAATGCATCAGAGTGGTCCAAGAATAGATCCTTATGGTATGCAGTTGGAGATTTGTGAGCAGGAGGACAGAAGGCCCTCAGACTTCAGTTTTATTATCTGTCCATTAGGATATTTTTGAACCAAGTTAAGGCATGCTGATAAGTATCAATATAAGACAGCTTATGTAGCAATATTTGATGGTCAGCTATATCAAAAGTCTTGCTGAGGTCTAAGAAAACCAAAGCAGTTATCAGTTTTTGATCAAGATGAGGTGAACCAGGTATCAGTAGAGTGGTGCAGAATATAAAATTCTGCCTGCATAATGCCTGCAGACTTACTATTCTGATTCCATGGAATTTCATGAAATTTGCACAAAAATTCCATGGAATTTTGCCAAATTTTAAATTTAATTTAATTTGCTCTAGTTTTCAAAGTAGATGTCCACCTGACAGTAAATTTGGTATGTAGACTGTTAGTAATATCATGCATGAGTGTTCCATAGTTCAGAGTTGTAGGTTGAAAGGAGCGGAGTTATGTGTGGCCTAACATTTAATCAAAATTTAAATTTCAGTTATTTTGATCTAATTTTAAAATTTCTTATCCAAATTTTTCCAGTTTCAGGATTTAGAGAAAAATACAACATGGGTATGTGCACCACAGTTTAGGTCTCAAACTTCAAAGGGAGCTGAGTTAAAGGCAGCCAAACATTTTGCCAGAATTTTTATTTATTTTTATTTTAGAGTGATTCTGATAGTATTTATTGAAATGTTATAAAATTATGCAGGTATATGGGTTATCACTACATTTATATATTTACATAGTTTCAGACATCTAACTTCAAATGGGGCTGAGTTACAGCCTGTCAAACATGTTGACAAAATTAACATTTCAGTCATTTCCCTTTAATTATAAAACAACATATCCAAATGTAACCGGATTTGAGACATTTAAATTAGTATTTTGACATTTCTGACAAAGTTTATATTTACAGCTTTAAATGGGACTGAATTAAAGGTAGTCAAACTTTCTCAACATTTTAAAATTAAATTTTGCAAGAATGTAAACTGATAAGTTTGAAAACCCTCTTAACCCATGAAGCCAGGAATTACCTACTCAAGATATTAGGGAAATCAAAATTTAGTTGTGGCACCCTGGATCTTAAGTTTGTAGCCCTTACACTGGATGAAATTCTGTCTCCTCTGATACATATTATTAACATGTCACTTAGTTACTCTCAATTCCCTCAGAAATGGAAATCTGCCACTGTGACACCAGTTCATAAGTCTGGCGATCGCACAAGGACTGGGAACTACATGCCTATCTCTATGCTGTTCCCAGTCTTGAAAGCTCTTGAGCATAAAGTGGTTGACCAACTGGTTGAATACTTAGAAAAATATCAGCTACAATGCCAGCAACAACACAGGTTCAGAAATAGTCATAGTACAACTACTACCCTTCTGGAGTTCACAGGCATTATTCACCACTCTTTAGATCAAGGACACCTTGTTGGTGCTGCTTTAATTGATTTGACCAAAGATTTCGACAAAGTGAATAATGCTCTCCTGGTCGAACAGCTTGCCACCATTGGCCTAGCTTGTGACAGCATAGCCTGGTTTGAAAGTTACCTGCACAACCAAACACAGCAGGTGAATGAAGATTGGTAACTCTTTCTCAGATAGCAGACCTGTCCTATCTGGAGTTCCTCAAGGGTCCATCTTGGGCCCTCTTTTATTTAGCATGTTCCTCAACAACCTTCTTACTCCTGTCAGGGTCACATCCTTTTATATACTGACGATGCTGTCCTGTTTACCAGTGATCCAAACCCTAAGGTTCTTGAATCCAGGCTACAGAATAATTTTATAGTCATAGAAAGATGATTCCATAAGCACAAGTTAGTTATGAACTCCCAAAATAGGCACAGAACACACCTTCTTTCTATCACCAATGAAGAGGGCTCTCCCCTGGAGCTAGTGTAGCTCATTAAATATCTGGGGATTACTATTGACAGTACAGTGACCTATGCCTATCACATTGACAACATTGTTGAGGTTGTTAACACCCACATTGGGCTGCTTTATAGGCATAAGCAATGTTTGACCCCAGAGGCTCTTAACCTTGCTATTTTCAAAGCTCTCTTGTCTTGCTTACTGATTACGGCCTACCAATCTATGGATTAGCTACTGAAACAACTCTTCGTGCCATTATAATTGCACTCAACAAAGCATGCTGGCTCCTTACTGGCTCAGCCCATCTGTCCCATACCAGCGACATGTACGCTCAGGCAATCTGGCTCCAATTCAAAGGTACACTCATGTACCAAACATGCTTACTGTTCAAAAAAGTAAGCTTAGGCAAAATGCCGACAGGTGTGCAAAAACTTATTACCCCCACAATCAACTATCATTGCACCAGAAGCTCTACTAGCCAGATTTTTAATACACCCTGCTGTCACACTTCTCTGGGACATAGGTCTTTTGCCTGCCGTGCCCTGCTATGGATTAACTTGCTGCACCATGACATCACTTCAGAATCCACCTTGGGATCCTTCATGGTTAAACTTAAGCAACAGCTAGTTGCTGATGGATCCTTCATGGTTAAACTTAAGCAACAGCTAGTTGCTGATGCCAGTTGTGACTGCTTCCAAAAACCTTCCTTCATGTGACCAGCACCTATCCTAACCTTATGCTATCCTGACTTTATGCATAATTGTTCTCAGCACTTAAATAACAGTTCTAAGTTGCTAATCATTCTCCCATTTCCTCTTGATCCCTTCTGCTCTTTGCCCTCACCCCTCTATGACTTTCCTCCTTCCCCCCCTTTATATTACCTGAGCTCATTTTAAAATGCTTTGTCCTCTACCTGCTCATCTCTGACAAGGCCCCTGGGCTGATGCCATCCCTTACCTGGTTGATTATTAGATATTAGGCTGAGTCCGTTCTCATTTTCCTGTAATGGGTAATTTCATAAGTGCCCACCCCCTCTAGTATGACCCTTTGAATGCCAGGTTTTAATCAAATATGCACCATGGCATACATTGTACAATGCCACATGTATTGGAACTTCTCTAGTTATACACTCTTGTAATGTCTTGTATAATTTCTTGTTTTGTTTGTTCTCTGTCTCATACTTTTTCAATATGTGTTGTTCATCTGACGTGGAACCTATGAAATGAGCTTGTTCTCAAAGGTGTCATCAGAAATTTCAATAAAAATAAATAAAATAAGCCCAGAAACTTTAAAACTAGAGAATGCAATTCCATTACATGTTGTAGGTTCTAAGACCTTAAACAGAGACTGTGTGTGTCAATTTTATTAATTGCTTGCTGCCAGAAATTGTAAAATAACATCTGTACTTAAAGTCAAATTTCATGAGTCTTTGTGAAAATTGTGGAATTTCATGATAATTCCATAAAACTGATATTTGCTAATTTCACTCAGCCTTATCTGGGGATTCAAATTAAAGAATAGGGGTATGATAAACAGGTAGTGTAGAGGGTCATCAGGTTCAGGAGTGAGATACATAGTTGCACCAAGACATGGATAGCTGAGCTGGGTAGCATGCCAGTGGAAGCCCCCCCCACCACCATTAGAGAAAGAAAGCAGAGCATCAACAGTTCCAACCTGAATGCAAGATATATAAGGATCACACCCAGTAAATTGATGATCCAGGGAGCTTGATGTACGTGCAAGTCTGGGACACTGAGTTACTCAAAATAATGTAGTTGGGGAAGACAATGTCTGGGTCATCAAGAAGGAAGAATTCTGACTATTCCAACAGGATAGGTTGATAGGAAAAGGTGTAGGCAACTCTTGTTTTAATGTATTTTGTAACTGTAAAGAACAAAGAGGATACCAGTAGGATCAGTAAGTAGTTCTGCTGAGTCAATCTGGTTGTGCTGGGGGGGGAGGGCAAAATAATCATCCAGAGAGGAACAGCAGGACTGCAAAAAGCTCAGCCCAGCTTGTCAAATGAAGTAGTGATAAATGCATTGTGAATGTTAAATTCCACAAAAAGGATTCAGGATGCTTTATCTAAATGCTATCATAAATATTTGAGAAAATGTTACCAACACATTTTTTTAACTGCTAAATCAATTTATCCAGTTGAGTTAGACACCAGGATACACTGACATCAGATATGCATGTCAAATGTTAAGTCTATCTCAGCAAGACCAAAGAAGTTACAAATATACACAATTTTTTATGTAGTAACATTTTGAACTCTTGTAACCTAAAAATATCTAATTCAATTCTCTACATATCTAGAAAATTGTATAACCATTACAAAAAGATTATGTGTGCTAATTTACGCATATCTAGCTCCAAAGGTGCCTGAGAAATATGCAGATAAAATTGTTTATGAAATTTCTACCAAAAAATAAAATGACAGACTTTGAGCATATATAATTTTGAACTGATGTACCCTAATGTTATGAAATGTGGAACATTTTTAGAACACCTATCTTCAAGTAATCATGCCAAATTTAAGATCTGTGGACCAACAGATGGCCAACATATACAGTATGCAGATAAAAATGTTCATGAAATTTCCTATGAAAATTAAATGACAGACTTTGAGAACCCATTATTTTGACACAATCTATTCTATTTTCATGATATTCAGCATATCATTAGAACTTCTCCCAGAAAGTAAGAATGTCAAATTTCAAAAGTTCAGAGTTCTAGCTCAATCGATGGCTGAGTATAACCAAATTAATAATGTTTGAAAATTCTGTGAAATTTCATGGAATTTCATGAAGTTTCATTGAAATTCTGCAAATTCAGACTTTTCTCATTACACAGAGCTCTAGTTTTCAGTCACTTTGAAAAGTGCAGTAATCATGTTGTGTGGTGGCCTGAAAACATATTGAGAAGGTGTCATTAAATTATGTCTGGATAGATAATTCCAAAACTATTCACTGACTAGTTTTTCCAAGCCCTTAGCCAGGACATTCAAGACTGATATGGGCTGATAGTTACTAGCTTTGTACTTGTCTCCAACTTTGAAGAGTGGGAGTAGGTGAATTGTTTTCCAAATTGTGGGGATTGCATGACTGGTCAGAGAGAGATTGAACAGATGTGCTATGCATGCTGTTAACACTGGGGCTCTTGGTCTCACAAAAAAAGTGGCTCCAAGTTGTCTGCTCCTAGGCCCTGTTTGATATGAAGGGTAAGTAACAAATCCTCTCCCTATTTGTAGATGATGGTGTGAAAGAAGAAAGACAGATATGTGCTGCTATTAGATGGAGCATGCTTTTGACTTGTTAGTGGGATCACAGCAGCAGGTGATTAGTCAAAAGCCATTCCAGCAAACACAATATGTGAATTAAGGTCTTCCAAGATGAATTGCTTATCAGTAATAATTTTACCATTTAGCTTGATTTTACATGGTAATATGGACAGAGCTGCTCCTCCTTCAAGGGTTTTGTTTATCTGCCAAAATTTAGAAGGAATATTTCTATTAGCTTCTAGAAGGCTTAGGTAATAATTTGATTTGGCAATACGAATTAGTTTGGTGCAATAGTTCCTTTTTGCCTAAACACCATTCAGTCCTGGAGCAGTTTTATGTTTCTTGCTCTAGCCTAGTGATTATCCATATTCCATCTCCTTAATTTCTTTAGTAAACCAGGGTCAGATCTTTTTCTTAACTCTCTATTTAATTACAGGAGCATTAAGATTTATTATGGAGAGGATTTAATGATTATAAACATCTACTGCAGTATGCACAGAGGGGCTCAGGTAAAAGTGCTGCCAGCTAATTTTTGTTAGATCCTGGAGGTAACTTGCTATGCCAAAATAAGAGCTCTCTTTTATAATGGAAGGAAGATTCTACGGATGATTTCCATGTACCCATGATACAAGCTACCGCACTATGGTCACTATAATCATTATCAAATACAACTGTGGATGTAATATTTTATGGTCTATTGATAAGTACTAAGTCTAATATTGAAGAATGGGAAGGATTCCTAGGATTGGGTCTTGTAGGTCCAGTAACCACCTGCAGTAGACCTTAATCATCACAGATCAACTTAAGGTCATTGGATTTTGGTGAGAGCATATCCAAATTAAAATCTGCCAGAATTATGGTCTCATTACTTGAGAATTTAGGAAATTAGTCAGGTGGCTAATTTGGTTTAAGCCAACAGAGGGGGTCTATAGCAACCCACAATATTGTAGGACTCATGTTAGGACATGCCTAATGTGAATTCAAAGCATTCAAATTCATGTGATGATGACGGAGTTGATAAGAGCTGAGGAAAATGTATCTTTTACATAAAGGATTATGCCACTACATCAAGAGTTTCTATCCTGCTGATACTGGTTGTAGCCAGGGATCACCGAGACACCATGGTCAATTGAACTATTAAGCCAAGTTTCAGTGAGCTGCAGGATATCAGGACTGATTAGGCATATCCATACTTTCACACTATCAATCTTGTTAATTAGGCTACTGATATTGATAGTAAATGAAGGAAACGGAGCTCCACTAAAAGATTATTTACTGTGCTGTGCTCCAAACATTATAAAATACAGGCAGCAAAGACTGGTTCACCCACCCATAATCTTTTTAGGTGTGCTTACTGTGTAGTAAGAATAAAGGTCTAAAAAAGAACTCACAAGGTAAAAATAGAAGAAACATTCACAGTTTTTATTTTCTACAATAGAGAAGCAGTAAACAGCACACCAAAGGTACACATATAGCAGTGTAAAAATACAAAGTGCAAGGGAGACAGGCAAGCTCAGAACCTACAGCATTACCAGTGGACCTGCTACTGACACCCTACATTTCACACCGATTTGGCAGTGCTTCATCAGAGGTCTAGTTGGGGTGAAACACCTAGTCAGGGCAAAACATAGGGTGTCAGTACCAGGTCCACTGGTAATGCTGTAGGTTCTGAGCTTGCCTGTCTCCCTTGCACTTTGTATTTTTACACTGCTATATTTGTACCTTTGGTGCACTGTTTACCACTTTTCTATTGCTGAAAATAAAAACTGTGAGTATTTTTTCTATTTTTATCTTGAGGATATTAATAGTTAGAATTTATAATCCAGGTAGGCTGGCACATTTGAAGGGAGTTAGGCAAAGATCTGGGGATCTTGGGTTGAGTTCAACATTACCAGAATAGATTAGGAGCAAAATGATAGTGTTTTTAATGAAGTTAAAATAATTTCTTAGAACTTTTTGTTACCATTTGACCAGTACAATTGGGTGGTTTGCTGAGATGATTTGCTGCTATCTATGCTTGGAGCAGGTGTGTGCTTTGTGAGCGTTATTAGTTAGGCAGAAAACAAAGGGGTGGGGAGGGGGGAAACTAACTGTTCTGCTAATTTGGAACAGTTGACAGGCCAGCGATAGCCACTCTCATACATAAATAGCTGTTTCCCTATTGAGTGTAAAATTGCATGGTGATACAGAGTGTAAGTCCTTATCTCTGAGGTATGGATCTGCCTCAGAGAGCAACAGTAGTAAGGTTACCACACACATCTTCTGAAGTGGACATATGATAGATGGGGGAAAAGGTGTTGCTCAGACTGAAACCCATTTATTGGTAATGAGAATCAGCATTTAGCTATTGTATAGCGGTAAATACTTGTAACAGCATGACATTTTAGGAGAATGATTGCTAACTGCTATATAAGCAAAGAAAAAAGAGCAAAACCAAATATGAATAAAACAGTACTGGATGTGCTGGTTTTACCCAGAAATACACAACAGATAAGTGCACTCTAAAGATTAGCAATACTACATCTACACATATCAAGGGAGGGTTGGGTATATAATGCAAAAGCAGGTAGCACAAAACAAATCACCTCCCCTAAGGGTCAGGCACTCATTCTGTGATAACAGAAATATTTTTAAGTGGTAGTGGTTACCTGTATGACAGTGAAAGAGCAGCAAAAGAAAACTTACATCTGCTTTGCTAACAATGGGTGTCCGGAGAACATCAGTCTAGTTACAAGTGATGGAAGGGTTGAGCTACTTGGGCAATGTGGCTGTCTGACAGCTGACTCCCACAGCTAACACCCACAGTAGACACCCTTTATGCTGCATCCCTTAGTGTTCCAGACCACACACGCAAAGGATCTCTAAGGCTGTTATTGTTTATGGGGAGGTGCAGAGCTTCTGTGGGCTATAAATGGGGTTGTGTGGCATCTTTTCCTTAGTCCTGGATCATGCAACCAGGTCAGAGCTCTGTTGGGCTGCAGTTGGCTTTGCTGAAGGGGCTACAGGTGGTCCCAGTGGTGGGCTAAAGCCTCCTTTCATCCCAGAGCAGGTGGTGGTAGAGCAGTGAGAAGTTTCTATGCTCATTTGCGGTACTTGTAGCAAACACAGGAGCCCAGAATACAAAGACTTTGAGTTTAAATCTGGCACCTTGCAGCCTCATGCATCCATTGGCTGTACGGGGTTGGAGGTGTCACTTCCTTGGTCCCACCCATTTCAACAGGTTGGGGCTTTTGTGGGCAGCTGTTGGCTTTGGCAGTAGGGGGAGAGAGGGTCTCAGTGGTGGGGAAAAGTCTCCTGTCATTCCAGAGCAGGTGGCTGCATAGCAGTGAGAGATTTTGATGTTCAGTCACACTACTTGTCACCAACACAGAAGACCAGAACAAAAAGAGCTCAAGTTTAAATCTGGCACCTTGCAGCCTCATGCATCTATTGGCTGCAAGAGGTTGGGTGCATCACTACCTTGATCCCAGCCATTGCAACCAGGTTGGTGCTTTGTTGGGTGGCTGTTGGCTTCAGCAATGGGGGGACAGGGGATCCCAGGAATGGGACGAAGCCTCCTCTCATCCAAGAGCTGGCAGCTGCAGAGCAGTGAGAGATGTCGGTGCTCAGTTACACTATTTGTAGCAAATACAGGAGCCCAGACCAAAAAGAGTGCAATTTTAAATCTGGCATCTTGCAGTCTCAAGCATCTGTTGGTTGCAAGGGGTTTGGGGCATTGCTTGCTCAGTCTCAGTTGTTACAACTGGGCAAAGGCTCCATTGGACAGCTGTCAGCTTCAGCCATGGGGAAATACGGGGGTTCTAATGGAGGGACAAATCCTCTTCTCATCCTGGAGCTATGCACTTTGCTGGCCAAATTTAAAATGCCCCATCACAAATTATCTATGCTTCCACACGTTATACACCTCTTACAGTGCTTCTCTTGCAGCAGGATAAGTTAATCACAAACTCTTGTTCACAGGAACTATTTCAACAGACTCATTGGGCAACATCCAGGTCCTCATCACATGATAAATTAGACAGAGGGGTTTCTTTAGATATGACTTCCTGTGAATATTGTTCTCACTTCTTACTGACATTTGCAAAAAAAAAAATACAAACCTACAGCCCCCAAAATATTCTTGAAAAACATCTTACTACCAGAATGCAGAAGTTTTGTACTCTGTTATTCCTCTGTTCTGCTTACTAAGTTTGGAAATAAACTTTCCAGTCTGAGTAATTCATTATGCCAATAATATAAGTTAATTAAAATGCATTTTTGCAAATGATGAATATAATAAATGGGTTTAATAAAACTGCATATATATGTAATAAAGATTGATACTGAAGCTTTCCAGTCTAAATGAATAACTATTCTCTCATGCATTAATGGAAACATTTTATTTTTTATAACATTTCCATTGAGAATTACACTAAAAATAAATTGGAAAATTAGACTTCATTAGTGGTGCTCAAACAAATTTGTACTGCAGCTCACTGGTGTGTTTGCAGAACATTTTAAGTTGGCCAGAACATGCCAATTCTCAATTTTAGAAGTTATATCAAGCTGCTGTATTAAATGAAACATGGAAATAAAAATGCAGACTCATGGTACCATACACACTAGCAATATATGAAGATTACCTAGGGTCATGTGCTATTTTGACTTTATGCAAGACTATAAGGTAGTAAAAGATTTGTACAAACTGTCTGCAAATTGTGACACAGAAAATCACAGAGGTGTGGTTCACTCTTGCTGTGACCACAGTGGTACAGCCATTGTGACATCCTGACTGAGAAAGTCAACAAGTTAATGGTACAAATTTTGTGAGTCATGACAGACTCAAAGGTTCACAGCAATCTAAAAGATTTCATAACAAAAGCCATTTGGTTAAAGTAGCCTGAAACCATCAGTACTGGTAGAAATTATTTTCCAAAAAACACTGAGTTAGAAGCACTACAGGAATACAAGGCATCATGGGCAGTCTGTGAAAATTACGTAGGATGTTACATAGATAGATAGATAGATAGATAGATAGATAGATAGACAGACAGACATACAAACAGGTAGAGATAGATAAATGAATGGGTAGACAGAGAGATAGAAAGACAAACTGACAGACAGACAGGAAGATAGACTGATTAATTTATACAAGCATGAACATTAATTTGTAATTTTGGGCAAGATGAGCATGATAAATGAAGTTGTCACTGAGCATGCTCAGAAATTGGTCTCACTCATTTTGATCACAATGAGCATGATCAGAAATGCATTCTCAGATTTATGTGACAAGGGCAAATCCCTTACCGTGTGCACACAAACCACGATTCAAACATCACTCAATGCAGAAGGGCAACTGCAGAAAACAATGACAGCTGCAAACAGCGACAATCCTCAACTGTTCAATGAACTGCTAGACAAATACACTGTCTTCTTACATTTCGGAGCTCTAGGGCTCTAGGATGATGGAGCCCAAGAGCTCCAAAATGTAAGCACACAGTACACGTTGTCCACAGAACTCTGAACAGCGGAAGCAGCAGCATGCAGAGAGGAGTGGCGCATGACAACTTTGAGCTGCCGGACTCCCAGAGCCAGGGAGTCCACGGAAGTGTCAACAGCTCCACTGGTCTATGCTGCAGCAAACCCTTATTTATTCAGTGCAAGGATAATCTGTAAATTTAGGACAGAACAATGGAAAAAGGTGCCTGCACATGCAATGAGACTGACTCGAAAGGAATAGGCAATTGAGCCACTAAAAAGAGCAGCTCAAAACTCCACACATGACAAATGCATATAACTGGTACAGTGACCTTTTTCTTTGCCATGACTTTATAGAACCTAGTTGAAACACACATGCATGTGTCAGAAAGTTAAAATGTTTTGATGTTACCTTGAAAAAGAAAGAATAAAAGAAAAATAATTAGCAAAGTAACACTAGTTTGGGGCTATTCTTTATATTAGAGTGCTGATAGAAGCATTTCTTTAAGGAATACTTTTTGCATCATGGACTACCCTGCTGAAGCACTTTTCCTTTTCCCTTAAAGAGTAAAATGGTATAGTGGCACAGCCATTTGCATTCCATGTTTCTTCATTTGCTAGCATTAAGTTTCCAAAAACAAATCTAAGTACCAATGTTACTAAGCCATGCCAAGGTATGGAACTCTCATTTTTGTATTGTAAAAGGCACTTATACTGTACATGCTACACAATGTACATGCAGATGTTTTACAGTACAGACACATACACGCACACAAGCATGCAGATACACCTCAAAAATTAAATAAGCTTGGCCCACACAATATACAAACTCAAAGCTTTTAACTTGGTCAGTTTCTGCACTAGGGCCTCTAGAGTTAGCATGATCTTTTCTCAATTTCAAGTAATGTTTCAAAGTTGCATTCAAACCGCAAATCTCAACTGGAACTTTTCAAGTTATCAACAATATAGGAAATCAAACCTTGCTGAAACTATATCACTTACATCAGCAATGACATCTAACATTTTTTATCATACTACAAAAATTGTAAAGGGAATGAAACAAAATGTTCAAAGCTGGAAATCAAACCAAAGCCCCCCTACACACTACTTCTTGGTAACCTATAGCTTTACTGTTGTACAAAGGCTCCTTCACAGGCAATGCAGCAAAGCATATTCAGCACTGAGTAGGGACCCGACCAACACACACACATACACACACACACACACACACACACACACACACAGCTGCAGTGGATTTAGTAATGAACCAGTCAGTCAATTTGAAATAATCCTCCTAAATTGCATTCAAACCTACAAGTCTCAGCTGGACATTTTCAAGTTATCAGCAATACAGAAATTTACATCTTGCTGAAACGTTGTCATTAACATCAGCAATGACATCAAACATTTTCTCTGATACTGCAGACACTGAGTAGAAAAAAAAATAAATGTCCTACACTGGTGGTCAAACCCAGCCCCCATATCCACTACAGTTTTTGCAGTTAGTAACTTTATTGCTGTACTAAATCACAATGACAGAAAATGCATTCTGTGGCAAAGTACATCCAGTACTGAGTACAGCACCCCCACACACACACCACCAGCTGCAGTGGATTTAGTGATAAGCCAGTCTGTAAATTTGAAGTAATGTTTCTTAAACTGAATTCAAACCTGAAAGTCTCAGCTGGAACTTTTCAAGTTATCAGCAATATAAAACTTCAAACATTGCTGAACCTCTGTGCTCAATGTGCTAAGGCTCTATCATCTTTTTCTTCAATATACCAGAACAATAAACTTAAGCTGGTAAAACAAAATAAACAACTCTATTCTGAAATGCTACCTGAGATGCTGAACAGCTAGGGTACTTTGATGCATATGTTTCTAACATGTCCATAGTTGACAACATATTGGCAAATAACGCTACAGTTAATATCTAAAGTTATGGGTATTAATTTTCCATTCAATCTAGGAATTATTTTGTTAGTGGTTATGAACAATCTGGATTTTTCTGTTAAAAGAGAGGGCTTAACTAATTTATTTTTTTTATAAATGCAAAAAAAAAAAAAAAGAAAGAAAACTGATAGTTCAATATTGGAAGGCTCCAAACCCTCCAGAATTTGAAAATATTCTAAATATGATGATATATTCTGCAAAAATTGAAAGGCTCACTATAACAGGTCCTCAAAACTAGAAAATTTGAAAGAACAAAAATACAAGATTCTACATCAGCGTATGGTCTGAAAACAAAACAACGTGTTAATATTAAATGCACATAGTGTAACCTCCCCTGTTACCTGGGGTTACTAGAACCCTAGTTAGATCTAGTGGCAGGCAGGGGCAGGCAGGGACAGGCAGCTAGTGAAACTCCAGTTAAATGGATTTCACTATGTCTTGCTTTGTTTTCAGTCTCTGTTGAACTGGGGTTATGCCATCATTTAGAATTCTGCAGCAGCATAAGCCACAATGGAATGTTGCAGTTGGGAGTTAGATAGAACACTGAGGAATTTCAAAGTCAGTCTGAAGTAGGCTCAAGAGAGAGTTGGATGTAGATCCTGTAGTACAGTGAAGGGGGTGCCCTGCAGGAGCAGGCCCCCTGCCCTCAGCTCTGACTCAGAGCTACCTTTGGGTGTGTGCTTTCATCATAAGAGAGGCACAAGGAATCAACTCCCAGGGGCAACTCCCTGGCCTAGGAAAAGGAAGAGGCTGCCTGATGAAGAGTGGTGGGGCACTACAGTTTTTGTGGAATGAGATTCATTCAGAGTTGTGGACACCTGCAACGTGGAGGGTGATGAAGCTTTGATAAAAGGCCAGCATCATTCACCAAAACAGTTAGTAAATAAGTCTCTGGGGCTGTGGGTCAGTCAGGATGCCAAGTCCAGGGCTTATGGAACAGTGAGATGTAATGATTGTTGTATGTGGGGGAGGGTCTTCAAGGAAAAGACTGTTTCTGCATTACAAAGCCATGCACAGTCTGCACTACAGTAGACAAGGAAGAGGCTTATGGAACAGTGAGATGTGATGACTGTTGTATGTGGGGGGTCTTCAGAGAAAGATAGGTATTGCATTACAAAGCCATGTACAGTCTGCACTACAGTAGCCAAGGATGTGTGTGTGTAAACAAAGGAATGGCCGGGTATGGGTCTATGGAACAAAAGTTGGGAGACCCCCCACCAGGCGTAACAGGGCTCACCTCTATGGATTCGCTTTGAGACACCAGTCACCTTTCTGTCAGGTACTGGCCAGTGCACGAAGAGGGTGCCCAGATGTTGGGATGGAGTAGAGGGTGGTAGTGTGCCACTAGTTAAAGAGTCCATGACATATGGAAGTTTAGGATCCAAGAATGGATATGTGTCTGTGCCATCACCTTATCTGCATTACAAGGAGTGTAGCCCAGTGGGGGTCCATCTATGCTTTTCATTCAGTGTTGTTGAATAAATCCACACTTTAGAATCCCATCTCCTGGTACTGGACATAATGTTATTGCTTCTAGTTTCTGGATTACTTTGGGTGCCCCTGTGCAGAGTAGTCAAGCCTAGTCACCATGCCAAGTGACACCTTTCTCCCCAAATTTTCAACTTATAAAAATGGAGGCACCGTGTCATAGGACCCAGGCCCCTCAACCTGTTCACTAGCCATACAGGCAGGGGTCGTAGTCCACTCAGTTTAGCACTGACTGGGGGGTACAAATGAAAATAGAAAAGAGTTAGAATCAATGTTTTTACCATAGGTCTTCTTTAGAAATTATCTAAAAGAGAAAAAAGCAAAGTTAGTGGAGAAGAAAGGGGAAATAAAGGATATATATGTGAGGGAAGAAACTATGGGGAGGTTCTAGGAGAAAAAGTGATAATAGGCAAGGTAAGAAAAAAATCTAAAAAAAAGTTGATAATGGGACTGAAAAGGCATGGAAGGAGTGAAGAGCTCAGGAGTCATCAAGTGGGGACTAATTAACAGGACCTAGTAAGAAGGCCGAAAGGTGACAAGTGTGGGGGAAGGAGACAGTGAAAGGAACAACTGGGGAAAATGAACAAAACTATCCAGAGGCAAAAGGATTTCCTTCAATGCACTGCCCTCTCAACCCTCCTTTTATTAATCTCTGCACCCAACAACCTAACGCCACTCCCTTTCAGTTCCTCATGGACACCAAATCTACCAAACTCCAGTCTCTCTCCCATCAGGTCAGCTGCAGAATTGAGCCCTCCAGTCAGACACAACCTAACAATTTGGTAGTTTGCATTTCTCCAGCTCTCCTGCTGACACTGGATGAGTGATCTGTCCTTAGCAAGGGTCTCTATTTTGTGCCCACACCTAGACATCTTGATTTACCCCAGGTCCAAGTTGATCTGCAGCACTTCTATTGCAGAGTATGCATTACAGCTCATTTTTCCAATGAGACTCCTCTTCCTGTAGGCAAAGATGACAGCATTGTTAGAATAATCAACATCAATCCACAATGCAGTAAATGGACCCACCTCCAGAACTTTTTGCTGCTGTTGATTATTTAGTCAACCAATGTATGAAAGACACCACTAACTTCAGTGTTCATCGTAGGCACTATCCTGACAGCTGGTGAACTTGCATCCCTCAAATCTCTGCAACACAGAATGACATTGTTATCATACCAGCTGATAAGGAGGGAGCTGTTGTGGTCTGGCAAAAGGAGCTACTGTATACATCACTGAAGCCACACAGCAACTCACTGACACCAGGTTTAACACTCCTCTTCTGTAGGACTCCACTGCCAACTGTCAGACAGAGGTTATCATCACCATCACCTCTGCTATTAAAATTAAGCACTTCCTGCCTGTCCCAAGAGACTCACAGTTCAACACCCTTGGGCATCCAGGTTCTTTCTCTTTCCCAAAATCCAAAAAACAGGTAACCCTGGATGCCCTTTTGTGTCTGACTGCTCCTGCCCCACGTTCCACATCTCAGCATTTCTGGACAGTCTCATGAGACCACTTGTTGAATCCCTGCTCACCTACATTAAAGACACTAACAATGTCCTCCAGTTATTTGACAGGATCAGATTCAATGACTCCCATCAGCTCATACTTACTATTGATATCAAATCTCTTTACACAATGATCCCCTACAGTGATGGCCTGACAGCTCTGCAGCATTTCTTGAATAAGAGGGATGTCCAGCAGCCACCCAAACACACATTAACCTAACTGCCAGAACTTGTTCTGAAATGTAATGCTCTTTGTTTTAATAACTTTTTTTTCAGCAGGTCAATGGAGTTACCATAGGTACCAAGATGGGTCCCAGCGTTGCCAATCTGTTTGTTGGTTGGGTTGGGGAAGAGTTCTTTTTCTCCTTCACAGGGACTATGCCTGACCTCTACAAATGCTACATAGATGATTGTGTGGGGACCACCTCCTGCTCCAGGGAGATCCTCCAGATCTTCTTGGACAAATGTACCACAGCCCTTCGATCCCTTCCGTACACTGTTAAAGTATCCTCAACACTGCCTTTTCTAGATATTAAACAGTTGGTGCAGAAGATTGGCCTGAAGACATTGGTTTATTACAAACCCACTGACTTACACAACTTTCTCCTCCGCAGCTCCTTCCATCCCAAACATGTTAAGAATGGTTTGCCATAGTCACAGTTTCTTAGACTTCGCAGGTTACATAGTGAAAACAATGATTTTGTTGTGCATACTCAAATAATGCACAACTTTTTTATTAACATGGGATACCCAGAAAGTTCAGTGGACAGAGCACTCTTCTGGGACTGTAACATGCCCATTAACTTTGACCCTCCTAGGAGGGATATTCTCATGTAACAACGAAGCATTCCACTAGTGCTTCCCTTCCATCAATAGCACACCTTCTCTTTACAGGATCATCACTAGGAATTCCCTTATTCTGCAAACTGACACTAATGTCCAACATTCCTTTACAGAGCCACCAGTTGCCTCCTACTGCCAACCACCCAAGCTGCGGAATCTCCTGGTATGAAGCAGTTTACATACTCCTTACACTTCCTTTCTACTAGGTACCAAAGCTTGTAATAGAACTCGCTGTAATACCTGCAAATTTATTTCTAGTGTTACTGAAATTTAGGGTCCTGCAAGTGATTTTCACATCACGAAGGCGTTCTCATGCACTTCCAGTATATATTGTATTCTTTGCAGGACGTGTGCAACTATCTACATCGGAGAAACTAGCAAATAACTGGCATACTGAATCAAGGAACATTACAGGGTAGTCAGGAATGGAGACACTGTTAACCCATTGTATCCCACTTTACCTCCAGGGAACACACTGTGAATGATCTTTCTGTTTGTGTCCTTCAGCAGGGCTTCTGGGATGTTGACCAAAGAAGGAACATGGTAACAAAGATTATCATACAACCAGGCTCACAACAGCCCTTAAATGACAGACTTATTTTCTACTAACATCTTTCAGCCCCCTTACGGTTTACCACCATAGTCTGTCCTCTTTACCCCAACCCCATCATATCTTTGCTTGCATATGTGCACGGTACTGTATGTTTGCATGTGTGGGTAAGCCTGCGCACACTTCCATCCAATGTGTTTGTGTGTGTGGGGTGGATATACTCACATGGACTTTCAAGCTATGTGTGCATACCTATTGTAATTTTCCCCAGTTGTCTCTATCTCTGTCTCCTTCCTCTACCACTTGTCAACTTTCAGCCTTCTTACTAGGCTTTGTTAATTGGTCCCCACTTGTGGACTACGCACCTCATTCACTCCTTCTATGCCTTTTCATTCGACTCATTTTTCTGTTTTTCAGATTTTTTTCTTATCTTGTCTAATATCATTTTTTCTCCAAAAGCCTCCTCATAGTTTCATCTCTCTCTCACACACACACACACACACACACATATATGTGTGTATATATATATATATATATATACACACACACACACACATATATATATATATATATATATATATATACATACACTCATATATATGTATCTATATATATATCCCTTATTTCCCCTTCCCTCTCCACTAACATTGCTTTTTTTTCCTTTTTAGATAATTCCTGAAGAAGGCCTTTGGTTGAAACATCAATTCTAACTCTAGTTCCTGTTTTTAGTGTGCATGTAGATAAATTTTAAGATTTATGGATACCCTTCATAGATAGTGCCGGCCTGGAGAACAATTCCACTGAAAATGATCCTTCTGGTATTTGACTACAGCGATGTAGTCTATAGTGCTGCCCCCAAAACCACCCTAGCCAGATAGGACACCATTTTCCCCTCCTTCTGTCACTTTACTGTCAACTACTCCCCTACCCCCACATTCACCAATGTTGCTTATATCAATCCCTGGCACTCCCCTAACTTAATGATCTCTGCCTGGCTCATTGTGCCAACTTTCTTAGCAAGGTTTGGGTTCAGTGTGCTCCTTTCTTACCTCTCATCCTCCCTTACTCCCCCTTCCTCCTTTTGCTTCCTAAAGAGTTGTGATGCTTGCACCCTTGCCATCCCCTCCAGGTCCTCTTCAGTTGGCCAGGCATCTTTCTTCCACCACTTTCCCAAGCTCTGGAATTTGCTCCCCACTATGATTCAGAATGCCACCTCAGTTTGTTCTGTCACCTCACTATTGTGCTCTTTCACCTCCTCCACTTGCAACTGTACCTAATCTCCCAGTGCCTCCCCACACTTTTCTTTCCCCTTCCATATCCCTCACACATCCTGTTTCCCGACTCACTGTCTAACCAAAGAGGGTTCCCCCTCCTCGCCTTCCCAGGGAGCCCAGATATGACTTGCTTCAAGCACTTATCCTGCAAAACTGCTAGATGAAAATGTATTGATTTCCTGTAAGCACTGCAATTACTGTAACCTGCCTGAATGTCTGCATTGTTATCATGATCTCCTCTGTATCCTGTGCAAGTGTATTTCATTTGCCTATTGTCAACCTGTATCCTATGCTATGTATTTGTATTGCCTATTGTTATCCTGTATTCACTACTGTACCTCCCCTTTTCCCTTCCCCCAGGACACATCTGAAAATGAGCAATTTTTCTCAGTATGTCTTCCTGGTGAAAATTAGCTTAAAAAGGAGATTATAAGATATGTACCACTATCTAGCTAGGATTATTAGTATTTCATGTTTATTTGTGGCTTTTTTAGGATGAACACTCCAGCTATACATGTAAGGCTTGACTATAATAATCCTGCATATTACAGTAGCTGGAGGTTGAGAGATGGTTGTTATATTTTCCTAGACCTTAATGCAATGTTGCTTTACATTTATGAACCCCCCCAAAAAAGAGTGCAGAAAACTAATTCCAACTCCAGCAGCCCATCCCCGGTAGTCTCATGACCCTTATTCCAATGCTAGGTGCCTAACTCTGATAATCCCACACCATAATTTTAACTATTAGCAACCATCTCTGGTTGTCCCACAACTCTAATTCTAACTCCAGGACCAATCCCTGCTAGTTGCACAACCATAATTCCAACAGTAGTAGCCCATCACAGGTAGCCTTACAGCCCTAATTCCAATTCCAGATCATATCTGGTAATCCCACAACCCCAGTTCCTATACCAGAAACCTATTCCACTTAGTCTCACAACCCAGATTCCAACATTGGGAGCCCTTCATGGTAGTCCCACAACACTAGTTCCATTTTCTATAGCCCATATCCGGTAATCCAACAACCTTAATTGCAACTCCAAGAGTCCATTCTTTGTAGATCCACATCTGTAATTCCAGCTCTTGGAGCCCAGATCTGGTAGTCCCACGACCTTAATTCCAACACAGGAAGCACATCCCTTGTAGTCCCACAATCCTAATTCCAACTTCATGAGCCCACCTCTGGTAGCCCCACAACCCTAATTCCATCTCTGGAAGTTTCTCCCTTGTAGTCACACAACACTAATTCCAACTCACGAGCCTATCCTGGGTAGTTCACCAACCCTAATTTCAATACCAGAAGCTCATTCCTCCTAGTCCCACTACCCTAATTCCAACTCTGGAAGCCCATATCTGGTAGTTCCTCAATCCTAATTCCAACTCTGGCATCACATCCCTGGAAGTCCTATAATTTAAATGCCAAGTCCTGAAGACCATCTCTGGTAGTTCCACAAGCCTAATTCTAACTCTAGAAGCCCATCCCTGATAGTCCCATGACACTAACTCCAACTCAAGGATCCCATCCCAGATTTTCCAACAGTCCTAACATCAATATTAAGAGCCCACCCTGGTAGCTCTAGAACCCTAATTCCAACTACAGGACCATGTCCCTGGCAGTCCCACAACCCAAATTACAACTCCAGGTTCCTAGCTCTGGTAGTTCTGCAACCCTAATTCCAACTCCAGAAGTCTATCGCTGCTAGTCCCACAACCCTACTTCCAGTTTTGGGTGCCCCATCTCATAGTCCAACAACACTAATTCCATTTTCTGGAGCCCATCCCTCAGAATCCCACATCTTTAATTTCAACTCCAGAAACCCACTTCTTCATGTCCCACAATGCTAATTTGAAGTCTGAGAGCCCACCTCTCATAGTCTCACAACCCCAATTCATTATCTGCCAACATATTTCTGGTAATCTCACAGTCCTAATTCCAACTACAAGATCCCATCTCTGGTTGCCCACAACCTTAATTCCAACACTGGAAGCCCATCCCAGGTAGTCCCACAACCCTAATTCCAACTTAGGGAGCCCATCCTGGATAGTTCACCAACTCTAATTTTAACACCAGAAGCCCATTCCTCATAGTACCACAATCCTACTTCCTATTCTGGGAGCTTATATATGGTAGCCCCTCAACCCTAATTCCAACTCCGGCAGCACATCCCAGGTAGTCCCAAAATCTAAATCTGACTCCAGGAGCCTATCTCTGGTAGTTTCGTAAACCTAATTCCAACTCTGGAAGCACAACACTGGTAGTCCCACAACCCTAATTCCAACTCAGAGAGCCCATCCTGGGTAGTCCAACAGACCTAATTTCAATACCAGGAGCCCACCCACCCTGGTAGGCCTACAACCCTAATTCCAACTCCAGGAACACATTTATGGTTGTCCCACATTCCTTAATTCCAACTCCAGGTGCCCATCTCTGTTAGTCCCGCAACCCTAATTCCAACTCTGGAAGTCCATACCTGGGAGTACCACAACCCTAATTTCAACTCTTGGAGGCCATCACAGGTATTCCTACGACCCTAATTCCAACTCTGAAAGGCTGACCCTGGTAGTCCCACAACCCAAATTAAAAGTCAATATTTTTAACAAATCATGGGAGGATGGTGTGGTACCTGAGGACTGGAGGAAGGCAGATGTGATACCCCTTCACAAACGTGGGACCAAGACAGAGGCAGGAAACTACAGACCTGTCAGTTTGACCTCTGTGGTAGGGAAAGTGATGGAATCACTTCTGAAGGAAAGAACTGTTGAGTACCTAGAGGCCAGTGGGGCACAGGACCCAAGGCAGCATGGGTTCACAGCGGGAAGGACATGTCAGATGAATCTAATTGATTTCTTTAACTGCGTGACCAAAGTAGTAGGCCAGGGAGGGGCTGTGGACATGGCCTACCTAGACTTTAGCAAGGCATTTGACACAGTCCTACATAGAAGATTAACAGTCAAATTAACCAGCCTGGAAGTGGGTCCCTAGGTTGTGGCCTGGGTAAAACATTGGCTAGACAACCGAACACAGAAGGTAATTGTAAATGGAGTCCACTCTGAAGAAAGAGGGGTTACTAGTAGGGTACCGCAGGGTTCAGTACTGGGTCCAGTCCTTTTTAATGTCTTTATAAGTGACATTGCAGAGGGACTGGAAGGAAAAGTATGCCTCTTTGCAGATGACACAAGAATCTGCAACAGGGTTGATACACAAGGAGAGTGGAAAGGATGAGAAGGGACTTGGCCAGGTTGGAGGAATGGTCAGAAGTATGGCAGCTTGGACTCAATGCAAAGAAGTGCAAAATAATGCACATGGGAAACAAGAACCCAGGGGAAGATTACACAGTGGGGGGAAGGTAGTAACAACAACAAAAATGGAAAGGGACCTGGGGGTAATCATATTAGATGACCTTAAGGTTGGCAAGCAATGTGAGAAGGCAGTATGGAGGGCTGGGGGGATAATGGGATGTATAGGGAAAGGCATCACCAGCAGAAAACAGGAAGTTGTTATCCCCCTGTACAGACAGTTGGTGAGACCCCATCTGGAGTACTGCATCCAGTTATGGAGACCCCATCTCCGCAAGGACATAGACAGGATAGAGGCAGTTCAGAGGAGGGCAACTAAAATGGTACAGGGTCTGGAAGAGAAGCCATACAAAGAGAGATTAAAGGAGCTTAATATGTATACCCTTGAGGAAAGGAGGGAGAAGGGGGACATGATAGAAACGTTTAAGTACCTCAGTGGAATCAACAAAGTCCAAGAGGGTAGCATCTTTCAGAAAAAGAGATGTGCAAGAACAAGGGGAAACAATTTGAAGATAGAGGGGGAACGGCCGAGGGGCAATGTGAGGAAGTATTTTTTTCACAGAGAGGTTGGGGGATGCATGGAACAGCCTTCCTGAGGAGGTTATGGCATCTAAAACTGTGGGAGAATTCAAGAATGCATGGGACAAACATAAGACAATTTTTATGGGGGGGTAGGAAGAAATAGGCTGTTGGTTAAATAGGATCTGCAGCTTCTCCTCTAGGCAGGGAAATGGGCAGACTCGGTGGGCCAAGCGGTCCTTGTCTGCTATCAAAGTCTATGTTTCTATGTTTCTAAGTATCCCCTTCCTTTTAGTTCCACAACCCTAATTTTATCTCAGGGAGCCCATCCCTTGTAGACCCACAATCCTAATTCCAACTACAGGAGCTCATCTCTGCTAGTCTCCTAACCCTCATAACAACTCTGGAAGCCCATCTCTAGTAGACCCACAACCCTAATTCTAACTCAAAGGGTGCCATCTCTTGTAGTCTGTCAACCCTAGTTTTAACTCTGGGAGCCCATGTCTGGTAGTCCAAAACCCAAATTCTAACTCTAGGAGTCCATTTCCAGTAGTCCCTCAATCCTAATCCTTTTCTTGGAGCCCATTCTGGTAGTCCCACAACCTTAATTACAATTCCAGGAGCCCATCCGTGGTAGTCACACAACCCTAATTCTAATTCTGAACTTATCCCTCATAGTCCCACACAACTAATTTCAACTCCTGGAGCCTATCCACCATGTCGGCCCCTGGTAGTTAACATTTTTATGACACCAAGAGTTCATCCCAGGTGTTGGCTCCAAATAGTTAACATTTGTATTAGACCAGGATCCTTTCCTCAGTGTTGATTGCCTGTAACTAATATTGTTCTGACGCTGGAAGGTCATCACTGGTATCAGCTTTTTGTGACTAACATTTTACTGACACCACCAACCCATCGTCCCTGCTGTTGACTTCCTGTATTTAATATTTCCTTCTGACACCTGGAACCCATCCCCGGTGTTAGCACCCTGCAGTTAATATTTTTTTGTGACAATTGAAGACCATCTCTGGTGTCAGTTTCCTGTAGTTAATATATTTTTTTCTGACAATGGGAGCCCATCCCTGGTGTTGACTCCCTGTATTTAATATTTTTTTTCTTACAATGGGAGCCCATCCCTGGTTTGGGAGCCCATACCTGGTGTTGGCTTCCTGTAATTAATGCTCCATGTAGATAATATTTTGTCTGTCAATTGGAGCCCACCACTGGTGTCAGATACCTATATTTAATACTGCCTATAGTTTTGTTTGTTTTTTTACACTGAGAACATATCCCTAGTGTTATTTTCTTTTACCAAACCCTTTCCCTTTACTTGACCCTTATCCTCACCCCACCATGACTGACACTGAGAGCCCATCCCCAGTGCCAGTTAAAGCAAGCCTCTCAAGGTGGCTTGCAGTAACCCTCCTCTTACCTCCACAGCCAGCTGCAGTCTGGTAACAATGATTGCAATTTTCAAATGTAACAAACATAACTATTTATTTGATGACATCACAAATCTGTGATTATATTTAATATAATAATACAGATGTAATAAGACTATATTTCTATAGTAAATATGACTACAAATTTGTGATTTATTACAAAATTCTAATTATAGTTTTGGTATACCAAACCCATTTCCAATATTGGGTGACCACCCTGGTGCTATACAATAACAGCAAAAACAAGTATTTGTCAATGCCGAATGCTGATTGTGTTGGTCTGTTGAGCACGCTCACTGGCCCTCTGTCAGTCACTCAGTCTGTTTTGTCCGGTGCTGCAGGCTGCTCTTTTGTACTGGGCTCCTGCCTGCGATGGCACCTTGTTCTGCCCACTAAGAATTCTGCAGCTGTCCCGACAGAACTCCGTTGAGGTGGCTCACTCCCCCGTCTCTCACTCGCTCATTCTGTTTCACCTGGTGCTGCAGGCTGCCCTTTTGTACTGGGCTCCTGCCTTTATTGGTGGCTTTTTCTGCCCACAAAGAAATCTGCAGCAGTCCTGACACAGGTCTTTTGAGCCTGCTGACTCCCCCTCTCTCACTCACTCATTCCATTTCTGCTGGCACTGCAGGGTGGCCTTTGTACTAGGCTCCTGCCTGCAGTGCCGCCTTTTTCTGCAAACAAAGAAATCCACAGCAGTCACAATAGAGCTCCATTGAGCTCACTCACTCCCCCTCTCTTACTCACTTGTTATGTTTCTCCTGGCACTGCAGGCCGCCTTCTTGTACTGGGCTCCTGCCTGCGTTGGCACCTTTTTCTGCCCACAAAGAAATCCACAGCTGTACTGACAGAGCTCCGCTGAGGTCGCTCACTCCCCCTGTGTCACTAACTCATTCTGTTTCTCCTGGCCCTGCAGGCTGCCCTTTTGTACTGGGCTCCTGCCTCTGTTGGCACCTTTGTCTGCCCACAAAGAAATCTGCAGCAGTCCTGACAAAGCTCCGTTTAGCTCGCTCACTCTCCTCCTCTCACTCACTCATTCCGTTTCTGCCGGCGCTGCAGGCTGCCCTTTTTTATTGAGCTCCTGCCTGCATTGCCGCCTTCTTCTGCCCACAAATAAATTTGCAGCCATTACAATAGAGTTCTGTTGAGCTCCCTCACTCACCCTCTCTCACTCGCTCATTCTGGTTTCCCTGCCAGTGCAGGCTGCCAATTTATACTGGGTCCCTGTGTGCATTGGCACCTTTGTCTGCCCACAGACAAATCTGCAGCTGTCCCGACAGAGCTTTGTTGAGGTCGCTCAGTCTCCCTCTCTCGTACGCTCATTCTGTTTGTCCTGGCGCTGCAAGCGCCCCTTTTGTACAGGACTCCTGCCTGCATTGGCACCTTTTTCTGCACACAAAGAAATCCACAGCAGTTCTGACAGAGTTCTGTTGAGCTCACTCAGTCCCCCCTGTCTCACTCGCTCGTACTGTTTCTCCCACCACTGCAGGCTGGCCTTTTGTACTGGGCCCCTGCCTGCATTGATGCCTTTTTCTGCCTACAAAGAAATCCGCAGCAGTTCTGAAAGAGCTCTGGTGAAGTGGATCACTCCCCCTCCATCACTCGCTCTCTCGTTCTGTTTCTCCGAGTGCTGCATGCTGCCCTTTTGTACTGAGCCCTTATGTTGCACCCTTTCTCTGCCCACAAACAAATCCACAGCTGTCCCGACAGAGCTTTGTTGAGGTCGCTCAGTCTCCCTCTCTCGCACGCTCATTCTGTTTGTCCTGGCGCTGCAGGCGGCCCTTTTGTACAGGACTCCTACCTGCATTGGCGCCTTTTTCTGCCCACAAAGAAATCCGCTGTAGTCATGACAGAGCTCCGTTGAGCTCACTCAGTCCCCCTGTCTCACTCACTCATACTGTTTCTCCCACTGCTGCAGGCAGGCCTTTTGTACTGGGCACCTGCCTGCATTGATGCCTTTTTCTGCCCACAAAGAAATCCGCAGCAATCCTGAATGAGCTCCGGTGAGTTCGTGCACTCCCCCCCCCCAACTCGATCTCTTGTTCTGTTTCTCCCAGTGCTGCAGGCTGCCCTTTTGTACTGGGCTCTTGCACTGAGCCCTTTCTCTGCCCACAAACAAATCTGCAGCAGTCCTGACAGAGCTCAGTTGAACACGGTCACTCCCCCCTCTCACTCATTCGATCTTAATGTGTCCCAAAACAGTGATTTCCCACAGCGACCATGCTATTGTGTGGCAGGAGTGCAAAAACACATTTTAGCCACGATGTGAAAAATGGCAGCTGTACTGTTCATAAGGAGGTGTGGAAAAATGTCACTGTTGAAAATTTGGTGTGAAAATATTACAAAATTGCGAAGTTACAAGGGTGCATGGAAACAGTTCAACGCACGCTTGCAACACAGTCATGTTATGGAGTTTCGTCACCAGATTTTCAACGTAGACATTTTAGGACCTCTGCTCATGAACACTGCCACTGTCATTGTCTTAATGTATACCGAACACTGATTTCCCACAGCGGCCATGTTATTCTGCGCCGGAACTGTGAAAACACATTTCGGTCAGGATGTGAAAAATTATAGCTGTACTGCTCATAAGGAGGTGTGGAAAAATTCCACTGGTGAAAATCTGGCGTGACAATATTACAAATCTGCAAAGTTACAAGGGTGCATGGAAAGTGTGCAATGCACACTTGTAACACAGTCTTTCAATGGGCTATTATCACCAAATTTTCAACATAGGCATTTTAGGACCTCTGCTCATGAACAGTATCATTCTCATTTTCTTAATCTATCCCCGACAGTGATTTCCTACAGCGACCGCTCTATTCGGTGCCGGAGGTGTGAAAACACATTTCAGCCAGGATGGGAAAAATGACAGCTTTACTGTTCATAAGTAGGTGTGGGAAAATGGCATTGTTGGAAATCTAGAGTGAAAATATTATAAATTTGCGAAGTTACAAGTGTGCGTGCAAACTGCGTAATGCACGCTCATCACACAGTCATTTTATGGAGTATCTTTACCAAATTTTCCACATAGTCATTTCAGGACCTCTACTCATGAACAGTGTCACTGTCATTTTTGTAATCTGTCCTGAACACTGATTTCCCACAGTGACCACACTAGTCTGCGCCGGAAGTGCGAAAACACATTTCCGCCAGGATGTGAACAATGACAGCTGTTAATCAGCCCCGAAAGGTGATTCCGCGCAGTGACCGTGAAATCACCTTTCGGGGCTGATTAACACCATGACAGTTCAAGAATTCATGAGGAGGAGTCCCATGTTGAAAATTTGGTGAAAAAATTCCCAAAAATGCCCAAGATATGCAGTAAAGTTGAAAAACCCTGTGTATTACATTATACAGCTTACCAGCATTTCCTCAGTTCGCGGTCGGCTTTGAAGAGTGCAGATGTGTTCCAGTCCGCCAGATTAGCCAAGCTCTAAGAGTAAGTATGGGGTGAGGGTGTGTGTGGGGGAGGCAGGCCTGCATTGGGTGGGTGTGGGTTGTGGGTGGGAGGCGGGTGAGCCGAGGATGGTTTCCTTTTCCAGGAAAAAACAAAACAGACATTGCTGGACCATTTTTAATTCACAGGGCATCCTGACACTCTGGGGTGTCTCCAATTATTGCCCAGCAGAAAGCTTTCTTGGGGGGGCAGCAGTAGCCAATGGGGGATTAGGCACCCCTTCAGCAGGAACAAAAGATGGGGTTACACAATGCCGATGGGGAGTGGGCTCCCCCGTCAGCAACAAAACAAACATGAGAGCACTAAAGCCGATGGGGATTGGGCACCCCTTCAGCAAGAACAAAAGTGGTGGGGTTACAGAATGCCGACAGGGAGTGGGCTCCCCTGTACGCAACAAAAGAAACAACAGAGTACCATAGCCAATGGGGATTGGGGCCCCCGTTGGCAATTAAACATGGTGGGGGGGTTATATTGTTTGTGAACACGGTGACAAAACGCCGCCATGTTCACAAACAATATCAGGGGTTTTACATCCCGCCCTGCAATGACGGGTCGCTCCCTCATTGCAGCGGATGGCTGACGCTGCAATGATGAGGCGGCCTCTGATTGCAGCGGCTGATTTTTTAGAAAATTGTAGCATGCTGCTGAACTAGTGTCAGCAGCAGCATGCCACAGCACTGGGGGAAGCGAGACAAGCCTTTGCAGGCTGTGAGGGCAATGGCCACAACAGTAACACGCCTCCACAACCTGCTGGTGGAGAAACCTGTTGCAACATGTTTCTTGTGCATGCGCGCAATCAACATAAAAATGCAGCCATCCTGAGTCAGTCACTGGTGGCTTGTTAGTATTCCCTTACAGCTCTCCAAAAAAAAAAAAACAAGCCACTTGAAGCCCATCCCCACTGGCCACTACTGACCCCTCCTCCCTGTTTCTGACATCAGTAGCCCACTGCAGTGTCAGACATTATCTAACTTAAGAAATTCTAAGGTGTCATCCAAGAGTCCATCCCTGCTGGAATGCTAACTGTCCAACATTAAAACCCTCCTTGCTTATGAAAATGGCTGTGGGAAGCTCAACCCCAGTGGCCCTGTACTAATTTGGCCCCACAATGGCAGTTGACTCAAACCTTCCACTCACATATTAGGTTAGCTACCATCTGAATAAATTGCAAGTAAGATTTGTGTAGTACTGCATATGCACACAGTGTGTTTGTCATAAATCCTAGTTTGCAATAAATATTTAGATTGCAGCCCAGCAAGAAGGTGCGTGGAAGGTTGGAACCAGCTGTTTATTTATATTTGTCTCAAGTGGGGGGCTGGGAGAGAGAAGGATTACCACTAGACACCAGGGACTTTTTGTTTGAGTAAGGATAAGCAAGAAGGGTTACCACAGGGTGCCAGTGACTTTTTTATTTGGGGCAGGGTGAGGGGTGTACTACTTTATATCGGGGACTAATTTCTTTGGGTATGGTGATAGTGGGAAGTACCACTGGATACCAGGGACAGATTCTATTGGGTCAGTAAGGAAGAATGGTGCCACATGATGCCAGGGACTGACTGCCACAGGGCACTATTTCTATGTTAAGCACAGGCTTGCTCACTGTCACATAGATGGCTGCTGACTAAGGTGGTGAGCAGAGAGGCTGCGTCAGTTGCCATCTTGAAGATGGCATCTGCCTATTCATGCCATTCAGGGTAAGTTGGGTGCAGGGGGTGGGGTGAAGGGTGCTGAGTGGGTAGGATGTGGACACAGTGTGGGATGGTGATTAGCTGGGGGTTGGGGTAGGGGTCCACCAGGCTACCAGGGTGGTGGGAATTTTTACATTTTGACATCTCATATCTGTGATTGGGGGCCACTAGACCACCTGGGTAATGGGGATGTTAACAGCTTGACAGGTCAGAGCAGCTATTAGGGTGGAAGGGGCCACTAGACTACTGGGATGACGGGAGTTGCAAATTCTGACAAGCTGAACCAGCAATCAGAGGTTAGGGGATGGGAGAAACTGGCAAAAACTGACCATCCATGCTGTCAGTCCACTACCTGGAGCTGAACCACAGGGTGCAGAGGGCATTGTGCACCATTGTGAGCTTTGATGGGAGTAAGGTTTTGAATTCCTTAAAAATATTGTGACAACAGCAGTTTAGGGCATTCAAAACCTCTGAATACACCACAGCATTCAATATGGAGGAATGGTATTCCTCATTTGCATTAGCACAGCAGTATATTTTGTACATACAGTATGTGCTACCAGCATAGCACCGTACACTAGGGATCGCTAAATATGGCCACATCCCCACTGACATCAATAATCCCAGTTAACAAATTGCTAACATGTTTAGTGATGTGCTAACCTTCTCAAAATGGGATCCACAATTTTTGTCTTCAAGGGTGTGTGCATGTGTGTTGCACGACAGAGCTTGAAAGATATATATGAATTGAAAAAAAAAGATAATGTCTATCAAAACTATAATTTTTTTTCTCTATGCATAATGAAGTGGAAGTTTTTACAAGGTTCAATGCTCCCAATTTGAGTCTCGATCGCACTCAAAATTAAAATCCCCTTATAATACATAAACAATTATCTTCCTGGTATCTCATCATACTGTTTGGAAAGAATAAACTAGTGCTAGGGACTCACTGACCTTATGGTATGTAAGGACTAATTTAGCCAGACTGAAGAGCTCAAAAGGTCACTGATGCAAGCTCATCAATTAAAGTCAAAAACTGGTGTAAGTTACCAGACTTCATGGCTTCAAGGTAAGGTCAAGCAAGTCAATGAAAGTAGCACCATTTAAACATGTTAGGGCGTAAAAGAAAAAAAAACAGAAGACATCATCATGTCACATCAATGCTTCTTAATCCACACATGGCTCAACCAATGTACAGTATGCTGTACTTTATTAGTAACATGTTAATATCATTGTATTTTAAATTGTTTTATAGATATAACTGACAAAAGTTATTTTTGGAACATAGTGATTATACAATGGAAAGCAAAACAACTGGCTTCCTTATAGATGAGGGATTTTCGATTTGTTTCCATGTCAATTCATTTATGTAACTCCAGTCCAAGTAAAATGTCTGTGCTAAATTAGTCATGTGTCCAATGTCCCTGGGACAAGCAAACAGTTTTAGCCTTTGCTTTGTGACCCTTTTCATTAGCCCTTGTTCCAGCATTTGTGGATTGCATCATTCTTTATTAAACCACTACCTCAGCTTAGAGACTGATGATATGCCTATTTATTAAGGTCTAGCAGCACAGCTGGGTGTTATACTGATTTGGATGGCAGCAGTTTAAATGTATGTGCCAGCATAAAACATGAATACATTTTTACATTGCACCTGAACTACCTAATCAAAAGCATTACAGCTAATTAGGGCATGTATGTTAATCAATGACTTCTGTGCATAAAAATATGCAAGCTGCAGGCCAAGGTTTTTATGTGCCAAAGGAGATGTTTCTGGCAAGTTCATCCCTAACCTTTTGTGGTGTTACGGCTATGATGCAGGAAGTGAATCTTAGACATGAATGGCTAGCGCCATGGGTTAAACGACATGCTTATGTCAAAATAGTTAATGTGAGTAATTGACAAAGAAAAGTCAGATACTGGTGAGTACACAGAGTAAGTTTGTAAGAGCTCTCTGCCATCCATAATGTAGAAACCCAATTTCTGTTGCTTATTATGCAAGGCATTTTTATTTGTACAGCAACCACTCCCAAGGGCTCAAGGTTCTTCACAGGAAATAATAAACAGTACATTATACAGTAAACAAATAAATAAGCAGCTGTATCAAAAAACAGTATTAAACATTGAGGTAAAAGTACTATAAACCATCATGGATGCCAAAGGCTGTTCAAAAGATTACATTGTAGCCCGCATTTAGATACCTCTACCAAGGAGGAAATCATTAAATGGTGTGGTAAGAAGTTCCAGTTGGTTGGTCCACAACTGAGAATGCTCTAACTCCAGATAACGTATGATATGACCTTGGGATGACCAATAAAAGGTTTTTGGTGAGGCGGAAAGAGTAGCAGGGAGTATATCGGACATAGAGGTCTTTAAGCTGGCCAGAATCCAATCTGTGCAGAGTTTTGTACTGTATGTTAATAAGGCAATCTTCTTTTTTAGTTAGCTTTTGCTATCAGAGCAAGGAGGCAGCTGATTTGGGGAGCTAAAACATTTCTGCTTGAACAATTCTAATTGGGGTTAAGTAGACAGATACTGTATTAGAAATGTAGAACATTCAAGGTAAATTGGGACTTGCATTCAAGGTTTAAAAAGCACAGGCCCGGATATTCAAACTGCGCCAGGCTGTGGCGCAAGCCTGGGCACAGCTCAACTTTGTTGCGCAGGGGTGTGGCCTGGGTGATACTCAACGGAGCTGCGCTATGGTGCAGCAGCTTTGAATATCACATCCTGGCCACCCCCACTGTGCATGGCGCAGTGGCACTGAGCCAGTGCAAGTGGCCAGAGTGGAGCATGGAGATGTGGTGGTGCAAGTGCCATTGTGCCATGCACAGCTCCTGCGATATTCAAACGGGGACATTCAAATGGGGCCATAAGTTATGCAAGGTGCACAGGGGGCCATTTGCATCTCATTACAGCCACATTTGCATGCCATCAACATGCAGGTGCGCCGATCCCCAACGACTTGCGCTTGGCACCCTGCCAGGCAGCAGCCGTCGGGGACTGACACCCCCTGCAGACCGATCACTGGAATTCCTGTAAGATAAAAGAAATACTGTCCAATATCCCTGGTGGTCCAGTGGACCGCACTGAGCCCGATCGTGGGTATATATATAATCGCCCCCCCAAGTCCAATATCCCTGGTGGTCTAGTGGACCGCACTGAGCCAGATCGCGGGCATTATAATCGCCCCCCCAAATCCAATATCCTTGGTGGTCTAGTGTACCCCCCACCACACCACCCAATGAGCCCCACCACCCCGCCTCCCCAGCGCGGCACCCCACCGCGCCCGCCTGCCCGTTAACTGACAGCTCAGTAGCAGACGCTTGTTGCTGCACAGCTCGAGCCAACGGGCATGCAGCCCATACCATTATTTAGTCCAGATATGTGAATGAATTCATTCACATATCTGGACTGAGTAGAATAGTATGGCGCGTACGCTTGGCTCATGCCAGAACCATGGGCCTGCAGCCCTACTGAGCTGTCAGTTGGCAGGTGGCGGGGCGGTAGGCGGGTGGGGTGCTGCCACCCACCGGCTGACGGGGGGAGCGGGACGGTGGGGCTCAGTGGGCAGGTGGGGTGGGGGGTACACTAGACCACCAGGGATATTGGACTTGGGGAAGTGATTATAGATGCCCGCGATCGGGCTCAGTGTGGTCCACTAGAACACCAGGGATATTGGGACTTGTGGGGGATGCGATTACAGATGTCTCCATGGGGCATGGGGGGGCGCTGCCAGGTGCGGCAGGAACTCAGGTGGCAGCTGCTGTGTTGCACCCTGCAATGCGGCAGCTCACCTGTGGATGGCCATCACTTGTTCCATTTTTTCCTGGTGTAACTTTGTGCAGGTGCAGGTAGGGGTTGCTCATGCATGACTCTACACATCCCGGGCTGAATATTGGGCTGTGCAGGTTATGCATGGGCATGCCCCCCACCTGTGCCTGCATACATTACTGATGCGCTCCCGTGCATTGGGATTTGTGCAGCTCACTTTTCCCTTTTAAATATCGCGCCAGGGTGCATCAGTGGGTTGTGCATGGCACAACACTGTTGCGCCATGCCCAACCCTTTTGAATATCTGGTCCCTAGTATTTAGCAGTGGGCTGGTCTGAGTTGGGGAAAGGCAGCTGATAATCATCCCTTCTGTTACTGTAGCTGGGAGGATAGCTGGTAATTAGGTGGGGGTGCATGGGGCAGAAGTGAAGCAGTTTACTGCATTTAGAACAGGTAGGCAGCTGACTGAGGCAGCTAGAACATTTCTACTATAACATTTCAATTAGAGTCTAAGGGTTATGGTGAGGTTCAGTATGTGGATGAGGTTTAGTGGTGAGAAAGTCAGTTTATTTATTTATTGAAAACTTTGGAGAATTCCTTTGAGCAGAGGTGCTAATTTTCAAAGGTTTCACATCAAATACATAACTAAACAAGCATTTGTCAATGCCAAATGTTTGTTTGCTGGTGTTAGCATTGGTGAGACAGATGCAGAACAGGAATGGCAGTGAAGTACTGAACTTCACGCCAACCCCACCTCCATCCTGTAGAGATGGACAGGCATTGGGGTAAGTGTTCGAGTCGTCGCCCATGATGGTCATGCCATGTCACCTCACCCTTTTCTGCAGACACCGACACATGTTGAGGTGTGCCTTGGGGTGTTTGGCTTTACAGCCACCCCATTCCATAAGGACATACGCTGAAATGGGTGCAGCATAGGAGAATGGGGTTAAGTCTGGGGTCAAAGAGTCCAAGGTGCATCTCGATGCCCATCAGTGGCTGGTGGTGGGAAGGTATGAGCAGTACAGTCAGCAAACCAAAGGCACACCCTGATGCTTGTCAGTCTGTACAGGGTGGGACGTTATGGATAGAAACCTTTGTGTCCCAGCATTTGTTGGTGTAACCCCTAGATGGCGCTATCCCAGGGGCTACAACCCCTGCCTGATTTGCAACTAACAGGTTGAGGGGCCTGGATCCAATGGCGGGTGCCTCCACCCAGAGGTCAGGGTTTGCACTAGTTAAACTAACTTGGTCACAGCCCTCTGGGACACTGCAACCCCCCTTTCTTTCCACTAGTGGCCCACACAGTATATCAGAATTACCTTCACAGTATACACTTACCCCCAGGACTGGTTCAGACACTGGGACCCCCTGTAAAATAAGAAGATACAGTGCAACAATCACAGTACAACACTTTAACATGGACAAATACCTCAGGCAGTATAACTTTGCTGAAACAAGCAGCTCTGATTTATTTAGGGGGATATAACAAGGACAGGGGGAAATCAGGTTAATTAGCTTATCACTTTACATCATTCATCTATGGCTTTGTGCATATGGCCTATCCCTACCAGTTACTGTCCCTGGGTACCCAAGCCCTAGTGGCTAGTCCAAACCGTGGCAGCTGGTAGGGGCCCTTTCACACAGAGAAAAGAAAAATTAGTTAAACAGTCAGCAGTACAGTAATTCCATTTGGATTCAATGTGGCAATTCAACAGGGAGCGACCCTGAATTAGTACTCACGACCTCCAAACAAGATAGGGTCCTTCAATGTCAGCAGGGCTACTCTTGAGCTCCACGAGACTCCTCACACATTTATATGACAAACTGCAACAGGCAAAAGTCCTTTAATGGCAGCAGGATTCACTTGAGCTACACAAGCCTCCTCACACATTTATATGGTAAACAGTAACAGGCAAAAGTCCTTTAATGGCAGCAGGATTCACTTGAGCTACACAAACCTCCTCACACATTTATATGGTAAACAGTCACAGGCAAAAGTCCTTTAATGGCAGCAGGATTCACTTGAGCTACACAAGCCTCCTCACACATTTATATGGTAAAAAGAAAGTACTATACCAGCCAGGCTGCTTCTCTATCCCGATCGCAATTACTGCACAATACCCGGGAGAACACACAGCAGATTCAGTTCCTGACAGACCGAGCGCATTCAGCAATTCTCCAGTCTTCTACAGGGTGAGCCTGGTTTCTGCTCTTCAGATATCCGTCTGATTCTCTTCGCAGGACGGATTCAGTCCTAACAAGCAGTTACACAAGCTGCAGACCGAACTCTGGGCCTTACACGTGAGCTCCGACTAAACTGCACACCAAAAAGCACAGGGCTCCTTCCTCTTCACTGCCAGAGCTCAACTGAAACTCCAGCAGACAAAACCGGCACTTCCTTTGAGTTCCTCCCAGTTCTTGGCTGGATTTGCTGTCACTCACAATAGACTGCCCCTGTTGGTCCAAAAAGGCGCCGAAGTCCAAACTACATCTCCCAGAGTCACTACCCATACAATCCTCTTGTGGCTGGCTCAGATTACGAGTCCAAGTTCTGATTCGTCCAAGGCACCATTTTAGAGCTACCTTAACCCACACCGATTGGTCCAGTTCAGCAGTTCAAAACTAGAATGGGGAACTAGGCAAACACAGTTCTGACTGCAAATAAAGCAGGTTAGACAAACTGTATTTCATTATTACTCTAAATGATTTCTGGCAAACAGTTACATCTTTCAGATAGGTTCCTTTGCACTCTAGTGACTGCAAAATGGAGTGAATTGGCAGCAGCTCGAGTGGTACTCAAGCAGAGAAACACACAGTCCCCCCATACAAACTAATTATGTCTGCAAGCAGACAGCTGTTAAAGAGACAGTACCAGAGGCTCTAAAAACACAGATAAATGGCTTAAAGGCCAAACACCATTCAGGCTTGGAGCATTCAAGCAAGCTCCTGGAAGTCTTTTGGGAACCCCCATTTGCAGGGGGCTTACATTGGTATTTACACTACAAATTTTCAACATGACCTTTTTGTGACCCCCCTCATGAAAGCATTTGCGACCTATTCTCATGAAGATTGGCAGTGTGATTTTGTCAATGTGTCCTAAACTTTGAGTTCCAACAGCAACCGTGCCATTCTGCGCCACATGTACGAAAACACAGGTAAGACAGGATGTGAAGAATGACAGCTGTCCCATCCATAGTGAGGTGTGAAGAGATGGCAATGCTGAAAATCTGTAGTGGGAATATTAAAAATGCCTGCACTTCTAAGCATGTGTGGAAACTGCACAACACATGCATGTCACAGAGTCATTTTATGGAATTTCATCACCAAAGTTTCAACATAGGCATTTTAGAACCTCTGCTCATGAACAGTGTCACTGTGATTTTCTTAATGTGTCCCAAACACTGATTTCGCACAGTGGATATGCTATTCTGTGCTAGAAGTGCAAAAACACATTTCGGCCAAGATGTGAAAAATGACAGCTATAATATTCATAAGGCGGTGTGGAAAAATGGCAACGTTGAAAATCTGGAGTGAAAATATTACAAATTTGCGACATTACGTGCGTGCATGGAAACTGCTCAATGCACATTCGTAACACAGTCATTTTATGGACTTTCATCACAAAATTTTCCACATAGGTATTTTAGGACCTCTGCTCATGAACAGTGTCACTGTGATTTTCTTAATGTGTCCCGAACACTGATTTCCCACAGCGAACTCGCTATTCTGCGCCAGAAGTGCGAAAACACATTTTGACCAGGATGTGGAAAATTACAGCTATACTGTTCATAAGGAGGTGCAGAAAAATGGCAATGTTGGAAATCTGGAGTGAAAATATTGCAAATTAGTGAAGTTATGAGCGTGCGTAGCAACTGTGCAATGCATGCTCATAAAACAGTCATTTCTTGGATTTTTTCCACCAGATTTGCAACATGGACTTTTTGAGAGCCCACCTCATGAACACTGGCACTGTCATTCCATTAATCAGTCCCAAAAGGTGATTCTGCACAGTGACCGCAAAATCACCTTCCAGGACTGAATAACGCCATGACAGTGGCTGAATTCATGAGGAGGGGTCTCAATAATCCCATGTTGAACATTTGGTGTCAGAATTCCCCAAACTGCCTGAGATATGCACCAAAGTTGAAGAACTCCTATTTATGCCATTATATAGCTTACCGGCATTTCTTCAGTTCGAGGTCCTCTTTGAAGAGTGCAGACATGTTCCTGGTCTACCGAAGATCGTCGAGCTGGACTCCAGAGGTAAGTATGGGGTGAGGGTGTGTGTGGGGCAGCAGGGTGTGCAGAAAGTGGGCATGGGTTCAGGGGAAGGGCCACCAGACTCCACGAGGGATCGTTTTCTGATTTACAGGGGAAAAAAAAAACATTGTGGGATATTTTTTTTTTCTTAACAGGGACATTTGGCACACTGGGGTGGGCTCCCAGCATGCCCCTGAGTGTTTTTGTTGGGGGGCAGTAGCCAACAGGGGACTGGGCACCCCTGTCGGCACATACTGTGGGGGCAAGAGCCAAGGGGATTGGGCACCCTCCTCGGCACAAACCAACTTTTTTTGAGGGGGACATTATGCCAACAGGGAGTGGGCTCCCCCATCTGCAAATTAAACTGGGAAGGGGAGACTGAAGCTGACAGGGATTGGGCCCCCCATCAGCAAACAAACACTGTTTTGGGGGGGCACATGATGCCGAGGGGGATTGGGCACCCCCTCAGCAGTGGGGGCTCTGTAACATTCTTTGTGAACATGGCGGCGGCTTGCCACCATGTTCACAAACAATTTTACAGTAAACAATGTTCTGCCCTGCAATGATGGGTTGCTCCCTCATTGCAGAGGAATGGCTGATGCTGCAATGACGAAGCGGCCTCTGATTTCTGCGGCGAAAACATTACAACTTGGTGGCACTTTTGGAAACCAGTGTCATCAGCACACTGTGCCTTCATTGATCCACCAGTGCTAAGCCCCCAAATGCAGTGTCTCCATTGGCTGCCACACTGCTGTGCCTCCACAACCTGCTTCTCTCCTAAGTTGCCACATAGTGTTTCTTGTTCATGCACACAAGCAAACATAAAGTAAATTACAGGTACAATAAGCAGTTCCAGAGGAAATGTGGTTGAGCCAGGCTCAAAGCATTAGAGCTGTGCTAAAGTTATGATTTCCACCTTAGTAGAGCTTCTGTGAAATTTCACAGCTTTCATGGAAGTTTCCAAACATCTGCCTGTGGAGGATCAGAAATCTTTCAAATGTGTTGGGCATATTTTCATCCTGTTCTGCTAGCCTCTGATACAGTAAAAATAAAAAAAAAATAAAAAATATTACCTGGTGTTCAGTGGCCCTCCTTAATTGGTGCCTTGCAGTCCCTACCCCCACTCGATCACCTGTCCCATATGTCAAAAAATAATTCTCTGGTGGCTAGCAGTCCTTCCCTGACCCAATCAATCGATGCTCCACATTTCAAAAATATTTCCCTTCCTGGTGGCTAGTGGTCCCTTCCCCCATTCAGTCACCCACCCCGCCCAATGTGGACACATATGCTCTGGTGTCCAGTGTAATCCCTGCCCATCCCAATCCTCTGTATACTGTAGTAAATATAAACATTTCCTTGGTGGTCTAGTGATGTGTTATCCCCCCTTACCAATCACCACTGGTCTGCCATAAAATAAAATTACTTTTCCCTGGTGCCTAGTGCCCCCCACCACCACCAATCGCTGGCCCAATGTTAAAAAAATCTTTCCCTGGTGTCTATCCAGCCCCTATCCCTCATCATTTATAATACAAAGAGTCAATCTATTAGTCCATCACCAATGAGTCCATCTATACCCTGGTGTCTAGAGGACCCCCCCCATCCCTGATCCCACAAACAAAAGTAAAACTCAGCCCCTGGTGTCTAGCAGCCCTCCTCCCCCCCACCATGATAAGTAGAGCCCCACCACCCCACTCCCACCAAACCCGAGTTGGCAACTGGCACAGCCCTCCTCTCTCCACCATGGCCACTGACTGAGCCATCAATGAATGAGTGCATGCTTGTTGGGAGGGGAGAGGGGTAGTGGGGGGTCTACCTACCTTAGTGGGGGGGTTGGGGAATCCACTAGACATTAGGGATTGAGTTCTAATTTGGTTTGGGGGATCAGGGATAGGGAAGGGTCTCCACTAGACACCAGGGAATGGATGAACTTGTTGAAATGGACTAAGTGGATAGATTACCATTTTTGTTTTATATTGTAAGGGATCAGACATAAGGAGGGAGGTCCACTAGACACAAGGGAATAGATGGACTTATTGGGGATTGACTAATGGATCGACTACCATTTTTTTTATATTATAAGGGATCAGGGATATGGGATCTGTTAGATGCCAGGGAAAGATTTTTTTATTATCTTCGGGCAGGTGATCAGTGGGGGGGGGGACTGGACAATAGGGAAAGGTACTTTTATTTTACAGTGGGACGGTAGTGATGGGGGGAGGAACCACTAGACACCAGTGAATTTTTGCTTGAGCCAGTGATCAGTGGGGGGGGGGGACCACTACACACCATGGAATTTTTACGTTGTGCCGGTGATTGGTGAGGGGTGGGGTGACCACTAGACACCAGGGAAACTTTATTCTTTTTGGGGCCACTGGGCCAGCAATTGGAGGGTGGGATTTCCACTAGACACCAGGGAGACAGAAATGTTAAACTGTCTATGAGTAAGAAATTCTACAGAACTGACCCGACTGACAGTTATCATCAGCTCCGTGGAATTTTTTTCCCACCGTTTAATATTAAACCAAAGTCTCTCCATGCATTTGTTTGGCCATTCTAAGGTAGAATTTCTGCGAAAGTTGCCAAAATGATTTCAGAACATTTGTGGAAGCGAAAGTCTGATTTTCACTCAAATTCCACTGGCAGAATTTTTTCTTTCACACACCTCTGCAAATCACTTACTGTAGGAGAGATCAATTACAATACAGTTTTGAAAAAATCCCTACATATCATTGTATAAGTAGTCACAGGATATGTATAGAGAGAAAATGAACAAAACAGTTTAACGGTTACAACTGCAGTGGACCACAAAGATTGCTTTAACGGGTTAATCTTGGGGAGATTCAGCAGAGTATCAGGCAGTTTGTGTTAGTGGTCCTTGACAGTAAATGATTGCTTGCCCAGCTGAGTATGCCATAAAGGAGGATTAAGGGCATTCCTTGCCATATTCCTGGTGTTGTATTGATTGGAAATGGAATGGAATGGAAACAATTTGTTAAAGCCGGGGCAGTTAGGCCCAGGAACACCTTTTTAGCTAACTAACAGGTCTGGAGCATTATTCTGTGGGATAAAGATAACCAGTTAGTGACTGTGTAAAAGGTACAACTATGTGTGCAGTTATCTGCACCAAGTAAAAAGTGGCACACCTTATTACAGATCAAGCACTGTGTCACAGGCAGCTGTGTAAACTGGGAGGCCATGATCTATATGTGAATTTACTTCAATAAGGCGTCCAGCATCCCCAGTGAGATTGTTCCAGTTATGGTACAAGATGCCCAGTCTTGGGTTAATATGGCCATTAATTATCAACATCGGGGATGGGGCAAAAGATAAGGTGTCATCCAGAGTTACTCCAAGATATTTGAAGGTCTCCACCTGTTCAAGATTTTGTCCCTGGCCATTTCTAATGACAAAGGGTGGAACATTTCTTTTATCTAGGAGACTAGAGAAGAGCATGATCTTTGCTTTTTGTAATTGAGGACCACTTTGTTTTTGGAGAACCAGCTTTCTAGTGACTGGAAGTTTCTTTGGACAGTGGCAATGAGGCTGTCAAAGTCAAGGTTTTTGGAATAGGAAGGCAGTATAGCGCAGTATAGCGCAGTGGTTTAAGGCTCTGAGCTGCAGATCTGGAGACCTGGGTTTGAATCCCACAGCCCCCACTTGCATACTGTGTGACCCTGAGCAAGTCACTTAACTTCCCTGTGCTCCTAGGTTGCACCTGTAAACAAGCTTTCAGCTTAGTGTGTCTCACCTGGTTAAACAATTGGAAAAAAAAAAATAGATGACAGCATCGTAGGCATAGAGGAGTAGATTGGCTGACAGACATCAGGCAGTTGATTTATGAAGAGGCCATATAAGAGTAGGAAGAAGATGGAACCCTGGGGGACACCAACAACTACTCCTGCAGTGTCAGACAAAGATTTATCTATCTTCACACACTGGGAGTGGTTGATGAGATAGCTGTAAAACTACTCAGATGTGCTCCGTGACAAACCCAAGCCAAGTAGTTTAAGTAGGAGCTTATGGCAGACTGGGTCAAAGGGCTTAGTACGGTTGATACATACAGCTCTGATTAGCTCACCATTGTCAAGAACCTCATGAACATAGCTGGTGTATTTCAACACTGCTGAGTTGCTGCTGTGTAGCTTCTGGAAGCCATGCTGCTGTACACATTGAACACTTTGCTTTTCAAGGTACGTGACAAGTTTGTCAGAGACTATTCTCTAAAGAGCCTTGGATGGGGGTTGGAATAGAAATAGGTCTGTAATTGACAAGACTAGTGTGAACGTCAGTGGTGTAACCAGTGCAGATTTCCACTTCTTGGGGAATTGTGAATAGCACTGGGAAAAGTTAAAAATTCTAGAGATGGGGTGGTAAAGTTCCTCTACCACCAGGGTAAGAAGTTTCATATCAAAGGAATCACTCCCACACCTTGTTTTGCCAAGTACCCTACTGATTTATTTTGAGGCTTCTTTGACAGAAACAACCTTGAAGTAGAATTTAGGATACCCTGGTTCAGAGTCCACCATATAGGAAGCTTCAGGTCTGCGTTCCCTGCAAAGGGTATTGCAGGCTCAGTGGTGATGAAGAAACTGAGATCAGTAAAGGCTGTGGTGAAGTAATTGACAATTTTGGTGGGATCAAGGACCTCTTAGCTCTCCACCATGAGTATTTGAGAAGCAGTTTTAACTTCCTTGCCAAGGAATTCCCAGATGTCCAAGAATCTTTCATCATTGCTTCAGTTCTGGGTCTGTTAATCCTTACAGAAGTCAGATTTGACCTTTTTAATTATACTTGTACACTTATTGTAGGCTACCTCATACCTATGCAGGCAGGCAGAGGACCCTGTTTCCCTGGCCAGTGCCCAAAGATTGTCACTATGCCTCATGCAGGCAAAGAGTTTGGGACTGATCCATTCATCCTCTTCTCTTGCTTTTTTTAAAGGGATCAAATTTATCACAGGCCTGTGTGAACTTTAGAGACAACAAATTCTAGGGCTGAGTCAATATTGGGAATGGCATCTAAGAAGCTCCAATCAATTTGAACCAAGTAATATTTGAATTCAGGCACCTTCTTTTTGTTTAGGACTCATCTGACTGTGATCTTGGGGGGGGGTGGCCTTGTCTCTTTAACTGTCCGTAGACAATGCATCAGGGAGTGGTCACTTAGGGTATCTGGCAGAACTTTGATAACGTTAACCCTATCAGGGTGTGTAACTAGTACCCAGACAAGTAGCAACATGATGCCTTTTTTATAATTGGTCCTGGTGTGTTCAGTGACCATTTGTGTGAGAAATAGGGTGGACATCTGGTATATTGTTAGAACAGCAACTGAATGTTGTTACTACAATTAGGGTACCACAACAAGGGCAACAATAAGAGGGGTGATCATGGTTTTAGATTGCCCCTCAGTCATGCTGCCCTTTGTGCACACACAATTTCTGCCCCCTCCAAGGCATGCCTACCCCAGAGGAGGTTATATTTAGTTGTGGGGTGTGCATAGGGTGAAGCCCCCGAAAGCTGACTAGAGGGCACTTTGGCACTGTAACTCCTGGGAGACATAATGCTTGGCACTGTAATGCCAGGCTGCATGTTGCCTGTGCTGTAATCAGTGTCGGCAAAATGTTTTTCACACCGACATGGGTGAACCAGACATTTTATCCCTATGACCTGTACTGGACTTAGCATTCCAATTGATGTTAAAGTCACCAGTAACAACATATTTCCACTTCTGATTGAGTTGCATGAAATACTGAGTAAGTGACTCTGTGTCTGGATTTTACTTTTCCCAGTAGGAAATGTACAGACAGGATAACAAGAGATTTGTGACCTCACCCTATCAAAAGCTTTATTGCTAGGCATTCACAGTTCCTGGGTAATTCTTTGATCGTGATTTTAGAGACCTGCAGGTCTGATCTCAGGTAGACATGGCAGCCCCCACCTTGCTTGCCTATTCAATCCTCTCTGAAGATATTGAAGCCACACAATGAGACAGTGGCATCAGGTATGTGTTGACAGAGCCAAGTTTCAGTTAGGCAAATAATGTCTAGTTGCACTAACTCAACACAGGCTTCCAAATGGGCAAATTTTGGTATGAGGCTACTGACATTTAGGGAGATTATGTTCAGATGTCCTTTGCTACGAGTGGCAGACCCTGAGCCCCTAGCAGGGCCTTAGTTGGGGTGGACATTGCCAGACAGTAGGAGTAACATTATTGTAAGGCCTCTGGTGTCTCTGAGGTAGTGCTTTAGTCTCAAGGTTTTATTTCTAGGCAGGAGGGGCAGATGTGTGGCCCTAAAGAAACAGTCATATCGGGCAAACCCTTAATACTCCCCAAGTGACACCCAGGCTAGGTGTCCAATGTGGGTGGCATATGGCTGGGGGGCTCTGGCACTATAGGGTTATTTAGGGGGATTAGTAGGCCTTGGTATCAGCATATCCTGCAGGGATTATGGGGTGCTCTTCTCCAATGTTATATTCTGGAGGAGTGGTCACTGCTTCTGCAGAACTTTTGCAGAGCTCCATACTTGGTTGGTAGCTGTGACGGAATAGATATCTGTCTTGTGGAACCAGCTCAACTGGATCCAATTGCCCACAATCCCACTCCCCAAGAGGCCCACTGGTATAGGGGGATTGAGAGATGAGTGGAGGGGGAAGGGTGACATGGGCAGCTATAAGACACCAACCAAGGCCACATCATTCTGATGCCAAATTACTTTGCACCCTAGAAGGAGACTCAGGTATCTGACTCCACCTAGGGGGACTGTGGATCAGTTGAGGGAAAATGGAAGTGATGACTTATTGGCACCCAGGAGTGAGAGTAAGGAGAATAAGGAGAAGACAGCAAGAAGAGTCTTCATCATTGTGGATTCTATGATCAGTGGAATAGAAAGGGTGATGGTGGGGGAAGGAGGACTGGGTGATGGTCAGGTGCTTTCCTGTGGCATCAGCCATCTATGATCTAGACAGAATAGGGAAGATAGTGGAAATGGATGGATAAGTAGGGGTGCTGGTACACTTGGGTACCAACGATTTTGCAAACCAGCCCATGGAGCAAGTGAAGCCAAACAGTCACAGGCTGGGGGAGAGATTACAGGCACACTCAGCCTCACTGGCCTTTTACAAGGTTCTCCCTATGTTGAGTTTGGGGAGGAAGATAGAGTAAGGAGGGAAGAGACTGAAGAATTTAATGGATGATTAAAGGAATGGTGTCAGGAGAAAGGGTACCAATTTGTTGAAGACTAGGGGGACTTCTAGGACAAGGGACTCTTCAAAGGAGACAGTTTTTACCTGTTAAGAGAGGGGACCAGTGCACTATGGCAGAAATTTGACATCTTCAGTACATTAGAGAGTTAAACTGACAGCAGAAGACACTGAGACTAGGGGATCCACGGTAAAGGGAACATGGGAGGGGAATGTAACTAGTGTTCCCCCTATGCCAGAGACTGGTAGCAGTAAGGTGGGACAAAACAGGCTGAGCTTCCAAAAGGAGTACCGGGAGAGGCAAGGGGGGAATGCTTTCAAGGTCTGCTTGTGGCAGAAAAAATAAGAAGGTTAGGAGCATTGGAATGAATGCAAGTGCTGGATCACAGAACATCAAAAGAGGATCCTGAGCTAGTTGCAAAGGGTTCTATCCTAATGACAGCAGTCTAGGTAATACAATCGGTGAGCTCCAGCATTGGTAGTAGACACTGAGGCAGACATTGTAGCCATCATAGAAACTTTGGCCACAGAGACTAATGATTGGAACTGTAGCCCTATATGTCTGGAAGGGCATAGAGGCTCTGGAGGATGGACACATTAGGGGAAGCAAAGGAGAAAAAAAGAGTCACTGAGGGTTCCTTTTATGGATCGCTCAGGCAAGAGCATATGGGTGAGGGTGAGCTATTGATCACTAGGACAGGGGAAAGAGAGAGAGATAGGGAGCCCAGGGAAGAACATGCAATGGGAGTGAAGAAGGGAGAAATGGCAGTGGTTGATAATCTGCACCTGCTGGATATTGACCGGGATGTTCAAGTGGCCAGGTGCACCAGAAGTCAGGACCTGTTGGATACTTTGCAGGACTGCCTGTTGGTGCAGCTGGTTAAGGAACCCAATAGACAAGCAATAATTCTCAATTCACTGCTCACCAACTCAGAGACAGATGGTGGAGTAAGGGTAAGGGAGCCACTGGGGCCCAGCGACCATAACCCCATTTGGTTCAGGCTGGCTCTCTGTATCAGAATGACCTTATCAAAAACTAAAGTCCTAGATTTCAGAAGAGCAGACTTCAATGGGATGAGGGCATTGATCCAAGATAAATCAATCAGGATGCACAACACCTTAGGAGTAGAGGAAAGATGGGGGGGCAAGTAAGGGAACCATTCTGAAGGCAATAAAGTCATCCATAAGAATTGTTACAGAATGAAAGAGGTACAAGACACAAAAATGGCTCTTGTAAAGGGTCAGAGAAGCGATGAGGGTCAAGAAAAAGACTTCCACAAGGTAAAAGAGAAAGCAGGGTGAGGAGGAATGGGAAGAGTACCAAATAAAAACTAGAAAGCAGAGGGGGAAGTCTGGGAGAAAAAGACAGACACAGAGCTGCATATTGTGGGGGGGTCAATGGTGGGAAAAACAAGTCTGTGTGCGTGTGTGTGTGTGTAAAAACAATAGTATGTGTGTGCATATGTATGTGTGTGTGTGTGTGTGTGTGTGTGTGTGTGTGTGTGTGTGTGTGTGTGTGTGTGTGTGTGTGTGTGTGTGTGTGTGTGTGTGCATACTGAGCTGCCAGGACCTTGAAAATGATGTCATTGTTGCTTGACTGGCATGAGCACTCAACCAAGATTCTGCCAGATGATCTAAAAATGTCTGAGGGATCTTATGTGAGACAATTAAATAGAAGAACATCAAAATAGTATGTGTACATGACAAATGGCAATTTCTTCATGTCATTTGTAATAAATAAGGCCTGGTTGCCCTTATGTTAGGGAAAAGAAGTAACGTTTATAATATATTTATAATATAGCTGAAGCTGATCTTTAAATTGGTTCAGTGTTTGGTGAATATAGCATTTGATTTAACTTTGGCCTTTCTCTGTCCCCCACCAAGTAGAATGAGCTGGGCAGGGTTTAGGAAGTAGAAGGCCCAGCACTGAGAGTGAGAAGAGTGCTGGAGGAGGAGGAGGAGGAGGAGGCTGGGGAGGATTGTGGGAATGAAACACACCGAGCACGGGTTGTCATGAGAGGCTGGCTTATATTTGGTATGTGGGAGGAGCTATTCCCCCCACATTGAACCTCGGGCTTCAGCTGTCCTATTCAATGTTTGGTGAATATAGTATAGTGCTTATGTGTGATTTAACTTTGGTCTTTCTCTATTCCCACCCTCACCATAGAAGCTGGGCAGCATTTAGGGAATAGAAGGCTCAAAAAGAGATGACCTGGTCCAACTTATGGAGAATGTGGATAGTAGCACACAGGAGAGGAAACAACCCTGTGGAGGAAACTTCTAAGGACCTATGGCTACTGACCTACCTGTCCTTTTGTCCTTTAGGCATGCTAAGAGGAGATGATCCTAATGACTAATTGTGTTCCAGTTCCAAATAGAAAAATATGCTCCGTGCTGTATCTTCCTTCTTGGGGAGCAGCAGGATGTTGCTTTGGATGCTGATGCTGCTGCTTTGATTGGAACAGCCTTGAGAAAGGTATATGGACTTGGAGAAAGCAGCCATAGGAGAGTGTTTGGATATGTCAAACAATATGCTAGTCATTGCTGGATGACAGTTGGAAGTCAGAAGCTGTGGAGAAAATTCCAGCAAGTTGATGAATAGGATGTTGAAGGAGCTGATGAGTAACAGTTTTTCATGAACAGGAATAGGAATCTGAACTCATATGGAACATCTGATGGTAGCAGAAGTCAAACTGTAAAGATGCTAGTGATCAAGAGGATTAAAGCAGAAAATGCTGATATAATATACCACTCAATGAGATAAAGCAAAGTAAGAGAGATGGCTCATGAGCTCATATTCAAGTAAGATGACTAGTGGCATGTAGAACTTTGATGAACTTTGGTGTCTACTTCATCGATAGAGAATCAATAGAGGGTTTTAGATGAAGTTCTATTGATTCCAAGAGGAAGAGTATGGTTATGGCGTGATGAAAGAGGGCACATCTGATGAAGATAGGAAGACTTGGAGATTAAATGATTTGTACTGTCCCTCATCATAATGATGTATGTTGGCAGTAGGTTATTAGTGTAAATCGAGAATAAACTGAAGAGGATCTTCTCTAGATGATATGATGATATGACTTGAGTAAAATGGCTTCTGAATGGTGATGGCTAAGACAGAGCTTATGAAAACATCAGCTTGTTCCAAGAAGGTTAAAATAAAAGAACATGAGTAATGGAAAGTAGTCCTAGGGTATGTCTGGAGGGCACGAATGTGAGAAAGATATCTTCCAAGCAATGATTAGAGTTGTTTATGAACAGGCATTACTACAGACATGGTGAAGGATGTCTTGCTGTTTTTATGTTTTGAAATTATGAGATTGGAGAATCAAGGAGGAGAATTCATGGTGGAGATTGACAACTGATGAGACTAAAATCCTGGAGTTAGAATCAATGTAAGAAATCAGCTGTTTCTGATGGATGTTGAGCACTGTTGGATGATTGACCGAATAATTAACAAAGTCACAGATTGAAGACATCCCCAAGCAGCTTTGACATCAGTACTAGTAACTTGAGTGTGCTTTCTTCCTGATGTATCTGGGAGAAATAGGGGAACCAGAGGTAGAGCACCCATGTGTTTCAACAGAACAGGAAGATGGATGACTGACTGACAATACTTGTTGAGTTGGAGGGTAGGTTATATGACTTCAGTTAGGGTAAGCAATAAGCAAGAAGGCTGCATGAGAGGTAGGAGAACACTGACTGCCCAGAGTAGTGCAGAACATTTCACTCTCAGGATGGCTCTTTATTTTAGTTATTTATTTATTGGTACTCAGAAATCAGTACCTATGAGCTAGAAGCTCATTTACATAGATTCCACATAAGAGACAAATGCACTCAAGGTAAATTTACAGTGAGCAAACAGCAGAATTAGTAAATACAAACCATAAAGTACATTTAGGTATACCTTTACATTTTACATTAGTTTTCTTTTTTCACAAAGTTCACATAGAACATTTGGGTAACATGATACACATTAATGGAATAAAGACAACTAGGACTACAAAGGTAAATTGGTGACCTTGAAAAGTACATAGAGGGGAGTAGGGGTGGGGGGAAATTAGAGAAAAAATTAAGGGAAGAAAGACAGAGGAGGGAGGGTGCAAGGCAGTAGAAGGATAGCATTGTGACACTTAGAAGGCTGGAAGGAGAGGTTGGGAGGGTGAGATAGCAAGTGCTTCTATTTCGTGCATGATATCCCGACAGTGGTGACTCATAGCAGTGGATGAGTTGGTAACTTGAGGAAGAATGACTGTGGAGAATATAACTGAAGTCTATCTCTCTCTTGCAGTTCCAACATAGATGGAGTGCTATGGATGGCAGGCACTTGAAGCATGGAAGCTAATGTAAGGAAAGGCAGCAGGTATTGTACATCAAAATGCTGGAGTAGAATGCTACAGCAAACTGTAAAAGGAGAAATGCTCATAATATCTGTTATGATTATGAATGACACTTGGAATACAAATCCTTGAATTGCAGAGATCAAGGCAGTAATTGTATTTGAGGTATTTTCTTAATTGCCATTTGGGTGCTTTTCCATTTTGTTTTGGCAGGATTGAGGGATTCTAGTTGACAAGTTTGTGACTGTGTGTTTAAAAGTGTCTATGTCTGGCCTTTAAGTGCAGGCATCATATTACAGGGATTAGTGTTGTTTGAATGTGAGGTTTTAACTGTCATCCCAGTTGAGTCTTCATTTAGTTGGAGTAGGAGGGAGAGACTCTAGCTGGTGAGTTGCAACTGTGTTTGTAATTGTATTTGAGGTATTTTATTACCTGCCATTTCTGTGTGTTTGTAATTGTATTTGAGGCATTTTCCCAACTGCCATTTGGGTGCTTTTCCATTTAGTTTGGACAGGATTGAGGGATTCTAGCTGACAAGCTTGTGAGTGGAGTGAGGTGTCACTGCCAGGGGACTCCTTGGTTGACTGTTTTTTGGACAAAGCCTGCGGTGTAGTCCCACCTTCCTACCCCACTACTCAACCACCCCAGGGCTTGCTCTACATCTATTGGGTGGATCCCATAGGGCCTTGCAACATCCTGCATCCATACAGGAAGTAGTGAAGAAGGGAAGCATAATAGAACACAACAGAAATAGAACAAGTATTTGGGGGCTAACAAATAGCCATCTTAGGCAGGCAGTTGATTGAGGAGGGAATCAGAGATGATGGGAGTGGTGCAGTGCAGTGTTTGTGGAGCAGCTGTCTTAAGGGAGACATTCTGGTGGCTGCGGTGCTTCTCTATCTGCAGGCACCTCTCTGAGCTGAGGGAGGAAGTTGCCTGTCTCTGAGCAGAGTTGGCCAAGCTGAAGGTGGCATCCACCCCCAACCAGAGATGACCGGGTCCACAACCTTTACCTCAAAGGATGCCAGGGAAAAGGAGTGATTGGACTACAGTGGGCTCAGGGAGGGTGAGGGGGTTTATTTTTTTTTCCAATTGTTTAACCAGATGAGACACACTAAGCTGAAAGTGTGTTTATGGGTGCTACCTTGGAGCACAGGGAAGTTAAGTGACTTGCTCAGGGTCACACAGTACACAAGTGAGGGCCATGGGATTCAAACCCAGGTCTTCAGATTTACAGCTCAGAGCCTTAAACGACTGCACTATACTGCTTCCTGGGTTGATAGCTCATCCCCAACTAGTCCCACTTAATAACTTCTACACTGTTTTGAAAGAACTGGAAAGCCCCACTCAGGAACTCGAGGCAGGGACCAGGGAGAATGGTAGAGTCCTCTAGGATGGAGCCTCAGGGAAGGGAAGCATTGATCCTTGGAGTAGTGGCAAGCTTCTCCTAGTGGGGGACTCTATTGTCCTGGGAGTGGAGTTAGGGTCACCTAGCAGGGGGGAGAGAGGGAAGTCAAGTGCCTTCCAGGAAGCACTGCATGGAGGAATGGGAAGGATCGATGGGATCACTCACGGCCAGCCAGCTAGTGAGGGCAGCTGGATGTCGTCCCCACTGGGGACCAATGACCTGGCCAGGAGAAGGGTGGAGTTAGCCAGAGTCCTGGATGATTTCAGGAAGCTGGGGGGAAACCCTGAAACAGATAGCATGCTCCATCTCATTCTCAGAGATGCTATCTGTCCATGCTACAGGGAAAGCTAGGGCACTCCACATCCATACCTTCAACTCCTGGTTCAAGGATTGGTGTGGAAGGGAGGGTTTTGGCTTCATAGGGAACTGGGGCCTGACCTGGGTAGATGTAGGCTTATATAATAGGATGGCCTGCATCTGTCTGAGAAAGGAACATTGGTCCTTTGTGAGAAGTTTAAATGCTTCAGCTGTGAGCATTTAAACTGGCCAAGGGGGGAGAGCAGGAGAGTCAGGAGGCTTAGGACCCCCCCATGGGCACATGCAGGAGCCTAAGTTGACTATGAGAAGAGGTTAAGCAGGCAGGGAGAGGTAGGCAGGTTTAGAATGTATAATGAGTGATACGGGGGTGCAAGAGCACATAGGAAAGGAAACTGGGGTATGGAGAAAACGCTGACGAGGGAGAACAAGAGTAGAGGGAGGGCAGACTGTAAAACATGGAAGGTCATGCTAACGAATGCCTATAGCCTAGGAAATAAGGTTCCAGACCTGGAGGCCTTGTTGGCAGATGCAGACCTTGACATAACAGCAATAACAGAGACATGGTACGCTGCTAATCATGGCTGGGAAGTCAATGTACCAGACTATACATTTTTCAGGAGGAACAGGGAGGGCAAAAAGTACATCATGGAGTGGCTCTGCACATCAGAGATGGTATAAAAGCTACAGAAGTTCAGGGAAGATAGGGGGAGGCCGAGGTAATGTGGTTCACCCTGGAGCCAGAGAATGAAAATCAATGTGCACAGGGGTGATCTGCAGACCTCTGGAACAGAGGGAGGAAGTAGACAGGGAACTAGTGGAGAACTTACATGACATGGCAGCTAAAGGCGAAATCCTGCTATGGGGGGATTTCAATATGCCAGATGTGGATTGGACCACCCAGATGGCTGTTTCAGCCAGAAGTACAACTATCCTTGAATCCCTACAGGCGGTTGGACTCAGGCAGCTGGAGCATGAGCCAACCAGGGACAAGTCAATTCTGGACCTGGTATGGACCAATGGGAGCAGAATCATAGAAATACACGTGGAAGGGCAGCTGGGGTCCAGTGACCACCACATGGAGTAGTTCACCATGGAGACATGGACTCAGTTAATCCACACAAGGGCAAGAGTATCAGATTTCAGGAGGGCAGATTTCACTGAAATGGGTAGATGGATACAAGCAGTCCTGGGCAGGGGAGAGGTAATAGAGGAGGTGGAAGAACAGTGGGAGAATCTGAAAGGAGCCATGGTTGATATAACAAACCAATTTGTTAGGATAGTGGCCAAAGAGAAAAGAAGAAGGAAACCACTATGGTTTTCCAAAGAGGTGAGGAACAAAGTCAGGGCTAAAAGGCTGGATTTCAGGAAATATAAGGGGAGTCAAAGGGAGGAGGACAGGGAGGTACACCTTGAATGTCTAAGGGAAACAGGGAAGGCTGTAAGGAGGGTGAAGGTGCAGACAGAAGTGGGCTTAGCACAGTCTGTAAACAATGAGGATAAGGCATTTTATAGGCACATCAGTAAAATAAGAAAAAATGGGGGGGAGGTTGTGAGGCTCAATGGGGAGAAGGGAGAGTGTAAGGAGGGGGATCTGGACAAGACAGTAATACTGAACAAATACTTTTGCTCAGTATTCACTAAGGAGGGGGAAGGGGAGGGTAAAGGACCAGAGTTGGGTTGCAGAGGCAATGGCGGGGGGGGGTGAACACCAGTCCATTTACAGTGGAGAGAGTTCTGGAAGAACAAAGCTGAAGATGGATAAGGCCATTGGGCCAGACGGCATCCACCTGAGGATATTAAAGGAGCTGCAAAGGGAACTATTATTTTTATTTATCTATTTATTTATTGAAATAATCAGTTTTACAACCTTTGAGTCAGGGACTCGTTTACAAAGGTACCTCGTCATGGGGGGGGGGAGACAACAATTAAGGAGGTTTAGGACAGTGGTTACATACAGGTGAGATACATAATACACACGCAGAGTTACAGGCATCATTATATAAATACATACATTTGTTGAGTTACATGCATCATTATGTTAACACCGTTGTTACAGTTGTTCATTGTACCATTACCTAGTCGTCTATGGAGCCAGAGGCATAGGGCTATATGAGGCAGAGTTAGGGTCTGCTACAGACATTTACAGCATCGGTTAGCAATAATGTGTTGACGGAGGGCTATTTTAAACCGGCCAATCCCGGGGATCTTTGTGATTGCCTCAGGAAGGGAGTTAAACCAGGCCGGAGCTTTATGATGGAAGGATCTTTGGCAGAGAGAGGTCCTTGCCCTGGGTACTAGGAAGGTGGTTTTGGTGGAGTTACGGGTCAGCGTAGGCCCGACAGCTAGTTGCAGGGATGCAGAAACCCTTGATGGGCATAACCCAGACAGAGATTTTTTGGCCAGTAGGCAGGTGTGATATTTCAGTCGTTCTTCAAGAGTGAGTATGTTAGCGGTGGAGTATAGCAGACAGGTGTGGGTTCTGCTGTGAGCACCGGTCAGGAGCCTACAGGCTTTGTTAATAGAGGTCTGGACCTTTGACAGGGAGGAGGGTCAGCCGCTGCGTATTGGAAGTCCATAGTCGGCCAGGGACAACACAGATGAGGTGATGGCTAATTTTAAGGCAGAATCTGGGAGGCAGTCTTTATGGCGGTAGAGAAGCCCAGTCCTGGAGTTCATGGCTGATGACAGGGCTTTTAGGTGGGCGTGGAATGTAAGGCCTCGTCCAAAGGTGATGCCCAGATACTTATATGTTGTTACCTGTTCTAGTGGGAGGAGCATGCTGGTGGTGATGAGAAGGGAGATCCTTGGCGCTGTTTTGCCAATGTGAGAACAGCATTGACTTAGTTTTTCAGGTTCAAGACTAGTCGATGGTTACTGAACCATTTTTCAGCATGTAGGAAGGTGTGTTGCAGCGTGCATTGGAGTAGGAGTGGGTCTGAGGTGATGCTAGGATCACTGCATCATCAGCATAGAGCAGTATTTTGTTGGAACAGGAGCTTGGGAGGGTGTTTAGGAAGAGACTGAAAAGGGTGGGTCCAAGGATGGAGCCTTGGACCCTGGAGAACTGGTAGGTTGGTGGAGAGGGTTCTATTTAGCTTAACTCTTTGGGACCTGTTGTGCAGGTAGCTTGAGAATCAATTCAGGGGCCAAATGAGAATCTCAGCTGGCTTAGGGAGTTTAACAGCAGGGGTGGCACACAGTGTCAAAGGCCTTGATAGTCGATGAAGACTGCCTGCAAGTTGACCATTGTCAAGCGCAGAGTGTATGTAGTGGGAGAATTCCAGAAGGGCAGTGGGCGTGCTGTGGCCTGGACTAAACCCATGCTGCTCAGGACATAGGATGTCATATTTAGATAGGTATTCTGTGAGTTGAGTGGATACTATTTTTTCCAAGGCTTTGGAGAAGGGAGGAGGATGAGATGGGCCTGTAGTTATTTGGTAGTGTTTGTCCCCAGACTTGTGGATGGGGGTTACTTCGCTTGCTTCCATGCTTCCGGAATTGACCTAGGCATAAGGATTTATTTATAGCAAGCGTGAGGGATTAACATGACATCCAGCGTGAGGCGAGTATCCTGGAGTCAAGAGGGTCATTACTTGGTTATGAGGAGGCGAGATTTTTAGGAGAAAAGGTTTGGCATCATGGGGTGAGATTATCCAGAAGTGGAATTGAGGCCCGGAGATGTGAGTGTGGGTGGGCGTGGGAACCGGGTCAAAGAATTGGGCAGGGAGAACTGTGCTTAAGTCTGTGAAAGTTTTGTTAAGGCAGTCTGCAATACATGTTTGGTCAGTCGAGACTGCTCCATTTATGACAATCTGAGACGGAGGGGGGGAGCGGGTTTTGCCATTCAGATCTTTAATATTGTCCCAGAAGGCTCTAGCTGAGCCCCAGGAGGATGTCAAAGCAGCCTGATAGTATTTAGATTTCGCCTGTTTGATGGCCCAGGTACATTGGTTGCGAGCTGCACTATAGGCTTGCCTGTCTGCCACCCTACCAGAGTCATTTGCTATGTGCCAAAGATTGTCTCTCTTTTTTAGTTGCGGATCAGTGCGGGGATATCCATGCAGCAGCCTGTTTTTGGTCTAGATGTGGTGAAGGGGCAAATAGGTCACAGGCATAGCTGAAGGCCTTAGTGAGGTAAGTTAGAGCAGTGTTTATGTCAGATGCATAGGCCACTGGAGTCCAGTCAACTTTGCGAGGTGACGCTTGAGGTTGTCAAGACCCTGGGGAGAAATCTATGTCGAGGTGCTGCTGTACTCAGGGCTGAGTGTGAGGAGGACCAGAAGCAGATGACAGGAGTGGTCGCTAAGTGAGTCCACAAGGACTTTTACAGATTCAATTTATGTGGCGGTTAGAGAGGACTATATCCAGGAGGAACTAGTTCCTCGTTTTGTTTAGTCTGGTGGGCTGAGTGACCATTTGAGACAGGTCAAGGGCTGCAAGCTCATCCTTTATATTATCAGACGAGGGCTGAGACAGTTGGTGTTTAGGTCTCCCAAGATTAGTTGTTCAGCCTCCGAGGTAAGGTGGATAGATAGTCAAGGAGGGAGTTGATTGCAAATGTTTTGTACTGGGGTATGTAGGCGTGGTTAGGTATAAGGGGCCACGACCAGGGTATGGGGTGATTTTAAGGTAATGGCTTGCCCATGGTTGAGCTCAGGGGTTGGGAGTGCAAGACCCAGGACCCAAAGTCATAGTAGTTGCGCACCCCTCCGCGCTTGCCCATCCTATCAGCCCTGATCAGGGAGAAGCCTGGTAGAGAGACAGCTGAGTCAGGCGATGCTGGGAGAGCCAGGTTTCTGCTAGCATAACAATGTCAGGGGAATATTGTGCAATCCAACATTGGAGAGCTGCAGTTTTCTTGGGGAGACTACATATGTTCATAAAAGCAATTCGGAGACCTTTGCCAATGGTGGGCTGGGGCATGCTAGAGTTGCCAGGCCCAGGGTTTGGGTGCACATTGCCTGAGAGCAGGAGCAGCAGAAGAATTAGGCGCCTCATAGGGTGGTGGTTCCTATAGGTAGGGTACATTTGAAGCCGTCGTGACATCACATGAGTGGTGCATGGGTGGGAGAGAGAAGTGCCGGGACGCTAGAGAGGAGAGGGACCATTTGTGATAGAATCGTGGTATAGGGGGTTGTGTTGGCGGTGGGTGGGTGGGTGGTGTGGTAGTCCAGAGTTCGGGATGGATTTGGGGATGGACTGAGAGGTGGATGGGCAACAGGTTGTGAGAAAACAGGGTATTGAGAGTGGAGGGATTGTGGTTTGGGCAGGGGCAGGTCAGTGGGTGATAGAAAGGGGTTCAACATATGCAGTGGGTGCTGTGGTAAGTGGAGTACCATTATAGCAAGGATCATGATTATGTGAGATTTAGCAGTACAGAGAATTGGTTTGAGGTGCAGGCTCCCTCTAGTGCTGGAAAAATATAACCAGCAAATGGAAAAGTAGACTGATTGGTTCTGGCACCCCATGTGACTATGGCTATATAAGTGACTGCCGACCAAGGGTGGTGGTGGGGGCGGTGGGGAGCCGAGCGCCAGCGCCGTTCGTGGGGCTTCACCTAGCACCGGAGAGAGAACTAGCTCAAAAAGGCGCCAAGTCCCACGATTCAAAAATCGTCACAGCCAGGCTCGCTCCTAATGGTCGCGACTGCAGCAGGGCAGTTTCAGGTAAATTTACCTTACAGTTCAGCAGCTTCGGGCTTGTTTCTGTGGCAGGGAGGGCTTTTCTGGGTGGCCCTCGTGACCTCCGGCTCCTCGGGAGGGGTGAAATCTAGCAGCAGAGCAGCTTTGGGGGTTCGCTTCGTGACAGGAGGGCTTTCACTGCAGCCCCTCGCGACCTCCGGCCCTCGGGAGGGGGGCCTCGATCTGCAGGAGAGGGAGAGAAAGCACAGGTTAAGTAGGCAGGTGGGGGGGCGGATTAGCTAGGGCGGCAGGCTTGGAGAAAGGTGAATTTGGGCTAATGGCTCTGCAGATGCACAAGTTGTGAGAGGAATCACTTAATAAAGTTTACAGCAGGCTAAAACACTTCTTTTCTTTCTTTTGGGAATTACAATATTGATTCTGACTAGTACATTGCACAGACACTTTTCAAATTAGCACTTAGTATTCTAGTCCACCTAGCACCGGGAGAGAGAACTAGCCTGAAAAAGGCGCCTAGTCCCACGATTCAAAAATCGTCACAGCCAGGCTCGCTCCTAATGGTCGCGACTGCAGCAGGGCAGTTTCAGGTAAATTTACCTTACAGTTCAGCAGCTTCGGGCTTGTTTCTGTGGAAGGGAGGGCTTTTCTGGGTGGCCCTTGCGACCTCCAGCTCCTCGGGGGGAGGGGGGTGAAATCTAGCAGCAGAGCAGCTTCGGGGCTTGTTTCTGTGGCAGGGAGGGCTTTTCACTGCAGCCCTCGCGACCTCCGGCTCCTCGGGGGGAGGGGGGCTCGATCTACAGTTCAGCAGCTTCGGGCTTGTTTCTGTGGCAGGGAGGGCTTTTCTGGGTGGCCCTCACGACCTCCGGCTCCTCGGGGGGAGGGGGGTGAAATCTAGCAGCAGAGCAGCTTCGAGGCTCGTTTCTGTGGCAGGGAGGGCTTTTCACTGCAGCCCTCGTGACCTCCGGCTCCTCGGGGGGAAGGGGGCTCGATCTGCAGGAGAGGGAGAGAAAGCACAGGTTAAGTAGGCAGGTGGGGGGGCGGATTAGCTTAGGGGCGGGCAGGCTTGGAGAAAGGTGAATTTGGGCTAATGGCTCTGCAGATGCACAAGTTGTGAGAGGAATCACTTAATAAAGTTTACAGCAGGCTAAAACACTTCTTTTTCTTTCTTTTTGGGAATTACAATATTGATTCTGACAAGTACATTAAGCACAGACACTTTTCAAATTAGCACGTAGTATTCTAGTCCACCTAGCACCGGGAGAGAGAACTAGCCTGAAAAAGGCGCCTAGTCCCACGATTCAAAAATCGTCACAGCCAGGCTCGCTCCTAATGGTCGCGACTGCAGCAGGGCAGTTTCAGGTAAATTTACCTTACAGTTCAGCAGCTTCGGGCTTGTTTCTGTGGAAGGGAGGGCTTTTCTGGGTGGCCCTTGCGACCTCCGGCTCCTCGGGGGGAGGGGGGTGAAATCTAGCAGCAGAGCAGCTTCGGGACTCGTTTCTGTGGCAGGGAGGGCTTTTCACTGCAGCCCTCGCGACCTCCGGCTCCTCGGGGGGAGGGGGGCTCGATCTTACAGTTCAGCAGCTTCGGGCTTGTTTCTGTGGCAGGGAGGGCTTTTCTGGGTGGCCCTCGCAATCTCCGGCCCTCGGGGAGGGGTGAAATCTAGCAGCAGAGCAGCTTCAGGCTCTGTTCTGTGGCAGGAGGGCTTTTCACTGCAGCCCTCGCGACCTCCGGCTCTCGGGAGGGGGCAATCTACAGTTCAGCAGCTCGGGCTTGTTTCTGTGGCAGGAGGGTTTTCTGGTGGCCTCGTGACCTCCAGCTCCTCGGGGGGAGAGGGGTGAAATCTAGCAGCAGAGCAGCTTCGGGGCTCGTTTCTGTGGCAGGGAGGGCTTTTCACTGCAGCCCTCGCGACCTCTGGTGGCCCTGTTTACAGAGTCACTCAACATGGGTGTCATTCCAGAGGACTGGAGGAGGGCACATGTAGTCCCAATGCACAAAAACAGCAGTAGGGAGGAGGTGGGGAACTACAGGCCAGTCAGCCTCAACTCAGTGATGGGAAAGATCATGGAGACACTGCTGAAGGAAAGCATAGTGGCACATATGGAATCCAGTGGTGCTCAGGATTTGAGGCAACATGGATTCACAGCAGGAAGGTCATGTCAAATGAATTTAATAGTTTTTTTTGATTGGGAGACTAGGGTAACTAAATCAGGGAGGGGTGGTAGACATCGCCTACCTAGTTTTCAGCAAAGCCTTCGACACCATCCCACAAAGAAGGCTGATTAACAAGATGGGTAGTCTGGGCATGGGAGGCAAGGTGGTGAACTGGGTTAGTAACTGGTTAACAGACAGGAGACAGAGGGTGGTGGTAAATGGAGTACAATCTGGAGAGAGGGGGGTGACCAGTGAGGTGCCACAGGGATCAGTACTAGGACCAGTCCTGTTCAACATCTTCATTAGTGACATTGCAGAGGGGCTGGAAGGAAAGGTCTGCTTGTTTGCAGATGACACCACAATCTACAGCAGAGTGGATACTCCAGAAGGGGTGCAGAAAATGGAGAGGGACCTGGAGAAACTTGAAAGATGGTTGGAGATGTGGCAACTGAGTTTCAATGGAAAAGAAGTGCAAAATAATGCACCTGGGTAGAGGGAACCCTGGGGAGAGCTACAGTTGGGGGAGGAGGATCTGACTGTCACCAAAGAGTAAAGGGACCCAGGGGTTATCATCTTTTATGACCTTAAGGTATCAAAGCAGTGTACAAAGGTGGTAGGGAGGGCCAGCATTGGCATGCTGGGGTGCATAGGCAGGGTATCACTAGCAGGAGCCGGAAGGTAGTGATGTCATTGTATAAAACTCTGGTAAGGCCTCACCTGGAGTACTGCATGCAGTTCTTGAGACCACACCTGCACAAGGACATAGATGAGGTGGAGACTATTCAGAGAAGGGCAACAAAGATGGTGCAGGGCTTATATCACATAACATATGAGGAGAGACTAAGGGACCTCAATATGTACTCACTGGAGGAGAGGAGACAGTGGCTGGACATGAGTGAAACTTTCAAGTACCTCAAGGACATAAACAAGGTGCAGGTGGGGGACCTTTTCCAATGTAGAAAAAGTACTAGAACAAGGGGGCATGATAGGAAATTGGAAGTGGGTAGATTAAGAGGTAATGTGAGGAGGTTTTTCTACACAGAAAGGGTAGTCGACACTTGGAATAATCTGCCACAGGAGATAGTGGGGGCAAGGACAGTGGAGGGGTTTAAGCAAGCTTGGGACAGGCACAAGGGAAGCCTGAGAGGGGAGGAACTGATGAATAGCCATTGATCACATAGGGTCAGTGGCCACATACAATGTAGAGGGCCTACAGGTAGACTGGATGGGCCTAGCAGTCCTTCTCTGCCGACAATTTCTATGTTTCTATGATCTCAGTAAAACATGCTGATTAGGTGCAAGATCTCTGACATGCTGAGAATCAACAGTCACTAACGAAGTCAAGGTCTTCTACTCTGGATATGGAAGTGGTATACTGAAGTGAGGGAGTTAGACAGAGCACTCAAGATGGGGATGACTAGTAAGGAGCGGATTAAAAAGAGTGTCACATCTGAAGATGTCCAAGGGAGACCCTGAGGAGCATCTTGATTCGTAGATGTAGACCAGAAGGAGTAGCAGAGGCTTGATGGAGTATGGTTATTAAGGTTTTGCAAGGCTTGTGCATATCAGCTGAAGCACAATGGGGACCTTGCTGGCTGCCTGAGTCAGACTTAAGAAGTCCAAGAGCAAGTGTAGAAGTGTGAATGAGCATGCATATGGAAATATCAAGAAGATCAGTGTATGTAGGAAGAAGCCCAAGGGGATCCTGGAAGACCTTCTTCAAGTCTAGAGGATGAGAACTAGTAGAGTGGGGATGCCTTGAGGGGGCATGGTCTAGCCACCGAGGAAGATGGCAGCATAGCTCCGTAGCTCTCGGTAAACCTTAGCCCATCCACGCTCAGACGCCACAATCCTGTGGAGTCTCCTATCTAAAACAGCGGCTTAATGCATGAGTAATACCACACTTGCTGGGCAGCGTATCCTTTCAGCAGATTTCAGAGCAAATACATGACTTTAGCGGTGCTGTGACTTGAAACTACTTCATCCTGCCTAGGCCTAGGCTGCACAGACCACAGCTGTGCACCACCGGAATAGCAGTTGACAAGTTGTCTGCGCTTCCATCCCTGCCTCCCTCAGAGGCTGTTACAGGACAACGGGCTCTATTCTACAATATAGACCTTCCATTCATTTTAAATACCGAGGAGTTAGAGCCTGGGAATGGAGCAATCAGTGGCTGTTGGGAAATCCCTGCAATATATTACTAAATTTCTGGAAACTTTAATTACTAGAATCATTGATATTAATCCAACTTTGACTGGCACTACTAAAGATGTTCAACAGCTACAAGAGAGAATGAATGTTGAAGAACAAAGAGCAGAAGTTTGCAGAGTTCAGCAAACTCAGATCAGACAATGTCTCCAGCAGCACGAAGAGCAGCTTGCAGCACTTTGGGAGCAAGCCGAGGACCATGAAAATAGCAGCCACCGCAATAATTTGTAGACTGTGGGTCTCCTAGAGGGGTCTGAAAGGCCGTCAATGGAACAATTCCTAAACAACAATCTGCCACGTATGTTAGGGGACTGTTGGAGAGGCCCAACTGAAGTAAAGAGGGCACACAGGGTTTCTACCCGGGGAAACAAACACTCACATACTCCCAGGCCAATTGTAGCTTATCTGCTAAGATACACGATTAAAGAAAGAATCCTGAGGGCTGCTAGGGACTTAGAGGAGCTTTCTTGGCAGGGAACCCCAATCGCCATATACAGAGACTTCGCTCAAGAAATGGCTGCAAGGAGAACATTCGGGACTATAAAAAGATTCCTGTATCAATATGATTTCAAATTCAAATTCAAAAATCTTACCAGGCTGCAGGTGGTTAAAGAACTTCATGAGTTCATCGACGACCATCCAGAAGATATAGAAAGGTGGATTGCTAGATTATGGCCAGGCCTGCAGTGTCCTACTACAAGTCACAGGAAGCTTTGGGAGTCTGCTCCAGCACCACCTCTAGGCAGGAAACTTTTTTCTACATACGGTTCCCCTGCTTCCTATTTGCAAACCAGTCAGGTCCCACACCAAAAGAGCCCCCCAGTGAAGACGGCCATTCCAGCAGTGGGTTTTAAAGCCAATCTACCACTCTTGGCCCTACAAGCTCCTACATTGTAGTCCTCTACTCTTCCTTAGTGGGGTTCACCCTCCTCAACCAAGCCAAGACACAGACCCAGAAGTGGCCCTCATTACTCGCCATCTAAATCTACGGCAGCTTCTCCTGCAAAGATCTTCAGGGATGACTTCTCTCCTAAGTTGAATCAGGCTGCTATTGGATCCCAACCTATGGACGTTGAGCAAATAACGGACTGGACCGATCTCCCCGAAACATCCTTAGTGGAATTGGTTGACACTCTTTCACCAATTTCACCTGGACTTTCCAGCTATGTGGCTGTAATGGTGCAGACACCTTTGGATCTTGGATGTACCCCTCGGGGTTCCCCCGAGTCAGCCGAAGGCTAACCTAATGGAACTTTGACTGGCTGTCTAATATTGTGTGCATGTTTGCTAACATAATGAGGGACGAATTTGTGCTCCAGACTCTCCCGCCCTTCTATCCCCACCCTCCTTCTTCCCACCAGGTACCTCCCCAGATCATAATATGGTCTATATTGATGTGCCTCTGACCCCCCTCCCCCCTTCCCCATGGGTATATGGAATAATGGGGGCTAATCGGCCAGACACTGGATCCGGCCCCCAACCCCCAGTTAGCTTTCTTTTTTCCTTTCTCTTTCTTATGAACTTCTGGCAACTTTAGCTGAAGGGGACAGCATGTGAACACTCCCCATACATGGTGAGAGGTAACAGCTAACTCCTTGGTCTGGTGCAATTCCACCTTTCATAAGGTGGTTCTTACTTAAGTCTAATAACCAGCAGTTGGGTACACCCCCCAAACGTGGTTCGGGTCTTCCAACCAAGGGTTAGGGCGGGTCTAGGATGAGTCGGTTTTTCGCTATCATCCTCATTAGACCCTCCTAAGTTGAGCATTGGGGATAGCTTAGCTGCAGGGTATATATTTATATTACCCTCATTTGCACTGACCCCAGTCTCTGAACACTGTTGTTGTTCTGTTTTTCCTTGACACCAATGTGTTTATCACTGGGTTAGTTGCCCGCTTTGACACTGAACTACTGTGTTTAAATACTAACTAAATAGAAACGTAGAAACATAGAATTTGATGGCAGATAAGGACTGCTTGGCCCACCTAGTCTGCCTATTTCCCTACCTGATGGATAAGCTGCAGATTCTAGTTAATCAACAGCTTACTTCCTCCTACCCCCCACTAGACTTGCCTTATGCCTGTCCCATGCATTCTTGAATTCTCCCACTGTTCCTGACTCCACAACCTCCTGAGGAAGGGTGTTCCATGCATCCACAACCCTCTCTGTGAAAAAATACTTTCTAACATTACCGCTGAGCCGTCTCCCCCATCTTTAAATTGCGCCCCCTTGTTCTTGCACATCTCTTCTTCTGAAAGATACTACCTTCTTGTACTTTGTAAATTCCCTTGAGATACTTGGAAAGTTTCTATCATGTCCCCCCTCTCCCGCCTTTCCTCAAGTGTATACATATTAAGCTGCTTTAGTCTCTCCTCATATGTCTACTGGTGCAGGCCCTGCACCATTTTGGTTGCCCTCATCTGAACAGCCTCCATTCTGTCTATGTCTTTGTGGAGATGGAGTCTCCAGAATTACATGCAGTGCTCCAGATGGGGTCTCACTAACTGTCTGTACAGAGGGATAATGACTTCCTGTTTTCTACTGTTGATGCCTCTCCCTATACATCCCAGTATCCCCCCAGCCCTCCTTACTGCCTTCTCACATTGCTTGCCCACCTTTAGGTCATCTGATATAATTACTCCTAGGTCTCTTTCAATTTTTGTTGTTGTTATTAACTCACCCCCACTGTGTACTCTTCCCCTGGGTTTTTGTTTCCCAGATGCATTACCTTGCCCTTCTTTGCATTGAATCTGAGCTGCCACATATTTGACCATTCCTCCAAACTTGCCAAGTCCCTTTTCATTTTTTCCATCCCACCTTGTGTATCAACCATGTTGCAGATCTTTGTGTCATCTGCAAAGAGACATACCTTTGCGTCCAGGTGCTCTCCAATGTCACTTATAAAGACATTGAAGAGGACCAGTGCCAGTACAGAACCCTGCAGTACTCCCCTAGTTACCCTCATTTCTTCACTGTGGACTCCATCTACTATTACCCTTAGCGTCCTGTTGTCTAGCCAGTTTTTTATCCAGGCTACCACCTTGGGACCCACTCCAAAGCTGGCTAACTTGTATATTAATCTTTTGTGTGAGACTGTGTTAAATGCTTTGCTAAAATCTAGATAGACCATATCCACAGCCCCTCCCTGGTCTACTACGTTGGTCACCCAGTCAAAGAAATCAAATAGGTTTGTCTGACATGACCTTCCCGCTGTGAAACCATGCTGCCTTGAGCCCTGTGCCCCACTGGCCTATAGATACTCAACAATTCTTTCCTTCAGAAGTGATTCCATCATTTTCTCTACCACTGAAGTCAAACTAACTGGTCTGTAGTTTCCTGCCTCTGCCCTGCTCCCACTTTTGTGAAGTGGAATCACATTTGTCCTCCTCCAGTCCTCAGGTACCATCCCATCCTCCCATGATTTGTTAAAGAGAGTATTCAGTGGTGTTACTAGTTCTACCCTTAGTTCTTTAAGACTTCTTGGGTGAATCCTATCAGGTCCCATTGCTTTGTCCACCCTCAGTTTCAAGAGTTCTTTCAAAACACTTTCTTCTGTGAATGGACTGGTATTGACCCCACTATTCAGAGTTTCTCTCTTGTTTGGTTTAGGTACCTCTCCCCCTCTTCTGTTGTGAATACTGAGCATAAATATTCGTTCACTATCCCTGCTTTTTCACCGTCACCCTCTGCCCACATTTCCTCCCCTTTATTAAGTCTCTGTATCCCTCTCTTGACCTTTCTTCGCTCCCTAATGTACCTACAAAAGGTTTTATCCCCCTTCTTAACAGAGTTGGCTATCAAATACTAACTAGTTCTCTATTTGTTGCTTTTAGGAGTACAGTTACAGTCCTCTCTACACCTAGTCCTGATGTTACAGGCGATGCCTACACTTCTTACTGTGTTACTACACGTACTGATGGTCTTGTCCACACTAAGGTATTTGGTGGCTCTGCAAGTCGATAATTTATCTGTCCCATATTCAGTTGGTACTGCTGTAAGTATTTTCTCTTGTTTACTGTGCGACGAAATGTCAGATACTTCTGTGGCCCAAGAAGGATATCGATGGATATCCTTGAATGTGAAAGGGTTAAACCACCCTGTTAAACATGCAACAGTTCAAAAACACCTGAAATCCTTGTGGGCAGACATTGCACTCCTCCAATAAGCCCATTTGTTATCTAAATGTAACAATTGGTTAAAAGAATTCTGGGTAGGAGAAGTATTGGCCAGCTCCTCCACCACTAAATCCAAGGGAGTGGCTATTCTCATTCACCATGCTTCACCTTGGGTGGTCAATGAGGTCAAAAAAGATACTCAAGGCCGCTGGTTAGTAGTGAAGCTATCTTCCCCTACAGGATCCAGCTAACTGGGCAACCTGTATGCGCCCAGTGTTGAGCATGTCAAGTTCTTCCCCGCGATCAGTCAGGCCATATCAGATTTACAGCCAGAGGGACCACCACTTCCTGTAATTTTGGGTGGGGACTTTAATTTGGTAGGAAACATATTTCTAGACAAGTCACATCCCACCCCCATACCAATCCCACAGCCAGACAATCTCTCCAATCCATGATAGAGGAATGGGCTTTCATAGACATCTGGCGTAGGGATCACACTACTGGTAGGGAGTTTTCATTTTATTCAGTGTCCCATAAGTCCCACAGTTATATAGACTTCTGGCTTGCTACAGAACTAGCAGCCAGATGTCTCTCTGACTCTAACATTGGCTCAATTTTAATATCAGACCATGCCCCTGTCTCACTGAGATTTACCCCCCAGGAGCATCCCCCCCCCCGGAACTTGGTGGCATTGTAATCCACTACTATTGAAGGACCCAAATGTTCTTTCATACCTCTCACAAGTCACAAATGACTACTTTTCCCTAAATGAAGACTGTGGAGTCTCCCCAAGCACTGTATGGGAAGCATTTAAAGCTGTTCTAAGGGGTCATATCATTGCCTTTTCAGCAGCATGTGACCGGAAGCGCAGGGAATCTCTGTCCCAGCTACAGGCAAGTTTATCAGCTTTGGAAGAATGCTTCAAATCTATTCCACAAGCTACCCCAGATAACACCCTTTACAGGCAGATAGCTGGCCTTAAATATCAAATTAACACAATACTGCATCAAAAAGCCGAATGGCACATTTTGAGGTCAAAATAGGCTTATTGGGTCAGAAGCGAGTGTGCAGGGAAATTACTTGCTTTTTGCCTCAGAAAACAGCAAGCAGTTATAAGAATACATGCCCTCCGTACTACTGCAGGCTCTATAGCCACCAAATCCAAACAAATTAATACCACCATGCAGAAGTTCTACCAAGCACTCTACCAGTCTGGATCTCCTATTACCGCTCTGGAGTTACAAGAATTATTTGAGGAATTTTGTCGACAAACACCTCTACCGTCTCTTACCCCTGACCAGGTGACTCTTCTAGAATCACCCATCTCTTGCACAGAGCTTCAATTGGCACATTCCCAAATGGCACTGAGGAAGGCCCCAGGCCCCATCGGAATGCTGGTGGAGCTTTACCAAGCTGTAGGACCAGCTATTCTCCAACCACTGCAGTGGGCCTTGCATTTTGCCGATAATTCTGGGTCTCTTCCTCCCACTATGAAAGAGGCAATAATCTCCCTTCTCCTGAAAAAATCTTCAGATCCTATGAACTGCTCCAATTTCCAGCCAATATCCCTTTTGTCAGTTGATACAAAAATGTTAGCCAAAGCACTGGCATCTAGGCTAACATCCATTCTCCCATCAATTATACACCCCTCCCAAACTGGGTTCATGTGGAGAAAATCTGGGATAGATAATACCAGACTCCTCTTAAACTTGAAGTGGTATGCCTCCAAATCCTCCCTTCCTTTAGAAGCCTTAGCAGTCGATTTCTCTAAGGCATTTGATTCTATCGAATGGCAATATTTATGTCAGGTTCTTCATAGGTATGGTTTTGGTCCTTCATTTATGCAGTGGATATGTACCCTTTACTGCTCCCCCACAGCTCGTGTCCTTACCAACAAGGAGCTTTACTCCCCTTTTGAGCTACACCGAGGCACCAGACAAGGTTGTCCCTTATCCCCACTACTATTTCTGGTGGCCCTAGATCCACTGATTAGGACACTTATTGCTTCCCCACAAATTCAAGGAACTGTAGTCGTCAACCAATCCTACTTGGTAGCAGCCTATGCAGACGATCTGCTCTTAACCCTTTCGCATCCTCAACAAATGTTACCAATAGTGCTCCAGATGTTAAAAGAATTCAGAGAAATTTCTGGCCTCTGTGTTAACCAAAAAAAAAAACACCTTAGCCCCCCCTAAATAACCATTGTACCAAGACTCGCATCCTAGACACTAATTTATCTTGGGCGAGCACTGGGTTTACCTACCTTGGTATCTCCATACCAAAGGCCTAGCAGTCGCTCGAATCTGCAACTTTTCCCCACTGCTGGCACAATTAAATGTGGAGATAGAGAGATGGCATAAGCTGCAACTTTCCTTACCAGGTAGGGTGGCAGCCCTTCATATGCTGTTGCTTCCACAGGTTATGTATCTCCTAAACAACCTGCCTATTCCCCTCTCACCCAAGCATTTCTCTTCTTTAGAGAAACTAACAACCAATTTTTTATGGCACTCCAAACAGCCTTGGTGGATTAAGCATAAACTAAGAGCACACTGGTCTCAGGGAGGTCTCAATGTCCCCTGGTATTATGGCTATCACCTTTCACATATAGCTGCACAGGCAACTAAATGGTTTGTGCCCATTGCTAATGACCCCCCAATATGAGTTCAATTAGAATAAGGCTTGGCAGGAGCAATCCCTCTATATAACTTACTCACCCCTTAAGTGAGTTTTATACATTCTTTCCCACCTACAGTGCTATGCAGAGCCTACTCATGGAAACGCCTTAGGACAAAATCTCACTTGCCTTGACAGTCTTGTAATCCTCTTATACAATATGCTCCTCTATGGAACAACAACCTTATCCAAATTGATGGGGCATCCATCTGGTAGCCTTCCTGGCATAAAGTTGGAATACAGGTGGTACAGGAACTCTCTCCTTCAGGCATGTACCTCCTCCCTCCCTTTTGAGCAGTTATAAAACCAGTTTTCCCTACCACACAAAGACTTGTGGAGATACCTACATTTCCGTAGTGCCTTACACCCCGTTCTCCCCAAATCTCAAGAGATCACACAATGGTCTTGGCTGGCCAGCCTATACCACTCTCCCTCTAGTAAGGGGGTTATGGGATGCTTCTATGGAGCGTGGAGGGACGCACAATCTAACACAACTTTGTCTTGTAAAAAGAAGTGGAAAGTATACTATTGGAGGATGGTCACAACAGATATACCCATAGTACTCAAGTAACCAATTGTATTGATGGATGCTAAACTATGTTTAGGAGATACTTCCATCTTGGGCCAGATACCTAAACCCCTTAAGGACTGAACCATGGGAGCAAGGCAGAAGCAGGAAACTAAAGACCTTTTAGTATAATTTCAGTGATAGGGAAAATGATGGAATCACTTCCGAAGGAAAGAATTGTCGAGTATCTAGAGGCCAGAGGGGCACAGGACCCAAGGCAGCATGGATTCACAGTGGGAAGGTCATGCCAGACAAATCTGATAGATTTCTTTGACTGGGTGACCAAAGTGGTAGATCAGGGAGGGGCTGTGGACATGGCCTACCTAGACTTTAGCAAGGCATTTGACACAGTCCCACACAAAGATTAATATACAAGTTAGCCAGCATGGAGTGGGTCCCAAGATGACAGCCTGGATAAAGAATTGGCTTATGAATAGGACACAGACAGTAATAGTAAATGGATTCTGCCTGAAGAAAGGTGGGTTACTAGTGGGTACCGCAGGGTTCAGTATTAGACTGGTCCTCTTCAATGTCTTTATAAGCAACATTGCAGAGGGACTGAAAGAAAAGTGTCTCTTTGCAGATGACACAAAGGTCTGCAACAGAGTTGATGCACAAGGTGGGGTGGAAAGGATGAGAAGGGACTTGGCACAGTTAGAGGAATGGTCAAATGTATGGCAGCTTAGATTCAATGCTAAGAAGTACAAGGTAATGCACCTCGGAAACAAAAACCCAGGGATAGAGTACACAATGGGGGGGGTGAGATACTAACAACAACAAAAATGGAAAGGGACCTGAGGGTAGTCATATCAGATGAAATAAAGGTGGGCAAGCAATATGAGAGGGCAGCAAGGAGGGCTGGGGGGATACTGGGATGCATAGGGAGAGCATCACCAGTAGAAAACAGGAAGTAATTATCCCTCTGTACAGACAGCTGGTGAGACCCCATCTGGAGTACTGCGTGCAGTTCTGGAGACCCAATCTCCGCAAAGACATAGACAGGATGGAAGCTGTCCAGAGGAGGGCAACTAAAATGGTGCAGGGTCTGCACCGGAAGACATATGAAGAGAGACTTAAGGAGCTTAATATGTATAGCCTCGAGGAAAGGAGGGAGAGGGGGGACATGATAGAAACTTTCAAGTACCTCAAGGGAATCAACAAAGTCCAAGAGGGTAGCATCTTTCAAAAAAAGAGGTGTGCAAGAACAAGGGGCACAATTTGAAGATAGAGGGGGGGTGGCTCAGAGGTAATTTAAGGAAGTATTTTTTCACAGAGAGGGTTGTGGATGCATGGAACGGCCTTCCAGAGGAGGTTGTGGAGTCAAAAACAGTGGTGGAATTCAAGCATGCATGGGACAGTCTTAAAGTAATTCTAGGGGGTGGGGGTAGGAAGATGTAGACTGCTGGTTAACTAGGATCTGCAGCTTATCCATTAGGTAGGGAAATGGGCAGACTGGGTGGGTCAAGCGGTCCTTATCTGCCATCAGATTCTATGTTTCTATGTTTCTATACACTGGCTCGCCTATGTCAGACAAGCAATGGATCTCTTATTTTAAGGGTATATACCATACTTACAGTGATACCAATAGTCGTTTCTTACAGTTAAAAATGTTATTGTTATGGCACTGCACACCAGTGATTCTCCACTCTAGAGGTTTGCTTGGTCATAACAAATGCTGGCATTGCTCCCAGGGGGAAGCACATATTCTTCATATTCTATGGTCCTGCCCTAACCTGATATCCTATTGGAGGATGGTCGCAACAGATATACCCATAGTACTCAAGCAACCAATTATATTGACGGATGCTAAACTACGTTTAGGAGATACTTCCATCTTGGGCCAGATACCTAAACCCCTTAAGGACTGGACCATGGCAGCCATCTTGGAGGCTAAGTGCCTTATCTTCAGGTTCTGGTGTCAGCCAGTCATTCCTACTCATATGGCCTGGCATACAGCTTTGGCTGAGCTCTCCCTGTTCGATAGGCTCTCTTATTTTCAGAGGAGGAATCTTCATCACTATTATCAGAAATGGGACCCTTATCTTAGTTCCCCTCTCTGCAAACTTCCAGAGCCACCATCTAACCCACCAATGTAAGGTGCTGACTGTGCTCCATTAGTCACATTATGAATTATGCCATGAGAAGATATGTATCTATATTAAGATATAAGCATCTGCCTTTACCTAGGGGTCAGCTCTTTTCTAGGCACCTCTCTTCTTTGATATACTGTATATCCTTAAGATAACTGTAATAGAAATCTGAATATGCAATCACTTATGACTTATAATGTACCTACGATGACTCACAGGTGTAATGGAAGATAATAACTAGGTTCCTTTTATGATGTCTCTTGGACTGTACCACATTCAGTAGTTGATAGAATGTAATGCTTACATTCTACCATATGAAAATATGCAAAAAAACCTCAATAAAATGTTATATGATAAAAAAAAAGAGTGGGGATACCTAAGTGCCAATATGTGGCTACATATTTCACATCAGAGGGCCGAACCCCTGGCAGAGGAAACAAAGCCTTTTACAAACCTTGGAATAATAGGGCACTATACAGTATATTGTTTTGCAAGTTCATGGGAAAGTGTCTACCTCTGGTAACAGAGAAGGAGAACGTGCCCCAGGCAGCTGAAGGCTGGTTACTGGGCTGTTGTAGATGGAACAGATCTAGTGAGGCTGCGTTCAGTATAGCATGTCAGTTGTGATGGTACTGATGAAGTGAAGTGAAACTGGTAGACTCCTATCCCTGAAGAACAGAGGACCTCTACCTACGCTCATCGATCTTGTGGAAGAACGAATCAGGGAGAGGGAGCCCGGAGGATTGTTGTTGAGGGCCATGAGAAGAAAATAAAAGAAAGCTGCTACAGAAGTATTAAACATGGTCTGGTAGAGGTCAGGCTACTGATAATGTGACAAAACCAAGGAGAAGAAAGTTAACAACTTGGTTCTCAAAGAAGGGCCTTCTGGATATTGACATTGACAAAGAGATGTGAAGGCTATATGTCTGTTCCATGACCTTGAGGAGACATGGGTGATGTGAGTAAGAAACAAGGAAACTTGGCAGTATTATGGTGGCACTGCTTCAGCTTCACCTAGCTGTATATTAATACTCTAGTGCAGATGCGATGATCAGTGGAACAAGGAATGTGCTTCATCCCAATTGGATAGAGCTGCCTATGAAATAATTAGCTGTGCATTCCAAAGTAAAGTATGTAACAAGCCCAAGAGTTGAAACAATGGTAGATAATTATTAAATGTAGGACAACGCTAGATGCAGTTAATTGGAAATGCAGTTAGAATGGCTTACATAGGGGATCAGACTGGAACACTGTGGAGCAGGAACAGTGCCATCAGGACAACAATGAATGAAAAGAGTTGTCTCTATGGTAACAGAGATGTATGGGTACTTGTTCAATCTATGGAAGTGATGAGGTCAACAATTACTAGAAGATCTGAACTATGAGCAGTGAGTTTGTTCAGTGGTAGTTCACATCTCAACTGTCCCTGAAGGTTCCAGAGACATCCCTGATATTGCCTCAAAAGTTTGCAAGGGTCCCTTGGAACAGTTTGTGTTTGGTATTGAACAGTAGATGAAATACAGTCAGATGGGACAGTTGTAGATGAGGGCTGCTTCAGATAATGTACCGTATGCTACTACTCCTATTTTGATAGATTTCCAAGTGAACAGGAATGAGTCTGAAAATGAGCCCTGGATATGTCATTGTTTTATGAGACAATACAGCAGATTGAGAGGTAATTAATAGCACTTTTGCATGGCACAGGTTCTTTTATAATGGAGGTCCATTGCAACTCTGATCAAGTCACTCACGCTATAGCAGTAAGAACCCAGTATTAATTGAAGTGAGACCTGTGAGGTGCACTGTGAAAAGCACCTGGTCCTTGGGTCAAATGCTTCAGATGTCTGGGGCGTCTCTTGTTTCAGATTGCTAAGCTTGTTCAGTTTTCTACAGGTGTTAGATGATTGTACAGAACAAATAACATTTTTAGCAACGTCTTGTCTGAATCTATATTTAGTGCCTGATTAGCACATTTTCAGGTGCCAGTTCCTTTTTGGTATGGAATAATAAACCCCACAACTTATAGTCATTGTTTTCTACCAATGGTAAACCTGTCTTGCAGTGCTTGAAATGTTATGGCCATATCCTTTTCTACTATAACACTAATGTGAAGTCAGCAATCTGAGCTAATTTTCTCTTCTATTTATTCTTCTGCAAAAAATGTCAATTTTGGAGGCTCAACTGGAATCACATCCCTGACTGCTGATTTACCAACATCAGAGCTATGCAGCAGACTGCAGCATGAGAAGCTGCTGGAGCTGGTTGTGCATGTTTATTCCAACAGAAAGCCTGCATTTCCCAATAAGTGTAGCAAACTAGACCCTTTTGGGAAAAGGTAGCAGCTGCAGCTATAACTGGTGAATGTCGGTAGCATTGTGAACCCAGAAACATAGATGGCTCAGAGGGAGAGAACATGGTTCTGAGGATGTAGTGATGAAAGAATAGGAGCCTCCAAAAAGAAATGAGGGAGTAAGGACAGGGAGGAGGAGGAGAAATACAGACAAGAGGGAGAACAGAGAGATGCAAGGAGAGAAGAGGGAAAATAAAAAAGGAGGGGGCAGAGAACCACCAAGGAAACACAGAAACATAGAAGTTGACAGCAGATAAGGATCACCAGGCCTATCCGGTCTGCCCATTACTTCTACCTAATTAACATTGCCATAAATCTCTATTCTGAACATTGGCCTATTTAATTCATGCTCATCTGTATTATTCCCTTGTTCCTGTCCCTTGCTGTTTTGAAACCTTGGGCTGTACTCCTTTCCACTGCCTCCATGAGTAGGTTTTTCCATGCATCTAATACCCTTTCCATGAAAAATAACTTTCTCACATTACCCCTTAATTCACCTCCCTCTAATCTCATGTCATATCCTCTTGTCCTGATTTATTTATTTATTTTAATCTAGGATTACAATACCTTTGAGCTGAGGCTCTTTTACAAAGGTTCCACGTCAGCATGTGCAACAGTCATCATTTTTAGTTACAAACATATAGTCATTGACTTACAGACATGTAATAATCAGTACAAAGACTTGAGCTATGAGCAAGACAAGGGAAGGGAGTCTGTCCTCATATGACTTCTGTTGCAGCCCATGCACCATTTTGGTTGCCCAGCTCTAGACTGTTTCTATCCTGCCAATGCCTTCTTGCAGGTGCAGCCTCGAGAACTGGATGCGGTACTCCAGCTGGGTCCTAACCACAGTCTTGTAAAGAGAGATCATTACCTCCTTCTTACGGCTTGTGATACCCGTACTGATACATCCCAACATCCCTCTACCTTTCCCTACTGCCTTTATGGTCTTCTTGGAGGCTTTCAAGTCATCTGTGATGATGATGTCCATGTCCCTTTTTTCTCTTGTGATTGTCAGCAACTCCTCCCCCATCCTACAGTTAGTTTCATGGTTTGTCCTCCCCACATGCATTGTTTTGCACTTCTCAGCTTTAAACTCTAGTTGTCACTCTTTGGACCATTTCTCTAGCTTTTCCAGGTCTCGTCTCATCCTACCCACCCCTTCTGAGTCATCAGCTCTGTTGCAGATCTTGGTGTAATCTGCAAACAGGCAAACCTTATCCTCCAGTCCAACCACAATGTCACTGATGAAGATATTGAAGAGGACTGGCCCTAGGACTGATTCCTGGGACACCCCACTTGTGACTTGCATCTCTTCTGTCCGGACACCATTAACCACCACTCTCTGCTTTCTGTCTGTCAGCCAGTTTTCCACCAGGTTGACCAATGTTTGACCTACTCCAAGTCTACCTAGCTTGTCAACCAATCTTTTATGTGGAACAGTATCGAAAGCTTTGCTGAAGTCATGGTAGGTGACATCAACTACACCCCCTTGATCCACCTCCCTGGTTACCCAGTCAAAGACATCTATCAGATTAGTCTGACAGGACATTTCTGGTGTAAATCCATGTTGTCTTGGATCCTGTGCCCCATGGATTTCAGGTGTTCCACAATCCTTTTTTTAAGGAGTGTCTTCATGATCTTTCCCAACACTGAGGTAAGAGGTAAGTAGTTCCCTACTTCCTCCTTGCTGCCACTCTTGTTGAGTTGGATCACATGGATCCTCCTCCAGTCCCCTGGGACCTCCCCTGTGTTTAGTGACTCAGTAAACAGTTCCCACAAAGGTTCCGCTAGTTCCTCCCTTAGCTTCTTTATTTTCCTGGGATGTATGCCATGTGGTCCCAAAGCTTAGTCCACCCTGAGTTTATTGAGATTTTGTAGGACCCTTTCTTTTGTAAATGGTCCCATGTTCACCTCCCTTACCCCTGTGTCTTTGATGTTGAGATGTGGGCCCTGTCCTTCCTTTCCCACTGTGAACACCGAGCAGAAGTATTTATTTAGGATGGATGCCTTTCCTTGGTCATCCTCCACACACACACCCTTTTTCCCCTTGAGCTTAGCAATTCCCTCTCTAGACTTTCCATTATCACTAATGTATCTTTAGAAAGTCTTGCCACCTTCCTTCACTGTCTGTGCCAATGTTTCCTCAGTTTTGACCTTTGCTGACCTCACAGCTTTCCCTGCTTCTCTTATGGAACTCTGGTGCACCTCTCTGTCTTTGTCCTTTTGGGATCCCTTATGTTTTTTGAAGGCCAGTCTTTTGGCTCAGACCTTCTCAGCTACTGTTTTTGAGAACCAAAGTAGTTTCCTTCTTCTTTTTGCTTTGCTTTTTTCTCTCTCAAAATGGCCTGTTACTTCAACTATTTTGTTTTTAATCTTAGCCTATTTTGCCTTGACTCCCTTTCCTGTATCATTTCTTGACAGGGCTATTTTAGTGCTCTCACCCATCTTCTCAAAGTCAGCTCCTCTGAAGGAAGCCGCAAGCCATGGAAAAAGAGAGAGAGAACAGGGAGGCAGTTAGGAGAGATGGGGGGAATGAGTAGAAAAGGGAGCACAGCCACACAGACCACACTGCCACCCCAGCACAACAAAGAAAACTTACTGAGCATGGTTTGCTGTGAGAAGCTGGCTTATATTTGATATGTGGTAGGAGCTATTCCCCCACATTGAACCCTGGGCTTCAGCCCTTGATTCATCAAACATTGCAGCACTCAGAGAAGTTCTGTTTAATCATAAAAGAGAATCATTCCTCCTTGACTGGGTAGCAGTCAGGAACCCCACAAGAATTAGGTTATATGGCCACTTGACAGACACAATTAGTGATCACTCTGACATCTACTGCCTCTGGCACAATAGTGCCTAATGTAAACCTGCCCCTAAAGAAGTCTTGTTCTGTACCTACAAAGGTTTCAACACCAGGCTTTCAAAGTTGACCTAGCGGATGTGGACTGGTACTGCATGGCTATAGTCCCAGATGTCAGCTGTGCTCTAGACATTTTCATTACAGAATTCACAAAACTGCTTGATAAGCATGATCCCATGACAAAACACAGAGTCAACATCTTGAATTCTGATTAGTTAACCTGTGGCCTTTTCAAATTAAGGAGAACAAGGAACTTGGCATGGAACTCTTACAAAAAATCAAATTTCAAACCTGCACTGGAGGCCTATATGCATGTTAGGAACAAATGTAAACATGAACACAACCTGGCCAAGAGTTCGTATCTCAAAGCTAAAAAAGCAGCCAACCTAGTCAATCTAAAAAAAGTTTAGGTCTTGTGTAAATAATATACTGTAGTAAACCCCAGAGCTGTTGAGACCCCAATGGTTAGTGAAGCAAATGATATAAAACATATTGACCCCAAAATCATGGTAGATCTGTTCAACAGCCATTTCTGTAGTCTGCAGACAGAAAGTGAGCACCATAAATTCAAAATGGAGGAAAAAGCTGAAACAGCCTCTGTTCATATCTACTTAAATAAGTTCTGGCAAGAGCTGATAGGGCTAAATGGGAGGAATTTGGGGTAAAAATATTGAAAATTACCAAAGTGAAGAGCCTGCATTTGGAAATGTAATGTAGTCTCATAAATTTGTTGTTTTGTAATATTTTTACACCAAATTTTCAACATAACCTTCTTATGACCCAACTTCATGAACAAGGGCAGAGAAAATGTTCATCTCCTGCCTGAAAGGTGATTTTGCACAGGGACCACAAAATCACCTTTCATGATGTAAAAAAAAACCAAAACATTTTGGCCAGGATTTGAACAACGACAGCTATCACATTCATGAGGTGCTGTAAAGATATGGCTGTGTTGCAAGTTTAGGATCAAAATATTAAACAATTACAAGTCTGCATTCACAAAGTTCAACATAGGCTCATAACTGTATTGTTCTTTGTAATATTTTTACACTAAATTTCCAACATAGCCTTTTAATGATCCCACCTCATGAACAAGGGCAGAGAAAATTGTTAACTCCTGGCTGAAAGGTGATTTTGCACAGGGACTGCAAAATCACCTTTCAGGATAAAATAAATTTTGGCCAGATTTTGAAAAATGACAGCAGTCACATTCAAGAGATGCTGTAAAGATATGGCTGTGTTGTAAATTCAGGGTACAAATATTGACAGTTACCAAAGTTACAAGGCTGTGTTTGCAAAATTCAATGTAGGCTCATAATTTTGTTGTTTTTTAATAGTTTTACACCAACTTTTCAACATAACCTTCTTATGACCCCACTTCATGAACAGGAGCAGAGAAAATGTCCAGCTCCTGCTCAAAAGGTAATTTTGTGCATGGATTGCAAAATCATCTTTAGGGACAGATTTGCCTAATGACAGTGACATTGTTCATGAGGTGGGGTCTCAAGGAAGGCACATTGACAATTTGGGCAACAAATATGCAAAAATGGCAAAGTTATGCCTTTAAGTTCAAAACCCTATTTAAATACATTGAATGGCATACCTGTTTCTTCAGTTTGCAGTCCAGCTTTGAAAAGTGAAGACGTGTCTGTGGTCCATAGAGGATTATGACTTTGAACCCTTGATGGGTAAGTAAGGGCTTGGGAGGGTGTGGGATGGTGGTTGCTGAGTGGAAGAGTTGGGTGAGGGGTCTGAAATGGTGCAAAATACATCGATGGACAGTTTTTTTGTTACAGGGTAAAAGAAAGAAAAAAATAAATTACTGAAATTCCAGTCATGACACTGGAGATGGGCACCCCAGTGTCACTGTTGTTTCTGGGCTGGGGTAGGTGCTGCAAGGAAGGATCAGGTGGGGGAGTAAAGTACTTGAAGGGGACAGGATTCCTGCACTGTGGGATTGGGGCACCCCAGTGCCATTGTTATGTTTCTGGGGGGATGATGGGTGCTGAAAGGGAGGGTCTGGTGGGGGAAAACTATAGAAATATATGTTTTATATTATGGGGTGAGTTATGTCTGCTGGTCCTTGCTGAAAGATTTGGCAAGGGGGCTGTCTTGTGGATTCCTTGTTTTATCTCCCCATAGGTTCCTGGACAAAGCTTCTAAGCTGAAGTAGCAAAATAAGGAAAAAACAAAAAACAGTCTCACACTGTGAGGAGACTTCTGCACCTCCTACGGAGGTGTGTTAAAGATGTTCCCAGGTTAGAAATGCACTGTGTGGACAGTGTAGGTGAAAAAGGTTTTTTAGAGAAAAATAATGCTGTGCGACTGGCATGAATGGAGAGAGCGGAATGCTTTCTTGTATTTGTTTTTATTTCAGTCACATAAATGCAGTCCCCCTTCCCCATTTTTGCTCTGCCAATGTGTTTAAAATCTTTTCCATGCCTAAGTTTAGCTTATGTATTTTTATTTCATTAAATAAATTTAAGTCGCATAGATGCAGTAAATAGATGCAGCAAGTATACAGCACTCTGAAAACCCCTTTATGCAGAAGAATGATGTAGCTGTAGTACCGTAAATTTCCTAACAGCAAAACTAGCACAATGGGTTTCAGGAGTGCTACAGCATCTACTGTAATGGGCAGACTAGGCTGGCACATCTGCCCTTATCTGCCATTACATTCTATGTTTCTATTTACCTGTCTTTCACCTTTGGTCTTTCGTTGTCCTCTTAGATTTTTGTTTTTCATGGTGGTGTCACACTTTGTATTCCCTCTCTCTGTTGTCCCATCCTCTAGCTCAGTTTGGACTCTAGCTTTATCCAGATGTGTTGCTACAAGCCCTCAGATTTAGGGGAGTACTGGCTAGGTTCTTCTTCTTCTCACCTGTCATCATAATTCCCTCATTTCTAGTCTCCCCCACAGTCAGTTTAACTGTCTGATATAGACAGCAAACATCTGCTCAGTGCACTGGCCCCCTCTCTTGTAGCTGGAGTCCATCATTCTTGAATAGCCTCCTGTCCCAGAAGTCCCCCCAGTCCCCACAAAATGGTATCCTATCTCCTGACACTGTTTAGCCAACCATTGAACACCTGACTCATCCCTGCTTATTCTGTTATTCTTCCCTTCCCTTCCCCACACAGGGAGGACCTCGGAAAATGCCAGGGAGGCTGAGTGTGCTGACAATGTGTCCCCCAGTCAATGAAATGAAGTGCTAAATTGTATATGATATGAAACAATATATTGCTTAGTGTCACTCACTGCCTCAGTGCCAGTGAGCAGACAAGTCTCAATCTTTCTAGTTAAGCCTCACTAGTAAATAAACTCAGAAGAAAAGAAAATCTGTTATCAGTTTCTTCTTAGGCATGAAGCCTCAAACTTACAAGAGTGTATCTCTTGAGTACACACACCCACACACACACAAACACACACCAAAATACCAGCTAGTAGCTGCACTGGAGTCAGCTGACAAGTCCCACCCTGCTGTGGAGGGTCCTGAGCCAGGGTTTCTCACAGAAAGATACCCAATATCAAATTTGAATTATATTATTGTGAAATATAGTACTAGTAACTAGCTGCAACAATACCAGTCAGCAGTGAAGAGACACAAGTCTCTCACACTGGAAGTCAAGCAAGCCCAACTTGTAAACACATTTTCACACACACACACACACACACACACACACACACACACACACACACACACCAAACAAAACAGCAATTAGCTGTCCAGAAGCACTGGGAGTAAGCCCTATTAGTCCCACACTACCAGCTAACACATACATTGGTGCACTCACATTTGCACAAATTGCCTTGGAGGGACCTGAGCCCACGTTGATCACAGGAAGATATCTGTGATGTTAAATTTAAATTATATTATTCATTAAATATAAATTATATTATTATAAAAATAGTAATCAGTCACCCACTATGACAATGCCAGTGAGCTGATAAGTCTCTCTCTCTCTCTCTCCCTCTTTCTCAGTAATAGTCAAGCCTGACTAAACAAAAAATATATTTTAATTTTTTCACTGGCACAAAGTCACAGACGATACAACAAAACTAAAAGGCCCCTAACATTTGAGCTGAGTGCACTACACACATAGCGCACACACTACAATATAATCTGCATATACAAACACAGAACAAAACAGTAGCTGCCCAGAAGCACTGGTGGTGGGAGTCAATTGACTCTGGCCTCCAGAAGAAAATGTATTTGGTGCAGTTCTTCACTTCACTTATACTGCTGAAACTAAATGCTGCTTAGTACTTTGTCTTGTTCTTTATTTCAGACAAGTCCAACTAAGTTACAAACAAAAACTTACATTTCTATGTACTAAATAAATACAAAATCTCCCTTGCACTGTTTTAAATACTACAGCTCTAGTAATCGCATGCAGACTGTGAGTGTCTGCTGGTGTGGGACCCCATCCCCTGCCTGTCTCTCTCAGAGAAACAGCCCTTTTTAGTTTCACTTTCTTTCACTCTAACTCCTGACAAGAACACTAATTTTCACGTTCCAAGTATACAGAAATTGATTCCTTTTCATTTCTGTTTTAGAAAGGAAGCAAAAACTGTCAAAATTTCTGCTTTTTGTCTAATTTTAACAGCTGGTTGGAAGTTGATTACTCTTTTACAGCAGCTCAGATGCCTTTCTCTCTTGCCTGCAGCATCTGCAAGTGCTGGGTCACATAAGTAGCCTTTAATGAGCTTCCAAACTAGCCCCTGTTTGGTCAGGAAATCTCAGAAGACCTTGAACTCCCACTGAATAGCAAGATGCTGAGTAGCATGATTATTTGTTTTTCATCCTGAATAACAAATAGCCTATTATTCATGGTATTCTGGAAATACTATTCATTACTCGCACACCCTTAGTGTATTATTCTCTATGTCTTATCAGTTACAACATTTGCAAATGTACACAGCTGTTCCAAATCCGGTTCTATCCTCCACATGTCCATCTAACAAAAACATTTTGTACCCTCCACTGGATAAATGGGTTTTCAGTTAAAACTCTTTCTATACTAGTGTCTGCTCCAGCTTTACATGTCTCCTTAGCATTCATCTCGGTTCCAATGTACTACACTTCCTTAAAGAACAAAATTATTCACTCTCAAGGTGATAAATGCTACCCTTAGAATCCATTTACTGTCAAAACATCATTAGGAAGTGTCACATTGTGTGTCAGCTTTTCCAGCTCACAAATCTGGTTCACTACACCACCGTTCCTCAATGGTTCTGGAAAACTGTTTTTTTAATCATTTTATTTTTAAGCCTCACTAAGCTCCAGTCCCTACTCCTTTGGGCCTCCCAGTCTGCTACTGCCAGTCATGCTAGTCTCTCCCCAGTTTCCCCCAGCACTGCAGGGTAAACACAAGAAAATAAAGTGCACCCAGTCACAGCTTGATACCACAATATATCCAGCCGTACATTATTAAATATTATTTTATGCTGGCCTGTCAGCACAGTTTTAAAGTTGCCACTCACAAAGCTAGTGACCCAGGTTTTGGAATGATCCTGGGGCAGTGAGGGCCAGCAGGGAACAGGAGAAGAGAGCATCTTAGCTGCAGCTCTCCTCCTCCTCTGGGGAGGAAGGGATGCCATCTGCTCTGCAATACTGCCACCTGAGTAACCACAGGTGCAGTGTGGCAAGGGGCTGAGAGAGAGGGGGGAGGAACACAGCCCATGACTCATTCTGTCCCAAATTGTATGAGCAAACACATTGCTCTCCCTCATGCTCAAGTATCCTTCAGGGGATTGGGGGAGAAAATCTGAAAGAGGGTCCAGTGCTGGCTTGCTGGAGGCTCTGGTATATCCAGGCCAGCCCCCGCATCCTCATTGAACCTCCTGCTGTCATATGAATTTAGGGGTGTATATCCTTCACCCCAGACCTTGCCTGAGGGTAAGCTGAGGCTTCATGGAGGATGGCAAGTGAGACTGGTGGGGGCTGAAAGGTGGGTACCAGAAGGTTCCAGGCAATGCTATGAGCCGGAGGCAGGCGGCATAAAATATAAATTTAAAAAAGTAAAAGCCATACTGTGAAGTGCCAAGCTGGCCCAGTGGTGTAGAAGGTTGAAGCACCAGACACCACACCTCAGGCCATGCCGGCAACAAGTTAAGATGCAGACTTGGTTTGCCGAGGTCAGCTGGGGAGGGAGAAGTTAGACAATCTGGACTGCTCTCCTCTCCCAGGATGGTCTCAATGCCCATTATATGCCTGGCTCTTAATGTTTGCTGGGGGCAAGGCAGGCTGGGACTGTCAGCATAGGGTGGAGGGAGTGGTGGCTGCTGATGCTCCATTCACAGAAGCATGCATGTGGATGTCGAGGAAGCAATGTGTGTCACTCCCTGAGAGGAAAATGGTTTCCCAAACTGCCACTGATCCCAGCCATCTGTAGCTCGGAACCCAGACAAGCATTCAAGCTATGCTGTGTTAGGGCAAAGGTAAGTCCTACAGGAAAATCGGGGCAGTGGGGCTTGGATGGATGGCATCTGGAGAGTGGCTGGAGGACAAGGGAGAAACATCAGTAACTGCAAAAAATACTTCTGTGTTCCAAAACTGCCCTGCAAAAATAGCCCCAGAGCGAGCCTGCCACATAACCTAAAATAATATGCTCCAAGCAGAATCTGTAAAAGTATCTGCCATTTTTTGTTGTCTACTCTGAGCCAGGCTGGGAGATATGGAATAAGTTAGAGAGAGAGAGAGAGAGAGAGAGAGCGAAGAGACATGTGTGAGCGAGTTGTGGGGATAACATGACTCAGCAGGGAGGTGTGTGCATGTGTGAGGCCTCAAGTTCAGATTCCAGGAGGTCTAGCTTTATTTTTTTTAGCCCAAATACTGACAGAAGGGTGTTACCAGTCAGCTTACCAATTGCCAGCTCACCTGCTTGTTTATCTGCCTACCACCACTTGCATGGAGCACAACCAAACGAAGCACACCCAGCACAGTACTGTAGTACTACCTTCTGAAATCCTATAATGTCCACTAACTCCCAGTGGCAGGACAATTTTCAATTACAATACAATTAAACCTATTTTTTTTAAATATTTAAAATCTGTATCATGTTTTCCCCATGTTTTAAGCACAATAAGACCCTACAGGATGTGTAGTGTTGTGGGTACCTGCATTTCTAGGGACTGTAAAGCGCTCTCTGCCTTTGATGTTGAACCTCACTATTCCCCTGGGAGTGAAGGGATCCCCCAACACCTTGTTATGGTCTTATTGGTTACTTAAAAACTGGCAGTGTTAATTTAAGAACAAAAAAAGAATTAACCCCAACCTAACCCGTGTGCTTGAAGGCCGGATACGGGGTGTGGCAGTACTGTGACTGTGGATAGTTTATATTAACTGTTACAGAAGCAGAAAATGGACTGGAGTAACTACTGGGGGAATTTTATTGAGGTTCCAAGTAGAAAGTGAATGAAATTACCTGCTGTATTAGTAAACAAAAAAAGTGAGAATAATTTCAAATGATAACCACCCCTAAAAAAGGATGCTTCAATCCCAGCAATTCCTGTAGGTCAAAGAAATGGCGAGGTCTTTTTGTAGTGTGAAAAAAATACCTGTTTAATTGATTATCAAGAATATGTTGTTTTTGTTTTGTTTTTTTTCAAATGGGGGGATATTTCACTGCATTGTTCAGGAATAAAAGATGAAGCACCAATTGTAGGCCTCTGGAATATGATGTGAGTTACTTCAGGATTAGAGTTACCCTTCTCTGGTCCCCTGGGTTGGTGGTGCTGGATGAGGTGAATGCACCAGTGCATGGGCAGGCAGTATGGTGAGACCGTGAGGTCACTATCAAGCAATCCAAAGTGGCCTTATTCCCCTGTTCTGAGTCCCCCCATCCAGCCACCTCTCAGTGGAATGCCCACCATATCAACATCCTGAGTAGTATTTCCAGCCGACACCTGGTCAGCCACATCACTCAATACAACACAAAACTACAAGGAGTCAGCCTCCAAGCGGTGCATCAATTGATCCTCCAGGAGACAAGAGCATTTTCACAGCTGGTCCATCCTTCCCTGTCAGGGTCTACTTTTGATGTTCAGACTTGGAACACAAACCTGGGTCAACTTCATTCTAGAGCACTCATCTACTGCTCAGCACAATGGATCCAGCTATGAGATACTATTTAAGGATGTGTTTCTTTGATACAGCATTAAACTCGGGTTTCTAAGTAATTGTTTTAGTAAACATTTACACAACAAATGGGCAAAATGAGATTTTATGACAATCTGGTGGGAGGCAATATGGCACTGTGGTTTAGGGCACTGAGCTGCAAACTTGGAGACCTGAGTTTGAGTCCCACAGACCCCACTTGCTTACTGTGTGACCCTGAGCAAATCACTTAACTTCCTTGTGCTCCCAGGTCACACCTGAAAACAGGCTTTGGCTTAGTGTGCCTTTCCTAGTTAAATAAGTTCCCCTTTCCCTTATCAGAATCTGCTGAATTGTACTTTTTTTTAAGATTTGTTCAACCTGTTAAATAGGTAAAAATGACCCTCCTGTATCTAGAAACATTTTAAAAAATGTAAAGTAATGTTCAGACACAATTCTACATATATTTATTTGGCATTCTGTATTTATTTCCACTCAGTCTATGTTGCAGAGGACATTTACATGAATATTGAATCTTTTTGTATAATCTCGCCTCTTGCTTTCCTCATGGTAAAGTAATAATTCTCTGTTTGTGTCAACGCAGTCTGCAGTGACAGTTACTACGATCTCACAAACAGAGGATTCTGATCAGCAGAGTGAAATGAAGGAAAAGGAGTCTGAGACATAAAGATCCCATTTTCATGCAAATCTCTTCCCTAATAAAGTACAAGGGGAGAAAAGAGTGTAACATTAATTAAATAAGAGTTCAATCATGTCTCAATAGTATATTTTAGAAAATGTGCCTGGTTACTGGAAAATAATTTTATATTTGGCATTTTGTATGTATTGTACTCCCTCTCCGCTTCAGCCATTGCCTACCTACCCTCAATAATCTTAAATCTCTCATTCTCTACTGCCTCAGTCCCTTCTTCATGGAAACATGCTGTGGTCCTCCCTCTACCCAAAGGGGGTGACCCCTCATCCCCTGGCAACTATTGTCCCATTTCTCTCCTCTGTACCCTTGCCAAGCTTCAAGAACACATTGTCCTCTTCCAATTCACCTCTCTTCTCTCTGACACCTCATTTTTAACCCATTTTCAATATGGTTTCAGGAAAAAACAAACAACCAACACCTCTCTTCTTCAGCTCACAGACTCCATCCTAATTGGGATGGACAATGGCCATATTAACTCTGCCATATATTTTGACATGGCCAAGACCTTCAGTACCGTCTCTCACTCCCTTCTCCTCGACTCACTCATGGCAGCTGGCCTATCTCCCTCTGCTACAAACTGGTTCAAGACCTACCTTATTGTCAGAACCCAATCAGTTAAGATCTTGGATGCCACTTCCCCTTCCCTCCCGATTAGCATTGGAGTTTCCCAGGGCTCGGTATTAGGGCCCCTCCTATTCTCCATCTTCTTAAATGACCTTCCCTCTGTTTGCTCCCCATCCTCCACTACACATATGTATGCTGATGATACAGTCCTGTATACATCTGGGTCCTTTCTGATGAGGTTGCAACCAGCTCACAGCAAGACTTCAACAAAGTTCGACTCTGGTTTGCTAACCATCAACTTTTCCTCAACACCAAGAAGACTGTCTCCATGACCTTTGGCACAAGGCAGAGACTCTCTAGGCTTCCCTCCCTACTCACTTTCCACACCCTTGATGGGACTTTACTTGAGGACACATCTTCCTTCAGGTACTTGGGTGTTTATTTGGACCAACACCAAAACTTCTCTGGACATATTGACACCATCCAGAAAAAAACTGTGCCCCAAGCTTGGTGCCCTGCTCAGGAACTGTAGTTGCATCTTTCCTATGGCTAGGTGTGAACTTGTTCAGATGATACTGCCTATTTTCAACTACTGTAATGTAGTCTGTGGTACTGTCATTAAGTCTTTCCTAGCCAGACTGGACACTCTCTTCAATTCCTTCTGCCATTTTGCCCTGGATGCCCTCCCTCGCACCTATCACTGTGATCTTTATCATACCTTATCCTCCCCCTCTCTTACAAATAGGCGATTCTCTTACTGTGCTAAATTCACCTCCAAGCACTGGTTGGGTGAGCTTCCTTCCTGCCTCACTTCCTCCTTTATAACACCCCCCACCCTCCCATTGCCTTAGATCAACCGACTCCCATACCCTGGTTGTCCCTCGCAGAGCCACCCAAATCAGCCAATCCAGTTACTCTCACTGCCTCCCAAAAATGTGGAATTCCCTCCCCCCCTCAAATCCGGCACTCATCCTTCGCCTACTCTTTCAGTTCTACCCTCAATAATTACCTTGCACCTAGATGCTCCTACCATGTCCATCCCTAATTCCTTCCTATGAGCCCTGGGCAACCTTACCTCTCTACCCTCACCTTCATTTTCTCCTGTGCACACGCACCCCCCAAATCTCTAGCCCTTCTTCCTCCAAATTACTACCCCTTACTGGCCTTCCTTGATCTCTCACAGAATGTAAAGGACCCCAAATGCTCTCCATGGATCCCTTCCCCCCCCAAGGAGCTTGTATTTCTGATCTACTCCCCTGCCCCACCATCCTAAAGGGGTATCTCTGGGACACTGCCTTATCCCCTTCTCTCTGGTCTCACCAGTCCCCTTGCAGGGTTCCTTGCATCCTGAGTGGGTCTCCAGGGACACGACTCTTCCTCCTCCACCCACCTCACCCCTCCCTTCCTCCCCTTCCCCCTTTTCTTTCAAGTAAGCACTTATTTACTTATTAATCCAGCACTTATTATTGTCCACTCTTTCTACATGTTATGCACAACAATGTTGTAACACTGTTTGTAGCACCTGCCTTACAACTGTATGTTAATGTTGATCTTTTAACTTGAATGTTTAATGTCTCACTCCCATTGTACACCTTCCCCCCCAGGTTGCACCTGGAGATGAGTGACTTGTTGCTCAGTGTGCCTTCCTGGTGAAACATTTCAATAAATAAATAAGTAAAATTGTACGGTATATGTGTTTCTAATTGATGACCAGGTCATTTCAAAAAATGGTGTATTGTGTTCCGTAGGCTTACCAAAGAGGAAGGTGGTTGGGCAGAAAGCGACACTGAAAAAACAGGTATACTGAACAAATACTTCTGCTCAGAATTCACAACGGAAAACCAGGGGGAAATACCTAATCTGGTCAATAGAAGCACTCTGGATAGGGGGATTGATATTAGTCCTTTCACAGAAGAAAGGGTTCTGAAAGAACTCTTAAAACTGAAGGTGGATAAAGCAATGGGGCCTGATGGGATTCACCCCAGGATTTTAAAAGAACTAAGGGAAGAACTAGTAACACCACTGACTACCCTTTTTAATAAATCATGGGAGGATGGGGTGGTACCTGAGGACTGGTGGAGGGCGGATGTGATTCTCCTTCACAAAAGTGGGAGCAAGACAGAGGCAGGAAACTACAGACCTGTCTGTTTGAACTCTGAGGTAGGGAAAATGATGGAATCACTTCTGAAGGAAAGAATTGTTGAGTACCTATAGGCCAGTGGGGCACAGGACCCAAGGCAGCATGGATTCACAGTGGGAAGGTCATATCAGACAAATCTAATTGATTTCTTTGACTGGGTGATCAAAGCAATAGACCAGGGAAGGACTGTGGACATGGCCTACCTAGACTTTAGCAAGGCATTTGACACAGTCCCACACAAAAGATTAATAAACAAATTAGCCAGCCTGGGAGTGGGTCCCGGGTTGGTAGCTTGGGTAAAACACTGGTTGGACAACAGGACACAGCTGATAATAGTAAATGGAGTCCACAGTGAAGAAAGGAGGGTTACTAGTGGGGTACCGCAGGGTTCAGTACTGGGGCCGGTCCTTTTTAATGTCTTTAAAAGTGACATTGCAGAGGAACTGGAAGGAAAAGTATGTCTCTTTGCAGATGACACAAAGATGTGCAACAGGGTTGATACGCAAAGTGGGCTGGAAAGGATGAAAAGGGACTTGGCAAGGTTGAAGGAATGGTCAAATGTATGGCAGCTTAGATTCAATGCAAAGAAGTGCAAGTAATGCACCTGGAAACAAAACCCAGGGAAGAGTACACAATGGGGGTGAGATACTGACAACAACAAAATAGAAAGGACCTAGGAGTAGTCATATCAGATGACCTAAAGGGGGCCAGCAATGTGAGAAGGCAGAAAGGGGGCAGGTGGATACTGGGATGCATAGGGAGAGGCATCACCAGTAGAAAACAGGAAGTTGCTGGCCCTCTGTACAGACAGTTGGTAAGACCACATCTGGAGTACTGTGTACAGTTTTGGAGACCCCACCTCCGCAAAGACATAGGGTGGAGGCTGTCCAGAAGAGGGAAACCAAAATGATGCAGGGTTTGCATCAGAAGACATATGAAGAAAGACTATAGGAACTAAAGATGTATAGCATCGAGGAAAGGAGGGAGAGGGGGGACATGATAGAAACTTTCAAATACCTCAAGGGAATCAACAAAGTCCAAGAGGGTAGCATCTTTCAGAAAAAGAGATGTGCAAAAACAAGGGGATACAATTTGAAGATAGAGGGGGGAAGGCTCAGTGGTAATGTGAGGAAGTATTTCTTTACAGAGAGGGTTGTGGATACATGGAACAGCCTTTCTGAGGAGGTTGTAGAGTCAAAAACAATGGGGGAATTCAAGAATGCATGGGACAGACGTAAGGCAGTTCTAGTTGGGGGTAGGAGGAAGTAGACTGTTGGTTAACTAGGATCTGCAGCTTATCCATTAGGTAGGGAAATGTGCAGACTAGGTGGGCCAAGCAGTCCTTATCTGCCATCATATTCTTTGCTTCTGTGTTTCAATGGCACATTCTGAAACTGTCACCATCACATTCCAAAACTGTGTTATTGCCACATTCTGAAACTGTGCATCACCACCACATTCTGAAACTGCGCATCACTGCCACATTCCAAAATTGTGCGTCGCCGCCACATTCTGAAACTGAGTGTCACTGCCAAATTCTGAAACTGAGCATCACCGCTGCATTCCAAAACTGTGCATCAGCACCATATTCCAAAATTGTATGTCACTGCCACATTCCAAAGTCATGCATCACTGCCACATTCTGAAATCATGCATCATGTCCACATTCCAAAGTCATGCATCACTGCCACATTCTGAAATTGTGTGTCACTGTCATGTTCTGGAGTCATGCATCACCACCACATTCTTGAGTCACGTGTCACCACCGCATTCCAAAAATTGTGTGTCACCTCATCATTCTGAAACTGCAGGACTATGCATCACCACCTCATTCCAAAACAGCAGGACTGTGCATCACTGCCTCATTCCGAAACTGTACATCAGCATCACCACCACATTCTGAAATTGCGTGTCATCGCCACATTTGAAAATTGTGCATCAGCCACATTCCAAAACTGCATGTCAGCCCATTCCAAAACTGCATGTCAGCCACATTCTGCAACTGCGCATCAGTCACATTCTGAAACTGCATGTCACTGCCACATTCTGAAATTGTGTGTCATTGCCACATTCTGAAATTGCATGTCACCGCCACATTCTGAAACTGAGCATCACTGCCACATTCTGAAACTGCATGTCTCTTCTACATTCTAAAATTTATTATTTTATTTTATTTATTGAAATTGTACTTGCCTACCACATTCTGAAATTATGTGTAAACTTCCGTGCTCCAGTATTTCCTGTCATTGTAACATTCTGAAAATGTGCATTCCCACCATATTATGAAACTGCACATCCTCACCACATTCTGAAGATGAGTGTCTCTCCCACATTCAAAAATTGCATGCTCAAGATACATTCTAAAATGATGCATCCCTGCCTCATTCTGAAATTCCATGTGGCTACCAGCTTCTGAAACTGCGTCACTGCTACTTTCTGAGATTTCGTGTTCACACCACATTCCGAAATTGAATGCTGCCACCACAATCTGAAATCATGCACACTAACTATGTTTTGAAATTTTTGCATCACTGCTACACATGCCAAATTAATCCATCCAAGACACATTACGAAATTACATATCCCTACCAACTTCCACAACTTTGTGTCTCTGCATTTCAAAACTGTGTATCTCTGCCACATTCTAAAACTATGACAGCACCACATTAAGCATTTTAACATCCCCCTGCCACTTTCCAAAACTGTGTGTCCCACCTACTTTCTGAGATTGTGTCATTGCTGCATTCTGGAGTTGCAGTCTGGTGACGTTTCAAAATCTTATCCCTGCACTATTATAAAAATTGCACATAATTTTGTCATTCTAAAGCCATGTTTGCTGTTGTATTCCACCCCCCCCCCTGTCACATTCTTAAGTACTGTACCTTGCATCTGCACATTATGGAAGTGTGTGCCCTGACTCACCCATTGTCATCTTTCCTTTTCCAAATGTTTGATACAACTGCAATTGTATGTAATGTGGGAGAAATAAGTCTTGTAAGGTAATTTGCAAGAAGGACTATGCTGTGAGTTCTGGTTGTGACATCATAAGTAGCTCTTTACTGAAACTGGCTTTTTTGAACAAGCAGTAAATTTAGGGTTGCAAAATGACTTGTAACTTTTAAACAAAGTAACTTAGAGATTTAATTTTTGGCATGTGACTGACTGGGGATATGCAGATCTGTATTTTGAACTTTCTGATGCTAGAAATTTTGGCCAAACTCCCTCTTTAATGCTACAGATTTCCTAGTCACCCACAAATGCTGTTCTCTTTGAACTGCCATCCATGCCATGAGGTTTGACTCTTCTGTCCATTATGAGGCTTTTCTGCCTGCCCCTGTGAGTATTCTCCTTTTTTTGTTCTGTTGTGAGGTGTCAACTTCACTGACAAGAGCTAGAAGTGTTCTCCACTCCATCAGTTACTTCTCATCTATGTGAAGTGACAGTGCTACAAGACGATTACCCTCAGACTCGGCTCTCATTACTACAGAGAGCTTAAAATCAACATCATAGCACTTCCCCTAAGGCATTCTAAGTTTAACAGAAGCAGTGTAAAGCAGCAGAAGTACTAGTTTACAATGAAAGAAGTTCACAGTCATGATATTTGTAGAGAACATCATATTACAATTACAGGTACAGGTACCAGTAACAGATGCACTGACAGGGATCAACTGAAAACAGCTGACTTGATTAGACAGCAGGAAATTCAGCAAGACAATCACTGTAATGGGTCCAGTCACTGAATTGTCTTCTAAGCAGCAGCCAAAGTAATCCTAACAGAAGCCATCCTCAAATTGTAGCCACCCTCAAACTGAAGCCAAGACTCAAATCAAGTGACTCTAATGGAAGTCACAGCTTCAGTTCGGTGAAATATGGTGGTAGCTTTCTTACCTCAGTTTGATTTTGTTTATGAAAACTTTGCTGAAGTCATAATGTTGTAGAGTTTACTGAGCTTAGTAGGTTTTATCTTTACTAACACAACAATAAAAATGGCTTTATAAAAACATCATTATAGTGCTGTGCAAAAATAAAATTCAGCCAGTGGAATTACAGCACCAGTTAAAATTTTGCTTCCTTGAAATTTTGAATACATTTCAGCAACTTTCATGAAATTTCCACTTAGGATAGTGGTATGAATGTATGACTTCAGAATTAATGTATTAAGCTGCAGAAATTAATTCTGCAGAACTGATCACACTGAACTGCGAATGATTATGTATATTGGCAAGGCAAGGCAAAGTTTATTTGTAGGGTGCCCAATCCCGGAGGCTCTGGGTGCCTAACACACACAAAGGCAGGTAAAATAACATTGAATACAGTAAAAACAAAGAATAATAAATATCTGTAGAATTATTAAAATAGCAGAATTTCATTGAACGGCCATTCTGCAGTTCATGTGTATCATTCTGCATTACAGCCAGAAAATTTCATGGAATGCAATGAAAAATCCCCAAACAAATGTGAAATGTTTGGATTTTGCCAAAATTAGAATTTCAGAAAATTTGGCACAATCTGCACAAATCTGGAATTTGCAGTTTCTGCCTACACATCATCATTATACACTAATACATTACTCTCCATTTATTATGAAAAGAACATTAGAGAGCTAGTAGTACAAAAAATAGTAGTAGAACATGTCACTAATTTTAAGAAGTAGTCAGGTGTTCCTTTTTATTTCCAAAGTATTTTTTTCTTCTTCCATTGGATCCTTAGAAGATTTTCTACCTGATAGTATTAGGTGTGATGTGAAGAGCAGTACTATAACAGGTGACTTACATATATTGTTCTTTTCCTTATCATAACTTAACAGCATTGTGACCTCACTTACTGTGGTATCACAACTGACAGATCTTACTTCAGGTGATTGGCTGTTGTTGGTCAGTTACAATGTTGCACGCAATGCTGATGATATATGAGAAGCAATAAAACTAGCTACTCTATGTTTGCCTCCAGGTATAATAATAGAGATAGGTAAATTGGATAAAATCTGCTGTGCAAATTAATTCATGAAGTTTGTGAAATTTGCGAAGTGCTGAATTCACAAAGTTTTACAAGGTGAAGTTGCCCTTTTTATAGGTGAACTGACATAAATTCACCTAAATCTGCCTAATTTTACCCTAACTTCACCACTTTTCTAGGCGAAGTTACACAAAGTTGCAAAAGTTGGAACCCATTCATGTAACAAAGTGCTTGCTGTGCCTTGCATTGAAACACAATTGGAAAAGCTTAAAACCCATTTCCTGTCCCTATATCAAAACATACACCAATGTTTACTAATATCTGCTCCTCCAGAAAAAATACCATCTCTCTCTGCTATGACACTTAAAAAGGCTGGCATATTTTTACAGTACTAATTTGGATATTGAAATTCTGCCCGCTTCCAAACTACGATCACAGTGACAGCACTACTGCCTGTAATGTCGATGACTCGACTTCAGTAGTGAGTTCATAAGTCACAGGGCTGGCTGGTGGGAGAAGGATCAAGCACTCAATGGACTGCTCTCCTCCTCCAGGGGGTGGGAGGACACAGATCCTGGTGTTCACCTGACACCTGGTGGAGACCAGGGGTTAGGTATGTTGGGCCATCAATACTCATGGGAGGTGTGGTGGCCATTGACACATCATGTGGGAGTGTATGGCATGTACTATGATGCCATTGCACATCTGCACCTCCCAACGGTCATAGAACAGGGAAAAGAGCAGTGCCCAGTGGTAGGACAAATCCTGCAGGCCCACAGGCCCTGCACCTAACTATCCAGGTACTGTCTGAGCTAACTAGATCCTGTATCTTGTGGGGTTTTGGGACCCCAACAAATCTGCCAAGGAGGGGGGTAAGCACTGGGGGAACAAGCTGGATAGAGGTAAGTCCTGGAGGATGCCCAGGTGGCAGGGCTGGGGAGACCGGAAGATGGAGGCAGGTTGGTGCTGGGAAAAAAATGACTGCCTGCTAGTAACTTTAAACTTGAAGAAATGTATAGCTGTTACAGTAATGTTCCCAATTTCTCCCATAGGTAGCATTGCAAGTAATACTAAAAGTCCAATGTCAGATTTGTTTTCAGTTAGAAAAAAAGAAGGAATGTGGTAGCCTTATTAATTCAGTCAACAATGTAAAGGAAAAAAACAACAAATATGCTGCAGGTGATACCTTTTATTGGACTAACAAAATTATTTCTGAGAATAGTTTTTGAGAGATAAAACTCCTTTCCTCAGGTCAAAGTGAAAACAGCTGAATAGAATGACAGATATAAAGGTTGGACGTGGATTCAAGATATAGACTATCAGTTTACACATCAAATCATTATATACAATTCACATTCCTTACTAACAGGATAATTCTAATTGTCATTGAGATGTGTCTCTTGAAGAGCTCAATGTATAAAATCAAAGGGCAGTTACAATTTAGTCTGAATCATCAATTAACATTTGTTAAAAATCAAGACAGGAAAAAAAATACCAGTGTCTTTAGAAGGTACCTGTTAAAAGATCCAGAGGGTGCTGATGTGATGGTTCAAGGACTAACTCTGAAACACTGTTTTAAACATAATCACTGGAAATGTGTGAAAAAAACAACATCTTTCTTAGGTCCTTTTTATGTTGGTGCACTTGCACAGCCAACATCTTGTGGTAGTGCAGATTTGGTGGCACGGTCACTGTTGGGCGAATGCAGGGCATGCATCAGTAGGTGCATCCATCATTCCCCAATCAGTCTGCATGCTGGTGCCACACTATGCATACATAATGTGGTAAGCACATCTAAGGAAAGGTCCGCTGCAATCTGAGCAAAGCTCATCAGATGCAACAGACCTCCTGATGTGCTCAGCCACATTGTAAACAAGGCTGCCACCAACTGCCGCATCTTTGGGGGTGCCCAACTCCTTTCGTTGGCTAATTACGGCCCAAATGTTTGTGCCAATGGGGATCCCACTCCCCCGTCAGCATAAAGCACCCCCATTTGTTATATGCCAAGGGAGGTGCCCAATCCCCCTCAGCTCTTGCACCCCCACTTTCCTTTCATTGCCGACGGGGGTGCCCAATCCCTGTCAGCATAAATTAACCCCCCTTTTTGTTGTGTGTAGACTAGGGTGCCAAATCCCCTGTCAGCTGCAGCACCCCCAAACAGTTAGGTGGCACACTGGGAGCCCACCCCAGTGTGCCAAATCCCCTGAAAAAAATAAAAACATCCCGCAATGTTTTTTTTTAACCCTGTAACACAAAAACAGTTAGTCTTCATCCTACAACCCGCACCCACCCTCTGTGCACTCTGCCTCCTCACACCCCCCCACCGCATACTTACCTGCAGAGTCTGATGTGATGATCTTCAGTGGACTGGGGACACGTCTGCACTCTTCAAAGCCGACCACAAACTGAGGAAATGCCGGTAAGCTGTATAATGGAATAAATAGGTTTTTTTTAACTTTGCTGCATATCTCAGGCATTTTTTGGGATTATGGCACCAAATTTTCAACATGGGATTTTTGGGACCCCTCCTCATGAATTCTTGCACTGTCATGGCGTTATTTTGTCTCAAAAGGTGATTTCACAGTCACTGCATTGAATTACCTTTTGGGAGCAAGGAACAAAATGACAGTGCCAGTGTTGATGAGGGGGGGCTCTCAAAAATCCTATGTTGCAAATTTGGCTGGAAAAATATAAAAAAATGACTGTTTTATGAGCGTGCATTGCACAGTTGCTATGCATGCTCGTAACTTAGTGAATTTGCAATATTTTCATGCCACATGTTCGGTATTTCCATTTTTCCACACCTTCTTGTGAACCATACAGTTGTCATTTTTCATATCCTGACCGAAATGTGTTTTCGCACTTCCAGTGCAGAATAGCATGGTCAATGTGGGAAGTCAGTGTTCGGGACACATTAAGAAAATGACAGTTTTACTCTTCATGAGCAGAAGTCCTAAAATGCCTATGCTGAAAATTTGGTGATGATACTCCATAACATGACTGTGTTACGAGTGTGTGTTGCACAGTTGGCACGCATGCTTATAAGTTCACAAATTTATAATATTTTCACTCCAGATTTTCAAAATTGCCATTGTTCTGCACCTCCTTATGAACAGTACAGCTGTCATTTTTCACATCCTGACCAAAATGTGTTTTTGCAGTTCCAGCACAGAATAGTGCGGCCACTGTGGAAAGTCTGTGTTCGAGACACATTATGAAAATTTCAGTGACACTGTTCATACTTATGTTGAAAATTTGGAGCTGAAAGTCCATAAAATTAGTGTTTTACGAGAGTGCGTTGCACAGTTTGCACGCACGCTTGTGACTTAATGCATTTGTAATATTTTCACTCCAGATGTTCAAAACTGGCATTTTTCCACACCTCGTTATGAACAGTACAGCTGTCATTTTACATATCCTGGCTGAAATATGTTTTCAAATGTCCAGCGCAGAATTGCATGGTCATTGTGTGAAATCAGTTGTTGGGACAGTTTGAGGAAATGACGTTGACACTGTTCATGAGCAGAGGTCCTAAAATGCCAATTTTGACAATTTGGTGGCAAAATTCCATAAAATGACTGTGCTGCAAGCGTGCTTTGAGCAGTTTCCACCCAGCTTTGTAACTTCATAAATTTGCAATATTTTCATGCCAGATTTTCACCACTGGCATTTGTGCACACCTCCTTATCAACAGTACAGCTGCCATTTTTTTACAGCCTGCCCAAAATGTGTTTCTGCAACTGTGGCACACAATGGCATGCTCACTGCGTGAAATTACCTTTTGGGACACATTAACAAAATCACAGCACCACTGTTCATGAGGGGAGGTCCCAAAATACCTATGTTGAAAATGTGCCTAAAAAACTCCCACAGATAATTGGGTTGTGGAAGTCTGTTGTGCAGTTTGTATGCATGTTCGTTGCTCCACCATTATTTCATATTGTCACTCCAGATTATCACGTTGCCATTTTTTACGCCTCCTCGTGAACAACACAGTTGTCATTCCCCACATTCTGCTCATAACTAACTGTGTTTTCGTCCCTCTATCGCTAAATGGCACAGCCACTGTGCAAAACCACATTTCAGCTAACAAAGTGATCGTGCCATTTTTCATGAGGTGGCCTGACAAGCAGCCCATGTTGTAAAATGTGGAGTGAAACTACCACTACATGCCTATGGAGTTAGGGTTTCCAACTGTAGCACCCCAACCGGTATGGACTGACAGGCATCAGGGCTGTGACTTGGGATCATTGGATGTAATGCTCATGCCATTCCAGCCCCCATGCCCACCCTGCAGCAACTGACAGGCATCGTGGTGTGTCTTGCATTGTTCAGCCACAAAGCACCCCGCACTCCTATACTGCACCCACGTCAGTGTATTTCCTTATGGAATGGGGTAAGTATAATGCCCAAAGACCCCAAAGCACACCACAACACTTGTCAGTGTCTACAGGGTAGGATGAGGCACAATGGCATGAGCATTATAGCTGATGACCCAAAGGCACATCCCAATGCCTGTTGCTCTCTACAGGGTGGGGGTGGGGTTGGCGTCACTTAAATACTTCACTGCCATTCCTCTTATGCGTCTCTAGCTCCGCCACTGCCAATGCCAGTGCGACAACATTCGGCATTGACAAATGCTTGTTCTTTAGTGTCAAAAACTTGTATCATTTTTAGTTCAAATGTTTACCATTCCTGGCAATTTTTAAAGTTACCTATTTACACTCTGACAGTAAAATCTCTGATGGAGTGGTCTGTTCTTGAAAAATGTTCCCCTACTTGTGTATTTTCATTTTTGTGAGTAACTGTGAATCTGTCATGATTTCTTCTTGATTTGAGTTCCTTTCCAGTTTCATCAATATAGCAGGCTTCCTCACATTCTCTTCATTGTATCATGTATACTATGTTGCTAGAAGAACAGGAATATGAGTTTTGGAATTAAAATGTTTTTCCATTACGAATGACACATGCCCCAGGAGAGATATGTGTATATAGTTTGCAGTGAGGTGCTTTGCATGGTTTGTACCTGTGTCACTTAACTGGAGCTCTGTGGGAAATGTGCTTCACACCAGTTTCTTCTTCAGGTTTGGCAGTTGGCAGAAGGCAAGCACAGGTGGAATGGGAAATATACTTTTTAGAGTCTCATCTTCAGACAGTAGTGGCTGTAGATCTTTATTTTCTGTAGTTTTTCCAGTTCTGGATATAGGTTGCAACCAGAGGTGTGCTTTCAGATGTTCTTTGTGGCTTGTACCTTAGTAGTTATTCTCTAGGTCTATGGACTGCAAAATGGATATACATGTCAATGGTGCTGATTTTATATCCCTTCTGCCTGAAAGATTCTTTTAGTGTACTAAGATGTCTGTCCATGTCTTCTTGGTTTGAACAGATGTGGTGGTCTGTTGAATCCTGTATGAAGAACATATGCATAATGAATGGGAAAATCTGATATCAACAAGGCCAAAACTAGGAACCTTCTATAAATATATTCCCACTCCACCAGTGCTTGCCTTTCACCAACCACCAAACCTGAAGCAGAAACTGGTGCCAAGCAAACTTTCCACAGAGCTCCAGCTAGGCAACAAAGCTATGAAACAATACAAGGCACCTAGCTGCAAACTAAGTATACAAATCTCTCTTGAGACATTTGTCATTCATAATGGAAAAACATTTAAAATCCAAAACTTGTATACCTGTTCTTCTAGCAATGTAATATACATGATACAATGTAGAAAATGTGAGAAAGGCTGCTATATTGGTGAAACTGGAAAGGAACTGAAAATAAGAATGAATCACCACAGATTCAGTTACCCACAAAAATGAAAATACACCAGTAGGTGAACATTTCTCAAGACCATGCCTCTTCATCAGAGATTTTACTGTCAGAGTGTTCAAAGGTAACTTCAAAAACAGCCAGGAAAAGCAAACATTTGAACTAAAAATGAGACTATATTTTAACACTAAAGAAAAAGGATTTAATAAAGATGTTGTAAAAAATCAAGACCAAAAAAAATACCATTGTCTTTAGAAGGTACCTGTTAAAAGAGCCAGAGCCAACATATTTGTTGTTTTTTTTTTTCTCTACACTTTTCAGTAAGAGGTACTGACCTGCCTCCTCATTGTCATTACCACCACTGTCAACATTTCACTTTAGAGGACATTCATTGGGGCTCTGCCAAGCCAGCATAGGAAAACCAAGAAAACAATGAGACCATGTTACACTATAACAGTGAATGCCCATCCAGGAAAGAGAACCTGGAACTCAACAAGGTCATGTTATAAGCAGATGTTCAGCCAGCCTGGGTGAGGCAGGAAACTGACATGATCATGTAATAAGTTGAAATACAAAAAGCAGACTTTATAGTTGTACAAAACAATAAAACACTAATCTGGGCAAACAGTAATACTGTTCCTGACACAATGGTACACTTTATCTGTGCATATATTTGGTAATATATGTACTCTCAGGAACAAGGCACAGCATTAGCAATTATTAACTGGAAGCATTTGATAAAGGCTTTTGATATAAAGTGCATAAAGCAACTGCCTGTATGCTGAGGTTTTATTTTTTTGAAATAAATATGCTTTAAAGTTAAGCATGAGTCCTTCCAGTTTACAGCTGCTGATGCAGTACCTTGTTCCTGAGAGTAGTTCATGTTTTAATGAGAGCATCATCATCCTAGTACGCACTTCTCTGGCTTGTACATTTGGTAATATAATTCTGGGTGCTCCCTCACAAAAACAAAACAAAAAAAATCCGTTTCTGTAATCTTACAGCCCAATGCTGATGCGAGTTTTCAAACACGAGTTTGGTAAATTTTAAACATGGTGAAGTAAATCATGTTTGCAAAACTACACAAAGATGGAAACTCAGCAAAGTAACTGCTTTTCAGAAATGAGCTTAATATCACAGGGAAATTCATTTTTGAAATTTCTAGCCATCAGTGACACCAGGCTGATGGGCATGCCCATTGTCAATGCTTGACTTTTTAAATAAGAATTCAACTGTGAAACCAAGATTGTTTCTGAACAGTAGTTACTCTTCTAAATTCTCATATTTGTGCAGTTTTACAATAATGATTTCTCACAGCATATTTAAAATTTGCCAGACTCGAGTGCACTGGCACTCTGGCTTCACATCAACATGAGAACTGGCATCAGCATTTGGCAGTTAGATTGCTTGATACATATAGAAAACCAATATACATTTTTGCTATATTGCACGCTGTTGGATTTTTTACTTTGTATGACAGATAAATTCTTCTTTGCAATGTCAAGCCATGACATCGGGCTGAAGAACATGCCAGGTGTAACAGCTTGACTTTCAACTAAGAATTTAGCTGTGATAAAAAGCTCCTTTAGCATGTGGGTTACTTTTGTAACATTTCAACCTGGGAATTGAGCTATGATAAAATGCTCCTTTTAGCATAAGAGTTACTTTTGCAATATTCAAACCTTGGAAGCCGGCGAGCCCATGCTGCTCAGAAATAGGTATCACGTCTCCATTTCCAGCATATTATTAATAACTCATATCTTGTATTCTGGGATGTTTCAGGAAACTGCTGGGTGAATGACGGCTCCAGTCTGATGAACCCAAATGCATTAATCAAGAGGCGATCAGAGAGTCTTAGAGTGCCCGCTGACTAAATAGCTCAGCAACGCTTGTTATGCAGTTTTCCCATGTCTAACATGCCAGCTGTCTGACAGTCCTACATTAGCAGTGGATTGGTGACTAGGGGAAGAAAAGCACAACTGTGCATGCAGTACTTGAGGGGAGATTCATGATTGGGACACTGGGGGATTGGGCACGCTCAGTGTCACTATTATGTTTCGGGGGGGATGAGGGTGCTAAAAAGAAGGGTCAGGTGGGGGTTATGTATTTCAGTGGTCATAGATCACCAAAAAAAAAAGTAGTATGAGCACAGAGTGTTGCATGCAGAGGCAACTGTTTCTGTCACTCCAATGTGTTGTTCGTTTGCAAGGAATGTGGGAGCCATTTTTTTCTCTTAGCAAGAGGTCTGCAGTGCTCCACCTACTGCTGCCCTAAAAAGGCCACTTTTAATGAAGTTAATAAATGCTAGCCTGACTAAACATTGATCAATCTGCTGGCAGTGATAGTCTGTCTCCACCATTTCCAAGTTAGATGCTCCCCAGATTGCCCTTCCAATCATCAAAATCCTTAACCTTTCCTTCATTACTCAGTTAGTGCCACATGTTTGGAAGTCAGTCATTGTAGTCCACTTTTTTTTTTAAAAAAAGGGAAAATTATTGTTCTGGACAACTAGTGGTCCATTTCTATTCTTTCAGCAATTGCAAAGGTGCAGGACAGAATTGTCCACAGCTTCATCTTTACCATTGCAAGCTTCTCCTCTATCATTACATCTACTGTATGTTCCCCTCTCCCCCTGTGTCTCTTCTCCCTCCTGAAGGCACTGGTCTGTCCTTCTCCCTGGTGAAGAAGGAACAGAAGTATTCATTTATTATCTCAGCTTTTCCACCATTATCCTCCACCCACTCCTCCCCTTTCTTAAGCTGGACAATCCCTTCCTTCCTGTCCCTTTTTTTCACGTATATAGAGAAAGAAAGATTTCTCCACCTTCTTAATTCTTTTAACTGTTTGAAGTTCCTTCTGTGCTTTAGCTTGCAGGATTTTCTTACTTGCCTCACTAGCCAACCTCGGGCAGTTTTCCTATCTACCTCTGTCTTGGTCTTCCTGAATTTTCTATAGGCCAGCCTCTTTTCTATTACTGCCTGTGCAACCACATAACTGAATCACCTGGGTGCTTTGTCCCTTGTGTTTTTACCCCTGAGCCTAACATACTCCTCTGTGGCAATCAGTATTCCTTCCTTTATGATGAGCCACCTTTGGTCCACCCCTATATCTGCTCTGATGCCCACCAGGAGGCTCCTTAGTACTTCACCAATATTATTGAAGTCTGACCTTCTAAAATCCAAGATTTTCATCTTAGTCAGAATGCTTTCCCCACCCATATCTAACTGGAACCACACTGTGTAATGATAACTCCCACCCAATTACTGCCTGACTGCTGTTTCCTGTAAATGCTCCCTATTTGGCAGCACAAGATCACGCATTGCCTCTGCTGTTGTTGGTTCTGTGATATCCTGAGTCAGTAACCCACTCTGCAGTCCTTTCAGGATCACCTGACTCCTAGCACATGCTGTTAATGGTATTCTCCATTATACCTTGTGCAGGTTGAAATCCCCCATAAGTACAGCTTCTCCTTCCCCACAGCTTACAATATTTGTGAACTTAGTTCTCTGTCCTTCTCCTCATCCTGGTTGGGTCATCTGTACATCACCACCAACCTCATCTTTTACCGTCTATTGTACCTTAATCGAACCCATAATGCCTCAACCACCCCTTCCTCTGACCTTTCCCTCATGCAAGTTACTCCCTCCATGACATAAACTGCCACCCCTTCCCACTTCATGACTACCCTGTCCCTTTTGTATAGTTTATATCCAGGGATCACAAGGTCCTAGTCATGGTGTAGTGATGCCCAAGTCTCGGTTACTGGCATTATGTCCACCCATTATCCTCTACCCACACCTCCCCTTTCTTAAGCCTAACAATCCCTTACTTCTTGTCTCTTTTTCCACTTATATAGCAAAAAGAAGATTTCTCCCCTTCTTAATTCCTTCAGCTATCTGCTGCTCTTTCTGTGCTTTAGCTTACCAGGCTTCCTTACTTGCCTCACTAGCCAGCCTTAGGTAATTTTCCCTATCCACCTCTCTCTCTCTTGGTCTTCCTGAATTTTCTATAGGCCAGTCTCTTTTCCCTTACTACCTGGGCAACCCCAGAACTGAAATAGCTGGGCGTTTTGGCCCTTATGTTCTTACCCCTGAGCCTAACACACTGCTGTGTTACAACCAGTATTCCTTCCTTAATGATGAACTATCTTTGGTCCACCTTCATATTTGGTCTGATACCTGCCAGTTGCCTCTGTAGTACTTCACCCATTTTCCTGAAGTCCGCCCTTCTAAAATTCAACATTTTGGTCATAGTCAGGATACTTTGCCTGTCCATACCTAATTGGAACTATGCTGTGCAGTTGTCTCTCCCACCCAGTGGTTCCCTGGCCATTATTTCCTCTACATGCCCCCCCCCACTTGTGAGCACATTTTGGTAGGCATAATCCATGCACAGAATACTTGATGGTAGGAATTAGACTGCCCACTTTCAAAGATGCTAGATATGTGCCCCATTGTCAGGGACTCCCTGCAGCTAACAAGTCAATACAATAACACATACAAGAAGACACTGGAGATGATGGGTTTTCTAGGGAATGGTTTTCACAGTAGGCAAAGCAAGGTGATTCTGTCACTGCACAGATGCCTAGTGAGGCTTCACCTGGAGTGCTATGACAAGTTCTGGAGACCTCACCTGAGGAAATACCTAGACAGACTTTGACTGTAAACATCTTTTCACTGAAATCCAGAAGGGAGTGTGGGTACATGATTGAATCATATAAGTTTCTCTGTTATATAAAGAAGGTAAACTGTTATGTTCTAGTTGTGCAAAATAGGTTTGCAGTCACTAGTAGCATGAGTGGTGGTTGGTGGGATGCAAATTCCCTTCAAGGGTTTAAATGGGACTGGGACAGAGCAAGAGGAATCATAGTACCCAAGAGGGGCAGTAAGAGTTTGAGGTGTGGTAGTGGAGGAAGAAGTACAGTACAGCAGTGCAGTAGGCCAGTGGAGTGAGTTAGTATAGCAAGGTCAGAGTAGATAGATATTCATTCTCGCTTTAGTCAAGTTCTGTTTCAATATTTCCTCTCAGTCATGCACAATAACACACCATTACCAAAAACCCTTATATAGATAAATATCAATGTGCTTCAACAAATCACTAGACATCACAGTGTTCAACACACAGACACAGAGTTATACCATGGCCTTTCATGCAGTCACAGTCATGTAACAGTAACTCAGTCATGCAAAGATATGTAAATGTGTTCTGCACTACAATAACCAAGCATAAGTGTGCTGCACCAACACACACATTAGTACCATAGCCTTATACCCATAGACACTCATATCAGTACCCTGCATGAATACAAAGATATGCAACCATGACCTGAACTAAAATAACAGTGCATAAGTGGCCTGCACACATATGCACATTTGTGTCATAACCTTGCATCTATACACACCCTATAATAGTACTGTGCACCCATGCAGACGTTTACAAGAATGTTGGGCACAAAAATCAGTGCAGATAACAGTGTCCTGCATATTTACACACATTTGTACTATTGCCTTTCACCCATACACTCCTCCATAATAGAATACTTCATCCATAAAGATATATTATTGAGCAGTGCACTATAAACCAGGCATAACTACCATGCACCCATATCGCCATATAATTCAACCATACACATGGACATAAGAGTATTAGCCACTGACTTTGAAAAGTGATCTAAAAGTACCCTGCAACAACACACAGACATGTAAGAGCACCAGTCACAGAAATCCATGCACATAATAACATACTGTGAACATTCACACCTACGTAATATTAACCAGAAAAAGCAGGCAACAATGTACACATTTGTAACACTATCATGAACCCATAATCACAGACAATACATTAACAGTAGCATTAAAATAAATACCTCTCTCTTTCATTCACTTTTACAGACACACTCTTTGCATTCAGCAGCCATTCATATATAACTGTTGTAATATGGCTTATCATATTAATTAGTTGCCTCAATCTGTTTCCTATTCTGAATGACATTACTCTGGCATTTTGGTTTTTCCTGTTTAAATGAAAAAATTAGTGGGTCATGCATTTGGTTTCAGGCAGCACTGACAGAGTAACACCAATAGTATCTAAAAGAGTTTGTGAAACTGTAAATTGAGCTTCTTTAAAGTGGTCAGCACATAATCAATTGGTTCCTAGCAGGCACATTACACACCAAGTGCCCACTGCATGTGGTTATCTTTAGGAAAGTGATAGAAACTGTGTGCATACCCTTTCCCATTCTTGTAACCAACATCACAGCAGTGCTTCATATCAGCAAAAAATTAAAACAGGAAACAACAAAACTGAACAAAAAGTAACCACACAGACAGACATTAAAGCCAGTTAAAAATAAAATATACTGTAACAAACTTTAACAAGTTGATAGCATTTTAAAAGCAGAGCAATAAAATGATTATATTGGTAAAAAGGGAAGAAGAACTCACACTGTTTGTTGCAAAGCCACTATCAGAAGTACTGTTTAAACTGTCAGGAAACACAATACATTTTGAAAGCAGGTCAAACACTTGCACAGGCCATTCCAGTACACAGATTACAGACAAACACTGCAATGATAAACTGTTAGACACATAAATCTGACAATTTAAAAGTAATTACAAAGGACTCAGTATAAGGATAAGGAGAGTGTGTTAAATTAAATCAAAATGCACTGACTGCAGCCCATTGCTGACCAGGAAATTCTAAGTTGGAACAGCATTTCTGACAGATGGCAATGTTCACAGACTACCCACTGATGTCATGACGCTGCAGACGCCAGCAGCCAAGTTTAGCAGAATATCAGTAACAAATTACAGCAGCCAGAGGAAAATGGAGCTATGAACAAGAAAGCAGAATTACAGTATTTAAGCTGAAGAGTAAAAAAGACTAAGGCACTGGTTTAAGGGCATGTCCTTATTAACACTACAAGTTGCAGTAAAAAATAAAGTGTTGCATATGATCTTTAAACAGAAAGAAGGGATTATTTAATTAAAATGCCATAGTTATTTGCATTAGTGGAAGGATACACTGAAAAGTCAGAAAAATGTGTTCCACGATAAGCCATTTTCCAGCTGAGCTTCAGCATGATGAATGTAGGCTCCGCCCACAGCCATAAAAAGGGGTGAATCAACATTGTGTTTCGTTTACACAGAGTGACAACATAAAACATTGCAAAAACTCATTTCTGATAGGTTACTACATTAAAATCAATGATAAACCTGGACTGGTAGTTCTCTAGATGCTGAAATAATATAAGGGGAAATAAGCCTCCACTGGGATAGACTATAATAACAAATCTTAATAATTTATCATCGTTTTTTATTCAGCCTTCATAAACAACTGAGAAAAAGTTTAATCTAGTGTGAAATCTTCTTTTAAATCTTCAGGTTCTATTGAGACCAATACGTTGACCTCCATTTTAAGCCATGTGACTCAAGATTTGGATTCTACACTTAAGCTCTGAATTTATGTTTGCTTCAGTTCTAATTTCATATTTTGATGCTCTGTCCACCCTCTGAGAACTTAACAGTCCAAAAGTAAAAACTCAATAAAAAAACCCTCTCAATCACCAAACCAGTCTAAATGAGAAGTATTGCGAGGCATCAAGAAGTGAACAGGATTTAAAAGTGCATGCTTCCATGCTTGATTATCACTGATATTTCAAGTTAATTTACTAATTATTATTTATACTTTTTCAATAGCATGTATGCAGTTAAATCAGAATCCAACTAGCATGAATTTGACACAGAAATAATGTACAAATTTGACATTGCTCCATCTTGCAGTCTCATATGACCGGCTACATAGACAGGGCCTACTTGTTCTGATAATCCATTATTTCTGGCCCCTTGTGCCTTAGCTTGCAAAAATGATATGAGGATCAGGTCAACAAATGTCTTCACTTTTGTACCACTGTACTTCTCATGTGATTTCTGAGGGAAACATCACAAAGAAAAACGTGTTAGTATTTAAAAATTTCATGATGTAAATTTTTCCAAAATTCTGAAAATTACAGTGAATACTGTGGTGCAGTACACATGCTAATAATTAGTTCATTCTCATTATCTAATCTTAACCCATTGGTTGCTGGAAGATTTAGAATCTATAGGGTTTTAGGACATGTATACATGGTAGTGGCTCAGCACATGTTAATTTTGTGATGTAAATTTTTCCAAAATTCCAAAAATTACAGTGAATACTGTAGTATAGTCTATATTAATTCAAAAACTTACTTTACATCATTCAATCAAAATTATTTCTAATTTTTATTGTCATTTCTATCTCAAATATGCAGAGGTAGAAGATGTGGTGGTGGTGGGGGGGGGTTCCCCCAAGAGAGCATAGCTGTGGGGGAGGGTTGGACAGGAAGGAAAGTTGATCAAAATGGTGGCCTAACCAGTCTAATGAGGGAACAGTAATGAAAACAGTGTTCTAGTGCACAACATATTTTACAGGTTACTGAGTGACCTAGCCAGCTGTATCTTTTAAATAACATAGAAACATAGACTTTGATGGCAGATAAGGACTGCTTGGCCCACCTAGTCTGCCCATTTCCCTACCCACTGGATAAGCTGCAGATCCTAATTAACCAACAGCTTATTTCTTTCTACCCCCAAACAAGAATTGCCTTATGTCTGTCCAATGCATTCTTGAATTCTCCCACAGTTTTAGACCCCACAACCTCCTCAGGAAAGTGGTTCCATGTGTCCACCTCCCTCTCTGTGAAAAAAATACTTCCTCACATTGCCCCTGAGCTGTCCCCCCTCTATCTTCAAATTGTGTCCCTTTGTTCTTGCACATCTCTTTGTCTGAAAGATACTACCCTCTTGGACTTTTTTGATTCCACTGATGTACTTAAATGTTTCTATCATGTCCCACCTTTCTCTCCTTTCCTCAGGGGTATACATATTAAGCTCCTTTAGTCTCTCCTCATATGGCTTCTCTTGCAGACCCTGCACCATTTTCCTTGCCCTCCTCTGGACTGTCTCCATCCTGTCTATGTCCTTGCAGAGATGGGGTCTCCAGAACTGGATGCAGTACTCCAAATGGGGTCTCACCAACTGTCTGCACACAGTGATAATAACATCCTGTTTTTTCTGGTGATGCCTCTCCCTATACATCCCAGTATCCCCCAAGCCCTCCTTACTGCCTTCTCACATTGCTTGCCCACCTTAAAGTCATCTGATATGATTACCCCCCCCGGTCCCTTTCCATTTTTGTTGTTACTACCTCCCCCACATTGTGCACTCTTCCCCTTGGTTTTTGCTTCCCAGGTGCATTATTCTGCACTTCTTTGCATTGAATCCAAGCTGCAATACTTCTGACCATTCCTCCAACCTTGCCAAGTCCCTTCTCACCCTTTCCACGTCCCCTTGTGTATCCACCCTGTTGTAGATCTTTGTGTCAAATAACTACAAGAATTGCTTAAGGTCCCATTTATCATTTGACCCATATGGCTTCAAAGTGTAGATCCACATATTCTTTTTCCAAAACAGCCACTTCTGTTTATCTCCTCCTGTTTTCTGGTTAGGGACCCATCCTATACCCATGAATTTCAATTCCGCAGTTTTGAAATTACGGTGGTCTCTGAAATTCATGCCACAGGTGTGCTTGCATCATTTTAAAGAGACACATTCATGTACAGTGACAGACATAGTTTGAAAGCCCATGAAAAGTTATTTTGTTGAGGTATTGGGCTTACCCATAGCTAGAAGCAGTCCAGATAAACAGATGACTGAGTCTGTGCAATAGAAATACTACATTAGAGCTAGTCTTAGAACCTTGAGATGTTATTGAGGCTCAAGCAGTGACTAACTGCACTGAATTAGGCACTACTTGATCATCACTGACATCATAAGGTTCTAAGAATGGTTCTAATGTAGTATTTATATCTTGGGACTGCTTCTAGTTAAAGGTATGCCCAATGCCTCAATTAAAATAACTTTTCATGGGCTTTCAAACTATGTCTGCCACTGCACATGAATGTGTCCCTTTAAGTGATGTTACACAGATGTCCCTTAATTCTAACTTTAAGTGGATGTACAGTGTGCTTGGTCCCATGTACACCTCTCCATAGCTGCACCAAGGTACATACACTAAGAATCTAGTGGTGCAAGGCACTAGATTAGAACAGTGCTGTCAATAACATTGCCATCCACAACAGTGCTGTATTGACAGCACTCTCCACTAGAGCAGCAGGAAAGAATGCCACCACACAACATAATACCAGTGGTAGTGGCTGCACACAGCAGAAATGATCACCACCATTGAAAATCTATGTTTATGTGGGGGGGATCTGCCCCCTCACCCCCCGATGCAGGATTGCCCTTGCACCCCCCAAACTAATGATTCCTATTCTGAGGGGGAGGAGATCATGGGAAAAAAATAAAATTTGTGGGGCCATGGAATACTGTTTCCATGGCCCTTTGTAAAAAATACCAAGTACCACAACAAGAAACTAAAGGGAGACCAGGATTAGAACCCTAGTCTCCACCACCATTCTGCTGAGTTATTCTATGCCTCAGTCCTCTCCACCACAAGAGAACTCAGCCAGTGTCCCTGATTCCTCCACCCTTGTCCTTTCTCCTACTACCATAGACAATGACCTGGGGACTGCTTACTGCCAGTGCTGTTTCACTCCTACAGCTGTTTGAGGTAGCACTATTCAGATCACACTATGTTTTCTTGCTCTATATTTGTAGCGCTATTCTAACCGGGTACCGTAGTACAAGTAATGAACTGTCTTACTTCAGTCTCTGTCTGAATGCCATCTATTTTCAAGGTGGTGCCATTTTACAATGTTTACAAGCACTACACCTATGTAATTTATGCATTCCATTTGGTTTAGTATTCAACCAAATGGTGCCAGTAGCAGTTTCCCTCACTCTTTTGTAATCACTATGAACCAAGATGTCTGTCATTTTCTTTCCCTTTTTCAATGTAGTTCTGGAGACACCTATTTCATCCCCTAAAGAGGCATCCCCTTTTAAGAATAGCCAATACCTCCTTACTGCCACCCCAATTTGGCATGCAAAGGGGCAGTAATCTAGGACCAATGTTACCCATTTGTTCTGTGTTTACCTTATTGACTAGCAATTCTTCCCATACTCTGTTACCAGCTCTTTCTTTCACCTCTCTTTGTAGTTTAAGTTTATACCCCTTCAAACAGTCAGTCGGTCAGTTCAGCACTCCCCTTTTCCAAATGTGTATCATCCCCACAATTTTGCCTGAGGCATAAATATTGGTCATGTAGTATAGAGATTAACTGTGGCTTAGGGTGAGCACTATCAGCTTGTAAGACTATATTTGTGGCTGTTGGCTTTCCTTAACTAAGAGATTTTTTAAACAGACATTGTTTGAGAGTGGTACATCCAAAATTGTCAACTTTTCAGAATCAATTGTACCAGTAAAACTTAAGTTTAAATTATTTTGATTAAGCTAAACCAGAAATTCTGTGGCTTCTGGTACAATCCCACACACACACAACATCATCAATAAAGTAATGATGTTTGATGATGAGGTGTGTGTGCAAGTTCACCTCTGCAGTCAAAACAATCATTTCTTCCCATTTCACCAAGCACAAATTCACATAAGAGAGGGCCATTGAGGCCACATTGCTGTGTCAACCTCTTTGAAGTAAAACTCACTTCTGAACTCAAAATAGTTATTTTTTTAAACAAATTCCAATGCTTTGAGTAAGAAATCAATGGGGAATTTATTAGTTAATCCATACTTTTCCAAAAAATACCCACACACATTCAGACCATCCTTGTTTCTACTTTATGTGTAGAGGGATGCTGTGTTGACTGCTAACCACTTGCAGTAAATATGTATTTCAACTGTAACTCTTTGATCTTATTGAGGACATCCATAGTGTCCCTGAGGTAGGATTCCAGATCAACCAGACATTCATTAAGAAAACAGAAGTTGGCTGTTATATGCTGTGTGTGTTAAGGAGTAACCACATCAGCAGAAGTTACATAAGGCTATTTGAATTTTACAACAGGAATTTCACCATTGCCTAAATACCATAATTCTGTATGTAACTCTTTCCAGAATCTCTTGTGCGGTCATAGTTGGATCTGTGGTACTGTCCTGTGCTTCTGTCTCTGGCTTTAGGTGTATTTATTTATTTATTTATTGAATTTTGATGACTGGGTAAGCCCACTGGGCCCTGAAGGTCTCTTTTTCAGGGGCAACCTGGGAATAACATTAACAGATAACATACAGTAGAAAAACATGTGGGAGTACAGGTTAACATGGGTATACAGTATTCAGCTGTTTACACATAGCAGACATGACATTGGTTTGGTGTTATATGATGAGTCTTAGCATTGAAGAGCCTGTACCCTATTAGCCAGGTAAGTGGAGAGCTCCTGGGGGGGTTGGTTAAGGAACAGTGCAACAATGGAAGAATAGAACAATGGAACGGTGAAACAAAAAAAACCTGAAGGATAAGCTTTTTATTTGGGAACTCGGAGCTTGAAGCAATGGTCTTATGTGTCCCAATGCTGGTTACAGAGAATATAGGAAAACAAATTGAAAATGAAGATGAAAACAAAAGACAAAAAGACAAAACAGACACTGGAAAAGTGCTACAACAGGAAACACATTTGAAATCTTTTTGGGACTCCTAACTGGCAGCTAAAGAACACTTTTAACACTTTTAAACTGAGTGAAACAGTGGTTTTACCTTCTGTTGGGGGGGGGGTTCCAGGCACAATTGCTGTGTTATGAATTTCTTCGGGGTTGATACTGGGAAATATCCTGTGCTATTATTGGGTCCCTAGAGTAAAATACACAATAAGATACTGGATCCAATTGATTCACCAACTAATAAATTATTAAAACATACCATTTAATAAATAGATAACCCCGAGAGGGAGAGATACTCTGAGATATTCATACTGAGGGAAAGTTTATTTGTGTTTCCATGGTCTCTCATAATTTATTTGGGAATTCATTAATTAATTTAAAATCTAAAAGTCTAAAAAAATCTAAAAAATACTTAAGGCAGTATAGCACAGTGGTTTGAGGCTCTGAGCTGCAACTCTGGTGATATCCAGCAGACCAGACCTGCATTTGAATCCCACAGCTTCCACTTGCATACTGTGTGACCCTAAGCAAGTCACTTAAATTCCCTGTACTCCCAGGTCGCTCCTGTAAAAAAGCTTTCAGCTTAGTGTGCTACTCCTGGTTAAACAACTAAAGAAAAGAAAAAAAGATTTAAAATCTGTATCACAAAAAGTTTTAAATAAAATTTGTTTAATCTTGGCACCTCTCAGTCACATGATTAGTTATCATGTGTGCAGTCTACTTGTGCATAAGTGCGCATGTGTTGGCATTCTTGTTCAACAAATGCAATTTTAAACACCAGAGAGATGGACCTGCAATGTGCTGATCAGAGAAGAACTCCCCTGGATATATTTGTGACCCCCCCTGGAGGAGCTGTTGTCACTGAAAGGAGGTGTGTCGGTGGCAATAAAGGGGACCCGTGGTCGTTGGCCTCATTGGCAGCCAGGGAGTGTGACTAAGCAGCTGTATCAGTGGATAGGAGGTGGCAAGAGGACCAAAGAGCCACATCGGTGGCATCCAGTGCCTCAGCATAGGTGGGAAAAGGACTAGAGGCTGGACAGAGGGACTGTTTTTGCTAGCCACATCAGTGGTGAAAAAGGGGCCATGAGACAGTCAAGACTCATTGCAGGCTGTTCAACTGTGTGGCTGGGCTATAAAGGCTGCAAGCCCAGCTGCTGAGGACCCCCCCCCGAGGAGCTGTTGTTACTGAGGGGAGCTGCATTGGTGGCAATCAAGGGGACGGGTGTTAGTTAGCCACATCGACAGTCAGGGAGTGGGAAGAAGCAGCTGTATCAGTGGCTAGAAGGCAGTGAGAGGATCAAAGCACCTCATCAGCAGCATCAATCACCTCAGCATCGGCAGCTGCATTGGTGGCAAAGGGATTGGAGGCTGGAATGAGGGACTGTTTTTGCTAGCTGCATCAGCGGTAAAGAAGGGGTCGTGAGCCAATCAGGACAGAGAGTGGGCTTTTCAACTGTGTGAATGAGTTATAAAAGCCACAAGCCCAGCTGCTGAGGAACCCCCCCCCCCCGGTGGAGCTGTTGTCACTGAAGGGAACTTTTGTCCCACCCAGCCACCTCAGCTCCAACCTCTATTAAATGCTCTTAGAAGGAAGAACAAGAACTGAAGACACAGGCTGGGGACAGGTCAATCAGGAAAGGATAAGGAGTTCTGTGCTGGGCTACAGTCCATTGTGACTGCAGGAATCAAAATACTAGTTATCAAGAGAACTGCCATGACTGTCTTGTCTTATCTTGACAAAGCATGGCAATCTCTGAGCAATAGTCATTACCCTTGAGTTAACTTATGGTTTTAGTGGTCCAGACTGTACTGTTTTGACTTGTTTTGCTCGCTTATTTCTTTCATTCAGCAGGGAAATTCTAGTGAGGGACCTTTTGCCTTTTTTTACTTGTTCTTGGGTAATAGGATCCCAAGGTGTTCCTTAAAGAGTGGTCAGCAACAGGCATTGGAGGGTTTTTGTTCATTGGGTAATAGGCTTCCAAGGTGTTCTTTAAAGAGTGTTCAGCAACAGGCATTGGAGGGTACAATAACATTGAGCTGTTGCTATGCTATAATATCTAAATTTATAGTAGATTTGTGACAAATGGAGGGGCAACCAATTTGGAGGGGCATTTGGAGTGGAACAGGGACAAAGCTATGGCATGGTCCTTATACTGCAAGGTCAGGTGGAATCTTTGTGAGGGTGGCAGGGTATACTGGGTGTGGGTTGGCCATAGTAATGGCTATGGCTTAGAAGATAGAGGGCTGCATGGTGTGTTGGCAACTGGCACAACTAAGAGAAGAGGTTAGGTGGTTGAGATGAATGCAAGGATGGGCATGGGTAGGGGTGGTGGGGAGGACAGGGGTTCTGCTGAGGGAGTAAGATGGGGTGGAGCAGAAGAGTGATAAATGGTGGAGATGTAGGGGGTCAAGGAGCACAAAGCTGAAATAGGCAGGAGTAGTCAGGAACATGCAAAGGAATACACAAAGGAATATGCAAGCAGGGAAGGAGGTTTAGGGGTGGGCACAAGGGGGGCTCCTGGGGTCTCAAGGAGAGACAGTACGGGATACAAGAGGGGCCAAGGGTACTGGCAGGAGGTAAAGTTCAAAGCCTGCATGAAATGGAAGTGAAGGGGGAGGAGCACAAGCAGGAGGAAAAAAAGTGGTAGGGATAGAGCACGAAAACAGATTTGCACAATTAGTGCCACTAAAATGGGGGGGTGAGAATAAAGTAATTGTAGCAGAGGCAGACTCAGGGGGAATAGGAAAGACTGACACAATGGAAGGCACAGTAGACAGGAGAAGTGGGGTTGTCCCTTCATGAAAAAAACAAGGAGAAGGGTAAAAGAAAAGACTAGGGTGCTGGGGTGAACTCACCCCAAAAAGGAGAAACCTTCGAGAGAGGAGACAGTGAGAGAAGGCTTAGGGGGGCCAAAACAGGATGAAAATGGAGAAGCGAACTGAGCACAGGAAAATTCAGTCAGGGAAAGGGCAGGGCAAGGGGGGGAGATGGAATTAGCAGACAGAGGGGTAGGGAGAGGTGATTTTGAAGAGAAGACCTGTGGGGGGGGTGGGAGTGAGTAGAGAGAAGTGGGAGTTAGGTACTCAGGGAGATACAAGGAGCAAAGAGGGAAGCTGGAATAGGGAAATAAATGGAATGCAAGGGACTGTGAACAAGATAGAGGAGAAATACAAACAGAAGGTAATGGAGAGAGAAGGGTCTTACTTGCTTGGCACTCAAAAATAAAAGGAATTCACTGGGGGGCAGGGGGACAGTAACAGTACAATAGGGGTTGAGTGCCTACCAAGTATGACAGCAGCAGAGGTCATTCATTATAGGGGAGACATCAGGATGGGAAAACTCAACTGGTATTCCACCTTGGAATACATGACCTGGCGGGGCATAGCTTGTTAGAGGTGCAGAGAAGATTTAAGGCACTTGCTAAGTACTGCAGCAGCATGAGGTTCAGATCTGTGGCTTTTTCAGAAGTGCTGCCAGAACCAAGGGCAAGCAAAGAGAGGAGACTGAGTTTTGTGGAATTTAATAAGTAGCTGTTTGGTTGATGTGAACAGATGGGGTAAGGGTTAATAGGGGACTGGGGAACAACATGGGGAGATAAGAGTCTTTGTGCCCTAGATAGACTGCACCTGAACAGGGAAGGGACCGCAGTGCTAAAGAGCATGTTGGGGATTTTATACAAGAAAACTATAATTTAAACTAAATTGGGGGGGTTGGGAACAAACCCTCACCACATAACAGGAGAAATAAAGGGCTACCAGCCTCCCTTCCCAGGATGGAAAGAACCAGGCTAGAGGAATAAGGAAGGTAACATGGGGACAACAGAATGGGCCCAGCGAATGGAGAGCCAAGTGAACTGATGCCAGAAGTCTGGGCAATAAGATTCCAGACTTAGTAGGGTTCATGGCTGAGAAGGACCTACACATCATGGGACTCATGGAGATGTGGGGTCATGACATGACAGCCAAGACTGGGACATAGCAATATCAGGGTATATACTTTTATGAAAGACAGAGTGGGTAAGGGAGGGGTGGTTGCCGTATATAAGAAGGAACAAATTAAGGTTATGGAATTGCAGGGTAGACAGGGTGGACTGAGGCTTTATTGTATCATTGGACATGGGAAAGGGAGAGGTCAAATGTACAGGGGTAATATATAGGCCACCAACACAGTAGGATGCAGAGGAAAGGACAATGATGAAGGAGATCCAGAGGATGTCACACAGAGGGAAGGTGCTACTGATGGGGGACTTCAACTTGCAAGACATGGATTGGGGCACCCCATCAGCAGCATCTGTCAGGAGCAGAGAAATCATGGAGTCCCTACAGGGAGCACTCATGAAGCAGCTAGTTAGGGAACCGACCAGGGAGAGGGTGATCCTAGATTTGAGTCTTTTGAATAGGGAACAGGTGGGTGAGATATCTGTAGGAGAGAACCTGGGTACAAGTGACCACAACACAGTCTGGTTCATGGTAAAAATGACTGCTGAGGTCCATTGGCCCAGAATAAAGGTTCTAGATTTTAGGAATGCAGACTTTCAGAAAATGGGAAAAAATGTTCATCAAGCATTATCAGAGGTGTGATGACTAAGGGGGTGGAGGAAATGTGGGGTTAAATAAAAGGGGCAAAAGCAGGGGCCATTAGCCTCTGTTTCAGGAGGGTAAATAAAAATAGGAAGAAGAGGAAGCCACTTTGGTTTAATAGATAAGTAGCAGAGAAGGTCAGGGTAAATAAAAATGCATTTAGGAGGTATAAAAGGACACAGAGGGAGGAGGATAGGGTATTTACCAAGGGAAGCAGAAGGAAACAGGCATGGAAGTCAGGAATGCAAAGGCAAGAACAGAAAAGATGAGGCAATAGCCAACACAGTCAAGGAGGGGGATAAAACCTTCTTCTGGTATATGAGTGAGAGGAGAAAGTCAAGAGAGCAGATAGTCAGGCTGAGAAATGGAGAAGGGGAGTTCGTGGAAGATGACTGGAGGAAGGAGGAAATACTCAACAGCTATTTCTGTTCAGTATTCATGGTCGAGAAGGAGGATGAATTTAAGAAAATCAGGGAACACAAGGTGGTGGTGGGGGGTTGATCCCAGTCAGTTCCAGGTGGAAGAGGTCCTGAGAGAGCTAGATGGTTTGAAGGTGGATAAGGCAATGGGGCTGGATGGAGTGCACTCTGGGTACTGAGGGAGTTTAGTAAGGTGCTAGCTGAACCTCTCACTACCCTCGTCAACAAATCTTTGGAATCAGGGGAGATCCCTGGTGACTGGAGAAGGGCAGCTGTGGTCCCCCTTCATAAGAGGGGAAAAAAGGAGGAAGCAGGCAATAGGCCAGTGAGCTTAACATCTGTGGTGGGCATGCTCATGGAGAAACTGCTAAAAAGGAGAATCACTAGCTACCTAAAAGCCAATGTCCTACAGGACCGGAGGCAACATGGGTTCACAGAGGGAAGGCTGTGCCAAACTAACTTATAGAGTTCTTTGATTGGGTCTCCAATGTACTGGATTGGGGGTGTCAGTGGATGTTGTGCATCTAGATTTTAAAAAGGAGTTCAATTCTGTGCCACACAGGAAACTACTGCACAAAATTAGATGCCTTGGGCTAGGGCCCCTCATGCTTAAGTGGGTACAAAACTGGCCAGAGGGGTGAAGGCAGAGGGTAATTGTTAATGGAGTACCTTCAAAGGAGGGTTGGTCACCAGTGGGGTGCCTGAGAGGCCGGTGCTGGGGCCACACCTTTTCAATATATTTATAGGGGACATACAGGAGTGGCTGGAGAGAAAAGTATGACTATTTGCAGATGACACGAAGGTCTGCAACAGAGTGGATATGACTGATGGGGTTGAGAGCATGCACAGGGATCTGGAAAAACTAGAGTAATGGTCCAGGGGATGGTAATTATCCTTCAACACAAAAAATGCAAGCTCATGCAATTAGGCAAGAATAACCACAGTGTGGAATACTGTATGGGGGTCAAGCTCTGGAGGTTATCGAGCTGGAAAGGTGCCTTGACATAATCATTGCACAGGACCTGAAGGTGGCAAAGCAATGTGAGAAGGCAGTGGCAAGGGCCAGTAAGATGCTGGGATGTATCAGATGGTGGAATAATTAGCAGGAAGAGGAAGGTCATAATGCTCTTGTACAGATAACTTGTCAGGCCTCACCTTGAGTATGTGGTCCAGATCTGGAGGACATACCTCAAGAAGAGTGTGGCTAGGGTGGAGCACGTCCAGAGGTGAGCAACAAAAATGGTTAGGGGACTCAGTCATCTGTCATATTAGAAATGGCTGAAGGACCTCAGCTTGTACTCAACTGAATAGAGAAGGGAAAGGTGGGACATGATTCAGAACTTCAAATATTTCAAGGATATCAACAGGGTGCCAGTAGAGGACATCTTCCAGCTAAGGGAGCAATCAAAAACAAGGGGGCATGATATGCAGATAGTAGGTAGTAGGTTTAGGGGAAACATCTACTTTATTGAAAGGGTGGTTTAAAACTGGAACTGGCTCCTAGAGGAGGTGGTGGGGGCAAGAACTGTTGTGGGGTTCAAGGGAGTGTGGGATAGACACAAGGGTCTGTTAGATCTGGGGATGGGGTGGGCAGAAGGCAATAGTAAAGTCCTAGTGGTGTGCTAGACATACTGGGCAGACTGGCAATCCTTTTCTGCTGACATGTTTCTATGTCTCTAGGTTTCTACGTTTTCTATAATTGCATCAACCTCCATTTTCTGAAGGTGACTGGTCCCTTTCTGGATTTGGAGTCAACAGAGCTGGCAGCTTTCCAGTTTCTCTTCTATGGCACCCCTAGACTCAGATTTTGAAATCTGAGACAGCAAGCTCCAAATCGCTTTGGTATTGGAAGTCCTTTTCTTCTTGTTGCAAAAACAGAGTATTGAATGAAGTCTTTCAAGTTGTTAAAGTTTGGCTTCACACCTCCTGGAACCTGTTGGAACCTATGAACTATGGGAGCCTTGGAACGTAACAAGATGTTATGAATCCAGAGTCTGCCAAAAGATCCATAGTGGTTGTTACATTTTAACTGTGATTCACACAGTCTGAAATAATAAGGAATTTGGAATCCTCAAACTGATCTGGAATTGAACTAAACCAAACCATTTGGATATTGGGCATTGATATCCCATATTTTACATTTTAAATACAGTGATATGTCTCATTTTTTACCTATACTTTATGCTCAGAGGGAATATCTTGATGGTCTCTGCTAACATATTAATTTATATTGTTATTGCATATATAGAATACATAACAATATAGCTGTTTTGATATAGCTTTGCAGTCTAACATATTCACCAAGTGGGTTTTCTTGCTTTTTAACTGTTCCCCCTTCTTAAAAAATGGTGAATACAAGGAGTGGCAAGGTAACTCATGAAATCTGGATATTCAATCCAAAGTACCAGAGGGAACAAGAAAAAACTCAAGATCAATAAAACAGAAATGAGGTGGTATAAATATTGAAGATAATATACAAACTAAGATCACAGAATTTTTCATGGCAACATACCAATCCCGAAAGTCATTTATACCCCTATTCCTGCTAAACAGGAACACCAGAAGACCTCAGCTGACACAACTTCTGGGTCTGTAGAGGTTGTTGCAGTGAGTGGGAATAGGAATACTTATGGGCAGACAGTGGAGGGAATTTCTCTCTTTTCAAATGTCTGGGAATCATTTGATGTCAATACTTTGGAATCGGATGACACAAACTTATATGGAAATGATGCAGTTTTTTTCTCCTCAGGATGGGTCGAGGGAAGAGAGGTTCTCAAATTTTTCCTTAACTGCCTTAATTTCACCCCCTTCTCTGCTTCAGAGAACTAAAATACATATGGTAGTCTCAGAGTTAGGCCATACTGATAATTTAGCTTCAGTAATACATGACTTAAGTACTACAATAGAGGGCCTAAAAAAAAACTAGCCCTGGTTAACCAAGAAAATGACTGGGAAAAACAGGAGGAGACTGAGTTCTCTATAGCAACTCTCCCTCATCTGGAATATATAAGAACAAGGAGGGTCCCCTTGTAAAATATAATAAGGAACATTTTACAGATGTGAGGGGATTTGCCTCTTCCTCCTCAGAATTTCATCAGCATTTTGCAGAATGTTTTTAGTTATAACTCAGCTGTCGTTTATGCTAGAGCTCTGCAATTTGGAATATATACTTTTTGGGTCAGTGACCACTAACTTGCTGAATATCATGACATTTGGATAGATATTCTCCAAATTAAAGGTTCTCAAATATTGTCATTTTATTGTTTGTGAACAGTTTTAACTGCATATACCTTAACCATCTATTTGGTCAGGGATCTTAAACTTGGCATGCTTTCTTGATGATAGATGTTCTAGCAATCTGCCAGATTTCAAGACAACAAGATGCATTGTCTCAAAATTATATGTGCTCAAAATCTGTCATTTTATTTTTTTCAGGAAATTTCATAAACCAATTTCATCTGCATAAAACACAGGCTCCTTTGGAGATAGACATGTGTAAATTATCTAAATATGAATGATCTAAGTATGGAGAAAATTAGGTAAATAATTTTTAAGTTACAGGGGTTCAAAACTTTACTATGTAAATATTTACAAAACTTTATGAAAACTATCAGAAATGTTGATGTTTGTAACTTCTCTGCTCTTGCATACATAGAGTTAACATTTTAAATGCATATCCATAGTTAGTGTATCCTGGTGTCTAACACAACTGGATAAATTGGTTAAACAGCTTTAATTTTACAGAAGGAAAAAAAATATTAGTAACATTTTCTTGCATATTTATGATAGCATATACTGTAGATGAAGCATCCAGTATTGTTTTGTGGAATTTAACATTAACAATGCACAAATCACTACTTCATTTGATAAGCTGGGCTCAGCTTTTTGCAGTCCTGCTGTTTGTCTCTGGGTGACTATCCCCCCCTTCTCTTTAGGCATAGCCAGACTGACTCAGAAGAACTACTGATCCCACTGATATTCTCTTTGTTCTTTACAGTGACAAACTCCCTTAAACATAAGTCACCTACTTCTTTTCCTATTGACTTACCCTGTTGGAATAGCCAGAATTCTTTCTTCCTGCTGCCCAAGATATTGTCTTCCCCCACTACATCTTTTTTAGTACTTCTAAGTCCTAGACTTGCATGTACACCAGGCTCCCTGGATCATAAATTTACTGTATGTGATCCTTAAATATCCTACTTTCAGGTTGGAATTGTTGACACAGTGCTTTCTTGCTCCAACCTGGGGGTCTACCACTGTTGTGCTACCCAGCGCAGCTGTCCATTTCTTGGTGAAACTGTACATCTAACCCCTGAACATGGTGAACCCCTGCACTACCTGCCTCTTATACCCCTATTCTTTAATTAGAATACCCCAGATAAGGCTGAGTGAATTAGAAAATTCCAGTTTTATGGAATTTGTCATGAAATTCTACAATTTTCACAAAGACTCATGGTATTTGACTTTAAGTACAGATGTTATTTTGCAATTTCTCACAGCAAGCAATTACTTAAATTGGCACACACAGTCTCCTTGTAAGGTCTAATAATCTGCCAAATTTAATGGTATTGAATTCTCTAGTTTAAATGTTTCAGGGGTTTATAAATTTGTAGTTTACATTCTTGCAAAATAAAATTTTTAAATGTTGTGAAAGTTTGACTACTTTTAATTCAATCCCATTTAAAGCTGCACATATGAACTTTTTCAGAAATGACTATGTAGTATAGTGTTTTAAATATTTCAACTCTGGTTAAATTATAGTGTTTTAAATATTTCAACTCTGGTTAAATTTGGATATGTAGTTTTAAAATTAGCGGGAACTAAACAAAATTTAAATTTTGGCAACATATTTTGCAGGCTATAACTCAGTCCAGTTTATAGCTAGAAATCTGAAACTATGTGCATATATGAATGTTGTACTAACTTGTATGCCTGTCAAGTTTCGTAACATTTCAATGAATGCTACCAAAATTATACTAAAATTACAGAAATCCAAATATTGGCAAAATATTTGGCTGCCTATAACTCAGCTTGCATTGAAGCTTGAGACTTAAAACAGTGTGCATATACACATTATTTGAGCTTTTCTATGTCCTGATATTGTGGAGAAATTTGGATAAGAAATTTTAAGATTATCTCAAAATAACTGAAAATTTTATTTTGAGTAAATGTTTGGCCACCTATAACTCTGCCCCTTTGAATCTACAAATCTGGAACACTCATGTAAGCCATTGGATAAGGTCTACTTTCCAAATGCGTTGTTACTTGGATGCATACTTTTGAAATTATAGTGATATAAATGAAATTTAAAATTTTGCATAATTCCACAGATTCTTTTAGAAAATTCTGCAGAATTCCATGGAATCTAAATGATCATTCCATGGGCATTTCATGGGCAGAATTTTATATTCTGCACAGCTCTAGTAATATCCCAAATTTGAATTCATAATTGAGATCCATAGTATAGAAAATTTGAATTAGGAGACCCCAGTGAAATTAGAGAAATGGATCTATCACCTGTTTCATATAGATACACCAAGAAAAAAAACCTATGTGTTAAGCATCAGCCGAATCCTTGTATTAAAAATCGTGTCTTATTTTATTGCAAATCAGCCTAGTAGAAAAGATACGGCGGCAGGAACCTACCTTAAAAATAAGTGCAATTATTATGTATCCATCACAGAAAGTCCCAGGCCTCATCAAGCATCCAGACAGGAAGAAATGATAGCTCTGATTAATAGAAAAAGAGAGGAAGATAAGATAAGTATTGAGGAAATTCTGAAAGTGGTCAAAGAGAATGAGGGAAAACAATATCATGCAGGGGTATGAGGGGCACTGTCCATCTTTGGATGGAGACTATATAGAGATGAAACAATAGGAACTATTAAAAAAATTCTAGCATCCTTCTTTACATGATTCATCCAAGTTAATATGTCTAGCAGCTCAGTAGACTGGATTAAAATACATATTGCCACTTGTGAATCAACTCAAATTGATAACACCTCTAACAATTCTCAGTTATCAGTAACACTTTTAAAAACTTCTTCTACATTGGTTGGATTGGGTATGTTTCTAACTAACCCAATAATGTTTGACTTAAAAGTACAGATGGTTTCAAAAACAAAAAATTCACAAGAACAAACTGAAAGTAGTGAGGCCAGATACAGACTGGGAAGAATTAATCAGGGCAGTGAAATTTCCGCTCATTTAATTACCAATAGTTTTTCACCTTTACAGTCTACAACTGTTAAATGACAAGATAGGAAAGTAGAAAGTCCACAGGAAAACATGATTGATGTTCAGCAGGATACAAAAATTCTATCCTGGAATATAGAGGGAATAGCATACAAATTGGAAGACAATGAGATAAAAAATGGTCTGACTGAATATGATATTCTTTACATCAGAAAACCTGGTCTCCATATTCTTTTACCTCTTTAATTCCAGGATATACAACCTATGATATACCAGCCACAAGGGATAAAAAATACAGCCACTTTAAAGCAGGCCTTGCTATATACATTAAAACATTGCTTTAACTTTAACATAACAACGCTAAATTATTGATACAATCTTACAAATACAGCTAGAAAATAGTCATATAAAATGTATTTTTCTTAATGATTATATTCACCTAATTCTGGAAAAACATCAAATATGTGGCCTCAGTTTAAAATTGCTTTACAGAGAATATTAGATAAAAATGACGTTGACCCAACTATAATAATTGGTGATTTCAAAGCAAGAGTTTCCTATGAAAAACAGATCACATCTATAGTGACTTTCTGTTGAGTCTGTCAGCACTGAACTCTAGATCAAGACACAGCAGAGTCATTGAGGACACAAAATGTAATCAGATGGGAAAATAATTAAACAAATTTATGCTGGACCACAGTTTTTGTGTAATTAACGGATGGCTTCCCAGGGATATAGAGTGAGACTTCACTTACATGGGACACATTGGTTCATCTATAATAGATCTTACATGGGTGCACAGTATATGGACACAATGACAATTTTAGAAGATTTTTCAGTATTGGAATGTTTGGGCTCTACTCATTTTCCTATTCTCACATCCCCTCAAATTCCATAACTAGACAGCCTACAAAATAGTTTACAATCTATGAATCTGATAATGGAAATAATAAATCAGAAAAGAACAAGATGGCATGGAGAGACCATTAGTACATTTAAGGAGATATTATTAGCCGAGACATTATCCAATATGTGCTAGGAAATGATAGATATTGCTGATTGTGGAACAACAATGGAAAATTACAAGTAATCATTCATTTTATAAAACCTTACTGCAGGATAAACTGGGTAGAGAAAAAAAGAACCCACAACTTGGTTCAATAAAACTTGTAGAATTGCCAAGCACAGACTGAATAAATTACTTTACTTTGACATTGCAAGATGAATAAAACCCAGAAAAATATCCAGAGTCTGAATAGGGCAAGGAAGGCATATAGAAAACTATTGGATTATGAATGAAATAAATAAAATAAAAAACTGTGGGAAAAACTAAAGAAGGCTGTGGTTTCCAATGATGCTAAATTATTCTAGCCTTTGGTTAGTCATGCATATAGACAATACTCATCAAACATTGCGGCTGATGTACTCCCTAACAGATGAAATTTACATTTTCAAAAGCTATTATTTCTCTACAAATGAGGCTTCTGCCATTATAGCATCAAAACATAGTAGATAGCAAACCTTTTCTCTTTACCCAATATGTATCCAAAATAATGAAATAGGACTAGCACTTTTAACAATAACCTCAAATAAGGCACTAGGACTTGATCAAATAATTGAAGACATCCACAAAGCCTTTCCAGACTGGTGGTTTCCCACATTTAGAACACTGTTTAATTCTTTTGTTCAGGAACAGGAATTTCCATACCATTGGAGATCCAGAAGCAAATGATTTGATACCTTTTAATGGACCAACATAGATGTAACAACAAGAACAAAGTGCTCTAGCTTTCGGACCAACCAGTCCTTCCTCAGAAGCTCATGGCAGTTGTTTAGAAAATACAATACTTATAACAGCTAGATAATGCAGAGAAAAACAGAAAAAAATCCCCATTGGTTTAAAGTACTCATTTAAAAAATGAGGATGACAGAGATACACATTTGGCTATGTTGAAAAACACCTTCATTGAGCAGGGACACTCTTCCAGGGAAATTGACAGGATAACAGAATGGGCAACGCAAATACCAAGACAACAACTACTTCAATATAAAGAAAAGACAGCTACAGACAGAATACCCTTGGTAGTCACATATCATCCAGACCTTGAATGTCTGCGTAAGATTATTAAAGATCTCCACCCAATATTTAGTGAGGATGACACCCTTAATTGTATTTTTAAGGAACTCCCGCTACTATCTTTGAAACAACTACCAAATTTATCCAGCCTAATTATTAGGAGCAAACTTTGACCGGAACAGAATACCATGTCACACAATGGCACACAACCCTGCAATCAACGCCCCTGTAAGACTTGTGGGCTCATTTCTACCTCGGACTGTGTGGTTACATCACAAAACAGACAATTCCAGGTGCATGGAGTTATACATGCATGTCACACATGTTGTTTATTTCATTCAGTCAAGAGATGTCCACAAACAGGTTATGTAGGGAGACACGCCAACAGCTCCACACTAGGATGAACTCACACCGACATACTATTACAGCAAGGAAGACTGAAAAACCAGTGGGGCATCATTCCCAGCCTGACCACTCAGTCTCAGATATGTTAGTAATGGTCTTAAAAGGAAATCTCAAAACACACAACAGAGACGAGCTTTTGAGATTAAACTTATTTTACATCTCAATATGGTAGCAGATGGGATGAACGTGGATCTTGGCTTTATGGGACACTACAGAAACTAACATCCACAGACCTTTTCTTCTTCAAACTGACATATTATAGGACTTCAGCGTGTGGAATGTGGATGCGTGTGTGTATATGTGTGTGGGTATGTGTTGTGAGATATGTGATATAACAGATGTGGGCTTGCTGTCACATTGAGGTAAGTCTCTATTTAGATATATGGAGTTATAATGTGTTACTATTTTTATTTCACACACATAATGAATATTAATTCCTCCTTACTTTTTATCTTTGCCTGGGTGGGGATTGATTCCATTGCACCATATTCAGATTACCCAGCCTGCTAGTGTACATACAGGAGTGTTATCTTATTATGTTATATATAATTTTTGTAACTCTGTACATATTGGGGTGTGTGATCTCATTTGCATTGGGGTTCTGCACAGATATTTTTACATTAGGCTAATATTGTAGTAATTTGTGGATATGTAGGTATGTTAGACCTCTGGTCTTACACATATACTTTATTTTTATTTCTAGTTACCTTATCCTGGGGAGGGTGGCAGGTTTATTTCATGGTAGTTCTATCTAGTATCCTTGGAAATGTTACTTTGCAGCTAGTAGTATGGTTAAATAGTGTTACATTTTTACTCTGTAGATATTAAGAGACATAAGCCCTTTTACTCAGGATTTCATGACAAGTTGAATTCCTTTGGGGAACAATTGCAGTGACTGAAGTTAATATAGGTTCACTAGGACAGAGAGAGAGAGTGTGTGTGTGTGTGTGTGTGTGTGTGTGTGTGTGTGTGTGTCTGAGAGAGAGAGAGAGAGACAGAAGGAGGGGGGAGAGAAAGAGACAACATCTCCTTTAAGCTATGTATCTCCCCTATCCACATTATTGTGATGTGGGGTGGGTTAGGATGTATTGTTTGTATGAAGAGGAGGAGAGAAATTACATTTTTATCTCTTTTTTAGATTCCTTAGACACTTGTGGCACATCAAGTTGCTACATTCTCAGTATATATTGACATCAGTACATATCAGGCTACATGGTCTTAATTCCTTGAGGTTCCTCGACTAGAGTTTTTTGTTTGACACTAATATTATCAATTTATATTTAAATTATCATTTATATAGTCCTGATGTTTTTGACATTTCTTGGGCCTTTTATCTAGCTTGATAATACAGCTGGGTGACATGTCCAGCTAGGTTTTACACATCACACAGTGTGCACTGATGTTTTTTAAGACAACTTTACTGGTAAATTCTTGTCTATAATGCTAACATTGAAATTTCATGAGCCCTATAACAATATTAGTTTGTCTTTAATCTGGGTGGGGGTTGCCTTTCAGTAATCACATCCTTATACTAACTGTGACACTCATAGCTTGATTTAGGAGTTATCTGCTTCAACAGTATTATCTTATGTCAATTAAATTTATATGCAGTATGATTCTTTGTATGTGTGTTCCACTAAGCACATCTGAACCCAAGGTTTTTTCTGGCCGAAGGCAGTATTGTACTGTTAAACTTCTCTGACATCATCTTGTTTTTTTTGTTTGTTTTTTTTTAAATGAGTATTTTAAACCAATGGGGATTTTTTTCTGTTTTTCTCTGCATTATCTAGCTGTTATAAGTATTGTATTTTCTAAACAACTGCCATGAGCTTCTGAAGAAGGACTGGTTGGTCCGAAAACTAGAGCACTTTGTTCTTGTTGTTACATCTATGTTGGTCCATTAAAAGGTATCAAATCATTTGCTTCTGGATCTATTCTTGCAAGGACCAATACGGCAACTACTCAATCTAGATTTCATACCATTGGAGAGGAAGCATTATCTACCCAATATTTAAAAAAGGAGACCCACTGGACCCCAAAATGTATAGGCCAATAAGCCTTATAACTATCTCCCAAAAAATATTTTGTAAACTTATCTTACAGAGACTTCAACAGTGGATAAATGAAAAACATATATTAAGTGAAACACAGAATGGTTTCAGAGCTGGAAGATCCACAATACAACATTGTTATGTACTTTTCCATTTAATTTGGAAATACATGAACATTAAAAAGAGCAAATTATACTGTTGTTTTATTGATCTTTTGGCTGTCTTTGACAGAATCAGATGGACTTTGTTTTGTCCAAAATTAGAAAACTATAATGTTGACCCAGAATTATTAGACATTATTTTTAGCATATATAAAGATACCTGGATTAAGATACAGTATGATCAATTTGTCCATATGACCTCTACCATTCACACCAACCTTGGTGTATGTCAGGGCTGCCTTCTTGCACCTACACTATTCAACCTTTACATAAATTCAATATTGGAGGGTTTGGAGCATTGAAAGTTTCATTCTCCCATAGTGTCTGGAAAAAAAAATATCATGCCTCACCTATGCGAATGATATAGTCCTGATATCTACTTCCCTCTTAGGCTTATAAAGAAAGTTAAATTGCTTTGCAGAATTATGTAAGCCAAATTGCCTATCTATTAATAGAGAGAAAACTTAAATGGTAATCTTTGGCAATAAATCTAGATCTCCCCCAAGGGTTTTCATTGGTAATGAAAAGCTCATGACTGACAAATATTGTGACTACTGTATCTGAGAGTGAAGGGGTTGTATATGCCAGCACAACAAAAAAGTTTGCGACCTGCATTACGGCAATGGGCTCCATGTTGACTGCAAGGTGCAGTCAGCATGGAGCCACACTGTTTGGGACCATTGATGACATCGGGGGGACTTCACCCCCAAACCACCCACACCCCCTGAACTAATGGATTCTAACTCCAGGTTGGAGTTAGTTTGGGGAAGGAGTGCAAGTTGGGGGAAGTGGTTGCCCCCTTCTATAGCGGCATGGTGGTGTAGTTGATATCGATGCGTGTCGCCGTAGAAATGTCACTGTTAGGGTGGCATACCAAAGTAAAGTATGCTCAAAATTTTCAATGGAATGGCCACCTCCTCTGCCTCCAAACTAAATTAAAAACAGCCTTAAATGCATTTAAAATATTTAATGCAAAGCTGGGTAAAAGTTCAGTCAAAGAGCTACTTATGGCTAAATGCCAAAGTTAAAACCAGTGTCCTTTATGCAGCAGAAATTTGTGCAATTACAGATTTTAAAAAATCTAGAAATTATCATGAACAAACTATGCCATAATATCTTGATGGTTTCTCAGTCTGTTTTTACTGAAGTATTGAGAATTGAATTCAGTCAACAATCAGTCACCATACTAGCCTTAGAAATGTGATTAATTTTTACATGAAAGGGACACTGTCAACCTGTTTTTCATCATATTATTTCTAGTTAAAAAACAATATTTTACAATTGCTTATCTTCTCTAAAATTCATTGATGTTGCTGTTTGTTTTGTCTGTTTCCTTGTTTAGTAGAACTGAAATGCATGCTAGTGTATATTTATAAACAACTTTGTTTTCTTTACAGTCCTGGATCTGTTCTTACTGCATACTTCCTGGGCATTTGAAAAACACCCAAACAGTGCAGTCACTCATGAGAAAGTAGCCTCCTAAACTCCCACTACATCATGAGGGGCTAGACTGTGCTGTGGGTGTTCCCAAGTCCAGGAAAGATGCAGCAAAGATGCAACTGGAGCTCATTAAAGAATGTAAACAAACCTGTTTGTGTGGTAACACCAGTATGGTGGGCAGTCTGTTTTTTTTTATTTTTTTTTAAGAACAAGAGTCAGAATCAAACTACCAGATACATCAGCAATCTTTACAGAATGTTGTCAATCATAAAATATGTTTTTTAAACTAAGGACAATTTGAAACCTAAGGAGGTTGACAGTGCCCCTTTAAGTCTCTTTCAGATGCCTGAAACATGCATACCAACATGCTGCTTGGAAGAAGAAATAATGTTCTCTACTCAAGGATTCACATTTTAGTCAATTCATTTAATAAAAAAAGAGTTATTTCTGCTTGGATTAGGCAAGTTAATTTATGAAATTTACATAAAAGCAAAAATGGATTTTGTTTTACTAATTCAAAAAAGAGTTAGAGACATAATAGCAAAAGAGTGTGCCCAAATAAATGCTTTTAGACATTATAGATGGTAGAAGGAGATGAAGAAAACACATTAGTTAGAAACATACTTGTCTTGTATGTCCAAACCACAGTCCAGGTGCCTAATAACAAGATTTAGGATGGAACTGTATTTTGCACAGTTTATATATTTCCAACAAAAAAGACAAGGAATTCAGAGTCCATAACGCAGATGTGACTATCATCATGATGGTAACTTAAAACATGTATTGATTTTGTGCCCTCTATAGTCTAAAGGAAGGAAGGAAAGAATGGTTAGGAAAATTAGTGGGTAACCTTGGTCTCCCTCTCCAACCAAATATTTTTATCTCAACATCTACTGATAGTAGAATTCTGTATAAACTAGCAAGATTCATAACAACAACTCATAAGTAGAGTGAAAATATTAGGGATGATGTAAACAATTTTTGACACACCTATTGAATGTATTTTAGAAGAAGATTACTGATGGTTTATGATATAATATACATCAATACAGATCATAGATTTTCAATGCTTTAGAATGAATGTAATGTAAATGTGATTATTATATGATGGCATATCGGAAATGCTTGCCCAGTTATGGATTTTTATTGTATGTCATGCATTCATTCTTAGAATGAAACTTCGGTTTTGCAATTCCTAGCTCTGCCATAAATTGTTATATGAACCTTTTAATGTACAGTTCAACACTGTGTATTTTATTGTGGTGATATATTTTATTGTAAAGGCTTATAGCTGATCAATAAAATATACTACTTCTACTACTACATTAAGAAAACAAATCTATGGATTTAGATAACTTTTCAGTCAGGGATCCTACTTCAGAGATTATGGGTCTCCAGGTGGGTCTGACAAATTTGTGTGGATTTTGAGATTGCATACAGGGTGGATTTGATGGGATTATCAACCCATAGAATCTCAAATTTCTGTTCTGTGATCGCGTTATCATCTAATGTTTCCTCTAATAATTTCATCAATTCACCTTTAAACTTCATGGTTGGATCCCCAGATAGTCTTCTGTAATTTCCTCCTCTCTCTAATAGTATGCACACAATCTGTTCATGTTGTTCAGATGTAATGAGTACCAAATTTCCCTTTTTGTCCGATTGATTAATTAAAACATTTTCAAGTTCACTTACTTCTTTCAATGCTTTACTCTCTTCTGGAGTTTTTTTTTCTACTTAGTGTGTGGCTTGCCAATATTTTCCTGATTTCCCTATGGATTATATTTGCAAAGACTTGCATGGTAGTTTTCAAAATTAGAGGACAACATTTTGATTTGCATTTTAAAGTACAATCTTCTTATTCTGAAGTCTTCATCATCAAATTGCTCAAAATCCTGTTTCTATTATGTTTTCTTCTATCAATCCTTCAAGGGCTATATCTTGACTGTTCATATTTTGTGAGTTATTTTCAGTATCAGATTTACTAGTATGTCAATTAATTCAGACCTTACCTCTGGGTAATGCATAGGATTATCCGGTAGGGAGTTGTTAACTCAAACTGTCTCAGTTATTCCCATTTGTGCTGATTCCGGTTTCATTCCTGAATTTCATCTTGAAAGTAATCTTTCAGAAGCAGTTTTTTTAAGTCCATCTGAATATTAAATTAATCTGTCAGGGGTACTGGCACAAGATATATCCCTTTTGTTACAGTCTAGTCTGGTGTTCTGTCAAAACAATGTTTGTAAGATTAATTTTTTTGAGGTTGTCTTTTTGTCCTTGCTCCTCAGCTGTCTCCCTTCTGTTTTCTTTCCTTCATTATCTTCCTCATCTGATTTTTCTTTTTCTAGCTCTTGAATGTTTTGTTTTCTGTCCCACTCCCCTGTTTGCTGATCCTGTTGCCCATTGTCCCCAGATCCCCCCAAAGAAAGAATACCAGACCAGCATGTGTGGGTGCTCAGAACTGGCAATTATTTTACTTAAATTCTTATGATTTCAATCCACTTCAATTAAAATCCATGTATCCACATACATTGTACACACTCCATATAAACATCGGGTACTTCAATCTGTTTAACTCATGCCGTCATTTCATTTGTTAAAATTACTGTCAATTTATTCTTTTCCTCTCTTACCTTCTTCTTCTCCCCCCAAGATGTACATCCTGAGGGGCTGCCTTCTTTTCCTCTTCTGCCCAAGAGGTGCAAGCATACACACCATGCCACTGCTTTTTGTAGTGTTGTCTTTTTGTCTTATTTATTATTTACCCCCCTTTTCCCCCTGCCTATTCTCCCCCTCCCCAATTTTCCACTAGTCCACCTCCCACTGGTGATGGACGGTGGACTTCCTCCCTTCTTAGCTGAACTTTTCCCTCATCCAGGGCTCAATTGTATCCATGATGCTTTATTTAAAGATAGCCAGGCCTAGCCCATAGATGTGTACCCAATCCCCCCTATAAAAATCTGCCACTTGTTCTGTCACACCCCTGTATATGGTTTTACCAGCCTTTTCCATGAATAACCTGCCCACCCTGGTATTCATGCATTTTCTGGCAGTGTCTATGGCCTTGTGCTTTTAGGCATGTCTCCATACCCTCCTTGAACTATGTCTGACCATACCAGGGTAACCTCTGGCCACCATTCACTTATTTTATTAATGTCCTCGTTAATGTTATAATAAATATCCCACCAGGGTCTGGTCCCCAGGTCATTCCCCCCTAAATGGATAATTAAAAGATATGGGTGCCTGTGATCCTTTCTCATCTCCCTCAGTAGAGACAGTAGCTGCAACCGCCTCATCCCCTGAATGCTTCTCGAGGTCAGCTTGATCCAATTAAGGTCCAGATATAACTGCTTCCCCCAAACCTCATGGATGCCCACCACTCAGCCCAATGGACAAAAGAGTGTCTGCAAATCCAGGCCTCCAACCTCCTTGTCCACCCTGTATAAATCAGAAACATAGAGAAAATGAGCTACCCCTCTCCATCCCTGTCTGAAGTCCTCATCACCTTATATCAATTACCCACCCACCCTCACTATTCCTGATACCACGTCCCACCTGCTTGGCTGGAGAGAAAAGAAAACATTGTTATTCTAGTTTTTCCACATCACGGACATATCTTTTAAAACAACTAGAAGACCACCTCCCTTTTTGTTTGATGTCCCTGGTGGTGCCAACCTGGGCTGCCAGCACTGATGCTGCCCCAGTGTGGAATGAATGTGATGAATATCCATTCGGGTCCTCCCCTATAAACTTCAGCTCCTTTTTAAGTACCGTTACCACCTGCAACCCCGTGACCGGGGTGCCATCCCCATGAAAAAACATCAAGAGGGTCTTATCCCACAGTCAACCTGCTGTGTACAAGTGCAAGGCCCCTACTGAACATATTGCCCCATTCTTATGTCTCTGCAGTAGCACCCTGTGCCCTCTTCCTGCCTGGTCAGTCTTAGACCACCTAAGGAACACTGAGGTGCCTTCTTCAGTCCATATCATGTCTCCCCACTGTAGTCCTGCAGAACTATCTGTTTTTCAGTACCCTATCACCTCTCTAATTCGAAAGGCCCAGCTGTACATGGTGGTGTACACTGCCTGAAACAAGACTGCCTCACTACTAGAGATACATATCCTGTGCAATATCTCCATCAACTTTTCCATCAGTGCCTCTGTAAGCAGTCTCCTGTGATCCTGCATGCTCCGTGCTCCTCAAATCCAGCCTTGCATCATACATTTTATAACATTGTGCATTGTAGGATCAACCCACCCCTTTAGTGTACACACCTGTCCTATGGCTGCCAAATGAACCCTCATGGTCACTGGTGACAACTTATTTCTCCATCCCGCTACCATAAATTGTGCTACCTGATCACCTAATACTGCCCCACTTACCTCACCACTATTTTGTGCTTGAAAGGTCTGGAATGCCTTCCATGATGTTTCATATGCTTTTAGCATCCTAGGGACCAGGAGTTGTGAAACAACTGTTCGGATCCATCAATCCAATCTTTCAGACGTAGTCTGGGATTGCCGTCTGCCCCGGTTCTGCTCATAGCTGGTTGGCTTGAAACTTGTCCATTTGTAGGTGGGAGAGGTAATCAGCTATCACGTTATCTATACCATCAATGTGTCCAGCCCTAAATGACAAATTCCACTTCAAACCCCTTAAAACCAGTTGCTTCAGCACTCTCATGACCCTTTCGGACATCACCCCCCTGTTTGTTAAGCACATCTATGACTGTCCTGTTGTCACTCCACAAAGTGACCTTCTGATTCCTAAGTGCTTCTCCCCATATCTTCCTCACTACCGATTTGGGGAATATCTCCAAAAAGGTGATATCCCGCATCACTCCCATCTATGCCTAGGCACTGGGCCATGCCTTTGCAAACCACCTACCCCCAAAAGATGCCCCCATCCTGATGCCCCCCCCACATCCTTATACAGCTGCAGGATGGTGTTAAAGACCCATTCTTCCTGCCAGAAAGTCTTCCCATTGTAATCTCCCCAAAAGGTCTCCCACACCTGGAGGTCTTTTCTGGTTCCTGTGGCTATGTCTACCAAGTGATGAGGCCTAGGGACCCCTTGGGTTGCTCTAGCCAGGTGTCATGTAAACATGTGCCTGGGTGCTATGGCCCTTCATGCGAATTTCAAATGCCCCAACAATTGCTGAACCTGCTGACGCTGCACCCTGTGCAGGGCTTTGATGTCCCGTAGCAGGGTTCTTAACTTGTTTACCTTGATCTCAGGCAGTCTAAAAAGCTTCCCAATGTTATCTGTCTCAATGTCCAGGAATTCTATTGTCTGAATGTGCCCTTCCGTCTTGTCCAGGGATAGCGACACACCAATATCCTTACACATGGCCTCGAAATCCCTCAACATCTCCTCCATCTGCTGCCTCCCCTTCCCTATCAAGAGAAAATCATCCAGGTTGTGAATCACCAACCTGTACCCATATCTCTTCTGGAAGGACCGTTGCAGCCATGTGCTGAACAACTCAAATGTGGCACATGCAACTGAACAATCCATGGGCATGGCCTTATCAAAGTAATATCTCTCCCCAATCTGGAATCCTGGTAGGTCCCAATCCTCTGGCTGTACTGGCAGCAGGTGGAATGCTGCCTCTATGTACTTTTTTGCCAACCATGCCCCTCGCATTGCCCTAATCAATCTAATTGCCTTCTCTAAGGTGGCATAAGTCACCTTACTATCCTCTTCCTTGATATAGTCATTGACTGAGTCACTATCCGGATAAGACAGGTGATGTATCACCCAGAATTCCCCAAGTTGTTTCTTGGGTACCAGCCCTAGGGGGGGTATCTTCAGCTCTGGTAGTGGTGGGTGGCTGAATGGGCCTTCCACCCTACCTGCTGCTATCTCTTTCTGAATCTTGTGTTCCAACATCATTTCTCTACCCTGCACTGACTTTAAAAGTTCTTTGCCCTGGTCGATTTTATGCCCACTTGAAAATGCAGGCTGAAACCCTTCTTAAAACTGTCTATAAGTTTGTGGGTCACCTCTGTATCTTGGTACAGTCTCATCCAGTCTATCAAAACTTAAATCTTAATAGGGGTTGCAGCCAGCCAAAATGCTCTATCTGTGTGGTCCCCAACTATCCTGGTGGCCACCATAAAAGGTATGCCCCCTGCCCCCACCTGACTCCCTGACTCTAGCCCCCCTCCACCACTGCTGTCCCCTATGTCCCCCTCTGGCTACCTTGAAAGGACTGATTGTATGCCCCATTATGATCCCTGCTCCCTTTTTCCCAGCTGTACCTACATTTGGATGTCAGATGGCTACCTCCACATTTTGAGCAGGCATGCCTAAAATGGCAATTCAGCCAGTAGCAGAAAGTTCTGTTGTAGCCCCAGCAGCACTTTTGCTCTGTCCCTGTCATCTTGTCCCCCTTCCATGTCCCCACTTGTAGTGCCTGTGCAAATCTCTAGCTACAGGTCAATCTGCTTTGCGTCCCATTTGACATCCCCAAAATGAGTCATTCTTTTCATAAATGTTTCATCATACCTTAGCCAGCTATACCCCCATTTCTTGTAGGTGCTTTTATAATGAGGGAATAAGTTAACAAGCGGGTGGCCAGCTCTGGTTTCTTTTCTATGACTACAGCTGTGCCTCACAACGCCTCATTATTAACTATAAAAAAACCAAAGCCATGCTGTTTGCACACCCGCAGAATTCTAGGATAGGGCTTTTTCCTCAATTGCTATCATCAGCCTTGACCCCCCTGGAATTTGTACATACCTTTAAATACCTGGGTATCACTCTCGATACTGGCATCACCTATCATGAGCATATACATCAGTTGCCCAAGGCCCTAAATACTAGGCTTGGTCTCTTGCATCGTTATAAACACTGCCTTACCCCTGAGGCCCTCAAACTTGCTATCTCCTCCTCTGTACTCTCCCTACTTGACTATGGCCTTTTGACTTTTGGTGGGGCAAGCCCCTCGGCCCTAGATAGTCTCAGACTTGTGCTAAACAAGGCCTGTCACCTCATATTAGGGTGTGACAGACTCACCCATACCTGTGTGCTATATAAGGACACAAATTGGCTTAACCTTGAAAATCGAATAAAATTCCATACCTGTGTCTTAGCTAAAAAGATCACCCTTGGCCTCTCCCCTGCTTCACTCACCTCCTTAATCACCTTGGACTCTAAAGCTAAGCACACCTTAGCTCAGATACCCATCGTCTCTCCATCACTTCCTGTCAGACAACTCAATTCCAAAGATCCTTTCGCTACAGGGCACCTTTGTGGATGAATAACCTACCCCCCTCCTTGCGTCTTGACCAAAGCATTGGTCACTTCAAAACGCTCCTTAGGACCCATCTTCTGTCCTCAAGTGACTGTGACTTTTTGTAAATCGGTGCCCGGCCCTCTATTACTGACAATGGCCTCTGGCTTGCCTCTACACACTGCTCCTAGCCCGCTAACTTAGGGATGTTACTCTCCCAGTCTATTTTTTTTTATCTGTCTCGAACTGAATTAGATCCTGATTGCTTAACCTTGCATTCCTGTTGTATATATCTTTACTTTGTAACAATCACTTTATTTGTTTCTGTACCTCTGTCTGTACAAACTGTTGTTGTGTAATCTGATTTACTATATGTGACGTGGAACCTTTGTAAAGGAGTCTATGACTCAAAGGTATTTCTGATTCTTATGAAACAAAATACATGAAATAAAATAAATAAGTAAAATCTGTTGACCATTTATCCCAATTCTTTCCCTTTATTGTCTTCTCCCCTTCACCTTATCCCAACAGTACCACTGCCACCACCATGCCCTTCTTCTCAAAACTCCCCATCTCCTCGTATTTGTCCATGTTATCTACATTGGCCAATGCAAATATGTCTACATATTCACCCTTCCAGATTTTTTCTTTTATAGCCAATGGGATATGATCACCAATACGGACACCTGGTGCTCCTATCTCAGTCCCTAGCACCTTGTCACTAACTACACCACTCCCACTGTCCTGGTGGTCCACCCCTTTCTTTACTTCTGATTTTCCCTAGTGCTCTTTCTAGCTGTCCCAAACCTGTATCCCCCCATTGCTTTTAGGATGTGTTCCACATACTCCCTTACACTGCTTTCCAGCATGCTCTCCTTATTACCTGGCTGGGAGTCCATCTGTGTGCTAGGTCCTGTGGGAGGGGCCAATTGGTTGGTGTCCATTGCTGGTGCCAGAGCCTGATGTCTCACCAGTCCAGCAGGAGTCAGAACCAGGGCAACTGGTGCACTTGGCAGTGGCAAAGGCATTGGGAGCAGCACTGGAAGGGGCAACGGAGCTGTTGGAGAGACTGGCTCAGCTGGCACTGGGTCAACCAGGATGAGATCCATGGGTCTAGGTGCCGATGGTGCCTGCCGAACCTTCTTGCAGTCCTTCCCCCGTTGGGGTGTGCCCCCTTTCTGTTTCTTATCCTTTGCCTGGCTGGGTGGGTCTGCAGCCTCCAACAACCTATTAGCCTTGCTTAGCAGCTCCATTACCACCTGGTAACACTCCTCCTTGCTTGGCTTAATCTTCCTTGGGGATATAATACACTCTTGCTAGTACCTGTGGGGATGACAAACACACTGTTAAAATATCTACTATCACCACCTAGTTTCCAGTGTTGAGGTCCTCTCTTCTCCTCACCCATGTCATAGCAGCTCCCCTCCCTTTGCTCCCCTTGTGCCTTGTTAAAATAAAATTCTCTTTTTTTTGCAACCACAGGGGATGCCCAGCATGGGCCTGAGCCTACTTGGCCCCTTATCCCATATCCGGGGCCCCAAACATCTGCCCAGGCCTCTTTTGTCCTGTTCCTTTGCAAGCTGTCCCCCTTCCACTTGTTGCTGTTCATGTTCTGTAACCTGCCTTTTTTTTATTAATGCCTGGGGTGCCCCAGCTTGTAAGTCTATGCCCCCAACTGCATGGTGATGATGCCAGATGCCATTATCCATGTGGCCTCCCTTTAGCCCCCTCACTAGGCCACTCATGGCCCCCAATTTTGCAAAAATTACCACCAAAACTAGTAGGTTTCCCTGTGTCCTTCCACTTTGGAGTCTGCTGAATGATTGGATGGTGAAAAATCCAATTATGTACCATTAAATTGGGCCATGTGATCCCTGGCCTTCCCCCCAACATTCCAATTGGCCTGAATTGCAAAGTCTCACTCCATTGCCCTGACCGCGTGGTGATGATGTCAGATGCCATCTGCCAAATGGTCTCCTGTTGGACCTTCAGCCAGTCAACCCTTTGAAAATAGCTAGGCCACTCGCGGTCTTTCTTCTTGTTTCCTGTAATGAAAATGATTCCTCCCGTCCTTCCTTCTCCAAGGAAAACTCCCCCTTTTTCTCATCTTGTCATGGTCTCCCCATTGATGCTTGAATCAGCCGGCCATGCAGTGATGACATCACACACCATCACCGCGGGCCCATTCCTGGACCCCTCACCGGCCGCTTGAACGTCTCCCATAACATTCTGGCTGTGCCCCACTGGCAGGCCCCTGTCCCAATGACTAACATCCTTCTTATTTTCCACAAAGTTGGTACGACTTTCACACACAGGAAAACAGCCCTTCGCTTAGCAGTGCCCGCTCCCACTGCAGCAAAAAGACTTAAAACTCTCTCCCATTCAACTAGGATAGCATGCTTATCAGGGCCATTGCCCCAAACTGCCCTTTCTTGACTACAAATGCCAAGTTAGCCCTGCACTTTCCTATGCAGTGGCTCCTCCCAGTCTTGTGACAAAATGCAACTATATCTCTTCAACCTAAACATACATAATTCATAATTTCTGCCACAGTGCTATTGGCATCGCATCCCTATTGTGGCTGTCCCATTGTTAAAAGCTTTGAACCCCTCTCTAGCAATGCTTCAAAAACCTCCTTCTTCTTTTTTATTTTTTTTAAACTTGTTTACCTTTAAATAGAGCTCCTGAAATGCTCACTTGCAGATGGTCCCTGTCTTACTCCTGCTTATCCTTCTACTATTAATAACTAATTCCCTTTTAGATAAATTGTTTGTGTTAATTAACTCCAAATGTCTACCACTATAACTAGCCAACTGGACAAATTAAACCAGTACTCAGAAAAGTGCCAAGACTGACGTGCTTTTCAGAGAAATTCTCTTAAAGCAAAATTGTGAGCTCCCAGGCCTGTGCATGGCTTTAAATATCCTAGTTGTTCCACCCTCTCTGTCTCCCTCACCGGCCAATCACTTATTCCCACCTCACCACCACTCTGACCACATGAATCCTCCCACTTTCTGACCTCACTTACCCCTCCTACTCTCCCCTCCCCCTTTTCTCTCTCTCTCGCTCTCCCTCCCTCCTCTTCCCCTGCCAATCACCTTGCTCAAACAACAGCCCCCACTACCTTCCTTTGGTCTGGGCCTCTGGACAGTGGAGTCTGCCCTTTTAATTGGGCAACCCTCTTTATCTAAAAAAAAAATGGACTTCTTAGTCATGACATCGGGGGGGGGGGCTGCATCCACAGTTATAATTTCATGCACTGACTGCAGATTTGCTTCTGAATTTTAAATTGCTCCTAGTTTCTGATTTGCCTCTGCTCCTGGATCATGCTCCCTTTTTCTAGTTATAAATTCCCCCTTCTTGAAAGTCTTCCCAATTCTGATCCAATTTTTACTGCTTTATTTTAATTTATTCATGTTTATGAACTGTGCTTTTAAGACTTTTTCTAACTTGCTGAATTTATTGTTGTTAACAAACTTGCTTACTTCAGTTTGTACACTTTTAATCCACTCACTTAATTTTTCATGCTTTTCTGTAGTTTCCTTGATTAAACATTTGATGTATTTTTCTGAACATTCTTCAGAAATCTGTTGCCACTCATCTTTGTTATTAAAATCTGGGCCCCCCTCATTGGTAATGTAATGACTCCAAGGCCCATCAGTGCTTGTTTGATTTTGAGATACTACTTTAAAGTAATGGTGCTATATATAACATTTAATTCCAAAATGAGCAGTTTCTGTAATTGTGTGAACAAACTTTTTAAATCAGTTCCCATACTTGGCTGGTTCACTGTGCTGACAAGATCCAAATTTAATCTTGATATCTCATGTCCTTTTGCACAAATGATTTGATATGTATTTGTATACGTTCTCTCGCTCTTGACACAGCACAAATTGTTGTGTTATCTATGTAACCTTTTTTGTACTGTACCTAATTGACGTGGAACCTTTGTAAAAGAGCCTCTGGCTCAAAGGTAGTAATTCCTAGAACAATAAACTAAACTAAAACTAAACTAAACTAATCTTTGCCTGTTCTTACCTTGCTGCTAATACATCCAAGGATGCAAGGTACACTGGATTATCTTCATCTGAGTTTGCTGATGCAGTATCACACATTTTCTAGAATCTTACACCTTGATGTGCACTTGACTTCAAGTTGGTTGTTTTCCTTTTCCTTCAAAAATACTTAATACTTAATGGCTTAAGTGCTTGATAAATGACCAGTAAGGAAAGCTGTGTATAACAGAGTTGTGAGGTCTCCTACTTGAAATGTCTGTCATTGTGCACTGAGTAGCTAGTCATGAAAAGTCAGGAAGTGAGTGCGTGCACAGGTGTGAGCTCATCTGGGTGCTGAAGCAGGGGGTTGCCAACATCACAAACACATGAAAAAAACTATGCAGTTCCAAACTTATGCACAGCAATATTTCCAAAGATGTCTTTATGCTCTGAAGCTGCTGCATTCCAATTTATTTTATTAAAATGCTCAGCTCAAGACATCTATGGTAGTTCAGGTAACATCAAAGACCTGAACACCTCAGCACTTCGGAACCTATGCACAAATGTGTGGAGTGGCCACATGCCGTGGATCTGAAGCACATAGCCACTCTGCAACCCCTATGCCCCCACCAAGTGGGATGCATGACATGGGATATACAGCTCCTATGCACCCGAATGCCCATCCATGTGAACAGCAATGCCCTGAGGGTGCGCAAGGGGCATGCTAGCAATACATGACATGCACCAAGGTGCATAAAGCTGCGCACTGGCAGGTGTAGAAGGGCACCCATTACACCTCAGGCAACCGTGCTGTAAGTGCTAATGCACTGGCCCTGTGTGCATGGCTGCCCCATTCCTGTACAGTACTGCATCCCCCCACCCCAGCACAAGGTGGCCTGAACCCTTTGTGCCTAAGGAACAATTCCTCACCCCAGCAAAACTGTGCAGCCCTGGTCCTGAGGTACTTCAAGTCCCCCCCCACACACAGGTGCCTTAATGCATGTCTCAGTGCTGGGCACTGAACAAGCCCACACCTGCCAGCCTCAGCCACATGTGGTCATCCCCCGAGGAAATAACACTGCTGCCCCATCCCCATACCATAGTGGGGATGATGGCATGCAGAAGTGAGCGTGTACAGGTGCCCCCCCTGGAATGCAGTGCCCCTGTGACCAGCCCCACATCCCTGACCCAGTACCCCCACCATCCACTGGTGGCCCACGGTTCCCCATACCCACGGCACCAACAGAACCACCCTGACTCCTGTACCTGGCTGTCAGTTCTGTGGCTGTGGCTGGCCAGTGGCACATCCCTCCTTACATCCACAGTAAGCTGCTGGCCATCTAAGCAATGCTGGGAATGTGCTGCCTCTCTATATGGGTGCATCCCCAGCATTACTTGGATGGCTGGCAGACATGGAGGTGTGAGGGGGGATGTGCTGCTGGCCATCCACAGCCGCAGCACCAACAGCCAGGTACAGGGGTTGGGTGGAGGGATTGTTGGTGCCATGGGGGTGGGAGTGTGGCTTTGCAACCTATGTACCAGCAAAGGGTGCCAGGATCGGTGTTGGTGGGAAACTGGCATTGGGTTGGGGGCTGGTGCAGTGGTGTGTGATAGGTGGGGTTGGCCACTGCCTGTAACAGGGCAGTTGTGGTGCTGGGGGATTACCTACTGGTATGGGGATGGGGGCACCACTGTCATGCCTACCGGGGCCAAGCCCCTGCTGTGGTGAGAGCTGTCCTCCATGATGCCAGACAAGTGGGGGCTACCTGTGGTGGTTTGGGGGGTGGACTTCATCCAAGGGGCTATGTTCTGCCAGTGGGGGGGTATCTACCTAGGGGTCAGCCCTCCAATGAGCAGCAAGGATGGGTGACACTCGGTATGGGGCAAGAACATATGGCCAGTGGTCCATCAGTGCACTGGGTGGGCACCGTGTGACCTGAGCTTAGCCAGAGGAACACTCTGCCAGATAGGGACTGGCCACACAGGTCCAGGTGCCTGCGATAGGTATTTGCCCACCTGGACCTGTGCTGTACCACACAAAGAATCCACTATGGGACCCATGCCAGGCATCCAATTGGATGCCTGGTGGGTCCATGACTCTGCCCCCGACCGCCCTGCAGAGTACTGTGTGCCAGAGGGTGGACACATGGACAGGTGGTAGCTGTTGGTGAATGCACACCTGTCTGCAGGCATGGAGCTACGTGGGTAGGATACGCATGTCCGGCACATATTTCCTGCCATTTGTGAATAGGCCCCTTTGATAGTAAGGCTTTGTCAAGGGGCAGGGTTCTGGTCAGGGCCTCTCATTTAAATACAGTCTTCTATCCAGTCATATTTAGTATATTGTGATTAATTTATTTCATTCAGATTTCAACATTAAGAAAAATGGAGATTATTCAATACCATGTTTTCTTCACACAAAGCAATGATGTGTAAAGTCATGGTAAGCAGTTTCTGATAGGTTATTAGATTAAAAACAAGAATAAACTTGGACAACTATTTTTCCAGATGCTGAGGTGATATAAAGGGAAATAAGCCTCCACTGGGTCAGACTATTAAGTCCTAATTTAAATAATTTATTCTTAGTTTTTTTTTTCTTTGACCATTCATAAAGAACTGAGAAATAGTTTTATCCAAGGTGAAAATCCACTACTAAATCTTCAGGTTCCAGTGATATCAATAAACTGACCTCCATTTTAAGCCATGTGAGCCAAGATAGGATTTTATTCTTAAACTCCAAATTTGTTATGTTACACTCAACTCAATTTTTTTCTTATGATGCTGTGTCCACCTCAGGAAAACTTAACAGTCCAGGAGCTGATGTTATTAAAAAGTTTGCTTGGGTGCTAATCGGTATTTGCCACAGAAACTGGGCTTTGCCCTGAAGCCCAATATTGAAAGAGCTCTTTTGCACCAGCAAACAGGTGTAGTCCCTGTGCATACCTAAAAGGAGAGGTAGTATGCAAATGGTAGGATAGGGATAGGAATATTGGAGCATGCCAATATTCAGCAGATTTCCTCAGCACAAAAGGGTTTTGCATGGTCCTTTGGTGCCACACAAGTACTTCCAATAAAAACCTTCTTTTATGCCCTAGTGGCTTCCAGAGATAATGCAGCCCACCAGCTGGTTGGCCACTGGGGGAGCATACTCAACCCTGTGTTCGGTGCCCACCACCCCATTGCCAGTCCCTAAGTGAACAAAACAATCCTTGGTGCTAGTAGCTCCCGCACGATCACCAGCCCCAAAGAAAATATTATATTCCCTTATGCTAGTGGTTCCCCACTGATCACCACTCACAAAGAAAATATTATATTCCCTTGTACTAATGGTCCTCCCTTCCTTTGATCATCATCCCCGAAGAACATATTATATTGCCTTGTTTTAGTGTCCCCCCCATCACCAGCCATAGAGAAAACATTACTATCCCTGGTACTAGTGGTTCCCCAGCTCTCTGGTCACCATTCCTGATGAAAATATTATAATCCCTGATGCTAGTAGTTCCCCGCAGAACACCAGTCCCAAAGAAAATATTATATTCCCTGATGCTAGTGGTTCCCCACTGATCTCCATCCCCAACGAAAAATATTATATTGACTGGTGCTAGTGGCCCCCCCATCACCAGCCATAGGGAAAATATTATAATCCCTGGTACCTATGCTTCCCCACCTCTCCAATCACTAGTCTCGATGAAAATATTATAATCCCTGATGCTAGTGGTTTCCCAGCTGATCACCAGCCCCGAAGAAAATATTATGTTTCCTGGTGCAAGTGGTCCTCCCTTCCTCCAATAGTCAGTCCCAAAGAAAATATTATCTTGCCTGGTGCTAATGGTTCCCCCCTCTCCGATCACCAGCCCCAGAGAAAATATATTTCTGGTCCACCCCTCTGATTGTGAGCCCTGAAGAAAATATTATAATCCCTGGTGCTAGTGGTCTCTCCTCCCTCCAATCACCAGACCCAGAGAAAATAATGTAATCCCTGGAGTTAGTGGCCTTCCCCTCCAATCACCAGCCCTGGAGAAAATACTATATTCCCTGGTGGTAGTGGTTCCCCCACCACTTTTTGCCAGCCCACAATTAAAAGAAAACTCCCTGGCATCCAGTGGCCCTCAGCAGCACTGGGCACTCCCCCACTCAATTTAGCATTATCTGTGGTACCACGGGTGCATATGGTGACCGGTAGAGCCCTCTTCACACCTCCTCGACTGGCCACCGTAAGTCCAGGCAGGGAGTGTTTGTCTGTTTTTTGTTAAATTTTGTTGACTCGGTAAGCTCACTGGACCTAGAAGTCCCTTTTTCAGGGGCGACCGGGGTGGGGGCGGATATAGATGGTAAGCAACTGAAACTGAACCAGATTAAGCTGTTGGTGGTATTTTTAGTGAATGAGGGAAATTTGGACAGGACACTGGGGACATTCCCTTACTCTTTTCAATAAGTGCCATGGGATATTTAACATCCACCTGAACTACCACCAATCTAGGCAGATGGGACCTCAGTCTAACGTCTCATCTGAAAGATGGCACCTCAGAAGTGCAGCACCCCTCTCTTGTTGCACTACAGTGTCAGTATTGGGATATTAACCCAAGTGCCAGATGTGAGAACTGAACACACACCCATCTGATCTCCCTGCCTCAGAGGCAAGTGTGCTACCTACTGAGTCTCTTATTTATAGGACAGGGTGACATCAAACCATGAGCGTCATCACCTTGTCTTATACATTAGAGGTGCACTCCTTGACTGGACATACGGAGGCTGGCTGAGGAGGTGTGAGGTGGGCTATGTCAGTCACCATATGTACCTGCAGCACCACAAATAATGCTAAGGTGAGTAGGGGGTGTTTTGTACCATGGTAGGTGGGTGACTGAATGCCAGGGAGTTTTTTTTTATTCTGGGCTGACAATTGGTGGAGGGGGTCCACCTCCACCAGCGAATATATTTTTTCTGAGGCTGGTGATTGGGGGGGCCACTAGCACCAAGGATTATAATATTTTTGTCAGGGCTGGCAACTGGAGGGAGCAGAGACTACCACCAGGGAATATAATATTTTCTCCTGGGCTCGTGATTGGTGGGAGAGGGACCACTAGCTCCAGGGATTATAATATTTTCTTTGGGGCTGGCGATCGGAGTTGGTGACCACTAGCACCATGGATAGTTACAGCTATTGTGGACTGGGCAACAGCACCATGCCACTTGCCTCTACTACCCATGAAAATGGGCTCATAATGGGCAGGTAACTATCCACTTAGTGCCTTACATGCCTAATGGGCTCATTTGCATGAGTACTTTGGAAATTTGCAGATAGCACTCTAGCGCTATCAACTCTTGGGGCCAACTTCAGGATCCACATCAGGGTGGCACTACCTGACTTTGCACTGCCCTGACATGGCCCTATATTCAGTCAGTTAGCACCCAACTGAATGTACCATCCTGGGACCCCATGGCAATTACAAAGCGTGTGCAAAAATTTGCACTGCGCTTTGTGCCCAACTGAATATCTGGCCCCAGAAGTGCAAACTCATTAAAAACTCCTCTCAATCAAGAAACAATCTTATTTAGAGGTATTACAAGAATCTTAATGAGAGGTATTACAAAGCATCAAGAAAAGAACAGAATTCAAATTAAACAGACACTGTGTCAGTTCATGCTTCCATGCTTCATTATCACTGATATTTCAAGTGAGTTTACTAATTATTATTTATACCTTTTATATAGCTCATATCCCATTATATCACAGTCCAAGTAACACAACTTTGTCACAGAAATAATATGGCAAATTTTGAAGGGGCTTCATCTATCAGTCCCATATGACCGCATAGACCAGCAACATGTTCCGATCAACCTGGTCCATTGTGCCTTAACTCCCAAAAGTAGAATGGGGATCAGGTCAACAGATGTCTTTACCTGTGTGTCACTGTATTTTACATTTGATTTCTGTGAAAAAACAGCATAGAAAAACCCTGTTAGTACTTGAAAATGTCATAATGTAAATTCTTCCAAAATTCTAAAAATTACAGTGAATACAGTCGTACAGTCCACATGATAGAAAGACTTTCTCCACATCATCCAATCAGAATTTCATGATGTAGTTTTTTTTCAAAATTCCAAAACTTATAATTAGAATACTGTGGTTGAGTAAACAGGGGGCAGGAATTAGATCAGATACTGGTGAAGGCCATTGGCAAGATAGCAGAAAAGGTTGTGATACTGCTGGTGGGTGACTTCAACCTGCTAGATGTAGATTGGAGTCTCCCAGAAGCAGCTTCAGCTAGAAGTAGAGACATCATGGACTGTCTGCAGGGGGCATTCATCATGCAACTAGTCAGTGAACCCACTTGTGATGGGGCAATACTGGACCTGGCACTCACTAACAGGGAAAGTGTGGCAGATGTCAAAGTGGGAGGCCATCTGGGGAACAGTGGTCACAGTATGGTGTGATTCAATACACAGATGGCTGCAGAATTGAACCACACTAGGTTGAGGGTCCTAGACTTCAGGAGGGCAGATTTTATAAAGATGGGTGAATGCCTCAGGTATGAGCTGGCAGGGTGGATGGCCTGGGAGGGGTGGATGACCAGTGGGTGAAGCTAAAAAGGAAGCATAGTAACGACAACAAACCTCTATATCAAACAAGTGAGTAAAGGCAAGAGGAAAAAGGCAAGACTATGGTTTTTGAAAGAGGTGGCTGAAATGGTAAGCGTCAAAATGGTAACATTCAGAAGGTATGAGGAGACACAGATGGAGGAGGATAAGGAGAACAAAGGTGCAAACTGAAGCTAGAATACCCCAGGAGGTAATGAGAATGGACAAGCCATGTTTTAGGTATAGGCTGGGGTGGCTTCAGTGCTGTGGCAATGTCTTGCCAAAATAACTGACTGGATGCCCTCAAACTGGTTATGTCTCAATGCAGGGAAGGCAGAAGTCATCTTGATCGATCTGAGTTGAGTAGGGGCACCAGTGATGGGTGGTGCATAAGCCCTTCCTGTGTTGGGTGGCCAACTTCTTGTTGCTGTTGATGCAGTTAAGAATTTTGGAGTCATTCTGGAACACTGGCTAACACTAGACCAGCAGGTGTCGGCAGTTGTCTGATCTGACTTTTATCATCCTCAAAACATTACCAGGATCAAACCGCATCTGGCTCCTGCTGACCTGGTGATCATTCATGCTTTCATTACCTCTAGGTTGAACTATTGTAATGCTCTGTACTCAGGACAATCTGGAGATTTTCTGCAATTCCTGCAACCGTTCCAGAATGCTGCAGCTCAGGTGGTGGGAACTTTTCAGAGGAACAGCATCATGCCTGTCCTGTATGCGCGGCACTGGTTGCCTTTATAGTGGTGCATAACCTTTCAGATATGCTTTTCACATACAAGGCCATGTGTTATTTGGGACCTCCTTACTTAAAAGATCTGCTGTTTTCTTACCTCCTAACCTGACCACTTTGCTTCACTGATGATGGTCTACTGGCTGTTCTCTCCTCCTGGTTGAGGCAATCTTGGGACCGAGCTTTTGGAATAGCAACTCCAATGTTATGGAACTCCCTTCCATTGAGCATCTGCTCTGCTGGCATGGTGGAGTCCTTTAAAAGATCACTTAAGTCATACTTATTTGAGCAGGCCTTCCCTAGTTAGAAGTATTCAGATAAATAACAGTTTTGGTATTTTAAATGGTTGTGATGTATTTATTTTTTGTTGTGTTTTATCTTTTATAAGATATGTTTGTTTTTACATTTTTGAGTTATGCACAGTGCCCTAAGCCCTTGAGAAAGGTCACTTTGTAAATACAGTTGAGAAGAGAAAAACCAGTGGTGGCATTGTAAGGTTAAAAATGGAAGGGAACACTGTGCAGAGGGGACCAGGAAAAGGCATGTGTCCTGAACAAATACTTTTGTTCAGTGTTCACAGAGAAACAAGAAGGGAAGGGGCCACAAAAAGGTAGCAGAAGCTTTGGGGGAAGGGAGTTAGACACTAGTCATTTTTGGAGGAGAGAGTTTTGAATGTGAACAAAGCAATGGGGCCAGTGGAGTGCATCCAAGGGTATTGAGAGAGCTCATGGAGATACAGGCTGTACCTCTGACAGTCCTATTTAACAGTTCATGAGAAAAATGAGTGGTTCTAGAGGACTGCAGGAGGGCAGATGTAGTCCCACTACAAAAAATTTGTATCGGGAAGGAGGCTGGCAATTATAGGTCAGTGAGCCTGACATTGGTGGTGGAAAAGTTAATGAAATTACTGCTGAAGGAACAGATTGTGAATTATCTTGAATCCAGTGGGTTACAAGACTAGTGGAAACAGGTTCACATTGGGTAGGTCATGTCAAGAAAATCTGATAGATTTCTTTGACTGGGTGACTGACAAAATAATTAGTTCAGGATGGAGCTGCATTAGTAGCCTACTAGGATTTCACTAAGGCTTTCAACACTGTTCTACATAGAAGACTAGTAAGCAAGCTGGATAGCTTAGGAGTGGGGCAAAAGGTAGTAAACTGGATTAGGATAAGTAACACATGGTGGTAGTAAACAAAATTCACTCCAAGGAAGGAAGGGTGACCAGTGGGGTGCCTCAGGGATTAGTGCTGAGACTGGTTCACATTAATGTTTTCATAAGGGACACTGCAGAGGAGCTGGAAGGGAAGGGGTGGGCGACACCAACATCTGTAATGGTGTGGACAACTGAGGGGCCAGAAAGAAACAACAGAGACTTGAGAAACCAGAGGAGTGGTCAAGGGAATGGCAGCTGGGTATCAATGCAAAAAAATGCAAAATAATGCACTTTGGGCCAGAAACCCAGGAAAGGAGTGCAAAATGAGTAGGGTGGTATTGTCAGCAACCAAGAATAAAAGACCTGGGGTAATCATGTTGTATGACCTGAAGGTGGTCAGCCAGTGTGACAAGGCAGTTGTAAGGGCTAGTGGTATGCTGACATGCATAGGGAGGGCTATCATTAGCAGAAAGAGAGAGATGGTGATGCCTCTGTTTAGATCACTGGTAAGACCCCACCTATAGTACTGTCTTCAGTTCTGGAGACCACAGTTCTGGAAGGACATAGGCAGACTGGAGGTGGTCCAGAGGAGGGAAATAAATGGTGCAGTGTGAGCATCAAAAGCCCTATGAGGAAAGAGTAAAGGACCACAATATGTACACCCTGGAACAGAGGAGCAGCCTTCCAGTAAAGGTGGGGGGGGGGGCCAAAACAGTGATGGGGTCGAAAAATGCATGGGAGAGGCATAAGGGAATCATAGTGGAATGAAAGGGGTAATGAGAAAGAGCTGTAGATTAAGTACAGGCTGCAATAATAAAGCAGGTTGGAAAACAAGCATTTGTCAATGCCGAATGTTTGCTTGCTGGTACTAGTATTGGAAGTGCAGGGGTTAGACAGATGCAGAGTAGGAATGGCAGTGAATTACTGAACTTCACGCCAACCCTGCCTCCAGCCTGTAGAGATGGACAGGCATTGGGGTACGCGTTTGGGTTGTTGCCAATAACGTTCATGCCATTTCACCTCACCTCACCCTTACTGAAGACACTGACAAGTGTTGAGGTGTGCCCTGGGGTGTTTGGCTTTACAATCACCCCACTCCATGAGGACATACGCTGAAATGGGTGCAATATAAAAGAATGGGGTGAACTCTGGGGCTGAAGAGTACAAGGCACACCTTCATGCCTGTCACTGGTTGCAGGGTGGGGGGTTGGTGTGGATGTGGGTGTGGAATGGCATGAGCATTACAGTCGGCAATTCAAAGGCACACCCCTGATGTCTGTCAGTCTGTACAGGGTGGAGCATTATGGTTAGAAAGTCTAACCCCCTGGGCGTTGGTTGGTATTTGCACTACACATTTTCAACATGGCCTTTTTGTGAACCCCACTTCATGAAAGCATTTGGGACCTCTTCTCATGAACAGTGGCGCTGTGATGTCGTCAATGTGTCCCGACTTTTGAGTTCCCACAGCAACCGTGCCATCATGCGCCAGATGTATGAAAACACAGATCATGCAGGATGTGAATAAAGACAGCTGCACCATACATAGGGAGGTGTGAAGAGATGGCAATGTTGAAAATCTGTAGAGAAAATATTAAAAATGCTCAAACTTCCGAGCATACATGGAAACTGTGCAATGCATGGGTGTAACACAGTCATTTACTGTAATTATTTCACCAGATTTTAAACATAGGTATTTTGTGACCTCTGCACATGAACACTGTCACTATGATTTTCTTAATCTGTCATGAACATTGATTTCCCACAGCAACCGCACTGTTTTGAGCCAGATGTGTAAATACTTATATCGGGCAGGATGTGAAAAATAACAGCTGTACTGCTCATAAGGAGATCTGAAAAAATGGCAATGTTGAATAGCTGGAGTGAAAGTACTACAAATTTGCGAAGTTACGAGGGTGCGTGGAAACTGCACAACACAAGCTTGTAACGCAGTTATTTCCTGGAGGTTTGTCACCAAATTTTCAACATAGGCATTTTAAGACCTCTGCTCATGGACAGAGTCACTGTGATTTTATATATGAACATACATATGAATCTGCCAGCAGAACAGACCAATCAGTCTATCTAAGTCTGCCCAAGTGTGCAGCTAGCACCCTAGATTGCAGCTGCCCCAGTTTCTCACCCGCTTGTCCAAGCCCCTGCCCCCTGACTCTTCCTCTTGTTTTATCCAACATGGTACCACCCCTTCTGGCAGCGCATTCCAACTAGACACTACCCTCTCAGTGAAGTAGTGCCTTCTCATTTCCCTCTTGAAATGTCCCCCTTCCAACCTTATTCTGTGCCCCCTCGTCTCTCTTCCACTCCTCAGTTTAAACATCCCCTAGGTGCTAGGTATATTTACCCCCTCAGGTATTTAAATGCTTCAATCATATCCTCCCCCATCCCTCCTCTCCTCCAGTGTGTACATGTTCAGCTCCTTCAGCCTAACTTCATATTCCTTTCCTTTCACCCCCTTTAACATTTTTGTGGTCCTCCTTTGCACCCCCTCCAGTAACTTTATATCTCTCCTCAGATATGGCCTCCAGTATTGCACACAGTACTCCAGGTGTGGTCTGACCAATGATCTGTAGAGAGATAGGATCACATCCCTGTGTCTGGATGAGAACCCCCTTGTGATGCACCCCATCATCCTGTTTGCCTTCACTGCTGCTCTCCTGCACTGGGCTGAGCTGTTCATGCTCCCACTTACCAACACCCCTAGGTCCTTCTCCTCCTCTGTGATCCCCAATCTCACCCCCCATCTAGTAGTCCCTCTTCTGGTTCTTAGCCCCAAAGTGCAGCCCCTTACACTTCTTTGCATTGAATCCTAGCTTCCACTCCACAAACCATGTCTCTAGTTTGGTTAGGTCCCCCTGCAGTTTTTCCCATCCATTCTCTTTATTTATTTATTTATTAGCTTTTGTTGACTGAGTAAGCACACTGGACATAAAATTGCCTATTTTCAGGTATGACCTGGGAGAGTGCAAGAAAGGACAAGTCCATACAAAGAACAGTAAGATACATTTGAGCATTGCACAGGATAAAGTAGAAACAGGTGACATAACTTCACATAAGCAGGCAAGAATTAACACAGTTGAGTAGGAAAGACCAAACATAGGCTCACCTATTTTGTCTACCACCACCCCCAATTTGGTATCATCTGTGAACAGACTAACCCTGCTCCCCACTTCATGTGCTATATCAGAGATAAAGAGCCCAAATAGCACCGGGCCCAGCACTGACCCCTGCGGAACCCTGCTTGTCACTGCTCTAGGTGCCAAGAGCTCCCCCCACCACCACCACCCTCTCCACCATCCCATGTAACCAGTTATCTATCCATTTAGTCAGCTTTTTTCCCACCCCCACTGCCGTCAGCTTCCCCCCAGTCTCCCATGAGGCACAGTATCAAAGACCTTACTGCAGTCCAAGTACAGGACATGTACTGCATGGCCCCGTCCAAACTCCCTTGTCACCCAGTCATGATACTCTATTAGGTTGGTTTGACAAGACCTCCGTAAGACAAACCCGTGTTGACGGCCATCTTGGAGGCCATTACTCTCTAGGAATGTCACCAGCCTCTGCTTCAGTATAACCTTCATAAGCTTACCTACTATGGACATGAGACTGACCGTCCGATAATTTCCTGGCCCCTCCCTAGGCCCACTCTTATGTATGGGTACCACATAGACCACCCTTCAGTCCTAGGGCACACACCTCATTTCCAGGGAGTTGTTGAACAGATCTGCCAGTGGCTCAACCAACAGCTCCACTATCTCCCTTAGCACCCTGGACTGGATGTCATCTGGACCCGGTGCCTTGTCCACCCTTAGTGCCCTCAGCCTCTCTAGCACCGTACTCCCTGTGATCACTTTGTCCATCACCTCCTCCCCCTTTTCCCCAACCCCCTGCCCATGCTGGTAGTGGACCATCACTCTCCTTAGTGAAAACAGCGCAGAAGTACTAATTTACAATTTCCGCTTGCTCCTCCCCCTTTTCCACCCAATCCGCTCCCCGCTTTATCCTCACAATATGTTCCTTGCACTTTCTCTTTTCCCTGACATACCTTAAAAAGTAATTTTCCCCTCCCTTTATGCCCTGTGCTAACCTTAATTCCCTGGAGGCCTTAGTTTTTTTCACCCTCCTGGTCACCTCCCTTGACCAACTTTCCCTCCTCATCATCTCCCTTCCCTATTCTCCTGTACTTCCAGTATGCAGCCCTCTTTGCCCTCATGCCTTGCAACACTTCTTTGTTCAGCCAGCATGGTTCCTTGGCTCTGCTTTTCTTACTCTTGGCCCTGGTGCAGCCTACTGTGGCCTCTGTTAGCTCAGTCTTTATGACTCCCCACTTTTGTTCTGTATCCATGCCTGGCCTTATATCGTGCAGTCTTCCTCGCAGTATTGTTCCCATCCTCCCAAAGTCCTCCCTACTAAAGTCCACCACCTCAGTGCCTATGCCTCTTGTCTGCCTGCCCAGCATGAGAACGAGCCACACTGTTTGGTGGTCGCTACCTGCTAGTGGGTCCTCCAACTTTACCCCTCACCACCTCCCCATTTGCCAGTATTAGGTCCAGAGTGCTACCAAGCCTTGTAGACCCACTTACCAATTGTGTCAGAAGGCCGTCCTGAAATGCATCAAAGAGCACCTGATCCCTGGTACTGTTAGTGGCCAGGGTGCTCTAATCAACCCCTGGCAGGTTAAAATTCCCCACTATCACCACACTTCCCCTCTACACACCATCCTTATCTGCTCTGCCAACTCCCCATCCAGTTCCCCAGATTAGGCTGGTGGTCTGTACACCACTCCCAACCTCAGCTTTCTGCCCTTGGAGTCCAGGAGCTGCACCCAAAGCACCTCTGTTCTCTCCTCTTCTCCCTTGTCCCTTATGCATTTGATCCTTTCCCTCACATAGAGTGCAACCCCCCCTTCCAACCCCCCAGTCCCTCCTGTATATCCTGTATCCTGGGATTGCCAAGTCCCAGTCATGGTACTATGCGGCCCAAGTCTCTGTCACTGCAGCAGTGTCCACCTTATCCTCTGAAAGGAGCGCCTGAAGCTCTGCAATTTTGTTCCCCAGGCTTCTTGCATTGAGAGGGACCGCCTTCCACCCATACCCCTCCTTCTCTTCACTCTTCTCCTCACTCTTCTCCTTGGCCTGTGTCCCTCCATCCAGTAATCCACACCCTTTCTCCTCGTTATTCTTAGTGGGTGGTGGTGCCATCTGTATTACACTCAGACCACTCTGCCCGCCACCTCCCAGGGTTACTACACATCTGCCTTTACCTACATCTAGGGGGGTGAGTTCATTAGGCTCCCCTGTCTGGACCTTTCTACCAACCTCAGTCTTTTGGTCCCCCCCCACTAGTTTAAATCCACCTTAGTAGAGATATACCCCTCTAATCCCACCTTTAATACTCCCCTCCCCACCCTGCTCAAGTGTAGCCTGTCCTCCACGTACAAGTCACTATTGCCCCAGACCCTACCCCAGTTAGTCACTAACAAATAATTTTTGGTGTGGCACCAATCCCTCAGCCACTCATTAAACTCCTGGATCCTACCCTTCCTTCCCATGCTTGCACATGGTACCGGGAGTACCTCCAAGAATGACACTGGCTCTCCCACCCCCTCACACTGCCTGCCCAACTCCTAGAACCTCCCCCTCACTACTTCCACAGTCTCCCCGCCAAGTCATTTGTACCCTTATGTAACACTAAATGAGGTTTCCTCCTCCCCCTCACTGCACATTTGAACACTGCCTGCCTTGCCCCTCCTGCAGTCAACCCAGGGATAGCTTCAACCCATGAAATATGGATGTGCCTTCCCCCCTTCCACCCCATCTCACCTCTTTCAGTATAGAATCCCTCAGGATGAGTACCCCCTTGCCCTTTCCCCCTTTCCCTTATAATGCCCCTTCCACCACCCCAGTATTTGTTCTTCTCTGCCCCTTACCCCCACCAGTTGCACCCTCTGTGACTTCTGTATCTGCACCCCCTACTTCTGCCTCACCCTTTTTCTCTCTGCCTTATTCCACTCATCCCCCTTGAACCCCTTCCCAGCCTGACTACTTCCTACTGGGCTTTCCATGTTGACCACCCTCCTCTCCTGCTGATTTCCAACCCCTCTCCTATTCCCGTTGTTGTTGATTTAGAGCCCCCATTCCCTTCGACCCCAATAGTGATGCCCCACCCATCCTTCCCCCTTCCCGTAGCCTTCTCTCCTCCAGTCACCCCTCCTTCCTTTCTAGCACCTCTTCTACTCTTTCGCCCTCGCTATCTCTTCCCCTACCTGTTGCCATCCCTCTCATGCCCTGCTTGTCCTCCCCCCTTCAGTATGTTCCTGCTCTCCCTCTCCCTCTCCCTCTCTCTCCCATAGCAGAGGTTCAAATCTATTCCTAGTCGATACCCCTCCTACATCTCTTCCCCCTATCGGTTCCCCCTTCCTACTTGTTCCCCTATGTGCCCCCAGTCCCACTCCAGGTCCCTCCCTACCCGCAGCCATCTGCTCTCTCCCCTGGTACTCCTCATGGTCTCTTCCTCCTCCTCCATCAGGAGGGCCCCCCTCTCCTCAGGTGCCCCCTCCCTTCTCCTGTCTTTTTTGCTAGTGCCTCTGATACTGGGGTAAGTTTCAGTCCCTAGTTGTTCTTCCCCCATCCCCCCTTGTCATCCCCTATCCCCCCCAGCAAGGATGCCCACCATACTCATCTGATCTGCCACTTAGACTCCTCCCTAACTTTCACAGTTCCTCCCCTTTAAAACTAGCCAGTTGTCTATAGACCATACACCTGCCCGTCCAAGCCCAGACCAGGATCATGGTGGACCCACACCCTGTACACCCCACTACCCTTCCAAAGATGCCCAGCCTATTGACATGCAACACCCTTCCCCATTTTGGCCCCATCTTATGTTACGGGCTCTTACTCCTGATTTCTGTACCCTACTACAACTGTTAAGCCTTATTTACTCACATTCCTTTTCCTCCTACACTAGTACCCCTACTGCCCCTTGCCGAGCAGGTTAATTCAGTCTCATATCTCATCTGTTAGATACTATATTACTGTAGCAATCCTAAAGCATCCTTGTCTGTTTTTCACCCCTCAGCTACCATACTTTTTGTTCTCAGCCCTCATAGTTTCACTTAGCCCAGTTAGAAATTGTATTGCACTCCAAGTATTACTCAGCTCAGTTAGAGAAATAAACAGAACAAATAAATATGTATTATTACAGCAATCCTAACAGTGTAGCTCAGTACTTAACTCAGTTCGAGAAATAAACAGAACAACTAAATCTGTATTTTTACAGCAATCCTAAAAGTATCCAGTCATTGCTTTGTTTCCACCCCAGAGACCCTGCTGTAGTATAGGGCCACACAGGACCCTGGGCGGTTGAGCGGGCAACTCTAAAGTCCCGACAGAGCTCCACTGAGCTCGCTCACTCCCCCTCTCTCACTCGCTCATTCTGTTTCCCCCGGTGCTGCAGGCTTCCCTTTTGTACTGGGTTCCTGCCTGTGTTGGTGCCTTTTTCTGCCCACAAAGAAATGTGCAGCAGTCCTGACAGAGCTCCTTTGAGCTCGCTCACTCCCCTTCTCTCACTCACTTGTTCTGTGTCTCCCAGCGCTGCAGACTACCCTTTTGTACTGGGCTCCTGCCTGCATTAGTGCCTTTTTCTACCCACAAAGAAGTTTGCAAAAGTCCCAACAGAGCTCCATTGAGCTCACTCAGTCCCCTTCTCTCACTCACTTCTTCTTAATCTGTTCCAAACAGTGATTTCCCACAGCAACTGCGTGATTCTGCGCCAGAAGTGTAAAAACACATTTTGGCCAGGATGTAAAAACTGACAGCTGTACTGTTTATAAGGGGGTGTGAAACAATACCAGTGCTGAAAATCTGGCATGAAAATATTACAAATTTGCGAAGTTATGAGCGTACGTGGAAACTGCGCAAATCACGTGTGTAATACCACTCATTTAGTGGAATTATTTCACCAACTTTTCAACATAAGCATTTTGTGATCTCTGCTCATGAACGCTGTTGCTATGATTTTCCTAATCTGTCCCAAACATTAATTTCCCACAGCGACCACGCTATTCTGCGCCAGATGCGTAAATGCATATTTCGGGCAGGATATGAAAAATGACAGCTGTACTGTTCATAAGGAGGTGTGAAAAAATTCCAATGTTGAAAATCTGGAGTGAAAATATTTCAAATGCACAAAATTACGAGGGTGCATGGAAACTGCGCAATGTACGCTCATAACACAGTCATTTCATGGACATTTGTCACCAATTTTCAACTTAGGCATTTTAGGACCTCTGCTCATAAACAGAGTCACTGTGATTTTCTTAATCTGTCCCAAAAACTTACTTCCCACAGAGACCTCGCTATTCACTAAAACATACCACCGACAGCTTAATCTGGTTCAAGGTCAGTTGGCATTCATCTGTATCCCCCCTCCCCCGGGTCGTGCCTGAAAATAGGCAGGATTTGTCTAGTGCACTTACCCGGTCAACAAAAGCTAAATAAATAAATAAATAATATTCTGCACTGGAAGTGTGAAAACACATTTTGGCCAGGATGTGAAAAATGACAGCTGTACTGTTTATAAAGAGGTGTGGAGAAATGCCACAACTGAAAATCTGGAGCGAAAATATTACAGATTTGCGAAGTTATGAGGGTGCATGGAAACAATGGAATGCACGCTCATAACACAGTCATTTTATGGACTTTGATCACTAAATTTTCAACATGGGCATTTTAGGACCTCTGCTCATGAACAGTGTCACTTTGATTTCCATAATGTGTTCTGAACACTGATTTCCTATGGCGATCACGCTATTCTGTGCTGGAAGTGTGAAAACACATTTCGGTCAGGATGTGTAAAATGACAGCTGTACTGTTCATAAGGAGGTTTGAAAAAATGCCAATGTTGAAAATCTGGAGTGAAAATATTGTAAATTTGTGAAATTACGAGCATGTGTGGAAACTGTGCAACGCACGCTCATAAAATAGTCATTTTTTTTTAATTTTTTCACCAAATTTGCAACATAGATTTTTTGAGAGCTCACCTCATGAACAGTGGCACTGTCATTTCATTAATTGGTCCCAAAAGGTAATTCTGCACAGTAACCAAGAAATCACCTTTTGGGACCAAATAACGCCATGACAGTGACTGTATCTATGAGGAGGGGTCCCAATAACCCATGTTGAAAATGTGGTTTCAAAAGTCCACAAAATGGCTGAGATAACCACATAAGTTGAAAAAATCCTATTTATGCCATTATACAACTTACTACCATTTCTTCAGTTCTTAGTCGTCTTTGAAGAGTGCAGATATGTTCCCAGTCCACCGAAGATCATAGTGCCGGGCTCCGGAGATAAGTATGGAGTGAGATGGTTTGTGGAGATGGGTGCACAGTAGATGGGTGCAGGTTAAAGGAGGGGCACAAAAGACACGAGGACCATTTCTTTTCAGGGCAAAATTAATAAAAGGACGTTGTGGGAAGTTTTTTTTCAGGCTTCATTTAGCGCAAGACTGGGCTCTCAGTCTACCGCGTGGGCGAAGGAGACGAAACTAATGGGGATAGGGCCCCTTCAGCAAATAAAGACTGTTTGGGGGGGCATGATGCCAAAGGAGATTGGGCACCCTCTTGGCATACAACAAATGGGGGAAGGGGTAAATGAACTGGGTCAGGGTCATGCTGACAGGGTTATTGGGCACCCCCATCAGTCGGCTTTCATGGGGCTCTGAGGAAGCCACCTCCATGTTTAGGGAAATGCTCTTGGGAAATGTTACACCAGGCAAGGTACCGCCCTGCATTGACAAGTTGCTCCCTCATTTTAGTGGAATTGCTGATGCTGCTATGATGAGGTGGCCACTCATTGCAGTGGCCAAATCATTTCAAGTTGGTGGCACTTCTGTAGAAACAGTGTCATCAGGACACTGGGCCTGCAATGGGTGCACATCGCCAAGCCCATAAATGTAGAGATAGCATTGGCGGCCACGCTGTGGCACCTCCACAACTGGCTTCTCTACTAAGCTGCCTCATAATTTTTCTTGAGCATGCAGGCAAGCAAACATAAAAAAAAAAAACAGACTGTTTTTTGCCAAGTGGTCATTTTCTGCAATCAAATTCTATGTTTCTATCTTTCTACAGTCTATGTGATCCAAAAACTCAATTTATATAATCTAATCATAATTATTTCCCATTTTCATTTTTCTCTCAAAGAGGGAGAAGTAGAAAGAAGTAGGGGATTATTTTTTCCCTCCAAAAGAGCGTGAGGGGGCTTGGACTGGAAGGAAAAATTATTGAAATGAGGGCCTATTTGGTCTAAGTAGGGAACAGAAATGAAAGTAGTGTTCTAGGCTGGAACATATTGTACATGTTACTAAGGGACCTAACCAGCTGGATTTTTAAATAACTACAAGAGCGGATTTTGGTCCTATTCATCATTTAACCCAGATGGTTTCAAAGTGTTCAACATAAACATCCACTTACGCTCTTTCCAAAGTAGCCTCTTAAGTCTATCTCCTCCTCTTCTTGGATTAAGGACACATTATATCCCCATGAATATTGATTCTGCAAGACTGGCAATATGATGGTCCCTAAAATAGACACTAAGATGTGTGCTTACATTATGTTTAGTGATGCTGCACAGATGTTCCTAGATTCTGTTTTTAAGTGGATGTATGGTTTGTCCGCCATACGCCTGTCCACAACTGCTCCAAAGAATATACACCACACATGTAGTAGTGCAAGTAGTGAACTATCTTACTTCTTTCTCTTTCTGAATGCCATCTATTTTCAAGGTGATGCCTGTTTGACAATGTTTATAAGCACTACACCTACGTCATTTATACGTACTGTTTTGTCTGATATTTCACCAACTGGTGTCAGTAGCAGTTTTCCTCTCCCTGTTATAATCCCTGTGAACTATGATGTCTTTCAGGTTCCTACAACTTCTGAATGTAGAGGCATTCCCTTTTAATAATGGCCAAAACATCCTTACTGCCTCCCCAATAAGGCCTGTGGTGGGGCTATAATCCAAGACCAACAATTGCAGGTCAGCAAGGGGGGGAGGGGGGAAACAGACTGGGGTTGGAGGTTTCAGGAGGAGCAGAGGGAGGATGGAAGTATAAGGATTCTGGGTGGGGTTCGACAAAGAGGATCAGGGATAAGGGGTGGGGGTTGGTGTTAGTTAATGCACCCAGGAGCTTGGGAAACAAGTTGCCAGAGTTCCAGGCCATGCTGTTCGGGGGGGGGGGTGGATGTGGCGGCGGTCACGGAGACGTTGGCCAACAAAAACCATGACTGGGACCTAAATGTACTGGGGTACACTATGCTTAGGAAGGATAGAAAGGAGGGCAGAGTGGGTGGAGTGGCTATGTTCATTAGAGATGACATAGAAATTGCTAGGGTAGAAGTGGCAGAGGGAAACGTGGAGGCCTTATGGGTCACCTTACGATCCCCAGCAGGAGATAAGGTCAAGCTGGGTGTAGTATATAGGTCCCCCGGGATGAGTGATGTTCTAGAGGATGGTTTGCTGGACAACATCATTGCCCAGTGTGGACCAAAAGGGGAAGGAGTGGTGTTGATGGGGGACCTTAATATGCCAGGTACAAACTGGGGAACCATGTCCTCTAAGGTGGCCAAGAAGCAGAGGCTTCTGGACAGCTTCCAGTATGTGTTCTTAACACAGCATGTGATGGAGCCCACAAGGGAGGGGCATGTCCTGGACATGATTCTGGCAGATGGGGATCTGGTAAGGGACATGGTTGTACAGGATCCCCTGGCTGGGAGCGACCACGATATTGTCTGGTTTCAAATAAGCATGGGGGGAAGGGGGGTGAGATCTAGGACACTGGTAGTGGACTTCAGGGGGGCAGACTTTGTGGGCATGGGAAATATTCTCAAGGATCACTTGAAGGGGATTACATCAATGACAAGTGTGGAAAGGAGATGGGAGGTCATAAAACAGGGACTTCATGAGGCAGTCAGGATCTGCGCTAAGTTGAAACGTAAGGGAGCAAGGTCACATAAACCATGCTGGTGGTCTAGTGAGGTACAGGTAGCAGTCAGAGAAAAGAAGGCAGCCTACAAAAATATAAAACAACAAAAGGATAGGGATAAGGAATGTACCATCTTGCATCTAGAAAGTCACCAGATGGTGAGGGGAGCAAAGTCCAGTAAAGAGCAGCGGCTGGCACAGGGGATACATGGAGGGGAAAAGGGGTTCTTCCAGTACATTGGGGAGCGGAGAAAAACTAAGGGCCATCTCAGCAGATTGAGATCAGAAGGAGGGTGGGTGGAAGAGGAGAGGGACCAGGCAGAGGTATTTAATGAGTACTTTGCCTCTGTGTTCACTAGGGAGGGGGATGGGATATCTACAAAGCAAGGCACGAAGGGGATAGAAGCGGCAGTAAGTGGGATCAGGGAAGCTACAGAAATGGAGCAAGAGGGAGGGAGAGGTACCCCAGGGGTGTCACATCTGGATAAGGATAAAAAGGCCAGTAAGGTGGAGGGGACGGATGATGCTATCTCTGCAAAAAGGGTGTGGTTAGCCCTCAACACCCTAAAGAAAGACAAATCTCCTGGGCCGGATGGCATTCATCCCAGAGTACTATGGGAATTGGTGGACATACTGGCTGCACCCCTGGCGGAGCTCTTCAACAGGTCACTTGAGACAGGGAGGGTACCTAGGGATTGGCGAGAGGCATATGTGGTGCCAATCCACAAAGGGGGGTCGAGGGAAGTACCAGGTAACTATAGACCCATCAGTTTGACCTCGGTGGTGGGAAAATTAATGGAGAGTATACTAAAGGAACGATTGGGGGTGTACTTGGAGGAGGTGGGAGGTCTGGATAGTCAGCAACATGGGTTTGTGCCAGGTAGATCTTGTCAAACCAACCTTGTGGAGTTCTACAAATGGGTAACATCAGAACTGGACAGGGGAAAGCCTGTGGATGTATTATTCTTGGACTTCAGCAAGGCGTTTGACTCTGTCGCCCACAATGGTCTGGTGGAGAAACTGATGGAGTTAGGAGTAGGCCCTTTGATGGTCAGATGGATTGAAAACTGGCTAGCTGGACGCACCCAGAGAGTAGTGGTCGGGGGAGCCTCAACCCTAGAGAGGTTGGTAGTGGGTACCGCAGGGTTGGTCCTGGGTCCGATCCTGTCTAATGCATACATATCGGACATCAGGAGGGTATAGGGTGTGAAATGAGTCTCTTCATGGATGACTCCAAGATGGGAGCAGTATGAGGGAGAAGAGGGAGGTTGGCCCTGCAAGGGACCTGGACACCCTGGAAAGCTGGGCTCACACATGGAAATTAATTTCAATATCACCAAGTGCAAGTGTTGCATCTTGGTCGGGGAAACCTAAACACTGGTGTACACCCTGGGAGGGGAGGCGCTGAGGCCTCAATAGGGGAAAAGACCTAGGGGTCATGGTGGATGCATATATGAATAACTCTGAGCAGTGCAGGAGAGCGGCTAGCAAGGCAAACAGGATGTTGGGATGCATCGTAAGGGGGATCACCTCTAGGAGCAAGGAAGTGATTCTGCCGCTGTATAATGGACTGGTTAGACCACACCTTGAGTACTGTGTACAGTACTGGAGACCACACTTGAAGAGGGACATACAGCTCCTGGAGAGGGTACAGAGGAGGGCTACTAAGATGATACGAGGACTAGGGGATTTGACGTATGAGGACAGACTTGAGGAGCTCTGCCTGTTTTCACTGGAGGAGAGGAGAGACAGGGGGGACATGACTTGAGGTCTTCAAGTACCTCAAGGGAATAAATAGGGTAAACATGGAGGGGATCTTTAGACTAAAGCAGGGAGGTATCGCCAGAGGCATGGTTTGAAGTTGGAAGGTGGAAGGTGAGGGGGAAAGAGGAGGAGGTTTTTCACTGAGAGGGTGGTGGACCCTGGAATGCACTGCCTGGTGAGCTGGTTCAGAGATCCACAGTGGAGGGCTTCAGAGAGGGTGGGACAGACACAGAAAGTGGATGTATCAGATGATGGCCTGTCCCGGGGGGGTTGGGATGGATGATAGGGGTTTCTGGAGTACAAGGGATGGGAGGGCCTCGGCACCCAACTAAGGATCTAAAGTTTGAGCAGACTCGATAGACCATAAGGCCTAATCTGCTGGCAAATAGTATGTTAGCTTTGTGCTTTTCAATTACCTAGTAATTCTTCCCTCACATTGTTCCCTGCTTGTTCTTTCACCTCCCTGAGTAGTTAAAGTTCATACCCCATTTCAAGCAGTCAGTTGGTTAATTCAGGACTCTCCTTATCTAAATCTTTATTATAACTACAATGTTGCCAGAGCCTTAAATACTGGCCGTATAGTGCAGAATTAAGTACTTATTTGGGGTGTGCAATATCAGATCATAAGACTTTATTTGCGGCTGTTAGCTTCCTATACAAATGAGACTTTACTTTTAAACAGTAATTTCTTAAGTGTCATATCCAAAAAAAATGCAACTTTTCAGAATCAATTGTACCAGTAATCCTTAAGTTTAACTTACTTCAATTAAGTCAAACCTGAAATTCTGTGGTTATCTCCCTGGTACTATCCCACACAGATATCACATTATCAATAGTAGTAGTAGTGGTAGTAGTTGTTATATTTCTATCTGGTACCCTTTCCTGGAGGCCCATGGCTCCATTACAATAAAATAATGCAAGAATAAGAGAATAAACACAATCATTTAACCATAACAGTTCCAATAAATACAATAACAGCCATAATCCAATAAAATTACTTCAATACATTAAAACTCAATACATCTACATGATGTGCTGCATGCATACATGCATTATAGAGCTTCTCAAAAAGCTTGCTGAAATAAATAAGTCTTGATCCCTTTTTCAAAAATATCCCCTGAGGGGGCCTCTCTCAATGTCCTGGGCAAGGAATTACAAAGGGATCGGCCCACTACTTCAAAGACTCGATCACCCAAGATCTTCAGTCTTGCCTTTTGGGACCACCAGGAGTCCATCCCCATATGATCTGAGTGGGCAAACTGAGGTGTGCAGATGCAGGAGCTTCACTAGGTAGGCTGGGCCCAGTCCATGTAGGGCTTTATAGGTTAACAAACCTATCTTAAATGAGATACACCACTTCACCAGCAGCCAGTGCAGGTCACCCAATGCTGGAGAAATAAGGATGATTTTGGGGACCCCGGAAGTAAACCATACAGATTTGATCTTTGCCATATTGTCCCTTGTAGGAACACATCTAAAAGCAAATGATTTGATACCTTTTATTGGAACAAATTGATGTAAAAATGTTTTGTTACATCTATGTTGTTTCAATAAAAGGTACCAAATCATTTGTTTCTGGATCCTTATGTAAACAAGGCAGCTGCATTCTGAAACAGCTGCAGGCATCGTAATGTACCTCATTAACCTCAATAAAGTGATTCAATTTGATGATGTGGTGCACATGTGGGTTCACCTGTGCATTCATAATCATTTCTTCTCATTGCCCCAAGAACAAATTCACATATGTAAGGGGATATAGCGCCTCATTGCTGTGTAAACCTTCTGTATGTATTTCTACGAGGTTGGCAGCAATAGGGGCCCCAATGGCCCTCTTATGCTTAATTTGTTTGGGGCAATGGAAGAAAAGATTGTTTTGAATGCACAGTTGAACCCACCCGCACACTGCATCCTCAAATTGCATTGCTTTACTGGTGATGTGGTGTACGTGTGGGACGATACCAGGCAAAAAGCCGCAGAATTTTTGGTTTTGCATAATCAAAATAATTTACACTTAAGGATTACTGGTACAACTGATTCTGAAAAGTTGAATTTTTTGAATGTGACACTCTCCAAAAAATGACTGTTTAAAGAAAAATCTCATGTATATAGAAAGTCAAGAGCTACAAATACAATCTTTAGAGCTAATAGTGCACATCCTAAATAACTACTCAGTTCTATACTACAAGGCCGATATTTTTGCCTCAGGCAAAATTGTAGTGATGATACACATTTTGGAAAGAGACTGCAGAATTGACCAGTTGACTGTTGGAAAAGAGGTATGAACATAAACTACTGAAGGAGCTGAAAGAAAGAGCAGGGAACAGAGTAGGAAATAATTACTAGCCCCCTAAGATAAACAAAGAGCACAGAGCTGAACTGGTAACATTGGTCTTGGATTACAGCCTCATTACAAGCCAAACTGGGGCAGCAGTACAGAACTATTGGCCACTGTTAAAATGAGATGCCTGTTTAAAGAATGAAATAGGAGACTTCCCCAGAATTACATCCAGAAAGGGTAGGAACCTGAAAAACATTCTAGTTCATAGAGATTATAAAAGGGAGAGAAAACTGCTACTGACATCACTTGGTAGAATATCAATCTAAAAAGTATGTATAAATGCCACAGGTCTAGTGCTTGTAAACATTCTCAAACAGGTACCACTTTGAAAACAGATAGCATTCAGAAAGAGATTGAAGTGAGACAGTTCATCACTTGCAGTATTACATTCATAGTGTATACATTTTGGTGAAGTGGTGCGCAAGTGTATGTGGGATGAACCATACACCCATTTAAAGTTAAAATCCAGGAACATCTGTGAAGCTTCACTAAAGGTGATGTAAGCACACCTGTGGGTTTGCATTTCAGGGACAACCACAAATCCAATCCTGCAGAATTGAAATTCATAGAAAAAGAATGGGTCCCTAACCTAAAAAGAAGAGGAGATAGACGTAAGATGCTGCTTCAGAAAAAGAGTTGGTGGATCTTTATGTTGATCTCGTTGAAGCCATATATGTTTACTAATGAATGGGACCTCAAGCCATTCTTGTAATTATTTAAAATATTCAGCCAATTAGGTCATTCTGTAACCCGTAAAATATGTTCTACCCTGGAACACTATTCATTTTCATGTATGTTCCCTCATTGGACCATGTAGGCCCCCATTTCAATCTTTATTCCTTCCTGTCCAACCCCCACTACACTCCTTTGAAGGGAAAAACAACCCACCCTCACTTCTTCTATATCTTCCTACCTGAGAGAAAAATTAAAATTAAAATTGGAAATAATTATGATTAGATAATGTGAAGGATATTTTTGTATCATGTAAACTGTATGGCAGTATTTACTGTAATAGTTGGGATTTTGGAAAAACTTACATCATTACATTTTCAAGTACTAACACATTTTTCTTCACTTTTTTAACAGAAATCATATGTAAAATATACTAACACAAAGGTTCAGATATCTGTCAAACTGATCTCATATCGCTGTTGAGCATTAAAACCAAATAGGGCAGAACTAATGGGTGATCAGAAGAAGTAGAGATCGTCAGGTGATATAATGAAACTGTGAGATGGAGCCACTTCAAATTTGCACATGGGGGGATTTACAAAGAATTGCGCTCAGCGCAACTCAGTTGTACCAATATAAATGAGATGCACTAAGCCCAAACATTGACATTCACAGAAGATGTGCCATAAGATGCTTGAGGCACAGCTCCTCTGCAAATGCCAACCCGTGTTGTGCTGGCGCATCACCCAGTAGGGCTTGGAAAGTGATAGGGAGCTCATCTCCAGATGCACTGTGCCCAAGTTTGGTTTTCACAGCCCAACACATGCAAATGGAGCCATTAGGCATGCAAGGTACAATAGGGCCATTTGCATCTCATTATGACCCCATTTGCATGTCCCATGCAGGGATGCACCCAGCAGAATGCACCAGGTGCCCTGCAGGAGATGAGAGCAGTACCTAAAGAGCACTAACCCCTGATAGTCTAGTTGCCCCCCCTGCCCCTATCCCTGAACATCATAAAATACCCCTCAAGTATCCCTGGTAGTCTAGTTGTATCCCCCACTCTGCCCCAACCCAATTGCATTGTCATATGAAAGTACAAAGTATCCTTGGTGGTCCAGTGGATCCCCCAGTCCCCCACCCACTCAGGCACCCCAACCCCACCCAACTCCCCCTGTCCCAGCATGGGCAGAAAGTCAGGGGACAGCTGAACCCACCTGCAAACCACCACAGCTGCAAGCTGACAGAGCTGTCAGTGAATGACAGTGTACAATACTCCTGTAAGCCCAATGGTAGACCCTGTTGATCAATGAGCTTGCAGTGTGTACTGTAAGCATCCATTCACAGCTTTGTAAATGACACAGGTCAGTCACAAAGTTGTAAATGACAGCTTACAGTATACACTGCAAGCCCATTGGTCAACAGGGTCTACCAATGGGCTTGACAGGGTCTACCAATGGGCTTACATGAGTACTATATGCTGTCATTCACTGACAGCTCAGTTGGGCAGCCATGATGGTTTGTGGGTGGGTTGAGCTGCTCGCTGACTTTATGCCCATATTGGTATGAGGAGCACGGAGTGGGTTGGTGGTACCTGAGTGGATGGTGAGGTGGGTGGGGTCTACTGGAATACCAGGGATACTTTGGAATTTCATATGACAATGTGATTGAGTCGGGGCAAGGTGGAGGTTACCACTAGACTACCAGGGATATGTGAGGGTGGATTTTATGATGCTCAGGGATATGGACAGGGAAGGGGGTTCCAGTAGACTACCAGGGATACATGAGAGTGGATTTTATGATGCTTGGGGATATGCGCAGGGAGGGGGGGTTCTGCAAGACAAACAGGGATTATTTATGGGTGGTTTTTTACATGATTGGGGATACAGGCAGGGAGGGGGAGCCCACTGGACAGCCAGGGTAGGCAAGCTGCCATGCTTCTGTCTGTAGTACTGCAGCCTGTGTGTGGGCGGACACCCACTAAGGTCTACTTATTGTAGGCGCAACTTTGGGAGGTGCATCTTCGGTCTTGCTCTGAAGATGCACCTCCCAGGTGGGTTGTGGATAGGGATGCGCCCCATATGCATGGGCACACACCCTCCAGATTTGTCAGATACCATTATGGGTTGTGTCTGGTGCATCAGAGATGGGCCAGCGCATCTGGGATGCGATGGTGCATTTCTGCTCTTTCTGAATCGCACTTGGTTGCAACTCAGGGATGTGCTGGACACATCTCTTTTGTGAATCTCCCCCTATATCTGTGATAAATTCAAGTTAGTTGGAATCTGATGTAATGGCATATGTGCTATTTTAAAAGTATAAATAATAAGTAGTAAATTGACATGAAATGTCAGTGAGTTTAATTTGAATTATGTTCTTTTCTTGATGGTTTGTAATACTTCTCATTTAGATTGGTTTTGTGATTAAGAGGGTTTTTAATTGAGTTTTCACTTCTGGATTAGAGATGCAACTAAATAAAATTTCACCAGCAAAATGCCAGCAAAATCTCAAATTTCATCTTGAGAAACATTTCGTAAAATCTACGGATTTCGCTGACAAATTTGGCGAGCGTAAAATGTGAAATTCTGCCAGTGAAATCGTGAATTTCACAGGTGAAAAGCAGAATGTTGCCCACAAGTGGTGTATTTCTGCCCGAGAGTGGTGAAATTCTGCCGCCTGTGGGCAAAATTCCACATTTTGTGGGCAAAAATTTGGAATTTCACTGGCGGAATTTCACATCTCGCACCAGCAAAAAATTTTGCATAATGAAATTCATGGACTTCGCACATCTCTATTCTGGATGGTTAAGTTCTCCCAGGGTGGACACAACATCATAATAAGAAATTAGAGCTGAGTATAACATAATGAATTCAGAGCTTAAGAATAGAATCTAAATTTTTGGTCACATGACATAATACAGAGGCTATTTTATCAGTATCAATAAAACCTGAAGGTTTAACAGTAGATTTTCACCTTAGATATAACTATCTGTCAATTCTTTATGAATGCTGAATAAAATGCTAAGAATAAAATATTAAAATTAGGACATAATAATCTGAACCAGTGATGGTTTATTTTCTTTTATATTACCTCAGCATCTGGGGAACTACTGGTAATGTTTATTGTTTTTAATTTAATAACATATCAGGAATAGGTTATCACAATTTTGTATGTTGTGACTATGTGTAAAGAAAACCTGACATTTATTCACTCAATTTTTTTCTTAATGCTGAAATCTAAATGAAATGCATTATTCATGTTGTACTGAACATGACTGGATAGAAGCCTATATTTAAATAAGGGTTTTTCACTTGAACCCTACCTCCAAATGAACCCTTACTGGTGAAGCACTTGGGCATTCTTGCCATGGATATTACTCAAGCTACCATAGATGTGTTGACTTGAGCACTTTAATAAAATAAGTTGTGGAGCAGCAACTTTCTGACTCATGTGGACATCTTTGGGAATAGAGCTGGGTATGGGTGTGGAGCTTCATAGTGTTTGGCAGGTGTTTGTTGGGGTAGGCTGCCCCTGCTTCTGCACACAGATGAGCTCTCGGCTGTGTGTGCACTCACTTCCTGACTTTTCATGACTAGCTATACAAAGTGCAGGCACAGGTGTTACCAGCAGGAGATGCAACTCTGTTATACACAGCTTTCCTTACTGATCATTTATCAAGCACTTAAGCTATAAGAGTTTTTGAAGGAAAAGGGAAATAACCAATTCAAGTTCAAGTGAAATCATGGAGAAACATTCTATAAAATGTGTGATCAATCAGTAAACACAGATGAGGGTACTCCAGTATGCCTTTCATCCACAGATGTATTAGCATGAAGAAAAGAATAGGCAAAGCCTAAACTTGGATCCAGTTAGAAGAATGAACCAGCAAGTACAGGAACTGGTTTAAAAAGTTTGTTCACACAAGTAGAGAGACTGCTAACATTGGAATTAAATGGTATATATAACATCATTACTTTAGAACAGTGTCTTGAAATCAAACAAGAACCTAAGGGCCTTACAGTCACCAAATTACCAGCAGGGTGTTGGACGATTGTAATAGCAAAGATGAATGGGAGCAGATCTCTGCAGAATGTTTAGAAAAATACATCAAATATTTAATAAAAAAAGATACAGAAAAGTATGAAACATTAAGTGAGGAGTTTAACAGTGTAAAAAATGAACTAAGCACGTTTGTTAACAACAGTAAATTCAGCAAGCTAGATAAAAATCTTAAAAGCAAACTTAACAAACATGAACTTGAATTGATTATTTGGTACTATACTTGGTAAAATAGACACACAGAAGGCACTAGGCCCATAGTGTATGTAAGGTGCCCACTTGTGATCAATAGGTGCCTGTCTAGCCTTTCTTTAAATGACTGGAAGGTGTTTGTCTCAATTAACTCTACTGGGAGACCATTCCATAGCGGTTTAATTCTTGGAGTAAAACATTTCTCCTTTGATTCCTTTTTGGTAAGTTAACTTTAGTTGGTAACCATAGCTCCCTAGGCTCACAGACCTACTAGCATATATTAGACTCAGATTCTTCATTAGATTGTTATCTTTGCTTATCCTATATATCTGCAATAAATCCCCTATTTTGCATCTTAATTCTAGAGGGTAAAGACTGAGTTTCTGGAGTCTGGTTTCATAGGGATCATGGCTAATTCCATCAATCATTTTTGTCATCCTTTCCTGGATCCTCTCAAGCCCATTTATATACCTCTTCAAATGTGGGCTCCACAGTGGGCTACAGTAGCCCAGGTGTGGTCTAACAAAAGATCTATATAATGGAACCATGCTGGCTGCATTTCTGTAGATAAAGGCTTTTCTTATGCAGCCTATGATTGCATTTGTTTTCCTAATTAATACGCTGCAGTGTTCGGCAAAGGACAAGTTGCTGGTTACCAGGACTCCCAGGTCTCTTTCTTGATCTGCTGACCTTTGCTGGGTGCAGTTCAGTGTATAAGTATACTGTCTATTATTTGCACCCAGATGCATTACCACACATCTCCAAATTAAATTGCATGCCGTTCATGTGTACCCACTCTTCTAAGGTTGCTAGGTCATGCTACATAGAATTTATCTGATCTGCATCCTCTACAACTTCACCCAATTAAGAATCATCTGCAAATTTGATGGACAAATTGTTATTATCTGTATTCATGTCAAATATAACAAGCATTTGTCAATGCCAAATGTTTCCTTGCTGGTATTAGCATTGGAAGTGCAGGAGTTAGACAGATGCAGAATAGGAATGGCAGTGAACTATTGAAGTGATGCCAACCCCACCTCCACCCTGCAGAGATTGACAGTCATTGGGGGTGTGCCATTGGGTCATTGCCCATAACGCTCATTCCATTTCACCTCACCCTACTAGTGTTGGGCGAAGTGGCCCCAATTCACTCTGCGAAGTGATTCGCGGAGTGCTCCGCCATGTGAAGCGGAGTACTTAGCATAATAATGGGTAACGCAAAGTCCATTGAAAACAATGATTTCGTGTTACTCATCCTTCCCAAACTACTACTCCACCAACTCTTAAGGTGAAGTACATTGAAAACAATGTACTCTGCCTCACTTTACCTTGTTTTTTAAGCTCCAAAGGTGAATTTTGCAGTGATTAATGGGATTTTAGGTCACATGGGCTCTAGATTGTTCCGCACAGCCTAAGTTTGGGGTAGTGTGTGTATAAAGCTGTAGGAGACAATCTGCTCTGAGAGCTCTCTGTGATTCAAACCTTCAAAAAGCTGTTAAAAAAGCCTTTTTGGGTCATTTGTTTTGCTGAAACTTTAGTTCATCGATTATAGGAAACCCTCCTGTGCTCATATCATCAAGTGTTTATTGTTTGTGTGTGGATTTTGAATGTTAATGTACAATATTCAGTCTGTGTACTGAGAGACAGTGGAAGTGTGCTTTGGGGGAGGGGCGTATCTGCGGTATAGGTAGATTAACTTGGAGAAAAAAACTGTGCTTTCTGTTTTGGTGATATTTTTCTTGTATAACTGTGTTAATGTATACACAGTAATATTTTCAGTAATTCTTGAAATTTTTTTGGGATTGTTGTGGTGCAGCAGTGCATAATTTTAGTTTGTTTAAAATATGTGGTTATATTACTGAAGTTTTCAATTTGCTACACATTACTTACTGTGTGTATGAGTGTGTGTAACACGTGTCATCAAATCAGACACCTTTTATTGTGCCACATAATTTCAGCAATGTGAACCTGCCATCCATTGCAGCTGTGTAATTTTTGTACTTCTTTGTGGTATCTTTACTGGCATTAGTACTAGTGACTGTTACTGCAGCAGTGCAGTACACTGCCCCCTTCCCATGGCCCGCTCCAACCGGCAAAGGAATTCTTTTCCAGATTTGAATTTCTGATGGTGAGTACTGGTTAGGTGTTATGCCTTTGCATCTGCATCTCTTCAGTGCACAGCGCAATCTTAATCTGTCTGTGCATTTGCATCTCTTTAGGGCCCAATCTCCATCTCTAACTTAAGTCACAGTTGTTTCTTTGGCTTCCCTTCAGAGTACTGGACAGGTGTGGTGCATAATTCTGCATGAACATTGTACTCATTAATACGCGTTTTTAAGTCAGGACCATCATCATGAGTCACTCGTGATACAAATCACGATCTTCATCATCACGGTCACAAATCACAATTTACGATCACATCATGAATCACAACATTACTCTTTTTTAATAGTTACTTCCATGTATTGCAAGTCTGTTTTGTAGTATCTCTCCATGCTTCACCACCCCACCAATGTACTCATTAATGAGTGTTTTTAAGTCAGGGAGTTTTGTGCCACACCTCATCTGGGCCCGGGGAAGTACAGCCATAGGCATTCGCGTTTCTTCATCATCATGGTCACAAATACAGTCACAAATCACAATTTACGATTACGTCACAAATCATAACATTAATTTTTTTACTAGTTACTTGGATGTATTGTAAGCCTGTTTTGTAGTATCTCTCTAGGCTTCACTATCCCACCATTGTACTCATAAATAAGTGTTTTTGAGTCAGGGATTTGGACAGTGTCTGCAGTACATACACAGACTGGAAAGAAGACATGACTGCACACATACAGTTTAGCACAGTGTACTTGCACTGCTCAGAATACAAAGTGCCATGCATATGGAAGACAACAAAAAGGGCATAATTACATACAAGGGTCAGGGATGGTGGAGGAATACATTTTATAACACAGCAAGGAAGGTGTCAGGGGGCACATGGTGTGAGGAAAAGAAAAACTAATGTAGGATCCCATGGTGATCCAGCAGCAGTTCTACCATGGACATAATTTGCAACAGATGTCCCTCTATGCAATCCTGGTGAAGCAGCAGGTGCTGCTGTGGCCCTCCTCTTCTTGGGGATACCACCATGCACAGCTGCACCCTCTGCCACAGAACAGCCAGCAGGTGCAGGCATGGTCCGTTCTGTGGCAGCCTGCCACTCCAACTGGTGGTGATTGAGCATATGGGTGTGCTGGTCCCCAGTACCTAGGTGAGTCCCTCAGGGGCCACGGTGCACCTCCACCTCACATAGGTGGCACTTGACCACATTGTTGTCCCCCCATCACAGTCAAAAAACTGCCAAACAATGGAGGTGTGGGGAGGACCAGGCACAGGCAGGGGAGGGCAAGATGAACTGGCAGCTGACTGGTCACGGGGCTGAACAGGAATGGGATCCACAACTGGGCCCTGGAGAACAGACACATCCTGCTCCAGAGGACCTGGTGCTGGACTTGGTGGTGATGGTGGTGGTTCAACTGCCTCAGAGTCAGGACAGGAGGTGGTACTGGTCCTGTTTCTGGGGGAAGGGGGACAAACAACTAACTACTTATAAGGTAAGAAAAAATAAATTTATAGAAAGAACAAATTAAGTAAAGAAAAAGTACAGAAAAGACAAAAAATGTAGCTTTTAAAAAAGTTGTTGGGTCTAAATCAAAGTTTAAATCACCTCCTTGCTCTGATCTCAAAGTATCAGCAGTCACAAAACACACTCCTCTCTCTCCATCTACACAGGAGAAAGTAAAAGTGTCTGCTTGTATGACTTGCTTCCTTCCTGCCTAGCTAAAGAGCATGTGACTTACAATACTGTAAGCCATGTGATATATGGGGGGGAGCTGCCAAATCTGAAACACCAAGTGGATCACTTAGAATCATAATGAGGAAAACGAAGTCCATTAAAAACAATGACTTCGCCTTAACTTCGCATTGCCATACCGCCTTAACGCGAAGTGGTAATGACAAGGTGGAGTGAGCACTTTGCATTGCCCACTCTGTGTAGTGGAGTGTCAATGTGAAGTGCCCACTTCGCGTTCACTTCGCTGGCGGAATTTAAATCTGCTGCATCTCTACACCCTACCCTGCAAACACCGATAAGTGTTGAGGTGTGCCTTGGGGTGTTCAGCTTTATAGTCATTCCTTTCCATAAGGAAATATGCTGAAATGGGTGTAGTATAGAAGAATGGGGTGAACTTTTGGGCCTAAGAGTCCAAAGCACACCTCAATTCCTGTCACTGGCTGCAGGGTCAGAATGGGGGTGGAATGGCGTGAGCATTACAGTCGACAATCCCAAGTCACATCCCTGACACCAGTCAGTCCCTACAGGGCAGGGTATTATGGTCAGAAACCATAACACCCTGGGCATTTCTTAGTATTTTCACTCCAAGTTTTCAACATGAGCTTTTTGTTATCGCACCACATGAACAGTGACACAATCAGTTTGTTAGCCGAAAGGTGATTTTGCACAGTGACTGTGCCATTTGGCACCACAGGTGCAAACACACATTCGAACAGCATGTAAAATATGACATCTGTCCTGTTCATGAGGAGGTATAAAAAATGGTAATGCAGAAAATCTGGAGTGAAAATATAAAAAATTTGGTGAAGTCCTGAGTGTAGATAGAAACGGCACAACACACACCAGTAATGCAATTATTGTGAGGATTCTTTACACCAGATTTTCAGTATAGGCATTTTGGGATCTCTGCTCATGAACAGTGGTACCGTGATTTTCTTACTGTCCCGAACATTGATTTCGCACAGCGACAATGCCCATTGTGCACCGGATGTGCGAAACCACATTTTGGGAAGGATCTGAAAAATGACAGCTGTATTGTTGATAAGGAGGTGTGCAAAAATGGCAATGTTGAAAATCTGGACTGAAAATATTAAAAATCCTTGAAGTTATGAGTGTGCATGGAAAATGCACAACACACACTCCTAGCATAGTAATTTTGTGGAATTTTGTCACCAGATTTTCAACATAGGCATTCTGGGACCTCCGTTCATGAACAGTGTCACTGTGATTTTCTTAATCTGTCCCGAACATTGATTTTCCACAGCGACCGTGCCATTGTACGCCGGATGTGTGAAAACACATTTTGGGCAAGATGTGAAAAATGTCAGCTCTACTGTTCATAAGAAGGTGTGAAAAAATGCCAATGTTAAAAATCTGGAATGAAAATATTAAAATTTCTCTAAGTTATGAGCATGCATGGAAACTGTGCAATGCACACTCGTAACAGTCATTTTTTGAAATTTTTCCACCAAATTTGCAACATATGCTTTTTGGGAGCCCACCTTATGAGCAGTGACACTGTCATTTTGTTAATCAGTCACGAAAGGTGATTCTGCGCAGTGACCACAAAATCACCTTTCTGGACCAAATAATGACATGACAATGACTGAATTCATGAGGTGGGCTCCCAAGCACCCCATGTTGAAAATTTGGTGCCATAATTTGCAAAGATGGCCAAGATATTCACCTAAGTTGAAAAAAAAAAAACATTTATGCCATTATACAACTTACCGACATTTCTTCAGTTTGTGGTCAGATTTGAAGAGTGCAGACGTGTTCCCGCTCCATCAAAGATCGTCGCGCCGGGCTCCGGAGGTAAGTATGGGTGAGGGTGTGTGGAGAGGTGGGGTGCAGAGAGGGTGGGTGTGGGTTGGGGAGGGGCCACTGTAGACAACGAGGGACCGTTTTTTCTTTTACAGGTAAAAAAAAATTAAAATACACATCATGGGAAGGTTTTCTTCATTACAGGGACATACCCCAGCATGCCACCTGGGTGTTTCTTTTTAGGGGGCACTGGAGCTGACATGCGATTGGACACCCTGTTGGCAAAAAAAGAAAACTTGACCATCCGGAGGGTGAGCTGAGGAACGAGGGAGCAGGGAGGACAGCAGCAGAGGGAGGAAGTGGAGGGATTTCTTTGCAGCTGGAGGGTGAGTCAGGGAATGAGAGAACAGTGAGGACAGCAGCAGAGGGAGGAAGTGGGAGGGATTTCATTGGCAGCAATGTGCAGGAGGGCCGGAGAAATTGCGTGATGTCAATATGCTAAATTCACACACGTTATCACCGCTGATTGCAGTGGTGGTTTTCTTTGAACTGAAGACCACTGCAGTCAAACTGGTGTTATAGACAGCTTGATCATGCAGTGGTGCGGTACAGGTCATGCCTGCTAAACAGAGCACTGTATTGGATAGGAGGATCACACACCTCCAAAAAGTAATATGTCACAATATGTTTCTTGCACATGCACGCAAGCAAACATTAAAAGGAAAACAGTGCTGGTCCCAGGACTGAACCCTTGGGGACACCGCTGGTCACCAATCCACTGTCAGAAAGGTGTCCCCTTATCCTGACTGTCTGTGTTCTGTCAGTCAACCAGCTCTTCACCCAACCTATAATCATTCTATTAATTCCTAGTTTGATCATTTTGTATATCAGCATCGAGTGTGGCACCATATCGAATGTTTTCTTATAATCTAAATATATAACATCCACTGCTTTTTATCTAATAGCTCACTAACTCTTTCATAAAAGACAAGTGTATTCATCAAACATGATTTCTGCTTCATAAATCCATGCTCTGACTCATCTGATGTTTTTACATAATTGGTAATCCTCCAGTTTGTCCTTGATAAGTGATTCCAACATTTTATCTACAATCAATGCCAGACTTATGGGTTGTCAGTTTCCTATCTCAGACCTGTCCCCCTTTTTATGTTTGCTTGTGCACATGAGCAAGAAATATTATGTGACAGCTTAGAAGAGAAGCAGGGTTTTGAAGGTACGGCACTGTGGCGGCCAGTGCCCCCACTGCATTTTGAGGCTTGGCCCTCTTTCCTCAATGCAGTGGCACACTGCTGCTGACACTAGTTCAGCAAGCATGCCACCAGCTTGAAATGAATTCATTGCTGCAATGAGGGAGTGACTTGTCATTGCAGGGTGGTACCTTGCCTGGTGTAACATTTCCATGAACATGGCATCGGCTGTAGACACCCGCCTCAGAGTCCCCATGAAAGCCAATGGGGGGTGCCTAATCCCCCTGTTGGCATGCCACCTCCCCAGTTCATTTGCCAATAGGGGAGCCAACTCCCCTCAGCATAATGTCCCCGGACATTTTGTTTGCTGAGGGGGGTGTCCAATCTCCCTTGGTATCATGTCCCCCCCAAACACAGATCCTTTTTTCTTTGCCGACAGGGGGCCCAATCCCCGTCGGCTCCAGTCCCACCAAAAAACACACAGGTGGCATGCTGGGAGCCCACCCAGCATACCAAATCTACCTGCAAAAATAGAAAACCTTCCCATGATGGTTTTAATTTTTTTTTTTTTTTACCCGAAAAGTAGAAAATGGTCTCTCATTGTGTCCGGTGCCTCCTCCCCCAGCCCACACCCTTCTGCGTACCCCACATTCCCACACCCCCCACACCTTCAGAGCCTGGCACGATGATCTTCGGTGGAGCGGGAACATGTCTGCACTCTTCAAAAGCTGACCGCAAACTGAAGAAATGCCAGTAAGCTGTATAATGGCATACATGTTTTTTTTTTTCAACTTGGGTGGATATCTCGGCCATTTTTTGTGAATTTTAGCACCAAATTTTCAACATGGAGTTCTTGGGACCCTGCATCATGAATTCAGTCACTATCAAGTCATTATTCGGTCCCAAAATGTGATTTTGCAGTCACTGTGTGGAATCATCTTTTGGGGCTGAGTAACGAAATGACAATGTTACTGTTCATGAGGTGGGCTCCCAAAAAGCCTATGTTGCAAATTTGGTGAACAAATTCTATAAAATGACTGTGTTATGAGTGTTTATTGCACAGTTTCTATGCACTCTCATAACTCCGAGAATTTTTAATATTTTCACTCCAGATTTTCAGCATTGCCATTTTTTTCACACCTCCTTATGAACAGTACAGCTGTCATTTTTCACATCCTGACAGAAATGTGGTTTTACACATGTGGCGCACAATGGCACGGTCACTGTGGGAAATCAGAGTTCAGGGAAGATTAACAAAATCACAGTGACACTGTTCATGAGTGGAGGTCCCAAAATGCCTGTGTTGAAAATTTGGTGTGAACATTTCCAAAAATGATTATACGGCGTGCATTGCACAGTTTCCATGCATGCTTCATAACTTAGAATTTTTATTATTGTCCTCCAGATTTTCAACATTGGTTTTTTTCACCTCCTTATGAACAGGACAGTGACATTTTTCACATCCTGCCCAAACTGTGTTTTTGCACATCTGGCGCAGAATGGCGCAGTCGCTGTAGCAAATCAACATTCAAGACAGATTAACAAAATCACAGTGCCACTGTTCATGAGCAGAGGTACCAAATGCTTTCATAAGGTGGGTGTCACAAAAAGGCCATGCTGAAAATTTGTAGTGTAATACCAAAAAACCAGGGCATTACCGTTTCTAACCACAACATCCCACCCTGTACAGACTGATAGGAGTCAGGGGTGTGCCTTTGGATTGTTGACCGTAATGCTCATGCCATTCCACCCCCATTCTGCAGACAGTGACAGGCATCGAGGTGTGCTTTGGACTCTTCAGACCCAGAGTTTACCCCATTCTTTTATACTGCACCCATTTCAGCGTATGTCCTTATGGAATGGGGTGACTGTAAAGCTAAACACCCCAGGGCACACCTCAGCACTTGTCGGTGTATGCAGCATAGGGTGAGGTGAAATGGCATGAGCATTATGTGCAATGATCCAAAGGCATACCCCTAAGCCTGCCCATCTTTGTAGGGTGAAGGTGGGGTTCACCTTAAGTTCAATACTTCACTGCCATTCTTATTCTGCATCTGTCTAACTCCTGCACTTCCAATGCTAATATCAGCAAACAAACATTTGGCGTTGACAAATGCTTGATAAGTATTGGGACCACCATGGCCATCCTCCAGTCCCTGGGTATCTCACCTGTGTTCAATGATTTATTAAAGAGTTTTAATAATGGATCGACTAGCAATGAACTAACTTGTTTTAATAATGTAGGGTGTAAATTATCAGGCCTTGCTGTTTAGATGTATCTATTTTGTTTTTTTTTCAATTCAGTTTCTGCCCTTATTATGATACCTTGAAACATAGACTTTGATGGCAGATAAGGAACACTTGGCCCACCCAGTTTGCCCATTTCCCTTCCTATCAGATAAGCTGCAGATCCTAGTTATACCAACAGCCTACTTCCTTCTACCTCCCACTAGAATGAACTTGTCTGTCCCATGCATTCTTGAATTCACCGACTGTTTTTGATCCCATGACCTCCTCAGGAAGGCCATTCCATGTGTCCACCATGACCTCTATGAAAAAATACTTCCTCATGTTGTCACTGAGTCATCCCCCTCTATCTTCAGTTTGTGCCTCCATGTTCTTGCACACCTCTCTTTCTGAAAGGTACTACCTTCTTGGACTTTATTGATTCAATTGAGGTACTTGAAAGTTTCTATCATGTCCCCCCTTCCTTCTTTCCTCGCGAGAATACAGATTAAGCTTTTTTAGTCTTTCTTCATATGGCTTCTGGTGTAGACCCTGTACCATTTTAGTTGCCCTCCTCTGGAATGCCTCCATTCTGTCTATGTACTTGCGGAGATGGGGGTCTCCAGAACTGCATGCAGTACTCCAGATGGGGTCTCACCAACTGTCTGCACAGAGGGATAACAACTTCCTGTTTTCTACTGGTGATGCCTCTCCTTATGCATCCCAGTGTTCCCCAGCCCATCTTACTGCCTTCTTACATTGCTTGCCAACCTTTAGGTCATCAGATATGACTATCCTTATTACCCCCCAAATTATGTACTCTTAACTTGGGTTTTTGTTTGACAGGTGCATTACTTTGCAATTCTTTGCATTGAATCTAAGCTGGCATATTTTAACCATTCCTCCAAACTTGCCATGTCCTTTCTCATCCTTTCTACCCCCTTTGTGTATCAACCCTGTTGCAGATCTTTGTATTATCTACAAAGAGACATACTTTTCCTTCCAGTCCCTCTGCAATGTCACCTATAAAGACATCAAAGAGGATCGGTCCCAGTACTGAACACTTTGGTTTTCTGATAGTGACCCCCCCTTTCTTCGGAGTAGACTCCATTTACTATTATCCTCTGCGTCCTGTTGTCCAGCCAATTTTTTACCCAGATTATCACCTTGGGACCCACTCCCAGGCTAGCTATCTTGTTTATTAATCTTGTGTGTGGGACTGTGTCAAATGCCTTGGCTAAAGTCTAGGTAGGTCACATCCACAGCCCCTTCCTGGTCTACTACTACTTTGGTCACCCGGTCAAAGAAATTTATTAGATTCATCTGACACAACCTTCCTGCTGTGAATCCATGCTGCATTGGGTCCTGTGTCCTGCTGGCCCCTAGATACTCAACAAATCTTTCTTTCAGAAGTGATTCAATCATTTTCCCTACCACTTAGGTCAAACTAACAGGTCTGTAGTTTCCTGCCTCTGACTTGCTCCCATTTGTGTGAAGGGGAATCACATCTGCCCTCCTCCAGTCCTCAGGTACCACACCCTCCTCCCATGATTTGTGCCAGCTTGGTGGTGTAGTGGAAAGGTGTACAGCCTGATAAATGATAGACTGAGAGTTTGAATCCACACAGGGTCCCTTCAGTTCTCTTTTTGCTAAAATCAAAGGGGATAAGGGGGCATGTGAGGAGGAGGACCATGTAAAAGCATCTATCTAAATAGATACCTCTGCTCATTATTTACTGAAGAGAAGGTAAGGCAGAGCCCACAGCTCGGAGACATGGACATAGGGGGAAGGAGGCGTTGACTAGTTCCTTCACAAAAGAAAGAGTCCTACAAGAGTTCGACAAGCTCAGGGTGGACAAGGCAATGGGACTGATGGCATACATGCCAGGGTACTGAAAGAGCTGAGGGTGGAACAAGCAGAGCCATTATCAGAACTGTTTAGTGAGTCTCTGAGCACAAGAGAGGTCCCAGAAGACTGGATAAGGGTTCATGTGATCCCACTCCACAAGAGTGGTAGCAGGGAGGAGGCAGGGAACTATAGACCAGTCAGTCTTACCTCAGTAGTGGGAAAGATTATGGTGGCACTCCTTAAAGAAAGGATAGTGCAACACCTGGAATCCATAGAAGCACAGGATCCAAGACAGCATGGGTTTACAAAAGGAAGATCCTGTCAAACTATGCTCATAGATTTCTGTGACTGAGTAACCAGAGTGGTAGACCAAGAGGGAGCAGTTGATGTTGCATATCTTGACTTCAGCAAAGCTTTTGATACTGTTCCACATAGAAGATTGATTAATAAGCTGGGTAGTCTTGGGGTGGGTCAGAAGTTGTTCAACTGGGTGACAAACTGGCTGACAGGCAGAAAACAGAGATCGGTAGCAAATGGCATACATTCAGAAGAGATGCAAGTCACAAGTGGGGTACCTCAGGGATCAGTCCAAGGGCCAGTCCTCTTCAATATCTTTATCAGTGACATTGCAGATGGACTGGAGGATAAGGTTTGTCTGTTTGCAGATGACACCAAGATCTGCAACAGAGTAGATGATCCAGATGGGTTGGGCAGAATGAGAAGAGATTTGAATAAACTAGCAAAATGGTCCGAAGAGTGGCAACTGGGGTTTAACGCAAAGAAGTGCAAGATCATGCACACAGGGAAGAGAAACCCTGCAGCCACCTATTGGCTGGGAGGGGAGTTGCTGGCAGTCACAAGGGAAGAAAGAGACTTGGACATCATCATCACCGATGAACTGAAATCTTCCCAACAGACTACTAAGGCTAGGGGTATGTTGGGGTGATTAGTAGGGCTATCATAAATTAGAAGAGGGAGGTGATAATCCCTCTTTACAGGACACTGGTTAGGCCCCATCTGGAGTTCTGCGTGCAGTACTGGAGACCACACCATCACAAGGACATTAACCAAATTGAGGCAGTCCAGAGAAGGGCTAACAAAATGATGCAGGGACTGCATCAGAAAACATATGAGGACAGATTAACAGAGCTCAATATGTATACCCTAGAGCAAAGGAGGGAGAGAGGTGATCTGATCGAAACATTCAAACACCTTAAGGGCATTAACAAGGTGAAAGAGTCTAACATGTTTCAAAATGAGAAAAATAGCAGGACAAGAATTATAGGTATGTTAGGGAGTGAAGAAAGACCAAGGGAGGGAAAGTGAGGCTTAATAAAGGGGAGGGAGGTGGACAGAGGGTGACAGTGACAAAGTAGAGATACCGAACAAGTACTTCTGCTCAGAATTTACAAAAGAAGAGGAGGGGGAGGTACCTAAATGAAATAATAGAAATACACTGAGTGAGGGGGTTGATAACAGTACATTCACGGAAGAATGGGTCCTGAAAGAACTACTAAAACTGAAGGTGGACAAAGCAATTTGGCCTGATGGGATTTAACCCAGAATTCTAAAAGAACTAAGGGGAGAACTAGTGGCACCAGTGACTACCCTTTTTACATAAAAACATAGAAGTTGATGGTGGATAAGGACTGCAAGGCCCATCCAATTGGCCAATTTCTTTTTCTACCTTATAAATGTGCCATCAGCCTTTGACCTGTCAACGGCCTATCTATTCATACTAATCTGTATTGCTCACTTATGCCTATCCCATGCCTGTTTGAAGCCCTGCACTGTATTCATATCCACCACTTCCTGAGGTATGCCGTTCCATGCATTCACTACCCTTTCTGTGAAAAATAACTTCCTCACATTACCCCTTCATCGGCCTCCCTCTAATCTCATGCTGCATCCTCTTGTCCTGCTATTTTTCTTATATTGAAACATGTTAGACTCTTTCACCTTGTTAATGCCCTTAAGGTGTTTGAATGTTTTGATCATATCACCTCTCTCCACAGCTGAGGAGAAAGGTCAAAAAGACAGATTTAAAATAATTAACCTTATGAATACTGTTTGAAACAACCCCCAACAAGACTGTTAAAAGGGTAATTTGTACCTATACCCCTCATCGATGAATTTCATAGTCAAATTGATGTATATCACTTTTTTAAAAACTGCACCTGAAAGGATATTTTAAGGGTAGGAACTCAGGCACAGAACTGGAATCAGCAGAAATGGGAATCACTTAAAAAATTGAAGTTAACAACTCCTTTAAGGATAATCCTGAGCATTACCTAGAGGTAAGATCTGAATTAATTGCTATATTTGTAAATGTGGATAATGAAAGTAACTACCAACATATGGAAAGACAAGATATAGTCTATCACAAAGCACACAAAGAATTGTGAGAAGAAAACATAATAGAGGAATTTGAGCAGTCTGAGGATGATTGTATTAATAAAAATTAAAATTGTATTTTAAAAACAAATCAAATGTTTGTCCTCAGAATTTGAATACTACCATGAAAGTCTTTGAAAATACAATTCATGGAGAAATCAGGAAAATACTGACAAACCACACACTGAGTAGACAAAGGGGGAAAGCTGGTACTCATGACATCTGAACAATATGAAAAAAATGTGTACGAATTATTAATGGGAGAAGGAGATTACAGGAAAGTATGTGGAGATCCAACTGCTGAGTTTAAAGGTGAATTGAGGAAATTATTAGATGAAGCATTTGATAAAGGTTGGATCACAGAACAGGACTTTCACTTTCTGTGGGTTGATAATCCCATCACAGACAGCCTGTATGCAATCCCCAAAGTCCAAAAAAAATGTATCAGACCCACCTGGTTTAGTAATGTTGTAACTGGGTAGGGTAATTTTAAATTACTCAACCCAACTACCAGACAAAATTACCAAACCTGATTAACCAAACAATATTACTATTACCCTTCCAGACTGAATGCAAAAAAAACACTTTAAATAGACATTTGATATTGATGTATTGTTACATGCTGAAAATGTAATAAAATCTAATTTTAAAAATAGGGATTAATAATGTTCCTCATCCCTGCTAAAGCTGGTAAAGTGTGAATAGTTTTCAATCAGATGATGCTAACAAAATAAATATTGCAATGGCCGGTGTTTACTTTTTGCAGGGAGCTCAGTGTTCTGACTTGTAACACTAAACTCCTTGCAAACACTGACATTCCTAAGTTTCAGAACACTATCTTCCTTGCAACTTACAATGAGCTCCCTACAAACAGTAAACACCAAGTATTGCAGTATTTAGGTTTTTCTGACTAAAACTGTTGACTCTTTACCAGCTGAGGGAGAGTTGAGGAACACTAGTAATTACTTGTTTCCCATTACCTGCCTCAAACTGCCTGACCTGACAATTACACTGTTATAAAAATGGCTAAACAACAGTTCTACAACAGTAAAACTGCAGAAATTAATGGAACGGGAAAATATTGGTCCATGTTAAAATCCTTAGAAAAACCAACAATAAAATCCCCACAAATCCAAATGGAAAAGAATGGAATTCTCATGAATGGGATAAAATCAACAAATAATTTAAATGACTATTTTACAAATTTACCAAATGTCCCAGACTTGAAGGAATGTGAAGAAAAGGTAATAATGGAACAAGTAAATGACACAAATGACCCAAATATAGCTCAGTTTAGATTGAAATACATAACCTGCAGGGAAGTCAAAAAGGTGATTAGGAAATTAAACGAGAACAAGTCACCAGGCATAGATCAGATAGAAGTACGATTTTTGAAAGATGCAAATGGCAGTATTGCACCTCTGCTTACTAATTTATTTAATTGGAGTTTGTGCAAAAGAGATTCTCCTTCTCTATGGAAAAAGGCAAAAATAGTGCCAATATTTAAAACTGTATCAGCTACATGCCCAACAAATTATAGACATAAAGCCCTGCAATCTGTGGTTTCTAAAATTCTGGAGAGATTGGTGTATGGGCAATTTTACGACCATTTGGAATGGTACAGACTGCTGTTGGGGCACCAGTCTGGTTTCAGAAAAGGACACTCCACGGGCACTGCTCTCACTGACATAATTGACATACTGGCCTCTTCTTTGGAAAAGAGAGTGTCAGTGGGTGCAGTGTTCATGGATCTATCCAAAGCATTTGACATGGTACATCTCCAAACTCTGCTGAGTAGGCTCCAGCAGATAGGAGTGTCAAGTGAAACAATAATATGGTTCTGGTCATATTTTATGGATAGAACTCAACAAACTGCAGTGGAGAAAGATCTCTCATTAAGGCTAGCATGAAAAGAAGGGTTCCACAGGAGTCAATCCTAGGCCTCCTCTTATTTGTTATGTAGACCAACCCGGTAGCAAAAATAGTAAACAAATCAGATATACGTCTATACACAGATGATACCTTGATATTAACTAGGGGAACAGATCCAGTACAACTGCAGATGGACTTACAGGAAGACTTTACAAGAATTCAGAATTGGTCTGAGAGATCAAACTTGATACTTAATATTAATAAATCTAAAATACTTTTTTTTACAAATCCTAAAATAGGAGAACAAACAACTGTGACCATAAATATAAAATCCAAAAACAACACAGCATCAGAACTAGTGTCTGAGTAACAATATTTAGTTTTCTGGATAGACCAAAAGTTGACTTTTGAATACCATATAAATGATAAAGTAAAACAATTGACTTGTAGATTGGGTGCACTGAGGAGAACATGATACTGTATAAACGACAAAATGTGGAAGTCCATTGTAAACCAACTGCTAGTTCCTATATTAGATTAAAAGATAAATATGTATGGTTTTGCAAGTGTTACTGTACTGAGAAAGGCAGAGGTGATGTACCATAGATTAGAAAAGTTGCTTTGAAAGCAAATAGATGGACCCATCACTGTAAGCTGTATGAAAGTCTGGACTGGCATACCCTAAAAAGTAAACAAAAAATAGCTTGGGTAAGACAGATCAAACAAACATTAGAAACAATAAGACCTCTTTACTTATATGAGAAACTACAGAAAACAAAGCATACATACCGGCTGATAAATAATAAAAAATGAGAGAGTACAGAATAGAAACACCAAAAAGTATGTTTAGGGAGGCAGTATAGTGCAGTGGTTTAAGGCTCTGAGCTGCAAATCTGGTGACATCCAGCAGACCAGACCTGGGTTTGAATCCCACAGCTTCCACTTGCAGACTGTGTGACCCTGAGCAAGTCACTTAACTTCCCTGTGCTCCCAGGTCACACCTGTAAAAAAGCTTTCAGCTTAGTGTGCTAGTCCTGGTTAAACAACTAACAAAAAAAAAAAAAAAAAAGATGACCTTTTCATTTGCTGTAATGAAAATATGGAATAAACCAAATGTTAAACTGAAAAATGTAAATATAAACTTTAAAAAGCTCAGCACTGCCCTGCAATAAGAATTGGCTGTAAGATGTATGTTTTGATTAACAATGAATGACCAAAGTTTATAGCATTGAGTGAATGTTTGTTTAAAACTAATTTTATTCTTTGAATTATATGACTGAAATCTTTAAGATCATAATACAGGAACACCTTGTAAAACAGGACTTGTCCTAATGGCGATTGAAATGAGATGTCATTTTACCTCCTGTCTAAAAATAAACATGTCGGGTAGGGTAGTACATTTCCCAAACTACCCTACTTAGTCAAAAATAGGCGATACTTGCACTACCAACCCAGCTACCTGTCAGGTAGCCCATGCCTACACATTACCAGTTCCTAGGCAAGAAGCAGGCATAGAGAGATCAACAGTGTTTACCTAAAGGAAAAAAACAGACCATATATACTGTATATATATATATATTAAGTGTAAGGTACAAAATGAATTTAACAAAAGCAATACAGTAGCATTGTAGCATAGTGTATATCATTACAGGAATGGTTTCAAGTCATATTGTTCATTTAATCCAAATGACCTGAGATTGTTCAACTAAAAAATTTAAGAGCTTTCTTTCCTAAGCACAAGACTAAGTATCTCATCCCATTTCAGGATGTCTAATCCATTCTAACCCAAGGAATTTCAGACATGTTGGATACATAGGAACATAGAATTTGTCAGCAGATAAGGACCGCTTGGGCCATCTAGTCTGCCCCTCTTTTCCCTGCCTATTCTGCCACCACAGGCCCTATCTGGTCTTCATCCACCTCCTCTCCCCTGCTTTGATAACAGTGCTCCTTTATACAAATCTTATGCATGCCTGAAGCCCACCATTGTTTTTGCCCCATCACCCCCCCCACTGAAAGATTGTTCCAAGCATCCATCACCCTGCCAATGAAGAAATACTTCCTCACATCCCTCCTATATTTTCCCCACTCCAGGTTCATTGCATACCCCTAGTTCTTGTACACCTTCTTTTCTGAAAAATACTACCTTCCTGTACCTCACTCCTGTGAAGTATTTAAAGGTCTCTATCATGTTCCCCCCTTTTCTCTTCTGGGGTGTATATGTTTAAATCCCTCAGCCTCTTCTTATAGAACATGTGGTACAGCCCTTGCACCATTTGTGTTGTCCTTTCTTGGATGACCTCTGCCCTGTCTTTGTACTTTCTGAGGTGTATTTGCCAGAAATGGACATGAATTCTTAGGTGTGGTCTCAGCAGTAACTGATACAGTGGCAACACCACCTCCATTCTTCAGTTGGTGATACCCTCCCTCTGCACCCTACCATCCCACTGTCTTTCCCTATCGCTTTGTTGCATTGCCTTGCCATATTAAGAACATATGTTATGATTACCCCAGGTCAATTTCCTGATTAGTGACCACAAATACTTCCCCCTAATATTCTATACTCTGCCTCTGGGTTTCTGCATCCAAGGTGCAGGATCTTGCACTTTTTGTGAACTGAAACCCAGCTGCCATACCCTTTACCATTCCTCAAGCTTTTTTGGGTCTCTATTCTTTTTCTCCTCCCCCTCAGGAGTGTCCATCCTTTTGCAGATCTTGGTGTGAACTGCAAAGAGGCACACCATCCTTTCCAGTTCTTCAGCAATGACACTTATAAAGACAATAAAGAGGATTGGACCCAGTACTGAGCCCTGAGGAGCCCCTCTGGTCACTCTCCCTTCCTCTGAGTGAGTGCTGTTAACCACCACTCTTTGTCACCCATCTGTCAGCCAGTTATGTACCCAGTGTACCACCATGGCTCCCATCCCAAGCTTCCTTTTTTTTATTAGCCTCCTATGTTGCACAGTGTCAATAGCCTTGCTGAATTCTAAGTAGGCCACATCTACCCCTCTCCCATAATCTTTTTCTGTAGCCACCCAGTCAAAGAAGTTGTTCAGGCTTATCTGACATGATCCTCCTTCAGTGACTGTATGCTGCCTCAGGTCCTCTAACCCGTGGGTTTCAAGGTAATCTACCATTGTTTCCTTTAGAAGTGACTTAATTGGTTTCCCTAGTATTGATGTCAGACTGACCTACCTGTAATTGCCAGCATCCTCCCTGCTGCCATTCATATGGATCTGGATCACATCTGCCCTTCTCCAGTCCTCTGGAGCCACTCCTGTACTTAGTGAGCTTTTGAATAGGGCTGTCAGAGGTACAGTCAGAACCTACCTGAATTCCTTCAGTACCATTGGATGTACTCCATCAGGTTCCATAGCCTTGTACACTCTCAGATTTACAAGTCCCTTCAGGATTCTTTCTTCTTCAAATATACTTGTGTCTATTTCCCTCCCTAAAATGGCTCTGTAACCTACATATGGTCCATCCTAGTGCTGTGTGGAATTTTCAAATTCTGGCAGAATGAAATTCCATGGAATTTTCTAAATTCCGCTGGAATTCTACCAGTAACAGAATGGTGCAATTCCGTGCAGAAAACAGTTGCGCAATGATTTTCCGTGGAGACCATGCTGTTATGTGTAATATTATTCCTCGGTTCTCAATATTTTCGACAGAAATTGATGTTGGATATTTTTCTGTGGAAAATTCTGTAGAAGAACCAGGGAAATTCCACTAGCAGAATGGTCATTCCATGTTAATTCCCCTGGCAGAATTCTGCATTCAGCATAGCACTAATCCATCCCTTTCCTATACTACTGTGAACACAGGACAAAAGTATTTGTTCAGGATTCTGCTTTTTCTTGATTATCCTGTGCAGTCTAACTCTGTAATCCTTTAGCCTCACCATTTTTCCCCTTGTCTTTTCATTTTTCACTCATATACGTAGAAATTATCTTGCCCCCCCGGTTATCCCCTTGCTATTCTTTCCTCAGTTATTCAAACTATGAAACATAGAAAAAGAATTTGATGGCAGATACGGATGGCGTGGCCCACCCAGTCTGCAATTTTTTTCCCTGCATATAATGTCTCAATAGATACTACTTGGTATCTGGCTCTCCCACCTTGCTTCCCAGAAATATTTCCTTGTGCCTATCCCATGTGTACTTGAAGCCCACCACTGTTCCTGACTCTATCACCACCACTTTTAGACTTTTCCAGCCATACGTCACTCTCAGTTAATAAGTAATTCCTTACATCTCTCTTGAATTTACCCCCTTTCAGTTTTCTTGCATGTCCCTTGCTCATGTGCATCTTTTCCTCTAAAAAATTATCCTCTCTTTTACCTTATATACTCCTGTGAGGTATTTATGTCTACATATCTCTCATCTCTCTTCCAGGGTGTACACATTGAGGTCCTTCAGCCTTTCTTCATTGGGTTTCTGATGCAGCCCCTGCACCATTTTAGTTGCGCTCCTCTTGACCACCTCCTCCCTGAATATGTCCATCCTTAGATATACAGGTCTCCAGAACTGGCACAGTACTCCAGATAGGGTCTCATCGGTGATCTATACAATGGTAACACCCCCTCCCATCTTCTTCAGGTGATACCCCTCTCTATGCACCCCAAGATTCCACTGGCTTTACCCACTTCCTTGATAAACTGCTAAGCCCCCTTGAGGTCATCAGATATGATTACTCCCAGATCCCTTTCCTGTGACCATCAAAATCTTCTCTCCCATTTTATATTCTGCCTATGGGTTTCTGTGCCAAAAGTACATGATTTGCACTTTTTTGCTTCGAAACCCTTTGCCAAGCCCTTAACCACTCCTCAGCTTTCCTCAGATATCTGCACATTCTTTCCACCCCCTCTGGAGTGTCCACCCTATTTTGGTGTCATCTGCAAAGAAGCAGACCTTTCCTTCCATCTCTTTCATAATGTTACTAATAAAAGCCTTAAAGAAGACTAGTTCCAGTGCTAAGCCCTGTGGCACCCCACTGGTGTCCCTCCCTTCCCCAGAGTGAACTCTTTTTACCACCAACCTCTGTCATCTATTCTTTAACCAGTTTGTTACCCAGTTTACCATCTTTTGACCTACCCCAGAGCTGCTCAATTTCCTTATCAGCCTTTTATGTGTAACCAAAAAAAAGGGGAGGTGCTCAGGGGTCAGGTTTCAAAACTACAAAAGTAGAAACAAAAGCAAGACAAGAAAAAAGCAAAACACATTAGAGGGAGAAGGGAGTGGGGACAGTTCTGGAAGTGAATAAGAAAGGCCTGAGGCTTTTTTGGACCCTCCAAGAAAACAAACTAAAAGGAAAAAAAAAAGACAGAAGAGAAAAGCATGATATGGGAGGGCAGAAATGGTCAGAAATCAGAGAACAGCACAAAACCCTCAAAGACAAGAAAGCATGGAATTACAAACACTAAACTTGTCTAAAACAGTACTAACTGATGACTAAATTAATGTACTGAAAAAGAGACTGTACCAACTCCCAGACCAGATAATTTTCAGATCCACAATGACTCTTCAAGTACTTTAGAAAAATCAGACTGAAATAGTATTTCAGTAAAAACCCAAATCAAAATCTGGAAACACAAGAAACAAGAATGAGGTGCCTAAATTAAACCTTGCAAATACAGGATGAAGACCTTCATATTTAATTAAGGGAAATAGAGAGGATACCCACAGAGAATGAGAATCAATACAAAACAACTTAAATCTATTCAATCGTGAGGGAGCAGCTGGTATGACACCAACACAAGATGATATAAACTTGGAAATGCTGCCTGACCTTTTACAAGAAAACCAACTGCAGTTTGGGGATATTGACAATGAGATTCACATGCCAACTCTGGACTTGAATGTGGCATTTAGTGAAAATGCTGTGAGAAATTGCAAAATAAAAGGAGATTACTGTTTAAAGGAAAATCTACTTTTTGTCTGAATGTTATAAATACTGATACTGTGTTTTTTGAAAAAGTAGTGCTTAAACAGATATGGGACCATCTAAGTGACAATGCTGGACCTGTTGGTACTAACTGTAGGACACTAGAATAATTTAAAATAAAAAGGGGTGCTAATGAGCAGTTAACCGAACAGATGCACCTTACATCGCTCTGCTCCGACGGCTGGCAAATAAAGTAATTATTTATATAAATACCTCACATTTCCAACTAAAAGTGTACAGAGAGGTCACTGGGAGCATCATGGATGAATACCTGACTCCAAATCCTTCCAAAAGTCAGAGGTTAGTGAACACGAGTGGCAAAAAGGTGGTGGCTGCCACGATGACTGAAAATTCCAGCCTGGTCTCCCTGTCAGCGACAGAAGTGGCGGCGCTTGGCAGAGACATAACGGGGCAAGTTATTTCAGCACTGGAGCTGCATCTTATCAAACTGGAGGGCAAGCTTGTTTCTAAATTGCAGGATGTCCTGGAACAACAGACAGTGCAAGCAAATAAATTAAAGGAGGCAGAGGACCAAATTTCCCACCTAAAGGATGAACTGGCAGCAGTTCCAGGGCAAGTCTGAGTGCTGCAATGAGAACTGGAGGACTTCAAAGAAGCATTCAATTATCAAGAAAATTACCAATGCCAGCTTAATTTGTGCCTGAGAGGATTGCCAGAGGGGAAGGAGGGGGCCAGCGTTTTGGACTTTTGCTCAAAAATTCTGCCAGTATTATTAGGCCTCCAACTGAAAAATGGGAGCATTAAGATGGAAAAAGCTCACCGTGCTGTGATGGCCAGACCCCCACCTGAACAATCCCTGAGGCAGATAATAATGAGATTTCATAACTTTCAGGATTGGGAGGCTGTGCTGAGAGCATACCGGGAGAAGGGCAGCCTGGAATATGATAGGGTCCGCTTATTTTTGTCTCAAGACTACTCTGCAAGACTGCTGCAATGATGGAAAAAGCTTAATGGATGGATGGCCCAACTGTGATCCATGAAGGCTGAAAACTTCCTAATGTACCCTGCCATTCTGAAGATTCGATAAGAGGGGGCAATGTTCTCTTTCTGGGAAGTTACAAAGGCTGAGCAATACATGAAATCTCTGTACTTGAAAGTGGGCTGAGGAATGCAGGACTGAGTAAATATTCAAGATCATAAGTCTTTTATGAAACTGTTTGACTTTGTTCCTGTTGAAATTTGTGCCCAGATGTGTCTCTCCTCTTCATAGACATTTGGCATGCTCATGGGATGGTGGGAGAAGGAGAATGCGGCCTATCAAAATTACAGCCCTGAAGAATGAAGCTTGAAGCTATGGACTGTTTGGACTTGGGAAACTCTTTATTTGAAACCCTGTATTAATGAGAATTGTGAGTTCTGCGATGGGAAATTTGATGGGTAAGGGGTGACATTTTGGAGATGAGGGGAGCGATGAGAGCAGAGGATTTCTATAGAAAAAAGGCTGTGAGCATTGGTGGAGATAACACTCCTCACCGAAATTGCCATTTGTCTCTCTCTCTCTGGTTCAGCTGCTGAGGGGTTTCCATTTCTCTTTTGGGATTGTTGGCTGCTGGTGTGACAGGGGACCGGGGAGGGAGGTTGGGACATGGGACTTGGGCCTTGGTGGATGGGACTGCCATTTCCTCCTCTTGGCATAGCTCTCCAAGAGCTAGGTTGGGGGATAGAAAAGCTGCAGATAGGAGAGGGAAGAGTGCTGGATTTGAAGAGAAGTGGACATTGACCGCAGAAATGGATGTTAGTTGGGGATATGTTAGAGATTTTTCTCTTCCCCTTTATTTGTGTTTTGGTTGTCCTTTTTTGGGGAATTTTGCTGAGGAGGCCGGGGGAGGTGATGTACCAGACTTGGAGCGAGACATTCCCGCTTTGGGTGGTGACGTAAGGAGGTCATATTAACCGTTAAATGGGCACACACTGTATTAAGTTATGGAGGAGTGTAATGGATAGGATTTCGGCTGTTGGGCGGGGCGATGGGGTGAAAATGTCAAAAAAGGATATTAATATGACACTTTAGCACAAGAAGCAGTCAGTGTCACAGAATAGGTTGGAGGTGGGAGAGCAGACTGGGGGCCATGTCTAATTGGCGGACACAAAGGGGAACTGAGAAGGATGGGAGATAGTGGTAAAAAAAGAAGTATAAGGGAAGAGGGGAGGCAGTGAGGGTTGAGAAGATTAGAAAAGAGGAAAAGTGGGAAATGGGACATTCTCAAAAAAGGGGGGTGTCTCAGAGGCGAGAGAAAGGATCGGGGAAGTACATGAGTCAATATAAACAAATGCAGAACTTACTAAGGATGAGAAGGGGAAAGGATTGGGGTGGGGGAGGGGGAGAAGGTGGGGAATCACACTATTATGGTTTATGTAGTTCTTGTTCTAAATGTTACTGTTTTACTCTTTTTTGGTGCAATATCTGTTTTATGTGTACGTATACTTATACAGGCTTTTGTAAGATTGGTTGAACAATATTGTGGGTCCCTATGGAATGTGAGGGATTGCTGCAATATTCAACTCTATGGTTGGGGGATAATGGGGGAGGGGGTGATGAACAATGGCTAATAGACAAACTGCCCAAGTGGTTTCATGTATCATAAAGGGCATAGCACATCCAGTGAAACGGACCTCATTGCTAACTGCTTTGAAATGGGTGGGACCACAGGTCACATTGCTCCAGGAAAAGCACCTGACAGACGTGGAGCATAAAAAGTTGGTTCAAAGCTGGGTGGGCAGGTGTTATGCTGCATCCTACTCCTCTCATAAAAGTAGAGTGACTATCCTCATACATAAGGCCTTCCTGCTTGAAGTAAAAAAAGTAGTTAAAGATCAAAGAGGTCAGATATGTTTTTATATCAGGGGAACTGTATGGTGAAAAAGTTGCATATGGAAGCATTTATGCTCTGACAGTCTATGACCCAACATTCTATGTGTCTCTCTTGGACTTACTCACTAAGGAGCAGTTCCCAGGTTTACTACTGGGGGGAGATTTTAACTAGTTGATGGACCCAAAATTGGATCACTCGGGGGGGAAGAGGTGGACATTGGAGGCTATGAGACAGTGGCAGATGGGGATAGCAGATTTGGAGCTGGTGGATGGGTAAGTAACCTGGGAGCAAAGGAATATACATTCCATTCCAACCCATACAAAGAGTGGTCACGTATAGACTATATCTACCTGCCTAGGACATGGTGTGGAAGAATGCAGGACATCTCGCATGGCCCTTTACACCTATCTGATCATGCGATGGTGATCCTTAGAATACACTGTAGAGAAGAACAAGAAGTCCCCCCTCCCCGGAGGTTCCCCACATATATGGCTAGGTGCCAGGATTTCCGGGAGTACTTAGAGGACCAATGGGAATATTATACTGAGACAAACACCAGCCAAGATATAACTAAGCAGGTTTATTGGGACGCAGGTAAGGCGTGTATGCGTGGGGTAATTATTGAATATATGGCAAGACTTAAAAAAAAGAAACGGGTACAAAGGGAAAAACTAGAAAAGAGACTGAAGGATTTGGAAAAGAGGATTGCAGGAGGTGAGAAGAGTGAAGCAGAGCAATTACTGAAAACAACTAGGGAGGCCCAGAATGCCCTGCTCTGAGAAGAAGCTGGTAGGTCTTGGATATATTGCAAGCACCAGGTATTTCAGTGGGGTAATCGCCCAGGACAATTGCTTGTACACCTCATGAAGGGGAGACAGTGCCCTGTTCTGGTTACAGGGATTAGGAATGTAGTAGGGACCACATGTATGGATGCCGAGGGGATTAAGGAATGTTTCAGAACATTTTATAGCCAATTACACAGAGCGGAGAATAGGGAAAAGGAGGTACAAATAAAGGCTTTTCTAGATAAAATACAATTGCCGAGTCTGACACCTGTTCAAAGAGAGGTGTTGAATCGACTGATTACACCGGTAGAGATAGGGGGGGCCATACAAAAATTACAGAGGGATAAAACCAGTGGACCAGATGGATTCCCGATAGAGTACCACCAATTGATGAGGGGACAGCTGGCAAAGGTCCTTTGTGAGGTGATTCACAAACTTGAGGGGGAGGAACTGGTATTGCGTAAAACATGCTACGAGGCAACAATATGTCTGGTTCCCAAACCTGGTAAAGATGAACTAGAATGTACATTTTATAGGCCCATATCACTGCTTAACTGTGATGTGAAAATACTGGTGAAGGTATTGGCTGCCAGGCTGGAGAAGGTCCTGCTGGACCTGGTTCACCCAGACCAGACCTGGTTCATCAAGTGGCGACAGTCTTATTATAACATGTGCCGCCTTCACAAAATGGTGTGGAGAGCATCTCGGGGTGGGATGAGTGTGGCATCATATCTATGGATGCAGAAAATGCATTTGATAGAGTCAAGTGGGAATATCTTTTTGAGGTCATGTCCTGGTCTGGTCTGGGTGAAAAATACATAGGATGGGTGCAGGCCATGTATGTTGATCCTAGGGCCAGGATTTTAGTGAATGGGGAGCTGTCTGACCAATTCAGTCTTGAGAGGGGTACCAGGCAGGGATGTTCTCTATCCCCATTGTTGTTTGCTTTAGCAATAGAACCACTGGCAGAGGTGATTCGCCACCACAATGGTATAGAAGGGATCAAGGGGGGGACAAGGATACCACACAAAGTTGCACTTTATGTGGATGACATGCTCCTATTTATTCAAGACCCGCAGGACTTGATGCCCCTACTGCTGCCACTGATTGGGTATTTTGCAGATTTTTCTGGGTATAAGGTTAACCTGGGCAATTCTGAATTGCTCCATGTCCTGGACCTGGAACAAGTTAAGGAGAAGTGGGGACTGAATGTGGTCCAATCTAGTTTTACCTATCTAGGGATTAAAGTGGGAAAATCCTTAGGGTCTCTATATGGCCTGAATGACTCCCCTCTGATCAAAATGATAGAAGTGGACCTTAGAAGGTGGACGCAAATCCCAATTTCATGACTCGAGAGAGTTAATCTTATCAAGATGAATATACTTCCTCGAACCCTCTACTAGATGGAGATGCTTTATATGGGACTAACCAAAAAATACATGAAGCGGGTGGAAGCGGCTTTCTCCAGCTTTATTTGACAAGGAAAAAGACCCCAGGCTAGTCTCCAAAGGCAGAAGACAGAGAAGAGTAGGGGAGGCTGGCAGTATAGCCTAGAAGTTAGAGGAACAAGGTATGAATGAGCTTGATACATCCAGCAGACCAGACCTGAGTCTGAGTCTCACAACCTCCACTTGCATACTGTGTGACTCTGAGCAAGTCCCTTAACTGCCCAGTGCTCCCAGGTCACCCCTGAAAACAGGCACGTGTGCCTAGTGGGCCTTACCCAGTTACCAAAGACTAAAATAAATAAAATAATAAACTTTCTGGATCTGGGGAACTATTATCTTGCTATACAGCAATGATACTTAGCAGACTGGGTTCACCAACCAAAGGTTGCCAGTTGGATAGACCTGGAGCAGAAGGGCAGTGCTGGTAGACTCACAGCATACCTCAACACTAATGGAACTAAAGTTTTTAAACTAGTAGGGAATGGTAATCCTTTGGTTGGAACGGTGTTGGAGGCCTGGGCACAACTCAGAAAATGGAAGGATGCCCACTGGGGAGAAACCGTGTTGCTCCCCATTGTGGGAAATCCCTTCTTTCTTCCTGGGATGGAGGATGGAGGTTTCAGGGGCTGGAAGAAGGGTGGAATTCATAATGTGGGTAATTTATTAGTACAGGGGGAGATGTGTACCTTTGCCCAAATACAAAATAGTTTAAAGCTTGGGAGGCATCACCAGTTCAGATATTGGCGAGTTAGAGCCTTTGTGAACAACCTGAGTGCAGAAGAGGCCAGGAGGATTACATTAGATCCAGTGGAGAGCCTGGTGTACCAAGCTAAAACTGACCCTAAAGGGTTTATCAGAAAGGCAGCCATGCAAGGGAGGCAACAAATCCCAGACCTGAAGGGGAAGACAACAAGATTGTGGGAAAGGGATTTGGCCAGACCTATCTCGGAGGAAAACTGGGGGGCTGTGCTCCCGATGCACTCTGGTATAAAGGTTTGCAATAAATTTAAGGAGTCCTTCTTTAAATTTGTGCACTGGTTGTACTGTCCTCCACTTATAGTGAATAGGGCTCACCTGGAAATTTCTCCAATGTATGGTAGGTGTGGGGTAGAGAGAGGTACATATATCTACTGTTTTTGGACTTTCCTCATACTGAAATCTTTTTGGGGGCATGTGGTGTCAGAGGTCGCAAAATTATGGGGGATGAATTTGGAAAGGGACCCCTTGGATTGTTTATTTGGAATAGAGGAGGAGGAGGAGGGAGACTGATGGGTGCCTCTTCCCCCAATGAGTGAGGACGTTATTCATTCTGGCCCATCACTGTATACAGAATACGTGGGTTTTCCAGCTCATACCTACAATACAGCAGTGGCGGACTCTGACACTACAGACCCTGGCTCTGGAAAAACTTACATTGGCTATTCAAGACCAGGAGGAAAACTTCCTCCAGAGTTGGGCCCTGTTTCTATCCTCCTTGAGCCCAGTGGAGGTAATGGTAATAAGAGAAGGCCTCAGTGGGTAAAGAGATGAGGGAAACAACATCTGCAATATGCCCAGGGTATTAGAGGGATGGGACTTTACGAATGTAGCATTCTTTATGAGCCTGATGCATTTTATTTGTATTGCATAATTTAGAGATCAGATATGATGTGTAGTCTACGAAAATGAAATGTACACTTTCTTTATTTGCACCTGACTGTTTGTGTATATATATATATATATATATATATATATATATATATATATATATATATATATATATGTCTATCTTTTGTTTGTTTGTTGTCTGTTGTGAAAATTAACTTTGAAAATTTCTAATAAAGACATTATACAAAAAAAAATAAACTTAGATAACCATATGGAGGAAAATAAATTTAGTTTCCATCATTAAACCAGTGGTGGAGAGTTCGTATTGGGTCTCTTGCCTCAAGAACATGTACAATACTATTAAACTATGAAACTATGAAGTGGAGGAATAGAAGGCTCTTAAAGAGTTGTCTGAACTCAGATGTGGTAATTAAACTGGCCAATAAGGAGGAAATATTGTGCTGTTGGACAAAGACCACTACAAGAAGATAACATGACACTTTTAACTAATTAGATCAACTATAGGGAATTGTCCAGCACCCCAATGCCCATGTTCAAGAAAGAGTTGCACCACCTTTTGCAAATAGTTACTGCAGTAGGGTTTATTTCAATTGAAGACTATGAATACATGAGGGAATCTTTTCCCAATGCCTTCACATTGTACATTCTCACTAAGGTGTACAAAAGCACCACTATTCTACCAGGCTGCCCTATTATATCCAGGGCAGAGTCCCTGACAGAAAATTTTTGGCAGATTTGCTGATTATTTTTTTACAAGATAGTGTGCCTAGGTTTGATTCCCATCTGAAAGACACTTCTGATGTCCTGAAACATTTTTTTTTCTGGAACAATAATTATACGTGGCTAGGAATCAATGTAGAAGCCCTTTATACGTCTATCCAACATAATCAAGGGCTTATGGCATACAGTTATATCCTGACTAAACACCCCAATAAGGAAGTAATCCAGAGTTCATTATGAGTGCCCTGGAATTTATCCTCACACACAACACATTTTGAATTTTACAGTAAACACTTACTGCAAACCTGTAATACTACTTTGGGGGCAGTCATGGTACCCTCTTACACCAAATTATTTTTAGGCATGTGGGTAGAAGAAATTGTCTTGAACCCCAATATGATTTATTTTTTGGGAGCAAGATTGTAAAGTGGTTCCATTTTATTGGATATATTGTGTATGTCTGGGAAGGCGAACAATGTGAAATTGAAAATGTCATGATATGGCGTAGTCAAAATGAACTGAACCTAATATTTACTTACACGGAAAGTGATTGCAGCTTAAACATTCTTAACATAACACTTTCCAGTGCCATTTTTGATATAACAGTTTAGACTACATGAAACAGAAACATAAATTTTGTCAGCAGAAAAGGTCCTTTGGCCCATTCAGTCTGCTCCTTTTCCTTGCCTATTCCATCACCACTGACAATAGTTGGTCATAGGTGTCTCTCCCTCTCCCATTCCTTTATATGCAATAATATACCCTTGTGCCTATCCCACACATGCCTACAGTCTGTTCCAGTCATCCATCACCCTATCTGTGAAGAAGTACTTCCACCCATATCTCTTAAACTTCCCCCTCTTTAGCTTCATTGCATGTCCCCTTGTTCTAGTGTTTTCCTTTCTCTGAAATAGACCCTCCACTTTCATCTTGTTCACTCCTGTGAGGTACTTGTAAGTGTCATGTATGTCCCCTCTCATTCTCATCTCCTCCAGGGAGTACATGTTGAGTTCCTGCAGCCTTTCCTCTTATAGCATCTTGTGCAGTCCCCTCACCATTCATGTCCTTGCAGTTATGCAACCTCCAGAACTGGACACAGTACTCCAGGTGGGGCCTCACAAGTGAATGATACAACAGCAGCATCACCTCCTTCCACCTGCTGGATATCCCTCTCCCACTGCATCCCGGCCTCCTGCTAGCCTTTCCCACTGCTTTGTCACACTGCTCAACTACCTTGAGATCATCAGATATGATGACCCCTAGCTCTCTTTCTTGTTTGGTTACTGTAAACTCCACTCACCCCATCTAATACATAGCCCCTGGGTTCAGCAGCCCTAAGTGCATGACCCTGCACATTTTACCCTTGGAATCCAGCTGCCATCCCCCAGACCATTCCTCTAGTTTCCTCAGATCCCTTTGCATTCTATCCACCCCTTCCTGAGTGTCAAGCCTGTTGCAGATTTGTTGTATCATCTGCAAAGAGATACACCTTACCCTCAAGCTACGCAACAATGTTGCTTATGAAGACATTGAAGAGGACTGATCCCAGCACTGAACCCTGTAGCCTTCCCCTAGTCACTCTTCTATGACTTGAGTGGCTACCATTTACCACCATCCTTTGCCTTATGTCTCGTAACCAGTTTAATATCCAGCTTGTCACCTTCTCCCCCACCCAAGACTGCTTAGTTTCTTAACAAGCCTCCTGTGTAACAGAGTGTCAAAAGTCTTACTGAAGTCCAGATAAGTCACATCCATTACTCTCCCTTTATCCACCTTTCTGTTAACCCAGTCATAGAACTCTATGAAATTAGTTTAAATTGGCCTTCCCCAATGAAACCATGCTGCTGATGGTCCTGCAGCCATTTGTCCTTCAGATACTCCATGAGCCTCTCCTTCAGTAGTGTCTCCATTAACTTTTCTACCACTGAAGTGAGACTGACTGACTTGTAGTTGCTTGCATCCTCCCTACTGATGCTTTTGTGTAGAGGAACCACATCAGCCCTCCTCCAGTCTTCTGTCTGGAACTTCCCCTATCTCAACTGAGGTGCTAAAAAGCACTGCCAGAGGGGCAGCCAGCACGATGCTCTGTTCCTTTTGGACCCTTGGATGAATCCCATCTGGCCCTATCGCCTTATTCTCCTTTATATCTTCCAACACCTTCTGGACCCTCTCCACCAAGAATGGACTTATGTCCACTCCCCCCTCACTCTGGTGCTTACTACAGCATGCTGGTCCATCCTCCCATACCCACTGGCATGAATACTGAGCAGAAGTAATGTTTACTATTTCCACTTTCTCTTGAACCTCTTATGGCCAATTTCCCCCATCATACAGATCCTCACTATCCCTCACCATGTCTTCTTCTTTTCCCCCCACATACCAGAAGAAGGTCTTGACCCCTTTTTGATCTTTTTAGCTATCCTCTCCTCTGTTAGTGATTTAACTGCACTCACTCTCCTTCTTGCCTCCCTTTGTTTTGCCAGATATACATCCTTATCTTCATCCTTCTGGGTCTTCTTGTACTTTCTGAATGCTGTTTGCTTCTTGCCTTTGCCACTTCCTAAGAGAACCATAGTGACCTTTTCCTCCTTTTCTCCTTGCTCACTTCCTTCAAACAGCATGCCATTGCCTGGCTATATCCTCCTTTATTCTTTCTCCATTAAGCTTCCTCTCCCCCTCTGATCCCCTCCCTCGAGGCATTCTGTGAAGCAGTTTCCCATTTCTTTAAAATCTGCCTTCCTAAAGTCCAGGACTCTTGTCTTATTTTGTTTTTTTCCCTATCCTATCTGTATGCCAAATTACATAGTACAGTGATCAATTGTACCTATGGGACTACCCACTATGACATCGGCAATACTGTCTCTGTTTGTATGTACCAGGTCCATCTTGTCCCATTCCTAAAGGATTCCAGAAACAGCTGCCTGAGAAATGACCCTTATATGAAGTCAAGGATGACCCTGCCTCTTGATGTAGCTGTGGAGAGAATGTCCCAATTTACATTGGGCAGATTAAAGTCCTCCCTAATCAAAACTTCCCCCCTGCTGGCTGTTTTGCTAATGGCTTCCCCCAGGGCTCTGTCTAAATTCTCTCCTGTGTTGGAAGCCAGTATACCACTCCTGTGTGAATAACACCCCTGACCACATCTCTAGGCTGACCCATATTACCTCCAACCCTTCTTTGTTCCCCTGTTGCCTCAGTAGCTCAGTGGCCCTTATACCCTCCTTCACATATAAAAAAAAATCTCTGTCTTTTCTTCCTCACCTGCCTTCCAGAACATGATGAGGCCTGGAATGGCAGCTTCCCAGCTGAGGTTGTCTGTACACCATGATTCAATTATGGTCATCACATCCAGATATGCCCCCACAATGATTGCCTCAAGGCCAGGTATTTTTTCCCAAACTCCTTGTGTTGGTACATATGGCTCTTCATTCTCTTCATCCCTCTCTCCCTCTAACCTACCTCCCTTTCCTGATTTCCTTCCTTCCCTTCTCTTCCAACTGAAGTTGCTCCTACAGACTTACCTGCTCTGCCCTTCTCTTTGCTTCCATCAACCTCTGGGGGAATTTCTTCTCCATGGATTAACCTTCCCTGTTGCACTAGTTTCTGGGTGGCAATCTCTGCCTCCCTCAGTCTTTCTGCCACCCCTTGAATAGTTTAAATGCTTGCTAAAGTAGCATTCAAACCTTCCACAATGGACTGCTGTTCCCTTTCTAGATAGATAGAGGTCATCTTCCTTGTATGGGCCTCTGTCCCTCCAGGTGTGACCCCAATCCCTGATGTAGCCAAAGCCCTCCTCCCTTCACCATGCCTTTAGCCACTCACTGAAGGGCCTGGTGCAGAATTCCTTAGCCTTCCCCCAACCATGCATTGATAGCACCTCAGTGAAGGACACTGTGTGAGCTACATGCTTCAGGCACCTCCCCAGCCCCTAAGCCTATCCTGCACTACTCCTACAGCTTCCCTTGCCAGATCATTCATCCCTAGCTGGACAACAACATCCAGCTTCCCACCATCCCATCTTTCTTGGCAATTTTCAAGATTTGTCGAGTAGCACTCCCTGAAAAAACACCTGGAATGCACTCTACTAATCTGCCCCAACTCAATCACCTTGACTATGGTGTCCCCCTCTAGCAAGTGCCTCCCCCTTGGCCATGGGACTCTCCCACCCTCCTTGGGGCATGATACTTTGAGAACCCCCACCTCCTCTCTTACTTTTGCTTCATGTGCCTCCTCTTGGATTCCTCAGTCCACCAGCATAGCAAAGGAATTGTGCAACAGTAAGGTCTGAGGGGTGCTCTCCCACCTTCCTCTCCACACCCTCCTGGAACCCACCAAGGTCCAGCCTCTCTGCATCCTTTCAGCATCCTTTGAGGAAGCAAAGGCAAACTAGGTGGCCCATGGGTGAGCAGATGGTGCCTTGACTTGTATCAGTTTGGCCGGAGTGCATGTCCTCTGCTCTCAGCCCAGAGAGGTTCCTGCTTATGGGGAAACACTTCAATCTCCAAAATGTGTCTCTGAAGAGTGTGGCCCCACACTCATTACACTGCACCACTCCCATGCCTGATGATTTGTTTATATTTCGGACTTTTCTTCCCTGCCATTCCCTTGCCTTTAGGCTTCCCTTATCATTAACCCCCTCTTGGCTTCCCTTTAGCTTTCTGCTTCTGGTTTTGTGTTTGACCCCTTACTCCAGATGGATTTTCTTTCAGTTCCCTTTTTTGATCCCTTGGTAGTTTACTTCCTATATTCACTTTCTCCCCCTACCCTAGATAAGGTGTTGCCTCTATTCTATGTTACAGAAAGGACATAGCCAAAAATGTGGTGCTGAAAGCAGATTGTGCTGTAATAAACCTCATTCCTTAGAGCCAATTCCTGTGACTGAGGAGGAATTGCAACACAGTAGAGAGTTTTAACATGCAGGTGGGTGGATGAGATGGAAAAAATAATTCCAGGCTATTTGTTATGATAGTCTCATTCTTCAGAATGCCAGAAAAAAATGCCATTAAAACCCACTGAATGCATCTCCTCTAGGACAATGTTTAACAACAAAACAAAACACTTCCATCTGGGGCAATATGTTTTGTAACTGAATTTACCATCTGGTCTGGAAAAATATGAAACAATAATTTGGAAAAGTTGTCCAATACTGCTTGGAGATGAGTAAGTTGCTTCAGCTGTAGGAGTCAAACTGTCAATGACTTTTAGCAAGGTAACTAGCATCTGAGATAGACTGGTTTGCAGCCAGTTTAACTCTGGAACCAACATTGATAGACATACAGTATTAATTGGATACCCCAAGACCTACAGGTTTCCAAAATGCCAAAGAAAAAACATTTGTAAGTTTGCAGAGCCAGGCAAAGTGATTGTACAATCTGTAGCGGGTTAAAATATGGAAGTTAAATAATTTGTGAATTGTGACACCACTTTTGTAATGTAAGTCTTGTGGAATGCCTACAATCTTGTTAATGTAGACAGGACCCAAAAGAACCTTAAAACGAGGATCGAAGAACATGTGATGTCCATCATAAATGGGGAATGGATAAACCTGTTGGAAACCACTTTTCTGAGGTTCATGATTTGAGTTCAATATGTCTGAAATTATTGGGGTTAGAATGGATTATACATCCTGACAGGGGCAGAGAGAGACTTAAAGGGGACAGGAAATTTGTGTTAAAGAGGGTTGCCCCTGTAAAAGGGGAGACCCCATTGTCCCAAGACCTCGACAAAGAAGTGTGGGAAGCTCAGGATGTAGAAGGGTGAGGGAGAAGGGGGGGGCCTGAAGAAAACAACAGCCTCCAAAAGGGGAAGATTGGTGATGTCACCAAGGAGGCGGAAAAAGAGGAGTGGTGGGAATAGTGAGGTGGCAGCTGAAGACTGGGTCAGAGACCAAAGGGAGGAGCAGAAAGGGGCTCCTTATAAGTGGCTGCACAGCAAGGGGAGCTCACAAATTTGCTCTGAGAAAGTTTTCTCTGGAAGCACATCAGTTTGGTGAGAATTTTGGAGCCAGTGAACTTTTGGGAATAGTATTCTGAGCTAAAAGGAGACACCAGTAAAAGTAAAATATTACAATAGAAGTGAGTGGAATTCGAGGCCTTTGCAAGTGAGTAAACAGACAAATCGCGGAAACAAGGTAAGGTCCCTGATCTAATGTGCTGCTAGGACTGCCTAGGATATGCAACGCAGGAGCAAAACAGTTGGTTTATTGCACAAACTCAGCTATCTGATTTATTGCTGGTTAGACAGAATTATTAGAATATGCAAGGTAGGAGCAAGCAGCAGGGGACGTACAGTCCCGGTAGAGTATTTAAAGCAGCCAGATTGAACTGTTTGGAGGACAGTTTCACCTAACCAGCATCTACATACCTTAATTTGCAGTCTGGGGTGGTTGGGAAAAGACTAAGGCCAATAAAGAAGCAGGGACACTGCTAGGGGGTAGTGGAACAAGGACTCTGTCCAGCAATTGTAAAAGAATTTCACTGCAAGAAGCAGGGATGAGATGGTTGTTTTGCTAGAGTGGGGGGCGAAGAGAGCGTTCGATGTGGGTGGGTTTCCAGCAGTGGGACGGTATTGAGACTGTGTTGAGCAGTAGAGCACAGAGCAAGAGGGGAGCAACCAGGAGAGATGGTTTAGCAGGAAAGGAGAGCTCCTGAGAATCTAAGTTTCAGAGATGAGCCGAGCTGGGCGGGGTTTAAGGGGCCCAGTCAACATGGAGAGAAAAGTGAGCAAATAAGGAAAGAAGCAAAGGAAATTAGGAGAAGTCAGTCAGAGAGGACCGAAGCCGGGGCCTACCACGTGGGATGGCATCTGACGTCATTGCCACATGGTAGTGGGAAAGGTGAACAGAGGATGAGTTGAGACAGGGAGATAGGAGTGGCCAAAAAGAGTGTGGCTGGTTTCTGATGGGGATGGGTCAGATAATATAGAAGCAATAAAGAGAAGGTTTGGGCAGCAATGTGGCAGGAGTATGGGAATGAAGGATCACTAGGGTTGGTTTCTATTCGCCGGGTCAACGGAGAACTGAACGGGGCATGCAGGTGATTTGAATGGGGCCAGAAGCAGGATGTTTGGGGAACAAACAAGGGTGAGGAATGGGGCCACAGCTGGTTTGAAGCAGAAGAATTGAAGGGGGCAAGGGACTGAAGCCTAAGGCATACCGTGTGGAATGGTGTCTGATGTCATCACCACGCGGAACAAGCCAAAGGGATTTTGTTAAGATGGTGCATGCACCGAGCAACTGGGGGGGGCATGCTATTTGGATGAACAGAAACTGGGGCCTACCGTGGGAGGGCAGCAAATGCCATTGCTACACGGAAGAAGATGAAGAGAAAAGGGGAATGTTTTGGCCAAGGGGGGCATAAGGAAGGGAAGAGACTGTGGCGGTTTAGAAGCAAGTTGTATTCAGGGAGAACATGAGAACATCTCGAGTGGGCCAGATTCGCCCCACTGAGAGTAGGGGAAGGCAGGGCCTACTATAGGGGAGATCGGTGGGCATCATCACCACCACGTTAGGTAGGCCAGAAGAGTACCAGTCGTGAATGATCAAGAGGGGCAGAGGACAGAGCAATGAAGTGATTAAGGTCAGGATGCAGATTCAAAAAAAAAAGCGGGGTTCGCATGGCCAAGAGGCATGGGTTATTAACTATCGCAGTAAAAGGGAGTGGTGGGGGGCCAGAAGGTGAGGCACAGCAGAGGGTACAATGAGGGGGCCATTGCGTAACAACCAAGGGAAGCAAAAGGCACAGAAATAAGCAGAAACATGTGCACAAGCTAATGGTTATGATATGCTTCTTCATCAGGTAACGCAGAAATATTAGGATGGTGCCAAGAAGGTTAAGCCGAACAAAGAAGAATGTTACTGGGCAGTGATGGACCTGGTAGAGAAAGCTAATCGACTGCTGGAAGTGGCGGAGCCTGACGAGGGGGAGAGAGGCACTAAGTGAAAGGGGAGGCAGGGGAAGGAATAGGAGAAGAGGAAACGGGGGCCTAGAAGGCAAGGGGTGCCAGAACCCAGAAAGGAGAGACAGGAACCGGCCCCACGGAGCCCATCTCCATGTGAACCAAACCCCGAGCTGTCCCCTGAGCCAGTGCTGGAACCCCCCACGCCGATGGCACCGTTGTCTCAACCACAGGTTTCGGAAATTATACTGGGACCATTAGGAGTTTCTCAGCTGGGGAGAGACAACACAGGCATAACAGGTAATATGGTGGTGACAATGGAAAGTAGTGTGAAGGAATATGTGGAGCAAATGCTTAAGAACATGAGGGATAATGGGTTGGGGCAGTTGGAAAAAGCGTTAGGTGAAATTAAATGCACTGGGGTGGCGGTCGGGTCGGGTGTGCCAGTCGTGACCCCCACAGGGGGGTGGGAGCTAGGGGCCCCAGGGGTCTGGTTAGCAGACCATATGCCCACAGTGGTGAAAGAAAAGATTTGGAAAGGGGAATACGTGGACATACTGTATTTGCACTAGCGAATGTTGATACCATGGACAAGTATGAAGAGAAGGATAGTTTTGAAAAGAAGGATATGGCAGCAGCGGTGGTGCTATTAGGGAAAGGAGAGGAGGATAAAGCAGGAAAAGGGGAAACCTGGAACAATTTGTCCACCGGTTTTACCTATTTCACAGCCATAGTCATTGAAAAACAGCTGGAGCTAGCGACCCCGCTTCTCACATATTCCTTCATCATAAAAAATGCCTATAAGAAAGGGGGCCACAGCTGGTTGAAGTAAGACGAGAAATTTAGGAAGAGAATGGTGAACTTTGGAGATGTAAAATGGGATGCCAGGCAGATAGACCTATGGCTGGAGATATACACAGGGCCAACAGAGAAAGAGATGGAGGTGGATAGATGGGGACGGGCAGGGACAAAGGCATGCTGGGGATACAATAGAGCCTTTTGGTCATGGCCCAACTGCCAGTTCCGGCGTGTCTGTGCTAAGTGCATTGAGCATCACCCAGCGACCAAATGTAGGTACAACTGGGAAAAAGGGACTGGGAGCCAGGATACTGCTTACCAGCAGCCATTTCAGGGCAACCCAGGTTCCTTTAGTGGTCAGCAATGGGGAAGGGGCAACAGACGGAGGGCAAGGGGGAGGGAAGGAGGGGGCATGGTTATCAGACCTGTTATCAGGCCAATTGAGGGAGTAGGGAAGGGAGTGTTCCAGCTGGCTTGGACACCCATAAGAGTGGAGGCAATGGACAGGTGGTTATGGGTTTATCCTGATAGGGAGGCAGCCAGGAAGTTATGGACAGATTTTAGGATGGATTTTAGTTTGCAGTACCAATGAAAGTGGGAGGCAATGAGGGCAAAGAACCTCAAATCTACGCGGGGTAAGGAGGCCACACTGGCACAAAAAAATCCAAAAAGAACTAGCAGTGGAAAGAGTGGAAGGGCCTTTTACCTCCCCTCCATCACCTAACCAAAGGATTTCACCTTTGGGCCTAGTTCCCAAGAAACAGGTGGATGAATACCGGGTGATACATCACCTGTCCAACCCTGAGGGAAAATCAGTCAATAATGTGATAGGCGAAGATGACAGAAGGGTCACATACGCCACGCTAGAAGATGCAGTGCATCTCATAAGGACGAAAGAGATGGCATGGCTGGCAAAGATGGACAAAGAATCTGCCTTCTGATTGCTGCCAGTTTGGCTGGAGGACTGGGACCTATTGGGATTTCAAGTAGAGGAACAGCATTATTTCAACAAAGCCATGCCAATGGGATGCTCCATAGCATGTGCCACATTCGAAATGTTCAGTACATGGTTGCAATGGACATTTCAGACACGGTATGGGAATCAAACAGTTGTACACTACCTGGATGACTTTTTGTTTATAGAGGAGGGGGAAAAAGAGACCAGAGAGATGCTATGGGATTTCAAAGAACTATGCAGTGAATCAGGGGTCCCCTTAGCAGAGGACAAAACAAAAGGTCCCAGCCGGACAATAGAGTTTTTAGGGCTAGAATTGGATACAGTACAGGAACTGGACTGGTTACCAAGGAGTAAGGTGGAGAGATTGCAGGAATTATTAAGAAAGATGGGGGGCCACAGGAGGGTGCAACTGCAGCAGACACCACAGGTTTTAGGGCACCTAAATTTTGCACGTAGGGCCATTGCTCCAGGAAGCACATTTACACGGCGGCTGACATGGACAACATGGGGGGTGACACAGCCTCATCATTGTGTGATCTAAATAAAGGGACATGGGAGGACATGGGGGTATGGGAGCATTTCCTACAAAAGTACAATGGGCAGACTTTTTGGCAGGATGACTAGGTGTACAATACCGATCTGCAGCTGTATTCAGATGCGGCAGGCGGCAGGGGAATGGGGGGGTTATGTCCAAGGTAAATGGTTTGCAGCAGAGTGGCCAGCAGGATGGGTGAAGGAAAGGGTAATGAGAAACATCACTTTCCTGGAACTTTTTCCCATATGGGTGGCAATGCTGGTATGGGGAGGGCAGATAAGGAACAAGAAGATAACTTTCTGGAAACGATAATAAGGCAGTGGTAGAGGTGCTGAATAAGAAGAAGACAAAGACAGAGAGGGTCATGAGGGTGTTGAGCAGGATGGTATGTTTGGGCCTGACCCTGAACATGTCCTTCAGGGCCAAGCATATTTATGGAGTGGACAACATGATTGCTGATTGCTTCTCCCGATTGCAGATGGACAAATTTTGGACCATCGCACTCAGAGCAGACAGCAGAGGGACCACCATCCCGACATACATATGAACAATTGTATTGGGGTAGCTGAAACACTGTTCTGCAACTCATGGGCCCCCAGGACCCATAGAACTTATGAAACCTTGTGGAGGGCATTTCAGAAATTCCTGGAACAATACATTGGGCTGGTAAGTGGGGTGGTAACAAGGGAACAGGTGGCCCAATTCATTGTAATGGGGTGGCATCAAAATATAGTGCACGCGACCATGGGGGTGCATTTGGCAGCAATAGGGCAGATTTGTAGCATGCAGGGATGGGAGGAACCTACAAAAGGCAACCTGATCCGCAGAATGATGTAGGGGTGGATGCAGGGACAGGACAAGAAGCAGGATGGCAGAAAACCGATATCAGAGAAGTTCATGGGACAATTAATGGGCATATTCCTTCATGTCTGCAGCTCTAATGAGGAAGCAGTGCTGTTTAGAGCTTTGTACACCACCATGTATGGTGGAGCGTTCAGGCTGAGTGAAGTAGTGGGGCACAGCACGAAGGGAGAGGGGTTGCAATGGGAGGATATAGAATGGATAGGAGATACAGTGGCCATATTATTAAAAAGATCAAAAACAGATCAGCAGGGACAAGGCAGGAGGGTGTGGTTGAAGAAGCATCCTAATGCAGTCATTTGCCCTGTAGGGGCTCTGCACGTGTACACAGCGGAGCACCCTAGGATGGAAGGCACAGCACTGTTCATACATTGGAATGGCAGACCGACGTCAGGATACCAGGTGACAGCAGTGCTGCACAAAGGCCTCAGATTCCTGGGAGAATCAACGGAGGGATACTCCTCCCACTCATTTAGGATTGGGGTGGCATCCACCATGGCAGTAGAGGACAGCTGGCTTGGAGAGATCAAGGAGAAGGGCAGGCGGTCTTCAGATTGCTATAAGAAATACATACAGAAATTACCACAATAACAATGTTTTCTTTCTCTCCTTTAGCAAGTAAAGGGGAGAAAAATGGGAAATGTGGGGGAGAGAGGGGTCCAAGAGAGGTGAAATGCTAATCAATGTTGCTTTGCTTAAACAGGGAGGAACCGGAGGCTGGAAGCATGGATCTGTGGGCATTCTTTCATGCACTGGGTGGAGAAATGGGCAGCAAGGAGACAAGGGGGAAAACAGTTGTGTCTGGACATTGACACCATTCGGCTGGTGTGGAAAGGTTAGAGGGGAATGAAGTGGGCACAACTGTTACCAGAACTCAGGGGACTCAGGAAGGGGCATAAATGGTCAGATTTAATGGTGATACATCTGGGAGGCAATGATTTGGGTACAAGGCCCTGGCTGGATGTATTCTACCAAATAAAGCATGACACAGAAAAAATAAAAGAGTGGTGGCTGGAGGTCACATTGGCCTGGTCTGAGATTACGCCCCGCAGGGTGTGAAGGCAGACGGAGACCCACAAAGGTATGGAGAGGGCCTGGAGGTGCATGAACATACATGTGGGCAGGTTAATAGAGGGCTTGGCAGGAATAGCCATCCGACACGGTATTTTGGAATAGGTGGATGAATTTTATAGGGGGGATGGGATACACCTCTCAGGGGTAGGTTTGGCATTATTTAATGCAGAGACAGGGACTGACATTGAAGGTTGGTTAAGGCAGGGGGCGAAAGGAGATAGGGGAATGGCTGAAGGAAGCAGAGGGGAGGAAAAGGGGGGAGGGCAGTTAATGTGGAAGTCCACCATCCATCGCAAGCTGGAGGTGGACTAGTGGGAAAAGGAGGTGAAGGACAGGAAAGAAAGGGAGGGAAAAGGGAAAACAAACAAAGGACACAGCAAGGGGCAGGGGTACGGTGTGTACGCTCGTACCTCTTGATGGCATAAGAGGAAGAGAGCCCCCCCCAGAATGAATGTCTGGGGGGCAGAAGAGGGGAGAAGAAAATAAAGATGTATTAATAAAGATCGTATCAGTGATAAGAAATGAGATTTACATACTGTATATAAATGTAATGTGAAATATGAGAAAATGGAAATGTAGAGATGTGCCAGTTGTAGAAAATGTATATTGAACAATGATTGAGACAAATGAGTAAATTTATTGCCAAACTGAGCAACCACACTTAACTTGTTGGTGTCTTTATTTGGAGGGGCCCTGGGGACAAAGAGGGTTGACCGTGTGTAAAAGGGTAGACCCCATTGCCCAAGGCCTCGACAAAGAAGTGTGGGAAGCTCAGGATGTAGAAGGGGGAGGAAGAAGGGGGGGGACTGAAGAAAACAGCAGCCTCCATAAGGGGAGGATTGGTGATGTCACCAAGGAGGCGGGAAGAGGAGACTGGTGGGAATAGTGAGGTGGCAGTTGAAGACTGGGCCAGGGACCAAAGGGAGGGGCAAAAAGGGGCCCCTCATAAGTTGCTGCACAGCAAGGGGAGCTCACAAATTTACTCTGAGAAAGTTTCCACCCACCTTCCCCTGAAGCAAGGAGGAGGACCCTGTGGCAGGTGGAGCACCGAGCACCACTGTGGTAGGTGGAGCACAGTGGCAGGTATAGGAAGTACTGCCGAAGGTGGAAGGCAGGGGGGAAAAGGAGGTGAAGGACAGGAGAGAAAGGGAGAGAAAAGGGAAAACAAACAAAGGACACAGCAGTGACAACCAAGGGGCAGGGGTATGGTGTGTACGCTCATGCCTCTTGATGTCAAAAGAGGAAGAGAGCCCACCCAGAATGTACGTCTGAGGGGTAGAAGAGGGGAGAAGAAAATAAAGATGTATTAATAAAGATCGTATCAGTGATAAGAAATGAGATGTACATACTGCATATAAATGTAATGTGAAATATGAGAAAATGGAAATGTAGAGATGTGTCAGTTGTAGAAAATGTATATTGAACAATGATTGAAACAAATGAGTAAATTTATTGACAAACTGAGCAACCACACTTAATTTGTTGCTGTCTTTATTTGAGGGGCTCTGGGACAAAGATGGCTGCCCTGTAAAAGGGTAGACCCCATTGTCCCAAGGCCTCGACAAAAAGTGTGGGAAGCTCAGGATGTAGAAGGGGGAGGGAGAAGGGGGGGGGCCTGAAGAAAACAGCAGCCTCCAAAAGGGGAGGATTGGTGATGTCACCAAGGAGGTGGGAAAAGGACAGTGGTGGGAATAGTGAGGTGGCAGCTGAAGATTAGGCCAGGGACCAAGGGAGGGCAAGGGACCCCTCATAAGTGGCAGCACTACAAGGGGAGCTCACAAATTTACTCTGAGAAAGTTCCCACCCACCCTCCCTGAAGCAAGGAGGAGGACCCTGTAGCAGGTAGAGAGACAGAGCACCACTGTGGTAGGTGGAGCACAGTGGCAGGTATAGGAAGTACTGCTGAAGGTGGAAGGCAGGGGGGAAAAGGAGGTGAAGGACAGGAGAGAAAGGAGAAAAGGAAAACAAACAAAAGACACAGCAGTATAAACTAAGGGGTAGGTATCGTGTGTACGCCTCGTGACAACTTGACAGCATAAGAGGAGAGAGCCCCCAGGATGTACATCTGGGGGGCAGAAGAGGGGAGAAGAAAATAAAGATGTAATAATAAAGATTGTATCAGTGACAAGAAATGAGATGTACATACTGTTTATAAATGTAATGTGAAATATGAGAAAATGGAAATGTAGAGATGTGTCAGTTGTAGAAAATGTATATTGAACAATGATTGTGACAAATGAGTAAATTTATTGCCAAACTGAGCAACCACACTTAATTTGTTGGTGTCTTTATTTGGAGGGGCTCTGGGGACAATGGCAGCAGTTAGTAATCTTCCTAGTGACAGAAATGAAAGATATACCTCCAAATGAGCCATATTATACTGTACCTGGTTAAGCACTGATGTGAAAAACTGTATTTTCATTTGTTTTCTTTCCATGGACAACATATTGCACAGTTCTTTTCATTGAACCAGTAATTTGGAGTTTTGACTACATCAAAGTTTGTTTACGGAATGCTAAGCAAGAGCATTTGTCCTTCAAGAACCATGCTCAGAGCTCTTTGTAAAAACCATGACATGGTTAAAACTCCAATTCACTGGTTGCATAAAGAGAACTGTAACAGAATGCTGTCAATAAAAACAAGACAATGCAAGCTGGCCCAGTGGTGCAGGGGCAAATTATCGATCTGAGGCACCAACATCTCAGGCTCAGGGATGGACTTGGGAATTGGAGGGCTGGCTGGGGGGAGAAGGATTGAGCATCCCAGGGACTGCTCTCCTTCTCCAGAGGGAGGGTGAAGAATGCCAGCGCAATGTCGACCTCTGGCAGAGGCTGCAGGTACTGCCATGGCTGGCACCACATATCAGGGGGGCGGGGTTGATGCTGGTGTTATTGCACGTCCTTGAGCCCAGGGAAAAAAACTGCAGCAAAAAATGCTGGCTGCTAATGATGGCCCTTGCTTCCACTGCCACTCCTGCTCTGACAATGGTCCACCATGGGATCCTACTCCTATGATCCTGCCCTGGGGGGCAAGCCAGGGCTAGAGTACCGTGTTTCCATGAAGAGGGTACCTGCCCGGTGGCCCCACCGATGGGGGTAAGCCTGGGGATGGGGGGCGGTGAGCAGAGCAGGGGGCCAGAACCCCTGTGGGGGAGAGCTGGGGGGAAAAATACAAGACAATGCAAAATGCAGTTTTCATATCACTTTTTATTCAGGTACAGTTACATATTGATCATTTAGGCATATGGATATCACTTCTGTAAATGGGAACTTTATAAACAGCTGCCCATTAGAAATCATTTAATGTCATCTTTAACCTCCTGCTTAGGAAAGAACACTCTTGGATTTTTTTAATTGAACAATGTCAGACCATTTGGTTTAAATGAGCAATGGGACTTGAAACCACTCTTAAAATGGTACATAATGTATATTGCTGTACTGCTTTTGTTCAATTTGTTTTGTACCTTACACTTAATATATACTTTCTTGTTCTCACTAGGTGAACATTGTGAATCTCTTTATCTCAATTCCTGCTTCTTGCCTGGGAACTGGTAATGTGTTGATCCCCCTAGAAAGTTCATTGGCTAATGGAATGAAAACCCAGGAAGTATGGGGTCATCGCCCACTACTAATTAGACAAATTTTATCTGGAATGTAGTTATTACGTCTCTTCTTTGAACAGCCTCTGCATTAGCATTTTTGCTTAGACTCTAAGTCCTTGAGTCTCCCATTTTGTACTATCAAATAATTATTTAACTGGGCCATTTAGACACACCAGAAGCTTTAGTTGTACAGACTAGGTACTTTTTAAAATAAGTTGTTTCCATCACAACATTTTTTCTATATTTAATAGGTACTTAATTGTGTAAATTATATGTTTAGTGATATTTTGATAAGACCTTTTTTTTTGATGTAATTGCTGGTTACACAATTTGTGAAGTCATCAAACTGCTCACTGTTTAAAGGCAGTGTACCCAGTGTAGGTCTACCCCCCATGAAGATGAGGTTGTGGTCAAAGCACCAGGGCATTTGGGCTGAGACCCCGACCAGTAGTGTTGCACTTTAATATTGGTATTCGAATACCTTAACTGCATTTAAAAACTGTGTACCATCTACAGTTGCCATTTTCTGGCTTTTGGGCTTTACTGACTATGTGGTACACAGAATGCCTGAGTTTTACTTTTGAAGTGCAAGCTCTAACAGTATGTTTGTGTATTTTTGGTGCTGGCTGCCCCTCTGCTTGTACCAACCTTGCACTGTTAGTCTAGCTATTACAGTTTCCTCTCTGGACTTTGAGAAAGCAAACTCTAGCAGTCTTTTAAATGCATTGTTAGATTTGATACTGAGAAGCTGAAACAGTATTTAACACTGCAGTACACATGGAAAAGTTGGTATGGTAGTTGCACAATGACATAAACAAAACTGTGTCCTATCTTTATGTGAAAGCAGGTAGCGCCGTGTAAAGATTAGCTGCATGGGCTAACCACACACTGCAACATATATATCACAGAATTCTGTAAGAGTAATACAAGTCATTAATGTATGTGAATATATCATTGAGAATACAGCTGCTGGAGAATGTTTAGCCATGGTACAATGACCGTTTTCACATTTTTACTAAAACATAAATAAGAAAAAAAAAAAAACACCCTGTCAAATTTGTACAGAACACAATGTTGATGGGTCATCTCATAATTAAATACATTATCTTTAGAAGATGAAAGCTACGTAACTACTTACCAACCAGTGACCTTAGCACTCAGTGACTTGCCTTACTTTGATTCTAAGCTCGCTCTGGTTTAAGGTCTATAGCTATATGTATTGTTTCAGCTTCTCAAAGATGCACAGTATTATTTGAACTGGTGACATGTCACAAAAACAACAACATACTGCACTTTAAAGCAAATAAGAAGTGATCACTGTGACATTGTCCCTTTACTGACCCTAAAATCTAATTATAGCAGCCCTTAAGACATCAACATGTTCTTTTAGATATTTTGTTGACACATACATGCAGACATACAGGCGTTAAAACTGCTTCCTTTTTTTGAAAGGAAATGGGAATGACATGAGTTTAAATAAAGGGATACTGCTCAAAGGATGGTGCCAGAAAGAGTTCAGTCAAAGATTCATGATATGGCGTAACAGAGAACATTTGGATTCTAATGAGATCACTTGGAAATCCATGGGAATATGAACAGAAGGAAAAATACTGAAAGTACATTGGTAAAAAAATCAGTACATTATTTTGTTGTTTTCATTTCCTAAATGAATCCATTAGTCATTTACTATTACAAAATAACTGGTGTTGCTAAAAAGTATTTACAAATAGCATGTAAAAGCAAATTGTGGTCATGAATGTTAACATACAATTCTACTTAGAAATGCTATATTGTTTGGTCAGAGTACACAGAGCAGTGATCTCCCCAACTCAAATCCTCCTATGACCGATGATTCTCTCGTTGACTTATTGCAAGTCACTTCAATGACATTTTATTCGGTTATCTTTGTTATAAAATGTGATAGAGGTGACTGCACAGAGAACAAATAATCCAATGGCTTTTGCACACATAAGCATATTATAAACAAGAATTTTTCAACTGGTTGCTTGTGGAAATGGACTATTCTAGCTCATCTTGCTATCCAATATAATACGTGAAATGAAAATGAAATGAAATATACAAATTGATGGTCATGGTACTGGCTCCAGCCAAGTAATAAAAAAAGATTCTGAAGGCACTACCACAGTGATTATTCATGCAGAACCAGCTTGTTGGAAAACCTGGGGAACTGACTGGTCATTAAATATTGAAAGTGGGTTCAGTCTGTCTCCCTTGTAATTAGGGCTGTAAAAATTTAGTATTTCCACTGTTTTTCCCTTTAATTGTAAAGCTTTTTCAAGGGGAATTTTGTGCAATCTATGATGTTACAAAACAAAAAAAAAGCAATACTACATGTGTTAATGTTATGTTATGTTCAAACATTTAAACTTTTTTATTTACTTTTCTGTGAAACCTTAGTACCTTAATGTTGCTGTAGTTCTGTTTCCAACAGATATGTAGTACTTAACTAATGTTTCAAATTAAAATTTCTTGCTGCAAAAAATTGCAATAAATATTTAATTATCTTATCATCAATTAAACTTTAACTGTTCTATAAAATGTACTCTGAGGACTACTCCTTTTTTATGTTTTCTTGCACGCATGTGCAAGAAACATAGTGCCATCATCCGAGTTTTTCGGAGGTGTGTCAGCCCTCTTCCAATTCAGTCAGTGTGTTTGCAGGCACGGCAGCAGTTCTCCAATGCCTGCTGGAGCTGTCTATGACAGCTCCAAAATGCAGTGGCATACAGTTGAAAGAGGGAGCTATGCTTCAATGAGCAGCGATAAGATATCGCCTGCTCATGTGTGCTTCCCCCTACACACACACACACACACACACACTGTGTGCTCACCCACCGCCCCACACATACACTGTATAGCCGACGGGGGTGCCCAATCCCATATCGGCTGTGCTGCGCTCCCCCCCAAACAGAGTTTCAGATGCCACTCTGGGAGCCCACCCCAGCGTGGCACAAGTAATTCAGTTAGTTACATATAAAAACACCATTAGAAATGTGTGAATACAATTTGCTAAAAATCATGATTACTTCCAATGTGTCATTAGACAGTTAATTCCCGAAACTCAAAATAAAAACACAGCACAAAAGCACAGCACTAACTATTTAGATGACATTACAGAAAAGACTGGAGCTCAGTCCTATCATTGAGACCTAGGGGGAGGTGGCATGTAATGTGAAAATCCAAAATGCCTCAGGTTGTGCCAGATGTAATTTGTGATGGCCGCCCTGAGGACCAATGGAAACATGTTCAATCCTAACAAACATCCTTTCATGAGGAAATGCTGGATTTGCAATACAGTGTACAGACAGAGCCGAATCCTAATCCCCTTGCTGTAAAGAGCGCATATGTCCCCCTAAACTATATGCTCATTAAATTTCCTTTTCGTCCATCCCACAGAATATGCCCCGCATCTGCATGTGGCTAAATATATAATCCAAGTAGTATCACAAGTGATAAACTTTCAAATCTGATTTTTTTCTTAGGTCACATGGTTTGTAAACTAGCTGTAACCATGAGTCTCACAGTTCATCAACACCCCCGCTCATTTTGTTTTACCACTGACATCACACTAGTTTACTCCTGTTCTCAGCCATCTGCTCATCTTTTTACCTTTGCTGCATTGATCTATGGCTTGAAGAAAATAGATTTTTTTGTCTTTGCTTTTGATGCACTCTAACTGGGTGCATTAGGTGTTCCTTACCTTGTAGTTCTGAGCTGTGAAACTTAAAACTTTTCAAATAATTTAATTATTTTTTAACAAAGGAAAATAAAGCAAAGCATAACTGCTGCCAATCACATTGGGAAAGGGTAGTCTAAAAAGACCACCACAAACCTGTTGCTAATTTTCCCCTCAAAAGAACAAACAAACCTGCTGCAGGAGCTCACATGTTGACTGATTCTCAAGCTGTCAAAGAGTATTGCCCCAAGATTGCTCTGCTGAGATTAACAACTTGTTTATAGTGGGTTCCAGCTTTTTCATATTTTTGTGGGTGGATTGACAGAAGCAACGAGGGGCTAAGTGTTCTGTGTCACACAGTGCGAGTATGTGGTTGTGGTGGGATTCAAGCCTCTGTCTCCCCGATTCTCAAGCCGGTGCTTTTAAAGATCTAAACTCTATGACCACAAATAATATTGCTTGCATAAGTATACCTCAAAGTACATAGCAAGAAAGAAAAAACCTGTAATGCAGCAAAACTATATATATATGAAATTACTGCATAAATGCCTTTATTGTCTGAGAAAACTCTGCTACAGTGCCCAGAGTGTAAAAGAAAGCCAGATTTAATGACCATAAAAAGGGCCCCTGAGATGAGCAGTACTAGAGTGAAACATGAGAAGCTATTCCCCTCTAGGCTAAGTCATAAATGGAAATGGGTGTTTTCCTTCCTCCTCTCATGGATAAAATATCTAGTTTAGCTGCATTTCATTTCTTTATTGCATGAGAGATGCCCTGCCTGAAGGCAGCATGTCTGCTTCTTTAAATGAAATGCTGTCCTGAAAACAGCATCCTGCACAGAAGCTACGTTATTATACAGGTAGCCACTCTCTACTGTAGCTTATAATAAAATGCTCCTTGTGCTGGGCTAGAGGGAAATGTAAACTGCACAATTTTTAAGTACGAACAAAGATGTTTTCTTTCTTCTCATGTGGAGGAAAGATATAAATTAATTCTGGGCATTCATGTTGACCTTAAGAATGCTGCCCAAAGCTGTCCTGCCCGAGCCTGTAAGCTGGTAGAATTAAATAGGCTTTTGAAAACTGAATCTTTTACATAGCATGCAAAGTAAAGTATGCTGTTGCTATTGCATCTTAAAGTGGGCTCAAATGCCACAAAACTAGCTGCTTGACAAATAAAACTGTTACTTAACCACTCACTGTAGAGTTGCAAAGATAAGGGGGAGAATCCCATGTAGCACTATCTCTGCATCTAAAAAGGACCCCTGAGATAAGAAGTGCTGGAGTGAAACTTGAGAAGCCATTCCCCTCCCAGCTACCTCATACACGGCAGTGGGTGTTTTCCTTCCCCCTCTCATGCAGACAATATTTAATCTAGCTGCATTTCATTTCTTTATTGCATGTGAGATGCCCCAGTGAGATGCCTGACCTGAAAGGAGCCTGTCTGCTCATTTACATTAAATGCACTCCTGAAAACAGAGCATCCTGCATACAGTTACTTTGCATTAGCTTAACATGTATGTCTCAAATCAATCTATTAATTATCTAATATTGGTACTGTATCAGCAATAAGCAATGACCAGCAAATAGGCGCTAAGGAAGTAAGTGTACCGAATCCTTTTTTGTTACGTATGTTGCTATTGTTTTTTTCATTGATAATAAATTATTCATGAGGGCTGGCAACAAAAAACATAAATGCCCTGACTAAAGCAGGATGAAGCTGGCTCCTCCCACAGGTACCGCACTCCCAACTACGGATGGCATTTGCCTCCACAATGAACCCCAAGTGACTGGGTTACAATTTGTGTTAGATGGGTTTTGTGACTTGTCAACTCTTGCCTTGTCCCCCCAACCAGTACCTCCACGTCTTACTTCTTAACATTCTGTGCAGGACGTTCCCTCAACCATTGGTCCTGGCTCCGCACATACAAGCCCTCAAACTGGACCCCTGTGCCTTTCATTATTAAACACAGTCCCTGCACCGCTTCTGCTGGCTCCCACAACTGAGGATTTTTACAGTTAGTCAGTAACCCTTTACTTAATGAATTCCATGCAGCCCTCTTAACTACAAATTTCCGTGCCCTGAACTGAATACTGCATAAAATTTAGTTGCCAAATGGCTATTTAGAAACCACACAGACTCAAGGTACCTGCTTATTTTGTCACGCAGCTCAGCTGCAGTTCTCCCTGGCTGGACAACTTTGTCCACCTCTGTCTAAGCAACCAGGTACCCCAGTTCTTACTTCTTATTGTTCTGTGCAGGGCTGCTGATGAATGATGTCTTGCCATTTTGCTGTCACCTCCTCTGACATCCGAATTACCGGAAAGGGGGACAGTAATTGACTTCAATGACAGTGACTCAGATTTTTTATTTGTTTTGTTTGTTTTCTCCCCTCTTTATTTCTTTATGCACCTTTCCTTTCACTCTCAGTAGAGAATATCATATAGCCACCTGCCGAGCGATCTTTTGCCTTTCTGCCAAACACGGCAGACATGGATCGTTATACTTCTGTAGTATCTAATTGTGCACCTGTATAAACATAATGCTAATTTGTTGGGTTGGGGGGGGCTGATGCATTACCAACAACTAGATGTGGGGGGCGGGGATTACCCCACCTGTCTTAGCCAATAAATGTATAACATGCATACCATGCATGCATCACGCAGCTCTTCACTTGCGGCATCCATGAGGGCTGGCAACAAAAAACATAAATGCCCTGACTAATGCAAGATGAAGCTGGCTCCTCCCACAGGTACCTCATGCCCAACTAGGGATGGCACTTGCCTCCACAATGAAAGAAGTCTGAAGGGACTTAAGTAACTCAGGGTACCACTTTAGGGATAAGCAATGGGCTCCAGCAGGTCGCAGTAAGTATCCAGAGAAGCAGGTGATGGGGGTTAGAACTACTGGAAGGAGACAGGCCAGACATGAAGGGGAGTAAACAAAATAAATAAACTATGATATATGGTATCATCTGTACTGGAATCACTTAACACAAATAACACTGTCCTATAGATGACCTTACAACTATCCCCCACATAGGTTACACACACATTTTTAATATAATATGGATCTCACAATTCTTAGGGCAATCAGGACTTTCAAAACAAGACAAGAACAGCACACAGTGCTGATTGCCAGCTGTCCAGTTGTCTTCGATTGTTTTTTCAAGGCAAACTACTATTTGACACTGCAGTAAGAATTCTGTTCGCAACATTAAAAAAATACAAATAGGGTAGACAGTACTAATTTTATTGAGGGATGTCTGTACTTCTGGGTTGTGGCCAATTTCTGACATGAGCATGCGAGTTTCTTGCAGTGCATGATGTTGTCATCGAACATACGAATGACAACCTCACCATTAAGCCGGGCTCACTCACAGTGAAGTTGTGGAAACAGGAAACAAGAAAATGGCAGCACCAGTAACTGACATTCCATATTTATGGTGAAATAATAATAATAAAAAAATAGAAATAAAGCATAAACTTAGACACTCTGAAACAAAAAGATAGTCTATTATAAATAAATACAGGACAGGTTGATAGGGTTTCATTTATTCATTTAATTTCCTGTCATCTTTAAATTACTTGCACATTGTCACATTGAGAGTTTAAGTGACTTGTCCAAGTTGGAACCACTAGACCACACTGCATCCAAAGTTCCTAATCAGAGACACTTTTGTCTCTTCTGTTACTTATATGAATACTGCACTCCCCCCCCCCCCCACCACACACACATACCATCTTTCCCATTAAGCACCCTGCCAACAAAGTAATGTTTCTGTGCAAGGAAAAATGTTCTCTGCTGTCCTGTCTTCTTTTCTCTGAAGCGCCTGGCAACAGTAATAATTTCTCCCTGCAAGGACAAGCTTACTGTGGTAGCCACTTGTAATGACGTCCCACAACATGCAAACTTACTAACTCCCCCATCTGCAACATATACATGCGATGGTGTGCCAGTGCAACTGATACCCCACTGCACACAGAATCCGTAGCTGGGCAAGTAGTCTGCTGATAAATGACCCACTACTTCTCTCGCCTCTGTCATGAGGTACAGGTAAAATAAAAGACGTGGCTTCCCTCCATGTTATTTGTAGTACACTTTATCATCAACAGATGGGCAGTGACCATATGCCACTGACTTGCATCCTTTTTTTTTCATTTCTACTGTTATTCATTTACGCAGATTTGATGTAGCTGTTGGGGGAGAATTGCAGATAGCGAATGGTCAAGTGGCCTTTTGCTATTTTGCCAAAGACAGCAGAAGTGGAAAGAATAGCCCAGAAAAGTGGGAAAACAACTGCAATTAGTTAGAATATTAAATGCCAGTAGCAGGAGCCTTTCCCATACCCCACCAATCATGATCAAGCTAGCCTCTTTTTTTTTTTTTTATGTTGCGACCGGTTGAGCATGACACTATATTTTACATGTCATTTGGCTTTCACACACAGATAGAGTCAGCAAGTTGGTTTTCCGGAGAGCCCAACTCCACTTGTTCTGGCCTGGCCGACTCTGTCCAAGTGTGTCTAATCAACTACTAACCCCAGTTCTTCTTTCTTACTGTTCTTATCAGGGGTCAGGGGTGCTGATCAGTGATGCCCTGGCTTTTTCTGGCCACCTCCACTGACATCGCAGTCACCAGAAAGGAGGGTTGTGACTGCCTGTGGTCACAGTGACTGGCATCATGAATTTCTTCTCACTTGTCCTCCCTATTTCTTTTAATGACAGCACCATGCCTTTGCCTCCCCCTCCCACCCCAAAAAAGGGCAACAATTTACAAATCAGGATGGCTATGACAACCCAATTGTTATGCACTTATTTAGAGTTCAATACATCATGGCCATACTTATTGATCACTATGGCCACGTCCTACTGATCCCCAAGTGACTGGGTTACAATTTGTGTTAGATTGGTTTTGTGATTTGTCAAATCTTGCCTTGCCCCCAACCAGTACCTCCACTTACTTCTTAACATTCTGTGCAGGACGTTCCCTCAACCATTGGTCCTGGCTCCGCACATACAAGCCCTCAAACTGGACCCCTGTGCCTTTCATTATTAAACACATTCCCTGCAGCACTTCTTCTGGCTCCGACAACTGAGGATTTTCACAGATAGTCAGTAACCCTTTACTTAATGAATTCCATGCAGCCCACTTAACTACAAATTTCCGTGCCCTGAACTGAATACTGCATACCATTTAGTTGCCAAATGGCTATTTAGAAACCACACAGACTCAGGGTGCCTGCTTATTTTGACACACAGCTCAGCAGCTGCAGTTCTCCCTGGCCAGACAGCTTTGTCCACCTCTCTCTAAGCAACCAGTTACCCCAGTTCTTACTCCTTATTGTTCTGTGCAGGGCTGCTGATGAATGATGTCTTGCCATTTTGCTGTCACCTCGTCTGACATCTGAATTACCGGGAAGGGGGACAGTAATTGACTTCAATGACAGTGACTCAGATTTTTTATTTGTTTTGTTTGTTTTCTCCCCTCTTTATTTCTTTATGCACCTTTCCTTTCACTTTCAATAGAGAATATCATATAGCCACCCGCCGAGCGATCTTTTGCCTTTCTGCCAAACACGGCAGACGTGGAAAGAATAGCCCTTAAAAGTGGTATAAAAACTGCAATTACTTACATAACAAGCAGTAGCAGTAGCCTTTCCTTTACCCCACCCCTGATGATCATCTTCTCCCTACTCCTCCCTATCTTTCCTAATGGCAACAGCATACCCCCCCCCCCCAACAAAAAAAAGAAAGACAACAACAGACAAATCAGCAACCCTGGTCAAAGACATTGTTCCCCTTTATTCCACTTCCTGTTTCATGGACACAGATGCACAAGTCAACCGCTGCCACTTCAGAACATGCAAACCTCTGATTAGATATTAAGGCACTGTGCACTTTGTTATGGAGGAATGCCAGTAGCAGTATTATAAATGATATGGGAGTACACGACTGCTGTCAATCACCATTATTATGAGTGTATAAATCTATTTGTTATGCATGTTCACATTTGCCATATACCATTTTACTATTATTCATGGTAGAACACTTGCAACCTTCCACCACTAACAATGCAAAAACCAGCAAGCAAACATTCGGCATTGACAAATGCTTGTTGTGTTTGCTTGCACGCATGTGCAAGAAACACATTGAGTCAGCTTTCTTTACAAGGGGGTTGTGGAGGTGCAGCAGTGTTGTGCAGAATGGCAGCAGCCCATTCAGGGGCTGGTCTCTGCTGGGCCAATAGACGAGTATGCCCTGGATCACCACAGTTAAACAAGCAGGCCACAACATCAAAGGAATTGAACCGCTGCAATCAGGGAACTGTCAGGGAAGATCAACTGTTCAGTATGCTCCCTGACTGCAGCAGCCATTTACAGAGCTGCAAGCCACTGCCCCCCCCCCCCTTTCGTGTGCCTTCCTGGTGAAACACTTAAAGAAAATAAAAACCAACGGGGTAGCCAGCTCCCCAGCGGCATAGTCCTCCTCTTTACAAAATTGTCCTATGCTGAGGGGCTGCCCAATCCCCTCAGCTCTTTCCACCACCCCTGCACTTCTATGTGCCGACAGGGAAGCCCAATCCCCTGTCGGCATGCCTCCTAGTCATAATTTTTACCGAGGGAGAGCCCACTCCTGGGCGGCATAATGGTCACGCCCCCAGTGTCTTTTAACTGCCGGTAGTGCCTAACTCTTGTCAGCTAAAGCACCCCCAAAACAGTCAGGTGGCATGCTGGGAGACCACCCCAGTGTGCCCAAACAAAATGTCCCTGTAAAAAAGAAAACCTTCCCACGATGTTTTTTTTTTTAAATAAACCTGTAAAGTAGAAAATGGTCCCTCATTGATTCCTCCCCAAACCCGTGCCCACCCTCTGCGTATCCCACCTCCCCACACACACCCTCACCCCATACTTACCTGCAGAGTCCAGCGTGATGATCTTCCGTGGACCGGGAACACATCTGCACTCCTCAAAGCCGACCATGAACAGAGGAAATGCCCGTAAGCTGTATGATGGAATACATCAGTTTTTTCAACTTTGAGGCATATCTCAGGCATTTTTTAGAATTTTGGCACCAAATTTTCATCATGGGGTTTTTGGGACCCCTTCTCATGAATTCTGCCACTGTCATGGTGTTAATCGGCCTCGAAAGGTGATTTCTTGGTCACTGTGCTGAATCACCTTTTGGGACCAATTAATGAAATGACAGTGCCAGTGTTCATGAGGTGTGCTCTCAAAAAGCCTATTTTGCAAATTTGGTGGAAAAAATCCATGAAATGACTGTTTTACTAGCATGTTAAGAAGCTGTTACCAGCATTCATAACTTCACAAATTTACAATATTTTCACACCACATTTTCAACATTGCCATTTTTCCAAACATCCTTGAGAACCATACAGCTGTCATTTTTCACATCTTGCCCGAAATGTGTTTTCGCACTTCTGGCGCAGAATAGCGCAGTCACTGTGGGAAATCAGTGTTTGGGACACATTATGAAGATGACAGTGACACTGTTCATTAGCAGAGGTACTAAAATGCCTATGTTGAAAATTTGGTGACAATACTCCATAAAATGACTGTGTTACGAGCATGCATTGTGCAGTTTGCATGCATGCTTATACTGTATGTTCATGCATTTATAATATTTTCACTCCAGATTTTCAACATTGCCATTTTTATGCATCTCCTTATGAAGATTACAGCTTTCATTTTTCACATCCTGCCCGAAATGTGTTTTCACAGTTCCGGCACAGAATAGCACGGTCACCGTAAGAAATCAGTGTTGCGGACACATTGCAAAAATCACAGTGACACTGTTCATTAGCAGAGGTCCTAAAATGCTTATGTTGAAAATTTGGTGACAAAAGTCCACGAAATGCCTGTATTACGAAATGCAGCATTATGCTTCCACGCACTCTCGTAACTTCGCACATTTGTATAATATTTTCACTCCAGATTGTCAACATTGCCATTTTTCTGCAGCTCCTTATGAACAGTACACCTGTAATTTTTCACATCATGGCCGAAATGTGTTTTCGCACTTCCGGCGCAGAATAGCACAGTCGCTGTGGGAAATCTGTGTTTGGGACACATTACGAAAATGACAGGGACACTGTTTATTAGCAGAGGTCCTAAAATGCCTATGTTGAAAATTTGGTGACAAAAGTCCACAAAATGCCTGTATTACTAGTGTGCATTGCGCAGTTTCCACGCACGCTCATAACTTCGCATATTTACAATTTTTTCACGCCAGATTTTCAACATTGCCATTTTTTCCCACCTTCTTATGAACAGAACAGCTGTCATTTTTCACATCCTGGCCAAAATGTGTTTTCGTACTTCTGGCACAGAATAGCGCGGTCGCTGTGGGAAATCCGTGTTCGGGACACAATACGAAAATCACAGTGACACTGTACATTAGCAGAGATCCTAAAATGCCTTTGTTGAAAATTTGGTAAGAAAAGTCCATGAAATAACTGTGTTATGAGCATGCGTTGTGCAGTTTCCATGCACGCTCGTAACGTCACACATTTGCAATGCTTTCACTTCACATTGTCAGCATTGCCATTTTTCCGCATCTACTTATGAACAGTACAGCTGTCATTTTTTCACATTTCACCCAATATGTGTTTTCAGACATGTAGCATACAATGGCATGGTCTGTGTGCAAAATCAATGTTCAGGACAGATTAAGAAAATCACAGTGACACTGTTCATGAGCGGAGGTCTTAAACTGGCTATGTTGAAAATTTGGTGACAAAAGTCCATAAAATGACTGTGTTACGAGTGTATATTGTGCAATTTCCACGCACCCTCATACGTTCACAAATTCATAATCTTTTCAGTCCAGATTTTCAACTTTGGCATTTTTCCACACCTCCTTATGAGCAGTACAGCTGTCATTTTTCACAACCTGGCTGAAATGTGTTTTCACAGTTCTGGCACAGAATGGCATGCTCGCTATGGAAAATCAGTGTTCGGGATAGATTAAGAAAATCACGGTGACACTGTTCATGAGCGGAGGTCCCAAAATGCCTGTGTTGAAACTCTGCTGTAAAAAATCCCCAAACTAATTACATTACGGGTGTGCTTTGCACAGTTTCTATGCACACTCATGACTTCAGTAGTTTTTTTTATATTTTCATTCCAGATTTTCAGCATTGCCATTTTTTATACCTCCTCACTAACAGTACAGCTGTCATTTTTCACATCCTGTTCGAAATGTGTTTTCACACCTGTGGCGCCAAGGCCCTGTCCACACTACGCCTCTGTAACATTACAGAGGGTGTAAAACGTTACCGTAACAGGTCGTGTTTACACCTGTAACTTTACAGGAGGCATTTTCGTAACCACTGTTGAAACCACATACATGAGGTGGTTTCAACAACGGTTATGAAATTAGTCCCACCCTGGTAACATTACCGGCGGTAGTGTGGGATTGCTGGCAACGGTCTCGCAGGGTACCGGCATACGCGAAGCCGTATTATGGGATCAGACAACGCTGTAATGGTCAGCTTGATCCGATGGGGTGGATCGGCGGTGCCGGTCCTGTAACAGACATTGCTGAGGTGTGGATCGCGATTGCACTGCTCCGCGTCGTAATGGATTGCATCCGCTATCGCGCAAGCAGGTAGTGGACAGGGCCCAAATGCTGCAGTCGCTCTGCAAAATCACCTTTCGGCTAACAAACTGATAGTGTCTCTGTTCATGCGGTGGAATCACAAAAAGCCCATGTTGAAAACCTGGAGTAAAAATACCAAGAAACGGCCAGGGTGTTAGGGTTTTCAACCATAATGCCCTACAGCCGTCAGGGATATGACTTGGGATTGTCAACAGTAATGCTCATGCCATTCCACCCCCCCCACCCCCACTTGCACCCTGCAGCCAGTGACAGGCTTCAAGGTGTGCCTAGGACTCTTTGGCCCAAGAATCCATCCCATTCTCCTATACTGCACCCATTTCAGCATATTTACTTATGGAATGAGATGAATAAAGCCCAAACACCCAAGGCACACCTCAACACTTGTCAGTGTCTGCAGGGTAGGGTGAGGGGAAATGTCGTGACCATTACGGGCAATGACCCAAATGCACACCCCAGTGCCTGCCCATCTCTGCAGGGTGGGGATGGGGTTGGCGTCAGTACAGTACTTCACTGCCATTCCTATACTGCATGGGCACGATTCTTATAGGGGCCTGCATCTGGTTCAAGCTTGGCAAGCAGCATCTTGCACCAATGCCTGGTGCACCAGGGACTCTGCACCTGATTCAGGTACAGGAGGGGTCCCACTGGCTAAGTCCCCACGCTAGCACTGACCAGAACCCTGCAGCAAACCCCTGGCACACTGCACAGGTCCACCGCAGGCCACCAGAAACTAACACAGGACCCCCTGTCCCACTAGGTAATGGGCGTGTGGACCCAACCTAATGGGTCGATGTCCCACCACCATGTTTGGTGCAACTGGCGCCTGGCCATAGAGGTGAGTGGTGGGATGTACTGTGCACTGGGGAGCAGTCTGCACTGGTGTACAGGGGGTTTGGGCACCACCTGCTGGGGCATGGGTGGGCACTGTAACACCATATGTTGGTGCTGCAATAGCACTGACAGGGCAGGCATCTGGGATCAGGAGAGCCGCATCAGGACGGGGTACCAACATGGTACATAGGTGGCATTGGGGAACTGTGAGGGGTGCCATTGGACCACTAGGATGGGGGCCACATGTACGAGGCCACACTCTGGGGTGTATGATGGGTGGACCATCACCCATGGTACGCCGTACACAGGCATGTCACCCAGGGGAGAATGTCTAAGTCCCCTTACGGCTGCCCTGGCTGGTCTAAGGACACTTAGAATTTCTCCCACCAGGTGATGCCTGTGAATCGCAGGATGCAGCTTGCATCAGCTGCAGTCCGCCTACCGCCATGCTGCAGTGCATTGCAGGTGCAAGCCCTGTTTGGAGCAGGTGGACTGCGGTCGGTGATCTCTTGTTTCATTATACTTGCACACCTTGAGTCAACATATTTGGGCTTGCAGTTAATATCTCAGTCTCCTTTACCTCTCTGCAGTGTAAACATTTCCAAATGCTCTGTCTAGTATCATTTTATGGTCTCCATTACTGATGCTGTAATTTTCTAGCAACAAAGGTCAAATTCAAAGAAATGCAGGCATTGGTTTTCTACTTTCTAGAGTTTTTAACATTTAGGTGCTGCATATTTAAGCTTGCTAGAATGAGCCTACCTCCTTCTCAGGAAGAATGGAACTGGCAGAGAGAATGCCATTTGCTTCCTGTTCCCTCTTGAACTTGCATGTAGCCTCCCGTGTCAACGTGACATGATGACATCACCATACTGCCCATAGCATGCCTATCTTATGCTTGATGTTCAGTTGCTATGTAGCTGCATATGCCCAGTTCTGTTGGTAGGGGACAGACAGAGGTTACCGTGCAGATCCATGGGCTCTAAAGTATTAGAGTTCCATAAATGTATTTATGTCAAATATTCTTGCCTATGTTACACACATTTTTTATAACATCATATTTAATATTGCCTTAATAATACACCACTGTGTTTGTGATAGTTGTAATACCACAATATCAAATGTGTTCTGAATGTTAAGTTAGAGCATTTGCTTTGGGTTTACAGATCATGGATTTGCATTTACTGTGTAAGTGACAGCATTATGAAATTAATAATGTATGATTCAGAATTATTGCTAATTAAATTGGAAATATGGATGTTAGCTCGTTTTCATGGTATCTTCCAAATGCTAGACACACTATCTATGTGTACAGGTATATGTGGAATGTCACGTAACTTCGGGTGCTATATGTATAGATACTCTCTTGTATAGTGCCTGATCATTAATGTGATCATGTAAGATGTTTTTAACAGTATTTAATTCATGCATATCACTTGATAGGTTGTGCATTATATATGGAATGAGTATTATGATGATATCCAACTTTGATGAACCCTGGTAGTATCCAAGTGAAATGTTAGTGTGGCTTGCAAAATTGTGACATTGGTAATCATTACCAGAGTGACTCCCCCACCAGCAGCATGGTGGTGTTCTGTTAGCCTGTTGATAATACTGTACTACATGAAATAAATGGAAAAATTCATTTCATTTATTACCACCTACTGTGTGGTCCTTGCCGTGGTTTCTTAAATTTTCTGTCTGCATTTGATCTCAGCCTGTATATAGCACCATGGCTATATCTTGGTGCTTGTAATCTATTCATTTTATGTATCTAAGAAATAGATATGAATTTATCAAGATTATTGCTTGCTTATCTGTTTTTATTCCTTTTTGCATGACACTTAAATAGCAAGGTGTCAGTGGCCCACTAAGTTGCACACCTGCCTCTAGAAACAGATGGTTGTAGGTTCTGGCCCCAAATCAGGATATAAAACCAATACAGTAGTACATAACCCAATAAAGAATTTTTCTTGCATCTCAGGATGTTGGCAAGGAATTTGTTTACACGAAGCAAGGAATTTTTCTTGCATGAATTTATCATGCAAGGCAAAGGTCACTGTCCTTACACATTCCTTGCATATAATTCTTACATGAAAACTTACATAAAAACTTGCATGTAGCTTGCATATGCCAGCATATTTATTTCCTTTGCTTGTTGTACTGTCAAAATTCTTACAAAGTTCTTGTATTTTTTTGGTAAGGGACAGTTACCAGTGTCATTATTTTTTACCTTACCAAAGTCTTCAATGCTATGGCCCATCCCATCCTTCTGAATAAGTTTGGTGGCGGTGGTATCTGACCTTGTGGTTAGGTGGTTTCCCTTCTATCTTGCTGATTACTACCAGTCAGTTCCGGAGTATGTTGCCTTATCCTCACCTTCCTCATCAGATCCAGAGTCACCTAGGGCTCCATCCTGGGCCCTATATGCTTGATTTTCCTTGGCTCCATGTCAATACAATGACAGTGTCATTGTCGAACCCCCCAACATCAATGAGAACAATGCTGACTGTTGGCAGTGTTCCAGTTGGGAAGAAGAACTCCGAGTCAGAGTTGGTTTGGAGTGGGGGCACAACACAGGGAATCACTGCATCAGCAGACAGTGAACCACCTCAGCGACCAATATCGACCTGGTGAGATTTGTCACTGGGGTGGTGTTCACTATTGAAGTGTCATTGTGGTGGTTTGCTTTTCCTCAGTGGCCTTCTGTCAGTCTATGCCTCCACATGTATCTACATCTACATGGATAACACTGTACTGTCTTCCTCTGGAGAGTCTGTCCCTGAGCTGGAATTGTTGCTTCAACATGATTTTGCTAGTGTCCAACATTGTTTCTGCTCAAATCACCTCTCCCAATGCCAAACAGACTATGTCCATGACTTTTTATACAAAGCAGAGTTGTGCTATACTCCAGACACTCACCATATTCAAGGTATTCAGTGCCTCCCCCTTGAAGTAGTCCCCCTTTTTAAGTATCATGGTGTGTGGTTGGATTGAAACCTTGATTCTCCACCCATATTAACACCATGAACACAAATCTCCACTTTAAGTTAGTGTACTGTATCAAACGTACTGTTTCCACTCCTGGTTCACAGTGAGATCATCCTTAAGTTGATCTTGACCTTGTTTTATTATGTGGATGTAGTTTACAGTGCAATCCTAAATCCCATTTAGCCTGACTGGACCCCCTTTTCCAGTCCTTCTGTCACTTTACGGTCAATGCCCAGCCTCTTATTCATCACTGCTCTTTTTGCTTCAACCTTGATGTCCCCCTATTGGGTTTTGTCACCTCTCTAACTGCTCCTCCTTCCTCTCAAAGTTCTAGTTCTCTCCCTTCCCCTCATGCGTTTTCTCACACTTCATCTCTTCTACCCACTTCCCTTATTCTCTCTGCTCTTCTGATTTTAGCACATTTTTTATCCCCTGCTGCAAAACTTCTGCTGGGTAATTTGCCTTTTCTGTCTATCTCCTCCGCCTCTGGACAGCCTCCCCCTCTCAAGCTGCCTTTCCTCCAATATTTCTTTCAAACTGCTCCATAGGTCTCATTTCTCATCTTTGTGTGCTTGCCACCCCTCTTTTCCATCCCATACTTCTCCTATCATTTGATTCCCCTCATTTCAACTTTTAACTTTCTTCACTCCTCCCTACCCCATCTAACTCATTCTGGACCCTTCTCTGCTCTTTCTGTTGCCGGCTTCCCCCATCCCTATTCCCCAGGTCTGAGCATATTGGGCTGTTCCTGCCTTATGTGAATACCATCAGGCAACTTTCAGTTGATTTTACTACACCCTGCTGTGGTCTCCAGCATTGGGGTTCATTGTATCAACTGGTATCTTCAGTGAAGAATAGTCACTAATAGTCAAGTTTCCTTTGCATTTGCCTAACTTTCGTCAATTTGCCAGCAGGTTACTAAAGCCCACAGGCTAAAAGGCTACTGAAAGCACACACATGAGCAGCACTGTTTATGTACAACAACACTTGCTGGCTCTTTAAACAACCAGCATGTTGATGATGTATGTTTTATTATTTAAAAACAATGACACCAGGGAACACCAGGCATTTAAACTAGTTGTGGCTGATGATTTGTTACAGCTGTTACTGGTGGAACCAGGTCCTCATAAAGTAGGTTAGCTAAATCGGGGTAATGGCAATTTTTCCATCTCTAAATGGAACCACATTGAGGCTCATGGATGAAACATCTAGGAGTCATTGTGGTCTGCAAGTTGAGATTTAAAAATCAGGTCACAGGGGTGGCCCACTGTGGGTTTTCCAGTTAAGGAATGTGTATTTATTAACATGTGTATGCTGTACTCTGAAAAGCACCTTGAGCCTTAAGGATAGGGCACTATTGCATTTATATTGACAGTTTTCTATAATAGTAGTAGGTCTGCAACTGCAGCACCTTGTAACATTTGTTGTTCCTGCTTATCTACATACTTTGCATGCTATGTAGTAAATTATATATGCTGTTGTCAGTGTCACTCACCTTTACTATAAGGTACCTGTTGTTTACTGACCGTGACCCCCTTCTAACCTCCCAGGTTATGCCAGAAAATAGGCATTTAATTTTGTAGTACACTTACCTGGGTAACAAAAACTAAATAAATAAATACAGAAATACAATTGCCTTGCCTAGGTGTATCTAGGTATCTTAAGCCATGATGGAACCTAATGCTGTGCACCACTTTATGTAAGTTGCATTTTGTACTTTATTCATACAGTTTTATATATACAGTAATTGCACTTTAGTCTGCAAATACTCATTGTATTCTACATGCAGATATTATATAGAGAATAATATATGGGGTGGTGTGTGTAACGAGATTTTACACACACCCGAGTTGTGGGATGCTACATAAACCCCGGAGGGCAAAGCCCGAGGGTTTATGTGCATCCCATATCGAGGGTGTGTAAAATCGTTTTACACACACCACCCTTATTTTATTTTTTAATTGTTGGCATGCGCTTTTTTCACCCTCATAAATCATAGAAAATAAACTGATCAGTTTTCAGGCAACCGTGGACTAGTCAGAAGTCTTAGCGGTCTGCCAAGTTATAGTGCTCCGATTATGTGAGGTAAGAAGAAGTGGAGAAAATAACGATAGCTGTGTCTGTATTTTTTCTGTTTGTTTCCAGTATTCTTAAACTTACCAGCAAACAGCAGTTGCAGAGCTGCGGTGTACTTCAGTATGAAGAGGAGAGACCCGCCAGCTCTTGTGTGTGGAGAGAGAAACCGGACGGTGTGTTTCTTTTCTGCTGGTTTTCGTTCACCAGAATAGGACTTTATTTTTTTTTTAAATTAAAAAAAAAATGCCGACAGCAAAGTGCGTTGCTTCTCGGAACAGTGAATGTCGCGTAGTAAAGGAACACTGTGACTGGCGCATGCATGATTAGAGGGAAACCTAGCTCGTGTTTGCTGTTATAACCAGCCCAACTGGTTGTAATGGCAAATTATAACCGGGTTTCCCTATGGGAAAAAGTGCTGGTCAGTAATTATAGTATATTTTCTTTGTTTATTATTGGTTAAAATATCTGCCTAGTTTGTTTTATTTGCCTATTTCTTGAGCTTTCCACAGTGTAATCAAATCACATAACCACTTGTTGCATTTTTCCATCTTGCTGTACAGTATTACAGTATTTGACTTTTTTCAAGTTACCTCTGTAACCTCCATTCCCAGGTCACATTTTGAAATGAACCTCAGTGTCTTTTCTGGCCACCAGTTTGCAAATTAGTAATAAATACAACTTTTATACCAAACAGGCACCGCCATTTGATTTACAAATAACATAAACTGTTGCTTTAAAATGGGGTAAGCTCCATCTACTGGAAAATTTGCCTATTATCTACACCAGTGAAAAATGTGTGACAGGCCAAAACAATGCCCTGCAATGGCAATTAACTTTTAATAGAATTATGATGTGGGTAACACAAAACGCCTTCTGGTTTACAAGAGCCAGAAAGGAGTCATCACCGTATCTGGCACAGCCAGGTCCCACTAACATGCTCACCAATATGCTATATGCCCCCATGTGCCCCCCCCCTTGGAGTGGTCACCAGGTTTAAATGTTTACGAATCTGTCTTGACTCTTGACTGACATTTTATGCCCACTCAGTTACTGTACATGTGTGCATATCCTCAACCAGTTATTGAGCTTGCTTTCCTAACCATGAGCATGACTGCCTTCATTTTAGCACCATAAGATTTCTTTGTTAATGTTTTGTTATCTACCCCCAGGAATATGAAAACATTAATTACAGGGTTGAAAAACCAATAACACATTACAGGTTAACCCCACATACTGTAAATATAATCTGGAGGATTGTTCTAGGATATGAGCAGAGAACTTAGTACTGCAATCTACCTGATATTGTAGTTTAGCTCTAATATCTATGGAATACAAATGAAAATTGAAATTGCTTTTTTTTTTATTCAGATACACTCAGCCATATCAACTAAATGATCTACTAGAGGCTTTTATGTATTCCAGTGTATGACCTCAGCACTCCATGCATGTAACTGAGTGCAGAGGATCCGGGTCCATATCAGGGGTGCAGGTTCAAACACCAGGCATCCAGTAACGTGTTTACTTGGTATGTGAATGAACACTCTACTCTTTGTAGAGTGGGGGAATAATGCAATACAGCAATCCTCCAATGACTATCATATACCATTTTTTAAATAACGTTTTTATTTTTTCAATGACCTTTTTATGTTTGCACTGTGCCCATTCATAGAAGAACTTCTTGATATGAGAGTGCCTTTTGAGTGGTGTGACACTGTCAGTCCAATGCAGATTGGTCTGGAATGGGGTGTCAGTGCCACACCAAACACCAGCCAGGATGATCATGGCAGAGTTTTGGCTTGCTGAGTGGAAACCATCTTGTACTTGAAAAGAAAAAGATGACCCTGTCATGGGTCAGCTCTTCCCCTTTGATCTATGCTTCCCAGCAAACTGATCTGTCATGATCAGCCTGCAGAGGAATTTGAAACATCCAGCAGGGGCCCCACATCAGCTGAGCAGTCTGTGAAGCAGGCATATGTGCTGTAACCAATCTGCATCTGTTTCACCATAGTGTAAAAAGAAGACTGCCATATCTCTTTGAAACTGAATGAGCTGAATGTTTACCCCTTCCACTACCTGACACTTCCTGAGAAGCTCATTAACCAGTTTTCCCCCTCCCCTGTCCAGCTGTCCTCCAGTCCATTTCATTCAGTCACAAATGGAAATTTGTTAAGCCCCAGAGCCACTCCTGGAACATTTAGCACAGTTTTGCTAAGTGTCTAAATGGTAATAAATGGTGTTGCTTGTTTTGAGTTGCGGAAGTTACAGTACATAGTCTCTGAGGCACTGATGTACTGGAAATATGCACCCCCCCCACACACACACTTTTCCTCCCTCATCAAAGTTGCCCATTCCCTTCCTTCCCTCTGAAGTCTGCTGGCCAGAGCTGAACTGACTCAGAACAATGAGTGAGTCATCTCATTCTCTATTTTAAGTGAAGTCAGGTATGGCTATAGAGTTTCAATCTCTTAAATTAATATCTGTTCCTCCAGCAGCACTTAACACTTCTCCTTCCACAGCCTGCCCTTTGATGTTTTGCTGGACTCCTCCAACATCCAACACCTCTGGCCTTAGTCTCTCACCTTTGAATCTTTTTGTCATCTCAGATCATCTCTACAGTGCCACTAAAAACAAACAAAGGTCTACAAGCTATAAACATCAACTCAAGAGCGACCCCCCTCCACCTCTGCCAGTCAATGCAGTATCTGTGTCTCTCTGAGATCACCAAGATCTCAAGTCTCTGCCTTGCTTGCTGAAGTTGCTTCTGCTTGGGATTCCATCACTGTTCCATGGTGAGGAAGATTTGTATTTTGGCTCAGCTACAAGTTTTCAAAACAGCATTGCTGAGTGTATCTTCATTTCTTGGCTAACAGCTACCAGTGCAGCCTTTTGTAAAAGGCATGAAGGGGAGACGCCAAAAGGCATGAGGGGGAGAGGCCACAGCTGAAACTGACAGATTTGTTAGTTACAGTATACCGAATATCAGCCCAACTCGATCAGAAAAAGAGCACTTCAGCTGTCTTTTACTTCCTCACTGACTATCCATTCTTGCAAAACAAGGAGGGAGATAACACATTCTGCTTTATACTTTAATCCTTTGAATTTTTTCCTCTTCAAGTTTTTAATGATCTCTCTTCCCTCTCATACACTGCTGAGCCTCTCTGTGCTCAATTTCGTGGGGGGGGGCAGAGAAAGTGGCTGTAGGAGTTGTCTGCCACTTGAAAATACTGTACAAGTGGGCAGAGAGAGTTAGGATGTGCCAGCAGTAGCACTTTCTCTGGAGCTGTGCTGCACACCAGCCAGCAACCACCTTCAGCTTACACCTGCCACCTGCCCTAGCAATCAAAACATATAATCTGACAGCAAATAAGGGCCACTTGGCCCACCTAGTCTGTCGATTATTTTTGTACCTTCATTTTTGATGCAGACCCTACTTGAGTGGCTTTTGTAGTGGTTTGTTTAGTTGATGTATTTAAAGCCGAAGTTCATTATATAAAAATATTAATGAGCAGGTTCTTAGTTCTGCCATTCCCCCACCCACCCCAAACCTATAAGGCAGCTTACCTGTCCCCAAATGGATTGTGGCATAAATTTTAATGTATTTCTGTCTGTACTCACAGAAAAATGCTCATACTTTGCTCCATGGAGCCCACAACCAAAACGATCTGACTTTCTTAATTAGAGAGACACCCCCATGCTAGCATGCTTTATGACATCGTTAAATGAAGAGCACAGGGACATGCTCCCCAGACTATGATGAGGGCCATTTTTAAACTCTTTTTTTTAATACTTTTGAGTGCCAATTAGGACAAAAGAAGGACACTGCTCAACTAACAAGGTCCTTGTTAGTTGAGCGGTGGACATCCTTTGTCAAAATCGGCACTCAAAAGTAAAAAAAAAAAACTTTTAAAAACTGCCCCTATCATAGTCTAAGGAGTGTTCCCCTTGCTCTTCATTTAACAATATCACAGAATGTGATAGCATAGGGGCATATCTCCAAATAAGGGCATTAGACCGTTTTGGTTATGGGTTCCATGGAGCAATTTACAAGCATTTTTTTCTGTGAATACAGAAGGAAATACATTAAACTTTATGTCACAATCTATTTGGGGACAGGTAAGCTGCCTTATATGTTTGGAAGGGGATAACTGTGAACCTGCTCTTTAAATAACCTATTCAGCAGTTAGAACTAACAAAAGTTTATGGATACCAGTCCATCTAACCTTTCTATTTTATTCCCGAGGTAAGAGATGTGTTTTAATGATCCTGTTTCCTTGCCAGACCTTCCTTGATCAACAAGTGATGGATAAAAAGCAGTGATAATGAGGCAGGTCATGCCACATGTTCTAATTAATACCCACTTGCTACCATTTGGAACCCCTAGATGAATGACATTTCTCCCATTGGCTCCCAAATTTGTCTCCTACATTGGTCCACTGTAGGCACCTGTGTATATTGCAGCTATGTCTGTTGCCAATAAAGGGAGAGGTTCATAAACTAGGTATAAAACAAGGGCCTGCAGTTCCAGTTTATCTTGCTAACATAGGCTTGGGTTGACTTTTTTTGCTGTGTCAGACTCAAGTTATCTGCTGCTATCTTCACAAACTCATGCACAGCCACTGGTATTCGCCTGCCCACTAGAACACCATCGGTTGCTGTATGTTGAGTTTACAACTGATCGGACATACAAAGAAAAGTACGGGTGTTTCAGCTCAGCTTTTCTGTTTGTGTTGCTAGCTATGGTCCCACATGCAACCACTACTGCTGCTTGCTTTCTTCACTTTAGCCTCTTCCTCTCTTGTGTCTTCTGGGTATAGAGAAGCAACATTTAGTTTGTGGCACAATCTGTGGTCCTTACAGGTCTAACTTGTGTGCCACTGGTCTAAACAGGTGCTCCACCAGACCACCTGGAAGTTCCAGTGCCACCAGCGGTTGCCACTCTGTACAACAGTTGAGGCCAGCCAACATTCCTCATGTCAGGTCTACTGTGTACAGTGCTTACTCTCTCAGCAGGCTTCTGTGCCTCCCCAGAATGGCAACCGTGTTGCCCTGGAATGACCACTGTGGTGCACCATAGAGCCAATAGGCCCACTAATGCAATTGCTATGTTGGTGAGCTGCTCCTGTTGGCTACTTCTGAGTTACTAGCTTCACTAGTGCAGTGCTTCACTCCTCTGCTCCATATCATGTGCCTGTCATTGGAAGGTTCATTGAGTCCAGGAATACTCAGTTACACGTAAATAGGCAATAAGATCATATGCAAGTAAACAAAACTATAATGAAGTGGTGAAGACAGCAGCCTAGGTGGTCAGATGTGCTTCATAGAAGCTCCTACTACTTGGTGGGTTACACTGCTTAAAATCTACTTTGCAAGCTTTGGCAACAATTTGCATTGATTGGTCTTTTTCATGATATCCTCAGGAACTGATTTTGCAAATTTGCTCTAATTCTAACAATAGGAAAGCTAAAAAATTAAACCGGGACCTCCCAGGATTTCTTCAAGCCCAGGTCTGGAAGCCATGATGCCAGGAAAGAGTTTGAGGCAAGCTGACCTGCAGAACAGGAGGTCACCTTGTTTTTCATATAGCAGTTGCCCATTCCAGCAGCAAGACATGTCTTCCATGGGAGAGTGGATCTTTACACTGGAACCTGTGTGTGAGAGTGAGGGTGTGTGTGGGTGGTCTGGGGAAGTGTGCGGTGGTTGGTGCTCTGTGGGAGGTGTGGCTGGGGGGGGCGGAAACTGATCACATCAGCAATGGATCCTTTTTTTTACACATTTTAAAACAAAAAAGACATCAAGGGACCATTTTCTTCTTTTTATGTTTTGAGGGACATTGAAGGGTGGGAGGGGTGCCATTAGACATCAGATCAAGCATAAGTATAAAGGGGGTGAACATTGGATGGTGGGGGCCACCACTAGACACCAGGGATAAAGTGCAGTGTTGTGGGGTCAGGCATGGTGGGTGCCACTAGACACCAGGGTTACATAAATTATTTATGGGGAAGGTGCCACTAGACACCAGGGTTACATAAATTATTTATGGGGAAGGTAATCAGAGGGTAGGGGGTGCCACTAGACACCAGGGAAAGACATATTATGGGAATGGCAATTGGATGGTGGGGGTACCACTATATAACAGATATATATATATATATATATATATATATATATATTTAGAAGGGCAGGAACTTTAATTTGTTGAAATTAAAATTTGCAGTTATGTCAAAATGAATAGTTCCTATTGAAACAGTGTTCATGTTTCAGAACATGGCACAGTAGTACAGTATATATCAATATGTTTAATATTTTAAGTTTCAGAAGAAATTTTATAGATGATTTATAACTTTATTACACTATTATATACTGATATTACATTGAAAACTCTAGCAGTATGTATCATTATACATTTTCTAAGGCTAACAAAAGGATGCTTCCAATCAGTTCTACCGAACTTGTATTCTTACCTGATATGCTTTGATATAACATCTCTCTAGCATAAGACTTTAAACAAGAGTGACTACCAGCTTTGGGTAAACCCCATATTGTTTGAATTTATTTATTGTCATAATTTGCATAGTTTTCCCTGTGTACATATTTCCTTTCTGTGCATGCCTGAAATACTGTACAACACACTGAACTATATTGTGGCTATTGTACTGTTTTTGGTTAGAATAGTTTGATTCAGTGGGCAGACTGGATGGTCCAAGAGTCTTTTTCTGCATTAATGTCAGTGTCAGTGGTTCAGTAGGTAACACACTCGCCTCTGAGGCCAGGAGATCAGAGGGCTGTGGGTTCAGTTCCCACATCTGGCACTTGGATTAATATCCCAGTATTGACACTGTAGTGCAGCATGAGAGGGGTGCTGCACTTCTGAGGTGCCATCCTTCGGATGAGACATTAAACCAAGGTCTCATCTGCCTGGATTGGTGGTAGTTCATGTGGATGTTAAAGATCCCATGGCACTTATCGAAAAGAGTAAAGGAATTTACCCAGTGTCCTGGCCAAATTTCCCTCATTCACTGAAAATACCACCAACAGCTTAATCTGGTTCAAGATCAGTTGCCATTCATCTGTATCCCCCTCCCCGGGTCGTACCTGAAAATAGGCAGGATTTATCTAGTGCACTTACCCAGTCAACAAAAACTAAATAAATAAAAAATGTGTATGTACATTTTTTTTCATACTTGTAGGCACGATGAGCATTACTGCCCATTTGGACCTGCAACAGGATCAACATAAAAAAAAAAATAAGTACAAACATACAGCAGACTAGAATAAACAAACTATACAAAAGTTGTACACTATACAGACTGAGTAACAATATATATTCTAAAATGTGAAACAAGTGCATTCGTTATGAACGTCAAACAAGTTTCTAAGTTTATGTATAGAAGTCTGAAATGTTAAACAGTTTGCTATATTAGCAGGAAGAGCATTAAAAAAGAAGGGGACTCTGTATAATAATGACCTTTCTCTAGAAGCTTTCTTAAATAGAGGTAAGGTTAATGCAAATTACTCTGGGAACAGGTTCCACATTGATTTGTTGACCTTGTAAAAAGATCATTAACAGAAGAAGGAAGGTGGCCTATGGTACACTTAACAAGGAGAATCCCAGTTCTGAAACATATCCTATTTTCCAAGGATAAACAGCTTGAAAATTTTAGCAAACCACATTAGTGGGTTCAACTTGGTAAACCTGTCATGAATCTTAGGATTGAGGTAAATGTAACCCTGAGTTTGTCCAGAAGTTTATTATTGGTGGCTGTATAGATAATTAATCCACAGTCTAACAAGCTTAAGAAAAAGCTGTGGGAAAGCAATTTCGTATACTTACTGCAGTGTGAGATACAGTTTGACTCTAATTTCTGAGCATGTCTGTGCTGCAGTGCTAATGCAACACTCAGTCGGCAGCTGGCCGTAGAGGTGAGAGGTGGGCTGTGCCAGCAGCCAGCTGGGAATGGATGAGGGGGCTGCTGGTTGGGCTGGCATGGCAGGGTGGGGGGCCACTAGACTACCAGGGAATTGGGAATTATTTTAAATTATGGAAATGTACAGTTCGGGCTATGGCCCTAGACTACCAGGGAAACGGGGTTTTACGTGTTTTATCATCGTACAGTTCGGGGGGGTTCTGGACTACGAGGGCTGGTGAAGTGGCACATTTTATTTATTTATTTTTATTTAGTTTTTGTTGACCGGGTAAGTGCTCTAGACAAATCCTGCCTATTTTCAGGCACGACCCGGGGAAAGGGGATACAGATGAATGCAAACTGGCCTTGAACCAGATTAAGCTGTTGGTGGTATTTTTAGTGAATGAGGGAAATTTTGGCAAGGACACCAGGGAAATTCCCCTACTCAGTGGCTGCTTCGTGACCGGTAGGGGTCCTGCTGACGTCAGTCTGCATTATGGCAGACGAGTCAGAACGCTGCCAAGGTATGGAGTTCGGAGAGAGTGCGGTATCTGAGGAGTTGCAAACTTTAACTACGGAGGATGTTTTAGTACTAAAAGGAAATGTTGTCATGCTGGAAACAGCACCGGAAAGAGGTACTGACTTACCGGAGTTGGCTGGTGATATTCCAGCATTGGAGAGAATGCATTCGGCGGAGGTTTACCCTGAAACTGGTATGTCTACTACTTTGTCTTCTTCTGCTTGCATCAGCTCTTTGCCAAAAGTTGCACTGGAGGTTCCAACAGAACTGCCTGATCTGGGGAGTGTTTCTACGGGGAAGACTTTTGCTGATGGACCTACGGTGTCACAGTCTGTGAGACAGCAGTTCGGGATTCGAGCTACAACTAAGGACGGTTTCCTGACGGACTGGTCAGAATCTACTGCCTTAACTGACTCTGGGTGGAAAATGACTGCATCGGGTAAATGGATCCCGGATTGTTCGTGGACTTCTTCGTCTCCTGCCACTTCTTCATTGACTATGCATGCCACCAAGACTACAGTCCTGAGCTCAGGTACAGACGTTGTGCTCACAGACTCTAATGTTTCCAGTAAACAGGTTGTTGGGGGTGGGGAGAGTGATTTGGCTTTTTCTAAGCCAAGCACCTCCAAGGCTGGGGTTTTCAGCATTTCACACGGTCAGGAAGGTGCTGTATTGCAAAAAAAAAAGAGTCTGCTTCACAACCACATGCGAGAAAGCTACCCATGTCGGAGTTGTTTAAAAATAAATTAGGCAAGCACCACGTTGCAATGCAGTGCGGCTTGATATAAGGGGTCTCTCAGAACACCCAGATAGATATTATGTTTTTAAACAACTCTTGAAAAATTCCATGGGTTTCTTTCCACGAAGTTTATGCCTTAATACATATCTCAGGGAAGACTCATTTGATGTGAGCTTTCAAGCTAATTTACATTGAGAGATTTGGGGAAAATATGCTCTGCTTAAGAATACCCTCTTATGGTCTCCCTTTTTTGCCATTCCTCTTACCAGGCCTCAGGTTCGTTTTGTCACCATCATGTTTTGTAACGAAGGGGTGAATGTGAGTGACATTTATCACTGGCTTCAATCTAAATGTGATATATTAGGACCCCCTGAGGCATTACTTGATACTGAGGGTATTTGGACGGGTGGCTGGAAATTTAAGGTGAAACTTTTCCAGGTTAAGGCTGACATTGTTCACCTCCCTAATAGCTTTTTTCTAGGTAAGAATAGGGGAGTTTGTTTTTATGGTGGGAAGCCCAGAGCCTGCTACAAATGTGGAGCTCGCACTCACATTAGTAGTGTATGTGATATGTTGAAATGTCCCTTATGTGGGGGTTAGGTCACTCAATGGACATGTGTGATAACATATTTCAATGTAATTTATGTGATGAAAAAGGTCATGCCTTTCATCAGTGTCCTTGGGCAAGACGTAATTGCACAGATGGATGGGATCAAGATGATTTGTTGCGTAAAGCTCAGACTAAAAGAAGGGATTCTATTGGGACTACTCCCCTCAGTACACCCATTGTTCCTGTTCTTCAGGTACCTAGTGGACTGGCTGATTCTCGAAAGGCGGAGGAAGGGACTGTAGGAATTACTGAGCCTCAGGTTCCAGTTGAAAAACCTGTCCCTAGGCCTTTAGTGTCTGGAAGGCAGAGTTCTGGACCATCCATGCCTCCTCCTTTTGAGACTGTTAAGAGTAGACGATTCACTAGGGCCTCTCTCAAACAGCCTGCTGCAAGTCCGCTTCCCACTGATAATTTTTTTCTACCTTTACAAGATGAACTAGGGGATTCAGACTTAGAATCTGATGCATCTCATCGGTCCGAATTAGTTACCGAAGATGAGGATAGCAAGGCAACGGAGTTAGCAAAGGAAAAAAAAGGAAAGAAAGGGAAAAAAAGGAAGGTTAGTCAGAAGCATGGGACTTGATTTTCTTGTATTTTTGTATGGCTTCACTACAACTGGCATCTTATAATGTTTGCAGTTTGAAAGCATTATAAAAACAGATTTCCATACTGCATACCTGGGCTCTTTAGAACTAGACATAATCTTTTGCAAGAAACCAGGGTTTCCTCTCTTTGAAGCTGAACGACTCAAAAGAAGGTGGATCTGGGGGACATCTTTTTGGACTTTCGGGACGGACGCTGCAGATGGAATTGGAATATTATTTAAAAATTCTAATTTTAGAATTTCTAAATTGATTGATGTTAGGCCAGGACGAGCCCTGATTTTGGATTGCTCTTTAGGAGATTATTATTTTCGTTTCATTACTTTATATGCTCCCCAAACAAAGTTGGGCCGCATAGAATTGTTTGAGGAGATTAAACCTTTTCTCTACACCAGAAAACATGTAGTATGGGGAAGGGATTTTAATTGCTCACTAGATGCAAAAGTTTGTGGGGAATTGGGGAAAAAAATATATTGTGATACAAACGCTCTTAAAAACATTGTTAAAGATGCTGGTCTTCAGGATGCTTATAGGAGCATTCATTTACAGGCGGGAGCTATTTATTAAAGACATACCTTTGCTACACGTATTGACATGTTTTTTATCTCTCATTATCTTACACCTACATCTTGTACTGTCACACCCACTGAATTTTTGGATCACCTTATTTTGATTTGTAACCTCTCTTTGACTAATATGCCACCTAAATTGTCGTCCAAAACTCAAAGTTGGAGATTGAATACCTCCTTTCTAGAGAGTCCAGTCTTTTTTCTTAAACTAGAATTTTTCTTTGCTGATAAATTTTCCACCATGGATTTATTTGATTCATTATATGATTGGTGGTTGCGGACGAAATGGGAAATTAAAAACCTGTTTCTTAGTTGGGGTAAATTTCAGGTTAATTCAGACTATATGCAATATTTAATACATAGAAACCAATTGTATAAATTGATGTCTTTTCCTCCTAAAGATCACGCGCTTTATACTTCTCAAATCTTGGAAATAAAAAAACAGATGAAGTCATTTCAGTATGACAGGGCCAAATCTTTAGACTTGGAATTTAGATTTGGAACTAAACAGAGCCTTATGTCTGATCCTTATCAGGCTTGCAAATCACGTTTGGAACACACACTTATGTCAGGTCTTTATAATTTAACTGGGGAAGTAATTACTACAGATATAGGCATGTTATTATTTGTACAACAACATGTTCAGGATTATTTTGCAGTCCATTCGAATTCCTCTACTGACACTTTCCCTATACAGACTTTAGGGCCCTTACCACAGGTTCAGGAAAGTGTGTTAATACTTTTGACTCAACCTATCTCTACACAGGAAGTCATAGATGTAATTAAACAGTTAAATAACGGATCTTCCCCGGGTTTGGATGGGATCCCTAATGAATTTTACAAAATTTTTACACAGTATATGGGGTATTTCTTGCCTTTGGTGTTTAATTCTGTGTTGTCCTCAGATGTATCTTGTAAAGACTTTACCATCTCTCTTATGAACTTTATTTATAAAAAGGGTGATAAAAACCTTTTGACCAACTGGAGACCAATCAGTCTCTTAAATAGTGATTATAAGATTTTGACCAAAATTTTGAATAAGCGATTGATGAAGGTAGCAGATGTCCTTATACATCCTTCCCAGACATGTTCCATCCCTACTAGGAAGATTCAGCACAGTCTTTTTTTAGTACGAGACCTTTTGCAAGCAGTACATCTGGTACTATACTGGCTTGGTGGCAGCTTTGGATCAAGCTAAAGCTTTTGATGTTTGCCATTCCTATCTTTATTTTATTTTACTACAATATGGCATTCCAAGACAATTTGTCCAGTGGATAGCTAGGCTTTATAGTCAGGCAGTTACTATTCCAATTGTTAATGGGTTTATTGGTACAGAAATTAGGATTGGTAGGTGTTCGGCAAGGATGTCCCTGAGCCCCTTTTATATACCTTGTATTAGATCCTGTTATTAGAAGAATTATTTGGGACCATGAAATCATAGGTATTTCACCCTCACCACATTTAGAAATAGTTAAAATCACTGCTTTTGCAGATGATGTGACTCTTTAGTTGCAGACACTGTATCCTTAAGGAAAGCCTTAGATGTTTTCATCTCTTGGACGCTTTTCAGGGCCACTTAATATGGAGAAAAGTTTTGTCTTGTCTTTAGGTTCTATTTCCCCTGATTTAACTGACTGTTTAGGTATATCCTTTTCAGCTTCACCACAAAAGATTTTAGGGATCTGGTTTGGGACTGATGACATGGCAGTCTATAACTGGGAGAAGTAGTTATTGGTTGGGGAATCTAAGGTTAATCAATGGAAGAATTGGAAATTCGGGAAAAAAAAGAGAATTCTGATTATAAAAAAAATTTTATTGCCAGTATTTGTATACTTGAGTCATCTTTTTCCACCTCCAATTTCTGTTGAAACCAGGTTATACAGTATCTTCTTTCGAATGCTTTGGGGTAACAGGCTTAACCCGGGTTAAAAGAGATTTCACTATCTTCGCTCAAAAGGAGCTACAGATGGTGAATCCTGTTATTTTCTCCACTCTGTATTTTATTTTCTTCTTTTCATTTTATATGGCATGATGCTTGTTTACCATGGCATTTCTGGGTACAATCTATTTGGCACAAGTATTTTTTAAATGGTCCATGTTTCCCCAAGATATTGGTCTCTGATGAGTTACCAGGATATGGACTTTCAACCTTAAAGAAACCATATCAATGGAAGGTGCCCTTACAGAAATTGCGTTCCCTGACTAGAAAATCATTTTATGAATATGTTGTCTATGAAGTTCAGAAGGTGATTCTTCTTTTCCCTGATTGTACCCCGACGAAAATGTCTTTTGCTCTGTATAAATTGACGGATTTTAGAATTCCTGTGAAAACATGGGATGTAGTTTGGGTTTCGGCACATGGGAGGTTGGGTGTTTGGGGTAATTTGAAATATAAGCCCCTAAGTGATAGATACTGTTTGAGGCCTATGTGTATTAATATAGAAGAAAGTCAATCTCATTTCTTTCTAGAATGTATGGAGAATAAAGCATTCTGGGATGCTGCAGCTTTACATTGGCATATGCCACATTTGGTTTCACTGTCATATGGCACATTAGTTTTGGGTGATTATGTAGGTATTTGGGATAAATATCATAGAAGTACTTTGAATGTTTTTTTTTGCCTCATTACAATATTTTCTCTGGCAGGCTCGCTGTCAGTTTGTCTTACAACAACAGCAGGTGTTACATTCTGTTATCATCACACATGTTGAGACTGACTTGTCTGCACTTCGAACAAGGGATGTCAACAAATATTCGAGGGATAAAGTTGTTGATTTATGGAAGTATTTCCCTGTGTTTTGATGATATAAATCTTTACTATGTATTTGAGATTTTTGTGATATTTCTGTATTTATGTTTCATTTTTCACTGATTGTTTTTGAGTTTTTCTGATTTGTCATTTGTGATGTTTTGTTTATTTGTTCAATAAACTTCCCCTACTCTTTTCGATAAGTGCCATGGGATCTTTAACATCCACCTGAACTACCACCAATCCAGGCAGATGGGACCTCGGTTTAACATCTCATCTGAAAGATGGCACCTCAGAAGTGCAGCACCCCTCTCATGCTGCACTACAGTGTCAGTACTGGGATATTAACCAATGTGCCAGATGTGGGAACTGAACCCACAGCCCTCTGATATCCCAGCCTCAGAGGTGAGTGTGCTACCTACTGAGCCACTGACACTGACACATTGGTGGCGGGCGACCCAGGGGTCGGAGTACAGGTGGGAGGTGTACTTGCCACCTGCAGCAGTGGGTTGCAACATGCTGGCCAGGTACACCCTCTGTGTGGTGTAACTTGCTGCATGTCACAAGTCACAGGACTTTGCTGCGGAGACCCTGCCCCTTCTAGAATGGGGTGCATGGTCAATGTCGCAGTTGAGGGTGGCGCAAGTTGCGTTCGGCGGCAAACTGCGTCACCCTTCCAGAATCAGGCCCTATGTATAGAAACATGTAAACGTAGTATTTGTTGGCAGAACGGACCACTAGCCCCCCCCCCAGTTTGTCCAGAAGTTCTCTGTGTAATCTCTCTCCACACACCCTAGTTGGTCTCTGGTGACCCTCCTGAGTCCCAGCCTATTTTCTAATATAACCCTATGTCTGTTCCATGCATGCTTGAAGCCTCCACTGTTTTAGGCTCAACCACATCCAGTAGCAGTCTGTTCCAGGCATATACCACCATTTCTGTGAAGAAATATTTCCTCACACCTCTCTTGAACCCCCCTCCAACCAGCTTCATTGCATACCCCCATGTCCTGATGCTCTTTTTCATTTGAAACTGTCATGTTGCCTAGCTACCTTTAAGTCATTTGAGTCTATTTCACTCAGGGCTATTTCCTGCTTGGTTGTTGTCAATATCACTCCTCCCATTTAGTATTAGGCTGCTAGGTTCCTGTAACCCAAGTGCATTATTTTGCACTTTTTTGCATTGAAATCAAGTTACAATGCCCTAGACCACTCCTCTAGCTTTTGAAAGATTTGTACAGCTTCATGAAATTCTACCCTCAAAATGATCATTTTCATGATAAAAGCAATCCTTTCTGGAAACAAAACACAAATTAGAGAACAAATATCACCCCCAAATGGGGATTTCCTGTACACCAATGGCATTTCACATGCAAGAATAGCGATTTTATGCATACCTATACATTTTTATTAGAATCTATCACATGGCATGCAATATATATTGCCTGTGGTATACTCAGTATTCTTTGCAAGGACTTGTTTCAAAGAATGAAGAGGTGACAGCGTGAGCAGGGTCTCCTGAAATCACTACACTGGAAACATAACCTTTAATAAAGTTAAATACACAGTTTAGTAGTTGGTCACAAATGTGTAGGCAGCCATGGCTACTATAATCTATTTAGATAAGATTCATTTTTTTTATCATTATTTTTCAGATATTTAAAAAAATCAGAGAGATAGTATTAGAGTGAGAGGCAGTGTAAGAGTGAGTAACAAAAAGAGACAAAGATAAAGAAAAGAGAAAGAGAGAGCTAGACTTTCCCTGCCCAAATAGGCAAAACTTTCTGCTGATATTTTCATCTCTATCCATCTTCAACCTGGGTTAATATCACAGACATGGTAAAGGTTAGTACTGAAAAGAAATTGTTTCCACAGTTTTTTAACTAGAATATGTCTGAAAATATAGAGAAACAGAAACATTTGAAGGACTTTTTCCTCAGAATGTGTGGCTTGGTAGGGGTAGGTTATCGCATCTGTCACCATCTGGTTGCAAATTAAGCAATAATGCACAAATGGGCATGTTCTATTGTGGGATTCATACATGCCTCATGTGATGTGTGGTAAGGTACAGCTGAATAACTTCAACCACATAGCAAGTGGGTAAGTCTCACTACTACACATGCCCTAAAGTGCATTATTGCAGTTATAAAAGAAGCCCATTATTAAAAAAGTAAAAAGAAAACAAATACATTAATTATGTCCATACAGAATAACCATTTTTAAAAGTAGTTCAGCTGAATCTTTACCCATTTTGTTAAGGGATTGACCCAAAAGTAAAGACACAGACTGACCTATCATCATCCAGAATGTTTTTGTTCATTTATAATCAGCTATGACAGGCACAGATTGAATAGAGTCCATCTTTTAAAAATGTACTACAGAATATTGAAGTTTTAGTACCATTTATGATATTTTGATCACAATTTATTTTCTTTTTTTTTTTCTTTACTTTAGTCCAAGATATGTACACTCTGTTCGGTGCTGTAAGCATCTTAAACACTTTTATTTTCAGCACAGGCTATTTTTATTTTTTACTTGAGATATAATTTATTTGATGCTCTATGGTCAATCAGGTCAGGTTGCAAATCACTGTTAAAGCATAATTTGTTGTGTGCAGAGCACTCCAGAGCTGCTTAATGATTTGTAAGTCACTTTTGGTATGCTAAAATAGAGAAGTTTCCAAAGTATATTCAGCAGCTCACCTTTTGTTTGAGGCCATCCTCCCCAGACCTGGAGACAGGCAGAGGTTATCTCCTCCTGGGGTGGAGAGCAGACCCTGGCACTGCTCCAGGATGAAAAAATACAAGGGTCACCCGCAGGGCAGTGGCTAGCTGGAGGGGCAGAATAGGAGGAGCTAAAAAGGTCTGAGGCTAGTAGGTCCCCTTGTTTGTTCTTTCCTCTCCAGATTCCCACTCATCCCACCCTGATGTCTGGGGTATGGATAGCCAGGATAGTCATGGAGGTGATTGACCCACTAGGAGTGACTGTAATAGGGGTCAGGGTTGGGTTTTCCCAGTGAAGCATTTTTTCTGGGTTTTTCACCTCTTCCAGTTGGGATAAATGTTAGGTAGTTGAGAAGACTTAGTGACAAGAGTGCTGAAGCCAAAAGGAAGGTGTCTTGGTAGTATAGCAGACAGGGAAAGGGGGATGAGTCAATTTCTTCTAAAGGGCTCATCACCTCTGGTCAGCATGAGGATAAGGGCCAGCATGATTTGATACTGAGCAGGGTGGGGTGCAGCTCAACTTCATCTGGGTTACCTGCAAGGGTGGTGGCACCAGATGTGGGGTGGCCACTGGCCACTTGGCCAAGTGACTTCCCCACTCTTAGGGCTGGACTGTGACCCAGGAGGTACATCTTTTATTGGCACATGAGCAGTTGGCTATTCCAGTGCTGGCAGGAATGTGCATCCAGAGGCATATGCTAATCGTCACTGCTGCACTTGCTACTCCAATAGTGTTTGTAAAATAAGCATAGAAAGGTTAATAGAACTAAGATTAGACAAAAACATTGTAACATGCATTAAACCCTGGTTGGAAGGGAGAAAACAAGGAATTTTGTCTTGCAGGCCATTATTCATCCTGGACAGTTGTCATGAGTGAAGTCCCACGAGGCTCAGTCCTGGGCCCAATCCTGTTTACTATATACATAACACCCTTGCAAGCATCGTCTAGTTACTGGATAGCTAAATTTTGCACACTACATCAAAATAGGTTGCATTGTGAATGACAAGCAATCTATAGTCAAAATTCAGTCATAAATAAACCAAGTGGGTGAATGGGTGACCAAAAACCAAATGGCTCTCAGTCTAGAAAAGTGCAAGATTATGCATATGGGAAGCAATAATTCTAAAGCCAAGTACTATCTTTATGGGAAAAAGATTCCAAAGTCAGACTTAGAAAGAGACCTGGGTGTGTTAATATCTAAAAATTTATCACCCAGTGAACAATGTAAGAAACATAGAAACATAGAATTTGACAGCAGATAAGGACTGCTTGGCCCACCTAGTCTGCCCATTTTCCTACCTAACAGATAAGCTGCAGATCCTAGTTAACCAACAGCTTACTTCCTCCTACCACCCACTAGGATTGCCTTATGTCTGTCCCATGCATTCTTGAATTACCCCACTGTTCTTGACTCCACAGCCTCCTCAGGGAAGCTGTTCCATGCATCCACAACCCTCTCCGGGAAAAAATAATTCCTCACATTACCTCTGAGCTGTTCCCCCTCTATCTTCAAATTGTGCCCCCTTGTTCTTGCACATCTCTTTTTCTGAAAGATGCTACACTCTTGGACTTTGTTGATTCCCTTGAGGTACTTGAAAGTTTCTATCATGTCCCCTCTCTCCCTTCTTTCTTCAAGGATATACATATTAAGCTCATTTAGTCTTTCTTCTTATGTCTTCTGGTGCAGACCCTGCACCAATGTGGTTGCCATCCTCTGGACAGCCTCCACTCTGTCTATGTCTTTGCTGAGATGGGGTCTCCAGAACTGTGCACAGTACTCCAGGTGGGGTCTCACCTACTGTCTGTACAGAAAGATAACAACTTCTTGTTTTCTACTATTGATGCCTCTCCCTATGCATCCCAGTATCCCTCAGCCTTCCTTACTGCCTTCTCACATTGCTTGACCACCTTTCGGTCATCTGATGTAATTACCTCCAGGTCCCTTTCCATTTTTACTGTTGTCAGTATCTCACCCCCCATTGTGTACTCTTCCCCTGGGTTTTTATTTCCCAGGTGCATTACATTGCACTTCTTTGCATTGAATCTGAGCTGCCATACATTTGACCATTACTCCAACCTTGCCAAGTCCCTTCTCATCCTTTCCACTCCATCTTGTGTATCAACCCTGTTGCAGATCTTTGTGTCATCTGCAAAGAGACATACTTTTCCTTCCAGTTCCTCTGCAATGCCACTTATAAAGACATTAAAAAGGACCGGTCACAGTACTGAACCCTGCGGTACCCCGCTAGTAACCCTCCTTTCTTCACTGTGGACTCCATTTACTACTACCCTTTGAGTCCTGTTGTCTAGCTGTTTTTTTTATCCAGGCTATCACCTTGGGACCCACTCCAAGACTGGCTAACCTGTGTATTAATCTTTTGTGTGGGACTGTATCAAATGCCTTGCTAAAATCTAGGTAGGCCATGTCCACAGCCCCTTCCTGATCTACTACTTTGGTCACCCAGTCAAAGAAATCTATTAGATTCGTCTGACATGACCTTCCCATTGTGAATCTATGCTGCCTTGGGTCCTGTGCCCCGCTGGCCTCTAGGTACTCAACAATTCTTTCCTTCAGAAGTGATTCCATCATTTTCCCTACCACTGAGGTCAAACTAACTGGTCTGTAGTTTCCTGCCTCTGTCCTGCTCCCACTTTTGTGAAGAGGAATCACATCCGCCCTCCTCCAGTCATCAGATACCACCCTATCTTCCTATGATTTGTTAAAGACAGTAGTCAGCAGTGTCACTAGTTCTACCCTTAGTTCTTTTAAAATTCTTGAGTGAACCCCATCAGGCCCCATTGCTTTGTCCACCTTCAATTTTATTAGTTCTTTCAGAGCTCTTTCTTCTGTAAATGGACTGGTATCAACCCCAATCTGCAGAGTGTTTCTCTTGTTTGGTTTAGGTACCTCCCCCTCCTCTTCCTTTGTGAATACTGAGCAGAAATATTTCCTCCCCTTTATTAAGCCTCAGTATCACTCATTTGGTCTTTCTTCACTCCCTAATTTACCTATAAAAGGTCTTATCCCCCTTCTTAACAGAGTTGGCTATCCTTTCCTCGGGTTTGGGCCTTTGCTATTCTGACTGTCTTCCCAGCCTCTTTCTGCTTTAACTGATAAAGTTCTCTGTCCTGGTCCTTCTGTGTTTCCTTACATTTCCTGAATGCTATCATTTTCTTCTTAATCTTCACTGCCACATCTTTTGAGAACATAGCAGTTTTTTTCCTTCGTTGTGTTTTGTTGATTTGCTTTACACAAAGGCTTGTTGCCTCTGTGATGGCTGTTTTGATTACTCCCCATTGTTCCTCCACCCCTTCTTCTTGCCTGTTTACTAGTGCTTTTCTGAGGCACTCTCTCATTTTCCCAAAGTCCAATACTCTTGCTTTTCTATGGCTTGATTGAATGGCTGTGTTTATCATGAACCACACTGTTTGGTGGTCGCTTGTTGCCAGATGGCTACCCTCTTCTAAATCTGGGATTCTTTCTCCATCCCCATTTGAGAGTACTGGGTCTAATATTACTCCCTCCAGAGTGGGTTCCAGTACTAGCTGTCTGAGGCATGCCCCTTGTAGGGCATCAAGAATGACCCTGCTCTTGGATGTACCTGCAGCAAAGGTGCTCGAGTTAACATCTGGCATATTCAGGTCCCCCATCAACAATATCTCCCCTTTTTCTGCCATCCTAAGGATGCCTTCTATCATTTCCTTGTCCATTCCCTCCCCTGAGATGGGGGTCTGTATACAACCCCTATGCGGATTGTGGTGCCATTTCCGGTCTCCAGGGTGACCCAGAGTGCCTCATTTGCACCCTGTTTACTCTTTAGTTCTGTTGCATTGATCCCTTCCTTTACATATAGAGCTACTCCTCCTCCTCCTCTTTTACCCTCCCTGTCCCTCTTGTAGATTGTGTGTCCTGGTATGTTGACATCCCAGTCATGGTTCTCTGTGTACCATGTTTCTGTGACTGCCACAATATCCAGGCAACACTCTTCCATCAAGGCCACTAGTTCAGGGAGCTTGTTACATAGATTACGGGCATTGGTACTCATCACCCTCCACCTTTTGATGGCCTTGCCCCTTTTAGCCCTATTCCTGCCCTTACTGCCTTTGCCTTTTTTCACATTTACCTCTGTCCTGCTCCCTAATGACTTCTCTACCTTGGTGTTTACCTCACTAATTACTGTGTTTTGTGGGAGGAGGCTGGGATTCCCTGCTCCTTTTCAGTGCCTCCCCCCTTGGTTAGTTTAAATGCTTGTCAATGAAGCATTTAAACCTCTCACCTAGGATCCTGGATCCCCCCTGGACAGATACAGACCATCACGCCAGTATAGGTCTGCATCCCTCCAGGTGGCTCCCCAGTCCCCAATGAAGCCAAAACCCTGAGCTTCACACCAGTTTTTCAACTATTCATTGAATTCCCTGGTGAGGAGTTCTCTAGCATCACCCTTGCCATAGACAGGCAGCACCTCCCCTCCTCAACTCCGGAAGCTCCTTTGCACTGATCTGATCCCATTCCAGCCAGGTCATTTGTCCCTAGGTGGACAATGACATCCAGCTCCCTTCCTCATGCAGCTGCTTCCATGATCCTGAGGATTTGCTTCCTGTCCCTCCAAGCTGTGGCACCAGGCAGGCACCTTACCTCCCTCACCCCTTCCTCCACCATTTCTACCCCTCTAATGAATGAGTCCCCCACCAGGAGTTGTTTCCTTCCCCTGTGGGGTACCATGCCACCCTCCTCTGAATCTCCTTTGTGAAGGTTCCCAGCATCCTCCTTGGTCTCCACTGCAGGTGCCTCCATAGAGGAACCCCTATCCACCAGAAGAGCGTATGAATTGTGGAGAGGTACAGCGGGAGGGATGCAACTCTGTTCCACCACCCTCTCCCTCCCTGAGCCCACCCTGCTCCAGCCTCTCCTCTTTCTTGGCAACCTCTGAGGTAGCGTCATTGGCCCTGGTGGTCCCTGGGTGGAGGAGGAGGTTTCACAATCCCAGCCAGGTCAGCCTGGAGATGGGAAACCTCCTTCCTCAGACCTCCATAGAGGAACCTCTATCCACCAGAAGAGTGTATGAATTGTGGAGAGGTACAGTGGGAGGAATGCAACTCTGTTCCACCACCTTCTTCCTCCCTGAGCCTACCCTGGTCCAGCTTCCCCTCTTTCTTGGCAACCTCTGAGTTAGTGGCATTGGACCTGGTGGTCCCTGGGTGGGGGAGGAGGTTTCACGAATCCTAGCCAGGTCAGCCAGAGACAGGCAACCTCCTTCCTCAGACTAGAGAGGTGCCTGCAAATAGGGCAGCATCGCAGCCTCCAGAATGTCTCCTGGAACACTGCTGCCCCACAGCCATTGCACTGCACCACTCCTATCATGTTCTATTATGTGTCCCCTCTCCTGTTTCTCTGTATGCTTACTCTCTCCTCTCCTGACAACTCTCACCTTTCTTGTTCTGGGACAGAAACTTCCTATATTCTTCAGTAGCCTCCTTCTTCCTTGTTCAGTGTCAGACCACCAGCAGCTGGGGGAGGGGGAGAGTGAGCTACTATTTTTTCCTTTAGGGTTGACAAAACCAATGTTTCTCAATGATCCTTCTCTTCCTACTGCCAAACAGGAAGTTCCTGTTCTCAGTCAAATCCAGTGGCTATAAAAGTAGAACTGGCTTAGGGTGGGGTGGAGGGCAATTAGTAAGAAAAAAGGCTAGCAACAGGAAGTTGTAATTTGAGTCACCTGCTTTTATATTGTCCAAGCCACACCCCTAATTAAGCTCTCTCTCCTCCTACTGATTTAGCAAAGTAAGTTGATACAGTACCCTTCCCAGCACAGAACACACACTGACTTTCTTTCTTTTCTTTTTTTTTTAACTCTAAATAAGACCCCTTCAGGTATCTGTCTGCTTAATCTCAACAGACGCTGACTCCAGTTGAGATAGAAGTTATATAGAATTAGTAAGAAAATGGTAGCTTCTTTTAGTTAGCTGCTTTGTTCTCTCCAAGCAAGGCTAGCATCAGGCAGAAGTTGGTAAGGCCAATAAAATGCTGGGATGTATTCAGGCAAATATCAAATGTAGGAGCAACAGTGTTATGTTACTGTTGTATCCAAGTCTTGTTTGAGCACACTTGAAGTGTTGTGTCCAGTTCTGGGCACCGTACAAGATCACAGACATTAGATTAATTGAGGGGGCAAAGAGAAGGGCAACAAAATTCAACCATTTAAGAAATGTTCCATACAGTGACAGATTACAACATCTTGGTTTGTACAGTATGAAATATCGGACATATAGAGGATATATGTGTTTGACATATAAGGCGCATAAAAATGAAGAGCTAGGTAAAACCATAGGCCTTGTTAAAAACATAGAAAGAGGCAGCAGACTTCACCAATACCAACTAAGAGGGGAACATTACAGAGCTAATTTAAGATAGCAGTGGTTCAGCCAAAGAGTGACCACTGCATGGAACAGGCTTTCAAGTAGTGTAGTGTCTAATTCTGCATTTGACAGCTTTAAGACATCTCTGGATGAATACGTGGGGAACAAAAAATATGCCTATATAGGGTAATGAAAACTGGTCGAGTCCAAATGACTGATGGCTTCTTACTCATACAGTACTGTGATTCTGTGATATGGCTGTGGCCATTTTTCCTCAAGACATGTGTAAGTGTGTTTATTCAGGGAAGGGGAAGTGGGGACAACCATGACAAAATCCCTAGTGCCACATCAGCATCTCAGCCAGGTCAGTGTTCATCACACCCCCTCAGCCGGTGTTAGCAATACACTGCATAGGTCACTGACAGAGATGTGGGTCAGCACTGCATGGACTTGCAGTTTTGTTTGGATCCAACTGCTGCAGGTTGTGGAGTGTATATTGTGAATGCACCAAGGCTTCTGCCACTGTGAAGAGGGACTTACATGTTTCCTTGACCTCCTTATGCAACCATATAAGGGTGGATATAGGGCTTTGTGAACTGAGCATTTAGCCTGTACTTATTCTACAGAATAAAACCATAAAACAGACAGTAAGCCAAATGCAGCAGTGAAGCTGCAGGATGCATAGAATGAAGGCATTGAACATGCTGCGGATGCACTCATCCTTGACATCCATCACTGAGGGATGTTTTGGGATGTCACAAAAGCAGCATTATTCTTTGTCTGTGTGATAGATAGGGGTTGGTCATAGGATAGCAAGATTCTGTTATTATATTTAGTAAAACAAGGTTCAATAACACCCATTCATTCCAGTAGCTGCCATATGGCATTAGAACCATCCATTGCTGAACCCCACCCAAAATGGCCACCCAGAGTGAATGAGTTATCAGGGTAAATCAAGAGCAGCCACATAGATTAGGTAAATGAGTTTGATGTTTTACAGTTCCCTGGTTCCATGTGATAATGGTGAAACAATAATAGCGAGGCCAAGAAAGGTGAATGCAAAACAGCACAGCCACAAACTGCAACTTGTACATAACAGTGGTGACAAAGTGCACAGAGGCTTTTTTCAAGGGACTTTGCCCCTCTGAAACCCCCCTTCTAAAAATAACCAACTCCGGGGGGGGACACAAATAAAGGAGGGAAAAAAGTCATAGGTCACTGTTTCAGCGATCGCTGACAAGCGCCAGTCCCCGTATGTGGCCGCTTTGTTTTAAGTTTGCCTTTCTTGGCCTACCTATTATTGTTTCACCATTGTCACAGGATGTCCAATTCTCCCAGAGTGAACTTTCCAGTCAGACACTTATGAAGCTGTCACATCACCATTGTTCACTTTTTTTTAATAAATTCATGTCCAGTGCTATGCTCATTTATTCGTGCATATTGGGAATGGATTATTCATTGGTAATTATAGATAGCTACTGAGTAATGTCTGACTGTAAGCAACTTATAAAATGGGAAGGGAAAATAATACAACTTGATTGGCTGTTAACTGTCCATTAGATCTCTCTAATGCACAGGAAAAACAAGTGCTGACAAACTGGATGTAGCACAAAAAGAAAAGCAATGTACACTTTAGAACTTTCAGTTTTCTCAGAATTTTAACAGCCATCATTTTTCAGTCTGAACACCATTTTTTTCAGTCTGAACAGCCAAAGGTCCTTACAGACACACAACCAGTGCCAAGCAGTTTCACACTCCTGTACTTAATGTATCAAGAGTGCCAAAAGTAAATAACATTGTTTGTGCAAGGAAACCATTTAAACTGCTGTATAGTAATTTGCACAATCTAATCTCATCTGTTCTGACCCTCGGGCTGTAACTTACTCTCTTGCCCTTCCTCCACTGTCACTCCCTCACTTGAATAATGATCTCCAAGTCACGCTTCCTTTAACTCCACAAAACAACAAAGAAACTCCATCTTTCATTTGAGTGTCTTTTCAACAGTTTGCTATGGAAAGTGCTAGCTTGCTGAGTCTATCAGTCATGCTTGATATCCACAAAAAGAGTCACATGTACTGTGTAAGCCAGGTGGGGGGGAGGCAAGCTGCAGCTACTAGTTCTCCCTCTCACTGTACATCTTAACAATGTTACTGGTACACTGGTATATCCTAACCCTTGCTCACTCATTTGTTCAGCCCCAACAATAAAATAAATAGGCACATTCCTCCCTTCTCTATATACAGTCCCTACCCACTCGCTCTTTGCGTCTCTGCTCTCTATCTCTCTCTCAGTTTGTCTATTCAATCAGTCTCTGCCTGATCACTTTCTCTTTATCAGTTCTCTGTCTCTTGTCCAGTCAAAATAAATCCTACAGTTTCTCCACTTCATTGCAGTATTAGACGCAGTTCCAAATGATGACAATAACAGGGCGTTCTCTGGTAGAGAAGCTATCTTTTTCAATGTTGGGCTCTGTCCCTCACTTTGCCTGCTCAATCTCTTTACCTGCTTTCTCTCTCTCTGTCTCTCTCACTCTTACCCATTCAGAAATCACTGTTAATCACTCATTCGGCCTGCTCACTTTCTGGCAGTCCAACAGACTCAAACATAAAAACAAGCATTTGTCAATGTCAAATTTACACTTACTAAATCTATCAGTGGGTGTGAGGGGTGATAACTATGACAACCAAATACAAATGCATGGTATGTGGACGCAGTAAAACAAAAGCCTTCACATACAAAAACATAATATATTAACATGATGCAGGAGGAGGAACTATCTGACATCACAATAAAGCCATTTTTTTTTTAGTATTAAATCCTAAAAATATTAATCTCTACACTCATGTATAATATAGAGGCACCTTTTATACATGAAATATGACACTCCAGGGATGTGCATTAAACAGTTCTAATGCATGACCAGGGGCTGAAGGCATGTAGCCTACAGCCTTGTGCCTTACTATGCCCCCGGCTGTGCATCAGAACTGTCTTGTGCACTGAAACACCGACCAGGACAGCAGTCATGATGGCAACTGGTGGATCCAAACAGACCAAACTTGTTTGCAGCATCCTTCTGGTATTGTGTGAGTGCACACCAAACCAAACATTGAGCTCTGCAAAGAGTGATGATTTTATTGAATCTTTATTTTTTAAAACTGAGGATGCAAATCCACTGTTGGCAAAGAGAACTGAAACAAATCAAAACAATGATAGTATCCATAACCAACAAGAGTTACTTTTGGGTCCAGTTAATATCAGAGAAGCTTTTGTACAGCTGGATTGGGTAGTTTGAAAAGCCCATAGACTATACTGCCATCGTTTAATGCTAAACGCTTATTTTGAAGTAAATGGAGAACAACATGGATTGTGCTTTGTTAAGCAACCCACTCTCGGGACTGACAGAACTAAATTTCTGACTGATTGGCAAAAACACTGCCTTGATTCAATTGCTAGACTGATTAAACTAATCTTAAAAGATGCTGAGCTTATAGAAAAGGAAGTAAAGGAGTTATTAGTTTCAAAAGAAGCACAAATTAAAGGTTTTGAAGCACATGTGGAATGTAGCCATTATAGACAGCAGCTTGAACAAACCATCAAGAATTATGACACAAGGGTTAGAAGAACGAAGAAAAATAAATTTGAAAGAGACTGCAGGGACTACTTAGAGGGATATATTTTTTCTTGGGGGAAAACAAACAAAAGACAGTTTACACACTCCCCAAAACAGTAATTGAAAGAATGGGAGAACAACAAAAGTTAGATATTTATACAAGCAGTTATGAATCTGATGGCAGAAGTTTTAATGAATCTAACAATTCTTTTATAGAATGGAGTGAGGAGAAGGGATGCATCAGCCCCTTCCTCTAATCAGTTAGCCCTGATGGGGCAGGAGAGAGACAACTCATGGAGAGAGACATCTACTCCTGTGATACGAAGCAAGCCTCAATCTGTATCAAATTATCCCAATTCCCCCAATCTCCTGGTGGTCCCAAATCAGCAGCTCACATTGACATGGAGCACATGCTTTGTCAGATTCCAAGAAGAATGAGAAGAGGGACTAGGGCAAATGGGGGGAGGAGGAGGAGGAGGAAGAGGATGATCCCACAGAGGCTGGTGGATCAGAGGCAGATATAATAGAAACATAGAAACATAGACTTTGACGGCAGATAAGGACTGCTAGGCCCATCTAGTCTGCCCATTTCCCTACCTACAGGATAGGCCGCAGATCCTAGTTAATCAACAGCCTATATCTTCCTGCCCTCCACAAGAATTGCCTTATGTCTGTCCCATGCATTCTTGAATTCTCCCACAGTTTTAGACCCCACAACTTCCTCAGGAAGGCTGTTCCATGCATCCACTACCCTCTCTGTGAAATAATACTTCCTCACATTGCCCCTGAACCGCCCTCCTTCTATCTTTAAATTGTGTCCCCCTTGTTCTTGCAAGTCTCTTTTTCTGAAATATGCTACCCACTTGGACTTTGTTGATTCCCTTGAGGTACTTGAAAGTTTCTATCATGTCCCCCCTCTCCCTTCTTTCCTCAAGGATATACATATTAAGCTCCTTTAGTCTCTGCTCATATGGCTTCTCTTGCAGACCCTGCACCATTTTAGTTGCCCTCCTCTGGACTGCCTCTATCCTGTCTATGTCCTTGCAGAGATGGGGTCTCCAGAACTGGACACAGTATTCCAGATGGGGTCTCACCAACTGTCTGTACAGAGGGATAACAACTTCCTGTTTTCTGCTGCTGATGCCTCTCCCTATACATCCCATTATCCCCCAGCCCTCCATACTGCCTTCTCACATTGCTTGCTAACCTTAAGGTCATCTGATATGATTACCCCAGGTCCCTTTCCAATTTTGTTGTTGTTACTACCTCCCCACCCATTGTGTATTCTTCCCCTGGGTTCTTGTTTCCCAGGTGCATTATTTTGCACTTTTTTGCATTGAATCCTAGCTGCCATACGTCTGACCATTCCTCCAACCTTGCCAAGTCCCTTTTCATCCTTTCCCCACCTCCTTGTGTATCAACCCTGTTGCAGATCTTTGTGTCATCTGCAAAGGCATACTTTTCCTTCAGTCCTCTGCAATGTCACTGATGAAGACATTAAAAGGACTGGACCCAGTACTGAACCTCGGTACCCCACTAGTAACCGCCCTTTCTTCAGAGTGGACTCCATTTACAATTACCTTCTGTGTCCTGTTGTCCAGCCAATGTTTTACCAGGCTACCACCCTGGGACCCACTCCCAGGCTGGCTAATTTGACTATCAATCTTTGTGTGGGACTGTGTCAAATGCCTTGCTAAAGTCTAGGTAGGCCATGTCCACAGCCCCTCCTGGTCTACTACTTTGGTCACCCAGTCAAAGAAACTATTAGATTCGTCTGACATGACCTTCCTGCTGTGAACCCATGCTGCCTTGGATCCTGTGCTCCACTGACCTCTAGGTACTCAACTATTCTTTCCTTCAGAAGTGATTCCATCACTTTCCCTATCACAGAGGTCAGACTGACAGGTCTGTAGTTTCCTGCCTCTGTCTTGGACCCACTTTTGTGAAGGGGAATCACATCTGCCTTCCTCCAGTCCTCGGGTACCACACCATCCTCCCATGATTTATTTGAAAGAGTAGCCAGTGGTTTCACTAGTTCCTTCCTTAATTCTTTTAGAATTCTGAGGTGAATTCCATCAGGACCCATTGCTTTGTCCACCTTCAGTTTTAGGAGTTCTTGCAGAACCCTTTCTTCTGTGAAAGGACTGGGATTGACCCCTATCAAGAGTGCTTCTGTTAATTGGATTAGGCACTTCCCCTCCTCTTTTGTGAATACTGAGCAGAAATATTCATTCAGTATTCCTGCTTTTCACTGTCCCCTCTGCCCACCCACCGTTCATTCTATTCAGCCTCACTATCCTCCCTTTGTCTTTCTCTTCGCTGATGTACCTATAAAAGGTTTTATCCCCTTCTTAACTGAGTTGGCTATCTTTTCCTCAGTTTGGGCCTTTGCTATTCTGACTTCCTCCCTGCTTCTTTCTGCCTTAACTGGTACAGCTCTCTGTCCTGCTCCTTCTGTGTTTCCTTATACTTCGGAATGCTATCTTTTCTTCCTGACTTTCATAGCCACCTCTCTTGAGAACCATAGGGGCCTTTTCTTTCGTTTTGATTTGTTTATTTGCTTCACACAAAGGCTTGTTGCCTCTGTGATGGCGGTTTTGATAATTCCCCATTGTTGCTCCACACCTCCTTCTAGCCTGTTTGCTAGTGCTTTTCTGAGGCACTCTCCCATCTTGCCAAAGTCAGCCGTCCTAAAGTCCAGTACCCTCACTTTTGTATGGCTTGACTCTGTAGCTGAGTTTAACGTGAACCACACTGTTTGATGGTCACTTGTCCCCAGATGGCAACCTACTTCTAGATCTGAGATCCTCTCACTGCCCCCGTTTGAGAGTACGAGGTCTAAGATTGCTCCCTCACGAGTGGGTTCCGAAACTAGCTTTATAATGCCTGCCACCTGTAGGTCATCAAGAATGGCCCTGCTGGTGGATGTGGCTGCAGCAAATGTGCTCCAGTTAACATCTGGCATATTCAGGTCTCCCATCAACAGTATCTCCCCTTTCTCTGCCATTCTAAGAATGCCTTCCATCATATCCTTGTCCATTCCTTCCCCTGACATGGGGGTCTGTACACAACCCCTGTGCAGATTGTGGTGCCCTTTCCAGTCTCCAAGGTGACCCACAGTCCCTCCTCTCCTCCCTGTTTACTCTTTTGTTCAGTTGCTTTATCCCTTCCTTTACATAGAGAGCTACTCCTCCCCTCTTCCCTGCCTGTCTCTCCTGTAGGTTATGTACCCTGGTATGTTAACATCCCAGTCATGGTTCTCTGTGTACCATGTTTCTGTGACTGCTATGATATCCAGGCATCCCGCTCCATTAAGGCCACCAGCTCAGGGAGCTTGTTGCCCAGACTACAGGACATTGGTACTAATACCCTCCATTTCCTGATGGCCTTACCCCTTTTGCCCCATCCCTGTCCTTCTTGTCTTTGTCACTTTCTCCATTTACCCTGCTCTTCTCCTATCGACACCTCCATGTTGGTGTTTGCCACACTTACTACCGTGATTGTTTGGGGGCTAGGATTTTCCTGCTCCTTTCCAGTGCCTCCCCCCTTGGCTAGTTTAAAAGCTTGCTAATGAAGCATTTAAACCTATCACCTAGGATCCTGGTTCCCCTCCCGAACAGATGCAACCCATCATCCCAGTATAGGCTTGCGTCACTCCAGGTGGACCCCCAGTCCCCAATGAAGCCAAATCCCTGAGCTCCACACCAGTTTTTCAACCACTGATTGAATCCCATGGTACTGAACACCCTAGCCTCTCCTATGCCATAGATGGGTAGCACTCTGAGAAGGTTACCGTGCGTGCTACTTGACTAAGGCCCCTCCCCAATTCCACAAACTCTTCCTGCACTTCTCTAATCCCTCTCTTAGCCAGATCATTTGTCCCTAGGTGGACAATGACATCCAGCTCCCTCCCCTGTGCAGCTGCTCCGGCAATCCTGAGGATTCGTTCCCTGTCCCTCCAAGCCATGGTGCCAGGCAGGCACCTTACCTCCCTCTCCCCTTCCTTGCCCAGTTCTACCTTCCTAACAATGGTGTCCCACCAGGAGTTGTTTCCTTCCCCTGCAGGGTCCCCTGCCACCCTCCTGTGGGTCTCCTTTGTGGAGGTTCCCAGCATCCTCCTTGGTCTCCACTGTAGGTGCTTCCATAGAGGAACCACGCTTTGCCAGAATGGCATAGGAATTGTGGAGAGGTACAACTGGAGGGATGTGCCTCTGTTCCACCACCCTCCCCCTTCCCGAGCCCACTGTGGTCCAACCGCTCCTCTTTCTTGGCAACCTCTGAGGCAACGGCAGTGGCACTGGTGGTCCCTGGATGGAAGAGGAGGTCCCACAAATCCTGGCCAACTCAGCCTGGAGATGAGCAACCTCCTCCCTCAGCCCAGAGAGGTACCTGCAGATGGGACAACACTGCATCCTCCAGAATATCTCCCAGAAGAGTGCTGCTCCACAGCCACTGCACTGCACCACTCCAATCATGTCTTATTTCTGACCCCTTAACTGTTTGCAATCCTTACTCTTTCGTCTGTTTTTTTCTCTCTCTCCTTACTTTCTGCCTGTGTGCCCTTTAAGCTCCTGATTGTCCTGTTCTGAGACAAGAATATCCTATATTTCTCAGTAGACCACTTACTTGTTCAGAGGCAGACCCCCAGCAGCTAGAGGGGGCCGGAGAGCTACTCTTGCCCTTCTAGGATGGTGGGTCCTTGGTGGTTCTGTGATCACTCACTTCCTGCCCCTAAACAGGACATTCCTGTTGTCAGACAAATCCTGTGCATATAAAAATAGAACTAGCTTTGGGTGGAGGGAAGGAGGGCAATATAGTCGCAGTAGGGAAGTTCAGTCACACAGCAGTCCTTTCTCCTGGTGTCTTCTGCCATATCAACACAGGAGAGTGTATTAGAGTTAGCTAACTCCTTAGTGGTAAATTTATTCAGCTATGAATTTTCAGAAACAGAAAAAAAATGTTTCAGAAAAAAGTTTCAGTTATGTACCAACTGTAGAAATAATAGAATTGGATATAATGTTAGACCACCACAAGTTTACAGGAAAAATGGATTTGAAGGTCATGTTTCATGGTAAAGATATTTCAAACACCAGAGAATGTGAAGACATGAGCATAATTATTAACAATTTTACTTTAAGAAAGCCATCGACATATATTCCCGCAAGTAGACCTGTGGTAGCTGCCTTTCAAAAAGCATGCAAAGAGACATTCATAACTACATTATGTATAAAGAAAGACCCAGATATTTTAACTGCACCAGAGATAAAATTAAAGCACTGTAGAATTTGCCCAAAAATGATTTAATAGAAATAAAGGCAGCTGACAAAGGTGGTGTGATTGTCATCTTAGATAAAACTAAGTATGTGATAGAACTGACGAATCAATTATCAAATTGTGAATTTTATCAAAAGTTGCAAGTTGTGGCCATGGTTTTTAAAAATGAAATTGAAATGTATTTGTGTGAAGTGTGGGTAAATAGGGTTACCACTAAAGAAATGTGTGATTTTTTAACCGTGTCCCACCCTATGAGAGCCATGACATACGAGCTACTAAAAATTCACAAGAGCTTCATTAATCCACCAGCCCATCCTATTGCATCAAGTATAGGCTTCTTTAAGGAGCTAGTGGCTTAGCTGCTAGATGAACACATCAAAATGTTGGTGCCCTTATGGCCCATACATATTAAAAATACCACCCACATGTTACAGACTTTAAAGGACCTCCAGGTAAAAGAGGACCATGTCCTGATAACCCTGGACATTACTACCTTATACACCAACATACCCCACGATGGAGGGATTCAGGCTCTGAGGAACACTCTATATCAACAATCTGGGTACACAAACACCTTTATAGAATCTTTTCTGGTTTTAACAGAGAAGGTACTGCATTGTAATATTGTACTTTTGTTTCCAAAGAGCAGTTTTACCTGCATGTAAAGAGAACGGCGATGGGGGCCTCCTTCACACCAAATTATGTAAATGTCTATTTAACTCAATGGGAAAAGCATTTTGTGGTATCAGATTTGAACCCTTTTAAAAAATATTTGCTGCTGTACCATCATTTTATTGATGACATTATATGGAGGTGGGGGTAGCCATCAGTCTTAACCGAATTTGTAACATATCTGGAATCCACAAATGCACACTTGAAATGTTCTATGAAACATGATAATGAGAACTGAGTTTCTGGATTTAATTATTGAAAAGGATGGCAAAGGGAGCATAAAAACCAAAGTGCACAGAAATACTATGGATAGAAATGCCTTTTAACATTTGATAGCTGTCACCCTAGACACCTGGTGCAAAATATACCTAAGGGGGAGGGAGGGAGAGAGGGAGAGGGAGAGGGAGAGAGAGATAGAGAGGGAGAGAGAGACTTTTAAATAGTAGAACCAGAAGAGAAAATATTGATCATTTGAATGTTATTTAAGAATACACACCCCAGTCATAAAATCTGACAGATTTTGTACAAGAATTGGGATATTCTCACCATGGAGCCCAAATTGGAACAATTTGTGAGATATCCTACCGTATTGTTCGCTGAAGTGGACAGAACATTGCAAGTATGGTAACCCAAAGCCTTTACACCCCCAGGGATCACCAAATATGGAACAGAACTCCCTCGTGGTGGGATGCCTTCATAAAACCCTAGAGCTTTGCTCTCAGGGTTATGTGACATCCCATCCCTCGGGGGGTGTAAAATCCCCATTATAGCTAGCTACTCATCCATTATTCTCTATATAATAACTGGCTTCCCGTTTTTCCCATAGGGAAACCGTGATGTAATTTGCCGTTATAAAGGATTGTTTATAACAGCAAAGCCGTGCAACCGCACAAAGCCACACTAAGTCATGCAAAGCTGTGCAAACATTGCAAAACACCAGTAATTATAAAAAATAAAATATGGGGTGTTGTGTGTAAACTCAAAGTTTACACACACCCTTGGAATCAAATGCTTGCACAAACCCCTCAAGCTTCGCTCTCTGGGTTTATGTAGCATCTTACCCCTTGGGTGTGTCTAAACTTCTCGTTATACACTCCACCCCATACATTATTCTATATATAATGTTGTATTAGTAATTCACTGTGGTTCTGATATGGGCTATTTGTTTAAAAGTAATACCTTTACAACAAGTAGCCATTACTTGAAAAAGGGACAGTATGATGTGAAACATTGACGGTTGGGAGCGGGTGCTGTGATGTGTGTTTTTTAGCATTTTAACAAAATTTATTTTTACCCTGACCTAACTGTGCAGGTCTTTTTTATCAGTCAGTACACCGAGTGGCCAGACTTTCTGGGAATTGATTTTGGTTGTTTACGTCGTGGCATTTCATGTAGCTGCGTCCTCTTCATTTGCACTTTTTGCACTTTTTTTATAAATTCATGTCCAAAGCTATGCTCATTTATTCATGCATCTTGGGAATGGATTGTTCATTGGTAATTACAGCTAGCTATTGAGTAGCGTTTGACTGAAAGCAAGTTATACAATGGGAAGGGAAAATCCTACAACCTGATTTCCTGTTTCCAGTGCATTAGATCTGTCTAATGCACAGGAAAAACAAGTGCTGGCAACCTGAATAAAGCACAAAAAGAAAATCAATATGCATTTTAGAACTTTCAGTTTTCTCAGAATTGTAACAGTTGCCATTTTTAGGGCTGCAGTAGGCGAAGCCCTGCCGTCCTTTTGCTTTCAAAAAAAAAGGTCTCTGCATTCTTTCTAATCGAGCAACCTGTTAGACATGCACGACAGTCACTTCTGCATCTGTGGAGCAGTCCACTCGTTGTTTCTATCAGCAGCCCTACTGCCCTATTTTTGACTTTAAAAAAAGGACCCCCCCCACTGCCGCACATGGGCAGTTGTCTGTTTTTCTCCTCAAGCATGTGCCAAAAGCTGCAGTGCAGCTCTTACTATGCCTCTGCTCCTCTGTCTCCAGGACCCAGGCTCCCCCAAATGCAGCTGGAGTGGCTTCAGTAACGGCAGCTTCTACCTCTTCTTGCTGCCTCTTAAGCATAGTAACAACAGATTCTGCCTCCTCTTGCTGCCTCTCTCCTCAAGCATTTTCAAAAGCTATGGTGCAGCTTTCACTATGCCTCGTTCCTCTTTCTCTAGAATCCAGGACCCCCCCTCATAAACATCGCTGAAGTAGTTTCAGTAACTGCAGCTTCTGCCTCCTCTTGCTGCCTCTCTCCTCAAGCATTTGCCAAAAGCTCTGGTGTGGCTTTCATTATGCTTTGCTCCCCTTTCTCCAGGACCCAGGACTTCACCCCACTCTCACACATGCTGCTGGAGTAGTTTCAGTAACTGCAGCTTTTGTCTCCTCTTGCTACCTCTTAAGCACAGTAATGGCATATTTTGCTTCCTTTTGCTGCCTCTTAAGCTCCTCAGCATAAACAAACTTTTGCCACTGAGTGCCTCCGCTCCTCTTTCCCAGGACCCCCCTTCCAATTCTCAGTAACACTGCTGGAGTGGCTTCACTAATGGTAGCTTCTGCCCCCTTTTGCTGCCTCTTAAGCCCCTCATTATAAACAAACTTTGCTGCTGAGTGGTGGTTTGGGAAGATCGGAGGAGGTGCTTCCTTTACTGCCTCCTCCACCTCTGCTCTCACCTTCTCTTCCACTCATGTGGAGTAGGCCACAGCTTGAGTTCTATACAGGCTGAGAGTTTACAGTGCTGGCAGGCACTTCACTTTTAGCATGATCATTCTATGGGGCTTGCTGCAGCTGCAACCTCAGCATATTCTGCAGCACAGTAGAGTGTTATTTTTCCTTGATGGAGGGTTTACCCCATTAGGAAGAATTTAGGCATAGTAGCAGGTTATAACTTGAAATGCAATTTACTGTACTTTCTTTGACCTTGTCTCCTGAGTACCTCTATACTGTAGTGTATATAGCAGTACCTGTATCAATTGAACCCAAACATGCTGTTAGATTGGGGTCCCACTGTATTTTCACAGGTTTCTGTCACTGAGTGGTACAGTGCTCCCATTCTCCTGTTCTTGAAGCATGCTTACCCTCGTCTATCTGTTTCTTAAAAGTTTAAACAGGTGTTTTCCATCATTGAGTGTTATAGTGCTCCTATACTCAAAGCATGCTGACCCAAATCATTTTCACTGCTGCATGCAGTTTCAGCATCATAGTGACCTCATGAATTCACTACATGGGACAATACCACCAGGTGAATGAAATGGTTAATTTAATAAAAAAGTGAACTGTATTGTGAAACTGTATTGAGCTGTCCTCACTGCCGCTGACATGCTTCCGGTCTCGTTGGGTACTTGGCATTTAAAATCCTTCATGGAACTGGGCTAAGGTTAAAAAAATAAATAAATGGCAGAAAAGCAATGATAAACATAGTTTCACAAGTATTTAGTTGGTGCAGTTGTGCAGCTTTAGTACATTTTAGAAGTTGAACTTGAATACTATTCTAGGATCAGAGATTGGGGTGATACAGTAAGGTAACCATGGGCAGAGAGATCAGTACCATATTTTGGCATAGGGAAGGGTGGAGTGCTGACTCTCTCTACACTGAGGAGTATAGGAGGGCAATCAGATGCATTTTTTAAATTTTTGGTGCTAAGAGGTACAAGAAAGCACAGACCGACTTTAAAACTGAGAGTGTCATTACATTCAGTGCAACCCCAATCTTCCCAACTTCCAATTATGTTAACTGATCTGATGCCTCACAAGCAGTTCAGATAATCAAGATTGTACTTGTATATACTCTTGTGTATGGCTATGCAGATAATTATACCTTGTGTATGGATATGTACTATGCATTGAGTGTATTGTAAATTTTATTCGATGTATAAAGTAATAAAGCATATTACAGTAAATAAAAAAAACTGAGGTTAGGCTGGGAGGCTCTGAATCAGGTGGAATAGGATCAGACTCCTGTGCAAATGCACACAGATAGATGTTTTGTATTTATTCTGTTTAGAAGTGAAACTATTCCAGTAAAATGATTTTGTTTTGCAAGATGGTGGCCTGATCCAGGTTTTTCCATTCTATGTCTATGTCAAAAGCTTTTGAAAATGAGGTACAGGTATGTCTAGATATTTGAACCCCAAAAACATGGCAACAGCCAATACCAGTGATATCCATGAATGCGTGGTAGGCAGAAGCATTGTTAGGTGTACAAACTGTCTGAGACTAGAGCTCTCAAAAGCCAGGGATAAGGTGCAGATGTTTGTAAATCAACTTTTGCTAGCAGTAGCATTCAGAGGTGGTTTGGAGCCTGTACTAAAACATCATGGGCTCAAGCCCCTGAGACCAGGGCTACCAGCATTCCTGATGGCAGCAATACCATTTATTAGACTTCTGGCAACACCTCCCCCTACAAGGGATAGAGGAGGCACATTTCTGTCACCCTTAAGTTCCACTCGGAGTCTGCTCCTTTACACTGGTCCCACTGTATTTCAGCCTAACTTCTATCACCAGGCCAACACAACAGCATTTCTGTTCCCTGAAGAAGCTCAGATTAAGAAACACTCCTAATTCTGTGTTATACATATATATATATATATATACACATATTTTTTTAATAACTGTAGTCTTAAATTGCTATATTGTAAGGGTAACATTGCAAGGCATTGCAACATCCAGCTACTAGCAGCAGTCATCTGATGTCCAGCATCCATGCACACATGCCACACGTGGCATTTTTGCTCTGATGTTAAGAGTCATATTTCCTTTTGCTTTTATTTTATTTGTGATTGTGGTTGTGATCCCTGACTCAGACACATATTTACATTTTCCAGTTGGCAATGCCACCCTGCTGAAAGTCTTGATTGGCCTTAGACAGAACCAGAAACAAAACAAGGTCAAAAAAGTAATAAAAAACAAGTCTGTAATAACAATCAGATACTGAAACTATTCAACATTTGCTGCTGTTCTGTCCTTATTTTTCTGCACTTCAAAACATCAGTCTAAGAACAATTGAGAGTTTTGGCCAGTGGTGATGGTGCTAGTCTGGAGGGTGTGGGTGTGTGTCTTAGTTGGGCATCACAGTCATGATTACAATGGAATGGAAGTGGAGGGAAATTACACTCTTATTGGTGCAGTGGAATATGCAGCTGCATTTGTGGAATGTGTGTGTGGAGGGGGGCTTGCTAAAACAGCTGGGAGAGTCTGTTTGTGGCTGGGAATCAGTGGTGAATCTTTTCAATGGTTCCTGGCTTGCAGCATCACATTACTAAAATAAAGAAACTCACTCTCGCTTCCCACTCCCTCAGAAAAACCCTCCCAAAAAGTAATATTCTGGCAGCTGCAGCATCACATTACTAAAATAAAGAAACTCCTTCCCCTCTCCCACTCGCTCAGAAAAACACTCAGCTGCAAAAGAATGTTGGACTGGTGTTGTATGCCTGTGTGTGAATTTGTGCATATGTGTGTGTGTGTGTGTGTTGGGGGGCAGGGTGAAGTGTCAGCTTGAAGGGAAGAATCAATTTGAGATGGCCAACATCAGCACTCAGCAGCACAAATAAATCAATTCCCACTCAGAACTCTTCTCCAGATCTACCACCATACATACCATAACTATCCAACCCCAAAATTTATAAGAAGATGTTAAAAAGAGAAACGCTGCCTAAAACAGTAAAAGAAAAACATTCACTCAATGGTATGAATTATATGTCAGGAAAGTCATAAAAATGACCGATGGATCGCAACATGTATTTGAACCAAAAATGATGTAATCTTGTTGCTCATAGGTCAGAGGAAAATATATCACACAAGATAGTTTGAAACTTAAAAATCACACAGTTAAATTTATAATCATGAAAAGTAAAGTAATAAATTCAGCATGAGTATAAGTATACAAATATCAAAACAAGTTGATTTTGGCACTCATCAAATAAATACCGCATTGTACCCCCTAGGTTGCACCTGGAAATGAGCTTCAGCTCTGTGTGCTTTTCCCAGTTACCAACTTTTTTTTTTGCATTATTTGTTTATTACATTTTTTTCGTATAGTTGACATACAAACATACATACATACACACATAACCTACATGAACCTCAATTCATAACTTATATACATTAAGATCCAATTCCTTAATAAAATATCTATCTAGAACCAATCAGCAAGTCATTCTTCAAGCGGTAATCCAGGATGTGAAGGAATCAGGGCTCCTTGCATTTCCTAAGTCCAACCATTAAACCCATTCCCTGGTAAAATTAACATCAGACCCAGCCCTCTCCTGGCATCATACTATCTGCTGCTGTCAGATACAGCAAATATGGTTGCCAGGTTCTATGGAAAAGTTCTTCCTTTTCTTTAATAACATACGTCAAGCACTCCAAGATGAGGGCTTGCAGTATCAGGGCCTTCCATTGAGCTATAGTAGGCTTCGCAGTCATTACCCGGGTATTAAGGATACAGTGTCTGGCCATATACAGCACTACCCTAAGCCATCGTTGTACAGGGATCCATTCCCCTTCCCCGTTTCTTCTATCGCAAACAATAATAATAAAGGGGACATAGGGTATTGTTGCCCTCCTATCTTTCGTTATTCCATCACTACCACTCCCCAGAAATTTTGCAAAACTGGGCATGTCCAGAAATAATGATAGTATGATGCTAGGTTATTGTTGCATCTAGGACATATGGATGATACTACAGGGTTGCACTTATGAACAATAAGTGGTGGTCAGTATAGCCTATGACAAAACTTATAATAAGATTCCTTATATTTATTACACAGCAGCACAACCTGGTAAAGTTGAACTAACACTTTCCAATTCTCTGCTGATATTGAGATACCAAGATCCCTTTCCCAGAGTAGTTTAGTATTCTGTGTCTTATCTGAAAACCAAGTTTTACCCTCCTTGGCCATTCTCCGGATAGTGCCCTTAGGGTTTTTTTTTTCCCGTCAGTATTAGCTGCTCAACTTTCTCCCACTGTGAGTTTGAACCCTGAAACCTCCTCATGGATCTGTTATATGCCCTGATTTGCAAATAACAAAAAAAGTGTGGCGGCCCAGACCCGTCCTAGCCTGTATGTTTTCAAATGAGTCCAGTGCATCCCGAATAAATAAATCTGTAAGGCAACAAATTCCTTTTACTTCCCATTCCCGATATCCCACATCTTCCAGACCTGGAAAGAATAAAGGGTTTCCCCCCACAGGCAAAAGTAATTTATCTTCCTGTCCAATACCTCTCTGTTTAATCATCCCTCTCCAGCTTTCTAGCACTGCTTTAACCATAGGGTTGGGATTAGGCAGGCCGTGATACACCTTCTAACCCTTAAGGGACAGGTAGGCCGAGATCTTCCCCGGGCATCCTCTCTCTTCTAAATCCAGCCACCCAGCTTCCTTAGGCCTTCCAATCCAGTCTTGTATGTATCGGCATTGTATGGTCATTTGATAGACCTTCAAGTCCGGGAACTGGAGCCCTTCATTCTCAGTTGGGGCTTTTAATCGAGCTAGTCCCACCCTAGGCTGTTTACCCCTCCAAATAAAATCGGAGAAAGCTTTTTCCAATTTTCTTATATCAGTTCTTCTTAATCTGATATGAAGCATTTGCAAACTGTAAAGCATTCTGGGCAGGGCATTCATCTTAGTAAGATTTATCCTACCTAGCCATGTGATAGGGAGGTCATGCGATCTGGATAAGTCCATCATTAAACTCCTGGAGAGGGTCCAGAGGAGGGCAACCAAAATGATTTGGGGCTTGGGGGACATAACCTATAGGGAGAGGCTCGAACAGCTAAATATGTACACATTGGAAGAGAGAAGGGACCAGGGGGACATGATAGAGGTCTTCAGGTACATGAAGGGGGTAAATAGGGGAGGAGCAGTCAGGGTGCTTCGAAGGAAGAAGGAGGGGGTAACTAGAGGGTATGGGTGGAAGCTGGAAGGAGGAAGATTCAGGGGAGAAAGGAGGAGGTGCTACTTCACTGAGAGGGTGGTGGAGCCATGGAATGCGCTGCCCAGGGGGCTGGTGGAGGCAGAGACAGTGGAGGTGTTCAAGTGGGGGTGGGACAGGTACAGGGGAAGGGTTCTGGAAGCAAAATCCAGTGCAGCGAGAATATCCAGAACTGGGAAGGGAGAAGCCAGAGAAGGCGAGGGGGGCAGCAAGGTCAGCTCCCAGGGTGGGGGCTGACCAAATGAGCAGACACAAAAGACCTTTAGGCCTATTCTGCTGGCATTTTAGTATGTTAGTATTATTTTTTGCAGGAGTGGAGTGTAATTAAGGCTATATAAAGCTGCAATATTTCTTCCAGTTCTAATGCCCAGGTATGTAAAGGCTTCCTGAACAACCCTAAAGCCCCATTAGGACTATCTGCATACCAGTCCCAGTGGTCGGTTCCCCTACTCTCATTTCTTCTGATTTGTCCAAATTTAATTTATATCCTGAAAACTGGGAAAAATTGGTCAATCAGATTTAAGAGTATGGGCATAGACCTGTTTGGCTTAGTTACATATAGCAACATATCGTCCACATATAGCGATAATTTACTCTCCCTGCCAGTCTTACCTAGCACCCCTGTGATCTCAGGGTGCATTCGGATGGCAATAGCCAAGGGTTCAAGTACCAGAGCAAATAGGAGGGGGGATACGCGGGCACCCTGTCTGGTGCCTCTTCCTAATTCAAAGCTGTCAGAGAGAGTACCATTGGTTAATATTCTAGCCCTAGGATTTCTATACATTTGCCGTACCAACCCTATAAAACCTTTACCCAGACCAAACTGGGCCAAAATCTCCAGCAGACATATCCACTCCACTCTGTCAAACATTTTTTCTGCATCCATTGACAGGATGTGTACCGTTTCCCGTTTATTTTTTGGCCCCCAGATTACATTCAAAAGAGTCCTCATCTTGTGATAGGAGTACCTATCTTGGATGAACCCGGTTTGGTCTGGGTGAATGAGCCCAGCAACAGCCCATCCAATCTGGTAGCCATAATTTTGGCTAGTATTTTAGAATCAGAGTTTAAGAGAGATATCGGCCTAAAGGAAGTGCATTCAAGCAAATCTTTCCCAGTCTTTGATATCAAGCATATTGTTGCCTCACCGCACGATTGTGGTAATTCTCCCTCCTCTTCCCTAGCCTTCTTAAAAACTGCCTCTAAGTGGTTTACAAGTTGAAGTTGCATAACTTTGTAATATTTGGCTGAAAAGCTGTTCGGCCCACTGGTCTTCCCTCTCTTCAGTGCTACAATGGCGGTGAGAATTTCCTCTCTTGTTATAGCTGTATTTAACCTTGTTTTCTGCCCCTCTGTTAGTTGTGGTATCTCAATTTTATTCAAAAATTCCATCACTCCCCTGTCTCCTTCCCCATCTCGGGTATGATAGAGCTCCTGATAAAATCTCCTAAACCTATCCCCAATAGATGTTTTATTTTTCAGAAGTGTACCATCTTCTTCTCTAATAGCTTGTATCAAATGCATTCCTCTTTTCCCCCTTATAAGGTTAGCTAACATAGTGCCAAGTCTATTTCCCCATTCATAAAAATGTTTCCTGATGGATAAACAAGTTTTCCATGCTTCTCCCAGCAGCAAATTATTCAACACTTCTCTTGTCCCTGCCAACAGATGTTGTACATTTTCCCCCCCTTCTCCCAAGGCAGCTTTTCTCTCCAACACCCTGAGTCTCTGTTCCAAATTCACCCTCCTCGCCTTAACTTTTTTCTTATGATAAGCAACATAGCTGACAATGGCCCCTCTCATAAACGCTTTCCCTGCATCCCAAAATATTGCCTTAGATATGGCCGACTCTAAATTAGCTCATTCATATTGTTGCCATTGATCATGCAAATGTTCCCAGAATTCTTTGTTAGCTAATAGGTAATTGGGAAATCTCCACTTCCTTTGGGCCTCTCTCTCTCCTCCCAAGTTTATAGACATTATGACCATAGCATGATTTGATATATGAATTGGGCTGTGCTTAATACATGTGACTCAAAAGTACCAATCCTGATGGAGAAACATATAATCTAACCGTGACCAGATTCGGTGTGGGTGCGAAAAAAAGGTATACTCTTTAGCTGTGGGATGAGCTGTTCGCCATCCGTCTATAAGATCTAAATCACTTATCCCAGCTAGCCATTCCCGAATAGTACCTTTAGGAGGTCCTTTATGCTCTGAGTGGTCCAGGATGAGGTTAAGCAGACAATTCATGTCTCCACCCATTATCAAATTAGGGAATTGCTCTGCAACTAACAGGGCCATAAGCCTTCCATAGAAAAGTGAGTCGTGGACAGCAGGGGCATATATGCTTCCAAATGTGACTTTCTCCCCATATAGAGTCCCTACCACAAAGACATAGCACCCTCCATTCGGATCAACAACCACCTGCTCCTTCTGGAACAGTAGCCTCTTGTGCAGGAGAACAGACATCCCTCTTTTATGTGCATTAAAGGCTGCCAAAAAGCATTCCCCTACCCAGCCCCTTTTTAGCTTTGCATGCTCCCTATCCATAAGGTGTGTCTCTTGAAGCATGGCAACCTGAGTATTTTGTCACTTCAAGGCTGTGAGTAACATTGTACATTTAATGGGAGTGGCTATTCCCCTGACATTCCATGAAACTACATTCAAATCTTTTAGGCTAGTCATAATTTTCGGCACCATATTTCCCCATCCAGCATCTGAGTGGTCTTCCCCATGGCCTTTTTCCCTCACATCCACAATATCTGAAAGGTAATTTCTTTGAATCTGAAAACTAACATTTAACTGTAAATAGACAAACAAGTAATAACTATATACAAAGTTATTCACCCCCCACCCTTCCGCCCCCCTTTACTTCCTCATTTTTCTGTACATCCAACATCCCATAGTAACAGTAACTTCGAGTGCAGAAATTTTACCACCCTTCCCTCATGAGGTAAAAAAGATGCGCCCACCCTCAAGGCGCTGAGGTTACAAATAGTGTAACTGCCCTCTAACTTCCCTGTTGAAACCTTATAATCTAGAACAAAAGTATTATCTCTTTCAGTACTATAGCTTTGCAAAAGAGAATTAAAATAAATCAGGCCAGAGCATGTCATAGCACCGCATATCCCCAAGGACAAGAGATGTATATAATATTGTCATCTCCTCCCATCCAGCTGTTCCCCTCTCCTTGTCCCCTTTCCTAATTTTCTTAATGAGTCTTCTCGCTTTACCAACATAAAACGCTCTCAACAGAAAATTCTCTTTTCCCCCAAGCACACAGAAGAGACTTTATCAAAAACCTTCCCATTATTTTCATTAGTTAAATCTCCCCTAAAACTAAATATAAAATGAATGTCAAACCAACGATTCAAAGTAAAGCAGTGTAGCCGCTGCCCAATCGTAATATAATCATACTGTCTCTCCAGGCGTTGCTATGAATTTTCAGAATCACAAAGCAAATTATTTCTAGAAATGTCTCAGGGTCAAAGAGTACTTGAGTTTCAATCACTTAATTTCTCCATTATTCGATCTGTGATATCCATTTATGCCATTGTGGAAACCTTATTCTATAGCTTAGAGCAGCAGTATGATCTCTATCCCTACTATATCTTTACAAAGAAAATAAATCAGGCCAGGGCATAACATAGCACCGTATGTCTCAAAGTACAAGAAATGCATACTATGGTCATCTCCTCTCTCCCAGTTGGATCTCTACTAAAATTAAATATGAGAGGAATGGCAGACCAACCATTCAATATATAATCACAAAACAAATTATTTTTAGAAATGTCTCGGGGTTAAAAGTACTTAAGTTCCAGTCACTTAGCTTTTCCATCCTTCGATCTGTTAAATCCAGTTAAGCCATCGTTGTGAAACTGGGAGGAGAAAAAAAGGAAACCCCTCCGAACACCAAACGAGAAGAAGAGCCAGTCCATAGAGACCATTTCTGATTTCAAGTGACCCCATCTTCTTCTTCAGCTCTCGGACAAATATCTCCACTTTAGAAACTTCCCAAAAGGAGTATACCACTCTCTCGTGCTTGATTTTAAGAGTTGCCGGGTATAGCATGTAGCAGTCGATTTTGGCATCACTCAGCTGCGCCATCACTGGACTAAATGCTCGTCAACATTTAAACAAACGGGCTGAATAGTCCTGAAAAAGAAATAAGTGATGCCCTTCATATTTAAGCTCAGATGCTCCCAATAAGCCTTGAGGATACTTTCTCTGTCTGGGTAGAAATGAAATCTCATGATTACCTGCCGTGGAGGCTGGTTGGGTGTAGGTTTCGACATAACAGCCCTATGGGCCCTCTCCACCTTGAGATGGTAATTTTTAGGAGAGAGGCCGAGTAACTCTGGCAAAGTCTTAGCGCAGAAATCGATCACACTCGGCCCTTCCATTCCCTCAGACAGGTCCTCAAATGCAGATTCAACCGGCGGTGATAATTCTCCTGATAGTCGAAGAGTTCTTTTAATTCTTCTAGTTCTATTTGCAAGGTAATAACTGGTTCTGGTAGAGGGGCTGTTGTGTCGTCTAAGTCCGAAACACTTTGCTCAACCTCATTCAGCTGAGTAGCCTGTGAAGCATGCAGGTCAACCAATTCTTGTAATTTTCGATCAAAATTGGTAGCAAGACTGGTTAGTTTAGGCTCCAGTGCAGCTAGAACCTGTTTGGTAACTTCACGGCCTAAGGCGCTGACTTCCCCAGCTGAGAGAGACACATGGCTTGTGTTCTCCACCTGAGAGGTTGGCGGTTGCTTCTGTTGATTTTTTGCTGTGGTATGGAAACTTTTCACCACATTGGAGATCACACATTCATCCATCCTATGTTCTTATAGATTTTTTTTCTTTTTGGTATCATTTCTTTAATTTTTTTTGAGCTTATTTCTGTTATTTTTGCAGTGATTCAAGGAGTGAGGTAAAACCACGTCTTTAGTCCAATCTGCTCATTAGCGCCCCCCCGTTACCAACTTTTAAATAAATTAATTAATTCTTTAGCTTACAGAGAATGTAATAAATGGCAAATTAACCTTAAGTCATGCCTGCACATACTGTATGAACAGGTACACCCAGGGAACTTGAAGCAGCAAACATGTCTTAATTTGAAACCATATTCAGTTTTAAGAGTGGAAAAAGGCCACATCAATAAGTTGTAGAAATGTGAACTTAATGCTATACCGTAGGAAGGAATTTGATAAATTAAACTAAATATGTTGTTCCACTTTCATCAAGGTCTTCATTCAATGTTTAGGTTAATAAGTACACATGTTTTGGTTGAAAAACTGAACAAGAAGAGCAGTTATTACTTTTTTTTTGCTTGAATATCTTACAAAGTTATTCGTGAATCATGACTTCTAACTACCAAATAGTCTAAATACTGTAGGCTAGAAAACAGGGTTATAGTTTGTAAAAACTTGCTTTAAAATCTTACAAATCTTACAACGTAAACTTGAATACATAATCAATAATTAATAGAATAGCATTTATTTGTAAATCTGCATTGTTTATTTTAGTATCATCATTTGTTAATACCTATTGGACAGTATTCTGGAATTTGTTACCTTTAGCATTAAGGTGGTTGGTGGAAATGGGAAATGTTAGACTATATTGTAAGTTCTTCTTGGGAATGTGTGGATGTGCTCTGTTTAAGATTCTTCCCACTAAACACCTGGTTTGCAAGTGATCATTATGTAACTGTAAGGCCGTAATATATCACAGAAGCATTTATTCATTTTTTAATGTACTGCTATTACCCATGATATTTCAGCTGGGATGAATAGTATGTTTTCACAGGTGAGTGGTGTACTGATTTTGCCAGTTTTACAGCTGGGTGAAAGGAAATACTGAGAGTTAGACTGTAAGCAAGTAATGTAGGAGATCTGATGCATTTCACTAGAGCAACAAGAAGGTTTTAGGCCTTCAGAGATCCTGTCTTCAGGTTACCTCTGAAGTAGGCTCTGTGTAAGACAGAAAGCTTGTGTGCTGAACATTTTTTGTCAGTCCATTAAAAGGTATTATTTTTCTTACTTTGTGCACCTGTTTGTACTAGGACTAAGTCAGCTACAAACAATTCTCTCAAGTAAGCATAGGGTACTAATGACATCTGAACCTGGATCTACCAGTCTCCCGTTCTGTTGAAAGTACCGTGCATTACTGATTATTGATAATTTGCTGTTTAACTAACACGGGCAACAGATGTGTCTCCAGAGTATTTGCCAAAAGCCGTGGTGTGGCTTTCACTATGCCTGCACTCCTCTTTCTCCAGGACCCCCACCCCTTGCCCCCACCCCTAGTAATGCTGCTGGAGTAGCTTCACTAATGGCAGATTCTGCCTTTTCTTACTCTTATATTTACTGCTTAAACAAACTTTGCTACTGAGCAGCAGCTTGGGAGATGGGAGGAAGTCCACTGCCTCCTCCACCTCTTGCTGGATCCTTTTTTTCTGCTCTCACCTTCTCTCCCACCCATGTGGAGTAGGCCACAGGCTGAGCTTTGTATGGGCTGGGAGTTTACAGTGCCCTTAGGCACTTCACTTTTAGCATGATCACGCTATGGTGCTTGCTACAGCTGGATTCTTGGTGTATCCTCCTCTTGCCTGTACTGCACATCACACTCCCACAACACTAGGGCTCAGGGAGCCCCCACTAGACCCCAGGGAAGGATATTAACTTTATTTAAAGGAATAACAATGGTCTCAGCCACCAGAGCAGGGATTAATTTATAAAAAAGAAACACTAGCCTTAGCCACTAAGGTGGTAGCCCACTAGACCACTAGGACATCAGTTTACATAGTGCCCCCTCCAGGGCATTTCCTAACCCACAACTCCACCAATTCATTTTTTATTTAACAAAGGGGCTACTAGCCCCCCAAGGCCTCCACTAGTCCACATGGGATACTAAGTAAAATACGTGCCTATACTACTACTGGGCACAGGGGTTTTAGCTGAGCCCCCTACCCAAACCTCACTTGCCCTCCTCTGCTTTGGTTTTACATATTTTTTTCTTTTACCTAACCTATTTTTCTTTTTATTTCTACAGGTCTGCCAGAACAAGGCTCCTACCCCATTAGAAAACTATATTTTTTTACCTTACCTGCCCTGTCCCCCATTTAACCCCCTAAGAGCTGCAGATCCTTTGTGACCTCTATTCCTGTTCCTTTTTACAGGTGTGGTGGATGACATCTCCCAGCACTACACCATTGGCTACCTACCACTAAGGTATGTTCCTCTATTTTACATTATTTGGGGTGGGTCGATTGTAACAGGGCGAACACACTGTTTCTATAGGCAGTTTCTTTAAAAGCTTTACACTTGACTCCATTATATAAGGAATAGAAGTGCTGATTGTCTTTTTGAAATTGAACATTTTCATGTCTCAGTTAAGGAGAGGCTACACTAATTATCCTGATTGCATGTGCAGAGATCTTAGGATATAAGAAGTTGTTATATCAGGTACCTATCTAACAGGTGTTAGCTGTGTATGTATTTGTAAAGATATATATATATATATATATATATATATCAAGGGATTTTATGATGTTGGGGCGTGTTATAACTATAGCCATGATGAATGGGCTTGTAGCTATTAATGGGAGCCTTGTAGGAAAATATTTTTCTGTTTCCAGGTTAAATTAATTAATCTACTTTAATTTATATAAAATATTGGATAACTGATTTTGAAGTTACCCTACAGATTAATTCTCCCTTCCTGTATGGGCTAAGCTTGTCTAGCCCAGAGTAGTTCAATAATTTATCCTGACACATTTCTTTACAGCACCTCATAAATGTGCCACTTGTCATTTTTCAACTCCAGCCCACATGTGTTTTTGTGTCCTGAGAGTTGATTTCATAGTCCCTGCGTGAAATCACCTTTCGGGCACAACTTCAACATTTGCTCTCCCCTTCTTCATGAGTCTGGGTCATGTCAAGGCTAGGTTGAAAATTCGGTGTACAAATATTACAAAACAAATTTATGAGCTTATGTTTCATTTTTCCTAACGCAGGCTCGTATCTTTGGTAATTTTCAATATGTTTACCCAAAATTCATCCCATGCCTCTGTATCAACTCTGGCCAGAGTTTGTTTATTTTTAGTCTGATCAGTCAAAGCACCTTATAGACACACAGCCAGTGCCAAGCAATTTCGCACTGCTGTACTTAATGTATCATGAGTAACAAAAGTAAATAACATTGATTATGCAAGGAAACTATTTAAACTGCTGTATAGTAATTACAGCATGCACAATCTAATCTAATCTCATCTCATCCCACTTCATCCCTTGGAGCTGTCCCTCACTCACTTACCCCACCTCCGCTTTCACTCCCTCACCTGAACAATGATCTCTGAGCCACTCTTCCTTTGATTACACAAAACAACACCAAAAAAAAATCCACCTTTCATTCAAATATTTTTTCAACAGCTCACTATGAAAAGCACTAGCTTGCCAAGTCTAATAGTCATGTTGATATCCACAAAAGAGGCACATGTACTGTGTGGCGGGGGGCAGCTGCAGCTGCTAGCTTTCACCTTACTCTACATCTTAACAATGTTACTGGTTCCCTGGTATATCCTAAGCCTTGCTCACACATTTGTTCAGACCCCATCAATAATAAAAAGCAAATTCCTCCCTTTCTAAATACAGTCCCTACCCATTCACTCTTAGTCCATCTGCTCTTTCTCTCTCTCTCTCTCTCTCTGTTTGCTCACTCTCTGCCTGATCTTGTTCTTTTTACTGGATGTCTGCCTCTTGTCCAGTCAAAATAAATTCCACAGTTTCCCTACTACATTGCAGTATTAGATGCAATACCAAAGAATGATAATAACTGGGGTTCTTTGTTAGAGAAGCTGTCTTTTTTAGTGTTGGACTCTGTCCTTCACACTACTTGCTCACATAAAATAGTTCCTTCTAAAACTTTTAAAATGCATAATTTTTCATGTTAAATGCTGCATACAGAAAGGTTTTGTCATGAAGACTAACTACACATTGAAAAACAAGCTTGCCAGCACAGGTTTTTTTCTGAGGGGAGAAAGGGAATGTTAGTTTGGGAGTCGGGGAAAAAACAAATCACTGTACTCACTCTGCTGTTGTTCTTGGACTGCAGTTCACTATACTAAATTGATTAGCTGCAATGGTGAGCTATACTATGCTGTTAACAAGATTTACTCACAGCATTATTAAGATCTCAACAATAAATAAACATAGGTAACAGTTTTTAAAACAACTGTAAAACTCCTAGGAAAAAAAAACAATAAAACTTGAGCAGTCTGTTTGCTTTCATTGGCTGGGATGGTGATTGTTAGGGACTGGGGTAAAACTACTGTATCTGACTGCAGTGTGAGAATGCGAACTGCACATTCATTTTAAAAGATAAATAGCTTTTCACTGAGCTGGACTGTCTTTGGAGCCATATTGGTAAACATTTAGGTGAATGTTGCCATGGAGGGTGCCAACTGACACATATTTCATGTACTTTAGAAGTTCTATCGGGTATGCGTCTTTGTTTTCTACTGTATTTGGCACGTTCATGCGCTCCCTGTTTCGGCCACACAGAGGATTTCCTGGCTCACTTTTGGCAGTTTTTGAGCTTATTTTCTAGATTGTTGTGGGTTCTCATGGAGGTAGATGGTGCTGTTAGTTGTAGTTGTGGATGTTTCTGAGCAAGAGGAGAATATTGGATAGCAGCTTGTGGGTGCATGTAGACATCGAGGGTACTGGTTGAGGGTTGTTCTGCTGCTCTACGCTGCTGCTGCCAGCTGCTTGCTACTTCGGGGGGATGCAGGATTTGACATTTCTCTGTGGACAACAGATACTGATTGCTTTTCTTTGCCGGCAAGTATATCTGACCAAAGTCGGTGATTCTCTAATGTGGGGCCCCACTGACTTCGGAGGGATGACTCTGACCGATGCCCAGTAACCACCATGATTTCTTGAGATTCTAACCCAGCTGCAGAGAGAAAGGTCACAGCAGTGCTTCTCAATGAGCGGTTTATATATTGTTTTTCAAGTCCTGCTAATGTACAAAAATCAAATATATTTTTGCAGGTTATCAGTCATGTGGAAAATGTAAAGGAATTATAATAAAACCAACAACAACAGAAACGATAATCTTTTATGAATGAAGATGCCCAACAGGAGGAAATAATGGCTTGATGATATTACTCACACACACTGTGCCTTAACCTAGGCTGGGGCCAGAAGTATTTCTTCATGTCCATCCAGGATGACCCCCCCCCACACACATACACACACAAAATCTATGTGATAAGGGCAACTGCATGATGGCGACCCGTCAGAAGGGCACAAAACCCCAGGGGCAATGACATTACACAAAGTGTTTTATTGCTTAGCCCCCCACACCCCCCTTAATATAGATTCCTACTCCAGAGGGGACACAACTCAGGGAGAAGGGGGCAAATGTGGGTTGCCCAAATTGTCAGTGCAGTGGTTCCATCACCCTTCTGACAGGTCACTGTCATGTAGTCACCCTTATCACGGGTTACCACAAAATAGTGACTCAGAAATCTGGAACTGCCTACAGACCAGCTGCTTCATTTTCTTTATTGGTGCACTTTCACACTGAAATATAAACTTGATGACCAGCTGGTCTTTTGTCTTTCTATGCATGTTGCTCTTTATCCTTATTTATTTATTGTCTCCCTCTTTCCCTCCTTCGTCACACCTGGAAATGAGCTTTGGCTCAGTGTGCCATTCCCAGTTACCAATTTTCACTAAATAAATAAACAAATGTGGCCAGCAGTAGAACAGGATATGGCTTATGGTTTTTGGAACCCTCCTCTTCTACTCATGGTTAGCACTTTCCTTTGGGTGATGCTGGGTTGCTCTTCTTATCTATTTTCCACACTGCCTGTTTCTGCTGACACATCATCTTTCTGGGACTGCGACACTAGTGCCAATGGCTCAGCCCTGCTCTTTTGGATTATCTAAGGAGAAACTGGGAAGTAGGAAGCCTATGGCATATATTCTTCATAATACTGTAGATATAGTACTATTAGAAAAACCTGCACACTTTACATTAAACCAATGCTCAAACCCTACTCCCTAGCCTAAACCCCAAGTCCTCAAAATATTTACTTGCAATATGCTCCCCCAACCCCTAATCCATGATTAGAGGGGAGGCAGTAATAGTTGCAAATAATCTGTCTGGCCAGTCACCTCTGTTCCACCCCATCCCTCACCCAACTATGTTGCAAGGATTGTGAGAGACAGGGTAAAGCAGGTGCACAACTGGGTAGCAGGGTGAAGTGCAGTTGCATTATTGATAATGCTACACAGATTGGTTTGTCAGTTTCATCAATGATGCAGCTGCTCTGTCCCACTCTACAGTCAGATGTCAGCTTGCATACATCTCTCAGAATCCTTACAAGTATAAGCCCCCCCCCCATTTCAATGGGTACTAGGGGTACCTGATGTTGAAAGGGGAAGGGCCTGGCAACACAAACAGCAGTCCTGAAATCTCAGATGAAACAAATTTACCTGGGTTTAGTGTTTGTTCTTGTTTGAAGATCAGGCAGAGGGATGCAGCAACCTTGGGATGATGGCAGTTAGAAGGGGGCAACTAAGTGGTTTAGGCTGGAGCAGCATTTCATTAATTCAGTCCAATGTCCACACTGAGAATGCAGCTAATAAGAAAAGATTTAATTCTTCAGAAAAGTAAAATTTCCACTCCGTGGAGCAGTGGGAACAAACAGCATAGCCTTTTTTTTGTGGGGGAGGGTTATCTCTTTCAGCTCAACCTACCTGGCCTGCTCCCATTCCTGGCAACTCCCTGGGACTCCAACTACCATCCAACAACCCCTATGCTTTATTAGCATCCTTGCCTGTTTCCCCTGTGGCTTAACCCCCCCGCAGCAGGGTTCTGGGGAGCCCCCATCTCACCCACCCTGTCTGGATCCGGATTCAGCAACTTCCCCCAGAGCTGGTGTTCCATTGGATGGCCATCAAGCTGCCCGACAAGGAGGTCTACCTTTTTCTTCATTTTCTCCCTGGAGCTGAGGGCATGCCATGACTCCAGTGGAGGGGAGTGCACACGAGTCTGCATTCGCTCCCTCCTGGCGTCTGCCCCCAACTCCTTCCCTGAAGTAAAGTGCAGCACCTTGCCCTTCAGCCTCCACCACGGAGCAAACAAATGCCAACTGTTGTGGACCCCCCTCCTCGGAGAAGGAGAGCAGTCCAACGGACTTTCAATCCTTCTCCTTCCCTGCCGATCCCCGGTGATCCATTCTTGTTCCCAAAGATGTGTTGCCGGCATGGCGCACAGTAAGGTGACCAGCACCTCAGCCCTCAGTGCCACTGGGCTAGCCAACAACATGACTTTTGAGGTAGCAGTGGTTCTATGACACAAGGTCTAAGCACATTACTTAGTGATCTGGGAAGATCAGACAAAGGTAGCCCTTCGAGGCCAAGTAAGGCCTCCGATTGATGGCAGCAGCACCCAAAGAATGCAGGCTCACATTCTCTCCAATACTGCAGATTCCACATCTACTGGGTATCCTCCTCACATACTGACCCTCTTATTTCTTCATCCGTACCAGGCACCAAGCATCTCTAAGTACCTTGGGACATGCCCTGGCAATCCAAGAGATGCATAAGCACTGACCCCTAAAACTTCAGGCCTACAACCCTGCAGTCCTGTTGCAGTGCCACACTGGAAAGGGGAAGAAATGCTGCCACCACTACCAACCCGACAGCATGGACTCTCACCGCTGCACTGCCCCAACAACAGAACCCCAGCCTAGCTTTCATCTGGACCCCCGCTGATGAGCCCCGTGCCACAGTTCATGTGGTGGGTTCCCTGTGCACTCCCCAGGATACAGCTACCTAGAAACTGGTGGTGGGCCCACATTGATGTGGTAATACAGGCCATCCTACTCAATGAAGTGCCAACTACAGAATTTGACAACCACCTGTCCCTTGGAATGGCTGCATCTCTCTTCTCAGCCTACACCCCTGAACTGGTTCCCAGACAACTTATACGCACCACAAACATTTGAATCCAGGCTGGACCAGGGACAGCATGGGCTGCCTTGGCCCTGAACTCACCATGGCTTCTCCTGCTGGTCTCCCCAAAAGGTGCCATAGCCTCCCATAAATACCCATGCTGGGAGTCGTAGCCACACCCAATCTGCAGGCATGCCATAAACCTTACAGCCAAAAAAGGAAAAAGGAGAGGAGCAAGGACTAATAGTAAGCACCCATTCTTAAGAGTGTTTACGCTCCCCTCCCCCCCTTTAAAATATTCTCCCCCTGGAGAATGAGCCACTCAGTTATCTGAAGGCCAGACATGAGGAATATGTACTCTCTCAACCTCCCAGTATCTCACAGACAAAGCTGGGCTCACCACAGTAATGGTGAAAATCTTGGGCCCTAAACTGTCAAACTACACACTACCCTGAAAAATAAATGATGACCTAACTCCCTGTTCCGTAGGCAAACCCAGTCAGGTACTAGAGTGAGTGGCATCCCAAACATTCCCCAGAGACCACTACTGTTAAGTGCTGCTGCCACCAAATTGAGGAGCGGGACGCCTGCATGGATACGCCTTGGCCCCCATAGCAAAATTAAAATAGTAACATTAGTTTATAATAACAATCAGTCTACCAATACACAGTTAACAACAAGCAATTTAATATTCACTTTGCAGGACAGTAAAAGCTGCTAATCAAATACTAAAATATATTTATCCCAGGCACCCAAATGCACTCAGCACACACGCGCGCGAACACACACACACACACCAAGTTCCACTCTCATGTTTCTGCCATCCCCTCTCCCCAGACAGCTAAACCATAATAGAGTTGTGGCGGTCCATGCTCCAATACTGTAATCCATACAGCCACCAGATCAGGGCCAGTCCAATTGAAAATTAGAGGGGGCAAAGCACCACTCAGCAATTGTAACCCAGAAATTTACATAACATATTAAACAGTAACAGCTGAAACAGTAAATAATTGTGGTCACACCCTGTCTCAGAAGGTACAAAAATACAGATCTTCACTCAAAACAGAGCAGTCCTGCAGAGAAATCAAGATCGTGGGGACATTGTGCTCTACAGTCCAGGATCACCCTCTGTGTCATAGTAGAATTGCAGATTCGGCTTTGTCATCTCCACCTCAAAGGAATCTTCACTGACCATATAGTACTTGGTGTGATGTACCATGATGTCCTGTACCATGGGAAAATGCTTGAAGAGGATCAGTCTGGTCCAGACTGTGGATTGACACATGGATCTTGCAGTTGTAATAGCTGCAGGACTGGGCTCTCCAATCACCTTATTCTTGGCTTGGACTTTATTAAGAGCTCCATAGAACACCCAATCCGCACACTTCTCCTCCAGGATATCCCAAATCCTCTCCAACACTTTGAGATAAATCTCATCGGGGTACTCCTTGTGGATTCACCTGTGGACCCACCATTCTGCCTCAAACCACTCTGGAATGCTTCAGAAACTGGTCCTTGGAGCCTTTCCGTACCAACGAAGTGCCATTCCTGTACCTGAGATTTAAAGGATCATCTCGTCTAAGGCCATACATCTTCTGGAGGATCTGCCGACATAACCAAGACAGACAGGAACCCCAATCAGAAATGGACAACTTGGGCCTGCAGAATGGTTTTGGAATCATCCTCACCACATCCTAGTCCTCAAAGGACAGAGGAGTAGCAAGCCACCCTTGAGCATGGATTGGAGGTCCCCCCAATATTCCCCATCTGAGTCAGTGCTGCTGGACATCTCTTCCTTCAAATTCACATCCTAGGCTTCCACTCTCTGTGGTGCAGCTGTTTTTCCCAAAGCAGGCACAGTCACTGCAGGTGTGGGATAAGTATTGGGCTCCATGGATCCAACGGAGTCCAAATTCTTATTCACCCACCAAGACCCTCTCCCTCTGCCATGGGGAGACACAGAAGCCTTAGAAGGCAAGGGGCTGAGCAAATGTCTATTGCCCTCTCTCTGCCCAGGGTGCTTCATTTTAAGAATCCTTCTCCATGCCACCAGTAGCCAACTTCATTTCCTCCCAGTCCTCCAAACTAGCAGGGGTGGTGGAGGTAGTCAAAGGCATCAGAGGTATGGGCCAGCTCTAGGGAGTGAGGTACGGCTGACTTGGCAAGCTTGATGATGGGGAGTTCCATGAACACATTTAGGACAGAGGGGCAGGTGAGTCACTGCTATCTCTTGATAGTTACAAAGAGCACAGCAGTCCAGGGTTGACACATTTTCCATGGTTTCCCACAACCATGCCAAAAGTGAAACTGGCACAATTGCTGTTTTTGTCCCATCTCCTTAGGAGCCTCAGCCATGCTGCCAGTCCTTGAAATTGCTGACTGGAGACACTCTCTTTTTCCAAAGCAGTACTAAAGCTGGTAGTGTCTCACGGCTTTCGATGTCACCATGCCAAAAGTGCTGGATAATGGCGCCTGCCAGGGGTCTCCCACAAAGCCACATGTCCCCTCCTTCCCAGCAGTCTAAGGGAATCAGTCATTCATGGCTGCCACTGAGTTCTTTGTATAACTATGCCTATGCAAAGCAGCCTTCTAAGATGGCACCACCCAGGAAAAGGTGCGAAACAATCTCGCGAAAGATGACAGGCTTAATAGCTAGAAAATGATCAAATTAGTCCAAGCACAGTTTCCACACACTGCTGAGTCCCAGGAATAAGTTCAAGTATGCAGTTGCACCCCAACAGTCAGATCACTGATGAGCCCCCATCATTTAAGCTCTTGCTCTGTGTCTAAGGGTACCTGAAGTTGAAACGTGAGGGGCCTGGTAACACAAACAGCAGTCCTGAAATCTCAGATGAAACAAATTTAACTGTGTTCAGTTTTCATGCTTGATTTAAGATCAGGTGGGGGGTGCAGCAACTCTGGGATAACGGCAGTTAGAAGGTGGCAACTAGGTGGTTAAGGCAGGAGCAGTAAATCATTAATTCAGTCCAATGTACACAGCAAGAATGACGTAAATAGGAAAATAATTAATTCTTCAGAACAGTAAAACATCTACTCGGTGGAGCAGTGGGAACAAACAGCATGGCTTTTGAGGTGGCAGTGGGTCAGTGACACAAGGCCATGGCACAGTATGTAGTGATCTGGCCAGATCAGACAAAGGTAGTCCTTCAAGGCCTCTGATTGATTGCAACAGCACACCAAGAATGTAGGCTCAAATTCTCTTGGATACTGCAGATTTCAAATCCACTGGCTATCTTTCTCACATACCAGTCCTCTTATTTCTTTAGTCACTGTGGGCTCCAAGCATCCCAAGGCATGTTTCTTGGTAATCTCAAAGATGCACCAGTGCCGACTCCCAAAACATCAGGCCCACTACCCTCCAATCCTGCTACAGTTCCACACCAGAAAAAAGAAGGCAGGCTGCCACCACTACCAACACCCCTGCAGTGCCCCAACAACAGGGCCCCAGCCTAGTTTTCATCTGCACCCCCCACCGACCTGCCCAGTGCCACAGTTCAAGTGGTGGGTCCTCCATGCACTCCCCAGATGACAGTGCCTATGAAATTGGTGGTGAGCCCACATTGATGCAGTACCACAGGCCATCCTACTTGACAAAGTGTGGACTATAGAATTAGACTACCACCTGTCCCTTGGAATGGCCACATCTATCACCTCAGCCTACACCCCTGAACTAGTTCCCAGGTGACCTAGACACACCACCCACATAAGAATCCTTGCTGGGCTGGGGACAACACAGGCTACCCCAGCCCCAAACTCACCATGGCTTCTCCCACCGGTCTCCCCCAAAAGGCACCAAAACCTCCCATAAATACCCTCACTGGGAGTCATAGCACCACCCCACCTGCAGGCATGTCACAAACCCCACAGCAAAAAAAAATGGGGAAAGGGAGAAGGAAGGCATAACAGTATGCACCCATAGTTAGGGGTACTTTCACAGGAGAATGGGCATGCTATGGGAGGGGTGACTAGACAAGCTAGATTATTCCAAGCTATTGCTACCAAAATCATCCACTGGCATGAGTGAGGGAGCACTCTCCACACTAGGATATAGATTATTTTTTGTTAATTAAGTAATGGTACCAAAACAACTATGGGCAGCCCAGGGATTGTTGCACAATAAGAGATCTTGGCTAAACACTAAAAAGGGGGTTTTAAGGTGAATGATTTGATGCAGTATGTCTGAATGCTGTGGACTAGAATGATGGACTGCATGGCAAAGAAATTCTGTTATAAAAAGTGGCCTATTGAAATGATGTGTGGGATATTTGTGATAAGGACATGTAACTGTTTTAATTTTGTAAAAAGTAACTCTGCACTTTATGACTATTTGATAATAGTCAAAAATATGTACTGTATTGTATTGTACTCTATCATATTTTATTATTTAATTTTTTTTCTTGTAACCAGGTATAATCTGAAACGGTTCCCCTTGTAAATGAGTGTAAATGTTTGTACTCAATGGGTGTATACCATATTCGTTTCATAATGAATAAAAATTGTATCAAATCAAAATCGAATCTTGGCAGAGGAGTCACAAGGGATGGGAGGATCCTACAGCCTAGGCTTGTGTGTATGCCTTGGTTGTTCACATTTATAAAATGGGTAGAAAATTTCCAGGGTTATAATTGGATAAGAGAAACATTTACCTGTGCTGTTATCCAGCCATAATCTGCCAACCAGATCTACCGTACGTAGGCTGACAAGGATGCTACACACCCAAAAGATCCATACCTTCTATTCCATTTTAAACTGAAACTTTCTAAGCTGAACTCCAAGTTCCCAAATCACTACATGCTCATCTTTCATTTTCTCTCTCACCAGATGTACACCCCACCTGTTTCTTGCTGCTGAAACTCTGGCCAAAGCAACTTTACTTTTAAGAGCCCAGTTTCATAAAATAATGTTGTACCTCTGCTTTATGTTTATTTTCACTGCTGCTGTCTCTCCAGTCCTCTTTCTTTTAAATGCTGCCATTCTTCTAGTGTCTTATCCTCCTTCCCCTGATTTCTTGTTCCCCCCAACCCCTTTAATATTACTGAATTCTGGTGATCAAGTGGTTCGATGAATGAAACAGAAAATATCGGGCCTACTCTATGGCGCTGAGCGAAGGGGTTCACTCAGCATGCTGGGGACCTGGGTTCGTGCCCCAAGCCTGGGTACCAGGAGTGGAGACCAGCAGGAAGGGGATTCACAAGTGTCTATTGGATGCTTCCCTCCAGGGGGGTGGGACGAGCCATGGCACCTGAGAGATGATTGGTGGATGAGCTTGGAGAGTGTGTCTGAGCATGCCCCTCCTGCATATCCCCACCTCAAGGATGCCGTCTCTTCACAGCTAATGCATTGGGGAGAGAAAAGTGGAAATACTGGCTGTCTGCCAACTGGATGATGAGCACCCAGCCTGCCAACTGGATGATGAGTGCCCAGTCTGCACCACCACAAAGCTCCAGACTAGCCTGGAATGACCCTGCCGCAGCCTACCATGGATACGAAGTTCACCTACAGGCACTTCCCCCTCAAAGGAGAGGGACTCTCCTGACACAGAGATAGGTCAGGTTACCCAACGGTGAGGCTGCATGATGTGTCAGGAGAATGGTGGTGTGGGGTTGAGTGGAGGTGTTGGGCATTGGTGCTCCAAAGGAGAGACTGGCAGGGATGCAAAGAGGAGGAGGAAAATAGATAACACAAAAAAAACCCCAGCAAAAATAGGGAAGCTACTCACTCATGCTGTAGGGCTGTGATGGTAAAAGCACAAAACAGAAAGTGCTTAGTATGGTTGCGTTAGATGGACAAACTCACTCCCAATTAAAGAGGGACTATGGTCCCAAATTACCGGCATCACTAAATTCAGAATATGGATCAATATAGCCTCAATCACCCTCATGCCAAAATTGAGATCCCTAAGTTTTTTTGTTTAAAAGTTACAAATCCTTTTATAACCCTAAATTCTCTGCCTGTTCAAAAAAAGCCAGTTTCAGTGAAGAGCTGTTAGTGATGTCATCTCCTAATCTCACAGTCTAGCCCTCCCTGTCAGCAAGCTTACAGGATCTGCTTCTCCAGAGTTTAAAACCTACGTGCAAATGGTTTTCTTCCGTAAAACAGGCAGCACCATTCAATAAACATTGCTGTAACACCTATGTGTGTTTCAGGCTTTGTAACAAATTTGACAAATTCATATGTTTGTTTCTGGTGCTTTTTTGTTGTGGTCGTTTTCTCCTGGGTTGCTGGATGTTAAGTCACAGCACACTAATGTGACATTTGCAGACTACATATCTCTGATGTGGTAAAAGTATATGTTCATTCACACCTATAATTCAATTTAGGTGATTTTTCAGGATGGCACTTTAAATAAATTATTTCATCACCCTGTAAATGGGGGTTGGAGATGTAGTGCTGTTTTGAAACCTTACTAAGTGTTTCTATGCAGTAGTCAGCTCAATGCTTAATCACTCAATCAATTAATATTTTATTCATCATTAAAGTACGAATGAATGGGATACTCAGTTGAGCAGAGCTCAGTTTCTGTTTTCTCATTGACAGGCTGCTACTTGAGCTATATTCAGGCTCATTTGTGCTGTACTCCACATTGCAATGATTGTTTTACCAGGGCTAGCACTTCCACCTGTAGTAGGAATTAACACATATAATGCCCCTATTAAAACTTACTGTTAAAAAAAAAAACGCTGACAACAGCAATGAAGTTACCAGCATTACAACACTTGTAGCAATACAACTTCCTAACAGGCACTGCAGAGTAACTCTTCACATTGTATTAGCAGCCTGGAGGCATGCTGACTCGGCATCCTGCAACTCTGGAGAAAAGAACCACATCAAAAAGGCATTAAAATACAAATTTGTCAACTTTGCTACAAAACCTGAAACACATAGGGCCAGATATTCAAAACTTTGCCCCAGGGCTAAATTAACACTGCCCGGTGGGCAAACTTAGCCCAGAGCACAAAGCAAGCTATGTTCAAAAAGAATAGCCCAGGGCAAACAGCTTCTGAATATAGCATGGGAATGAGGCCGGGCAAACTGGGCTGGGAGTACAGGGCAAACTTAGCCCTGGAATAAGACAGCTCTGAATATAGCAACCGGGAAGTGCAAACCACAACAGCAACACAGTGCACAGCGACGTGAAGGTGGGAAGAGGTGAAATATGTGGCCAATGTGTGTGCCAGCAAATGTGTGGACCCAGTACAGCTGCAGACAGCAGCGCATGTGAAAGTAGTGTTCAAAACTGTACGATAATAACTGGTTTAGCCTTTTTCCCATAGGGAAACCTTGGCATAATTTGCCGTTATAAATGAGTGTTTATAACGGCAAACACGCACACAGTTCCCTCCTCTGCGCATGCCCCCACTGCTGCTTTTCCCTTCAGAACTGGGTGGGCCGCAGAGCAACCTGCATTCATTTTATATAATTGCTGAGGTGAAAAATGCAAACCCAGCAATTATATAAAATAAAACCTGGGTCAGTGTGTGTATACTTGGAAGTTTACACACACCCTCGGGGTTAGATGCTTTTAATAAACCCCTTGTGATTCGCTCTCGGGGTTTATGTAGCATCTAACCCCTCGGGTGTGTGTAAACTTCTCATTACACATCCCGACCCATACTTTATTCTCTATATATTCCCTGAACTGTTTGCGCAGCGCTAACATGTTTGCGCGGGTTTAGCGCAGGGCTAAACCGTTAGCCCGGTGCAAATACATTTGTCCGGCATTAACTTTGCCATATTCAAAAGTGACATGCAAATGAGCCTACTTAGGTGGTCTCTGGGCAAACGTCCAGATTAGCATCTCATTGTGCTCTGATTTGCATGCAGTTTGCACCGGGCTAACGGTTTAGCCCTGCGCTAAACCCACGTAAATGTGTTAGTGCTGCACAAACAGTTCAGGGAATATTATACAGTTTTGAACACTGTACTTTCACATGCGCTGCTGCCTGCAGCTGTACTGGGACAACACAGCATAGGCACAGGTGGTGGTGGTGCTGCATGCAACTGTCACACTGTAGGTCGTGCTACAGTACACAGCAGACACTACAGTAGCAAGGGGGCCAGTAGTGTGTGGACACAGCACTGCCTATGGTGTGTAGGACAGTGCTGATGACTGCACTATACACAGTGACAGGCCCAACATGCAGGCGTTTACTGACAGTGGACATTACTGTTACGCTGTTGTGTGACCCACTGATGCTGCACCTCTGGCATGGGATGCTCACAGAGACATATACATGTCCGGCTTTGTGTGCTGTGGCAGTTGTACAGCTGTGTGGTATGTGGCCAGGGGGGCATATATTATCAGAAAGGCACACTGGTGTTGGGGCATTCCCAATACTGACCCATGTGCACTGCATGATGTGTCCCAGCCTTGTCGCCACACCTGGTCTGTGGCACAGCCTGGCCACCCATACACTCTCCCCTCAACATCCTCCATGCCCACAGTGCTGCATGTGTATGCTGGCATCTGTTGGTGTCCACAAAAGAGTGGTCCACAGGTGTATGCTGTATGGCCACACTGGCATGCTGTCCACTGGTGGCAGGGTCACCACTTACTGCCTGACATGGCTGGGACTGGTGGTAGATGATGGCATCATTGTGATGACATCAGTGAGCAGCATGTTTCCTTTATGTCTGGCTTTGTCTATGTGTCATATTTATTTGTTAGGGTCGTGCAAAGCTGCTAAAGCCATGCAAACACTGCGCAAAAGCTGATTGCCCAGGGTTAAAGACTACCTTTTTCCTGTGCGTGTAGTGCACCATGCTAAGTGTCCATTCGTCGCGCATAAAACCACTTTGCATGCGTGGTTAGTCGCTGAATATAGCATTACGCCTGTATTCATGTACACACACCCTCAGTTTGCCCCTTGCATACATTATAATTTTGCCCGGTGCTAATGCAGTTTGCGCATGCTATTTGGCCCTTTGAATGTAGCAAACCCTCATTAATCCCACGCTAAACCTGCACGAACAGCTTTTGCCCAGCGCAAAGTTTTGAATATCTGGCCCCTAGACTCAATAGCACTGTTTTTAGAATGGCACTGCCTATTTTGCTTGTGAAAACCATTGGAAAATGTTCTTTTAACTTTAGAGAAACTGGTCCTATAAGCTTGCTGACAGGGAGGTCTATCCTGGGAGTTCAGGAGATTACATCATCAGCACCTCTTCAATGAAACTGACTTTTTTGACCAGGTAGTGAAATTAGAGTTGCAATGTAACCCATAACTTTAAAATGAAGTAACACAGAAATCTAATGTTTGGTATGAGAGTTATTGGGAATATTATTTTTATTCTAATTCTGCATTGTAGTACTTTTGGCCAAAGTCCCTCTTTAAGTCAGCAGCTCACTTAAAATAAGATGTGTTAATGATACAAAGGAGAAAAAGAATAAAAAACTAAAAGAACACAAATAAAGGTTTTATGTACGTTGGGGGGAGCATCAAAAGACATACACAGGCACTAAAAATGGGCAGTCTGAAAGAATCACCCACTGTCACAGAAACACTGAAAAAAATAACTAAATAAAAAGTAACAAAAAAAAAACTGTCAACTTTTTTTTTTGGGGGTGGGGAGACAGACACACTTCACCTGCCATATATCTTTAAAACTGTATGCAGTTCTGGAGTAATAAGGACTGTTTTCTTCAAACTGAAACAGAAGTGAAAGAAGAAAGATAAATTACGTATTACTTTAAAAACTGCACTAACTTGTTCCTACCTTATTTTGGAAATGTTCTACTCATTTTATAAGTGGAATAAGACACATCGAGGTGTGGTGTATGGGTTGATATGAGAACTTCCCAGGTGCTAAAGGCACTTGGCACAAGCACCTCATGCCTCATTACACACCTGGGTTATGTGCTTATCAGCCCATAAACTAAACCTCATTGGTCCAGATATTCAAAACTTTGCCCCAGGGCTAAATTAGCACTGCCCAGTGGGAAAACTTAGCCCGGAGCAAAAAGCAAGCTATATTCAAAAGGAATAGCCCAGTGCTAATCCTGCTGAATATAGCATGCTAAGGAAGCCAGGCAAAACGGTCTGGGAGTGCAGGGCAAAAATAGCCCGGGAATAAGACAGCAATGAATATAGCAACAGGGAAGTGCAAACTGCAACTGTAGCTCATTAGACTCTATAGCAAGCCAGTGTTGCAGGTGTAGATCATTGTGTGTGATTGCACAGAGATGTCTCACATCTACTACAAACAACAATGTAAGCCACACACTGCAGAACTGTGCTATGCTGAAGTGAGGTTTGCTCAGGGCTAACCTGATTGCACAGTAGTAACACATTAGCCCAGTGCAAACTGGTTAGCCCAAGGCAAATGGGAGCTATATTCAAAGCTCCCATGCAAATGAGCCTACTTAGGTAATCTGTGGGCACACAGGTACATTTGCATCTCATTATGCGCTGCTTAGCATACATTACCATGCAGTTTGCCCAGTGCTACTGCATGGTGCACATAGCTCCACCTTTTGGTCAGAATGGTAGTACAGGCTGGATGCTGCAGGTCAAGGCATGCCCTTAGCATCCCCTGTTGGTAGGAATGGAAGTACAGGATGGAAGCAGCAGGAATAGTCAGTGCATACAGACCTCTCAGTCCCATGCCTCCTGAATCAGGGACAGGGATTACAAAAACTAGGACAAAGACCCCAAATCAGGGACACATCTCACAAATTGGTACTATTCAACCAGAAAGATGATAGAATAAGAGGATTAGTATAAGTTGTATTGTCTGAAGAATATACAGTCTGCAACTTTAATGTTTGACATTATGTTAGGCTAACAATCTCCACTGTTCAGTCATAACAACAAACATTTCACGAGGGATGGAGGACAATTGTGAGGTAAAATCAGGGATATCCCTGAACTTCAGGGACAGCTGGAAGTATGGTCCTCCCCAAACAAATCCCGACCCCCGTTCCACATAATTAAACATAATTTTCCCTTGTAGTCCAGTGGTACTCCCACCCCCCAGCATGAAACCCAACCCCCATTCCACATTATAAAACATGATTGTCCCTGGTAGTCCAGTGGTAGCCCCACCCCTCCAGCATGAATCCTGACCCCCATTCCATGTTAAAACCATAATTTTCCTGACAGTCTAATGGTCCCCCACCCCCAGCATGAATCCCAACCATAAAGATTAAGAAAATAATTTTCCTAGTAGTGGAGCCCGCCATTCAGCAGTGAGATATTCCCCGCTCATCGAAATAGTATCCCACGAATAAAGCCGGTGACTGGCTCAGCCCTCCTCTCAGCACCACGGCTGGCTGCCACTGAGGTATGAATGAATGAGCACATTCATTACAGTAGCAGTCATTCATACCTCAGTCAGCGGCCGGCTGTGGTGGAGAGAGGAGGGCTGAGCTGCTCACCAGCTCTATTCGTGGGATGCTATTTGGATGAGTGGGGGCATCACTGCTGGGTGGGGGGGACAACTAGACTACCAGGGAAAACTTATTCTCTTAATGTTTTATGGGGTCAGGATTCATGCTGGGGCATGGGGGGACCACTAGACTACCAGGGAACTAGACTACCAGGGAAAACTTATTTTCATAATGTTTTATGGGGTCTGGATTCATGCTGAGGGGTTGGGGAGACCACTAGAGTATCAGTGAAAACTTATTTTCTTAATGTTTTATGGGGTCGGGATTCATGCAGGTCGGTGGGGACCACTAGACCACCAGGTCCTTCTTTGATTTACGGGCTACCAGGAGTTGGGGTTTGTGCTGGGGTGGGGAATACTAGACCACCAAGTCCTTCTTCAAATTATGGGGCTACTGTAGGTCAGGGTTTGTGCTGGGGGGGTGGGGGACCACTAGACCACCAGGTCCTTCTTTGATTTAGAGGTCTGCCAGAGGTCAGAAATCATGTGGGGGGGCACTGCTGCATTACCGCCAGCTTTTTCTCGGTGGTATTTAACGCTGTACTACAGGTCACACTAATGCCTGTAGCGCGGCGCTATCCTTTTGAATATGCTGTGCTGTTGGCATTCCCGAGTGCTCCTCTATCCCCACCCCTGCATACTATTATCTATTAGCATTGGCACTACCAAACAGCATCGGCACTAACAGGGCTTTTGAATCTTGCTGCCTCATGCAAATCCAGTGCTATTCCAGATCTATGGATTTGCACTAGGTGCAATGCTTTGAATATCTGACCCATTGTGTCTTATTCCTTACTTAAACAATGCATCAGCTATGAACAGATACACATGCAAAGCATGGCTATAATTATTAGGCAATGATTTTAATCTCCTGTTCAACCTACCATCTCTCATCTTGTTCTTTATTATGTGCAGGGCTTGTGTTTATCCACTCTGAGCTATTAAAGTGTGGGGGTAATTTTGATCATCTTCTTCAAATGTTGTGCGTCAACACAGAAAATCTATGGGTTAAAATTTATCTAGTGACTGTTTGTGCTACATTACCAGATCACATCCTGCTAGTTGTACAGTTCCAGAAAGAAACAAAACAAAAACTATTATACAGGGTTATCAATCAATCAATCAATATCTTTATTTATCCAGGCGGGCACCATTGAGCAAGCTCATTTACAAGGTGGACCTGTGGTCCTACAGTAATAATACAGAAAGACAAGTTACAATAGTACAAACGTAAAAATAGCTGCTATTGTAGTAAAAATGCATATTTACAGGTAATATACAGTGAACATAGTACTTCAAGGAGTCGTGGATAATGAACTTGTACTGGATCCAAGCCCAAAAATGGAGCATTTTGTAGTGGGAAATGTTAGGGAGAGGGTAGGCATACAAGATAGAAGATATCAAGCGCATAATGTAGGGAGAGGTGAGGAATAGGGGCACAAGTGAAGAGGACCCAATTGTTAGAGCAGAGTGAGGGACTGGGAGGGCGGAGGACTGTACAAAAGGCGACAAAGCGATTTTTGCCCCAAAACGTGGCGACATATGGAGAAGAAAAGCTGCCATTGTACTAAGTGTGAGAGGAGGAATATAGTAGCAGGAGCATAACTGAGAGGGTCCTGGAGGTTGGGTCAGAGGGAGGTGTTGGATGGACGAGGGACCGAATATTTTTTTGGGCGAAAGCCGACAATTATCCCCAAGTGTGGTAGCATGTGCTAGAATCAGGCTACAGCTCTTCAGCGCATCAAAGAATAAAATACAGGAGTTCAGCAATAAATCCTGTGGATCTGTTGGTGGGCATGCTAGAGGCAGAGGCACACATTTCAGCTGGAGGGGCTGCTGTTTACAGGCCACCATTTGAGGGAGGGAGGTTAGTTAGTATCTAGTAAAGCAGTTGCAAATTTCCATAATGCCATCATGGTAAAGCCTTTTGAACAAAAGGGTACTTACTGAGGTTTTCAGCTTAAGTATTTTGAGGGTTTTATTCCATATTGATGGGAGTGCGAATCCAAAGGTGGCTCTCCTGACTCATGTGAGTGCCCTGGGTATATTTAGCAGGAGTTGTGAGCAGCTTCTAAGGGAATAATTCCTGGGCACAATCGGAGACAGACAGTTGACGAGGTATTGAGGGAGTTTGCCACTGAGGGCTCTAAGAGTCCAGAGTGCTGCATTAAAGTTGCACCTATATTGAAGTGAGGTCCAGCCTGTGGCAGCATATAGTGCGTAACAATGGGTAGAGAAGGGGAGGTCAGTGATGAAGCGTATAGCTCTGTGGTAGAGTGTATCCAATTTTCCAAGATAGGAAGCCTCACAGCTACTGTATATGAAGTCTGCATAGTCAATTAAGGACAGAAACTTGGCTTGGACTAGTTGTTTCTTTGCGTCTGCTGTAACAAGTCTTCTTATCCTGTAAAAAAGGCCAAGTCTTTGCCTTAATTTTTTCAGCAAGTCTTCCAGGTGGTCAGTGAAGGAGAGTTTACAGTCGATCCAGACCCCAAGATATCTGAATTTCAGAACGTCCTGTAGGCACTCTCCCAGCATCGTGGTTACTGGGGGGAGGGAGTCAGTAGCGCTTGTGTAGTTTGCGGGGGAAAATAACATGGCTTTAGTTTTCTTAGCATTTAATAGCAGTTTTTTATTGATTAGTTGGAGTTGCAGGAGGTTGAAATCTTTTTGTAGGTCAGTACAAGCTTCTTTTGGTGTGGGACGACTCAGGTACAGTACTGAGCCATCCGCAAATAAGTGAATACTTGCATCCTTGATTCCCTCATCAATGTTGTTGACATACACTGCAAAGAGGAGGGGGACCTAATATGGATCCCTGAGGGATACCTCTTTGTAAGAGTTTTAGAGCAGATAGTTCATCATCCGCTTTCACCTGCTGGTATCTGTCTGTCAGATATTCAGAGAACCAGTTTAGAGAAGTAGCATCCAATCCTAGTGTTTTTAGCGAGTCGAGGAGCAGGTCATGGTTGACGGGTGTTGAATGCTTTGCTGAGGTCAAGAAACACAGCACATACTGACTTTTTATGCTCCAACTCCAGTTGCCAGTCATTGGCTACTTTAGCTAATGCCGAGACTGTACTGTGGTTGGCTCTGAATCCGGATTGAAGGGGGTTTAGTAATTTTTCTCTGTCGATGAAGGATCTTAGTTGGCCATTTACTATTTTTTTCCAGTAGCTTCGAGAGTGTGGGAAGGAGAGAATTTGGCCTATAGTTATTAAGGTCGCAAGGGTTTCCAGATTTAAATAGCGGGATAAAGTGTATGATCTTCCATATTTGAAGGAGGGTACCTTGTGTTAGGGACAGGTTGAATAAATGAGTAATAGGCACTGCCAATACGTGGCATGCTATCTTTAGGAAGCATGGTTCAAGTGCATCTGCGCCGGCATTTTTCTTAGTATCCAGGTGGAGTATCAAGTCTTCCACTTCCTTGAGGGAAACCAATGAGAATGATAAATGCTGACTAACAGAGCCAACATTTGGTGGGGTCATGTCAAGTTGGGTGCACAGGCTACATGCAGACAAATTATCGAAGGCTAAGCCTGCTGTGGCGCAGTGCGTGTTGAATGCCTGCAATATCTCATTTTTGTCATTGATTATTGTATTGTCAGAGGTAATTTTTGTGGGGAGCATATTTTGTGACGTGGCTTCCACCAGTTCTTTGATTGTGGCCCAGAATTTGGAGGGACAATTGGCTGCAGTATCTAGTTCTGCTTGGTAATAGCAGGCTTTAGCTTCCCTAATCAGTTTGGTGCAGCGATTTCTGGCTGTTCTAAAGAGGTGCCAGTCTTCCTCTTTTTGGGATTTGCGAGCAGTTTTCCAGAGTTTATCCCTGGACAGTAGTGCAGCTTGAGATCTTGAGTGAACCAACGGCATTTCCTAGCCTTTATGTGTATTTTTGACAGAGGCGCATGTAGATTCATAGCATAGGTAATGATTTCAAGTAGTATAGAATATGCAGTTTCCACTGTTTTAGCAAGGTAAAAACTCTGCCACAAGGGGGAGTTTTTTAGGTCAAGTAGGTATGCCTTTGGGTCAAATGACCTGGTTGACCTTTTGGTGGAGAATTTAGCCGCAGTTGGCACTTTGTTGGCTGCCCAAGCTCCAGCTATAAGGCAATGGTCACCAATATCCACGTCAAAGGTTCCAACGTGGGAAAAGGAATGGGGTTTATTCACAAGCAGGACATCCAGAAGGGTACTTTTGGCTGTATTCTTTTTCTTGATATGGGTGGACTCTTTGTTGAGTAGGGTGAAACCAAAGGAGTCGCAGAAAGATTTAAGTTGGTGACCGGCTTCTGACAACCAATCATAGTTTAGATCCCCGAGGATAATTGTTTCCAGGGGGCTAGTGTCCAAGATAGTTGTAAGACAGGACAAGAGCTGAGTACTGGCAGATGGTGGTCTATAGCATCCTATGACTCAGGGTGCTAACGATGGGGATAGGTCAATTTTTATATCCAGGCACTCAAATCCCGCTACTAGTGAGTTAGAATTAAGTGTTGATGCCACAAATCTATCTCTGATGTAGTGACCCCACCTCCTCTGGATTGCCTATTGCATCTAAAGATCTGGTAGTTAGGTATATTAATCACGCTGTTTGGCGTAGAGAGCCAAAGCCAGGATTCTGAGATAACAAGCACATCTGGCATTGTATGGGCTGTCCAAGCCCGGATAAGGGTGAATTTTTTCAGCAGGCTGCACACGTTAATGTGCGTAAAACTAATACCTTCAAGAGATAGTGACTCAGAAGGGGAGTTAGGTTTATTTATGAGTCCTGGATTAAGCTCGACATTGCCAGAGCAGAGTAAGAGGAGGAGTAGCAATTTTTTCAGGGATTCAAGTGAAAGGCAATGAGCTCGAGGCTTTTTCTAGCTTAGCATGGAGGAGGAACCATGGTGCCAAGCTTTGTTTTTTAATTTATGCAAACCTAAGGATACTGAGGCTAATACTCTGGCTGTGTAATGCCAGTGGGAGTAACTCCAATTAATTAGAGATAAGGAAGGAGGCATAGACAAACCTGCAATAGTTGCTCTTCGAGGAAGGTAGTCCACCTGGATCAGTTGGCAAGAAGCCTTGGCATAACATGTGATGTGTAGAGTAAGATTGGGCTAGCAGTCTTCAGGATAAGGATGTGGTGTATCTCCAGTCTCAAATTTTTCAGATAATAAGCCAGTAAGGGGTATGATACAGAGTGCAGTCAGGAGGAGGAATTTCCATGAGGCTGCCATATTTGCAGTTGTTGGGTAAATGAGGGAATTTTGATAACAAGGGTAGCTCACTGGCTGCTGGTTGCAGGATTCCCCTGGTAGAATCCTGGCAGTAACAAATTGTTTTAATAAGAAGGAGAAGGCAGGAGATTCTTCAGGGATGGAAGTGGGTGGTGCTAACGGGTCTATATAATAGCACACAGGAGGGGGGATGAGTGGGTGGGCGAAAAATTGTGGCTTTGCTGTACCTCTCAAGCGGTAGAGTCCGATGAGGAGGTCTCAGGCGGTGGCTTCAGAAGTGCCGACCGCCCGGTATCCGCAGTCCACACAGAGGGCGTTTGAGCTGGGATCCCTAGCGGGTTCTCAGCTAGAGAAAGGAGAGAGGCATTAGAATTAATAGTGGGGCAACACAAAGACTAGCAGTCTGAGCGAAAACAGCTCAATTAACAACTGAAAAGCCTATGCTTTCCTTGGTGCCTTGCAGTCTGGAGAGAGTCTGGTTAGTGCTGAATCTGGTATTACTAAGTATACAGGTGCAGTAGCATCTGTAAGTTAGAGTTGTTAGTGCTTGTGTCAAAAATGTTTTTTGACAGCTTATATACTGTATCAGTGATTTCAACCCATAGGACTGCAAATTTTGTTGTGCACCTTCTTAGTCTCAGGGGCTATATTTTGGCAAGTTTGTGCTATTCAGTTCACTGGCTGGAAAGTTATACATGCTTTGTTCACACCCTCCCCTTCTGTTTTAAATAGATACATTTGTATGTAACATTTATCTGTATGGATGTACATGTTGAAAATATTGTCAAGTTTATTTTATGATTCTGTCAACAAAAGGTGGATTTGTGGATGTACTCTATGTACACAATGAATATATTAAATAAAATAAGAATACAAATTAAAAAAACAATAATTTTTAAAATTACAGACAGATGTCCAAATTTAGTTATTTTCTTCCACATCAGATACTGGAAAAACAAGGCTGATTTACATGATGACACTTAAAGGTTCATTAGATCGTGGCCCAGATATTCAAAAGGGTTGCTCCATGCGCAACAGGGTTGCGCATGCGCAAGTCCTACATTGCGCCATTCTGTGATATTCAGCAGGAGGCAGTTGCTCCACTGGCAACAGGTTGCGCAAAAGAGCAATGCAAATGAATGCATGCTCAACAGGAGGGGGAGGAACCATGCATAACCTGCGCAACCTGATATTCAGTCGGGTTGGCAGAGTTGTACATCGCAACCCAACCTGCGCCTGCACAACCTTGAGCCAAAAAGGATCAGGATTGAGGGCCACCCACAGGTGAGCTGCTGTATGCAGGGCGCTTCCAAATCCTAGGTCTCAACCCCAACAATCAAGCAAATTCAGTTGTATCTCACTCCTCTGGTTATAAAATTACTACACTTTAATGGAATCCTGAAATTCTCTGCTTAATGCCAATAAGGAAAAAAAAAACAAACTTTTTGTAGAAAGCGTAGCTCCCCTGCTTTACAATATTATGCCTTACCAGGTTTCCAGCTCCTAAATGGAGTTATAGTTTGTTCTTTGCAGTGTAGCAAGGTTCTCAGCTTCCAACAGACAAATCAAAGTCAGACTGACTGGCTTCTAACTGTGAAGGATGCCCAAGACAGCAGAGTGATGTTTAGAGTTTGGAGATGTGGTAAGTTCTACTGCTCTGTGTGTCTGCATTTGTTGCACTCTACTAGAGAAAAAACAAACCCTTTGCATTTCAATCTTTGAGTGAAATAGTTTGAGATCATTTTGTTGTTGTAGGATCCTCCTTCAGCAATCTGATATATGAATCTTATATCCTGATTATATGCTTCAATAGTTAGTTAATATAGATATACAGGACAGGACATAGCGTGTGTGCAGTTTTGCTTTTTAAACTGCAGTTTTGTATTTTTTGACAGGAAAGGCAATACTGTAAGAGGCTGTTCTTATTTTTCCTTATCAGTATTGTAATGTGCTTCTACTGATCTACTGATTTTGGTGTGATACACTTTTTTTTATATATTATTGGAATATATGCTTTTGTGTAGTACTTAAGATCCGAGTGAAAAAATGGTGTGAAAGTAGGCAGGTACCACAGTTAGTGTGCGCGGTGGACGTAGACGTGCTAGTTCAGTGGCTCCTTTGAATTTTAACTCTACTCCTTAAACTCTGGCTGGAATGTCTTGTGATATGGATATTGAATTTGATTCTGTTGCAGGTTCTTCCAGCACCAGCAGTACTGTAGCAGGTCCTGTGGTTGGCAGTACAGTGGATGAAGGTTGCAGCAGCAAGTTAGGTACAAAAGTGTCTCCAATTGGTCTATCTTTTTCTGGTGGTGCAGTAAGTAAGGGTGGAATCAGAAATGATTACTTTTTTGTAGTGCAGGCAGTAGTATCAGCACTGGGAGCAACAAAATTAGCAATTCTACTGAGAATTCAGCAGCCAAGTTCAGTGCAGGGGCAAACTGAAAACTGCTGTTGATGTTGCTGTGTTAATGTTTGATTCACAGGATTATTATCAGCCTGGCAGTCAGGATTTGCTGTTATCTGTGATGGATTCACAGTGTTTAAGTAGCAGTTTTGAATGTGATACTCAGGATGATGCTCCAACAGACAAGGTGGTCAGTAAAAATATTGAGTGTGGTGACAGTAAACCTGCAGGTTCAACTGATAATGATGTTGTGATGGTGGTTAGTAGGGAAAGGAGGATATTGTAGAAGACATTACTGGTGTGAGTGACAGTGATACTGTGAATGATTTTCAGTATGTTCAAGATGACCCTGTGATAGACCCTGATTACCAACCTCCCCATGTTCCTGATAAAAATTCCTCTACCTGTCCCCGGAATATAAATGTGTCACAAGAACAAAATGAAAGATCAGTGACTGTTAACATGCAATCTCCAAAACTTATGTGTGTCAGTACTAGTAGCATGCAGCACAAGCGCCTGCAGCAGCAGGTTATACATGAGTCACAGCAGCAGCAGTTCACAGTCAGCAGTAATGCAGAGTGTGTTCCCCCTTCTAAAAAGCAGCGTAGAGAGGACAACTCTGTAGTGTGGGATTTTTTTTTCATTGCAAGACAATGATGACAGTATAGTTATTTGCTAGATATGCAAAGCTAAAGTGAGTCATGGCAAGGCAGGGTCACACTTAGGCACAAGTGGGATGCATTCACATCTACAAACCAAACACACCATCCGTTGGAAGCAGCATAAATGTCAGACCTCCTATATAGAAAGCAGTGACTCTGTTCCTCTACAGAAGTACTTACTGGACTCAGTTCACACTGACAGTAGTGTTGCTCCACCACAACTAACCTCCACTCCCAAGCGTTCTGACTCTGTAGCGTTGAGTCAGTTATCATCTTGAACCTCATGCTCCTCTGTGTGTTCTGACTTCCCTCACCACAGTATCATGCCACAAACTCCTTTCAGTTCCAAAGTCACCCATAAGCAATTGAGAATTTCGAAGTCAGTGGTCACTATGAGGCAACCTAATATTACGGAGGCATTGTCCAAGAATACAAAGTACTATAGGAATCATCCAGTTGCAAGGCACTTAAATGCAACAGTTGCCCAAATGCTTGCAAAGGATCTTCTTCCTTACTCTTTTGTTAAAAAATGTGGTTTTCGGCAGCTCATGAGTAAGGCGCTACCCAAATATGAACTGCCAGGCAGAACATGCTTTTTGATGAAAGGTGTCCCTGATCTGTACAACATATTATGTAGTACAGTTTCTCATTCATTGTTACACTCTGCAGTCAGCACTGTGCATCTCACCACTGATATGTGGACCAGTGGTCTGGGATCCACAGTCAGTTTCATATGTGTTACAGCACATTGGGCACACACCCCGGTGTGTATGGTGCTTCACCTTGTCCTGCAAGTGATTGTCATTTGAAAACTACATACGGAGGCAGTGGTGGTGTGTATCAGCATGCAACACTAAGCATGCAAAGTATGCAGGGCTCACACACAGCCAAAAGAATTCTTGAACATCTAAATGAGACAATTTCTCATTGGCTGAAACCACATGGACTCACAATGACATTCATTTCAAGTGACAATGGAGCCAATGTGGTTAAAGCCATAAGTGACAGTGGTTTTCAGCGCACTCCAAGCTTTGCCCACATTTTAAATCTGATTGTATGTGAGTTCTTAAAACATGAGGCAGTGGACAGTATGGTGACTATCAGTCATTGGATTTGTGGACATTTCAGTCATTCTTCAAAAGCTCGGTCTGAGCTTAATGTGTTGTAGTGTTTATATGGTGTGCCACAGCATCATCTCAAGCAGGATGTTCCCACAAGGTGGAACTTGATTCTTTATATGTTGGAACATTGGTCTGAGCAGTTTAAAGCTGTCATTGACTGTGTCAAGCAGCGTTGTGACCTCCTGACTCAACAGGCAATGTCCCTTAGTTCATTGAAGTGGATGGTCATGGACAGTGTCATACAGGTTTTGCGCCCTTTTGAGCATGCACCTCAGGCTGTTAGTGTCAAATTGGCATGTCTGAGTCAGGTTATTCTGTTGTTGTGAATCCTTGGTGCAGTTGATGAGGTTGGTGTGGACCTGTGTAACCGCATGATGGACATCTTAGAAAGTGATCATTGTCCGTGTGACATGTTGCATAATGATTCATGCAGGATGGCCACTTTACTGGATCCCTGGTACAAACATGGTATTGCATCACTTCTGCGAGGGGGTAGTGTAGAGATCAATTGTTGTTCACTTGCTCTTCATGACAAAGTGCACAGCAAAATGCTTGAGTCTGATGTCAAGAAAACTAATGAGCAAAATTCTCAGCAGCATGTGCGTGCCAGTTCCCAACCCTTTGTGTCATCAAAGTCATCAGCTTCATCAGTACCCAAACCCAGCCACAATCCATTGTGGTCAGTATTACAGCAGGTGGGTGTTTCCCAGCCCCAGAAGCAGGAATACAGCAGCAAACTGCAGAAGTCAATGGCAAACATGGTCACTGCCTATCTTGATGATCCGGAGCAGGTTTTTATTGAGGATGACCCTTTTTGGTATACTGGTAACAACAGTGTGGCCTGCATTGGCGTCAGTTGCAATGGAATTTTTAAGTTACCCTTTTTCCAGTGTTACATCAGAAAGGGTTTTTGTTGCCACTGGGGCAATTATGTCAGACCATCACACATTTCTGTCCGATTTAAATGTTGAGCGACTGACATACATAAAAATGAATGAACATTTTATTCCACCTCAATGGTCTTTGTCTGACGGTTGCACTGTTATGACTAGTGATTACGATGAAGGCATGGATGATGCTGAAAATATTAGTTGGGTAGATGTTATGTGTTTGGATGATGAGGATACAGCAGAGGGAAACACCTTTTCGATTACATAATTTTGTAGTGGGTTTTATGACAGCAATGTTGACAGCACTTTTTCATATTATTTTTAGTCACCCAATGTAAAGTCCAAATAAGGATTTTTTTTTTATGTTAGACAATATTTAAAAAATGTACTCCATAGGCAAGTATACATTGGTTGCAAACACTTAAAAAGCAGCGTCATAGCAGCTGCCTGTCCCTGCCTGGTCGATGACTGACCTTTTCAGGATTCTGCTCATGAAGTTTTGCATAAAAATTCCCTGTAGTGTAGAAGTTATTTCACTCATAATTTTCTCTTATGTCATACTGTACCTGCAAAAAAAAGGACCGACTTCCCCTTCGGAAAACCACTCCCCCATGTCGACCCACCCAGCCCTGTTTTGCGATGTCACACAATGAAGGCTGCATGAGCGCACCCCATTGACTTGTATGTGGGTGATATTTTGACATATTTTTATATCCTTTACTGTTTGGGTTTTATTAAATCAAAGCAATCGATTGACTAATAGGGACCCTATTAGTAGATTGATTTCTTTGATTTAATAAAATCAAATAGTAAAGGTATAAAAATATGTTAAAATATCACCGGCAAAAAATCAGGAATATATGCAGCCTTCATTTGTGACATCACAAACAGGCTGCATGGCCCAACGACAGGGCATGGTTTCGGATGGGAAGCTGGTCCTTTTTCACCCCATGCCAAAAGAACACTATGAGTGAAAAACTTCTCACTACAGGAATATTTAAGCCAAACTTTGTGAGCAGGATCCTGAAATGGTCAGTCATTGACCAGGTTGGGGGAGGGCAGCTGCTGTGATAGTAGGAAGCAGCTTTTTAAATGTCCCTAGTGCTTTTTATTCAGCCATCTCCATTGGGTGAAAATATCAAAATAGTGACCTTACGTTTCACATGTTAAGACATGCTTCATCAGAGGATTGTAAACATTTGTGAACAGGTAGTACTGTATATATAGTCCTTCCTGATTAGATAATCACAGTTTCATTCCTGGTTGTTATGTCATGTTAATTAAGTCACATGACTAAACTGCAGTGCCTGGTTCATTTCTTAAAGATCACATTCAAAGTGCATTAAATTTACAGTAAAGCCACCAGTTTTAAGTTATGGTATAAAGTGACAAATAATGGAATAGTTTTACAGTATATAATATTTTAGAAAAATGCAGACTAAAGTGTGTAACAATCCATATGTCTAATAGACAAAATGAATCTATATTTTTTTTTTCTTTCATTATATGATGGTACAAGCTCTCATTCCTTGTTTAACCTTTAGGTTTCACAAATCAGGCTTGTTTATTTTCTGTGGCCTTCATTGTTTCCACAAAACAGAAAGAAGACAATAGAAACAGTGAGATTCATATATCTACAGTTTGATTAGAGTACATCATTATTGCAATAATCTATTTACAAAAAAATGATTGCAGTGATGAAATAAAATGCACAAAAAGTAAGTACCCAGACCAAGGGCTACCGAAAATATTCACTTCTTGTATTGTCAAAAAAGTGTCTTAGTGCAGAAAGTGCAAATAGTACTGCTATAAACACAGGCTAAAGTTATTTAAAAAACTCTTACATTTCACCTGGCAACACACCAGGCTTCATCAGAGATACTGGCTACCAAAAATCAAACCACATTTATACACACAAACCTCATGAAAATGTGTAACAAAGTGCATGTGAACATGTGATTTTTTACAGCCAATATCTATGATGAAACCGAGGAAAAATGGTAAGAAGACCAAACTCAACAGCCTACACTTCTAACAATAAATGAACTATGACAATAACAATAAATAATTTTACACATTACATTTATTATTAAACACAGGTACTTTCTTGATGCAGCTACCATCTGTGCATGACTTAAGGTTCATTTTTGAGCTGCATGTGTTGTTGATTCAAACATAAAAGGGCATTTCTCAAAGTGCTATATTCAGTGAGGCTGCAAAAATAAAAATATCTGAGTGGCTCGAAGGAAGTAGCTTGGTTATATGTGAAGAAGGAGCCAGGGCTGCAATTTATTCAAAGATGGCAGAAGGGACCAGAGGAGAATGACAGGTGATACAAATTATTTGGTTACCTTTGCTGAATCCATTTTTGAGACCCTAATTGGTGATAACCCTTGTTAAATGAGAGTGCATCGTGGAGTATTGGTTGGAACATCAAATGACAAACTGTTTTCAAGAATTTACAAAACTTGTTTTAAAAGCCCAATGTATGCATTGGTATAAAAAACAGTTGAAGTGTATGTGGCAGTAAACATGTACCGTGTTTTGAACCAGCCAGCCTATGGAACAGATGGCCCTGTTTTCATAAACAAATGACAAGATTTAATGGAAAATGCAGGACTACAATATATTCAATTGATCCTGGAACACACTGCACGGTAAGAGATTTACTTACTAATGAAACTGAGCAGAAAGAAGGGAACTTAAGTAAATTTGTTAACGAGGGGTTTCTGAGAAATATAAAAAACAACTAACTGATAGGGTGGCAAGATATGATGTCCAAATTAAAGAAGCAAAACAAAAGAAGGTTTTGGTGGATGAGGAAGATTAAAGATTAAATAAAGTGTTTAATTGGAGCATGAACAGTAATATTAATACAACTTCAGAAACTAGTGCCCCAGAATCACATAAATTTATTTTAAAGAATCCCACAAATAATGATGATACTACAATACTGGATTACACTTCTGTCCCGAGTGATACAGACAGCAGCCCAGAGGTTTTTCTGGAATGCAGGACACAACACCCCCCACAGGACATACAAGAGCAATCTCCTGCACAACATTACAGTATACAGAAAACAAGATTTCAGAAACTGTATTACAAAAGAAATGTACACGGTGGCAGGCAAGGAAGAGGAAGAAGAGGTGGCAGGAGATAGTATTGATTGATGAACCCTCTGCTGTAGTTAATTTGTCAAAACATCAATTAACACAAGATGAAGTAAGAATGTTGAATAAAGGACTTTCTTTCTCCTTGACAATGGATTTGAAACAATATGATACAGTTATTGACTTGCACCATTTTGCTAGGAAAATCATGATGAGAACTATTTATGGCAGCAAAGAGCAGGAAGTTGTAAATTATGAAATGCTTCTGATGAGTAATTATACTAGTAATATTACTGACAATAACATGATAACTAATATTGCCTTGAGACCTAAATCATTGTATTGTCCATCCCTGAGTCCAGCTTTGAATGTGTTTGTAAAAAAATGTGACTAAGACATAGAGAAAATGATGTCTGGTCCGTGTAACTACCATTACAACAATTGCACTCATGAAGAATGTGCTGCTTTAAATGTGCTTGCTGATAATCAAGAAATAGTTATCAAAAGCGCTGATAAGGGGGGGCACAGTTGTTGTAATGGATAAAGACAAATACATTACGGAGATATTTAGACAGTTATCTGATGTAACCTTTTATGAAAAATTAATAGGTAATATTATTTTGAAATTGAAATATAGAACAGATGGTGTTTAGGATGAAAGTTTACTTTTGGGTTACATAACTGAATGGTTCTTACTGTTCAATGTCCAGAAGTACCCACGATTTGTGTTCCACTTAAATTACACAAAGATCCTGAAAACCCCACTGGATGTCAAATTATATCAGGGGGTGGGTGGTTAGCAGAACCTCTATCTAGGTTTATAGATATATATCTACAACCTCTAGTACAAGTTTTACCTATCTATTTAAAAGATTCCACTCATGTAGTAGTTTGAAAATAATTCCAAACTACTTCTCATTTGATTACTTCTTTTATGAACAGGAAGCACTTTTAAGGGCTAAACTCTATTTTAAAAGGCACCACAGGGTGAAATTTGAGAAAATTCGAGTTTTGGAGCTGCGAGGATACTCAAGCCTTGAAGTTACTTCTAGGTGTCACTACGCTATTTAAATAACACTACGCAGCGAGCAGAAGTGCTAACAGAAGCGGCGTGTGCTACATGCGCAAGGCAAGCACAAAGACACGTGTCATGCATGTCAAGTGTGACAGAGTGATAGAGTGAGGGGGACACATGTACTCTCATCTGTAAGTAAAACAAAACTATTGAATATCCTAATAAGCGGATGTGTAGTAAGACTATGGCTGATTTAATAATCTTAGAGCCTACACCAGATGTGAGTTCAGATCAAATAACAACTGATAAAGTCAATATGAAGGATGTGATAATCACTCTGGATGGTGAAACAGGTATTAAATGTAATACTTGCTCTATGTATGCCCTATTTACCTCTCTCCCCAGACCACCCTTTTATATGTGATAAATGCACTAGCAATAGTGTATTGAGGAAGATATAGAACATTTTATGAGAGACTGGCAGTGATTGAAAATATCAGGAAAATCAAACAAAATCATTAGGAACCCCTCCCAAATTAGCATTAGAAATAATGTGGAAATAAATAATTGAGAAAATGTTACTGTATCCAGTAATAATACAGGAATTATGAGAAAAGGAAAGATGTGAATCAAATGACACTAGTTTAAATAGTGAAGCTGAAGAATGGACTTTGTGAATACTGGTCATAAATCTAAATTTAGAAGAAGGGCCATTGGAAACAACATTATATTGTCAAATAGATATGATCCCTAATTAGTCTGGATAATACAGATTCTTTGGCTGAGTCGACACAAGATGTTAATCTCCAAAAACAAATTCCTATGGCTACTAAATATGATCTCAGACCTGATATTATAACTAAGGAAGTGAGTGCAAACATCCAGGTGTCTTTAACTGAACCCATGTTTGAAATAGTATCACATGAAATAAATGGACAAGAAGAAGGGTCTACATTTGACTGTGTCCATATTCATGATGAACATAATAAAAACGAAGACGTTCTATTAAATTCAGCTAAGAGCTACCCTCTGAATGATGTAAAAACCTCGAGTAGACAATTCTATGTTTTGGGAGATTCGATAATTAAATACACAGATAAGATAGTGTGTAGAACTGACAAGCATAACATAGCTTGTTCTGCCTTTCAAGGAGCTGGTATCAGAGATATAAATAAAATGTGCCCGGACATTCTAAAAAATTCTGGCCAAAATCCATTGGTCATTTTACATGTAGGGACAAATGATATAAGAAAACTATCTGTTGATGAAATTAAGTAGGAATTTATAGATATTGGAAAAACTTTGGACAAATTTCATTGTGAAACATGGTTCTCTGAAATACTTCATGTTCCAAGAGCAAATTATCATACATTATATAAAATCAAAGTTGCAAATGAATGGCTAAGAAAATGGACACTCAAGTCAGACTACAAATCTATACCTCATTGGGAAAATTTTGTTGATACACCTTCATTATTTAGTTGGGATGGGTTACATTTGAGTAGACAAGAAGCTTACAAATTAGGTAGGACTTTTGAAAACATCATTAAGTCCAATTTAAACTAGAAAACAAGGGGGACAAGGGTGACCAACCAAAAACTAAATTAAATCATGCCACTAACTTATTACAACTATCAAATTTAAAAAACAAAGGCTTTAGTAGACTGAAAATTTGGAATGTTAATGCACGAAGCTTAAATAATAATAAGTTAAGTGAATTGAAATTTCGAATTAATCAGGAAAATATTAACATTATATGTGTGATAGAAACTTGGTGGAATGAATCAAACAATTGGTCTAACAATATTGATGGATTTCACCTATTCACTAAAATTGCATTGGGAAAAAAGGAAGTGGGGTATGTTGTTATATCTCTGAGTTTCTACATAGTCAGGAAATTAAAATAAGTGATTTCATAGATAATATTCCTGAAACATTATGGGTAAGCATTTGTTTTCCTCACTTACCTAAATTGAATTTGGGGATCTGTTACAGACCTCCTAACAGTAATAATGTTTATAACAATAACTTATTAGAAGAATTCATTCAAGATTCAAATACTGGGAATTTTTTGATTATGGGTGATTTTAATGCTCCTGGAATCATGTGGTTGGAGCATAAAGCAACAACTGCCTTTGCAAAAGCACTCTTGGATACTATAACATCTCAAGGTTACTATCAAATGGTTGAGGTTCCAACTAGGGGTAAGAGTATTTTAGATTTGGTTATTACCAATTGTATTGATAAGATCGACAGAATAGACACCTTGCCACATTTATGTAATAGTGACCACACTATTGTTGAATGTTCACTTTGCATTGGAAATATCAAATTTAGAAATCATATACGATCCCTTAATTATAGAAAAGCAGATTGGAACAAACTTATTGATGTATTTAAAAAACTGGATTGGGGGCAGTCATATTACAGTTTAGAGGTAAATCATATGTGGGTAAAGTTGAAAAATAAAATACAAGAAATAATTGTGAATCATATTTCTAAGCGTAAAACTGTTAATAGTAAAGGTTATATCCCCCATTGGTTTAATATAGACATAAAGTGACAAATTAGAAGAAAGAATAAAGCTTTTAAAAAGTTCAAAAAGAATCCTATTGACATAAATTATACTAAATATAGAAAACAGCAGAAATTGCTTAAGATTATTATAAAAAAAGGCTAAATTAAATTTGAAAACAATCTTGCATAAAATAAAAATCAAAAGGCTTTTTATGCTAATATAAATGGTAATAAACGAGTTTCAAAAAAATTACATCAATAATAGTAAACGGAGGAACTATTACAAACAATAAAGATATAGCTGATAACTTCAACAAATATTTTACATCAATATATCAGGCTCAAAACACCAATATAGTATTGCTGATGTAAAATGAAACATCTATTAATATAAGTCATGAATTAGTTAAAAAGAACTATTAAAATTAAATATATCCTCCTTCTTCAGGACCAGACAATATTGATACGATTGTATGGAAAAAAACTTGTGGATGTGCTAACTGATCCTCTTACAAAATTATTCAATAAATCCCTTGAAACTGGTGTGGTGCCATTGATTGAGGAGGGCTATAGTAGTTCTATTCATAAAAAAGGCACAAACCTTGTATGACCAATTATAGACCAATTAGTTTGAAATCAGTTTGCTGTAAGTTGTTGAAAGGCTAATTAAAAATAGCATCGATGAAGATATTATAAGATTGAGACTACAAGATATTACTCAGCATGGATTTAGGAAGAGGCTTCATACAATACCAATCTATTAACCTTTACAACCATATCAGCCTTAAATTAGGCTACTTGGTAGACCAACAAATACTATCCTCCAGAACTTAAGGAAAACGACAGTCAGTCGGCGGGCGGCAGGGCGGCAGGCGGGATGCTGTCGCCTACCGCCGCAGGGGGGAGCGTGAGGGGCTTCGTGGGTGGGTGGGGGGACACTAGACACCAGGGATGTTTGGGGGGTTGTGCTGTGACATTCTGCCCGCGATCGGGCTTTACGGTCCACTGGACCACCAGGGAGTTATTCGGCTGGGAGGGTTACATTCGCCCGCGATCGGGCACTGGGGGCCAGGTTCTGTCCGCGATTGGCTGTGGGAGATGTGTGGGGGGGCGACATGTTAGTCGTTCTGCCCGCCGATCGGGCTGTGGGAGATGTGTGTGGGGGCGACATGCATGTGTCCTGCCCACATCTGGCTGTGGGAGATGTGTGGGGGGTGTCATGTAACCGTGATGCCCGCGATCGGCTGCATTGTGCCGTCGGTCCCCGATGGCTGCTGCCTGGCAGGGTGGCCAGATAAGTCCTCGCGATCGGCGCATCTACATGCAAATGGCATGCAAATGGGGCTATAACAGATGCAAGGGTCCCCCGCCTTTGCATAAATTATGGCCCCATTGCATGTCACCTTTGAATATTGGAAATTTGCATGGCGCAATGGTACTGCGCCACCGCAAGTTTAATGCTCAACTCTGGCAACTTGCTGTAGGCGAAGTTCCACTGCGCTATCTTGCGCAAGTGCTTGGAAAGCTGGGTGATATCAAAGGAGTTGCTCAACAGCACAACTCCTTTGAATATCACCCCGGCCACACCCCTGCACAACTATTTTGAGCGGCGCAGGGGCTTGCACCTCAGACTGGCACAGTTTGAATATCTGGGCCTTAGTATTTTAATGAGGAAAAAAATGTTTTCATGCGTCACTTGAAAAATTATCAAGACTAATATAACAAACTCAGCATGTGCCCAGAACATATGGAATGTGCACTGGGTAACATAAACACATGGTAAAAGCATTGTGAACATTTTTCTAAGTCCAACAAAAGCAAAATGTTTAAAATATATAAATTGTAGCAATAAGTATTCTAGGTTCAACACAAGCAAAATGCTTAAAGCAGCAAAACCATTACTGAAAATGTACTTAGTTCTTTACAAACAAAAGTGTTAAAGCAGTTTTGGTTTCAGTTTATTAGTCATTCGGTGTTCAAGGTGTTTATGACAGCTGGAAACACGTACATTATAAACACACAGATTGACATACTGTGTGCATTAAGTAGTACATGTTGATTTAATTACTATTACAATTGTCTCCCATTGAAACTTTTGTTTTAATTCTTTTAGAATGTATTTTATAATTTGTTTTAGTTGCTTAGTGTATAATTTAGATTGTATTTATGAAGATGTTGAAAGTCTCAGAGGGGATGCTTGGCCTGCTGTTTCTACTATTATGTCATCAATTAAGTGAGAAGGGGAAGCGAATTGGGTATCAGAAAGTGGATGTTATTATAGAGGGACAAAATTTGAAATGTGTCTCTTATACAGATCCATACCTTATAATACATATGGGTTTCAAGGGGAATGTTAATGTTTTAAACATTGGAGAAATGTTTGTTAAATAAGATGGTTGGTAACTTAAAGACTCGGACCAGGCATCCTCACATTGATGTGAAGGGTGGTGGTGGGCAGAGGGGGAGTAAGTGTATTCTGAATTTAAGGAGATACTATAAAATATTGTTAAAACGTAATACAAAAATTAAACATGATGCTAACATATTGCTGAGTAGAGACATTAATCCAAACCCTGGTCCATTACACACTGTAAAAGATGTTATTGAGAAAATGGGGTTTCTTTTTTCATGCAAATGTCAGAAGTTTTATGCCTAAAATGGTTCTGATTAGAGGTTTTGTAATGGAAAATCTCCCTAGTTTTATGGTAATAACTGAAACATGGCTAAGTAAAAGGGTTGGTGATGAATGTTTGAGGGACATATTATATATAGACAGGATAGAAATAAACAAAGTGGGGGAATTATAATTTATTGTCACAATAAGTTCATTGTTAGGAAAATGAGTATGGATATTCCTAGTGATCTCTGTGAGGGTTTGGGGCTGGAAGTAAATATGTACGGAGGGAAACCAGTTATTATCAGGATGTAATAGACCACCAAAATTTTCTATTTTGAAACTAGAAGAGTTGTCAAACATTTTGTTACCATATAGTGGATCCCAAGAACTTCTTATACAGTAGGTGACATCAATTATGATTGGGCAAACATAACTAATTCAGCACATTTGAGTAATGTTGCCTTGAAAATGGGGTGAGAGCAATTAATATTAGAGCCAACACACTTGAATCAAAAATCTCCTTCCTCACAATCCATATTGTAGTTAAGTTTTACTAGCTCCCCACATCTCTTTGTAATAGTAAGCACAATAGCTGACATAGCAAGTGACCATCATGCTATTTTTTTTGTATGGGGGTAGGATGAAGATACAGGGTCCCTCCAAAATAGTTCAGTTTAGATCTATGAAGAAATTTGATTACATTAAATTGATGGAAGATCTAGACAGTCTAAATTGGACAGGTTATTCTTAATACCAGATTTGAACCATGCTTAAGACTATTTCAAGCATGAAATGAGTAGTGTATATGATAAGCATTTCCCCTTGAAAACAAAGAAGGTCAAAAAACAGCTCTGAGGTTTGATTTAGTTCAAGTCTATGTAAACTAAGGAGGGAAAAGAATAATTGTTGGTAACATGCTAGAATATCAGGTTTGCCTGTTGATAGAAAAGTCAGGAATGAATTTGTTAAAGAGATGTGATTAGCTAAAGAAAACTATTTTGAAAACAAGACCAGTGACTATGTGGGGGATCAAAAACATTTTGGACCACTATTAATATGTTAAATGAGAAAAGTAAGAGGAATGAGACTACTAGAATTTCAGAGGATGGGAACATTTTTATTTTGGGTGTAGACTTCCCAGACTGATTCAATGATTACTTTAAAAATGTATAGGATAATTTAGTGGGGATCAGGAGAATGAGGAGAAAATAGAGGTAAATGAGTTTGTACGGTAAGTTGGTAACAAATTTCAGTTTTATAATATTTATGTTGGTAAGGTTAGGGATCAGCTTTTGAAACTTAAGGAGGGTAAAAGTTGTGGACTGGATGGGCTGGCTTCAACATTTTTAAAGTATTCAGTGCTACAAATTGAAAATCTTTTAGGATACATGTTTAATTGTTCACTAAGGACAGGGGAGTTATTTAGGGGATGGAATACGGCTAGGGTGTCCCCATTTTAAGGGGGGCAGCCCTGACCAAATGACAAACCATAGGCCAATATCCCTCCTATCTATAGTAGCAAAAGTTTTGGAAAAATTAGTAGCCACACAGCTGCAGAACTATATAGAAAGTAAGAAATTGGCAGATAAATACCAATCAGGGTTCTGAAAGAAAAGTTACCACCATGTTGCAGGTCTTGGATGATGTCAACAGAGCTATGGAACTCAGGAAGATTTCCGGGGCCATCTTTGTTGACCTCTCCAAGGCCTTCAACATAGTGGATCATAAGATATTGTTGAAGAGATTGGGAGATTTGGGATTGCGGTTGGAGGCCCTGATATTGTTTCAAAACTATTTGATTGGATGACAACAAAGTATAGTTGAATGGACAACATTCTAAGGTTATATACACTAAGAAGGGAGTTCCACAAGGATCTGTCTTAGGTCCCTTATTATTTACCATGTATTTGAGGGAACTGGGGAGTTGCTTTGGGGTGTAGAATATCAGTGTTATGCTGATGATACTGCGGTATATACCTCTGATGTTACAGTTAAGGAAGTACAGTTGAGGTTGCAGCAAGTGTCTTGACAAACTACTAGTTTATTTGGTCAGTCCCATTTAAAATTGAATTTATCTAAAACAAATATGATGTTCATTGGATCTGTAAAGAAACAATATGATACAGTAAATAGTGCATTGGATATCTATACATCGGAGGGTGAAAAATTTAAACAAGTCTAGAAATATAAGTATCTGGGGTACTAGATCGATACAGTAGGGTCAGGAAACATACATGTAACTACAGTAAGTTGATAAATAAGTTTGGGAAATGTTTGGGAGCTTCATACCAACACAAGAGGTGTTTGGATTCAGGGACTAGGTTAAAGATAGTACAGACACAAATTCTTCCAATTTTGGATTATGCAGATATTGTATATGAGCACAGTACGAAGGAAACATGCACTAAACTGGATGTTTTGTACAAAAAATGGCAAGATTTGTGCTCAGGGCTCCCTATGATACACATGGATGCAAATTATATAATCAACTAGGATGGACTATTTTACAGGAAAGTGTAGGTTGCATAGAATATTGTTTGCATCCAAGTGTATACAGGGAGATGCTCCTGATTATTTGTCAGCACATTTAGAGTATAGGGTACAGAAAGGATGTCTGAGTAATTCAGATTTAGTAGAATTGACAATTCCTAGGTCTAAAACCTTGCAAGCCAATCACTGGTTTAGTCATATGATTCCTTATGAATGGAACTCCCTGACATATAGATTTTGTTTGAAGGACAATAAGATACCATGCCAAGCTGTCATGGTTCATGACTACTGTAACATTTCGTGAAAGATGTAAATATCTCACAGAAGGAGTTACATAGGGTTAAACTGTACAATATATAAGTGTCAAGTGTATTATGTAAATTTATATTGTGAAATTGTTTGTGTGTGTTGATGTCTATTTTTATATGAAACTTTATTATGATTTCTACATCGGGAAATCATTGTAAATGAGTTTGCTCAATGAAATTATCCTAAATAAACAAACTTGAACTTGAAATTTGTACATCATAATACATATCCATAAATAGTTTCTAAGGGCCTTTCTTAATTTAACAATAGACAGTATACTAGAATAGTAGCTGTGCAATGTGCTTTAGTGACACTACACAGAGAAGAATTACAGTAGATATAAATCTATATTTTATAAAGGGCCTATAATAATCAATACTATATAGATAAAATACTATGATTACTTTAAAAAAAGCATCTACCAACACATATATTATCCTATTTAATGAGATTTTGTGTATTCATTAATAAACAAATTATTTGACTATGAACCCAATTTATAAAGAGGATTTGGTCCATTCAGTAATACCCCATGAAGCAACAGGGGTAATTCCTAAACAAGATAATACACATAAAGATGTAGAAAACAAGAATATTATAATATCCGAAGTGGAACCATGTATACCATACAATATGTCTTCAGTCATAAATCTCTACTGAATTTAAAAAATAGACAAGAAAGAATATGTTCCAAGCCATCTACCTCTTTTGACACATATTTACAGAATGGATCCATTCCCAGGGAAAGATCTGACTAATCTGAAGTGCCTGAAGGGCCCTGTGTGAAGCAAGTTAGGACCCAACTCCTGTATTCCCACAAGGCTGAAGGGACCTGCATGAAACAATTAAGGACCCACCTCCTGTATGAATCAAGTTACTACGCTCAAGAAATAAGGAACTTTGTTGCAAAAGATACTGAATGATAATGCAGTTTTAGGGTTCCAAAGCCACAAAAAGGAAGGGAATATTGTATTAGTGAAAAGAGTAAATTGGTTGCCCTGGTTCTCACAGTGTGTGTGGGTCAAAACTGGCAGCCAATATTAAACAAAAAGAAATCCCACACCTGTATTTGGCACCAATAATATGAGACCTCTCCTTGAATATAGGAGTAAAAACATGTCTTAATTGATTACAAAACTTTAAAAAGAAGAAGCAACAACAGCATACCACATCTTGATGAAAGTGCCACACAGTGTAAAAAAGTTCCCCAATGGCTTTTTACTCCCTTGCGGGTGCTTTTTCAAGGGTGCAGGGTCTCTTTTTGTTTAATATTGCATTAGGGATTTCTCAACCCTATTGCCAGCCTGCCTAATCAAGTACATAGCATGAAGGCCTGAGGCCAAGCTTCAGGTCTGGGGTCATGCCTCATGGGTCTGCTGCTTCAAGCTGCAGGTCAAGGGCCCTTTCTACAAAAAGTTATGACTGAGCTACTGCTTTGTTCCAGACCATGTATGAAGAAAATTATTGCTGATCATGTGCTTCAGTTATTTTCCTTTTTGAATAAACTTTGTTGATCCTGTGAGAAGAAAGTTAGGACTAATCACAGGATTTTCACAGGGCCTGCAGGTCCCTGCATAAAGAAGGTTATAACTGTTGCTATGGGCTCTATGTGAAACATCAGACTTGTCAGGCATAGCCCTGTACTTGTATCCTGAAGCAGCAGACCTGAGTAACACAGCCCTTCACCTTTAGTGTGGCCTTGGGTCACAAGACTAGGGTATAGGGTGGGGGGTGGGCATTAGAGATTAACAATCCTTAATGCTACATTTCCTTCCTTTTTTAGCTTTGGAACCTTACTGATAAATTAATATACTTTTTTTGTGAAAAACACTATTCTTAGGTGCCCATGATATCCTGTTTAACTATCCATGTAACCTCATTCTCTCCTTCATTATGTTACAAAACTTCTTAGATGCTATGAACATTACCTTTTTATGCAGGTTATTCATTCCCAGGCTCTGCAGCTTGTTTTTTGGTTAAGGCTGTTTGGTTAAAACTGAATAGAGAAACTTAGCAGGTTTAACTTGGCAGCTTCCAGAACAAGTTGAATGTATGCTTCATAAGCATGTGTATTCACATTTTTTTTTAATCTAGCTCTTTGGCCTGCCAAATTTTGACTCATATCTCCTTACCATGTTGGAGTGCCATTATGTTTTTGGCTGCATTCAACAGACAGTGTTGGGTGGATTTATACCATCATCCCTGCAGCCTCTTCTGCACTCCAGATGTAAAGATTGGTTTTAAAAAACACACAATGAAAATGAACAATATTTAAGTTCTATCAGTCCCACTAATTTAAATTGAGCACATACTTTCCTTCTCTTTCTTCTTCTCCTTCTCCATTTCCTTCTCTTTCCCTGCCCCTCCCCTCTCCTTCTTCTCCTCTTCTCTTCTCTACCAATATGTGTGTGTCTCAGTCACACTCTCTTGCAAGCAAAATTTCAGAGCAGACCATCAGAAAGTCAAGTATTAATGACCTATGCTGTTGCACTAGAATAATGCATGTCCATGTGATTACATTTTTTGACCAGTCATGTCTTGATTCCCTTCCTCATTTTATAGTTATATGTAACTTCTTTTTAGCATAACCATTGCAGTTAAACAATGGTATATATCTCAGTTTCAACAACGAATATTGACATCTAACAGAAATTAACTTATTTTCTATTAATGTACTTATTTATCCACTCTCAGCCATGTAGCAACATTTTTCTGGACAACACTCAGCCCTGATGCCCCTACCTGTGGAGACCTGACCTTTTCAAACTAAATGGGTGCACATTTCTCCCTTTATAGTGGGGAGGTGGGTTAACACATATTGTAAAACAATGTTCCACTGGAGACCATTTTCTCTCCTCACCAGCATATGTGTTTTTATTCCAAGACTACTCTTCTTACTCATGCTTATTCTTGAATCCTGGTTGCTGGCAGCACTGGTGCCATGTCGAAGGTTGGCACAGACACTTTTTCCTTTTTAATGGAATGAAGTAGTATTTTTTCTGAACTTGATTAGCAGCACCAACTCTGATAAAATCCGACACCTTTTCTTCCAGTCACTCCAGTATCGATCGCAGGACTGAATTTTCATCCTGGCACAAGTCCAAATAATAGTGGCAGAATTGCTGTCATGAACAATACATTATGACACCCATTTTCTTAATTTATTTTCAATTTTTTCCTGTATGTCTATATGACATCAGAGTGAATCTGTGATTTCTACTGCCATAAATAAGTTGTGTGCCTTGGGGTGGATGAGTGCTATGAACTCCACAATCCTCCCTGTATTTCAGATGTTTCAAGGAACGGGCATTGTTTAAAACAAATTCCAAATTAAATTCAGAGTGTACAATTTAAATAAAAGTAAAGACAATTATTACACAAGTGAAACAAAAATGAAAACAGTAAAGGATTGTGTCACGCTCTCCTCCTCCTCCATAGTCCCTCTTCTCTCCTCATAAATGTTTCTCACCCTCACTCTGTTGCAGCGTAAGCAGAATTCATGAAATTTCTGGTTGCTGCATTTGTGTATGAAACAATCACATTTTGCATAGTTTCTTGCCTGGTATTTATGCAAAAAAAGATATTTAATGTGATTTTTGTGGAAACTTGAAAACTGCCTTTGTAGGCTGTATTTTGCACAAACAATAACAGTGGAAAAAAGTATTTTTTCCATATACATTTTCTCTCCTCAGTGTACTGGAGAGGGCTGGCTTTGGTCCACTCCCTTGAGAGGACTCATTTAGCCCTGTCCATGTTCAGGGCTTCATGGACCTTCTCTGGTACTCCCTTTTTATGTTTTCTCCCTGTGATTGGCCCTTAACACCCAGATCCCCCAGTGCAAGGATGTAATGTGTTTGTGGATGCACACACATTGCCTTGGCCTGGACAGCCCCCCTCATGTCACCCCTGGCCTAATACCTAGCCCCTCTCTAATGCACACACTACTACCTCGTCTCCACATGGTGGAAGCCAAAGGCCGAGTAGGCTACCCTCCCCTATCTGTGAGAAGAGAGCTGCCAAACAGCAGTTCGATCCTCACCCAGGCCTTCCCTCATGGTCCAACCCCCAGCAGCCCATATTCGCCATTGAACACGGGTCACTGGCATGGTAGAAAATAAGGCAAGGATGCCTTAGCCATGCACACCACTGGGCCAGTCATGGTAGATGTATTTTTGCGTGATTTTTTGAGCACAATTTTTATTTTGCCCAGCCCTAATCACAAACAATCTACAAAAGATGAAAACAGCAAACCACTACCAATTTTTTGTTTACAGTTTTTACAGATTGTTTGTGAAGTCTTGTGAGGCACCTTACTTCATAATTAAATCCCAACTGGTATAAATTCCTTTGTGGTGCTACTGTATGAAAATGTATTACTTTGCCTTTATTGTTTTACCAATGCACTTTTTGCATAGTCCTTAGTTCTGTGCTTTTTGAAGTTCTTGTCTCTTGAATTTGATGTCTGGCCACTGAATAGGTCTTAGAACAGTGACTTGGAAAAGCTCACTCATTCCTGTTGAAAATACAGTTTTAAACAAAGGCATTACTTTAACAGGCTCTTACAAAATTAAACAAGATCGGGCCAGAGCCGACAGGGCTGTAAGAAACTGCCAAGTGACCAAAGTTGCACATGTGCGTAGAAATCATTGAATGCCTGGGTGTAACTTAACCATTTTTTGGAGGTGTTGCACCAAATTCTCAACATTGTCCATATGTCCTGAAAGGTGATTTCACAGAGTGACCACACCATTCTGTGCTACAGGTGCCAAAACACTTTTCACGCAGGATGTGAAAAATGACAGCTATTCAGATAAAAAGGAGATGTGCAAAAATGGCAATGCTGAAAATCTGGAGTGAAAATATTAAAAATGGGCAAAGCTAGGAGTATGCATAGAAAAGTGTGATGCAAGTTCATAATGCAGTAATTTTCTGGAATTTTTTCACCAAATTTGCAACATGGGCTTTTTTGGACCACACCTCATGAACAGTGGTGCTGTCATTTCATTAATCAGTCCCAAAAGGTGATTCTGTGCAGCGACAACGAAATCACCTTTCAGGACTGAGTAATGAAATAACAGTGACACTGTTCATGAGGTGGGGTCCCAAGAACCCCATGTTAAAAATTTTGGGCCAGAATTCCAAATAAATTGCTGATTTATCAACTTAAGTTGAAAACTCCTCTGAATGCTATTATAGCACGCTTACCTTTGATTCCTCGGTTTGTGGTTCGGCTTTGAAGAGTGCAGACATGTCCCAGTTAAGAGAAAATGACAGCATCAACCTCTGGAGGTAAGTATTGGGTAAGGGGGGTGTGGGGAGGTGGGTGCTCAATGGGATGGTGGAAATGGGGGAGGGGGACTAGAACAATGACAAGAGACTGTTTTCTTTTTTACAGGTTAAAAAACACATTGAAGGAAGTTTTTTTATCTACAGGGAAACAAAACATACATTTTGGTACACTAGGGTGGGCTCCCAGTGTGCCACATGAGTTGTAGGGTTGGGTATATTATGCCAACATGGGGATTGGGCATGCTGATGTTAGAAGAGGGGGAATGAAAAAACAAACATTTGGCCACACTGGGGTGGGCTCCCAGTCTGCCTCATCAATTGGGGGCACATAATACCAACACATGGATTGGGCACCCAGAAGTCAGTGTGGAGCAAAATATAAATACAGTAGGGCACACTTTGGTGGGCTCCCAGTGTGCCACATAAGTGGAGGTGCTACATACTGCTGACATGGGGATTGGTGACCCAGATGCCAGTGCAGGGATGGGGAGGGAGAGGACAGCAGCAGCAGTGGGAGGGTTTTCCTTCCTGCCGGTGCTTTCTGCGGTGACATAACTGTACATGCACGACACTCACGCATACGTACTTATAGTGAATGGCATTTTGGCAATCACAACATGGCAACACCAGTGGAGCTATGCATGCATCCAAGTAGCGCATGCTCAGTTCTTGCCCTGGAATGTGGAAGTGACAGCCGAAATAGTGCAGCTGTTATTCCATAGTGGCCGATCATGGTGGAGTGTTTCACGCTTCATTGGACTTTCAGAAGGATACTTCCAAAAGTCCATTGTAAGGTTCCACAATCGGCTGATTTTAGAGCTATGATCCCAAAATGGCTGCAGGCTCCACCCACAGCCCTAAAAAGTACCATGAAGGATACTTCTGAATCAATGCAGCTTGGTATTTTGACATTTGTAGACAGTATCATGATATATTATAGGTAAAGCTGATGAGGATTTTTTTTACTTGTACTGTCCAGTTTCTATTACTAAAACATGTCCCTATTAGAAAGTAATACTGTTTGACGCAATATAATTAATCATCCCTGTTAGGAAAGTGTGGTGGTGGCATGAAGGGCCTAGAGTACCTTTCATCTCTTAAAGTACTGTATTTCTATGTTATTATGTATTTGTTACCAACCCCCTCTCTACCGCTTTCAGTGCATATTTGCATGGTTCAGACATAATACATACTGACTGACAACAATTTCCCTAACATGCAAAAGACCATGCAGAATACAAAAGATCTACCTTAAACCTTTCAAACAAAAGTATAAACAGTATTAAGAAAATTAGGGCTGAAGACAGCCTGTCAGCACAGCTCTTAAGTTACTTCTTAAGATGTCAGTTACCCATGATCAACTACAAGCCCAGAATATCAGTAGCCAAATGGGGGCGGAGGAGGATCAAGCAAAGTGCAGGATGCTCACCTCCTTCTTGGAGGGATGGCAGACTTGTTTACAATACCACCACCTGGGTGACCACAGGGGGCAGTGCAGAAGGAGGAACTCATTGGATGGAGGATGCAGACTCTGGAGTTCATCCAGTTTATCATGTGTATATGCGTACCATGGAGCCTTCACTGGCCACATCCTAGAAGAAAAACCATGTAGAAAGACTGGATGGGGGCAGTTTTCCTGCTATGCTCACTGATGGAATCCATCAAGGTGCAGGATATCCTGTAGACCTCAAAAGGTAAGCATAAGAAAAGGAATCAAATGATTTTTATTTGTCAGCAGAGGCACAGGTGGGCAGAACCAGTGACTGAGGAAAAACAGTATTAAAAACAAGCATTTGTCAATGCCGAATGTTGTCTCGCTGGCATGCATAATAGGAATGGCAGTGAAGTATTGAGCTGAGGCCAATGCCACCCTCACCCTGCAGAGACTGACAGTCATTAGGGTGTGCCTTTGGGTCGTCAGCTATAATGCTTATGCTATTCTACCTCACCCTACCCTGCAGACACTGACAAGTGCTGTGGTGTGCTTTGGGGTCATTGCACCTTATACTTACACCATTCCATAAGGAAATACACTGAGGTGGGCAAAGTATAGGAGAATGGGATGAACTTTAGGGCTGACACTCCAAGGCAGACCTCGATGCCTGTCACTGGCTGCAGGGTGGGGGTGGGGAGTGGGGAGTGGAATGGTATGAGCATTACAGCCAAGGATACCAAGTCACACCCATGATGCCTGTCAGTCTCTACAGGGTGGGGAGTTACAGTTGGAAACCCTAATGCCATAGGCATGTGTTGGTATTTTCACTCCAAATTTTCAACATAGGCTCTTTGTGACCCCACGTCATGAAGAGTGGCACTATCAGTTTGTTAGCTGAAAGGTAGTTTTGCACAGCAGCTATGCCATTTGGCAACACAGAGATGAAAACACATTTTGGGCAGTATGTGACAAATGACAACTGTATTGTTCATGAGGAGGCGTAAAAAAATAGCAACATTAAAAATCTGGAGTGAAAATATGAAAAATTGGTGATGTCATGAGCATACATAGAAAGTATGCAATACACATCTGCAACCCAATTATTTTTGGGAGTTTTTTAACCACATTTTCAAAATAGGCATTTTGGAACCTCCCCTCATGAACAGAGGCATTGCCATTTTGTTAATTTTTCCCAAAAGTTGATTTCCCACAGTGACCATGCCATTGTGCGCCACAGGTGCAAAAACACATTTTGGGCAGGATGTGAAAAATGACAGCTGTACTGTTCATAAGGAGGTGTGAAAAAATGCAAGTGTTGAAAATCTGGCATGAAAATATTGCAGATTTATGAAGTTACAAGGTGTGTGGAAACTGCACAATGCATGCTTGTAACACAGTAATTTTATGGATTCTTTCATTGCCAGATTTTTCAGCATAGGCATTTTAGGACCTCTGCTCATGAACAGTGTCACCATCATTTCCTCAAACTGTCCCAAAAACTGATTTCGCACAGCAACCATGCTATTCTGCATCGGATGTGTGAAAACACATTTTGGCCAGGATATGTAAAATGAAAGCTGTACTGTTCATGAGGAGGTGTGGAAAAATGCCTATTTTGAAAATCTGGAGTGAAAATATTACAAATTCATGAAGTTACGATCGTACATGGAAACTGTGCAACTCATGCTCGTAAAACAGCCATGTTTTTGTTTTTTTTTCACCAAATTTGCAATGTAGGCTTTTTGAGAGCCCCCAATGAACAGTGGCACTGTTGTTTCGTTAATCGGTCCTGAAAGGTGATTCAGCGCAGTGACCGCAAAATCATCTTTTGGGACTGTAGAATGCCATGACAGTGACTGACTTCATGAGGAGGGGTCCCGATAACCCCATGTTGAAAATTTGGTGTCAAAATTCCCAAAAATGCCTGAGATATGCACCAACATTGAAAAAACCCTATTTATGCCATTATACAGCTTATCGACATTTCTTCAGTTCGTGGTTGGCTTTGAAGAGTGCAGACATGTTCCTGCTCCACCGAAGATCGTTGTGCTGCACTCCAGAGGTAAGTATGGGGTGAGGAGGGTGTGGGGAGACAGGGTGCTCACTAGGTGGGTATGGGTTGTGGGACAGGGCAGGGAAACTGCGAGGGACCATTTTCTTTTTTACAGGGTTAATAAAAGGGAACATCATGGGACGGTTTTTGGTTTTCAGGGGATTTGGCATGCTAGGGTGGGCTCCCAGTATGCAATCTAAGTGTTTTTTTTGGGGGGGATGCATAGCAGATAGGAATTGGGCACCCTGTCTGCACATATGGAAAGGGGGAACAAGAGCTGAGGGGGATTGTGCACCCCCCTCGGCACAGAACAAAAGTAGGGCGGAACATTATGCCTGTCGGCAAATGGTGGAAGAGAGATTTAAGCTGACAGGGATTGGGCCCCCCGTTGGCAAAGAAAGACTGTTGAGGGGGTGCATGATGCTGAGGAGGATTGGGCACCACCTCAGCATACATTGTAAATGGGTTGGGGTTATTATACCGACAGGAGTGGGCTCCCCATCGGCAAAAGAAGTACGTTGGGGCACTCTGCAGGTGCTGTCACCAGGCACATCAGGAGGGCATGTTAATGTGCCTCTGCATGATTGCAGCAGACCTTTTGTTAGATCTGGTGGCCACTTGATGTATGCCTGGTGTCAGCACCTGTAGCTGCCTCATTGGGGAATGAGGGACACATCTACTGATGCATGTCCTGCATTTGCCCAACAGTGACCGCACCTCCAAATCTGCTACTACCGCAATACGTTGGCTGCACATGCACGAGCCAACATAAAAATGAAGGTTTTGGTGGAGGTAGACTCTATTGTAGCATTGAGACTGGAAAGTTTTACCTTTTCTTCTCCAAGATGAAGTTCATTTTAACTTTGTATGCCCATGTTCCTCTGCCCACAGTGTAACATCCAAGTTCTTTTGAATGCACTGTAGCAATGCATTAGTATTTGGGCATTATGTTACACTGTTTACCATTTTGAGTATACCATAGTTCATCATAGCTGTCTCTATTGAGAGAATTGCAGAAAACAGGCAAACTCATAGTGCTTTCAGTGGGCTAGCAGGTTATCCTGCATTTTAAATCAATGAGAATTATGATTTGGATCATGTGCTGTAGTTCCACGTGATGTATGAACTACAAAACAGGGCATTGTGGGACACTCCTGCTGGGAGTTTCCTATGACTGAGGCTCCCTTTTTTTTATCTGTCCTTTCAAGGGCAGAGGGATTCTGGAATAGAATTGATGCAATCTCCCTTCCGAAACATAGTGGGTACATTCCATGAATAAATTCCACTCTGTAGTAAAAAATAGAGTTTCAAGGACTCAGATGAAACTGGAGATCTTCCTAGGCAGCACTTAAAGTTTCACACTATAATACACTGAGGCTATGTGAGCTTCTTGTTTGAGAGATTTGTAGCAATCAGGCACACTCATAGTGCTTTAAGGGGACCAACTGGTTATCATACCTTTTAAATCTATGAGAAGGATGGCTAGAATCTAGTGCTGTAGTTCCTGTGATCTAGGATTACAACACATGGTAGTGTGGGACACTCCTGCTGGGAGTTTCCTATGACTGCACCTCCAATTTTATTTGTCCTTCTAAGGACAGAGGAGATCAGGCAAAGCACTGTCACAGTTTCCCTTTTTAGACATAGTGGGTACATTCTATTAATAGATTCATTTTTCTAGTAAAAACTAGAGTTTCGGGGCCACAAACAAATCTGAAAGTCATCATAGGTGTCACTTCCAGTTTCATGCCATAAAGCACCATAATTGTGTAAGCATCCATCATTGTGGAAGCTGGTAGCATGTTACTCTGTCCATATCCCTGGCAGCTTTTAAGAAGGTATGGGTATGTGAAGTTTGTCGCCTTTCTCTGTGCTATAAAATAATAGTAACATTCTAAGGAATTAGCAACTAGTAGAAAAACAAATTCTGGTCAGAGCCACAATGGCTGCTGATGCATTAATGTGATAAAATATGTATTTATTTCAAAGGTTTTATTAGGAAAGATATACTGAGCTAGTAATAGCTCATTTTCAGATGTGTCCTGGGGGAAGGGGAAATGATAACAGATACAAAAATACAGACTACAAAGTTCATAGAAATGGAATAAATGCAACAATGATAAAAAGGATAATTATGTCTAAAAAAAAACCTGACAAAAATAAGTTACCACACAATAAGTTGTGGAACTGCCCAAAGAACAAAAGTAGTTATCAACTTATCAAAATAAAAACTAGGGGAATGGCTGATGTGGGAGAAGAGATATAGAATTAATGCGTGACTTAGTTGTATTACTGTAATGTAAAATCTTTCACTGGTCAAGCTGCCTTCTCTTTCTGTATTTGTAAACTTTAGAACTGTTTCCCCCTAACCATTCGTTTCGCCTCTTCCAAAGGCTCTCTCTGTCCTCTCTGCTCCATGACCACACTGCTACCTCCTGAACCTATTCTTGAGTCATAGGCCTTCCCCACTCTTCTGGTTAGCCTCTTCCCTCTTTCACCATGACCACACCACTTCCTCATATTGCTGTTTTTGAGTCATAGCCCTTCCACTCTCCCCAATTTACTATCTTCCCCTCTTTCTCCTCCTCCTTGCCCCTCCACCCACCTCACCAACCCTTCTCCCTCTCTTCTGCCTCCCTCACTTGTCTGTACTTTCCCTTCTTCCACCCACATCTGTGCACCTTCCGTAAGCGCCCTATCCTCTGGTGCCCTCATCATTGAAAAGTACTATTGCTTGTACCCATGGTACAGTTTCCCTGCTGTGTTCTTGTAAAATGTTTGCCTATAATTTTGCCTGTCTGATGAACCTCATTCATGTTAATTTTGTACTGTTTATTTTGTATCTCTGTATGATGTTTTATTGTATAAGTTAGTGTTCTATATTGTTCTTGTATGTCATCATGGCTGGTACAGAATGATATTACATATTATTTTAAAAACTATCTGGATGTTCTGACAGATCATAAACAAAGGAAACTTTACACTAGATACAGATTAGAAATGTTTCAAAGCAATGTTCTTACAGCTAGATATAGAAAAACTACAAATTTATCATCACGGTTCTGTAATTATATGCATCAGCATTTGGAGAATTTGTATCATGTCATTTTTGTTTGTCCAGGGTTCAGCAAACCTAGGTCACAGTGTCTTGCATCGTTATTGGGCAATATTCAATCTTCATTTTATTGAACCTTCTTTTCACTAAAAGTGACAAAGTGATAATTAAGGGAGTAGCTGGCTATCTTGTTGCCATTTTAAAAATTTGTTTGAAACATAAACAACTTGTATGTTGACAACAATGTGTTTTTGTCCAGGTAGCATACTGTAGGAAACAACCACTGATAATGGTGATGTTTGTCTGTTGTACACACAAGTATACTGTATTTTAATAACTTATGGTGACAACATATACCAGTGGTAAACTCTATGAAGACTTATTGCTTGTTCAAGAAAGTTTGTTTCAAAGTAGTGAAAGAAGAGAAATTGTTAATGTATATATAATGTGTTTTGCTGAACTGAGATGATGATATACTAGACCCAGTACTTATGCATTTTTCTCTATCTTGAAAAACAATTTTAAATGTTTTAAACAACTTTGTATAACTACACTGTATTTATTTATGAACTGGTCAATGACCAATCAATAAAATTGAAACTGAATTGAATGTTGCTCTTGCACCTCTCTTCCCCCTCCTCCAGGACACATCTGGAAATGAGCTATTTTTCAGCTCAGCACGTCTTTCCTGGTGAAACATTTGAAATAAATAAATAAATACATACATACATAAATAAATAATTATAAAGTCCCACTTTTATAGCACAACAGTAGAAAAAAAACAAAACCAGAAACATCAAGGTAATGCAGTGAAAACGGCTTTTGGTTCTGGACACACACATCCCCTTGAAAATGCACACACACACACACACACACACACACACACACACACACACACACCGTGTGTGCACACGTACACACACACATGCACACACATGTAGCTGTTACAACAGTTGTGCACATACATAGGGTGTGAGTGTCATTAGTAGGACAGAGCACCTACAATATTTCATTTTCAGTGGGGTCCTGCTGTAATGCATTTTTCCAGTGTATTTAGTAGAGTTAGCACAGGTAACATGTAGAATCTAATTTTTACTGGGGTCCTGCTTTTATAGATTTTTACAATGTAGTTACCCAGGATATGTCAGTTAACATGCATTATATCATTTTCAGTGAGGAATTTGATTATGCCTATTGTAACACTAACAGGTCTGGGATGCCCTAAATGAGTTGGCTCCATCACAGCCTGTATGTTTTCGGTTACCAGATGCTATGTTTTTCTTAGGCAAGCAGGAGGATGTGAATTGTGCTGATTGCACATTTTAGTCTCATTTTTGTTTTGGAGGGCTATATTCAAACATGCTTGGTGCACTCGCATTTTGCTCCAAACATGTATGGGTATAGCAAATTTAGTGAACTGTGCTAATTTGCACTAACTGGCTAGCAGGGGGATGTGAATTGTGCTGAGTGCATGTTTAGTGCCTCGTTTTTGCTTCGGGGTGCTATATTCAAACATGCTTGGGGCACTGGCACTTTACTCCAAACATGTTTGAGTATAGCAAATTTAGTGAGCTGTGTTCCTCTTTACTAAGGAAAGGACTTTGCAATGGGCAGCCTGATACCTTTTAATATGGGGGCATTACTCTGTGTAGGTCTTGTTTCCAGTTCTAGGTTTGTCTGCCTATCTCTGTTTCAAGCTTTTAGCCACTGACTAAATTGCTTTTAGCCACTGACTGCCATGCCGACATCCCAGGTTCAAAAATGGACCTGGGTCATTTGGGGACTGGCCTGGGAGGGAAAATGCATATCTGTAGGACAGGGAGAGGAATCTAGGCAGCAGTACCATGGGACAGCATGGGAAAGTACCCCACATCTGGATTCCTTAGTTGTCTCCATGGAGGCTAAGTACATACATGTCTGGACCAAATAGAGGACAAAATAGAATGAAAAGCCCTCTGACTGTAGAACAGTGATGGCCTGCCCTCGAGCAGACCCCACACCAATGACTAGGCACCTCTGATCCAAAGTCCTATGACAGGACTGCCAGAAAAAGTAAGTCCCAGAGAATGTGGGTGATAGAGCTGGGAAGACTGGACCACATGGGGCAAGTTAGGGTGCTGACTAACTTGCCTCATGTGATCAGTAGCTTCTATCCCTATCACCCTTCTCTAGGACTTCTATGTCATAGGACTTCAGTCCCCTCCTTTCTGAATTTCTGTGGTTGGGACAGTCTTTAGGCATCAAGGAATACCCAACTCTGTTGTCCTGCTGTTTTGGTCCTCCCGCTGTTTCAGATGTTCCATTGTCCATGGCCAAGTACTTAATACCAACCCCTTCTTCCATTCCCTTCCAAGGATATGCTCTCCATGGGCTCCTTGCCCATATGCAGGGGAAACCCGGGCACTGGACTGTCGGCGCTGCCTCTACTGCCACCTGAGAACCTAAGCTTGGACTCTCCATTAGCAAAGCACAGAATTAGCAGCCATCCAATTGGAACATGAGTGCTCTTCAGCATTGGCTTCCGATTGGTTCCTGCAGTCTGCTTCTGTGTCCATTCTAAACCAAGCATAAATCAGATTTCCATGCTGAAATTTGCCAAAAAAGAGCGTAATTACTGTAGTCCAGAAAATATTAGCATCCTGAAATGTTAGTGATGTGTCTATTACCCACTTATCCGCAGTCTTCTAATTACACGCTTCAGATGTCAGAGGCAGTCCAGTTGTTTCTGGAGGCATAACGGAGAGACAATGCAAGTGCTGAAAAACTCTTGTGGGGAATAGAGGGAGAGCCTCCCTTTCCATATTGTGTGTGTTAAAATCTGTTTCACTTAAGCTAGACCACACTTCCACTCACCTTCCCTGACTTCCTAATCATCTTGAAGCCATGACAGAGCCCCAGTTGGTGCTATTGCTGTGCAGACAGCTGGCAGGTAAAGACAGCTTGCCTCGAGACTTTTGAAAGGGTGAAGAATATTCCCGACCTGCTTTCTCCAAATGCTCTGTCTCCCTCAGTGAAAAATTTGTTAGACCTGTGGCAGGGAGAGTGGATGGCTAGAGCCTGAAGGAACTTTCCGGGATCCCCATTGGGAAGGAAGGGGAAGTTTCAGGGCTCTGCTTTGTCTCTGCCTCTCACTTGTGACAGACAGATTATCAATGAAGCCTACAGCCTCACAGTCGATTTGTTTTTGTAGTGAGTATAGATGAGTACCTCAGCAGTCGGGTTGTTAATGGAAATGCAAGGTTTTACTGTATTTTGTTTCCTTTGTTTTTGCTGTAGTTTCAATCTGCACTTTTAGAGCTAGAGTAGGTAAATGTTCAGGGACAGTCACTGAGCTGAGTTTCCGTGTGCCACTTAGCTTGGTGAAAGGGGTTGTCTTGGCTTTTATTTCTATTTTTTTATTTCTCTTTCTCTTCTGTTTCCATGCCTCTTTGTCCCTCCTGCCCATTGACAGGGTATTATTAGCAGGCGCTAAATATTAGCAGGCCAGTCAGCATCGCGAAGAATACAAGACTTCAAAGACAGCGAATGTAACAGAAACTACAGTACTTTTTTCCTTGACTGTTAAGACCCTTATCCTTCTGTTTAGAGTGTTTCATCTAGGAATACTGTGTTATTACACTACTTTTGAAATTCTGTGCTTGCATCAGCTCCCTACACGAGCAGCCGATCACTTCTCCCTACTAAGCCTCATTTTATGTCCTCCTTAAATATTACAGAAGCTCTCTGAACTAATATGACTGATGTAAAATTGAGTACTTACTTGAATTAATTGCATTAATTGATTGTTTTTTTACTTGTGTTATTTGGCTGTATTGTAAATATCTCTGTATGCATCGTACCATTTGACCCGGAGCTAACCAGGTCCATCTTGTAAATGAACTTGCTCAACGATGTTCACCTGGATAAATAAAGATTTTGATTGATTGGAGGAGATAAAGAACTTTGTCCCATGCACACAGTGAGGTGACATGCTACTCATCATGGTTATGTATTGTGTGCTGGTGAATGTTAAGGGACTGACTGCACGGAGGAGCAATGCTGAAAATCAATGCATAAACATAGTAGGGCAACATGGCACCCATCATAGTGTATACTGTGTGCTGATGAAATGTGAGGTACTGTCGGCACTGTGGAGTGATGCTCAGCAGCACTGCATGAACATAGTGGGGTGCCATGGCACCCATTACATGGTACCCATCAAGGTGGGGTACTGTGTGCTGGTGAAATGTGAGATACTGCCTGCACTGTGGAGTGATACTCAGAAGCACTGCATGAACACAGTAAGGTACTGCTTGAACGAAGGAGCAATACTGAGAAGCAATGCATGAATACAGTGAGGCAACATGGCACCCATCATGGTGGTGTATTGCATTCTTGTGAATTGGTAAGATCTCTCTGCACTAAGGGACAATGCTCAGATGTGCTGCATGAAGACAGTGGGGCAGCATGGCACCAATTACAGTTGCATTCTATATACTGGTGAATGGGGAGGGATTGCAAGTACTGTGTAATGATGCTCAGAAGCACTGTATGAACACTCTGGTGTGACAAGGCACACATCACAGTGGTGCTTTTTTATTTATTTATTTATTGAAATGTTCCACCAGGAAGGCACACTGAGCAACAGGTTGCTCATCTCCCAGTGTGACCTGGGGGGAAGGGGAGCATGAGGATAATATATATAGATTTGAAGCACTAACAAAGATTTATATATCATTATATTCAAATAAAAGTGAGTAATCAGTAATGACACAATTAAATAGTAAGGTACTAACAGTTTTTAACTAGATAGGTGCAATGATAACAGTTTAGAACTTGGTAAAATACAATAGCACAAAATGACATCGGTATACTGCTTGTTGGTGAGAGATGAGGGAATGCCTGCACAAGGGAGTAATGTCAGTAGCACTGTATGAACACAGTGGGGTGACATGGCACTAATTATGGTAGTGTACTGTGTGCTGGTGAATGGTGATGGAGTAACCAGCAAAATAGAACAAAAGCGGGCTCTACAGCACAAGAAAAATGCAGTAAGGCTTAAAATAGCAACAAATTATAAACTTTAATTGGTAAAGCAACCCCTGTGCACCTGCATCAATGTTTCACGCTGCCCTGGCACTTTTTCAAGACCATGGTGATGGAGTGCCTGCTCTGTAAAGTGATGCTCAGAAGCACTGCATGAGCACAGTGGTGCATTATGGCACTCATCCCTGTACTGTGTGCTGGTGAAAGGTAAGGGACTGCCTGTACCGGGCAATAATGCTTAGAAGCAATGCATGATCACAGAGGAGCTACATGGCACCCATAAGAACTGCATACTGCATGCTGGTGAAAGGTGAGAGACTCTATGCACTGTGTAGTGATGCTCAGAATCACTGTATGAACACAGTGGGGTGATATGGCACCCATCATTGTGGCGTACTGCATGCTGGTGAAAGGTGAGGGACTGCCTACAGGGGGATTGATGCTCAGAAGCACTGGTTGAACACTCTAGTGTGACAAGGCACACATCAAAATGACGTACTGCTTCGCAGCGAAAGATGATGGAATACCTGCACAAGAAAGTAATGTCATAAGCACTGCATGAATATAGTGGGGTGACATGGCACCCATCAAGGTGGTGCACTGTGTGCTGGTGATCAGTGAGAGACTGCCTGCACAGGGGAGTGATGCTCATAAGCACAGCATGAACACAGATGGTCAACATGGCACCAATCTCTATTGTGTGCTGCATACTGTTAAAAGGTGAGGGACTACCTGTACTGGGGAGTGATGCATGGACACAGTGGTGTGACATGGCACCCAGCATGCTTGTATACTGTGTGTTGGTGAAAGGTCAGGGACTGCCTGCACTGAGGAGCAATGCCCAGAAGCACTGCATGAACACAGTGGGGCATCATGGAACCCATCCCTGTAGTGTACTGTGTATTGGTGAAAGGTAAGGGACTGCCTGCACTGGTGAGCAATGCTCAGAAACACTGCTTGAACAAAGTGGGGCAACATGGCACCCATAAGAGCTGTGTACTGCATGCTGCTGAAAGGTGAGGGACTGCTTGCCCTGTGAAGTAATATTCAAAAGGACTGCATGAACAGAGAGGGGCCAGAAGCCACTCCTCATGGTTGTGTACTGCATGCTGGTGAAAGGTGAGGGACTGCCTGCAGGGGGGAGGGATGGTTAGAACCACTGAATAAACACAGTGGGGCAACACTGCATCCATCATGGTGGTGTACTGTGTGCTGGTGAAAGATGAGGGACTTTCTACCCAGAGGAGTGATGCTCAGAAGCACTACATGAACACAGTGGGACAACATGGTACCCATAATAGCTATGTACTGCATGATGCTAAAAGGTGAGGGACTGCTTGCCCTGTGGAGTAATACTCAGAAGGACTGCATGAACACAGAGGGGCAAGATGCCACTCATCACAGTTGTGTACTGTGTGCTGGTGAATGGTGAGGGACTGCCTGCATGGGGGAAGGATGGTCAGAAGCACTGAATGAACACAGTGGGGCAACACTGCATCCATCATGGTGGTATACTGTGTGCTGGTGAAAGATGAGGGACTTCCTACACAGGGGAGTGATGCTCAGAAGCACTACATGAACACAGTGGGGTGACATGGCACCCATCACAGAGGCATGTTGTGTGCTGGTGAAAAGTAAGGGACTGCCTGTGTGGAGCAACAATGCTCTGAAGCAATGCATGGTCACAGTGAAGTGACAAGGCACCCATTATGATGGTGTACTGTGTGTTGGGTTAATGTCAGGGACTGCCTGCACTATGAAGTGATGCTCAGAAGCACTTCATGAAAACAGTGGGGTGACATCACACCAATAACAGTGGTGTATTGCATGCTGGTGAAAGATGAGGGATTGCCTGCACTGTGGAGTGTTGCTCAGAAGCACAGCTTGAACACAGTCAGGTGACATGGCACCAATCATGGTAGTGTATGTGCGCTGGTGAAAGATGAGGGAGCGCCTGGTCTGTGGAGTGATGCTCAGAAGCACTGCATGTACACAGTGGGGTAGCATGGCAACCGTTACCATGTTGTACTACATGCTGGTGAAAGGTAAGGGACTTCCTGCACTGTGTAATGATGCTCCATAGCACTGCATGAACACAGCAGGGTGACATGGCACCCATCAAGGTGGTATAATGCAGGCTGCTGAATGGATAGGGACTGCCTGCACTCTAGAGTGATGCTCAGAAGCACTGCATGAATACAGTGGGGTAGCATGGCAACCGTTATCATGTTGTACTGCATGCTGGTGAAAGGTAAGGGACTGCACTGTGGTGTGATATTCCTTAGCACTGCATGAACACAGCAGGGTGACATGGAACCCATCACGGTGATGTACTGCATGCTGCTGAAAGGTGAAGGACTGCCTGCATAAAGAAGTGATGTTCAGAAGCACAGCCTGAACACTGTGAGGCAACTTTGCACACATTACCATGGTGTACTGCATGCTGGTGAAAGGTAAGGGACTGCCTGCACCATGGCGTGATGCTCCATAGCACTGCATGAACACAGCAGGCTGACATGGCACCCATCAAGGTGGTGTAATGCAGGCTGCTGAATGGATAGGGACTGCCTGCACTCTGGAGTGATGCTCAGAAGCACTGCATGAATACAGTGTGGTGACATGGCACCCGTCAAGGTGGTGTACTGCTTGCTGGTTAAAGGTGAGCAACTGACTGCACAGGGGACTAATGCTCAGAAGCACAACCTGAACACAGTGAGGCAACATGGCACCAATCACGGTGGTGTGGCATGCTGGTGAAATGTGAGGGACTGCTTGCACTGTGGCATAATACTCAGAATACTCAGAAGGACTGCATGAGCACAGTGGGGCAAGATGCCACTCATCACAGTTGTGTATGGCACGCTGGTGAATGGTGAGGGACTGCCTGCATGGGAAGTGATGCTCAGAAGCACTGCATGGACACAGTAGGGCAACACTACACCCATCATGGTGATGTACTGTGTGCTGGTAAAAGATCAGTGACTGCCTACACAGGGCATCGATACTCAGAAGCACTGCAGGAACACAGTGGGAAGACATTGTACCCATAATAGTGGTGTACTAAATGCTGGTGAAAGGTAAGGGACTGCCTGCATTGTGGAGTGATGCTCAGAAGCACAACTTGAACACAGTCAGGAGACCTGGCACCAATCATGGTAGTGTACTATATGCAGATGAAAGATGAGGGAGTGCCTGCTCTTTGAAGTGATGCTCAAAACCACTGCATGAACATCGCAGGGTGACATGGCATTGATCACAGTGGTGTAATGCAGGCTGATGAATGGGTAGGGACTGCCTGCACTGTGGTGTGATGCTCAGAAGTACAGCATGGACACTGTGATGCAACATGGCACCCGTCACAGTTGTGTTCTTGGTGTTGGTGAAAGGTGAGGGACTGCCTGCACTGTTGTGTGATACTCTCAAGCACTGCATGAACATGGCCAGGTGACATGGCACCCATCACAATGGTGTAATGTGGGCCGGTGAATGTGTAAGGACTGCCTGCACTGTGGAGTGATTCTCAGAAGAACTGCATGAACACAGTGTGGTGACATGGCACCCATCACAGTGGTATACTGCATGCTGGTTAGAGGTAAGGATCTACGTGCACTGAGGAGTGATGGTCATAAGCACTGCATGGACAAAGTGGTGGAAAATGGCACCCATCATAGTTGCATACTGTGTGATGGTAAAAGGTCAGGGACTTCCTGCACTGAGGAGCAATGCTCAGAAGCACTGCATGAACTAAGTAGGGAGTTACGACACTCAGACCTGTTGTGTACTGCTTGCTGGTGAAAGGTAAGGGATGACCTGCACCGGGGAGTGATGCTCAGAAGCACATCATGAACACAGTAGGACAACATTGCACCCATCCCTATTGTGTACTGCTTGCTGGTGAAAGGTGAGTGACTGCCTGCACATTGGAGTGATGCTCATAAGCACAGCATGAACACAGTGGGGTGACATGGCACCGATAACAGCTATGTACTCTGTACTGGTGAAAGTCAGTGGACTGCCTGCACTGTAGAACGATGCCAAGAATCACTGTATGAACACTGTGGGGTGACATTGCAGCCATCATGATGAAGTAGTGAGTGCTGGTGAAAGGTGAAGGACTGCCTGCACAGGAAAGTGATGCTCAGAAGCACTGTGTTAACAGAGATGGGCAACATGGCACCCATCACAGCTGTGTACAGCGTGCTGAGAAAAGGTGAGAGACTGTGCTCATTTAATTGCTATATAAGAAATAACACATATACTGCCTCATATGGTATTTATTTACTTATACACCTAACCCTAACTTTTATTGTATTTAGGATAAGCACTCTGACACACTAGCACAAATGCACTACTTCATGTTTTAAACAGTACACAGTACTACAGCATTACATTACAGCCATTTGCAAACGGGCTAGGAAAGGGTTAATGCACCAGGAAGGGGTTAACAGAGTGCCACGCAGGAACACACACTCACACTTCATGATGTGAGCAGAATTTAGAGACCTTTGTCTCTGCCTGAATGCAACATCCCTTTCTTGGCCACGATTGTTTTACTAACCTTCATTAATTAATTTTAAAAATATGAATAATAACCAGAATAACTAATATAAAAAACTCATTAAGTAATTTACATAAATTAGTATGTTATTTACTGCTATCTTTTTAAAATTATTGCAGATCTCTTGAACTGATAACAACACCTTACTCTTTCTTAATTTGAGGCCTTTTCCAGTAACATCTGACATCTGAACCTCCTTCCTCAATCTCAATTGCAGTTTATGGCTGGGAAAGGCTGACAAAGGTGACACGTTTATGAGCTATGAATCATTCTTGAAAGAGAATAGTACTCATATTGACATTAGTAACCACGTTATCACATAAAATGGTGTGGTGCAACACTGCTCAACTGAATGAACTCAGCTGAGTACTTCAATTAGTGGAGTGATTGCACAAACCTTTCAATTTTATCTAGTCCATTAGGAATCTGAAGAGCTCCCTTTTTCTACTGTGATAGCAAGAAATCTACAGGGTTCCGCCCACTGCAGCCGTAAAAATGGAACTCTCTAAACAAATACTTTAGCAGGCCTTCCAGAGTACTAGATACTGTAAATGGACTACACATGTACTCTTTTACAATGGTAAAAGATTGCAAACCCCACTGCCAAATGAATAAACATTAAGAATAAAGTAATCTAGAGTTAAAGCAGAGACCGGAGGTTATGTATAACATCAGGAGCTTAGAGTTGAATATGGATGCAACCTTTAACACCATGAATGCATGAACTGAAAATGGGGCACTGGAAAAGACAATGCATTTTGGTAACTACTGTAGCAAATGATTTCCAACACTCTCCCCAACTAAATGTTTATTAACAAACAGCAGGAGAATAATGGTGAAAACAATGTTAAGCTTCTAGCAGAAATACAAAATGAAAGCATGTGCTTGATCAAGATGATGACCTTGATCAGAGATGGACAAGAGTTTCTGGTGGGAGAAAATTTAAAAAGTTGCATAGAGCATGTTTCCAAGACATTCAGCTTCAAAACACTTACTATCCTCCTGCTTAATTGATGGACCACCCTGCCTAATGATTAGTCTCATCAACTGATAGGACTCCCCAAACCATGTCAACCAGTCATTTATTTCATACTGCAGACTCTCCAAAACAAAACACACATCCCATATTATCAAGAGATAGAAACATAGAATCTGACAGGAGATAAGGATTGCTTGGCCCACTCAGTTGGACCATTTTTTCCATGCCCATACTGACCCTGCAGACCCTACTGAATCTCTGACTCCCTCCCTCCACACCCACTTTCCACTAAGATTCCCTCATGCTTTTCCCAAGCATTCTGAAATCCAACCACTGTTTTCGCCCCCCCACCACCACCTCTGCTGGAAGACTGTTCCAGGCACCTACCACTTTCAGTGAAGAAGTACTTCCTCACATCTTTCTTGAATCTACCCCTTCTAGCTTCATCTCATATCCCCTTTTTCTCATGTATCTTTTCCTCTGAAAAATACTCTCTTCCTGTACCTTATTTACCCTGTGAGATGTTTACAGCTCTCTACCGTGTGTCTTCCTCCACTCATCAGGGGTGTACATATTGAGGACCTTCTGCCTCTCCTCATAGGGTTTCTGATGCAGACCGTACACCATTTTAGTTACCCTCTTCTGTACAGTCTCTATTCTGTCTACAGTATGTTCTTCCTCTCTACAGTATGTCCTTCCTGGGATGTGGTCTCCAGAACTGGACACAATACTCCAAGTATGGTCTCACCAGTCATCTGTATAGTGTCAACACAACCTCTCTCTGTCTGCTGGTGATACTCCTCCCTATGCACCCAACATCTCACTGACCATGCCAACTTCCTTGTTGCAGTGTCTTGCTACCTTGAGATCATCAGATTTGATTACTACCATGTCCCTTTCCTGTTTGGCTACTATCAATACTTCATAGAAACATAGAATTTGTCAGCGAAAAAAGACTGGTAGCCCAATCAGTCTGACATATTGCTGCATGCCTATCCTGACAACTTGGACCCTATTTAATCACTGGCATCCCTGCTGCCTCTTTCCTCCACTTATTATAGCTGTGTACCTATCCCATTCATGCTTGAAGCTCCCCACTCTTTTTGCCCACACCACTCCTTCTGGCAGGCTGTTCCAGGTGTCCACCATCATTTCTATCATGAAGGTTTTCCTCACATTCCTCTTAACCCCACCCACACCAACCTTCATTGCATGCACTTTGTGCTCCTGTGCTTTGCTTTCTCAGAAAGAGATTCCCGTCTTGCACCATGTTCACCACGGTGAGGTACTTATAGGTCTCAGTCATGTCCCTTCTCACTCTCTTCTCCTCCAGGAAGTACATGTAGAGATCCTACAGCCTTTCCTCATATGGCTTCTCATGCAATCCCCACACCATTCTGGTAGCCCTCCTCTGAACTGCTTCCACACTTTTAATGTCCTTGCAGAGGTGCAGCCTCACAAATTGAACTCAGTATTCTAGGTAGGGTCTCACTAGTGAGATATACAGTGGCAACACCACCTACCTCCTCCTGCTAGAAATCTGCTTCCTATGCACCCCAACATTCCACTAGCCTTGTGACTGCCTTGTCATGAAACTCCAATAATTTGACCAAAGCACTCACAAAGACACTGGAACATGACTTCTCAGTTTATTGCTGTCAGTTTATTCATTCCGCTGTTTCAAAAACCACTCACAATGCCCTTACAGGCACCTCAACCCTTCTCAGAGTCTTCCTCAGGGGTGCACCTGAGGAAGATTCTAGGAAGGGTCAAAGCACCAGGGATAGTTCCAGGAAGAGTGCCTTGTTATTTTGCTATTTGCACCTATTTGTTATTTTTGCAAACAGCTGTTTTGAATTGTTAGAGTATTGTGAGTGGTTCCCACTGAAGCAAAATTAATTAACTGATACCAGTGAACTCAAACGTCATGTTCCAGTGTCTCTGTGACAGCTTTGGTAAAATCCATGGAGTTTCTTTGTGTGGGGAGGGAATACCCCACTATACAAGAGCACCTGCTGTGCACTAAGTGCATTGCAGCCCCAGCCCTGTGGAACTACTCCCTTATCACACTGCCACTTTGAGATCATCATACATGATTACCCTGTGGTTTCTTTCTTGCTTGGTAACTGTCGGTACACAACATCTTACAAGCAACTCCTGGGATTCCTTGTCCCAGGTGCATTACTTTGCACTTGCTGGCATTGAACTCCAGTTGTCACACCCTGGGCCACTCCTGTAGATTCCTCAGATCCCTTTGATTCTATCTACCCCTAACTGAGTGTTCATCTCCCATTTTGTACTCCAGCTTCTTGTTTCTGTGCCCCAAGTGCATGGTTTTGCACTTTTCACATTGAAACCCAGCTGCCACGCCTTTGACCACTCCTTGACTTTTCTCAGGTCTGTGTATATTCCATCCAACCCCTCTGGAGTGTCTACCCAATTGCAGATTTTGGTGTAATCTGCAAGAAGGCATATCTTCCCTTCCTGTTCATCTGCAATGTCACTCATAAAGACATTAAAGATTACTGATCCCAGTATTAGCCCTTGAGACAACCTGATGGTCATCCTTCCTTCTCCAGCGTGAACTTGATTTACTAACACCCTCTTGTCTTATATCCTTTAACCAATTTCTTACCCTCATTACCAACCTAGGACCCTCACCTAAGCTGCTAAGTTTCCTTATGAATCGCCTATGTTGAATAGTGTTTAAAGTCTTACTGAAATCTAAATAAACTGCACCCACTGTCCAGCCCTGATCTGTTTTCCTGCTCATCCAGTCCTTGAAATCCATCAGATTTATCTGATATGACCTCTCAACCCCCCATGATTCTGTGTTGCCTCAGGTTTTGTAACCCACTGGATTCAAGATACTCCATAATCCTTTCCTTTAGTATTGACTCCATAACTTCCCCACCACCAATGTCTGGCTGACTGGCATATAGTTGCCATCCTCCTCCTTGCTACCACTTTTGTGAAATGAGACTACATCTGCCCTCCTCCAGTCCCCCAGAACCACTCCTGTTTCTAGTGAGTTGTTGAAAAGAATGTCTAAGGTGCAGCCAGTACCTCTCTGAACTCCATCCATACCCTTGGATGTATCCAGTCTGGCCACACAGCTGTGTTCACTTTCAGATTTGCGAGTCCCTTCTGGACTCCTCTGCTGTAAAAACCTTGTGTCTACCTTCTTTCCCCAGTGATCCTGCTGCTTTTATGTGGCTCATCCCCCTCCCCATCCTCTGTAAAGATTAACTAAAAGTATTTGTTCAAGACATCTACTTGTTCCTGTTCCTCCTCTTCACAGACCCCACCTGCCCTTCTTAACCTCACAATCCTTCCTCTAGTCTTCCTCTTTCCACTTGTATACCTAAACAATGTCTTGTTCTTTTTTGTTGCCCCCCACTGACTATTCTTTACTCAGTCTGTGCCTTTACGCTCATCACAGCTATCTCTGCCTCCCTCTGTTTCACCTGATACACCTGCCTATCCTATACCCTCTGATCCTTTTTGTACCTCCTGAATGCTGTCCTTTATCTTTCTAGCCACTTCTCTTGAGAAAGACAGTGGTCTCTTTTTTCTCTTGTTTTTGCTCACTTCCTTTGTGCAGAGGTTTGTTGCTTTCACTATACCTTCCCTTACTTAGCACACTGTTCCTCTACACCACCTAGGACAGCCCCCTGCTAGGCCATTGCTGCAGTATTCACACATCCTTTTTAATTCTGACCTCCTGAAGTCTAGTGCCTTTGTCCTTGTTTGGTTTGCTTCCACTGCCATCCTTATGTTGAACAACACTGCACAGTGAACACTGGTCCCCTGGAAGCTTTACACCTTGACTCCTCCAATACTTTCCCTGTTAGTGAATACCACATCCAGTATTGCCCCATTATGAGTGGGCTCCCTGACTATCAGCCTGAGATAAGTCCCCTGAAAGCAGTCCATGATGTCCCTGCTTCCATATAAAGTTGAGGCTGGGAGGTTCAAATCGACATCTCCCAGATCAAAATCTCCCACCAGCAGCACCTCTCCATTTTCTGCCATTGAGTAAATAGCTTCCACCAGTGTCTTATCTAGTTTCTTAACCTGTGTTGAAGGTCTGTAGATCATCTCACTGCTAATAGTGGTTCTCTTTCCTGTCTTCTGGGTGACCCACAGCACCTCCAACCCCTCTATTCCACCTGGATTCCCTGTGCCTCCATTGCTTTGATATCCATCCTTACATATAGCACCACCCCTCCTCCCTGCCTACCCTAACCATCCTTACTGAACTGAATATAGACTGGTGTAGCCATGTCCCAGTCATGGTGTCCTGTGCATCACAACCCAGTAATGGCCATGATGAAAAAAATTACTCACCTTAGTAATGTTGTTTCTTCTATTGGAGTCTTGCTATGTTATGACATATGCAGTGAGTCCCAACCTTCAAACTGCTCTGGAGGTGAAAGAGTTAACTTTCCATGCCAGGCATAGAATGCTGAGCTCGAGCTCGGTTGAAAACTCTGTCTGTTGTTCTTCAAACTCAAACCGTCAGATCTTTATGAGCTAAACTCACTGAGGTCCTGTGTGGAAGCTGTAAACCTACACTAGCCAACTGGCTACTAACATAATAACACTTTTTTTGGTCCCAAAACAAAGACTCAAGTCAGGAGACCCAAAAAATGAAAAACACAACACCAAGTCACCCCAAAAGGAGGGTGAAAAACAACAAGGTGGGCACCTACTAAGTGCCAACACTGCCCACCCACATCCCAAAAACAGAGGTTCTGAGAGGGGCAGGCAGGGGAGGTCATAATATAGCAGACTCCAATAGAAGAAACAACATTACTAAGGTGAGTAATTTTTCTTCAAACAACAGAAGTCTTGCTATATTATGACATATGCAGACTACAAAACAGTACCTCCATGGAGGAGGGACAGAACCTACTTGGGAAATAGGCTCTGAAGCACAGCACGTGCCAAACAGACATCACTCTAGCCTGGATATCCAGGGGTAATAGCAATGAAAGTATGAACTGTGTTCAGGTAGCTGCTTGACATATCTCTAGAATAGGATGTCCCTGGCAGCAGCCAAGGAAGCAGCTGTACCTCCTGGTAGAGTGAGCCCTCAGGCCTGAGGGAGGAACCTTGCCAGTTTTCATAACAAAATGGATACAAGAGACAATCCACCTGGCAATGGATCTCTTAGTGGCAGGTTTCCCCTTAACAACCTCGCCATAAGTGAGGAACAGTTGGGGAGTCAAACCTGTGACCCTTGGTACGCTCTATGTAGTAGCTAAGGGCTCTTTTGACATCTAAACTGTGCAGTCTCCTCTCGCCAGAGGAGGGTGGTCAGTGAAGCACACAGGAAGAGACATAGATTGATTAAGGTGGAAATCTGAAACCACCTTAGGCAAGAACTTCCTGTTAGTCCTGAGGACCACCTTATCTCTATGAAAGGAGATAAATCAGGTTCCACTGACAAAGCTTGTAATTCACTTATGCATCTGGCAGAAGATTGGCTACCAGAACACAGTTTTCTAAGTCAAGTACTTAAGCTCTGCTGAAGACAAAGGCTCAAAAGGGGGTTGCATAAGCTGAGCAATGCAAACATTAAGGTCCCAAGCAGGGGCAGGGTCCTTGAATGGAGGGTTGGTGTGAAGCAATCCCTTGAAAAACTTGGAGAATACAGGGTGAGCTGAAAGAGAAGAGGGCCTACCTGCTGAAATAAAGGCAGACATAGCTGCCTGATGCACTTTTAGGGTAGCTGGTCTCAGCCCCAAGGTATTTAGATGGACCATGTAATCCAGGACTGTGGGTAAATCAGCAGATTCTGGGGAAACATATTTTCCAGAGCACCATATGGAAAATCTCTTCCATTTGGAATTATAAGTAGCCCTGGTAGAAGGTTTTCTAGAAGCCTTCAGGATGTCCATTACACCCTGGGAAGGTGTAAATCAGCAAACTCTAACTCTTCAAGAGCCAGGCCTTGAGATTGAGAGATTTGAGGTTTGGTACCAACCCTCCCTGAACACAGGTTAACAGGTTGTGATTCCTGGGAAGACAGAGGGAAGATGGACTGCTAAGGACAGCAGGAGTGGATACCAGGGTTGTCTGTGCCAATCTGGGGCAATCAGGATCATCTTGCAAGGTTGAGACCTGATTTTGACTAGCACTTTGAACAGCAGAGGGAAGGGGGGAAAAGCATAGAGAAACTTCCCTTCCCAATTGAGAACTAAGGCATCCAGAGGGACTGAGCCCAACACTAGTGGTCTGCAGCAAAAAAGGGGAAGTTGGTGATTGTCTGGGGCTGCAAAAAGATCTATCTGTGGGGTGCCCCATCTGGCAAATACCACCTCCAGGACCAGGGGGTCCAGTGACCATTCGTGATGGCCCTGGGAAATCCTGCTGAGAGCATCTGCCAGGACATTGTCCTTGCCTGGGAGATGAACTGCCATAAGGAGGTGTTCAGGGAGTAAGCCAGAGACCACAACTTCATTGCTTCGGTGCACAATGCCATAGACTGAGTGCCCCCTTGCTTATTGATGTACCACATTGTGGTGGTGTTGTCTATTCTGACCTGTACCACTTTGTTCTGAACAGACTTGGAAAAAGCTTGAAGTGCTAGAAAAACTGCTCTGAGTTCCAACAGATTGATGTGGAGCAGGGATTCCTGAGGGACCACAACCCCTGGGTAGTGAGGTCACCCATGTGAGCTCCCATCCCAAGAGGATGCATCCGTAGTAAGGATTAAGGAGTGAGACTGGGTGACAAAAGGAACCCCTTGTCTGAGATTGCTCTGATCCTGCCACCATTGTAGGGCCTGGATCAGGGTTCAAGTCACTGGGATCAATTTGGTTAGAGGGTCTTTCCTTTGAGACCAAAAGGCTCTCAAATGGAACTGAATGTCCCTCATCTGATATCTTGCTCCCTGCACCTCTGCTGTAGAAGCAGCTATGTGCCCCAGGAGCTGTAGAAAATGCCTTGCTGGTTGAGACACCTGCAGGGTGAATGAGGAGGCCAAAGAGACCAGGGTCCTTGCCCTGTCCAAAGGGAGGAAGGCTCTGGCTTTCTCTGTGTTCAGCTCTGCGCCTATGAAGGTGAGGGCTGAACAGGCTCTAGAATGACTTTGAAAGATTCAAAGGAAACCTAGAGAGGTGAGCAGTTGCTGAGTTATCTGTAGGTGTAACTTGACTTGGTCTGGGGACTGGCCTACTATGAGCCAGTCATCCAGGTAAAGGAAGATGCAATTTTGCCTTCTTAGAGAAGCAACTGCTACTGCCAGGCATTTGTGAACACCCTTGGAGCAGAGGTGAGGCCAAGGACATTGCTCTGAACTGGTAATGGCCTGAGGGCAGCTCGAACCTGAGGTACTTTCGATGGGAGCTTCTGATGAGAATATAGAAGTAGGCATCCTTGAGGTCCAGGGATGCTAGCCAGTCCCCTGGCCTTAAAGAGGGTAGAATAATTCCCAGAGTCACCATTTTGAATTTTGGTTTTAAAAGGTGCTTGTTTAAGTATCTGAGATCCAGGATGGGCCGCCATTCTCCTGTCTTTTTTGGGGTAAGGAAGTACCTGGAGTACAACACTTTGTCTTGGTGTAGGGGTGGAACCCTTTCCACAACTCTGAGAGCCAGGAGGGAAGAGACCTCTGCCTCTAGGGCAAGTGCCTCTGGAGGATTTGTAGGTGGAAAGGATCTGGTTCTCATCTTTGGAAACTTTTTGAAGCTGAAAACCAGTCCCTGGCTTACTACTCCCAGGACCCACTTGTCTGATGTCAGAGACTCCCAGTCCTGGACAAAATAAGCCAGCCTGCCCCCTACAGGTAGTTGAGAATCGGCCCTGGCAACCCCATCAGGGTGCCTGCTTGGCAGGGGCTTTGGGCTGATGGGTGGAAGCAGGCCTGCTTGCACCCCGTCTGCCTCTCCCTCTAAAGAACCCCCTCTGGGCAAAAGCTGAAGAGGAGGAGGCCTGGGCTTGGTAAAAAGGCCTATGAAAAGGCCTGCCCCTGCCCCTGGGAAGCTGCCTTTGAGGAGTGGCCTGCCTTTCCTTGGCCTGTGCACTCCTATAGGTGCTCCTATACTCATCCATTTTCTTCATGTAATTCTCTGTCTGCTCCCCAAACAGAGAATTACCCACAACAGGAAAATCCATGGCCTTAGTCTGGGTATCCTGTGACAGGCTAGTACATCTGAGCCAAGCCATTCTGTGAAGAGCCACAGATGTAGCCATGACTCTTGATGACACATCATTTGAGTCCACTGCAGCATGGAATTGCACCTTGGATGCCTCAATACCATCAGTAGCCACCTGCTCCAGCTCCTCGGCAAGCTGGCCAGGGACCTGTTTTGCAAGAGCCATAACAGTATCCCATCTGGATTTCTGGTATCTAGCAATGTAAGCCATATAATTTGCCTGTCTGAGTCCCAAGGATGCTGCCATGTACTGTTTCTTTGCCATGGCATCAATCTTCCTGGAGTCCTTGTCCGGGGGGTGTGAGGCCAAGGGGATATTTGCCTTGTCACAGGCTGCAGCCTGCACTACCCCAACATGGCTGAATTGTTGTGCAAGGAACTCCATATCAGAGCCTGACAAAGTGCACCTCTTGTCCATTCTCTTATCCACAGGAGGAATAGTGTGAGGAATTTTTAGAATTTTAAAAGTCTGTTTCCCAAAAGAGTTATGCAAGGGAATAGACAGTCTCCTAGACTCTGGGATATCCATCATTTCTACATAGTCAGGCTCCTCTTGATCATCCACAGCTTCCTCCATAGGGAGCTGGAGGGTTTCAGCCACTTTTTTATAGAAAATAAAATGAGAAGGGGACTCAGAAAGCCTAGGAGGGGACGCTCCTGAAGGGTCTGTCTGGGGAGATGTCCGGGTCGATGGGCACATCCAGACTTTCAAATCCACATTCACTCTCCTCATACTCCTCTTCCCCCTCCTCCGGTTCATAATATTCCTCTAAATTGTAGTCTTGAACCGGTGGAACCGGCCTAACTGGGTGCTTACCTGATGGCACCGGTTCGGTCGGAACCGGAGAAAACCACTGGACAATCTGAATCGCTTTGGCTATCTCTTCAGCGGTTGGAGAGGAAAGGTTTGACTCCACACCAGCTGATTTTCTAGTCCTTTTTGCTGGAACCGACCCCTCAGAGTCGGCTCTCCTTTTGCCCGAGGAAGTTGCGCCCTGGTCAGAGGCACTCTCTCTGGTTCGGTTGGAACCGAAGTGGGCTGGCCATCCGGGTCAGTGGACTTCTTGGCCTCCCTTTCCCTGAGCCTACTGACTCACTTATCCAGGGTAGCTGCAGGAAAATTTTTACAAATCTGGCAGTCTGCATTGAGGGGGTCAAACCCCAGACAATAACACAGGTGGTGTGGGGGTCAGCCTTGGCAAAGGCTTCCCCACACACACTGCAGTGTTGAAACCCAGTGGGCCCAGTTTTTCTTTTGGATTTCTCAGACATAGTGCCAGTCCTAACCAAACTTGCCCGTTTATGGCAATCCGCCAAGCAAGACCCTCTTATCGGTTCCCAACCGTGTCACGGGTCGTGGAAAAAAACGTAAGAAATTCCGTTTTTTTTAGAACCGATAAGAACCGGTAACCACACTCTAAATGATAGAATAAAATATTTTAAAACAACCTGATCGGTTCAAGAGTGAACCGATAACAGTTTACAAGTTCCACACAGAAGAGAAATAATGTAAACCTATCTAGTACTCACAAATACCACAGACAGAGCTTGAACCGACCGGTTGCGGTTTAAATACAGTCAAAAAACTGAGAAATTAATACTTTAACCAACAAAATGAACAGAGCAGGAGAAATCTCCGGAGCGACTGTTCAGTGTGGCGGAGTAAAGAATCTGATGGTTTGAGTTTAAAGAACAACAGACAGAGTTTTCAAGCGAGCTCGAGCTGAGCGTTCCATGCCTGGCATGGAAAGTTAACTCTTTCACCTCCGGAGCAGTTCGAAGGTTGGGACTCACTGCATATGTCATAATACAGCAAGACTTCATGTTGTTTGAAATCCAGGTTTTCTTCTTCCATGATGGCCTCTATATCTGGAATTTTGTTTTCTGGACTTCTTGTATTTGCACTCATGGCCATCTATACTTTACCATCTGCCTGTTACCTCCCCTTTTTTTTTCCTTTTGGCCCTGCCTCCTTTCCCCCCCTCTTTTTACAGCTTATGTTCCCATCACTTTTCATTTCCTCTTGGCTTCTTATATCTTTATTTTGCAGCATAAGGGGATTTACCACCACTCGAGTTCTTCATTCTCTCAGTTTTAGTCTGGGGGCAGTTTATGTCTCCCTGATTTCTTGTGCCATGCCCTCAGATATTTTAAATGCTCATCAAAATAACATTTAAACCATCCACTGATGAATGTGGTTTCCTTCCTAGATGGATGCAGACCACCATCCCCATATAGGCTTTTATACCACCAGGAGGGCCACCAGGCCCCAGTGTAGCTGAGCACCTGCTCTCTACTTCATTCCTTTAACCCTGAGTTAAAGCTCCTGTTGGAAAGAACCCTGTCTATCACTAGTCATACACAAGCAGCACCTCAGTGAAAGCCACTGAGCATGCTATCTGCCTAAGACACCTCCCTAGATTCACAAAAAACACTCTGCACCATCCTGTCCCAGTCCCTAGCCAGATCATTAGTCCCCAGGTGGAAAATGACATCCACCTCCCCATCCTGCCACACTGCCCTAGCAAACCTTAATTTCTGCTTTCCATCCCTCTGAGCTGAAGCACCAGGTAGGCACTTCACCTCATCTCCCTCTTTCCCTCCTTTCTTTTTCCCAAATCTACCCCCTAACAATTGAGTTCCCCACCAGAAGTTGCTTCCTTCTCTGCTTGGATCCTATCCCTCCCATCTTGGAGTTTTCTCTGTGGAGGATCCCCCACACCTGCCCTGGCCAATACCATGGGTACTTCCTTCCAGCAGTCCAATCCCATCAGAGTGGTGAATGAGTTATGTATTGGAACAGGCTGAGGAATGTGCCACTGACTTGCCACATCCACCCTCCCAGAGCCCACCACACTCCAGCTAGCCATCCTCCTAGGTATCCTCTGGGGAAACAGTGGTAGACTCAGTGGCTCCTGGGTGGTGAACGAGGTCTCCTGAATCTTAGGGAACTCAGCCTGGAGTCTAGCAACTGTCTCCCTCAGCTCAGAGATGTGCAGGCAGATGGAGCAGCACCTCTATCTCCAGAAGGTCTCTGAAAATTGCTGCTCCATATTTACTGTACTGCATCACTTCCAACATTCCCATTCTTGCACTCACCATGTTCACAGGAATTAGCTTTGTACTCATATTCTAGATGTGGTGTTTCTAATTGTTCCTTTCTTCTTTGCTTACCCCTTTTGTATTATGACCCTAATTACTGTGATTTCAGTTTACCCCTTTTGGCTTCTCTTATCCTCTTTATCCCCTTAGCCCAGATAGGGTGTTACCTCTTTTACCACAGTACAGGTGTTTCAGTTTTTCCACTTTTAATTTTAAATTTACTTCTTTGTATGCTGATCCTAGACAGGGTGTTTCCTCCCTTCTCTCACAACAACATTTATTTACTGTTGTATGACCTATTTCCTCCTTGCTGTTCCCCTTACCTTCTTCTGTACTCCCTTATTCATGTAGCAACAAGTATACAGGCACTTTAGCTTACCTCAGTGGACTGGCAGAATCCCCTGCATGCCTACTGTCAACTGTGGATGCCTGCCAATGCTTAGGATGCCAATCCTGTTCCAGTCCTGCGCTGTTCCACTTACACCCTGAGACATGAGAATGCTGTGACATGCTGAGTGGAGTGAAATTTATACCAGAGTCTGGGCTTCCAGATTATCACCCTATTGATCCTTGCTTTCTCCTTAGTCCTGCCTCACCTGCCAAAACAGCCTGACCCCCAACCCTATTTTCCTGCTTTCTGCTCCTGTGGAGAAAACAATAGCAAAAAAAAACAGCACAATCAAGTCACAATCTTAAATATAATCATATCCTGCATTACCGCCTTCCAGTTAGTGGCACTGGCTCTATAAATATAACCATGCAGATAATCTCCCCTAAGTGCCTTTTTAAATTCCATCCCCTTCACCCTATTGGTCCTTGCCCTCTTTGTAATATATTTCGTGTGCCCTGTGCAGCGAGACCCAATTCTTCTCAGAGATTGTCACATGCCACTAGACATAGAGAAAGAAAAGCCCACTGGGCATGACAGGAACTGTACATTAGATAGGACTACAATTATCCATATGCATAAACTAGAGCTCTAATGGTGTTCCTTATACTTCCTACCATATATATCCATGTATATACTACCATACATACTGTATCCATGTATATACTACAATCTACTTAGTCTTGCCTCACTTACTGAAACAGCCAATGCCCCAACCCTATCTTTCTGCTTCCTCCTCATGTTCCTGTTGAGAAAACAATAGCATTAAAAATGCATAGTCAGGTTAAAATGTTAAATTTAATGAGACACAAGATTCTTCCTTCCTGCTGCTGTCTCTAGCTCTGCAGATAAATGCATGATAAGAAACTCCCATGAGCACCTTTTTAAATTCCATCACCTTCATCCAATTGGTCTTTGCCCTCTCCTTAGTCATGCCTCACTTGCTGAAACAGCCCCATCCCCAGCCCTGTCTTCCTGCTTCTGTGGAGAAAAGAACAGCAAGAGAAGAGCACAATCATGTATGTTAAATTTAATCAGACCCCCAGTTTCTGCCTTTCTGTTGATGGAAGATGGCCAACAGAGTTAAGCTAGCCCTGGCAAAAAGAAACACAGGTGAGGAGGTACAGGCAAAGTGGGCAAGCATTAAGGATACAATACTTGAAGCAACATCCCATTGTGTTAGACAGAAAGGAAGTGCAAAAGAAGAAGGAAACCACTTTGGTTCTCAAATACAGTAGCAGAAAAGGTCAGAGCCAAAAGGCTGGCCTTCAGAAAATATAAGGGAACACAGCGGGATGAAGATAGGGAGGCATACCAAACTGCCCTAAGGGAAGCAGGTAAGGCAGTAAGGCAGGCAAAGTCCCAAACTGAGAAACACTAGCACGAACAGTAAAGAAGGTGACAAGACTTTCTATAGATACATTAGTGAAAGAAAGTCCAGAGGGTATTGCTAAGCTTAATGGAGAAAAGGGAGCATGTGAGGAGGAGGACCCTGTAAGGCATCTATCCTAAATAGATACTTTTGCTCAGTATTTACTGAAGAGAAGGTAGGGCAGGGCCCACAGCTCAGCATCATGGACACAGGGGAGGGAGGTGAGCACTACTCCCTTCACAAAGAAAAGGGTCCTACAGAGCTTGCTAAGCTCAGGGTGGATAAGGCAATGGGACCTGATGGCATACATCCCAGGGTACTTAAGGAGCTAAAGGAGGAACTAGCAGAGCCATTAGCAGAATTGTTTAGTGAGTCTCTGAGCACAGGAGAGGTCCCAGAAGACTGGAGAAGGGCTCATGTGATCCCGCTCCACAAGAGTGGTAGCAGGGAGGAGGCGGGGAACTACAGACCAGTCAGTCTTACCTCAGTAGTGGGCAAGATTATGGAGGCACTCCTTAAGGAAAGGATAGTGCAACACCTGGAATCCATAGGGGCACAGGATCCAAGACAGCATGGGTTTACAAAAGGAAGGTCCTGTCAAACTAATCTCATAGATTTCTTTGACTGGGTAACCAGAGTGGTGGACCAAGGGGCAGTTGATGTCACCTACCTTGACTTCAGCAAAGCTTTTGACACTGTTCCACATAGAAGATTGATAAATAAGCTAGGTAGGCTCGGGGTGGGTCAGAAGTTGGTCAACTGGGTGGCAAACTGGTTGACTGGCAGAAAACAGAGAGTGGTGGTAAATGGTATACAGTCAGAAGAGATGCAAGTCACAAGTGGGGTACCTCAGGGATCAGTCCTGGGGCCAGTCCTATTCAACATCTTCATTAGTGACCTCGCAGATGGACTAGAGGGTAAGGCTTGTCTGTTTGCAGATGACACCAAGATCTGCAACAGAGTAGATGATCCAGATGGGGTGGGCAGAATGAGAAGAGATCTGGATAAACTAGCAAAATGGTCAGAAGAGTGGCAACTGGGATTTAATGCAAAGAAGTGCAAAATCATGCACATAGGGAAGAGAAACCCTGAAGCCACTTATAGGCTGGGAGGAGTTGCTAGCAGTCACAAAGGAAGAAAGAGACTTGGGCATCATCATCACTGATGACCTAAAATCATCAAGCAGACCTCTAAAGCAGTAGGTAAGGCTAGGGGTGTTAGGGTGTATTAGTAGAGGGTATCACAAGTCGTAGAGAGAGGTAATAATCCTTTGTACAAGACATTGGTTAGGCCCCATCTGGGTACTGCGTGCAGTATTGGAGCCACACCTTCACAAGGACATTAACCAAATTGAGGCAGTCAGAGAAGGGCAGCAAAATGGTGCAGGGACTGCATCAGAAGACATATGAGGACAGATTAACAGACTCAATATGTATACCCTTGAGCAAAGGAGGAGAGAGGTGATATGATCGAGACATTTAAACACCTTAAGGGCATAAACAAGGTGAAAAGAGTCTAACATGTTTAAATATAAGAAAAATTGCAGGACAAGAGGACACAGCATGAGATTAGAGGAGGCCGATTAAGGGGAATGTGAGGAAATTCTTTTTCACAGAAAGGGTGGTAGATGCATGGAATAGCTTACCACAAGAAGTGGTGGCTATGAATACAGTGCAGGGCTTCAAACAGGCATGGGATAGGCATAAGGGAGCAATACAAATGACTATGAATAGATAGGTCACTGACAGAGCAAAGGCCGATGGCACATTTATAAGGTAGAAAAAGAAATGGGCAGACTGGATGGGCCTTGCGGTCCTTATCTGCCGTAAACTTCTATGTTTCTATGTTTCTATGAACTGGCTCTGCAGATTAAAGCATGCTGATAATCTCCCCTGAGTGCCTTTTTTAATAATCTTTTAATTAAACTTTTGTAAACAAATAACAATACATTCAGGTACATCTCAAATAAAAGCAGCACTCACAGAACTATGGCCAAAGTCCAAATGAAGACTAAAAGCAAACAGACTATCAAAAATATTTCAAACATCAAATCTGATAGCTGCTAAAAATGGTAGCCTAAGACTGCCCTTTTCCCATACAGTAAAGAAATCCTGGGATAGAGACAGTCCAGAATAAACAGAGTAAAATCTGATACCTGAAGCACACATGAATATAACTAACATTGTCCTATTTGGGGAAATGGACATTAACCAGTCAAAACTAAATTATAAGTAAAACTAAACTGGGTTGCTGCCACCAGCTCGGCATGCCACACACCCACTGAGAGGAACCTTAGTCAGGATTCAGGCACAACACCCCCCTGCAACCCAACACAATCAGAGGGGGGTATGCAGCAGATTGTTTAATCCCCCCAAAATGTGTAAAGTAGGTTAAATAGCACAGCCCATTCTCATTGCCTCAGCTTCCTCAGCTGAAAAGAGGTTGAAAAAAGTCCCCCAAATCCATTCAAACCTCACTCCTTTATCCTTTAACTCATCAGCTCCAGTGGTAGTGTTTGGGTGATTCAATCTAACCACCCTTAGTGCCTTTTTAAAATCTGTCCCGTTCACCTGATTGTTCTTTGCCCTCTCCTTAAAGAGGGACTCTGGGCAAAATAGCTACATTGCAGAATTAGAGTCAGCGTATGCCCAATAAATCTTCTACCAAAAATTAGATTTCCTCATTACTTCATTTTGAAGTTATGAGCTATTTTGTAACCCTGATTTCACTACCTGCTCAAAAAAGCCAGTTTCAGTGAAGATCTGCTCATGATGTCATCTCCTGAACTCAAAGTCTAGTCCTCCCTGACAGCAAACTTATAGGACCTTTTTCTCCAAAGTGTAAAGATCATGCACAATGGTTTTCACAAGTAAAATAGGTAGCACCATTCAAAAAACATTGCTATAAAAATTATGTGTGTTTCAGATTTTGCAATAACGTTGACAAATTCATATTTTAATGCCTTTTTGGTGTGGTCCATTGCTCTAGGGTTGCTGGATGCTGAATCAGCATACCTCCAGGCTGCTGATACCATTTGGGGTGCTACTCTGTTGTGCCTATTAGGAAGTTGTATTGCTACTAGTATAGTAATGTTGGTAGCTTCATTGCTGTCTGTTAGTGTCTGCTTTACAATAAGTTTTAATATTGTTATATGTGTTAATTCCTACTAGGGGTGGAAGTGTTAGCCCTGGTAAAATTATAATTTTAATGTGGAGTATGACACAGATGAGCCTGAAAGTAAGTCAAGTCACAGCATACCAGGAGGAAAACACTGGGATGTCTATTGCATAGAAACTCATACTAAAGTTTCAAAACAGCATTACCTCTCCCACCCTCATACAGGGAGCTGGAATAATTGTTTTAAAGTGCCATCCTGAGAAATCACCTCAGTTCAATGACAGGTGTGGATGATCACATAGCCTTTCACCACATCAGAGTTATCCAGTCTGCAAACCTCACAGCAGTGTGCTATGACTCATCATCCAACAACCTTGGAGAAAAGGGCCACAACAAAAGGCACCAATAAAAAAAAAATATGAATTTGGCAACTTTGTTACAAAACCTGAAACACACATAGGGCTCAGTTCTCAGAGCTCCTGGCATGGAGCAATGGACTTATGCTAAAAAGAATGGCGCAAAGTGCCCCTTGTGCCAAACCATTCACCAGAAGTGATTCTCAAAGCAGTCTGCATCAACTGCAGGCTGCCTTGCCCAAATGGAGCTTGTACCAACCCTGCATCCAGAAACGGTCTGGACAAGGCACTAGGGGGCATGCTGCAGATGCATGCTGCCACAGCCCCATACATGCCATTCACAGAAATCTCCCTGAGAGAGAAATTCTAAGTACCCTTAGACCAGCCAGGGTGGGTTTAAGGGGATTTAGAAAATGCAACCCTGGAAAACTTGCTTTTTTGCTGCAACAAGTGCATTCCCTTATCCCCCTTGATCACACAATTAATAATATAGAGACATGTCCCTGATCCAGATCCCTTGTGGTCACAATATGAACTATATATTCACTTGCCCCATTCACTGATCATGGTGAATACATTGTTATGAACATATGTGACATGCCCTATTTCCCATGGTCACAGTATGAAATATACTACTGTATCCAGGTGATTACATTAATAATACATAACTTACACAGCCCCTCCCAATCCCTGGTGATGCCGGTATGAAGAAGTCCAATACCCCCTCCCCAAACCCAAAACTGCCAGCACTAATAATAATGATCAGAACTTGCGACCAGCACTGCCCATCTGACACCACCACCAAGGCTGGCCACCAACTGAACTGTCAAATGTGCAGTTCAGTCGGTAGCCAACCATGGACTATAATGAGTGGGCTGTGCTGATCCATATCATTATTATTAGCTTTCACTTTAGGGTCAGGGAAGAAGCATGGGACCTCTTTGTCATACTGGCATCACTGGGGATGGGAAGGAGGGTATGTGAGTGACGTATTCGTAATGTAAACATGAGAAACAGGAATCAGGTGCATGGTGTTATCACTGGGATTGAGGATCAGTGCATTTAAATACAGTAGTATATTTAATATTATGAACATGGGGATTGGGGCATGTCACATATGTTTACAATAATGTATGCACTGTGATCGGGGATCAGAGCAAGTCAATATATATTTCATATTGTGACCATGAGTATCGTGATCAGGGCTTGTAACTGTAAACGTAATACTGTAATCATGGGGATCAGGGCATGATTCCTTCCTTAATGTCAATGTTGGGGATTGTGGGGGTGGTGGAATTCTTATTTATACAGGGTATTTATACAGGGAGGGGTGACTGCTTGCCCTGACACAAGGAGCCTGCAACAACCCCTTCGGTGCACCAGTTGTTTGCTCCTGTACCAGAATCTGGTGCAGCTTCCCTGGTGCACCAGGCTTTGGCAGAAGCTGCTGTTTGCTGCAGCTTGCACCGCTCCAAGCCCACTTTGAGAATCAGGCCAATAGTTTTTAAAGCGATGTTTATTGAATGTTGTTGTCTATTTTAATTGTGAAAATCATTGCATATGATCTTTAAACTTTGGAGAAACAGGTCCTATAAGTTTACTGACAAGGAGAACTAGACTGTGAGTTCAGGTGATGACATCATTAGCAGCTCTTCACTGAAACTGGATTTCTTGAACAGGCAGTGAATTTATGGTTGTAAAATGACTTGTAACTTTTAAACAAAGTAACTTAGAGATATCATTTTTGGTATGAGGCTGATTGGGGCTAAGCTGATCCCTATTCTGAATTTATCGATGTCAGGAATGTTGACCAAAGTCCCTCTTTGATTCCGCATTTTTTGCCAGGGTGGAACTAATAGAAGATGTGAATGTGTTAAGTGCTAAAATCAGAAATAAGGTACTAATTGTGTGTGAATCCATAATCAGGGAAACTGATAGAGTTCTGTGTTAGAAAACAGAAAGGAAACTATTTTCAATTGCTTCCAGGGAGCAAAAATGTGTGACATAAAAACTAGGGTAAATGCATTAACAAAGAGTTTGGGAACAGAAGCAACCTTTGCTATTCACAATGGCACAAATGACACAGGCTGGAGAGTAGTGTAGATGAAAAAATTCAAGAAGATGTCAAAGCAGAGGAGAGGGTATCTAAAAAAAAAACTAAAGGTCAAAATATCAGAAATAAAATTGTTACCAAAATGAATGCCTTCTTAAGAAAAATATTTTGCTTCTCACCAAACTGGAACTGTTTCAGAGATAAGAGCAAGAGGTACAAGAGGGACGACCTTCATCTAAACAAGCTAGAGAATGCTGTGTTGGAGGCCAGACTATGTAAAATCATAGAGAATCATTTAAAATTGTTATTAATGGTAAAGGGCCAGAAATATTGTAAATGCACTTACAGTGGATCATAACAAAGTTAAAGAACTTAGTAGTAGTAATTCAAGAAGAAAATAAGGAAAGGAATTAATAAGAAAAGTATAGGGACCAGACGTACATTTTAGACAACACAAGGAGCCCAAATTAAAACTTAACACACTTGAAGTAATGGATAATAAAGACAGTATTGCCGTTATTGCAGTTATGGAAACTAGGTGTTCAGGATCTGAAACATGGGAAAAGATTTTGAAACATACAATTATAAATGATGACAGCAGAAAAAGACAGATGGCCATCCAGTCTGCCCATATTACCTTATCGTGTCCCATGATTTATTGTCTCTGTGGGGTCTTTGTTTATATTATTCCTTTTTATTATCCATGTTTTTGCCCCGTCCCCATTTCCCACTGAGAAGCTAATAACAGTATGCAAGTGGGGTTGTGGCATTCAAACCTAGGTCTCCAGGTTTGCAACTCAGTGCCTAAACCACAGCACTATACTACCTCCTGCTGAATACTGAGCAGAAGTAGTCATTTTAGCACAGTTGTTTTCTACCTGTCTTCCTCTATGAATCTGCCCTCCTCCATTAGTCTGACAATTTCCCATTCAATCTTTCTTTTTTCTCCTCTACTGCATATTTAAAGAACTGTTTTCCCTCGTCCCTTGTCCCCATCTGCAATACATAGCTCTGTATCTTCCTTTGCGATTCTGACTCCCCTCTTAGCCTCTTTAGTTATCTCATGGCTTCATCCCATTCTGCAGCTACCTACTTTTTTTGTACCTTATAAAGGCACTATTTTTAGTCTTTACTGCCTCAGTGACTCATTCAGAGAATAAAAAAGTCTTCTTTACTTGTTTCTCTTTATAATTGTTCTTGTGTATGTTTTTGTTGTCTTGAGAAGGGCCCCATTTTTAACCTCCATCTTTCCTTCACTCCTTTGATGCTGTCTACCCAAGCTAGCCTATTTAGTACAATTTTCCTCATACGTTGAAATCCGCCTTCTCAAAGTCTAGCATGTCAGTGTAACGTGAGGGCTTGGAGGTGCCTAGGGCCACGTCCAACCATACAGTATTGTGGTCATGGGCACTATCAGATCCCTAACTCACACTCTGCCAACCCTTTCCGAGCTGGTGATTACCACAACAGGCATGTTTGACTGTCTAGTGGGATCCATGACTAGCTGTACCAACTTGCAGTCCTGCAAGATGTCAAGCAGGACCTGGCTTCTGGTGCTTCTTATCCGTTAGGTAGGGAAATGGGCAGACTAGGTGGGCCAAGAGGTCCTTATCTGCCATCAAATTATATGTCTGTGTTTCTATGTTTCTATATTTCTGGCCACTGGGACATCCTGGTCAATGTCTGGTAGGTTGAGCTCTCCCACTATTACAACCTTCCTCTTTGCTGCCCCTCCTTACATTAGCATCCAGTTCCTTACCTCTATCATTTCCATGTCCTGGGGGCCTGTAACCCCCCATGCAACTCTTCCTGCCTGATGACTCTGTGAGCTGAGTCCACTGTGATTCTACCTTTACTTAACCCCAGTGGTAGCATCCTCTACAGCCTTGATCCCATCTGTGATGTAGATGGCTGCCATTCCACCTCTGCCCATCCCTCTATCACTCTTAAGGTAGATGGCTACCCTTCCACCTCTACCCATCCCTCTATTATTCCTATGTAAGTTGTAGTCTAGGATCATTGTGTCTCAGTCATTGTTCTTGCTAGCCCAGTTTCTGTAATGGCCACTAGATCCAGCCCAAGGTCTCCCACCAAAGCCGTGATCGCATTAATCTTATTACCAAGACTCCTGGCATTGAAGAATACTTCCCTCCTTTACTGGTTCTCACTTGACCTGCCCCGTCATCCTTCTCTAGTAACCTCGGTGTCTTGTTCTTCCCCTTCCACTCATGTCAATTGTGTCTACCATGTTCTCTGGACTCATTCCTCCGATCTTTTATTCCCCGTACACATTATCTGATCCCTGGGGTAATTCTGTGTAAGTTCCCCACTGTTCCTCCCTCTACAATGGAATGCCAGCCCCAGCTTTCCCACAGTTAGTTTAAGCATCTGCCCATGTAGACATCAAACTTCTGCCCTAACACACTAGTCCCCCATCTTGTTAAGTGAAGACAATCACCTTTGAAAAACCTTCCTGCCCCAGAAGCAGTCCCCCTCAGTCAAACTGGCAGCTCATGGGAATATCTGACTGTTGTGTGACTGTTCATGACACAGATCTCCTCCCCCTTTCCACCACATAAAACCTCCATAGGTGGGTGGGCATCTGAAGAAGTGGGAGTGGAGGATGGGACATGCTTATTTGGAATTGCAGCTGAATATTTCCCCCCTACCTGCTGCCTTCAGAAGGTCCTACAAATACTGCTGTGTCCCCTTCTCCAAAGCATAACCTTATAGTCAAGTGCCCCACAATTCCTACAGCTAACTACCCCTCAATTCACCCAGTGCTCCATTCCAGTCAGTTAAATGCCTTTGCTATATGCATAAGGTTAAGTTACTTAGTAGTATGTAATTCTATACTAAGAGGCCTTCATATGCTGCAGCATCTGACATTGATTCCTATGACAAAGAAAAAATAAATGTTTTGTAATAGTTGCACAGATACAAACTCACAGCAAAATAATTGAAGAAAAGAAAATTCCACGTGCTGTCTGATTGTTCTTGTTATTGTGAACAGCTGATTGCTAAAGACTAATGTCATAAGATTTCAAACATGATGCATAGGATGTTTCTTTGCAACACAGAAACAGTTTTGGTTTTTAAAATTTGAACATATACAAAGCAGAATTCAAGCAAATATTGTTTTCCAAAAAGTTAGGATCTCCAGTTAGATGACAGCAGTAGAGAGGAATCTAAACTTCAGTAAGTACCAGATGGTGCTCAACCGAATGACAGCAAAAATATCAAAAAGACTTAGTAAAAACTTCAGAAACAGAGGCCCAATAACCAGCTCCTTGAAAGAGTAAAATTGACCCTGCATGAGCACCACTGATATACAAAGCTACTGCTGACCTTCAGTCACACCCTGCACAGAAAAAATCAGGAATCAAGTGATTCCAAACAGCCCATAAGATTTCAGCCTCCAGGTGGTCAGACATCAGTGCAAATAGACAGCAGCAAACATATACTTTCAGAAACAAAGTAATCAAAAAATGTCAATACAAGATAAATAATAAAAATAATTAGTTACCAAGTTTTTTAGACAAAAGTAAATAAAAATCTATTGAAAGTAATATTTTTAGAGGGGTACACGTTGATAGCAAAAGAATTTAGCAGTCATCTTCATAACCATCATTCTAGAATTTACCAGGTTATAATCTGCTTAGAAAGTATAGAGCGGAAACAAGAGGGGGTAGAGTAGTATGTTATATAAAGAATAACATACAAGTCATAGAAAAGGAATCAACACAAGAAAAGTTGGAATTGGTATGCCTTGACATCAAATGAGTGAATGGAAGACATTTCACTTTGAGTATTTGTTATAGACTGCCAGACAATAATAATGATACTGATGAAGAATAGAGGAGAGAAATAGACTCCATATCCAAACATGACAACTTCTTAATATAGTAATAGGTGAGTTTAATTATGGAAGAATAAACTGGACAGACAGAATGTCCAAAATTGCAAATGAAAAGTTATTCCGGCAGATTCTTAATGACAATGTTCTTGACTGACTTGTGCATCAAGGTACAAGAGGAAATGCTATTCTTAATCTCATACTGTATTAACTAACTTAACTGTGATGGTCTATGATGTCAGCATAAGAGGACCCCTCAGGATAAGTGATCACAATATAATTTTTTTTACATGAAACAATCAGGGAATATATTAACAATTATATGTGCAGAAGAAACTTTACTAAGGCAGACTTTGTCAAAATTAAATAGTTTTTGACAGACTGAGACTGGATGATTTAGTTTGACATAGGATCTTTTAACAACATATAGGAAATATTTAACAAAAAAATAAATGTCCTTGATCACAATGTTATCCCTAAAACATTCAGGGGGGTTATATAATTATGAAACCAGCCAGGATAGATATCAAAATACAAAACATTAATAGCCATAAAAGAAAAAATAACTCTGTAAGGATTGTAAGGATAAAAATGGCATTGATAGAAGGACTAAATATTATAAAGTTCAAAAGCTCCTTAAAAGGAAATCAGAATAGCAAATCAAGTCAGGAAAATAGGTTAGCTATGTATGTGAAAGATAACCAAAAGTGTTTCTATGTGCATGTTAATTGAGTGAAAGGAAGAACTAAAACTGTAGGCCATATAAGAAAGGATGATGAGTTCTGAGTGGTAATTTAGAGGTTGCCAGTGACTTGAACAGATTTTACTGTTCAGTATACTTGACAGCAGGCAATGTTATCCGATCAATTAGCAAACTGTGAGAATACAGTATACCATTAATGATTAGGAAAGATGATGTCCTCAAAAAATTGAATGGTTTGATGTAGCACTGTACAAATTAGGAGGACATCATAAGGACCACAACACTTGCTTACATTATTAACAAATGTACTGAGGCAGAGAAAGGTTTCCTTTTCTGGAGAAGGGCTCTAGTAACACCTCTCAATAGGAAAGGTGCTTGGGACCATGCAGATAATTACTGAACAGTGAGCCTTGCATCTTTAATAGGCAAACTGGTGGAAAATGTTATCAAACAATATATTACAGATTTTATAAACAGTAAAGATATAACTGACAGTAGGAAGCATGGGTGTACAACAGGCAGACCTTGCCTTACTAATCATATTACCTTCTCTGACTATATAAGTGAGACCCTGGAGGCGGGTAACTCAGTGAATGTTATCTATTATACCTACACCTTTAAAAGTCATTTGATACTTTATTGCATAAAAGGATTATTAATACACTAACAAAGTTTGAGCTAAAGGAAAGACAGGACACAAGCAGTGTGGAATCCCACAGATATCCATACTGGAACCTTTACTGTTTAACTTATTTATAGGGGATATGCAAATTAAGCATAATAGTTGGTGCATCAAGTTTGCTGATGATCTACAGTAAAAAATAGGGAGTATTGTAAACTCTGAAGCACAGCAGTCATCTCTACAAGTTGACTTAAAACAGTGGAGTTCTGGGCTGTAGATAACAACAGGAGCTTTATTATAGACACGTGTGTAGTAATACTCTACAAAAAAGAATGTAAAAAACAATTATGTATTATACTGGCAGATCTCAAGGAAATCAGACTAATAATAATAATAATAATACATTTTATTTCTCACAAGCACCTTTCAACCATCAAGGTGCTTTACAAAACATAAAAAGACATAATAAAACTGTAAACAGCAATAAAATAATCAGAGGATCCAAGTTTTTTTTTTTTTTATTTTCTCTTTTATCCTCCTCCCTCCCTGCAACCACCTCTTCTTCAGAAGACACCATTTATGGCCTTATCAGCCTTCGCTCACCTACCTGGAGCCAGTGCAGTCCATGCCCCATGGAGCCGTGGCTATACCCCCCCAGGCGGGTACGAGGTGGTTCCCCACTAACCACCCCGACATCCTCTTAGTCTTCGTCGGCATGCTGTCCCTGGACAGGTAGGGGCATTGAAGGTCGGGGCCCTGGTGCTCCGTCTACTAGGTGGCCACAGGGGATTTTTCCCTGGTGTTCTGTGACGTGCCATGTCCAGTGACATCAAGGCGCCGGAGCGCCGACGTCTTGGCACGCCGTCCCCTCTATTTTTGGAGCATCGGGCTTGCTGTACCTCAGGCCTCCGCATGGGGGCAGACAAGCACCGGGCTCAAGTAACACCCCCTTCCCCACAGAGAGGATGAGCAGTCCCTGGGATGCTCGAGTCCTCTCCTCCCAGCCGGCTCTCCAGCTCCCGGGCTCGTTCCCAAACCTGGGTCGCTGGCGTCGCAAGCAGAAATCCAACTGCTGCACCGGCGGGCAGGATCCAAGTTTAATTGGTGCCACCAAAGGCATGGCCCCATAAATAGGTTTTCAGCACCTGTTTAACCCCCCCCCACAGTCGTGCACTGCTGAAGCTGACGGGGTAGAGAATTCCTAAGGGTCGGGGCCACATGTATAAATGCATGGGCCCCTGAAGATTTCAAAGACACCCTCCAAATCTCTAGCAACTCCTTGTCAGCCGAACGCAACTGTCACAATGGGTAGTAAGGCACCAGGAGCTGTTTCAAGTAGTCAGGGCCCAGTCCATATAGGGCTTTATAAGTTAGTAGACTGACTTTAAAGGTGATCCGCCACCTAATCAGCAGCCAGTGCAGATCACACAGCACAAGTGTAATATGAGAGGATCGGGAGGCTCCCATCAACAGTAACTTATATACTCATGACAGGCACTTGACCAAAATTATTGACTGGTGTATTAACCTTTACAACCAGGTGGAACATACAGCAAAGTCAGCCATGATGCAATGCAATAACTTGCAGTAAGCGGCATGTCACAAAATACTGCAGTATAAATTAACTTTATTACTGTTGAATTATACTGTTCCTTGCAGCATGCTGCAGCATTTTGTGATATACTGCAGCATCACTACATTGCATCCTAGCTGGTGCTGTTTCACTGTAAGGAAATTCAACATGATTATTGCAAATATTAACAAGCATTTGTCAATGCTGAATGTTCACTGCCGTTACTGCTGTTGTATCAGGTCCTGCTTGTACACATTTTTACTCTATATTTATCCAGGGAACAGCAGATGAGATGCAATGTCTCATTTTTACTGGTGTCCTGCCTTTAAACATTGTTACATTGTAATTACCCAGGAAAGGGCAGCTGAGAGGCAATATTTAATATTCAGTGGGCTCCCCCCAATTTTACTCCAAATTTCCAACAGTCTTTTTACGACATGTTGGGGCCAAAATCTGCAAAAATAAAGTTACGAGAAAACATTGAAACAAGTCAACATTTCCTCATAACTTGTTTGGATTTTTTTAACATTTTCCCCAAAATTTTCAACGTAGTCTTTTTCTGACGACTCCTTCTGAACATGACAGATGCCATTTATAAAAGAGTGGCTGAAACACCATTTTGTGCCACAACTGTGAAAGCACATTTTGGTTAAGATCTGAGAAATAAAACTGTCACATTCATGAGGTGATGTGTAAAATGACTATGTTTAAAAATCTGGGGTCAAAATTCTGAAAATTACCACAGTTGTTTGTTTAACAATTTCAATGTAGATTCATAACTTTGTTTTTTTTTTTTATATTTTTACCCCAATGTTCAGTCTAACTATGTTATGACCCCACCTCATGAACAAAGGTGGAAAAACTTTTTAAATCATGCCTGAATGGTGATTTTGCACCACAAGTGTGAAAACACATTTTGACCAGGATTTGAAAAATGACAGCAGTCACATTCATGAGGTGGTGTGAAAAATGGCTATTTTGAAGATTTGGGGTCAAACTATTGAAAATCATCACAGTTATGAGTGTGCATTGAAAAATTGCAACATAGTCTTAAATGTTTGTTGTTTATCCATATTTTTACCCTAAAGTTTCAACATAGCCTTCTTAAGACCACACAAAGCCTTCTTATGGCCCCACCTCATGAACAAGGGCAAAGGAAATTTTCAAATCATGCCCAAAATTAGATGTTTTTGTGCCACAAGTGTGAAAACACATTTTGGCCAGGATCTGAATAATGATAGCCATTGCACTCATCAGGTGGGGCAAAAAAAAAATTGCTGCGTTGAAAATTTGGGGTGAAAAATATTGAAAATCACTCAAGTTACAATCAAGCTTTCATAAATTGCAATGTAGGCTCGTAACTTTGTTGTTTTTTCTAAATATATTTTCCCCAAATATTCAGCATTGCCTTCTTATGACCATACCTCATGAACAAGAATGGAGAACATTTTCAAATCCTGCCCTAAAGCTGACTTTACACTGTGCTGATAAAATCACCTTTGGGGCAGATTTGCACAATTTCACTGGCATTGTTCATGAGGTGGGGGGTCTCAAAAAAGTCATGCTGAAACTGTGGGGAAAAATATTCGATAAATTACCATGTTATGATGACAAGTTCAAAACTTATTGAATTACATTGAACTGCATACCTGATTTCCTCAGTTCACAGTCCGGTGCTGAAGAGTGAAGATGTGTCTCCATTCCAGAGATGATTACCATGTTGGACCCCTGGTAGGTAAGTAAGGGTGTGTGCGTGTGTGGAAGGGGGTGCATGCTGAGTGGGAGGGTCTGGTGAGGGGACACTAACGGTGGTGGTGGCAACAAACATCTGTGCATGGTTTTCATTATTACAGGGCATACTGTATTTAAAAACAAAACAAAAAAAAACTGTGAGGGACAATTTTCTGTATTTCAGCTACTGACACTGGGGATTGGGCACCCTAGTTACAGTGTTATGTTTGGCAGCACTGAGGATGAGCTTCCTGGTTTTGTAGAAATCAAACTGGCAGAATGTGGGGTAGCAGTCGATGCTGGCTAATGGCCGTCCTGGTCTTGGACATGAAGGTGCAAAGGGTGGGAGGGATTGAAGGAGGATTTTCTTTATGCAGCTCCATGTGCAGTGAGAGGATAAACTTCATAAACTTTACAACTCAGAACAGTGCTCAGTGCTGACTTTGTCAGCTGGAGATAAAACACCAACATGAATTGAACTCTGCATTCAAAACTAATCACTGCACAAAAGCACATGTAGCAGTACTTCATTCATTCATTGAGGAAGATCACTAGAGCCCAGATATAAGTAGTCCATAATGGTGCTGATGACTAGTTATGGGTAATACACATTTACCTCACCAAAACATGATCTCTAAGTCTGTCTTACATAGGGGTGAAGTGGCACTGGTTATTGCAAAATTAATGCACCCAAACTTTGGGACCCTGCACGTTCAGGCCAATAGTGTATTGCAGTTGATGATAATGTAAAGTTTGTACTAAATGGTGCCTTCAGAGCATTGGGGGGGAGGAGGAAGCATGAACATTGTTCAGTGTGTCTCACATTGCTCTATAGTATACTTTTGGGGGGTCTGTCCTCCTCTCCCCACCCTCCAGGTCTGTAGCCAACACTGGATAGGAGTTTACTCTTCAGTGGCTTTGCTCATCAGATATTCTTTGAAATTAATATATAAATATAAAAGGAGGCATGAACATGTTAAGTGTGTCTTCTGTTGCTTTTATGGCATCTTACCTCCCCTCACACACCCTCCAGATCCACAGGCAACACAGAATGGGTCTTTGCTCTCCAGCAGCCAGAACCAGGGATTGGGCAGTGAGGGTGTCAGAAAACTAAGGAAGGGGTGGGAGGGATTATGGAAGTTTTCTTCATTTCATGTAATGTTGGGGAGGGACAACATCATGCAGATTTAAGCAGATCAGCTGTGCTTGGTGGGTGGCCTTATGTAGATCAATGGAAAGAGCTTCTCTATGATTGGGCTCTCTCCTTTGAACTACTTGAATTTTACACACAGCAAGCCAGAACACTGTTATGATCAGTCTGGCTGATGACTGGTGCAACACTAACAAGCCCCTTGAAGACTGCTTTGCATTGGACCACAGTGAGACAGGTCTTAATCCCAGTATCATAGCAATATGTTCACTCAAGCGTGCAAACAGCGAACACAAAAAGCATATTACAATGAGACATCAGAAGGTGCTGCTGCCACTGTACAAGTCATTGGGGAGACCAAACTTAGAGTATTGTTGTCAGTTTTGATGTTTTAACCAAAAGGGTGGTTCTAAGAGGTTACAAATGGTAAGAAAAAAGATACACGAGGCTAATATCTGGCATACAAACAATAGATTATGGCACCACACTAGCATATTTACACCTTTACTCCCTTGAAAGCTTACAAAACCCTGCACAAGGGTACACTAGAACCTAAGCTAGATTTGACAACACCAATGAGTTTAAATACTTTGAGCCATTCAAGTCACTTAAAGGGCCAAACACCTAGAAACACAGGAAGGGCAGGTTATTTTACACAAGGAGGGATCTCAATGTGGAACAGGATACCACAAGAGGTGGTTATGGCCCAATCCAGCAGCATCTTCAAAAGAAATGGATACTTTTATGGATATCAAAGGGTTTCAAGGTTACTACCACTGCTATTACCGGGTAGACTAGATGGATTAATGGTCCCCATCTACCAGTAAATATCAAGAGTCCATGGGAATGATTCTGAAAGCATGGTGCAAACTCTGGCTGGTCTACTGGTAACTGGGATTGTGCCCTCTCGGAGGGTTTAGAGAACCCTGAATTAGAGGATATGGTAACATTTTGCTGATGCAAGTCCCCTAGCACCCTGGTTCACCCAGCATTTTGGTGCACACCTGGCACAGAGCTGGTCTGGTGCACTGGGTCCTGGTTTGGTGCAGGTGGCCTTTGAGAATTGTGAAATCTGCACCTTTTGTGGAAGGTGCCCCTTGCGCTACTGTTGTATGACTCAGGTACAGTACCTTGTGTCAAAGTTGGAGATTTGAGAATAGTTGACCAGAAATTCCCCTCCACCCCAATTTTTCTGTTCACAAATAAAATATTTTGTGACAATTTTACCAAAAGTTGAATACGGCTATACCACATTTACATCAAACAGCCAGAGTAAGTACTTTGAAAAAAGGGGTTAGGGTTGGTAAGGGAGGGGGGTGGACTTGATGATGTATAGGAATGTTATTCTTTCCTCACAAAAACTGAATATATGAAAGATAACAGAATGAATAATAATAATAATCTGTATTTCTATAGCGCAATTCAAGAATCAAAGCACTGTACACATTTATCAATAAAAACACATTAAAACAGACAAAATAATAAAAACAATCCAATGTCTGACTACATACCAATATACTTAAAACAGATTATTATGTAAAATCCCCAAAAGCAAGTTGGAATAAATGGGTCTTTAAGGCCGTCTTAAAGCTCTCCATGGTCTGGCACTCTCGTATCTGATGAGATAGAGAGTTCCACGGGGTAGGGGCCACGTACATAAAAGCTTGAGACCCAGAAGTTTTTAACTGTACCCTGGGAACCACTAACAACCCCTTGTCAGCTGAGTGGAGTGGTCAGCCGGGGCAGTAAGGATTCAGGAGCTCTTGCAGGTAGCCAGGACCCTGTCCATGTAGGGCCTTGTAGGTCGGAAGACTGATCTTGAAGGTGATCCGCCACTGTACAGGCAGCCGGTGCAGTTCACACAGCACAGGAGAAATGTTGCTCGGACAAGGAACCCCTGTCAACAACCATGTTGCTACATTCTGCACTAGCTGCAAGCGCTGGATATCAACCCCCAGAAGCCCTAGGTAAAGTGAATTCCAGTAGTCCAGGTGCAAGGTCACAAAGGCATGGATTAATGCTGGAAGGTCACTAGACAGAACAAGATGCTTAAAGCAGGCGATGTTCCTCAGATGATAAAAGAGGACTTGACTACTGCCGACACCTGTATGAATATTCACTATGAAACCAAAATGAGTGAAAAGTTAGGCCTGGGATTTGATAGTGGTTGAAAGAAGCCTATTTTTTAAGTCTGTATTCATCTTTAACTAACATTTCACCAACTTTGTTTCCTCTGTGGATATTAATTCTTGCCACTATCTTACAACATTCCCTCACTCTGTGCCTACAACAAGAGTACAGTTTAGAACTGAGAAAGATATGAGTACCCCAGGTGTGACTGTAGTTCAAATATAGGCACAATGCACTCCTTGTAAATAAATATGCATCTACAATATATAAACATTTAAAAATAAGAACTGGGTAACTTCTAGTCTGTACTTAACTAATGGGTTTATGCATTTAATTATCTTAAAACCCCTTGAATTATATGTACAGTACTGTATACCATAAAATACAGTAGTCATTTACTTGCATTCCTTGCATGCTGCACTGTAGTCAGACACTTCTGATTACAACACCCAGATCTTGTTAATATCCAATTTACAGTACGTGCAATATATGTTTTCATAAGGAACTTATGTCTAAAGTACCTGATATTCAATTATGCTGTAAAAAGGTGTTTTTTTATTTTTATGTTTTAGCCTTTTTTGTGCTAAATATGATCTATTCTCATAGGCGTGTATGAGTTAGATTGTTTAAAGCTTTATAAATAAAATAATCACATTACACTTACTGAAATGTCAGAATGCATGTGTGTGAGTGTCTGAATATGCCCTTAAGTTTCTACCCAATGCAAACTGGGTACAGAAAACACTGAGCAGTTTTACTTGAGGTGATATAAGTAAAACTTATTTTATCATGAACTTTATGAGTTACTTTGTCTGATAATATGATGATTGCCTGGAGCATTTAGAGAAAATGACATGTACATGGTGGTGGCATCTGAGTAGTGACATAATCTTTTGGGAGTTAATGTTTGATTTATGTAAATGTGTTTTACACTTAAATGTGTTTTCACTTCCACTTGCCTGTTGTTGAAGTTGTGCTGAATCCCTTGCTATGAATTTTGAGGCTTGTGCAATTAGAGATAGATACATAGACAGACAGACAGACAGACAGCAGGCAGATAGATGAAATGATAAACAGATGAAAAGATAGATAGATAGATAGATAGATAGATAGATAGATAGATAGATAGATAGATAGATAGATAGATAGATAGATAATGCACAGGAAAAACATATTTACATTTTTACTAATTTTCATGTGGTATAGAGTATAACTCATAGCTACAGTACTATCAAGAGCAAATGATCTCAGATACACTACTCCCCTCCCTTACGGTTTTAAGCCTGAAAAGTCTTTTGCCTCAAAAGGTTTAAATTCATGCCATAGTCTGCAGTGATTGTGTTAATTTAACTGATCTGTAAATAATTTGCATTAGAATAAAATAATAAAAAGTCTGGAACATTTTATGAATATGCAATCATGGCTTAATAAATAGGAACTTAAGTCCCCTAAGACTCAAATGCATGCTTTGTTATTTTCCTCATTTGCAGTAGACTGGTGGAAAGCCCAGCTGTTCAAATCTGCTGTGAAAGACACCATTTGTAGTGCTCTAATGAGAATTGCAAATTTATTTAAGGCATATTTCAGGAATTTGTTCATATTAATTATTGCAAAAGCAAAGGATTTAGCAGCATATTTTGTTTAAATCTGAACTCTTTGAAATTCCAAGTGAAATTTCTTGTTATTTTTTTATAATAAAACTGTCAGTGTCAGTTCTAGCACACCATGAATGAAACATGTTCGTACACTAGATATCACAGTGTTGTTAATATATTTTTCTTTCTGCTCTGAGCTTCAATGTCAGCTAAAAAGCATATAGCAAAATGAGGGATATTGTTCAAGGCTTTCACATTTTGTCTACAACTTGGTATTTTCAGATGCAAAATTATTTATATATTCTCTATTGGTTCTGCACTGCTTTATGCCCACAAGATGATTTATATTTAATAAAATTACAGCTAGATACATAGACAGTCAAGTAGAGGATGCTGTGAATTTAAACTTTGACAGTCTTGACTGGCCAGCTCAACCTATATTGGCTGCTCCAGGTTATACAGTATAATCAGACTGGTGAGAGGCAGACCTTAGGGAACTTGTTTTTCTATTCTCCCACACTTCAGCACTTTGGCACTTTGGTGCCATGATGCAGTACTTTTTACAAGCGGTATACACTGAGCATAAGTTGTTAAAAAGCCACTTGACCTACAGCAGCCAATCAGTGATGATGGAGATTGAAAACTCCTCAGGCTATGCACAGCTCAGTGGCAGGGGAAGGACCTGGCTACTAAAAGAATCTTGTTTATGTTAAAAACAGTGGCCCAGATATTCAGGAATGTGCCAAAGGCTGGCACAAGTCTTTCACAGTGCAAATTCAATGCACCGTGGTACAACAGGAGCCATATTCAGAGGTTGCGCCAGCCACACTGTGCCAGTGCAACCTGGCTGAATATGGTACAGTTGTGCCATGGTGCAACCAGAGTTGTGCATTGGTGCAAATTTAGTTGCACCATGATGCAGAAAGAGATGCTCCAGTGCAACTGTGGGAGCAGTGCAGCAGAGCAACAGAGGGGGGCATGGAACAGAGAAGAGACCCAGGGACAAAACCCGGGAAGCACAGTGAAAGGACACAGGAGGCCACCACCACCACCAAGGCACAGACAGGCACCCAGACCCCCCCAGAACACAACAGTAGGACAGATAGTAGGCAACAGGAGGTGCCAATGGCCAATAGAGGGCCACCAAGGGATCCCCCTCCACAGGCTGCAGGCCATGCCCCCCGCACACACCCAGACCAGAACAAGCCACACCCAGTACCATGCAGCCAAGCACACACACACACACACACACCACACAGGCACATGGGTGGCCCACACAGTAGCCATGGAACACGCTGGGAGGCAGGTAGCATGGCCGACCACATGGGATGGGCCACACGACACCAAGCAGGGGCCCCAACACAACTTGCAGTCAGTACCTGATCAAAGACAATAGCCATGTGCCATCACCATGTACACAACTGCCACACACCCCTGACAGCCACCCCATGGGCACTCCAAGGCACAGCCAATGACCAAGGGGAGGGACACCACCACAGCACACAGTAGTGAACTGCAGAAGCACAACATGTGCCCCGACACATGCACACCACATGGACAGACACTGAGCCTCTGCATCATGGCTCCTCATGCCACCTGCAGAGCAGACACTGACACAGACAGGTAAGTCAAAATATATATAATGCAAAGCCAAACTATTTACAACAACAAGGGGGTGTGAAAGGGTAGGAAAGTGAGGGAAAGGGACAGGGAATAGGGACTGTACAGTGGGATGGGGGACTGTAGGGGGAGGTACAGCAGGGGAAACAGGAGAATGCTGGGGCCAAACTAAAAGTGGCCATTGCCTGCCATCACTTGGTGTCTTCTCCACCTCCATTCCTCTAGCAGCAGGTGGCGAACCTGCAGGACAGCCTTCATCATGGTGGGTGTAATAAGGATAAGCTGACGGTGCAGCCTGCAGTAGACAGGCCTCCCTCATCTTCACTGGACACCTATGACAAGGGCCAGGGCAGGTAATCAGAGCAATGTCCGAAGGAACCACACTCACCCACAGCGTGCAATGGGCAGTGGGAACCCCCCTCACTGGAGGGCCCATATCGACCACCCACAGGGGGGTGGGCCAATGCCTGCCAGCAATGTGGCACACCAAGACAGTGTACAGAGGTGGTCTCTGCCACACAATGGCCACCTGACTGCATAGTGACAGTACATGGAATAGTGCACTGACAGCACCACAGCAACATCAGTGGCAGCCAGGTGCACACCCACCCCACCAACAGCTGGCACGTGTCCAATGTATGTGCCACAGTGGCAAGCACCATGCACAATGTCATTCGCACAGCTGCCACAGCACATGTCACAGGTGGCTATGCCCACACCCATGCTCCCGCCACCCCCATGTAATGTGCAAAGGACCATGACAGTGCCTACCTGCCTTCCATGGCCCGGCTGGTGGTAAAGCCACACCTGCTTCACCTCCATGGCCCACTGTGGCCTGCTGTCCCACTGCTGCTGCTGCCGCCCTCAGCCTCTGGTGATTCTCAGACCCTGGGAATGGAACATAGGCAGGTACACATCAGTAAACATCCACAGCAGCTGCCCACCACCCCCACCCCTGTGCACAGGGTGAACCCATGCCCAACACATTCTGCACAGCTGCATCACAATGCAAGCGGTGGCTAGCAATGCCACCCCACGATATGCATGATGAAAGTGCACTGCTCTGCAGGTCATGCCAGGCAGCCTAGTCAACACCACAGTAGAGCACCAGTGCACATGTGCATGGGGCTGGACACAGGCAACTAGGTTGACCAGCTTGACCTGTGTCCAGTTCTGTGCTCTCAGTACCCATCACTGCACCACGCTGTGAAATGAAGCTGGTGACCAAACATGGCCTCGACATTTACCAGATGCACGACGTGAGGGAACTTGTGCTGCATCTACCCATCTTGTAGTCTTGGAGATGTGTGGCATGGGCATGGCTAGATGGGGTCACCAGGTGAGGAGAGTGACCCACGGGTCAGGGGTCACCCACCTCTGCGCAGTGCACGCATGCACGATAGCAGGCCTGGAGCAGCATGCACTATGCCCCCCATTGTGCTGGCAGTGCACAGTGCTTGATTGACACCATGATACCATTTGGCACATGTGCACTACAGCCCTGTGCACTGCGCATGAATGCGCATTGTGCCATGACTTGCTCCAGAGCAATCTCATTGCACATGGAGCAAAATCGCAATATTCAGATGCTACATGCAAATGAGCACATCAGCCAATGCGTGGCACTCTGGGTGCATTAACATGTCATTACCATTGCACCAGACCTCATTTGCATGAGCTTTGCTATATAAGTGCCATGTAACAGCACAGGCCATGGACCAGTATTGCATCCTTTCGAGGTAAGTTGCACATACCGCTGCTGCTCACTGGCAGCAGCCAGCACAGCATGGTGGGACAGAACAGGGAGATGCTGCCACTGACACTCTGTGCTGTCCATGTCCACAGGAAGTGACATGTTGGAATGTGAGGAGGGTGAGGAACATGGGTCTGCTTGCAAGCACAGGCCCAGTTACACAATGGCAGAGACAGAGGCCCTGTTCAATGACTACCTTGACAGGGAGCCCCTGTTGACTGGTGCCATGGGCACACCACAGGCCAGGGCTGGGGCCTGGGAGGAGGTGGCTGCATATGTCAACCAGCATGGCAGCCACCAGCGGTCAGGACAAGAGTGCTGGGAGAAGGTGGGCATGGACAAGAGGTGCATCAAGGAGAAGGTGTCGGCCATCCGTGCATTCTGGAATGCAACTGGAGGGGGGCCTTCTGATGCACCACCGCTCACGGTGCAGGAGGAGTTGGTGGCAGCAACCATGTGACACCGCACGGTGGAGGATGTGCCTGGTGGTGGATTCCAGATGGGTGGCAGCCCATCACTGCATGGTTAGTATGTCAGCCACATATAGCTGGGGGCATGGAAGGTGCATACACAGCCATGCTGGCATGTATGCAGCCATCAGGCATGTCATGTGCATGTCTGTGCACCCATGTGCATGCCATGCTGCAGGACACATGCAGTGGCAGTGTGTGGGGGCACATGTGGGCAATGCATCACTAATATGTCTCTCTTTCTCTTGCAGCACCAGCACGCCTCCATGCAGATGATGGGGTGGCGGCGGCCATGGATGCTGAAATGGCCCCAGAGGACCAGCCTTCCACCTCCACTAGCATCCGGGGGCCAGACAGTCTACAGCTCACCACCACTGTGCAGGTGGATGTTCTGGACCTGGGGTCAGATGAGGCCCTGGATGTGTTCCTGCAGGATGCTAGCTTTGGTGTCCTCTGCACAGAGACACAGATCAGGGCAGGGTCCAACACCACTGATGACGTCATGCTCATCCAGGACAGCATGGCCACCATTGTGGGTGAGCCGCCCCTGCTGGCCACTGACACAGGCAGCATGCTCTGTGCTCTGCCAGTGGCAGAACAGTGGCCTACCACCATTGCGGGTACAGCGGTGTGCGCTGCCCTGGCTGTACCCTGTGGTGGAGGTGGTGCAGCCACACAGGCACTGGGTGGACTGCAGTGGCCGGACGGGTGACAGCAGCAGGCTGTGGGTGCCACTGGGTAGCCAGACACAGGGTCTGCCACCAGTGTGCCTGCCATGCCCAATCCCCCTGCAGACCCCACTGTGCAGCATCCACCAGAGAGGGGGGCTGTGCAGAGTGGCTGGTTACCACATGGGGATTGGCATCTGGCCCAGAAGCCCTAGGATGCTGACCCACTTGCTGAGCACACCCGTTTGCTGCAGGCATCCATTCAACAACTGGTGATGCTCATCACTGGGGTGAGCACACTGCATGCAGAGGTGCGCCGGCTAGCCGAGAAGCAGGAGAGGGGCACTGCACAGATCCTGGTGGGGATGCAGCACATGCAGGAGGCAATGACTGCATCCCTGGATCACATTGCCTCTGCAATCTCAGATGGCTTTGCACTGCTGGCTGCCACACAGGGCATGGCTGAGCACAGATGACCCAGTGCAGTGCGCTGTCCACCCTGCGAACCCAGCGTTGGGTGACCCCAGCACAGTCGATATGGGACTCTGATGTCGGCATCCCAAGCACACCCTGGGCTGGCCTGTTTGGGTGCCTTGACACCCCCGCGTGGACACAGTCGGGGTCCTGTGGTTCAACCCCTGGGGGCTGTTGCACCCCCCCATGGCTGATGCACAGCCTATGGCTACTGAATGGCCAAGGTGCAGCTGCTCCCATGGCCATGGTGGCCATGGTTCTGTGCAGTGGACCTGATGTGCAGGCTTCCCCACCTGTGGTCTGCAGCTGCTGCTGCCCAGTGCACACATGGGTGGTGTGTGTGTGCCTACCACTGGTGTGGCGGCTGTGTGTCGCACCACATGCTATCTGTGTGTGTGCTTGCCTGGCCACAGGGCTGTGTGGCTTGACCGTGATGACGGCAGTCTTCCACCATTTGTGCTTGTGCACTGGTGTGACGCAGCTGATCCATGCCTCATACCCACACCTGTGTGTGTGTGTGTGTGTGGAGGCTGTGGAGATGCTGTGTGTGGTTGTGTGTGGTTATGTGCCCCTGTCTCCCCTACACCTTCTTCACACCTCTGTGTGTGCATGCCCAATGCTGTGCACACCCCTACATGTGTGCTGTACCAGTTTGTGTGTCCCATGCATGTGTATTGCACCACCTTCCTGTGTGCACCATAGTGCTCCCATGCAATGGTGTCCCAGTGTCATCTTGCCTGCTGTTGCAGCTGGGGATCCCTCTGGCCAGGGGGTGGTTGTCCACCTCCCTCCAGCCCATTGCCTCCATCATCCCCACTACTGTCGCCCTCATCAGCCTCAGAAGCTATCCCATGGTCAATGTCCATGTTGTGCAGTATGCAGCAGGCCAGGAATAGGCCACAGGCTTTTGAGGGGCTGTACTGTAGGGCACCACCTGACTTGTCAAGGCAACGGAACCATGCTTTCAGCATGCCAAAGACTCGCTCGATGATGTTGCGCGCTGGCGTGTGCCTCATTGTAGCATTCCTCTGCTGGAGATGACAGGTGCCAGTAGGGAGTGAGCAGCCAGGGCTGCAGTGGATAGGTGCTGTCCCCTGTGTGGATGATAACATGGTTAGCCCTCTGCTGTGCTATGCTGTACCCCTTGCCTGCCCCTGGTGCCCACACCACTATTCACACCCTGCCCTCTCCATCCCATGGTCTGCTCTGCCCATCGCCCCTTGTCCATGCCATTCTCACCCACTAGGTGGCTAGTGGGGATGTTCCCACATTCAAACCTGTGTCACAGCACAGAGCTGTGCCAGATGAATGCATCATATGCACTCCCAGGGTGTGTGGCACAGACATTGGTTATGCGCCCAGTGGCATTGCACACCACCTGGCAGTTGACACTTGTGCTCCCCTTCCTGTTTATGTACACCACACCCTCAGGGGCAGGTGGCATGCAGATGCCCATGTGGGTGCAGTCAATGGCGTCAATCATGCCAGGCATACGTGCTACCCTGTGGAAGTCCTGCATGGTTGCTGTATACTCTACCTGTGTGCTGGGGAAATGGATGTATTCTGACCCACATGGCAGCAGAGCATTGAGGAACTGTGTGAGGAGGTGGGACATGGCTGACTGGGTTATACCTGTGATGTCCCCTGTTGGTCTCTGGAAGGTGCCTGTGGTGAGCAGACACATGACTGTTGTCACCTTCATCTCCATGGACATGGCATGGCTCTGTCTGGTGGGTGCCTGCATCTCCTCACCACACAGCTCACTGAGCTGCCTCAGAATGGCCCTTTTCAGGTGGTACCATCCCAAAATCTCCGCGTCACTGTACTGCTCAATGATGTTGCGGGCATGGTACCACTTGTGTCTGGCAAACCGCCAATGGGTCCATCCTCAACCATGTCGCTGTTTCACCTGCCTCCTGACACCCCTCATTACAGCCTCCATCATGAAGGGTGCACTATCCATGCCCTTGCTGTCCAGTATCCCCCTGGGCAGTTGGCTGATGCTGGCTGTGTGCCACCCTGGTGCATTGCCTGGCAGTGTGTCTATCTGTCTCTCTCACACTCTCTGCCCCTCCCACCCTCTTCAATGCCACCTCTGTCCCTCTCCTTCTGTGTCTGCCTTGGTCTGTCTGTTTGTCTCTCTCTCTGTCTTTCTTTCCTTCTTTCTTTCTCTCTCTCTCACTCTTTCTCTGTCTCTCTCTCTCTTACTCCCTCTCGCCTGGAGCAAGTGCTGTCTGTGTGCTTGCACCCTGTATTTATAGGAACAAATCTGCTCAGCACACCTTTGATTTGCTCCGCACTTGCGCCACGGTTTCACAGTTGAATATCCCACTGTGCTGGATATTCATGAGAATGCCCCCTGCACTTGTGCCTGCTTTCATTATAGTTGCACATTGGTGCAATGAGATTTGCGCTGTGCACTGCCTCCCACTGAATATGGCTTCTTGGCTCAAGTTCACACTTGCTCTTGGGCAACTCAGGTGTGCCATGCACAACTGCTTTGAATATCCAGACCAGTGACTTTTGATTAGAAAAAGTTAGAAATCATCAAAGAATCATGCATTATCAATACAGTTAGCTAATTCACTACATTTAACTGAAGTTGCAGGTAGGACAGTAAAGTAATGCAACAGAGGAAAATGCATCGTATGTGAACCTGCAATAGCAGCTGCAGCAGCCCTACAGCAGGGGCAGGGCTGAGTGAATTTATTAGATGAAGACAAGTGGAGGGGGAATATTTTAAAAATTTAAGAAATATATTTGTGCTGAATGCTGATGGTTTAAAGGCACAAAGTTCCATCATTACTTTTTATTTTATTTTGTCCCTGCATCAGGAGCAGGGCATAAATAATTTAAAACACTGGGTAAGGTACAGGGGGAGTTTTGTAGTTAATCTTTTAATTGAAGTAGTTATGAGATAAACAAACAAACATTCTCCAGTACAATACTACGTAAGATTATATATGAAGAAACAAGGCAGCATATTATCTGAAACCCTATTCAATAGTAATATGAAGAGTTTATGATTACAGATCAGAGCTAGACAATACAAAACATGTATTAAAAGGAAGCTTGACATTTTGTAGTACAGAGTGAGAGTGGGAAGGGTAGAAATTGAGAGAGTTGGTATGAATAGTAATGGTTGTACATTATTGTGTTATGTAACATCTTAGAATGCTGCTAAAACATATATAGGAGGATTTGTAGAATAGTAAAAAATCATCTGAGAGAATTATCAAGACAGAAAGAATATAGAGACGAAATAAGAGAGAGGAAGGGGAAGGTATAGAATAAGGAAACAAGAAGTGAGACCACAACAGGAGACCTGTGGAAAATATCAGTGGGAGGAAAAAATGTGATCGGGGGAGTTTTGATGGATTGTGTTTCTTTAATGACTGCTACTGATGAAGGCCAGGCATAGAAAGACAGCATTATTTTCTTTGCCTGTGAGTGAAAACTACTGCCAGCAGTAATCTGCTGCAGTGAGGTACTAGGTCTTGCAGTGAGGGTAAAACTGAAGGTGTGTCAGTGAGCAGCAGGTATGTGTAAGCATTCTCTGCCATGTAGAAACCAGAAAGTAAGCATTCTCTGCCATGTAGAAACCAGAAAGTAAAACACTGGAGGAGAAAGGAATTCAGGGGAGAGTGGCAAGGAAAGAAGTAGGGTAAGGTCCTACCATATTAGTTCCACTAAGTACTAGTCCTGCAAGATGTGGTGATAGATAAAGACTCTGAGGTGGCTTTGGTGGTGGGACAGGGATTGGGATTCATTGTGGTGGGGATGAAAGGAGGAATCGGGCAGGTCATGGATAGTATGGGCACACAAACATGGTTCATTAGTTTCCAGTAAGAATCAGCCAATGCTGAACTGGCATTCTGTGAACACACCAAAATCCAGCGCATTTGACACCAGTGAAGTTGATCCAATGTGTCTATGTTTCCCATTGGTATTGCAGCCCTTTGATGTCATAACTTAGCATATTTCACAGGGAGTACATACTGAGCATGTGCAAGCTGTGGGCAAGCCACATGAATCACAACAGCCAACTAGAATTACTGGAAAGCAAGAACTGTGAGTGTTGCAGATGTGCCAGTGAAATCTCCAGCTGTTTCTTGTTAGGGAAGGATCTGCTCCTTAGAGCAGTTCATTTTTGTTTCTGAAGAGTGTTTTTTTTTTATCAGAAAATGGTAAAATGGTTAAACATCATAAGAGAATTATAAAGTATCATTCTAGTTAGCTAGTAGGCAGCATTCATTTTAGTTTCCAGCAAGCAAGCAAGCAGCAAAATTGTACAGCTGCAGATGTGAGGAAGCAGGAGAAAGTATATTTTCTCATGGATCTATGTCAAAACCGCAACTGTAAGACCACATGGGATAATATCAATGACTCTAAAACAGCAAGAACTAGAATGGAGCATTGCAACACAGTGTCGAACAATGAAGGCGAAACCCAATAGAAGTCATTTGCAGAGGCTGTGCCCCTGCACCCCCAAACTTAAAACAACCATCTCCAAGCTGCAAAAAGTAGAACACAAGAGTAATACCCCCGACAGGATTAAACTTAACATGCACTGTAAATACCACATAGCTCAAATGATGAGTGCTGTATTTGCCTTGCTATTTTCAAGTTGTTATATTTGACTCACTATTTAGAAGCGATACCTTTTCTCATCAACCAGGTCTTAGTGCTGCCAGCTTAGGTACTTTTGGGCAGTAAACTGAACAGACAGAAAAAGTGTCAGGGAGGGTTTCTGAAAGATTTTCATGACATTTATTTTGTTTACTGATGGTGTTAGTACAGGGCACAGAACTCCATCTTTTTTTATTTATTTTTTTTGACTGTAAGTCTGAGGAGAGTAAAATTTGCTCAGCTCCTGGAGTGAGACTGATTCACTCAGTGTCTGTCAGTGCCGAGGTGAGCAGGGCCATCTGTAATGCTGCCCATGGACAGGCATATGCCCTGCCAAATTCACAAATCCATTCAAGCATTTTGGAATGAGGGAGGTCTATAAAATTGTGATTTAGTGTCCTTCCTTGGGGACAGCCTCCCTTTCCTCTCTTCCTCCTGAATTACATTTTCACAGCAAATAAATATAAAAAATAACTATTTACACAATAACATTAACACAATCTTGCTCATCTGAAGTAATTGTCATGCATTACTGTGTCATGTAAGTACATTCCAGCAATCCTAAAAAGCTGTTTGAAATGTTCATTACAGCAATCTAGCCTCATCATTCATCTCTTCCTCCTGAATCATTCTGAAATGCAACAACAAAAAATCAAAATATACACAATCAGATAATAGTAATAATAATTATATATGAAAAGCACAAGCACACTCACAAATGACAGTTTTAGGAATCATGTTTTGTCAGATCATTGATTCTACACAACACTTTTTCCCTGCACAGCATATCGTATAATAGGACTGGTATTCACTATCCAGTAAGACTGGTATCCATTTTCTTCATGGAGGAAGACTACATGAACTTCAGTCTAACTTGAAGCAGAGTGAACTTGTCAGCAAACTACATGCTGCCAGAGCTTAATACCTCAAACAGATCTCATTGATACCTTTTTGATTTTCCAGTACTTCACAGTTTTGTGAATCCCAATCACATTGTCTTAATTCATGTTTTCACTTATCATGTTTTTGTAGCTCATAAATAAAGTGAATTTGCAAAAATCGGTCTATACCTGTGAAAAAGAGAACATTCCCATGCTGCAGTGGGACATCCTTTCTATCCTTTTTTTACAGGTATAGACTTTTTTGATTGCAGGGGGGTTAAGAGAGAAATAGGGGCCACAGAGGTTTGGATGGGGAGAATTCAACTGAACATCAGGGTGTGGGAGGAGGGGAAGATGTTTTGGGCTTTTGGGTGGTGGAAGAGTATACAATTTTATACAAGCAAGCAAGGCTACTACTTTGGCATTGAACTACCTGGGCAAGTTTGAGGGAGGAATTATCATGCCAGCATGTGTTGGAGTGAAGAAATGATTTTTCAATGGCTGGGTGGGGAAGGAAATGAGTATGATATGAATTAGTGGGTGGGGTACAGGATTAACATACAAAACAGTAGTATACTTAAATGAAAGCACTTCATGTAGTTCTACTACATGAAGTGTGTCACTTTGGTAAAACTTCACCAGCAAGGTGCCATTTTTATAGTTTCACAGAACAAAAAGACTAGGGCTAAAAGACACTAGTGTGGAGGTAAAAAACCAAAATTGGTCAACATCCATTCAAAAAAAGTTTTATTCCAAAGCTCACCATATATAAGTGAAATGTTGGTGGATGCAGGTGGGATGAGTTGGTCATGTTAATAATGAAATAAAGCTTTTTTTAGGATCAACGTAGACCAATTTTTGTTTTTTATCTCCACACTAGTATCTGCTAGCCTCAATCTTTCTTCTCTGTGTGCTTTACTTTATGTGGACTCCAGATGTGGATTCCCTTAGCCGCCTTATGATTCTTATGATTTTGCATAGTTTCACCAGATGCGTATCACCCCTTGTTGTTGACACCCCAACGGCAAAAAACAGAAAAAGACCATTACAGCGACATTCGCGGTAGTGGTCCTTTTCTGTATTTTGACTTCCCCCAGTGTTCTGCCCCCTTCCCGGACCAACTCTGACCTGGAGTTGGAATCCTAGAGTCAGGGGTGCAGGGTGCAGAGCCCCCAACATGGAGAGGTGGGGGGGCGCAGCCCCCCTCAGAAAACACCCATGCAAAAGGCAGCACAATACCTGCATCAGTATTGTGCCATCACTGTGGGAGAGGTCGGCATTCTCGCTGACGAGATAACTTGGTGCTTCCCACCAGATGAAAGCCTGGCACTTCACCAGGTGAAAACTTTGTGAAGTAAAACTTTGTGAAGTTGGGGTCTGTTCCCAAAGCATAACACAAAGCAATGCAACCCAACTCTGAACATCCCTTGCTGTGTCATTTAAATTTTTACATGGACTCATTTCACAGTGTAATTATTTTTGAAATTTTAAGTGTCAGTTTCAGTGCACAGTAACTGCAGGGCAGATAATTATTTGCAGTGCATGCAACATGGTAATTACAATGTAGTTACATGTTTGTTGCATGTAGCTTCATTACCAGTGTAATGTAATTACAGTGTAGTTACACTGTACCTACAGTGCAGTTAAGGAAACTTAGTGTTACCTTCTTTAAATTTGGATGCTTACACCTCCCCTGCCATTGCTGGTGTAGACTAGACATTTGGCAAGCATACCCAGTGTCAAAGGGTCCTGGAACACAACAGTGCAAGACAATTTGGATTAGTCATTGTTAACTAGGTAGGTCCACTGAGACCAAAAGTCTGTTTATAATTGCTGTATTGTAAACAAGTTCGCTAGAATATGACATTGGTGTACTGCCTGGATAGTAACTTTCAGAAGTAGGCAGTTATCATGTCTTACATCTGAACTATTTTTGTTCATGTTTGTTTTGCTAATTAGATGATATTATACCTGAATGTACTAAGTGTGATATGTAGATATATATATATATATATCTACGTACTGACAATGCTGACCCCCAGGTAGAATGCTATTCCACACATCACACCTAGTACATTCAGGTATAAAATCATCTATTTAGCAAAACAAACAATATCAAAAATAGTTCAGATGTAAGACGTGATAACTGCCTACTTCTGAAAGTTACTATTAATTACAAGTTTTACAAAATATTTTATCTTGCAAAAAATGGTTTATTCTTGGAGAGCATTTTCTTTTTCATGAGAACAAAATCCTTTTTCATGAGAAACAATTCTTTTTCGTGAGCTGCCATCTTGTTTTGTTTTGTTTTTTTAAATTAAAATCACCCAAAATGAAGGTATCTAGAGATGCCAATACATGTATTTTGTTAATCTGGACTCCATGAGGTGGACTGTGATGTTATTTGGTTGAAGAACAACCTTCCAATTCCTTTTTGTTAACATTTTAATTCTTTTTTTTTTGTGACTTGCTTAGATCCTTTTTCATGAGCTAGTTTCTTTTTGGTGATCCAATTCTTTTTTCACGAGCTAAGGATAAAGTATTTTACAGGCTACTTTGATGCACAACTCATTTGTGTTTTGAGATTTTGACCCCACATTTTCATAATTTCCTTTTGGGGAGCCCACCTCATGAACAATATGAATGTCGTTTGTTATCTCCCGCCCAAAAGGTGAATTCACAGTTGCTTGGCAAACTCATCTTTTGGCCAGGATTTGCATAATGACAGTCATAGTGTTCATGAGGAGGGGTCTCCAAATGGCCATGTTGAACATTTGGGGTCAAGATGTCAAAAAATGGCTGAGTTATAACAATTTATTTCAATTTCATTACGTACTTTCATAACTTTGTAAATTAAAAATATTTTGACACAAAATTTGAACCATAGACTTTTTATTATTCCACCAAATGTATGTTACAACTGTCATTTTTCAAATCCTGGCTGAAATGTGTTTTTGCACCTGCAGCACAGAAATGGCACAGCAGTTGCATAGAATTATGTTTCGGTGGGGATTTCAATATTTTTTGCACAGGGTAAAAACATGGCTATGCTGACAATTTCACCACTCTTGGGTTATACCAGGGCCCTGCACTTACACAGCTAAGTACTGTACATATATGCATCTATGGAGGAATGGGAGCACAGGGCCCAGAGGGTCCTGCACTCCCACATGTAAATTACAATATGATTATACTATCTTGAAAAGTAAGGAAATAAATTGCAAAACAATTTGGTAATGCATCAGTTAGAGTTGCCACAACAGAAGTAGGGAAATGTGGCATTATGGTTTCAACCTAATACCCCACCCATATGAGTCATCAGATGAATGGCATTGGGATCATCAACCCTAAAGCTCACTCCAATCTATTATAAAATAAGCTGGGTACAGTACAGGTGAATGGGGGTGAGCATTGGGGTTGATGACCCAAGTGCCATCTCCAATGTCTCTTGGTCTCTGCAGGGTAGTGGTGGGATGTTAGGGTGAAATCCTAATGCCACATTTCCCCACTTTTGATGCAGCAACCCTGACAGATCCAGCAACAAAGTTTTTTGCTATCTATCTATCTATCTATCTATCTATCTATCTATCTATCTATCTATCTTCATTGCAAAAAATGTTGTTAATGCACCAGTTAGGCTAGATAGCACAGTGACAAAAGTATGAAAATGTGATGTTAGGGTAACCCCCCTACTACCCACCCCATCTCCCCTTACCTTCACACACCAACAGATGTTGGGGTGTGCCATGGGATCATCAGGCCCAACTCTCACCCCATTCCATGTGTAAACAAGCTGACATACTACAGTATGCTGTAGAAGAATGGGGTGAGAGTTAGGTCTGATGGCCCCATGGCGCACCCCGATGTCTGTTAGTGTGTGGAGGGTGAGGGGAATGGGGTGAGGTGGTAGGGGGGTAACCTTAACATCACATTTCCATATTTTTGTCAGTGTGCTATCAACCCTAACTGGTGCAATAATGAAGTTTTTTGCAATGAATTTCCCTTCTTTTTGAGAAAGTGTAATGTAACTGGTAACTGGCATGTGTTTGTGGGAGCGCAGGTCCTCTGGACCCTGCACTCCCTTCACATTGTACATTTTTTGCACAATGCTATGCATCTGTAGGAGCATGGGCCCTCTGGGCCCTGTCTTCCCACTTACATGTAAGTATGGAGCCATACAGCAGCCACATAGTACTGAAAAGGAACTCTTGTAACACTTATTTGGCAATATCTCAGTAACCATAGGAAATATGAAAAAAATTTCACTGCAGTTGTAATCATGACTTTGGAACCTCCACGTATGCTAAGCTGTGGGTAGTGAAATATCTGTATCTAGAATCAGTTTTGATATATGGGTGCCGGAAGGCACTGCAGATACCACAGTGTTATTCTATGGGAACTTTTTCAACTTCAGAATGCTGTAACTATGGGCCTGTTGAATGTTTTGGGAACAATCCACTGGAAGGCACATCTATGGGACCAGGGCTTGCCACCCTGCAAATTTCAGCCCAAAAGCACAATCCACATTGGCACAATGAAGTGACAAAGAAAACAACACATGGGATAATGTTTTCAAGCAGTGTTTTTGTGATAACTTTAATGTGTTATCATCACTCCTGTCCCTATAATGGAAATGTTTTTGAGCATAAAAATATGTTGCCGAGTTACCTTTTTTGTGTACCAGGTCATTACCATGCACACAAAAAATGTTTTTGCGGCAACAAAACAGAAAAATGGTGGAAAAACTATTAAAAGCTGATTTCCAGGCTACCTGCACAAAAACTGATGCCAGAGTCATGTTACTCAGGACCAGATTAGGTAAACACAAGTGCTGGTGTTTAGCAAGAGTCAGTATTTTTCAATTTACAAATTTTTTTTGTCTCTCACTAACTGAAAACAAGATGGCGGCAGCATGAAAACAAAAACTCCAGAGCACAAAAACAAAAAAGTGTTCGCGAAAGTTTTCACAGCGCACATATAAATTTTCTCATAGGCAGCCGGCCCAGTGCTGCTGAGGGTTGAGGCACTGAATGACACACCTAGTGCTACGCTGCCAACTCAGGTTCGGGAATGAGCTCGGGCCACTGTGGGTCAGCTGGGAAGAGAGAGGATTGAGCATCCCATGACAGTTCTCCTCTCTCGGGGGTGGGTGGGTATGTTGTCCTGCTCTATGGCTGCCACCTGGTGGAGAATGGGGCAGTGTCAGACAATGGGAGATACAAGAACATGGCATTGAGACATGCATGAACCTCCACACACGTTCATTCTCAGCTGCAAGGGTCACCAGAAAAATATAAAAATGACTGCCAGCTTAGTGAAACCCTGCTGTGCTTCAGTGTCACAGCTACACAGCTCTCAGGCCCGCTCCAGATATCACTCGGGTGGGATGGCCCTCCCTCCTTCAGCCCAGCCACAGGGGGCAATCCATGGGGGATCACAGGACCCTAGGTGCTGGGGGTGGTATAGCAGCAGAGAGTGACTGTGAAGGGGGTGGAAGCACACCGTCAGGTTACAGGAGGAAAAAGGACTTCTAGAAACATTTTTTTCCCATAGGCTAAAATGGGACATGAAAAACTCACATAACTTTTAAACGGATTAAGATTTTTTCACCAAATTTTCATAAGAGACCAGTTTGACCCAGAACACATAAAGACATGCAAATTTGAATCCACTCAGATGCATTCTTCAGTCCTTTAAGCCTGACAGAAAAATGCACAAAAGTTGCAGATTTTTTCACTTTTGTGACACTCTACAGTTCCACAACCATACATCCGATCAGAACGTAACTTTTCAGATCCAGAGATCTGGCATCAGATGCCATGCATGCAAAATTAAAGTCAAATTGGACAAATGATTGCAAAGTTATTAAAGTGCAAATGTTGGTGTTTAACATAGAAGTAAGGCCAGCCCAGTGGCACTGAGGGTTGAGGCGCTGGATCCCACACCTTGCGCCACACCAGTGACTCAAGTTCAGGAGTGAACTTGGGCCTCTGGGGGTTGGCAGGGGAGGGAGAGGCTCAAACATCCTTGGACAGCTCTCCTCTTCCTGGAGAGGGATTCGGGGAGTCTCCGGAGCAGCAGTGGTCTCCAGTGGCTGCATTAAGGAGGTAAAAACTAGGAAGGAATGAAGCGGATGTTGAGAGCTTGCTGTCCAGACATCATTGCATGGCTAAACTTCAGGGGCCACTTTAAGGGAAAAAAAAACAGTCCTGGTAGGCGAAGGTGAGGCCAGGGACCACCATCCCATGCAGAACGTCGAGTGCACCGGCTGCTTCTGGTGCTCCGTCCACTATCAGAAGCCTGCCCAGATTTCAGATAGGTCATCAAGGTAGTATGGAAGTCCAATCCCAGGGGGCTTAAATCCAGGGGAACAAGCTCCAGGTAGAAGAATGGAGTTGGGGAACCAGGCGGCAGGACTGTGCCTACGACCTGGCAGAATAAAAGGTGAGTCTTGTGCCTACACCAAAAACAGTCTAGGATGGGGTGTTCAAAGAGTCCACAAAAAAGCATAGAAGTGGCCTGCAAACCTTAAATATACCTGCACTACCGTACAGGTATAATATATTATAGGGGCACGGTCGCTCCACTATAGTGAGGGTTGAGAAGGCACTTTAATGTTAAACCTGAAATTTGGCATGTTAATAACTTTTCAACCATTCAATGGATTTGCACAAAATATGGTATGTACAGTCTGGCATGGTAGATCACTTCATTTGCCAAGTTGTGTTTCGGTCAGACATATGGTTTTTGCACAGCAAAGCACCAAATGATGCACTTTTTGACAGTTTTATGCTATTATTGTCCATAGTGCTGCATGGCCACTGTGTGGTCCACTGGTCCAAAACCTGGCACATAGAAAGATCTTGACTCAAGGAATTTGCCACTTTTTGTTTGGTGCAAAAATATTAATCCAGTCAAAAGTTATTAAAGTTTGACATTCCCATTTTAAGTCTATGGGAAAATTTATATGTATGATTTGCAAAAGAAGAATGGGGTTCTGACCATCTGGTTTTTCCTCGCGGTCAAAGAATTTGCAGACTCATGGCTGAAAAATCTTCAGCCACCAGAAATGTTCAGCCACGATGGTCGCAATTTTGCTTTCAGTTTGCAGTCAGAAAAAAACTAATAGCTCAGCCCATGGGTGACTTCTGAGTTAAATAAGGCATGGGTTCAGCTCAGGGGACTCACCTCTACTGACTCATTCCTCTGGTTTCTTTCAGTTGTGTTAAAAAATATAGCTTTAAACTTTTAAATTCTTAGTTCTCAGCTCGCTAACGATATTCTTTTCTGAGCCTGCAAATTTATTGGTAGTGAGAATTTATCATTCGCAAGCTTCATTTGCGAGGGGATGACCAGATAACCAGCTTTTCTGGACCAGATGTCCACGGGGAAGACCAGATGGCTCATACTGAGATGACCAGATGGCTTCTCACTGCAGAACATTTTGCTAAGTTGCAGCTGAAGCTTGTGGTCAAAGATTTTCTTACTAAAGAAGACATTTTTAAAGATTTAAAAACTTTAAAATTGCATATCTCAGGAACAGTTTGGTCTTTTTACTTGTAATTTGGAGGGAGTTGAGGGGATGGTCTAGAGATGTGAATTATGTTGTTTAGGTGTTGGGAAATTAATTTCTTGTGGAGATATTGAATGACATAGTTGGCATTTTTCCCATAGGATTACTGCTGAAATGTTTAGGGTAGGTAGCCCTAGTGCCACGGATGTGCCTTTCAGTGGTTTATTGTGTAAAAATTAAAGAGGCCCATAGTTACGCCACTGTGAAATTTGAAATTTTCATTTTTTCCACTTTAATAACTTTTGAACTGTTAGAACTGTAGAAAGATTCATCATAGATCTTAGACTTTTAAAATGTTCCTGTTGGTGGGATATAGGGTCATGAAATCGTAACGCACACTAAAAAAGAGGAAAACACTCTAAGTTGCAATTTCTTTCTCCACCCATAGTGCACTGCAGAATGCATTTCAGTGGCTTCAAATTGGGTTGTATGCATGGGTCCTGGGCTGCGCTGCTGCTCTTTGAAGATTTCTTGAAAAAATCTTGCTCTGGTCAAAAGTTATGCCATTTTTTGTCTCCCATTACAGTCAATGGCAAAATATATATGCATTATGAAAACAATGGTGAGCACATTTTTTGGTGTGCAACAAAATCCCATTATAAGGTATAGGAAAGCTGAAAGGGTATTACAGATGTATATTGTTATACAGTAATGGGCAACATGGTGGGAACGTGGGGCTCCCACCAATACATGTGGTTTACTACTTATATTATGATGTTATGCAGAAATGAGCAGGTTGGTGAGATCACAGGGCCCTTGGGCCCCGCGCTCCCACCAGCAGTGAAGAATGCATTTGACTGCAGATTGGGTTGTCTGCATGGGTCCTGGGCTGTGCTGCTGCCCTTTGAAGATTTCGTGAAAAAATTTTGCTCCGTTCAAAAGTTATGCCATTTTTTGTCTCCCATTATAGGGAAAATATATATGAGCACTGTGAAAACATTGGATTTCACTGGGTTCAAATTAGGTTGTATGCATGGGCTATGGGATGTGCTGCTTCCCTTTGAAGATTTCATGAAAAAATCTTGCTACGTTAAAATGTTTTGCCATTTTTTGTCTCCCATTATAGTAAAAGGGAAAATATATACTGTATGTGCATTGGTAAAACAATGGTGAGCATATTTTTTGGTGCGCAACAAGAATGTATTTGAGTGGCTTCAGACTGGGTTATATGCAGGGGTCCTGGGCTGGTGCCCTTTGAAGAGTTTGTGAAAAAATATTTTTCTGTTCAAAAGTTATGTCATTTTTTTGTCTATCATTATAGTCAATGGAAAACGTGAACTGTAAAAAGATTTGTTCCTGCAGCAACATTTCTGCCGAACATTGTCAAGGGTGTTTCTTTCTCTTACTCTCCTTTTTGCCAGTGTATTGAACTCCTGAGCCCATATTTGCAGGGTGCCAAGTTCTGGTGCCACAGATGTGTGTTTTGGTGGTGCTTCCAATGCTTTTAATGTGCCATTTTCTTGCCACGAAAACATTTAATATGGTCACAATAACATTTTTTGATCACAATCACATCCCGACTATCTCAGGAACAGTGTGTTCTTTTTAAATGAGATTTACTGGGTGTTGAGGGGATGTCCTAGAGATGTGAATTATGCTGTTTAGGTGTTGGGAAATTAATTGTTTGCAGAGATATTGAATGTGTTCAGACACTTTTTTGCTGTGGCAGCATTTTTGTTCCCATGGCAATATTTCTGCACAGCATTGTCCCTAGTGTTTCTTTCTCTGTCACTCCATTGTGCCAGTGTATTGTGCTCCTGGGCACATATTTACAGGATACCAAGTTCTGGTGCCAAAGACGTGTTTTGGTGCTGTTTGCAATGGCTTTATTGTGGCAACATTTTCTTGCTGTGAAAACATATGATTGTGATAACATTTTTTGATTGTGATCACATCCCCATTATCTCAGGAATGGTTTGGACTTCTTACCTGAAATTTGCAGAGTGTTGAGGAGATGTCCTAGAACTGTGAATTTTGTTGTTTAGTTGTTGGGAAATTAATTGGTTGCAGAGATATTCAATATGTTCCAACACATCATTTTGCTGTGGCAACATTTTTGTTCCTGTGGCAACATTTCTGCACATTGTCTCTGGTCTTTCTTTCTCTGTCACTCCATTGTGCCAGTGTGTTGTGCTCCTGGGCCCATATTTGCAGGGTGCCAAGTCCTGCTGCCACAAATGTCTGTTTTGGTAGTGTTTTCAATGCTTTTATCACAGCAACATTTTTTAAGCTAGAACACTTTTTTTTCCCCCATGGCAACAAGTTTGTTCCTGTTGCAACATTGTCCCTGCGGTTTCTTTCTCTGTCACTCCATTGTGCCAGTGTTTTGTGCTCCTGGGCCCATATTTGCAGAGTGCCAAGTCCTGGTGTCATAGATGTGTTTTTTGGTGCTGTTTTCAATGGTTGTATCGAGACAACATTTTCATGCTGCAAAAGCATATGATCACAATAACATGTTTTGATCATGATCACATCACTATTATCTCAAGAACAGTTTGATCTTCTTACTTGAAATCTGCAGGGTGTTGAGAGGATGTCCGAGAGATGTGAATTATGCTATTTAGGTGTTGGGAAATGAATTGGTTGCAGTGATATTTAACGTGTTTGAACACATGTTTTTGCTGTGGCAACATTATTGTTCCTGCGGCAACATTTCTGCACAACATTGTCCCTGGTGTTTCTTTCTCTGTCACTCCATTGTGTCACACTATTGTGCTACTGGGCCCATATTTGTAGGGTGCCAAGACCTGGTGCCACAGATATGTGTTTTGGTGGTGTTTCCAATGCTTTTATGGCAACATTTTCATTCCCACAGCAACATTTTTGCACATTGTCCATGGCGTTTCTTTCTCTGTCACTCCATTGTGCCTGTGTATTGTGATCCTGGGACTATATTTGCAAGGCACCCTGTCCTAGTACAACAGATGTGTGCTTTGATGGTGTTTCCAATGCTTTCATCACAACATTTTTTTTGCCGCAAAAACATTTAATATGATCGAGATAGTATCTAATATTATGATGTTATGCAGAAATGTGCACTTTTTTGTACTTAATTATACTTTTTCAAAAATTAAAGAAATTATTTTATATATATATCTATATATATATATATATATATATATATATATATATATATATATATATATATATATCCCGTTGGGACTTGGTGTGAATGCAGGTCTGATAAATTGGATTAGGGCTAGGTTGACTGGCAGAACACAAAGAGTAGGCATAAGAGGGCAGTGGCTAGACTGGGCAGGAGTGGAGAGTGGGGTGCCTCAGGGCACACTACTGTGGCCTGTGCTTTTTAGAGTGTTCATATCTACTATGCAGGTTCAGGGAAGGGCATGGCTCTGCAAATATGCTGATGATGCCAAAGTGGGAGCCATAGTTAACAACAATGCTGCCATTCAACATTTTAGGACACAATTGGGCAGTCTAGAAGACTGGGCTGTAGAAAATAAGTTAGCATTTAACTACACCAAATGTAAGGTTATGCAGTTTGGAAGCACCAATCAAAGAGCTACATATGCCCTGAATAGCTTAACAATGAACACCACAGATAGTGAAAAGGATTTGGCAGTGTGGGTTACAGAAAATCTTAGTTTTAAGAAACACAATAAGTAATATGTAAAAAGGGAGAATAAGGTATTAGGTAATATTCTTAGAAATATAAAAAGTAGAGATGAGAAGGTGTTAATTCCACTTTATTGTTCTTTAGTTAGACCACTGCTTGAGTATGGCTCTCCTTTAAGCACCCCACAGGATATAGAAAGTTCAGTAGCAGTAGAGAAAGTGCAACAGAGACTAACTAGAAAAGTTAGGAGTGTGCTGGGACTATCTTATAGGGACAGGATTGAGAAGCTGGGTTTGTATTCAATGAAATACCATAATCTGAGGGGTGATTTATGTTATATATACAAATCATTTAAAGATGAAAATATTTGGGAAATATCAGGTCTCTCAAAAGGAGAAGTACCCTATAGAGCAACATGGAGACATTGTTACCAACTGAAAGGGGAACTGTATAACACCTCAAGAAGAGGGAACTGGTTTAACCAGAGGGCTGTGGAAGTGTGGAATTCATTACCAGATGTGGTGGTGAGTGCCACTACTCTGGCATCTTTCAAAAACCAACTAGATTACCATATGGGGAATACTAAATTAGAATACATCCACTGTTAGTGGCAAGTCAACCTATGGCTATATTTGCTGCAAAGACTTGAATAATTACCTATGAACCTAATAACATATATATATATATACTGTTATTTATGCCATTGTGACAACAGTAACTGTGACATTACTAATAACTAAGAAGAGTCTTTTTCCTGCTTCCAGACTGGTAAGTTGTGACACATGTTACCAACAGAGATGCTGCAAAATTTGAATTCAAAGGTGAAGTTAGGATAAAGTCACCAAATTTACCTAAGTTGATCAGATCTTGAAGTTTTCTTATTTAATAGGAAATTTGCCATTGGTAACTTCACCTTGCAACTTCTTCAGTAACTTCTCCTTGGGGTACACAAAGGTGAAGCTGAGTCAAAATGACTTCCACCAACTACTCTTTTTGGGGTTTTTAGGTATAACTGGGTCAAGTTGTGTTGAATTTATCTGAAACTTGACATGCTTATTGTGATGATTATCAGACTTAAATTGTGGATTTGGCACCATGGTCAAACTGCGTTGTGATTTTCAGGTGTTGTGCACACCCCATAAATTGTTCCAGGAGTATTATGTGTTCCTATTGTAGTACACATTGAGATCCTTGTTTGGATGTATAGTGGGTCCCTTAACGCCAAAGACTGGTGGGGTTATGGCTTATTAAAGTTGCAGTCTTATCCTATAGGACATTAGGGTTAGTATTATGGTTAGGGTTAGTGTGGTCACTTGCGGCCTATGCAATAAACATGTCCCCCGGGGGAAGCAGAAGACCCACATGGGTACTGGGGCCAGAGGACCCGTCTCATGGCAAATCACTTGGCTGAGTAGGAGGAAAAGCAGAGGGAAGTGGTGAATGGGGGTGGTGGAGGTGGAGGAGGTGGTGTTCTGTCCATACCAGCAGCAGTTCATGGAGGGCGTAAGGGAAGTGTCATGGTAGGGTGGCCGGCACACACTGTGAAAGCAGCAGCACTCTCTTTTGAAGTTCAAGCGCCTTATCAACTAGCATCACTACACACTCTCATCTGCTGCAGAAATATTCTCATACCTGCTGTGGATTATTGGCTGCATTTTCACTCCAGTGGCTGTTCCTTGTACACCTGTTTCTACCACAGCTTAATTTATCACTGCTGCATTCTTTTTTAATTGCTTACATTACCAATGGCTGCTACAGTGATTTAACTTGATTGTCCATGAATTTTGCTATTTCCTCTGAGTGTACCAACTCCCTTGCATTTAATTTACTGGCTTTTGACTTGTATTTCTGCATATTGTATTGTACTTGTAACATGTTTCTCCCTTTACCCCTTCCCTGGGTCACACCTGGAAATGAGCCCTGGCTCACTGTGTCTTTCCTGGTTACCAATTTTTTAAATAAATAAATCACCAGCAGCACCCACACTGCCACCAGTTTTTTTTTCTTTACACAAACAATACACAACAGGAATATCAGGGACTAAGGGGAACACGCAAGACACAACTAAGGTAATTATAGTGATGTTACTACTATAAGTACACACAAAAACTCTAACTTCACTCAATAAACAAAAATTAAATCAATATTGCCAAACTGCAGTGACAAAAATGATTCAGTAAAACACATCTAACTGTTCTACAGAACAAAAACTACAAACCAAAGAAAACAGGAAAAAAAATCACACAAACACTGACTACAACAGCACTAGTACTGCTAAGAAAGAAAAATCTGCCTAACCTGCCTTTTTCTTTCTGGAAGTTAATACAGCTAAGCTCCCTTCCTCTCAACAGTGCTGCTTCATTACACAATACAGAAAATGAAAGTGCAGCTTTAACTAAATCACATAAAATACCACAAATAACTGGTGATGTAGAGGCACAAACAAGGCACAGTAAGCACTGCCTGTTTTAAATGCTTTCCAAAAGGTTTTAGGCACAAAGATACAGATCACACTTAACACCTACTGTCTCTTCCTCACACTACACTGAATTCAGCCTATGCATGGCAATGCAGCTCATTGCAGCACCATGTGACCTTCAGTCTCATGGATCCTTGCAAACTTCACCTTAGAGCCAAAATTCACAGGCAAAGTTCACAATGTCACCATTCGAAAAGTTCTCCTTTAAGGCAAAGTAGAACCTTGCCTTAAAGTTCAAATGAACCATTTTTTTCATAGCTTTAATAAAAGCTTGAATTCAAGTCCCTGTGTCATGATTAGTGTTTCCCAATCATTTCATGTTGTTTGGTTTTGTGGTTTTCTTTAAATCGGCATATGTTAATGTGCTCTTGCAGTAACTGAAAGTGTAGATTTTTCTGTCCATGTCAGTGAGACCTGCAGAGTGATGACATCACTTTGGTCTAGACTGCTGCTTCAGCAGTTAAGTCCCTGATTGACTGAAGAAGCTATTGCACTTGTCAGTCAGAGCAGTCTGTAGAGCTAATTGTTTTCACTCCAAGTTTGTTACTAACCCATTTGGTCTGTGTTTAGATAGATTACCTTAGAATCTCCAATTCTGTTCTCATAAAAAGTTGATCATTTGAGTTTCAGTGTTGAACTGAAGTGGTATAAATTTTTGTGAGAAATCACCTTGTCTGTATCACAGCTGTCAGTTCTTTCTCATCAAAACTCCACTTCTTAACTGAGTTGGCTATCTTTTACTTGATTTGGACCTTTGCTATTCTGAGTGCCTTCCCCACTTCCTTCTGCTTTAACTGGTACAGTTCTCTGTCCTGCTTTTTCTGTTTCCTTATACTTCCTTAATGCTATCTTTTCCTCCCTGACCTTCCCTGCCACCTATTTTAAGAACCATAGTGTTTTTTCCTTCATTTTGATTTGTTTATTTACTTCACACAAAGGCTTGTTGCCAGTTCGATGGCTGTTTTGATTTTTCCCCATTGTTCCTCCACCCTTCCTTCTTGCCCATTTGCTAGTGCTTTCTCAGGCATTTTCCCATTTTGACAAAGTCAGCCTTCTTAAAGTCCAGTACCCTCATTTTTGTATGGCTTGACTCTATGGCTATGTTTATCATGAACTACACTGTTTGTTGGTCACTTTTTCCCAGATGGCTACCAACTTCTAAATCTGAGATCCTCTCTCCATCTCCATTTGAGAGTACCAAGTATAAGACTGCTCCCTCCCAAGTGGGTTCCAACACTAGCTGTCTGCGGCATGCCCCCTGTAGGGCATCGGTAATGGCCCTGCTCTTGGATGTGGTTTCAGCAAAGGTGCACCAGTTAACATCTGGCATATTCAGGTCTCCCATCAACAATATCTCCCCTTTTTCTGCCATCCTAAGAATGGCTTCTATCATTTCCTTGTCCATTTCCTCCCCCTGAGATGGGGTTCTGTATACAACCCTCATGAGAATTGTGGTGCCATTTCCTGTCTCCAGGGTGATCCACAGTGCCTCCTTTTCTCCCTGTTTATCCTTTACTTCCATTGATTTGATCCCTTCCCTTACATATAGAGCTGATCCTCCTCCAGGGAGCTTGTTACCCAGACTATGGGCAATGGTTCTCATTGCCCTCCATCTTTTGATGGCCCTACCCCATTTAGCCCCATCCATGTCCTTCCTTCCTTTGACTTTTTCTCCATTTACCCCTGCCCTTCTCCCTATCGACTTCTCTGTCTTGGTGTTTACCTCACTAACTATCCTGTTTTGTGGGGGGGGGATTTCCCTTTTCCTTTTCAGTGCTTCCCCCCCTTGGCTAGTTTAAATGCTTGCCAATGAAGCATTTAAACCTATTACCTAGGGACCTGGTTCCCATCCTGGACAGATGAATACCATCGCACCAGTATAGGCCTTTATTCCTCCAGGTGGACCCCCAGTCCCCATTGAAGCCAAACCCCTGAACTCTGCACCAGATTTTCAACCATTCGTGGAATCCCATGGAGCAGAACACCCTAGCCTCACCCATGCCATAGACAGGCAGCACCTCCCAGAAGGTTGCTGTGCGTGCTACTTGTCAAAGGCCCCTCCCCAACTCCACAAACTCCTCCTGCACTGCTCTGATCCCATTCTGAGCCAGGTAATTTTTCCCTAAGTGGATAATGCCATCCAGATTCCTTCCCCATGCAGCTACTCCCACAATCCTGAGGATTCACTCCCCATCCCTCCAATTCATGGCACCAGGCAGGCATCTTACCTCCCAAACCACTGTAGGAAAATAAATTATAGGTCACCATTATGATAAGGGGATAATGCCCAAAACTAAGAGGAGAGAGGTTTCAAGAAATTATAAAATAAGTGGAAGATTTTCTGTGCATTGATTGACTGGTGAGATTCTTGACTTATGCATTTTTTTGTCATTACAACCCACTGTTTTCAACATGTTTTGCAAACCAGAATGCATCACCTGACCTACATCTTTTTTCCATCATTAAAATATATTTAGTCAGGATTGCCCAGCAAAATGCAACATTCATTTTCAATGGAGTTCTGCTACTACCCAGTTCTGCAACTGGGTAGACTGGAGCACATGGATGTGAAGTGATTTGCTGAAGCTGATGCAGTGAGTGTTGGGGGCTGGTAGAGTTTGAACCTGTTGTCTTCTGGTTCACAAACAGGAACTGCCTCAATGGAATGTGTACTCCATAATGGGAAAGATTGGATACCTAGATCTTACTAAGAACCATGCTACTCTATGCTGCTTTAAATGGAACCTGATTCCCTGGAGGCCATAGGATGAAGACACAGTCTGGGTCATTTAGGTGCCTGGAGTACTAAACTTTAGCCAACTGATTACCAGTTAAGAACCTGCATGATGAAACCCATGATTATTGACTTAAGCATGTGTTTCTGTTAATTATATAGGATTTATTTTGGTTGTGTGCATAAGTGTCTTTGATGTGATCTGCTTGTTTTAGGTTAGTGCTTGATGTGTATGGTATATTAAATGTTAGATAAGAGTGTGAGTCACAAAGTGTGGATACTGTTGTTGAAGTTTGAATTAGTGAAGTGTGGGTTTGTGGGTAGAGGAGGGTAGATAATAATTAAGAGAATTTGGTTTGGTGCAGATGTGCTGGGAAATTTTGTTTCTGTGCTCACCTTCTCCCCATAAAAACTCAAACGGCTGTGCCCATTGAATAGGGAATCAGGTGAGACTGTGGCAGTATATGATCAACAATATATGAAAGACTACCTCAGAATTAGCAAAATCTCAATGCTTTTGAATTTTTTTACTAATTAATTTTTTTTCTGTATTAGGGTACAATTTGACCCAAACATTTTGCAAGCGAGCCAATGAAGACACCCTACCTGAAGTGACGTATGGACCAGATCCATCTGTCTTATCACTCTCTGAGTGCCACAAGCCAACTGACTACTTCAATGTTTTTTGACAAGGTTATTGTCATATGTTATGACGTATCCACCTCATGTAAAAACCATAGAAATTTCATAAATATTCAGTCTGATATATATATATATATATACATATATATATATAGAGAGAGAGAGAGAGAGAGAGAGAGAGAGAGAAGGAGAAAGGCTAATTGATTAGTTATTTTAGTAATTCAGTTTAGATTTTTTTTATCACTAGTCCAAAATGTCATTGGCTTCACACACTGCAGTGTCTCTTAGACTTTCTAGAGACATGCTTGCCCAGCAGTAATGAATTGTTTGACTGACCATTGACTAAGTCTGAGATGTATTTGTATAACTATTTTGTGAACAGCCTTGTTATTCTGATTTACTAGTTGTCTTTTCTAAATGGTTGTTAGTTTCATGAATAGTTCAAGCAGATTGTATGGCAGCTCAGTTCAGAGATGCAAATTTTGACAGTTAAATTGTCTTTTGTAGCATCTAATTATTTTTAAATTGTGAAGTCTCTGGCAAAAGGTTTTTTTATTAATATTTATTATATGATATGCCTTGCTGATGGTCCAATAATAAACAACCATGAATTATGACAGCTAAGACTGCTCATGGTATTTTACACAAACACAAGTAAAGTTATTAATGTGTAATTGGAATGTTTTGCAAACTTCCTTTTTTCTGATTGTTATCTGCACAAGAAATTATTTTTATAGCTGAGTTTGTTCACACATTGAACTAGATTTTCAGAGTCCTGTTAGACAGATGCAAGATGTGCCAAACACCTGCTTGAGACAAACACTGGTGCTGCATGGACACTGCATCAGATTTTGGTAGAAGAGGGGTCCTGGCATCAAAGTCCTTGTGGCTGCTGCAAGCAGGTCCCTTTATCAAAAGTAACACGCACAGAAAGGTTTTTTTTTTCAGAAGCTGCCAACATCCCCTGGCTGTGGAAAAGCAGCTCCAGGTGTGCACAAAACCAGACATCTTGGTCACAGAACTGCCCCATAGTATGTATAGATGATGTGGTGCACACATAGAAGACCCAGTAAGGACTAAGAAAAACAGGCAGAGCCAGATGGCTGTGGGAGGAACAGACAGCCCTACAGAATAGAATGCCCACCCCAGTGGAAACTGTGCTGTCACAGATGGCTGAAAGCAAAACCATGAGCCACTGTGGTGTCCCATCCTAGCAAGATATCAGCAACACTAAGCCTGCAGACATTCAGTTCTATGTTGCCAGGGACAGTGGTGCATCAGGACTGCCATGGACGGTTCCAACCGGAACATCCATGGCTGGACACTAGTCACCAGTGCCACACATGTAATGTACATCCTGCCATTGCCTGACAGAATAGACTATGTGACCACAATGTCCAGTGACAGTCATCACTGTCTCCCACCCATTGGGCCTTACACAGTACACCCATGAAAGTTTGTGGCATGTACAGTGGTGGCTACCATGTCTTGAATGGTTGTATCTGGCATGGCCATAACCACCAGACCTACCCCAATGCATAGCCCCACTATTATACACACATCCCCCTATACAGTGGTGAGGATTTGCTTGCAGATGGACAGGCTATGGGACAGGTGGTACACTATTGAACAGCTGTCAGACATCATGCAAGTGGTGGGACTGCCACCCATTGCCACCTTCCCTACAGTGTGCCAGTAGCTGTGCCACTGGAACATTCAGACTTCACTCCACTGTAATGCATCCAACCATGACTGGCATTGTGACCTCTTATTTGGGTGGCCCCATGTAGGTACTGCCCCTGCACATTACACAAAGCTGTCTGCTGCTCCATCATGACTGCTATGTCCCAGTCTGCCCATCTGTACATCCACCCCTAGTTTTCACGATGTGTGGGATATTGTCACCTGTACCTGTGCAGAGTTTCTGAGACCATTTTGGCTTCCTGGGTGCCTTCATGTTATACATTTGCAGAACTGTGTTACTGTAGTCTCCCAGTCACTCCAGCTGCATAGCGTGCACCAGTCCACCTTCCTCCCCACTGCTGTCTGATTGCCAATGCAGGTCCTGTAGATTTTGTGCACCTTTGAAAATCCCATTTTAGGGGATACTACAGCACTGCTATTCACATGGCCCCATCCACCATGTCACAGGCATGCAAACACTGTAAGGACAACACAAGCATGGCTGGTGCAGGTAGCCCCTCATCCAGTGCAGACAGCAGTTGAAAATAGGGAATGATGAATGGTGTGGCACTTGGGGCCCCTTGCATCAACCTTTTTTGAAGCAAACACTGTCCATCATTTCCAGTGCTTTGTAATTCAAGCCCATTGTGTTGCATGTATGTTGTGATATTGTTCAACTCAGAATGAGGTTTAGATTATATTCTGGTTTTGTTACATTCATAGTGTTGGTGCAGACTACAGTAAGTCTAAAAGATGCAGTCACTGCAAAAGATATCTATATGGCATGACAGAATGGTTCTGACTGCTCCGTATACCACAACTGATTCTGACAAATGAAACCATTCCCTACACTGACTCATAAAAAAGCAAGTATTCTGAAATAGCTGGTAATGACATTTTTTTTAACTCTGCCTTCATTTAATAGTTCACTAATTTTAAGGAAGTTATCATTCAGATTTTTACTATGGTCTGACTCTAAATTAAACAGACATTCCAAAAGAGACATGTGTTGCCCTATAATAGTTACTGTCTATTCTTCACACAACTGCAAATTATAAAAGCTGACACTGTAACCACATTGTGCCACTTAGAGTTTTTACATATTGCAAGTGCAGGTTTAGCCAATATGCAATATTCAACCTGGATTGACTATTTTACTAGATTCTTTGAATGTTTAATATGTTTTTATTATTTATTAATTCTTAGTGGTGCAGTCACTGTCAAAAAGATCTCTGTATTTCTTGTTAAAATGTTGTGTCTTCCTTCCACAACCTGATCTAACATTTAGTTACATAAATGTTATCAATATCATTTACCACCCTCTGCATTCCAGACTTGTTATATATTTACAGTTGCCTCTCATTCAATCAACATTTTGATCTATTAATATTTCCATTAATAACCAGAATTCATGACTTCTGACCTCTCATATACCCCTCATCCTATTCATTCCTTCTGAGCCATTATTATCCCCACCATCAATCCTGTCTTCTGATACATTATCATTTCTCCCCACCCCCAAACACATTGCTGTCTTTTGGTCTGTTATTATGTAACATCAATTCCTACCTTCCAATATATTATAGTTTACATCCCAATAGCAACATGGACATTCCTCCCTTCTGATTTATTAACATCAGACCCAACTGGGCATTTTTTATTTCTGCTCCATCATCATTGTCAAACCCTCACCCTCTGCTACTCAGCATACACAAATTACATCAATCTGATCTATTATCTTTAATATCATCTTTTATGCATCCTGGATTTTTCTATTATCATTTACCACCCATCCTGCATCCTTCCATCTGATACTATGTCATCAACTCACATGGTGGATTACTGTCTTTAATTCTAGTACTATGTATTACCTTTCTACTTCCCCTTTTAGTCCAGCATTCTAATATATTATAAGTTAATCCTGCTCCTTATCACATTCTTTCTCTTTGCTCTTTCATTCACTTTACATAGCCATGAGCAACATCTGCTGACATGCTGGTTTATTTGTTTACCACCCTTTTGGTGAAGTGAGAGAGAAAGAAATAAGGAAAGCACCACTCGTCTTGAAGAAATGCCACAGTTCCACTTTTTATTAAATACAAACTGAACAGAAGGACAAATAGTGGTACATAGAAGCTGAACTCACACCACCAGACACCAAAGATCCGACCGCTATGTACCACTATTTGTCCTTCTGTCCAGTTTGTATTTACTAAAAAGTGGAAATGTGGCATTTCTTCAAGATGAGTGGTGCCTTCCTTATTTGTTTCTCTTGCCATTATTTGGAATGAGCACACATACTCTGGAGCTGTTTCTTTTTGGACTTCTTCTTTTGGTGAAGTAGTGCATTCTCAAACGTCTCTTAAATTATCCCATGTTCATCCAGCTTTCTGCCATGGATCATTGATCATAATGTTCCTTCTACTAACTGGCAGTCTGCCCCCAACCCCCAATATCCAGCTACAGTGTTGAGTGAACATATGTACATGTTCAGTATGGCTGCTCTTTATTTGCAGTGTGTCTCAGCCATTGTATTGCATCCCACCTCTCCTATACTCACTACAAAATCAATGAGTTAATATCTCATTTCTTATTCATGTCTTTGTGTTAAACAGCACTGTACTGCACTCACTGGTGCACATGTGACTACCCATTTTGACATATGTGATGTCCATATTTTTAAGCATGCAAACATGTACAAAGAAAAATAGAATATGTCTGCAGAAAATGATTGGTAGGAACATCTAGTCTACCCTCACTATATACTCTGTATATATTGTACTTAAACAAACCACACATTTTCATAATGCATCCAGTCTACAGAAAATGTATCTATCTCAGTAGCATGTCCAATGTAATTTTTACAGCGTTATACTTGACTTAACTGAGTGGTAAAGCAGTATGTATGCCTGCATGGATGTTTACATAAAAAATGATGCAAACATTGATGAGGACAACACACATAATGTAGCCAAGGAAAGGTGCAAGTTGCTATATGTATTTTATTTAGATGCATCAAACTGAAGTGTGCAGGGTTAAGCAGATGATTGGAAATATCAGTGTGGGCATATACAAGATGTTCAGTATCTTCAGCTGTTAAAGCTTGTCTACAAAATAGAACAAACATGACCAAAAGTATAACCTGATGGATGAACTAACATTCATATCCCATCAGTTGTCGATAAACATAACATAACCTACACACACACACAACATATATATTTACATGTAAGTGTTTCAACTGTATTTATGATAAAAAAAAGGAAACACCCATCCATACAAATCACAACAGATGACAGAGAAAAAATATGGTAGAGAGGTTCAAGGAATACAACATTCTGATATACCTGGCATGGATAAAGGGATTCTGCAGCCTTACTGATGAGGTCCACCAGACATTACCCCTATGCTTTATTAGCACTGTCTGCAGACTGCCTCTTTCAATGTACATTACTACTGAGTGCATCATGCACAGATTGTGGACCCAGACATGACTGTCCATCATGATACATAGATTAAGTTGGAGCAGCACTTCCCATGGGGCATTCATCTGTCCAATGATATACAGAGGCATATGTACTTGAAAAAAGTGGAACTCACACATTCTTCAAATCCTAACAACAACAAAAAAAAGAGAATGAACTTATGATGCAGCAGGACAGTTTATCTGGCTGAATAACGTATGTTATAATTCCTACTGTCACCATGAACTATTGTAAAGGAATTAAGTGCCCAGCATTAAATGCTGTACATACTTTACTGTGCCATCCCTGTGAAATAATGACATATCTCTTGTTATGACAAATCAAAATTTGTTGTGCTCCCACAAAAATCAAAAAATAAGGCATTCACTTTGCATGACTTATTTACTCAATACATGCAACCAATCAATATCAAAATTGTTCATAGTGATCATATCAATCCTTGTCCATTTGTTTGCTGCATTAAACATATAAAGATGCTATCAATAGCAAGTGAGCCTTTGCATTTGATGTATAGGATACAGGCAACAAGCTTCCATGGCATCAACACAGATTCTTACTCATATCTTCACTTTTCTATAAATTGCTACTTGGAGATATGAGTATCTCAACACATGCCCATGATTGCTATTTTTGTATTCTGTTATAATATATTTGCTACTTGACTAACATACTATATGATAGAAAGTAATGTTACAATGCAATATAAATGCATATATGTAATTAGAGGCAATTGAAATTAAAAGTTGACCTTAATTGTTTATTTGTTTGTTTATTTGTTTATTAGGTTAAAGCCATAGAGTAAGCCCATTTACAATTGAAACCTTGCAGTACAAAAAAAAAATACAAATCATCACAAAATATACAATGCAAGTTACATATCATTTCTTCAGTTTCAATACAATACAAAAACAGTAAACAACCTCAAATAGAGAGAAATTTAACAAAATCAATTAAAACATCTACAAGACACAAAGTAGGAGAGAAGTTGCCTTTTCAAAATGTGCACAGAAGTTTGTTATTTTTCTTGAGTCTGGGGGTGAGATACTAACAACAACAAAAATGGAAAGGGACCTGGGGATAGTCATATCAGAAGACTTAAATGTGGGCAAGCAATGTGAGAGGGCAATAAGGAGGGCTGGGGGGATACTGGGATGCATAGGGAGAGGCATCACCAGTAGAAAACAGGAAGTTGTTATCCCTCTGTACAGACAGCTGGTGAGACCCCATCTGGAGTACTGTTTGCAGTTCTGGAGACCCAATCTCTGCAAGGACATAGACAAGATGGAAGCTGTCCAAAGGAGGGCAACTAAAATGGTGCAGTGTCTGCACCAGAAGAAATATGAAGAGAGACTAAAGGAGCTTAATATGTATAGCCTCGAGGAAAGGAGGGGGGGACATGATAGAAATGTTCAAGTAGCTCAAGACATATGAAGAAAGACTAAAGGAGCTTAATATGTATACCCTTGAGGAAAGAAGGGGGAGAGAGGAGACATGATAGAAACTTTCAAGTACCTCAAGGGAATTAACAAAGTCCAAGAGGGTAGCATCTTTCAAAAAAAGAGGTGAGCAAGAACAAGGGGACACAATTTGAAGATAGAGGGGGGCAGCTCAGAAGTAATGTAAGGAAGTATTTTTTCACAGAGAGGGTTGTGGATGCATGGAATGGCCTTCCAGAGGAGGTTGTAGAGTCAAAAACAGTGGTTGAATTCAAGCATGCATGGGACAGCCATAAGGCAATTCTAGGGGGTGGGGATAGAAAGAATTAGGCTGCTGGTTAACTAGGATCTGCAGCTTATCCATTAGGTAGGGAAATGGGCAGACTGGGTGGGCCAAGTGGTCCTTATCTGCAGTCAAATTCTATGTTTCTATGTTTCAGTGTTTGGGCACAAAATAGCTAAAACATTTTTCTAACTGCTTTGTCTTTATCTGAGGGATAGTCATCTCTTTAAGATGACCCTTCCTTAATGAGAGGTCTAAATCTAGAAATTGTAGTTTCTCTCTCAGATACCTGGGGACCAAATCCATCCCACACTTACAAGCAAAAATGCTTATATGGAGTTCCCTCCTATCCAACAGAGAAATCCACCTCACCTGCTTATACATGTTACAATGATGAGTTAACCTTGGGCACTTTAGTATCAACTTAGCTAAAGGATTATACAGAATATCTAGTCTGTGTAATCCCACAGAAGTGGTTTTGTCACAAAAAATATCTCCATAATCAATAAGTGGAAGGATTTGCACTTTAACCATTTGACTTATAGTTTCAGCATTCATTATTTCAATACAGCAAACCCACCTGTTTACTAAGTTGAGTTATTAAGTGTTCCAGGTGCTTATTTCCTGATTCCATGGGGTCTAAACAAAAATCCTGATAGCAATATGTATCAACACAATCTATCTTACTCCCCATACTATCCTGAAAAAGCAATTTTTGATTCTCTTTACTCTGAGCATCTAAACCAAAAAACATGCATTTTGTTTTGGTGGAATTCAATTTCAACCTAGATTGAGTAAAATAAAACTGAAATTTATTAAAGCTTTCCTTGAGTACAATCTGCACCTCAACAAGGGATGAGTTAGTAAAATGCATTATGATGTCATCCATGTATAAATGGTAAGATGCCCATCCCACATGTTCACCATAAGTCCTTTAAGTAAATAAGGAAGAGAAGGGGCCCCATGGCAGAACCCTGGGCAACACCCAACTCCACCAATAGTGGGGCAGACATGGTGCCATTTACACGATCGCATATATGCGATCTATCCCCTTAAATAGGAAGAAAACCACTCCAAAGCCAGAGTGAAAACTCTGGCCTCATGCAAATGTGATAACAATAGCTGATGGTCTACTGTGTCAAAGTCCCTGGAGAGGTCGATCAAAATGGCCCCAGTATAAAGCTTGAAATTCATTGCAGATCCAGCATCATCCAGGACTCTTGACACAGCAAATAAAGTCCCATGATATTTATGAAATCCTGACTGATAATAATCAAACAAGTTCCATTATTCCAAAAAGACAGTTAATTGCTGGGCCAGAAGTCTTTCCAATATTTTGCCAACCAGAGGCAGAAAAGAAATGGGTCTATAATTTTTTTATCATACCTGGATCCCCACCCTTAAAAATGGGAACAACTTTTGTTGATTTGATTGATTTCCAGCTGCTAGGAAACTTTCCCAAATGTATGGATCTATTGAACAAATAGGTTAAAGGACCAGCTATTTGAATGGCAGAGTATTTTAACATTGTAGAAGTGAGACCATCAGGTCCACAGCTTCCACTTATTTTCAAAGCAAAAAGTTACTCCAAAACCTCAGCCTGCTGTATCTCACTAAAGACAAGATCAGAGAGACTCCCATCCCTCAAAATCGGGGAATTCCTCAATAAATCATGAATGGTGTCATCAAAACATTTTTCTGATGCAATAAAAAACTTATTAAATCTATCAGGTTGATCAAGGTTTGGACAATAAGATTCCAAATCAGAGCGTGAAATGGCATATCTATCATTTAAAGGTCAATTTAGACCTCAAATAAGACCCCAAAAGGTTTTGGGCTCCCCCTGTGAGTCCAAAATCTTGGTCTTAAGAAATTTATTTTCAGTATCATGAATTTCCTCTTTTATTTATCACAACATTATTTTGTCACCACCGCTGTGGACCTGGCAGGGCTACAATCCCCCACATAGGGGTATGTCTTCTGGCCCATTGGGGCCATCATGGGTCCTGCCAGGTCCCGGTATTTTTCCTTCATTTTCTCCCCCCATGCCCATGCCTGTGCAATGGGTGCAGCAGCTGTCTCCACTTCTGGGGAGGCAGCCAAGCACCCTGGGCACGGGCTGAACCCCTCTTGTTCTTCTGACACACACAGCACAAACCCCCCACCCCAAGGAAGGAGAGCAGTTCTCCAGATGCTCAATCCTTACCTCCCCAGCTGACAGCCAAATGACCCAAGTCTTTTCCTGAACCTGAGTTGCCAGCGCATGTGGCACCCAGTGCCTCAACCCTCAGTGCCACCAGGCCGGCTATCATGAATTCCCTTAACATATTCATTCCTTCATTTTCTATATAACTGCCAATCCTCAGGTTGCCTGGAACATTTATCCTGGACCCATGCTCTATCTTTGGACTGTTTCTTATTCCTAAGATAGGTATTGTAAAACACAGCAGAATTATGTTTAATTTGTCTCATTCTGATAGACATATGTTTATTACATATTTGAAGCAGTTCATCCCTAAAATAAATCCATGCAAGGTCTAAATCTGGTATAAGTTCAATATGCTCCCATTTTACCCTCTCCAAGTCTGTAACGAACTTGAAATAATCAAAATGTTTAAAACATCTAAATTGCATCATTCTAGGAGGACCCTTGTTCCTTAGCTGTCCCATAACACAAAAAATGATTTTGTGATCACTAGATAATTCAGATACAGTCCCTGAAGAACTGAACAAATAAGAACAATTTGTCAATACTAAGTCAAGTAAAGTGGATTCCTCAGGGTTATTTACATTAATTTGAGTAGGTTCTGTGATCAACTGAATTAAACCTAAATTTAAAACAAACAATTTAATTTTTTTTGATTTTTCAAAGTTCAACCAATTCATATTCAAATCATTGATTAATAATATATTGTGAGACAATGAAAAGGGAATTAAAACTTTCTGGATGCTATCAAGAACCAATGAAGAGGAATAAGGGGTTCTGTACAATCCTAGCATTAAAAAAAGCTTTCCAGTAAATAGGATTCAAACCTATAAAACTACATCTGTTCAACTTTATACTGTAGTTTCTGAACCTCACCATTCCAGATTGGAAAAAAAAATGTTTCAGGCTTAGTTATGGATTCATTAGACTAATATTTGCCAAACATAGCCAGGAAGTCATATGTACGAATTGTCCCCACTTCTATCTAACAATCAGACTTCTCAGATTCATGTGTAAAAATGTATTCAAATCATGCAATATGTTAAACTGATAATTATAACAAAAGGATTAATAATGATTAAAAAATAATTTCAGGACAACATATGCCATGAAACAACTGCTACTTCAACCTACACTCCCCAGACAACCATGAACCCACAATGCAGCTCAGGCTAGAATTAAATATTCTAATATGCTCAACTGTAAAACAACAAAACATTTTTAAAAGCATAAAATTGTACCTATGGGGAGCTATGTGTTGCAAACATACCTCAGTGAAATGTTGGGGTGGGGGGTGCTGCTAATCGGATTGGCTACCTGGGTCAGTTGCAGTGTAATCCTAAAGATATCTGCACTCCTGTGGATAGTGCTTAAGAATGAGTCTGTAATATTTAGCATTAGCTGCCAGTAACTTTTAGTTAGAAAATAACAAAGAGGATACCCAGATGAACCATAGTAGTAATCTAAATGCTGTGCTCTGAATGTTGTGCGGATTGTGTGCTACAATCACTAATGGGCTTTTATTTTCTAAATAAAAGTTACTAGCAGCTAAGACTACAGAGTGCAGACTTGTTCTTATGCACTCTTCACAGAAATGTAGCTACTTCAGTGTTTACATTAAAATTGTTGGCAGTCTATCATTTATATCTATTGAGTGACTAATAAACATGATTGACATCCCTCCACACCACCATTTACATCAAGTAAGTGACTCATAAACATCCTGGGCACCCGCCAAACCTGCCTTCCTAGACATCATCAACCCAAAACAGACAAAGGATATATTTGGACTTCATATTTTGCATTTGAATATCCCATTTATATGAAAACCAAAGATTATAACTTCAGATTCATAAGAAGGGATGCTGCCAGTCCACCAAAATATAAAAGAATGACAGATTTAGGTATTTCACACCATCACAAACTTATTAAACCAAGGAGATGTCTGTTAATAAACAGGTATACAATGATGGTCTGGTCATCAATCTGTGAATAGTTAAACAAAACAAAAGTGAACAAGAATGAAAGTATTTGACTTGATTTATGCTTTGAAACATATTAATCAAACCATGCCACATTACACAAACTTTACATGTTGTAAGCATTATCATATGAAAATCAGCAGAGCGTAATTACAACAAATATAGGCAAACTGTAAAATTCCAATTTATCAGTCATTGTTACACCAATATATCAGCAGAATATTTGGTGCAGATGAATCAACATTACTTATAAGACTCACCAGTTAGTATTAGTTGTAGAGGCTTCTATCACTTGGCCATCATTGTAAATCTCATCAGATTCATAATATCCATCATTACTATTGCTAGCAATACTGTCAAGGTTATATGGATCAGCATATATTTCATCAAGCTGATCCATGTTATCTTCATAGAAACTACCCATGACTTTGATAATTATTTATTTAATAATACTTGTGAGACAGGGCAGCGAATGTACGGAACAACAGAGACTCACAGCCATCTGTGTGAGTGGCTGTACTGGCCACAATGTAATCACGCTGGCACATGCACACTAAACTGTCATTGATGAAACAAAATGAAAGGAGAAAATATGGATAAAAATAAATAAAAATGAAGAAACAGGCACACGTTTTGAAACATTAGTTGTATACATTAAACCGTAGCCAACCTTGAGTGCAACAGCAGTGTGCTTTAGCAGATTCCTTCTTTGAAGGGGCTGTGCTTGGCATGAAAGGAAAAAGAATTGGTCAGGTGAATATCTTATGGTTTGTACTGCTTTTGGAAAAATAGACTCACCATCACCACTTATATTCTTCAGTTTTCACAATTTTTATTTAATAACCCTTGATCACAGTACTGTTAAAGTTGCCTGCCAAACATTTTGAAGGAAAAAACCCTCTTCCTCAGGGCCACAGTTACTGGCCAAATGGTCTTCTGAGGAAAGTGAACAGTTTTTTCATAAACTCATCCTAATTCCTTATTTTTAAATGTTTCCAGCCTTGTTGGCATACTCAGAGAGATCTTATCTCCTTATGTGCTCTTTCTCAGCCTCCGCAGTGAGGACGAACTGGCACCCTGTCTCCCAACTGAAGGTTTTTTTAAAAAGTAAAGTGAGGGCCAGGAGCATGCACTAATGCATATGCTCCTAGTCACAGTTTTACTTTTCAAAAAGCCATTTCTACAAGAAATATCCCTTGCTTTTCTAAAAGGCTTACTATAGTGAGATCAGTGGGTAATGTAGAGTTGAATGGTATAGTTATCTGATGAGACTTAAAAAAGTGAATGCCCTATCATGCACAAGTGTGCTGGATTGCCCGGTGCATGTAGTACTCGTGAATGTGCTGGAGCTGCTGGCCATGAGAATAAGGTTGAACTGAACAGGGAGAACATTTTGCTAAGAAAAAAAAAGTTTCTTTAAAATGAATGCTCATATCATGCACCATAGATGCCATCACCCTTAATACAGATGGCTAAAGGCATCAGTTTCGACTAAGTAGAAGATGCCCAAAAACGCTGAAAGTGTCCCTTTAAATATATTTTGCAAAACTTTTTTTTAGTTTGACAAACAAAAAAGATATGCTAGGTAGCTATCATGTACAGCTACTATAAGAGATGGCATAATTTAGTTTGAGAATTAAACTGATGCTTGCAAGGCTTTGGATGGATAATTATTAACTAAAATAAGTGATAGAATAATGTAAAAATAGACTAACTAGAAGTAAAATAAAACAACATAGTTGGACCTTTCAAGCTAGTCTTGACATTGGGGTTTATCCCTCTAACAGCACATGAAATTATTTAGATCCATTTAAATGACTTAAGTGGACCACCTTGAAATAAGGCTAAACGGACAAACAAAAAGGTTTTATGTAAGCAATAATATCCAACAAGGTGGGCATTATTGAGCTATAGTGGGCCACCCCTGGAAGGTCTGGTATAGCCCAATATCACCCACCCTGGAGGGTATTATTGTGCTTAGAAAATGTGTTTATATGTAACATTTTAATAAGAGATTGCAAATAAAAAAAAAACTATTAAAAATGAGTCAAATTTAAAAAAAGAAATAAATGTTCTTGTAAAGTAGTCCTTCTACTGGTATACTTTCCAGTAGAGAGCACTGCTGTGTTTGAGAGACATTTTAATTATTTTTTTTCAGTTTTCTTTTGTAGGTCTTTGTTGCTTGCTGTTCTGCCCCACACCCAAGTAGCAGTTCAGTGCTCCCCCAAGCAGTCCATTTATTCACATATTTACTCTGCAGTATCCTCCACCGTTTACATGCAATGGGAAGGAATGACCACTGTAGACAGCAGCATGAGGGACAGCAGAGCATAAGGGTGTTCACCGGTCAGGTCTCAGGGACAGGGGATCTTAAGTTTTGACATTTTTTTTTATTATCTACTTATGTTATTGTGGTCCCTCCTATGAGAATTATGGCAGAGTAGCAGAGTGAGCAGCTGACATGAATGACAAGACACTAGCCCCCCCCCCCGCAGTTTCACTACTTGAAGGTTATTTATTTTTTTTGAATGCTATATATTTCTTTATCTTGCCCCTCCCCAACCATCCAGTTTTTAATTCCATTACTTCATTTGTTATTTCAGTTTTTGGGGAGGCTTACTTACTTTACTGAATGTAGTTATTCTGGACTGCACAAGACTGCAACAATGGCAAGAGCTAAGTTACTGCTTGGGAGACATATGCGTAGTCCCACTGACCAATCTGCCTTTTCCTTTTCTTGTTTTATAACAATAATAATAATAACAAAAAAAAAAAGAAAGATTTGATGCCATGTTAGAAAGAGTTATGGATTTGGCCAAATATTTTGTAGAAGTGAGTACTGTAATGAGCTGGAGTGATGGCACTGCAGTTAAGGGGAGTGCGGGTCATTTGTGGGATATGCAGAGGAACGTTAGGAGTACTATAGGAAGTGACACTCTGTTTTCAGGTACAGGGATGAGAACCTTTAAGAAAAACAATGATGTATAGTAGCTTTTTACAAGAAAAAAACTAGTGTGTCATCGATAACAACACAGGAACTATTTAGAGGTACAGTAGTTGCTTGTACTGGCTTGCTGGATACCTTGCTCACTAAATGAGGGAAAAAAAATGTTTGTTTTTGATTTTTGCAACATTCTATGGGCATAGTGACTTTTATAGTAAAACGGCAGATTGGCACAGATACTTGATATTTCCTGGTCTCTGTTACCACTTAAATGCCCACCTTGACAAGGTGCTTGGCAAATCGGAGACTGGGAAATTGCAAACCCATTTTCTAACTAGTTTTGCTGAACTACTACTGTGATAAAAACAATGTTTACATATAAAATAATGCATGGGTAAGTGTGGTTTATGGGGATTTTATGCACACCTGAGGTGTGTGATGCCCCATAAACCACGAGGGTGAAGCTCGAGTGGTTTATATGGGAATCACACACTGAGGGTGTGTATAAAATCCCCATTTAAACACATTTACCCATGTTTAATTTTTTATATTTACTGGTTCTACCAGTACAGTACCACTTTTTGATTTAATTAAGAAGCTTGTGCCTCACTCTGACTGTGTGAAAAATATAGCACTACTGGATGTGGGGTGTGAGAACAGCTTATCCATTGGTTTAAGGTGCTGCTTTGCTTTTTGTATGCCCGTGTTTAATGGAGCTGTTGGGCACTCACTGGTAGTGGTTTATAACCATTAAGCAATAAATATAGTATATTTTAACCAAGATACCATCCACGATATAACACAAAGAGAACCAGTCTGATTAATTAATAAAAAACATGAAAACCATTATCAAACATGGACACTAAAAATATATTTGGATCATGGACAATCAAGGCTTCTACCTAAAAAAATTTAAATTTTTATTTTATATGAATCTTTTCTGTAATTTACAAAATTGAAAGTGGTTTTAGTTCTTCCCAATTATTCTCTCTTGAGGGTGTAGTTTTTCCAGGCAAATGTGCATGTTCATTAACCATGGACAATTTTCTACATGAATCATGAACAGAGCATGGATGGACATATTATGGACAGAGATCAGGGACAGAGGAGGGATGTCCATGGATATTTATGGACAACCTTACTTTTTTGTAAAAATATGGAAAACGGGAGAGCAAGGTAGATGCAGAGCTGCTTGTGACAGGCTACCAGCTGTGCCAATCAATGACATTAGTGGTTATTTCCTTAGTGATGGGAGGAAAGTGGTTCCTCTCTTCTGAGTCCCCACAGCTGGAGTCACTAGCTCCCTGTTTAGCAGAAGGGGTTCATGTACAGTGGAGTTGACCAAGGTGCAACACAAAACTGCAGTATACTGCAGCAGATGTTACTGCAGTAAACAAGGCAATTTCAATTGCAATTAATCCTTTTTAACATGCAGTGTCATAGAAGACTGTATTGCATCCTGGGAGGCACCAGTGGCATCCCCCACTAGTCAAACTGCAACCCACCTTCACATTATGAACATACAAAACCGCCAGCAGAAACAGGCCACATGGTCTATCAAGTCTGCTCGAATGTGCAGCTAGCACCCCTATTGTGAAGTTGCCCCACCAACCCCTCCCCCCTCACAATTATCCCCCCTCACCCTGTCTCATCTCTTTTTAAAACTACCCTCAGTTTTACAGAATACCACCTCTTCTGGCAGAGTGTTTCATTTAGCCACGATCCTTTTCATGAAAAAGTGTCTCCTCATTTGTCTCTTATATCTTCCCCCCTCCAATCTGAGACCATGCGTTCTCATGTCCCTCCCCCTCCTTAACTTAAATATTCCTTCAGTATCAGTCTTGTTTATCCCCTTTAAATACTTAAAGGTCTCAGTCATATACCCCCAGTCCCTTCTCTCCTCCAGGGAGTACATATTTAACTCAGTCAGCCTCTCCTTATGTGGTTTGTCCTCCAGTCCTTGTATCATCTTTGTTGCTGTGCACTGAACCCCTTCCAGTAATCTGACATCTTTTCTCAGATACGGGCACCAGTACTGCTCGCAGTACTCTGGGTGTGGCTTGATCAGTGAACTGTACAGATGTAGGATCACCTCCCTGCTCCTGGAGGAGATTCCTCTTGCAATACACCCCAGCATCCTTTTGGCCTTCACTGCCACTGTCCTGCACTGCTCTGAGTTGTTCATTTTCCCCATTATAACCACCCCTGGATCCTTTTCCTCCTTGGTGGTACCTGGTAGCTGCACCCCACCCAACTGGTAGCTCCCCCAGGTTCTTTGCTTTGAAGTGCAGTACTTTGCACTTTTTAGCATTGAGCCCCAACTGCCACATTTCTGACCACTCCTCCTGTTTATGCAGGTCATCCTGTAGCCCCTGCCACTTTACTATCTCATTCTCCACTGCCCCATCTTGGTATCATCAGACTTATCTTATTCCTGATGCCATGTCAAATGTCTGCTATGAATATCCCAAACAGTACTGGCCTCGGTACCGAGCCCTGTAGAACCCCACTCATCACAGCCCTTGGAGATGAGAGTCTCCCCCACCACCCTCTGCTGCCTCCCCTGCAGCTAGTTCTCAATCCAGTTCACCATCTTAGTCCCCGTCCCCCAGGTATTTCAACTTTGCCCCCAACATCCTATGTGGCACAGAATCAAAAGCCTTGCTGAAGGCCAAATAAAGGACATCCATTGCATGGCCCTTGTCCAATTCCCTCAATACACATCCTCACCTGTTGCTGTCCTTCATCACTGCACCAGCCTTCTCCCCACCACTACCACTGGCCTGCAGAAGCATACATACATACAAAAGGAAATAGAAATACACAGAGAACTCAATGCAGGACTCAAAAAATCACAAATATTTTCATTCAGTGTAAACATTTTAGCAACATCCATTAGATACAAGCTACACACACAACAGGACTGGCTTCCCCAGAATATTCTTTGAATAAAAGTAGTCTTTTCACCCCTATCCTTACCTGGATAGCTTACTCAACTATCAAGAATGATTACAGCATCTTCCCAATGAAGTACTGCTGGAAGAGGAGAAGATAGCCTTTCACAATAGGTTAAGTGGGATGTAATCTCCTGCATGTCCAACTCCTGTTACAAAATGAGAAGATGGAACTGGGCCATGAAATAGCAGGGACAGCTCTTGTGGGAAACACAAAAAACATAATTTCTTGTAAGTTTTTGTGAGTATCTTGACCACTTGTTGAGAGCATCTGCTCTCTGTCTCACTGAAATGCTTTTATAGGTCTTGAGAGAGTGAGAGTAGACTGTTAGACACCAGTGAACTGTTCTTACAGGATTGGGTAAGAGGAGATGGCTGCTGTCAAAAATTAATCATCAATAAATCCATCAATCTTTATTTGTAAAGCACCTTATCCCAAGGGCTCATGATGTTGGACATGAGAAAACCAGTGAAATGAAATAAACAATCATCAATAAATTAAAAGAATAAGTTGAAACCTTAAAACAGACTGATGATACCTATACATTTATCTTGAATCATAAAAAAACAGGGTAAAAAGGGGTGTTTTCCAGCAGACTTAAAAGGCTTCCATGAAGAGATACAGCATAGCAGCAAAAGACAATGAAATATCGGTACCCTGAGGATTTTCAATGGACTTGTGGAACCTGTAAATTATTCTTCACTATATAGCAGAGTAGGTAATCTGGAGCATATGCAGGAGTTTTTACAGCTGCAGTTGGCAGAGCCCTGCAGAAGATTTGCTATATCAGTAGAAGAAGAGACCTCTCAAGATTACTGAGGGAGTAAATACAATTAGAGGCTTTGAGCTATCACTCCTTTCTGCTGTTTATTCAGTTCAGTAATGTTTGCACTGGACTATTTTGTGTGATATCTACTAGATTCAGCTTGGCTAGTATTCTCTTTCAAGAAAGATTCACTCAAACATGTTAGCATAGTAACCCTTTCCCAGCAAGGGATCTTGTAAAAAGATTTACACAATTTTTTTAACCTCTTAAGACAGGTGTGCCATCAGCACAATGAAAACTTTACAGCAAAACCACCACAGTGACAAATATTGCCAGGTCACTGTGGTGGTCTGCTGTACACCAGCACTGTGACTCCTGGTGTTTTGCCCCACCCTGAACCAACTCCAACTCGTATTTGATTATTTTGAGATAGGGGGTGCGGAACAGTCGACATTGTTCCTGTTGCTGTCAAGGATGCTGAAAACACGGTTGTTGGTATTCTGACATGCTTAAGACACTATCAGGTCATCAGGGAAGCACAGCTGTAGGCATTCACATTCCCAATATGCTTGTCAGCTCCAAGTCAGAGAAAAATAAATTCATGTTTCATGGTCCTTAATGCAGCCACAATTCACGATCACATCACGAATCACAAAATTTTTTTTTTTACTAGTTACTTGCATCATGTAAGCCTGTTTTGTAGTATCTCTCCAGACTTCACCTCTGTACTCATTGATATGAGTTTTCAAATTGGGGATTTTTGTGATACAGGTCATTGTCATCGGGGAACTACAGCTGTAGGTATTCATGTTCCTGTACAGCATGTGAGTTACAGTACCTGGGGGCTGCCAATATTGTTGTCATTCCTTCTTACTTCAGGTTAAGGCAGAATGACAATGAGAAGTCACAATCACAATAACTAGGTGAAGTGGGCATTTCATGCTGGCCACTCTGTGTAGTGGAGTGACACTGCAAAGTGCCCACTTTGCGGGCACTTCACCGATAAAATTTAAATTTGCTGCATCTCTAAGATGGGAGACTTTGCATGACTTGTTATGCTCTCGTTTCACTTCATCAGCAGTGGGAAATTTTCTGGACACAAGACAGTAGCATTTTGGGGATGAACATTAATTCTGGTGGCTTTGTATGACCACTGCCCGGATGACTGAATGTGCCATTACTTCTGGGAGACCTTGCATTTCTTGTTATGCTGTCATTTCACTTCATCAGCACTGGGGAATTTTCTGGAGACAATATGGCAGTAGCATTTTGGGGATGCACATTAATTCTAGTGAATGTGTGTGTGGGGGCTACCAATATTGTTGTCACTCCACCTTACTTCATGTTAAGGTGGAATGACAACACAAAGTAGTAATAACAAGGAGAAGTGGGCATTTCATGCTGTCCACTCCGTGAAGAGGTGTGACAATGTGAATTGCCAACTTTGTGTTCACTTCGCTGGCGAAATTTAAATTCGCTGCATCTCTACATTTAGTATAACAGAAGACAGTTGCATCTTTAAACCCTAAGAGATGCAAAGAACAGTATCTTTTTTACTCCTTTTGCTATGCTTTTAGGAAAAAAAAAACATCTATATTGAGCTACAGTATGGCTAAGAAACACATCCTGTATTTTGTATCCTGGATAGCACATGAGAGATGCTACAACTCATTCTCATGGGGATCTTTATTTTATACATTTTTGCACTATATTTACTCAGGATGTCCCAGATTAGATGCAACATTTTATTTTCAGTGGGATCATGACTTCACCCATTTTTACAATGTATTGATCCAGAGCAGCCTAGTCCATATGTCTTCTTTTGCAATGCTTTTTTGAAAAACAAAAATATATATTGAACTACAGTGTGGCTGGTAAACACATCCTGAATTTTGTATACTGGATAGCACAGGGGAGATGCTACTTCTCATTCTCATAGGGATCTTTATTTTACACATTTTTGTACTTCATTTACTTAGGATATCCCAGATTAGATGCAATAGCTTGTTTTTGGTGGAGTCAAGATTTTACTTATTTTCACAATGTATTTGTCCAAGGTAGCCTAGTCCAGATGTAAAATATTATTTTCAGGATGTTCTGATTTCATGCAATGCAGCATAATAATGTATAGATGCAGATGTGTCAAGCTGCTTGGTTGATAGCCCTTATTTGTGAGAGGAAGCACCAGCAATTAAAAGAGGAAAATGCGGCGTCCTGCATGACACAATACCGACACAGGTATTGTTCGCCCATTCATCAAGTGCTTTCTGTGAGGCTGTGCCCCCAGACTTTAGGATTATCAACTCCAGGTAGGAGTTGGTCCAGGGAGGGCAGAACACTGGAGCAAGCGTGAATAAAGGATCATTACAGTGATTGTGCATATAATGGTATTTTTCTTGTTTGCGGTTGGGGTGTCAACCTGATTTGTAGATATTATTCTGTTTATATATATATATATATATATATATATATACATATGTGTGTGTGTGTGTGTGTGTGTGTGTGTGTGTGTGAGATTCTATGTACATGCCAGTGTCACCAAATGCACACAGAGAAAAGACCGTATTATTTTTAAAGGGGGGGTTGACCTTCTTCTGACCTGAGAGGCCAGCTGCTTGCAGGAATCTGACAAGTTCTTGTCAAGAAGCTTGTAGATGCATGCTCAAAGGGGTATTTACAATAGGAACTGACCAAGGGAAACAGAAGTAATAAAATCACCTCTATAATCACACAACTTACAGGATCTGTGTGTGTTAAAAGAAAAAGGAACACATCCTTATAGCATACCTGTGTGAGATTGTAAAACCTAGGTTAACTATGAGACTCTGACATCAAAGATTATCAGGAAAATAAGACTTTTTGGGAAAGCACAAGAGTGACACCCAGTGGACTAAAGTAGAAGGGCCAACTTCTATTCACTGATCTGAAAGGGCCAGTCTTTATTCACAGACTCCCCAGCACAGATACTCAGGGCAATTATACACATTTTGATTGGACTCTCTTAACCACAGAAAACACCTGTCAGCACAGAGACTGCCTAAGAACCAAAGGCTACAGAAAGACTTCAATATTTTACAAACCAGCAATTCTCTGGACTTTGAAATCTTTGTACCTCAGGTAGACTCAGCTAACCTGTCTTAATTCAATTCAATTCAATTCAATTCAATTCAATTCAATTCAATTCGTGTTTATTTATAAAGCGCCTTTCAAAATCAAGGCGCTATATATAATAATAAAATAGAAACCAACATTAAACAATCAAACTATAAAGAAAAAGCCAAATTAAAAAGATATGTTTTTAAAGCAATTTTAAAACTGTCAACGGTCAGGCATTCTCTCAACCAATGAGGTGAAATTCCACAGGGTAGGAGCTGAAAAGGCAAAAGCACGAGATCTGACAACTTCAAGCGGACCCTGGGAATCTCTAGTAATCCCTCATTGGCGAGTGGAAGGCGGAGGGGGCAATAGGGAACCAGAAGATCTTTCAGGTAACCGGGTCCCTGATCATGTAGGGCTTTAAAGGTTAGTAAACCAACCTTAAAGGTGATTCACCACCGCACAGGCAGCCAGTGCAGTTCACGAAGCACAGGCATAATATGACAGGTTCTTGGAGTCCCAGTCAAAAGCCTGGCCGCAGCGTTCTGCACCAGCTGCAGGTGGCGGATATCAATCCCTGGTAGCCCTAGGTATAGGGAATTACAGTAGTCCAAACGGGTGGTAACAAAGGCGCGAACCAAAGTCGGAAGGTCCTCCTGTGGAATCAGATGTTTCACCGGGCGATATTCCTCAGATGGTAAAGAGGATTTGACAACAGCTGACACCTGTGATTTCAGGGTCAGACCGTCATCAAAAATAATGCCCAGATTTCGCACCTGTCGAGAGCTAGAGGCGGTACCAACCAAGTAATAAGCCTGATGGATGTCCCTTTTAAACCCCTCCAGGATGACCTGGGCCCACAACCAATACCTCGATCTTATCTGGATTAAGTTTTAACCAGCTCGAACTCATCCAAATTCTGATCTCATCCAGGCAGTTGTTAAATCGGAGAGTGCATCACTCTGATCGGGGAGAAAGGATAGATACAGCTGAGTATCATCTGCATAGCAGTGAAAAGTCAAGCTGTATCTCCTGATGAATTCTCCTAATGGCAGCATATACACTACAAACAACATGGGAGCTAAAATGGAGCCCTGAGGTACCCCACATGGTAGGGAGAAGGCGTCAGAGGAATAAATTCCGGTGATGACTCTCTGAGACCTACCAGTGAGTAAGAACCAACCATTCGTGGACTGTACCAGACAGCCCACAAAAACCATGATATCAATAGCACCTCATGGTCTACAGTGTCAAATGCAGCAGAAAGATCAAGAAGGACCAGAATGGTACAAGCCTTTCGATCTCTGGCCATTAGAGGTCACCAATACCCGAACAAGGGCAGTCTCAGTACTATGCCTTTCCTGAAGCCAGATTGAGAGTATCATAGACATTATGAGAGGTGAGATATTCATCCAATTGCAGTGCAACTGCCTTTTCAATAATCTTACCAACAAATGGCAGGTTAGAGATAGGCGGTAGTTGGCTAGACAGTCTGGGTCCAAGGAGGATTTTTTAAGGAGTGGATGAACTACTGCCTCCTTAAGGGGATTAGGAAAAAAACCCCTCTCCAAGGATTTCCAGATAATGTCAGCAAGGATTGGGTAGATAACTTCTACACAACCTACTAACAGAGGTGTAGGACCCGGATCCAAACTACAACTAGTTGGACACATTGTTTGGATGATCTTCACAATGTCAGCGAATTCTGGGCAGTGAAAATCCAACCAGATAGGCGAGTTAAGTACCACGGTTGTCCACCGTAACCCCGAAGGAGGTCAGACGATGCGGACCTGATGCGGCAACCTTATCTGCAAAGAAGTGAGTGAACTCCTCACATCTAAGTTGAGAAAAAGCTTCTCTAGGCTGAAGACAGACTGGATTGCACAGCCTGTCCACAGTCTGGAAAAGTTGAGCCGGTCGATTCTTTGCAGCATAAATCTCTCTGGACAGGAATTCTGCCTTCTTACGAGTGATTTCTGATTGGTAGCCATCATAATGGGCTAACAATCCAAGCCTGTCAACATCAAGGCCCGATTTCCGCCAGGCTCTCTCCAGCCTTCGGCCTACTCGCCTTAATTCCTTCAAGGAGCCATCAAACCATGGACTCCCTGGACGGATAGTGAGAGGCCGAACACGAACAGGAGCAATTTTGTCCAGTGCATCTCCCACAGCCTTATTATAGGCAAGTACAAGATCATCTGGACTCGTGCATTCACCCAACAAACTCGATAGGTCCAGCACCGCCGTAAGGTCACTGGGGCCAATACCCCTTAAAGGGCGGTATTGGACCATCTCCGTAGAGGCAGACCTATTAGAGGGGACCCTGAAGCTGAACCTTATGGTGTAATGGTCCTACCAACTGACTGGTTCCACCCCCAGGTCAGTGATCTCCATACCCAAGAGAAAGACCAGATCTAGTGAATGACCTCCTATATGGGTGGAGGTGGTAACAACCTGTGTCAGGCCCAGAGTATTCATCAACTGGAGGAGACTTTGACCAAAATGAGAGAGTTCATCGTTGACCCAAGCGTTGAAGTCGCCCAGAAGTATAATCTGGGAAACCTCAACATAAGGTCGACAATGAAGTCTGCAATCTTGTAGGATCACCACCATAACCCAGGTGGACGGTAGACGAGGAGAATCCCAACCTGCACCCTCGCCCAGGATATATTCAAAAGATCTGGTGTTCCCAATGGAACATCCACAAGGCCCAGTTCAGATTTAAACATAATGGCCACCCTCCCCCTCGATCCTGCCTTGGGCGATGTGTTACAGAGAACCCAGCTGGAGTTGCCAAAGGCCAATATGGGGCCAGCATTTTCATCCAGCCAGGTCTTGGTAATGCAAGTCAGATCAGCTGACCCAACAAGATCAGCTACAATAGCTGTCTTGTTTTTTATAGATCTGGCATTGCACAACACCGCCAAGGCAGGATGAGATGTCGGGGAAGACCTCGGTACCTGTCCAATATCTTTGGGACTCTTGGGTATGGGGACAAGATAAGAGCAACCTCTATCTTGACCCCATTTCACCCCAGGACATCTTCTGGACCCTAAAACCCCAATCCGCCCTCCCCTCTCCTGTCCCCCACAAGGCCCAGCTTTCCACCTTCATCCTCGCCTCTTTAGAATGCCCAATGCCCGACACCTAAAATAGGTGTCGGATGATAATGGTGGGCACTCGAAAGGACGAAGTTCCCTGAGCCTAGTGGGGGAATAATGCTAACCGTCATTATTAAATAAATCACTAAAATAAACCTAATAATAAACCTAAAAATACCACACTCATTAACTCTCCCACTCTCTCACAGAGGAAGGAGAGTAAACCAAGTAAGCTAACATAAACCAAAAATCAACTCAAAAATAACCAAACAATAAAATTAAAATAGAAATCCAATAATTTAAAACACAGTAAAATAACTTATTAAATATTAAACAAATTTGAATTTTAAAACAATTTTATATCTTAAGACAGTGCAGCACCTCTCACATGCAGCAAATGCTAAAAATATTAAATAATCTCCCAACACCACCTCTTACATGGCAGGGAGTCAAATTCAAATTTGTAATAAAATAAAATAAATAACCATCACTCTCACTACCTATAGTCCAATAATTAATAAAGACTAGAACAGTATTCTGGTGTTCCAACGATAAAGTCCAGGCAGTCAGAAAAGTCTTAGCAGAAAGTTTGGAATTCAAATAAGCAAACAAAAATCCAAAAATCGTCAACTGACTGCTCCTCAGATGCCAGTAATTAATTATCGAAAGCAATAAAATACTATCAGGAGACAAATATGTTTCTGCAGGAGATTGCCCCACTGACAACAGCCAACAGCTAAAGTTGTCTCGCAGGTCAGCACTACAGCTGACCCCAAGGCAACCTAGAAGAGGCCCTGGTCTCCCCCAGCTCCCTGGGAAGCACCCAAGGTGACTCCTGCCTGGCTGGAGACCGACAGGTGAACAACACACCCCACAAATTAAAACAAACTCCTATAATTACAGAAAAAACCCTGTACCACCATATATTAGATGAAGATTGAAGGGTCCTTAAGAGGCTTGATCCTCAGGAATGTTCACAGATCCCTGAACACGGTTGGATAGTCCAGGTTTGATTCAGTTCACAGACCAATACTCCAAACAGCAAGATCACCCAGAAATGATGCAGGGTCTTCTCAGTCTATCACACCACGACGTAAGATATGGCCAAAGCAGACACCAAGGCTCACTGGAAGGCAGTACCAAAACAAAGACCCCACGACCCATAAGCGGTGCAAACTAATGCAGCCGCGCAAGGTAAAGCAGAAACACTTTCCCGCGGTTCATGGCCCGACTCTATAGCCCATGCCGCAGCTAAACCGCGGCACGTAAATCACACCCGAGATGACAGGGAGAATCAACACCCGGGCCTCCACGAGCCGAAATACGGCACTCGGATCTCAGCGAACCGAAAAGCGTGCGAGAAGGTATGCGAGGTGCGCAAACCACGCAGAGCGAACACCCGGAGCAACGGAACAGAAACGGGGCTAATACTCTGGCTGGCTCAGCTCAGCCGCTGTGATTCCAGTAGGTCCCATAGGAGACATAGTGCATTTTTCTGTATATGTTTCCATTTTGTTTCTTATACTGTTACGTAATTTAGTATATGTTCTCTTTTAGTTGTAACTGCATTTATTTAATTATTTTAGTAAAAACATTTGCTTCTGTACAGAAATTCTGCCTATGTGAGAGTTCTTATATTGTATATGTGATGGTTGAAGGTTTATTAATAATCTGTGACAACTGTTAATTGCTTAAAGGGGCTACCATAAGCAACCAAACTGAGAAAAGGTTCTGTAAAGGGACATCTGGAAGGATAGGGAGAATACCAGAGTCTACAAAGATTTTGAACCAGGCTGTTGCATATCCTGTAGGGAGAAGGCAAAATCAGGTATTTTGCTGCTACCTTTAAGAGAGTGTGATGCCTGTGCCTTCTTCCTTTGTGTAATAGCCAGGAAAAGGTTCATATCTGGCCACAAGACTCAAGACTGATATTGTTCCCTTATCCAGAGCTACAGGGATGCCCAGGATCCTTGTGCCAGATGTGCAGTCATGAACTTGGTGAGTATTCTAAAGGACAAGGAGGATATCCCTGCCCCCCCATCATGGATTGCATTTAAGGATGGGCACTGTAAGCTCAGTGGGCCTGACCCTCAGGAGTGGGTTAATGACAGATCTGGTGCACAGTGTTGGGATCTGAGAGATTTGGTTGCATACTGTTGCAGTTTGACATATTGGTGGCACAGGCATAACAGTGGATTCAAGCCCAGTGTATCAGATTGATACACTTTAAACAGTCCACACACAATCAAGGCAGAGATTTAAAAAAAAAAACATAATTTGGTTACAGTATAAAGTTCTCTACCTGTTTATTTTTTTCTCAGGTGCAAGCTAGCATAACAGTAGTTAGGCAAGAAGATGGCTTCCATGTACAGTGAATACACTGCAGAATACCTAAAGCAGTTGTGACAGGAAAGAGGGGTCCAGTGTGAGGGACAAACCAAAAAGCACCTTGTGGAGGCTTTTGAGGCAGCTGATGAGTGAGCGACTGCCCAGGACCTCGAATCACAGTCAGTGACTGGAAGGGACCAGACATAGGGCATGGGAATGCCAAGGGATGTCACAGTGTCCAGTCCCAGGGAGGAGGACAGTGATACCAGAGGGAACCCAGAGCCACAATGCCAGGGGAAAGTCAGTACATTGCTGGAGCTGGAAGGGATCAGGCTGCAGAGAGAGTTGAGGAGATTGGAGCTGGAATTTCAGCAGAAAAAGTTTGAAGTCCAGCAGAAAAATGAACTTGAGCAGAAAAAGTTTGAAACTCAGCAACAAAGGGAGTTTTAGCAGAGGACGTTCCAGATGGAGCTGGAGATGCAGGAAAAAGAAAACCAGCATCAGAGAGAGTCCAAGGAAAAGGAAAAGCATCTTCAGAGAGAGATGCTGAGAGAGAGAGAGAGAAAAGAGAACACCAGAGGGAATTTGAACTGGTGAAGCTAAAACACCAATGACCAGTGCCAGAGGAGGTAAGTGGTAGGGGTGAACCTGGAACTTCAGGACTGGGGTACAAATTAAATTTTAAATTAATAGCTGAATTTAAAGAGGGGGAGGATATGGATGAAATTTTGAATTTGTTTGAAAAGGTCTGTGTCCAGGCTAAAATACCCAGGGAGTCCTGAAGCTTCCAGCCATCCTCACTGCTTACTAGGAAAGGACATGAGGCACTAAGCCAAATGGACAATCAGGACAGTAGTAGGTATGAGAAACTTAAAGTTGCATTACTTAAAAAGTATGAATTAATGCCTGAAGCATACAGCATTAAGTTCCATAATCTCTGGAGAAGCCCTGAAATGAGCTATGAGGAACTCGCCACAAAGCAACATCAGATTTTGAAATGTTGGTAGGTAGGGAGTGGAAGTAAACTCTGTAGTGAAAATTGAGGAGGTTGTGCTTCTGGAGCAATTTTTGGGGCTTGCCTAGCAGAGCTAAAAACCTGGTTAGAGGACAAAGATCCCAGAACAGTGCAGGAGGCTACTGATCTCTTGGACCACTATGCCAGGTACCAGCCAGATCTAAAAGAAAGTGGGTGGGCATATCAGAGCAGAAGGGGAAAAGTGCACTTTCAAGACTGCTAAAACCCTCACTGCCACCATGGAAAGGAGGAAGCCCCAGGCTACAAAAAAGGGATTCATAAGATAAAAGAAATAATGATTTTTGGTTTTGCAAACAGCCAGAGCATCTTACTAGACAGTGTCCTAAAATGGCACAGAGTGGACAAAGTGGTGCTCGGACAGAGCTGGATTGTTTGTGCATCCCTGAAAGCATGCCTGTAAACATAAGGGAGCATGTGCAGCCAGTTATGGTAAATGGGGTACAGACCCATGGGTTAAGGGACATGGGGGCATCTCTTACCTTAGTAAAAGGGGATTTGGTGGAGACTGGACAGCTTATACCTAAGCAGTTCATAATAGTATGGGGATTCACTTGGGAAGAGAAAACTCTGCCACTAGCTTGTGTTCTCCTGGACTGGGGTGAAACAGGGGACAGGAGAGAGGGTACAAAAAGTGGCTATGGCAGACAGCCTAGACCTGGATGTGATTATAGGGAACAATCTCCAGAAGGGGGTGTTGTGTGTGGTTATCCACAGTCAGATGGCAAAGGATGATTGTGGTTCTTTGGACCCCATAGAAGCCCCTGTGGAAAACAATGGGAGGCTGGTTCCCCAGCATGTGTCTCCAGAAATGAAGAGTATTGAAAGGGAAGTAGGACTTCCCCATGTAGCAGTTCACAAAATAGCTACAGAAGGTTACTCTGAGGTGGGCAGGGTAACCAATGGTCAGAAGGTGGCAGTTACCCTGAATGTCCTGATGCTAGAGCTATGGGCCCCAGTTTAGGAACTGAAGAGGACATGTTCCATGTCCTTCAAAAACGTTAAGAATTCACAGCTGCATAGAAGACTGATCCTAGTTTGAAGAGGCTGAGGTCTTGTGCAGAATCTGATGGAACACAGGGAGGTGACATGAGACAAAGAGTATATTGGGACAATGGACTGTTGTATATGTAGGATGTAAGGACAGAGGGAGGGGTGATGGGTAGTCAGCTTTTCATTACCCAGGGGTACCATGACCAGTTGCTCAAGATCGCTCAAGATATCTCCATGTCTGGACATCTGAGAGTTGTGTGCACCATGCAGTGACTGGCCCAGAATTTCTATTGGCCCAACTTCACCCAGCAGATGAAGGAATATTCCAGGTCTTGTCACTGGTGCCAGCAAAAAGGGAAGGCAGGTAGTAAAACCAAAGCTGCCCTAACTTCCTTGCCCATTGTGAAGGACCCATTCCAGAGTGTATAAATGGGCATTGTGGAACCCTTGAGTACCTCACATTCCTCTGGGAAGAGGTTTATCCTGACAGTGGTAGATTATGCTACCTGATACCCAGAGGCAGTCACCCTTTCCTCACTTGGGGCAGACAAAATGGCAGATGCCTTGCTAGGGGTTTTCTTCCATGTCGGATTTCCACAGGAGGCTATCACTGATCGAGGGGGTGCCTTCATGTCAGACCTAATGAAGTGTTTGTGGGAGAAGTGTGGAGTGATTCAGAGATACACTTCACCTTATCACCCACAAGCCAGTGGGCTGGTGGAAAGGTTTAATGATACCCTAAAATGAATACTCCAAGCATTTGCTGAACAGCATAGGAAGTACTGGGAGAAATAGCTTTCCCACCTGTTGTTCGCATGCAGGAAGGTGCCCCATAAGGTGACTAGGTTTTCCCCTCTTCTAACTCAATGAACGTAGGGTGTGTGGGCCCCTAGACTTGATCCAGGAAGACTGGGAAGGTAAGCACACCACCCAGGGAACTCTCGTAGTTGAGTATGTCCTGAAGTTTAGGGAAAAGCTAAAGGAGCTTATGAAAGCAGCTCAGAGCAACCTATCACTGCCCAGCAGAAGCAAAAGTTCTGGTATGACTGCAGAGCCAGAGCTAGCTGGTACAGTGTAGGTCAGAAAGCCATGATCCTTATCCCAGTCCAGAAGAATTAGCTGCAGGCTGAGTGGGCTGGACCATACAAGGTAATCTGATAGGTTAATGGCATGAACTATATTGTAGAACTGCCTGACAGGAGACATACCCATAGAATGTACCATGTCAACATGATGAAGTCATATGCAAATATGGCTGACATGGTATTTGCAGTGTGGAGTCCTGGGGAGGGGACTGATGAAGAAAATCAAGCAGGATTCCTCAGTGGAGGCAATTAAACTGTCACCCCAGCTGACCCCAGAACTGACCCAGGAAGGGAGGGAGGTTTTAATGTACTTTTCCCTTTGTTTATGGCCAAGACTGAACTAACCCCCTTAGCAACACACAATGTAGACATGGAGATGCAAGCTCCCATATGGTGGACAGCCTACCATGTGTCTGATGCCATCCTAATGAACATTAGGCGGGAGGAGGAGAAAATGCTGAATTTAGATGTAATCCAGAAATCCCACAGCCCCTGGGCCTCACCATAGTCTTTGTTCCCAAAGCGGAGCTCTCTACTCACTTTTGTGTGGATGATCGTGGATTCAATGCAGTCTCAAAGTCTGAGGCTTACCCAATGCCATGGACAGATAACCTACTGGACAAGTTTGGAGGGGTGACATACCATACCACAATTGACTTGAAAAAAGGGTATTGGCAGGTGGAGTTAACTGCCAGAGATAGGGAGAGGTCAGCTTTTACCACTCCAATAGAATCATCTGAGTTCAGGGCAATGCCTTTTGGGATGAAGAACACCCCTACCACTTTCCAAAGGTTGGTCAACCAGGTGTTACGTGGTACTGAAAAGTATGCATGGCATATCTGGATGATATTGCCATCTTTAGTACCTGTTGGAAGGAATACATGTCCCACCTGAGGGAAATGTTGGGCAGGATACAGAGGGCTTGACTCAGTGTCAAGGCTGAAAAGTACCAGGTGGCCATGGCAAAAGTGGTGTACCTAGGATATGTAGTGGGCAGGGGCAACTTTGTCCTAATCAAGCCAAGATTGAGTGATAGAGGCTTGGCCCAGGCCTGAAACCCAGAAGCAGATTCAGAGTTTCCTAGGGGCCACTGGGTACTATCGAACATTTGTACCAAATTACATACCCTGGCATCTCCCCTCTCTGGTCTGCAAAGAAAAGAATGCCCAAAAGGGTAAAATGGGAGCCAGCCTGTGAATGAGCCTCCGCAGAGCTAAAAGAGGCACTGTTCAGTGTACCTGTACTGGCTATACTACATTTCAGTAAGCCATTTGTAGTCCAGACAGATGCCTCAGATGTGGGGATTGAAGCAGTCCTCAGTCAGATTTCTAACCAAGGAAAAGATCACTTAATAGTGTATCTTAGCAAAATGTTTCTTCCCTGAGAACAGGCCTATTCAACAGTTGAGAAGGAATGCCTTGTGCTGGTATGAACCCTGAAGAAATTGGAGCTGTACCTCTATAGGAGGCACTTTGAGGTACAAACCAATCATAACCCCTTGGTGTGGCTGACTCAGATTGGTAAAACAAATGGTCATCTCTTAAGATGGAGCATTGCCTTACAGGGCTACAATATAGCAATTACCCACAGGGCCAGATCAGCCAATGCCAATGCAGATGGACTATCATGCTAGTTAGATCAGTGAAAATAATTTGTGAAAATTATACCCTACCTAAGGATGGATTCCCACAAATTCAGTCTAGGAGGGAGGGGTTGTTGCAAGCTGCCCAGCTGCTAGCCTTTATTTGTAGATATTATTCTATGTTTTTTTATTACAATTGTATGTACATGCCAGTGTCAGCAAAGGCACACAGAGAAGAGACTGGATTTTCTTTTAAAAAAGGGGTTTGACCTTCTTTTAACCTGAGAGGCCAGCTGCTTGCAGGAATCTGACAAGTTTGTGTCAAAAAACTTGTGGATGCATGATTAAAGAGGTATTTTTAATAGGAACTGACCAAGGGAAACAGAAGTAATAAAATCATCTGTATAATCATAAAACTTTCAGGACCTTCCTTATAACTAATTAAATTAAGCCAGTTCAAAGTCCAGAATGTTTTAGCAGGAAAGAGCCTTCTTACAGGAATGTGTACGGTAGTAGAAAAAGAAACACATCCTTGTAACATACCTGTGTTGGATTGTAAGACCTAGGTTAACTATGAGAATCTGACATAAAAGATTATCAGGAAAATAAGACTTTTGGGGAAAGCACAAGAGTGACACCCAGTGGCCTAAAGTGGAAGGGCCAACCTCTATTCACTGACCTGGAAGGGCTAGTCTTTATTCACAGACTGGGGGGTGGTCTTCTATATAAACTCCCCAGCACTGACACTCAGGGCCATTATACACATGTTGCTTGAGCTATCCTGACCACAGAGAACACCTGTCAGCACAGAGACTGCCTAAGAACCAAAGGCTACAGAACGACTGCAATATTTTGCAAACCAGTGATTATCTGGACTTTGAAATCTTCGTACCTCAGGTAGACTTAAATAACCTGTCTTACTGCGTTTCTCTGTATACTTTCCCATCTTGTTTCTTACACTGTAACCTAATTTAGTATATGTTCTCTTTTAGTTGTAACTGCATTTAACTATTTTAGTTAAATCTTTTGCTTCTCTACAGAATTTCTGCCTGTGTGAGAGTTTTTATATTGTATGTGTTACTGTTGAAGGTTTATTAATAAACTGTGACAACTGTTAATTGCTTAGAGCGGCCGCCATAAGCAACCAAATTGAGAAAAGGGTCTATAAAGTGACATCTGGAAGGATAGGGAGAATTCCAGAGTCTACAAAGATTTTGAACCAGGCTGTTGCATGTCCTGTAGGAAGAAGGCCGAATCAGGTGCTGCACTGCTACCTCGAAGAGTGTGTGGTATCTGGGTCTTCCTTCTTTGTGTAACAGCCAAGGAAAGGTTCATATTTGGTCACAAGACTTGAGACTGGTATCCACAGCTAGAGGGATGCCCAGGATCCTCGTTGCAGAGGTGCAGTCATGACCTCGGCAAGCATTCTAAAGGATGAGAAGGGTATCCCTGCCCCCACATCACAGATTGTACTTAAGGGTGGGCACTGTGATCTCAGTGGGCCTGACACACATGAGTGGGTTCATGACAGTAGAACCACACTGAAAATAAGATGTCACATCTTCTGTGAACTATCCAGGCTAAATATATAGCAATCGGCAGGCATCTTCTAGGAAAACACATTGTAAAAATGTATAAAAGGAAGACCACATTGAAACTGCCTCTCAGCCAATATGCACTGTGCAAATACATTAGACAAAATGGGTAAAAGCATGACCACACTGTAAATGACATCTCAAATCTCAACTGGCATATACTTTAAAAATTGGTTACATGCTTTACCCAAATCAAATAAATATTTTAATTATCAACTTGGCTACTCTTTCCTCAAATCTATGTCTTATCCCATAGACCCTGCACCATTTTAGTTGCCCTCCACTGCATGGCCTCCACCCAGTCTTTGTTCTTTCTCAAATGGGGCCTCCAGAACCGGATGCATTATTCCAGGTGCAATCTCATGAGTGTCTTATACAGGGGCAAGATGACCTCCCTCTTTATACTCTTGATACTCCTCCCTATGCATCCAAGCATCTGACTAGTCTTCCCAGCTGCCTTATCGCACTGCCTAGTTTATCTTAGGTCCTCTGAAATGATAACTCCCACATCCCTTTCCTGCTTTATGACTGTCAGTACCTCCTCACCTAGCTCATACTTTGCCCCTGGGTTCTTGTGCCATATGTGCATGATCCTGCACTTCTTTGCATTGAATCCCAGCTGCCATTTTTCAGACCATTTCTCCAGTTTTTAAGGTCTTCCCTCATTCTTTCAACACCCTCTGGCATGCCCACCCTATTGCATACCTTTGTATCTTCTGTGATAAGGCATTCCTTCCCCTCCAGTCCCTCTGCAAGGTCCACAATAAAGACATTGAAGAAGACCAGCCCCAACACTGACCCCTGCAGCACCCTGCTCATCATCTCTCCCTCTCCAGAGTACTCCCAGTTTACCACAACCCTTTGACTCCTGCCATTCAGCCATTTTGCCACCCACAGAAATATTTTAGAATCCACTCCTAGGCTGTACAATTTGTTAATAAGCCTTTTATTGGGGAAAGTGTCAACGACCTTTCTGAGGTCCAGATAGGTGACATCCACTGCACATCCTTCTTCCTCTACCTTAGTTACCATTTCATGCTGTAGATTAGCACAACGAGCAGGGCCCCATGTTTTCTGTGATTCTGCAGTTGCAGCAGTGGCCGCAGAAATCAGGACTGACTGCAGACATCAGTGCTTGCTGCAGAAATCAGGAAAACCAGCCACACAGCCACAGAAATGCTAGTTATGCTATGTGATCACACAAGGCAAGGTCATAGCTATTGATATGTTAAGTATGCCATGGCATACATGCTCATTAGAATCCACTACAAAGCCAAAAAGCTAGTGGCCTCATGGCATCTTGACTCGTGCTGTTACATAACTCCATCCAGCCAGTATTGTGGGGGGGGGGGACTGATGCAAGAGTAGCAGAGCTTGATTACGTCCATGGCAGTTACGATTTGCTGCTGTGTAGGTGTGGGTAGCTCAGCCATGTTAATTTTTCATTGTGAGGCTGCTCATAGTGCATGGTGAATCCTTGGAAGATGAATTTGGAAGGAAGAACTGGAAGGAGTGCTGTAGTCAAGAAGTTTGAAGATTAAGCGGTTCCCATGGAGGTGGAATCAATCTCTGTGTGGTGACAGGCATCAGAGGAGGAGCTGATTGCAGAAAAATAGGGCTGGAAGCAGACTGAGCAAAGGACTCGGTCTCCACTGGTGGACATCAATTGCAGTTTTGATTTGTGGGTCGCAGTTCTGTACCTGCAAGTATGATAGTAATTTCTTGGCAGATTTGAACCTGCAGCCTAAGGGTGTCATCAAGCTCAATTCTTAAGGAAGGACAAGTTGCCCAGTTGCAGCAGAGTTGGGGACCAGGGTATACTAAAACTGGAGCAAGCAGATATGGAAAAAAATTGGAATGGAGAGCTTGATTGCTGCTACACATTAGTGAAATGAGGGTCACTTCCTGAAGAACACCACAACCCCCTGAGTTGCAAAAAAAGAACATTCTAACCAAGGTTACTACAGCTTAATAAGAATGACTTGCTTGCATTTTTTTAGTGTGTCCCCCAAAAGAAAAATCAGGAATCAACAAATCCTACAAACACTGCAAGTTACATCCTCCTTCAGTGTTATAAGAAGACAATTCTCAACCACCCCCAACACACAGATTTGCATACTGCACTCAACATGTTTGCTGCAAGGCAGTTGGGTACTCCTAGTTTAAAAAAGTAATAATCTAAAAGAACATTGATCAAAATCAGAAAAAAATGGCTTTCAAGTTGGAGTCTCTCTTTATATCTGTTAACTGTAAAAATAAACCAGAATAAATCCAAGCAGGTTTTGCCTTCTGTGTAGTTTTAGCTAAGCGTGTATGTCCTCCTCTGATTATAACCTAGAAGAACAGCAAAGGCCACCAATTTCCAGAAGAAGAACAGATGAGCCTTCAAATTCGGGGTGGGAGGGGAAAATTCATTAAAAGCGAACACTGATGCACATGGCTGTGCCAGGTTTGGGTTATTGCAGTTTAATATTTGTGATAAGAAGACTACATACTGTTAAATGGACTGCTGTTCCAATTTCAGTGTAGCAGAGTGGTTGCATGAAGGCAGTTAAAGGGTTAACTAAGACTTAATCCCTTAGAAGGTATGCTGTTTAGCCACAATTTATCTGCCGCAAAATGGCCGCAGAATCAGCAGTTGTTCTGCCACAGAAAGTATGAGGTCCTGCTGCAGAATGTAGGTCCACTTTGCCGCAGTAAACATGGGGCCCTGACAATGAGTTAGTACAAAACACAATACTTATCCTAAATAAAGTAAAAGTTAGGGTTAGATGTATAAGCAAATAAATGCCACGTAAGGAAGTGTATGTGTGTGTGTGTGTGTGTGTGTGTGTGTGTGTGTGCGTGCTGCACAATGCTCTGTGTGTGCAGACATTACACTGCTAGATCAGTTTTAGCCTTATGCATGTCACTGCTGATTTAAATGAGGTCTCTAGTGGCAATCCCCTCACTCTCCGATGTCCCTCAGAGCCTGAAAAGAACACAGTCCCCTGATGTCTTTTTTCAGTATGTAAAAAAAAAAGGTCCATTGCTGTTGCAACTCCTCACCCCCAGCCTGACCTCCCACTGAGCGCTTGCCACCGCACAGTCCCCAGACTCACCCACACAACCTCACTCACCTGAACAGATCCCAGTGTGAAGATCTACTGTCCCATGGAAGACATGTCTTGCTGTTGGGCTGCATGTCATAATATGCCAACCACTGACGTCCCCCCTCCTGGAGGAGGAGAGCAGTCCCTCAGACGCTCAATCCTTCTACTCCCCTGCCAACCCCCAGTGGCCCATGCTCATTCCCAAACACGGGTCTCCGGCATGGTGTGAGGTAAGGCAACCAGTTCCTCAGCCCTCAGTGCCACAGGGCTGGTCTGAGTAAGACCACTTTTAAGGAAATGTTTTAAGAACTCTGCATATATAAGTTAGATAATAGATTTTCAGGATATAAGTTTGTCAGGACATAGGTTGGTTAGGTTATAGGTTTTAAGAATAGGTCTCTTAGGTCATTTCTGTTTTCTTAGGGTAGGAATTTTAATTAGGGGATAACTATTAGACTCACATAATATTTATTTGCTCATTGCTTGTGCTACATAAGAAAAGAAGATAACTTTGTCATGACATTTTGTACGGTGTTTTTCTCAGAAGAACTGTAATGATCATTTTTTTATATATTTTGTATTTCTGTAATTTAGTAGGTGTGCAAATAATACCTTGATTGTAATAATAGGCATAATAAAACCACCTGAGTTTGGTGAAAACTTACCTGGATTAGTGTTATTATATACTGCATACAGAAACTGACTAGTCAGATAATGATATCATATGGACCCTGGCATGGGCATCGAAGTCCAGTATGAACCAGACTTGGGCACTGATCCTAGGTGACAACAGTATGACTAACACCAGGGATATGTGGACATGGATGGCAGTTCAACAGTCTGTCCTAGAGAGCCTCCAGCCTCCATGCAACCCACAGAGCAAAGGATTGCTCCTCATTATTAAATTAGGCCATACTGGGATTAATATGATCTCAGAGCCTTGCACATGCAACAAGGTCATTTATATATAGAAACTAGAATATAATACTGGGTGGCATGTTGATGGTGTTGGGTTCATTTTTCTGATGCTTGGTATATGGACACTTTTTGCATTAAAGGATTATACAATATTCCTGAGTAAACAAGTTTGCATTCTGTAGGAGCAGTTACCAGGTGCAGGTACTGTATGTATTAATCTTATGTTTATGCTGTCTCTGCCCTGTACCGTTTACCTTAATTTGGCATTTTTATCTATTTTGCCTTTAGACATTTTAATATGGAAGCTAAGTGAAAAATTACAAACAGGTTAAAGCAGAGTCTGTCTGCATTTGTCACAGGAGTGAAATCAGGCTTATGTGTTTTTTTTCGAGTCAACATAGGTGGGGGTATGTTGTGGTGAAATTTGTTTGAATAGGTGTATTTATTACCAACTGAAGGTAGATTTGAGACCAGCCATTGTAGCCCACATTTTGGAGCCATATGTAAAAGAACTGTGTCTTGCCCTATAGTTGGGGGGGGATGATAAATGGCTGGCCTGGGGTCTCTGCTAGTTGATAAATGGAGGAGGCTCTGAGTCATATTTCTGATTCACTCTCCAGCAGGAAGCATGGAGTCCTACTTAGCAGGATCACATCAGATTCAGCTGTTTGTTGGACAAAATAAAGCAGTGTAAAATTTGACCTGCTTGTTTGTAGTTTTCCAGCTCTATTGGGGTTCTTTAGGTTCCAGATGGAGGCTGGAGTCCAAGCACAGCTGGCCAGAGGAGGAGGTCATGTGATCCACACAGATAAATCTCTGGCTATTAAAAAGTGACAGTGGACTATAAAAGAAACCATCCTAATGTGTCATATTCATATTCTTGTTCCTTTGAGTGAGTGGAGCAGAGCAAGAGTGGAATAAGATTGGCATCTTAGGTGTTGATAGGTGTCCATAGGTGACAGCTGCAATGAGGGAAATCTGCCTGTCCACTGAGATAAGGTAAAGAACCTGTTTGTTTGTTTGCTTGATACTGCCTGTGCAAGACATTACTGGAAGAAGGTAAGTGCTAACAGCAGAGGGAAACCAGTTCATGCAAGCAGGTACTACCTGTTGTGTGGGAAGAGAGGAAACATCCTCTCTTGGGTAGCCATACAAAGGGGTAAAGGCAAGTTAAATGGGGCAAATTAAAAGCACCTATAGTGTGGGAATAGAGATGACACCTTATCTAAGGTAAGGGTAAAAAGTGAATAAAAGACACAACTTAAAACACCTTGTCTGGGTCAAGAAACAAAACAGTGAATGCAAAGCAAAAAAGGGAACAATTTAAAACACCTTATCTAGGATAATGGTACAAATTCTTCCAGTGAACATAGTAAGTGTAGGATCAGGAATGTTGAGAGTGGTGCACTGCAGTGGTTGTGGAGCAGCTGTTTTCAGAGAAACCTTCTCGAGACTGAGGTGCTGCTCTATCTGCATGCACCTATCAAGGCTGAAGGAGGAGGAGGTTGCTAGACTCTGGGCCAAGTTGAGTAGGATCTATCTGGTGCACCTCTTCCCCACTCTGTAGGCCACAAAGTTTCCCAACACTGCTCAGAGGATGCCACGGAGGGCTAGCTAGACTGTGCTGGGCTCTGGGAGGGTGTGGATTGTGGGTCAGGGGCATATTCCTCAACCGGTGCCACCATGACACTCATTTATTATTCCAGAAGGACAGGACTGCAGGAAGGAGGCATCCATGGTAGTGGCCAGGAAGGATGTGGGGGTCCTCCCTAGAGAAGGCCCCAAGGAGAGAGGGAGAGAATGCTAGCAGAGGAGGAGGATGCAACTTCTGGTGGGAGACTCAGTCATTGGGCATAGATCTTCAAACAGGAAGGGAGAGAAAAAGGGAGGTAAGGTGCCTTCATGGTGCCTTGTCTTGGAGGGATAGAAAGTGGAACTAAAGGATTGCTAGGGTAGTAGGGAAGGAGGGAGAGATGGATGTTCTTTTCCACCTGGAGATAAATAACCTGGCTAGGGATGGGGTTGGGATTGTTCAGGGGGATTTTAGGGAGCTGGGGAAGGGGCTTAGGCAGGTAGCATGCTCAGTGGCTTTCACTGAGGTGCTGTCTATGTACTGCAAGGGGGAGGATAGGGATCTCTTCATGAGGAGCTTCAACTCATGGTTGAAGGAATGGTGTAGAGACGAGGGGTTCAGCTACACTGGAGACTGGGGATCAACCTGGAGGGATATGTGTCAATACAGAGATGATGCCCCGCATCTGTTTTTGCATCTGCATCTGTCTGGGAAGGGAACTGCAGTCCTCAGTGGACAATTTAAATGTTTATTTAATGAACATTTAAACTACCCAAGGGGGGTGGTGGAAGAAATCAGGGAGGCATAAACTGTCCCCCCCCAAGAATGAAGCACAGAGGGCAACTCTAGGGGAGATGAATCCTCCAGGGAGCAAAATAAAGAAAAAAGCAGGAGAGCTCGCCCACCTGCACAGCGGTTGGAATTCCATCTGCGACTCTGGTGACACAGGTTTGGGAACAGATCCTGGGAACCGGAGGTCCAGCCAGGGGGGAATAGGATCGAGCATCCTATGGAGTGCTCTCCTTCTTGGGGAAGGTGGTTGGGATGAGTGCCTGGTGCACTAGGGACTCCTGGTAGAGGCTGGGGGATTCCCATGCGTCCGGCGCCGTCATGCTTGAGGGATGGGGTGGACACTGGCATGTCCCCACCCCTGCTAATGGTAACATTTTATCTCACTGTCTGCCATTGTGAAGCGCTCCCACTTGCCTCATTGCTTCTCGCCTCCTTGCTGACTCAGTCCCAGTTCCACCACCAGACAACCAGACCCAAACCCTGCCCTGGAAGGAATCCAGGGAGGCAATGTAGGTCTCATAGACCGACACCTTACCCAACATAGAGGGCCTGGTTGGAAAGTGGTGGCTCCACCTTCAGGGGAAAGTCAGGGGTATCAGTGAGGGCCAAGCTATAGGAGATGCAAGGTGGTGAGGAAGGACTGATGTCAGGTGATAGGCGGGGGTCAAAAAGTATAATAAATAAAAAAAAGGAAAAAGCAATACAGTTGAAATGAAAGGGGATTGGAACACAAGCTGTAAAATAAGAGGGGAAAAGGAAGCATGGCAAAAAGGAAATGGTGGCTGGGTAGTAACAGACAGAGTAATAACAAAATGTGGAAGGCCATGTGTGCAAATGCAAGAAGTCTGTGAAATAAACTTTCAGACTTAGAGGCCATAATGGCAGAGGTAGATCTGGATATTGTAGACATTACTGATTTGTCATGCACAGGAAACCACAGCTGGGATGTGGACATACCAGGCTATACTCAGTTAAGAAAAGACAGCATGGGAAGGAAGGGAGAAGGGCTGGTGCTGTATATAAGGAAAAGTATCAAAGCAATGGAGACACAGGGAACCCAAGGGAGAATGGAGCAGTTGGAGGTACTGTGGGTCACGATGGAGATGGAAAAAGGAACCACTATACTAATGGGCATAATCTACAGATCTCCAACACAGGGGGAGGATTTAAATATTGGTACCAGTGGAAGCCATTGGCACAATGGCAAAAAAAGGGGAGGTGCTGCAGCTAGTGGACTACAATCTGCATGATATAGATTGCAGCCTCCCAGCCATAGCTTCAGCAAGAAGCAGGGACATCATGAACGTCCTGCAGTGGGCATTTCTCAGGCAACTAGTCAAGGAGTCCGCTAATGATGGGCTAATACTGGACCTGGTGCTCACTAACAGGGGCAGTATTGCAGACGTCAAGGTGGGAGACAACCTGTGGACCAGTGGTCACCGACCAGTGTCGTTAAACATAAAGAGGCAGTTGAAGCAAACCACACAAGGAAGCAGGTCCTGGACATCAGAAGGGTAGTTAAAAAAATGTGTGAATGCCTCAGAGATGACTGGGGGTTGGGGGTGACCTGGCTGGAGTTAAGGAACAGTCGGCTAAGCTAAGGGAAGGCATAGTGAAGGCAACAAATCTCTGTAAAGCAAGTGAACAAAAAAAGAGGAAAAAGAGACTGCAATGGTTCAGAAAGGATGTGGCTGAAAAGGTAAAAGATAAAAGGGTGGTTTTCTAGAGATGTTAAGTGATGCAGACAGAAGAGGATAGGGAGATGTTTCAGAAGAAGACAAGGGAAGTGGGGAAAGTGATGAGGAGAACAAAGGCACAAACTAATGAACAAATTGCCTAAGAGATAATGAAAGTGTACAAGACATTTTCTAGGTACATAAGTGAAAAGAAGAAAGTTAGGAGAGGGATTATGGGGTTGAGAAGGACAGGTGGGGACTGTGTGGAGGAGTATCAGGAAAAAGCAGGTAAAGGGGAAGGTGATAGGCCATATAAAAGCAATAGGGGCATTGGAGATGGGGAGGTAGACATAAGTCCCTTTACAGAGGAGAGAGTCCTGAAGGGACTCTTAAATCTGAAAGTGGACAAAGCTATGGGGCTAGACCAGGTACACTCAAGGATACTTAGGGAGCTCAGGGAGGTACTGGCTGTACTTCTGACAGTCCTCTATAACAACTCAATGGAAACAGGAGTGGTTCTAGAGGACTGAAGGAGGACAGATGTAGTCCTGCTTCACAAAAGTGGTAGCAGGAAGGAGGCTGACAACTATATGCCAGTCAACCTGACATCAGTAGTGGGGATGCTAATAGAGTCACTCCTAAAGGAAAGGATTGTGGAGTATTTTGAATCCAGTGGGTTACAAATCAAAGGCAACATAAAATAATGGGGGGAAGTAATGTCAGACAATCTGATAAATTATATTGATTGGGTGACCAGAGAAATAGATCAGGGTGAGGTGGTGGACATGGTTTACTTAGATTTCAGTCAAACTTTAGACAATGTTCTATACAGGAGGCTAATAACCCAGCTGAAAAGATGATGATTTTATAATGATGTATCTATAATCATTATCAATTATGTGAAAAGATCATGATCAAGCTTCAAGAACCATCACTTTGATCATGACTTACAATGATTAAACATCAACATTAAATGGGCACCAATCAAAAACTATCATGTTATGGAAATGGTGATTGTGATTATTGATGATCACATATCATCATTATTTTTCATGATTTCCCACGGCCAAAGGTACTGCAGTAAATTGAAAAAAATTAATGCATCTTCTTTCTATACTTTTTAAATTTATTGTGTCTTTTATTTAAGCATCTTTACTGGTATCATCAGCTATGGTATCTGTTTCATACAAACACAATGCCATTAATTATACTTACTCTGATACCTCATTTTTTACTACTGCTATAAGGGCTCAAATTGGTTTATACATCTCCTTTAAATTATTCCTTTTATGGTTATGGTGTATTTCTGCAAGTACCTAGTTTCTGCTCAAAACCTTTCATAAAAGTTGGCAAAATACTACCGTGAAGGCAACATTATTTTAAACATAGACTTTACCATTGTTTTGGTTCATAAACTGTACTACTGAAATATGCAAATCAGTTATGTAAATGTATGTACTATATCAAACATTGTATTTCCTCTTCCTAAACAGATTAAAACATTATAATTTATTTGTTTATACTGATAGTTGACATTCATATTTTCATATTAGGAACAAAACATTTTAATAAGTATTGCTCATGTAATAGAAAATCTTATAATACAGAACTAATACATTCATCAATGATCAGCAGCAATCACCATTTGATCATCCACAGATCATCAAAAACCATCATGCTGATTTAAGCTTACAAAAAAAAATAATCATCAGCTGGTGATTTGAAAGTTACAAGCTTGATGACTAAATCATGATCTAGATGATGATCTTAAATTGTGATCACTCTTGATGATCATATGGTAACATTTGATGATTAACAATGATCTGTCATGACTGACCTTCAAAAAACATGGGGCAGGATATTCAAAAGGGTTGCGCCATGAGCAATAGGGTTGCGCCAGCGCAAGTCCAAAAGTGCGCCATTCCGCGATATTCAGCAGGAGGCAGTTGCGCCACTGAAAACATGCTGAGCAACAGCGCAATGCTAATTAAAGCATGCGCAACTGAAGGGGGTGGAACCATGCATAAAAGTCGCAGTATCGATATTCAAGGCTTAAGTAATGCAACAGGATCAGGCGAAGCACAGCGAAATGAGCCAAAATAAAAAGGCTCAAGGAAGAGGTGCAAGAAAGCACAGGAAGCCACATGAGGCAGGAGACAGACCAGGCCAGAGGAGAAGAGTGCAGGCCAGGAGAGCACAGGACAGAATAGGGGCAAGGGAAGGTGCGTGGCTCAGAGTGCAGAGGCCAGTAGGTGTACCTGCAGTGGAGGTAACAGCCGGGGACATGGGTAAACAGATCAACAACAGCTGGGGGACACAAGCCAGGGACATGGACAGTGCCAGCTTCCACATGGAAGCTGTAATGAGGGGGGTGAGAAGGCATGCTGCAGGGGGACGTGGCCATGGAAGGGCCCGTCGGCAGTACGCCCCCAACAGGCAGTACCGGGCCCGCACCAGCTTTGAGCTCTACTCAGATGCCGAGATTGTGGGCCGGTACCACCTGAACAGGGCAATACTGAGGCGGCTCTGTGAGCTGTGCAGTGATGTGATGCAGGCACCCTCACGACGGAGTCACGCTCTGTCAGTGGAGACAAAGGTAACAGCCTGCATGTGCTTGCTCACCACAGGTACCTTCCAGAGACCAACAGGGGACACCACAGGCATAACACAGTCGGCCACGTCACGCATCCTCACCCAATTCCTCAGCGCACTGCTGCCACATGCTGTGGAGTACATCCATTTCCCCAGCACCGCGGCGGAGCACACAGCAAACATACAGGAGTTCCACAGGGTAGCACGTATGCCTGGCATGCTAGGGGTGATAGACTGCACCCATGTGGCCATTCACATGCCACCTGGCCCTGATGGGGCCACTTATATGAATCGGAAGGGTTATGCCAGTGTCAACTGCCAGGTGGTGTGTGATGCCAGTGGGCGCATAATCAATGTCAGTGCCACGCACCCTGGCGGAGCACATGATTCATTTATATGGTACCAATCAGCACTGTGCCATTGATTCGAGAGTGGGGACATCCCCACAGGACATCTAGTGGGTGAGTATGCATGTAGAGTGGCAAATCGGGGGCAAGGGTGGGTAAGCCACAGGTGCCATGGGTGTGGCACACAGGGTTAGGGGCACTATGAGCCTGAACAAGACACTAACCTCCACTATCTCCACACAATTGACAGTGGATACCCACTCCGTCCCTGGCTGCTCACACCCTACCGGCGGCCCACGACCCCATCACAGCAACGCTTCAATGAGGCACATGCCGCCACACGCAGCATCATTGGGTGGGTGTTTGGGATGCTGAAGGTGCACTTCTGATGCCTAGACACCTCCGGCGGTGCCCTACAGTATAGCCCCTCAAAGGCCTGTGGGATATTCCTGGCCTGTTGTATCCTGCACAACATGGCCAAAGACTGTGGGATAGCCATACAGATCGAGGAGGGGGACAGCGATGGGGACGCTGGTGACGCCAGTTGTGATGGGGATGAGCAGCCCCCCCTTGGACGGTGTGACCCCCGACTGATCCAGCTGGCCCAGCTGCACTGGGACACCATCACAGAGGAGCACTTTGCCCAACACAGGTAAGTCATGGGGCCATGTGCAACCAACAGTGGCTAGGGCACAACCCACATACACACAGGGAAACACACCAGGGGTGCATGATGGCAAGGGAAGTGGCAGGGCACAGAAGCACACACATACAACCAGGGAGGGGTGAACAGTAACACTTCACATGGACAGACACACACACACACACAACAGGCACAAAGTGCACAGGGGTCAGGTGCACAACAGAGCAGTAACACAGACACTAAAAAACACACATGTCCACAGGCCACCACCACCACCTTTACTGTCCATGTACATGTGTCAGATGCTGGGCACCTTTGCACTTTGGTGTACAGCGCAATGCAGGCATCATCATGCACACGCACCTGTGGACAGCAGTCAGGAGGGTGTGCAAGTAGTCCGTGTGTCTGCGTATAGGGCAGGGCACCCACTGCTGCACTGCCCACCGAAACACACATTGCACACAGGGCAGCACCAGACAGGGCCCACACGGGGAGACAGCTCAGTCATGCAGCACAGTGCCATGGCCACCTTGGATGTGTGGGCGGCCCCGAGACCCAGCAGCACTGGCAGGCTGAGCATGGGCCACAAGGGGTGGCACCGATGGACCACCAGGGGTCCCAATGCATGAACGTGACCTTGCCCACACAGGGGTCTGCAGCATACCGAACATACCTGCACCAGGGGTGCTCGGGATGCCCACAGCTGAACCCGGCATCGACAGGGTGGGTGTTGCATGACGCCGGGAATGGGGAGTGGATAGCGTACTGCGTGGTGTGAGCGGCACGGGGCACCTGACTGTGTGCCCAATGTGGCCACGACACCGACCACTGCCTGTGTCAGCCTGTAAATGGCGGCGGTCACATCCACCCGCAAATGGTAAATCCGGGACAGGATCCTCTTGGTGTCCCTGCTGTACCACTCCAGAGCCACACACAGTGCCTCCACGGATGTTGCAATCCGCATCTGCTGCTGTACTGATGCCTGCAGCAGGCATTTGTGCTCATCAAAGAGGTCGCCTGCCACATCGGCAACCTGTCCCTCAGGGTCTGGATGGGCCTGATGTACAGCACTCCTTGAGGGTGGGCGCTGCTCACCAGGACCAGATATGGGCATGTCCACAGGCGGTGCACCTACATCACCGCTGAACCCTGTACCCCCAGTCCCGGTGGGTGACTGCTGCTGCTGCCCCTCCGCCTGCTGTACCCACGGGATCAGTGGTTCCACTGCTGTGGCCACAACAGTGCCAGTGACCTGCACAGCCACCGGTGCTGCCCCACCGGTGCTGACAGGCACAGTCTGGGACTGTGCTGACATGCTGGCACACACGGAACCAGCTAAGTCCACGGGCGTGAGCTGTCCTGCTGTGTGTCCATTCTGTGACACACACATGTCAATGCCCATAGTGGTCGGTGCATCATTGATGGTGCAGGTCTGTGCCACAGCCACAGCCACAGCCACAGCATGCTGGCATGCTTGCATGCCAGACCACTGAGACACAGGAAGGGCACTCCCCACACCTGACTCAACATCTGTGAAGGTAGCCAGGCATGCACACTGGCGCAGTGCACGCTGGCAATTTGCTGAGGTGGATGGTCCCTCCTCCAACTCTGGATGGCTGTCCGCAGTGGACAGGCCCTCCACTGCTGACCCCTGCAGACACACAGGATCTGTAACAGAAAGGAAGGACACGTCAGTGCATGTGAACTACCTTCCCCCCCGACCATGACATACCATGCAGTGATGGGCTACCACCTGTCTGGAAGCCACCTCCAGGAACACCCTCAATGGCACTGCGCTGCATGCTTGCAGTGAGCATGTCCTCTGCTGGGGTCAGCTGCACCACCTCCAGCTGTCCCCCACCTGTTGCAGCACGTGCCGCCCTGATGGCTGCAACTTTCTCCTTCACTCTCCTCCTGTCGGTCCCCATCTTCTTTTTACACTCCTGCACAGAGTGCTGGTGGCTGCCGTGCAGGTTGATGGCACGTGCCACCCCCTCCCATGCAGCAGCAGGGGCCTGAGGGGTGCCCCACCATCCACTGAGAAGTGGCTCCTCATCCTGGTAGGCCTCAAACAGTGCCTCTGTCTCCGCCTTCGTAAAGTTGGGCCTCCTCTTCCACCTACCATCATCCTCCTCACCCAGTCCTTGCTCGGTCATTTCACAGCCTGTGTGGGTGAGAGTGGTCACCGTGACTGTGCAGTACACAGCAATTCTCTGAGGCCATGGTCCAGAACAGCACAATGCATGCAACTCATCTATCAACTGCAGTAACGATATGGCCACTGCAGAACAGTGTCGCATATTTATAGCACAATGCATGCAAATTAGGACTGGAGCAACTTTAATGAGATGCAAATCGTGCGCTGCGCCATTGAATGGCTGATTGGATGATTTGCATATGACTGCTGAATATCGTGCTGTTGCACTTTGCGCAATTCGGTTGAACCAGCTGAGCCAATGGCGCAGTTCTGTGACTGCGTAGTACACCACACTGCGCATGCCCAGGTAGCTTATGCAGGTGTCTGCCATGCTGATGATGTGCTGTGCACGATAGGCAATTCAGGACATGGCCACCATTGTGCCAGTGGCGCTACAGCGATGGTCAGTACATGGCGCTGTGGCACAACTGCGCAATAGTCTACTGTGGCAATGGCACACAGGTGACCAATCACACTGGACGCATAGACGTCCGATGGTGCTGTGCGTAGCCTTGTGCCAGAGACCCATGACCCTGTGCCCGACCTTTGCCCCCTTGGCGCTGTACGTATGGCATCTCTGCAGCTCTATCGCACTGCTCAGTAACAGCGCGATAGGGACTGGCAGCGCTATACCAACAGCGCGATAGGGAATAGCAGAGTTGCATTGCGCAACAATTCCACGTGGGGTTGCCGCGCTGCGGAGTGCCATATTGCCTACTGTATATGTGCAGGATGGCACGCAGGAGAGCCCCACAATGGAGTTCATTGGAACTCACAATCCTGGTGGCCATAGTGGAGCCTCACCATGGCCCACTATTTGGGGATGAACCCCTCAACATGGCAAGAACCCATGTGTGGGAGCAGGTGGCCACTGCCCTTGAGGAGGCCACTGGCCGGCGGAGGTCCGCAGAGCAGTGCAGGCACCGGTACAGTGACCTGCGGAGGAGGGAGCCAGCACTACTGGCACATCTTCGGTCACGTGCCAGGAGGGGCGTGGTGCCTTGGCCAGGTGGGTGAGCCATCTATGCACCTGTATGGTCCGTATGGGTAACACTGTGTATTGTGTCCAGCACATGGGGAGGGTTGGTCTATGGTTGGCTGTGGTGGTGTTTACAGGATATGTGATGTATGGGTCTGGCTGGGTGGGCGGGCACACTCATTGGGGCAGGGGGATGTCTGCTTTGGGATTTCACTGATGTGTTTCTCACCTTTTGTTTCCCACAGACGTGGCGGAGTGGAGAGGGCCCAGTTTGAGGTGCAGCAAGGGGTGGCAGCGGTGGCTGTGCGTGGTGTTGGTGGTGGTGGTGATAAACCATGACAGCAGCAGCAGCACGATGAGGGTGAGTGACATGACATCATGGATGCTATTGCATGCTGTGTGGGGGGGGCAGGGCATGGCCACCATCCATGGACAACACTGCCATGCACATGACATGTGACAGTCAGCACTGTCCAGTGGCACTGCATGTCTGGGAGTGCATCAATGGTGGTCCATGCGTGCACTGGGCACATGGCTGTGGCACTGCCTTCCCACCGCGTAGCCACGTCACTGTACAGCCTTGGTTGTGCTGTGCTGGACATGGGTGGTGTGTGTGTGTAGTGGCACAAATGGCTGTTGCTGCCTGGTTGGGCATGTCTTGTGCCCGGTCACTGTGGGTGGGTGCAGTCCATCACAGGAGCGGGGCACTTGGCTGTATGCCATGCATGTTGGGAGGGCTTCAAGGATATGGACAGTCACAGCCATTGACTCTGATCCCTTGTCCTAGGTGTCCGGATCCTGTGGAGGATTGAAAGATTGGTCCAGCAGCTCATACAGGTGGCCATGGATTCCCTCGACATCCTGAGGGACCTGCATCTCCATGGCGTTAGGCGCAGGAGGAGGCCCCGGGACCAGCAGCAGGTGGATGGAGAGTGGGCTGGCAGCCAGTAGCTGCCCATCACCTCCCCCCTTACCCATCCCTCACACCCTGCCTTCCCTCTCCCAGTTGTTCACCCCTGCCCCTTACCCACACCTACCTTGTACCCATACCCCCACCCCTGTATTGTATATATTTGTATATAGTTATGGTTGTTTCTATTGTTATTGTTGTTATATTAATTAGAAATATATATTTTGTTATGAATACTGTGGTGGTCTCTGATTTTGCAGCTGGCTATAGGTGCTCAGTTGCAGTGGTGTGTATGGCATCTGGGGTGGTATTGTCATGGGTATGTGTGTGTGTGCATGGGGAGGTGTCTCTGGTGTGGGAGTGGTTTTCGGTCGGTCTTGCCGTGTGCTGCCACCCACTGCTGGGTGCTCATGGGGGTCTGGCTTGTATGGTTCTGTGGTACACGAGGTTGCAGTGTGACGGGGGGGATGCATGGAGATTCCTGCAGTGACGGTCACTGCTCATGGGTGGTGTCTTGGGGTCACAGTACAGGGTGTGCTGTGCACAAGGGGGGAGCTGATGTGCACTGGGGTGGTCCGCCCCCTTTGTGTGGCAGTCTCAGCTTGCCAGTGGGTGTGCTGGGGCAACATGGCCCGGCTGTGCTTTGTTGGCTTGTCACCATGGGCCGGTGGATATTCCATCCCTCCCCCACTTATGCTGTGCTTGGGGTGTGGGGGTGTATTGTTAGTTCTGCAGTGTGTTCCTGTGCCCATCTGTAGCATGGGTGGTGGGCCCCTGCCTACCTCCCTGGTTGTGCAGTTCCATTGCTCTGCTGCTGGGGGGCTCCCTGCTTGTGCTATGGCGCCTCTGGACTTCTCAGCTGGGCTGCCCTTGTTGCGTTATAGCGCATCATATCTGCTCAGCTTCCCCTTCCTGGTTGCGCTATGGTGCAGGTTGTGCAATATTCAGACGTTGGCTGGTTGCGCAATTTGCCTTGCTCCATGTTTGAATATCGCGTCTATTGCGCATGTGCACAATGGACTTGTGTTTGCTCCTGCTATTGCGCACATTTTGGGTGCAGTTTGAATATCCAGCCCATGATATGTAATTTACCAATTCACCTGGGAAGGAAACTGGGTCACTTAGGCATGGGTCCAAAGGTGCTAAACTGGGTAGCAAACTAGTTAAGGGGTAGGCAACAGAGGGAAGTGGTAAACAGAGTATACTTCATGGAAGGGAGGATGACCAGTAGGGTGCAACAAGGCTCAGTACTGGGATCAGTCCTCTTTATTATCTTTATAGGTGATATTGCAGATGAGCTAGAAGGGAAAGTATGCTTCTTTGAGGATAACACCAAAATCTGCAGTAGAGTGGACAATTCAGAAGTGGTGGAAAGAATGTGCAAAGACCTGAGAAAACTCTAGGAGTGGTCAAGGGCATGGCAGCTTGGTCTCAATGTGAAAAAGTTCAAAATCATGCTCTTAGGGCACAGAAACCCAGAGGCAGAGTACAATATGAGAGAAGTGATATTGCCAGTCACCAACTAGGAAATGGGCCCGGGAGTAACCATATCTGATGTACAGTATTCCTGTATTTTTGTAAATTTGTTTCCTGTAGTTTGTTACTGTACCATCAAATGCCCTTGTGGGTGAATGCATTCTTCCCTATAACCATCCTTCCCCCTACATACAAGACTGAAACATAGACTCTGATGGCAGATAAGGACCACTTGGCCCAACAAATCTGCCCATTTCTCCCTACCGACACTATTACCGCAGATCCTGCCTGATCTACAGTTCTTTCTCCCTCTCCCACTTCCTTTACACTATCATTCCCTTGTGCTTATCCCATACATTCTTGAACCCCACCACTGTTTTCACTCCACCTACCTCTACTGAAAGGCTGGTCCAGGAATCCACCACTCTTTCTGTGAAAAAGTACTTCCTCGCATCTCTCCTGAAGCTACTCCCCTCCAGCTTGCTAGCACATCCCATTTTTCTTGAGCAACTTTTCTTCTGACAGGATGTCCACAGGAAATGATTCCTTTATGTTCTGCTGCCACCTGATGCTAATGACCAGTCCAAATAAAGAATGGGGGGGGGCTGGGAGCATACATTTAAAGAAGCAGTTACGACTTCCAGTAGTTTCTTGTTTATAAGTTTTTATTCTACATTTACTTTAGGCATAGTTTCTTAATGTTTCGCCTTGTCATAACAGGCTTCTTTGGGAGAAATCGTCCTTTGACCTGATGATAGACATGCAAAATATAATAAGCAACTGCCCAAACTGTTATTTATCCTTTTTTCTTTTCTTTATAGTGCTTATTGTGCATGTTACATACAGCTGATGCAGCTTTGAATTACTATTTACTTATTTTCACAGCTATTTCAAATGTTCTGTCAATGAACAACCTAGAAACAATGTTGAACAAGAAGAATAATATAGTAAAAATGATACTCTTTTCACCACACATCAGTTTCAGTGGGGCTTGACAAAAAATACTGCTGGGTTTAAACACTTGTCATGTGTTTTTCTTTTGTAAATTCACTTTTTAATTTGCATGAGAGACCCTCTGCTAAGTATTCCCTCTTACAGGCCTTCTGGAAATGTCTGTCTGGGGTTTTAATATTGGTGTTTGACGTGGATATTCAGTGGGATTTGGGAAAGCCTGCTAAATTCAAATATATATCTGTATAATGAAATATTTGAAATTTGGGCTCTGACAACTTCGAAATACTGCTGCATTTGCAGCAGTTGTCCAGCTGCATGAGGGTCTTTCTATGTAAATATGATGCAATACATAACAATCTTACTGTTTACAATAAATCCATGGTGGTTTATATGGAGCACGTTATTAAAAAAATCTTGTGAGTTTTTATACTGGTTCATGACATAACATATATTGTATGATCAGTATTGGATAATTTCTAAGTGGGGGACTGACAGTGACCAAACAAGAAAGGGACCTGGGTGTCATTATATCAGAGGACCTGATGGTGATGAAAGAGTGTGAAAAGGTGACACTGAAGGCAAGCAGAATGCTGGGGTGCATCAGGAGGGGCATTATGAGCAGAAAGAGGGAGGTGGTACTGCCACTGTATAGGTCTCTAGTGAGATCATAGCTTGAGTACTGTGTCCAGTTCTGCAGGCCACACCTCAGAAAGACTATAGATAGATCAGATTGGAGACAGTGCAGAGGAAGGCTACAAAGATGATTCAAGGACTGCACCACAGGCCATATGAGGAGCGACTACGTGAGCTTGTACTCAATTGAGAAAAGGACAGAGAAACATTCAAGTACCTCAAGGGAATAAAAAGGGTCCAGGTGAAGGACCAGTTTCAGACCAGAGACTGCACATGAACCAGGGGGCACAACATGAGGCGGGGGGGTGGATTCCGGTGAAATAAAAGGAAGTACTTTTTTACAGAAAGAATCGTGGAACCCTGAAATAGTTTGCCCCATGACATGGTGAGGGCTAAAATGGTTGGGTGATTCAAAACTGTATGGGACAGGCTCAAGGCTGTCATCAAGACATAAGTCCTATAGGGGAGTGGGATAGGAAATCGGGCAGACTAGATGGATCGAGAGGTCTCCATCTGCCACCATCATATATTCTCTGCTTCTATGCTTCTCGCATGGTGGCAGATCTATTCTCCTATCGTTTTATGATAAATGTTCAATATTTGTCTGGTGTGCAGATTAGACTAGATGCTACAATCTTTTTTATGTTTTGTATTTTCTGTATTAATGTTCATAGATTTGTATGGAAATAAGGCCGGCTCTTTTCACCTAGCTGTGTCCACAATGCTTGTTTTAATTAAGCAGTCCATGCGCCATGGCCACGAGCATTATGAATTTTCCATGAGTGCTTTTGTGCATGGTTGCTTAGCTCAGCCCCCTGAATGGACCAGGAGCCCAGGAGCTAGATTCAGTGGGGCGGCTTTCCTTTTCACTGCCACCCACCTCCCCTGCCAGCAAGAACCTCAAGGACCCTCCGATCAGCTCAGCCCCCTGACCGGGAGCTCGATTCGGTGGGACGGCTTTCCTTTTCGCTGCCGCCTGCCTACCCTGCCAGCAAGAACCTCAAGGACCCTCCGATCAGGTATGGCTAAAGGTACGGCAGCAACTTAGCCACAGCTCAGACATTTTACTTTTGATTCCTTGTGCCTCTGAGAAGCTACAGCCTGACTGGACAGCAGAGTTTGCTGAGGCAAGTGGATTGGCTCAACTATAATCCACTCTGCCTGCTGCTAGCCTGACCGATTCCTGGCTGCCTCTTGGTCCAAAGGATAGAATTTAAATACAAATTTTATTGCTAAGCTACCTCACTATTGTTTTACAGCACTTTAATCTAGCCTAATTTTGCAACTGTGTAGTAATGTTCTAGCTAATTTGTTAATGCATTCCTAGTCCTTAGCCTAAATTGCTGTTCGAGTTAAAAAACCTGGCTTTACTGTGAGTGCATTCGTACTCTTATATTTGTTGTTTACACTTCATCTCTGCTCATCACTGCACTCTCATGCTTCCTGCCTTTCCTATCCCCCTGCTGGTGCTCAGCATGACCCGCCATGCACCCTCCCAGCTCTCTTGCTCTTTTGCCACTAAAACTGACCCACCTATGCCGCTATGTCCTAATTCTACTGCAATTAAGTGTTCCCTTCCACTCTTCTGTATCCAGCCCCCTGCTGCTTTTTGCCACCTCTACTCCTGCCCCCCTGATTTAGCTGCTATTTTTCCTTACCTCTGCCCTGAACCACTGTGTGCCCCTTCCCTTACTTGCACTGTAAATTTTAACTCCCCTCTCTTTTCTTCCCCTCTATAGCTCAGCCCCCTGAGTGGGAGCTCAAATAAGTGGGGAGGCTTTCCTTTTCACTGCCACTAACCTCCCCTGCCAGCAAGAACCTCAAGGACCCTCCTATCAGGTATGGCTAAAGGTACATCCGCAACTCAGCCACAGCTCAGGAGTTTTACTTTTGATTCCTGGCACCTCTGCACATCTACAGACTGATTGGACAGCAGAGCTTGCCAAGGCAAATAGATTGGCTCCAGCTACAATCCCCGCAGCCTGCTGCTAGCCTGGATGATTCTCGGCTGCCTCTTGGTCCAAAGGATAGAATTTAAAATGCAAATGTTATCCTGCCAACCCTCCCCTGCCCCCAGCACTCCTTAAATCCCCTTGCTTCAATATGTGCCCCACCCCTGAGCCTAACCACCCAATTGCATTACACCTCTAGCTTCCCCCTAGTAAGTGTAACTCTTATCACTCCTTCTGGTTACCGATTTGTGCAATACCTTGCTGTAATTGGTATAATCCTTATACGGCATTCTCTTGCTTCTAATTTACTCTTTATACTGCAGCAATCCTCCATATCAGCAAGTTTAACTGAGTACTGAGTTCCCTAGATGTAGTCCTCCCTCCCGCTGGCCTTCCACTAGCTACCTCCACCTAATATATAGGTAAATTGATACCGTCAATCCCTAGACATGTTCCCTCCCTTCGAGCCTCTGACCCCCCATAGGCTGCCTATGTCATTTCTTACTGCTCTATATCTGTCCCTCCTCACGCTTACTCCTATATTGTCTCCTACGATGTCGGTCTCCATCCATCCATACCCTCTGCCCTTATTCATAATTTAGCAATGACCCCCACTCCTGTACTCTCCACCTGGGAGCACTAACCTGTCCGACCCTGCACCTCCCTCCTACCTATGCCTCTCCTCCTCACCCTGATGCATATGTTAAACTTTCAACCCTCCTCTCTCAACCCTCCATTTCCACCTCCTCTAAACCCCAGCCCTGAGTGCTAAAATACACATCTTAAGCATTGCCCTCTTGCTACTATCCTCAGGGGACATAAACCCAAACCCTGGCCCATGTGCTACAGAAACCACAGCATTCACAACTCCCACTGCTTCCCTTTCTGTGTCAACCCTATTGCACTTCCACGTGGTTTAAAAATACTGCACCTTAATATTTGCAGTCTTCTCCCCAAATTAGACCTTCTGCAACCACTAGCCACCTCACTTGCCCCTGATTTCATCATTCTTTCCAAAACATGGCTAAACAGCAAAGTGAGTGACCACTCTTTCTCCATCAATGGATAAGAATACAACATTACATGCTTCTAGTTTTCACCCTCCAGCATTAAAGAATAATATTCCATACAGTCAAATGTTAAGAATTAAAAGAAATAGTGGAGAGACAGCAAGATTTGAAAAGAATTTAGAAGATCTTAAAGCACATTTTGCACACAGAGGTTACACTTCTGGGACTATACAAAAAGCAGAATTTAAAGTAAGAACAAAAGAACGCAGTACACTTATTCATAGTATTCCAAAACAGAAAACTATGTCGGAAAAACTCTCATTTTCTACACAATATTCTTCATGTTATGATAAAATCAAGAAAGTTATCACTGGAAATTGAAATATTTTACAGAGCTCAGATAATGGGCATTTGATTTTTGAACATAGACCATGGATTACAGCACATAGAACTAAAACCTTGAAAGATGAATTGGTTCAAACACAACACTGGAAACCTATCCCACAACAAGGAACTTGGTTGAAGAGTGATATCAAAGTTTTTTTTTTCCTTGTGGTAACTGCACACATCGCGATTGTGCAGTTAAAAGTAAACAAATTAGAAGTACATGTCAAGATAAGAGTTTCCTAATTAGAGACTTCATAACTTGTAATACAGATCATGTTATATATTGCATAATCTGCCCCTGTTCCCTGTATTATATTGGGGAAACTACAAGATCATTAAAAGTGAGGATAACTGAGCAACATTAGAAGAGCCAATGAATGTTCTCCACTAGCAAGACACTTTCTACAATGCAATCATCAGATTTCAAGTCTTAAAAATTTTTTGGAATCAAAAGGGTAGCAAAACCAAAAGGAGGGGTGAACTAGGACACTAAACTTCTACAAAGAGAAGAATGGTGGATTTACACTCTACGGACCTATCAAAAGAAATATGGATTAAATGAAAATTTACTTTGGACTTCTTTTCTTTAATACATTTTATAAGGACATTTTCTTTCTTTTTTACATTGATTTTTTTTATTTTACTCCATCATGTTAGAAGACTGTGGACGTATAGATACCTCCAGAATCTATATACGTTCACACATATTCAGTTCTCAAATGGGTTAATCTAAAAGATTTATGTTTCATACTGATTGGAAATTTTCATTTGGTGCTCTTAATAGTAAGTTGTATGGGTCTTTTGCTTCTAATCCCACCACAGCCACTGATTTTTCTACAAGATGTGGCGTTTGGTTTTTTTCAGTTCACTGTATTTTTGTTTTTTATAAATCTCTTTATGAAGTGAATCTTAAGCAGTGTTTAGTTATACTCCCACCAGAACCACTGATTTCGCATATTATTACACATTTTCTTTTCAGAGCGAGTATTTTATTCAATTCAAGTCCTAATCGAGAAAGTGACATTTAGTTATGCTTGTTGTTTTTTATTTATGAATCGTTCAGCTTTGAAAAGCTTTGGATGCAGAAGGGGAATCAACATGAATTACAAGATGTTGATTTCCATTGCGACTGGGTTGCTAAGCAAGTCACTATTGTGACATCATCACGCACCTCGCAAATAACGTGATTATAAGTAACCCAGCCCCTTCTTCTTTTTATCCTATGAAGTGAGGTAGTTCAGCATTCCAGGCAATAGTGGCACATTTAAAAGTTTAAAGTAAATTAAATCTTTGATAATTCATGGTAAATGCGCTTGTGATGGTCCGCTTTGAGTTCTGCAGTTTGTTTCATCAAAGTATATAACAATTTATGGGGGTAAGTACAAAAACGAACCTTTTGGAATTTGTAAATTAATGTTACAACATTACTATGATTGCAGTTTGAACTTAAGGTAGTTACTTATATTTATATGCTTTTTAGATAACTGCAATCACAACCTGGACTTTCAATAGATAAAAACAAAGAGTTTACCCAGGTATTTTACCATTTCAATTTTATACCTTACAACTCTGGCATTCAAAGCATGTTAGCAAAGGACTAATACTCTTTTAAAAAAACGTTTGTTTTTTTCAATTTCAGTAACTGCCAGCCTGGAACTACATATGAATTCTGTTACTGTTTTGTGATCAGCTGTGTTACCCCTGACAAAATATATCAGTAACATCTTTATACTTTTCATTAACATATTGTGCTTTAAATTTATTTATTAATATTTTGTTCATTTAATTGTAGCACTTGAAAAAAACTCTGGTCTGATGAAGGAACACGTGGTTTCTGAAAACGTTTACCAAGTATCATTGTAGCAAAAAATTAAGCATTAAAATGAAGAATAAGTACAAGTGCCTTAAATGAATTTGAAATTGTGTGATGACATTTATTGAGTAAAACAATCTTCACAAACTTCAAGGGTAAAGAATCTGCATTTTTTTCATTCTCTGTATGCTGGCAAGACAGAACCACTAGGGGTGGTGGTGTGGCAATCTATGTCTCCTCGGATATCCAATTCACCTGCATCCTTACCACGCCAGTTCCAAAAGCATATGAGGTTCTCGTTCTTAAATTATCCCTCCCTTAGTCTGTCCCTATCTATATTGGCAGTGCCTATTGTCACCCTCACTTCCCATCCTCAACTGTCACTGAGCTCATTAGGTGCATAGCATCTCATTCTTCCTCCGGGGAATTATATATAATGGGAGAATTTAACCATACCTGGCTCTCCACCTCTCTTGGTAAATCAAACAAAATCTAACCTAGTTTATTCTCAAGCCAACCTGTTTGAACCCAAAAATGGGTAATCACTCCTTAATTGATTGGGCTCTCATCTCCCACCCCCACAGAGTTGTCAAAGCTGGACTCCTACCTGATGCCTTGAGCGATCACCACATGATCTATCTTGTACGTAAAATCCACAGAACCAAGGCACCACCCACAACAGTACACTACCAGTCATATAAATAACTGAATCTTGCTCCCCTCATGCAAGAACTGACTAAAATCAACTGGGAACCTATAACCTCTGCCCCTTCTATCGATGATGCTTACAGCTATTTCCGGAATAAATTCTTGGAATGATGGAATAAACACGCCCCACTACGACACTCCAGAGTCAGAGGAAATCATCTCCTTGGGATCACCCATGAGCTCCTGGTGTGCCAAAGAGCCTGGGATCAGGTCTAGAAAACCTACAAAGCCACAAACCTGCCACATGACTACAACATCTACCGTTTGCTGTGAAATAAATACACCAAAGCCACTCACTTAGCGAAATCCAAATACTTCTGCTCCACCTTCCAGACAAATATTGATAGCCTTTCCAAATTCTGGAAAGTGATCCACTCTCTTTTCTCCCCCCTTCTCTCTTCCCACCCCCATTCTCATGATAAACAACATCCAAGTTACCGAGCATCTAACTGTTGCCTCCAAATTTAATACCTACTTTACCTCCTGTGCTTTGGCCCTCCTCTCCTCCCTGCCACTCCACCCCCCTCTCGCAGTCACCCTGCCCAGACCTACTCCTTCTCCTTCTCTAATATTTCTCCCTTAGACACCGTGAAAGTACTGTTTTCCCTTAGTCCCTCTAAAGGTAGCTCACCTAATGGTCTAGACCCTAAGCTACTCTTCATATCAGCTCCAGCTATAGCCACTTCCCTATCTCTATTCCTCAACCTGTTCTTCACTACAGCTTCCATCCCTTCAGCATAGAAACATGCCACTGTAATCCCACAACCCAAGGGTGGTGGCCCCACCATGCCTTCCAACTACTGACCCATCTCTCTCCTACCTTCCCTGGCTAAGCTACAAGAGCATCTGGTACTGTCTCAGCTCTCCTCCAGCCTCCATGACTCTAATTTTTTCACATCATTCTAATCTAGCTTTCAGAAGAACCATTGCACCACCACCTCCCTGATCAGCTAACTGACTCTATCCTTTCAGGGATGGACAGTGGCCAAATCACTTCTGCCATTTTCGTCAACCTAGCAAAGGCGTTCAACACCATCTCCCACCACTTACTCCTTGATGCCCTCTCCTCGGCTGGCCTAACTGATTTTGCCACTAACTGGTTCAAGACTTACTTTACTGTCCTGATCCAGTTCATCAAAATTGCTGACTCCACCTCCTCACCTCTCCCCATCACCACTGGCATTCCTCAGGGCTCTGTACTGGGTCCCATCTTATTTTCCATATTCCTAAATGACCTTCCCTCAGCCTGCTCATCCTCTTCTATCCATAAGCACACCGATGACATGGTCATCTTCACATCCAGCCAGTCTCTTGTTGATGTAGAATCCAGACTACAGCTCGATTTCAACAAAGTCCAGCACTGGTTCAACTCCCATGAACTCTCCCTCAATGCCAAGAAGACCATCTCCATGACCTTTGGCACCAGACAGAGATTCTCAAGGCTCCCCACTCTTCCCACATTCCACACCCTTAATGGGACAGCTTTAGAGGACACTTCTACCTTTAGGTACTTGGGGGTTTGGCTAGACTGACACATCTACTTCTCTGAACATATAGATGCCATCCTGATGAAACTGTGCCCCAAACCTGATGCATTATACAGGAACTGTAGTTGCCTTTCATTATCAGTAAGGCACAAACTTATCCAGAAGATGATTCTGCCCACCTATTTTTGACTACTGTGATGTGGTCTATAGTGCCACTACCAAGTCTTCCCTAGTAAGCCTGGACTCCCTTTTCAACTTCTTCTGCTGCTTCACCCTGGACTTCTCCCCCCTCACCCATCACTGCAACCTCTATCACTCCCTATCCCTCACTTCTTTTAAACATCGCCGTTGTCTACATTGTACCACACTTGTGTCAACATTTTGGTTTGGGACGTTACTTCCTTGTCTCTCTGCCTTACTATCCACTCTGCCTCCTCCAGACCACTGCCTTAGGTCTTATGATACTCACCAATTGGTAATATCACGCCGTTCAACTACGGTAGATCAGTCGGCCTTCTCGCATCACTTTCCTAAGCTATGGAACAATCTACCACCTCAAATCCACTTATCTTTCTCCACCTACTCTCTATCAATAGCCCTAAACAATTTCTTCTCAGTTAACTGCACCTGCAGCTAGTCCCTCTACCGTTCCCCTTCTCCATCCATTACCTATTACCTTCTGTCCCCCTCATCTACCTCTGCCCATGGCTAAGTTGTCTTTAACTTGGCTTTAACTATGCTACAGCTCCTGTTGTCAGTCTAATGCACTTCTCTTAAGCACTTATGTAAATCATTGCTTCATGCACAGTGTTTGTGCTAACCGATATGTTGTTCTCAGCTTAAATCTGTATTAATTAATGTTGTTGAATCACCCTATGGATTTGTATATTTACTGTGTTCAATACTGTACTCAATACTTTATGTAACAAATTTGTTGCTGGGTGTTCTCACTTCTGTTGAACTTGTATTAATTGTCAATTGGATTTACATATGTAACTGAATGTTTGTTACTTTCCCTTTAAGTACCCTTACCCCAGGACACACCATGAGACAAGCAACCTGTTGTTCAGTGTACCCTTCCTGGTGAAATTGTTCAATAAATCAATAAATAAACCTTAGCACTGGCAACAGCACCACACATGTTGAACAGTCATCACATGCATTGACGTCATCATCATGGGGCCTTGGAAGTGGATTTAAGCAGCATGAAAAGTGTGTAGCGCTCATTTTGCCCACATTATTCTTTGAACACATGTAGGTAAGAAATGCTACTCTGTTGCTCTGGTTAATTATATAAAGTGTTCAATATATTTGTTGTTTCAGCACCAAGCAAACCAATAACTCGGAGGTGTGAAACAATATTAAGAATAGCAGTTTGTTGCTTAATAGAACGATAACAGTCTATGTTACAAATCTCACTTTCACAATGTGAAAACCACAGAACATTAGACAAATGGTTGTGTTATTTTTGTAATTAAATTCAGATAAGTGAACATCATTTTCATGACACCATTTATGTAGACACATATGGCGTTAGGCAAATGGCATCTTTGTAGCCTTGCTGCTATAGAGCTGTGTCTTATACCATTAAAAAGGGATTAGCAATTAATATATGGCACATTCAAAATTATGAGCTCTTACTGGGATACTAGTTTAACAAAATGTAATAGCAAAAATAATTTTTTTATCAGTGCAGGTCATGGGGACAGCATACAATTAAAAAACAAAGCCAACACTGCTTAGTAATGCTACTGGGTATTGAAGTAAAACCATTTATAATTTTAATAGGTTTACAAAAAATTTTCAAGACTTGGTGGTTGGTGTGTGGTAAAAAGTATGGGTCCAGCACAGCCAACCTCAATGTAAAAAGAGTAAAAAAAAACTCAATTAAGGGAGAAGCCTAAACCAATCATTTCCCAAAAAATCAGCAATTAACAGATTGGTGAATAAAGGCCTGCTCACCCAAAATATTCTTATATCATAAAACTTTTTTATTTTTATGCATTCAGATACAGTATCAAGAATCCACACATATACTGTTGGGTTCTACTAGTATATGTTTTGGCAAAGCCTTAATCAGTGCTGATGAAGACTTTGCCAAAATGTATACTAGTGGAACCCAACAGTATATACTGTATCTGAATGCATAAAAATAAAAAAAGTTTTATGATACAAGAATATTTTGGGTGAGCGGGCCTTTATTCACCAATCTGTTAATTGTTGTGTGGTAAAAAGAGCATCATTGTTATTATACTTATACTTGCTGTTCACCATTATTTATGTATTTATTTATTTATTTGTTCTAGGATTACAAATACCAGGACAGAGGCAGGAAACTACAGACCAGTTAGTTTGACCTCAGTGGTAGGGAAAATGATGGAATCACTTCTGAAGGAAAGAATTGTTGAGTACCTAGATGCCAGTGGGGTACAGGACCCAAGGCAGCATGGATTCATGATGGGAAGGTCGTGTCAGATGAATCTAATAGATTTCTTTGACTGGGTGACCAAAGCAGTAGACCAGGGAGGGGCTGCGGACATGGCCTACCTAGATTTTAGCAAGGCATTTGATACAGTCCCACACAAAAGATTAATACACAAGATAGCCAGCCTTGGAATGGGTCCCAAGGTGGTAGCCTGGATAAAAAATTGGCTAGACAACAGGATGCAAAGGGTAGTAGTAAATGGAGTACACAGTGAAGAAAGGAGGGTTACTAGCGGAGTACCGCAGGGTTCAGTACTAGGACCAGTCCTTTTTAATGTCTTTATAAGTGACATTGCAGAGGAACTGGAAGGAAAAGTATTTCTTTGCAGATGACACAAAGATCTGCAACAGGGTTGATACACAAGATGGAGTGGAAAGGATGAGAAGGGACTTGGCAAGGTTGGAGGAATGGTCAAATGTATGGCAGCTCAGATTCAATGCAAAGAAGTGCAAGGTAATGCACATGGGAAACAAAAACCCAGGGGAAGGTACACAATGGGGGTGAGATACTGTCAACAGTAAAAATAGAAAGGGACCTGGGGGTAATTATATCAGATGACCTAAAGGTGGGCAAGCAATGTGAGAAGGCAGTAAGGAAGGCTGGGGGGATACTGGGATGCATAGGAAGAGGCATCAATAGTAGAAAACAGGAAGTTGTTATCCCTCTGTACAGACAGTTGGTGAGACCCCATCTGGAGTACTGTGTGCAGTTCTGGAGACCCCATCTCTGCAAAGACATAGACAGAGTGGAGGCTGTCCAAAGGAGGGCAACCATAATGGTGCAGGGTCTGCACCAGAAGACATACGAAGAAAGACTAAAGGAGCTTAATATGTATACTCTTGAGGAAAGAAGGGAGAGAGGGGACATGATAGAAACTTTCAAGTACCTCAAGGGAATTAACAAAGTCCAAGAGGGTAGCATCTTCCAGAAAAAGAGATGTGCAAGAACAAGGGCACAATTTGAAGATAGAGGGGGGACGGCTCAGGGGTAATGTGAGGAAGTATTTTTTCACTGAGAGGGTTGTGGATGCATGGAACAGCCTCCCTCAGGAGGTCGTGGAGTCAAGAACAGTGGGGGACTTCAAGAATGCATGGGACAGGCATAAGGCAGTCCTAGGGGCGGGTAAGAGGAAGTAAGCTGTTGGTTAACTAGGATCTGCAGCTTATCTGTTAGGTAGGAAAATGGGCAGACTAGGTGGGCCAAGCGGTCCTTATCTGCCATCAAATTCTATGTTTCTATGTTTCTTACCTTTGAGCTGAAGCTCTTTTACAAAGGTTCCACGTCATTGGTACAATTGAGATAATCATAAGCAAAGATAACTGTTTATAAAATTAAAAAAAAACACATTGTATTGTAGATGAAAAAAGAACAATAAGGTGAAACTTTGGGGAGGGGAAAGGGAAAGGAGGAGGGTGAAATCAGGGAGATTAAGTGGATGGGAGAAAAGGAGAGGTAGGTTGGGGGGGACAGAGATAGCAGAGGTGGAAGGCAGATAAGAATAGAGGTAGTGCAGCCAGATGGCATTTGTCATGGGCCAGCAGGGGAGGTGAAGATAGGAGGGGGGGTGCTGGCAAAGTGCAGGAGTAGATGTGGATCCAAAAGGGCATCTTCAGCTATGGAACCAAAAGACATGTTTAGCCAAAACAGTCACAGAGGTTGGAGGCAGTCAGTGTTAGGCGGAGACGAGTCTTAAAAATGCTGAGCGATAGTGAGGATGAGATGTCACTGGGAAGTCCGTTGTACCAACTAGTGGCCCGTTAAGCAAAGGATCTTTGGCTTGTGTTGTGCAGCAATGCGGGACTTGCAGAAGCTGAGGTTTTGATCCCCTGGTATGTCGGGTGTGGATTCTCGGTTGTATGGGGGCACAGACTCCAAGGGGTGCAAGGCCCAGCAAGATTTTCTTATTTGTAATACAAGTTTGGTGTTTTATTCGATTGGCAAGATTCAACCATCCAGTTTGAGAATAGAGGTCACAGGTGTGAGTTAGGTGTTGGGAGCCAGTGACAAGTCGACAGGCCTTGTTGCGGGTGGTGGATACACGTTTGAGTGTGGTGGTTGTAGCAGAGCCGTAAATGATAATGCCATAATCAATGATGGATATGATGGAGCTCTGGACAGTGACAGCAAGGGTTTCAGGTGTCAGGCGTTTCCTATGACAGAATAGCAGGCCTAGCTGGGAGTCAGCGGCTTTGGTGACATGGTCGATGTGGGCAGTGTAGGAGAGGTGAGGGTCAAGGGTGATCCCGAGGTATTTAACGTTTTTGACCTGTTCCAGTGCGGCACCTTGTCTGGTGATAACGGAGAGTTGGAAGTGCTTATGTTTATTATGAGAGCTGCTGAAGATCATGGCCTTTGTTTTTTTTTTTTGATTAAGGATCAGTTTGTGCTTTGTGAGCCAATTCTCAATCGAGGAGAAGCTGAGTTGGAGATTTTCTTGCAATTTCTTCGGGTCCTGGTGTGTGGCAAGGATTACTGCATCATCGGCATACAGGGTGATATGTTCAGTGCAGGAGGGTGCTAAGGAACAGGCTGAAGAGTAGGGGGCCCAGTATTGAACCCTGGGGGACTCCAGAGAGGACAGGTTTGGTTTGCTTCTAGGTTACTCATTGAGAGAGCATTTGAAATAGCTGTGAAAACAAGTAACTAGTAATTAAAAGCTGTATCAATTGTAATTAGCAGGCACATATGCACTATAAAGAAAAAAGCATAAAAATAAATTTGGGCAGTTGTTTATTATATTTTGCATGTTTATCATCAGGTCAAAAGGTCGCATCTGGAATCGAGCATGTTGCTCAGTATGCCTTCCTGGTAAGTCTCGTAAATAAATAAATAAATAAATGGCAAAAAATTTTTTCCGATGAAGCCTGTTATGACAAGGTGAAACATTGAGTAAATATGCCTAAAGTAAATGTACAATAAAAACATATAAACAAGCAACTACTGAAAGTGGTAACTTCCTCTCTAACCGTATGCCCCCTTCCCCCACTTTCTTTCTTTGGATGCAACTTTTCCTCTGAAAAATACTCCACTCCTGTACCTTATTTACCCCCATGAGGTATTTAAAGGTCCCTATCATATTCCTCCTCTCCCTCACTGTCCCAGGGTTACATATTGAGGTCCTTTAGTCTCTCCTCACAGGGCTTTCTGTTCAAATCCTGTACCATTTTCATAGCCATCCTCTGGACCACCTCCACTCTGTCTATGTCCTTCCAAAGATGTGGTTTCCAGAACGGGACACAGTATTTTTGGTAAGGTCTTACCAGCAATCTGTGCAGAGGCAATACCACATCCATCTTTCTGCTGTTGATACCCCTCCTTATGCACCCCAGCACCCCACTAGCTCTACCTAGTGTCTTGTTGTATTGCCTGGCCACCTTTAGGTAATCTGATATGATCACCCCGAGGTCTCTTTCCTGCTTGGTTGTCATCAATACCACTTCACCCATGTTGTACCCTTGGGCTTCTGTGCTATAAGTGCACTATTTTGCACTTTTTCTCATTGAAACCCAGCTACCATACCCTTGACCACTCCTCTAGTTTTCTCAAGTCTCCATTCATCCTTTCCACACGTCCCCAGAGTGGCCACCCTATTGCAGATTTTGGTGTCATCCACAAAGAGGTGGACCTTCCCTTCCAGCTCCTCTGCAATGTCACTTACAAAGACATTAAAAAGGGCCTGTACCAGAACTGATCCATGAGGAACCCCACTGGTTACCCTCCCTCCCTTCCTTGGCTTGAACTCTGTTTACCACCACCCCCTGTCACCAATCCTCTAATCAATTTCTTATCCAGTTTAACACTTTTGGACCCACTCCTAAGCTACCCAGCTTGTTTAATAGTCTCCTATGTGGAACAGTGTTGAGTGCCTTACTGAAATGTAGTTGTACCATGTCCACCGCTTCACCCTGATCTAGTTCCTTGGTCACCCAAAGACATCTATCAGATTTGTTTCACATGGCCCCCTTCCTGTGAAACAATGCTGCCTCAGGTCTTGTAACCCACTGGACTCAAGGCATTCCACAATTCTTTCCTTCAGCAGTGATTCCATTAATATTCCCAACAGCAATCTCAGGCTGTCTTCCTCCTCCCTGCTACCACTTTTGTGTAGTGGGAGTATATTTACTCTGCTCCAGCCCTCCAGAACCATTTCTGTTTCCAATGAACTGTTAAACAAAATGGTCAGAAGTGCAGCCAGTATTTTCTTGCGCTTCCTCAATACCCTTGGATGCACCACAACTTGCCCCATTGCTTTGTCCACTTTCAAATTAGCAGTTCCCTTCAGGACTCTCTCCTCCAAAACAGGAATAGTGTCCACCTCCCTTCCTCCCTCCAAAGCTTTGATACTTTTGTGTGGCCCCTCCCCTTCTCCTTCCTCTGTGAACACTAAATAAAATATTTGTTCAGTATGTCTGCCTTTTCCTAGTCCCCCTCTAAACAGTCCCCCTTCCCTTTTTAACCTTGCAATTTGACCCATGATCTTCCTCTTTCACTTACAAACCTGAAAAATCTCTTGTCCCCTTTCATTACCTTCTGAGCTATTCTCTCTTCAGTTTTTGCCTTTGTGGTCCTTACTACTTTCCTTGCTTCTCCCTGTTTTCCCGATACAGCTCCCTGTCCTCCTCCCTCTGTGTCTCCTTATATCTTCTGAATGCTCCCCCTTTAGCCTTTACCTTTTCCACCTCCTTATTTGAGAACCATAGCAGTCTCTTTTTTTTCTATTGCATTTGCTGACTTGTTTGATGCAGAGGTTTGTTGCCTTTACTATGTTCCCTTTTACCTTTGCCCACAGATAGACAGATAGATACAATTTTATTTTTATACAGGATATTACATGTCATTAGGGAAGAATCCCTGTTTGCAAGACAGTCCTGTGTAGAAAAGTTACAAAACAGTACTAAAATAAAAAAAAAACATTCATTTCAACAGAACACAACACAACTTATATACAATTGTCATTCAGTTTTTCTATTTTACAACTGTACAAGTAAAATCAATTTCCTAGCGTTGCTAATAATTATACATCAGTAACAAATTTCTAATGGGAGGTAGCTGTGCACGTTTCGAAAGGAAGTACATTCCATGATTGGGCTTCCTGGTATTGTAAGTTTGTTTTACCCAGATCTGGTCTCATTTAGATTCAGATTGATCTTATTTATATGAACAGATCAGATAGATGCACAAATTGGTTGAACTGCCATACAAAAAGCTACTCTATAAAATGTAATGTTCTGGGTTGTATATCATAAGTTTATGTAAAAGTATTATCCATAATTTACGATTTCTTGTTGTGAGTGTTGACCACTCTAAACTTGACAGCATGTCACAATGATGTGTATTGTAGCTACATCTAAGTACATACCAATCCATTCAATACTACACTTTGTCTAGTTTATCAAGTAGTTTCTTGTTTGTGACCCTATATTTTAACATTTCCATACTCTAAATATGGTAATGTAATTTGTTCTACTAGTGTTTTTCGAGCATGTCTGTTTAAAGAGCCACCAACACCTCCAGAAGGACTTTGAATAATGTAATATTTAGACACAAAGCAACTTATATTTCTCATGAGCTCTGTATTTCTTCTTGCTATTTTTCATTATTGAGGTTTTATGCATAAAAACAGGATCAGTGCTCCTTGAGGATTCATCTGCTCCTATGGCTTATTCCCAATCTGATGTCATAATACTCAACTTGTGATATCACAGTTATTCCCATGGCAAACAACTATGATATCACAACAAAGCATTATGATTTCATGTAGGGAGTATGCTGAAGGGGCAGATAAACTCTAATGAATAAAGATCATGTTTTTGTGGGTACTTCCTCACTAATAAATATGAGGCAGGGGTACTTTATAGAACGTAAATGACAAACTGTACATGCTTAATTGTTTCTAAGTATTATGATTTTCAAAGTTTTCCCAGAGGTATCAGCAGCTCTTTAAACATTTTGTGGTACGCCTAAGGGCTCCTAGCTTTTTACTTGTATTAGTAAGCAATGCAGTAATATGCTCAGAGAAACTTAATTCTGCATTGAATGTTATCCCTAGGTAACAATAAGCTTTTACCTGTTTAATTTGCTCCCTATTTTTTGTATACATACATATATATATATATATATATATATATATATATATATTTTATGACAAAAAAACTCTGTTTAGTGCATCAGTTAAGGTTGTTCCACAGTGAAATTCTATGTTAGGATTCACATCCTTGCCACCACCACCCACCCCACCAACAGGCATGGTGTGCGTTGGGGTCATCCAGTCTAACTCTCACCCCATCCCATGTGTAAACAAGCTGAGGTGGTGCAGTATAGGAGAATGGGGTGAGAGTTAGGATCGACGACCCGATGTACACCCCAATGCCTGTTGGTGAGGAGGGTGGGTGGGGCAAGGGAGGTGGGAACCCTAACATCGAATTTCCTTGCTTGTGTTACTATGGAACAACCCTAACTGATGCATTAAATTGATTTTTTTGCCATGAATTTCCCTTCTTTTTGAGAATGAGCACTATAAATAGTGCATTTCATGCCACATAGTAACGTTAATGGTAACTCAAATGGTAATGCACATGGTGATGAAAGGTAAATGGTAATGTAAATGGTAAGAGAATTACAAGTGCAAACGTTGATGAAAACAGAAATGGTAACGCAAACGGTAACACAAATGATAACAGCAACAGAAACACAAACGTTAACGGAAACAGTATCGTAAATGGTAACTCCAATGGAAACGCAAATGGTAAGAAAAATGCAAATGGTAACAGAAATGCAAATAGAAATGCAAACAGTTAAGGCAACGGCACCACAGAAGGAAATGCAAATGACAACAAAACGCAACCGAAAATGCAAACGCTAAGGGCAACAGAAACACAAACAGTGACAAAGAAGCAAACAGTGATGGTAATGCAACTGCAAATGCAAACAATTACAGTAACAGCAACAATGATGCCAAAGTGAACAGTAATGTAAAGGGAAATGCAAACACATACTGAAACACAAATGGTAATGCACACCCGGAACAGTACTGCAACTGGAAATGCAAATGCTAATGGTAACAGAAATGATGAGGCTAAAGGAAACACAAATGCAAACGCAAATGGAAGCATGTATGCAAACATAAATGGTAATGCACATGGTGACGCAAAATGAAATGCAAACAGAAACAGTAATGGAAATACAAATGGTAACAGTAATGCAAACACAAGCGCAAATGAAAACGCAAAGGGTAACGCACACAGTGGAGTAGATGGGAACAGTAATGGAAATGCAAGTGGAAACAGTAAGTGTAACAGTAACGAAAGCACACACCCTTTTTTCCTCCAAAAGCTGCATAGAGAAACACAGTGAATACAAAGAATGTATGCATAATAATCAGCCTTGGAGCAGAAAATGAGTACTTGGAATACTAAATTGCTTATATCTCAGGAACCATACGACATAGAAATTTTTTTTTAATTTCGTATGATTTATGACTTCCTGGCTAGATTTTAACTTAGCCCCCTAGTGGGGAGCTAAGCATTTTTCCGACAAAAAGTCTGTATCTCAAAGCGTTTCCGAGGTACGGGCCCTGAAAGGCACGGCAGACGCCGTAATGTTAGTCTGTGGGGAAAAGAGTCAACTTTGGAGTATCATAACTTTGTATCCCTGTATTATTTTGTCACCAAACCACCAAAGGCACATCTGTGGATGTTGTCTTTCTTCTCTCCACATTTCAGCCCAAAAGACCAAACCGTTCTTTTGCAGCAGGGTGGCAAAGAATTCCTGTTATTTTGGGCAAAGTGTCACAAAGTAGTGTCACAAATCACAACACTTTCGCAAAAAAAAATCATGAAAGTGTAGCAGGTGTGACACTACTTTGCAACACTACAGTTTACAAAAATTTAAAAAACATATTTCTGGGGTGTTTAACCCCCAAAAAAAGACATGGCTAGCATCCTCAGGGCTCGACTTGGTGAACACAAAAAGAATAGTGTCCCTAGAGGTTCCCAAATTTAAATGCCAAGCATTTCTGTGACCAGTATCTGAAAAAAAAATGGCTTACTCATGACACTACAGGGGTAATTTGTGACACTAAAAACTGCATTTGCGACACTGTCAAACTTTTTGGCAACATTTCCCTTTGACTATAATGGGAAAATTGCTTTTTGAATAACTTTTGAACCGTTTAGTATTTTTTTCACAAAATCTTCAAAAGGCACATTGGGGACACTGGCTGCATGTTCCCTAAAGGTTTCAGACTGGTCATGCAAACTGTGCGACCTGTAGGAGTGAGTAAAGAATGCACAAAAAAGCATAAATGTGACACAGAATGGCACTTTATAGCTCCACAACCATATATCTGACCATTACAAAACTTGGCAGTTCCAGAGATCTATGATACTGCTCTGTTCCTGCCAAATTTCAGGCAAATCCATCATATGGTGGCAAAGTTATTAAGATACACAATTTCACACTTTAACCTTAAATGGGGTACTCAACCCTAACTATAGTGGCACTACCATGCCACTATAATATGCAGTATGGATTCACCTTTTATTCCAAAATGCAATGACTTGTTTTGTTTTTTGTGCATTGATCTGAAGCCTTGATCTGGTGAACCATAACCTTATTCTGTCAAAATCCAGCTGTAAGTTTGTTTCTGAAACATGCAGGATTGCTCCTGTGGCAACAAGTGCCGTGTCATCTGCATATAACCTTATTGCTGAATGTTGCACCACCTGTGGAAGATCATTATTAAATAATAATAACAGCAGGGTTCCAAGTTTGGATCCCTGTGGAACTCCATGGGTTACTTTTTTGCTGGATGACAATACCTGGCATGAAGACACCCTCTGTGACCTCCTTGTTAGATCATTTCTGCTCCAGTCCCAGGGGCCATCTGCTATTCCCAATGCTCTAACATTTTACAACAGCAGAGAGTGGTCCACCAGGTTGAATGCATTTGAAAGATCCACAAAAAGAACTGCTGTTTCATGCTTAGCATCAAGTGATGAGACCACCAGGTCATTAAATTCCACCAGTCCTGTGGTTAGTTGAGTGTCCTCTCCTGAATCCTGATTGATATGGTGTCAGTAAACAGTGCTTATCCAGATATTCTGTTATTTGAGAGTGGACGTGCTTCTCCAGGCATTTAGACATAATAAAAGGACTAGTGGCTAGTAGATCTTGAATCCTGGGCATCCCCTTCCTTAAAAATTGGAACCACCTTACTTTGCTTTGAAATAGTCGGAAAGGATCCAGAACAGAAGCTCCAGTTAAATATATATGTAACTATAGGTGCTTTGTGATCAGTTGCCAATTGTAGGAATCTACCTTCCACTCCATCCAACCCAGGGGTTTTATGTATATTGATTTTCCTTATACCCTGTTCTCCCATCTCACCCAGGCCATTCCCCCTGCCATGTTATCTGTGAGGTATTAACCCATCTTTATAAAATCTGCCCTCCTGAAGTCCAGGGCCCTCAGCATTGTGTGGTTCATTCTGCAGCCATCCTTATATTGAACCACACTGTACAATGACCATTGGTCTCCAAGTGGCCTCCCACCTTGATGTCTGCAGCACTGTCCCTCTTAGTGAGTACGAGGTCCAGTGTTGCCCCATCATGAGTGAGTTTACTGGCTAGTTGTCTGAGGAATGACCCTTGCAGAGAATCCAGGCTGTAGTTGCTTCTAGCTGAACCCTCCCACCCCGGTCACAACTGCAAATGAGTCTTCTGAGCTCTGCTTCTTTATTTGGTAAAATGTGTTTAAATAAATAATAAATAATGAAATCTCATGGTGGCAAGGCAGTATGGCAAGGCAGTGGGTCAGGTCAGTGGGATGTTAAGGTGCATGTTGGGGTGCACAGTGAGGGTTATCACCAGCAGAAGGATGGAGGTGGTGTTGCCACTGTATAGATCACAGGTGAGACCCCACCTTGAATACTGTTTCCAGGTCTGGAGACAATGAAGGACATTAACAGAGTAGAGGCAGTCCAGAGGAGGGCAACTAAAATGATGCAGGGTCTGCATCAAAGCTCTACAAGGAGAGACTAAAGGATCCAAATATTTACACCTTTGAAGAGAAAAGAATGAGGGGGATATGATAGAGACCTATAAATACCTCACAGGGGTAAATAAGGTACAGAAGGGGATAATTTTTCAGAGGACAAGATGCACAACAACAAGGGGACATGCAATGAAGCTGGAAGGGGGGAAATTCAGGAGAGATGTGAGGGAATGCATCTTCACTGAAAGAGTGGTGGATGCCTGGAACATTCTTTCAGAGGAGGTGTGGGGGGACAAAACAGTGGTGGGCTTTGGGTATGGATGGAATTGGCCAAGGGAATCTTACGGGGAAGCAGGGGAAGGAGCCAGTGACAGTATAGTCAGGGAAACTATGGGCAGACTGGGTGAGCCAAGTTGTCCTTGTCTACCATCAAATTCTATGTTTCTGAGTTTCTTGGCACTTTAATTGCTTTTGCTCCTTGACAGCAACTAACTTCCCCATAGTTGTATACCTTTCTGTTGCCAGCAAAGGATTGTTTGCCTTACTTAGGGTTGTGCTCTAGTGGGGTTCATTCAAACAAGTTTTGTATACTCACATTGTACTCAGAACTCATTCATAGAGATTTTGTGAATCTAAATTTTGCTGGTGAAATTGAAGCGAAATCAGTAATTTCGCCATGTAAAACATTTCACGAAATTCCGCTGTACTGCAAATTTTTTCACTGAGTGCGAAATTTCACCTGCGAACATGGAATTTCACTGCAAAATGCACACTTTCACCCCAAAAGGCAACATTTCACCTTCATTTTGCCATTCCATAGGTGAAATTTCACATTTTGAGGGGTGAACTTTCATATTCAATGGGCAAAGCTTTGCATTTCACACCCGAAAAATATTTTGAGGAACAGTGGAATTTTGCAAAATGTTTTGCATAATGAAATTTCACAATTCCGCACATCTCTACTCATTCACATATGGCAAAGTTATTGCTCCAGCTAGTATATTCTCATAATCTGGACATTGCATGGTGCAAACCTCTGCTTTCTAGTTTGGAGTCCATTAGGATTAAATCTATTTTTACTGTGGTGACCTGGCCACGAAGCAACCATACATTCTTATTAACACACAGAGAATGAAGATACAGGGACAAGTAAAAGGAATATGTGTAGTGATATATAGATAATTTACCATCAGGCAAAGTTATAAATAATGTGGTCAGATTTAAGGTGTAAACAACAGGAACCAAAACCAAGGCATATTTAAGAGACATGGGATAGAAGTTGTCTGTTTTAATAGCACTTGCCATATGACATCTGAAACCTTCAGTTTGGCTTTAAGATCAAAACTGGACCAAGGCAAGATAAAGGACATTTTTTTTCCCCAAAATTATATGTAGCTTTTTGAACTATTACATTTATACAAGTCTAGGATCAAAGGATACAGTGCTTGGATGTCTGACTTACATAGTAGCCCCACACACAAAACTGGTCCCATTTTCACTTTTGTGTGCCAAAACATTTTCCGCTTTGCTGTTTACTGCAGTACAGTAGATTGTATCATGCTGATTCTGTTGACTTCTAATCTGACATTTACTATCAGCAGAAATCCCATAACCCCCTGTAACTTTCATCAGGGCAGGGCTGCAGCAGTGTGAGACTCAACAGACTGCAGTGCATGTTAAATATTTTATATGCTCACATCAAATATTTGCCAGCCCCACTGTTCTCACGGGATAAGTACCATCTTCTGTGGTTGTTCCTAACCCCTGAAGGATAGTGAGACCAACAAACAAGTAATCTGAGCTCATAGAAAGTGTCACATGCACCGCAGGCTATTGACCCATTCCAGGAGCCACGCTCTGATGTCAGCTGCAGCGGATTCTGTGATTTCTGGTTATGGCAAATGTCAGCTTGGAAGTCAATATAATCAGCCTGATCAAATCTACTGTACTGCAGTAGGCAGTAAGTAAAAAGATGTTTTTTCACACAAAGTACAAATTGGGACCGGCTCCACACTTGAGTGTGGGACTTTTAGTGCTGATTGTTCCCCTTAAAAGACATTGGGAAATTAGGTACTACAACTCTGAAAATAAATATGAACCAAAATATGGCTATGGCTTGAGGGCTCCCAGCTTCTGACTTCTGAACAGGCGCGGAATCTCGGGGTGATATTTGACGATGGGCTGACGCTTCATTCACAGGTGTCAGCTGTGGTCAAGTCCTCCTTTTACCATCTGAGGAATATCGCCCAGTTTAAGCACCTAGTTCCATCCGGTGACCTTCCTACTTGGTCCCTGCATTTGTGACCTCCTGTCTTGACTACTGTAACTCCCTATACCTGGGGCTGCCAGCTGCATAGTTAGGTGCATTTAGTTTATGGCAATGTAGCACTCGAGGCAGCTTTACAGATTGTATCCTACAGTCCTGGAAGGATAAGAAAGTACTCAACATCATTTACAGTACTTCTTAACTGCTGCAGAGAAATAGATTTCATTTCTGAAAAAGTATTATTTTACTTGTAATTTCATAACAAGGTGATCAATATGTAGTTTTACAGTAAGTCTAGATTGCCATCTAACCACATTTCAGGATACATGCAGAGGGCTATCTGTTTCATAGATTCAACACATAGAATAGTAACACATGTTTTTTACTGCATTATGAAAACAGTATTTGCTGTTATCCTACTGCACACACAAGTTCAGCCAGCCACCTTCCAGAGTAGGGGAAGGTGTGTTAGGCTTAGCAGGCCAAAGTACAACCTGAAAGGGCTAATAAAAATAGCATGGCAGATATAGGTGCAGGGAAGGTTAAGAAATATAATTTGTCCAAGATGACAAACACATCATAAATACACTGGCCAGAGATATGGACAGACATGAGGGAGGCATCAAGTATGCAATCGACGTGAGTAGGCAGTGTGATAGAAACCCTGGTGTAGTCAGGCAATGTCATGCTCAGTTGAGACAAGTACAAGGAAGGTCAAGCAATGTTAGATTTGGATTAGATAAGCATGGAGTAACTCAGGCAATAAAAGTGATAACATGTACTGTAGATGCCATTTTAGTACAGAATTTACATGTCACCAATACTATACAGTACAAGTCACATTAAACTGTTCCCTCAACTCACTGCTGTAGCATTGTTCAATGAGTTTCCTAATCTATGCAGGGTTTAATTCAATGAATTGGTAAAAGTTTAGTATTGGTTTGCATCTAGCTGTTATGAACTATAAGCTTTATTTTTAGCTGAGTGCTTATGAGTTTCATTTCAGAAGGCAGACTAAACAACTCTTAAGGAATGCTGTGATATTTATAAACAATGCTCTTAAGGAATGCTGTGATATTTATAAACAGTGCTCTTAAAGAATGCTGTGATATTTATCAACAATGCCATGAAAATGCAGTTACTGCCATTTCACTAAACAGTTACATGTGAGCTGAATAGGCAGTGAAGGATGGTTGAAAAAGAGTTGAAAGCTTCAAGAGTTTGAGTTGCCAATCCAGTAGCATCACAAAAAAATAATTCTACACCAGTGAATTGATGGAACACTTTAATGTGACTTGTACTGTAGCTGCCACAAAAAAGTACTAACAGGTTGAGCTTTCCAAACTAGCTTAATTTCTCACTTTTCATGAATCAAAACACTACTAGAAGTTGTTAGTGAATGCCAGAAACAAAGAAACTAGCAATGTGTAGTGGTTTACATGTTGTCCACCATTCTGTAATAACTTTTTTCTAATGAACAACAATGTATACTTAAAAAAGTAATAAATACAGTTCAGTGGTAAAAAAGTAATAAATATAATTCAGTTTCTAAAGTTGTATCAATATGAACAAAAGAAAAACAACAAAAATTATTTCTGCTTTTATAGCAGTTCAAAATGCCTGGCTGCAACACTGTGATGCATATCAGTTACATATAAACTCGGTAGTGCAACATGGTGTGGTGTCATTTACAGGCATGTAAACTCCCTCAATATCAGATTCAGAAGAGACAAGTGCTGTGCATGAGAGGTCAAGCACTGTCAGGCTCATTAGAAGTCAGGCAAATTCATACTCAAAAGAGACAAATGCAGGATAGGTCAGGGGGTGTCAAACTCAGCACACACAAGCATAAGAAAAGTCAGGCAATGGCATATGTCATGGAGACAAGTGTAGAAAAGTTCATGTAAAGTTAGTCAGAGTCAAAATCAGCTTAGTACTGGCAGGGACACAACTGATCAAGTGCATTACTCCAGGGAGGTGCGGCTTAACTACTTGCAGAGAGTTCTTGTTTTTAAACAAATGTGAGGAGAGCAGATAACCCAGTTTTGGTGCTCTTTGTGTGAACAGTACTTCACTTCAGTAATAAGAGGCCCTTATCTGTCACTACTTCATGGCACAGTCCCTTAAAAATGGAAAGTAGCACATAGCATCCCAGCGCACAAGGTTGGAGCTGAGGAATGGATTGGAAACTATCGCCTTATTTCTATATTGTGCACCTTGGCTACACTGCAAGACAGACTAGTGTACAACCAATTGCTGACCTACATAGAAACCCACTCAATGCTTATGGACTTTCAGCATGACTTCCGCAAACAACATGGTACTGAAAGCCCTGGTACACTTTACCACTGATGTCCTACTTGACACTGACCACAGTAACCACACAAGGGCTATTTTTGTCAGCCTCACAAAGGAATTTGATCTGGCTGGGTCATGATCTTCTGCTGCTCAAACTGAAGAGCCTGGGCCTTGGCCAGCTCTCCTGTCAGCTGCTCACCAGCTATTTTGTAGGGTGCAAGCATGCAGTCAAGTGGGGGCCATGCCTCTCCTCCCTACATGAGATCTCAGCTGGGGTCCCACAAGGCTCCATACTGGAGCCTATACTGTTCTTGCTGTTCGTCGGTTAGGTCACCTATAACTGTGGTAAAGCTGAAGTCCTGCTATACACTGATGATGTGATCCTTTATAGAACAGGCCTTGAACTGAATGTTACTACTGATGGGCTAAACAAGGACTTCAATGAACTAGAAGCTTGGTTTATCTCAAACCATCTTATACTCAACAGGAAGAAAATAAGGCCATGCCACTTGTTTCCAGAAAATTGGGCTGTGATCGAAGCTAGCTCTTACAGATGTCCACTTCAGCTGGTGCCCAATTGTAACTGTTTGATACTATAAAGTACCTTGGTGTCTGGCTTGATCAAGAGCTGATCTTCAAGATCTACTGTGCAATGAGTGTACCACAAACCTTCTTTATCCCAAAGTGGGGCTGAGTTACAGTCTCAAAGCCTTTCTTACTAACAAAGCCAATAGTGTTCTCCTCCCTACGCTTCTCTATGGTGCCCCAGTCCTCTCCCCCCTGGAAAGTGCAGAGTTTACCAGGTTTAACACTATGAACCACAAAATAAGTAGGTTTGCATCAGTCACAGGACATCAAGAGCATATCTGCAATATCCTTGCCTCTCTGCACTGCCCCCATCCTTGATGTGCATCTCTACTGTCCCATCCTCTGTCTGGCCTATAAATCACTTATGAATTGTATCCCTAATCTTATTTATTTATTTATTTAACAGTTTGGAAATGCACCTTTGAACAAAAATGCTCATTTACAAAGGTTCCTCGTCAGAAAAACAATTTGTTTACACCATGTCAAAGACAGCATTAAAAGCTGATTAACAGAGGCTGGATAATATTGATTCAGTGACATAACAAAACAGAATGAGTAACATAAGTACCATTTTGGCAATACAGAGTGAACAAAAGTTAACATTCAACCGGTCAAATAATACAAAGCATAAAATAGGCACTAGGAGCTATACAAAGGTAGCAGCTCACCTGGATATTGTCAGAGGTTAAGTCTGTGTGCTTTTATGGCACTTTAGAATGGAGGAGAGGCACATGTGTGAGGAGACCATATGGTGGGTAAGGTGCTGGCTTCATGTGCATGTGTAAGAGGGGACCTTAGGGGGCAGAAGCTCCATGATCAGATGGTGTAAGGGTTGAGTTGGGTAGGGGTGCAGTTGACAACTAACAATGCATGGGATGGGGTTTCATTAGGAGAAGCAGCTACATTTGGAGCCAGGTAGGTGTAAATTTAGAAGTTCCCATTTAAAATGACCCAGCTTAGTTGGTGTCTTTTGTATTACCTGAAGTTCATTAAGCCAGTTTGGTGCCCTAGTTGCAAAGGAGCATTTGGCTAGAGCCATTCAGTCGAATCTCAGGGATATACTAGCCTGGAAGCCTACCAGAAGGTGCCTCTGATCCTTCTCCTAGCCCCTCCTGGAGGTTCCTCGTAGATTAACTACATCTGATATATGGTCCTTTTCACACACAATGTACCGTATCTGTTGGATAAACTTTGGAGCTTGATTTTCAAAGCCTCGAGTATGACACAAGGTTTCTGCATCAAACATAAGTGATGCAGGTGTCACATTGCATCAGAAGATGCGGTAATCCCAATTTTTGAATGCAGTCTGAGTTGAAAATGGGAGCCATTGCACCAGACTGGCACTGTACCAGTCTTGTGACCAAGGCTGGGGTCTGCCAGGTTGCAAAAGGGATTGCACCATGGTGGGGCCACAACATCCCCTTTTTTCCAATTTTGGAAGCCCTGTCATGGATGCGGTAAGGGGCTCCAATTAGAATAGTGAGGAAGTGATCTAGGGGACATGTGCCAGTGTCACACACTATGGGGAAGGGGGAAAAGGTCTGAAACTGGGCTGCTGAGTTCAAAAGGGGCATAGGGAGTGCCATAGGGAGTGTCGGAGAGACTGCAGGAATAGCAGGTTGTGATGTTTAACCCAGAAGAGGTGCAATTTGCTAATCCATACTGCCCATGGGATGGGATGCTTGGGGGGTTCCAGAGACAGACACTGACATGGCCCTGGGTGGCCACAGCCCAGGCAGCTGCCCCATAGGTAGCTACCTCACATAAACCTGTAGATGGTAAGCTGGAGGTACAGATTGAGGGATTTCAGTGGTGGGGGTAATGTTCTCTGGACACTGCCACAGTCCCCTCATACTCACCCTCCCATGTAGTGGCAGGCTGCCTCCCACCTTCAAGTTTATGCAAGGTGGCTAACTATGGGGCAGCTGCAAGGGCTATGTTCACATGGGGCCATGTCATTGTCTGTCCATGGATCCCCCCAAACAGTCCCATCTCATGGGCAGTATGGATTAGGAAACAGCACCCCCGCTGGGTGCCATATCACTACCTGCTGTGCCCGCAATATCTCTGACACCCTGTGTGGTACCCTGATGCTCCTTCTATCACAAGCTCCTTCCTGGCATGCATATTCACCCCCACCCAAACCATCTTGGCCCCTCTAGTGTTGTGGTTGGTAGGGGATATAATCCCTGCAGCAATTCTTCCAGGTGCACCAAATGTTTGGCAGTAGCCTGCAGAAGCAGGAATGCCTAGGGTTTTGGCACAGGCACCCCTTGTTATAAAATTGGGTGCATGGTCCCTGATGCATCCGAAGTTTCCAACAGCCCTAGAGTGATGCAACTTGTGTCATTCTAAGGGTTCTATGAAAATTGAGCCCCCTGTCTCTATTCAGAAATGCTGTACCTATCAGGCCTTCAAGGGGTTCCTGAAAGGGTGTTTAGCCCTAATGTCAAACTGCTTATGTTTCCGCTGAGCCTACCCCATCTCATTTCTGCAAAAAAGTAGATTACATGCTTACTTTCCCCTGTTGGCCTTAGAAGTAGTCCTCCAAACCCGATTTGATTTACTGTTACATTGCACATTGCACTTTGTCCTTTTGATTGTTTACAGCATTTGCTATTTAATCTTGTTGATCTTCATAGCTGCAGCAGTTGCAGCCACCAGTGTTCCTATATCCTCTATATTTTTATGTGTACTAATTTGAAAACAAGCTGTTTCCTATACTGTATATAACTTACCTCGGGTCAATACTGAAAAGGGACACAAGTCTCAGTGAGTCAACCCGGTCAACAAAAATCGATAAACAAACTACTGTAAGTCTATGTGTAATGCATTGGGAAGCCAACTACTACTACTACTACTATTACTAATAATAATAATCATAATAGCAAAATAAATATTTTACCCTTGCAGCCTCCTTTGTCCTTTGCAGATGCTAATGTAGGTCTGAATTGCTAAATACTGCAGCCTTCATTTATTACATATGAAAAAAATGTCAGAGTGGGAACAGGTAGAAACATTTGCAAGCCAGCTTATCCTGTGAGGCCTACTTAATTACCATCTGTGCTTATTTCCTTCTCATGTTCCTTTAGGCTGACACATCTGTGGAGTCAACCACCTAAAAAAATGTTTAAAAGAATGTGTTAGTCTTGGTAGACCTGGGGGTAAACAGCAGATACGATTTTCACAAATCTTGTTTTTTTGTGAAGATTGCTAGGACTTACAGAATACCTGTTCTTCCAGCACAGATGTAGAGTCAATGCAATTTGTTAGGTAAATGTGATATCTGCAACAGACATCTTTTCCAATGTGTTATGCTGACATCCAGTTTAGGTACAGTATACAGTAAGAGCTCGAAATACTTTTACAGTCTCTTTAGCAGGTACTATAAAAAGTGGATGTTGACATTTTTTTCTGAACAGATGTTCAAAAGGCTAGACAGGTAAACGGATGAAAGATTTGTGTATGTACAGTATAATGCTTCCTTTTCTATGCCTAGCCCTCAAAAAGCTAATCACCACTACACTGAAAAAATGAGCAACTTAAAATTAAAAAAGAAAATAAAAAACTGAACATTTTACATTTAAAGCAAGCCAAAGGATCTGGCTATGGGGCAAGATAGTTATCTTAACAAGACATTTTAAAACAAGACAATAGTTCTTGTTTTCAGAATGGGTATGCTATAAAACAAGGCAATACATCTTAAATAAGAATATTTAAAGTTTGTGCAACATATTGAACCTTATTTCATGATGATAATGTTTCTATTAAGTCTTATTTTTCCATAGAACATTTTCTGCCCAGTCACAGAGGTCTCAGTCAGGGATATCCCCTCGTCCCTGGAATATACCTCTTTCAGGCTTGTATCCCTGGCCCAACTGTAGTACAGTACCTACCACCTGCCAGCTTTTTCCAATGATTTTATCCTTTGTGAACTAATCAGAATCAGTGCACTCACAAGGAGAGAGAAAAATAAATAAGCGCTGACTTCTGACAGTAGCATCAAAGATATTTATTTATTTATTATCAGTTAATGGATATAAACACAGAGCCAGAGTCAGTACCACTGGTAGTATGCCCAGGCACTTTGCTACCAGAGCCTTGTCAGGGGGCTGACTCTGGCTTTGTGTTTGTATCCATAGATAGATAATAAATAAATATCTTTGATGCTACTGACAGTGGTCAGCATTTTTGTTCTCTCTGCTTGTGAGTGCACTGATTCTGGTTTGTTTATTGTTCTACTGAGGGGTGCTTCCTCTCCGGCAGCACCACCGGCCAGCACTGGGGAATGAGGGTAGTTTTCTGGTTTGCACTCTGCCCCATGTGGAAGGAGCTTTCAGGGGAAGTCCTACCTCACCCAAGGCGTTCCATCATGTGGACTAGGATCCAGTTGATTTCCATGATTTCCTTAAGGTCTTGCCAGTAGCACCTTATCATCTGTGGTATCATATCTCAAAAAACTCCTGGTGGTCTCACTTTACTTGTGGATCAGGAAGGAGTTCCTAGAGTTCATAATGTGTGTGGCTCCATGAGGAGAGGGAGAGGCTTGGGATGGACAGCAAGAGGAATTTTCACAGCAGAAATAACACTTTTTAAGTTTTGTGCATCTGTTTGTAGTGTTTTGTGGCATTCACCTTCACTCACTAACATTTACAAAATGGCAGTCAAATGATTCAGAAGGACTGGCATTGGTGGGGCAGGGATTTCTACTGTAATGCAGGCTCAGGTATTGGCACTTATCATTTATTGCATATAAGGAGGAAAAAAGCATGACTGCAACATTGTCTCAGCCAAGTGGAGTACAGACCTGTCACTACCCATTTTATAATTAGAGATGCTAAATGCAGATATTTTATTTATTTATTACGGTCTAGGATTAACACCTTTAAGCACAGTCACACGTTTACAAAGGTTCCACGTCAGTGGGAAGGGTTTCATACAGACAAGTAAATACTATCAGGAAATCTAATAAATGACAGTAAAAACATTTTTTTTCTATATTCTAAAAATGGATTCAGTCACAATTAGAGATATCCAATTCATTGCAAAAAAGGTGATAAAGTCTAGAGAGGAAAAAGTAAGGGGAAGGAGAACCAGGGAGAAAGTAATAAGAAGGTAGAGGGGAGCAGCCATAGGCCTTGTCTTGCTTAGCTCAGGAGAGGTGGGGGGGTAGTGAGGCCCCACCTGGAGTACAGTGTACAGTTCTGGAGACCTTACTTATGTAAGGATATAGACAGGGTAGAGAAGGTTCAGAGGAGGGCAACAAAGATGGTACATGGATTGCATCACAAGTCCTATGAGGACAGGTTGAAGGAACTGAATATGTACTCCCTGGAGGAGAGGAGGGAGGGAGAGAGGGGATATGACAGAGACATACAAGTATCTTACAGGGAGGAACAAGGTGCAGCGATACACTATTTTTAAGTGAAAAAGATGTTCCAGGACTAGAGGGCATGGGATGAAGTTAGAGGGAGGATGATTCAGAGGAAACGTGAGGAAGAATTTCTTCACAGAATGGGTGGTGGACAAGTGGAACACCCTGCCAGAGGAAGTGGTGGGGGTTGAAACAATCACAGGATTTAAGAATGCATGGGATAGACATAAAGGAATTCTGGAGGTCAGGGGTAAGGGGCAACTGACTTCTAGGAAAACATAAACTGAACTTACAAGCTCAAATGGGCAGACTGGGTGGGCCACAGGCCCTTATCTGCCGACACTGTCTATGTATCGATGTATCTATGTATAGGGAAGAGGACAGCTGGGAGAGGAAGAGAGGGAAGAGGGGCAACAAGGGGAAGAGGGGAGCGAAGGACGGGAAGAGTAACATGGGAAAAACTAGGGGCAAGGGGAAGAATAGAGAAATAGGCAGTAAGCATGGTAGAAATGTAGATCTAAGGTATCATTAGAATAAAAGGGCAGACACGGCAAGTCACAGGAATTATGAAATGGGGTTTGTGTGCAGACATTAGACAAAACAATTACAGGAGCTGGTAGCTACAAGGTATTGTTTGATCTGTGCCTTGAAAAGGCCCAGTTTTTGCAAACTTGAGCCATGAAAGTCCAGGGAATTGAACCATAAAGGAGATTTGTAGGTAAAGGATCACTGGCATTGTGTTGTCCAGCATCTGGAGACAAGGAGAAGCTGGTTAGCAGATGCACGGGTGAGCTTAGTGGTGCTGGAAGGGGTCAGCAATGCCGTAGTCCCAGGTAGAAGTAGGCCAAGGAGCACTTTTCTGGCTATTAGGCAAGCCTGATATTTGATCCCCTTTTCCAAGTTGTAGCCATCCCATCTGTGCATATAGTTCACAAGTATGGGTAAGGCAATCTGAGCCTGTAAGAAGCCTGCAGGCCTTATTAAGAGCAACAGTTATCCTTCGAAGAGAGGAGAGGGGAGCTGATCCATAGATTACGAGTTCATAATCGATGGTTGAGAGATTGGAGCTATTTACAGCCAGTTTGAGTGCTTCTGGGGTTAAATTACACCTAAGATGATATAGGAGCCCAATTTTTATATTTATGACCTTAGCTACTGACTCTATGTGCTGTGAAAATGGTATGATGACCGCACATTAACACAGCCACTGGGAAGACCAGCACAGCAATAGAATTTGCCCAAAATGATCGGGTTGCTGTGCTGGTCCCAGCAGACACCGGCGGTGCATATCCTGGTGTTGTGCTTCTCCTCTAGACAACTCTAACTTGGAGTTGTATATTTATAGAGCAGGGGGCATGGGGAGGGGAGCCCCCACATGGTGGGTTCGGGGGCACAGCCCCCCCCGAAGAAAACATGCTGACATCCCTGACAGTACAATGCCAACACTCGGCATTGTGTCTGTCGCTGTCAGGGATGTCGGCATCTGAGACATCACAGCGCTATAGGTAAACCTGTGAAAAAGAGAGGTGAGTATCCAGAGTAACCCCCAAATACTTGAAATGATCCACTACTTCAAGAGAGACCCCCAGTTGTTTTTTGATATTGATGGCATGGGATTTAAACTTGCTGCGAGTGGTGCTGAACATTATTACTTTTGTTTTTTTGTAGTTTAGAACAAGTTTCTGGGTAAAGTATAATTTTTCAATTTCTTCAAAACCACTTTGAAGATGCTGCTCAAGAAGAGCATGGTTGGTTTGGCTTGAGAAGATGACGGCATCATCTGCATATGACAGCATTCGCTGGTGGCAGTGGAGTAGATGGTTGTTTACAAAGATACTGAAGAGGAGTGGGCCAAGGATGGAACCTTGTGGCACACCAGAATGAACACTTCGCCGTTCAGAGAAGACATCTGAGAATTTTACACATTGGGAGTGATCCTCCAGATAAGTTTTGATAACCAGAGCATCACATCATTTGACAAGCCAGTGTTGGTTAATTGTTGTAGCAGTAGTGGGTGATTAACAGTATCAAATGCCTTTGTTAAGTCAATGAAGGCTGCACCAACGAGATTCTCTTGATAATAACTCTTATTTGAGATCCCAATATATAATACCAATTTACATAAAAACTGCTTATGACATGGACTTATTTTACAGCAGAATTCCTATTTTTCTATGCATTTTATTCAAATTTACATTCAACTACACAGACATCATGACACTATTTACCAAGTCCAGGATGGTACAGCAATCTTCTTATCTTAGAATGTCTTCTTCTCTTTCTGTCAGGTATAATGAAATGTCAAATTGCTATTTATATCATCTGAAAAATAAACTCTAATAGCTGATGGTGAGTTCACATGTTAAGTGTTCATATGATCAGACAGTTATAGGCTACTTCCTTCTGTAAATTATCTGTTTCAGTCCTAAATTATAGTTAAGTAAGTATCAAAGATTTGACTATACAGTATCTGTTACAGTACTTAAGGTGCAGTTCCACCATGCAGCATCAACATGAAATTTGTCTATCGGCATTACAGCAACAGCACAATGCTGAAAGTCGGCAGTGTGCCATTAGGAACAGATGGTGTTTTTGTGGGGGGCTTTGCCCGGCTTCTATATTTTAGATTATCAGCTCGAGTTGGAGTTGTTCCGTGGAGGAGCGAAATCATGACAGACAGCAGTGTTGGCAATATAGTGGACCATTACAGTGAACTGCATATTTTGTCACTGTAATGGTCTTGAAAGTATTGCTATCACTGTGTGAATGGTATACCCTTCAGGTGCATACTAATATGCAAATTAAGTTGCATTCTCAAAGTGCAAAACATTTTCCTGAAGTATTATGTTCCTGTTTTATTTTAATTATCTTTTTTCTTATTAAGATTTTATCAATGTTTTAATTATCTTTTTTCTTATTAACCCTTACACTGCAGACAGAATTAGAATGCATAGTAATTCTGGACTATCGGTCCATGGCACACCAAGAGTTAAGACTTTATCAATTTTTACCTGTTAACTTAAGTGTGACAGAGATCCCGTACCACTGTTGCCAGTTGTGACAAAACTGTCCCTTGGGCCCCTCGCTTACAGGGCAGTTCTCTGTCAGGGACTTCTAATCCTTTGCCACCACCATTTTTACCTAGAACCTGAAAACCACCCTTTTGAAATTACCCAGGCCAACTGGCCTTCTCCACACCTAGAATATCCTTTGTCCATCTTAATGACCTTGTTTTGCAGGATGTTTAAAGTGATGTGTACCGATGACATCATCTGAGCCAACTGGCCTCCTTCACACCTAGAACATCCTGTGTCCAGCTTTATGATCTTATTTTGCAGGATGTCTGAGTTGTTTGAAATTGCACCCTCACATCTACCAGGATATGCAGCTTATATGACCTTGTGGGAACTTTACACTGAGCCAGAATTTCCCATAAGACCTGCCTGGACATGTGACCTGGGAGCCATGTTTGATTCCACTTTCAAATGACAGGACCTATAACAGAAACATAACTACACTAATAAAAGAAATTAATAGATCAATCTGGTCAGATGTTCACCACAGTCAGGAATTAAAATACAATACAGAACATACAGTAAGCTGCTTGCAAAAGTACACTTTCTAACCACTAGAAATTTTAAGTAGCGATAGTGTGAATTTAAGCTTTGCTGGCAAAGTTTCTGCAAAGTTTAAACTTCACACTCTACACAGCAAGATGAAATTTCACAGCTTCATACAGTGAAGTTCTTTTTTCCTTTAGTAATCTTAAAACAAGCCTCACCCTCTAGCCGCTCTTCCCTACCCTGTTTTTAAGGCACCACTCCCCAACCACGACCACCACCCTTGTAGCACTCATACCACCCTCCTTCCCATCCCAGTGAAGATGATACAAAGTATGTGTAGTTAGTAATTTGTTATGTATACACATTCAATTTACAATCCCTTATCCATCCTCAACCAGTGTCCATATAAATGTCTTACCCAGTAATCCACCCTCTTCCCTTCATCCAAGCCAGCAAGGATACCCCAACCTGACCCCATCTGGCAACCCACCACCATCTTCCCACTCAACTCCACCATAACAAAAGGAAGCAGAGCAATATAGTCCCTCAGCACAGGGACTGGCACATGTACTCCATCCAAAAGAGCTGGCTGCTATCTACTGAATAAAATAAGGGGCATGCTCCTTGTAATTACCTTATTGGCTCCTCCTTGGCAGGCTGAAATGGAAGAGATCTTGTGCTGGTCCCTGATCTGAGGGACTGTGATGCTTGCATCATTATTTTATGAGTGAGTGGGGGAAGGAGAGTGTGGGAGCATGAGGGTGGCTGGGGTGTCATTGCAGGTTTGAAAGGGTGATGAAGTTGGTCCACAAAAAGACTGTGATTTGCATGTGGATACACTATGTACTACTAACTACTTTTACTATGTATTGACTTTGTTGGGATAGTAGGAGGATGGCAGTATGGGTGCTATGATAGTGGGGGATGGGGGGTTTGAAGCTAATGGTGGGTGTGGGAAGGAGTGTTGAGAAGAGTGACTAGATGGTCGATGTGTATATTTTGTAATAGATTATTTGTTTTTAAGAACTAAACACAGTGGTATGTCACTGGCAAAGTGTCATTATGTGCAGTCTTCACCTAGCAAAGCGCCTGCCCAACCAAGTGAAGAGTAATGCATGGTGGCACATTGCTGGCAAAGTACTACTTTATGTAGACTTTGCCCGGTTGATTATGATCATCATTAGTTGAAGAACTATATGAAGTTCCACTGCACATTGCATGAAGTCAGGAAACTTTATGAAGTATTTTTTAAAGTGATATTTCTCTGACTTTGCCAATATCTAAGTTTTAGAATAAAGGAAACTTTCCCATCCTTTACTCTAGTCTGTGCTTGCCTGTGACATTGCACTGAGCCCTCTTCATTACTGGGACACAGAACTAATAGAGGAGCCCATCTCTTTCTTCACCCATCCTGATAAATCACAAATGAAAGGGAGATTAATTAAAATGAAAAAAAAATGCATCAAAGGATAGTGTAAAATTTGGAAAATATAATGCAACAAAGTGTAATCAAAGAACCAATGGTACTGAGCAAAGCCAGTGTATGGATGTGGGATATGTCATTTTTGTATAGTAAAAGACATATACATACTGAACCATACACACACACATATGCTACACAGTAGAGGCAGATACATGCATGAAGTACTCATGCACCTCACAGAATAAACAAGCATACCCCACACAGTACACAGTCTCTGACATTTTAACTTGATCAGTACCTGCACAAGGGCCTCTGGAGTCAGCATGATCTTTTGTTAAAAAAAAAAGTCTAGTGAGCTATGATTCAAAGCCCCTACTACTACCTCCTATGGCTGATATATATTGATAAAGTTGGACAGTTACATGTTCTCTGTTATTCTTTCCTTAGGTAACCAATACTTTTATGGGTCTGAAAACCTACTTCAATCGCTGAAAGCACTATCACTTATATCAGCAATGTCATATAACAATTTCTCTTGTGCAACATAAATTGTAGCAAAAAAGTAAAAATCTCCTCACTGGGAATCTAAACCAGACTCTCCCAACTACTCTCACAGTGTTCTGCCAGTGTATTAATCCACTTGGTGGGACATAAGGTTTGTAGACAGAGATGCATGCTATATGCGTAAGCATATCCTGCAATGAGTGCAGATCCCTCTATACAGAGCTGCACTTGAGTTTAGTAATAAAATGTCTAATAACTAGAAGGAATACTTTCCATCAAGTTTTATTCAAACCTAAACAAGCCCTATGTCTCTGACAGAACTAATTAAAGAAGAACTGTGCTGAACCAGTATGTCATTTTTCCCAGTAGATGTTTTTCGTATATATGATCCCTTTCTCATATTGTTCCATCTTTACTGGGCTTTTAGTAAACAAACTGGGTATTTCTGATTAACACACTGGTCTAAGTTCCATTTTAGAATGGTATGATGTAGTTTATGGCCACTTAAGGATACAGAGTTCCAGAGTAGAACATGAGTGCATTGTGAATACAATGTATTTTTTTAACAGGGACATACAGTGTATCATACAGTTTTAGAATAGTTCTGTTGACCATATTGTAAAGCAGAAACACCCAATGAATTTACTAAAAAGCTAGTACAGATGGAACAAAAATAGAATGTGACCCATATTAGAAATGCATATTCTAAAGAAAACACAGACTTGTAGATTCAATACAGTTATCCTCTCAGCTGACTGCAACATAGAATCAATGGTACAAAGACCTGATAATCTTCTTCAAACCTTGCTGCAACTCCATCAATGATAACAGCAATGGCATCTTACAATTTCTCTTAAACTACATAAATTATAGTAAGAAAGAAATATGTGCCATTCTGGGGATTGAACCCACACCACTCCAGCTATTGTCATGGTGCTCTGCCACTGGGCTAATGTTCCACATGGTGGGGCATAAGGACGGTGGATAGAGATGCATACATTGGGGAAGTATTTTCCTTCATTGAGTGCAGATTCTCCCCCCCATACACAGCTTTAGTTGAGTTTAGTACTGAGCTGTCTGCCAGTTGGAAAGAATACTTCCCACCAAGATGCATTCAAACCTGAGCCTCAAAGCCTGTGCTGAAAATATTAAGTTGGCTGCAACATAGAAGTAACAGTTCAGTGTTCTGAAAGACTGCTTTACAACTTGATGAAACTCGGTTGCTAACATTGGCAATGGCATATAACAATTTGTCTCATATTAAGGTACCTAAATTATAGTGTGAACATACAAATATGCCATGCTGGGAATCCAACAGCCTTGGGTAGGTACACAACTAAATGAAAACACTGTTAACTAAGTTCAAAGAGGTCAGCACTAAATCATATGTAAAGACAGGGATCTTTGAAAAATTCAAATATAAATCACTTTTATTACATAAATACAGTACAACATGAATGTATCTATAAAAACAAACATTTGTCGATGCCGAATGTTGTCTCACTGGCATTGGCATTGGTAGTGCAGGAGTCAGAAATGCATAATAGGAGTGGCAGTGAAGTATTGAACTGACGCCAACCCCACATCCACCCTGCAAAGACTGACAGGCATTGGGGTGTGCCTTTGGGTCATCAGCTATAACACTCATGCCATTTTACCTCACCCTACCCTATAGAACCTGACAAGTGTTGTGGTGTGCTTTGTGGTCCTTGGCCATTATACTTACCGCATTCCATAAGAAAATACTCTGAGGTGGGTGCAGTACAGTAAAATGGGGTGAACTTTGTGGCTAAACACTCCAAGGCAAACCTTGATGCCTGTCAGTGGCTGCAGGGTGGGGGTGGGGGTGGAATGGCAGGAGCATTACAGGTGATGATCCCAAGTCACACCCTTGATGCCTGTCAGTCTCTACAGGGAGGGGTGTGACAGTTGAAACCCTATTGCCGTATTGGTATTTTCACTCCAAATTATCAACATGGGCTTTTTGTGACCCCACCTCATGAAGAGCGTCAGTATCAGTTTGTTAGCCGGAAGGTGATTTTGCACAGTGACTGTGCCATTTGGCGTCACAGGTACGTAAACACATTTTGGGCAGGATGTGAAAAATGACAACTGTATTGTTCATGAGGAGGTGTAAAAAAATGGCAATGTTGAAAATGTGGAGTGAAAATATGAGAAATTGGTGAAGTCATGAGCATGCATAGAAACTGCACAACGCACATCCGTAACTAAATTATTTTTGTTTTTTTTAAACCACATTTTCATCATAGGCATTTTGGGACCTCCTCTCATGAACAGTGGCACTGTGATTTTCTTAATCTGTCTCAAAAGTTGATCTCCCACAGCGACAATGCCATTGTACGCCACAGGTGCGAAAACACATTTCAGGCAGGATGTGAAAAATGACAGCTGTACTGTTCATAAGGAGGGTGAAAAATGCCAGTGTTGAAAATCTGGCATGAAAATATTGCAGATTTGTGAAGTTACAAGGGTGCGTGGAAACTGCGTAACACATGCTTGTAACACAGTCATTTTGTGGACTTTCATCACAAAATTTTCAACATAGGCATTTTAGGACCTCTGCTCATAAACAGTGTCACTGTCATTTTTGCCAAACTGTCCCAAAAACTGATTTCACACAGCAACCATGCTATTCTGTGCCAGGCATGTGAAAACACATTTTGGCCAGGATATGTAAAATGACAGCTGTACTGTTCATAAGGAGGTGTGGCAAAATGGCAATGTTGAAAATCTGGAGTGAAAATATTACACTTTCATGAAGTTACAATTGTACATGGAAACTGCACAACACACACTCTTAAAACAGCCATTTGTTTTTTATTTTGTCACCAAATTTGCAACATAGGCTTTTTGAGAGCCCACCTTATGAACAGTGGCACTGTCATTTCATTCCGTCTTTCAGATGAGACGTTAAACCGAGGTCCCATCTGCCTGGATTGGTGGTAGTTCAGGTGGATGTTAAAGATCCCATGGCACTTATCGAAAAGAGTAGGGGAATTTCCCCGGTGTCCTGGCCAAATTTCCCTCATTCACTAACAATACCACCAACAGCTTAATCTATTTCAAGGTCAGTTGGCATTCATCTGTATCCCCCTCCCCCGGGTCGTGCCTGAAAATAGGCAGGATTTGTCTAGTGCACTTACCCGGTCAACAAAAACTGAAAAAAAAAAAAAAATTAATTGGTCCCTAAAGGTGATTCTGCGCACTGACCACGAAATCACCTTTCAGGACTGAATAACGCCATGACAGTGACTGAATTCATGAGGAGGTGTTCCAATAACCCCATGTTGAAAATGTGGTGCCAAAATTCCCAGTAATTGGTGAGATATGCACCAAAGTTGAAAAAAACTCTTTATGCCATTATACAGCTTACCAGCATTTCTTTAGTTCATGGTTGGCTTTGAAGAGTGCAGACGTGTTTCTGGTCCACCAAAGATTGACATGCTGGGCTCTGGAGGTAAATATGGGGTGAGGGGGGTGGGGAGGTGTGGTATGTAGAGGGTGGGAGTGGGTTGAGGGAGGGAGCAGGACAGGCTGCGAGTGACTGTTTTCTGATTCACAGGTTTAAAAACAAAAAAAATGCATTTTTTTTTTGCAGGGGCATTTGGCACAGTGGAGTGGGCTCCCAGTATACCACCTGAGTGTTTTTGGGGGAGTGCTGCAGCTAATGAGGGATTGGGCACCCCTGTCAGCACATGCAAAGTGGGGGACAAGAGCTGAGGGGGATTGGGCATCCCCCTCAGCACACAACAAATGTGGGGGACATTATGCCAATGGGGAGTGGGCTCCCCATCAGCAAATTAAACTGGGAAGGGAGTCTAATGCCAACAGGAATTGGGGCCCCCATCGGCAAAGACTGTTGGGGACACATGATGCCGAGGGTGATTGGGCACCCCCTCGGCACACACTGAAATGGGAGGGAGGAGGCATAATGCCAATGGGTAGTGGGTGCCCCACCAGCAAATGAAGTGGGTTGGGGCATGTCAACAGGGGGACTGAACACCACTGAAGTTGGCACTCTGCGTGGCGGCAGTCAGTGTCACCATGTTAATTGAACTGGTTCACTAAGAAAGGCACTCTACTGCATGACGAGCTTGGCTCTCATTGCAGCAGACCTTTTCTTTGGTCTGGTGGCCATTTTATGTACTGTTGGTGTCAGTGCCTGCAGCTGCCTTATTGGGGAATGAGAGATGCACCTACTGATGCGTGCCCTTCATTCACCCACAATGACCGCACCTCCATATCAGCTACTACTGCAATATGTTGGCTGCGCAAGTACAAGCCAACATAACAATGTTCTGGTTGAAAACCAATAACAGTCTCACCACACATGGAGTAGGTCCTGGTGGAAGTCTCGTTAGACAAAGATCTTACTTTTGGATAAATCTAAAAGGTATAGTCCCATGGTGCAGTCGCCAGAAAGACACTGCATGCCAAATCATAACTACGACTACATAAACATTGCAAAACTGCCTAAAAAAGCATTCACACATAAGGTCAAGAAATCAGCTTAAATTGCAGAACAATTTAAGCTGATTTCTTGTCCTTATTTATCCAATAGCAAGCTCTTTGACAGGTTTTTTAACTAGAACATTGTTTTTATAGTCACATTCATGTTGTACTGTATTTATGTAATAAAGGTGATTTAAATTTGAATTCTTCAAAGATCCCAGTTAACTCATTGTCTCCTAGCAGACACCTGTAGTCATCAATAAAATACACTGGTGTGTCCTGAGGATGTCTGCAGAAGTCAGCTACTGACTCCCAGTGTGCCCTTGCAACGTCTGGAGAAGTCACTTATATATTTTAATATATAGTGTAACAGAATATAATACATATTTGACTGCATAGCACCATTGGAAAGGTAATTTTATGCTGAACAACTTTGTCACTGATATTTTGTTCATATCATGTATACTTTAGGAGTTATTTGCATTTGTTTATGGTATGGTGTGTATGGCTTATGTTGCCTGTTTTAGTGAAAAAAATATTTTTTTTTGCTGTTTCAACCAGCTTAAAAAAGACAAAATTACATATTATTATTTGCATACCACCATTGGGAAGGTAATTTTGTGGTGAACAACTTTGCCACTGATATTTTGTGTACATCATGTATACTTTAGGAGTTATTCACATTTGTTTATGGTATGGTGTGTATGGCTGACATATTTTCCATCAAGATTCACGTAAGCAGCTTGAATAAAATTCACTTTTTTTTGGCACTTCAGCAGGTATAAAATAAAAACCACATTGTTTACAACTGGTTGCATAGCACCATTGGAAAAGCATTTTTGTGCTCATCAACTTTCATGCTGATACTTTGTGTGTATCATGTATACTTTTGGAGTTATACGCATTTGTTTGTGATATGGTGTGTGTGGTTGAGATTCATCCCTCAAATCTCACGAAAGCACCTTGACTAAAATAGGGAAAAATTACATTTTATAGTGAAAATATATCTTTTTTTTTTAACAAACATAATATTAAAACACCATCTAATGTCTGTATGCTTAATTTGGTGTTGATATTTTACATGTTTTCCAACAAAAAATGGCTTATGTTGCCCTTTTTTAGTGAAAAATTATTTAGTTTGCTCTTTCGACCAGCATAGAAAAAAAAATTGCTTATTATAACATGCATGCCACCATTGGAAAGACAATTTTGTGCTGAATAACTCTGCCACTCATACTTTGTGTCTAGCATGTACAGTTATTGAGCTATTAGCATTTGTTTGCAACATGCTGACTATGGCTTGATTTTGCTTAGAAAGGCCCAGGATTCACTGTTAAAAGTATACAGGAGATTCAGGAGGCAAGTGGTATAATCTCAGAGTGAGCCTGTGGAGGCAATGAGTTAATGCTGTTTTCATTTAGTTGTGTTGCTACCCACAGCTCTGAGCTAATTGTACACTCCCCTGTTCATTTTTTGTGAGAATTTTTCCTTTTTTTGCTAAGTCTTGTGTAGGTCTAAAACAATGCTCCAAGACCAAAAAGCCCTATCACTGACATCATCAATGACATCATGCAGCTAAGTCACTCAGACTGAATGTAAACTTAAACTTGACTAAATGCAGAAAAGAAGACACATAACCAGAACAGAGCTTGTAACCTAAAACTTGCTGGAGTCTAAAAAATCAGAAATATAATAGTCAATACAATGAAAAAATTAAAATGTGATATCTGAGATTCTTGTTCATATTGACATAAAATAGGATGATCAACAGAGAGCTGATTTTCTTTAACTATGTTGTCATTAGTTGTAAAAACCATGCAATGACCCCTATGCATGAACGTGTGGAACATACACATTGGAGGCACATATCCTGCCCATGTAGGTCCGCACTTGTGGACAGGTGCGCACAGGTTGGTATTCACAACTGGCAGCCACCTGTCCTGTCTGAGGCTCTGTCCCCCTGGTGAGCAGGACTCTGCAGGGTGGCTGGGGGCAGAGATACGCACCCAGGCAGGCATCCAATGGAATGCCTGGACTGGGTCCCACAGTGACTCACATCCACCCAATGGCATGGGTACGGGTGCGTGAATAGCACTCACCTGCACACAGACCTGTGCTGCCCTGCACCGATGTCCACTGTGCCTCCCAGGCCCAGCCCAAGATACAAGGCACCCTCATGGTGCACAGATGGACACCCGCAGTGGGTCCTCACCCCCCCACCAGACAGCGGAGCCTCATCAACCTGGTGGCAAGTGGCATCCTACCCCACACACACACCTCTATGCCCCATTCCCAACATAGACCCCCCAAATGTGAGCCCCATCACAAGTTGTCAGCCAGGCACAGAGCAATCTGAACACCTCCACCCTGACCCTGGTACCCCCGCCCATCAGTGGTGGTCAGTGTAGCTCCACCACCCTGTGGCACTGATACCCCCTGTACCTGCTAACTAGTGCTGGGCACTAGATGTCCAGTGGCACAACCCCCTCACACCTCCATGGCCACTGGCTGTCCAAGTGATGCTAGGAGTACACTGCCATAGAGGGGTGTGCTCCCAGCAGCACTTGGACAGCCAGCTGAGGAGGCGTGAGGATGGTTGTGGTGCTGGCTGTCCAGTGCCTGTCACAGGCTAGCAGGTACAGAGGTCAATCTCACAGGTGGGAAGAAACCCCACTGACCACCAGTGTGAAGCAGGAGTACTGGTCGAGGATCTGCCAAGTGTGGACTGGACACCTGTGGATGTGGGGGTGGGGAGGTATGCATCAGCCCTGCAGGTCTTGGGGCAAACTTGTGTTGGGGCAGGGGTATGCTATTACACTGCTCATCTGGGCTGGGGCTCCAGGCATGTGGGGAAGCTACACTGTACCACTGGTACCTGGTGGTCATATTTGTGTGTGCTAGTTACTTAGTTTTTGTTGACTGGGTTAGTGCACTAGACAAATCCTGCCTATCTTCAGGCATGACCCGGGGGAGGGGGATACAGATGAATTCCAACTGACCGTGAACCAGATTAAGCTGTTGGTAATATTTTTAGTGAATGAGGGAAATTTGGCCAGGACACCGGGAAAATTCCCCTTCACTTTTCGATAAGTGCCATGGGATCTTTAGCATCCACCTGAACTACTACCAGTCCAGGCAGATGGGACCTCGGTTTAACGTCTCATCCGAAAGATGGCACCTCAAAAGTGCAGCACCCATCTCATGCTGCACTACAGTGTCAGTACTGGGATATTAACCCAAGTGCCAGATGTGGGAACTGAACCCACAGCCCTCTGATCTCCCAGCCTCAGAGGTGAGTGTGCTACCTACTGAGCCACTGACACTGTGTGGGGGGGGGGATTGAGCCCTGCTGCAGGAACCATGTGGAGGTCCTGTGTGCAGCAGGACAGAGTGCGTAGGTGGTTATGGCAGGAATCCCCCTGGCATAAGGGTGCCCAGCTCTGCACCCCAGTGGCCTGCACTTCCTGGCTTGGTAAATGCTGCACAGTGCTGGCACACCCCCAGCACACATCTCTGCTTGCCCCAGTGCATTGCTGTCCAACCGACCAAGGGATGAGAAACATAACTGTTGCATGCCCCATTGGTGAATGCTATGTGGGCACCGCTCTGCTGCATTCATGCATAGCAATGTCAATGTGCCCAATGTGTGTGGTACTTTGGCATCATGCATAGGGCCCAATATGTGTATCTTAAACTGCTGCTGAAAGTTTAAAATATCTGATGAACACAGCAATTTTACATTTAGAGAAAACAATCGAATAAAATAACCAATTATTTATGTATGGAAGATGTTTATTTTGAATAGTTCACAGGCGTGTCATGCTATCAAAGGTACAGTACAGACAAGAAAAATATACTCAATAAAACAATAAAGATAAATAGTATAAATAATGTTTTGGGTTGATTTTTTTAGTTAGTAAAAAGTAATTGGTAAAAAATGATCATGAGCTAAAGGTTTGACAGTAGCAGTATTTGGTTGGAAAATCTACTTCATTACCGAGCATGGCTAGTTGAAGGCATAAAGGGCAACCGAGTACGTAAACACTGAAGGCATGCAATATTGCAGCATACAGAAATTGAATGGTCATGCAGCATAGATCTATGGTAATAAAAGTAAAATAAATAAATACTTGCATTGTATGCCCACAAGCAGCAATTGCCAGATGGAGGTTACCCTCAACTGAACATGTCTCATTGATGCTGTGGTTTGAATAGGTTGGGGTGGTCTAGGGGAGGATAATGTAAGCAATAAGACCTAACAGGTTGTGGGTAGCTGTGTGATCACCTCACTCCCAGGAGAATAACGAGTCCTGAGGCTGAAGACAGAGTCCCCATGGACATACAGTGATCACACTACTTCCCTCATGCTAAATGTCTTACTACACTTATAAAATAGCTTTTTGGGTAAAAATGTGTCTTAAAATTGAAATAATAATGATAAAATATGTCAAAATGAATACATTTGTGTTCCTTATTTTGGTTAAGCACTTCCTCCACCAGCTGGAATGACGTCTTTCTATCTATCTAGCTATTTATTTTTTGCTTTGCTTTGGAACATTTGTCCCAAACAAGCTTCCATACATTTAGTTTTTGCACAGTGTTGGGCAGAACACACCCACCAAGATTGTCATTGACATAGGAAAATACCTTACTGTTGTTCATTTGTTTTAATTTTGTTCTTTTACTTTAAAAATGCATGTTTGCTGATAGCAGGGCCATTATCTTAATGCACACAGTGCTGGCAGTGGAAGTAAAAATGTGATCTCACTTGCATCTTTCAAAACACCCACAATGAGTAACATTGAGTATCCAGAAAAAGAAATAAGTTTTCTAGAAATATATTCATCTTAAAAATGGTATTTCCATGTATGTAGAAGAGCGAGCAATAATGTGAGTGGTACTGCTTACTAAAACTAAAAGCACAATCAAGTCTTTAAAAAAATGAAAAGCCAGTATTTAGGAGAACAAAGTTTGCATATGTGCATTTTATGGGGGTGGGGGTGGTAGAATGGGGCATTTAATAGCACTTTTGAGTTTTGATCTGTGTTGCTCACATTGTGAGCTTACTGAGGGAAAAACATGGCTGCCAATTCATTTTTTACAAAACCTTTAAGGCCAATTACCAGGATGACCATGTGGCAAGCAGCATAACCACACAGTCATGTGAATGGTTTTAGCCAATGAAATTATTGGAATTCTTCTTGTCAATTTGTAAAATGGCAATAGCCCAGTAAGGTACTGTATATGAACCATTGTTAGGCATATGCTTGGACATCCTGAAAGTAAGTAATGGGAAGACTCAGTTGAAGAAACAGCATCAACAACAAGTGGATAAAACCTCTTTGGAAAAAAGTGCAAATGCTTACCACTTATAAAATCCTAACTCTGGTTTGATGAAACAACTTAACTCCAAAAAGTAGTATTTTGATCTGAAAACAGAATACTATCAGGAAACCATAAAATAATATGTTTATTCATTTAGATAAAAACAATAAGATAAGAAAAAGTTTTCCTTAAAAGATATATTATTCTTAACAGAATAAAACATGGGCCCAGCTATTCAAAAGAGCTGAGCCATGCGCAATAGGGTTGCACCTGCGCAAGTCCGAAATTGCACCATTCTGCAATATTCAGCAGGAGGCAGTTGCACACCCCAAATCATGCTGAGCAACGGTGCAATGCTAATGAAGCCATGCTCAACTGAAGGGGGAGGAGCCATGCATAAGCTGCACAGCCCGATATTCAGCTGGGCCGTGCAGAGTTATGCAGGCGCAACCCCCTACCTGCGCCTGCACAACTTTAAGCCAAAAAAAACAGGAACAAGTCGAGGGCCACCACAGGTGAGCCTGCCCGTGTGCAGGGTGCAACACAGCAGCTGCCACCTGTGGGTGGCCTCACTGTTCCCTGTGCCCCAGTAGCCCGATCGCGGGCAGCAGAGTATCCCCCGCGGCAGCCCGATCGCGGGCATAAAGGACTTCAACCCCCACTAGCCCGATCGTGGGCGCCAATGTAATATAAACCCCTTCTGACTAGCCCGATCGTGGGCATAATGTAATTTAACCCCCCCCGACTAGCCCGATCGCGGGCATAACATAGTTCAACCAGAACACAGAACACACCCACCAAGATTGTCATTGACATAGGAAAATACCTTACTGTTGTTCATTTGTTTTAATTTTGTTCATTTACTTTAAAAATGCCTGTTTGCTGATAGCAGGGCCATTATCTTAATGCACACAGTGCTGGCAGTGGAAGTAAAAATGTGATCTCACTTGCATCTTTCAAAACACCCACAATGAATAACATTCAGTATCCAGAAAAAGAAATACGCTTTCTAGAAATATATTCATCTTAAAAATGGTATTTCCATGTATGTAGAAGAGCGATATTAACTCATTATTAATTCATTCTCAGATCTGGACTGCCTTGTACGGTATGGGCTGCATGCGCATTGGTTCTTGTTCTGAACCAATGGGCGTGCAGCCCTACCAAGCTGTCAGTTGGCAGGCGGTGGGGCGGCAGGTGGGAGGGGTGCTGCCACCGCCAGCTGACGAAGCGGGGTGGTGGGGATCCGTGGGTGGGTGGGAGGGGGGCCACTAGATCACCAGGGATATTGGACTTTGGGAGGGTGGGTTTGACCTTATGCCTGTGATCGGGCCGTGGTCCACTGGACCACCAGGGATCTTGGTCTTTGGTGGGGTTGAACTACATTATGCCCATGATTGGGCTAGTCAGGGGTTAAATTATGTTATGCCCATGATCGGGCTGCAGGGGGCATCGGTCACCGACGTCTGCTGCCTGACAGGGTGCCAGGCGCAAGTCATCGGGGATCGGTGCACCTGCATGCTAATGGCATACAAATGGGGCCATAATTAGATGAAAATGCCCCCCCCATGCACCTTGCATAAATGATGGCCCCATTTGCATGTCACCTTTTGAATATCGCAGGTTTGTACATGGCACAATGGAACTTGCGCCACCGCATCTGAATGCTCCACTCTGACCATTTGTGGTGGCGCAAGTTCCACTGCACCATGCACAGTGGCTGTGGCCAGGGGGGTGATATTCAAAGGAGTTGCTCAATAGCACAACTGTATTGAATATCGCCCTGGCCACACCCCTGTGCAACTTTTTTGAGCAGCGCAAGGGCTTGCGCCAGAGAATGGCGCAGTTTGAATATCTGGCCCATGATATTTTGCCTTGATATTAGACAATTTTTCTTAATGAACATGAAAACATTCTACAGAAAATAATGGGGATTAAAAATCAAGATTTGTACCCAGTGTAACAAAATATTTAAGCTTGCCAAATTATGTTTTGCAGTGTACCTAAAATACCATTCTTGTTGAAGACATCTTACTGTAGATGTCAGGGGAGCCTGTGCAAAACAAGTCACCAACTTGAAAGAGGTATCTCTGCATTCATAGTGTAAACAATTAGCAAAGATACTGTATTATTTGCTATCCATATGCAAAGGTGAGAATCCCAAAAGTCCACCTATGTAAACATAACAGGTGAAGGAACAATTGCATTTCAATGGATAAGGCACGGTCAATAGCCATTCCAGTCAAAATGAGGTGGATGCCTCCCTTTGTATGATACTAATATGATTATTGCTGTATTCTGCAAAACATGCATTGAAATCACCAGTGTTGAGTCACATGCTATGGGAAAAACTGTTAAAATAATTTGTCCTTTAAATATTCACAGTTTATTGGTAAAGAATCTCACAGTCACCATTCAAAATGCTAAGATATGAATGTATGTATGTATGTATGTGTGTATTTATGTATGTATGTATGTATGTATGCATTTATTTATTTATTTATTTATTTATTTATTTATTTATTGCATCCAGTCATAAATAAGTACTGTGGTTTACTGAAAGGAAAGTAAATACAAATATGTTAAAACATTCTGACTTACTTTATTATTTTCTGGAAAACCGTCTTTTATGTTCAATATCTAACAATTTACAATGAAATTATCAGATACTATAATGTGAATTATAATCCTGGTATCATTTTAAAAGCTTTGAACTGTATACTTTAAACCTGCCACAAAATTTTGGAATGCTCTGTTAACTTGAGTAATTGGTGAACAACTATAATGTACTGTAGTACTCTTACATTTCTTCCACAAAGTATTACTGTAACACAGCTTTCTTGTAACTATTCCTCAGACAGTTCAGAAATTGAATGTTTTAATTTCAGTGAGTGTTTTATTTCCAGATGACCTGTCTTACCTTATACATACAAGATACTTCATAATGGTTCATGTAAACGAGCTGAAGTGAGGATGGGCAGCATCCCTTTCAGCTCCAGAGCTGTGTACCATTACTTTGCCTCTATCCTGTATTGTCTGCCAGATCAAATTCTCCATTCTACACTTTCCTAGTTATTCTACATTGCTAACTGCACTGACCTATCTTGATGCCAGCAGGAATGTAAACCCATCCAGTACACAAAATGTCACTCTTTAAAAAAGGCAACCCTCTTCATTTTTAACTAGGGCTGCCCAGCAGTAGAATGTGAAAATCCACACACACAACAAAGACTCGCCAGGTTCATCCTGAGCACAATATTGCAAGCATCTGGAATGACAAACAAAACACTGAACCCATCATTCTTTTGATGCAAAAGGTTAGATATAATTTGTACTTTTAGTACTATGCAAAGTGATTTAGATTATATAGAAATGTGATCTGAAAAGAATTTTATGCAAATCAATCCTACAAAAACCAAAGAGATTTTTTTTTTGGTAAGCAGAATAAATGGACTGAGATAAAAGGATTGTCTTTTGGGGGTGAAGAGGTAGAACTAGTAAGAAAAGTGAAATATTTGGGATTTATTTTTTGAAATACTTTTTCATGGGCAAAACAGGTTTTAAGCTTGGTAAAGAAAGCAAACAGTAGGTTATACTTTTTAACTGCTATGAGACATGCAGATTTGAATGAATCAGATTTGTTTTATTATTTTACTACAGTGGTTAGACTGGTGGTTGAATATGTAGCTGTGACGTAGCATAGTGGCCTCACCAAAAGTGAATCTGAAGATTTGGAAAGAGTACAAAAAAGCGGACACTAAGGGCTCAATTACAAGATGCATAGCGCAGCTTTCATTGGGTGTGTCTGAGTTGCACCATGCAGCTGCTACACTGGGATCCTGCACCATATTCCAGGATAAGCAGGGTCCCCAGCTACTATGCCCATGACTTGTGGTAGCTGCAGGCTAGTTCCAAAGGAATGGTACACTGGATCTGGGTGTCACAAGTCATGGCATGCAATCAACTGCCACCTCAGAGCCCCCACGCCAAAATGCACCAACAAGTACCTAGGGCATTGAGGGAGACTGGCTGGTTGGCACAGGTGATTGAGAGGCATGAAAGGAAATGGTCATGGGGTCCCCACCTTTTGGGGGTGGGGGTATGACAGTGCAGTGGGGCATGGGGGCACAGCCATGTGGTTCCACAGTGCTATGGGGGGTATCCATTGCTGTGCCAGGAGGGATGCCCCTTGGACCACATTCTATCTGGTCTAACTCTGCTATGCCATACAGGGTCCTGGAATGGCATCTGTGGGTTATGGCAGCTGTCCTTCTGGAATACGGTGCAGTTGCTGCCATAACCCACCTTGTGCCATGCTGCTGTGGGTTGCGGGCATAGTGGGTGGCATAGCCCACCTTTGGCGCAACCCGCAGATGGCATGGTGCAAGCCGAGACTTGGAATTGCGACTTGCATTATGCCTGGCACAAGGTGCAATTTGTGCCATCAGGTTTGGCATAAATCACCTTGTGCCAGGCGTAACATGTCTTGGAATTGGGTTCTAACAGTAATTGTTGGCTGCGATGTGAGCTATATGGAAGCCTTGATTTAATGTGAGCTTGATAGGTTAGATACTAAGAGAGACAAAATGACTAAAGAAGTTTTTTTTTAAATATTTGTGAGCCTGACCATAAATTGCATTGTTTACTTGTGTCGAGAACTAGGTCTGGGTATAATTTGTGAAGTAAGCAGATTTGGGAAAAGCCTGTTGTAAAAACTCAGACTTACAGTAAACCTTTGTTTGTGCAATATTTGAATGTGTTGAAATGAAAGTTATTTTTTGTATTCTTTTCTTGTTTTAAAATTATATAATTTTATGTTTTGGACCTGCTATATGTAAATGTTTATCTTTTTTATGCTATATAGAGCTTCAACCTGTACTTTTGTGCCTGGTTCCAGTATTAAGTAATAAAGTATTAACTAACTAACTAACTTTTGAGCTTCCTGCATCTCTGCAGTGGCAATAAAAAAGATCTGGGACAGAGTTTTCAGAAACTCCTTTCTTTGAAGCACAAAGCAAAGCAGCATTAAAAGTGTGATGATTGAAACAAAAGGGGCAAGAGGTAGAAAAAGTAAAACAAAGTTGGCTTTGAGATAGCTCTGCCTCCAAGAAGGCACTGCCTTCGAGGCAAACAATGCAGCTATGGTGTCCTCCCAGGAATGGCTTTAACCTCCACAGTGATAGTGCTGTGAATCACTGCTGTGACAGATTTTTAGTGCATTGGAAAAGGCCTACAGACTGATAAACATGAGACAATGGGTTAGAAGTCAAGTCCCTCATCAGGGAATTCAATGAGTGGTTGAAAAACTGGTGTGGAGCTCAGGGTTTTGGCTTCATTGGGGACTGGGGAGCCACCTGGAGGAATGCAGACCTATACTGGTGCAGTGGTCTGCATCTGTCCAGGGGGGAACCAGAATCCTAGGTGAGAGGTTTAGATGCTTCATTGGCAAGCATTTAAACTAGCCAAGGGGGGAGGCACTGAAAAGGAGCAGGGAAATCCCAGCCTCCCCCCACAAAACATGGTAATTAGTGAGGTAAACACCAAGGTAGAGAAGTTATTGGGGAGCAGGACAGAGGTAAATGTAAAAAAAAGGCAAAGGCAGTAAGGACAGGAATGGGGCTAAAAGGGGTAAGGCTATCAAAAAGTGGAGGGTGATGATTACCAATACACATAATCTGTGTAACAAGCTCCCTGACCTAGTGGCCTTGATGGAAGAGGGTTGCCTGGATATTGTGGCAGTCACAGAAACATGGTACACAGAGAACCATGACTGGGATGTCAACATACCAGGATACACAATCTATAGGAGGGACAGGGAGGGTAAAAGAGGAGGAGGAGTAGCTCTCTATGTAAAGGAAGGGATCAAAGCAACAGAACTAAAGAGTAAACAGGGAGCAGATGAGGCACTCTGGATCACCCTGGAAACAGGAAATGGCACCACAATCCGCATGGGGGTTGTATACAGACTCCCATCTCAGGGGGAGGGAATGGACAATGAAATGATAGAAGGCTTCCTTAAAATGGCAGAAAAAGGGGAGATATTGTTGATTTGGGACCTGAATATGCCAGATGTTAACTGGAGCACCTTTGCTGCAGGCACATCCAAGAGCAGGGTCATTCTTGATGCCCTACAGGGGGCATGCCTCAGACAGCTAGTATTAGAACCCACTCGGGAGGGAGCAATCTTAGACCTGGTACTCTCAAATGGGGACGGAGAAAGAATCTCAGATTTAGAGGTGGGTAGCCATCTGGGAACAAGTGACCACCAAACAGTGTGGTTCACGATAAACACAGCCATACAAAAGCAAGAGTACTGGACTTTAGGAGGGCTGACTTTGGGAAAATGAGAGAGTGCCTTAGAAAAGCACTAGCAAACAGGCAAGAAGGAGGGGTGGAGGAACAATGGGCAGTAGTCAAAACAGCCATCACAGAGGCAACAAGCCTTTGTATAAAGCAAATCAATAAAACACAACGAAGGAAAAAAACACTATGGTTCTCAAAAGAGGTGGCAGGGAAGGTTAAGGAGAAAAGGATAGCATTCAGGAAATGTAAGGAAACACAGAATGAGCAGGACTGAGAACTTTATCAGTTAAAGCAGAAAAAGGCTGGGAAGGCAGTCAGAATAGCAAAGGCCCAAACCAAGGAAAGGATAGCCAATTCTGTTAAGAAGGGGGATAAGACCTTTTATAGGTACATTAGGGAGCGAAGAAAGACCAAAGGAGGGATACTGAGACTTAATAAAGGGGACTTAATGTGGGTAGAGGGGGAGAGTGAAAAAGCAGGAATACTGAAAGAATATTTCTGCTCAATATTCACAAAGGAAGAGGAGGTGGAGGTACCTAAACCAAACAAGAGAAACACTCTGAAGATGGGGGTCGATACCAGTCCATTTACAGAAGAAAGGGTTCTGAAAGAACTGATAAAATTGAAGGTGGACAAAGCAATGGGGCCTGATGGGATTCACCCAAGAATTCTAAAAGAACTAAGGGTAGAACTAGTGACACCGCTGACTACTCTCTTTAACAAATCATGGGAGGATGGGTTGGTACCTAAGGACTGGAGGAGGGCAGATGTGATTCTTCTTCACAAAAGTGGGAGCAGGATAGAGGCAGGAAACTACAGACCAGTTAGTTTGACCTCAGTGGTAGGGAAAATGATGGAATCACTTCTGAAGGAAAGAACTGTTGAGTACCTAGAGGCCAGTGGGGCACAGGACCCAAGGCAGCATGGATTCATGATGGGAAGGTCATGTCAGACAAATCTAATAGATTTCTTTGACTGGGTGACCAAAGTAAGTAGACCAGGGAGGGGCTGTGGACATGGCCTACCTAGATTTTAGCAAGGCATTTGATACAGTCCCACACAAAGATTAATACACAAGTTAGCCAGCCTTGGAGTGAGCCCCAAGGTGGTAGTCTGGATAAAAAATTGGCTAGACAACAGGACACAAAGGGTAGTAGTAAATGGAGTGCACAGTGAAGAAAGGAGGGTTACTAGCGGGGTACCACAGGGTTCAGTACTGGGACCAGTCCTTTTTAATGTCTTTATAAGTGACATTGCACAGGAACTGGAAGGAAAAGTATGTCTCTTTGCAAACGACACAACGATCTGCAACAGGGTTGATACACAAGATGGAGTGGAAAGGATGAGAAGGGACTTGGCAAGGTTGGAGGAATGGTCAAATGTATGGCAGCTCAGATTCAGTGCAAAGAAGTGCAAGGTAATGCACATGGGAAACAAAAACCCAGGGGAAGAGTACACAGTGGGGGGGGGTGAGATACTGACAACAGTAAAAATGGAAAGGGACCTGGGGGTAATTACATCAGATGACCTAAAAGTGGGCAAGCAATGTGAGAAGGCAGTAAGGAAGGCTGGGGGGATACTGGGATGCATAGGAAGAGGCATCAGTAGTAGAAAACAGGAAGTTGATATCTCTCTGTACAGACAGTTGGTGAGACCCCATCTGGAGTACTGTGTGCAGTTCTGGAGACCCCATCTCCGCAAAGACATAGACAGAGTGGAGGCTGTCCAGGGGAGGGCAACCAAAATGGTGCAGGGTCTGCACCAGAAGACATACGAAGAAAGACTTAAGGAGCTTAATATGTATACCCTTGATTAAAGAAGGTAGAGAGGGGACATGATAGAAACTTTCAAGTACCTCAAGGGAATCAACAAAGTCCAAGAGGGTAGCATCTTTCAAAAAAAGAGATGTGCAAGAACAAGGTGGCACAATTTGATGATAGAGTGGGGACGGCTCAGAGGTAATGTGAGGAAGTATTTTTTCAAGGAGAGGGTTGTGGATAGGTAGAAGACTTGGTTTGCTGGCCAAGGCACCTAGCTTCACCTGAGCTCTTTCCTTCTAAGACTGCTTGAAAGGCAGAGTAGAGAAACTTACCAGAGCAAGGGAGAAGGATTAAGACTTAGTTTGGCTAAGCAGATTTACTGTGTGGTGGTGTTTTTATTTTTTACTCACAGGGATTGCTACTGTTTGTTGCTAACATTTCATTGCTTTATTTTTCTCTGATTCAAATTGTTGTTGCTGGTATACCTTCTTCTGCATTATTACAAGTTGTGCCTACAGGTGTGTTAACGGATTACTGCTGTAATCTTCTGATTCAAATTGTCTTTGCAAGGTATATCTTCTGTTACTGCTTTATTTTTCTCTGGAGCAAAGTGTTTCTTACAGGGTATATCTTCTCTGAAATTATTACAGGTGGTGCTTTACAGGTTTTACAGTTTTATCTAACATTAGGATAAGCTTTCAGGGTTACTGCATTTGTTGTTGACTGATTGTTTCTGCTCTTACCTCCTTGTTCTTTCGTCTGTGGTTCTTCTTTTAGGCAGGGGAAGGGCCCAGCCACCCACCCCCATCTCAACCACCACGCTACACTCCTTTTATAGGGTACCACAGTTGTGACATTTCCTGTGGCAGAGCAGGAAGGGGCGGATCAGTGGGGCCTCCACAAGGTGATCTCATTTACAGGGCACTAGTAATTTAACTTGTTATAACAAGTTAAACAAAGCACAATTAAACCATTACTTGCATTTTTTCCTTCTAATTACTCTGACTAGGTTACAAACCAGCAACTTATTTGGAATGGATTTCATTAACTGCAGGTACTGTGGAACAATTTTCAGAAGGACATTCTTACAGGATTTAGGACACTGTCCTACATGCTGGGCCTTTGGAGATCTTAGGTCTCAGCTCCGGGCAGCATGGGCAGAGATTGCACGCCTCAAATTTCATATTGAAGAGGAAATACATTATAAGAACCACCCGCCATTTCCCCAGCATCCAACAGAAAAACCTCAACTGCAGAGGGTAGTTGGTCCAGGAGGTTGGCAGGTGGTTAGGAGGAGCAAATCAGGTGCCCCATCACTCTCTGCTCTCCAACACATTACCTCCAAAAACCATATAAACACTACAAACAGGTATCTGCCTCTATCTCTGAAATCAAATAAAGAGGCAGAAGACACTGCAGAGCAGGACACTCTGACACAGGAGCTAGCACAACAATACTCACCCAAATCAGGAACAAAACTAAACTAGCACAAAGGAAATCCAAAAAACTTCTGATCATAGGAGACTCCATGATTCGGGAGTTGATACCCATCTCCAGCCAGGGTGATGGTCAGATGTCCCAGGTACATCAGCATGGAGAGACACTGACCGCATTGCTAAAATTGTTCACAAAGCAGGAGAAAACATTGATGTCCTAGTACACATAGGGACTAATGATCTGCAAGCCGGTCAGTTGTGGAGACCAAGGAACACCTGACTAGGCTGGGTGACAAACTATCATCTATTTCGTCCGGCATCTCTTCTCTGAGATCCTGCCAGTCTGGGAGAAGGGAGCAGATGGACGGAAGGTCAAAGAAAGGGAGATAGGGAGCTAAACACGTGGCTCAAGGACTGGTGCCAGGAAAAAGGACACAGATTTGTAGGGAACTGGCAACAGTTCTGGGAGCGAAAGTTCTTTAAATTTGATGGACTGCATCTGACTAAAGAGGGAGTCAGTGCATTGGGGCAGAAGTTTGGCGTCTTTGCAGAATATTTAAACTAGCAAATGGGGAGAGGTGTGGACCCCATACATTGAATGGGAAGAACACCCTCCCCTCAGCTAGTGGTCAAACTGGAATTCAGTGTGTTTGCCATTCATTTGCATCACCAGGTAAGAAAAAGGTTTGTCTCCCATACGATGCACAGGGTAATGCCAAACCTCACCCAACAACTAACACACCAAAATCTGGCCAGTGGAAAATCATGTACACAAATGCTCACAGCCTGGGAAATAAGATTCCAGACCTGCAGGCAATAATGTCAGAGGCTAAACTGGACATAGTAGCAATTAGTGAGGCGTGGTTTACCAGTAACCACACTTGGGAGACTTCAGTACCTGACTATGTATTGTTCAGAAGAGACCGAGGTGCAAAAAGGGGGGGAGGAGTGGCCCTGTATGTCAATGAAAATATCAAAGCTACAGAAATTCAGAATACACATAAGGAGCCAGAAGAACTGTGGGTCACCCTGGAAACAGGAAATGGGACAGCCATAAGAACTGGGGTTGTCTACAGGCCCCAGACGGAGGGAGGACATAGACACATTACTGTTAGAAGATATACAAAACATGACAGCTAAAGGGAGGTTCTGATAATGGGAGACTTCAACATGCCAGATACAGATTGGTCAATACCAGCAGGAACATCTGCCAGAACTAGACTCATAGTGGATTCCCTGCAGGGGGAGGGCCTCAAACAACTGGTACAGCAACCCACAAGAGACAGGGCTATCCTAGATCTAGTACTGACTAACAAAGAAGGGATCACAGATCTCCAGGTAGAAGGCCACCTGGGGGCCAGTGACCATCACATGGTATGGTTCAATTTGGCTACTACATCTAAATCATCCCATTCCAAGGCAAAAATATGGGACTTCAGAGGAGCTGACTTTGATAAGATGGCCAACAGAGTTAAGCTAGCCCTGGCAAAAAGAAACACAGGTGAGGAGGTACAGGCAAAGTGGGCAAGCATTAAGGATACAATACTTGAAGCAACATCCCATTGTGTTAGACAGAAAGGAAGTGCAAAGAAGAGAGGAAACCACTTTGGTTCTCAAATACAGTAGCAGAAAGGTCAGAGCCAAAGGCTGGCCTTCCAGAAAATATAAGGAACACAGCAGGATGAAGATAGGGGGCATACCAAACTGCCCTAAGGAAGCAGGTAAGGCAGCATAGGCAGCAAAGTCCCAAACTGAGGAAACACTAGCACAAACAGTAAATGAAGGTGACAAGACTTTCTATAGATACATTAGTGAAAGGAGAAAGTCCAGAGGGGGTATTGCTAAGCTTAATGGAGAAAATGGAGCATGTGAGGAGGAGGACCCTGTAAAGGCATCTATCCTAAATAGATACTTTTGCTCAGTATTCACTGAAGAGAAGATAGGGCAGGGCCCACAGCTCAGCATCATGGACACAGGGGGGAGGGAGGTGAGCACTACTCCCTTCACAAAAGAAAGGGTCCTACAAGAGCTTGCTAAGCTCAGGGTGGATAAGGCAATGGGACCGGATGGCATACATCCCAGGGTACTTAAGGAGCTAAAGGAGGAACTAGCAGAGCCATTAGCAGAATTGTTTAGTGAGTCTCTGAGCACAGGAGAGGTCCCAGAAGACTGGAGAAGGCTCATGTGATCCACTCCACAAGAGTGGTAGCAGGGAGGAGGCGGGGAACTACAGACCGGTCAGTCTTACCTCAAGTAGTGGGCAAGATTATGGAAGCACTCCTTAAGGAAAGGATAGTGCAACACCTGGAATCCATAGGGCACAGGATCCAAGACAGCATGGGTTTACAAAGGAAGGTCCTGTCAAACTAATCTCATAGATTTCTTTGACTGGGTAACCAGAGTGGTGGACCAAGGGGGAGCAGTTGATGTCGCCTACCTTGACTTCAGCAAAGCTTTTGACACTGTTCCACATAGAAGATTGATAAATAAGCTAGGTAGGCTCGGGGTGGGTCAGAAGTTGGTCAACTGGGTGGCAAACTGGTTGACTGGCAGAAAACAGAGAGTGGTGGTAAATGGTATACAGTCAGAAGAGATGCAAGTCACAAGTGGGGTACCTCAGGGGATCAGTCCTGGGGCCAGTCCTATTCAACATCTTCATTAGTGACCTAGCAGATGGACTAGAGGTAAGGCTTGTCTGTTTGCAGATGACACCAAGATCTGCAACAGAGTAGATGATCAGATGGGGTGGGCAGAATGAGAAGAGATCTGGATAAACTAGCAGAATGGTCAGAAGAGTGGCAACTGGATTTAATGCAAAGAGTGCAAAATCATGCACATAGGGAAGAGAAACCTGAAGCCACTTATAGGCTGGGAGGGAGTTGCTAGCAGTCACAAAGGAAGAAAGAGACTTGGGCATCATCATCACTGATGACCTGAAATCATCAAGCAGACCTCTAAAGCAGTAGGTAAGGCTAGGGGGTGTTAGGGTGTATTAGTAGGGGTATCTACAAGTCGTAAGAGGAGGTAATAATCCCTCTGTACAAGACATTAGTTAGGCCCCATCTGGAGTACACGTGCAGTATTGGAGGCCACACCTTCACAAGGACATTAACCAAATTGAGGCAGTCCAGAGAAGGGCAACCAAAATGGTGCAGGGACTGCATCAGAAGACATATGAGGACAGATTAGCAGACTCAATATGTATACCCTTGAGCAAAGGAGGGAGAGGTGATATGATCGAGACATTTAAACACCTTAAGGGCATAAACAAGGTGAAAGAGTCTAACATGTTTAAATATAAGAAAAATAGCAGGACAAGAGGACACAGCATGAGATTAGAGGGAGGCCGATTAAGGGGAATGTGAGGAAATTCTTTTCACAGAAAGGGTGGTAGATGCATGGAATGGCTTACCACAAGAAGTAGTAGCTATGAATACAGTGCAGGGCTTCAAACAGGCATGGGATAGGCATAAGGGAGCAATACAAATGACTATGAATAGATAGGTCACTGACATCGCAAAGGCCGATGGCACATTTATAAGGTAGAAAAAGAAATGGGCAGACTGGATGGGCCTTGCGGTCCTTATCTGCCGTCAACTTCTATATTTCTATGTTTCTATGGATACATAGAACAGCCTCCCTGAGGAGGTTGTGGAGTCAAGAACAGTGGGGGAATTCTAGAATGCATGGGACAGACATAAGGCAGTCCTAGTGGGGGGTAGGAGGAAGTATGCTGTTGGTTAACTAGGATCTGCAGCTTATCTGTTAGGTAGGAAAATAGGCAGACTAGGTGGGCCAAGCGGTCCTTATCTGCCATCAAATTCTATGTTTCTATGTCTATCTGCATATAGAGGATAATGTCTGGTATGCCATACACAACAAGCCTGTGTCTGCATCGATATTTTTATTTATTTATTTAAAAGTTTTTTCTGGAAAGCATATTGAACAGGCAACTGCTTGCTTCCAGATGCATCCTGGGGGGAAGGAAACACTGGGAAGTAACATTTGTATACATAAATTGTGTACGTAAAACATGAGCAGCAAGTAATGCTAAAATGCATAACTATACAATACAAAACAATACAGTACAATTCAATACAATACAATACATATAACACAATTTAATTAGAGATGAATTACAGCAATTAAATAGTGCAGCAGGATTTAACATTAAGCTGCTGAGGTGACACAGTGTCTGGTATCTCAGACTAAGCAGGTATGCAAGTGCTGGAACATAGAACAGCAGTGAGAAGGTTAGGAGCAGTAACAGGAGGTGCCGAAGTAGTCTTTTAGGAAAGTGTTGAGATAACATGGGGAAGGAGTGTGGCAAATGGCAGAGGGTAGAGAATTCCACAATTTAGGCAACCGATAGGAGAAGACATCCTGGACTGCAGAGGTGGACATGCGAGGGACCAACATGGACTGGGAGTCAAAGTGTCTGAGGGAGTGGGAGGGAGAGAGGGAGAAAGGGGGGGTACAGTGGAATAGAGATAAGAGGACAGTATTTCCTCAAAATATATGGTAATAATTAAAAATAGGATGCAGAATTTGTCTCAAAATCAGGACATGGAATATAAAACCAACTTAAAAATTTACAAAGGACATGGAATACATAACCAACTTAAAAATGTACAGGGTGTATTCAAAAAACAAAATTCACGGTAAGGTAGAACAACATCTGCTCCTAATGAATCATGAGGACAGTAGAATATATCTACAATTCAGATCTGAAACATTTCCATCTAAGTCATTGTTATACTGAAACAGTAATGTTCAAAAGTAGAGATGTGCAGAATATAAAATTCTGTTGGCAGCATGCCCAGAGAATTACCATTTTGATTCTGCAGAATGTCATGCCATTTAAGCTAAAATTCTCTAGAATTTCACCAAATTTAAAATTTCGGTCATTTTGACCTAGTTTTTAAAGTACTGAACATATATGTATGATACCAAATGTGGCAGGTATACAGGAACAATGGCTTGCATAAGTGTACCAAACATCAGAATCTTAGATTAAAAGGGTAATGGGTTATGGGTGGCCAACAGTTTAATCCAAATAACTAAAATTGTTTCCAAATAATTTTAAAATTTCTTATCCAACTTTCTTCACAGTTTCAGGATTTAGAGAAACATGCAGCATGGTTATGTGCACCAAGTTTTAAGTATCACACTTTGAAGTGGATTGTGCTATAGGTAGCCACACATTTTAAAAATATTTAGATTTAGTTTAGTATAATTTTGATTGCATTGATCAAAGTGTTGTAATATGTTATGGGTATATGGACCATAGGTGCATTTCTACCTGTATATGTACCCAGTTTCATATTTCTATCTTCTAAGGTACCTGAGGTATATGCAGATAAAAAGGTTCATGAAATTATACACAAAAAATAAAATGACAGATTGAGCACCTATCATTTTGAGACCAATGTCACTAATGTCATGATATTTTGCACAACATTAGAACTCTTATAAACAAGTAGTAATGCCAAACCTCAGATCTCTAGTGCAATAGTAAGCTGAGGTATGACCAAATTAATAAATTTAAAAAATTCCACTGAATTTTATCACAGTTTAAAGTTCAGTTATTTTGGTCTAGATTTCAAAGGACATATCCAAATGATACCAAATTTGTAAGGTGTACAGTTAGTAAAGTCTTTCATAAATGTGCCACATTTCAGAGTCTTAGATTGCAAGGTGGTGAGTTGTGGGTGGCCAAACATTTAATCAAAAGGTAATTTTCAGTTATTTTCTTCAAATTTTAAATATTTTTTCCAAATTTCTCCCCTGTGTCAGAATATAGTGAAACATGCAACACAGGTATGTGCACCAAGTTTCAAGTATCAAGCTTTAAAGGGGGCTGTGCTATAGGTAGGCAAACATTTTGCCAAAATTTTGATTTTAGTTATTGTAGCATAATTTTGAAAGTATTACTAAAAATGTTATAACATTTTGCAAGTATGAGAGTTATGGCAACATTTGTAGCTGTATCTAGTTTCAGACATCTAGCTCCAAAGGTGCATGAGTTACATGCAGATACAAATTTTCATGAACTTTCCCACAAAAAATAAAATAACAGTCTTTGAGCACCTATAAAATGATGCATCTTAATGTCTAGATATTTGGCACACCATTATAGCCCCTAAAACAAATAAGCATGCCAAAGTTCTGATATGTAGCTCAACAGGCAGCTGAGTTATTACCAACATAATACATTTCAAAAATGTCACAAAATTCCATAAACATTCTGCAAAATTCCATGGAATTTCATGGAATTCTATCAAAATTACATGAATTCAGAATTTTCTCATTCCATACAGCTCTACACAAAAGCCATTTGACCTGTACTTGCATTGTGATTGTGGGATGGAGGAATATGAAACTTTGGAGCATGTTTTTCTTTAATGCAAAACAAACTGAGAAAATGAGATCTTAGTGTTCATCCCATTATAGGAACCAGACTTCAGAGAATGGTCAAACTTTGCTTAATGCATTTATGAACTCTGTCATAGAAATTGTTATAATGGCTGTAATTAAATTGCTTAGACAAATACATTCACTCCCATCTAAACATTATAAAATCAAATAACCTCTCTGCTCTGGTTAAGATTGCTTGAACTTTGCCTATCATCAGGTGACTTCTTTTGCAATGTTTCTACACTTTAATCCCTGTTTCAGGGTTATTGGAGATTTCAGGCACAATATGTGACTCAGAGATCCCATATTTGAGGTGTCTTGTTTACACTCATAGGTGGAACCTATGCCCATCTTAATTATCTAATGTAACTCCCATGAGGGCAGGCATTAATTTTCCAGTATGTGCAATACAATTAATGGAAGAAAGGATACAAGAAGTTCTGATACAGTGGCATTATTTATTTACAATGACTGGGGGACATTTTTTCTCAAAGGAGAAGCTGGTTATAACTTGCTGTTATTACCTGAGGGTTATAAGGTGAACATGCTCCAGCTTCTCCCCAGGGCCGCTCGCACTGACTGACTCAGTCATAGCTCTCTCACAACTGCCATAAAACGGCACAGAAAAAATTATATGGAACCTCACACTCACTAAAAATGAGAAGGCAAAACCAGCAAAAGGAAAATGTGACCTTCACTAACCTTCGAGAGCAGTATCAGGCTGCAGACAATTTAGGATCTGACACATAAAGTGAGGTTCTGCTTTGTCCCACTCAAACTCAGTCTCAGTCAAAAACCTACAAAAATAGCAGTCCATAAGCTGCATTTCCTACACTAAAAGGTCATAAAAGAAACCTCAAAAAACATAGCTCTGAAATGTCCTTACTTTACATTTCTCAAGATTTTTTCTAGGTCTGGTTCTTCTGGTTGTCATAGTAATATATAAATGAGCTACAGTACTGAACACAGAACTCTGAACCTCATTTGCATATCACTGTGACAATGACCACCGAAACCTGAACAAAATCTTTAAAATGAACTTCACAGCACAGTTTTAAAACTTCTTTCTATCAATATTTTAAACCTCCTGTAATAACAGCTAAGTATTTTCTGCTGTTGTATAAATAAAAGAAAACAAAAAAAGCAGACACAAGATTTTACTGAAAAACAAGATTTATTTCAATAAATTCTGGTTGGAGAAAAAAAAATCCCTCAACAATTATGTAAAACAACACATGGTGGGGAGTATACAACTCAAATTTAATGCACACCCTCAGTGTGGGTTGCTTTGATAAACCCCTTGGGCTTTGCCCTCAGGGTTTATATAACATCTCACACTGATGATGTGTATTACATTCAAGTTACATACTCCCCCCATTTACTATTCTATACGTAATCAGTTTTTGTCCAAAATTATAACTCTTTGTGTAAAAATATTTTTATGTCTGCCACAAATTATTGGGAGGTTTTTTTTTTTGGTGAGAAGAGGATTCTGGGAGGTGTGTGACCTAAAGCTGCATTATTGAGGAGGAACAGTGAGAAGCAAGACTGTGTTATGCTCTTTTTTGAGTACGGAAGGTATGCCACCATTGCCTCAATTCTGGAGAACCTACTGAGTTTACAGCACATTCTCAAGTATAGCTACTCCCCAGCATAGTCTTTCTGGATTTACTTGTGTTACTTGCTTTATTGTGTATCAGCCCATTGGTTACACATCCTAACCCCTCAAGTTGAGTCTGTGGTGGCAGGAGCCCCAAAGGGGTGAGTGTTGTAGTAAACCCTGTGTAGGCCGAACACCATGGTCTGGACACACTCATACGTAAGGAATCAATAGTTTTAACTTATTACTGATGTTTCCATTCAAGAGTCTCCTTACCTTTAGCTGAATCAGAGCTGATCAGTCTGAATTGTACTGAAGTGAAGTGAATTGAATTAAACAGCAGGGCTTTGTGAGTTTTCCAAACTTGCCCAGCAACACATTTACTTTGCAGAGTCTCACTTCCCCCTTTAGAGTGTTTCTTTTAAATTCTGACTTTATATTTTGCATATTTGTTCATTTGCTTAGTGTTTTGTGTTTTTGTGGTTTTATTTCTGATGCAAAGTTTTAAATTCTTATTAACTTTGGATAGTTAATAGTGGACCCTGTGTTTGCTCCAGTCGCTAATTGCTAAAACACAACTGATTTGCTGTTACACTCTAGTTGCTAATTGTTAAAAACCAACTGATTTGCTGTTGACAGAGACCAGCTGTATGTGTTTACAAAAATGTGTTTAAAGAAACCTCTGATTATGATCTTATGGTTAAATGATACAAGATACACCTAGGTTAAGTTGAGCTAATCAGGTCACAATGACGTCAGAAGATACTTCAGAAGGTGCTTGTGAATAAAGGACTTAAGCTCTGGGATTAACTGGGGATAATTCTTGTTTCATCCCAGATACATATGGCTGCAATTGCTTACTCGAGCATTTAATTGATTATTTATCTTGTGGATCCGTAGCCTTAAGACTAACTCTGACATAGTGACATTGAGTCAGAGAGAGCTGACTATCACTTTTTGTGAACTTTGAAGAAACTGAGCAGCTTGGGAAGTTAGTGCTGGCTAACTTTGTTCTAATAACATAGTCTCGGTATTGCAGCATTGCCCATGCACTAGTGAAAATGTATGAACTGCCCAAAGCAGAGATTAATTAAGAGGTTACTTGCTAAACTATTGAAGCCTTAATTTGGCATATTTAAATCATTGCACTCATGTCCACCTATATATACGCATGCGCTGGTGTTCAACTTCCTTAAATTGCCATCTTTAACCCAAGCATGAGTAGGAGGCAGTAATGCATAGGCAGCGGTGCAGATCAAGACATACATCAGGAAATTGCTTTTTAAACCAAGGAAACTTACATTTAGATCTAACAACCTGATATACCAAGGTAAAAAGCTCTTTTGGCATTTTTGAGGGACATTTTATTATTTTCTACTTGCCATACTGATTCTATTGAGGATAAATTAGTATTTATAATATTTTTAAATAACCGACATCTTAAATGAACAGGTCCTGGTGAAATTTGATTTCCAAGTGGACTCCTTGCTGTATACACTTGTCTCAATGCTCCAAAGCTGCTCCATCTGTTTTTTTTTAATTCAACAAGCTTTATTATACTTTTTACTTTTCTTTTTTAAGACAAAGTCTTTACAAAAAAGATGGGTAACAATTGGGCAAACCAAGACGATCACCCCAATACAGTATATACAGTCACTTGGATCACTTCTCGGCCATGCAAACTTCAGGTATCACAGAGATGAAATAAAACATATGCTGGAGATGAAACCCCCAACTCCCCTGACCCCCACCCCTATTTATACCCTCATAAACCCTCCCTAACCCACCCTATACCACATGTGATCTTATTCAATCAACCTGTCATAGTTACAAAGAATAATTTTCAATTTAATCATCTAAGGTTTCCATACAGACAGCAACGCATCCAGTGGTCCCCACTTAGATTGATAGGTATTTAACCTATTACCCATGAATGAAAAATGTTTCTCCAGTTGGAGTGCAAGCAAAACTTCTCTATGCCATTCCAAAATAGAGAAAAGTGTGCTATCTTTCCAGTGTCTCAAGATAATTAACTTGGCAGTGGCATAAACCATTGCCAAGTGCACTTTTCTAACTCTAGGGGTACCTTGTGGAAAGACACAAAGTAATCAAGCTTTTGGAGGAAAAAGGGTGGGTCAAGACCCAAAAGTGGATCTAAAGCTTGTTGAATAGTCTGCCAGAAAGTCTGTACTTTCGGGCAGGTCCACAACATATGGTATAAAGTTCCAGGGAGGTTGTCACTCCGTGAGCAGTCAGGTGAGGGCACACGACCCAATTTATAAACTTTGGGGTGAAGTAAAGGTTGTGCATAATATTACATTGAATTAGATGCAATCTATCTTGCTTAATAAATTGATATAGATTTTGCCATAATTTCCTCCAGAAGTCAACCTCACTACCAATGGATAATAACTGAGACCAGCAATAACATACCCCTTGAGGCAAGTTGGGATCAAGTGATTGCACTGTTTTATAAACTTGAGAAACCCTGTGCAGTTCCCGAGCTAACTGCAGGATCATTGAAAGGTTATCCATGGGTGGTGGTGGTGCCAACCCATGTCCCAAATGAGTTGTAATAGTTTCATTGAGTTGCCTGTATTTAAAAGAGGATTCAGCAAGCGTATTAAACCAGAGTTGGAATATGGGGAAAGGAACCATTGTACTATCAGCAAACAAGTCTGAGACTTTCTTATTAAGTAAGAGGGGAAAGAAAGAGGTAGAAATGAGCTTATGGCCAATTTTGAAATGAGGGTTACCCAGGATTGGTTGGTCCAAGGAGAAATGCCAATTGTGGGAAATGTGTTTTTGTAGCTGATGTAGAGCTTTAACAGACCAACCTACTGGAGTATTTCGCAGTGGTTTGGGAAGTGCACTGGGGGTAGCATATACCAAAGCAGGAAGGGTACAGTGGAATTGAGCAGATATGTGCCTCTCAATGTCTAACCAAAGGGGAACATAGGTCTGCAGCCCATCTGCATGTTCTTCCATTACACAGTGTGCAAGGCATGTAAGGTGTTGAGCACAGTAATAGGTGAAGAAGGAGGGAACTGAAAGACCTCCCTGCAGTTTCGGTGCTGAGAGTTTAACATAGGACTGCCTAACTCTCTTACCCTTCCACATGATTGCAGTGAGCATGGTTTGAAGTTTAGAGAACCAGTTTTTAGGGAGAAAAAAATTAGCATTCCCAGAAGATACAGCAAATGGGGTAAGATATTTATTTTGACAGTGTTTATTCTCCCTCACAGTGAGAGAGGCAGGCCACTCCATTTGCTAAGGTCAGTTTTAAAAGTGCTCAAAAGGTCTGACAGATTAGTTTTAAGCATGGTGGGTATGTTCCTAGTAATTTTGATTCCCAAATAGGTTAGGGAGGTAGGTTCCCATGAAATTGTGGAGTGGGCAGTCACCATCTGAGACGTTCTGTCATTTAAAGGGAAAACTTTAGTTTTAGAGAGGTTGAGTTTGTAGTGGGATACCACTGAGAATTTGTTGACTTCCTCCAGGAGAGAAGGTATACCCTTCTAGGGATCTTGAAGGTGTAAGAGGAGATCATCCGCATATGCAGAAAGGGTATAATGTATGTCTCCTATTTTAATCCCCTGGAGCATCGGAGAAGTTACCAGTTTCCTAATCAGAGTCTCCAGGTAAATATTGAACAGGAAGCGGGATAAGGGGCATCCTTGTCGGGTGCCCCATTGGAGCGGAAAAAGGTCTGAGAGTATTCTATTGCACAAAATTTCTGCTGAGGGGGAAGAGTATAGCAGTTTCACCCAGTTAAGAAAGACGGAGGGGAGGCCAAAATGGTCCATAGTAGCAAAAAGAAAGTGCCAGGAGACCCTGTAAAATGCTTTCTCGGTGTCCAGGGACACATGAACTGCAGGAAGGGGTAAGTCCCTGGATGCCGTGAGGAAGTGTAGTACCTTTCGCATATGGTCCATTGATGATGTGCCCGCCATGAAACCAATTTGCTCTCTACTGATGAGGGAAGTCAAAAGGGGACCCAAACTGTTGGCTGATATTTTGGCAAGGATTTTCACATCGGTGTTAATGATATAGACTGCTAGCTGTTGGGGTATAAGGGAGCTTTACCCTGTTTAGGGATAAGGGTGATTAAGGCTCGATTCAGAAAGCCCCTTGGCGTACCAAAAGTTGTAAACTTCAGTTAAGAGAGGGCCCAGTTCTAGGAAGCATGCTTTGTATAAGTTGTTAGACAGGCCATCAGGACTGGTGGATTTATCTAGTGGGAGCTGCTCAATTGCATTCCTTACTGGCTGAATATTGATAGGCTTGTCAAGGGGATTAGCCATAAGGGGGGAAAGATTAGGGAGATCAATTGAGTTGAGATATTCGTTGATTTCAGAGTCAGTGGGTTGACCAGATCTAACTTCAGAATAGAGATCCTTATAATAGGATCTTAAAACAGCAGCAATGTCTCTGGGAGAAGTGACTTCTGGATTATCTTTATTGGGCTTACCACAGGAGATAAATCAAGAAGTTTCAGCTTGTCTAAGCTGAATTGCTAATAACTTCCTAGCTTTTTCCATTCAACTTTTATTGAAGTTTAAAATACAGAGAACGAAACCATAACAAACATGAGAAATTGAGCATATAGTGATTAACAAAATATATAATGGTTCATTCTCTCCCTTGTCCTCCTCCCTTCCCCCACCCAGCAAACCCTCCCCAAAAACCCGGCGCAGCACTATACCAACAAGGGCACGGTATGTACCATGAAGAATGTATACTTCAGCTTTGTAAAGCATATAAGGCTTGAAAGGAGCCCCAAATCTTGTTGAATTTATCACATTTATTTGCAAGACTTGCAATAGTCCTCTCTGTTCTGAGGTTAGCAAGGAGTTCCTGGAGCCACTCCAAATAATTTAAATTATCGGAGTCTTTCCAGTGTCTAAGGACCACTTTTTTAACAGACAAAGGAATCAGAGCCATGTAATACTTTCTACACACCACAGAAATAGATGAGAAGTCCCCCAATAAACATACTTCAGGCGTGAACAGATCAGAAAGCCCTAAGAGCAGGTCAACTCTTTGTTTAATCGTGGTCCACAGTGACACCACTCTAGGACACTCCCAAAAGATGTGAAGAAGGTCTCCAGGCTGCGACTTGCAGCTTGTACAGAGCGGAGAGGCAAGAACACCCAGTTTGGCAAGTTTCTGCAGTGAATAATAGATATTATGTCAAACTTTAAATTGCATTAACCTGAGTCGATCCTGTAACAAATATTTATGACAGTTGTGCCGGAGAAGGGACCAATCAAACTCTTTACCTGGAAAGAGGGAACACCAATAAGCTACTGGGGCATAATTATCAGGATATGCCCATGCAAAGAGATGGGTATATAGTTTGGAAACAGCATGGGGCGAACCAGCCAATTCAGCTAAAGTAGATTGAAACCGGATAGGAGTTTCAGGAGGTGGAGTAACTCCAAAAACTTGCAACAGAAGATGCCGTAACTGGTAGATCTTGAAAATGCTTTTACCAGGTATCCTGTACTTGCGCATAATATCTTCTGAAGAAGACCACTGCGTATCAGCTGTAATAAAGTCTTCCAGCTGACAATTTCTTAACTGAGGAAGCCAAGAGGGTGAGAGTGGTTTATTGTTTATTTGTACTTTGGGATTACCACTTATGGGCAGGGGCAAATCCTTAATATTGTCTTATTTGAGAAAAGCACATAGTTGAATATGAGCCTTAATCGAGACTGCAATGGGAGAGTTACTGAATACTTCAGGAAGAGGTCGTAGTTTAGAATATAGCATCGCACTGGGAAGATATCCATACTTTTTAATAAGGGCTGCTTCCACCTTTAACCATAACGGGATATAACCAGAACAGTCTGAAAGTTGATCCATTGCCGACCACCTGAGATATTTATTCACCTGACTGGCCCAATAATACAGTCCAAGATGCAGAAGCCTCAAACCTCCACTTCCCTTGGGTGCAGCCAGTTTATGGAATGCCATCCTTGACTTCTTACATCCCCATATAAAATTGTAAAACATACTATGCACTTTTTTAAACCAGGACATAGGGAATGCAATATTTAACATATTAAGGGGGTAAAAAAGGGGAGGAAAAACATTCATTTTAATCAAATTAATCCTGCCCCACAAAGAGAGAGGAAGGAGGGACCACCTGCGAAGATCTTGGTTTATCTTATGAACCAGTAAATCTAAATTTAATTGCTTAAGTCGAAGCATGTTTCATGTCAGAATGATTCCAAGATATTTAATGGAATCAGACTTCCACCCCAAGCCAAATGTAGTAATTCCTTGCTTATAGACTCTGCGATTGAGAGGGAAAACCAGAGTTTTGCCTATATTAAGTTTATAATTAGAGACTTTACTGAACTCCACTATTATCTTGAGAATCATAACTTCCTAGCTTTTTCACCTGTGTCAAGGTATTTAATTTTTGTATGTTTCAATGAGAGTTCAGCTTTCTGGAACATCAAAACCGAGTATTAGGCTTGCAGCCCATGTAGATTAGCCCAGTCAGCCTAAGGGGATTGACAGCTGAGAGTGTGTTCCTGTTGAAGGATGGCACTAAGCCAGTTGTCTTGCTGTCATTTAAGCTGTCGGGATTTAGTAGCAGACAGCCAGAGGCAATTCCCCCTTATGGAGCATTTCATAGCTGTCCAGACCACATCTATTCTGGTCACAGAGCTCAGGTTATTCACTAGAAAGTTAGCAATATAGTCTTTGATCTGCTGTAAGGAGTCTGGTTTTTGAAGCAGTTGGGTGTTTAATCGCCAGAGGGCATCCCTTTTAATTCTGGGACCAAGGAGATGAGTAAGGGATATCGGCGAGTGGTCATATATGACCCTCGCATGTATATCTGCATTTATTAAATCCAGGAGGGCAAAAGAACTCAATATCAATAAGTCAATTCTAGAAAATGACTTATGTGGGGGTGAAAAAAAGTGTATTGGCATTCCTCAGGGTATAGTATTCTCCATACATTGATGAGGTCAGCACTCCTCATTAGATCATGCAAGTCCCTTTGTGAGGGAGATAACCCTTGTTTCCAGTAGTCAGACCTGTCTAAGTGTGGATATGGGGCTACATTCCAGTCTCCACTTAAAATAGTGAATGTGGTGGGGGGGTTGGTGACAAGATTTGTCAGCTGGGTGAAAAATTGAGGGGAGTCTTGGTTTGGACCATATATAGCACCCAATATAATTTGTTGCACTTCAAGGAGGCCATGAAGGAGAACGTAATGACCGTTGGGGTCCCAGATTTCCCAGTCCAGTTCAAAAGGGATTTTTTTCCCAAATAGTATCGCTACTCCCCCACTATTCGTAGATTATCCAGCTCCGTATACCTATACCACTCAGGTCCGGCAAAACAGAGTCACATCTTCACATCAGAAATGTGTCTCTTGAAGGCATGCAATCCCTGTCTTTAGGTGATAAAGGTGCCTAAGAATGACTTGCCTCTTGCATCTGTCTTGGGCACCTTTTACATTCCAACTTATGATATTATAAGGACCACTCATACTCATTAATTTGAGGGGAGAACGCTAATTTACCTGGCTTATCCAGGTTGCTATAAGATATAATCAATTCTGGACTATTAATCAAATTATTTTCTCCAAGGACAAGTTGGTCTGACACACTTGGCATCCTCTTTCCAAGACCCAATCTAATAAAGTTGAAAAAGATTTATTCACAATGAAACTTATTTCCTGTTTCCCAACCCTTGATTAACCCTAATAAAAAAAAAATTATAAAAGTTTACCCATCTTAACCCCAGTTCAAATTAACTGCACCACTAAATATGCCAGGTGCGTGATGTCTTTGTGCAACTTAGAGTCACACCAGAAGAAGCCACCCCCCCCATTCCCACCCTTCCCCTGCTAAACAAATAGTGATTCTAAGAACCAGGCAGTGTAAACCTAGTAAAACATTTCTATGAATCAAGTAGCCTTAAGAGAGAGACAAAAAGAAAAGCATAATCCTCTGCTTATTGTCATGCAAAAATACAAAAGTTTCATGAAAAGTACTTCGAAAAAGGGCATAGAAGGAAGCTGGTCCCAAGATCAAGTAAACAGGCTTTCCTGGGAGTAGTCCCTTTATTTTTGGCTAGAAATTATCCCATCAACAGTGAAGGATCAAGGAGCCATTGCATGCATTTGCAGGCCCAATCTAATATCCAACTAAAATCCATAGGAGGTGAAAATAAAGTTAGTATAGCCTTCCATCTTGATCAGAGACTTCCTGAAGCTCCATATTCTTTAATCAAATTCTTGTAAATAGTACATTGGGTAACAGTCTAATAAACAATCAGGTATGGCAGTCCAGAGGCATTGACAAGTAAAGCGACAGGCACACACTATATAATGGGATAAACTCCAGCTTGAGCTCTGTGGTACAGTAGGCCTCAACATGAAGATACCTACATAGGATCCACTGTGAGGATCAAACTACTATGGAAATACATTTACCAGGGTCCCAGTTGAAATTAATTGAAACAATTACTGACATAAACCACCTCCAACCCCTCAATCAGCAATAATCCATCTCAGAGAATCAACAGAATTCCCCAAAATTACCACATATTCAGGCCCCATAAGGAACAAGCAAATCCCCTGCCCCAAAGGATCTCATCACTTAAAGAGGTCTGGCATTAGGTTTATAAGTTCTTGCAGAGCATGTTCGTGCGAGTCAAAAGAGAGCCATTGATCATTGGATTTTATCTGAAGCACCGCTGGGTATCACATGTGAAATGGTGTGCCAGCGGCAATTAGCTTCGAAAAAATCGGGTGCATTTCCTGCCTCTTCACCCTGACCGATTGAGGAAGATCTTGGGTGATTCGGATTCTGCATCCTTCCCATAGGACGTCTTGCAATTCTCTGACTTTGGAAAGTATGCGTTATTTGTCCAGAAAGTTTAACAACTTGAAGATGAGAGGCCTCGGTGGGGAGCCAGGGGATGGAGGATGGAAAATAGTGCTGTGCACTCGTTCAATAAGTACTACCATTCAGGGATGGCCCTGCAATCTTCTCACACAATTTCTGAAAAAATAAAATGGGAGCATTTCCTTCTTCTTTTTCTGGAATTCCAATAACCAGGAGATTGTTCCTCCTACTTCTGCCCTCCAGATCTTCTAGTTTCTCTTTGAGTTTCTTGAGTCTTCAGCTGAATTATATTGTTACTTGTTCATTTTTCTCCTGCTTTTTCTCAAAGGAGACTAGTTTTGTTTCCGAGTCGACCACATGAATTGTCAGGGATTGCACTGATGTCTTGATTTGCTATAGGTCCTTGGAGATGTCGGCTATTTTCTCCTGTAGTCGTTGCATAATCTCCAAAAATCTTTCTTCTGAAAGAGCAGCCACAGTTGGGGGAGGTTTAGGCGAGCCGGCAGACTGGTGCTTTGGGAGCTTAGCGGCCTTGTCTTTCTCTGCAGTTGGTGGAGAAGAATGCCTTGGAGGCGCTTTTTTCCTGTAAACCTCCATATTATTTAGTGTTGTTAGAGTCCAGAAGCATTCAGCAGTCAGTAGATGTGATTTACAAATCACTGTTATACTTGGAAAAAGAGCCAAAAAGCTGAATTTGATAGTAGAGACGCGGACCTGTGGAAGGCTGCGACTGTTCCTCAAGCTGCCATCATGGCACAAGTTGTAAGGCCTACAGTCTTGCTTTGGACCAAAATACCAAGATCTATAAGGTAGATTTCCTGCTACTTTATTTTAGATTATTGCTTCAAAGGTTATCAGGAACATCTGATGAAACAACTGCATTGAATAAATCAAGCACCTTAAAATTTATTAAAGCTTTTCGAAGCTATATAATAGTATAAAATCAGTTTAAAATAGGTATGTAATATATGGATTCTTGAAATAATACCCCAAAAAGCATATAAAAAAATCCTTGTAATAGATTAGTTAGTCCCATAATAGTATATTTCCGGTCCTCGTAATACTATACTTTCAGCCCAATAATACTATACTTCTGGTCCCTATAACACTATCGTTGGGATTACAGGACGCAACTACTGTATGAACTGTATGTTTTTTTTGGGGGGGGTTCTCTGAAAGAAGTGGGAATGGATCAGGAGCTGAGGGGTGTGCAAATGAGGAGCAAGGAACACATCTGACAAACTCTGCAGACCGCAGCAGCACAAGTAAGAACTTGGAAATTCCTTGCATCCATATATTACAAAAAATAACACACAGATTCTGGTGTTTCAAGGCAGAAATTCCATCTCGAGGTTCTGGGGACACAAGAAACCTCTTGATGGAATTATTGCCTTGTAATACACCAGAACCTATCTATTATTCTATTTATATTATATCCTAAAATCTAAATTAAGTGAATTAGTAATTAACAAATGAACTGATTAGGTATACAGGCCAGTCAGAGTAGATAGCAGGCCACAATTAACATAAATAGATCTAAAGTTGATTTTTCTATTGTCCTGTTACAATCCCAGTTTTCAGCTTATCAACTAGCATTTTGAACATTTACTGACAGCTAAATGTTTTAAGGATATATGCTGACTTTATTATATGGTGTATTACATATATAGTATACAGCATTAAGTAGCTAGTATAAAGTATCTGGTCTTTTTTATGCAGTTACTTTTTTATTGAATTATAGACACAATATACATCTCAACAGAAATGGAAGTACAAACAATAATTCATACTTTACATATGGAAGCACAGTTAGGTAGTCACATATAATGCATAATACATGAAAAGCAACAGTATGGATAAATCTGGATAAATATTAAGAAAGCATATGGACTTCTAGGGAAGATTGGCACTGTGGGGGGGGGAAGAGTCTCCACATAATACATTTACTGTTAGTAGCCGGGGGTGTAGCCCTCGAGGAGCCTTTAGCATGTCCTTGCTTGGGGGGGCAATGGAAGTGGGAGATGAGCACTGTATACAGAGCATAAACGAAGTCCATCTATCTGAAAATGATTGCTGGGTGCCATTGGCTAGATGCGTAAGCCTGGAATAGCTAGCCAGTTTAGCCATGGCCACCAGCCAAGCTGTAAGGGAAGGGACCTCCTTGGTTCACCACCTACACAGTGGTAGCCATTTGGCTTCCACAAAGGCCTGCAAAAGCCATGTGAGATGTGGGCCCAGTAGCCTGCTCTCAGATGGGGGGATCCCCAGTATCCAAAACAATGGCAAATTAGGGACCTGGTACCCAAGAATAATGGAGCAGCATTTGAGTACTTCAGACCAAAATAAACAAATGGGGCCACATTCTCAAATCACATGTAGTAGGTCTGCTCCTTTAGCATTACATCTCCAACATACATCATCTTGTATTAAGTCCATTTGTTTTAGTACTGCAGGAGTGCAGTACCAGAGGTGTCATATTTTATTTTGGATAAGGAAGCTCCTGGGATCTCCACACACCATTTTCGCTGTAATCCAGCTACTTTTCAACTCACCCAGTGTTATAAAAGAGCCCAGTGTGCTTTGCCATTTCCCTTTGGCAGGCAAAGAGGGGTCTGGCAGGTCCTCCCTCACAAACCTATAAACGTGGCCTGCAAGGCCCTTCTGTAACTGTAAACAGCTATCTAAAGGCAGTTTTTTTATTAGAAACCCTTACATTATGTTGGCATATAACACAAGGACACCCTCTTTTAATTCAACATGAATAAATGTGACTCATCTGTAAATATCTCCAAAAGTCCTTTTTCTCTAGCTTGTATCTTTCTTGCAAGGAAGTGAAGTTGTCTAAGGTGTATCCATCCCCCATTAGGATGTCTTTCAGCCTGTTAATCTGGTTCCCCTTCCAGCCCTCCCACAAACAGGGTTTCTGATTTATTGTCCAGCTAGGATTATTCCAGAGGTTAAGGTACTTTCCCAGGTTTAGGCATGACTTGCTAATGGCCCCTATTTGGTGCCAGGCCCTGTGGGCTGCCTTGATTGTCAACCATTGTCGAAATTTGGGTGGGAGGGGGCTGCCCAGGTACCCTGTAAGATGATTCCCATGAAGGGCATTTCTTTCAATTGCTTCCCAGGCTGGTAGGTTTTCAGTGTTCCCTTGAAACAATTTACAGGTGGTAGCCACCGAGAAAGCATATGCATAGTGTTGGAAATGTGGAAGGCACCACCCGCCACCCGTTCCAAGGAGCTGAAAGTTTGGCTCTACTATAACAAGGAATTTTATTCTCACACAGGAAGGCCCTCATTAGATTGTTCAATTTTTGGAACCATTTCTTTGGGATTTCAATTGGTAGGTGGGATAGTACATAGAAAACCCTCAGGGCAATCATCATTTTGATTGCTGCCACCTTTCCAGGCAGAGAAAGGTTCAACTGTTTCCATCTTTGAGATTCCTCCTTAAGGCTATTGACTAGTGGAAATAAATTAACCTCTGGTAGGGAGGACACATAAGCATTGACCCTGATGCCCAAATATTTAATACCCCACTTAGCTCGTGTTAATCCCACTTTCAAAATGTCATCAGAGGTAAGCAGTGTATTTAAGGGGAGGACCTCTGTTTTACCTTTGGTTGACTCTTAAGCCTGAGATGTCTGAGAAGGATTGCAATAACTCCACAATGTATTTCACACAGGCAAGGAAGTCATCAGTTAAAATGAGGCAATCATCCACATACAGCATGTCATGGTATGAATCGTTCCCTATACCTTTCCCCCTAATTTTTGGGTGCTCCCTCACTGAACTAGCAAGGGCTTCTATAACCAACACAAACAGCGTTGGGGACAATGGGAATCCCTGTCTGGTACCCCTGTATAATTTGATTGGGGCTGAGATAATGTTGTTAGTCAACAGTCTGGCCGTGGGGGAAGTATAGACAGTTTTAATCCAGCCCCTGAAGACATTACCAAAGTTGTAATGCAGAAGTATCACATGTAGGAAGTCCCACTCAACTGAATCAAAGGCCTTCTTGAAGTCTATTAAGATAGCTGCAGCAGGTGTGGGGACTTGTCCTACCCTTTGTATAAGGGAAACCAGAGATCTAAGGTGGTCAGCACTGGCTCGACCTTCATGAAACCTACTTGGGAGGTGTGGATCAAGCAGGGGAGGACTATTTCCAAGTGGGTTGTTTAAACCTTTGCAAGGATTTTGGTATCTGTATTAATGAGTGAGATAGACCTTTAACTTGCCCGAAGGGTGGGGTCTTTCTCATCCTTCAGAAGGACTATGATAATTGCCTCTCTAAGGGTGGCAGGGACTACCTCCTTTTGTTGAACTTCTTGTAACATGTCCCTCACAGGATGGGAAACTGTCTCTTGTATTACCTTGTAAAAGTCAGCTGAGTAGCCATCCCCCCCAGGGCTTTCCTAGGAGCCATATTACTAATTGTGTCCCGGATTTCATGCACCTCTATAGGCCCCTCCAGCTGTTCGCTCTGGGCAATTGTAAGCTTGGGAAGCTTTGTGCCTTTCATAAATTTGTCAAATGCGGTCTGGTCCCAGGTAATGTGAGAGTTGTACAGGGAGTCATAGAAAGATAGCAAGATTTTGTTTATGGCTTCAGGCTTATTATGCTTTTCACCCTTTTTGTTCTGCAGTTGGGATATATGCCTGTCAGACTGTTGTTTTTTAAGTGTGTATGCTAGCAATTTCCCATATTTTTCCCTCTCCTGTCCAGTATTTGTGTTTCAGTTGTAAGAGCCTAAGTTCTGTCTTACATGAAGCTAGCGTATTCAGCTTAATTCTTAGGGCCAGAAGGTCATGCAACAACTCTGGATTGTGAAGTCTTTTGGGGTCTGACTTATACAGATTTTCCTTCCCCCAGTGCCTTTTCCAACTCCCTGGTCTCTTTTTCCCTCTGTTTCTTGTGGTGAGAGGCATAGCTTATGATGCGGCCTCTCACCATGGCTTTGAAAGCCTCCAATATGGCAGCCACCAAGGCAGACCCGTATGGATTGTCAGAAAAATAAGTTTTAACCTCACCTTTAAGCCATTCCTTGAATTATGTCTCTTGTAGGGGGTCTAGCCTCCAACTTACTCACCTAGAACAGGGGGGTGGAAGGCACAAGGGAGCGTGTTAGTGGGGCATGGTCTGATATGTACAGGGGGCTATTGTGACATCCAGGATCTTGCTTGAAATGTTTAGGAAGTGAACCAATAGTCAATCCTGCTAGCAACTTGTTTGGCTTTGGTGAAGTATGTGTAGTCCCTCCCATCAGGGTGGGTGACCCTCCAAATGTCCTTCAATTTATGCAGAATGAGCAGTCCTTTAGAGCCCTGATGGACTTGGTATGTGTATCAGGCCTTGAGTTTAACCTATCTACGAGGGAGTCCATCATCAGGCTGAAATCCCCTCCTAGCATGATGTCCACCTCCCCTGCTGTCATCTCCACTAGTTCTTATGAGAGTTTATGAAAGAACTCCAGGGAGTCTTTATTTGGGGCATATAGATTTGCTAGTAGAATGTCCCCAGTGGGGTATTAACCCTGGCTAAGACCCATCTCCCTTCCTTGCCTGCTCTGTGATCCCACACCTTCCATTTTAGGTTCTTGTGGCTTAATATAGATACCCCACATCTGGTTTTACTGGCCGGACTATGGAGCTCCCAGCCCACCCATTCCCATACCAATTGTTGAGCCTCGGTATGGTTCAGTTTAATTTCCTGCAAAATGGCTATTTGGGATCTCAGGGATTTTAGTCTGGCAAGGATATTTTTTCTTCTAACAGGTGAGTTCAGACCCCTCGCATTCCAGGAGGTGGCCATCACCATGTCCTTACCCGCCATAGCTCAGTTTTACTATTAATTCCTAAGCCCCTTGCCAGCACAAAGAAAAAAGGCATGTCCTGTGTGCAGGAAAACTTCCACTAGAATCCTTCCCCAGAAACCAAACCAATCTGCCCCCCCAACCAACCCTATGTGACCCACTAACCATACCGTGATCAGACATTCTAACCTCTACAACTCCTTTTCCTACCTCCCAAGACATTACCACTTGTGCCATACCTTTGCCTTTACCTGACATGGTGATGGCCACCTCCTGGAATGCGAGGGGTCTGAACTTAAAAAGATAACCTTAATACAAACCTGGGTAAATCATACCTCTCCTGACATACTTGTGATTTCCGAAACTTGGCTTAGACCCAGCACCACTGATAGAGAAGTAAACATACCCAACTATGCCTTGTTCAGAGCTGATAGGCATGCCAGAGGAGGAGGGGTAGCTATCTACGTTAAAGACAAATTTTCTGCCTCCTGCTTATCCTTGGCATCTGTCACCAGTGAATTCGAATGCCTAATTCTCAAAGTGGAAATTACACAGACTACTGCACTCTGCGTAATAGGATGCTACAGACCACCGTCTGCTGGCCTACAGCTTGTGTCATATCTAAGTGACAAGTTGGGACAGAGGCTGCCAGAAACTATTATTTTAGGAGACCTCAACTTTGACTGGCTCTCTAACACAGCTGCCCCTTGCATCCTTCTGTGATGAACATGGTCTGGCCCGAACTTATTACTGAACCAACATGCCCAAGCGTGAAGAACTCCAGTAAAAGTACACTTTGGATGTGCTAATGGTGAGCAAACCTCATCTCTTCTCCCAGCTGATGTCTTCTTCTCAGACCATGGCGACCATTGTTTTATTGCGGGAGTAAGATCACCAACAACCCAGCACCCATCAGCAAGTTCTCTATAAGAGATCCAGGCGCAACTTCAATGAACATGCCTACCTAAACGAGCTTAAGTACTCCCCTGAGTGGCAAGATTTCTACCTGGCCAAAACGATTACGTCAGCTTACAATATCTTCCACAACATTCTATCAAGGGCCCTTAATAAGTATGCTCCCCTTATTAAAGTTCGAACTAGGACCAAAACCTGTAAATGGTTCACCCCTCAGATCAAGTCCTTGCTTCTAGAAAGAGATAAGCTCTGGAAAAAAGCACATGAACTGAACACTGCAGAGGATTGGAACCAGTTCAGGAGACTCGAAATTATGTACCAAAACAATCAGAGAATTGAAGGCCACCTTCTTCAAATCGAACTCGACTCTGCCACAAAGAGCCCAATCAAGCTCTGGAACACAATCAGTGATCTGCTAGGCCCTCCCCAGGAAATTCACTCCCAACCAAGATTACCTCTGGCAACTTGACTATAACCGAAAAGATGGATATACTTGGCGCATTCAATAACCACTTTGCTACTGCAGGCATGGCATTTGATAACTCCCTGCAAACATACTTCTCACCCCAGACTGCCAGCCAACTGCCTGAAACTCCGATAACTCGCCGCCTTTCTCACTTCAACCTGCCACACTGAAAGAGGTAGAGGACCTCTTGCTTCAGTTGGATACTAGAAAAAGTGCTGGGGCCGACTCCCTTGACCCTTACTTCCTAAAAATTGCCTACCACGTACTAGCAATACCCGTCACCCACCTTTTTAATTTATCCCTGTCTCAGGGCACCTTACCACCTATATGGAAAACAGCACATGTCATACCACTGTTCAAATCAGGTGACTGTGGCGATCTCAATAACTACAGGCCAATTTCCCTCCTTCCGGTCCTGTCCAAGCTCCTAGAGAAAATTGTAAATGCACAGCTGAGGACTCACCTTGAGTCTAGGGAACTGCTAAATCCTATGCAGTCCGGATTTAGAGCTAAACATAGCACTATCTCAGCCCTCGCCAAGTTACTAACGACTGGCAGCGTAATCTTGAGAGCAAAACTTTTTGTGCTGTTTTCCTTGATCTAAGCAAGGCTTTCGACACCGTCGACCGTGATCTGCTCCTCTCCGCCCTTCAAACCATAGGTGTGGACCCTCCCCTCTCTCGTTGGTTCACTGACTATCTTACAGGGCGCCTTCAACAAGTTAAAAGCCGAGAGGCCTGTCCCATAAAAACTCTGCAAGAGGGGTACCTCAAGGTTCTATATTAGGGCCCTTACTTTTGCAATCTACATTAATAACATCGACTACTGTAAAAAGAAGCCAACATCCATCTGTTTGCAGATGATACAGTTCTCAGTGAGTCGCCCAACACCTGAAGCTGCCTGCAATGACCTACAGTCAGAATTGAACCTTTTCAAAGCCAACTCCTCCAAAAAGCTACTCCTAATGCCAAAAAACTAAGCGATGGTCCTCTCTCCTTTTATCCGTACAGCTAACCCTGTGTCCAGTGGGACAGTTCCCAAATTACCACAGTTCTAGGTGAAAAACTAGAATTTGTTACAAAATTCAAGTATCTGGGAGTTTGGATAGACCAAAGACTCTCCTTCATTGAACATATCGAGGACTTGCTAAAACGACTTGACAAAGGCTTGGACTGTTTTTAGAATCAGCCAATTTCTCACCAGAGATGCCAAGAAACAACTGGTCCAATCCATTTCCTATCATTGGTTGATTACGCTGACTTCCTCTACAGCCAATGCCCCAACTCTTACATGGCTAAACTGGACACCTCTACCATCGAGCACTGAGGTTTATAGCAGGACTCCCCTTGACACACATCACTGCACCCTATATGCGGCAGTGGGATGGACATCACTAAAGTTCAGGCGCCACAGAAACACCGCTCTCTGGACCTATAGAGCCATCTCTAATAAGCTGCCTTACTATATCTCCTGCTGTCTTCCCCTGAGTATAATTGGGAAATACGCATTAAGAAGTTACTCAGCTATTACACTTAAAGTACCCAAAGCAAAATCCCACTTCGGCAGGGCAGCCATAAGCTTCGTGCTACCTACCTTATGGAACGATCTACAAAAAACCCTCAAATTAAGCACTCTAATCGATATAAATGCTTTCAAGATGCTTTATTTCCGTACAATCAGGGAAGTATGTAACTGCTTCACTCACTCAGACCCAGTACCAGTGTCTGCACTGGTATATACCACGCCTAGACCCAATTTTAAGTACTGACCCCCAGCTTGCTCTGACCAGCCTAATTGTTTCTCTCTTATCCCCTGTCTTATCAACACTAGCCATCCATCCCCTTATTCTTCCTTTCCCAACCTCGGATAGGAGCTCACTACCCTGGTTGTGACATCCTACCATGCCCCATACTTTATAGCATTCAATCCCAGGGCTCACATACTCCTTTTCTCCATCCACCTTCTCTACATCCAGCTTTACCAACTCCTTTCTGTGCACCGTGCCCCCTAGCCTTTCTCCCCTACTTCCCTCCCTCTCTTCCCCCTACCTTCACCTCTACCTGGTGTATATTTTAATTTTATTTTTTCTTCGTTACTTCCTCCTGCAACCTTAGATAACCTGCTTTATCTTCCTATAGACACTTCTATGTATGTAAATACCATGTAATCTGTATAATATCTGTATAATTCTATGTACATATGAACTTCTTTTTCTTCCTCTCTGTAAAGAGTATTATCTGTATTGCCTTGTAAATACCTGTGTTGACCTGTATATACAATTGTTCATGATCCACCCAGGTCCATCTTGCAAATGAGCTTCTGCTCAACGATGAACGCCTGGTTAAATAAAGACTTGATATGATATGATATGATATGAAGAGAGTCCCCCAGAACAATCCGGCCACTAATGATTTAAGTAGCCCATGGTAGGAAGAGTTTCTCCAGGGTAGAGATCTTGGCACTTTACTATGAACTGTCAACCTTTCCTCTATCTGAAAAACTAACAAACACATTTAATTAATATTGAACAGGACCCTGTTGTCCCCTATTTAATTTGCTAATGCAGGAACATAGAATATGAACAGAACAATAGAAGAGACAGGGCAGGTAGGAAGGGAGGAGGAGTGTCACTTTATGTGAAAGATGACATAAAGACCACAGAGATCCAGGAGGAACAAAATGGGGGAGATATACTGTGGGTTAAGCTGGAAAGGAAAATGGGGCCAGCCATCCACACAGGTGTGGTTTATAGACACCAGCTCAGGAGGAAGAAACAGACAGGGAGCTGATGCTAGCCAACCAAAGGATGGAAGACAAGGGTGAGGTAGTGCTGGTTGGAGACCTCAGTATTTCAGATGTGGACTGCAGCATCCCACCAGCAGTATCAACCAAGAGCAGATTTATCCTGGTCTCCCTTCAAGGTGCCTTCCTCAAGCAACTGGTCATGGAACCAACTCAGCAGAAGGCAATACTGGACTTTATGCTCACAAACAGGGATAGTGTGATTTGGTAACGGTGAGGGAGCACCTGGGGAACAGTGACCACCAGTCATTGTGGTTTGAAATCACAGAAGGAGCAAAACCAAACCACACAAAAACATATATCCTGGATTTTAGGGAGGCAGACTTTGGGAAAATGAGGAGATGCTTGAAAGAGGAATTAAGTGGAATGGGACAGGAATCAGGGGTTGAGAAACAGTGGGCAGTATTTAAAATGGGAATTACAAGAGCAACAGAATTATGCATTAAGCGGGTTAGAAAGGGGAAAAGGAAGAGGAGACCATTATGGTTTTCCAAGGAGGTAGCGGAGAAAGTAAAAGCCAAAAAGATTGCATTCAGGCAATACAAAAAGACACAGGCCGAAGGCAATAGGGAGAAGTATGAGGAGAAACAAAGAGAGGCAGGGAGGTCAGTAAGGGAAGCCAAAGATCAGACAGAAGAGCACATTGCAAAATCAGTGAGTAGTGGAATCAAAACATTTTACGGGTACATAAGTGAAAAATTAAAGCAAAGGGAGGGATAGTGAGACTGAAGGGGGAGGATGGAGCCCACGTGGAGGATGACAACAGTAAAGCTGACATATTGAACAGGTATTTCTGCTCAGTCTTTACTGAGGAAGAGGAGGGTGATGGACCTTAAGGGAGTACAAGGGGTGGGAATGATGCAAAAATTGGCACAAGTCCCTTTACATGAGAAAGGGTCCTGAAGGAACTGGAAGGAATAAGAGTTGATAAAGCAATGGGGCCAGATGCAGTGCACGCCAGGGTCCTTAAAGAACTAAGAGAGGTGGTGGCTGAACCTCTGGCAATCCTGTTTAGCTGATCATTGGAAACAGAGGATGCACCAAAAGACTGGAGGACAGCAGATGTAATCCCCTCAAACAAAAGTGGGAACAAAGAGGAAACGAGGAACTACAGACCAGTCAGCCTCACCTCAGTAGTGGGGAAGATCATGGAAGCACTACTGAAGGAGAGATTGGTGGAACATCTGGTTGTCAATAGACTACAGGACCCAAGGCAGCATGGTTTTCTGGGGGTCATGTCAGACCAACCTCGTTGATTTTTGACTGGGTGACTAGGGAGGTGGATCAGGGAGGGCAGTGGACATGGCCTATCTGGACTTCAGCAAGGCCTTTAACACTGTGCCACATAGAAGGCTATTACACAAACTGGGGAATATGGGTGTGGGCAGGACAATAGTGTGGTGGGTGGGTAACTGGCTGGGTGGCAGGACACAGATGGTGGTGGTAAATGGCTGTCACTCCACAGAGGGAAGAGTGACCAGTGGGGTATCACAGGGATCAGTGCTGGGACCGGTTCTGTTCAACATCTTCATCAGTGACATTGCGCAGGATCTCGAAGGCAGAATTTCCCTATTCACTGATGACACAAAGCTCTGTAACAGAGTGGACACACTAGAGGGTGTAGACAGAATGAGAATGGACCTGCAGAAACCTGAAGCATGGTCAGGGGTTTGGAGGTTGAAATTCAATGCAAAGAAGTGCAAGATAATGCATATGGGGCACAAAAACCCTGACACAATATATCAGTTGGGAGTGAGGATATAGCAATCACCAAGCTGGAAAGGGATCTTGGGGTTATCTTCTCTGATGGCCTCAAGGTAGGGAAACAGTGTGACAAGGCAACAGGTAAAGCAAATAGGATTCTGGGATACATAGGCAGGGGCATCACCAGCAGGAAAAGGGAGGTCATATTTCCACTATACAAGACACTAGTGAGGCTCCACCTGGAGTACAGTGTACAGCTCTGGGGACCTTACCTAAGTAAGGACATAGACAGGGTAGAGAAGGTTCCGAGGAGGGCAACAAAGATGGTACATGGATTGCATCACAAGTCCTATGAGGACAGGTTGAAGAACCTGAATATGTACTCCCTGGAGGAGAGGGGATATGATAGCCACATTCAAGTATCTTACAGGGAGGAACAGGGTGTAGGAATACACTGTTTTTAAGCAAAAAATATGTTCCAGTACTAGAGAGCATGGGATGAAGTTGGAGGGAGGACAATTCAGAGGAAACCTGAGGAAGAATTTCTTCACAGAACGAATGGTGAACAAGTGGAACACCCTGCCAGAGGAAGTGGTGGGGGCTGAAACAATCATGGGATTTAAGAATGCATGGGATAGACATAAAGGAATTCTGGAGGTCAAGGATGAGGGGCAACAGACTTCTAGGAAAACATAAAATGAACTTACAAGCTCAAATGGGCAGACTGGGTGGGCCATAGTCCCTTATCTGCCAACACTGTCTATGTATCTATGTATCTGCAGTATATAACTTGCATATTGAATAATAACATTTATTAAGCCATACTGTTTCCCGTGTATTTAGTAAACCTACATCTGAATAAAACATTAAATACTCTGTGGCATAAGCAATCCCCACTGAGAACATAGTGGGGAGTCCATCCATATCGCAAAACATTCCCTTTAAGCGCTTGAGAATCTCACGCTATCCCCCACCCTCCCAGCCGCAGATGATTGCTAGGCAGCAGCCCTCTAACAGCAGACTGCAAAGATACCCTATTGGCTACCTTACTGTATGCAGGAGGGATCCACCATTGCTGATAAACCCAAATTACTCTAAAACCATTAGTGGCAGTCCCCTGAGTCACAAGCGAGTACAGTGCCGTCCCCAGTTCGCCCCGCTGCATGTTACTACAATGCGACAGTCACTGAGCCGGGGACAGTAGCATCACCCACAAGCAACCTCACCTAAACCAGGGTGGGGGGATTAAATCTTGCAAAGAAAACATGTTAGGCAGGGAACAACATTAACAGGTGCAATCAAACTTGTAAACGTAGTAAACAACTGTCATAGAATATCAGATCCACCGCAAACTGTAACTGGCCACTGGGTGGAGAGGATAAGGGCGTGCTCAAGACAGGGCTTTTGAGATATTTCTCAGAGAACTAAGCCCGGGTGAGCACCCTAATGCCAGTTAATCTTGAGCAGTGTGAGCCTTTGTCCCCAGAGGGGGAGGACGGACCTCCCCCTAAGAGGCACTAAAGGGCGTGAGAACTGAGTGTGGGCTAAAAACAGTCAAGCCCTGCCTTTCAAACTGGTGGCTGGGTTTCTTCCTGTGGCTCCCCTCCACACTCACCCCAGTCCTTGCAGAGGGAGGCCCTGTCTATTAGCAAGCTCTGCTCCGTGAGATCTTTGGTGATCGGGCTTTCTGGGTTCCCCATTAGATCTAGGGCGGTCAGAACGAGATCTCTCAAGGGCTCAAATCTGTTAGAGACCCTGAATGGTGTAACTGGTGGAGAAATCGTGCTGTCATCTGATAGGGTTTGCAGCCTCTGGTGACTCCTGGATCTATTCCTCTTGACCATAGGCTTTTTACTTGGAGTGTGCCTTCCAGTCTTTCTCGGACGGCTCCACTGGACTTTCTGCCATTCCTCTCCTGGCTTAGCTTCCTTCTGCACTGTGCCCGACATGAGTTCCATGGGTGTAGGGGAAACCTCCATGTTTTGCCATGCAGTGCCACGCAGCAGTCACATGGCTTGACTCAGATCTCAGCTATTTGGCTGGATTGTTAACAGAAATTACTCCACCTCCCCCAGGTTATTGAACATATGAAAAACACCATTGAACTGGACCCTTAACAAAGCTGGGTACCTCAGTGAAGTAGCAATGCCCATTTTGGAGAGCTGTTGTTTCACTCCCACATATGCTCTTCTCCATCTGGCAAGCTCCTGTGAGTAGTCCTGGTGGAACTGAATTGAGCACCCCTGCCATGTCACATTTTTAAGTTCTCTTGCTAGCCAAGGGTATCGTTTCTTTACTGGATATCTTAAAAATGTACACAGTATGGGTCGAGGGCACTCACCTTGCTTAGGTTTGGGGGCAAGCAAGCGGTGGACCCGCTCGAGCTCTGTCGGGCATGTCGTGTTCCAATTTTAACATTTCTGGCAATGCAGCTTCGAGGAAGGAGATCATGGCCTTGCCCTCCATGCCTTTGGGCATGCCCACAATTCTTATATTCTGCCTTCTAACCCTATTTTCCATGTCGTCCACTTTGGATAGTAAGTACTGGATCTACGCATGGCGTTCTCTCAGGTATCCATTATGGTGGGATAGTTGCTCAGACAGCTGCTTTGTTAATTGCTCGGAGACCTCCACTCAAACAACTAACAGCCACAAGTCTTCATTTATTTTTGAAAAGGACAGCTTTAATTCAGCAGTGTCCTGCAGGACTTTGCTCAACATCACCATCATTTTAGTGATATCTTGAGCCATGCTGGTGGAGGAGTTTGATGCAGTCATCTCCCCCTCTGCCTTCTCCCAAGTTCTGCCCATCTTTCATGCTTCAGGATGGGTGCAGTGAAGACTGGGTGGCACTGCTATCATGGCCTAAAATGTGGGCACCATGCAGAGATGTCAGTCCCTCTTAGCACAACTCAGGATCTCGATGCCTCTGCCGATTTTTAGGGAAATGGCTCATTTTGAAGCTCCGATGTTCTGGTTCACAATGCGTATTCTACTCAAGCAGAATTAATGGCTGGACTGAACGGATGGGTGCTTAGTGGTTCACAGGGTCACTCTAGCCAAAATTAGTGTGCCCCCATGTTGACTGCCAGGCTCCACCCTCAGAATCTGGTCTTAAGTAATAAATCCTTAAACTTTTTGGTGTTAATATTGCTAACAGCTTGTTTTCCCTTTTATATTGGTTCTCTCATTTATATACTTTTGAAACTTTATTTTTGATTTTTAGTTTTCTGAGGATATCTGATAAAGAAAGATGGAGGAATCCAGTGAACCAGGGAACCAGGAAGAGGAAATAACTGACAGGATTGTATCCAGGACTGTTCCCCTGTTTTGAGACTTGAACTAATGTAATCAGCTGCCAGTCTTTCCCTATTTGAATGTTTGGCCTCCTGGTGCTTGTGTATGTAACTGTGACCTAAAGTCTACATTTAATTTATTGTTTGCTTCAGGTAAAACTTTATTGCCACTGAAAGAATTTGTCACTTGCTATAGGAGAAGTACTAAAGGAACAATTGAGCACCTTTCTTTGGAATATTTTATACTAGCCACAGACATTTGAACTGATTTAGAAATTAGAGAAGGTTTTCTCTTCTAACTGTATTTTATTGCATTTATATGTATTTATGTGATTGTGCACCTGTATAAACTAAAGAAGTGCCCATAAGGTTCTATTGATATAGAATTTTAAGTAATTCAAGAGTACTATACTTATAGACAAATAATTGTGCTAAATTAAGGGCTGGATTTGATTTAGTTTGTTTACTTATATCTTGGTGAAGACCCTAAACCCAAATATGGTTTGCACAAGAAGTGGTAAGAATAATTCAATAGTAACAGAAGGCTCACCTTTAATATCTGTCTTCAAAATGAAATATGATAAAAAATGTATGAAGTCTAAATGACAGAAATTAATCAAGGTAGGAGTTCAAACAGTTACTGGTAATGGCAGACAGTCAAAGATTACCCAATTCATCTCTGACTATCCTCCCATTCCAATAGATCTTTCAACCCCTATAGCCAACTCTCATGTAGATTTTGGGATTCAGACTAAAAATTAATTTGACTTGTTGGAAAGCTCATCAGATTGCTTAAAAAGTGTCACCCAAGAATGGATGCCAGAAAGCATTTTGTTACCTTTATACAGTTAATAGATGGATAACTCTTCCATCTTTGAATTATATGAAACTAGCTCTAAGGGGACAGAGGGAATATTCTCACCTGGAATGTGAACCCCAGGTGATGGTTACAAACCCACCTTCTTACAAAAACCAAAAACCCTTTCTCAGAGACATAATAAAATGGAGGGAAACTCAAGACTGAAACAAATGGATAATTTAACATCAGTCATTCAGGACTTAAGCATCACTATAGAAAGTTTAAAGAAATTTATACCAAATACTTTAGAGGAGAGAAGAAGGTACAAAGATGGACATAGGTCCTTGTCAAAGACCACCTCAATACAAGAAAGGGTACAAAATCAGGAGACCCAGGAGGCTCCTCCAATAGAAAATAACAAAAACTTGTTCACAGATGAGGGTGGTTTTCTTCCATGTTGCCCACTCTTAAGACAAATGCTTGAAATTATAAAGAATCTCTACTATGCGAACATAGGACTTCTAGAGAACATGGCTATTCTAAAAGAAGAAATAAATCTGAGAACTAATGTTTTTCATAATCAAATATTAATAACTCAGTTGGCACAGACACATAATGGGAGGAACTATAATCAGAATCAGTCCATGACAGAACCCATAGGTGCTGAAAATATACCTAAAAGGAATAAGGCTACCCAGACAAATTTACCAGCCCCTTTCCACAAGGAGCATTCATATTTTGATACAGTCAAAAAGAAACCTGTAATGGGGAAGAAAAAATCCCCAAAAATATAGAACAAAAAACAGGAGAGAAAAGGGAAGAATAGGGAGGACAATAGAGCAACTCAATCAGATGTGAATTCAACAATAGGAAAAGGGGCATGGAATAATGAGACAGGAATGGATATTTTTATAAGGAGTAAAGATATTCAAAAATGGGATGAGAATATGTTGAAGGCTGTAACACACAATAATACTCATTCTCAGGAAGGAAGATAAATGACTGGGGGTGGGGGGGGTGGAGACCAAGGGAACCAATGAAAACCCCAATATAAAAATTAACATTTTGTGATCAATCCTACAGAGGGAAATTTTGTTGTTTATGAAAATAATTTCTCAGAAATAGACTTCCAAATAATTTCCAAGCAGCCTAATATAGAAACAGAAAATTGTATTGAAATTTATGGTATAAAACAATTAGAGAATGAGACACTGACGAATTTAAAAATATGGATTCCTCACATGCTCCATGATAAAGAGATGAATAAAAATACATTTACTATGAGCCCCCAAAATCCATTGGTTCAAGACTGTGTATTATTGTACTGTAAAGATGATGGGTTAGCTAATAAAATACGGGATCAGAGACAAACTTTAAAAATCAATGGCATCATTTTACACCCACCATTAAAAATCCCAGCTTCAACCAAGGAAACCACAGAAGAATGAAAGTAGACTAGAACACAATAAATAACCAGATGGAGAAGGAAAAATTAAAGGTTATATTGGAGAAAATTAAAAATTATGAGATAAGACATCAGTCTTGGGAGTGTAAGACTCTAATGATTTCTGGGTGGAAAATATATGAGGGTGATTCAACTAGTGAAGTTAAGAGGGAGAAAATGTCATTTCTGTCTCAATGCCTTCAAATTACTATCTCCGATAGTTCCATTGTGAGATTAAGAATATATGAAAGTGAAACAAACATGCCTCAGATTGATATTACTTTTAAAAATTCATTGTTACCTGCAGCGATTTCGGAAGACTCTCCAGTATTGGATAGCTTAGGAATCCTCATACTGTAATCTCAACAAAATCTTTTGACATCTAAAAGCCAAGGGAGGAAAGAATAAGGAAGGTATACAGCCCTGAGAAAGAATAGTACAGGGGAAAAAAACAGCCTGGATATAAAAATTCCTCTATCAATAAATAGATCTGAGTCTTTGAATTTTCAACTGCCAGGAGACACATGACAACAAAGGAACTCAATTAATGTCTGACAACCCCATAACAATGTGTCTCAGGAAATTTCCATTTTGTCCTGGAACATTGAAGGAGTTGTAGCTGATGAAGAAACCCAAAAAATTCTGACCTCTTATGATATTATTTGTCTTCAGGAAACCAAGTGTGCTCATTCAATAGTCCCTCAAATACCAGGATACTCCCACTATGATAAACCAGCCACTAAGACATAAAGGTACAGTCATTTTAAAACAGGAATACTTATCTATGTTAAAACCTCCCTAGATTTTAAAGTAACAGAGATAGAAGGGGAAACAAATTAAATCTTGGCTCTACAACTGGAAAAGGGACATCAAAAAATGATTTTTCTAACCACATATTTCCCACCTAAGACAAGGAAAAACTTGGATCTTTGATCCTAATCTTTACCTTACATGGAAATGATAATTAATAATTATGACACCAGTCAAATTCTAATCATGATGGATTTTAATGCTAGAGTCTCAGATGAGAATTTTATTAAAGGCCAATGTGAGGATTTTTTTGTCCAAAGTAATAATAATAATAAATTCAGAGGCATGCTATACGAGAAATTGAGTGGATAAGAAATTGAACCAGACAGGCAATGAGCTTTATAAATGTATGCATGAACATAATATATGTCTAGCTAATGGGTAATTTCTAGGGGATCTATGGGGTGCCTACACTTACATAGCACATGGGATCTTCAACAATAGGCATAGTCTGGACAAACATAAAAGCCTTAAAGAATCTCCATGACATTATAATTTTGGATAGCTCTGACTACTCCCATTTTCCTTTTCTTACAACTATTTTTATACTCACATCTGATAAAGCACAATGGATAGTTCAAGGAAATGAGGGAACAATGGTGATTATAAATCAAAAAAGAATTAGATGGCAAGCTGAGTCCATCAACACTTTTGTTAAAATTCTATCCTTTGAAATCCCCAATACTCTTCGATCAGAGATAATGCATCCCCCAGAACAAACAACAATCCTGGATAAGTGGCAGGAGATAACTAACTTCATTAGACCACATTGTAGAACCACTCAGATTCAAAGGTGAGGACCACCTTCGTGTTTCAACCAAATCTGTGAAGCTGGCAAACATAAACTGTCTAAACTGATTAGACAAGTCAAAAGAAATAGAATGAAGAACAATATACAAAGCCTAAATAAGGCAAGGAAAGAGTATAGGAAATTACTGGACCAAGAACATAACAAGCATAACATAAGAATGTGTTATAAACTAAGGAACGTAGTTATTACCAAGGATACCAAAGCATTTCGGTCTCTGGTCTCTCATGGGTATAAACAGTACACAAATAAAGTAGAGGCTCATATACCTCCTAACATCTGGGAAATGTACTTGTGGCAGTTATACTTCACAAACTCAGAAACAGTATCAGATAATACATTAAACTGTCATAAAAAAAGTTCTCTACCATATCCAATATGCATACAAGATGAGGAAATTTACTATTCAATTATGACAATAGCCTCTAACAAAGCAGCCGGTCCAGATCAAATCCTAGGAGATATATACAAGACCTTCCTAGATTGGTGGGCTCATATATTTAAAATACTTTTTAACTGTTTCATCCAGAGACTGCATTTCCCTTACAGCTGGAAGGGCAGTACAATATACCCAATCAATTTTTAAAAAGGGAAATCCACTCAACCAATGAATGTACTGGCCAATAAGCCTTAACGATGTCTCACAAAAATTATTTTCCAAAATTATCCTCCAGAGAATGAAGACTTAGATAAAGGAGAAAGATGTTCTAAGTGAACTTCAAAATGGATTTAGAACAGAAGGATCTACCACACAACATTGCTACATTCTTTACCATATGATATGGAAATACATAAGAGTCAAAAATAGAAAACTGTATTGCTCTTCCGTCGACTTAACATCATCACTCGATAGTATTAGCAGATCCCTTTTATGGAAAAAAACTAGAAAGTTATAAAATTGACCCACTATTACTTGAAACGTAATTAGATTACATCAAGATACCTGGACTATGGAGTCACACGATACACTGGACTGAGTAGCTGCACCTTTGGTTGGCTCCTACTCCTTTTCCCAGTAATTGTTGTTTATTTTCATTTACCAGTCAGATTTTTTAATCCTGGTGACTTTGTATTCCTTCTTTATCTTTATGGTCTCAGGATCAGCTTGCTGGATTCACCAAAATGGAAGCAGAGATGCACCAGGCTTCACCTAAGCACACTCCCTTAGCAATTCCGGATAAATCTGCCAAAAAGCCCAAGGCCCAGGGGATGGGTCAGGGACAGGCTTCAACTTCCACAATGACATCAACATTGACAGAGGAGCACTTTCTGTTGGAATTCACCCTGTTTTAGAAATCCAATCAGGACTTGGCAAACAAACTTAAATCTTTAAGGACAGATCTTTGTGACCTTGGTCGTCAGGTAGGGAACAAGGAGGCAAGAGCACATTCACTGGAAAAATGGAGTGATAGACTAGATACAGACATTAATGCCCTTAGACAAAAAAATTACCATTTGGAGGCAAATCTAGAGGACTTAGAAGGTCAGAGCTGCAGAAATAATGTGGTAGTGTTTGGAATCCCAAAAATGGTAGAAGGCTCCAACCCTGTCCTTTTTGCTCAGAAGTTCACTGCTAAAATGCCAGGCCATACCCCAATGGGCCCTCAAATAGCATTGCACAGGCCCATTGATCTCTCCACCAATTGCCCCCAGAAGGCTCCCCCAAGACCATTTATTTTTACATTGTTTAATTATCTGGACAAGCAACACCTCCTTAAAAAAGATAATGAGTTTCAAGAAGTGTATTGGGAAGGGGTGAATTTATGGGTAGTCCAAGACTTCCCCAGCTCTGTGCATCAGAAACAGGCAGCCTATCACCAATCTATAACAAAATTGATTGCATCAGGGATCCATTTTAAAATGTTATATACAGCTAGACTGCAAGTGCTGGTCCACAGAGCATGGAAGTCTTTTGATTCTGTGGAGAGGCTATATCCAAGTTGAAGGAAATTTTTCCTGACTTGTTTAAAGATTGTGGACCTGACTATCATCTCCTTATTTGTGAGTATTCCTGAACTCCTCTAAAGAGATGCACCTTACATGGGAAAGGTAAGTGTGGAGGTCCATTTCTCTGGATAGTTTGGAGTTGAGACTGTTCTCATGATTTTCTGCTGTTGGGTTAATTTCAAAATGCCCTTACAGAAATATAAGTGTGCTGCATACATGCAGAATGCACATCACATGCTTAATTGTGCATTGTTTGCATGCAGTTTGTATGCACAAAGTGATCATTTGTGAACCAGGATTAAAAAGCACATCAGGTTTGCATGATGCAAGTTTGGCATGTGTGCAGCAGGTAAACTGGTGTGAAAATCTAAAAATCACATCAGGTTCGCATGTTGCACACTTGACATGAGTGCAGCAGTTAAACTGGCGTGAACATGATTTAAAAATTACATCAGGTTCACATGCTGCATGCTTGCCATGTGTGCAGCAACAAAGCTGGTGCAAATCTCATCTAAAAAACACATCCGTTTCTATTTATTATGCTACTACTAGCAATTAGAGCAATTAAAATACCCTTTTCATTGATTTCCCATTAAAAGGAGATTGACTCATTAATTCCAATCCTTTTTCAAGTTATTTAATGGCTTATGATTTTTGTCATTAAATTGGCATTAATTTGTAATGTATTGTTTGCTTACTGCATTAAATGCCTAGGATATAGTCAGCCAGTATCCCCTATTCCAGATGTGCGAAGAGGTTCCTCTGTATTGTAAAGCCTGATCTTTTTGTTTTGGGCCATGCAAATCCTCTTATGCATATTTAGTGCTACAAATGTGTTTCTTCATGACTGTTATGGCTCACTTACTTTCTCTTTGTCATTCTGTATGGACCATATACACTATGGCCATGCTCAGTACTCTTTGTGCTGAGTAGGGTCTTGGAAGCATGCACCATACCTCACATGTTATCACTGAAATGAAGGGCGTGGACACTCACAATGAGGGACAATGAGGGACACTAACCCTCATGATGAGCAGGACTCATCCTGAAACATGGAGATACAGTACCTCAGAACACAGTGGAAACCATTGTATTTACTTGCACTGATGTTAGTCCCTGATAATTAATTTCTACTATAAAGTAGGGGTGCCATTTAGGTAGAGCAGAGGGGGGCAGTTGCCCCCCCCCCCCACATTTGTGCCTAGGTTATTTATATGGTGTAGCAATAACAGCATCAAATTTAGATTTATTCTTTTGCACTATAAGTGTCCCCCTGGCCTGTGTTGTCCTCACACTGCAGGTGCATTCCTGACTTGACTGTGTCTGTATTGTGTTGTCCACTCTCTCCACCTATTAGTGGTGGTGCTATCACATGTGATGTTGAGGCACACCAGTCAAGCAAGAGCACGTGTCACATGAGTGGGACACTGTCTTTCCCACCAGAGAGTAGACGGGCTGCACACTACAGCTTGGAGGAGTCAGTGAGCACTGAACTCTCAATAGCAGTGTTCTGGTGGCATGCTTTTTTTGGTCTACTCTTAGTGAGTCTCCATCTTCCTTGATGGCTGAGGGATAGGGCTGTGTGAATACCTTTCCCCCAAATATTTGGCCGAATATTTGGTATTCGGATCCCAAGTATTCGGTATTCGTTATTTAGTATTCGGTATTCTGTCAGAAAAGTTGTTTTTTTAAGGAAACTTTAAAAAAGCACTTCAGCAACACCATTAATCACCCATTGAACCTGGTATACCATATACACCTCAATGACACTTCAGCCACCAACACTGAGCTCTCACTAATGCAACACAAGCTTCATGTGGCACACTCGATCCACCACAACACACACATAGCACTCTGAAAACAATATCAAACATTGCATTGGGTCAGCACTAGAGGGTGTTCATGGTCACAGACACGGGGTAGAAGGTGCTTCAGCCATGGGCATAGGAATAGTGGTAGCAGTGGCTGCAGTAGTGGTGACAGTTGAAAGGGTGGCTGCTGCAAGAATGGCACTGGTGGTGATGGGAAGCACACTGGCTGTGGATGTAGCAGCCATAATGGTAGCAGTGGGGACACTGGCGGTGGTGTCTGCTGCTTGCTGCATAAAGCATGTATGCTCTAATTCCCCCCATTTACTGCACAACAGGATGTGACAGTGAACATACAGATGGACAGGTGGTGACACTAGCAGTAGTAGTACTGCTAATGGTATTAATGGTAGTAGTACTATTACCAATGCTACAAGAACTAAAAGGCTTGCTTGGGAGAACAATATTTGAGCCCATCAAATAAAGAGACACCTGTATGTCATTGTCTATGTAGCCTATCACGCCACCTTCTCTGGAATTGTATTATGTATCAGTAATTTACAGTGGAGCAAGACAAGATGCAATTCAGTACTTTGCAGTAAATGACATGCCACAAAATATTGGATGACTGGAGGTCTTAATTGCCATTAAATTACACTGCTCCTTGCAGCATACTGCAGCATTTTACAGCAGTTTTGCAAGATACTGCATTGTGTACTGTCTGGCACCACAGTATGAACTATGTTCTATAATCTTGATGCAGTGTTTCATCCTTGGGTATGTTAGTTGTGGATTGTTTTGTTACAAGGGCATCTCAGTCTCATTCATTTTAACTTCACTTATTTATAGTGTGTGTTTCTTTAAGGGTTGTATATTCGTAGCGTGTTTGTACGTTCCTGACATGCACCCTGACAAAGACCAGGTTCTGGTCAAAGCACCAGGGCTCTATTGGGATCCACCAGCCTTAGCACAAACAAATGTATTGGCAACTTTATGCTGCACTGCTCTTCACTGTATTTTGTAACTGCAACCCCCCCTCCCGCTGAATGCTTCCTTTGTTCTACATAGATTGTTTGGGGGTTTGGCAGCCCAGGGACAACACTAGCAGTAATTGTGTGGATGTGCTGTATGTTTGTGGTCTATCATCCTGTCCCTCACCACTTGGGGCCAGTGGTGCAGATGCTTTGCTGGGGCTGGACCAAGCATGTTTGCAAGATTGCTAAAGACATGATGGATCAGGTCACTACTGGCTACTGGGTAAAACACAAACTATTACTACGTAGTACCTGTGTGTGTGATGCTTTACTTAGTGCTTGTGGAACTACAGTAATACAGCAACCTTTCCAGCTATACTACACCACAAAAAAGCAGCAGTAAAGAAAAACATTGCTACTAAGAAGGGGAAGAAAAGGGCAACCTATTTAGTCAAACATGGAACCGAGCAAGGAACAGGCAGATGACATACAGTTAACTCAGTGAGACAAGCCTGCCCCACTAAGTGCAATGGTTTAATTAACAAAATAACAACAAACAAACAAAAAAAAATGCATGTGCACAACTGTGCACACACACACACACGGCACAGACTCGCAGGGGGATATATTTCACAAGCACAGCTTAATTGTGTGCAGTGCACTGTAGAAGTGTGGGGGGAGGGAGTCAGCTACCATGTCAGCATGGCTCAGTTGGTAGCACATCCGCCTCTAGACCAGAAGGTCGTGGGTTCTCGTCCCACACTGGGATGGGACTTGCACCTAAAAATTGCTGGCATCCGAATACAGTATTGGGGGGCCCTGTACTGCTGGGGTGTGCCATCCTTCGGATAAGACATTAAACCGAGGTCCATTCTGCCCATCCTGGTGTTGTCCTGGTGGGTATCCAGGTGGAAGTAAAAAAACCCAGGGCACTGTTCGCAAAGAGTAGGGAACATTCCCAGAGTCCTGGCCAACATTCCCCTTCCATAAACTGGTTCATGCAATTATTCAGGCTGTGTGTGGGTGATGGTGTGTGATATGGCCGCCACCACATATTCAGTCACTTCACTGCCAGTCTAGCATTGCTTGTAAAGCACTTTGGGATACACTGTGTATGAAAAGCACTATATAAATGCTGATTCTTCTTTTTCTTCTTCTCCTCATGTGTACAGGGATCTATCCCCAGAACCAGAGGAGACTAACAATAGTAATTCAGTGAGTCAAGCCTGACTGGCTTCGAACTGAAGACGTTTATTTCAAAATCTATGTGCACACAGCTCTGCACACGTGTGGCCCTTCCTCATGAAAAAATATATTAAGCATGCACATGCAGGGTGAAGCCTCACAAAATCAAATATTTTGCACATATACAGCAAATTATAAGCAGTGACCTGCAGGAGGGGGAGTTAGCAGACACCCTCATCAGTCATGCAGGGAACCAAGCCTGGAACCAGACAACAGAAAAAAATAAAATAAAATGTGATCCACCCAAAAAAAATCACACTGAAGCTATGACAGACAGTAGGCAGAGAAGGTGTGTTAGCAGACAGCCCTCCTAGTCCCTGTAACTGAGTACAGCAATAAGGACAAAATACCTATCAAAAAGCCAAACATAGCTTTTCTGACACTGATCGAAAAAACTATACTGACCCAAAAAAGCCTGTGAAGCAAAAATCAGTTTCTTTTTTAGCAAGTTTAAGGTCTCAAAAGCACTGCAGAGCAGCTCTCAGAAACCACTGTCTCCTGTCTTCTACCAGCTCAGAGTGAGGAAGTCACATGGTGTGCTTGCCTTTGAGCTCAAGAAACACTTTTTGATTGGCCAACAAAGCTCTGCGAGACTTGGAAATCTCACCAAATAGTAGTTCCCGAATAGTGGCCGAATAGTGAACTATTCGGAAAATGCATCTGAATGTTTGGGAAGCCTACTATTCATGGTATTTGGAAAATACTATTCAGCCCATGCACAGCCCTACGGAGGGGCTGGGGGTGAGCTGGAAGCTAACTCAAGACTAGGCTACCTACTTACTCAACTAGGCATGTATCTCAAAAACACAGCACAGCTCCCCTGCAGCAGCAAGCTAGGCCTTGCAGCAGCAGTGATAGTGGTGTGGGTGGCCTTCATAGGCCTTGATCACAAGCAACACAGGTTGGGTGGGTTTGGTTGGTAAGGTGACTTGGTTGCAGATCACGTTAGGGACCTGGGATGGTCAGTTCTAGCATCCAGCTTCTGGTAGAAGGATGGAGGAGGAGCATACTGAAAACTGGGCTGGTGGCACACTGGGCTAAGCTGCAGGTTCTGGCTGGAAGGCAGGGTAAATCAAAGTAAATAATTTATTTTACAGGGGGATTGGGGAAGGAGGAAGGACTGCAATATCGATGTATTTTTCATGTTTCTGCATCTTTGGGCAGCTTCATGACCCATATGGCATGAGTATTGAATGGAATGGAGTTGGGGAGAGAAGTTGGGACGAAATGTTTTGGGGGAGGTGGGGGGGCAGAACATCAGCCAGGGAAAAAAAGTGGTTAGTAACTGGGTGGGTTTAAGCCCAAATCAGATGTACTGCTCCAGGGTATAGACAGATGAATCTTATACATTAGAATTGTTCCTGATTTTTTACCTTTTAGAGGTGATCCAGGCATTCCAGAGTTTGCTGCCTAATGGCAAATTAGCACCTGGCCTCCACTGGTTGTTGAATTCCAAAAAGTTGGATAAGTGATACAGTTCACAGGACGGTGCATGGCAAGAGTGGCTACCTCAGAAAACAAACATAAATTCCAAAATCCTCTGCACTCAAAGACAACGCAAACAGCTGCTAAAATTGAATTATTTGTCCTTTTTTATTTTTAGGATGAACAGCACTAGTTGTTGGCTCCCCCCTGTTGAAATCTGAAATGGCACCTCTGCCATAAAGTCTAAATTTACCAGACAACCTCTGTGTGAGCAGCATGTTTTCCTTGAGGAATGGATGAGGGGCAGAGCAGTTTTCAGGAGTAAAATGAGGGCTGTCGCTTTCTTTCAAGGACAGTTGAGTGGTATGGAATGCACAGACTATTGAAGCCCCACTACAGTCAGACTTATGCCCCCACAAGTGAAGCTGACCTCCACATCCCCCTCATTTAGGCATATTATAACATTGGGCAAGGGAGAGTGCAGGTTTCTGCCCTATTGAAATGAATGAATGCATTTTTTATTACTACTTTATACATTATTGATGGAGAGATGGAGGTTAATGAAGGCCAAAGCTCGATTAACAATTGCCTTGTTTGTAGAACAGTGGCCTTCATTATTTTCCAACTCATCATCATAATGTATAAAATAGTAATAAAAAATTACTCCATTAATTTCAGGGAGGATATGCCCCAGCACTCTGACTCATGGACATCATCTCTTAATGACTCCTACCATTGGCTCCATAATAGTCAGGTAAGAACCTCTCAACTTATTTCTATACTTAGAGACTAGCCATTTGGGTGGATGTCGAGTTATTGCTACATTTGTGTTTGCCCCTTAAAACCTATTTGTGTGGAAGGATTCAAAACTATGGAGAAAAAATAGTAGGAGGCCAGACAGAAGTAATTAAGTAGTTTTATGGGTAAGTGTTTGTAGTGGGGATGGGAAGAACCACGTGTTTTTCCATTAGTATGTATGTACAGTTCAGCTGTGTAGCTGAGATGAGGGGGGACAAGCAAACTAAAAAAATATATCAGTGGTTATAAGCATACCACATGCGTGCAGATGTCTGCAGATTTGTATTGAAGTACAAGTGAGCCATACTGTATAAGAGCTTATATTCACTGTCTTTTCATTTTCACTATATACGCTGGTTTCAAATTAGTGTGAAAATAAAAAGTGTTCCACCAGTGAAAATAAGATGGAGTGAATATGTCTGGTGTGCTTGGAATGCTAAATATAAGGGGAGTTAATTTAAGGTGTTAAACAGTATGTATGCAGGCAGTATAGTTTGGTGGTTAAATGCACTGAACTGCTAACCAGGAGACTTGAAGACCTGGATTTGAATCTCAGCAACCCCCACTTGTATACTGTGTGATCCTGAGCAAGTCACTGAACTTTTATGTGTGTAGCTATCAGTGGCCACTTGCTTTTAGCATGCATGCCACATGCATGCATTATGTTCCAATTTAACATAAAAAGAGTGCTTTCTACACTTGCTTGCTGCATGCATGTCACATGCGTGCAATCAATTCCAATTTAACATTTAAATCATGCTTGCAACATGCATATCATTTGGGTAGTTTTACATGCACAGCATGAAAATATTCCATATAATTATTTCTGTAAGGATGGACAATGTTGACCCTCTGATTCTATCATTTGGTATGCTGTCCCAATGTCAAACCCCCAACAGCTAATCCCACAGGCTTACAACACCACAGCAACATCCAGCAGCTTAACAGGTCAGGTACAGTGACAAGGAGACTAGTGTGATGTCCACCGGAGCGACTACGGCAAAAGCACCCCAGGCTATCTCTCACAATACTGTGCATTGCTGCAGCACACATCAAGTTGGGAGTGGGAGGCAGCGAAGGTGTGCACCACAACAGCGCAGGCAGCACAGCGATGCATAGGAATGCCACCTCACAGGTGCACCTATACTAGCACAGGGAGATCAACAGGGGATAGTGAGCAACAGTTGCCTTTGTTTGTGGGGGCAGGCACACACAGCGCTGCATTATAAAAGGTGGAAAAGGGAGGGGCACAGGTCTCTAACATGGAAACAGGGGAATGTCAATGAAATGCTGCTGGACTGTGAAAAGCGCAAGGAGCAATGGCCTTCTATCATTCCGAGGCTACCTGTACCAGTGGGAATGGACACACAGTGTGGCAACCTACTGGAAATGTATAGAATATCACTCAGGCCAGTGCCATGGGTGTGCGCTTACAGTCAATAGTGTGGACAACATGTCACTTATGGGCTGGCACAACCATGTGCATAATGGTGCAGAGGTAGTGATTCGGCAGGTGCGGGCAGCGGTGAAGCGCTGGACTGTCGAGATGAATGAGAGCAGACAACAAGTGGTAGTTGCATGTTGCAGTGGACTAATCAACATGGTGGGCAGACAACTACCCCCAATGGTTACTCTGAAGTGGACCATCAAGAGGGCCCCAAGGAGCATGCACAGGTCACCTGTGGAGCCAACAACACTTGTTGTGTTTACAATCCCTGCGGAATACACCACCACCATTGTGGGGGATCCATTCCTCCTGCATGGTTCAGGTGGCAGCGTGGGCAGGTTGCTGCTATTTAGCACCCATAGGAATCTGGAGTACGTGACCTACTGTGGTGCCTGGTATGCTGACAGGACAATTCACAGCAGCCCGTGGCTCTTCCAACAGCAATACAGCCTCCATGGCATTGAGATGGATGCAGTGCTGCCAGCTGTCTATGCCCTAATGGCAAGCTCATGGAGTTGTGTCCAGAGCTAAGCCCAATGTCCATAATGATTGACTACAAGCTAGCTGCATAGAAGGCTCTGCAGGCAGTCTTCCCCTAGTCATTGTTCCATGGCTGCTACTTTCACTTTACACAGTGCCTGTGGAGGAAGCTGCAACAGCATGGTGACCTGGCACAGCTGTACATCACAATGATGAATTCACCCTGCACATTTGTATGTTTGCCACACTCACCTATGTGCCACCTCCTGATGTCATCAGCCTGTTCGAGGAGCTGCTGTCATAGCCATTCTTTGAGCCCTTTGAGTAATCCCTGGCACCATACTTTGACTACTTCAAGGACACCTGGCTGGGGCACCCAGTTCGTAGTGGTGTGCGGTTGAATCCCATGTACCAGGTGGACTTCTGGAATGCATATGCTGCCATACATGAAGGGCTGCCCAGGACCACAAATGCACAAGAAGGGTGACACAAGGGATTCAGTTCCCTCATGGGTGCTGACCACCAAACCATATAGTGATTCTTCTAGGTGCTGTGTGGTCAACAGAGGCTGACCGAGCTCAAACAGCAGCAGACGTTGTGGGGCACAGACGTGGGCATGGTCTGCAGGAGAACACGGAATGCTAGCGATGGATTGCAGCAGATCATGGAGCAGTATGTAACAAGGCCATTGAGGGATTATTTACTTGGCATTGCTCTCAATATCCATCTGCAGGTCTGAAGGATGACATGCCAGTGCAGTGGAAACTGGGGACTGATCAGATACTGTGCACTTGTGTGCTGATGGTGGTGGTGTGGGGTGTGGGTATGGCTGTGGGCTACCGTTCTGTACCTGAGTAGCCACATTAAACATGTACCTGTAGCTACCTGACCCCTGCTGTTCCATGTGGTGTTTTCCTGGTGGTGGTGGGGGGGGCATTGCCATGGTTGGGTATGGGTGTCCACAGCCATGCAGCACATGGGTGGTGGCTGTTTGTTCCATGGGGTGGGCAGCCCACTGTGCTCCTCTGGGCTGGGTCTTGTGTGCCATCCTGCAGCCTGCTCCTGTCACCGGGAGTTGTGTTGCCATGCTTCAGGGGGGACACAGGGTCACCGGGGGGGGCAGTGCTGGTGCTTGGCAGTTATGCATGCCTAGGACTGTGTGTGCCACGGTGCTCATGCTTCCCTCTGTTGCACGGCATTCAGCAGGGGTGCCGTGGGGGGGCCTTCCCTCACAGGTGCCTGGGGCCATTCGCTGTTGCTGTTGTCCCTATTGCAGAGTGCACTGCAGTGTCATGTCATGTCATGGCCATACTTTCTGTAAACATTCACTCTAACTCCTGAATTTAAATTAAACATGGCAGATCTCAGCAAATATAAATGATCAATCTTACTGTGTGAAAATTAAAATAAAAGGTAATTATGGTGCAAGGCATCAATAGGTAATATGCAGAGGGTCTCTTACCTGGTTACTAGGAAGTCAGATGTAGGAGTTTTGAAGGGAAAATGTCCACTGGACCTTTAAAATAAAATATAGATAAAGGCTGACAAGGGATTCAAAGTTCTTAGGGAGTAAATAGGAAGGACAGGACAAGTTAGAGGTACAGTCATAGTTATCTAATAAGGGAGGAGTCAGAGTCCTGTCAGACCTGTTAAAGTAAAGAGAAAAATAGTTTAATATGGAGAAAATCCAGTAGTGAGAGCAGTTACAGAGCAGAGAAATATGAAAGGGATACAGCACTGTCTGGTGTGACCACCCTGGTCCTAAGAAAGAGGAAGGCACATTAATATATTATTCATCCTACTTACAGTTAACGTCTCCAGCTCACCCCCCTGTCTCTAGAACCACCTGCAGAATACTGCTATGCTGCTATGGGGAACTCATTTTGGGCTTTGCAAAAAAAGCTTAATCTTTTCTGCTCATATATTCCTCCTACTAGATGCTCAACCTTATTACCCTCCCTGAACAAATCCATCAGTTCAGTAGACAAAAATAATGAATTCATCAAATTTGGAGAGTTTAACAGAATCTGACTCAGTAATTGTAACAAAACAGTTGTACAATTCCTTAACATGCTAAACTTTACCCTTGTCATCACTGAGCCCACTAGGTGCTTCAACAATGGCTGTACACAGACACTAATCAATTGAATCCTCACACCTTGGCCAGATGGAATCAAAGGCTCAGGAGTCCTGTCTGATGCCATTAGCAAGCACTGTCCCATTTTTTGTGTGTGGCATGCCAAATTAGCAAAAGCCCCTCCAAGAATTATACATTTCTGAAAATATGCTAATGTAGATCCTGAACTCTTTAGGTTGGTGGTAACCAATACTTACTGGCCCTACCTATTTAATGCCTCTGAGGTAAATTCAGGAGCTGACGTCCTCACCACAGTGTTAACCAATTTGCCAGACAAATTTGCCCCACTCACCAAAAGGATGGTGCATGTCTCCATTACCAAATGGCTAGACCACAAGTCACTAACAAAATTTATTGAACGTGATGGGAAATGAGTGGTCTTTAGGGCCTTCTCATCCCCGTTGAACTAGTCTGCCTAAAGAGCACGGTATAAGATATGCAAAATAGAAGTTTGGAAACACAAAAGTTCTCACTGTAAAGCACTTTTTAATGCAATGCCCTAAACTCCAGAATATTTTGGCAGCAAATCAAAAAAATGTTCGTTCAGCAGGAAATTACCCATCCCCTCCTTATGTGGTACTAAACAGTGTGCATTGCAATAACAGCATAACAATAGTAAACACATTCAACTCACATTTCCCAGACCTTCCCCTAATATACACATGTCTTCTCTAACGTGACCCCTACCAACCTACATGCAAATACCCACACTGGGTTACTACTAACTCAGTCTCAACTTCCCTTCTATTTTAAATGGGTCAGGCCTACTGAGGTCCATAAACTTCTTATGCAGATTCCTGTCTCTAAACCTGCGGGCATGAAAGTTATTGAACACAAACTTCTGAAAATTGCCACTAGAGAGTTAGCCTCCCAAGTAGCTAAGCTAATCAACCTATCCCTAACTACAGGCAGAGTGTCTGATGAGTGGAAAATCTTACGTGTTGTCCTGGTTTTTAAGGGAGATCACATAATTCTAAATAACAATAGCCCATTGCTAATCTACACATTCTAAGCAAAACACTGGAGAAGGTAGTGGCCTTGCAACTTACAAGTTACCTTTCTGTCAATGACCTGATATCCCATACCCAGCATAGTTTCTGTAGAGGGCATAGCACCATCACTGCTCTCCTCACTCTTACCAACACTGTCTCCTCTGCAATGAACACCGGAAGCCTCACAGCTGCTGTTTTTGTTTATTTGGCAAAAGTCTTTTATTTGATCAATCACACCTTGCACAAAAGCAAACTAGCCAACCTGGTTATCTCCCAAACTGCTCTCCCCTGGTTTTGTAATTATTTGGCAAACAGATTCCAAAGGGTCATGTATGATTCTGCCTTCTCGGACCCTGCACCAACTCTAGTGGGTGTTCCCCAAGGCCCCATAGTAGGCCAGCTACTGTTTACCCTATACATCAACTCCATTAATCAAAGTTTGACCCACTGCTCAGACATATTCTATGCTGATGATCTCGTCCTCCACACCTGCTCGAAGAACATTGACTAAATCAAAGATCACCTGGCAGCTGAACTACAGTCAATACACATGACTATCTGAAAACAAATTAATCCTTAATATCACTAAAACTCAATTCACACTTTTTGGCACATCCTCCAAACTCAGGACATGCTTATCCCCTCTATCTGTTGCATACCAAGATGGTATCTTGGTCCCCACAACCTCCCCTTTTACATGCCTAGGAATCACCCTTGACCCCATACTTGATTATGCATTCCATGTCATGAATGTCTGCAAATCCATGAGCTCCATACTTGGTGTTTCATATAAATGTGCCAAAGACCACAGGGACGCCTTGCCATCACCAGGGGGATGCTCATCCCCAAGTTACTCTATGGAGCCCTGGTGTACTTTGTAGCATCTAAAGCCACCATCCTCAAATGGGATGTAACCCAAAATAATATTTTCCATTTTGAGCCAATGTCTCCTAGACTCACTCACTACTGCTCCCTCTGTGATAAGAAGGGTTTGCTCCCTCTGCCTCTCCTACATGATCATAGCCATGGTGGTGTTATCTTTAACATAATACCCCTTGCTTCATTTCTCCAGATGGTCAGAAATGGCTAGCCCCTGAGGTCTAATGAAAACACCCTGCTTGCTATCCCTAGGGTTGAAACTCACACTGGTGAAGTGCACTTTGCCTACTCTGCCCACAAACTATGGAACTCCATTCCTCCAGACATTCAACACTGACTCTTTGTACGTGCTTTCCGTCTTATGTATCGAGAACAACTCTTTGGCCAGGCACACTGCTCCTATTATGGTACCTGAGCAATTTCCCTACTTGTCACTCTTTTTTCCTGTGGAAACTTGCTGACCCTTCAGTTTTGTTCCATAGCATCCTATTGATGTAAACTCAATGTTTATGCATACTACTCCTATTTTTCTTTCCCTTGCTTCGATGTGCCTTGTCTAAAATCACTTATTTTACTCCTTCACCACAGTGTTCGTGTATCTCTCAATACTGAATGCACTGTATATTATGGTTTTTCATTATAGACACATTGCTATGCTTCAGTTTTTGTTTTCTCTCCACAGCATACTGAATAAACTGCAAATGTATGTATTTTCTTCATTGATGCATTTACTTTGTTTCAAGGCTTGTCACTGTAACTAAATGCACTGCAAACTGTGTGTACTTTCTTTTCAAGTTGAAATTTCTCTGTTTGATGTTCATTTCTTTCCACTGTATGTTACAATACAATGTATTTCCATTGTATGTATTTTCGGTTGTAACACCCCCCCCCCCAGGTCACACCTGAAATTCAGTTGCCTAGTGTGCTTCCCTAGCAAACAAAAACTAAATAAATAGGAGCAAAGAAAACAGGAACTTTAGATAAAAATTTACATTTAGGGCAAAGTAGGAAGATAGAGATACAGAGAAAGAAAGAAAATTAATAAACAGGAAAACAGAAGTGAAAGTGTTGTGGGGGGGGGCTTAAAAAACTACTTATCCCTTACAGAAATAATTATATGAAATGTTTCCATGCTGCACACATAAAACTACCCAAGTGATAAGTGTGCTGCAAGTATGATTTAAATTTTAAATTGGAACCGATTGCACGCATATGGCATGCGTGCTGCAAGCCAGTGTGGAAATCAGACTTTTTATGTTAAATTGGGAAAGACTACATGCATGTGGCATGTGTGTGCAAAAAAGAAAGTTGTCACTGATAACTGCACATGTAAAAGTTAAGTGATTTGCTCAGGATCACATCATACACAAGTGGAGGTTGATGAGATTCAAACCCAGGTCTTCATATCTTCAAGCTTGCAGTTAAGTGCCTTTAACCACTAAGCCATACTGTCTATACACATATGGTTTGCTTGTACTTCAATACATACTGTACTTGACTACATCTGCATGCATGTGGCATTCTTGTAGCCACTGTTACTCTTTTCATTTTTGTTTTTCTTCTTCTCTTACTTATCTCAGTTTCACAGTTGAACTATAGCACACATACCAATGGAAACTCATGTGGTTTTTCCCACCCCCAATTCACAAACTTACCCACAAAACAACTTAATTACTTCTGTCTGGCCTGTACTCTACTATTTTCTCTCCATAGTTTTGAATGCTTCCATGCAAACAGACTTTAAGGTGCAAACTGAAAAGTAGCAATAACTTGACACACACACACACACACACACACACACACACACACACACACACACACACACACATGGCCATTCCCCCCATATACACACACTGTAGCAGGTATGACCATGCTGCAACAGACAACCCACTGAGTATAGATATACAGTCAGTAAAAAGCCTCTTACTTGAGTACTAGGGAGCCAGAGGCAGGAGTATTTAGGAGATGATGTCCATAGGTCAGAGTACTGAGGGTGTACCTCCTTGAAATGAAAGGAGTTATTTTTTGTTACTATTTTATACATTATGATGGTGAGTTGGAGAATAATGAAGGCCACTGTTCTACTAAACAAGGCCCTTGTTAATCGAGCGGTGGTCTTCATTAATCTCAAACTCTCCATTAATAATGTATAAAATAGTAATAAAAAAATACCCCCATTCATTTCAATGGTGTACACAACTGCAATCTCCTTTGCCCTTTGTCATAATGTGCCTGAGTGCGGGGATGTGGATGTCAGCTCTACTGGGAAGGGGGGCATAAGCCTGACAATAGTGGGGCTGGCTCCAATAGTCTGAGCATACCGTACTGCTCAACTGTCCATGAATGCAAGGGACAGCTCTAGAATGTCTGTAACATCTCTAAAAGGTACAACTTATTTGTTTTGACTGAAAAAGTGAAATGCAAATCAGGAAAAATTCAAATGTATAAGATACATCTGTATATACCTCGGAGCAGTGCATCAGATTTGGGCTTAAACCCACCCAGTTACTAACAGATATTTTACTTGGCTAAAGTTCTGCCCCCCCTCAAAAAAAAGAACTTTGTCCCAATTTTTCTCCCTGACTCCATTCCATTCAGTACCCATCCCCTATGGGTCATGAAGCTGCCCAAAGGTGAAGAAACATGAAAAACACATCACTATTTCAGTCCTTCCTCCTTCTCCAATCCCCCTATAAAAAAAAACATTATTTACTTTTACTTACCCAGCCATGTGGCCAGAACCTGCAGCCTGGCACAGTGTGCCACCAGCCCAGTTTTCAGTCTGCTCCCCTCTCTCCTTTTGCAAAAAGCTGATGCTAGAACCAACCATCACAGGTCCCCAACGTGGTCCGTGACCAAGTCACCTCACCAACTGAACCCACCCAACCTGGGTTGCTTGCTCCTTGCTTGGTTGCTGCTGTGGCCTCAGCCATACTGCACTAATCATGGCCTATGAAGGCCACTCACACTGCTGTCACCACTGCTGCTAAGCCTAGCTTGCTGCCATGAGGGTCTCTGCTGTTTTTTTTTCATGGATAGCCTAGTAGAGTAAGTAGGTAACCTAGTCTTGAGTTAGCTTCTAGCTCACCCTCTGCCCCTTCAGCCACCAGGGTAGATGGAGAGTTACTAAGAGCAGATCAACAAAAATATGCTGCCACAGCACTGCTATTGAGAATTCAGTGCTCACTGAAGTCTGTCTACTCTGTGGCGGGAAAGACAGTGTGTTGTACTTGCAAGACTCATGTGCTCTTTCTTGGCTGGAGCTCATCCACATCACATGTGATTGTGCTGCCACTAATAGGTGGAGAGAGTGGACAACACAATACAAACACAGTCGAGTCTGGCTACTACCTGCAGCATGAGCACACAGAGACCAAGTGGGCACTTATTGTGCAAAAGATTAAATCCAAATTTAAAGCCATTATTGCCACACCATAAGAACAATCTAAGCATAAAAATGGGAGTGGGGGTGGGGGGACTGCCTCTATCCTACCTAAATAGCACCACCGCTTAATGGTAGACATTTATTCTCTGGTGCTAATGCAATGGTTTCCACTGTGTTCTGAGGTACTGTATCTCCATGTCTCATGATGTGTCCTGATCATCATGTGGATTAGTGTCCCTCATTTTCCGTCATTTTGAGTGTCCATGTCCCTCATTTCAGTGACAAAATGTGCGATATGGTGCATGCTTATAAGACACTACTCAGCACATAATGTATGTGCTCAATACAGAATGACAAAAGGAAAGTAAGTGAGATGAAACAGTCATGGAGAAGCACATTTGTAGCACTAAATATGTATAAGGGATTTGCATGGTCCAAAACAAAAAGGATAAGCTTCACAACACAGAGGCCTCCTTCGTACATCTGGAATAGGGGATATTGAATGGCTATATCCTAGGCATTCAATGCAGTAAGCAAACAATACTTTTCAAATTAATAACTATTTAATGACAAAAATCAAAAGCCATTAAACAACTTGCAAAAGGATCAGAATGAATGAGTTTACCTAATTTTTATGGAAATCCAAATAAAAATGTATTTTAATTACTCTATTTGCTAGTAGTAGTATATGAAATAGAAACTGTGTGTTTTTTTAGAAGAGTTTTTTACCAGTTTAGCTGCAGCACATATGGCAAGCATGCAGCATGTGAACCTGATGTGATGTTTAAATGATGTTCACACCAGCTTAACTGCTGCACTCATGTCAAGCATGCAACAATGCCTTCAAGACGCTTTATTTCTGTACAATCAGAGAAGTATGTGACTGCTTCACCCACTCAGACCCAGTACCGGTGTCTGCACTGGTATATAGCCATGCCTAGACCCAGTTTCAAGTACTGACCCCCCAGCTTGCTCCTCACCAGCCTAATTGTTCTCTCTCTTATCCCCCTGTATTATCAACACTAGGCCCATCCATACCCTTATTCTTCCTTTCCCAACCTTGGATAGGAGCTCACTACCCTGGGTTGTGACATCCTACCATGCCCCGTACTTTATAGCATTCAATCCTGGGGCTCACACATACTCCTTTTCTCCATCCACCTTCTCTACATCCCGTTTTACCAACTCCTTTCTGTGCACCGTGCCCTCCTAGCCTTTCTCCCCCTACCTCCCTCCCTTCCCCCCTACCTTCACCTCTACCCGTGTATATTTTATTTTATCTTTTCTTCCGTTACTTCCTCCTGCAACCTTAGATAACCTGCTTTATCTTCCTATAGACATTTCTATGTATGTAAATACCGTGTAATCTGTACAATATCTGTATAATTCTATGTACATATGAACTTATTTTTCTTCCTCTCTGTAAAGAGTATTATCTGTATTGCCTTGTAAATACCTGTGTTGACCTGTATATACAATTGTTCATGCTCCACCCAGGTCCATCTTGCAAATGAGCTTCTGCTCAATGATGAATGCCTGGTTAAATAAAGACTTGATTGATGGATTGATTGATTGATTGATGTAATTTTTACATGTTGACACCAGCTTACCTGCTGCACACATGTCAAGCCCACAGCATGCAAACCTGATTTGCTTTTTAGGCCTGGTTTGCTTAGGATCACTTTGTGTATGCAAGCTGCATGCCAACATTGTGCAATTAAGCATGTGGAATGCATTCTGCATGTACACAGCATATCTATATTTCTGTAATGGATTGCCCCTACATGGCCTACTGATCAGCAACTAAAAGTAGTAGACTAAGCTGGCCCACTGGCTCAGCGGTTGGATTTCCTCTTGCAATGCCAATGACCTGGGTTAGGGAACGGACCCAGGAGTTGGAAGGCTAGCAGGGGGGAGAAGGATCAAGTGTCCATGGGACTGCTCTCCTTCTCCGGGAGGGATGGGAGGTAGAGAGTCCGCCACTTTGTTGTCCCCTGGCAGAGGCTGGGGGTTGCCACCCAACCAGCAGCAGAATGTTGGGGGGCCAGGGTCGATGATGGTCATCACTGCATGTCCTCGTCTTCTGGGCAGCAGCAAAAATTGTCGACTCCTGGCATGATGCCTCTGCTGCCTCCACTGCCTTACACATCCACCGCGGGGGTCCCATTAACATGGTCCCAACCCGGGGGGGGCAATCTGGGGCTCAGCCTACAGTTATCATTGGGGAGGATAGCCCTTCCAGTGGCCCCACATGGGGGGTAAGCATGGGCAAGGGGAGGATGCAGATGGGACATGAGAGGATCTCTGTAGGGAGAATGGGGTCAAGGCACAAAAAATAAATAAATAAAAGTAGTATCCTTTCTGGACTAGTGGGGAATTTGTTTGGCTAGTTGTCCAGCATTATTAAAATTATTTACCATTGGTGGTCCTGGGAATAGAGTTGACCCAAGGAGATCAGTAATTTATATAATACTGTTGGTGGGCTAGTCTGGAAGGAACACTTATGCATGTGTTTCACATGATCAGATTTGTTTTAGATCTTGTTCACCATGCACCTAAACAGAATTGTATAACTAGATTTTAATGTAGTTTACTATTTTTATATATGGTTAAAGAATCTGTAAAATGACATCTCTAGATTTCAAGGTCTACCACTTTTGTCACAGACCATTTGAAGGATTCAACTACAGTATTTTAGGGTGGTCAACTTGCATCACCATTAACTAAGTTAAAAATAAAGTTTTAAGCCAGTCTAAGGATCCCTTTCAAACAGATTAAACAAGCTTCTTTGATGTATAATTTATATTTTAAAAAGTTAAGGAAGACTGTCTTAACACTAGAGCCAAGGTTGTCTCTGTAGGTATTTTCTCAAATGGTCAGATGTTATTTGTAGCATCTACACTTTACAGATTTTTTCACAGATCAAAGATCAAATGATCAATTTTCTTTTTATATTTTAGTTAGGCCTTTGACTTGGCTCCTTCTCAGAGGTGCTACCACTCCATGGCAGGAGTGAGGCTAGGGTACTGCACACCATGCAGTTTAATGAATGGTTGCAAAACTGGTGCAGAGCACTGGGCTTTGGCTTCATTGGGGACTGGGGGGCCACCTGAAGAGATAAAGGTCTATTCTGGCATGATGGTCTGCATCTGTCCATGAAAGGAACCAAGCTCCTAGGTGATAGGTTTAAATGCTTCCTTGGCAAGCTTTTAAACTAGCCAAGGGGGGAGGCGCTGATAAAAGGCAGGAAATTTCAAGCCTCCCCCCACAAAACATGGCAGGTAGTAAGGTAAACACTGAGGTACAGAGCTCAACACAGGGCAGGACAGTTGTAAATGGAAAAATAGACAAGGACAATAAGAGCAGGGATGGGGGAAAAAAGGATAAAGCCAACATTAAATGGAGGGCAATGAGTACCAATGCCCGTAGTCTGGGAAACAAGCTTCCTGAGCTAGTAGCCCTGATGGAAGATGAACAGTTGGATATTGTGGCAGTCACGGAAACATGGTACACAGAGAACCATGACTGGGATGTCAACATACAAGGGTACACAATCTACAGAAGGGACAGGGAAGGTAAAAGAGGAGATGGAGTAGCTCTATACATAAAGGAAGGGATCAAAGCTACAGAACTAAAAAGTAAAGGGGAAGGACAAGAGGCACTCTGGGTCACCTTGGAGATAGGGAGTGGCATCACAATTTGCACAGGGGTTGTATACAGACCCCCGTCTCAAGGGGAGGAAATGGACAACAAAATGATAGAGGACATTCTCAAAATGGCTGAAAAAGGGGAGATACTGTTGATGGGGGACCTGAATATGCCAGATGTTAACTGGATAACAGGTACTGCAGCCACATCCAAGAGCAGGGTCATTCTCGATGCCCTGCAGGGGGCAGGCCTTAGACAGCTTGTGTTGGAACCCACTCAGGAGGGAGCAATACTAGACCTGATACTCTCAAATGGAGAGAGAATCACAAATTTAGAAGTCAGTAGACATCTGGGAACAAGTGACCACTGCACAGTGTGCTTCACAATGAGCACAACCATGGAGATAAGCCATACAAATACAAGGATACTGGACTTTAGAAGAGCTGACTTTGGCAAAATGGGTGAATACCTGAAAAATGCACTAGCAAATGACCAAAAAGGAGGGGTGGAAGAACAATGGAGAAAAATCAAAACTGCTATCATAGAGGCAACAATCCTTTGTGTGAAGCAAATAAGGAAAACAAAGCAGAGTAAAAAACCACTATGGTTTTCAAATGAGGTGGCAAGGAAGGTTAAGGAGAAACAGGCTGCATTCAAAAAGTATAAGGAATCACAGAAGGAGCATGACAGGGAACTGTATTAATTAAAGCAGAAAGAAGTGGGGAAGGCAGTCAGACTAGCAAAGGCCCAAACCGAAGAAAAATAGCCAACTCAGTTAAGAAGGGGATAAAACCTTTTATAGGTACATTAAAGGAGCATAGAAAGGTTAAGGGAGGGATAGAAGATTAATAAAGGAGAGGGAGGTGCAGAGGGAGACAGTGAAAAGACAGAGATATTGAATGAATACTTTTGCTCAGTATTCACAAAAGAAGATGAGGAGGAGTTACCTAAACCAGACAATAGAAGCACTCTGGGTAGGGGGTTGACACCAGTCCATTCACAGAAGAAAGAGTCCTGAAAGAACTCCTAAAACTCAAGATGGACAAAGCAATGAGGCCTGACTTGAATTCACCCCAGAATCATAAAAGAACTAAGGGAGGACCTAGTGACACCACTGACCATGCTTTTAACAGATCATGGCAGGATGGGGCAGTACCTGAGGACTGGAGGAGGGCAGATGTGATTCCCTTCACAAAAGAGGAGCAAGGCAGAAGCGGAAACTACAGACCTGTAAGTTTGACCTCAGTGGTAGGAAAATTATGGAATCACTCTGAAAGAAAGAATTGTTGAGTACCTAGAGGGAGCAGGGCACAGGACCCAAAGAGCACATGGATTTACAGCAGGAAGGTCATGTCAGACGAATCTAATTGATTTCTTCGATTGGTGACCAAAGTAATAGACCAGGGAGGGGCTGTGGATATGGCCTACCTAGACTTTAGCAAGGCATTTGACACAGTCCCGCACAAAGATTAATAATCAAGTTAGCCAGCCTGGGAGTGGGTCCCAGGTGGTAGCCTCGTAGCAAACTGGCTGCACAACAGACACAGAAGGTAGCTAGTGAATGGAACACATTCAAGAAAGGGGGTAACTAGTGGAGTACCTCAGGGCTCAGTACTGGGTCCAGTCCTCTTTAACATCTTTATAGGTGACATTGCAGAGAGTCTGAGGAAAGGTATGCCTCTTTGCAGATGACACAAAGATCTGTAACAGAGTTGATACACAAGGGGGGGTAGAAAATATGAGAAGGAACTTGGCAAGGTTGGAGGAATGGTCAGACATGTGGCAACTTAGATTCAATACAAAGAAGTGCAAAGTAATGCACCTGGGAAACAAAAACCCAGGAGAAGAGTACACAATAGCAGGGGAGCTTTAACAACAACAAAATGGAAAGGGACCTGGGGTAGTCATATCAGATGACCTAAGGTGGGTAAGCAATGTGAAAAGTCGGTAAGGAGAGCCAGGGGGATACTGGGATGCATAGGAAGGCATCACAAGTAGAAAAGGGAAGTGGTTATCCTCTGTACAGACAGTTGGTGAGACCTCATCTGGAGTACTGCATGCAGTTTTGGAGACCTCATCTAGGCAAGGACATAGACAGGATGGAAGCAGTCCAGAGGAGGGCAACTAAAATGGTGCAGGGTTTGCAGCAGAAGCCATATGAAGAGAGTCTGAGAGAGCTTAATATGTATACTCTTGATGAAAGGAGGGACAGGGGGGACATGATAGAAATGTTCAAGTACCTCAAGGGAATCAACAAAGTCAAGGAGGGTAGCATCTTTCAGAAAACGAGATGTGTGAGAACAAGGTTGCACAATTTAAAGATAGAGGGGGGACGGCTCTGGGGTAATGTGAGGAAATTTTTTTTCATGGAGAGAGTGGTGGATACATGGAACAGCCTTCCTGAGGAGGTTGTTGGGTCTAAAACAGTGGGGGAATTCAAACATGCATGGGACAGACACAAGGCAATTATAGTTGGGGGTTACAGGAAGTAGGCTGTTGGTTAACTAGAATCTGCAGCTTATCCAGTAGGTCGGGAAATGGGCAGACTGGGTGGGCCAAGTGGTCCATATCTGCCATCAAAGTCTATGTTCTATGTTTCTATGTTTCAAATGGGGATATAATAAAAAAAAAAACTAACACTAAGAGGCATTAATCACAGGCTAGTCAACTGGATTTCCAATTGGCTAGCCGATAGAACCCAGAGGGCAGTGCTAAATGGGTGTCCTTCTAAGGAGGAAGGGGGCACTAGTGGAGTACCTCAAGGGTCAGCTGTCAGTCTAGTTATCTTCTAAGTTTTCAAAGCCGATCTTACTCAGGGTTTAAACAGCTGGTCCAGAATTCACAAAACTTTGCCCTGGTGCAAACCTGGTTTTGCGTGCCCAAACTGGGTTTTGCATTGAGTTAGTATTCATAAAAGCCCAGTTTGCACACTAAAACTGGGTTTTCACCTGGGCAAAGTGTGGAGGGGGCCACAATACAAATGAAGGGGTGGGGATATGAATATCAGCACTTTCCAATTCACAAAGCATTTGCTCCATGCAAGGGTCTCTTGCACAGTCCCCTTGCATGGAGCAAATAACACCAACCAAGGCCTTTCCTTATCCTGTGCAACCCTAGTGGTTGGCGGCAGTACTGCAGCACCCCCACCACCAATTGCTGGCCTGATAAAATATGTCACATTCCCTGGTGCTAAGTGGCCCCCCCTCCCCATCATTGATCACTGGCCTGATATGAAATAGACATATTCCCCAGTGGCCAGTGGTCACTCCCTCCACCTGATCCTTCACCCAATAGACATACAGTATATATTATTCCCTGGTGTCCAGTGGTCCCTCTCTCCACTTGATGCCCACCTAATAGACATATATGTCATCCCCTGGTGTCCATTGGTCCCACCCCCCACCTGATCCCAGATCCTCAGTACAATAAATGTAACCCATTCCCTGGTGTCTAGTGGACTCCTGTCCCTATCCCAGATCCCATGTACAATAACCAAATTGCCCTTCCCTGGCATGTAGCAAACCCCCTGCTCCCACCCTAGCAAGTAGTTCCCCACCACCCAACTCCCCCCATCCAAAACTCAAGCATGTGACCAGCACAACCCTCCTCTCTCCACCATGGACAGCCATCAGCTGAGCAGTCAATGAGTGCGGACAGTATTTGGTATGTGCTCATTGAGTGATAGTCACTCAATGAGTGCATACCTTATCCGGCCGCATTGACATTCTCCAGCTGGCAGCCAGCTGTGTGCAGAGAGGATGGCTGTGCTGGTCTTGCCCGAGTTTGGGATGGGGAGTCGGTGATGGGGCACTACTTGCTGGGGTGGTGGGGCAGGGGGTTCACTAGATGCCAGGGAAATGTTGTTTGGGTATTGTACATGGGATCAGGGATTGAAAGGGGGTCTGCTAGATATCAGGAATAGGTTACATTTATTTTAGAGGGGATCAGGGATCAGGAGGGAGGGCTGGATCACTGGACACCAGGTAATATTGTTATAGATGTGGGGCAAGGGATTGGATGGGAGTGCTGAGACCACTGGACACCAGAGAATGACATATATGTCTATTGGGTGGGCATCGGGTGGGAGGAGGAGGTACCACGGAACATCAGGAAAAATGTATTTGTGCATCAGGTGAGGAATTGGGTGGGGGGAGGGACCACTGGACATCAGGGAATGGTATATGTCTATCGAGTGAGGGATTGGGCAGGGGGAAGGATCACTGGTTACTAGGGGATATATCTATTTCATATGAGGTCAGTGACTGGTGAGGGAGGTGAACCACTAACACCAGTAAATGTGATATATTTTTACTATCAGGCCAGCGATGGGCAAGGGGGAACCACTAGCACCAGAGAAAATGATATAATAACTATTGGGCTGGTAATCAGTGGTGCAGGGCCACTAGCTCCAGGGAAAGTAAACTATATTACTGTTGGCTGGTGATTGGCAGGGGGATGCACTAAACTCCAGTGCATCCCATGTAAATGGCCCCATAATGGGCATGCAAATATCCACATAGTGCCATGCATGCCCAATGGGCTCATTTAAACAGCTGCTTTTGTGAATTCTAAACAGCGCACCTGCGCTATTCATTGAGGAGCATTCTCCAGAATTCCAGGATGCATGTTGGGGCAGCGCTAGTGTGGGTCACAGGTAGCAGTAATTGGGTTAGCACTGACTTGTCCTGGCCCTATTTATAGTCCCACCTCCCATGGCGCCAGGATCTTCAAAACCGAGTTCGGTCTTTGTCTTTGGCTTTCTCCCCACCCCCCTCAACCATATTCTTCCTCTCACTTGTCTGGATCTCTGCTTCCCTGGCTCCCCACCCACCGATTTAGCTACTGCATCACCTCTGCAGTTTTTCCCTCCCCAGGTCTTAGTCCCTCTCTCTTCTCTCTCTCCCCTCAGATCCAGCCCCTGTTCGAGCCACCGGACCTCCGCCAAGTGCGGCCATCGCTCCTGTAGCCTGCCGCTTCTGCCACCACCTTCAACCCACCTCCCGGACCAGCACCGATGGCTAAGACCTCAGCCCTAGGTCGGTTAAGCCATGAGTGGCTGCCATTGGTCACAGCACCAACAGCTAGTGCCCGATTGGACCTCCTGCTTCCCGGACTGCCGCTGATTGGCTGGCTCTGTTCTCCCTGCCTTGCTCTGCTCGCTGGGTGCTGGGCCCAAAGACCTGTATTGGATTTTGCCATAATTTTTGGACTGCCCCCCTCCCCCCCTTCTACCTTACTTAAATACACCTAAATCCTGCCCACCCACTACCTCAACCCCATCTTTCTTTACCCATTGCCTCCCCTCTATAGACACCTTTTCTACCCCCCATGCCTACTTCCCTCCCATAATCATCCTTTTCAGGCTCTCTCAATCTCCCTCATACCCTCTCTGCCATCCACTATCTCAACTCATTTATCCACGCACTTTCACTGTCTCTCCAAATACGCCTTCTCCTTCCCTCTGTCACCTGTATATCTACGCCAGTGATGGCGACACTCTCCCACCTGTTCCTTCCTCTCCTGCTCCTTCTTTCTCTGCCCCTCTCTTCTCTCTTCCTGCCCCACCCATCCCATCCCTCCCCCAGCCCTCCATCCTCCTTATTGCTTCTTGTTACTCCCTAGGTACCTCCATTACCCTATGTGTCCCCCGTATGGCCCTCCTAACAGTGATGCCATGATACTTTCCCGCATCACAAACTTTCTCATGTGGGTTAATTTTTCCACATTATACCAATTTGTATCTCACAGGCTTGGTTGAATGGTGCCCACCTATCTTCCCACCTGCAAGCAACAATGTAAATTGTCTCTTAAGGTTCTGCACCTTTGCTCTCTTAAACTCATTCTCCTCCTCCTACTTATATCGGGAAATGTCCACCCGAATCCTGGCCCTGTCCGGCCATGCCCGGGAAAAACCCCTGGGACTCTAACCCTGGCTACCATTAATATATGCAGTCTTCTGCCAAAGATATATGCCCTCCAAGCCTTCATCTGCCAACATAACCAGACATTCTTGCTGTTGTTGAAACCTGGCTGACTACAAAAGTCCCTGATCGTGCTTTAACAATACAGGGGTACAAGATTCACAGGTTGGACCGGGCTGCAAAGAAAGGGGGAGGATGTGCCATATATATCAAAGACTCTCTCATGTGGCACCCTGTAGATACTGTCTCATCTGCTGTCTCGGCCCAGATCCTTCCAATCAAAATTCTCTTAGGGCCAAATCAAAAAGCCCTTACCATTATCACTGTATTAATTCCACCTAGAGTTCAAAGACCTGGTCTCCACAATGTTATGAGCTTTGTAAACACTCTGCCCCTGGACGCTGAACTTATTCTGCTAGGAGATTTCAATATTAACTGGCTTGCACATGATGCAAGTGCCCACAAAGTCTCTATTACAGCTGCTAACCTTTCACAGATGGTTATGTCTGCTACCAGGACTAACTACAAAACGGGCACCAGTACCCTGCTTGACTGGGTACTCACCAACCACCCTGCTAGGATCTCTCGCACCACAGTCCTGTCAGACTCTCTCAGTGACCACTCACCAATCATCTGTGAATGGACAAACAAATTTGTAAAGCCCCCACTGAAAAAATCATCTCCAATAGAGTCCTACCTCGTGGCAATCTGATCCACCTCAAACAACATCTGAAGTCTGAAGACTGGTCACCGATATAACAGGCAACCGATGTCAACCTTGCTCTTGACCATCTCCTCTCGACCTTCAACAAAGCTTGTGACCTCTATACCCCGATTAAGAAGCATAAGGCTAAATCTATCTGCAACCCCTGGATCACAGTGGGACTACTAGCCCAGTTGAAATGGAGGGACCACCTCTGGGATGTGACTCAAATTACCGGAAAGCTACCTGACACTCAAAAATATAAACAAGCCTGAAATGCCTGTACTAAGGCTATATGGCTCGCGAAAAGCTCCTATTACAAAGAAACACTCACAAACACCTGGGGTAACAGATGAGCTTTCTGGGAGAATATGAAGGAACTCACAGGGAAGTAGATTGAAACCCCTCCAACCATGCTAGTAGTTGATGGATCAACTACCCTCAACCCAATGGTCACTGCAAACACCTTTAACAAGGCATTTACAGACCTCAGCTCAGTCCTCCCCCCTGACTACTTCGAACAAAGCACCTCCACCTCCAGCTCCCTCAATCGCAGTCTCATCTACCCCTCTTCTACTTTAGGGAGGTCATACTGTATGTTTCTTGCCGCTATATTGCGACACCTATCTCCAAATCCAGAACCAGAGGTGATACCTTGGACCTTAAGCTTCTGTCACTTACCCTTGATGAACTTCTTTTCCCCTTAACAAAAATTCTGAATCTCTTCCTTACTAGTAGTAAATTTCCGGACAGATGGAAAACTGTGATTGTGACCCCTGTCCTCAAAAGTGGTGACAAGACAAATTACTCTAACTATCGCCCTATCTCAATACTACCTCCTATCTCTAAGGCCCTCAAGCAGATCATGTCAGACCAACTTACTGACCACCTGGAGAAATACAATATCTTAACTGCAAAACAACATGGCTTCTGGAAAGTTCACAGTACCACCACTGCCCTCCTTGAGCTCACCGGAGCAGTTCAAAAATCCCTTGACAATGGACAGATAATGGGGGCTGTTTTCATCTACTTATCCAAGGCCTTTGATACTGTCCACCATAGGCTTCTTATTGACCAACTACTAATCGCCGGCCTATCACTGGACTCTGCATTATGGTTCAACAGCTACCTAGATCGCCGGTGGCAAAAAAATAAAAATTGCCAGTGCTCTCTCTGATTCCCTGCCCATCCGCTCAGGTGTCCCACAGGGTTCCATCCTGGGCCCCCTGCTTTTCAGCCTCTTTTTGAACTCACTGCCACAGTCCTGTTCTGAGCCCATTTTACTGTATGTGGATGATGCAGTAGTCTTCTCATCTCACAAAGACCCCTTCACACTGCAACGTACTCTCCAGCATGATTTCAGCTCTGTTGAATCATGGTTCCAAGAGCACAAGCTAGTGCTAAATCACAACAAAACTAAATCAATGCTCCTTCATAGCCCCCAAAACCCGCATAAGCAACATCAGCTGGTTATCGCTACTGAAAATGGTAATACTCTTGATCAGGTCCAGTCTTTCAAATATCTAGGGATCCAACTAGATCCTCGCCTCTCATATGTGGCTCACGTTGACTATGTTGCTAGGGCTGCCAATACCCAACTGGGTCTACTTTATAAAAACAGGCAACATCTTACCCCTGAGGCCCTGATGATTGCCGTACAGAGCTCAGTGGTCTCGGACTTAGACTATGGTCTCATCATTTATAGCTGGCCATGATGACAACCCTCAGATGGATAGCAGTTACCCTAAATAAGGTCTGTCGACTAATTACTGGTGCCCACCATCTTACCCACACCTGTGACTTGTATGCTCAGACCGGTTGGCTCCAACTATCAAGCCGCATCAAGTACCTCACTTGTACGATGGCGAAGAAAATCCAACTTAGCCTTGCACTCCCTGGAGTCCTAGCTCTATTACCTGAAAGCACCAATTGACGGAGCTCCAGGAGATCAAAGCAGCTGCTTCTGAAAGTTCCCCACTGTTGTACTAGCCTGGGCCAACACTCCTTTGCCTACAAAGCTCCACTCTGGCTAAATTACCTCAGCCACACCATCTCCTCAGCCAAAACACTTGGGTTGTTCAAAACCAGTCTCCAGCACCATCTCACTACCAACAGCTCCTCTGATTGCTTCCCCTAAACTGAGGCATCACTTTCGGAGCAAGCTGGTGGCACCCACCTCACTGACCAGTCCAAACTGCCACACCTTGAAATCTTCTACCCCAATGCTCTTACTTCCTTCCCCCATCCCCTGCCTCCTCTTCCTCCCTTCCTACCCTTCCTCCCTATCTGCTACATTCTCCCTCCTCTTCTTACCCTCCTCCCTTGAAATAGCACTTACTGTCAAATCTCACCTGGCAAATGCCTCTGGCTGCTTCATCGTCTCACTCTCCACCATGCCACTGTTGGTGATACTAAAAGTCCTAATACCTATACTGTCTGTAACCATTGCAATGTTATCACTCTGTGAAATGTTTTGTTTTCACTTGAAATGTTTTGTCTCCCATTTGTATTTCTCTGACGTGGAACCTTTGAAAAAGAGCCTTGGCTCAAAGGTATTTGTAATCCTAGATCTAAATAAATAAATAAAATAAAATAAACAGTCAGATAGTGCAGGTGTGTTATCCAACTGTGAATAGCAACTTTTGACACCTGGGCAATCACAAAGCACAAGGCAGTCTTTTGCAACGTGCTTTGTTACTTTTTGTGAATCTAGCCACTGGTCTGTTAAATACGCCAATGATATGAAAATAGGTGTTACTTGTGCAACAAATGATGGCATTACCAGACTGCAAGATGATCATAACAACATTACCAACAGGGCTACCATGTGGGGTATGAAATTTAATTTGGACAAATGCAAGGTTATACATTTGGGTTTTAATAACAATAAACACAAATACTACTTATGTGGAAAGAAACTGATGGAAGCAACACTTGAAAAAGATTTAGGAGTCTACATTACCAATAATTTATGCTTCACATGACAGATGAAATATTTAGTAAATCAAATAAAATCATATGGATCATTAAAAACAACATTAAGTCTGGAGCCCCAGAAGTACTGATGTCCTTATGTAGATCGTATGTTCACCCTGACTTAGATTACTGCTCACAGTTTTGGTTCCCTTACAGGAGAAATGATAGTAACTGGCTAGAAAAGGTAGAAAGAAAACTAAGCAAGTTCAAGAATTAAAATAATTAGACTACAGTGACAGACTGAATAAATGCAATCTCACGTCTCTTGAAATAAGAAGACTAAGGGGTGATCAACTTTAAATGTGGGACATAATTAACAATCCGTTTTTTGTTTAATGAGATGGGATTTGAATTTAAACAGAATGTAATAGAAACCAGAGGTCATCCGTTCCAACTACATTGTAAGAAATATAATACTATTAAAAGAAAATTGTATTTCTCTAACAGGGTAGTTAACCTGTGGAACTCTCCTATATATGTACTCACTGGAGACCATAAGGGAGAGGAGAGATATGATACAGACTTTCAAGTTCCTTAAAGGAATTAACAAAGTGAACTGCATTGAACTATTTAGCCTGAATACCAATTTGCAGTCACATGGGCATGAATGGAAATTAACAGGATGTAAGTTCAGGAGGGATATGAGGAAGTATTACTTTACAGAAAAGGTGGTGGGACCTTAGAACAGTCTGTTGGCTAAGGTGGTGGGCGTGAAAACAGTAAGGGGATTCAAGCAGGGCTGGGACATAATGAAGGGAATAGTGGTTACCAGTGGGTGACAGGACCAGGGAGAATAGGAAGATGATGGGAAGGTTTAGTACCCTGGAGAAACAGTAGGTTCCAGGGATTATAGGGAACATGGGCAGACTGGATGGACTTCTGGGCTTTTTCCGCTGTCATTGACTATGTTTCTTTGTTTCTTCCCCTTGACATTATACTTAGTAAAAATACTGCAAGTCCATCTTTAAGCACAAGCTGGATGTATGGCTGTTGGGAAATGGAAGGGCATGCTATGATGGGCAGTGAGATGGGAGCCTTTCATGGGCATATTACCTTTTGCTCCCTGTTTCACCTCAGTATGAAAGGCAGACCTGACAATACAGAGGTGCTAAAAAAGGAGAGGTGGGAACTTTCACTCACCCAGCACAACTTCTAACCAGGCGAAGATCTACATACAGAAGTGTGCAGCATTTGGGAGGCCCATTCATCAGATGCTCATGGTTTGTTTTAGGAAACAGGGCAGGACCATTTCCTTTGATCCTGTCCCTGTTGAACTGTGTAAGCAAATGTTCTTGAAATCAATGCTGTCAGATTTAAAGAGAACTTGACTTGCGGTACCAGCTTTAAAGGGGTTAAATTGGGCAGGACCATCCCCGGAACTCAGTTTTACCACCTCACTGAAAAGAAAAAAAACTGTATGACAGTTCCATGAACTGTTTCATCTTCTTCCATTGACTAATGCATATTAACATACTAAAATGCCAGCAGAATAGGCCTAATGGTCTTTCGTGTCTGCTCGTTTGGTCAGCACCCACCCTGGGTGCTGACCTTGCTGCCCCCTTTGCCTTCTCTGGCTTCTTCCTTCCCAGTTCCGGATATTCTTGCTGCATTGGATTTTGCTTCCAGAACCCTTCCCCTGTACCTGTCCCACCCCTTTTGAACCCCTCCACTGTCTCTGCCTCCACCAGCCCCCTAGGCAGCGCATTCCATGGCTCCACCACCCTCTCAGTGAAGTAGCACCTCCTCCTTTCTCCCCTGAATCTTCCCCCCTCCAGCTTCCACCCATGCCCTCTAGTGGCCCCCTCCTCCTTCCTTCGAAGCACCCTGACTGTTCCTCCCCTATTTACCCTCTTCATGTACCTGAAGACCTCTATCATGTCCCCGGTCCCTTCTGTCTTCCAATGTGTACATATTTAGCTCTTGAGCCTCTCCTCATAGGTCCTGTCCCCAAGCCCCAAATCATTTTTGGTTGCCCTCCTCTGGACCCTCTCCAGGAGGTTAATGTCCCTCTTTAAGTGTGGCCTCCAAACTGCACGCAGTACTCAAGGTGTGGCCTCACCAAGCAGTTATACAGAGGGAGTATCACTTCCCTCCTTCTGGAGGTGATCCCCTAGCGATGCATCCCAGCATCCTGTTGGCCTTGGCTGATGCCATCCTACAAGTCTCAGAGTTGTTCATCTTGACATCCACCACCACCCCCAGGTCCCTCTCAGCCATCAAGACTTGTAGCATTCCCCCCCCAGGGTGTACACTTGGCCCGGGTTTCTGGCCCCCAGGTGGAGTACCTTGCATTTCCCTGCATTGAACCTCAGCTTCCAACTTTCGAGACCATCTTTCCAGAGCCTCCAGGTCCCCCTGTAGGGCCACCTTCCCCTCCTCCCCATCCACCACCGCCCCCAGTTTCGAGTCATCCGCAAAGAGAATCATCTCACTCCTGATTCCTGTCCTTATGTCAGAGACATAGGCATTGAACAGAAGGGGCCCAAGGACTGATCCCTGTGGGACCCCACTAATGACCCTCCTTGGGGATGAGACTATCTTGGTAATGCAGAAGGCTGTGCAAATACCTTTTCCTAAATATTCAGTATACAGCAGTCAAATAGTATTTGGGAGAAGGCATTCGGTCACAAAAAAAAAAAAGAACAGAAAAAAGAAATAGCCTCCCTCCCTCCTCCCCCAACCCAAAACCAGGTAAAATGTTAAACCCCTTTCCCCACCCTCTATTAATAGCCAAATCATATCCTCTTCTCCCCAGCATTCACAGTTGTTATAAGGTGCTGGCATGGCTTAGTTGGTAGCAGATATCACCTCTCAATCAAAAGGTTGTGGATTCTCATCCTACTATGGGATCAGGCTCATACCATAAATGCTTACAGCTGAGTACAGTACTAGAGTGGGTGCTGCACTGTCAGTGTGTACTGTCCTTCAGATGAGATGTTAAACTGAGGTCCCTTCTACCCATCTTTGGTGGGTCTCTAAGTGAAAGCAAAAGAATCTAAGGAAATGTTTGCAAAAGTACAGGATTTTCCCTGGTGTCCCGGTCAACATATCACTTCTCAAAAAACTGATTCATGCACTTGTACAAGGCTGTATGTGGATGTTGATGTGTGAAATGACTGGAGCTACTCATTCAGTTACAACACTGCCAGTCTTTCACTGTTTGTAAAGCACTTTGGGATACAATGTGTAAGAAAGACACTGTTTTAGCTGCTTTATGCATTTACTAAAACAAATTCTCCCCTGCAGTCTAGGCCTGTATTTCCTTGTCTCATGTTTTGTTATCTCTATGCTGTAAACATTATAAAAATGATGACTGTTCTTACTGTCCTAATGTTGTTGTGACCACCTTACACTACAGTGTGAATTTGTATCTACTCCTGTAATTTGTATTTCCCTATACTGCCACCTTGTGGCCCAGGTCATGACTGAAAATGGTCCATTGGATCAGTGCACTTACCTGGTTATCAAAAACATGAATAAATAAATAAATAATATAAATGCTAAAGGAGTAGACTACTCTTTTTATTTATTGATTTATTTTTTTATTTTGAAAGGTTTCACGGGAAAGGCTCACTGAACTGCAATAGCTCATTTCCAGATGCATCCTGGGGGTAAGGGAAGATGGAGAACAATATTGCAAAGAATACATAACACAAAAACAGATAAAGTAAACATTGAACTAGTCTATACAAAAACATTAACGTTAAGGCAACATAAACAATTTGCAGAAAATCAAGCAATGCTTACCAACATAAATAAATAAAAACATACACATATCCTTGCATATACATAACATGTTAATATAGTTAAGATTTTTCAGTACAATTTACATGTGCATACATTTATACAATCAAGGAAAACACACAGATCTTAAAATCAGGAAAAACTTTACTTATAACTATAAACAATTTTGTAGAAATGAGGAAATTATTTCAAAAGTTAAAGAGGGAAGGGGTCAGGTGCAGTTGCAGGAGGAGGAGATGAAGTGCTGGAGAAGATGTGATAGTGAATGAGAGGAAGAGGCAGAGTGGATCTCTAATGGGAGGGAATTCCAGATACTTGGAAAGTGAAAAGAGAAGGCAGCTCTCTCTGTGATGGAAGTCCAGGAAGGGAGGGCAAGAGTTCTAATGGGGGAGTTGCCAAGTGAGTAAGAAGTGGTAGGAGGGATGTTGAGAAGGGAGTGAATGTAAGGAGCCAGAGAGCCTAGCCAGAACTTGCCAGTTTGAGAGGCACTGTGGGCAAGGCATCTGTCCCTAAGGGAGGGGAAGGAGAGAGAGAGAGAGAGAGAGAAGTAAAAGTCACAGTAGTGAGTACATGGTGGACAGGCAAGAACAAAGCATCAGAAGGTGTTATAAAGAGTGTCAAGCCTGGTGAGGGTAGATTTAGGGGCAACACTATAGACTATGTTACCAAAGAGTGATCTCACGTTGGGCAGGAAGGGGAAGGCAGCTGCTGTGCCTATACAGAGTGCCCAGTTTGGGAAGCAGCTTTTTGTGTATAGCATCCACATGACCTGTGAAATCAAGGCTCCTGTCAAGTCAGAGCCTGAGGTATTTGACAGAAGTGATATATTCTAATCTGGCTCCATCGAGAATATAGAAAGTAGGAGTAGCTGTTAACTTAGACATCTTTTGCCTGGTGCCAAAGGTCATTGACACTGTTTTTTTAACAGTTAAAGTAGGCTTGGGCAAAATTCGAGGATTTCCCTTCCTCTGAATTTTTGCGAAATTCAGCAATTTCTGAAGAATTTTGCCTCATATCTGCGCGCAGGCAAATTTTGCAATTTCCTCAGAATTTATCGCCCAAACTGATGAAATACTATTAGTATTGCAGAAAATATGGAGTGAATTGTGGAACTCGCAGTTATTGAAATAACCCGCTGTTCCAGCTGCTGAAACCAGAGAATAATATATTCCATGAGTTTTTGATCATGTGATTCCATTAATTTAGTTGGGAGATGAATTTCAAAAGTACTTCTTTTTACTGTGACTGTCAGTTAAATGCTGTAATTTTTGTGACGTTAAGTCAGACTTCCTATTGAATATTATAGTTGTTTCAAAATGTTCCTATTTTAAAAATTTGGGGAAAAATATTCTGCAGTTTATGTAGAAATCCACCGATTATAAAAACATTCTGCAGAACACCCTTAAAAAATTCTGCAGTTACTTGATTGGCTGATTTAGGTTCCATGAGGAGGGGTTTTGCAGTCAAAGGACCATGTTACTATAGCAACCACCCTCCCCCTCTGTCAAGTGACTGCTGCTCCTTGCCTTCCGTGCAGTTACATAGAAACATAGACTTTGATGGCAGATAAGGACCACTTGGCCCACCCAGTCTGCCCATTTCCCTACCTACTGGATAAGCTGCAGATTCTAGTTAACCAACAGCCTACTTCATGCAACCCTCCACTATAATTGCCTTGTGTCTGTCCCATGCATGTTTGAATTCCCCCACTGTTTTAGACCCAACGACCTCTCAGGAAGGCTGTTCAATGTATCCACCACCTCTCCATGAAAAATTTCACATCACCTTGAGCCGTCCCCCCTCTATCTTTAAATTGTGCCCCCTTGTTCTTACACATCTCTTTTTCTGAAAGATGCTACCCTCCTGGACTTTGTTGATTCCCTTGAGGTACTTGAATGTCTCTATCCTGTCCCTCCTGTCCCTCCTTTCATCAAGAGTATACATATTAAGCTCTCTCAGTCTCTCTTCATATGGTTTCTGCTGCAGACCCTGCACCATTTTAGTTGCCCTCCTCTGGTTCTTCCATCCGTCTATGTTCTTGCCTAGATGAGGTCTCCAAAACTGCCCACAGTACTCCAGATGGGGTCGCACCAACTATCTATACAGAGGGATAACCACTTCCCTTTTTCTACTTGTGATGCCTCTTCCTATGCATCCCAGTATCCCCCTGGCTCTCCTTACCGACTTTTCACATTGCTTACCCACCTTTAGGTCATCCGATATGACTACTCCCAGGTCCCTTTCCATTTTTGTTGTTGTTAGTACCTCCCATGCTATTGTGTACTCCTCTCCTGGGTTTTTGTTTCCCAGGTGCATTACTTTGCACTTCTTTGTATTGAATCTAAGTTGCCATATGTCTGACCATTCCTCCAACCTTGCCAAGTCCCTTCTCATCTTTTCTACCCCCCCCCTTGTGTTTCAACTCTGTTACAGATCTTTGTGTCATCTGCAAAGAGGCATACCTTTCCCTCCAGACCCTCTGCAATGTCACCTATAAAGATGTTAAAGAGGACTGGATCCAGTACTGAGCCCTGAGGTACTCCACTAGTAACTCCACTTTCTTTGGAATGTGTTCCATTCACTATTACTGTCTGTGTCCTGTTGTGCAGCCAGTTTGCTACCCAGGCTACCACCCTGGGACCCACGCCCAGGCTGGCTAACTTAATTATTAATCTTTTGTGTGGCACTATGTCAAATGCCTTACTAAAGTCTAGGTAGGCCACATCCACAGCCCCTCCCTGTCTATTACTTTGGTCACCCAGTCAAAGAAGTCAATTAGATTCATCTGACATGACCTTCCTGCTGTAAATCCATGCTGCTTTGGGTCCTGTGCCCCGCTGGCCTCTAGGTACTCAACAATTCTTTCTTTCAGAAGTGTTTCCATCATTTTCCCACCACTGAGGTCAAACTTACAGGTCTGTAGCTTCCTGCTTCTGCCTTGCTCCCACTTTATGAAGGGAATCACATCTGCCCTCCTCCAGTCCTCAGGTACTGCCCATCCTGCCATGATCTGTTAAAAGTGTGGTCAGTGGTGTCACTAGGTCCTCCCTTAGTTCTTTTAGGATTCTGGGGTGAATCCTGTCAGGCCTCATTGCTTTGTCCACCTTGAGTTTTAGGAGTTCTTTCAGGACTCTTTTCTTCTGTGAATGGACTGGTGTCAACCCCCTACCCAGAGTGCTTCTATTGTCTGGTTTAGGTAACTCCTCCTCATCTTCTTTGTGAATAGTGAGCAAAGTATTCATTCAGTATCTCTGCCTTTTCACTGTCTCCATCTGCCCACCTCTCTCTCCTTTATTAATCTTCACTATCCCTCCCTTAACCTTCTATGCTCCCTAATGTACCTATAAAGGTTTTATCCCTTCTTAACTGAGTTGGCTATTTTTTCCTCGGTTTGGGCGTTTGCTAGTCTGACTGCCTTCCCCACTTCTTTCTGCTTTAATTGATACAGTTCCCTGTCATGCTCCTTCTGTGATTCCTTATACTTTTTGAATGCAGCCTTTTTCTCCTTAACCTTCCCTGCCACCTCTTTTGAGAACCATTGTGGTTTTTTACTCCGCTTTGTTTTCTTTATTTGTTTCACACAAAGGCTTGTTGCCTCTATGATGGCAGTTTTGATTTTTCTCCATTGTTCTTCCACCCCTCCTTTTTGGTCATTTGCTAGTGCATTTTTCAGGTATTCACCCATTTTGCCAAAGTCAGCTCTTCTAAAGTCCAGTATCCTTGTTTTTGTATGGTTTATCTCAATGGGTTGTGCTCATTGTGAAGCACACTGTGCAGTGGTCGATTGTTCCCAGATGTCTATTGACTTCTAAATTTGTGATCCTCTCTCCATTTGAGAGTACCAGGTCTAGTATTTCTCCCTCCCGAGTGGGTTACAACACTAGCTGTCTAAGGCCTGTCCCCTGCAGGGCATCGAGAATGACCCTGCTCTTGGATGTGGTTGCAGTACATGTTATCCAGTTAACATCTGCATATTCAGGTCCCCATCACAGTATCTCTCCTTTTCAGCCATTTTGAGAATGTCCTCTATCATTTTGTTGTCCATTTCCTCCCTTGAGACGGGGTCTGTATAACCCCTGTTCGGATTGTGATGCCATTCCCTGTTTCAAGGTGACTCAGAGTGCCTCTTGTCCTCCCCCTTTACTTTTTAGTTCTGTAGCTTTGATCCCTTCCCTTGTGTATAGAGCTACTCCACCTCCTCTTTTACCTTCCCTGTCCCTTCTGTAGATTGTGTATCCTGGTATGTTGACATCCCAGTCATGGTTCTTGGTGTACCATGTTTCCGTGACTGCCACAATATCCAATTGTTCATCTTCCATCAGGGCTACTAGCTCAGGAAGCTTGTTTCCCAGACTGAGGGCATTGGTACTCATTGCCCTCCATTTAATGTTGGCTTTATCCTTTCTCCCCCATCCCTGCTCTTATTGTCCTTGTCTATTTTTCCATTTACCCCTGTCCTGCCCTGTGTTGAGCTCTGTACCTCAGTGTTTACCTTACTACCTGCCATGTTTTGTGGGGGGAGGCTTGAAATTTCCTGCCTTTTATCAGCACCTCCCCCCTTGGCTAGTTTAAAAGCTTGTCAAGGAAGCATTTAAACCTATCACCTAGGAGCCTGGTTCGCTTCATGGACAGTTGCAGACCATCATGCCAGTATAGACCTTTATCTCTCCAGGTGGCCCCCCAGTCCCCAATGAAGTCAAAGCCCTGTGCTCTGCACCAGTTTTGCAACCATTCATTAAACTGCATGGTGTGCAGTACCCTAGCTTCACTACTGCCATGGACTGGTAGCACCTCTGAGAAGGTTACCGTGCTTGCTACCCATCTGAGGCCCCTCTCCAACTCCACAAATTCATTCTGTACTGCAGTGATCCTATGCCTAGCTAGGTCATTTGTCCCAAGGTGGACTATGATATCAAGTTCCCTCTCCTGTGATGCTGCTTCTGCAATCCTGAGGATTTGCTTCCTGTCCCTCCAAGCCATGGCACTAGGCAGGCACCTTACTTCCTTCTCCTCTCCCTTTCCCAGGTTTACCCCCTAACAATAGAGTCCCTTATCAGAAGCTGTTTCCTTCCCCTGTGGTGTCCCTTGCCACCCTTTTGTGGGTCTCCCTTGTGGATGTCCTCAGCATTCTTCTGGGTCTCCACTGAGGGTGCCATCATAGAGAAACCTTGCTCTGCCAGAATGGCATATGATTTGTGTAGAGGTACAACTAGGGGGCTTTGCCTCTGGTCCACCACCCGCAACCTCCCAGAACCCACTGTGGTCCAATTGCTCTTCATACTTGGCAACCTCTGAGGCAGTGGTTGTGGCAGTGGTGCTCTCTGGAAGGGGGAGGCCTCCTTAGTCCTTGCTAGTTCAGCCTGGAGGTGGGCAACCTCCTCCCTCAGAGCTGACAGTTGCTTGCAAATAGGACAGCAACGCAGTTTCCAGAATGTCTCCCGGAAAACTGCTGCCCCACATCCAGTGCATTGCACCACTCCCCACATGTCCCTCTCCCTTATAATATACAATATATAGTTTTTTTGTATTTCTATTTGTGGTGTGTACCTACCCTTTTTGCACTGTGCTGGGTTATTAAGGATATGACAGTTCTGCCCCAAGACCTGTTGAGGAAGTGATGTCAGAACTGTGGCTATAAAGGAAATGCCACACCTGGGGAGGGGTGGGATAGGGTGGGTGGTAGTCCATAGCCACTGGTGACTGTTTGAAGCAATCAAATACACAACTGCTCCACCACCCTGGTGAGTATTGCCCTTTATAGTAATTCGACTAACACCACAATTTACTAGACCACGGCTCCTGTGCAAACCACTCTACTGAGTCCAGGGATAAAAATTAACTCACTCCTCAGCCAGCAGGACACTTAAAATGTTGCAAAAATATCCTTCCAAATCCTAGGTCTCAACCCCAACAATCAAGCAAATTCAGTTGTATCTCACTCCTCTGGTTATAAAATTACTACACTTTTAATGGAATCCTGAAATTCTCTGCTTAATGCCAATAAGGAAAAAAAAAAAAAACCTTTTGTAGAAAGCGTAGCTCCCCTGCTTTACAATATTATGCCTTACCAGGTTTCCAGCTCCTAAATGGAGTTATAGTTTGTTCTTTGCAGTGTAGCAAGGTTCTCAGCTTCCAACAGACAAATCAAAGTCAGACTGACTGGCTTCTAACTGTGAAGGATGCCCAAGACAGCAGAGTGATGTTTAGAGTTTGGAGATGTGGTAAGTTCTACTGCTCTGTGTGTCTGCATTTGTTGCATTCTACTAGAGAAAAAAACAAACCCTTTGCATTTCAATCTTTGAGTGAAATAGTTTGAGATCATTTTGTTGTTGTAGGATCCTCCTTCAGCAATCTGATATATGAATCTTATATCCTGATTATATGCTTCAATAGTTAGTTAATATAGATATACAGGACAGGACATAGCGTGTGTGCAGTTTTGCTTTTTAAACTGCAGTTTTGTATTTTTTGACAGGAAAGGCAATACTGTAAGAGGCTGTTCTTATTTTTCCTTATCAGTATTGTAATGTGCTTCTACTGATCTACTGATTTTGGTGTGATACACTTTTTTTTATATATTATTGGAATATATGCTTTTGTGTAGTACTTAAGATCCGAGTGAAAAAATGGTGTGAAAGTAGGCAGGTACCACAGTTAGTGTGCGCGGTGGACGTAGACGTGCTAGTTCAGTGGCTCCTTTGAATTTTAACCTACTCCTTAAACTCTGGCTGGAATGTCTTGTGATATGGATATTGAATTTGATTCTGTTGCAGTTCTTCCAGCACCAGCAGTACTGTAGCAGGTCCTGTGGTTGGCAGTACAGTGGATGTAGGTTGCAGCAGCAAGTTAGGTACAAAAGTGTTCCAATTGGTCTATCTTTTCTGGTGGTGCAGTAAGTAAGGGTGGAATCAGAAATGATTACTTTTTGTAGTGCAGGCAGTAGTATCAGCACTGGGAGCAACAAAATTAGCAATTCTACTGAGAATTCAGCAGCCAAGTTCAGTGCAGGGGCAAACTGAAACTGCTGTTGATGTTGCTGTTAATGTTTGATTCACAGGATTATTATCAGCCTGGCAGTCAGGATTTGCTGTTATCTGTGATGGATTCACAGTGTTTAAGTAGCAGTTTTGAATGTGATACTCAGGATGATGCTCCAACAGACAAGGTGGTCAGTAAAAATATTGAGTGTGGTGACAGTAAACCTGCAGGTTCAACTGATAATGATGTGTGGTGGTGGTTAGTAGGAAAGGAGGATATTGTAGAAGACATTACTGGTGGAGTGACAGTGATACTGTGAATGATTTTCAGTATGTTCAAGATGACCCTGTGATAGACCCTGATTACCAACCTCCCATGTTCCTGATAAAATTCCTCTACCTGTCCCCGGAATATAAATGTGTCACAAGAACAAAATGAAAGATCAGTGACTGTTAACATGCAATCTCCAAAACTTATGGTGTCAGTACTAGTAGCATGCAGCACATGCTCTGCAGCAGCAGGTTATACATGAGTCACAGCAGCAGCAGTTCACAGTCAGCAGTAATGCAGAGTGTGTCCCTTCTAAAAGCAGCGTGAGAGGACAACTCTGTAGTGTGGGATTTTTTTCATTGCAAGACAATGATGACAGTATAGTTATTGCTAGATATGCAAAGCTAAAGTGAGTCATGGCAAGGCAGGGTCACACTTAGGCACAAGTGGATGCATTCACATCTACAAACCAAACACACCATCCGTTGGAAGCAGCATAAATGTCAGACCTCCTATATAGAAAGCAGTGACTCTGTTCCTCTACAGAAGTACTTACTGGACTCAGTTCACACTGACAGTAGTGTTGCTCCACCACAACTAACCTCCACTCCCAAGCGTTCTGACTCTGTAGCGTTGAGTCAGTTATCATCTTGAACCTCATGCTCCTCTGTGTGTTCTGACTTCCCTCACCACAGTATCATGCCACAAACTCCTTTCAGTTCCAAAGTCACCCATAAGCAATTGAGAATTTCGAAGTCAGTGGTCACTATGAGGCAACCTAATATTACGGAGGCATTGTCCAAGAATACAAAGTACTATAGGAATCATCCAGTTGCAAGGCACTTAAATGCAACAGTTGCCCAAATGCTTGCAAAGGATCTTCTTCCTACTTTTGTTAAAAATGTGGTTTTCGCAGCTCATGAGTAAGGCGCTACCCAAATATGAACTGCCAGGCAGAACATGCTTTTTGATGAAAGGTGTCCCTGATCTGTACAACATATTATGTAGTACAGTTTCTCATTCATTGTTACACTCTGCAGTCAGCACTGTGCATCTCACCACTGATATGTGGACCAGTGGTCTGGGATCCACAGTCAGTTTCATATGTGTTACAGCACATTGGGCACACACCCCGGTGTGTATGGTGCTTCACCTTGTCCTGCAAGTGATTGTCATTTGAAAACTACATACGGAGGCAGTGGTGGTGTATCAGCATGCAACACTAAGCATGCAAAGTATGCAGGGCTCACACACAGCCAAAAGAATTCTTGAACATCTAAATGGAGATTACTTCATTGGCTGAAACCACATGGACTCACAATGACATTCATTTCATGATTACGTGGAGCCAATGTGGTTAAAGCCATAAGTGACAGTGGTTTTCAGCGCACTCCAAGCTTTGCCCACATTTTAAATCTGATTGTATGTGAGTTCTTAAAACATGAGGCAGTGGACAGTATGGTGACTATCAGTCATTGGATTTGTGGACATTTCAGTCATTCTTCAAAAGCTCGGTCTGAGCTTAATGTGTTGTAGTGTTTATATGGTGTGCCACAGCATCATCTCAAGCAGGATGTTCCCACAAGGTGGAACTTGATTCTTTATATGTTGGAACATTGGTCTGAGCAGTTTAAAGCTGTCATTGACTGTGTCAAGCAGCGTTGTGACCTCCTGACTCAACAGGCAATGTCCTTAGTTCATTGAAGTGGATGGTCATGGACAGTGTCATACAGGTTTTGCGCCCTTTGAGCATGCACCTCAGGCTGTTAGTGTCAAATTGGCATGTCTGAGTCAGGTTATTCTGTTGTTGTGAATCCTGGTGCAGTTGATGAGGTTGGTGTGGACCTGTGTAACCGCATGATGGACATCTTAGAAAGTGATCATTGTCCGTGTGACATGTTGCATAATGATTCATGCAGGATGGCCACTTTACTGGATCCCTGGTACAAACATGGTATTGCATCACTTCTGCGAGGGGTAGTGTAGAGATCAATTGTTGTTCACTTGCTCTTCATGACAAAGTGCACAGCAAAATGCTTGAGTCTGATGTCAAGAAAACTAATGAGCAAAATTCTCAGCAGCATGTGCGCCAGTTCCCAACCCTTTGTGTCATCAAAGTCATCAGCTTCACAGTACCAAACCCAGCCACAATCCATTGTGGTCAGTATTACAGCAGGTGGGTGTTTCCAGCCCCAGAAGCAGGAATACAGCAGCAAACTGCAGAAGTCAATGGCAAACATGGTCACCGCCTATCTTGATGATCCGGAGCAGGTTTTATTGAGGATGACCCTTTTGGTATACTGGTAACAACAGTGTGGCCTGCATTGGCGTCAGTTGCAATGGAATTTTTAAGTTACCCTTTTTCCAGTGTTACATCAGAAAGGGTTTTTGTTGCCACTGGGGCAATTGGGTCAGACCATCACACATTTCTGTCCGATTTAAATGTTGAGCGACTGACATACATAAAAATGAATGAACATTTTATTCCACCTCAATGGTCTTTGTCTGACGGTTGCACTGTTATGACTAGTGATTACGATGAAGGCATGGATGATGCTGAAAATATTAGTTGGGTAGATGTTATGTGTTTGGATGATGAGGATACAGAGAGGAAACACCTTTCGATTACATAATTTTGTAGTGGTTTTATGACAGCAATGTTGACAGCACTTTTTCATATTATTTTTAGTCACCCAATGTAAAGTCCAAATAAGGTTTTTTTATGTTAGACAATATTTAAAAATGTACTCCATAGGCAAGTATACATTGGTTGCAAACACTTAAAAAGCAGCCGTCATAGCTGCCTGTCCCTACCGTTGTCGATGACTGACCTTTTCAGGATTCTGCTCATGAAGTTTTGCATAAAAATTCCCTGTAGTGTAGAAGTTATTTCACTCATAATTTTCTCTTATGTCATACTGTACCTGCAAAAAAAAGGACCGACTTCCCCTTCCGGAAACCACTCCCCCATGTCGACCCACCCAGCCCTGTTTTGCGATGTCACACAATGAAGGCTGCATGAGCGCACCCCATTGACTTGTATGTGGGTGATATTTTGACATATTTTTATATCCTTTACTGTTTGGGTTTTATTAAATCAAAGCAATCGATTGACTAATAGGGACCCTATTAGTAGATTGATTTCTTTGATTTAATAAAATCCAAATAGTAAAGGGTATAAAAATATGTTAAAATATCGGCCACAACAAAGTCAATGGGGAACATTCATGCAGCCTTCATTTTGTGACATCACAAAACAGGGCTGCATGGCCCAACACAGGGGCATGGTTTTCGGATGGGGAAGCTGGTCCTTTTTTCACCCCATGCCAAAAAAGAACACTATGAGTGAAAAAAACTTCTACACTACAGGGAATATTTAAGCCAAACTTTGTGAGCAGGATCCTGAAATGGTCAGTCATTGACCAGGTTGGGGGAGGGCAGCTGCTGTGATAGTAGGAAGCAGCTTTTTAAATGTCCCTAGTGCTTTTTATTCAGCCATCTCCATTGGGTGAAAATATCAAAATAGTGACCTTACGTTTCACATGTTAAGACATGCTTCATCAGAGGATTGTAAACATTTGTGAACAGGTAGTACTGTATATATAGTCCTTCCTGATTAGATAATCACAGTTTCATTCCTGGTTGTTATGTCATGTTAATTAAGTCACATGACTAAACTGCAGTGCCTGGTTCATTTCTTAAAGATCACATTCAGAAGTGCATTAAATTTACAGTAAAGCCACCAGTTTTAAGTTATGGTATAAAGTGACAAATAATGGAATAGTTTTACAGTATATAATATTTTAGAAAAATGCAGACTAAAGTGTGTAACAATCCATATGTCTAATAGACAAAATGAATCTATATTTTTTTTTTCTTTCATTATATGATGGTACAAGCTCTCATTCCTTGTTTAACCTTTAGGTTTCACAAATCAGGCTTGTTTATTTTCTGTGGCCTTCATTGTTTCCACAAAACAGAAAGAAGACAATAGAAACAGTGAGATTCATATATCTACAGTTTGATTAGAGTACATCATTATTGCAATAATCTATTTACAAAAATGATTGCAGTGATGAATAAAATGCACAAAAGTAAGTACCCAGACCAAGGGCTACCTGAAATATTCACTTCTTGTATTGTCAAAAAAGTGTCTTAGTGCAGAAAGTGCAAATAGTACTGCTATAAACACAGGCTAAAGTTATTTAAAAAACTCTTACATTTCACCTGGCAACACACCAGGCTTCATCAGAGATACTGGCTACCAAAAATCAAACCACATTTATACACACAAACCTCATGAAAATGTGTAACAAAGTGCATGTGAACATGTGATTTTTGGTAGCCAGTATCTCTGATGAAGCCTTGTGTGTAGCCAGGTGAAATGTAAGAGGTTTTAAATAACTTTAGCCTGTGTTTATAGCAGTATTATTTGCACTTTTGGCACTATGACACTTTTTTGACAATAAAAGAAGTGAATATTTAAGGTAGCCCTTGGTCTGGGTGCTTACTTTTGCACATTTTACATTTATTATTAAAACACCAGGTACTTTTTCTTGGTGCAGCTCACCATCTGTGCATGACTTAAGGTTCATTTTTTGAGCTGCATGTGTTGTTGATTCAAACATAAAAGGGCATTTCTCAAAGTGCTATATTCAGTGAGGCTGCAAAAAAAATAAAAATATCTGAGTGGCTCGAAGGAAGTAGCTTGGTTATATGTGAAGAAGGAGCCAGGGCTGCAATTTATTCAAAGATGGCAGAAGGGACCAGAGGGAGAATGACAGGTGATACAAATTATTTGGTTACCTTTGCTGAATCCATTTTTGGAGACCTAATTGGTGATAACCCCTTGTTAAATGAGAGTGCATCGGTGGGAGTATTGGTTGGAACATCAAATGACAAAACTGTTTTCAAGAATTTACAAAAACTTGTTTTAAAAGCCCAATGTATGCATTGGTATAAAAAAACAGTTGAAGTGTATGTGGCAGTGAAACATGTACCGTGTTTTGAACCAGCCAGCCTATGGAACAGATGGCCCTGTTTTCATAAACAAATGACAAGATTTAATGGAAAATGCAGGACTACAATATATTCAATTGATCCTGGAACACACTGCACCGGTAAGAGATTTACTTACTAATGAAACTGAGCAGAAAGAAGGGGAACTTAAGTAAATTTGTTAACGAGGGGTTTCTGAGAAATATAAAAAACAACTAACTGATAGGGTGGCAAGATATGATGTCCAAATTAAAGAAGCAAAACAAAAGAAGGTTTTGGTGGATGAGGAAGATTAAAGATTAAATAAAGTGTTTAATTGGAGCATGAACAGTAATATTAATACAACTTCAGAAACTAGTGCCCAGAATCACATAAATTTATTTTAAAGAATCCCACAAATAATGATGATACTACAATACTGGATTACACTTCTGTCCCGAGAAGATACAGACAGCAGCCCAGAGGTTTTCTGGAATGCAGGACACAACACCCCCCACAGGACATACAGAGCAATCTCCTGCACAACATTCAGTATACAGAAACAAGATTTCAGAAACTGTATTACAAAAGAAATGTACACGGTGGCAGGCAAGGAAGAGGAAGAAGAGGTGGCAGGAGATAGTATTGATTGATGAACCCTCTGCTGTAGTTAATTTGTCAAAACATCAATTAACACAAGATGAAGTAAGAATGTTGAATAAAGGACTTTCTTTCTCCTTGACAATGGATTTGAAACAATATGATACAGTTATTGACTTGCACCATTTTGCTAGGAAAATCATGATGAGAACTATTTATGGCAGCAAAGAGCAGGAAGTTGTAAATTATGAAATGCTTCTGATGAGTAATTATACTAGTAATATTACTGACAATAACATGATAACTAATATTGCCTTGAGACCTAAATCATTGTATTGTCCATCCCTGAGTCCAGCTTTGAATGTGTTTGTAAAAAATGTGACTAAGACATAGAAAATGATGTCTGGTCCGTGTAACTACCATTACAACAATTGCACTCATGAAGAATGCTGTTTAAATGTGCTTGATGATAATCAAGAAATAGTTATCAAAAGCGCTGATATAGGGGAAGCAGTTGTTGTAATGGATAAAGACAAATACATTACGGAGATATTTAGACAGTTATCTGATGTAACCTTTATGAAAAAATTAATAGGTAATATTATTTTGAAATTGAAATATAGAACAGATGGTGTTTAGGATGAAAGTTACTTTAGTTACATAACTGAATGGTTCTTACTGTTCAATGTCCAGAAGTACCCACGATTTGTGTTCCACTTAAATTACACAAAGATCCTGAAAACCCCACTGGATGTCAAATTATATCAGGGGGTGGGTGGTTAGCAGAACCTCTATCTAGGTTTATAGATATATATCTACAACCTCTAGTACAAGTTTTACCTATCTATTTAAAAGATTCCACTCATGTAGTAGTTTGAGAAAATAATTCCAAACTACTTCTCATTTGATTACTTCTTTTTTATGAACAGGAAGCACTTTTAAGGGGCTAAACTCTATTTTAAAAGGCACCACAGGGTGAAATTTGAGAAAATTCGAGTTTTTGGAGCTGCGAGGATACTCAGAAAGCGCGAGTTACTTCTGGGTGTCACTCGCTATTTAAATAGCACTGCAGCGAGCAGGGCGAGTGCTAGCAGGGCTTAGCGCTGTGCTAGCACAAGAAGATTTGTTAAAGACACGCTGTCATGCATGTCAAGTGTGATAGAGTGATAGAGTGAGGGGACACATGTACTCTCATCTGTAAGTAAAACAAAACTATTGAATATCCTAATAAGCGGATGTGTAGTAAGACTATGGCTGATTTAATAATCTTAGAGCCTACACCAGATGTGAGTTCAGATCAAATAACAACTGATAAAGTCAATATGAAGGATGTGATAATCACTCTGGATGGTGAAACAGGTATTAAATGTAATACTTGCTCTATGTATGCCCTATTTACCTCTCTCCCCCAGACCACCCTTTTTATATGTGATAAATGCACTAGCAATAGTGTATTGAGGGAAGATATAGAACATTTTTATGAGAGACTGGCAGTGATTGAAAAATATCAGGAAAATCAAACAAAATCATTAGGGAACCCCTCCCAAATTAGCATTAGAAATAATGTGGAAATAAATAATTGAGAAAATGTTACTGTATCCAGTAATAATACGGGGAATTATGAGAAAAGGAAAAGATGTGAATCAAATGACACTAGTTTAAATAGTGAAGCTGAAGAATGGACTTTTGTGAATACTGGTCATAAATCTAAATTTAGAAGAAGGGCCATTGGAAACAACATTATATTGTCAAATAGATATGATCCCCTAATTAGTCTGGATAATACAGATTCTTTGGCTGAGTCGACACAAGATGTTAATCTCCAAAAACAAATTCCTATGGCTACTAAATATGATCTCAGACCTGATATTATAACTAAGGAAGTGAGTGCAAACATCCAGGTGTCTTTAACTGAACCCATGTTTGAAATAGTATCACATGAAATAAATGGACAAGAAGAAGGGTCTACATTTGACTGTGTCCATATTCATGATGAACATAATAAAAACGAAGACGTTCTATTAAATTCAGCTAAGAGCTACCCTCTGAATGATGTAAAAACCTCGAGTAGACAATTCTATGTTTTGGGAGATCTGAATTAAATACACAGATAAGATAGTGTGTAGAACTGACAAGCATAACATAGCTTGTTCTGCCTTTCAAGGAGCTGGTATCAGAGATATAAATAAAATGTGCCCGGACATTCTAAAAAATTCTGGCCAAAATCCATTGGTCATTTTACATGTAGGGACAAATGATATAAGAAAACTATCTGTTGATGAAATTAAGTAGGAATTTATAGATATTGGAAAAACTTTGGACAAATTTCATTGTGAAACATGGTTCTCTGAAATACTTCATGTTCCAAGAGCAAATTATCATACATTATATAAAATCAAAGTTGCAAATGAATGGCTAAGAAAATGGACACTCAAGTCAGACTACAAATCTATACCTCATTGGGAAAATTTTGTTGATACACCTTCATTATTTAGTTGGGATGGGTTACATTTGAGTAGACAAGGAGCTTACAAATTAGGTAGGACTTTTGAAAACATCATTAAGTCCAATTTAAACTAGAAAACAAGGGGGACAAGGGTGACCAACAAAAACTAAATTAAATCATGCCACTAACTTATTACAACTATCAAATTTAAAAACAAAGGCTTTAGTAGACTGAAAATTTGGAATGTTAATGCACCAGCTTAAATAATAATAAGTTAAGTGAATTGAAATTTCAATTAATCAGGAAAATATTAACATTATATGTGTGATAGAAACTTGGTGGAATGAATCAAACAATTGGTCTAACAATATTGATGGATTTCACCTATTCACTAAAATTGCATTGGGAAAAAAGGAAGTGGGGTATGTTGTTATATCTCTGAGTTTCTACATAGTCAGGAAATTAAAATAAGTGATTTCATAGATAATATTCCTGAAACATTATGGGTAAGCATTTGTTTTCCTCACTTACCTAAATTGAATTTGGGGATCTGTTACAGACCTCCTAACAGTAATAATGTTTATAACAATAACTTATTAGAAGAATTCATTCAAGATTCAAATACTGGGGAATTTTTGATTATGGGTGATTTTAATGCTCCTGGAATCATGTGGTTGGAGCATAAAGCAACAACTGCCTTTGCAAAAGCACTTTGGATACTATAACATCTCAAGTTACTATCAAATGGTTGAGGTTCCAACTAGGGGTAAGAGTATTTTAGATTTGGTTATACCAATTGTATTGATAAGATCGACAGAATAGACACCTTGCCACATTTATGTAATAGTGACCACACTATTGTTGAATGTTCACTTTGCATTGGAAATATCAAATTTAGAAATCATATACTGATCCCTTAATTATAGAAAAGCAGATTGGAACAAACTTATTGATGTATTTAAAAACTGGATTGGGGCAGTCATATTACAGTTTAGAGGTAAATCATATGTGGGTAAAGTTGAAAAATAAAATACAAGAAATAATTGTGAATCATATTTCTAAGCGAAACTGTTAATAGTAAAGGTTATATCCCCATTGGTTTAATATAGACATAAAGTGACAAATTAGAAGAAAGAATAAAGCTTTAAAAAGTTCAAAAGAATCCTATTGACATAAATTATACTAAATATAGAAAACAGCAGAAATTGCTAAGATTATTATAAAAAGGCTAAATTAAATTTGAAAACAATCTTGCATAAAATAAAATCAAAGGCTTTTATGCTAATATAAATGGTAATAAACGAGTTTCAAAAAATTACATCAATAATAGTAAACGGAGGAACTATTACAAACAATAAAGATATAGCTGATAACTCAACAAATATTTTACATCAATATATCAGGCTCAAAACACCAATATTAGTATTGCTGATGTAAAAAATGAAACATCTATTAATATAAGTCATGAATTAGTTAAAAAAGAACTATTAAAATTAAATATATCCTCCTTCTCAGGACCAGACAATATTGATACGATTGTATGGAAAAAACTTGTGGATGTGCTAACTGATCCTCTTACAAAATTATTCAATAAATCCCTTGAAACTGGTGTGGTGCCATTGGATTGGAGGAGGGCTATAGTGGTGCCTATTCATAAAAAAGGCAACAAACCTTGTATGACCAATTATAGACCAATTAGTTTGAAATCAGTTTGCTGTAAGTTGTTGGAAAGGCTAATTAAAAATAGCATCGATGAAGATATTATAAGATTGAGACTACAAGATATTACTCAGCATGGATTTAGAAGAGGGCTTTCATGCAATACCAATCTATTAGCCTTTTACAACCATATCAGCCTTAAATTAGATAGCGGTAGACCAATGGATGTAATCCTCCTGGACTTGGGAAAGGCGTTTGATTCAGTCCCACATCATCTGTTGATAGATAAAGTAATTAAACTTGGTTTAAATAAAAACATTATTAGATGGATTGCAAATTTGTTGGCAAACCGTACTCAGAAGGTGTGTATCAATACTGTTTTATCGGATGAGGGACGTGTTTCTAGTGGGGTCCTTCAGGGATAAGTATTGGGCCCCCTGTTATTTGGTCTTTATATTAGCGATATGAACGTAGGTGTCAAGTCACTTATAACCAAATTTGCCGATGAGACTAAAATAGGGGGAGAAGTTACAACTTACAATGATTATATGAAGCTAAAAAATAGTTTAAGTCAAATTGAAGATTGGGGGATACGTAATGGTATGAAATTTAATGAAGATAAATGTGCGGTAATCCATCTTGGAAAAAATAACCCAAAATATTCATACTTTCTAAACATAAAAAAATTAAAACATAGTAATAGTGAAAAGGATTTGGGTGTTTGGATAAATTCAGATTATCATCTAATACACATCTCAAAATTAATAGGTAAATGTAATAGTACCATTTATGCTATTAATAAAGCCTTCATATCAAGGAATAGAGAGTGTTACTTAAACTATATCAGACCTATGTGTACTCCTAATCTTGACTATGGATCCCCATATGGAGTCCATATTTAAAGAAAGACATATTTAGAGTGAAAAAGATTCAAAACGTCTAACAAAGTCAATAAAGGTTTGCAAAATGTGGAATATGGATAGACTATCTGAACTCAATTTGTACCCTTTGGAATTGAGAAGCATTAGGGACATCTGCTATTTTATATCGTATTTTGAGAATAACATCTTGATGTCCCAATGTAATATAATTTGGAATCCTAAAACTTTAAACTCAAGATCACATGATAAACAAATTTTAAAACAGAGCAAGATCCAATAGACATTTAAATTTTTATAATATACGAACTCCTTAATTTGGAATAGCTTACCAAGGAATATAGTTGAAAAAACATCATTTGATACATTTAAAATGGAGTTAGATAAATTTTTGCTTACAAATATCAGGAAATATATTAACATATAAGCCCACTATGAGTGGGAGACAATTAAATGGGCCTCGGCCTACTTTGTCTACAATTACCAAGTTACCAAGTTATGTAATTAATATAGTAGAGAATGTGGACATGAGGGAAAATTGACTGTTTGCTACACTGGATGTTGAGGCCCTCTGTACTAATGTGCCTCACTCGGGAGGTTTGGAAGCTGTTGGATATTTTTTGGATAAGAGAAATTTACCACATGATGTTTCTATGGGGTTTTTGGTAGAACTCACTGAACTGGTTATTGATTCTAAAATCTTTCTGTTCCAGGGGAGTTACACAACCAAATTAAAGGAACAGCTATGGGGGCAACTATGGCCCCCAGTTATGCCAACTTAAATGTTGGCAAAAGGGAACAAGACTGGATTAGAAACAACACCACAAATCTATATTATCAATATCTGGATTTGTGGAATTGTTTTATTGATGATATACTGGTCATCTGGAAGGGTACCAGTTCAATGCTTTTTAAATTTATTGAGTGGCTAAACACTACAAATGAAAATGTAAGGTTTAAGGCCCATGTCAGTGGTTCAGAGGTGAACTTTCTGGACCTAAGGATTTTCAGAATGGGAAGAGGGGGGCAACATAGGTACCATGCTTTATTCTAAGCCAACTAGTAGAAATAACTTATTGTTGTCTAGTAGTTTTCACCCCAGACATGTCCCCAATAACATAACTAAGGAACAGTTAATACATGTATTGAGGAACTGTACTAAAACAGAGGACTTTGAAATATACAAAGAACAACAGAAACAGAGGTTGCAACAAAGAGGTTATAGCCAGCTGATAATACAGCAGGCTGTAACTGAAGTGGAAGGCATGTCCAGAAATGACACACTGGTTCAGAAAACTAAAAAAACAAGATGTGGGTACAATTTACCAAGACATTGGTTTTGTGACAAGATATAGCCTGAGAAGCAAACAATTGAAATCAGTTTTAGAAAATAATTGGGGTATACTTAAGACAAATGAAAAAATTGAAGGATTTATAGGTGAAGGCCCTAAAATGATTTACAAGTGAGAACGCACTGTTAAAGACAATGTTGTCAGGTCCTTCTTGCCACTAGAACAAAGATGCAACACTATGTGGTCTTTACTACCACCTGTAGGGATGAACAAATATGGAAAAATATAAATTTTGTCAATATGTGAATGTCACAAGCATGTTTTCTAATCCCACTACTGGCCAGGTATTTCAAATTAAGGATCTTATACTATGTAATACAACAGCAGTGGTCTATTTATTACAATGTTCATGTGGATATTTCTATATAGGACAAACCATCAGAGAATTATGTATTAGAATGGGAGAACACATTAGAGCATTGGAGAAAAAAGACATATCATATGCTATTGTACAACATGTTACCAGTTACAGGGATCCAACTGTGAAAATAGCATTACATTTACTGGAATTGAAAAAGTTGTGGTGGGACCAAGGGGAGGTAATTTGAAACAATTGATAGTCCAGAGAAAGAGTTTTTGGATTTTTGTTTTGAAGGCAAGAGAAGGTAAAGGCTGAAATAACAACATTGATCTGTCTGCATTCTTATAAACTAGGGTTGTAAATACTTGTAGTGTTAAATATTTAAATATCTATGTAGGTTTAAACATAAACCCCCACCTGTAGATAGTAATGTGTTTTGGTACAGTTAAAGGTTTTAATATATTTTAGTGGCTAGTGTTAAAATTGATGTTTTGTATCTCTTTGTAACATTTTAGCTAATTACCAGTAAAAAAAACTGCAAATATATAGTGGTTCTATTATAAATTTGGTTTACTAATAACATTTGTAGCAGGTGATTGGTTATATATATATTTGGGTGGTTAATGATGAAATTAATGGTCTTTATCTCCCCAAACCAATAAGAGGTATAATACTAACAGTAAAGCTACACGTATAAATAGTTTTGATTATACATTTGAATTGCTAATGCAGTTTGTACCAACTTTTTATGTGTCTCCATCAACTGAAATGAATTGTGTTCACCTGCACTTTGTTGCACATTTGCATGTGGTTTGTGTGTATAAATGTGGTTTGATTTTTGGTACCTAGTATCTCTGATGAAGCCTGGTGTGTAGCTAGGTGAAACATAAGAGTTTTTAAATAACTTTAGCCTGTGTTTATAGCAGCATTATTTGTACTTTCTGAACTACGACACTTTTTTGACAATAAAAGAATTGAACATTTAAGGTAGCCCTTGATCTGGCTACTTACTTTTTATGCATTTTACATTTATTGTTAAAACACCAGGCACTTTTTCTTGGTGCAGCTCACCATCTGTGCGTGACTTAAAGTAATGAAATAAACAATCCAGATTTGTAAAACCTGAAGGTTAAACAAACAATAAGAGCATGTAGCATGATATAATAAAGAAAAAACAATTGTGGACTACTTTTGGCACATATTTAACATATGGATTATTACACACTTTAGACTGCATTATTTTCTAAAATAGTACATAAAACTATTCTCTTTTTTTACGTCACGTCTTAACTTAAAACAGTTTGCTTTATTATAATTTGAATGTACTTCTGAATGTGATTTTTAAGAAATTAACTGTGCAGTTTAGTCATGTGACTTAAAGTGACATAACAACCATGAAAGAAACTGTGATTGTCTAATAAGGACTAAATATACTACCTGTTCACAAATGCTTGTAATCTGATGAAGCATGTCGTAACATCTGAAAAGTAAGGATTATCATGATGTCACCCAATGGAGATGGCTGAATAAAAAGCACTAAGGACATTTAAGTGTTTGACTATGCTGTTCTTGAAAGTGAAGGAGTGAGTGAGGCTTGCCTTAAAACTAAGTATTGTACTGTACCCTGGCTGCACCACTGCCCGTGTGTGAACCTGCTTTGAATTTGAATTACATATTGGTTACATTAATGATAACACTGCATTGCGGCATTTATATTACAATCATAAATCCATTTTTGGTATAATTTCAATAGTGCTAAACAAAGTCTTCTCCCATAAAAATAAAGCACTGAACTGTTTCCGTTATAAAATGGACTGCACATGTGCCATGGATGGAGTGACATCATGTAAGTGCAAGCTAGACAGCTGTTTGTGCTGCTTAAATAATAAATTCTCTAAATCCTATTCCACTGTCTATCTGTCAGTGTATATAAAATCAGGGAACTCCTGCCATAATATTTTTTGCCACTATACAAAGCTCTGATGTTGATCACTTCAGTTCTGTTTTTCATTATTGCAGAACAGTAGGAAGTACTGTGAACTATATAATGTGCTCAATGCCAAAAATAGCAGTACAGGCAATTTGTGCATTCTAAATAATTTATTCATATGGCACTGTTGCTGTTTATCCCTTTGCACAGCATGCTCTGTATTTAAGACAATCCAGTCAGTTAATTCAAAATCCATCATTATTGCTTCTAAATGTAAGTTTGTTGAATTTAGATACAGGCCCAGATGTGCATGCTATACAGAGTGCCCTGCCTGCCCACCAGAGGCTGTCACTCACCCACAGCTTCAGATTCTCCTCTTGTAATCTGTAATGAGATATATTTATGTCAGCATTACATACATGAAACTCATAAGTATGACATCTAATGTAAACATAAGACTCAAAGTTGCATGCAAGATGTATCCTTCTTCATAAGTGGCACTCTTAAATGAAGAGTTACCACATATGGCATGGGACAGTGACACTCAATAAGCAATGAAGAATATCATGTCTGCAACTTTCAGTTTTTGCTTTACAAAAGTATGCTTCTCAGCTATATATTGTGGACATAAATATGTTTTGTAACGTGGTTACATTGGATAGTTTTGCGCTGTGGAATAGCGGCAGCAACTGGTGAGCATATAGTTGGTTGTGCCTGAATAAGGTGGGGGCCTGTAATCTAAAAATTCATGAAGTTACATTGCAGGGCAATAATGGTAGAATGTTTATTATTTGAAGTTATTGTCTTAGCACAGAGCATGCAGGGGAGGCATATACAGCAATAGTGCTATCAGGTTCGCTCTTTTTACATCATACCCTGTAGTGATGTGCTGTTGTTCTGCTCCTAGACTAGAGCCCACTAATTGTTTCAACTAGAAAACAATTAAAATAATAACCAAACAAGTGAAAAACCAGAACTGATAATAAATCATACATATACATCTATATAAAGAAGCAAAAAAGATTTGGAAAAATTGGCATCCAATTTACTGTTGCAGAGGCTTTTTAAAATAATTATTTAACCAGCACAGACAGCCTTCTATCTTTCCATAGATGATGTCAGTCCCAGACACTTCTGACAGACATTTGTTAGAACAGACAGTTCGAACATTATAACAACATAAAGATGAACTTCTATTCCCTAAGCTGGTGCTGATGAGCCTTTACTGATGCGTGCAATGTCCAAACACTGGCATCATCCATGACCACTACTGCTGAAATGGCCACAACAAACAACAGAGAGATGAACTACTGGGCCCAAAGCTGGTACTGATGAGCCTTTGCTGATGTGCACACTGTACTGCTCCGACCTGCATCATCCATGACCACTACTGCTGAAATGTCTACAAAAAAACAACATTAAGATGAACTACTAGCCTACAAGTTGGTATTGCTGATTTGCACACTGTACTGCAACCTGCATCCACTATTTCTTTCATGTCCACTGCACTTAACCTCATGAAGGGCCAGTAATAAACAGCTCCTCCCTAGACTAAAAGGATGATGGTGACGATTCTAGAGTGATGACAATTGTCCAGTTGACAACAGAATTTACATGCCAATCTATCAGGTTAGTGATGACTTATTATTTTTTGTTTAATTTTGTTTATTGTTAGCTGAATTTATTGTATATTTTGTTAAGAAATTACAGTGTTGCCTTTTTATTGCACTGAATTTAATAAATGTAATGATATTAGCTTTATACATTCTCCATATTATTGTGATTTAATATTTGGAGGATAACATAGCATTGCTTTTAAGTTGTGACATAAAATGTTATTTAGGCTGCTGGTGCTACTTTGGCCATTGCATTGCTGTCACTGTTCTTGTAAGATTGTGCTTGCTAATATGTATTCTATTCGGTTTATCTCTACACAGAGGTATACTACTATGTCTCTTCTTATCCTGTGCTTCAAATATATCTGCGCAACAGTTTACAACATAGTCCACCATAATACAGCAGGTAAATATATGTTTCAATGGTCACAGTTTTGCATTCAGTATTGTTTTATTATCAGTATTTAATCATACATGTAGAGGTGTAAATTGCATGCCATACCTCAACACCTACCTATTGAGGTTGTCTGTGTGGAAGGGGGGAGGCTAGTATAGAATCAAATAAATATGAGATGTAGTTGCAGACCAGTGCGACTTGTATTATGCACAGTACTGTTATGGATAGGGAAGGATTATTGTTGCTTAAGCTGCTGTTAGTGCTGAACCAATCATCATTTTCTAAGTGAAATAAATGTTACTTGCTGCGTTGTTTCTCTGCAACTCTCTTTCTGATTTACTTTTCAGGTATGCCATTTACATTCCTGCACCCATATGTCACTGCTACCACTGCTCATGCTGTCTGTCAGCACCATGCTCGGCTATTGCCACCTAAGGTGTTTTTCACTTTTTGTGAAGGTAAGTATTTTCTTCTGAGGGCTGCTGCTTAGATTGCTTCTCCTTCAATGTACAGCATAATAACTAAGTCATATAGCTCACTGTACATTGTACACACATCCTTTATGCATTGCAGAGGTCAGCTGGTAGTACACTATGACAGGTTTGGGGGAGTAGTGATGTAGCCTCATGCTCAGAACACTGCTGTTATTGTTATGTTCAGTCAGGAGGAAGACATTGCATAGGATAATTTTTGCTGTTCAAACTGCTGTTATTGCTGAACCAGTCATCATTTTCTAAGTGAACTAAATGTTACTTACTGTGTTGTTTCTCTGAAACTCTCTTTCTGATTTATTTTTCAGGTATGCCATGCTATGCCATGCTGATCTGACCACCAGAACTACTTTGCATCAAAGCCTGCACACTGCCTCCACTGACAATCCAGAATTAAGGAACAACTTAATGAGGAACTGCTAGGCCAAGAGACTCTGCTGCTGCTGCTTCTATGACCACCACTTCTGCTGTGCCATCAAAGTGTGCACACTGCAACCACTGACAATACAGAAATAAGGAACATCTAATGAGGAACTACTAGGCCCAGAGACACTGCTGCTGCTGCTGATATGACCACCACCACTACTCATGTTGTGTCCATCTAAACTGCCCAGGTAAGTAATTTTTTTTGGTGCAAACTTTCAGTTCTAAACAATTGCTTTCATTTCCCAATGACAATCAGGTAATCATGCATGTATTGTAGTGGTACTCTTACTGCCATTCCTAAAGAATGTGCTGTGGATAGTGAGGGGGTGGTGTGGGCACAGACAAGGTTGAGGTTGTAGGATAGTCATTGGGGTAGGCAGGCACAGTTGCCACTGATTGTATCATATGTAGGAACGTGCATAAAACCTAATAAGAGTGCACATTATTGGCAAGCAAAATTGCTTTTGTTTCTGTAACTATTGCATGCTGTGTTATTTCCTTACCAGGTCTGTCATGCACTGCTGCTGCTGTTGCTGCCAGGATCATACCTCACGCGACCATCTCTGTTGCTTCATGTTGTGTCCATGATCTTCAACTGGCCAGGTAAGTAATTTTATGCAAGATTTCTATTTGAAAATAAAACCTTGTTTTAATTTTCAGACAAGAAATTGTATGTCTGTCTAATACAATGGATCATTAATAGCATGTAGCTGCCTAGGGATATTTAGGAACCAGGTAAGTAGTATTGTTTGTTATGTTTTATCATTATTTCTTCCTCAGAAGTACAGAATCAGAATTGATTCAGATAGCTGTACATTGTACCCCCAGACCTCTCTCTAGGGTTCGGGTGTCTATGGAAAGTGGAATGGTGGTGGGATGGGATTGCTGAACTAGTTGCAGAGCACTGATATGCTTAATATGTAATGTAAGGTTGCAGAATGCAAATGTTTTTATTTACTGATGATCTGATCATCAGCTTGTAATATAATAACCAAGTTATGATTCCTTAAAGTTTCCAAATACCCTAATGTTTACATTTTCATTTCTCCATATAACATGCTCCTCGGCTACTATGCTGCTGCTGCTGTTCCTGCAGCTGCCAAGAATCAACCACGGACCAACAAGTCTGTGGCCTAGTTACATATCCCTTGCAAGTTACCAGGTAAGTACTTGTTACTGTTTCAGACAGTGAAAGATGTTATCATTTTTAATTTCTGTCAGTTACGGTTGTTCTTAGATTGTGTCATATATGTAGAATTGTACATAGGTATGGACTTAATTCAACCAGTGAGGTGGTGGCTGCTTAATGTACAACCCGTGTTCATACATAGATACATAGACACATAGACAGTGTCTGCAGATAAGGGCCTATGGCCCACCCAGTCTGCCCATTTCAGCTTGTAAGTTCAGTTAATGTTTTCCTAGAAGTCTGTTGCCCCTTACCCCTGACCTCCAGAATTCCTTTATGTCTATCCCATTCATCAACTGACTGTGTCAATGTGCTGTGCTCCTGACATAAACTTTGAATGTTCAGTGCACATGGCATTATTTTTGCGTTTTTCCCTGTTGTGTGCCACCAGGGTGGACCCTCATTTCCCCTGCTCCCCCATGTGGGGATGCTGGAGACTAAGTAAGACTCAGACAGTATCACTGTGGTCAGCAGCACATAACACTAATGACACAAAAGCATGATCACTGCCATGGTGTTCATGTTCAGTGCATGTACTGTACTTATGATGTACCATTTTCTGTGAGGTAAAGTGCAGGTATGGCACCTCTGCAAAGATGGCAACCAATTGATGCAAGCTTTCTTAACCTTGACATAAAGTTGGTCATTTACCATGCCCAGCCTAAGACAATGATGACTACAGTGGTATGGAAAGATAGATTTCTATATTTTCAAACAAAAACTGAGCAAGTTAAAACTTTTAAGAAACAAAGAACAATACTTAAGTAATCAACAGCACTAAAACAACATATTAACTATTTACAGGGGTATTGGGGTAATGAGACTAACAACAAACAAACAATAACATGAACAAAGTTACAAGACAAGAAATAGAAAACAAACTATTTACAGGCAAATGCCACAATTTCACACTTCAAGACAGGACTTGACAAGCAATTTAGCAGTGTCACCTTACATCGCCCCGTGGAGTGTGCCAGCACACTCCAACAGGCCTGAAAAGCAGGCATTTGATTTCTTTTAGTTCCCCCTCAATTTTATTATGGTGGCCTCCAGAGACTGTAACCTTTTTTAATAATTTTAAGGTCCTTGTCCCTCCTTTCTTCCGGTCCTGCTGTGTGGGTGGCAGTACTTGTGGAAGAGCTTGCTGGGCAGAATGGTTTGAATCCTCTTCAGGCCCAATGCCTGCCACTGGCACACTGGCTATTCCTCCTGCGTGTCCCTGCTCCTGCTGGCCTCTGGACTCCTTCATCACCAGCCTTTCCAGCTCCTTTCAAATTTTAATGACACGGTTTTTACGCCATGTGCTTGGACATTGTTCATGACCTGCATCAGCTTGGGACTAGGGATCTTCAGGTTGGGATTTGTTGGTGGTCTCCAGTGCTGCAGTACAGAAAGAAAGGATGGTGAGGGAGATGAGGGCTCAGTACAATCTCCTTCCTACACTTATGAATATATGGTAGTGTGAACCCCTTATCAGTACTGTTACATCTCCTAGATAGCAACCAACCACATATACGTTAGAACACTGTGACCTTGAATGGTCTCACCCAGGGAATGCCCACCAAACACCAGGTTCTGTATGCTGAGGACAAAGACACAGCCCAATTGAACACCTCAGCAATACTGTTACACCTTCCAGATATCAACCAAACATATGTTAGAACACTGGGACCTTGAATGGTCTCACCCAGGGAATGCCCTTCCTCCCAAACACCAGGTACTGCATGCTGAGGACACATAGACAGCTAAATTGTACCACTAAGCAGTACTGTTACATCTCCTAGATATTAACCACACATATGTTAGAACACTGGGACATTGAACGGTCTCACCTAGGAAATGCCCCCCCCCCCACAAACGCCAGGTACTGTATGCTGAGGGCACAGAAACAGCCCAATTGAACACCTCAAAAGTACCGCTACACCTCCCATATAGCAACCACATATATGTTAGAACACTGGGAGCTTGAACAGTCTCAACCAGGGAATGCCCTCCCCCCCAAACACCAGGTAGTGTATTCTGAGGGCACAGAGACAGCTACATTGAACCACTAAACAGTATTGTTACACAGTTCCACTATGCTGCTGTGATGCAGAATTTGCTCACCATCAGCACAGCAACGGCCCAACACCACCAACTGGCGCTGTGTCGTTGTTGGGGGAACTAGTGTTTTCTGTGGGGAGCTCTGCCCCCACACCCACCGCACTTAAATTAACCTACTCCGAGTCAGAGTTGGTTTGGGGAGGGGGCAAACACCCCACAGGCAACAGTGTCGGCAACCCAGAAGACCGTCACAGTGAACTGACGAAAATGTCACTGTGATGTCCTTCGCTGAATTCTCATCGCTGTTGTGACATGATACCCTGTTACACATCCCAGATAGCAACCACACATGTTAGAACCCTGGAACCTTAAACTGTCTCACCCAGTGAATGCCCCCCCAAATACCAGGTACTGTCTGCTGAGGGCACAGACACAGCCCAATTGAACACCTCAACAGTATTGTTACACCTCCCAGATAGCAGCCACACATATGTTAGAACATTGAGACCTTCTTTTTTTAAAAAATTCAACATATTTTATTGTATATTTATTACAACTTCAGCAAACAGAGTACAGAATAGGGAAATTAGACCATCATTACAGTTGTCAATTTATACAATCTAATTAACAATAAACAATAAACAAAATATAGTCCCTCCCTTCCCACCCCATCTCCTCACACCCAGAGCCAAGTGTTACCTAAAAAAGGGGGGCATAATCTGGTGAAGCACTAGGAAGATAGACATGATAGAGCTAAGAGCTCCATGCTGTTAACAAGGTTTCTAGTGAATCCTATGTCTTCTGATAAAATGTAACCCTGTCACGCATAGAGGCTATATGCTTTTCGAGTTGCAGTGCCAGAAGCATTTGCCTATACCATTCTACAACTGGGGGTAAAATTGTTTCTTTCCAATGCCAAATAATAATAAGCTTGGTGACAGAGGCCACAAGGGCTAGGTGTAATTTCCTAATTTTAGGTGTACCACTTGGGAATAAGTTTAGAAGACAGGATTCCAGGTTAAACAGATTATCTAACCCTAATAGTGGATCTAGTTTATTTTAATGGAGGACCAGCAGGCCTGTACCACTGAGCAGGTCCATATCATATGATACAAAGTTCCTGGGGCTACCCCACATCTAGGACAGATTGGTGAGGGAATCTTTCCAAACCTATGGAGTTTTACTGGGGTATAGTACAAGTTATGCAAGATATTGTATTGCACTAGCCGAAGCCTGTCGTGCTTCACAAATCAATAGCTATTCTGCAAGAGTTTCCTCCAGATTTCGGCATTATCAGGAATCCCCAATTCCTGAGTCCAATAGTAACCAATGCCCAAAGGCAACAAGGGGTCTAAGGACTGAAGGTGTTTATAAAGAACTGAAACAGAATGGGGTTGGACAGCCATCAATAAAAGTGGAGCCAGCTCTGTACTGGAGAAAGTTGTTTTGGAAATGGATCTCAGGAAGGTGGAAATGGCCTTTCTTATTTGTAAAAACTTAAAATAGTGGGATACTGGGACCCCAAGACATGCCTGAAATTGTGAGAACTGAATCAGGTTCCTATTTTGATAAAAGTCTGAGAGCTTTAAAGATCTCAATTTGGTCCAAAACGAGGAATGGATTAGCTTGTTATCGATTCTAAAATTATGGCTGCCCACCACCAGTTGATCTAAGGATTGGTGACAAGTCAACAAAAAGTAATTTTGAATCTGGTGAAGGGCTTGAATAGACCACCCCATCTGTGTTTTTTTGAGTGGTTTAGGTATGTGGCCTTGAGCAGCATAGAGGAGGCCTTCTAGGGTGCAGAAGTATTTAAAGGCCAAGTGCCTCTTGATCTCCAGCCATAGGGGAGTATAATCTGGTATATTTGAAGGGTTTAGTTCCTCAATTCAGTAAGCAAGCTTACTTAAGTGTTGAGCACAGTAGTATGTGAAGAAAGAAGGGAGTGCGAGGCCTCCCTGAATTTTAGGAGCCGTTATTTTGTAATAGGCCCGCCGAACCTCTTTTCCTCTCCAAATGAAAGTGTTAAGGAATTTCTGGAGTCTGGCGAACCAGATTTTAGGGAGAAGGCAACTCAACATGCACATGGGGTACAGTATTCATGGAAGCACATTAATTTTGATTGTACTAATCCTCCCCCAAAGGGTTAGGGGTAATGCTCCCCACCTATCCATATCTGACTTAAGTGACTTTAATAACACAGTTGGGTTTTCGTTGAACATGGAGTTCAAGTCCCTTGACACCTTTATACCCAGATAAGTAATATACTTAGATTCCCAGGATAAACCAGAGTCGGCCAGTACTGCCTTGGAAGTTCTATGATTTAATGGAAAGACCTGAGTCTTAGATTAATTTAATTTGTAAAATGAAATTTTGGAAAAAGCGTCTACTTCAGCTAAAAGAGCAGGAATAGACCTTTGGTAGTTTTCAATATGTAGTAGTAAATTGTCTGCATATGCAGAAAGGGCACATCAAGTTTCCCCCAATTTAAGACCTAGGATGTCTTTGGAAATTTTAAGCTTATGAATCAAGGGTTCAAGGTAAAAATTAAATAAAAGTGGGGAAAGTGGACAGCCCTGCCTGGTACCGCGACATAATGGAAAGGGGATAGAGAGCATGTTATTACAATGCACTCGGGCTGATGGAGAAGAATATAACAAGCGGACCCACTTAATAAAGTCATCAGGCATGCCAAAACAAGACAGGGTAATAAAAAGGAAGTCCAAGGAGACATGGTCAAATGCTTTTTCAGCGTCGAGAGAGAGAGATAAGGGCCGACGGATCATCTGAATCCGCATATGCCGAAATCAGGTGTTGCAATTTCCACATATGGTCTCCTGAAGATCTCCCTTTCATGAAGTCTACCTGCTGGGTACTAATAAGGTTACCCATAATAGGGGTAAGTCTATTTGCCAGGATCTTTGCTAGGATTTTGATATCCGAGTTGAGAAGGGATATGAGCGGAAGCTTTCGGGATACAAAGGGTCCTTACCTGATTTGGGCATAAGAGTTATAATCGTATCAAGGAAGCCAGTCTCGGAAAGACCATTCTTAAACCAATAATTATAAACTTCCTCTAATATTGGGGCAAGAATGGAACCATAAGATTTTATATAAATTATTAGGGATACCATCGGGGCCGGGTGATTTGTCTAGGGATAATGATTAAATGGCTTGTTGTACTTCATGTACAGTAATATGAGATCCTAAAAGGGCCGCTTGCATAGGGAAAACCAGGGGAAGTGCAACCGAGTCAAGGTATCTGCATATCTCAGGGACTGATGGCTGACTCTGTGGATCAGAGGAGTTCAGGTTTTGGTAAAATAATTGAAAAGTTTCAACTATCTCCCTTGGGTCAGTAAGAATGGGGCTGTCTTGGGTGGGACAGATACCTGGGATGAACTGTGATCCTTCTTCTTGCTTGATTCTGATTGCAAGGAGTTTACCCACCTTCTCTCCGGTTTCCAGATATTTAAGTTTGGTACGGCGGAGGGAGATTTCAGCTTGTTGTGCCATCATATCAGCGTATTGAGTTCTAAGGGTATGCATCCTGGCCCACTCTAATTCAGTGGAGGTCCTGCTTAAGGACCTTTCCATGGCTCGAATAGAATTGAGGAGGAAGTCTATCCGTGCTCTGTGCTGACGTAACTTAGTCGTTGCTAGCCGTATGCACTACCTCTCAGGGTACATTTAAGTGCTCCCCAAATTAGACCAATTTTCTCCACAGAGCCTTCATTGGCCACAACAAAGTTAATAATAAATTCAGTGATGTGTTTTAGTGTTGCTGGGTTCTGAAGAAGTTGAGTATTTAACCTCCAGATGGAGTCTCGTTTGAGACCTGGACCTAGTAAATACGTAATACCAATGGGAGAGTGATCGGATATGACCCTAGTATGAATAACTGAATCCAATATACCGAGCATTGCAAAAGAACTGACCAAAAAGAAGTCAATTCTTGAGGATGTCCAGTGGGGATGGGAAAAAAAGGAATACTGTCTTTCCTTCAGGTTTAGTATGTGCCAGACATCAAGAAGGGCTGCCCCTTCCATAAGATCTTGGAGGGCACGTTGAGCGGGAGAGAGGTCCCGTCTTTTCCCATCTGACCTGTCCAGGTCTTTTTGAGGGGTTATATTCCAATCACCTCACAGTATGGTTAGTTTTGGGTGTTCTGTGGATATCAGGCTTAGCAGGTGAATAAAAAACTGAGGGAAATCTATATTTGGCCCATAAACTGACCCTAGTAATACCGGGTGGGCTTCTAATATGCCATGGATAAGGATAAATCAGAGATTTGGGTCCCAGACCTCCTTAATTAGTTTAAAGGGAATGATCTTCACCACTAATATTGCCACATCACCAGAACTGGTGGAGATCCCAGAGCCAAAGACTTGTCCAACCCAGTTTCTGCGTAACAGAAGTATGTCTTCTCTCCTCAGGTGGGTTTCCTGGAGGAAAGCAAACCCTGTTTTCAGATGGGACAGGTGCCGCAAGATAACTTGTTGTTTGCACCTATCATGTGCCCCTTTAATGTTCCAATTCACGAATTTGTATGGTCCCCCAATGATCAAGTTACGTAGAAAATGTACATAATATAACAATTGAGTGGTGCTGTCTTTAACCAGAGTGGCCCCATAGTAAACCTGATATGAGGTATATAGATACACTTGGCAAAATTCCCGGATTAAGAAGGTAAACCTTCAATATAAGTTACATCCATGAAGATAACCCCCCTCCAACCCCAATCATTAACACATAATATCCTAAGCATGCAAATCAAATCTCTACACTACCCCTGGTTCTAAGCAACCGTACTACTGTATACCCACTATCCACTGATGATTAATACAGCACAAAGATAAACAACCTAACCACGCCTAACATAACCACCCCCCCCCCACACACAGCAGACAGCATATGCTCTAAGTAAAACAATAAAAACACGTGAACACAGGCTATGGAAAAGCGACCACCCTATAATACTGGAACCAAGTATAGAATTACAGTCTTTCAAAAGTCAGATTAACATCAGTGAGCCGGTTATGCTGAAAATCAAGTAAAGTAAATTAAAAGAAGCACGAAGTCCTGGAAGAGATGTCTCTCTTCTTGTATGAAAGTTCCCTTTGCTACGTGGAAACACAATCCTTTGTAAGTTGACCTTCCGTCACCTTGGTTAGGTCCAATACGAGTGAGTGCAATGGAAAGAAATGTTATTAAAGAAAACATGCGCTCTAAGTCTGTGCCGAGGAGCTTGTCAATTCAGCCCGTGAAAGAAACATTGTTCCCAGGGAAATATAAACATAACTTATGAGCACATATCGAAGAGCTCTTCCAGAGCCATGATTAGCCCGAGAGTTAAGTGAACATCTTTCAGTGCAGATCTCCATGTGAGCCCATACTAGTAAAGGTCAAATTCCTGGTCAGACATTGACAGGCAAGATTCCTAAAATTGGTCTTCACCTTAAGATCGAGATTCAAAAGCAAACTGGGTTAAATTGAACCATAACAGATAAAACTAGGCAGTGCTAATATAGGCCAGTCATTTAAGTAAGTCTGGAAACAAAGCTTTGAGCTCCTGGGATGCAAGTTCAGGAGTATCAAAGGTTAGCCACTTGTTCTCATGCTTTACTTGCAGTGTCGCAGGATATTTAACCCAAAAAGGTTTCCCAGCGGCAATCAATTTGGTAACAGTGGGATGCAGATCTTGTCTTTTGAGCTGGACAGAGTGTGGAAGATCTTGGGTCATACGAATCTGTCGGCCTTCCCATTGTACCTCCTGCAAGTCGCAGACTTTAGATAAGATGTGTTGCTTGTCTAAGTAGTTTAGCAATTTGAAGATTAGGGGTCTAGGATGGGAGCTCTGTGGAGGCGGTGGGCATACAGTGTGATGCGACCTCTCGATTATGTAGGTCCCCCCATTTGGCGATGGCCCAGTAATCCTCTCACATAATTTTTGTAAAAACAATATCGGAGTCGCACCCTCCTCTTTTTCCGGAATACCTATAACAAGTAAATTGTTCCACCTACTGCACCCTTCCAGATCTTCAAGTTTATCCTCCAATTTCTTAATTCTTCTGCCAGTGTTAGCTGTATCCAATTCCGTCTTTCCAAGCTTTCACTCTACAGACGTGAGCCTAGATTCCATGTCACCTACTCAGATCTGCAATGATGCGACAGAGGTTTTAATTTGTTGAAGGTCTACCATAATTGTGGAAATGGCATCCTGAAGAGGTAGAATGGTCTCCAAGAATTTCTCCTCAGATAGAGCAGTCTGTGCAGGCGCAGTTTTAGGTAAGGCAGGAGCCTGTTGCTTGTCCCGTTTAGCGGCTTTATCCTTTTCAGGAGTTGGAGGAGGGGAGTGCAGTGGAGGATCTTTCCTCATGTATACCTCCATTCTAAAGAGATCGTCCAGCAAAGTGAGGTATCTGATGAGTGGCAACCAAGTTGTGAGGTAATTAGTTCTGATGTAACGTGAAATTAAACAAGTTTATCTGCTGTGTGGGAGCTGAGCTATGCAGGCGTGATGTTGCCTCTTAGGCTGCCATCACATGGTCCATGTCAGAACATTGGGACCTTGATCAGTCTCACCCAGGGAATGCCCCCTCCCAAACACCAGGTACTGTATGCTAAGGGCACAGAGGCAGCTAAATTGAATCACTAAACAGCACCGTTACACCTCCCAGATAGCAACCACACATATGTTAGAACACTGGGACCTCGAACGCTCCCACCCAGGGAATGCCCCCCCCAAACACTAGGTACTGTATGCTACTCGCACAGAAACAGCTAAATTGAACCACTAAACAGTAAAATCAATATTTACATACAGTATCTTACCACCAGACAGGGTCTCCACAGCACTGCTGGCTCCTCCATCAGCAACCTCTACTCCTGGCACTGTGTTGCTGGACTCCTCTGCTTCATGTGGTTGTTGTTCAGTAGCAGACTCAGGCACAGCACCTGTTCAAAATGAAGAAAGGAATACTGTATTTTAGAGCAGTTGTGGCAATTTTACTAGGCAACACGTGCTGATTCTCACTATGATTTTCATTTGCAATACTGTCTCAAAACGAATTAGTATAAACATTATGCTGTGTCATACATTGTACAATGCCAAGACTAAAACTGGTCAATTCTGTGTGTACTCTTCACAACTTAATATTAATGCTTCCAGCTAAAAGGTGTTTACTGTACTTAGACAATTCAATTAATAAATAAAAACTAAATATATTGCTGGATATATAATACAATTAAAGAAGCAATGCAAACCAGAAATCAAGCACAGGCTAGTAAAACAATCATGCAGTGCAGTGTCATTGCAAGAATGTCTGATGGCAGTTAATTAGAATATTAAAATTAATATACTCACTATCACTAGTGCTGTCATCCACCACTCTAGCCACTTCTTCCCCCAAGTGGGTCTGGTGGTGTTGGTCTCTCATACCTTTTGTCGTGCAGTTTTGCCTTTTCATTTTCAGGGGGTTTCTTTAATCATGAATGCACCCCAAGGGCCTCCACCACATCCCTGTCTCGCTGCTGAATATCATCCCATTTATGTTTTATTTGAGGGATGCTTCAGGACACAGCACCATCACCCTCGCTGTCCAGTGTGGACTTTATAGCCACCCACACTTTTTCCCTCTCTTTGAAAGGAAGCCTCTCCGCCCCAAATAAGTCTTTAATGTGGGCGGTCACCTCCTTAACAAGGACCACCACCACTTTATGTCTGAAGGAGGGGGCCACATTTTTTTCTTCACTACTCCCCCACTGGTGAAGGGACCAGCCTGCTGGGCCTCTTGCTTGGCTTGCTTCACCTCCTCTTCCTGATCACCCTGTTGAACCTCCTCCACCATAGCCACAGGCATATTCTGACTCCCACCTTCCTCCACCTCCATCCTCCTGCTGCTGCCACCCAAACCTACTGCTTCAACTGAATGGGACATTTTAAATGGCAGTAATCTCAGCACTCTTAATCTCACTCTCTCTAGCTCTCTTTGTATCTCAGTCACTCACTTCTCTCCTCTGACCACTATTCTGTCTGCTCATCTGCTGCACCACTCCCTCTCTCACCTCTAGAAATTGTGGAAACAAACAGGAAACTGTGAATTGCAGTTTCCTGTTCCATATTTGTAACCGCGGATTTTTATTCTGCGATTCAAAGAAAATCCTGTGGTTATAATTGGAAGCCTGTATAAAACATGCAGAATTAATTTTCCCGCAGGGGCCCAATGAATTGCTGAGACTCGTGTCGGAATCCTGAGTTGTTAGTCTCCCTATGTCAGTCAAATCATGAGCTTCGGGACACCAACTGGAGGTGGGGGGGGGGGTTAAGAAGCATGTAGGAGAAAATGCTGGGTGCTACCAAACTTGTAGACATGTTAACTTGCACATTCAATAATGAGTGAGTGTTCACTGCTGGCAGTATAGATAGTGAGTGAGTGAGTGAATTGTATAGAATTTCGGGTCCAGTGACACATGCTCACCACCCCCTTCCCACCACTGGTTTTACTAAAGTGTTGTTTTCATTGTTGATTCATACTATATGTATTTTTTCACTTTTCAAGTCTGCAGCTGTAATGGTTGCTGGTGATAATTCCGCTCCAGCATACCCGAATATGCCCTTCCAGCCATTCCAGTGGTGATTTTTCCAATCACACGAGAACATGCACAGGTAAGTACTTCATACAAACATTGATGCCATGGAAGCATGCATTCTTATTGTCATTTTCATACTGTTAATTTAATGGTACTACTATGGTAGTTGCAGATAGATCACGATTGAGTTTGAAGCATGTCGATGGTCATCAGTGGGTGTTGGGGGGGAACATAGTGGTGGATTTACATGCTGCAGGCTAAGACCACTTTTGAAGATTTTAATTTATATTGAGCAAAGTGACAATATCTTCCAATTTGGTGTTCAGGCATCTTAACTGCTGGTGTTGTGCATACACAAAAAAAAATCACAATCCGGCCTTTTTATTGTGTTTATGCAACTGTTGTGTAGTTTTCCTTGTCAGACCTGAATCATGATTCCATAACAATTTCTGACAGCTGCTAATGCTAACTTGCTACTGCAGCTGTTTTCCTTTGATCCTATTTTTCCACAATCCACACACATGTCAAAATATATTATATTGTGATACATTTAATGTGTGTGTCGGTACAGAAATAAGGAAGGTATGGGGTTGGCTTCAGCAAGGGGGGGTACAAGACTAATAAAGTGGCTGCAATACTTAGTTGCACATTATGTAGTGACATGACAGGTAGTTCAAGTGGGACAATGGGTAGTGAATTGATGGTATGTTCAGAATTGTTGTTACAGGCGCACATACTCTGTGCTCCACTGTTTTAACAAATGCCATGTTTCATAGATGTTTCCACAACTTTTCTCTTTTTAGGTCTGCCTCTATAAGGCTTTCTGGATGGATGTTGCTGCAGATTATGACCCTGCTTCTCTCCTGAATCTACCCTGTCATCCTTGTGATTTTTTGAGGGAAAAGAAGAGGAATCAAATGACAACAACAGTGGTCGATCCGATAGTATGAACGTGATTTGTGCCTCTCCACAGTTCATTCACCATTCTGGCGGAGCGTGGTTCCTCTATGGAGGCACCCACGGTGGAGACCAAGGAGGATGCTGGGAACCTCCACAAAGGAGACCCACAAGTGAGAAGCACAGGACTCCACAGGGGAAGGAAACAACTCCTGTTGGGGGACTCAGTCATTAGGGTGGTAGAACTGAGGGACGGAGGGGAGAGGGAGGTAAGATGCCTGCTTGGAGCCATGGCATGGAGGGACAGGAAGTGAATCCTCAGGATCATGGGAGCAGCTGCAAGGGGGAGAGAGCTGGATGTCATTGTCCACCAAGGGACAAATGACCTAGCTGGGAATTGGATCAGAGCAGTGAAGCAGGAGTTTCTTGAGTTGGGAAGGGTCCATAGACACATAGCATGCACGGTAACTTTCTCAGAAGTGCTGCCTGTCTATGGCATGGGTGAGGCTAGGGTACTTTGCACCATGGGATTCAATGACTGATAGAAAAACTGGTGTGGATCTCAAGGATTTGGCTTCACTGGGGACTGGAGGTCCACCTGGAGGGATTCAGACCTACACTGGCATAATGGTCTGTATCTGTCCAGGAAGGGAACCATGCTTCTAGGTGATAGGTTTAAATGCTTCATTGGCAAGCATTTAAACTAGCCAAAGGGGATGCACTGAACAGAAGCAGGGGACCCCCCCCCCACAAAACAAAGTAGTTAGCAAAGTAGACTCAAAGGTAGAGAAGTGGATAGGGAGCAGGACTGGGGTAAATCCAGAAAAAGGCAAAGGCAGTTAAGACAGGGATGGGCCCAAAAGGTGTAAGGCCATCACAAAAATGGTGAGCAATGTGTATCAGTGCCCATAGTCTGGGTAACAAGCTCTCTGAACTAGTGGCCTTGATGGAAGAGGGACGCCTAGATATCGTGGCAGTCACAGACACATGGTACACAGAGAATGATGACTGGGATGTCAACATATCAGGATAAACAATATACAGGAGGGACAGAGAGGGTAAAAGAGGAGGAGTAGCTCTCTACATAAGGGAAGGAATCAAAGCAACAGAACTAAAGAGTAAACAGGGAGGGGAGGAGGCACTGTGGTTCACCCTGGAGGCAGGAAATGGTACCACAATCCCTACAGGGTTTGTTTACAGACCCCAATCTCAGGGGGAGGCAATGGACAAGGAAATGATAGAAGGTATCCTTAGAATGGCAGAAAAAGGAGAGATTTTGTTGATGGGGGACCTGAATATGCCAGATGTTAACTGGAGCACCTTTACTGCTGCCACATCCAAGAGCAGGGTCATTCTTTATGCCCTAGAGGGGGCATGCCATAAACAGCTAGTGTTAGAATCCATTCAGAAGGGAGCAATCTTAGACCTGATACTCTCAAAAGAGGATGGAGAGAGGATCTTAAATTTAGAAGTGGGTAACCATCTTGGAACAAGCGACCACCAAACAGTGTGGTTCACGATAAACACAGCTGTAGAGTCAAGCCATACAAAAGCAAGGGTGTTAGACGTTAGGAGGGCTGATTTTGGCAAAATGGGAGCATGCCTCAGAAAAGCACTAGCAAACAGGCAAGAAGGAGGGGAGGAAAAACAATGGGGAAAAATCAAAACTGCCATCACAGAGGCAACAAGCCTTTGTGTAATGCAAATAAACAAAACAAAATGAAGGAAAAAGCCACTATGGTTCTCAAAAGATGTGGTAGGGAAGATTAAGGTGAAAAGGATAGCATTCAGGAAATATAAGGAAACACAGAAGGAGCAGGACAGAGAACTATATCAGTTAAAGCAGAATAAGGTAGGGAAGCAGTCAGAAGAGCAAATGCCCAAACTGATGAAAAGATAGCGAACTCTGTTAAGAAGGGGGTATGAAGGGAAAGGGAAAGGGAATAGGAAAGGAAAAGGGAAAGGGAATGGGAAGGGATCAGGGCAGAGGCAGGAAACTGCAGATCTGTTAGTTTGATCTCAGTGGTATGGAAAATGATGGAATCACTTCTGAAGGAAAGAACTGTTGAGTACCTGGAGGCCAGCAGGGCACAGGACCCAAGGCAGCATTGATTCACTGTGGGAAGGTCATGTCAGATGAATCAAATAGATTTCTTTGACTGCTTGACCAAAGTAGTGGACCAGAGAGCGGCTGTGGACATGGCCTACCTAGACTTTAGCAAGGTATTTGAAACAGTCCCACACAAAAGATCAATATACATGTTAGCCAGCCTTGGAGTGGGTCCCAAGGTGGTAGCCTGGGTAAAAAATTGGCTGGACAACAGGACGGAGAGGATAATAGTAAATGGAGTCCACTCTCTGAAGAAATGGGGATTTCAAGTGAGGTACCATAGTGTTCAGTACCGGGACCAGTCCTCTTTAATGTCTTTATAAGTGACATTGCAGAGGGACTAGAAGGAAAAGTATGTCTCTGCAGATGACACAAAGATCTGAAAAGGGGTTGATATACAAGGGGGTGGAAAGGATGAGAAGGGCTTGGCAAGGCTGGAGTTCATTCCACCATTCTGGCAGAGCGTGGTTCCTCTATGACCAAGGAGGATGATGGGAACCTCCACAAAGGAGACCCACAGAAGAGTAGCACAGGACCCCACAGGGGAAGGAAACAACTTCTGGTGGGGGACTCAGTCATTAGGGGGGGGTAGAACTGTACCTTGAATACTGTTTGACTCTGAGTAAGTCACTTAACTTCCCTGTGCTGTATCTTTCTTCTTGTGAGTCTCTTTATTGATTGTGAAGGTTTTCATGATCATTTCATTTGTGACTGCAGTTCATGGTTCAGGCATGGTTCATGGTAGGCTGTTGGTTAACTAGGATCTGCAGCTTATCCATTAGGTTGGGAAATGGGCAGACTAGGTGGGCCAAGAGGTCCTTATCTGCCATCAAATTGTATGTTTCTATGTTTCTATTGTGTTTGTCAATCCGTTCAACATGGCCTAAGTCCATACAGTGTAAACTGAGCATGTTTCCACCTCATCCAGCATTTTTCTTGGGAGAGGGCAAAGAAGTTACTCTTGCAGCATAATTTATTATGGTTGCCTGAACCATGAACTGCAGTCACACATGAAATGACCAGGAAAAGCTTCACAATCAATAAAGAGACTCACAAGAAGAAAGATACAGCACAGGGAAGTTAAGTGACTTGCTCAGAGTCAAACAGTATGCAAGACAGTGGACAGAAAAAATAGTCAATGTCAAGAAATTTGATGGACTGATGACATGTTGTTTAGCAACACACATACACTGCCTCTGTAATTGCACACAGTGCTTGAGGTGAGTCAAGGGTAGGCATAATTTTGGGGTAGCCAGGGGATGCGGTTGAGATGCCCATCATTTTTTTGCAACCCCTATGATGTCATCTGCAAGCAACCCCCAAACACCAGGTACTGTATGCTGAGGGCACAGACACAGCCCAATTGAACCCCTTAACAGTACTGTTAAACCTGCAAGATACCAACCACACATATATTAGCATACTGGGACATTGCACAGTGTCACCCAGGGATGTAAACCACCAAAGCACCAGGTACTGTTTCCTGAGGGCACAGCCACAGCAAAATTGAACCCCGTTCTCCCACTCTCTAACTTATGTATCATATCTCTTTCAATTTTCTGCTGTGTCCTCTATATGCTCCACCTCCCTTCTCTATATTTGCTCTCTGTCTTTCTCCATCATTGTGCTTTTTTCATATTTACTGCAGTGGGTTTCCAGTTTTCTCTCAAAAAATACTAACCATGTAATAGTTGTTATGTGGTTAATTAACATAACATTACGTGTCAGTCACATAAAGAAGAAATAGTAGAATTATTTTAATGCAGACTAGCATAAATTTTGGCTACACAGTTTACTACAAATAAACCACAATATTTGGCTAAAAAACTGCTGTTCTAATTCAGAAATTCCATGGAAGTTGGAAATTTGTTTTCAGCACTTTCAGAGAGGTGAAATTATGACTTCCATGGAATACTCCCACCTAAAATTGTTTTCCTCACAGTTCTGTTACTGCATCCCACAGTATTCAAAATTACTCATATTTCAGCATAGCTTATTATGTCTATATTTCGGTCTCATCCCAATTACACCAGTTTCTACTCCTAGTTCCACCAATATCAGTTGCAGCAGTGTCACCTCTCAGTTATTCATTTTCAACTCCCACTTACACCAACAGCTCCACTTATCAGTTTTGGTCCCAGGGTCCAAGTTACACCAGTTTTTTTTTAAACTACTAAATAAAAGAAAGGCAATCAGTTACATAGAAAACATTTTCTGCAGTTCACCATATTATTCTGCAATACATGAAAAAAAATTCCACAATTCAAAGGCGGAATTTCATAAAATTTCCCTCATTTCTTTGAGGAATTCGGCGGAAGCAAAATTCCACATTTCACAAGCATTCCACTGGCAGAATTTAAATTTCACGCAGCCATAATTTAAAGACAATTTATTTGCCCCAACCCAGTGTTGGACATTGTTGAAATCCAGTTCTTAATTAAATATAATTTATGCCCCTCCCCACACAGTACCCTACTATACTCCCTCCCACACAGCAGTACCCAATTGTTACTATGAGCTGGAGAATGTGCAAATCTCAATCTGACCTCCTCCACAGCTGGCTGCCTTCTCATGAATGAAAGTGTTTTTGTGCTTGCTATAGCAAAATCAGCTCATCACATGATCACATAAATATTCAGGAGCCCTACTACTCGTGGTATTTGGAAAATACTATTCGGCCCATCCAAAGCCTTACTAGAATGGTTCCACCACCTAGAAATTACATTTCCACCACCTAGAAATCTAGATGTGAGAGTTCCCACACCTAAACATTTAATTTGGCCACTGCAATTTCAACTCAATAAAAAAAAAACTTTCAAATTCTACCAACACGAGGAACTGCCTTGTCTTTTTTATTATTAATATTTATGTTAATAACTTTAACAAGAGAGGGAAGGAAAGTTCTTAGTTACTGCACATTAAAACACCCCAAGAGAATTCCTATACAGGATGATGATTAAGATGTGTTAAATAAATACACAATAACAGCCTTTTATAATGCGGTCTACAAATAGGCTTATTTTGGCTTGAAATACCCTGGTCTTTGAACACCTACAGGAACAGTCATCCCAACAATTGTGTTTAAAGAAGCATATCTATAAAATGCATATGGAACTGTCTAACTTTTAGAAGAGAGAGTGGCACTCACCTTTACCAAGGCAATCAAATAACTAATGAATTCAGAATGGGGTGATGGTGCTGCAGAATGCTGCACTGCTGGATGTGGCTGGGTAAGGGTGGCAGTACACCAGGCTGTTGACATTCCAGTTGGCTTGTCTTTGGGAATTAGCCCTCATCTGTCAAGGGCAGATGATCCTGTTGAGGATGATGTTGGTCCAGTGGTAGGCTAGCAGCTATGCAGGGCTAATGAGAGTCCAGGTGACTCAACTTTGAGAATCAGACCCCATTTGTCAAGGGCAGCTGGTCCTGTGGAAGATGGTGTCAGTCCAGTGGTGAGCTGAAAAATGGGGAGAAAAACCTGCAATGGGTGCACAATGACATTAGACTGTACATAACTCATGTTCAATGGGCACACTGAAAGGAGGGATCACGCTCACTGGCTGTGGCACAGCAATCCTGAACCTCCCTAGGAGTATGCATTAAAGTGGCAGATTGAAACAGGAAGCCTGCCCTGGGGGGCAATCAATGGGCAAGAGCCATGGCCAGCAGAGAGAGACTAGGCCCACTAGGATGCAGACTGTAGATAGCCAGAGAAATGGAGGAAGGCTCCAGCAGAAGCACATCACAATGGAAAATAAAGCAAGTAACAAAAAAGTCAGTGGTGAGTTTCCCATTATAAGTCAGTAGTAGGGATGTGCAAGCTACTTGGTGTCTCTTTTGAGTTATGGTGGAGTAAGCCCCCATGGCAGTCTACCATGCCATTTTGAACAGTGGATAAAGTGTTATACTGCAAAAATCCTCCAACCTGAACAACGTATTGAAAAATGTATTTTGCTTTTTGACCCTCAATCACAAATAAAGCAAAGTCTTCCCTCATTTAAGAGTTTTGCTTGCTACTGCAGTGTCTCAACAGTAAAATGACATGCCACTGGTCTATTAAAAGTCCCATTCCTCTTTCTGAGCTTGGCTGCCTTTGTTGATATTCTAGCAGGAATCCAAAACCTGGCAAGTCCGTCAGAAACATCAAGGTTGTTCATAACAGGACAGTTAAAAAAAATCACCATTTTCTGTGGCACTCCCCCATCACCACCATCTGCCAGCTGCTATGATGACCTCCACTAGTCTTGAATCTCCTGAGTCCCAATTTGAAGCCGTAGTCCTTCTGTGTCCATTCTTTTGGTGGCCTGACACAGCTCAGTACTTGTGAGTGAGAGGTAAGGTTTAAGCTGCCTCCTGCGACTGGGTGCCAGGGACTCAGGTTGGTGAAAAAAGACTAGACAGTGGGTGAGAGGAGGGAGGCAGAACTTCGTAGGAGACCAGGAGTATGGAAGGGGGTCATGATTGAATGGCCAGAAGTGGCAGGAATATCAAGATGAGTCAGATGAGAGCAGCACTGCTGCTCATGTATCAGGGAGGCACGAGAGAAGTTTTCGATGTGAAAGATGCCAGGTTGGGAACTGACTGACTGATGGAGACTCTGTGGCAGGAATCCAATAAAGCGCAGGTACTAACTTGGGCTAAGATGGGTCCGGTGAGATAAGCAGCACTGCTTAATGCATGCAGAGGATATAAGGATGGGCTGGTGTGAGCTGGGGCTAAGCTGCGTAGACTGAGATGGACAGAACTGCTCACTGCATGCACAGGATTGGATGAGGAAGGGTAAGAGTATGGACAACGTCAGCAATTGACTGGCTGGCTGGCAGTGGCAGACAGAAAATAATCTTACAGTGGGTCCAGGGAGAGAAGGAGAGGGTTTATGCAGCTGAATGGTGCAAGCCACTCTGTGAATGAAGCAGTTCGTTGCTTTCTACTATGCAAAGTTTCTGCCCCACAAAATGAAAAATTTGTATTATTTAGTTTTTGTTTACTGGGTAAGTGCACTAGTCAAGAATGTTGCCATTTTTCTGGCAGGACCCAGGAGAGTTGCAAAAAAAATGCATCAGGATCAGCCTAACTGACCACTGAACTGTCACTGCTGAGCCAACTGCAGCCTGAGCTGCACTGTCTGGATCAAACAGTGAAACATCTCTGAAATGTCATTCATCTTAGCAAAATGTTTGCTGTGTATGGATGTGCACACAAACATGAAAAGAAGCACTGCACTCACTGCTGATTGTAATAAATGAGACATCTGCACATGGATACTCCTTCACTGATTTCAGAAAGGCTTTCTTACTCTGTTGGAAACAGGGCAGGTACATGATGGCTACTGCTCAACACAAACAGTCACAATGTTTTGCACCCTCTTTGGGTGTTTTCCTGGAGATAGAAGCCTTTCTGGAATCCTGAAGAATACAGACTAAAACAAGTTTCAATCTGCTTTTCCAGAATGAAGGTCTCTTTTTACAGCTGCATGGGCAGAGCTCTGCAGACATTATGCCATCAGCATCTCAGAATAGCACTGTGAAAGCACCTGACCAGACTGCTGTCTGGTATGCTTCTACAGTATTGAGGCATAGTTTCCAGTGGTTGTGTTTATGCTGCGCTTCCGCTCCGCCAGTCACATAAACACATCCACTTCGCTTCTGCACTTCTTTTTTTTCCGCAACTGCGGAAGTGAGGACTACTATCCACAGCAAAAAAGATCTTCAAATCTTCTGTAATAGCGCTTGTATACAGATCTCCAAATCTTCTGTAATAGCTCTTATGATTGTAAGCCAAGATATTTATAGAGTATAATCTTGGCAGTACCTCAGAAGCTTGGATGGGGCAGACTCAAGGGAATTGTCCATACAAGTACTGGGGCCCCGAACCAAGTCCCGACTCCCGACTCAGCCCCAGTGCACAGATCTTTTTTTTTTTTTAAAGTAATGAACATCCTTGACTGTAGCTCGCCTGATGCCTCCGAAGTAAAACAGTGGCAATCTTTGGCAAAATTGACTTCTTTCTTTGCTAAAGAAATAATGATTACAACCAATGCTGTTGCCAATCATTCTTTATTCCAAAAGGTTTAAAAAGTGCCACTTCAATGATACACCATATGTTGTAGCTAACAAGAAGATCCCAGACTGGTTTCATGCTCCAGCATATTGTCAGGGGCTGCTAGAGCACAAAACCAGACGGGGTTCTTCTTGTTAGCTACAGCCTGTGGTGTATAATTGAAGCATCCCATTTTAAACCTTTTGGAATAAAGCTCTGGAATCTACAGTAACGAGTGTGGATTTTTGTTGGAGCAGTATGTATGAATTAATTCTACACCTCTGTCCAGTGGAGTTGTGATTGCAGTGGGTCTGCCAATCATTCTGCTAACCATTTTCCTGATTCCCTGTCCTGATGGATTCCTTCCAGCTGTGGTGAGGTATACACCCTAATCTGCCACACCAAGGCTCCACTGATACATAATCCAATAGGATGCCCCTTACCTTTGTGCACTGCTTGGAACAGCTTCTTGGCCTCTGTATAGCTTCATAAGGTTAAAAAGAAACAAATGGAGGACATTGCTGTATTTGAATATAGTAACTGAAATATATGTTACATCAAGGTCAGAAATAGCTGAGCCACATCTTTGTTATGAGCTTGGCTCAAACATGTACTGACCAGTACAAATCCCAAAACAAGTGTGGCACTGATTAATAAATAATATGATCGAGAGCCCCCTTGATGTCCAGCCAAATATCTACTGAGGATGTCACCTACATAAAAGCATATGAGTGTGAAAATAGAAAAAAAATCAGGAGTCACTGGTGTTTTAAGTCCATATTTACTAGTCTCAAGGTTACATCATGACTTATCCCATAAGAACACCTTGCCACATCCAACATCATTAAGCATCTAGGAAAAAGAATAAAAAATGAAAGAGAGTTAGGCATTCCAGAGATGGATTCAGAATGGTTTGGGGGAGGAGGGCACCACTACATCATTCATCACATTTTATGTATCTGACAAAGATCAAAATTCAAACAAGGACATGACTGGAGGCAGGTTGACAGTGTTGCAGCTGTAAGGAGATTGATGAACAGTAACCACCCCCCACACACACAAGGAAGGTGTAAATTAGAAATCTATCACACACACACACACACACACACACACACACTCACACACCACCAATAAAAAGGTACTTGATCGATAATGCATTAGAGTACCAGACAGCAAAGACTGACTACATTATTCATAAGCATATGGCATATTGGTGGTGGTGTTGGGGGTGTAAATTATATGGTAGGTGCCACACGGCGATCTCAGTAGTCCCCTTCACAGTCACTGTCTCGCAGCCAACAGAATTTTAGGGGAGGTGTAATGCAAGCGAGGTGTCCTTTGCCAGTAGAGACATGTCAGGACCCACAGCTTTCTTTGAGAGAAATAAAATAAAAAAAACACAATACCATCTGCTGCCACTACTGCAATCCCGACAATGTTATCTACTATGGCAAGACATCAGACAAGGAACTGTGCCCATTACCAGTATATGAGCCATCACAGAAATTCGTATCATTTTGCAAATACCAATCAATCAATCAAAAATGTATTTAATCAGGCAGATTCATCATTGAGCAAACTCTTTTTCAAGATGGTCCTGGCAGAAAGGAACAGAGCAAGGAATAATACAATTGGACACTTAGTGCAGGCTGGAACATACAGTAAAAAAATAGCAACAATAACATTGGATATTACAGAGTGTGCAGATTGTTAACAAATTAAATTAAGGGTACACCAATGTCTGAGGTGGATGCTAAACAAAGCAATAGAAGTAATAGGGTGTGGTAAGAAAATTATATTAACAATAGAACAAGAAGGCATGAATGGATCGACCAGGATGGTTGACCCCTTGTGGGGAAGTATGGGGGAGGAGGGTTTCAGGAGGAGGATTTTATACTAGGAGTCATACTAGGAGGTATAGACATACAGAAAGCCAAGGCCCATTTTGGTATGTCTCCAGCCAAGCTGGTAATTTTCACGTTTATTTTAACAGGATTGAATCGAGTTTATGCTTAAAGATTTTGTGATCTTTATTATCAAACAAAGAATTAGGAAATGAGTTCCACAAGGTTATTATTCTCTGGGTAAAAAAGGATCTCCTTTTATTATATTTTGGGTATGTTAGAGATAATTGATATCTGTGGCTTCTTAAATTACAATTATGTTTATTATAAGATAGATTTAATAGTGTTAGTAACTCTTCCTCCCCACATAATTTATTCATAAAAAGTACATCTCCTCTTATTCTTCTCTGCTCCAGGGAATACATCTTTAATTTGTCCAATCTTTGATCATAGCTCATGGTTGATATGTCTTCCACCATTTTGGTAACCCTCCGCTGCACCCCCTCCATTCTATTTACATCCCTTCTCAGGTATGGATTCCACAAGGGGGAGCAGTAATCCAAATGAGGCCTCACATAGGCTCTATAGAGTGGAATAATGCATCTTCTATTTCTGGATGTAAAGCTTCTTTTTATGCTTCCTATTAGCCTGTTTGTTTTATTAATGATGTTATTGTAATGTGCATGAAATGTTAGATCCAAGTCTATTATAATACCAAAGTCATTTTGTTGATTTACAGGTTTTATTATTTGTCCTTTTAATGTGTAACCATGATTCAAGTTATTTTTTCCGAAATGCATAATAACACATTTCTCATTGCTGAATGTCATTTGTTTTTTTACAGCCCATAATTCTATTTTTTTAAGTCATTTACAAGTTCTTGGTAATCTTCCTCAGTATCTACCTGGGCTGTTAGTTTAGTGCCATCAGCACATTTTATGGCTAAACTTTTTAAATTTGATGTCATATCTGATATAAATATGTTAAACAGAATCGGTCCCAGGACCGATCCCTGAGGCACCCCACTCGGCACCAATCTCATGCCTGATACATGACCTTTATAAGAACACACTGAGTACAATTTTTTAGCCAATCAGTTACCCAATTTGTGATCTGATTGTCAATACCAGTTTGTCCATTTTATCTATTAGTACTCTGTGTGGCACTTTATCAAATGCTTTACATAGGTCAAGATAGATTACGTCTATAGCTTTATTATCTTCTATACATTTACTTATGTGTTCATAAAAAAACATGTTACTTGTTAGACAGGATCTGTTTTTTCGAAAACCATGTTGGGATTTGTCTTCTAATCCTTTTACTTTTAGGTAACTTTCAATCCTAGTTTTTAATATTGTTTCAAACATTTTACCTACTATACTTGTTAAACTAATGGGTCTATAATTTGAAATTTGTGATCGATTTCCTTTAAAAATAGGTGTGACAATTGCAGTTTTCCAGTCCATTGGGACATGCCCTGTATTTAGTGACATAAAAAAGTTTATGTAGTGGTTAATTATCCATTCTTTAATTTCTTCAATAACCTAGGAAGTAACTTGTCTGGACCGGTGATTTATTTGTGTTTAGTTTGTTTAGGTTGTCCATAATCTCTTTTTTAGTTATCTCATTTAAAGTATCTTTTGGAATTTTATTGACTATTGATGGATATGTTTTAGTATTGAAAACTGAACAAAAGTATTTGTTGAATTCATCTGTACTATCTTGAAGTGATATTTCACTATTATCTATCACCAGTGGACCTATATTTCTAGAGTTTGATTTTTTATTATTTATGTAGGAATAAAACTTTTCCACCATCTTTAATGTATGCAAGCTTTGTTTCAATTTTTTCACTATTCTAATTTTGTATTTACATTTTTGTGAGATCTTGTAATTCCAGATATTATAATCACTACTGTCTCTTATCATTGCTCTATACAGTCTACATTTTTGTTTAATTAAATTTGTAATAGTTGAGGTCATCCAAGATGGAATTTTACCTCTATTATTGTACAAGGTTCTATTTGGTATATATTTATTTTCTAAGTTTATAATTTCATTTTTAATTTTGTTCCATAATGCGTTACTGCAATCTATGTTGTTGTCCCATTTCCACTCTGATAGAATCTGTTTAATCTTAACAAAATTTGCTCTGTTATAATCTTTAACTACTGTTTTACCTAAAACTGGTTTAAAACATGTAGAGTTATTAAAGGTAATTATCATATGGTCACTACATAGTAATGGATGTTTAACCATTATATTAGTTATTTTATCAGGTATGTCTGTCAATACTAGAGGGAGAGATGACACAAACATAGTAAGGCTGGGGGGGTAAGAAGAGCATACAGACAGAGATGTGCAGAGAAGTGCTGGAGTTGTAAGTAAGTGCTAAGTTAATGGAGAGCAGGGCAGGGAGGCCAGTAGGAGAATCACCTGGGGCAGGTATATATGACCTTCAGGATGCTTATGATAGACAGCTTAAAGGTATGGGAACCCAGCAGGGATGAGAACCTTAGTGTCTTTTGCATGTTGTTCCAAAGGGACGGTAAGGAGAAATTGATAGAAGTCCCCATTGACCCCTTCCTGCAATATTCTGAAAACAGGATATGCAAGTCTGCACATTCCTAGGATGGATTGCTTGATCCTGTGTGACTCGGTAACCTGACAGCCAATGTCGTGATTGAGGGTTTGTGCTCGGGAATTTGTAGGTTGATTCTGACCTGATCCTTGTTGAGCTGCTGGGACACAGGCCACTGTAAAGGCTGAATGAACTGTGTCATAATATCCTATTACTTTCTATAGCCAGTAATTCATCAAATAATGTAGGGCTTCATCAGGGATTCAAAGTTGCCCCCCCCCAATAACCATTAATACAGAAACCAGGAGGGAACAGTGACACTTCACCCAATATTGAAATATACAACTAAATTGAGACTTTTTTTCCTCAAAGCACCTACAAAAAAATAATCAACTACAAATACCATACTTATCTGTCGCCTCCTAAATGGATGTCATAAACTAAGAGACTGACAGTTCATATCATCACTGTCAGAATTCAGTGTATGCCATTCGACACTGACCAAATTCAAAATGATTTAAAATAGATTGACACATCAGGCTAGCTATAAACTGTTTATCATTACCACAACAAGTAAAAACAAGCATTTGTCAATGCCGAATGTTGTCTCGCTGGCTTTGTCATTGGTTGTGCTTGAATTAGAGATGCATAATAGGAATGACAGTGAAGTATTGAACTGACACCAACCCCACCCCCGTCCTGTAGAGACCCAAAGGCATTGGGCTGTGCCTTTGGGTCATCAGCTGTAACGCTCATGCCATTTCACCTCACCCTACCCTGTAGACAGTGACAAGTGTTGTGGTGTGCTTTGAGGTCTTTTGGCATTATACATACCCCATTCCATAAGAAAATATGTTGAGGTGGGTGCAGTATAAGAGAATGGGGTGAACTTTGTGGCCGAACACTGTAAGGCACACCACAATGTGTGTCACTGGCTGCAGGGTCGGGGTGGGGTGGAATAGGAAGCATTACAGCAGATGATCCCAAGTCACACCCTTGACGCCTGTCAGTCTGCACAGGGTGGGGTGTTACAGTTGGAAACCCTAATGCCGCAGGTGTGTGTTGGTATTTTCACTCCACATTTTCAACATGGGCTTTTTGTGACCCCAGATCATGAAGAGCATCACTATCAGTTTGTTAGGTGAAAGGTGGTTTTGCACAGCGGCTATGCCATTTGGTGACACAGGTCTGAAAACACATTTTGGGCAGTTTGTAAAAAATGAGAACTGTATTGTTCATGAGGAGGTGTAAAAAAATGGCAACGTTGAAAAACTGGAGTGAAAATATGGAAAATTAGCAAAGTCATGAGCATGCATAGAAACTGTGCAACACACATACGTAACCCAATTATTTTGGGGATTTTTTTAACCACATTTTCAACATAGGCATTTTGTAACCTCTCCTCATGAACAGTGGCACTGTGATGTTGTTAATTTGTCCCAAAAGTTGATTTCCCATAGAGACCATGCCATTGTGCGCCACAGGTACGAAAACACATTTTGGGCAGGATGTGAAAAATGACAGCTGTACTGTTCATAAGGAGGTGTGAAAAAATGCCAGTGTTGAAAATGTGGCATGAAAATATTGCAAATTTGCAAAGTTACAATGGTACGTAGGAACTGCACAACGCACGCTTGCAACACAGTCATTTTACAGGCTTTCATCACCAAATTTTCAACATAGGCATTATAGGACCTCTGCTTATGAATAGTGGCACTGTCATGTCCTCAAACTGTCCCAAAAACTCATTTCATGCAGCGACAGCGTTATTCTGTGCCAGACGTGCCAAAACACATTTCAGCCAAGATATGTAAAATGACAGCTGTACTGCTCATAAAGAGGTGTGAAAAAATGACAATGTTGAAAATCTGGAGTGAAAATATTACAAATTGATGAAGTTATGAGAGTGCGTGGAAACTGTGCAACACACACTCATAAAACAGCCATTTTTTGGATTTGTTCCACCAAATTTGCAACATAGGCTTTTTGAGAGCCCCCCTCATGAACAGTGGCACTGTCGTTTCATTAATCAGTCCCAAAAGGTGATTCAGTGTTGTGACTGTGAAATCACCTTTTGGGACTGAATAACACCATGACAGTGATGGAATTCTTGAGGAGGGGTCCCAATAACCCCATGTTGAAAATTTGGTGTTAAAATTCCCCAAAATGCCTGAGATATGCACCAAAGTTGAAAAAGCCCTATTTATGCCATTATACAGCTTACCGGCATTTCTTCAGTTCGTGGTTGGCTTTGAAGAGTGCAGAAGTGTTCCCGGTCCACTGATGACCATTGTGCCAGGCTCTGGAGATAAGCATGGGGTGACGGGGGTGTGGGGAGGTAGGGTGCGCAGAGGGTGGGTGTGGGTTGTGGGAGGGGGCAGGGAGACCATGAGGGGCCGTTTTCTTTTTTACAGGTTGAAAAAAAAAAGGGAACATCACAGGATGGTTTAATTGCAGGGACATTTGGCATGCTGGGGTGGGATCTCAGCATGTCACCTGATTGTTTTTTGCACGTGCTGTAGCCGACGAGGGATTGGGCACCCCCGTCGGCACACAACAGATAGGGGTGAGACATTATGCTGACAGGGAGTGGGCTCCCCCATCTGAAAAATAAACAGGGAAGGGGGACTGAAGCCAACAGGGATTGGGCCCCCCGTTGGCTAAGAAAGACTGTTGGGGGGGACCGCATGACACCGAGGGGGATTGGGCACCCCCTCAGCATGCACTAGGGGGGTCATAATGCTGACAGGGAGTGGGCTTCCCCATTGGCAAATGAAGTGGGGCAAGGCATGCTTTGGGCAGCGGCAGTCAGTGCTGCCATGTTTATGTGGGAGGTGTGTTATTGTGCCACTTCAATGAGAAGCTTGCCACATTCTGAATTGCTGGTGTGGTGCCTGAATGCTGACTGATTGGGGAATGAGGGACGCACCTACTGATGTGTGCCCTGCATTCACCCAACAGTTACCGCACCTCTAAATCTGCTACTACTGCAATATGTTGGCTGCACATGCACGAGCCAACATAAAAATGAGTTGTTTAGTGCTGATTGATGTTCCGGTTCTGAATCACTGTTGGCCAAGGATTTATCTGCATTGTCACCAACAGCAACCAGTCTCATTCATCAAACAACCAGCGGCTCCTACATGTAAGGCTGAACAACTCTACTAGTGCCCTGAAATACATAAAGCTCCCCACTCTCCTCAGTTTTGGACCCTGAGTCACTGATGTTCTTATCTTGGTAGTGCTGATTATCAAGGAAGGATTCATCCATTTCCATTTATGATGGGCATTCACTGACAGGAACCGGAGTTTTAGATGTCAAAGGTGCTGAACAGTATGCTCTATTAGAGGCAGAAACTGCGAAGCCCACAATCATTGGTGACCAAGTAACAGAGTACAAAAATTAAAATAAATACATTTTTTTCACTTAAATATCATTATCAGACAGAATTAGAATGGTCAATTACTGCCAGGCATTACTTTTAAACATGTTTTAAGTAATTTTTTTCCTATCTCCTTCAATAGAATAGGTAATTTTTTAATGCAAAATGACATTGTTGAGGCTCAGATCTAACACAGCGATCCAGTGTAGGCAGAATGCATCCCTGCAGAAACAAATGAAGTTGATTTTTTTAAGCTGACATGCTGATACTATTTAGAAGCACAAAATAGTAATATAACCCCCTGCACTGTTTCTATCTTTGTATGTTATTGTTGGTTTATCTTTGTGATACAACTTTCATTAAAATGTTTTTTTTTCTGGCTGTCAAACTGCCAGCTTCAGAATGGGGTTGATTCTTTATGCTTATGGGTTCTCCACTTTACATATTATACTTGTGTTGCAGTATGTAGCCTGATTTTATACAACAAAGGCAATTACTTGCCTTCCAGTTACTGGGGTAGCTGGATGAAAAGCTTTCTATAGTAACACAGTAACACTGTAAAACATTGTTGCTGCTGCTGTTGTTGCCTCTGCCACTTTCCCTAGTAATTGAAAATCAATTGGAAGGGCAAAAGGAACACACTATTACATGCATTTGTGTAAACTGGTGTATATTGGTCACTGCAACAAGCTGGCCTCAAGGCAAATGTCATATGTAAGAATGATGTATATAATAAAACAGATACAGTACTATCAACATAAATGTATTTACAGTTTTCATATTTACTTATTTGCTGCTGTGGGCACAGAACCACTTAATAAGTCATGATGTGCTTAGTATGCAGTCATCAGAAGTTGTTATCTTAATGTATGCAATGGCAACAAGTGACGAAGGACCCTGAAGTGCATTCTTTCTTTTAAGTGCTTAAAATGCTATGTCACCACAGAGTCACATACTGTAGTACTATAGGAGCATAGTAGCCAATCAGCAGCTTTTCACTGCCTAATTCTTTACACTTTATTAATAGTAGTGCCATCTCTTCTTTATAGAAAAAAGTGAGGGCGCCTTTCAAACAACTTACTGGTTGATGGAACTTTATCTTGGATGTGTTTCTAACTATACTGGGTGAATAATTCCATAGCTGCTAACTTTAAATCTAGTTTAATAAATCTTGTGTTAATATTTGAAAGGCAACAATCACCCCAACACAGCAACTGTTTAACTTTTAATTCAGTCTAGTTTGTTGTTGCAGTGTCTTGTGTGCTTAAATTTAAAATCTGAGAGAATTTCCCACTTATTGCACTGATCTTGGTATCCATTATAAATGGGTCAGCCAAAGATCTGGGGCAGACAACAGCTTGAAGAAAGCAGGTGTAATTCTATTATTCAAAAGGGGAATAAATTCTTAAATGTGCTCAGTAGATGCAGATAACAGTGGTTATTATATTATATTTAGTGGGAAACCTGATGATTAGTTTGTCACATTAATCAATGTATATGGCCCTACAGATCCTTCATACAAAGTCCTTGTGGAAATTTTTAATAAAAGTAATAACTGTAGACAGCTCAATAATCCTAGCAGGGGATACTAATGCCATTGTAGGTCCTACCCTAGTTTTGTCTTGTCACTTCTTCTCCAACCTTCTGGTATGTTATTTCATTGTATAAATCACTGGCACCTTTGAGCTGTCAGAGGTTTTAAAGCTTGAAAATAAATAATTGCACAATTTGGCATAGACTACGCAAACGTGCTAATTTTATACTGATTTTAATGATGTAAAGGCAGGTGTAACAGCCTGCTGGAGGTTTGCTTGCCAACTGGAACCTTTGCAAGAGCAATAATAAAATGACAGTTACAGTGAGCAACTCTGCCTCTCACCTTTATAAAAGGGACAGATCCTGACTTGAGAAAAATGTGCCAGTTTTAGGAAAAGTACCTCCTGTAAGAACCATCCTGTAGGTGACATAGTAATTTATGACTGGAAGAGACTCCAGGTCCATGGGCTCTGCATCCCCTCCACCTCGTATGCACATATGAATCAGTGTGATATGCAAATGTGCTAATTTAGCAGAACTACATTCACTGTACATAGTGTGCCATCAGAAATATCCCCTAAGTTGATGCCAAAGTTTCCCATCTTTTGGCAAAAATCCTCTGTCCCACTAAATGCTTCCCCTCATTTTCTTGAACCTGCCATCTCTGTACTGAAGGCAATGGCTCATGTATGGTCCAGTGCATGGGTGCTCCATATTGCCAGTTACCAGAAAGGGGTTCATACCATAAATGTTGGCTTCTGAGTTCCCTGCTAAGGGGATGCTATACTGCTGTGCTGTGTGCCATTCTTTGTATAAGATGTTAAACCAAGGTCCTGTCTGCCTTTTCAGTTGGCAGTTGGTGGTGGTGGGGGTAGGGGAATTTAAAGATACCATGGCATTTCTCAAAACAAGTAGGGACATTTCCCTTTTGGTATTGCCAGATTTCCCCAATTCATTAAAATACTGCCAACAGCTAACTGTGGTGCAATTTCAGACTTGATTTGGAGCTGTTACCCCTCCACACACACACACACACACCACCACCACCAACAGGGTTGAAAATAGGCAGGGAACATGTAGCCCTCCTTACCTGGCCAACAAACGCTAATTATGAATTCCTTCTGAGTGCAGTTTGCTCATTCTATTGTATACCTTGGAGTGGTTGGATTTAGTGATACTGCCTTGGTCTGAATGAGAATGGTTGCAGGCTATTCCATTATGAGGTAGGAAAGCCTTTCTATAGCTAGTATGGAAGGGTCTGATTAAATATGGTATTGTTTTTCTCAAGACAAACTGTTTCTACTCTTTATATTTGCCAATTTAGTTAAAAAGTGCCTGTTGAGAAACTAAACTGCTGAAAATCAGAAGCTCTGCAACTTCAACCCACTCATGGTGATATGAGAACAGGTTCCACCATTGGCCATCTTAAACTATTATGTTGTATATCTAAGAATCTTTTCACCAATATCTCAAGTTCCCTTGCTCAAGTAAGAAAATAAATTGGTTCCTGTATAATAAATGTACTGCCTGGAATTCCATATCTTGTTTGAAATATTCCTGCTGTTTCTCAGCCCTTTGGTTTTGGAAGATCAGAAAGAAGTGAATGTGGAAAAAGGGGTGTTGAGGGTTAAAAGTATTTTGAGCTTGCATGTTATTTTTAAAGACTTAATCTAAAATCCCTTTAGGAAAATAAAAGCTTCTCCTATTTTACAAAGGCACCAACCAAAGGCATGCCTTCCTTGATGTTGGATGATATCATTTTTGACAGTATGAATGCATTCACCAACGCAAAATAATAATTTAACATTTTGATGAAACCTTTGAAAATATTGGTCAAGACTTTAAAACTCATGCCCAGGGAGTCTAGAATTACAGCAATTGCCTAAAGCTGACCATGAAGAGATGCGACATATGGAGTTTGGTGATCTTATCTATACTCATCCATACACAGACAGTATCAAGCTTTGAATTTAACTAGGGTGAGCAGCAGCTTACTCCAGAGATTCTGATTACCTGGGGCTAGCCCAACACATTTTTGTGAACTAGAACCAGGCTGTTTTTCTGGTCTAACAAAATGTTTGCCTTTAATTTTAAGCAACTGTAGAAAAAAGACAGATTGAAAGTGTAATCCAACTCTTCCACCTTCTTAGCAGGAGTCTGCAGTTTCTAGCCCACCCAGGAACATGGCCAGCACATCTGAATTGCATTTTCCTTTGGTGGCAGTGGCCTACCTCTTGATGATTTTCCCTGTGAAGTTACTGAAATAATGAGCCAATCTAAATTAACCTGTGCTGAAGGAACTCCTGCTTAATTTTATGTTTGCTTGCACGCATGTGCAAGAAACATAGTGCCACCATACAAGAATTCGTAGGTGTGCCTTCCCCACTTCCAATGCCCTGGTCCATTTTGCAGGCATGGCTGCACCACACCAATGGCTGTTTGAACTGTATATGACAGCGTTCAGATGCAGTGGTGTACAGTTCAGAGGAAAATACTGCCACAATCAGCGGTGGTAACAAGTAGGCAATTTGCATACTGCCGACAGCAGTATGCAAATTGCCTACACGTACATCTTCACTGCATCTGAACTGTCATAGACAGTTCATAATTGTCCCCCCACTCACTTACATAGCATGCTGGGAGTCCACCACAGGGTGCTCATGTGCTCCCCTCCACCCGCGTGCACTGTATGACCAACAGGGGTGCCCAATCCCCCATTGGCTGCACTGCCCCCCAAAGAGACCTCTAGGTGCCATGCTGGGAGACCACGCAGTGTTATGAGGGGTGGAGGAACAATGGGGAATAATCAAAACAGCCATCACAGAGGCAACAAGCCTTTGGGTGAAGCAAATAAATAAAACAAAATGAAGGAAAAAAACACTATGGTTCTCAAAAGAGGTGGCAGGGACGGTTAAGGAGAAAAGGATAGCATTCAAGAAATATAAGGAAACACAGAAGGAGCAGGACAGAGAACTTTATCAGTTAAAGCAGAAGGAGGCAGGGAAGGCAGTCAGAATAGCAAAGGCACAAACTGAGGAAAAGATTGCCAACTCTGTTAAGAAGGGGGATACAACCTTTTATAGGTACATTAGGGAGTGAAGAAAGACCAAGGGAGGGAAACAGAGACTTAATAAAGGGGAAAGAATGTGGGCAGAGGGTGACAGTGAAAAAACAGGGATACTGAATGAATATTTCTGCTCAATATTCACAATGGATGAGGAGAGGGAGGTACCTAAACCAAACAAGGGAGAAACTCTGAATAGGGGATCGATACCAGTCCATTCACAGAAGAAAGGGTTTTGAAAGAACTCTTGAAACTGAGGGTGGACAAAGCAATGAGGACTGATGGGATTCACCCAAGAATACTAAAAGAACTAAGGGTAGAACTAGTAACACCACTGACTACTCTCTTTAGCAAATCATGGGAGGATGGAGTAGTACCTGAGGACTGGAGGAGGGCAAATGTGATTCCACTTCACAAAAGTGGGAGCAGGGCAGAGGCAGGAAACTACAAACCAGTTAGTTTGACTTCAGTGGTAGGGAAAATGATGGAATCATTTCTGAAGGAAAGAATTGTTGAGTATCTAGAGGCCAGTGGGGGCACAGAACCCAAGGCAGCATGGTTTCACAACAGGAAGGTCATGTCAGACGAACCTAATAGATTTCTTTGACTGGGTGACCAAAGTAGTAGACCAGGGAGGGGCTGTGGATATGGCCTACCTAGATTTTAACAAGGCATTCGACACAGTCTCACACAAAAGATTAATATATAAGTTAGCCAGCCTTGGAGTGGGTCCCAAGGTGGTAGCCTGGATAAAAAACTAGCTGGACAACAGGACGCAAAGGGTAATAGTAAATAGAGACCACAGTGAAGAAAGGAGGGTAACTAGCGGGGTACCACAGGGTTCAGTACTGGGACCGGTCCTCTTTAATATCTTTACAAGTGACATTGGAGAGCACCTGGAAGGAAAGGTATGTCTCTTTGTAGATGACACAAAGATCTGCAATAGGGTTGATACTCAAGGTAGGGTGGAAAGAATGAAAAGGGACTTGGCAAGGTTGGAGGACTGGTCAAATATGTGGCAGCTCAGATTGAATGCAAAGAAGTACAAGGTAATGCATCTGGAAAACAAAATCCCAGGGGAAGAGTACACAATGGGGGGGTGAGTTAATAACAACAACAAAAATTGAAAGAGACCTAGGAGTTATTATATCAGATGACCTAAAGGTGGGCAAGCAATGTGAGAAGGCAGTAAGGAGGACTGGGGGGATGCTGGGATGCATAGGGAGAGGCATCAACAGTAGAAAATAGGGAAGTTGTTATCCCTGTCTACAGATAGTTAGTGAGACCCCATCTGGACTACTGCGTGCAGTTCTGGAGACCTCATCTCTGCAAAGACATAGACAGAGTGGAGGCTGTTCAGAGGAGGGCAACCAAAATGATGCAAGGTCTGCACCAGAAGACATACGAGGAGAGACTAAAGCAGCTTAATATGTATATCCTTGAGGAAAGGAGGGAAAGGGGGGACATGATAGAGACTTTCAAGTATCTCAAGGGAATTAACAAGGTACAAGAGGGCAGTATCTTTCAGAAGAAGAGATGTGCAAGAACAAGGGAGCACAATTTGAAGATGGAGGGGGGACAGCTCAGAGGTAATGTTAGAAAGTATTTTTTCACAGAGAGAGTTGTGGATGCATGGAACAGCTTCCTGAGGAGGTTGTGGAGTCAGAAACAGTGGGAGAATTCAAGAATGCATGGGACAGGCATAAGGCAATTCTAGTGGGGGGTAGGAGGAAGTAAGCTGTTGATTAACTAGAATCTGCAGCTTATCCATCAGGTAGGGAAATGGGCAGACTGGGTGGGCCAAGTGGTTCTTATCTGTCATCAAATTCTATGTTTCTATGTTTCACCCCAGCGTGGCAAAAGTTCCACGTCATCTTCCTGTAGAAGATGCCACACTGGGAGCCCACCTCAGCATGGCAAAAGTCGGTATGGCTGATGGGAGTGCCCAGTCCCCCATTGGCTCCACTGCTGCCCCCAAAAATAACCTTTCAGCTGCCATGTCCTGTGTCATCTTCCTGCAGAAAAAAAAGGTCCCTCGTTGACTGTCTTGCTTGTCTTGCCCCTCCCCCAACCCGCACTCCACCCTCTGCGCATCTACCTCCCCACACACACACACCCATACTTACCTGCATAGCCCAGCGCAATGATCTTCAGTAGACCGGGAACACGTCTGCACTCTTCAAAGCTGACCGCAAACTGAAAAAATGCTGGTAAGCTGTATAATGGCATATATGGCTTTTTTTCAACTTTGGTGCATATCTCGGCCATTTTAGGGAATTTATTCACCAAATTTTCAACATGGGGTTTTTGGGGGCCCCCTCATGAACTCAGTCACTTTCTTTCGTTTTTCGGTCCCGAAAGGTGATTTCATGGTCACTGCGTGGAACCACCTTTCGGGACCGAGTAAAGCAACAACAGTGGCACAATTCAAGAGGTAGGCCCCTCCAAAACCCTAAGTTGAAAATCCCCCAAAATTCCCCAAAATGATTGTTACGAGCATGCATTGTGCAATTCCTATGCATGCTCGTAAGTTCACAAATTTTTAATATTTTCACTCCAGAGTTTCAACACTGCCATTTTACCACACCTCCTTATGAACAGGACAGCTGTCATTTTTCACATCTCACCCAAAATGTGTTTTCACGCATGTAGCACACAATGGCGTAGTCGGTGTGCAAAATCAATGTTCGGGACAGATTAAGGAAATCACAGTGACACTGTTCATGAGCAGAGGTCATAAGATGGCTACATTAAAAATTTGGTGACAAAAGTCCATAAAATGACTGTGTTATGAGTGAGCATTGCGCAATTGCCACACACCTCGTAAGTTCATGAATTTGTAATATTTTCAGTCCAGATTTTCAACACTGCCATTTTTCCATACCTTCTTATGAACAGTACTGCTCTCATTTTCACATCATGGCCGAAATGTGTTTTCTCACTTCTGGCGCAGAAATGCATGGTCGCTGTGGGAAATCGCTGTTCGGGACAGATTAAGAAAATCACAGTGACACTGTTCATGAGCAGAGGTCCCAAAATGCCTGTGTTGACAATCTGCTGTAAAAAATCCCCAAACTAATTACATTACTGGTGTGCATTGCGCAGTTTCTATGCACACTCGTGACTTCACCAGTTCTTTTATATTTTCACTGCAGATTTTCAACATTGCCATTTTTTACACCTCCCCATGAACAGTACATCTGTCATTTTTCACATCCTATTCAAAATGTGTTTTCACACCTGTGGTGCCAAATGGAGTAGTCGCTATGCAAAATCAACTTTCGGCCAACAAACTGATATTGCCAATGTTCATAAGGTGGGGGTCATAAACCCATGGTGAAAATGTGGACTGAAAATACCAATGAACACCTGAGGCATTAGGGTTTCCAGCCATAATGCCCCACCCTGTAGAGACTGACAGGCATCAGGGGTGTGACTTGGGATTGTTGCTTGTAATGCTCATACCATTCCACCCCCACCCTCACCCTGCAGCCAGTGAGAGGCATCAAGGTGAACCTTGGACTCATCGGCCCCAAAGTTCACTCCATTCTCCTATACTGCACCCATCTCAGCATATTTCCTGATGGAATGGCGTGAGCATAAGGCACAAAGACCCCAAGGCACACCGTGACACTTGTCGGTGTCTGCAGGACAGGGTGTGGTGAAATGGCGTAGTCGTTTTGCTTGACGACCCAAAGGCACATCTCAAAACCTGTCAGTCTCTGCAGGGTGGTGGTGGGGTTGTCTTCAGTTAAATACTGCCATTCCTAATATGCATCTTTCTCACTCCTACACTACCAATGCCAGTGCCAGCAAGCAAACATTTGGCATTGACAAATGCCTGTTATCAATCTTGCTCTATTGCACTACAGAAACTCTTTTTTAGATGTCATTTTTCCTGGTTTGCCCAACTGAGATGCAGCATCTCCTTTTCAAAGTTGTTCTGCTTTCTTTTCAGCTGGGAGGACTTAGGCATAGGGAGATTAAGGGACTTGCTCAAGGTCATACTGTGAGTATAAAGCTCTGGTGGAATTTGAACCCAGATTTCCTGGTTTCCAAGACTGTGTTTATGGAGATAGTGTGTACAGTATATCACACTGTCTCCTTAAACATTTTAATCAAACATAGAAAGAGTTGGCTGGTGCCAACAAGGCAGGTCTTTTTTATGTTGTTTTGTTTGTTCATCTTTATTGCTTTTTTAGTATTGTGTGTCAACATGTCAGTGAGGAGCAGAACAATAAGAAAGGGGTAAGTGGGATTAGTCTGGAGGTGAGCAGAGGCTTAGGGGAAGGGGGAGGATAAGCTTGACACAGGAGGGGTTACATGGGAGTAGAGGCAAAAAGGTGGGGGATACAGGACAGGCAGGAAAGCAGGGTCAAATCAACCTACCACAGAGAACATCCGTCCAGCAGCCAAATTCTCAGGGCATCCACAGTGATGAGCGTAAGGGGCCAGGGGAAAAACAGGTATTTTAAAGAGTTGTCTACATCAATGTCAGGAGCCTGGGAAACAAGATAGGGGAACTCCAAGTCCTAGTTATTACAGGGCATTTCAAGAGGATGTCTCAAAGAAGCTAGATAGCTCATTTATAACAGACTTCTGACAAAGGTGGTTATAAAACATAATGTATTATAACAACTGTGGCAATACATACTTATTATGCAAAATACCTACAGGGATCATGATGCTGTTTTTACAAAAAATTGTCAGGTTTCACTGAATGTAGCAACACAATTTCATTTTTTAAAAGATTTTCGTGGGAGAGTGAGTACTCTGGTAAAAACCAGATAGATAGCAATATACTCACAAGAAGCTTTGCCAGGTTATGATATCAACCTACACCCCCACACCAAAAAAATGGAAACTGCAGTGCACACACCACAACCGAAAGTAACAACCACCACTGTTGCTGCTGCCACCTTGTCACAGGGAGCCTGCTACTCCATGACCTCCTATTAAAGACTGTGCCACTGGAGTAATTGCTGGCGATTAGAATAAATTACAGTCACAGCCAAAGATATGGTAAGATATTTCCTGACATTTCTGTGATATTTCTAGAGAAATCTCCTGCTTTCTCCAGTTCCACAGTAGGTGCAGCAGAGAGAAACTCTCTAGAAATTTTGTGAAATATGTGGAAATATCTGACCATGTCTCTGGCTACTACTGTAGCACAAAGCAGCTTACTCCTGTAATTAGCTGCCATGAAGAAGTGTTCACCAGACTTACAGATGGCTGCCTCCTGTGCTTGCAGCCAAGCTGGGTAGAAGGGGCTGTCACCATGAGAAAGAGAAGTGGGTGACTTTCAGTGGCACTCTCTAACAATCTACAGCTACATGGACAGAGACAGCCACAACGGCGACAGCAGTCAGATGTTGCCAAGCTATTGCTACTCCTCTCAGCTCCGCCACTAGCATACTGGAGGGGGGTGAGGGGAACAACTCGAAGGTCGCCCCCACTGCCCAGTCACAGCCTGTGGGATCAGACAAGTGGAGTGGGTCAGGGCATAGCACAGCCACTGTGTTGGCTGACTGGCAAACAATGGAGAGACAGCAAAAAGAAACCTCAGCCTACTAGGCTGATGAAGTAGCGCAGCACACGTTGTGCTGGGGCTGGTGATAAGACACATATTCCTCATTAAACACCTTGTGCTAATTAATTCATGTTAAACCAGCCTTTGTTTTCATTATAAAGAGGAAGTAAACATTATCCCCAATTAACACACTCAGACCAGGAGGCCCTTTTCTAGAAACACAGAAACATAGACTTTGATGGCAGATAAGGGCCACTTGGCCCACCCACCCAGTCTGCCCATTTCCCTACCTATTCGATAAGCTGCAGATCCTAGATAACCAACAGCCTACTTCCTCCTACCCACCACTAGAATTGCCTTATGTTTGTCCCATGGATTCTTGAAATCCCTCATTGTTTTTGACCCCATGACCTCCTCGGGAAGGCTGTTCTATGAGTAAACCACCCTCTCTGTGAAAAAAATACTTCCTCAAGTTGCCCCTGGGTCATCCCCCCCCCATCTTCAAATTGTGCCCCCTTCTTCTTGCACATCTCTTTTTCTGAAAGATGCTACCCTCTTGGACTTTGTTGATTCCCTTGAGGTAGTTGAACGTTTCTATCATGCCCTCCCTTCCCTCTTTTCTTCAAGGATATGCATAGTAAGCCCTTTTAGTCTCTTTTCATATGGCTTCTGTAGCAGACCCTACATGATTTTAGTTACCCTCCTCTGTACTGCCTCCATCCTGCCTATGTCTTTGCAGAGATGGGGTCTCCAGAACTGCACACAGTACTCCAGATAGGGTCTCCCCAACTGTTTGTACAGAGGGATAACAACTTCTTGTTTTCTACTGGTGATGCCTCACCTTTTGCATCCCAGTGTCCACCCAGCCTTCCTTACTGCCTTCTCATGTTGCTTGCCCACCGTTAGGATATCTGCTATGACTACCTCTAGTTCACTTTCCATATTTGTTGTTGTTAGTTCTTCCCCTCCATTTTGTACTCTTCTTCTGTGTTTTTGTTTCTCAGTGCATTACTTTACACTTCTTTGAATTGAATCTAAGCTGCCATACTTTTGACCATTCCTCCAACCTTGCCAAGTCCCTTCTCATCCTTTCCACCCCTTCTATGTATCAACCCTGCTGCAGATCCTTGTGTTGTCTGCAAAGAGGCATACTTTTCCTTCCAGCCCCTCTTCAATGTCACCTATAAAAACATTAAAGAGGACCGGTTCTATTACTGAACCCTGCGGTACCCCACTAGTAACCCCCCTTTCTTTGGAGCAGACTCCGTTTACTGTTACCTTCTGCATCCTGTTGTCCAGCCAATTTTTGACCCAGGTTCCAAGCTGGGACCCACTCCCAGGCTGGCTAACTTGTTTATTAATTTTTTGTGGGGGACTGTGTCAAATGCCTTGCTAAAGTATAGGTAGTCCATGTCCACAGCCCCTTCATGGTATACTACTATGGTCACCCAGTCAAAGAAATCTCTTTGATTCATCAGACATGACCTTCCCACTTTGAATCCATGCTGCCTTCGGTACTGTGTCATGCTGGCCTCTAGGTACTCAACAATTCTTTCTTTCAGAAGTGATTCCATCATTTTCCCTATCACTGAGGTCAAACTAACAGGACTGTAGTTTCCTGTCTCTGTCTTGCTCCCACTTTTGTGAAGGGTAATCACATCCACCCTTCTCCAGTCCTCAGGTAACATAGCATCATCCCGTGATTTGTTAAAAAGGGTAGTTAGTGGTGTCACTGGTTCTCCTCTTAGTTCTTTTAGAATTATGGGGTGTATCCTGTCAGGCCCCACTGCTTTGTCCACCTTCAGTTTTAGGAGTTCTTTCAGGACCCTTTCTTCTGTGAATGGACTGCTATCAACCCCCCTAGCCAGCGTGCTTCTATTGTTTGGTTTAGGTACCTCCCCTTCCTCTTCTTTTGTGAAAACTGATCAGAAGTATTCAATCGGTATCACTGCTTTTTTTCACTGTCACCCGCTGCCCACCCCTTCCCTTTATTAAGCCTCACTATCTCTCCCTTTGTGTTTCTTCGCTCCCTAATGTACCTATTAAATGTATCTTTTCATTGGTTTGGGCCTTTACTCTCCTTACTGCCTTCCCCTGTTCCTTCTGCTTTAACTGATGCAGTGACCTGTCCTGCTCCTTCTGTGTTTCCTTATACTTCCTGAATGCCGTCTTTTACTACCTAACCTTTCCTGCCACCTCTTTTGAGAACCATAGTGTTTTTTCCTTCATTTTGTTTTGTTTATTTGCTTTACACAAAGTCTTGTTGCTTCTGTGATGGCAGTTTTGATTTTACCCCATTGTTCTTCCGCCCCTCCTTCTTGCCTGCTTGCTAGCGCTTTTCCGAGGCACTCCCCCAATTTGACAAAGTCAGCCCTCCAAAAGTCCAATACCCTCACTTTTGTATGCCTTGACTCAACAGCTGTGTTTATCATGAATCACACTGTTTGGTGGTCTCTTGTTCCCAGATGGCTACCCACTTCTAATTCTGAGATCCTCTCTCCATCCCTGTTTGAGAGTACCAGGTCTAAGATTACTCCCTCTCAAGTGGGTTTCAACACTAGCTGTCTGAGGCATGCCCACTGTAGGACATCAAGAATGACCCTGTTCTTAGATCTGGCTGCAGCAAATGTGCTCCAGTTAACATCTGGCATATTCAGATCCTCCACCAACAACATCCCCCCCTTTTCTACCATTCTAAGGACGTGTTCTATCATTTCCTTGTTCATTTCCTCCCTCTGAGACGAGGGTCAATATACAACCCCCATATGGATTGTGGTGCCATTTTCTGTCCCCAAGGTGACCCACAGTGCCTCCTTTGCTACCTGTTTACCCTTTAGTTCATCAATGCATGCTGTAAAAAATTTGAAACTTTATTTTAATTGCAAAAACACATTTTCCATGATTGATTCTACCAAAACCAAGCCTTTACTGATTATGTTGACTTATCCTGTTAGACTCTGTTGCTCATGTCATTGGGGACATTAGCAGTGGGACATAAGTTACAGCCTTGTGCATGACTGTAGTACAATATAGCAGCAAAGTCAGACAAAAGCTCCCAACCCTGGATTGTGCACTAACTGATAATGTTAACTAAGCTACCTATGCCAGACTCTGATAGCTGCTGCTGTCATTGGCCATCCTACTGATATAAATGATTTAAAACAGTTTTCATTTTATTTTACTCTATAATTGGGGTATTTACAGAACACCATTTGATCAAAGTAGACTTTTCTCATCACTCAGCTGGCATTTGCTACAACTACATTTCTGCAGAGCTGCTGGTCCACTGGTCTCTGTTGTCTCAGGCTGCCTATACTCATCTGCCACTATTTCTCATATGACAGCATGCACAGTACACTAGTCTGAGGTCGCATTGAGATACTATAGAATCCATGGGATGTAATTTCTTGTTTAAATTTATGAAGTAAGTTGCTTTTACTTATGAATTGGAGCCAAGTAAGGGTAAAAAATACCATTTGTGATAAATATGTATCAGCTATAAAGGGTTTAGGGGACCAGCAGATCTGTACCTACTGTATGTAACTGCAGCAGCAGCAGCTGGCTGTGTAACATAAATCTCCTTTGCTCAAATGGTGGTCTATATTTAGCTTACAAATTGAAAAAAAAGTTCTAAATTATGGTAAGCTGTTCAAACAGAGACAATTCCAGATCATACAGCATTACAGCTACAATTCGCTGTTGTCAGTGTAATGTCACCGATGGACCCATATGCAGCCAGGCCTGTGTCAATAACTGTGCCATAAACAGACCCTGCTGTCATTCAGTAGTAGTAGTGATGAACCAACTGGAGTACTTTCTGCTGGTGGAGTGAGAGAAAATTTGTTCTGACTTGATGATTTGCTGCCATTAGTGTCTGGGACTGTGAATCCATTTAATTTATCAGACAGTGCACAATCAGAGGTTAAACAGATTTTGCTTGACTCTGCTGCAGTAACATAGAAACATAGAAGTTGATGGCGATAAGGATCGCAAGGCCCATCCAGTCTTCCCATTTCTTTTTCTACCTTATAAATGTTCATCGGCCTTTGCTCAGTCAATGGCCTATCTATTCATACTCATCTGTATTGCTTCCTGATGCCTGTCGCATGCCTGTTTGAAGCCCTGCACTGTATTCATATCCGCCACTTCCTGAGGTAGGCCATTCCATGCATCCACCACCCTTTCTGTGAAAAAGAACTTTCTCACATTACCTCTTAATCATCCTCCCTCTAATCTTATACTGTGTCCTCTTGTACTGCTATTGTTCTTATATTGAAACATGTTAGATTATTTGACCTTGTTAATGCCCTTAAGTGTTTGAATGTTTCAATCATATCACCTCTCTCCCATCTTTGGTCTAGGGTATACATATTGAGCTCCATTAATCTGTCCTCATATGTTTTCTGATGCAGTCCCTGCACCATTTTGGTTGCCATTCTCTGGACTGCATCAATTTGGTTAATGTCCTTGTGAAGGTGTGGCCTCCAGTACTGCACACAGTACTCCAGATAGGACCTAACCAGTGTCTTGTAAAGAGGGATTATTACCTCCCTCTTCCAACTTGTGATACCCCTACTAATACACCCCAACATCCCCTAGCCTTACCTACTGCTTTAGTGGTCTGCTTGGATGATTTCATGTCATCGGTGATGATGATGCCCAAGTCTCTTTCTTTCCTTGTGACTGCCATCAACTCCCCTCCCAGCCTATAGGTGGCTTCAGGGTTTCTCTTCCCTATGTGCAAGATCTTGCACTTCTTTGCATTAAACCCCAGTTGCCACTCTTCCAACCATTTTGCTAGTTTGTCCAGATCTCTTCTCATTCTTCCCACCCCATCTGGCTCATCTACTCAGTTGTAGATCTTGGTGTCATCTGCAAACGGACAAACCTTACCCTCCAGTCCACCTGCAATGTCACTGATGAAGATATTGAAGAGGACTGGCCCTTGGACTGATCCCTGAGGTACCCCACTTGAGACTTGCATCTCTTCTGACTGTATACCATTTACCACCACTCTCTGTTTTCTGCCTATCAACCAGTTTACCACCCAGTTGACCAACATCTGACCCACCCTGAGCCTACCCAGCTTATTAATCAATCTTCTATGTGGAACAGTATTGAAAGCTTAGCTGAAGTCAAGGTTGGCAACATCAACTGCTCCCCCTTGTTCCATGATTCTGGTTATCCAGTCAAAGAAATCTATGAGATTAGTTTGACAGGACCTTCCTTTTGTAAATCCATGCTGTCTTGGATCCTGTGCTCCTATGGATTCCAGCTGTTTCACTATCCTTTCCTTAAGGAGTGCCTCCATAATCTTGCCCACTACTGAGGTAAGACTGACTGGTCTGTAGTTCCCTGCCTCCTCCCTGCTACCACTCTTGTGGAGTGGGATCACATGAGCCCATCTCAAGTCTTTTGGGACCTCTCCTGTGCTCAGAGACTCACTAAATATTTCTGATAATGGCTCTGCTAGTTTCACCCTTAGATCTTTTAGTACCTTGGGATGTATGCCATCAGGTCCCATTGCCTTGTCCACCCTGAGCTTATTAAGCTCTTGTAGGACCCTTTCTTTTGTGAAGGAACTAGTGCACACCTCCTTCCCCCCATGTCCATGGTGCTGAGCTATGGCCCTGCCCTATTTTCTCTTCAGTAAATACTGCACAGAAGTATCTATTTAGAATATATGTTTTTACATTGTCCTCCTCCTCACATGCCCCCTTATCTCCTTTGATCTTAGCAATACCCCCTCTGGACTTTCTCCTTTCACTAATCTATCTATAGAAAGTCTTGTCACCTTCTTTTACTGTTTGTGCTAGTGTTTCCTCAGTTTGGGCCTTTGTCTGCCTTACTGCCTTCCCTGTTTCCCTTAGAAAAGTTTGGTATTCCTCCCTGTCTTCATGCCACTCTGTTCCCTTATATTTCCTGAAGGCTAGCCTTTTCGATCTGACCTTTCCTGCTACTGTTTTTAAGAACCAAAGTGATTTCCTTCTTCATTTGCATTTCCTTTTCTCTCTAACACAATGGGATGTTGCTTCAAGGATTGCATCCTTAATGCTTGCCCACTTTGCCTGTACTACCTCACCTATATTTCTTTTTGCCAGGACTAAGTTAATTCTGATGGCCATCTTATCAAAGTCAGCTCCTCTGAAGTCCCATATGTTTGCCTTGGAATGGGATGATTTAGTTCTAGTGGCCACATTGAACCATACCATGTGATGGTCACTGGCCCCCCTGGTGACCTTCTACCTGGTGATATGTGATCCTTTCCCTGTTAGTCAGTACTAGATCTATGATAGCCCTGTCTCTTGTGGGTTGTTATACCAGTTGTTTGAGGCCCTCCCCCTGCAGGGAATCCACCATGTGACTAGTTCTAGCAGATGTTCATGCTGGTATTGACCAATCTGTATCTAGCATGTTGAAGTCTCCCATTATCAGAACCTTCCCTTTAGCTGTCATGTTTTGTGTATCTTCTAAGAGTAATGTATCTATGTCCTCCCCTTTGTCTGGGGCCTGTAGACAACCCCAGTCCATATGGCTTCCCATTTCCTGTTTCCAGGGTGACCCACAGTTCTTCTGGCTCCTTATGTGTATTCTGAATTTCTGTAGCTTTGATATTTTCATTGACATACGGGGCCACTCCACCCCCCCCTTTTTGAAACTGGGTCTCTTCTGAACAGTACATAGCCAGCTACTGAAGTTTCACAAGTGTGGTTACTGGTAAACCACATCTCGCTAACTGCTACTATGTCCAGTTTAGCCTCTGTCATTATTGCCTGCAGGTCTGGGATCTTGTTTCCCAGACTGTGAGCATTTGTGTAAATGATTCTCCATTGGCCAGATTTTGGAGTGTTAGTTGTTGGGTGAGGTCTGGCGTTTCCCATGTGTGTTGTATGGGGAGACAGACCTTTTTTCTTACCTGGTGATGCAAATGAACTGCAAACATGCTGAACTCCTGTTTGACCACTAGCTGAGGGTGGAGGGGTGTTCTTCCCATTTTATGTATAGGGGTGCTGCACCCCTCTCCCCATTTGCTAGTTGAAATACTCTGCAAAGACATGGTACTTCTGCCCCAATGCACTGACTCCCTCCTTAGTCAGATGCAGTCCATCAAATTTAAAGAACTTTTGCTCCCAAAACTGTTGCCAGTTCCCTACAAATTTGTGCCCTTTCTCCTGGCACCAGCCCTTGAGCCACATGTTTAGCTCCCAGTCTCCCCTTTTCTGATCTTCCGTCCATCTGCCCCCCTCTCCTAGACTGGCAGGATCTCAGAGGAGACGCCAGATGAAATGGATCATAGTTTGTCACCCATCCTGGTCAGGTGTTCCTTGGTCTCCACAACAGACTGGCTGGTGAGATCATTAGTCCCTATGTGTACCAGGACATCAATGTTTTCTCCTGCTTCCTGAACAATTTTAGCAATGTGGTCAGTGTTTCTCCATGCTGATGTACCTGGGAGACATCTGACCATTACCCCTGGCTGGAGATACTGTAGGTATCAACTCCCTGAATCATAGAGTCTCTTATGATCAGAAGGTTTTTGGATTTCCTTTTCACTTTTTTGTTTTGGTTCCTGTTTTGGGCAAGTTTTGTTGTGCTAGCTCCTGTGCTGCAGTGTCCTGCTCTGTAGTGTCCTCTGCCCCTTTGTTTGTTTGAGATAGAGGCAGATACCTGTTTGTAGATTTTATATGGTTTTTGGATGTACTATGTTGGAGAGCAACGAGTGATGGGGCACCCCATTTGCCCCTCCTAACCACCTGCCAACCTCCTGGACCAACTACCATCTGCAGTTGAGGTGATTCTGTTAGATGTTGGGGAAATGGCAGGTGGTTCTTATAATATGTTTCCTCTTTAATATGCAATTTGAGGTGTGCAATCTCTGCCCATGCTGCCTGGAGCTGAGCCCTTATATCTCCAATGGCTCAGCATATAGAACATTGTCCTAAATCATGTAAAACTGCCCTTCTGAAAAGAGTTCTGCAGTACCTGCAGTTAATGATGCCCATTCCAGATAAGTTGCTGGGTTTATAACCTGGTCAGAGTAATTAGAAGGAAGAAAATGAAAGCAAAAGTTTGATTTTGTGTTTTTTTTTGTTTTTGTATAACTTGTTATAACAAGTTAAATTACTAGTGCCCCTGTAAATGAGGTCACCTTGTGGAGACCCCACTGATCCACCCCTTCCTGCTTTGCCACCTGAAATGTCACAACTGTGCTACCCTATAAAAGTGTAGTGTGGGGTGGTTGGGGAAGAGGGTGGGTGGATGGGCCCTTCCCCTGCCTTAAAAGAAGAACCACGAATGAAAGAAACAAGGAGTTAAGAACAGAAATAATCAGCCAGCAACAAATGCAGTAGCCCTGAAAGCTTATCCAAATAATAGATAAAACCGTAAAACCTGTAAAGCACCACTGGTAATAATTTCACAGACGATATACCCTGTAAGAAACACTTTGCTAAAGAGAAAAATAAAGCAGTAACAGAAGATATACCTTGCAAAAGACAGTTTGACTCAGAAGATTACAGCAGTAATCTGTTAGCACACACCTCTAGGCATATCCTGTAATAATGCAGTTGAAGGTATACCCAGAAACAGCAATTTGAATCAGAGGAAAATAAAATAATAATAATGGTTAGCAAAAAACAGTAACAATCTTGGTGAGTAAAAAATAAAAATAACACACAGTAAATCTGTCTACCCAAAAGAAGCCTTAATCCTTTCCCTTGCTCTGGTAAGGTTCTTTGTCCTTTCAAGCAACCTAGAAGGAAAGAGCTCAGGTGAAGCTGGATGCCTTGGTCAGCAAACCTGTTGTGCATGCAGCAGACTATAACTGATGTTCCCATGTTTCAATAGAAGACATACTGTAACTGATATAATCAGCTACAGGGCATTATGGGATAAGGCCATAATTACAATGGAAGCCTGACTTGGGTAGGATCAGTCCAATAGAACATACATTTTTTGTGATTAAAAGCAACTTTTTTGCAGTTTGGTACATTGGGACCACCTGACTGGAATGTATTAACCTAAGGTAATGAATTATTCCCCAGTAATGCTCAATATTTGTAATAACACATCTACTGTAGTATATTAATGTTTGTCTGATACACAGTTTTTCTGTTCTACCTTTAAATGGAATGATCAAATGTTTCTATACACAAATGTTTGAGCTTTTTAAAGTCATGTGCACTGTGGATCAAAACATGGTGAATTGAGTCAGAAAGTTCATTTAAAACAAAAACAACCCAACAGAAAGGTTTCTTAGAGCAGAAAGAGTGATCAGGAGATTCTAGCTAAAACCTGTTTTGAAGAGGAGTGGCAGATTTGTAAACTGAATGGCAACAGGCAGGTATTGCTACAAAATTCTTTTAAGCCTGAAGGACATGAATACAAAGTTATTTCACAGAATGTGTGAAATGTAGGGACTATTCAGAGAATTAAATGCAGATACACTGAGTTAATTGCAGACTGGAGGCATCTTGGATCCCCACTGTTGTGTGTGTATGCATTTTGTGGGTGTTTGCTTATGTCTGATGGCGTACAAAATGAAGTAGGGAAGTAGAAAGTATTTTAAAAACATTGTACTTATTAGTTACTAAAGGCATGATATCACATGATCCCTTGCTGCTTGGGGCAACTGGACTGTTTGTCCTTGCTATGCTAATTTAATTCCAAAGACTAAGCACAGAAAATACTAACGGTTTCTAGTTCATGAGAATGACTACCTGAAAGTCAGTAATGTAGTTTTCAGTCTCCTGTGACTAACATAAGGCCTTCGGTGTACCCTTTTTTTTTTTGGTTTTTTTGTCTTCATAAAAATCATGAGCAAAGTCTGCTAGAGAGTGCAAGTTCACTCACTGCCCCTTGAGAACATATCTGTCAGTCCAGTTCTGGCACAAAACAGTGGAGAACCCCAGGAGGTTTGGGTCACAGTGACAGGAAAGCAACTTCAGACCATGTTTGTAGAATGGCTTATTCAGTTCACAAGTGGCTCAAACACTTGACGCATTTTAGCCAGTGGCTGATTTTTAGACCATAGCATTTACTCAGCTGGGATGAAGCAGCACTGGACTATTTGCTGGATGTGTAAGGATATACTTTTTTATCCCTCCTCTCGTCATATTCTTTTACACTTTGGAGTTGGACAATAGCAATTTATATTAGTTCTTACAACTTATCACAGCCCTTTGTGGCAATAAGGAACCTAGAGAAAACTAAACACATACAGTATATGCATGGGGGTGGATAACAAAATGACCGTTTTACACAATTATGAGACAACTATATATGGATGTACAATGTCTCCTGTTGTCTCAGAATTCCTAGTTATAACTCCCAAGTATTAGAGAAAATAGCTTTTGAAACAGGATAACACCAATAAGCTCTTATCAGTTTTTATACCTACAGTGTTGTGTAGAGGCATGCCATCAGTATGTACATGGCTGGCAGGTATCCGCGCATGCCTCTGCACTCTGTCCACAGGAAAATACATGTGACCAGCTGTCATTGAGCTTGCAATACGTAGCTGTCTCAACTCCTCTATTCTCTATTACCCATTTGATTATCATGTCTGTGTAGCATAGTACAGCATGAATTATGTGTGCCACACAGTTTACAGTATTGATGTTGCGCATATTAATAATTTTACACTATAGCCATTTGAATCACATGACCTTTCATACCTAGAAACATAGAAGCTGATGGCAGATAATGACTGCTGGGCCCATCTAGTCTACCCATATTTAATTATGTTCACTTTTGCTGCAGACCCAACTTGATCTATGATATACAGCACTCTCTCTTCTACCTCCTTCTGTCCTCCAAACCAAAAGTTAAATGGTTGAACAGAATTGCAGCCCCATTAAAAGTGATTTTCCAAAAATGAATTAAGAAAAAAAAACAAGGGCACAAATTGTTAAGAGCATCATTGGCTATCTGTTATTACTGTATAGACAATGTCTGGATTATTAACCCGTGCTGTGCCGTGATCTGATATATCAGTCCAGAATTCCTATACGTTCTAATTTTGTAGGCAGCCTAAGGGTTAAAAATGAAACAAAAATAAGTAAAATCCCATACTGTAGCTTACTCATCATTGGTATACAGCTAGGTACCCTCATAATAAAGTAAATTTGTACAGTCTGTACCTATCATGGTGTCACGACTCTATAAGTAGTGTATTTCTTCACACATGTTCCCATTTATTTTTTCTCATTTGCTCAATGCATGTATTGTTCCTGATTTGATTATCATGTCTGTGTGGCATAGCACAACATGAATTTTTTGTACCACACAGTTTACAGTATCGACATTGTGCATATCAATAATTTTACACTGTATCTATTTGAATCAGATAACCTGTCATACATATAAACATAGAAACTGATGGCAGATAATGACCACTGGATCCATCTAGTCTGTCAATTTTTAATTATGATCAGTTTTGCTGGAGACCCAACTTGATCTACAGCACTATCTCTTCCATCCCCTTTTCATCCTCCAATCATTCTTTTCTGCCTTTCTGAGGTATTTTTGAAACACACCACCTGTTTCACCCCCACTGCCTCCCACGGAAGGCTGTTTTAGGAATCCACCACCATTTCTGTGAAGAAGTACTTCCTCACATCTCTCCTGAATCTACTTCCTTCCAGCTTCATATCATGACCCCTTGTTCTACATCACTTTTTTCTCTGAAACATACTTCCCTTCTCTACCTTATTAACCTCCATGAGGTATTTAAAGGGCTCCATCATATCCCAACTCACCTCCCTCTCTTCCAGGGTGTACATATTGAACTCTTTTAGTTTCCTCTCATTGAGCTTTTGATGCAGACCTTGCACCATTTTGATATCCCTCAACTTTCTTCTTGTCGATTTTTCATTTTTCCCATTGTTCCTCCTTCCTCACCTTTCTCATTTGACTGCTCTTTTCCCCCCTTCCTCCTTTGCTAACTCCCTGCTTGGGATCTCCCTACATGCTATCTCAGCCTGTGTTGGCCAACTTTCTGCCTCCCCATTTGTTCCATCACCCCCCAGCTACTTTAAATGTCCATCAAAGTAATATTTAAACCATGCACTGAGGACTATGGCTCCCTCCTTAACAGAAGCTGGTCATCACCTCAGTATAGGCTCTTACCCTTTCAGGTTGGCCCTCAGTCCCCATTGAAGCCATACCTCTCCTCTCTGCACCATTTTGTTTACCATAACTTGAAGGCCTTGTTGCAGAGCTTCATCTCCTTCCCCAAATAGTACAATATGCATTCACTGCTTGCATTTTAAACACATGGGAAACACAGGATCAACCAGATAAATGATCTAACTTTCCTGAAATGAAATGTACACACAAAGCTGCCTACAGCAGTTCATCTTTACATTTAAGCCCATGAGGCATCCTTATCAAGTTAATGCATTAGCAGCCATATTGGCTCTGACCAGAGGTTTTTTTTTTTTTTTGCTGTCAGAACCAAGTATTGTGCTTCTTCTTACTGTGGTACAATGTTTCTTATAAAATGGACAGAAAAAATCCTGAATGCTGAGTGGTCTAGGGGCAGTGCTAGCCCTGATGATATATCAGGACACAGTCTGAAACTAATGAAAAGGCTGTGGCCTGTGATTTGGTGGAACAGTGCATGAGGGGCTTCTTCCACTAAGGCCACTATATAGGATAAAGGATGCTAACCAGCTCTCTGATCTGCTCAGATCATCTGGGTGCTTGATCCTGCTGTTCACATGCCTGTCTGTTATCCCACATATTGTATGAGGTGTGCTCCTTCCTCTCTTGTTTCATTGGTTCTACTTTATTCTATCATGTTGCTCATTTAGCCTTACCTGGTATTCCTGGTGCTTAGCTGCACTGTTTCTTCCTTCTTGTTGCAGTTTCTGGATGTCATCTGCTGTCACTTCCTTGGTCTTCTCTGCTTGGACTGTGACTCATGCTCGACAGAGCTGTCCTTTGCTCCATGCTGCATTTCTGCTTTTCACTAGGAGGTGCTGTATGAACTGATTCTTACTGAGGGATCCTCTGCTCAGCACACCTCCTGTGCCATCACCTATGCCTGCTCATTTTCTAGAGTCAAACAACATAACTCACTACTAACCAAGTGAAGTTCTACTCTATACATTACACTCAAGCCCACATTCCTTCCTGTAGTTACAGTCCTCTGGAGGTGTCTATAGTACCTGAACCATCAGCAACACCTCACAGCAGGACTTTAATTTCTGAGGATTATCCTGCATTGCAGCTCTTAAAGTGGCACTGAGCATAAAGCCTATTCTGCTATGCAGTATGACAATGAAATTGCTCTAGAAAGGCTCAATGATCCTTATACCTGCTGCACAGCTGCTCAGCCCTGTTCCAGTGCACATAGCCACAGTAATTCTACCACCTGCTCATGTGTGTAAGGCCACGGTTCTAATGCCCACAACCACTTAGTTGGTATTTGTATTTGGGGTCCCTATAATTCTTTATTTGAGCTTCATTATTCATTATTTGTTCAGCCCCTGGAACAGTTTGTGAGAGTTCAAAATCTCATGAAACTTCTAGTCCAGGTGCAGGATGATTTGGAAGCTCAGTGAAGGCAGCCCATGTGACCCAGCACTTTTAGAAGCTGCAGGCAAGTGAAACAGATCTCTAAGCTCTGCTTTGAAAAGAAATATTGTTCACTCTGCCTTTTAACAGTTATAGAAAACCACAGATTTTGACAGTTTTTGTGAAAAGTAAGAGTTTAGTAAATAAGGTCATTTTTATACAGTTTATGCCATAATTCACTGTTTTCCAGAAGAACTGCTTGGAGTATTTTTTTCTAGAATAAAGTGGTCTGCAGTATGTACAACAAGCAGTCAAAGCACAGTAAAAACAAGTATTTGTCAATACAGAAAGTTGTGTTGCTTGTGTTTGCTTTGTAATTGTGGGGTATACAATGATTAGCACAAAGGCAAAAACTGAGAAATGAATAGCAAGAATCATAATAGTGAAATTGTCTATATTGGCATAGCATTTGGAAATAATTTACCTTTTTGTGATCATGAAATTGTATCCTAATTCATGCAGATTCTTCAGAAATGGAATAAATAAAATATCAGAAATATTTTAAGCCCCATTTTCATGCCAGCCTACTGCTCCTGACACAGTACATGGCCCTGTCAGGCCATGACATGCATATCAACATCTTGTGGTGGAAGGCTCCCCAGTCCCGGTACAACATTTTGCCTGTGAGACGCAACACTGTGCAACACTTTCCTAGGCTCATAAAGGTGGTGCATGACAGTGTTGGCCTCATCCTCATGTTGCCAAGCTGTTTCCCTGAGCTTGCCCTGAACACAAGTCAGTGGCTCAGGAAAACAACCCATGCCTCACTGGGCCAATGGTTGGCTGTGCACACATTTTTTCACAACTTTTTTCTGTTTTACATTCTGACCACACATTTTTAACATAGTCTTTTTCCTTTTTTACATTTTGAACATTACATTTTCAACACAGTCTTTCTATGCACCCCTTCCCATTTAAACATGACAGGTGTCATTCATAAAATATTACCTTAAATGTTATTTTGCACTATAAGTGTGAAAAAAAAACATTTTAGCCAGAATTTTAAAAATGACACCTGTCCCATTCATCATGGTATGAAAAAATGGCTATGTTGAAAATTTGGAGTCAAAGTATTGAAAATGACTAAAGATATGAGAGAACATTGAAAAATGAAAGCAAGTAAGTAAGTAAAAGTTTATTTGATTGAGTGTCCCACTCTGCTGACTCCGAGTGCTGCACAAGTAAGAAGGAAACACATACAACAATAAATAAATACAGAAACAAGTAGTAAGATAAAACAGTTAAAAATCCAATTTTAAATAAGATATTGCAGCAAGTTACTAGCTTAACTCTAAATAATTGAAAAACATTTTCCTAAAAAGATGCAACTTCAGGTAATATTTAAAAGCCTCCACTAATGGGGCCTTCCTAAGAGATTTTGGTAATGAGTTCCGCAATACTGGGCTTGCCACCTGAAATGAGGTGGTCTATAGAGGACTTAAGGTTGATGATGGGAACCACTAGGGGGGCCTCAGTAGAGGAGCAATGCAAGTGCACTGGATGGGTAGGAGTCAGGAGGTCATTCAGGTAGCCAGGGCCCAATTCATGTAGGGTCTTATAGATGAGCAATCCCACCTTGAAGGTGATTCTTCACCTAATCGGCAGCCAGTGCAGTTCACGATGAAATGGGGTCACATGACAAGACCTCAGAAGGCCCATCAGTATCCTGGCTGCCACATTCTGCACCAGCTGCAGTCCAAAAAGAACCCCTCCAATGACCCTGAGGTACAGAGTGTTGCAGTAATTGAGCTGCCATGTCACAAATGCATGTACCAGTGAGGGCATATCATCAGGTAAAATCAAGGCTTTGTTCCAGGTAACATTCCTCAAGTGGTAAAACTCACTTCTGATGATAGATGACACCTGGGCCTCAAGTGTCAATCTATCATCAAGGATGATGCCCAGATTTTTCACCTTGGTAGACACCACCTAGAGAGTGGGGCCAAGAAATAATCCTGTTCCTATCTCAGCAGAGTCCACATCCTGCTGATGACCAGGCTCGATCACTAGTACCTCCATCTTGTTAGGATTGAGTTTCAGCCAGCTAGAGGACATTCAGTCCTGGATATCAGCCAGATATTTGTTTAGCACCTCGACAGTATTATCTGTCCCAGGTGCAAATAACATGTACAGCTGGGTGTCATCTGCACAGCAGTGAAAACCCAGGCTATACCATCTAATGATCACACCCAGGGGCAGCAAGTACATTGTGAACAATGTCAATGTGCCTTCATAACTTTGGTGTTTGTTTTTTTGAAGGTTTTGACCACGTAATTTAAACATTGTCATTTTATGACTCCACTTCATGAACATGATAGGTGAAATTTTTCAAATCCTGCCCGAAAGGTGATTTCGTGTTTGAACTGCAAAATCACCTTTCAGGTAAGATTTGAAAAATGGAACCTGTCATGTTCATAAAGTGATGTGAAAAAAATGTCTATGTTGAACATTTTGGGTCAAAATATTGAAAATTACTAAAATGATGCATGAACATTGAAAAATGTAAACATACCTATCATAACTTGTGTGTTTTTCTTTTTAATTTTGACCCCGATTTTTCAACATTATAGGGGAGCGATAGCACCACTATAGTTAGGGTGGCTGGTGAGTTCTATATTAAACTTGATTTTTTGTTTGCTGCATGCAGAAATATGGTTTTACCCATTTATATGAAACTGTTAGGATTTGTTGTCCATGGAAGAATCTACACTCCCTGAAAGTTTCATGTAAATCAGTTCAGAATTTTTAGAGCTATAAAAGTGTGAGAAAGATATATGTTTTTCCTTTGACTTTAGTGGTGTTTTTTTTTTTCCTTTTTCTGAATTGTTGCTCTTGTCTAGACAAACAAAACATGCATCTTTACAATGCGAAATCTTGCATGGTTGTGTAGGTTGGTGGGGAAGGATTTCCTGGGAGTGGGGATTGATGCTTGGGAGTTTTGTAGTCATTAAGATATTTAGATTTGAGAATCGGATTTTTCTTATTTCCAAGTGGGCTCCACAATTGGTCTTGGAGACAGTGCTCTGCATGAGCAGAACAGTTTCAGTGCTGTTGAATGGATACAGGAAAGTGAAAGGAGTTGGGCAGTAGTTCAGTATGGCATGTGCAGAGGACTTATGGGACTGGGAAAAGCCGCAGTGAGGAAGGTGGAGAGTGGGCTCGAGATTGTCACACTCTGCTGCTCTTCTAAACCTACATGCCCTGAATATCAACTGTTTCCTGGAAAAAAATGAAAGATACACAGTGTGTGCCAATAGAAGTGTTTTTCTAGTTTGAGAAGTTAATAAACATGAAAAAAAATGATTGTAATTAATTGTCTGTTTATTTTATAAAACTCCTCAGGAGTTATAGGTAATCGTTTACTAGTTACAGTACATGCCCATTCATTTATATGTATTATTTAAAAGTATAGGTATTATTTTTTGGTATCTCATAGAGAGGCAAATTATTTAATTCTGAAATTGTTTTATTTTATGTAGTGTACTCATGTGAAAGGTGTTGCTCACTTCTTCTTTGACAACTGACTACCTTGTGGTCTGTAATCATGTGTGAGTGCAAGTATCTTATAAGAAGCATAGGCTTTGTTAAACCCCCTCCCAATGCCAATGCTACCTCTGTCTTTGAACACCTACTTCCATACCTTGCACATGTATCTGGAACAGTCTGAAAATTATAATGAGCAAAGGGTTTTGTTAACCCCCCTCCCAAATACACACACAGAACCACTAGTGCAAATTTTACCCAGACTTTAACATTTCAGCTAGTAACATTACATGCAGCATTAGGAGGGCGTGCAGCACAACACACAAGTATAGTATATTTTTTTCACAAGCAGTAAAAGGGGGTTGGATTCTAAAATATGCAAAATTGCTGACTTTAATATTAGCAACAGGGGGCATACAGGGACTGAACAGAAGCTCTATACAAAGGCATAATTACTGCCTTTCATGAAGAATTTTCTTTATCAAATATGATTTCAGACATCTGGAACAGTTCTTGGAAAAAGGTCTCTATAACAGAGAGAACTGTTTCTACGAACTGTTCCACATGTCTAAAATCATATATGATACTGGTTATCTATCTGCCTGTCTGTCTGTCTGTCTGTCTGTCTGTCTGTCTGTCTGTCTATCTATCTATCTATCTATCTATCTATCTATCCTCCATACTGTATGCTGATGCTACATCTGCCTTTAAACACCTACTTCCCTTCCTTCCTCATACATCTGGGACAGCATGAAACTAAAAACAAGTAAAGGGTTTTTTTAACCCCCCACACACATGCACACACCACACACACAGAACCACACATGTTCAAATTTCAGCTTGGTTTTAATATTTCAGCTAGTAACATTATATGGAGCATTAATGGGGTATGCAGCACAACACACAAGTATAGTTTATTTTTTTTACAAACAGTTGGATTCAAAAAGATGCAAAATTGCTAACTTCAATATTAACATGAGGGGGCATACCGGGGACTGAGAACAGAGGCTCTATGCAAAGGCACGATTACTATTTCAAGAGAAGGGTTTTCCTGTATAGGATATCAGGTATGTTATCAGATATGATTTCAGACTTCAGGAACAGTTCTCAGAAACAGTTTTCTATTACACAGAGAACTGTTTCCAAGAACTGTTCTGTTGTCTGAATCATATCTGATATCGGTGTGTAATTATCTATCTATCTATCTATCTATCTATCTATCTATCTATCTATCTATCTGTCTGTCTGTCTGTCTGTCTATCTATCTATCCATCCTCCATATGCCAATGCTACCTCTGCGCACCTACTTCCTATCATTCCTCATGCATCTGGGACGGTATGAACATAAAAACAAACAAAGGGTTTTGACCCCTCCACACACATACAGAACCACACAAGCTGCATGTGTCTTTGACTATTGACCTCCTCAGAGTCTGCAGGAATACAGGAAAGCATGAAAATAATATCAGACCTTCAGTATCCCAGTCTAGCTACAGTATGCATGATTTATTTAGTGATTTTTGTTTTTTTACAAACTGACTTAGACTGGAAGTGTGCAACAAAGTTTAGCTGTTGAACTAAATAGGTTTTTGTTACTCCCCCCAAATACTGTCTACTACTTTTGTTTGTTAGTTGCCTTCAAAGACAGTGTATGCCACTTACCTTGCCAGCAGTATTCTTCTCCTACAAAACCTGCCTTTATGCGGCATTGAAAAACAAGTAAGTTCAAAGGTCTTCTGGGTTTTATTATTTCAGCTAAGAACATAAATCATATGCAGCATTAAGAGGGCATACAGCAAGCACAGCACACAAGTATTGTTGTTTTTGTTTTCACACAAGCACTAATAGACAGTTGAAATCCAAAATCTGCAACATCTCTGATTTCCATATTAACATCAGGGGAATACAGGGGTCTGAACAGAGGATCTAAGGAAGATGTGGGTAGGGAGTATAAAGTTCTGCTAAAGTGCTGATAACCTCTCCGCTCAGCTTGCTCCCATTGTTCTCTCTTTAACCTGTCATCAATACAAACAACAAAGGATGAGGATAATAATGATACAAAAGTTGACTCTAATTCTGCTTTGCTATCCATCAGCCCAAGGGACAGTATCCTGCAAGCTCAGAAGACAGAGGCATTGGAGAACTATGCCAGGTGAAATAACCTGCAGCTTTTTGGCATGCCTTATTTTGAAACTGCTGATATAATTATGTGGGACCTGCTGAGAGATTTATTCATAGAGAAAACCTATCAATGCTTGTCAGGGTCTTTAGACTGCTATTTTTTTGTCAAATACTAAACAATTTCATCCTACAACACCTGATCCCAAAATGGTATCTTCTGCTCCCTCTAAACCACCCACCACATTGATTCAATTTGCACTTGAAACTAATTGAAATCACAGTATTAAAAAAGTGAGGCTGAAAGGTGCTGTGAACTTTTGGCAGAACAAAGTTTACCTTTAGCTTCACATCGGTCCACAATCTGAGATGAGGCAACAATGATTCCTGCAGTTTTGCGCAGCAGACACTGAAATAAGAAAGATGTTTTCTGTCCTCTATCCATGCAAAGTCAGGATCCTAGTGAACTGTATAACATTCATTTTTTATAACCCAGACAAACTGAACAGTTTCATTATGACCCAAAAATCTGCCTAGAATTAGGACTCTGAAACTTCTTTTGTGGATGGAAACTCTGATACGGATCTACCAACATTTCACAGAGAAGAAGAAATTGCCAGCTAAGCTCCGCAGTCACAAGTAGCACAAGACTGACTCTTTGTGAATGAAACTATGAGTCTAATAATCCAGTAATCAGAATTTTGAATGATTCCATAGCTGAATTTTTCTGCACCTGTGTTTGTATGGCTTTCTCCCTTCAGGGTTGTATTTTTCATTTCAGGCCCTGTCTTATTTTTTCTATCTTTCAAAAAGTCTTTGAAATATGACTTGTAGGGTACATTCGAAAAAGCTTATGTTAATTACAATGTCTGGATGTTGCTTTTTAGAGGCTGTCCTGCAATACCACTTTATATTCATTTTTTAGGGGCAGTGCTGAATATCATGTTGTTTTTGCCAGTACTGTTAGCATATTCTATTAATGGCTTTCATAAAAATGTTTTTTCTTTTGTATTGTGACTGAATTAGTGCTCATTCAAAGTGAAATCTTGATGTCTTATGTTTTACCAGCAGTGTATTAAGACCTCACTAAGCTCAGGCAGCATCTTGCCCTCTGAGACTGGACACCTATAAACCTTGCCCCTAGCATCGATGCTGCGCTGGACTACTTTACACGTTCCTTCAGCATAGCCTGTGACATTTTTGGCCCTCTCTCCAAGGCACATTTTAAAAAAACATAATGCTCCCTGGATCACCCCATCACTTATCAGGTTACTGAGGCACAGGGACAATCTGTGGCATAGAGCCAGTGACTCAGGTAAGCTAGCTGACAGGCAGGCCTACGGTACTGAGCGTAACAAATGTACTTGGGCCATTAATAAGGCCAAAGCGGATTACTAAAGGTCTGCTCTTGCCTCCTCCTGGGGTCAGCCCATAAGTTCTGGGATAACATAAAATAACTAAAGGGGAAAGCACTAACTCCCCCATCATCACAACTTAACATCAATGGCACCGTCTCCACTGACACCCACTGCATTGATGACTGCTTCAATGCTATCTTTACCAACCTTAGCTCAGTACTCCCTAGCAATTTCTTTGACCCAATAGTTGATTCCCAGGTACCCACCCACCCTCCCTCGCCTGCCTTTCTACCTTCACACCATCACACCTCATGAAGCCAAGCCATACCTGGCCAAGGGCCTAAATGGCTGCAGCTCCAGTAATGACCCTTTGGACATGAGGTTCCTCTGCCTGGCCCTGGATGTAGTGCTCCTTCACTCATAGACCCGCTCAATCAGTTTCTTTGCCTTTGGCAGTTTCCCCTTGCCTGGAAGATGGCAGTCATCACACCCATACATAAAGGTGGTGACAGTTCCTCCCCTGGTAATTATTGGCCAATATCTATTCTCCCCCCTTTCTCCAAAGCTCTGGAAAAGATAGTGGCAGACCAACTTACAGATTACCTCACCACTCATAACCTACTCTGCAAGGAACAGCATTGCTTCTGCTCTGGCCATATCACCACTACGGCACTTCTTGAATTCTCTAACTTTCTCCACTCTGCCCTGGACAAAGGTCACCAAGCTGGCACTGCCTTTATTGACCTTTCCAAGGCCTTTGATACCGTCAGCCACTCCCTTCTGTTAGACTCTCTCCTGCAAACTGGCTTCTCACAGGGCCCCCTTTCCTGGTTCATTGGTTACCTATCATCCTGGACATAATGCATTAAAATAAACAGCACCTTCTCCAGCAACTGCCCCATCCACTCAGGAGTCCCACAGGGTTCTATCCTGGGACCACTTCTTTTCAGTCTGTATCTCAATGCCCTCCCCAATTCCTGCCCAGGTAAGGTTCTCCTCTATGCCAATGATGCGGTCCTCTTTGCCTCTCATCCAAACCCCACCACTCTACAGATTGCCATCCAGCACTCTTTCAATTTGATTGAGCACTGATTTACGGACCGTAGACTGATCATTAACCTGAAAAAAAAACTAAGACTATGCTACTTACTCATAACCAAAGCAAGCTCAAAGACCTCCCCCTGCAGGTATTCTCCAACACTCTCTCCATCCCCTGAGTAAGTCTCATCCTACAAATACCTTGGTATCACCGTTGACCAGCTCTCACTTTCCACACCCACATCAGTACCCTCTCATTGGCTACCAATGCATGTATCTGCCTTCTTTACCACCACAAGGACTGTCTGCCACATGAAGCCCTCAAACTGGCTATTACCTCCTCAGTCTTCTTCTTAGTTGATTACGGCCTACTGGTATATGCAGCTGCTGACAACACTGCCCTCAACAAAATCAAACTGTCCATTAACAAGGCCTGCAGGCTCCTGACCAGCACTGATCGGTGCACTCACACCTGCACACTTTATTCCCATGCTAAAGTGTTCAACTTCGACTAGAGGCTCCAATATCAATACTGCCTCATGGCCAAAAAAATACTACTCAGACATACCTCCCCCCCAAGGGTTGCAACATCACTCTACCTTTCAACCCCCACTATCTCCACTCACAGTGCCTCCAAAACCTCACTCATTGTTACAAGAGTTAGGGTTCAACTCCATCCCCTCCATGGTTGCCAGTTTACCAAAGATTGTCCCATTTAAGGATGCTCTCAGGAAGCACATTTTCCCCACCCACTGCTGTAAGTGTCCTCAGCAGTGAGCCACGGGCCCTACAGAGCCACCCCATCATGCCTGCTTAGCCTGTGCCTAGGTCTTCTCCAGTGACAAAGTCTCACATCTAGACTGCACTTGCTTAGTTTTATTACACCTCATCTTGAATAATGTTATTACTTGTTGTAGCTACCTCATTGTATAGGAACACTGTCTGTTTGTATATACCTTTGTTCTATCTAGCATATCTGAATGCATCCTACTGTTTTAGTACATTTAGCTCACTGTTATTGTTATTGTTATTGTCTGCTGCTATATCTTGTACATACCTGTATCATCTTGATTTACTTTATAACCTGTCATGGAGCCTTTGAAAATGAGTCTCTGACTCAAAGGGTTGTAATTCCGATGTTATAATAAATAAATGAATAAATAAAATAAATAAATAAAATCTTTAAATGTCTATAGAAATATATCATTATACTGGGATTTGCTGACTGTGTTAAGAAGAGGAGTAGTTGGAAAGGGAGGAGCTACTGTATATGATTTTTACTCTCCTATATTTACTATAAACAAGTGGTCATTAATTCTCTATAGTTAGTCAGTAAGTTTGTTGCATAAGGTTAATATCATTCTTTCTAACTGGTGTAATGAGATATTGTCAGATCCATAAAGTTAAAAGGTTATTTTTTTTTGCTTATTTTCTTAAATTCTTAGACTTGTTCCCCTTTCATTTTAGGACTTAGACTATACTATTTATTATAGGGGCGCAGTTGCGTCCCATAGATAGGGCTGAGAAGGGTGTTCAATATTAAACACCTATTTTGCACCTTAACAGCTTTGGCACCATTTGACAAAATCAGCTGAAATTGTGTGTGTGTTGTCTAGGAGGCATGATCTAAATCTATGGAAAAATTTGTGATGACAGCTTGCACAGTTTCTGAGATTGGCATACTGTATGTCAGTTTTTTTGTAGATGTCTAATTTTCTTCCTATACTTACCATTTTTTTTGCTCTCTCCTATAGCCTACATGGAATGGAGTTTTTTCCCCAAACTTTCAGGATAGAGGCATTATGTCCTAAGGTAGTGCCTTTGAAGGGTTTCATGAAAAAAATATTAAATGGTTCATGGGTTACAAGGCTTTAAAGTTTTGTGTTTTTTCTGTTCTGGGCAAGCTCAGTAGGGTTCCCTGGTTAACGTTCTGATACTATGAAATTATGTGTCGCAGAGTAATTTTTGATTTCTCACCACTTGCTTCTCACAGCATTTGTGCCATAACAGCCATTATCTTGTTTCTTTTCTCCTCAAACTAATATGCATTAAAATGCAAAATATTACAGAAAATTTTTTTTTTAAAAAACAGTCTCCCCAGCCTAGCTAAACAGGACTACTTTAGCTAGATTTTGATGTTTGTTTCTTAAATTATTGGCCAGAAATATATTTTCTGGACAGCCTGAAATTGTGAGTGCTCAGCTTAGTGAGGGGAGCAGTTGACCCACATTCTCTGTATGAGAAAAGTGGCACTTTCTTGAGTTCTGCAGCCGCAGCTCCAACTGGTGCTGTGAGCTGCTCTTAGAGCAGGACCCCATTTCTTTGGTGTCTAGTGGTACTTCCCACCCTTCCATTACTGTCCCCTTATGTATGCTACATTTCCCTGGTGTCTCATGGCACTCTCACCATCCAGTGGATGTCCCTTTACTACAGTAATGTTTCCCTAGAGTCTAGTGGTGCTTCCCACCCTCAGATTGACATCCCCTTAATATTGTAATGTGTCCCTGGTGTCTAGTGGTGCCCCCCCAGCCTCTGATTGCCATCTCAGAATTGCCAGATCTAATAAAGAAAACTGCCCCTTGATGTTTTTTTAAACCTGTAATACAGAAAATGGTCCCTTGCTAATCTGACCACGCAACCCTGACCTCCCACTTAGCACTCATCACCCAACACCCCCACTATATCTCCCATACTCCCTCACTCACCTGAACAGGTCCTAAGGCAAAGATCCACTCTCTGATTGAAGACACTTCTTGCTGATGGAACTGCCGACTACAATGTGAGAAATAAGTGCGGTTCAATGTATTTCAATGGTGTTTTCAACTCTGATGCATTACTTCTCCATTTTTATATATTTTGGGCCCACATTTTCAACATGGAATTTTTGGGAGCCCACTTCATGACCAGTTATGGTGGAGTCATGCCAATCTGGCCCAAAAGGTGATTTCTCTGTTGTTTAGTGAAATTACCTTTCAGGCAGGATTTTTAAAATTTCCACTGAAACTGATCATGAGGTGGAGGTCACAAGAAGACTATGTTGAAAATTTGGGGTACAAATATGTAAAAATGGCAAAGTTATGAGTAAACATTGAAATGTGTCTATGCTATCTCATATCTTTGGACATTTTAGATATTTTGACCCCAGATTTTTAACATAGCCATTTTTTCACACCGCATTATGAACATAACAGCTGTCATTTTTCCAATCTTGGCCAAACTGTGTTTTCACACCTGCAGTGCAGAATTACATTTCGGTGATGCTAAATCACTTTTCTGCAAGGATTTGAACATTTTCTACTACTGGATTCATCAGGTAGGGTAACAAAAAGGCTATGCTGAAGTTCTGGTGTACAAATATGGTAAAATGCCCAGGTTATGACTGATCATTGCAGGAGTTCAATGTTCACTCATAACTTTGCTAATTTTCTATATTTTGACTCCAAAATTTCAACATAGCCATTTTTCCACACCATTTCATAAACATGACAGATGCTATTTTTTAAATCCTGGAAGAGATGTCTTTCCACACTTCTGGTGTGAACTGACATTTCAGTCAATATTCTATAAATGCTGCATTTCATGTTTATAAGGGCAGTCATAAAATGACTATCTTGAACATTTTGATTAAAAAAAAGAGTGTATGTATAGTATGAATGTGTAAATAGTGAATGTGCCAGGCCCTGCACTTATGTAGGAGGCTGGATTCATCCCATGACACAGGTACAAAAAGGCCCTGTACACCTGCACCTGTTCACATAGGTCCCAATGGGACCTTCAAGAATGAGGATATGATTCCACTACCTCAAAAAAATTGGACATTATTTGCAAAAAAAATTTGTTAATGCACCAGTTAGGTGACTTAACACCAGAAAAGTAGGGAAATGTGGCATTAGGGTTAAACCCTAACTCCCCACCCCAACCCCCCAAACAGCAAAAGGAAAAATTCATTACGTTTTGGTTGTCCTGAGTCTTGGTGAATCAGAGGTGGGGTCTTCCTTTGGGTTTTCAATCATAATGCTCACCCCTCTCTGTGAGCAGAAAAGGTCAGCTTGATGTTTTCTTCAAGCAGATCACTTAGGTTGTTGGCAACATGTGGGGAGATACAGTTCTGTATGTTTAAACACTATAACAGAATGGGTTGCACGTTAGGGTTGAAAACCAAAAGGAAGACCCCACCTCTGATTTGTCAAGATTGAGTGCAGCCAAAATGAAAAATTATGTTTTCTTTTTGCTGCTGTGGGTGGGTGAGGGGATTTAAGGTTAAACTCTAATGCCACATTTCACTACATTTGTTGCTTTAAGTCACCCTAACTGGTACATTAACAAAGTTTTTGCAAAGAATAATCTTTTTATGGTCCCACTTCATGAACCTGTTAGGTGAATTTTTTTCAGATCCTGCCCGAAAGGTGATTTCATGGAGCACCTGCAAAATTCCTTTTAGGGCTGGATTTGAAAAATGGTGCCACCTATTTCATGAAGTGGGGTCCAAAAAAGCCATATTGAAAATTTGGTGAAAAATTATAAAAAAAAGTGACAAAGTTATGAGTGCAAGTTCAAAACACATTGAAAATACATTGACCACACGTACCCCATTTCTTCAGTTCCCTTTCAGCGTTAAGCAGAAGGACATGTTTTACTTGCAGAGTGGAATTTCTGTGCCTGATGTTTTTTAAGGTGAGTGAGGGGTATGGGGGTTGTTTGGGGTGTGGGATGTGGGTGCTGAATGGGGGTCCAGGGTGGAATGGGTGGGTGGTCAACGGGGTCAGGAGGCCACAAAAAACATTAATATTATATTTGTTAGTAGCTCTCTGTCTGCATCAACTCTGCCATAAACCTTGTATATAAATACACCTGCTATTTCTTGTCTTTTTTATTTAAATTTCATCTGCTAGCCAATGTTCAAAAGTGGTTTCTCAATTTTCCTGTATTATGTGAATTTCCACTTTACTTATTGTATGTTATCTGTCCTGACCAGGACCTCATTGTAAATGAGCTTTGCTCAGTGGAGCTTTCTGGGTAAAATAAATACCAAAATACAAATACAAAAAAGGCAGTTTTCTGCTTTTGAGGCTTTAGTAAAAAAAGCCAGAGGGACCAAGGGTGGGTCTGGTGATTGGGCACTCCAGTGTCAGACGGCAGGAAATGCATATCAGATATGGAGAGATCTGACAAACTCAGCCCAGGATGGTGAGGGGGGGGGGGTCTTTGCCAACTACACACAATTGGGCACTGGGATGTGATCGGGAGGTGGGGGATTGTTTGGTAGCAGATGGGTTTCTTTTTATAGGAACTGAGAACTGAAACATAATCAGGAGAGGTGGGTTATTTGGCAGCAAGTTGGTTTCTTTTCACAGAAACCACACACGGGGATGTGATCGGGAGGGGTGGATTCTTTTGCAGCAGGCTGGATTCATTTAGAAACATTCAACTGAGCAAAGGGATGTGATCAGGAGGGGGTGAGATGTTTAGCTGTGGATAGGTTTGTTTTTTTGTAAGAAGGGAGGAGGACAAGGAGTAGGCTGAGCTTGACACCATTCAACTGCTTGCTGGGTGGTGTCATATAGATGAAACAAGCCAACTGCTGTTTGAGAAAAGTAGCTAGGTCCTTTCAAATACATAAAGTTCTTCCCCACAAGGAGAAAGCAATGTCATGAGCAGCCTTGCTGACCATAGGCCTGTCATTGTCGAGCCCTCTGCGCCTGAGCTGCATTATATCTGACAGTGCCTACCATTGAAAGCTATTATATTGTAGCAACACATTTACTGCAGAAGCATGTGCGCACACAAACATAAAAACACTGATTTTGACATTTTTTGTGCATTTTCTAATTGCTGGGTTAGAGTTAGTAAATAAGTAGCATATTTACTTCAGACTTGTGTGATACATTTAGCAACTTAGAGGAGTGTTTTTATTCTAAAGGGGTATACAAGGCTGAACAGCCACAGTCAACAGGGTGTTTGGGAGGGCTCAGGACTGGATAACAGAGGACAGGGGAGTGGGCACCAGTAAGCTGCTAGAAGCCTAATGGTGTATGGTAATTTGCATACTGTGTGAACCTCAGAAAATCATTTAACCTGTTACACATACACATGTCAGGCTGCTCAACATCCCTTAAAGGTGCTTGATTCTCATTTAGGGATTGGCTTCCAAACTACCGTACCATAAATAATAAGTGCAGGAGGCTTACCTAATCTCTACCAAATATTTATTGATGGCCACTGGGTTCTCAACATTTCACTTGTACAGCTTACTTATGAAAAGTGGCCACATTTTTAAAATGAAACCATTATATGCATTGATTTACATATCTTTCTTAAATTTAACATCTAAAAATATTTCTTTCATTTGTATACGTGAAATACATTGCCACCCACCATAATCATTTTGTTATGTTCCCTTAAATCAGCTATCTATTGCTAGTCATATTACACCTAGGAAACTGCGTGAAATGAAGGTCAAAATAAGGGAGTTGGAGCTAGCCATTTGAGAGGGAGAGAGAGGACGCTTGGTTTAGAGCTCCTGCTACAGAGTTTACCATTTTTCTTATTACTAACTCATTTGTAACATACACTACTTATCCCATTGGTCTCCTATAGTTGGATTAGTCTGCTGTAAGTGAGACAGAGAGCTGCCACCAGCTTCATTATAGCAAGTGGGTGATTTAATAGAAGTAAACTGAATTAAATTCTTAATTTTGGGGCCTGTGTAAGTAAGTAGAAGTCAGTGTTTCAGTTCTCTGTTTTTGGGGTTGAATTTTCTCAGTGCAACTTTTATTTGCCAGGGAGGAAATTTAGCTGGGAGAATATTTGCAGTCATTTGGGACTAGGCCTGTTACTTAAGCTCTGTGAAATTGGTGTCCAAAAGGGAAGGAAGGCATTCACTGGGGTGGTGTGTCAGAATTGCAGTTTATTGTCTCTGGATGGCATGGGCTTAGTCCCACCTACCCTGCCACTCACCCCACCCACCACAAGTGCATAATTTCCTTTATATCAGGGTTCTGACATCACTTCGCCAAAAGTGCAAAGGACATACACCTGTTCATATCCTTAAAGGCACAGCACACTGAATAGGGGTTAAACACACTCACACACTTGCACACACTAACAAAAAACCTTCTTAAACAAGGAAGGGACAGAGGCATATGGGGAGTGATGTAATGCACTGGCTGTGGAGCTGCCCTATTTGAAGGAACCTCTCTAGTCTGAGGGAGGAGGTTACCCGTCTCCTTGCTGACCTGACGTGGTTACAGAAAACCTCCTCTCCCAGCCAGAGACCACCTAGACCACCACCACTGCCTTAGAGGTTTCCAAGAAAGAGGAGTGGTTGGACCATGGTGGGCTCAGGGAGGGTGTGGTGGAACAGAGGCACATCCCTCCACTTGTGCCTCTTCACAATTCATTTGCCATTCTGGCAGAGTGTGGTTCCTCTGTGGAGGCACCCACAGTGGAGACCAAGGAGAATGCTGGGATCCTCCACAAAGGAGGCTCACAGGAGGGTGGCATGGGACCCCACAGGGGAAAGAAACAACTCCTGGTGAGGGACTTAATTGTTAGGGGGTAGAACTGGGGGAGGTAAGGGAGGTAAGGTGCCTGCCAGGTGCCATGGCTTAGAGGGACACAAAGTGAATCCTCAGGATAATGGTACTAGCTGCACAGGGGAGGGAGCTAGATGCCATTGTCCACCTAGGGACAAATGACGTGGCTGGGAATGGGATCAGAGCAGTGCAGCAGGAATTTGTGGAGTTGGGGAGGGGCCTTAGACAAGTGCCACACTTGGTAACTTTCTCAGAAGCATTACCTGTCTATAGCATGTGAGAGGGTAGGGTACTCTGCACCATGGGATTCAATGATTGGTTTAAAAACTGGTGCAGAGCTCAGGTATTTGGCTTCATTGAGGACTGGGTGTCCACCTGGAGGGATACAGGCCTATACTGACATGATGGTCTACATCTGTCTGGGAGGGGAACCAAAATCCTTGGTGATAGGGTTAAATGCTTCATTGGCAAGCATTTCAACTAGCCAAGGGGGGAGGCACTGATGAGAAGCATTGAAATCCCAGCCCCCTCTCACAAACAGGGTAGATAGCAAAGTAGACACAAATGTAGAGAAGTCAATAGGAAGCAGAACAGGGGTAATCTAGAAAAAGACAAAGGCAGTAAGGACAGAGATGGACCTTAAAGGGGTAAGGCCATCAAAAAATGGAGGGTGATGAGTACCAATGCCCATAGTTTGGGTAACATGCTCCCTGAACTAGTGGTCTTCATGGAAGAGGGACACCTGAATATCGTTGCAGTCACAGAAATGTGGTACACAAAGAACCATGACTGGGATGTCAACATACCAGCATACACAATCTACAGGAGGGACAGGGAGGGTAAATGAGGAGGAGGAGTAGCTCTTTACATAAGGAAAGGAAACAAAGCAACAGAACTAAAGGATAAACAGGGAGGGGAGGAGGCGCTGTGGGTTGCTTACAGACCCCCATCTCAGGGGGAGGCAGTGGACAAGAAAATGATAGAAGGAATATTTAGAATGGCAGAAAAAGGAGAGATATTGTTGCTGGGGGACCTGAATATGCCAGATGTTAACTGGCGCACCTTTACTTCAGCCACATCCAAGAGCAGGGCCATTCATGATGCCCTAGAGGGGGCATGCCTCAGACAGCTAGTGTTGGAATCCCCTCGGGAGAGAGCAATCTTAGACCTGGTACTTTCAAAAGGGGCTAGAGAGAGGATATCAGATTTAAAAGTGGGTAGCCATCTGTGAACAAGCAACCACCAAACAGTGTGGTTCACAATAAACACAGCTGTAGAGTCAAGCCATACAAAAACAAGCATGTTGGTCTTTAGGAGGGCTGACTTTGGCAAAATGAGAGAGTGCCTCAGAAAAGCACTAGCAAACAGACAAGAAGGAGGGGTGAAAGAACAATGGGGAAAAATCAAAACTGCCATCACAGAGGCAACAAGCCTTTGTGTAAAGCAAATCAACAAAATAAAATGAAAGAAAAAGCCACTCTGGTTCTTAAAAGAGGTGGCAGGGAAGGTTAAGGTGAAAAGGATAGCATTCAGGAAATATAAGAATGCACAGAAGGAGCAGGACAGAGAACTATATCAGTTAAAGCAGAAGGAGGCAGGGAAGGCAGTCAGAATTGCAAAAGCCCAAACTGAGGAGAAGATAGCCAACTCTGTTAAAAAGAGGAATCAAACCTTTTATAGGTTCATTAGGGAGTGAAGAAAGACCAAGGGAGGGATACTGATGCTTAATAAATGGGAAGGAATGTGGGCAGAGGGTGTCAGTGAAAAAGTAGGAATACTGAACAAATACTTCTGCTCAGTATTCACAAAAGAAGACAAGGTGGAGGTACCTAAACCAAACCATAGAAACACTCTGGATAGGAGTGAAGGTGGACATCACAATGAGGCCTGGCAGGATTCACCAAATAATTCTAAAAGAACTAAGGGTAGAACTAGTGACACCATTCACTACCCTCTTTAACAAGTCATGGGAGGATGGGGTAGTACTTGAGGACTGGAGGAGGGAGAATGTGATTCCACTTCACAAAAGTGGGAGCAAGGCAGAGGCAGGAAACTACAGACCTGTTAGTTTGACCTCAATGGTAGGGAAAATGATGGAATCACTTCTGAAGGAAAGAACTGTTGAGTACCTAGAGGCCAGTGGGGCACAGGACCCAAGGCAGCATGGATTCACAGTGGGAAGGTCATGTCAGATAAATCTAATAGATTTCTTTGACAGGGTGACCAAAGTATTAGACCAGGGAGGGGCTGTGAACATGGCCTACCTAGACTTTAGCAAGGCATTTGACACAGTCCCACACAAACGATTAATAAACAAATTAGCCAGCCTTGGAGTGGGTCCCAAGGTGGTAGCCTGGGTAAAAAAATTTCTGGATAACAGGACGCAGAGAGTAATAGTAAATGGATACCACTCCAAAGAAAGTGGGGGTACTAGTGGAGTACCGCAGGGTTCAGTACTGGGACCAGTCCTCTTTACAATCTTTATAAGTGACATTATGGAGGGACTGGAAGGAAAAGAATGTGTCTTTGCAGATAATACAAAGATCTGCAACAGTGTCGATACAGAAGGTGGGGTGGAAAGCATGAGAAGGGACTTGGCAAGGTTGGAGGAATGGTCAATCATATGGCAGCTTAGATTCAATGTAGAGAAGTGCAAAGTAATGCACCTCGGAAACAAAAACCCCAGGGAAGAGTACACAATGGGGCATGAGATACTAACAACAACAAAGTTGGAAAGGGACTGGGGGTAGTCCTATCATATGACCTAAAGGTGGGCAAGCAATGTGAGAAGGCAGTAAGGAGGGCTGGCGGGATACTGGGATGCATAGGGAGATACATCACCAGTAGAAAACAGGAAGTTGTCATCCCTCTGTACAGACAGTTGGTGAGACCCCAACTGGAGTATTGCATGCAGTTCTGGAGACCCCATCTCCACAAGGACATAGACAGGATGGAGGCTGTTCAGAAGGCAACTAAAATGGTGCAGGGTCTGCACCAGGAGACATACGAAGAGAGATTAAAGGAGTTTAATATGTATATCCTCGAGGAAAGGAGGGAGAGGGGCTACATGAAAGAAACTTTCAAGTACCTCAAGGGAATCAACAAAGTCCAAGAGGGTAGCATCTATCAGAAAAAGAGACATGCAAGAACAAGGAGGCACAATTTGAAGACAGGGGAGGGACAGCTCAGAGGTAATGTGAGGAAGTATTTTTTCATGGAGAGGATTGTGAATACATGGAATGGCCTTACTGAGGAGGTAGTGGAGTCAAAAACAGTGGAGGAATTCAAGAATGCGTGGAACAGCCAAAAGGCAATTCTTGTGGGGGTAGGAAGAAGTAGGCTGTTGGTCAGCTAGGATCTGCAGCTTATCCATTAGGTAGGGAAATGGCAGACTAGGTGGGCCAAGCTATCCTTATCTGCCACCAAATTCTGTTTCTATGTTTCTATTACTTTTTCTAGGTATTCGATTAGTATTTCAATGATGGGGAACTTTCAAGTAGCACAGTCTGAGGCAATTGATTTCTTCAAGCCAAAATCAAGGCCTGCGGGACCGCCAAAGCCAGAGCAAGTGACGCTGCAACCTGCTCAAGGGCTCACAATCTCAAATGTTCACGATAGTAAAAATACATTCAAAAATTAGGGAACATCATTGCAATCCCTTGAAACTAAGTTTGATGACTTTACTAAGAGGTTGGTGGTGCTTGAACACTCAGTGAGTGGCCTAATGGAAAAAGTGGATAGGACAGCCAAGCATGCGGAGACAGCAATGGCATCTTCAGTGACTTTTAATAAAGAGAACACTTAACTAAAACTATGCATGGAAAGCTAGAAAATTAGCAGCAGGAATGGAATGTTTGGCTTATGGGCCTCCCAGAGAACTTTGAGGGCTCTACTCCTGTTGCCTTCTTTGAAGAATGGTTACCCCAGGAATTGAATTGGTGGGATCCCCCACCCCCTGGATATATTGACAAAGCCTACCAGTTGACATTACGACAAGCAGCAACTATCTCTTCTTATAAGCCTCAGACTATCCTTTTGATATTTACGAGGTCAGGAATTTGGGATAATGTGTTGATGCTGGCAAGAGCTTAAAAGGAAATATTGGCAGACAATGCGATTCTACATTTCTACCCAGATTTGCCATATGCTACTCTCCAGAGATGCAAGGAACTCTAAGGGGTTAAATGATGCCTTAGAGCCTGGACTTACCATTTGCCCTTTTGTTTGCTGCCTGACTTTGTGTTACTGCAGGATCCAAAACTTATTTGTTTAATAACCTGAAGGATGCAGGTCGCCTAGTTCAGAAATTGGAAGCTGATCCATCATGAATGGAGGAGAATGAGTCATCTAGGGTGAAGAGACTGTGACCGGGGCAATGTCTGGCATGCCTGTCGACTGATTGGCCTGGTTCGACTTATTTATTTATTTATTTATTCTTTGCATACTCTTCATATCTTCTAGGCACCTGTTTTGTCTGTTTTAAAGACAATTACCATCAGATGTTGCACTCATGTTGAATTTCAATGACACTGACATCAGGATATTCAAAGCAGTTGCACATAGCGCAACTGAGTTGCACCGGCGCAAGTGTAGACTTGCACCAAGGAGCCATATTCATTGGGAACCAGTGTGAAGTGCAAATCACATTGTGCCAATGTGCAACTATAATGAATGCAGGCGCAAGTGCAGGGGGCATTCCCATGAATATCCAGCGCAGTGGGATATTCAACCGTGAAACCATGCTGCAAGTGCGGAGCAAATCAAAGATGCGCTGAGCAGACTTGTTCCTATAAATACAGGGTGCAACCACACAGGCAGCACTTGCACTAGGTGAGAGGGAGTGAGAGAGAGAGAGAGAGAGAGAGAGAGAGAGAGAGAGAGAGAGAGAAAGAAAGAAGGAAAGAAAGACAGACAGAGAGAGAGACAGACAGAAAGACCAAGGCAGACACAGAGGGAAAAGGACACAGGTGGCAGTAAAGAGGAAGACAGGGGCAGAGAGAGTGTGAGAGACAGACAGATACACAGCCAAGCATTGCACCAGGGTGACACAGAGCCAGCAGCAGCCAATCACCCAGGGGGGAAGTGGACAGCAAGGGCCATGGATAGTGGGCCCTTCATGATGGAGGCCATAATGAGGGGTGTGAGGGAGCAGGAGGAACAGTGATGTGGCCGTGGAAGGGCCCGTTGGTGATATGCCCAACACAGGTGGTACTGCGCCAGCATCACCTTCGAGCAGTACAGTGTTGTGGAGATTGTGGGCCAGTACCAACTGAATAGGGCCATTCTGAGACAGCTCTGTGAGCTGTGCAGCTAGAAGATGCAGGCACCCACCAGACAGAGCCATGCCATGTCCATGAAGATGAAGGTGACAGCCGTCATGTGCCTGCTCACCACGGGCACCTTCCAGAGACTAACAGGGGACACCACGGGCATAAGACGGGCACCTAAAAATAGGCACTTGGTTGTCTAGTGTGCTTACCTGGTAAACAAAAGCAAATAAATAAATAACCCAGTCAACCACGACATCCCACCTCCTCACACAGTTCCTCAAAGATCTGCTGCCACGTGTGTCAGAATAAATCCATTTCCCCAGCAGACAGGTGGAGCCTACAGCAACCATGCAGGACTTCCACAGGGTAGCACTTATGCCTGGCATGATTGGGGCCATTAACTGCACCCATGTGGGCATCCACATGCCACCTGGCCCCAAAGGTGTGGTGTACATCAAGAGGTAGGGGAACCCGAGTGTCAACTGCCAGGTGGTGCAATGCCACGGGGCACATAACCAATGTCTGAGACACACACCATGGGAGTGCACATGATACATTCATCTGACACAGCTCTGTGCTGTGCAACAGGTTTGAATATGGGGACATCGCCACTGGCCAAATAGTGGGTGAGTATGGCATGGGCAAAGGGTGATGGGCAGAGCATACCTTGGGATGGAGGAGGGCAGGGTGTGCATGTTGGTGTGGGTGCCACGTACAGACAAGAGGCACAACATAGAATAGCAGAGGACTAACCATGTCATTATGCACACAGGTGACAGCACCTATCCACTGCGGCCCTAGCTGCTCACCCCCACTGGCACTCGTTGTCCCCAGCAGAGGAACGCTACAAAGAGGCACATGCCACCATGAGTCTTTGGCATGCTGAAAGCATGGTTCTGTTGCCTAGACAGGTCAGGTGGTGCCCTACAGTACAGCCCCTTGAAAGCCTGTGGCCTATTCCTGGCCTGCTGCATACTGCACAACATGGCCATTGAACATGGGAAAGCTGTCGAGGCTGATGAGGGCGACAGTAGTGGGGATGATGGAGGCAATGGGCTGGAGGGAGGTGGACATCCACCCCCCGGGTGGAGGGATCCCCGGCTGCTACAGCAGGTGAGATGACACCGGGACACCATTGCACTATGGTGCACACAGGTAGATGGTGTGTAATACATGCATGGGCCACACAAACAGATAGAGCACACATGCAGGGGCATGCATGGCATTGGGCATGAACACACACAGAGGCATGAAGCAGGGGTAGGGGAGACAGGGGCACACACCCACACACAACCACACAGCACCACTCACAGCCCCCACACACACACACAGATGTGGGTATGTGGCATGGATCAGATGCATTGCACCAGTGCACAGGTGCAACTGGTGCAAGACTGCCATCATCACATCCACACCACATGGCCCAGTGGCTGGGCAAGCACGCACACAGGCAGGATGTGTTGCGACACAAATGTGCCACACCAGTGGTAAGCACACACACACTGCCCATGTGAGTACTGGGCAGCAGCTGCAGACCGCAGGTGGGGCAGCCTGTGCATCAGGCCTGCTGCATGGAACCATGGCCACCATGGCCATGGGCTGGCCATGCCTGGGTCATTCAGCAGCCATAGGCTTTGCATCAGCCATGGTGGAGGTGCAACAGCCCCCCAGGGGTGGAACCACGGGACCACAACTGTGTCCTCACAGTGGTGTCAAGGCACCCAAGCAGCCCAGCCCTAGACATGCCTGGAATGCTGACATCATAGCCTGGCATCGACTGCACAGGGTCGCCCAACACCAGGTATGTGGGGTAGACAGCGCACTGCAGGGGTGCATCTGTGCCCAGCCTTGGCCTGTGGCAGCCATCAGCATAAAGCCATCCTAGATCGCAGTAGCAATGCAATCCAGGGATGCAGTCATGGCCTCCTGCATACAATGCATCCCTGCCAGGATCTGCGCAGTGCCCCTCTCCTGCTGCTTGGCTAACTGGTGCACCTCTACATGCAGTGTGCGCACCCCGATGGCGAGCAGCACCTGTTGCTGAATGGACACCCGCAGCAAACAGGTGTGCTCAGCCAGTGGGTCAGCATCCTAGGGCTCCCGGGCTGGATGCAAATCCCCATATGGTGACTGGCCCTACTGCATAGCCCCAACTCTGGTGGACTCTGCACAGTGGGGTATGCAGGGGGATTGGGTACAGCAGGCGCACCAGCAGCAGACCCTGTGTCAGGCTGCCCAGTGGCACCCACAGCCTGCTGCTGCCACCTGACCAGCCGCTGCATGCCACCCAGCACCTGCATGGTCGCACCACCTCCACCACAGGGCATAGCCAGGGCAGCGCACACCACTCTGCCCACAGTGGTGGAGGGAAGCTGTTCCACTGCTGGCAGAGTGCTGGGCATGCTGCCTGTGTCAGTAGCCAGCAGGGGCATCTCCCTCACAACGGTGGCCATGCTGTCCAGGATGAGTGTTCCGTCATCATTGGTGTCGGACCCTGCCCAGATCTGTGTCTCTGTGCACAGGACACCAAGTCTGGCATTCTGCAGGAACACATCCAGGGCCTCATCCGACCCCAAGTCCAGGACATCCGCCTGCACAGTGGGGGTGAGTTGCAGCCTGTTGGGCCCCTGGATGCCCATGGAGATGGAAGGCTGGTCCTCTGGGGCCAGTCCAGTGGCCACAGATGCTGCCGCCGCTGCTGCCCCTTCATCTGCATGGAGGCATGCTGGTGCTGCAAGAGAAAGAGAGGCATGTTAGTGATGCATTGCCCACATGTGCTCCCCCCACTACCACCGCATGTGTCCTGCAGCATGGCATGTGTGTGGGTACACACACATGCACATGATAGGCATGCCGGCTGCATGCATGCCAGCATGGCTGTATACACACCCTCCAAGCTCCCAGCTGTACATGGCTGACATACTTACCATGCAGTAATGGGCTTCCACCTGTCTGGAATCCACTGCCAGGCATGTCCTCCACTGTGCTGCAGTGCATGGTGGCTGCCACCAACTTCTCCTGCACCGTGAGGGTGGCGCATCTGCAAGTCCCCCCTCTGGTGGCATTCTGAACCACACACATGGCTGCCACCTTCTCGTTGATGCACCTCTTGTCCATGTCCACCTTCTTTCTGCACTCCTGCACTGACCACTGGTGGCTGCCCTGCTGGTTGATGCATGCTGCCACCTCATGCCAGGCCCCAGCCTTGGCCTGTGATGTGCCATGGCACCACTCAACAGGGGCTCCCTGTCAAGGTAGGCATCGAACAGTGCCTCTGTCTCTGCCTTTGCAAACCTGGGCCTGCACTTGAGAGCAGGCCCATGCTCCTCACTCTCCTCACATTCCGACATGTCACTTCCTGTGGACATGGACAGCACAGTGTGTCAGTGTCAGCATCACCCTGTTCTGTCCCACCCTGCTGTGCTGGCTGCTCCCAGTGAGCTGCAGCGGCATGCACAACTTAACCCAAAAGGATGCGTGTTAGTGATGCATTGCCCTTATGGCTTGTGCTGTTCTGTGGTGCTTATAAAGCTCAATGCATGCAAATAAGCTTTGGCGCAATGGTAATGACATGCTAATACCCCCAGTGCACCATGCATTGGCTGATGAGCTCATTTGCATGTGGCATCTGAATATCGTGATTTTGCTCCATGCGCAATGAGATTGCTCCGGACAAAGTCATGGTGCAATGTGCACACATGTGCGGTGTGCAGGCCCGCAGTGCACATGCACTGAAATGTATCATGCTGGCAATTGCACACTGTGCACCAACTGTGTGATGGGGGGCATTGCAGAAGCTGCATGAGGCCTGCTATCGTGCACGTGGGCACTGCGCAGAGGCAGGCATCCCTGGACCCCTGCTGTGGCCCCTGACCCCTGGGTCACCACCTTACCCATGACCCACCTAGCCACACCCATGCTGCACATCTCTGAGATTGCGCAATGGGTGGACATAGTGCATGTTCCCTCTCATCACGCATCTGGCATGTGTCGTGGCCACATGCGCTTACTGCCGCAATTTTGCTCACCGGCTTCATCTCGCAGCATGGTGCAGCGAAGGGCAATAAGGACACAGAACTGGACACAGGTCAAGCTTGTCAATCTGCACACCTGTGTCCAGCCCCACCCCCAAACTGTATGGCCAGGTGTCCCTGCAACAGCTCAGGGTCGCGGTATGGCAGGGGATTGCTGCCACACTGCAGCATCAGACCGGGGTGGCCAGGATGGGGGAGCAGTGCCACCACAAATATGACGACCGTCTGGTGAGTGACCCAGAGTGCCTGAGGAGGCTGGAGGTGCATGTCAGGTGTGGGGCTGTGCCACAGCCAGGTGAGTAGGCCCATATTGCATGTGTGCCCTGGTGCTGTACTGTGGTGTTGGCTAGGCTGACTGGCATGCCTTGCAGAGCGGTGCACTGCCATTGTGTGCATTATGGGGTAGCAGTGCCAGCTGCCACTTGCGTTATGATGCAGCTGTGTGGGACGTGTCTACCAGGGGCTCACCCTGTGCAGAGGGGTGGGGGAGGTGGGCAGCTGCTGTGGATGTTTACTGATGTGTACCTGTCTATGTTCCATTTCAAGGGCCTGAGAATCGCTGGAGGGTGGTGGTGGCTGCAGTGGCAGCAGCAGGTCAGAAGGCCACAGTGGGACATGGAGGTGGTACAGCAGCAGTTCCGGCACCAGCTGGGCCATGGAGGGCAGGTAGGCACTGGCATGGCCCTTATCACATTACATGGGGGGTGGTAGGGGCATGGCAGCTGTGTGTGTTGCACTGTGCATGGTGCTTGCCACTATGGAGCGTCCATTGGACATGTGTGCCAGCTGTTGGTGAGATGGGAGTGTGCCTGGCTGCCACTGATATTGCTGTGGTGCTGCCGGTGCACTGTGCCATGTGACTATCATTGCGCAGTCGGGTGGCCATTGTACAGTGGGGACCACCTCTATGCACTGTCGTGGTGTGCCACATTGCTGGCAGGCATTTGCCCACCCCCCTGTTGATGGCCAGTACGGGCCCGCTGGGGGCGTGTGTGTTCCTGCTGCCCACTGTGTGCTGTGGGTAGGCATGGTTCCTTGGAACATTGCACTGATCACCTGTCCTGTCCCTTGTCATAGGTGTCCAGCATCGCAGACAGAGGCCCATGTACTGCAGGCTGCTCCAGCAGCTGATATCGATAACATCCACAACTATGGAGGCTGTGCTGCAAATATGCCGCATGCTGCTGGAGGATCAGAGGAGGCGAGGGTGCCAAGGGGTGGCAGGCCATGGCTGCTGATGAATGGGCCTCAGCATTCCCGTTTCCCCTGCTGTAGCTCCCCCTACAGTCCCCCATCCCACTGTACAGTTCCTGTTCTTTGTCCCCTTCGCTCGCTTTCCTACCCTTTCCCACCCCTTGTTGCTGTATATAGTTCCTTTGAAATATATCTATTTTGACTTACCTGCCTGTGTCAGTGTCTGCTTTGCAGGTGGCATGAGGAGCCATGCTGCTGTGGCCCAGTGCCTGTCCATGTGGTATGCATGTGTCAGGGCATGTGTTGTGCTTCTGTGGTTCAATGCTCTTTGCTGTGGTGTGTCCCACTGTGGTGGTGTCCCTCCCCTTGGTCAGTGGCTGTGCCTTGGGGTGCCCATGGGGTGGCTGTGAGGGGTTTGTGGCTGGTGTGTGTGTGTGGTAATGGCACACAGCCATGGTCTTTGGTCGGGTACTGGATGCACACTGTGTTGGGGCCCCTGCTTGGCATTGTGCAGCCTGTCCCATGTGGTCTGCCATGCTATGTGGCTCCCAATGTGTTCCGTGCCTACTGTGTGGGCCACCTGTGTGCCTGTGTGGCACATGTGTGTTTGCTTGGCTGCGTGGTCCTGGGTGTGGCCTGCTCTGGTCTGGGTGTGTAGGGGGGATAGCCTGCAGCCTGTGAGGAGCTCCCTTGGCCATTGGCACCTCCTTTTACCTACTATCTGTGCCACTGTTGTGTTCTGGGGGGGGTCTGGGTGCTTGTGTGCACCCTGCTGTGTCCTGCTGGTAGTGGCCTCTTGTGGCCTGTCACTGTGCTTCCCTGGCTGTGTCTCTGGGTCTCTTCTCTGTGTCGTACCCCCCTCTGTTGCTGTACTGCTCTGCTGCCACAGTTGCTGGAGCTTCTCTTTCTGTGCCATGGCACAACTGTACTTGTGCCATGGCGCAACTCTAGTTGCACCATAGCGCAAGCCTTGTTGCGCCATGGCACAACCGTGCCATATTCAGCTGGATTGTGCTGGTGCAGTGCGGCAGGAACAACCTATGAATATGGCTTCTGTTGTGCCATGGCGCATTGGAGTTGCGCTGCACCGGACTTGCGCCGGCCTTTGGCACATTTCTGAATATCTGGGCCAGACACTTTTGACCATTTTCATTTTATGTTGTATATGTCTTTGAGCTCTGGTGGGTGGTAATTTCTTGCACAAAGTTGGGATTGTACTGCCTTATCATGGTGCTATTGTTCTCTGTTTGTTATTCTGCTTATACTATATTTACTGGTTTTACATAGCAGCTAAAGTATTTTACTACTACTGTTATTGCTACCCCTCTATTAGCTCCATTTTTTCTCTGTAGCATGGGAATAGCATCTTAAACTTTCCTTTCACCACTGTAGCTTACCTACAGTATGCAGTCCTCAGTGCAGTTATTATGCCATGGTACTCCAGTACAGGATTATAGACTTTATGGTTATTTTTGATTTGTTGTACTTCTGCTTTCTTGATGGCCTTAACTCAGTTTGTAACCACTTTTTTTTTTAATTTAGATTTCCCCCATAATGCTGTTACATAAGTGTACAGATTACAATATCCTTACTACTTTCTAACAGCACTGTGTAAGTATATGGCTTTTTTTTTTATAATTCTGTAACTGGATGTTGTCCATTTCAATAAACAGAAAGTTTAAAAAAAAGTCAAAATAACATATTATACCTTTGTCCTCACTCCTTTACAGTGATGGTGCTATCAATAATTTATTTATTTATTTATTTACTGAAAACTTCAGAGAATATCCTTGAGGTGCTCATTTACAAAGATTTCACATCAAATACTTGGCCACAAAAAACATTACGGCCAAGATATTCAGACTGCGCCTGGCACTGGCGCAAGTGGGGGCACAGCACATCCAAGACGCACCGGGACAAAGACAGGGTGATATTCAAAAATGATGCACCATGGTGCATCACTTTTGAATATGGCACAGAACGCACATGGTGCAAGTACAATGGGCAGGTGCATTCCTTAGACAGGGAGGACTGGGGATGTGCCAGCGCAACTGTAGTTGCGCTGGGTGCAGCACCCACGATATTGAAACATGGGCATGCAAATGGGGCCATAATGTATGCATGGTGCAAATGGGGCCATTTGCATGTCATTATGGCCCCATTTGCATGTGTTGCGCAGGGCAGCCTGGCAAAATGGGCCTGCAGCTACCCACCCGTATGCCCATTCGTGGGCAGTAGTAGTATAAAATGTACAGTCTGGTGGTCTAGAGGGCCCCCCTCCCTCTCGTATACCTTATTGTGGACAGTAGTATTATGAAATGTATAACCTAGTGGTCCAGTAGTTGCCCCCCCTCCTGTATGCCCGATCGTGGGCGGTAGGTAGCGAAAAGTATAACCTGGTGTTCTAGTTGTTTCCCCCCTCCCACCCACAGAGGACCCCCGGCCATCCAGCTACCCCCACCATCATAGGCGGAGAAAGGCAGCACCCCACCCGCATACCACCCGGCCGCCCGCAAATGACAGCTTGCTGCTGTAAGATTTGTATCCTATCGGGTTCACAGTGGACTACAATGGGCTTGCAGACTGTATTGTACCACACAGGTACAATATGTGACTGAACGCATTCATTCACATATTTGTGCCTGTGTAGTACAGTATGGTCTGCAAGCCCATTGGTCCACACTGTTGACCAATAGCCTTACAGATCTTACTGTAAGCGGTCATTTGACAGGTGACCAGCACCGTGATTGGGCATACAGGAGGGGGAGAACCACTAAACCACCGGGGGGGGTTTGGTGCTTGCAGACGGTGTCCTTGCCGGGAGGGTGGCCACCCATGGCTGGTGGGTGCTGTGTTGTGCCCTGCAATGCAGCAGCCCACTTGTGGGTGGCCAGCATTTGAGCCAGTATTTCTCTACCTTGTGCACCGGTATGCAATGCATCTGGGGGTTGTGCCAGCATATGTGCTGCACATCCCTGCACAACCCCTTCAAATGTGCTGCATACATTAGCAATGCTGCTTATCCAGGCCTGCATATGATCGGAGTCAGATAGGAAACGGGGAGAAAGCAGTGCAGTAATGCAGCAGATAAGCCTAAATTTTATTATGGAAGGTATGCAGCTGTTGCCTGAGGGGGAGAAAGGGCTACTACAAAAGAGTAATGCTATGCTCAGAGAAGCGTTTTCTCTTTTTTCCCCTCTTTTTCAGCATATCGCTGTGGAAAGTGATGGAGCCCAAATGACAAGGAAAAGGATGGGCTGTGTGGCTGTTTTTGGGGCTGAGCCAGTAATTGGGACCTGAAACTGAACTTGAACAGTATTTTGAATTTTCATAAAGGAGAGATGGAACTATATTTTGCTGTTTTACATGAAACCCATAAAAAGCTATACCCAATATGAGAACGCTGATTAGTGACAGCTGGAGGCTAGTAAGGGGTTCTTACCACTAACAGGTATTTCCCTCTTTATTTCTGTTGAAGAGCTTTCTGAGACTTAAATTAAGCACGCCGGGACTTGAAAGAAAAAAAAAAATAGTTTGAGAGCCCCGGCATTGCTTTGAAAATTTAGGTATTGAATCAGAACCCTTACAATTTTCCAACTCACTTGAGCATTTGTGGTGAGATGTTTTGCTTCAGGCAGTGATTCTTCTTGGAGTTTTTAAACGATGCTGATTTAGCAATTTGTTGACTTTGATATGTTTTGCTCCACCAAAACTCTATAACTGGATTTTGGGTTTATTTTATGTTTCTTAGCAATGCAATGTGATGCAATATAATGTAATGAGATGAATTGTACTAGATAAAGCTACTGAACTTAGTTAATTTAAGTATATAAATTAGCTAGCTGCTGCAAATGTTCAGATGTTTTAGTTTAATAGGGTCATTTAACCAGTTATGGCACTTAAAGGGTATCTAAACAAGCAGTTTTTAAAACTGCAGACTCCAAAATCTGGCTTCATATGGAGGTAAAGTAAAGGCTGCTGTTTACATGTATGCTAAAACTGCATTTATGTAAATAACATAAATGCAGTTTTATAGCTTTTGGAAAATGTAAACATCAGCCTTTCACATTCTAAAACAGCCTTGGCTTCTCCCTAAGATGTCTGCCAAGTGTGTTAAGTGATGAGTCATGATGACATCATTTGAACCAGAGACAGAGATCAACATATATTTCTATAGTGCTAACTAGTTCTTCTTTCCCTCTTTATTTTGAATTGTTGTACCAGAATGATCAACACCATGTATTACCTCATGGATTATTTTGATCAGTACACATGTTAGGCTATGATTTTGTTCATTTTGTTTACTTTAACCTGCAGAAAATGTCTTGCAGTCCAGCTGACTTTTTCTTTGGCAGACTGCATTGCAGTACAACAATTCAAATACCAGATGATCTAGTGGTTATATGATGCACTGAATTTTGTTTTTTGTTAACCAGGAGAGACACACTAAGCTGACAGCTTGTTTACAGGTGTGGCCTAGGAGCACAAGGAAGTTTAGTGACTTGCTCCGGGTCACACAGCAAAGTACCGGTCTTGTTCAGTTCCAAAGCTCATGCTTTCTTGTTAATCCACAAATAAGGCTTTCTTTTTCCATGTGAACCCCCTGCACCTAGCCTCCCTTCTACGGAACACCCCACCATCCATACCCTGTCCTTAGTGATGCCTGGGGCCGCATATGAGCTTGCGGTCTCATGAAGAGAATTATCACACCTCAGATTGTAATCTTGTACCTCAGAGGGTTGTGCACACCTGTACTGATATGTATCATAAACTGGCACTGTTAAAAGATGCCTCCCAAATCACTCTACAGTTCACATTCTCAATGTCTGACTTCTGCTCCCACAGTAAATCTTAAGTGGATCACCACCCTTCTGCACAGTGATGGTAGTATGTACAGTTCCCCGTTGTGTTTTTTTCTCACCTTCCCAGCAATTCTTCTCCAGTACTTTTCCGTGTTCTACTCCACAATGCAAGTTGGCTGCCTATCACCCTTCCAAATCTTGAATGAGCTATACACAACTCCCTCAATACTGTCCTAACAAATGTCAACATCCCCCCCCCCCAATAATCTATCTACACTGAATTCAAGTAACAGTTTAGGTGCAGCCCTGCCACTCTGAGTATTTGTCATTGTTGGCTACTCTCATCCACAGTCAGGTAGTGAGCACAATGCTGGCAGCCCCACATTTCAGATCTCACAGTGATCTGCTCAGCATCCTCCTTCATGTCTTCAACTAACCTGAATATAGCTGTACCCTGCTTGAATGGCCTCTTCAGTTCCTCTCTGGAATTCATTCTTCTCACCTGCTTCCCACACCAAAAACTGGTGAGTTCACTACCCTTCCACATCATGAATGTGGTTAGTACAGTCTCCTGTTATAGTTACATATTAATAATAAACATGATCTTCTGGTAAGCCAGGCTGATAGCAGCATGGCACAAGTGAAAAATAGGCTTTCCTACTCATATAAGATCTAAGCCACCTATGAGTAGGCACTAGTAAATGACGTGCATAATGATGTGCACACCTGTCATTTAATAGTGCCTAATCAAAGGTAGCCTAGATCTTTTAAGGATAGGAAAGCCCATCATTCTCCTTGTTCCCTGCTGATATGAGCCTGACTTACTGGAAAGATATCTTTTTTTTTGATATGTCAAAATAAAACGGGAACGGTACTACTTGCATTCATTATGCAGAAGGGTGATGAGCTCACCAGTTTTCAGTGTGAGGAAGAACAGTGAAGACTGAACACCAGAGGGGGACTGAGAAGGCCGCTCTTGCAAGGTACTGCTAAATTCAGGGAAGAGGAAGACAGAAGGAGAGAAATATGAGCAGATTATTGTGAGAAATAAGATGTGGGGCTGCCAGCACCTTGATCACTACCTGACCCCATTGTCCTGGCTAACATTCCCCTTTCTATAAAACCAGTGCATACAAATGTCCAAGGCTGTGTGTGGATATTAATGTATTGAACAGCTGCCACTATGCATTCAGTCACTTTACTATCAGTCTAATATTGCTTGTAAAGCACTTTGGGATACAGTGTGTATGAAAACCACTATATAAATGCTGATTCTTATTCTTCTTATTATTATTTCCCATGGAAAAAGAGGACAAGACAAGCATATATTTGAGTTTCGAGAAAGTATGAACTCTAACATTGGACTGCACAAGAACCTTGGTACAAAATAGTGGTGGCTGTAGTGGGTGGTGAAGGGTGTGACTGCAAACCCCCCACACACATAGTAACGTACTTACTTGCAACTGCTGCTGCATTTAACTTTGTTGAAGAAGTTTGATTTATTGATTGACAAATGTTTACATTCAAACTATGGATTACATTTGTAGGTTCTGTCAAAAACGTACTAGAAAAGAATAATAGCAGAAAATATAAAGGTTTAATAAAAATGTTAAAAAGTGCATATTAAGCATGCGCATCACCCCAGCACCCCCACTGTAGCATCCTGGATCCACTATAACCACTAGACCATCAGGTTATTCAAGATTTATACTGCACTGTGGTTTGCCACAGAGAAAGTCGGTTGGATTAAAACACATTGTCAACATGTTAAAGTAAACAAAATGAACAGAACCGTAGCCTAACATGTGCATTATACAAAATAATGCACATGGTTTTGACCATTTGAGAGGAACACTTCTATACAAAGGGAAAAAAGAACTAGTTAGCACTACAGCGAGCCATATATCTCTCTGACTTTGGCTCAGATGATGTCATCACATCACATCTGGCGGCCATTTTAGGAATCAGGTAAGACAGTTTTTTTTAAATTGAAAGGCTGATTTTACAATTTTTCAAATGCTCTGGAACCAAATTTAGGTAAATTATGTAAATGTAGTTTTAGCATTAATGAATACAGCAGCCTTTCCTTTAGTCACCTACGGAGTCAGATTTTTGAATAGTTTGTTGTCAAAATGTTGCTTAGGTATCCTTTAAGTGGTGTCTGGCTAGGAAAAGCTTAGCTTAGCTTGGGAACACTTCTTAAACTCCACTAAAGACTGGATGGGTATTCCTATATGACACCTTGGGTTCCAACTCTGCTTACCAAAATAGAGAGTATGTGATAAAGAAATGTATAGTAACCAATTTGTGCAAAAGGGGACATGACCTTTTACTCAGCTTTCAGAAAGATGTCAGCATTGAGTGTTCTCAGGGTCTTTTGCTTCTGAAAACTGGTAGCTATGAATTTAAAAAAAATAGATAAAAATGTAGGCAGTGATAGAGTGAACCCATACAGCAACAACTCAGAGACATATAGTATGTTCTGGGATTAGGTGAGGTCCCTGGAAAGCATAAAGGTTTGCTACGTAAGGTATTTTACCACAGAAATCTGGGTGGAGGCATAGGTATGGCAACACAAGATGGACTGGATGGAAAGGCCTAGACCTGGAAAATCTAGGGAGGTTTTTTGAGGTTGCCATATGGCTGGCTATTCAGACTTGGCTTGACAGTACGGTGGGATGGCAGTGGTTGGAAAGGTCTGAATTACATTGGAATACAGGTTGCCAACTTTTATGTGTTTGGCTAGAATAGTTTAGGGGTTGATTTATAATTATTATTAGGAACACCAAAGTATGCAGCATACAATATATTGGAATTTAAACTGAGTCACGTTATATTTAAATGGTGTCAAATTTGATAATTATTATTAACACGTACAAGGTGCTTGATATTATCTATTGCCTATATAATTAAGTATATCAGAATATAAACTATGTTGATTCTATTTTAGGGCATTGTAACATATATGTGTTTTTTTTATCTTTTAATGTATTAATTGAATAGTTCTGTCCACTTGAACATGTTACCTAGGAAGTATAGAAGGATATCCCCCTATATTATTATATAGTTCCTGAATATTTACAGTATATATGTTAAGAATCTGTGTAGGATGTCTATATATGATTGATTTGAGAAAATGAAAAGTGTTGATGTATTTTAACTCATGAAAATATTGTAATGACATGATCTGTAGAACAATAAAGCAACTACTACATTAGCAGTGCGCCACAGCACATCGGGACTTGCGCTGCACAAGGCATCCCTTTGAATATCATGTCGGGCTGCATTGCAGGGTTGCACCTGGTGCAACTCTGCTGCACCAGGTGTAACCCTTTGAATATCTCAGCTTACAGTACAATACGCAGTTCCAGAGTAAATGCAGTCGAGTCCAGGCTCAAAGCACTTCAGACAGATCAATTTCATACAGTTTAAAAAGATCTGTACAGACTGTTGTATAAAATGTCATGGGATATGTACAGAAAGAAACTAAATTAAACAGTTAAACAGTTAAATTGCAATGGACTGCAAGGGCAGACTGCAAAGATCTCAAACTGATTAATCTTGGGGAGATTCAGCAGAGTATTAGGCAATTTGTTTAACCAGTTAGTGGCCCCCACAGTAAAGGACCACTTGCCCAACTGAATATGCCAGGAAGGAGGCTTATCAGCATTCCTGGCCATATTCCTGGTGTTTTATTGGCTGGAGATGGTATGGAAACAGTTAGTTAAAGCACCAGGTGTTGGCCCATGAGTGCCTTTCGGGCTAGCAAACAGGTCTGGAACTTTATTTTGCAGAGTAAAGGTAGCACATTAGTGAGTGGTACAAATACGAGTGTGGTTATCTGCACCAAGATGCCTCATTACAGATCACCTTTACTCTGTTTAGTACCATGTCATAGGCAGCTGCATAGAAATAATAACATTTATATCAGTCCCTTTGGCAGCCTGCAATACGTATTTCACTGTGTGCTAACCGTAACCCCTAATGTTAACTGTTTCCCTGTAAGTATAAAGTCCACATTTTTCATTAAAAACAGGAACCCCCTCTAACTATTATTCAGTAACATTACAGATCGTTTTGTTACTCATGGTTCCATATGAACTTCATGTTATGGCTGATAGTTATTTCTCCTGTAAGGTAATGCAACTTAATCAGTACCATTATTCTTGCAAGTTCCCTCTAATACCATGCCCTGCTAGGTTACAGAGGCCATACCACATCACTGCATAATTCTAGTTTAAGTAACAAATCCCTTTTTAGGGCTGAAGTTGGAGGAGCCCTGTAATCCTTTTACAATCACTGAGTAAAAGAACTCCACATTCTTTCTGAATGAACAACATGTCGGATTGCGTCACAGTTGCTTGCGCGTCTGTGAAGCAGTCCACCCGTGTTGTCCCTACCGACCAGAGCACTGCACTATTTCACAGTGCTGGCAGTGAAGCTTGTGTCCCACATTCAAAAACATGTGTGCCCCACATTTGCCAGTGACAGAAGCATGAGAGGCACATGACTTTTATCCACTCTAATTGAATTAACGACCTCTTCCTGTCTTTGCCTAGAGGTCAGTCACACACTCAACAGATAAACTGTTGGGAGAATTCGGAGTTCAAGCAGACTGTTGCTTCCCCACCTGTTGTTCAGTCCCACTCCATCCTACCTCACTGTCTAGTGCTGTTCCATCTCTGCTGTCTGTCTCACTGTTCCCTCTCTTCATGCACTTCGCCAATTCTGTGACCTTACACACACCTTCATCCAGGCCTGCCCCCTCTGCTACTGCCCACTTGGAATCATGACAGCAGCAAACCTGCTTAGTTATGGGCCCCGCTCCCCAGGAGTCATGTAGAAGTAGTCAACCACCTCCAGCATCCACAGAAATTCTAATGCCCTGGCACTTAACTAGTTTAGTACTGCTGTCATGCCAGATTGGGCCGCCATCAACTTTCCGCATGCGCAACTTGTGAATAGCGGCCCAAACTGCATCTTGCAAAATGTCTTTGCAAGATTTGGTCCCACCCAGCACCAAGTGTCAGCAGCATTTTGCATGTGTTAATAAATATTTGTATAACCCAATTCAGTTTATTGATGCTTTATAGGACAGTTCTTCAAGCGGCTTATGAGTTGCATTTTTCACCAAATGTCTTGCGCAACTTGGGTTGTATCAAGAAACAAGATCAGGGTACCTTTTCAGGTGTCCAGTTTTTAATAAATACATTGGGAGTCAGTTCTGGAAAAAAAAACAGCTGCATTTAAAAAGACTGCTCTGCTCAATGTAAGACCAGAGAGGTGGAGAGTGGGTGTCTGTCAGTGTGGTGGGATGATGCGAATAGGAGATTCAAGAGGGTGAGGTGGAGCACTGGCAGCAGGAAATGTGTGTGTGTTTTTTTATTTTAATGTATTTATCCTGGGTAGCCCAGATGAGAATAAACATCTACTCTTCAGTGTGGACTTGCTTCTGTCAATTTGGGGGTGTGGGTGGGGGTGGGCAAGGGTGTAGGCAAGCATGCTAACTGTACACATTTGTGTACAGTTGTTTTGAGTACCTCTCCAAAACCATGTACCTTTTTGTTACCGTGATCACTCTTATTACGTCTCTAAAAAGAATAAAAGCGTCTGCCTGACACATTTCAGATCTATGAATAAGATCCTTTAAAAGGATCTTATTCATAGATCCAAAACGCGTCAGGCAGGTGCTATTATTCTCTTTAAAAATGTAATGAATCTCTGCTGCCTTACAAACTGGAGTCAGCATTTTAATGTGGTAGTGAGTGCCAAAGTTTGGACATTGCTGTACTTTAGTTTTACCCATGAGCACCACATTTCCTTGTGCGCACTTCCCTTGCAATTTGTATTTGAGTAAGTGTATGCCACTGAGTAGTGTATGTTGCTGTTTAAACATTTATTGTTTAGGGCATAAATATGTGTACAACCTGTTTAGCGATTAGACGAGACCTCTGACAACAGTAGGATTTGTTTTGTATTGGGGAGGGGGACAACCGTTGGAAAGAGTGGGTACAGTTTATAGGGCTGCAGTGGGTGGAGTCCTGTAGACCTTTTATGATTGTTGACAAAAAGGACTCTGCAGATCAAACCAACACCAACAGCACGTATATGAGCTGAGAACTGGTGCTGGACAGGACAGCCATGGATTAGACTGAGAAATAAATCTGTAATGCTACCCTAGGGGGACAGAGAGAGGGACGGCATGACCTAATGGAAGAGATTCTCTCGAAGATGTACTATTATGGTAAGTATTTAACTGTTCCATCTTCTTTGAAGATATCGCTTCCATTAGGCCACATCTTTAGAATGAGTCTCAAGCAGTCCCAAAAAATAACTGGGAGGCTGGTACAGTCTGATTCAGGACTGCAGGCCCTGTAGTATAGACAGGCCAAAACCTGCTCATCTATGAGATACAATGTCCAGACTGAAATGCTCAGTGAAGGTGTTGACAGTGTTCCATGTGGCTCTAGCACAAATTTCAGCAGCAGAAAAATTTCTGAAATAAGCAACAGAAGTGGCCATTCCCTTTATGGAGTGACCATGAATTTCACCAGGAAGTTCTTTACCATGCTTCCTATAACAGAATGGAATACAATGTGTTAACCATTTGGACAGGCACTGCTTAGATACAGGAATGCCTTTTTTTCCCAGGGGCAAATGAAACAAAAAGCTAAGAGGACTTTCTGCAGTCCTTGGTGCAATTCACATACTGTATATCTCAGTATCCTGTAAACATCCAAAATATGGAGCAATGCCTCCCCCTGATTGACATGCTCAGGGTAATAAATAGGAAGGGGTGTTGTTTGATTCAGCATAAACTCAGATACCACCTTTGGTAAAAACTTAGAACTGGTATGCAAAGAAACTGTCTTTGTAGAAAATCAAATAAAGAGGCTCACACATAAAAGCCTGCAGCTCTGAAATCCTTCAAGCAGAAATGATTACAACTAAACATAATGCTTCCCATGTCAAGAAATGTAAGCCACAACTCACAGCTGGCTCTAAAGGAGCCAATGTCAGTTTCTCTAGGACATAATTCAGGTCTCAAGACAGCACCAAATTACAGATAGGAAGTTTTATATGTAAAATATCTCTTAGAAAAGTAAGGGAGGCCAGCCCGGTGGCATGTAATGCGAAGTATTGTGCCTTACCTCCTGCCACACTGGCGACCCGCGTTCAGTGGTAAATGCGGGTCACAGGGTGTCAGCTTGGGAGGAAGAGGACTGAGCATCCAGAGGAGAACTCTCCTGTCCTGGGGAGGGTGGCTTGGTGGTCCTGCTGAATGACTATCCACAGGTGGAGGCCTGAGGTCAGGATGGCCAGGAAGATGCCAACGATGGGATGATGCTGCAGGACTCTGCAGTGTGCACACACCTCCACTAGTGCATGCTGATGTGCCCACCCTAGAAACGGGGGAGAGAGGGGAAGAAAATGGAAAAATGGGAACACTGGCAGGCTACATGAAGCCTGGACCATAATCTAGACCCTCAGGGCAACCCCCTGCAACTGGATCATTTGCACCGGGTGGAGGAAGCCCTCCCCTTCCTGGACCCTCCATGGGGGGAATCTGTGGGGGACTCAAAGTAAGGAGACCTCCAACTGGGTAAATATGTGCCCATCATCAGGGACATGAAAAGTTGATATAGCAGCCAAATGCACCTCTAGTGAGGAATACTGTAGACCAGAGTATAACAGTGACAGCAAGTATTCCAACACTGCATTTACTGGGCAGGTGAACTGGTCCAAATTCATGGATGCAGCCCACAAAGTGAATCACTTCCATTTCAGTGAATAGGTATCACTGGTAGAAGGCTTTCTGGCTGCATACAGCACATCAGCAACCTCAGTTGATGCACCAAAATATGCTATGTCTTTGTCTTCAGGAGTCATGCATGCAGATGCAGGGATTTCAGGTTCGGATGAACCAGAGATCCCTTGTCCCATGACAAAGGATCCCTACACAGAGGTAGAGAAATCGGGGCTCCACTGCCAGCTGTTGTAGAAGTGGAAACTATATCTGATGAGACCATAGTAGAGCAATGAGGATTATGGTTGTACCATTCATCTTCACTTTGAGCAGTACTCTCTGTATTAGTGGAATTGGAGGGAATGCATGCAGAAATTTCCCTTTCCAGGAGAAGGACAATGCACCTCACCAGAAAACTTCAGGTTCTGGAGCGAGCGATCAGAAACGCAGCAGTTTTACATTGTGTGGGGAACCTAAAGTCCATCTCTGGATGACTGCATGTTATGAAGAGGTCATTTACCATGGAGGTCAGCAGTTCCAATTTGTGCATTTTGGACTGTGACCTGCTTAGCTTATCTGCCAAGACATTTTGGACACCAGGAAGATGCATGGCTGACAGTGCTATGTCATGGTCCAATACCCAGAACCACACTGGCATCACTTCCCTGCAAAGGGGATAAGAATGAGTGCCCCCCTTTTCGGTAATATAATGCATCACACTGCTGTTGTCCATTTGTATCAACAGAAGGCTTTGAGTCAGTTGCTCTTGAAATGGCTGGAAACCATACAAGACTGCCCACATCTCCAAGACATATATATGCAACTTGGCTTCTACCTGGATTCATGAACCTCGTCTCTAATAAGGCCCCAGGTTTGCCCCTCATCCAAAGCCAGAAGCATTAGTCATGAGGATCAGCTTCAGAGTTGGAATACAGAATTGATCACTCTTTAGTAAGATGTTTTGGCCCATCTACCATGTCAGTCCTCTGCACAATGGAGTTGTAATGAGGACCATTTGGTACAGATCATACATCAGCAGATCCTAATGGACCCTTAATGTCCACTGCAGTATCCTTATATGGAAGCAGACCAGTAGCACAGTGAAAATAGATGCTGCCATGAGTCCCAGAAGACATAGAAAAGTTCTGGCTGGGACTTGACAGATGTTGCATAGCAATGTAGCTTGAGCAATCAGATTTTCTGCCCAGTCCAGGGGCAGGAACACACAACCCTTTTCTGTCTCCAAGCCTGCCCCTGTATACTGCAATCTCTGACAAGGAGTCAATACAGACTTTGGTACATTCACTGTTATCCCTAAGTCATCGAACAACTGTCTTGTCTGAGACAGGGTGTGTAGCAGATGTTCCCTAAAGCTGGCTTTCAAAAGCCAGCCATCCAGCTACAGGAAGAGTTACAGGGCTTCCCTGTGAAGGGATGCTGCCACAACTGCTTAACATATGGTAAAGACCCATGATGCAGACGAAATGTCAAAGAGCAATACTCTGGACTGGTAACACTCCCCCTCCAGCATAAAGTGGAGACACTGTCTGTGAGCTTTCCTGATACTGATATAAAGGTATGCATCCTTCATACCTGGGGAGCACAGCCAGTCATCTAATTGCAGCAGGGGAAACAGAGCTTGTAAGGGAGACTATGCAAACCTTCTTGTATTCTACATAGAAGTTTATGCCTTCCATCCAAAACAGACCTTAGATCTCCTGTTCATTTGGGAACCAGGAAGTATCTGAAATAGAACTCTATGTTCTAGTAACAAGAAGGAAATGATTCTGTACCACATTTGTGTATCAAAGCCTGCACTTCTTCTTTCAGAAGGGACAAATATCCCACAGGACAACTGGCACAAGGCAAAGGATGCTCTCGAGGGGCCTTTAACAGCTCCAGGCATGTCCCCTTGCAGTTATCTCCAAGACCCATTCTTTTGTTGTGGTCTCCTTCCATTTCTTGAGATGTTAGGAGAGTTTGCCCCTTACCACCACTCCTGGAGGCAACAGTGGTGTAGGAAGAATGTGAATCAAGTCAGGCAGAAGTGGTGGGGGCAGCTCCATGGACACCAATGACCTTGGGTGCTTTAGAATGGGCACCTTGGGGGGAAGGGCCTTGGCAAGAGCTCACTATCTTTACGTCAGTGTTGCTGATGGTAAGCTTGGTGGCCACCTCTGGCAGCAGACTGGTGAAAGGATCCCCTTCCATAACTCCTTCCAGGTGTGGGACACAGGGATTTGACAAACATTAGTGTCATTTTAGATGTTTGAAGGCCTCTAAGATCCTCTTTAACATCATTGCCAGTTTTCTCCCTCTAAAAGGGGCACTTAAAACTGCTTGCAGTACATCATTTACAAATCCAGCAACCCTCGGCCAAGAATAATGTCTGATGCAAATGCCAGAGGCAGCTGCCCTGGCAGAATCATCAGAGACATTATAATCTGAGCAGAGCAAATGTTTGCCAACCTCTGTACCAGAAGTCACATTTTTAATCAGTTCATTCTTGGCAGAGCCTTCTGGCAAAGCCTGGGCTGTATTTCTGGCAGCCTTCCACAGGCTATTCTGATATTTTATCTTTTATGCCTTATCATTTTCTATCCTAAGGCCTAGTGAGGCAGATGCATATGTGTGATTGCCCATTACATCCAGCCTCCTGGATTCCTTATCAGGAGGCAGATATTCATGTGTTTAGGTGCCCTAGCTCTATCTTGGGGAGCCATAATAACCACTGAGTCTGCCTCGGGTTGGTTGGCTTAATAAAGCTTGAAAGAAGGAGCAGGGTATAGCTTATCAGCATTTCTAGGTGTAGATGGCAATGATTAAGCCCTGTAAAATGCAACAAATGTAGCATCATCCAGTGCAGGATAAACTGGAGGAATAATAATGGATGGAGTACAGGGTACCTCTAAAAACTCCATCAAATAATTCTTTGTGGAGTCCTCCTCTTCTACAGCAAAGCCCATAGAAGTTTGCATTTGCTCCAACATGGATTGAAAAGTAGGATGCCCTGGAGCAGATCTGGCTGGGTGTATATACCACAGAATCCTCACTGCAAGAGGAAAAGGTAGAACTACAACGTGGAACATACTGTTCTCTCTCATAACCTTCTTCCTCATAAATCCTCTTCCATAATGAAGCCAGGATTATATTCCATCTCTTTGTTGGCCACCCTGTTGATGATGGGAACAGAGGACCATGCCGGCAACTAGAGATTAGGGAAGTTGTGAATTCTGCTTTTATGGAAATTTCATGAAATTTCATAAATTATGCAGAATTTTCCGACATTCCACCTTTGGCAAAATCAGAATCTTCCAAATGTGTTTGGTGAATTTTCACCCTGTTCCACAAAATTTTCTGGCTCAGTTGTAGAATAACACACATGAACTGTGGAATGTCATTTCTAAGGAATTCCATTCCACATATTAATACATAAATCCACAATACATGTAATTATTCTGCAGTACACTGATAAGTTCTACAGAATTTCTTTCTACAGTTTGATACATTAATCTACAATTCATACATTAATTCCACACTTCAGTGACTCACTGACTTGTGGAGTTAATGTGTAAAGTGTAGATTAATGTATTAAACTGCAGAAATAAATTCCACAGAATTGAGTACTGATAATTATTTATTTTTTTTATATTTGCTGTCCTTTTTCCGTCAGGTCCTCCATCAGGCTCTGCCCTGGTCATGGCCCCCAGACTCCCACCTACCATCAACTGCCGGTACTCTCCCTGTCACCCTGGCTTGCCCCCGGAGGGCGGGTCCATGGCACTGGTTCCCCCTACTCCCAGCACCACGGAACCAGTGTCTAGTTGGGAGAGCTGGTGACGGTGGCTAATTGAAAACCAGGGAGGGCTTCATGTAGACGGAGGACCCACTCATTTTTTGCTTCCCCCTTTAAGTAGGGGCAGGGATGTGCAATGACGTCCAGCATCTGCCCCACCCCTGGAGTTATTGATTAGATGTTGGTGCATAATGGTGAACCCAGCCTCTGCCAGGGGTTGCCACTGCACCGAGCATGCAGACCCCCCTCCTCCCTGGAGAAGGAGAGCTGTCTAGGGATGCTCAATCCTTCTCACCCAGCCAGTCCTACAATGACCTGGACCCATTCCCAAACATGGGTCACCAGCATTGCAAGCGGAAATCCAACTGCTGCACTGATGGGCAGACCATGACCACTGATAATTCCAGAATTATATGAAAGTTGCAAAAGTGCATTCCGAAATTTCACGATAGTGAAATTCTGACTTTTGCCTAATTTCTGCTAGTGGAAGTTTAAATTCACACACCCCTACTGGCAATTCTGGCAGCAGTTGGGAAGGGAGTATTTCTGGTGTACTGGATGATGGTGTCAACAGGGACTGAGAACAAATACCATCCGTTGATGATAACACAAGCTGCACAGGTAAGCCTGGTAACACATTTTCAATCATACGGGTGCGTGTGCATATTTATGTAACACATACAAACAGAGGACAGAAAGAAGTAAGTGCCTCAGCTAGGACTTGAACCCAGGCTAGCTGTAATACCATTCTGGTCACATTAACCAGCTGTGCCACCAAGGCAACTGGAACCTGGGCCATCTCAGAGCACACATTACTCTTTTTCCAATGCACAACCTGGTGCTGCACAAACAATTACTACATTTTTAATTAAATCTGTATGGCGTGCATATTTATGGAACATATACAAACAGAGGAGAGAAAGAGGTAATTGTGTCAGCTGGGATTTGAACCCAGGTCACCCAGAATACCTAGCAAGCTTGGTAGTATATTAATATCATCTCTGAAAATGACACCAGTAACACTTGTGTGTCGATGATGCCCTGGCCAAGGGCTGTGACCACTTGAATTGACTATGGGCTGGTTCCAGTGGACAACGGCACTGTGTAATCCATAGTGGGTACGGCAGTGCCTGAGCTAAGCCCTGACCTTGGTGTCTCACTGACAGTCAGGGGGGCTGGTGTCACCGCTGACAGAGTAGTTGATGATGAAGCTTGCTTAGCATCTGAAGGCCGCAGTGACAACCAGGACCTCGCCAGGGTAGAGGATCTCTTTTTATCCCAGTGCTTGTGTTCATGGCCCGATAATGAAGGGGTCGTGATGATGGCCAATCCCTCACCCAGTTCTTAGACTTTGCCTGCTGCAATTTGGTTAATGCAGTAGTTGACATGGATTTCTGGCTTTGGGCCTTTTTCATGGCTGCCTAAGTTTTCTTGAAGAGAAATATTTCCAATGTTTTTCTTTGGTGTGACCTAGTTAGTTGATTAAAGCCCTGGCACATTTCATGGGTTCAGACGTTGTGAGAGGCGTAGACAGCAGATACACACCTTGTGTCTCTCGTCTTTGAAAATGTTCTGTCTAGACTCACAGTACATAAATAATGTTGTTGCTTTTGGCGGCATGCAGAGATGATGACATACCACTATTATTTTATGAAATAAATTGAAATACAGAAAATAACAACAGCTAGTTTGTTGAAGTTTTCACAGCAGGTTGTTTTCACAGAAGGTTCAACAAGGATGATTAATGGTGAGAAATGAACTGAGGAGAGATGAGGCTGCCCATATTTATGTAAGCATGATGTTGTAGTGGGTGGCCCCTGGCTAGCAAAAGCTTCTGTGTGGTCCTAGCACTGACATGGGTATAATTCCATAGGTATGGCCTAATGGAAGAAATATTCTAGAAGAAGATTGTTTATTCTTGACCATGACTATCCTGCAGAGCCAAAGTCCCTCAGCTAGCATGTCATAAGCATACTGGTCCAGCTGCACAACTGTTGCTGTGTGAGACACACTGCATTCTGCTATTTAAAAATCCTTTGTTTTTGACTGGACCCTGCTTAACCTGCAAAGCAAAAAATTCAAAAAGTAGGGTGTGAAATGAAACATGGATTACAGGACCCCACCCACCCCACCACCCACTCAGATATGGTCAGATGAAAATTAGCATGAATAGAAAACATATCAAAGCAACCATATTTAATAATTTTATAGAACCTACTGGGCACAAAGCAGTGAGCACTGGGTGCTTCTCTGCTTTGCTTTCTTTTCCATTAGGCTACATTTTAGCTGATGCTGAGTTAAAGATGGCTCTGGTGTTTCTTTTTGACAGCATTGGAGTCTGCCATGATGTTTCATTCCACACTCTACATTTCAGCTAGAGGCTGATTACCACCCCAACACACACACACTTTTTTAAAATTTATTTTTCCTATTTTTTTTTTTAACAGGGACACAGCTAACAGTCTGGTTTGTTTGTTCTTCTTAGTCACCATTTAACACCTGACATGATTTCTTTTTCCATTTTTCATTTCTACTTTTAAATTTGTTTGATTTTTTCCCCTCTGGCCTCACATCCATCAGCAGGATACACCCTCACACAGACAGAGTCACTAATTAAATTTAATCCGTACATATTGGCTCATCATCATCATCATCATGACCGATACCAAAACAAGTTTGTAGAGAACCAGTGGAACCAGCAAAGAGACCAAGGTTGACTTTAATAAATGTCAAAACTTCCACATTTTCAAGAAACAACTGGTTGCACAAATACGAAGCAACACTACCAGCAATGCTAAAGGCTTTCTCAGAGTAGACATGGTTAGAGAGCAACTTAAATATAAATGGCAACTCTGCACAATACATACAGTAGATACACAGACATTGATGGCATATAAGGACCTCCAGACCCAATGAGTCTGACCAAGTATTCTACCTACATGTTACCCAAGAACACTAGGGGTTCCCGATATTCCCCCCTCCCCATCTTGAAAATTCCCTTGTGCCTATCCCAAGCAGCTTTGAATCCTGCCACTGTTTAATGAATCTACCCCCCTTCTAGCTTCATTTCATGACCCCTCATTTTTGAGAGTCGCTTATTCTGGAAAATGCTGTTAACCGGGACCCTGTTCATACCCTTTTGGTATATGAAGGTCTCTATCATGTCCCCTCTATCCAGCCTTTGCTCCAGGATATACATGTTGAGATCCTTTAGCCTCTCCTCGTATGTTAAGTGTCTGAGTCCCCGTTCCAATTTTGTTGCCCTCCTTTGGACACTCTCCACCCTGTCCACATCCCTCCTGAGGTATGGTTTCCAGAACTGGATACCATATTCAAGGTGTGGCCTCACCAACTGCTTGTATTAGGGCATCACCACCTCACTCCTCCTGCTCGTGATGCCTCTGACTATGCATCCTAGCATTCTACTTACCTTATCTAATGACTGCTCACATTGCATTGCCACCTTGAGATCATTAGATATGATTATACCAAGATCCCTCTCCTGCTCTATTTCTTCCAGTACCTGCCCATCCACCCTGTATTCTGCTCCTTGATTACTTCTCCCTAAGTGTATAATTTTGCACTTTTTAGTATTAAAGCCCAGCTGCTACACTCTTGATCACTCCTCTAATTTGTGCAAATCTCTGCTCATTTGTTCTACCCATTCCAAAGTGTCTACCCTGTTGCAGAACTTTGTATCATCTGCAGATAGACAACCCTTCCTCTTAAGCCCTTCCGCAATGTCTCCAATAAAAATGTTGAACAGGATCAGTCCCAGAACTGACACCTGTGGTACCCCTCTGGTAAACCTTCCTTCCCCTGACGGAACTCCATTTATGACTACCCTTTGCCTTCTTCCCTCCAACCAATTTTTTACCCATCTCACTACCTCTGGGCCCTCTCTGAGGGCTCTCAGTTTGTGCAGAAGCCTTCTGTGTGGCATGGAGTCAAATGCTTTACTGAAGTCCAGGTGTAGTATATCCACTGCCCCGTCCTGATCTAACACTCTGGACACCCAGTCAAAGAACTGTCAGGTTTGTTCGACATGATCTCCCTTCCATGAATCCATGTTGTCTGTGATCCATCATGTCATTTTAGTAAATATACCTTATAATTCTTTCTTTCAATAATTTCTCCATCACCTTCCCCACCAGTGATGTCAGACTGACTGGCCTGTAGTTGCTTGCCTCTTCTTTGCTACTGACCTTGTGGAGTGGGACCACATCCACTCTTTTCCAGTAATCTGGAACCACCCACATCTCTAATGATCTGTTTAACAGGCCAGTTAATGGCTCCGCTAGCAGCTCCTTCAGCTCCCTCAGTATTCTGGGGTGTATCCCATCCGGTCCCATACTTCATGTACTTTAAGTCCTGCTAGGTCCTTCAAGGCCCCCTCCACTTTGAATGGGCTGATGTCCTCCTCCTTGCCCACTTCCCCTCTTTCCCTCTCTCCCTGATCCATTTTCCTACCCCCTCTACCTCCTCCATGAACAAAGATCAGAAGTAGCTGTTTAGGATGTCTGCCTTCTGCTGGTCCCCCTCCACTGTCTCTTCACCTTTATCCTTCATCTGAACTATCCCACCATCAGTATTTCTCCTTTCGCTCCCATACCAGTAAAATGTTTTGTCCCCTCTCTTGACTGATTGAGCTATTTTCTCTGCATTTCTTGCCTTTGCTCTCCTGATTTCAATTTCTACCTTCTTTTCCATTTCCTGGTATGCTTCTCTATCTTCCTCCCTCTACGTCTGCTTGTATGTCTTGAACACTGCCCTTTTCACACTGACCTTACCTGCTACCTCCTTGCTTAACCATAGGGGTATCCATTTTTTTCCTGTTTTTGCTGACCTGTCTGACACAGTGATTTGTGGCTTCTACTATGGATCCCTTTATTTTTGCCAATTTTTCCTCAACCTCCTCCAGATCTCCCATCCCTACAAGAGTTTTCATGAGGCAGTGGCCCTTGCTCTTTAAGTCCACCTGCCTGAAGTCTAGGACTTTTAACTTAGAGTGTTTCCTTACTGTTGTTGTCCTTAAAGTGAACCATAGTGTATTATGGTCACTTGTGTCTAGGCTTTCCCCCACTGAGACCCTCCCCCACCCTGTCACCCTTTGTGAAGACCAGGTTTAGTACTGCCCCCTTCCTAGTTGGTTCCCTGACTAGTTGTCTCAAGAGTGCCCCTGGTAGGGGGTCAATGATATCTCTGCTCCAGCAGAGGCCATTGCTGGGGTGCTCCACTCCATATATGGTAGATTGAAATCCCCCCAAAGCAGCACATCACCTTTGTTTGCCATCCTCTCAATTTTCAATAGCTTTATCCAACTCTCTCCTGTGATGGCAGCCTATGTATCACCCATGTGAATAAAGTCTCCTTTCTCTGTCACCAGGTTGACTCATAGAGCCTCTGCACTCCCACTTCCCAGTACTTCTGTAGACTTTATGGCATCTCTCACATAAAGTGCTACACCCCCCCTTTCCTGCCCTCTCTGTCCCTTCTGAAAAGAGCATATCCCAGTACAGTCATGTCCCAGTTCTTGTCCCAGTTGCATCACGTTTCTGTAATAGCCATGACGTCTCGGTCTGCTTCTGCCATGACTGCTGCCAGGTCTGGGATCTTGCTTCCCAGACTCCTAGCATTGGTGTTCATGACCTTCCAAACCTCAGATCTACTCTTTTGTCCCTTATACGCTCCCCATCCCTTATGTTGACCCTATATTTATCAACTACCTTCCTCCTTCCTTGTGTTTTTCTGACAACCAATTTCACCTTTTTACCCCTCCCGTTGTTTCACTGTTATCCCTCCCCTTTTTTTTCCTTCCTCCTGTTGTCCAACTGCCTGCGCCAGTCATCCTAATTGACTAATGTGGACATCAAACTTTTGTGCTAATGTGCTAACCCCCTCCTGTGTCAGGTGGAGACCATTGTGGAGACAGTGTAGATCAGATTTATCTCTTATTCTCCAATATTTCAAAGGGTCATCCCATATGCTGAGTTTTTCTGGGATCGTTTAGGTAGTCTTCATCCATAGTGGTAGCAGTATGACCTTGGCAAACAAAGGAAGAATTCATGTCTTTATCAATATCATATAGCCCGGATCCAAATGTTACCATCCTCATTTTTTCCATTTGATGTTTCACCTACTGGCAGTGAGGTCTGGGAGGGTGCATGCTCAACTGGTTGTGAAATCAACATAGTATCCATCATATCATCTGACACTTTGTCAATTAGTAGGTCTTCATACCTGCTGATGTCTGTGAGGCCAGAGGGTAGAAAGGATGTCAGGCTGGCCTTAAAGTGAGGGTCTAACATTCTGAACAGAATATAGTGTTCTGATTCTAACATCATTCATATTCTGGGGTGCACTTCCTGGAATATAGCTAGTCTTCTGACTTCCTGAAGAAATGTTGCCTTCTGCTTTTCAAGTTTTTTCCTAAGGTGGAATATCACGGGTATTACTTGACCCAGACTAGCACTATCTGCACTCATTTCCTGAGTGGCTTCCTCAAATGGCTGAAAAATGTGGCACAAATGTGCCATCAGGGTTCACAGGCTTGAACTGAGTGACACATCCTTGATGCATATTGAGTGATCCATAGTATACTGATGTACTGCTTTATGTTGCTCAAGAAGCCATTGTTCCTGTACCATGCAGAAGGTGGAATTCCACCTGGTCCTGTTTTAGTTGATGGTGTGGAAGATTATTGTCCTTTTGTTTCTGACACAATATTTTGCTTGCTTTAGCAGAATAACTAAAACTGTCCTCATATTCTATGTGCAACACTTAATGCATTCTGAATATGCCTGTCATCTTTATGAAAATCATGTACTACAACACTGAGGGTAAGAGCAAAGTAAGATATGTGCACACATACCCTCCATCTTTCTCAGAACAAATGATGTTAGCCCCATTATCAGATAACCAAATCTCTGGAGACAGGCCATGAGAAGTAAGCTGTTCCGCAAACCAGTTTTTTTAATTCTTGCAAGAGGCTCACTGCAGTGTGCTCTTTTGACTCAAAACTAGTAATGGACAAGGCAGCTTGCTTCTTACAAATTGTAACCAATATAATAAAGACAGAGAATGATTTCCTGCTATGAGAATTCACTTTGATTTTCTGAGCACTAGAGTGCATCTTGACAGCTGCTGTAGTTGGATACTTGCACAGTTCCAGGTAGCAGCAGCATATGTACATTGGGGGAGAACATCTCATTTCAGGGCACCATGAGAATATTTCCAGCCATGAAAATTCACTTTGATTTTCTGGGCACTAAAGTGCATCTTGACAGCTGCTGTAGTTTGAGACTCACACAGCACCAGCAAGCAGCAGCAGCAGCAGATTCCCAATGATCAGTAAGTGTCATGTAGTCTACAGTTGACCACTGGGCCACATGTTAGTTGAATAATATTAATATGTATTTGTGGCACTGCTATGAGATTAAAGGCTTGTGGCACTTTTACACTCAATTCACAATGGACGGTTGGTACTGCCTTAGTGGCAAACTGTTTTCTGGATGGTATTTGATATACTGTAGTGGATCTGCAATCTGTATTACTTTAAAGCCAACAGATTCAACAAATGAGAAGGGATGCAAGTCAAGAAATATCATTTCTGCTATTGCCTTATTTAATTTCTGGGCAACTGGATGGGTGTGATCCTATTTACGCGCCTTTTAAAATGACCCCTGCATGTTTAACTTTTTTTGGTTTGAGGCATGGTCTGTTGCAAGAGGAAAGTAAAGTAGGTAATTGAGAAGAACTGTCAGATACAATGGTGCTAGATGGTGATGGTGATTGGGTTAAGTGGGGGTTGAAAAATAGTTGACTATGCCACCACTTGTTGATAATGAAGAAACACCTTCTATTTCACTGTCACCCATCCTCTGTCTCACCACACACTGATGCCCAGTCATTTTTGTTGCATGCAATTTGGTGAATTTTCTTTAGGTGCCTTATTAAAGTGGATGTTCCAAGGTGATTTTCCTGTCTCTCCCTGCTGACACTGGTTCACATAGTGTGCATATTGCAGGACAAGCATTTTGAGAGTAGTATAACAGTAGTTCCATATCAAAGAAGTGGCTTTCTTAGTTTTACCTCCTGGCACAGGTACCTGTTGCATGCACTAACAACAGTGCTTTCATTCATTATGTCATTCATCATTATTATCATTGACATTGTCCTCCTCTTCTAAAATAATGTTGTCAGCATGGAAAACAGTACTATCATTCTTGTTGCTGCCACTGCCACCTCCATGGGATATAAGCAGGCAAGAAACGGTTGCAAAAAACATATTCATAAAGTAAAAATGGAATATTACAAGTCAACACAGTTAAATACTGCCCATGATCCTTGTAATTTTTGGCAAATACATAGGGATCTCACTGACCATGGGAAGGTGAATGAACCTTCCTCAATTTCCTCAAACAGTGAGGTTATAAGTAACCCTACTGTTGTGGCTAACAATTTTAATGAATGTTTTAGTGATTTATCCTGTTACAGGGCAAAGGTGGACAATCATGTCCCCAAGGTCAATGTTAATGTATTGAACCCAATATCTCATCCAATTTTTTTTAAGATACTTACACTGATTTGGTTCAGGATTATTTGAATAAATTGAACCCTCATCCATCCCTCAGTATTGATGGTTTGGACTTTAAGATTATTAAAATGACAAAAGAAAGCATTGTTTTACCCCTCACAAAGTTGTTGGACTATTCCCTCTGTCAAGGAGCATATCCTGCAATGTGGAAACAGGTCACAGTATGTCCTATATATAAATCTGGCCATAAACAGATAGTATCTATTTAGAGGCTTATTTCTTAGTTAACCCCCATGTCAAAGCTATGTAAACACATACAGTAGTCATAGATCAAATGGTCAAATGTTTGTTGAATTATTGCCTGTTGACTCATTTCCAGCATGGTGTTTGTGTTTAACACGATACAGAGACTGCGTTGGTGAAGGTGACAAACTATATGCATTAGGCCATGGATTCTGGGAATCTTGTGGCTTTTGTGTTCATGGACCTCGCCAAGGCATTCAATCTAGTTGATCATGGTTTTCTCTCATAATCATTGTCACATTGTAATTTTTCCAATGATATTATTAACTGGTTTGGAGACTACCTCCTGGGCCACGAACATAGAACTATTAATTATAATCATTACTCCAGTTTTCTCAATGGCATTTATGGTGCCTCACAGGGCTCCATTTTGGGACCCCTACTCTTCTTCCTCTTCTGGAATGACTTGCCTTTAGCTTGTCCCTCCTCTGAAATGCTGCTATACACAGATGATGCAGTCATCTTTAGGAGGGTGAGGGATGTGGGGTCCCTAAATGACATTCTTCAGAAAGAGTTTAAAATTACTGTCTTGGTTCAGTGCCTAGGGGATGGTCCTCAACATAAAAAAAGTAAAACTATGATTTTTAGCAGAACGAAACAACTCTAAGAAATAGTGAATTTTTGTTGAGTGCTCTTGATGGTGAACCTATTGAAACAGTTAATCAGTTTAGGTACCCTGGTGTTACAGTATATTTGATAGTGTGCTGTCATATGATGTGGAGCTTTTTCAAAAGAGTCTCTAACTCAAAGGTTTGTAATTCCAATTCACTTACAAATAAAAATAAAAATATGAATCTCATATGGACAACATGATAAAAATCATACACCAGTGTTTCGATTCCCTATATAGGGTCCAGGACAACCTTTTGCCTGAAACTCATGTACTCTTTGCAAAGAGTTTATTGTTACCAGTTCTGTACTATGGACTGTTAAGTTATTCAGGTGCAGGTAGTGTGGTATTATCCAGGGTAAAAAACAATATGTAATTTTATTACTGGACTGCCATTTAATACTCATTATTGTTTGTTGTACCAGGCAACACATTTACCCTCAATGGATGACTGCATGAAAATAAAAATATTGATTTTTTTTCCCATAAGATCATCCTGGGTAGGGCCTCCTGTTAAGTCCTAAAATTGTTTTCAGTGCAACACAAAAACTGCTACACTAGATCCTAGGAATAGTGATGTGTGAAGTTGGAAAACTTCACTCCATGTATTAATTCACAAATTCACCTCATTTTGCAAAGTTAATCCACCATGCAAAATCCAGATTGGAGGAAAACTGATAACTCCATGAAATGTGAAGTTGCAACTTTGTCGGCAGAGTTTGGCATAGAGATGAAGTCTCACAAGAATGCAAAGTTGCGCCTTCACCGGAGAAGTTTGGTAAGGAGGCAAAGTTTGCAATTTACTATGGAACTGGAGATCACATGTTGCTGAAACAGCCTCTATGCCACTTGGAGGCTGTCTTCAGTGCAGTGTTCTGAAGATAGAGTAGGAAAGAAGTCTATGTGTGCTTGTCTGAGAAAAAAACTTGTAAAATACATCTCAAAACTGGGCTTTTTTAATCTAAATTGCTTACAAATTGTTCTAGAGTACATTGTGTTGCTGGATTTGTTTATTGTTTATTTTTTCAGTGATTATTAACTTTAAAGTAGTGGTTTCTGTTTTGTCAGTCTGTACTGCTGTGGGGGAGGGTCCGTGTACTATTTAAAGCAAGTTAGCAAGGCAGCCCAGAAAGATCCAGAGCTTTTTTCTAACCAGGAGATTTGTGTAATATTTTGGTTTTCTCACATTTTCTTGTTCATCATTTCTGATCTGTAGTAATCTCTCAATTTTAGGGCTGTGGGTGGAGCCTACAGCCCTTCTTTCATCTATCAGACTGTAGCTCTAAAATGGCTTTTCATGGAACTCCCTTTATAGACATTTGGATGTATTCCTCTACAGCTGCAAAGTAGTGCACCCCCTCTGATTTTTGCTATTTGCTGCTCTATGTTAAAGGCATCTGAAGGGAAGGGGATGCCACTGTATTGTGCCTCAGGACTTTTCAGGATATTACTAAAATAAACCTTTTTAAACTGCTGTTTCTATATCTGTCCAGCTCAGTCTAATAGATGTAAAAAAGCTACTCTACTGTGTCACCTATGTATCCTACTCCTTATTATGTATCACCTAATATCACTGTATATAAATTCCTATGTATGTATTCACTGTAACTATATATGTATCAGCTAAAACTACTGATTAATGTCACCTATGTATGTACTCACTGTAACTAATTCCAGGTTGCCCCTGAAAAAGGGATTTCTGGTCTTAGTGGGCTCACCTGGTTACCAAAATCTAAATAAATAAATTCTATTTCTTTCAGCAACCTAGGGGTTAACTCATTATATGATGTCTATAGTCTACAATTTCAGATTACAGACAGTTAACCTGCAGTCTGTGAGCCATTTTGTTCCCATGGGCAAACATATGAACTGCAGAGTGAGGGGTGGAGGGCTGTAGCCCCATCACTTTTTTTGGCCTGAAGGAACTTGCCCTTTAAACAAATGAACAAAAAACTAAGCATAAACTAGCAAGACATAATTAATTAAGTCCAGCTGCCCAGGCACACATAGAACAAAAGAGGTGCTTTGAGCTTGTTTGCTGTTTCTGGTGTCGGAAATGTTTACTGGAAAATGCTTTTAGGTGTGAATGTGTGTGTGTGTGTGTGTGTACAATCCTGCTTTGGGATAGGCCATATGAATCAGACTGCTCATCTCTTATCTAGGATTTATGATTTGAGGCTCTGTTTGAGTGAGCATTCCCTCCAGCGAAGAAGGTCAGTATAAAACTAAAGTAAAAGGAAAAAGAATAACAGAGTTACAGAGAAGGATAGAGTACATAAATGGACTCTGTTTGTAGTAGAGAGGTTGGTTAGTGCATAGATCTGAAATCTATGTACTGGAGTTTAATGCTTGTTCACAATTTATAAATGTAATTTAATAAATATATATATTTTCTTATTTGGTAACCAGGTAAGGCCAACTAGGAAGAGATGCTTGTTTCTAGGGCCAACCCAGGAACACTAGAGAGATTAAGTGACTTAATCAGAGCCACATAGTATGGAAACAGAGGGTGTAGGACTCAAACCCATGTCTGAATGCTGGATGTACAAAGCCCATTTATAGCTCATTACTTTAGCCTCTAGGCTATACTGCCAGCCCCATAAGTAGTGAACAATTTAGACTGGGTTGTTAATATCTCAAAAGAGAACTGCCTTGAATCAACAAACATGCATTTTTGTAGAAGTAGATGTTATTTTTTAAAATACCAGTTCTGATTCTGTTACACACTGGGAAGAATTTTCAGGTAGGCCCGAATTATACTGCTGCGATGGACTACATCTCAGCAGAAGAGGCAGTGGACTTTTGAGCAAACAACTAGAAAACTATATCAGTGTTCATTTAAGCTAGGGTACAATGGGGTGAGTTTGGACAACGCTCTTGCTCTGGAAAGTAATCCAATGAAGAAAAATTCAAAGAGTGTAAATATGGGAAAAAACTACCAACTGAAAATAAAAATAAAATCAAGAAAGCACACTGCGGTAATGATCAAATCAAAATGCTATAATTAAATGCTCATAGTATGGGTTCCAAAATTTAGGAATTAGTCTATATCCTTAACCAACATGATATCGCATGTTGCAGAGTAACTGAAACTTGGTTCAAGGATGGCAATTGGAATATGGAAATACCAGGTTAGCAAATAATTTAAAAAAAAGAGGAGGTGGAGTTGCCTTCTATATTAAAGAAAAATAGAGAACAGTTGAAATAGCTAATAGTACAACATCCACAAATTAAATTATTCGGGTTAAGGCTACCTTTTCCTCTAAAGTACTAACTATGGGTCTAGCACATAGATCACCTAGTTTAAATAAGGATGAAGTTGAAACTTTTTTAATAGAAATAGAAAAAAATGAATATTCAGTGACATATTATTGTAATGGGTGATTTCAATTTCCCACCTATTAACTGGGCATCACTAAAAGGGGCCAACTGTGCAGAAAACCAATTTCTGGATATCACCCTGCTTCATAATTTGGACCAACTAGTAACTAAACCTACAAGAGGAAGCAATATACTAGACCTCATACTGAACAACAATAGTGAAGACATAAAAAATCTCAAACTACTACCACCACTGGGTGACAGTGACCACAACATTATACTTTTGGACTACAATAACAATATTAAACTCTCTAAGGAAATTACCACTATCAAAGATTTCAATAAAACACACTACAATAAAATGCAAGAATACTTAAAGACCTGGGACTGGAAAAAAGGACTTCATAACCAAGACCTAGACACCATCTGGAGTATTATTAAAAAATAATTGAATACTGTATAAATGAATGGGTACCAATAAGAACAAAATATGAACACAAAAGGCGCACACCACCATGGTGGAATAAAAACATCAAGAGGCATATTAGGACCAAAAAGAAACTCTATAAAAAGTACAAAAACAATTCAACTACAGGTAACTGGCTCAACTATAAGAGATCAGTTAAGATAACTAAAAATGTAATAAGGAAATCCAAAGCAAGATTAGAATAAAAATTAGCATCTAAAGTTAAGGACAATCAAAAACAATTCTACATTTACATAGGTTCCTTAAAGGGTAAACAAAAGATCATAGGTCCCCTAAAAAATGAATCAAGTTTTATTACAGAAAAGAAAGAAATAGCTTTAATGAATATTTTGTTAGTGTCTTTGAGCCAAAGAAAACTTTGCATTTCTTAAAATCAAATCAAATTCTAACATTCTAGAGTGTTCATCTGAGGAAGTAATAAAAGCACTATCTACATTTAGAAATAATAGTTCACTGGGTCCTGATGGCATTACATCTAAACTCTTAAAAGAATTAGGGACAGAACTTGTGGGACCATTGACATGCCTGTTTAATAAATCATTAAAAGAATTGATATCATTACCCGATTGGAAGGAGGCAGTAATTACTCCAATCTATAAAGGAAGGACCTTAACAGATGCAAATAATTACAGGCCAATAAGCCTCACCTTAACAATACGGAATATCATGGAAAAACTTCTCTAGATACTTATATTACAGCACATAAGCAATGTAGAGCTAGTAGACCCCTCATAACATGGTTTCACTAAAGCCAGATCATGCCTTACCAACTTTATTCAACTTTTTGAATCAATAGGTGCTGCCCTGGATAAAGGGGCTCATGTGGATATTGTTTTTCTAGATTTTGCTAAAGCCTTTGACAAGGTGTCACACAATACTCTGCTTTCCCTACTCAACACAATCCAGTTACATCCTGATATCATAAACTGGATTAATTCCTGGCTAGATTCCTGTAGACAAAAGGTTGCTATTAAAGGATACTATTCAGACTGGTCCTTTGTCACCAGCAGAGTACCTCAGGGCTCTGTTCTGGGCTCCACCTTATTTAATATACTAGTATCCACTCTACAAACCTCAGATAATACATGGCTATGCAAATATGCAGATGACTGCAAACTGGGTGGGATTGTCCAAACTGTAGCTTACAGGAGACAATTACAAATAAATCTAGATCTAATATCTAACTGGGCTACTCAGAACAAAATTAAATTCAATGAGAAAAAAAGTTAGGTATTGCACCTGGAGGTCAATTATCCACTGACGCAATATAGACTAAATGGGACTATACTAGAAAGCACTGTTGAGGAAAAATATTTTGGAATATGCATTGTGATTGGTTGACATCCACGGCACTCCAGACATTACCTCATGGGTTTTAACCCACCTGATAGGCTAGTGATGCACATGACTCTAGGATCAGATTTCTCTCATATCCAGGTCCCAGAAGCCCCTGCTCTCCAGTTCAAACTTTGCATCTGATCAGGCTAACACACCAGGGTCCCTGCTGTCCTAATTACTAAGGTAAGCCTCTTAAATTGTGATTTATCACAGCAACTAATTCTAGTCTCTAGCATGACCATATGAAGCAGTCCTAGGCATGAATATAAAGGATAATGGTTACTAGATTTATCAAGTGCCCTAGCAGTGCCTTCTCTTGTGAAACAAGCTGCGTTTGTATAGCTCCGCCTGAGTTCTTCTGTGTGTTTATTGTTGTTTTCTGCTGGAGGTTGTGTTATTAAGCATGCTCCCTGAGTTGCCTAGTGCCTTCTCTTGTGAAACAAGCTGCATTTTTATAGCTCCCCCTGAGTTCTTCTGTGTGTTTTTTGTTGCTTTCTGCTGGAGGTTGTGTTATTAAGCATGCTCCCCGAGTCGCCTAGGCTCTCACAGGTCCTTCGTCGAGTTTCACCCCAACTGCAGGTTTTTAGTATGATTCAGGGGGCCAGCACCTCCAGGACTCGACGGCATGAGCTCCGACTCGCTCCTGCATTGCTCCGCTCCCCCCTCCCCCCCTCAGGCCTCTTGCTAGGGCCTAGGCACATGCTCCTCTCTTGCCCCTACCGACTGCAGCTGTTTCAAAGGAGGTTCCCCCAAGCACTCCAACCCTGGAACTAGTTCCGGCTGGTGGTGGTGCTGGCTCTCCCACCGCCCGCTCTAGCGATCCACCTCCTCCGTTGGCCCTGGGATCGTCCTTCGATGTGGCCTTCCTGGCCTGGCCTATGCCACTCTCGGCCTTCTCCCCCCCCAGGAGGCCTATAGGGTGTCCGTTAAGAGGAGCTCCAAGTGCGCGCCTACTGCCCCTCTGAGGGCAGCCTCAGGCACAGTTCTGCTCAGCGCTCACCAGCTCCCTGCTGTTATCGGTGTGGCATGGTGCCCCAGCTCTTCTCAGAGCTCCTCCGTGGCCATGTGGCTTGGCGTGCATTCCTACGCCTCCTCCTTCGTCCTGTGCTTTGGTGATGGCCCTCCACTAATAGGAGGCACTAGCGGGGATTCTTACTTCGTAAACAGGATGTAGCCTCATGGCTCAGCAAGATCCTTTGCTGCTAGGTCTTCTACGCCACAGGGAGTCCACAGGGGAAGGGTCCCTCGCTCTCTCGGGCCAAATATCCACGCCTACGGCCTAGGAGCGTCCCACCCCCCCATACTCCTTACTATTGGGAGCTGATCCTGCTGATCCTGTAACACGGAGTGATACTGCTAACAGATCAGCTGGGGAAGGGGTCAAGACCAGCTTTACTTCCTACACCAGATAGGAAGGTTGGGGGTCCTTCCCAAAGAAAGAATAGGACCACCTGGGTCCTCTATTAGGCTGGAACCTTATTCTCATTCCCCCAGCGTAGTTCTCTAGGGGACCAGGCATGCGGTGCTGCCTCCTCCCCCACATTCTCTGGATATTATTGGAGAGAGAAAAAAAAATGGGGCAGAAGGCTGGTGTTCCCTGTATGTCCATATGGGCTCCTCCCACAGCAGTCCATATGATCCGACAGCGACTTGCCCACTGGGGTCCCTCTCTATAGTGATCCCCAGAGTTCCAGCCTCCATGTGGGTCCCTCACCACAGTGACCCCCATTTGAGGCCAGCACGCATCTTATTACTCTTGCTCTCTCTCTCGTGTACAAAGCACGTCTCAACGCAGCCTATCAGGGCCCCACCACCCGGTGCAGGCCCAGTTGGCACCCTTGGTAACGCTTCATCTTTTGTCTTCCCCAGATGGTCAAAGCCAAGAAGTGCACAGCGTGCAGCTCCAACCTCCTACCCCACGCCTCTGGCCCCCTGTGTGCTGCCTGTCTCCACGATGACGATGACCTATCCTTGGGCCAGTCTACCGGCATGGGCCCCAACAACCCTGGCCCTAGCGGCTCATCTTGGCTGGACCCGGGCGCCTTTCTCCTACAGAACCAACAGGCGACCGTGGCCATGATGGAGAGTCAGCAGAATTTTATGCTGAAGGTGATGGAGAAATTGGAGTCCCTCACCCAACAGAGATTGCCTGCGAACCCACCTCTGGAACAAGACATCAGGGGAGGGGCCAACGAAGATAACATGGATCTGACGGAACCTAGCCCGGATATCCACAAACCCAACACCGGGGAGGATGCTGACCTACCGGAGGAGGAAGATGGGGCCATCTCCGACGAAGAAGATGCAGAGCAACAGGCCATCCCGTCGCTCACCTCCAAACTATGCTCCTTCGACATGGTCCCAGGCCTCATCAAGATCGTCAAGACCACCATGGGGTTTGAAATGGAGGAAGACAAACCTCAATCCAAGCTAGACCCCCTGATCCAGCAGAGATCCACCGTTCGAGAGACTTTTCCCGTCTGTCCGGCCATTGAAGACATTATCAATAAGGAGTGGCAATCCACCAACCTAGGCCGGATGCCTAACAGAAGAAACCTGGACCAGATGTACCCCGTTCAGGAGGACAAAGCCAACACCTGGTGCACTGCCCCAATGGTCGACCCCAGGTGGCCACCCTTAGCAGACGGACTATCCTACCCTGCGGAACAATCTCCCTAAAGGACCCTGCAGACAAAAGGGTCGAGGACATGTTAAAGACGGCCTTCAAAACAGAAGGCATGGCAGCAAGAGCATCCACAGCAGCCATCTACACAGCACGGGCACAAATATGTTGGTTGGAGGAGCTCCTTGAGCAGGCCAACCCCAAATCCAGAGAGATAGAACTATTAGAGTGCACCATCGATGTGGCAAGATACCTAGCCAACATGGCTGTTGACACCTTTAGACTTAACGCAAGGGTCACAGCCATCACAAACAGGGCCAGGTGGGCTTTGTGGCTTAAGTTATGGGAGGCCGACAATGAGTCCAAAACCTTACTGCAAAATCTCCCCTTGAAGGGCAAACATGTTTTTGGGGAGGGTCTCTTAGAGTTCCTGAAACAGAAAGAGGAGGGCAAGGAACTCCTTAGAAACAAATGTAGGCACTCCTATCTCCCCTCTGCTAGGCGGAGATTTCGGGGGGCCAGAGGTCATACCACAACCGCAGAGACATACACCCAGCCACTTCCTTTTGAGGTAGAGGCTCCTACACTTCACCACGCACCCCCTCCACCCAATCCTACTACACCTCATCCTTCAAAGCTCGTGGCTTGAGATTCGGAGGAAGAGGCAGGGGTCAGCAAGGAAAGCCGTAATGACTGCTCACGCCGGACCCCCTTGGAACAAGATCGCTCCCCCCCGTGGGACAAAGATTAGCGCTCTTCAGTCATCAATGGTTTCACACCACCTCCGACAGATGGGTTCACGAAGTCGTGTCCGAAGGATACTCAATAGAGTTATCGGAGACTCCCCCGACACACAGGTTTATCATCTCACTGGTGATGAAAAAGAGGGCCACCACTCATCAGGTACAACATATCCTGTGGGACCTGATCAACAACAGGGAGATCCAGCCAGTACCACCATATGAGCAGGGGTTAGGAGTCTACTCCATCTTCTTCCTTGTACCAAAGAAGAACGGCGACCTCCGCCCCATCCTGGACCTCAAACACCTAAACCAACACGTTGTGCCCCAGAAGTTCAAAATGGACATTCTGAGGTCAATGCTTCGCAGTATTCGGGTGGGTGACTTCCTGACATCCATAGACCTCAAGGACGCATACCTCCCAATACCCATCAGGCCGGCTCACAGGCAGTACCTCCGGTTTCACATCCTCGGCCAACATTTCCAATACCAGGCCCTACCGTTCGGACTCTCGAGTCTTCACCAAAGTATCAGTGGTACTGGTGGCCAGACTCCGAGAACAGGGTCTCGACATCATCCCCTACCTCGATGACTGGCTGATCCGGGCACGATCCAAGGAGAGCTCTCACCGTCACACCACCCTCACTCTAAGGGCCCTAGAGCAACACGGCTGGGTAGTGAACTGGGACAAGAACCACCTAACGCCCATGCAACAAATAAAGCATCTGGGCACCTGCCTAGACACAGCACAGAGGTGGGCAAGACAGTCCGAGGCAAGAGTCCTCAACCTGCTCAATCTGGGGCGCACAATACACACCAGCCATCAGGCATCCATGGCAACCCTAGCACAACTGCTAGGTTGCATGGCCTCATGTATCGACCTCATCCCATGGGCCAGATGGCACATGCGGCCACTACAGACCCACATCCTCAGATGGAGATCCCCAAATGAACACAATCTAAGGACCTTCCTCTCATTACCTCCCTCGGTGAGAAAGTCGCTAACCTGGTGGACAGTCCGCTCACATCTTACCAGAGGTGTACCAATGGAGGCTCCCGCCCAGGTCTCCATTGAGACAGACGTGAGTCTTCAAGGATGGGGTGCTTGCCTGGCCAACAGGACAGCACAGATCCGATGGACCCACACAGAATCCAGACTATCTATCAACGTCCTGGAAATGCGGGCAGTCTACCATGCACTAAGAGCTTTCAAATCCACCATCCTGAGACAATCAGTCCTGATCCGATCTGACAACTGGGTAACGGTGGCATATATCGCCAAACAAGGAGGCACCCGAAGCAGAGCGATACTGAAGGAGGTGGCAAGGGTTCTCAACTGGGCCCAGGCACACCTCGAACACCTCAGCGTGGTCCATCTCACCGGAAAGCTCAACATTTGAGCAGACTGGCTGAGCCAGCAACAAGTTCACCCAGGAGAGTGGCATCTCCACACCAGCCTTTTTCAAATGATACAGGACACCTGGGGACCCATCCCCCTGGACCTCATGGCCATGGCTCAAAACACACAGGTCAGGGACTACTTCTTGAGGTACAGGGACAGTCAGTCACGGGGAACCAACTCCCTGTCACAACCTTGGTCCCAGGACCACTCCTACGTCTTCCCCCCCATTCCCTTATTACCTCAGATACTGACCACAATTCGCTCCTCGAGACAGACCATCATAATGGTGGCTCCCTACTGGCCGCAGAGAACGTGGTTTGCCACAGTCCTCTCACTGACGATGGCCTCCTTCAGACTGCCATACCGTTCCAACATGTTGAACCAGGGTCCACTTCTACACCTGAACCCTGGGACCCTGAAGCTCACAGCCTGGTTCCTGAGAAGAGAAGACTAAGGAATGCAGGCTACCACGACTCAGTCATAGCAATGATGCTGCAGTCCAGATGGCCATCAACCACCTCCACCTATAGCAGGCAGTGGGCAGTGTTTACCAAATGCTGCCATGATCGGGCAACGGACCCAGAGTTCACGGACATGCCCACTATCCTGTTATTTCTCCAGCAAGGCCTGGATAGTGGACTGGCTCACTCGTCCCTCAGGGTACAGCTGTCGGCCATCGGAGTAGCTGTGGGGTCCATAGAGGGCCACAGCCCCTGTGCTCACCCGATTGCCCTGGGCTTCCTAAGGGCGGCTGAGATGCTACAGCCACGAGTGCACCCAACCATCGCTCCTTGGGACCTCCCCCTCATTCTGGACTCCCTCAACTCGGCCCCATTCGAACCCCTCCAAAATGTAGACTTGTTCTGGGTTGGGTTAAAGACCTGCTTCCTCGTGGCGATATGCTCAGCCTGCAGAATTGGGGAGTTGGGTGCACTGTCCTGCAGGGAACCCTACACAGTGTTCACGCCACACGGAGTACGCCTACGGACTGTGCCAGCCTTTTGACCCAAGGTCTCCTCCCCCTTCCACAGGGAACAGAGTATCAAGTTGCCCACCTTCTGGGGAGACCCCCACTCCGGGAGACACTACCGTCCCACAAGGCCTGGACATGGGCAACACTCTAGCCACTTACATAACCAGGACACAACCTATCCAAAAGACAGAGAGACTGTTCATAGTCTCAAGGGGTCAGAGACAGGGGAAAGCAGCCTCCAAGACCACCATCGCTGGTTGGTTGCGGAGAACTATTCAGGAGGCCTACTTGGCAAAACAAAGAACACCTCCTTGGGGAATCAAGGCACTCCACTCATGCGGTAGCCACATCCTGGGTGGAGAGGGCCAACGTGTCAGCGGAAGACATCTGCAAGGCAGCCACGTGGACCTCAATCCACACCTTTGCCAGACACTATTGCCTAGATCACCTGTCCCAGCTGCAACCTACCTTTGCAATGCAAGTCCTCTCTGCGGCCACTTCCACCACGGCTTCCTTCCACCCCTAGACCACTCTGTCTCCCTCCCACTGACACAGTACTGCTTCTTATCTACCCATGAGGTAATGTCTGGAGTGCCATGGATGTCAACCAATTACAATGGGTGTTTACTCACCTGGTAAAGGTGATTGTGTTGGTTGACATCCATGGCACTCCACGACCCAACCGACATAGTAGTCAGAGGCGTACAGGGTATGGGCAGACAACCTTACATTGAGCTGAATGCTTTATTGCCATGCATTTCGACATCCAGGATGTCCACCGTCGGACCATTAGGGGTCGAGTCTAGATTGTATTGCCTGGGGAATAAATTAGGGCCCTGGCCCAATTTCATTTATCACCGCGTATACTTGTTTTCTTTCTGTTAGCATATCATCTGGTATTGGGGTCATTTCTTGGTGTTCCTTTTCACTAACCTTATTTTCAGCTTTGGAAGATTTGAACTGCAGAGCAGGGGCTTCTGGGACCTGGATATGGGAGAAATCTGATCATAGAGTCATGTGCATCACTAGCCTATCAGGTGGGTTAAAACCCATGAGGTAATGTCTGGAGTGCCATGGATGTCAACCAACACAATCACCTTTACCAGGTGAGTAAACACCCATTACTGACAACCTAACTTTTGAAAATTACTCAAGTATAACAGTCAAAAAATGTCAAAGGATAGTGGCGTGTATCTTAAAAAATATTAAATCCAAGAAAAAAGAAATACTGCTACCCTTGTATAAATTTTTGGTACATCCTCATTTGGAGTATTGTTCTCAGTTTTTGGTACCCCATACCTTAAGAAGTAACACATTAATTGAAAGAGTTCAGAGAAATTTTTTTTTTTGGCAGGACCTCCTGTCACTATATCGGTCCTGGTCATGGCCCCTGGAAGCCTCAGCCACCATCTATGGCTGCCGATGTCCCCAGTCACCCCCAGCTTGCCCCCGGAGGGCGGGGCCGTGACCACGGAACTAGTATCTAGTCGGGGGACCCGCAGCGATGGTGTCCACTCGAGGACTTCCTGGGAGGGCTTCATTAAGACTGTGGCCCTTGCCCGCCTATTTTTCTTTACTTTTTCCTTCATGGAGGTGGGGACGTGCAATGACGCCAGCGTCCGCCCCGCCTCCCAGAGATTGAGCGTCGGCAGCGTGAGATCTCCTGGCCTCCGCCAGGAGTCCTCAGTGCTCCGAGTGCTTCCCTCACCCTCCCCCTGGAGAAGGAGAGCAGTCCATAGAACGCTCTATCCTTCTCCCCCCGGCCAGCCCTCTGACAACCCCGGTCCGTTCCCGAACCCGGATTGCCGGCATCGCTAGCGGAAAACCCACCGCTGCGCCAACAGGCTCGGAGTTCAGAGAAAATTAACAAATATAATTACTAATATCAATAACTTGAGCTACAATCAAAGACTTAACACCTTGGGGTTGTACTCAGTAAAATACAGGCAACTGAGAGGAGACCTTTGCTTGACTTATAAAGCTAGTAGAGACTCCATGATGAAAGAAACACTAGGATTGGTATTGCAGGATACACAAATGCTAACTAGAACACACACACATACACTTAAAGATGAAAGGTGCACAACTAAAAAAAGGATTCAGTTCTACACTCAAAGAATAATTAATGTTTGGAATATTCTACCTCAAGAGATAGTAGATAGCCGTAACATAATAATATTTAAACACAGCTTAGATCAATATAAAGGAAAAAAAGTCTTTGATTTCCACTCATGACTAATGGGAGGCAAATTCTCTAAAGGCAGTTCTGAATACTGAATTCGTAATTACACTATGAAACTATGAAACTGCTTAATCTTAACTCGCCTTTTGGTAAATTTAGTGAGTGTTTCTGATTCACACACTGCTGGCATTGACAATTTTAGAACAGTATGATCTTGTCAAGAACTTACATTGTTGGTACAATGCAACTGTGATCTTATTTAGAATTCTTAGGTTAATGGGGACATAAACATCATACAATTCTTAGATGGCACTTTGCAGCATTGTGTAACCCATAAATAGCCAATGGGTTAACTAAAAGGCCAGTAAAAATGGGGCAGAAACAAAAGGGGACCCACAATATAAAAAAAAAAGCTTCTATAGGAAACACTACTCACAGGTTCCATGCAGTTCTCCTTTAACTAATCTTGTAGACAATGTCAGGTATTTTATCTAAATGGTAAGGAATTCTGTTTAAAGGGATTTGGAGCCATCTACAGTGAAATTCTTCCCATACACTTGTATTAGTTATACGGGAAAACAGAGGAACTTGGCTTCCACTGGAAATAATGTAATCTGCAGGAAAACATAGGAAAATTGCCCTGCAGTTACAGGAAAAAGACACACTTAATCTGGGAGCACTGAGGACTGGTTTAGCAGCATGGCAGTTGTTGATGATTGTGACAAAACAGCACTATGTGACACCAACAGGAAAATAACTTTGGTCATTTGGTAGTTCTTCACAGCCCTATCGGCACTGGCTAGAGTTTGTTATTTCTGTGGTTTACTTTGGTGTGTTTAAGTAAAGTATTTTGTCAATGTCTTTCTGTAGCAGTTTTAGTGATTTTGTTGTTGTTATACATTTCTTAAAGTGATGGTATTCTGTCACTTTTTGTTATACTTAATATAAAATTACCCATCTCCCATGTCATTTTAATTGCTGTTCTGTTTTAAAAAAATGAAAAAAAAAACAAACACATTTTTAGTTATTTTTAGTAATAGTTTTTCAGATCACACTGCTGATCCCTGATTCCCTAGGGGAGGTGTTGCCTGATCCTGGTACTTATTTGTACTGTCCTGTTAGTTAATTAATCCCTATGTTGTGTTAAAAAAATATTTTTTTGTTTCGTTGCATACTATTAGCATAGTATTTTTTCAGATCACACTGCTCATCCCTGATTCTCTTTGGGGGGGTGGTGTTGTCTGCTGCTGGTAGTTAATAACTTGTATAACACTTTTACCCCTGCAATGTGTGTTGTGTTAATCCCTGTGGTGTTTTTTTTTCAGATCACATGACTAATCCCTAATTCCCTAGGAGGAGGTGTTGTCTGCTCCTGGTACTTATTTGTACTGCAGGCTTTATTTACATTTTATCAGTTTTCATCCCAAATCAAGTTCCAATTAGCATATAAGAATGACTGGGAAGAAGTGTTCAAAAACCGTGGGGTAAAATAGTGCATCAGTTATAAAAATTATATCTGTGGAAGCATGGACTCAGGGGCTGGTAGTAGTGAAGGAGTAGTTTGTGGCAGTGGCATTAGTGTAACAGCATTTTTCTCTGCCACATCTGTGGCAGCCATGCTGGTGAGGGATATGGGAGGTGACAAGGCAAGCAGCAGTAAACAAGGGACAGTGGTCTAGGAGTAGGTTATCAGTGTTCCCATGGCTGGTGGAGGTGCTGAGCATGACAACATGGAGCTGGAGTCAGTGGTTGAGATGGGAGATCTGGAAAATGTGTGTCACAGTCAGATTCCTGATGATGAAGGGTCAGAGAACCTGGAGATGGTGATGGTGGTGATGAAGAGGACAGACCTGTGGAGGAGAAGGGCAGCAGCGGCTGTGCTGCTGCTGATTTGTTGGATCCCCTATGGTAGCCTGAAGAGAAAAAGCATAAGAGTGGCAATAAAGATGATGCAGGGTATGTTGCTTGCAGTTATCCAACTACCAAAGTCTCCCCCCTCCCAATATTATTGACGTTATGAAATTATCCCCCAAAACACAAATTTCCACTTCTTCTCCTCAGCTGTCCTACTCCTGCAGCCATGGTAAATCAAGGGTTATGGAATCCCTAGTTTAGGATTTTTAGATACTTGACCCAGTTGATGAGACAGTCGCTATCTGTCAGCCAAGAAACCTATGTCAAGCACGAGTTAGTAGGGGGGAAAGGGCAGCCACCTAGGCACTGGTTAGCAACACACACCTGAAGAACAGGCACATGTTACACTGACATCAACACCAGAAGGAAGCCAGTGCAGGGGGTCTCTGTCCCCTCATCATCATCATTAGGCAAGGCAAACAGAAGTGACAGGGCAACAGACCAGGTGGATAGAGGGGTGAGTGAGGAGGACTACAGAGAGGAGAAGGATTCTGTGGGGCTGCCTAATAGTGGGCATAGCAGCAGTGGTGGTGGGTTGAGTATTACCACCCTGAGTCAGCAATGCACAGTAATGCCATTGCAGAAAACCCCCAAAAATCACTAGTGTCACTCAAGCCGCAGCACATTTGAATCCCAGGAGTCAAATACCACCCCAAAAATGCCACTTGACAAGTCTAGCTGTTTGGTAGCCCAACCCCAAGAAAGGTCCTGCCTACGCTGCATAGTATGTTTGAGTATCACTCCAAATTCACTCCCAATCATGCTACTGCATGTCAACTAATTGCAGCAGCAGCTGAAATGCTGGCAAGATATCTATTGCCATTCTCTATTGCCATTCTGTTTTGCTGAGAATGTTGAGTTTCAGAGAGTGATGGACCGTGCCTGTCCCAAATGGCAGATTCCATCAAGCACATACTTTTCTAAATGTGCTGATCCTGAAGTCTATGGGACAGTGTCACAGATGATAGACCATGCTCTGAAGCATTCAGCATCACCATACATACATCTGAGCATGGATATGTGGACCAGTGGTCAATCAGCTGGTATCTCCTACTTGTGCATTACAGCACATTGGGCACAAGTAATTGGGGTAGTATTTGATTCTGGGCATGGGAAAAATTACACTAATCCCAACAGTGGTGGTAGCAATATTCAGGGTATTCAGCAGCATGCCACACTGACAATGAAATCACACATTGGTGAGAAAATGTGGGAAGTGCTGCTTACCAAGATTGTTGAGTGGCTTCACCCCCATTCACTGACTGCAGGTTTCATTGTGAATGATAATGGCTTGAATATTATGAAATACATCAATGATGGGGGGTTTGTCATGGTGCCATGCCTGACGCACTGTCCTAACCTCATTATAGAAACACAGAAGAAACATAGAAGTTGACGGCAGAAGGAGACCGCTAGGTCCATCGAGTCTGCCCATTTGTTTTTGACCTATTTTGACAGTCTACTTGTCCTTTGTAGTTAGGGCTCCCTTAATGCCTTTTACGTACTGGAATATTTCAATCATTTCCCCTCTCTCTCTCTCTTCTCTGCTCCAGGGAGTACATATTCAGTTCCCTAAGTGTTTCCAGGTAGGACATGTACTGCAGACCCTAAATCATTTTGGTCACCTTTCTCTGTACTGATCCACCCAGTCAATGTCCTTCCGGAGGTGAGGCCTCAAGAATCGGACTCCGTATTCCAGGTGAGGCCTGATCAGTGATCAATACAGTGGTAGTACCACCACTATCATCCTGCTTGTGATTCCCCTCCCGATGCAGCCCAGCATTCTGTTGGCCTTCAAGGTTGCCTTCTCACACTGCTAACTAACCTTCAAGTCATCTGCGATTATGATTCCCAGATTTAATTCCTGGTTTGAGGCCGCCAGACATTTGCCTCCCAGGTAATATTCCTTTCTTGGATTTTTCTTTCCTATGTGCATGACCTTGCACTTTTTGGCATTAAATCTCAGCTGCCACACTCCAGACCATTAATCTAGTTTCTTGAAGTCAGCTTCCATCTTGCTCACTTCTTCTGAGGTGTCCACCCTGTTACATATCTTGGTGTCATCTGCAAACAGGCATACCTTCCCTTCCAGTCCATCAGTAATGTCTGCTATAAAAACACTGAAGAGCAGAGGCTCCAGCACTGAGTTCTGGGGCACTCCATCGGTCACCCTGCCTTCCGTCGATTGTGCTCCATTAACCTGTACCCTCTGGGTTCTGCCTTGTACTCAATTTTGTACCCATCTGACTACTTCTGGACCAAATCCTGTGTGGTCAAGCTTCTTTACCAGCCTTCTGTTTGGAACCAAGTTGAAGGCCTTACTAAAGTCTAGGTAGACAACATCTACTGCCTGACCATCGTCCACTATTTTTGTAGTGTAGTCAAAAAACTCAAGCACATTTGTCTGGCATGATCTATCTGCTGTGAAACTGTGCTGCTTAGGGTCTTGTTGGCCTCTAGTTTCAAGGAATGCTATGATCCTCCATTTGAGTAATGTCTCCATTGGTTTCCCTACTTCAGATGTGAGGCTCACCGATCTGTAATTACTAGCCTCTTCACAGCTGCCCAATTTGTGAAGTGGAACCGCTATTGCCTTTTTCCAGTTTTCAGGTACAACACCACTCTTCAAGGATTTTGTGAATAGAAGTGCCAGAGGGGCTGCTAATTCTGCCCCCAGTTCCTTAAGGATTCTGGGGTACATCTCGTCTGGTCCCATGGCTTTGTCTGCTTTCAGTTTATTTAGCCTCTTCCATACTTCAATTTCTGTAAAGGGACTCGTGTCTACCCCTGGTCCTGGGGTGTTGAGTTTTTTTCAGGGCTGAGACATCCCCTGGGTCCTCTTTGGTAAACCCCAAGCAGAAGTATTTGCTGAGGATTTTGTCTTTCTCTGGGTCATGTTTGGTGCATTTCCCTTCTTCAGTAGCAGTCTTTACTATCCCTTTTGCCTTCATACATTCCCTAATGTATCTAAAAAATGAACTGTCTCCTCTCTTTACCCCTTTTGCTATCTTTTTCTCTGTCTGGGCTTTTGCCTTTCTAATTTGTTTGTTAGACTCTCTCATTTTTTCCTTGTACAACTCCCAGTCTTTCTCAGTTTTGGTTTCCTGGTATATGCTGTACGCATCTTTTTTTCTTTGACTGTGGTAGCCACTTCCTTGGAAAACCATAGAGGATTTCTTTTCCTTTGTGCTTTTCTAATCCATTTGGCACATTGATTTGTGGCAATCTTTATTGTTCTCTTGAGTCTCCTCCACATGACCTCCACCTCCTCAACCTCTATTTCTATTAACTTGCTACTTATATTGTTCCTCATTTCTTGAAAGTCAACCTTTCTGAAATCTAGCACCTTTATCTTTGAGTGGCTGGTATCCTGTGTTGTTTAGCTTAAAGCTTACCATGTGGTGGTCGCTATTGCCTATGTGGCATCCCACTTCAATGTCCTTGATCCTTTCTGAGTTTGTGAGGACAAGATCAAGAATGGCATCTCCCCTTCTTAGGGTTTTAATAAGTTGGCACAGTCCCATGCCTTATAGTGACAATAAGAAGTCCCTACATCTTGTGGTTGCTGCTATTAATGTGGTCCAGTTAAGATCTGGTATGTTGAAGTCCCCCACCAGTATTACTTCATCTTTATCAGACATTTTGTGGATTTCCTCTATTAGGTCATTGTCTCATTTATCTTGTTGATTTGGAGGCTTGTACACTTTGCTGATTCTGAAGAGTTTTCCCTTGCCTGTGTCTACTGTTAGCCACAATGACCTGAAGTCCCCAGGTTGCCCTTTTACTTCTGTGACTTTTATTTCCTCCTGAATGTAAATGGCTATTCCCCTTCCCCTGTTATTTTGCCCTGCCTATCTTTCCAGAACAGATTGTAACTGGGAATGGCTGTATCCCATCCATGTTTTTCCTTGAACCATGTTTCTGTTACAGCCACCCAGTCCAACCTTTCTGTTTCCAAGTTGGCTGCGAGTTCGGGAAGTTTGTTGATTCGGGTCCTAGCATTTGCAACTATTGCCTTCCAGGAATGTACATCCTCTTTGGCACGAGGTTGTACCCTCTTCCTGGACTGTTCCAGTTTGCTCTTTCTGGCCAAGAGATTATGGAGGTTGCTGGTTCAGGCAGATGCTGACTCTGATTTGATTTCTGAGAATGTATGCATGCATTTGGCATTTTGGGGAGTGATGACCAGCCCACCAATGGCAGGGGTGCGAGCTGCATCATACTCCCCTTTATTTAGTCTATACTACCTCTATAGACATCAATTTTTTGTCCGAGTGCTGGGATACCTTCTCTGTTTGGGTGCAATCCATCATATTTAAAAAAGCTTTTTCCCAAAAGTTGTGCCAGTTCCCTATACAGCGGTATCCCTTGTCTTGCCACCAATCAAGCAGCCATAAGTTGAATTCATCTACTTCAATCTCTCTGACTCACTTGATACTTTTTCCTTTTTCTCAAAATGACAGCACTTCTAAGAAGGCTAATTTGGATGGAAGGGAAGAAAATTTGTTGGCCAGGTCCTCGAAGTGTTTCTTGGTCTCCTGAACTGTGTGATTTGCCAAGTCATTGGTACCAAGGTGTATTATTATATGTGTAACTTCCCCGGTTTTCAGCACAATTGTCTTTATGCGGTTAGTGTCCCTACTTACAGAGGCTCCTGGTAGACACTTTACCACAATGTCACTTTTAACATTTTGTGTTAGGTGGTGTCCCACTCCTCGGATCATGGAATCCCCAATTAGGAGAATATTGCTTTTGTTTATATTTGTGTTGTTTTTATTTTGAGTTCTAGTATTTTTGTTGTTTTTGCATTTGGTTTTGGTATTGTTGTTGGTTATATTTTGAGTACTAGTATTTTTGTTTTTATCGTAGTTTGTATTGGTTTTAATTGGCCTGTTAGGCTTTTTTGGTGGTTTGATTCCTTTACCTTGTATTATTTTGTAGTTGGTAGCAGTGGAGCGAACCTGTTTTTTTTTTTCCATTCAACTTTTATTAAAGGTTACAATACAGAGAATGAATCCACAAAGCATTAGACATATATAAAAAAACAATAATTACTAGACAAAATTCAACAGATTCATCCTCTCCTGCCCACCCCTCCCCACCCACCCAACCCCCAGTGCCCAAGCACAGCATCACCTCCACCAAACTATGTACTATATTACCATGGACCTATACTTCAAACTTGTACTGAGTAGAGAGTTTGAAAGGGGCCCCATACCTTATTAAACTTGCTAAGTTTATTACAAAGACTAGCAATAGTTCTCTCCATTCTGAGATTTGCCAGTAGTTCCTGAGACACTCAGAATAAAACAAGTTATCAGAATCTTTCCAATGTCTAAGGACCACCTTTTTGATGGACATGGAGATTAATGCCATATAATATTTCCTACTCAGTACAGAAATGTTAGAAAAATCTCCCAAAAGACATACTTCCGGTGTTAACAAATCCCTGAGGCCCAACAATGGGTCTGCTCTTTGTTTAATGTTAGCCCAGAGTCCAACAACACTAGGACAATTCCAAAAGATGTGAAGAAGGTTTCCAGGGTGCAAATTACATCTAGTACAAATTGGAGAGGGTACCACACCCAACTTTGCCAACTTCTGTGGGGTATAGTAAATATTATGCAAAATTTTAAATTGCATTAACCTTAGTCTATCCTGGAGTAAAAATTTATGGCAATTATGCCAGAGTTGAGGCCATTCTAATTCCCAATCTGGGAAAAGAGAAGACCAATATGAGACCGGGGCTAAGTTATCGGGATATGCCTATGCAAATAAAATGCTATATATCTTAGACACTGCATGGGGCAAGCCAGCCAAATCTGCCATGTGGCCAGAAATGAGATTTGGGAAGCAGGGGGTGGAGTAACTCCAAAAACTTTTAAGACTAGATGCCGAAGCTGAAAAATTCTGAAAATATTCCTCTCAGGTATCCTAAATTTCTACATAATTTCTACGGAAGAGCACCACTGTCTGTCAACCATCATGAGATCCTTCAACTGACAATTTACTAACTGGGAGAGCCAGTTATGTGATAAGAGTTTACTGTCTAGTTGTAGACTAGGATTACCATTTATTGGCTGAGACAAGTCCTTAACATTATCATACTTGAGGAATGCACACAGTTGAGCGTGCACAATAATTGATACTGCAATAGGAGAGTTACGTAACACACCAGGAAGAGGCCCTACTTTAGTATATAGCAACGCTCCTGGAAGGAAACCGTATTTTTTGATGGAAGCCAATTCCACTCTGAGCCAGACCGGGACATTAGAGAGCTGTGCTAATAGGTGCTTGGGTGTCACCCACCTGAGATATTTGTTAGCCTGACTGGCCCAATAATACAACCCTATATGTGGGATTCGCAAATCCCCTTTTCCTTTGGGAGCAGCCAATTTGTGAAAGGCCATTCTAGATTTTTTTATACCCCCATATGAAGTTAGAAAACATGGTATGGATTTTTTTAAACCAGGACAGTGGGAGGCCAATATTTAACATGTTAAGGGGATAGAAGAGGTGGGGGAAGACATTCATTTTAATTAAATTTATCCTTCCCCAGAGGGAGAGAGGAAGTAGTGTCCACCTACAGAGATCATGGTCTATTCTTTGGACCAACAGATCCAAGTTTAATTGTTTAAGCCAGGATGCAGAATGGGTCAGAATGATTCCAAGATATTTAATGGAATCATACTGCCAGGCAAGTCCTAACGACTTAATCTCCTGCTTGTAAACCCTGTGATTAAGAGGAAAGACCAAGGTTTTTCCAATATTAAGTTTACAATTCGAAACCTTACTAAACTCACCTATTATATTAAGAATGGGGGGAATAATTGTCACTGGATTGGTAATCTGCAGAAGGAGGTCGTCAGCATATGCAGCAACCTTAACCATCTGCCCATTTAAAGATATGCCTAGAACATCCTTGGCATTGGTTAACCTCTGAATAAGGGGCTCTAAATATACATTAAAGAGTAATGGAGACAGGGGACACCCTTGCCTGGTTCCCACATGTAATTTAATTCGACTTGAAATCAATCCATTACAGGAGATTCTAGCCGAGGGTGATAAGTATAATGAACGAACCCATCCCACAAATTGTCTAGGAATACCAAATGCCTCCATAGCCACAAACAGGTAACTCAAGTAGACCCTGTCAAATGCCTTCTCAGCGTCAAGGGATACCAAGGCCATTGGTACTTCAGCATCTCTTGAAGCCGAGAAGACGTGTGCCAGGGTTCGCAGGTGATCTACTGATGCTCTACCCTTCATGAAACCAACCTGCTCCTCCCCTTTTATACAGGTAAGTACCGTACTCAGGTGATCAGCCAATAACTTTGCCAATATTTTAATGTCATGATTAATTAGCGAAATGGGCCTATAACTTGAAACCAAATCCTGTGGCTTATCAGGCTTGGGCAATAAAACAATCAGGGCTTCAAAAAGAAAAGGATCAGCCCCTTGGCCAGAAAGTAAAAATTGGAAAATTGGAAAAGTGAAAGTAAAATAGGGGTTAGTTGCTTAGAAAATACCTTATAAAAATTGGCAGAAAATCCATCAGGACCTGGAGTTTTATCGGATGGCAGAGATTTAATTACCATAGCTATTTCATCCTCAGAGATATGAGATATTAACGCAGCTTGTTGAGATTTAGTGAGAAAAGGTAATTGTAAGTCCCCAAAATACTTTTGCAAATCTTCCTCAGAAGGGGGATTGGCCATGGGCCCATATAATTCCCGAAAATAACAAGCGAATGCATCAAGTATCTCTGAGGATACAGTTTTAGGGGGGTCTCCCTCTGAGGAACGGACAGCTGCAATGAATCTTGCTGATTCCTGTTGCTTCACTCGCATTGTTAAAAACTGCCCTGCTTTCTCTCCTTGATTTGTATAAGGAGTGAACCTGTGTTTTGTTCGGGAAATGCTCCTGTTTTTTTACTTCCTTCCTGGGTCTCCTATGATGCCTCTTTTTCCTTACCACCTGCCAGTCTCTGGGTCAGGCCCCAAATCCTGGCCCATGGCTGACATGCTGGTATTGGTGGTGGGTGGGTTGATGAGGTGTGCTATAGAGTTCCCTGTATTGGAGGTTGTATATTATAGTCCAAGCATCCTGTATTTGTGCTGCAAGATCTGCTATGGTACAGCACGCAAAGCAGGGTCTTGGTTGCCATTTGTAGATCCTATTATCCAGTGCACCACAGTTTTTGCAACTGACAAGGTCCATTTTTTTTGTTTTGTTTTGTTTTAGTTGGGAGATAGTGCTGATTTCTGTTTCTGGGCAGGAAGTGTGGACGAAAAAGAAAACAGAAAAGTGATATTTTTTGGTTTTTTGTACCTTACCATCTCCTATCAGGTATTGTGGGTGGCGCTACATGCCTATAAAGCAAGAGCACTCAGGGGAGTGTTGGATTAGGGAAGGTGGGTGGGCATACCCAACTGTACCCTGCATGCTGTAGAAAACAATCAGGTAGCTGTTGAACAGACAAGGGTCTAGCTTGTACTCCTGCAAGGTAAGAAGGAATCTGGTTACTAGATCAGTTGTTCTGCCCTTTGGCTCAGAACATCTCCATGGAGTCCCCGCTGCTTATAGTAAAAAACCCTGTCTGTGGTCTGTGCTTCCCAGCTCCCTGCTGCTGTGAGGAAGAGGGGACTGATTCACTGGCTGCAGGATAATACCCACCCTTCACAAACACTAGAGTGCCTAGGAAACTGCTGAAGCAGAAGCCATCAACAAGAGTAGCAGCTGCCAATGAGATGGAACCTGGATGGGGCTATGCTGCTGTGAGTTCCACTTCTAGCACTTCAGTCAGCACACCTGAAGGCAAGAGCATGGGAGAATTTAAATCTCCTACTTGTGCTTCCCTCAGGTGAAGATCAGTGAAGATCAACAGACATTAAGGCTAGGGGCAGGACCACATGTGACGTATGATTCCTAGGTTTGCTCTTTGTGTCTGAGCTGTTCTGGTAGAGATAATTGAAATGTAGGAATTTTTTTTCCCTGAAGTTTTTTTTTTTTTTACTTCTAGTCAGTTCAGGTAGGAAGTGGGCAGTAACATACAGAACCTATATAGGAAGAGGATCCGGGGTGGGTGGAATTAGGTGGTAGGGTGGGGGGCAAAACCTTTATTTCTCCTTCCTGCTGAAAAAACAAATCAATTTGTTAAGGTCTGCCACTTAGTAGTACAACTAGAGACTGGAGGAGAGGAGAGGAGGTATCTCCCCTAGTCAATGAAGGTCAGTGAAGCTCAGCAGATAGTAAGGCTAGGGACCTGACTGGACTTGGTGTATGCCTCCTATGGTTGCCCATTGTGCCTGAGCTGTTGCTTCTGGTTGTTTCTGGCTGAGAGCTTTCTATTAGCTGACAACTATTTCAGTAGTGGATACAGCAGACAGTAAGGCTAGGAGCTGGACTACTCTTGGCATATGCCTCCTAGGGGTGCCCTTTGTGTCTGAGCTGTTGCTTCCTGCTGTGAGCTTTCTATTAATTGACCACTATTTCAGTAGTGGTACAGTAGTACAAGTACTGATTTACATACAGCAGCCAGGAATTATGAGTAAGTATTCCAACTGCTCCTTATGCTGAGAGAGCAGCCGCTGGCTGGGTCTGAGCAGAGCGATGGAGGACAGAAGATGCCTCAGCAGATATAGGAACCTGGACTATACACTCAAAGGGGTTTCAGCCATGTAGAACTGCTGTCAAGGAATCCCTGCTTCTGCACCTGTTGGTGTCTACCTTCCCTCCAGGACTGGTCTCTCTCCTAGTCGGTGAAGATCAGTGAGCCCAGCAGATAGCAAGGCTAGAGGTTGGACCGCACTTGGCATATGCCTCCTAGAGTTGACCTTTGTGTCTGAGCTGTTGCTTTTGGTTGTTTCTGGTGGAGAGCTTTCTATTAGCCAACCACGATTGTGTAGTAGTTTCTAACCCATCCTGATATCAAGGCCATGTTGACTGTGGCTCATCACATCTGTGTCAACTTTACCCATTCTGGAAAGGCCCATGACCAGCTCTGTCATCTGAAGATACAAAACAAACTGCCTCATCACTGTATGAAGCTGGACATTTTCACCAGATGGAACTCGACACTGTACATGATCAAGCAGTTGTACGAGCAGTATAAAGCCATATCTAAATATCTGCTGCTACATACAAGCCATGACAGCACTGGAGTATCCATGTCTCTGACAACAGAGCTGTGGCACCAAATGGAAGGTCTGATCATGATTCTCAGTCCATTCTAACATGCAACACAGGCAGTGAGGGGGTACACTGCCTGTATCAGTCAGGCCATTCCATTACTATATGTGCTGAGGTAAACACTGGTGAATGTGCAGAAAGTGTAGGAGGCAGGTAGTAAGAGTGGAAGTTGTGCCTTAATGGAACACATGCTCCATGTCTTAGATTGCAATACACATATTTCTGGCATTCTGCAGTCTGAAGATTTTGGGATTGCCACCATGCTGAACCCATGCTATAAATGTGGGCTGGCATCAATAATTGAAATTGGGCATGAGCAGGTCCAAAAGCTGACCAATCATCTGATAAGTATGGTATGTGGGGCACAGATGCTAATGACACGTTTATCTAAGGTACAACATGAAGTTCCATAGGGACCGGGTTTTGCTACCACCACCTCAGATGGGAAACAGGCTGAGAAAACATGCAAGTTAGAAGAGAAAATGCCAAATCCTATTTAGGATGTTTTATGTCAGGTGGGATTTGCAGACATGGAACAAAAGGAGGAGGAGGGGGATGATGAGGCAGCAGGATTGTGGGCAGTGTAATACATGGTAGATGCATATTTGGTGGACACAAAGCACCTTACCAATGCCGATGAGCCCTTGCGATACTAGAGCAGGAAGGTCACTGAGTGGCCAGCACTGACCTCAGTTGCAGTGAAATACCTCAGCTGCCCACCCTCAAGTGTCAGTGTGGAGCGTGTATTCACTTCAACTGGGGCTATTGTGTGGGATGGATACACCAATCTGTCACCAAAAAATGTTGGTTTGCTAAAATTTACTAAAATGAATGAGGAGCACAGTCCGTACAAGACAATCATGTCCATGTTCCTACCACATGAAGGTGGGGGTGGGGGTGAAGATGAAGAGCAAGATGTTGTTGGCATTAGCAAATTGTCTTATACCACCAAGGTGGATGAAACAGCAATAGAGAGAGAATTCCCGTCTGGTGGCAAATCCAGTCTGGAAGACTGTGAAGACTGCTTCTTCAATGAGGTTAAAGCATAAAAAAGATATATTGTTTTCCTCCTTAACCCTCGTCAGTATAATCCTTTACTTTATGATTCATAGTTCTGTTATTTTCAGTTATTTTCTGTTCCCATTCTACAACTGCTGTGCTGCTGTTTCCTTGCATCTAATTGAGTACCTGCTTCCACCACCTTAATATGATGTCTAGATACAATGCCTGCTCCAGCCAGCAAGACATTGCACAACATCCTCCTCCTCCTCTTCTGGCCTCCTTGGGTCCTACACAGCCACAAACAGCATGGGCTACACTTTCACACTGAAGGAGTATAAAAATGTGATTACCAGCTAGGCAAAGCATGCCTGCTCCAGCCAGCAAGACATTGCACAACCTCCTTCTCCTCCTCCTCCTCCTCTGGTCTGCTTGAGCCTACACAGCCACAGACAGCATGGGCCACTTCCTCCACACTGATGCAGCATAAAAATGCAATTAGAGAGGTATCCAACCAGCCAGCTCACTAGCCAGCCCTCAGGCCAACCATTCAGCCCGCCAGCTCATCATTGCAGCAAGACCTCAGCTTCACCATGGCCTATCTTTGTCTGCTGTGATGGTAAGCCACTTTCAATGTTATTTACAGTCTTTATTCCTCCCTCACTGTTGGTGGTTTACTCCAGTTCTCAGCCTTGCAAAGAACGAAAGACCTTCCATGTTACTCAGAAAGACATTAAAATGTTTTTCTATCTTTCCTTTCGTCTCCCTGCAGATTTCACCATTCACAGGGACAACTGCAAAAGCAGTCACAAAGCCAGACAGCCCACAGCAACTGTAAATATCATTATGATTTTCTTTTTTTTTGTTCTCCTTTTTCACAGGTATACAGTGTGCCACAGTGGTCAAAGGGTGGCTAAATAAAGTCTCATTTTTATTCATAGGTGAGACGTACAGTAAGAATGGAAGTGGAGAAGAGATATATCATGCAGCCACTGCAATGGCCAAAGGGAGACAAAATAATTTCTCATTTTTATTCATAGATAAAAGGTACAGTAAGAATGGGAGTGGACAATGGATATACTGTGCCGCTAACTGCAGTTGCCAAAGGGATGCTAGATAATTTCTAATTTTTATTCACAGGTGACTGGTACAGTAAGAATGGGAGTGGACAATGGATATACCATACCATGGTGTGCCCCCAGGACAGTGATACTATTACAGCTAAAACATCAGTGCTGACAACATCCATGTTTTCACTGTAATAGTCCACCCAAGACCCTGGCACTCTCTCCCTGGTCCTGCACACCGCCCCAATCCAACTCTGACTCAGAGTAAGAATCCCAGAGATCAGGGGATGTGTGGAGCAGAGCCCCCTGCACGGGGTGGGGGGGGGTTCGGGGGTGAAGTCCCCGATGATAAAACAGCCAGGGTCTCCAGTTGGATTTTTGTCAGCTGCAAGTTGAGGTTGACATAAATCCATCTCTGTGATGGCAGTCAACAACTTAGTTGTCAAACTGGCATTATAAAACCACATTACCATCACAGTGGCTAGTTCAGTAGAGGTTAAATAATTTCTTTTTTGTTCTCTTTAGAGGTGTCCTCCAATCCTGCTGCCTCCTCCTCAGAAAGCAAGCTATTACCAACCATCTTCTCTTCCACACCATGCAAGATTACACAGAAGAATCATAAGGTGAGGAATGGTAGCCTGTGGCAAGGGGGGCAGGGAGTGAGACACACACAGTGCAACACCATGCAGCAGCAGCATACACATAATTTTGGGAGTGCTGAAATTAGGAGCGGGCTTACAAGGCTTTCGGGGAGAAAAAGAACAGTCCCCACACTACTTTACCTACTTGTGCTTTTTGTATTGTAATATTTGGGGCATTTTTTTATCATTAAAGCCTTTTTATCATGCCCTAGTGTGGGGACTGTTCTTTTTCTCCCTGAAAGCCATGCAGTCCCACTCCTGTTTTTGTTTTCTGTGCCGGTTGTTGCGTGGCTCTGGTTTGCCATCTCCTGAGCCACTTTCTTAGTGTTTTTGTAGTGCCGAAATTAGGCCTACTTTATTTTTCTGGAACATTTGCACTACTCTTGTGCATTGAATTACATGAATGGCAGTCTATGGGGGGGGGGAGTGAGACACACAGCACAGCACCATGTAGCAGCAGCATACATATAAATCTGGGAGTACCGCAATTTGACCTACTTTGTTTTTCTGGAACATTTGAACTACTGTTGTGAAATAAATTACAGGAAGGGTGGCCTGTTTGGGGGGGGGGTGGGCACACAGTGCAACAGCATGTTGCCATAGTGTAAATGTTCATGTGGCTTGCATAATTCTGAGAGTACCACAGTTCAGCCTACTTTGCTTTTCAGGAACATTTGCACTACTGTTGTGCATTAAATTACAGGTAAGGCAGCCTGTGGCGGGAGGGGAGAGTGAGACACAGTGCAGCAGCAAGCAGCCACCGTGTAAATGTTCATGTGGGTCACATAATTCTGGGAGTACTGAAATTCGGCATATTTTGCTTTTCTGGAACATTTGCACTACTGTTGTGCAGTGAATTACAGATAGGGCAGCCGATGGCAGAAGGGGAGTGTGAGACACACAGTGCAGCATCATGTAGCAGCAGTAGTGGAGAACAATTTTAGTGATAACTGTGCAGTCTCACAAGAAAGACAACAATAGAGTTGAAATTTGTTCTTTTGATGGATGAGAACAGAAGAATTGCAATAGACAGAACAAAGTAGTAGCAGAAATCAAGAAATACAGACAGACAAAGAGAAAGATGGATGAACATTCTGTTTTACTTTTTAAGTTTTATTTTGTTTTTTCATTTTTAGGGATTAACAGCGGAGCAGTAACAGAAACAAAGAAATATAGACAGAGAAATAAGGATAGATGAACTTTTTTTCCTTTTAAGCTTTCTCATTTGTTTTTTTCATTTTTAGGGGTTAACAGACGGTAAAAGAGAAAGATGAAAGAAAATATCTGGGTTGGAGGGTTATGGCCTAGGGACAGAGGGTGCACTGCTACTTTGCAGTTCAGCCAAACCCCCCAGAATGCTTTGCTGATTTCGTGGCACCACTCCAACAGCTCTTTCATCCCCACAACTTGCCGGGACAGCTTCCCTTCCTTCCCTGCAGAGCTGTTATACTTCCACATGGGAGGATGTAGAAGGAGGATCTGAGACTGGTCTGCAGGGGGCAGCTCCAAAATATGACTGCAGGACCCACTCCCAGTCCCCCCATCTCCCCCTTCTGCACCTACGCACCACATTTCTTTATTTTACTTGGCAGAGAAGAACCAGTAGGGGTGGGCCCACCTACATCCCTCTCACCAACTTTATTTCTGAGATGCTTCTCCCACACCTTGTAGTACCTCCCTCTAAGGTAAGTGCACTGTCCACCTGTCTCCAAATGGCTCCCTAATTTCCCATGCTGAACAACAGTGTGGCACAGTTTGCAGGTGACCACACTGTTGTTGGTGGGATTAATATCAAAAAGTCCCAGAATAGGGCCTCTGACTGCTGCTGGTGAGGTGAGGAGCAAGATGATCCTGGCTGCATCTCCTCCTCGTCATGGTACACAGGTGGTGGTGGTGGTGGTGATGGTAGTGGTACAACAGCTGGCTGGGCTGAAGCTTCCTTTGTTTTGGTGGCAGTGGTGCCCTTGTTTCATCTTGTTACGGGGTGCTGCACTGTGGGGTGGGTTTGGTGATGCTGCTGTCTCCTCCTACTGCCAGTGCCATGGGCCAGGCCCTCTTAATGCATAAACCACAGTGTCTCCCTCCTGCTGTCTCCACCCCCCTCTCCTTCTGAGCAGTTCTACTCTTTTTAACCCCCCCCCAACAAAACACTGCATAAAAAGACATAGTAAAAAACATGCTAAAAGAAATGGAAAGTAGCACAAATAAAAGTGTTCAACATAAAAAATAGCTAAAGAACAACTAAACAAATACTCACAAACTGTATAGTAAAAAGTTGAAGAAAAAGCAAAAGAAAGCTGAAAAAATAGTTTTTTGTTTTGGCTAGGTTTTACCATGAAAAGAGCAGATCTGTCCCCTTCCACTCACTTACTCAGAGTGCAATGTGAAACTAAGGATGAATCAATACACAGAACAGTAGCATGTGACCTGCAGGAGTTATTTCCATGTGATCTCAAGCACTTTACCACCAGTAGCCTCGTTTTGAACAGACTTTGCCTGTCTTAATGGCAAAGTTACTGGCAAAGTAATCGGCAAACTTAATAGGCTAATTTACAAGCTGATGGAAAAAATTTGTGGATTGCTCCATGGAGGCATAGTCAAAAACTTTACCCAAACTTTGACGGCAAACTAAAACTTCACAACATCTATACCCAGGAATCAATTTTGTTTGAAATTCCTTTTCATAGAACTTGTTTTGGTTAAAGAGGTTTTGACTTTGTTGGACCAAGTGCTTATAATCAGCTACCAGAATCGATCAAGACTAGCAGATCAGTACCTGTTTTTAAGAAACAATTGTCTAGTCTTTTAGATTGTGAATCGTATTGTTGTAAATTACTTTATTATTATGTTTTTTTTTCTGTATTGTAATTTGTAAATGCTTGTCATGCTTGAAAAGGACAATTTCGCTCAGTGCGATTTTCCAGGGTAAACAATGACATTTGTATTGGCCTCTTCTGATGGCCCATCTCAAGGGTTTGGGATGGGACTTTTGTCCTGCACCATGTCAGTATCAGAAGAAGAAACAGATGACTCAGACTCAAGCACATTGGGCACAAAGTTCTTTGCTACCACTAATGTAATTGTGTGTACTGAAGTCTGAGTGATGACATGATGATTGGGATAATGGAACATTAAAAGCATATGAGTGACACCCCGATGGTCTTTGTTTCTTTAACAACAGTGCCTCCACTGCCGTGTCCATTTCTCCTCTTACAAGGCACAGCACAACCTGTGCATCTTTTTTTTGCGTAATGTGCCAGGGAGTGGATCACTTGCAGGGAAAGGAGATGTGCTGCTATAGAAGTGCCAGAAGGGGGAGAGTGACTGATAGTGCTGCTCATTGCAAAATGATCGACTTGCTTTTCTTCAGCCTTTTGTGGTTAAACTGTGTTTTTGCAACCCACCACTATTATTATTTTTAATCCCACTTCTTTCTGTGTTTCTTCGAGAATCATTTTTTTTAAAGAAAGCAGGATGATTTGGATAGGAAAACACAGAATATATTTTTTTTAAATGGGATTTTGCATGCAGTTAAGCCCAAGTAGGCTTACAGTATGCCAGCCAAGGGGCTTTGGTTTTGCTGGATGGCCAGGGTCAGGTAAAGAACAAATATTAAAAATAATGCAGGATGATCCTGTTTTGCTATTGTCCCCTTTACATTGGTGGTATTTTTCTCCTGAAAATATCGTTTTTCCACCACTTATCAATACTAGCTTATACCAGGCAAATCCAAATTCTTTGCAAAACCAGACTTAATTTCAGCCTGGATTTGGCAAATCCAAACCAAATCAACCCCAGCTTTGCCCATCCCTAAGTGGAGAAATGGGTCTGTTACTGGGGAGGGGTTATTTCCCTCCCCCCCATTGAAAATTAGAATTACGTTTGCACATTTCCAGAAGAATGGAAAAATACCCACCACCAAACTTCTGTTAAACAGATTTGTGAGCACTTGTGTAATTTATGGGTCAGCTATTTGAAAAAAAATCATCCCTCTATTTGATCAAAACCTGGAGATTTTTTAATATTTAGATTTTGTTTAATTCTTTTACTACCTCTTTCTGCTTTATAATTTTGAAATAAAATGTTGTCTATCACCAGGTAGCCTTGGTGATAAGTCTGCTCTAGTATAGAATATTGTTTTATTAAAATCTAGAACCACTGGAATACTTATAGCTGGCAATAAACAGGAACAATATAAACTACAGTAAATACAGGCAGTGAAGTGGGTGGACTTGAGATGTCTCCAGGAAACATATCTTGCATTCCTTATGGAATGACAGGTATGCTTGTTGTGTACCCTATGTTTTTAAAGTGGATTCGATTTTTTGGCAGGGTGCCCCTAAAGAAATTAAACCTCTGATCCCTTTTGGGGCCAAACTTTGTACATGTTTTTTATTTATTCCAAAAATTATGGAATTGATAACTGACAACCATGGTGGCCATGCAGAGGAGGAAGAGGAGGAAACTAAACAACTTTCTTTGCTGGATATTCATGGAGGAAGGAGCTGGCCCACTAATGCAATGCTTTGTTGAGGCTTTCAGTAGAGGAGTGAGGGAAATGGAGCAGATAACGACCACAGAAGACAGGGTGCACAAAGCGGTTGTAGTCTTTAGCATGGACAAGGCACCAGGATCTGACAGTTTACACCTAAGAGTGCTGGAGGAAATGGAGCCAGGATTGGCAGCACCCCCAACATATCTGTTAAGGTACTATCAGGAAACTTGGGAAGTCCCGTGGGATTGGAAGTTTGCAGATGTGGTTTCACTGCACAAGGGTGGGGACAGAAAAGAAAGTAACCTTTAATTCAGCAGGTCTTGCAATTCAAATTGTAAACAGACCATAATACCCAGGGAGTCAGGAACAAAATACTCCAGTGCTATGAGGCTAGGGATGCCTGTTTATCATGGGCCTCAGACAAAGAGGCATTCCTGGCCTCAGAGCACCGGGATATTTTGTTTGTGACTCCCTTACCATTACAGTCTGTTTACAACTTGAATTAAAAGACATGATAAATTAAACATTACTTTGTTAAACCTCTCCAGTGTGTGAGTGCTCCCCTTTTTGTTGTTTGACCATGTTGGACTTTAGTTGGGGATTTGTTTTCCTTACACACACTTAATCTTTGTCCTGGGGACAAGAAAAGCCCTAGTAACTTCAGACCAGTCAGTCTTGCCTCATTTGTTGGTAAGGTTTTGGAGACCCTGGTCACGGAAAAATATCGAAATACCTAAAAGCTAATGGGATGCAGGACAGAAAGCAGCATGAGTTCACAGCAGGAAGATTATGCCTGACCAACTTGTTAGCAGCTTTGACTCTATCACAAGGGCAGTGGACAGGGAAAAGGTGATCAAAGTGCTCTATTTTGACTTCAGTAAGGCCTTAGATTCAGTTCTGCAAAGGAAGCAACTGAAGAAACTCGGAGGACTAGATCAAGGTGAAAAGGCTCATAAGGTGGACTGGGAAATAGTTAGGGGGAAAGAAGCAGTGGGTGGTAGTGAATGGGATTAAATCAGAGGACAGGGAGATCATGTGTGAGGTTCCACAGTGGTCAGTCCTGGCTCTCATCCTGTTTATCATGTCCATCCGTGACATTGGGTAAGATAGCCAGGGTAAGATGTGTCTCTTTGCAGATGACAAGAATCACTGTGGGATTTATAGAAGGATTTGGAGAGACTGGGAAGTGGGTCTGAACTCTGGCAGTTGAGGTTCAATTCCAAAAGTGAAAAGAGATGCACATTGGTAAGAAGAATCAATGGCATACACAGAATACTGTATTGGAGCATTTTAATTAGCTGCAATGATAGAAGAAATGGCTCTGGGGTTATCATCAGCAACAATCTCAAAACTTAAGTCCAGTGCAACAAGACATATAGCAAGGCAACATGGATTCTGGGATGTATAGGGAGAAGATCTGATAGCAGGAGGAGGGAAGAGATATTGCCCCTGTACGGGTCCCTACCTGGAATACTGTGTTCAGTTCTGGAGCCCACACCTGAGGACAGGGACAGGATACAAATGATGCAATAAAGAATCACCAAAACTATCCAGGCTCAACAGGGCAGGATGTATGAGGAACAGGTTGCAGACCTGAACATGTTAATGCTGCAGGCCAGAAGGGAAAGAGATAAGATATGATCAAGACATACATGTTCCTGAGGAGAATAAACCAAGCTAACTATCTGAACCCGTTCACAAGGAACAGAATTACAGTGATAAGAGGACATGTGAGGAGATTAGTTGGAGAAGATTTTAGAGAGATGCTAGGAAGTATTTCACAAAGGGTGGTGGATAATGGAATAGACTGCCTAAAGAGGTGGTGGAGGTGGGATCTATAAACGGGTTCATGGTTGAGTGGGATAGATATAGAGAGTTAGTAGCACTGAAAGAGGGTAAGCAGTGAGGGAGTAGAAAACAGAGGTGGTCAACTGGGAGGATTTAGGGTCTGATCTTTGGGTGAAAATCATATTCAAAAGTAGACCAATGGGGAATATGAGAAAAACTGCTCAGGATGGCAGGACCTTGGATCTTTTTTTGCCTTCATGTTCTCTGTTTCTACATTGCTATTAAAAAATATCCCATTAATGAAAAGCTTTCCCTCTTGGCATTAAAAGTTGTTTTAAAAAGTTTAAAGATGTTTGTTTCCATGACAGCAAATATCTATTTACAACAGGTGCAGTGAGAATTTGTTTCCAGAGAAGCAGGGTTATGTTTAAACAAGATATCCTTTATAGTGAGATATGAATCTGTAAGTATAATGCTTTTATACATGCTGAAAATCCAATGACGTTCATAATGGGTAATTTGGCCCCAGTGCAAGCTTAATTATTGTAGCACTGTCCAGTAACTTCCCCATGCTGTAAATTGTATCAGTTATTCTTCTGCCATCTGCTCCTCCTGCATGAACATTGAATCCCTGCTTCATCTGCCATCTACTCTCTGTGGTGTAAGTTGAATCTCTGCGTCATGCTTGCCAACACTGTGTACTAACTGCAGTGTAAATTGCATCACTTCTTCATTTGCCTCCTACTCCATGTTGTGTAAATGGAATCCCTGCTTCCATCTCTTTCTAAATATACTGTAATTGTATGGATATAGAAAGGTTTGGGGAAATAAATGGCCAAATGGCAGACGAACTTCAATGCTGAGAAATGCAAGGGGATACATTAGGGAAAATTAACATGACTACAAAATACTACCTAAATGACATGGAGATTGCTGAAGTCAAGCAAGAAAAGGGCTTGAGAATACTAATCAGAATCAGCTTAAGTGTGAGCAGCAGAGTCTGCCGTCTGCAAGCAAGGCAGTCTAGGGTTGATTTACTGGAATGCTATTGTAAAACAGAGAAAACTGGGCACTCACTGAGATGGTCAGGTTTGTGTGCAATATAGCTGCATCTACAGCATTGGGTCAGTGCCTGCTTTTCTCTATTTTACAATTACTAGCAGCACCTCCCATTATTTCCTGGTGTGGGCTTTGTTTATTTTTCAGAACTACAGCATAATACCAGTGTGCAGTTCTAGCCTCCACATCTGAGGATATATAGAGACACTATAGATGAGGAACATAGGAGAATGGTCAAGCTAGTCAATTGCAGAAAGAGACATGAAGCTTCCATCAAGTCTGTCCCAAGATTCCCTACTCAGACTCTCTCTAGCACCCATTAATCCTTTCAAGACACCCATTCCCCTCCCTCCCTCCTTATAATATCTAATCAGTCCTTTAAACATAGCCCACATTGTCTTGAACCTCACTACTGCATTTGCTTCTGCAACATTTTCTGGAGATCATTCCCACCCTTCCATGGCCCTTTCAGTGAAATAATACTTCCTAATGTCTTTGCTTGAATACCCCTTCTAATGTAAATGCATGACTTCAGGGGGAGGGGGCATACACTTGGGCTTGAAGAACATGAGCCATGAGAACTGACTGGCATATCTGGGATTGTTTTTCCTGGAAAGAAGAAGATGCAGTGAGTGGAGACATTATTATGGAATTAAAGTATCTAAAATGGACCAGCATCAGACACCAGATGATATGCAGCTATTCAAAATGCCCAATGGTAAAATGACAAGGGGACACTCGATGCCACTGAAGGGATGGTAATTCAAGGGAAACACTAAAAAGTACAGTGTTGACAAATGAGGGATGTACAGTCAGAACAGACTGCCAGAGCATGTGGCATCAGCTGATACTGTAACCTTCAAGCTCAGACTAGACAAGTTCTTCAAAGAGAATGGGTTAACTAGGTAGTCCCACTGTGCTAGTGGGAGGGAGGAACTTGATGGACTGGTGGCCTTCTTCCCTTCAAATATTGTGATTACAGTAATTACAGTATGTAAGTATGCATGAATCCCTCCATTAGTAACAATCTGCTCTCCAAAGTATAAGCTAAAATACTATACTATTTCATGTACCATCTGCTCCCCAGTATATATAGAATTACTCATCTGGAATATACTCAGTATTGTGTTAACTGACTCTCTGCTCACCTCTCATGTGCTTCATTCCTTTAACTACCCTCTGTAATCTGCTTCCTCCACCACCTACATTCCTGGTTATGAATTTAAGTATTTCTTCTGCCATTTTGTCACCCTCCATAGAACACAGAAACATAGAAACATAGAATCTGTGAGCAGATAAGGGCCTGATTGTCCACCTAGTTTGCTCTATTTTCCTTACCTATAGTGTCGGCGCAGACCCTTCTTGCCCCCCCAGATAAGATCCCTCTGTGTCTATCCCATGCATTCTTGAACCCTGTCACCATTTCTACCCCCACCATCTCTGCTGGTAAGCTGTTCCATGCATCCACCACTCTCTCCATGAAGAAGTACTTCCTCACATTTCCACTGAGCCTCCCCTTCTAACTTCATAGCATGACCCCTTGTCCTTGAGCATCTTTTTATGTGGAAAATACTTCCCTTTTGTACCTTGTTTTTGCCTGTGAGGTATTTGAATGTCTCTATCATATCCCCCTTTCCATCCTTTCCTATAGGGAGTACATGTTAAGTTCCTTGAACTGTACCCCATAGGGCTTTTGATGTAGGCTATGCACCACTTTGGTTGCCCTCCTTTGTCCAGCCTCCATCCACTCTATGTCTTTATGGAGGTGGAGCCTCCAGAACTGTACATAATACTTGAGGTGCGGCCAAACCAGTGATCTGCATAGGGGTATTATCACCTCCCTCATTCTGCTGCTGATTCCCCTTCCTATGCAACCCAGAATCCTTCCAGCCTTCCCCTCTGATTTGTTATGCTGCTTCACTACCTTCAGGTAATCAGAAATGATTACTCCCAGGTCACTGTCCTTCTGTGTAACTAATAATAACTCTCCTCACAGTTGGTATGTTGCCCCTGCGTTCTTATGCCCCAAGTGTATTATTTTGCACTTCTTTATGTTAAAACCCAGCTGCCAAGCCTGTAACCATTCTTCCAAATTTCTAGATCACTTCTCATTTTTTCACTCCTCCTGGAGTGTCTATTCTGTTGCAGTTTTGTGTCCTCTGCAAACAGGAATACTTTCCCTCCCAGTCCTTCTGCAATGTCACTGATAAAGACATTGAAGAGGACCAGCCCTAGTACTGATCCCTGTGGTACTCCACTGGTCACTTTGCCTACTCCTGAGTGACTGCCATTTACCACCTCCCTCTTACTGCTATTGCCCAGCCAATTTCCACCCATTTTACTACCTTAGGACCTACTCCTAGGCTTCCCGGTTTAACACCCTTCTATGTGGAACGGTGTCAAATGCCTTGCTGAAATCCAGGTAGGCCATGTCCACCGCTCCCTCTTGATCCATTTCCCTGGTCGCCCAGTCAAAGAACTCAATCAGGTTTGTCTGGCAGAACCGCCCCCCTGTGAACCCATGCTGCATCTGATCCTGCAGGTTATTGGTAACTAGATATTCCTCAATTCTTTCTTTTAAGAGTGCGTGCTTCCATTACTGATGTCAGACTGACTGGCCTGTAATTCCCTACCTCCTCCCTATTTCCACTTTCGTGGAGTGGGATTGTATCTGCCCTTCTCCAGTCCCCCAGTGCTCCCCTATTTTTAATGACCTTTTGAAAAGGGCTGTCAGAGGTGTAACTAGCCCCTCTTTAAGTTCCCTCAATATCCTGGGTTGCACCCCCATCTGGCCCGATTGCTTTGTCTACTTTTATCTTTGATAGTTCCCTAAGCACTCTTTATTCAGTTAATAGTTTTGTATCCACTTCCCATACCTTTATACCCTTGCCCTTTACCCTTGGCACGTTTCCTTCCTTCTTCTTCATATATACTGAACAGAAATAGTTGCTTAATAAATCTGCTTTTTGGTGGTCCTCTTACACACTGCACCCTCCTTCTCCTATCAGTCTTATTATCACCTCCTCATCCTTCTTTTTTAACTTATGTATCAAAAAAAAGTTTTATCTCCCTTTGTCACTAACTTGGCAATCCTTTCCTCTGTCTATGCCTTTGTACTTCTAATTGTCTTCCCTGCCTCCCTTTGCTTCTCTTGGAAAGCTTCCTTATCTCCCTCCTTCTGTGTTTTTTGTACATTATAAATGCCTTTTTTAGCTCTTACCATTTCTGCTACATTCTTAGAGAACCATAATAGTATGCTTTTTTTCTTGCCTTTGCTCACCTGCCTTACACAGAGGTTTGTAGCTTGCTTAATTCCCTCTTTTATTTTTGCACACCTTTTCTCGACTCCCCCAGTTTTCCTATCCCAGCCAGGGCTTCCCTCAGGCATTCTCTCATTTTCTTAAAATCTACTCTTCCTGAAGTACAGGACCCTCACCCTTATGTGATTCATTTCTGACCCGGTTCTTACCTCAAACCACACTGTACAGTGGTCATTGTTTCCCCAGGTTGTCCCGCGTTCTGATCTTAGTCACACTGTCCCTGTTTGATAGTGCTAAGTCCAGAAGTGCCCCCTCGTGAGTGGATTCCAACACTAATTACCTGAGGAACTCCCCTTGCATGGAGTCCAGGATGTACCTACTCCTGATTGTAGCTGCTGTGAGGAGACTCCAATCCAAGTCCAGTAGATTGAAGTCTCCCACTATCAGTACCTCCCCCTTGTGAGTCATCTTCCGGATTGCTTCCACCATTTCCTTATCATAGAAACATAGAAACCAATGGCAGATAAGGACCGCTAAGCCCTTCCAGTCAATCAACCTTTTCCCCTTGTGTAGGGGGTCTGTAGATAATTCCTGTTCTAATCCCTCCAGTGTATATAGTGCTGCAACTGTGGACAAAGGGTAAGATTCTGTGAAGGATTCTGAAAACTATATCTAGATTCTACTAATCCTCCTTATTTACAATGTTTCTGCTCCTGATTAGAATTGCAGTAACATCAGAATCTATGTTTTTGCTTTTTACTTACAAGGAATACATTGTACATATTTTAAATAAATAAAAAAATATTATAAGTTGGTTGTCTGCAGGATGTTTGTAGGACTTCCACGGAAAGAACAAAGGACCAAGGGGGACTCTGTCGGTGCAAGATGTCATAAGCTACAATTTGTAAGCAGTAGAGTACTTACTGAATGGGATCTTAGCAATTCTCTATCTATGGTACTGCAACTTTGCATTTGAGTGTTTACACTTACATTTGTGGAACTGTATTAGTTGGTAGCAATCACTAACTAGCGATCTAGGGTAGGGGTATAAAGGAAACATCAAAAGTCATGTCAGTCAGGTAGCCATATAAAGCAATACCTTGGACAAAACTCCATATATAGAGGAGGCCAGTTTGGGTCTAAGTTAGAGTAATAGGCAGGTAGATGGAAGAAGGGATATTGGCAGTTCAGCAGATATTGTAAACAGGGTGACAGCTGGCAGTATGGATCATAGGTACAGTGGGAAGGTGGTCAGCTGCAGGGACTGTGGGTGCTCATCCCCAAGGTTATGCTCTGGAACAGGGGGCACTGGGACATATTAAGGTCCCTCAATGAGATCCATGCTCAGCTGGTAGCAGCAAGAGAGGAGATTAGGCATACTAGTCTGGGAGTCTGGAAGGTGGTGGGAAAGGGAAGAAGAAGAAGAATCAGCATTTATATAGCGCTTTTCATACACAGTATCCCAAAGCACTTTACAAGCAATGCTAGACTGGTAGTGAAGTGACTGAATGTGTGGTGGCGGCCATATCACACATCATCACCCACACACAGCTTGGATAATTGCATGAACCAGTTTATGGGAAGGGGAATGTTGGCCAGGACACCGGGAATGTTCCCCACTCTTGCGAAGAGTGCACTGGGTTCTTTCACTTCCACCTGGATACCCACCAGGACAACAACAGAATGGGCAGAAGGGACCTCGGTTTAACGTCTCATCCGAAGGACGGCACACCCCAGCAGTACAGCACCCCCCAATTCTGCATTTTGATGCCAGCGATTTTTAGGTGCAAGTGCAATCCCGGTGTGGGATGAGAACCCATGACCTTCTGGTCCAGAGACGGATGTGCTACCAACTGAGCCATGCTGACACCTTAGCAAGGGAGGCAGGTGTAGTCACAAGGTAGTTGACCACATCTGTAAAATCATATAAAAGTGCAAATCAAGTTGCAGAGCAAATAACAGGCATTTATTGTGGCAAGTAAAACTGGAGAGACTAAATCAGAGACAATCCCAGAGCTCTGAATCCAAACTGATTCTTAAATAGAAACACAGTAAGCATGCTCTCAGTCCATCTCATTTAGATGGTGGTTGGCCTAGGTGGTAAAAGAATGGTATGTACAATTGTCGTACAATGTTCTGCTTGCCTTGTCAATGGGTTTTTAGGATGTCAGGTGCTGGACAGGGGGTGGATGGTGTTGTGTGCTGAGTGGGAGGACTGGATCAGAGAGTGGTGAATGTCATTTTGAAACAGGAATCTAGGTGGAAAGTGTAATCGCTGGATTACCAGGGTGCTGTCTGTTCACAACATGGGTCAGGGGAGAGAGGAGTACCATTGGCCTAGCAGGTCAATTCTTTTCACATTGGGGATCGAGGTGGGATGGGGTGCAAAGAGACTAACAGGCTAATGTTATTTCACAGTGGGGATCATGGTGGGGAATACCTTTCAACTACCAGGGAAATTTCATTTCACAGCAGGGATTGGGGTGGTTGGAAGCTACCAGTAGACTGCCAGGGATTAATACATTTGGGTGCATGGACGGGTAGAGGTGAAGGTGGAAGCTCTGTGCAATGCCTCCATGCATGCATATGCATGGAGCCATTGCACATAACTGTTAGTCACCACATAATTGCACACAAATAGTCCCTTAACAACTTTCATGCCATATGGTGTCATTAGCATTCAGATCTCTGAATATGGCATCCAGGAGCAAAGGCACTACTCAGTTTGCGATGGGCTAGCACCCTTGGCTCCTAGGTATCTGTTGCCAACAGGGAGCTGTGGTGCACTGTACTTATACACCTTGTGTGGTGCTACAACAGCCCAATATTCATACTAGCTGCTTATGAATATGCATCCTTGATGAGCACATGCTATTTCATGCTGCTCCAATGGCCATGTCTGAATATGGGACCTTAACCTTGAGTGCAAGTTTACTGTGAAGGGAGGTGTTCAGTTAGCGTGACCAGAAAAGCTAGCATGACCAGAAATTTAAAATGCTGTGTCTTCTTTTTTATCAAAAAACATAGTATAATTAATAAACAAGCATTTGTCAATGCTGAACGTTCGCTTGCAGGTATTTGCAGTGGTGTTTGGCATGTATGGTGCTTTACCTTAATGCCCTGTGCGATTGCTGGTATTTGCACAATAAATTGTCAGCATGACCTTGTTGCTACCCCCATTGTGCGCTACATAGGCAGAAACACGTTTTGGGCAGGATGTGAAAAATGACAGCTGTACTGCTCATAAGGAAGTGTGGTAAAATGGCAATGTTGAAAATCTGGAGTGGAAATATTGAAAATTCGCAAACCTACGATGCGTGGGAACTGTGCAACATGCCTTGCTCATAAAACAGTCATTTGTGAGATTTTCACCACATTTTCAACATTGCCATTTAAAACCTCTGCTAATGAACAGTGTCACTGTGATTTTCTTACTGTGTCCCATACATTGATTTTCACACCACTGCGCCATTGTGTACCATATGGGCGGAAAGACGCTTTTGGCAGGATGTGAAATGAACAGTGTACTGCTCATAAGGAGGTGTGGTAAAATGGCAATGTTGAAAATCTGGAGTGAAAATATTGAAAATTTGCAAACTTAAGAGCGTGCGTAGGAACTCAAAGCATGGAGTCATAAAACAGTCATTTTTAGGAATTTTTTCACCAAATTTTCAGCACAGCCATTTTAAGACCTCTGCTCATGATCAGTGTCACTGTGATTTTCTTAATGTGTCCCATATATTGAGTTCGCACACCGACTGCGCCATTGTGCGCTACATGGGCAGAAACACATTTTGGGCAGGATGTGAAAAATGACAGCTGTACTGCTCATGAGGAGGTGTGGTAAAATGGCAATGTTGAAAATCTGGAGTGCAAATATTGAAAATTCATAAACGTCATTTTAGCCGCAAGGAACTGTGCAACGACGCCAGAAACAGTCATTTTAGGATTTTTTTCATCAATTTCAACATAGCCATTTTAAGACCTCTGCTCATGAACAGTGTCACTGTGATTTTCTTAATGTGTTCCATACATTGATTTCGCACACCGACTGCGCCATTGTGTGCTACATGGGTGAAAACATGTTTTGGGTGAGATGTGAAAAATGACAGCTATACAACTCATAAGAAGGTGTGATAAAATGGCAATGTTGAAAATCTGGAGTGAAAATATTGAAAATTCACGAACTTACGTGCCTGCGTAGGAACTGCGCAACGCACACTCGTAAAACAGTCATTTTTAGGAATTTTTTCACCAAATTTTCAACATAGCCATCTTAAGACCTCTGCTCATGAACAGTGTCACTGTGATTTTCTTAATGTGTTCCATACATTGATTTCGAACACCGACTGCGCCATTGTGTGCTACATGGGCAGAAACACGTTTTGGGTGAGATGTGAAAAATGACAGCTGTACAGCTCATAAGAAGGTGTGATAAAATGGCAATGTTGAAAATCTGGGTAAAATAGTGAAAATTCGCGAACTTACAGGCCTGCGTAGGAACTGCATAGCATAGCTAAATAAAACAGTCATTTTTGGAATATGTGCCAAATTTTCAACATGGGGTTTTGTACCCCTTCTCATGAATGATGTCACTGTCATGGCATTTTTTGAGGCCAAAGGATGATTTCGAGCAGTGACTGCGCAGTGCCTGCGAAATCACCCTTCGGGCCTGAATAATGCCATGACAGTGAATCATTCATGAGAAGGGGTCCAAAAAACCCCATGTTGAAAATTTGGTGCAAAAATTCCAAAAAATGACTGAGATATGCAATAAAGTTGAAACACCCCTATGTAGCCCATTATACAGCTTACTGGAATATCCTCAGTTCGCGGTCGGCTTTGAAGAGTGCAGACGTGTTCCCGGTCCACCGAAGATCATCGCGCCGGAGTCTGGAGGTAAGTATGGGGTGGGTGTGTGGGAGGCTGGGTGTTCAGTGGGTGGGTGCGGGTTGTGGGAGGGGCTGGGAGGCAGCCGTGGGACCGTTTTTGTTTACAGGTTTAAAAAAAAATGACGACGTGGGACATTTGCCATGCAGGGTGGGCTCCCAGCGTGGCAGAAGATGGTTGGGGTGAGGAGCCAGCAGGATTGGGCACCCCATCGGCAAACTACGCGGGGCGAGGCCGACGGGGATTGGGCACCCCGGCCGCAAAATGAACGGAAGGTTTGCCACGCTGGGGTGGGCTCTCAGCATGGCAGCAGGATGGCTTGAGGGGGCCGGAGCCGACGGGGATTAGGCATTCTGCCGGCATACAACATTTTCCACGCTGGGGTGGCCCGCATGGCACTAAAGCTTTGGGGCGCGGACATGCTGGGGAAGCGCTGACGCGAGGGGACAGCACTCAGTATGGCGGGTACTTTCTTTTGAAGCAGATGAACACTGCTGTCATACTGAGCTCCTACACCCATTGGTGCAGGACGCCACGCCTGCTCAAGGGAGCAGTGCATTGGGTGGGAGAGGCACACCTCCAAGTGTGCTACTCTCCCAAAACGTTCCTTGCGCATGCACGTAAGCGAACGTAAAAATGGCTAAAACACTGACACAAAAGGATTCTGAGGCACTGAGGTAATCAGTAAACATGTTCCAGCCCTTCAGGTGTATCATTTATCCATTTTGTGTTCTTTTTCACTGTTTAGTAGAAACTGAATGGATTACCCTTTGGAATTTAATTTGAGTTGGAAAAACATACTTAATAAAAAGTAAAAGGGGCTTCAGAGTTGCCTCTTGGCTAATTAATATCATCCTACTGTAGCTTCTTAGGGCTCCAGAACCATTCAGCTTTGCATTTTGGTTCATGACCCTAAGAAATCATGAGAAGACACTTTTGATTAGCTGAGAGACACCTCCTGAGCTCCATTTTACTTATATTATTAAATTAGTTAGAAATATTTTATCTAACACAAATTACTTCCTTTGGAGCCTATCAGTACATTTGGTGCTTAATTAATTTTATCAAGATTAATGTCACCTTTTGTATGAGCTGGCTATGCATCAGTTGTGCAGTCTGTATAGCAGTGCAGTCAGTCACCTATAGTACTGGTTGGAAATGTTTCCTATACAGTTGCACGGCTGGAAATCAACACACATGTCCAACGCATACTTGAGACCCTGACTTAGCTGCTTACCTTACTGCTCACACTCTGTGTCTCCAGCGTTCCTGCTGCCAGTGTAACTTTCTGGAGGTCATGTATTGCCAACTAGTAAAATATACTGACTACTTGGACCAGGCCATATATTTTTTCTTTGGGGGGGCGCATTTTTGGATAACTGTTAGGCATGGAGTTGCTTCAAACAATGGCAAAATCGCTAAGGCCCTCTGGGACCAGGAAACATTGCTGTTGGGAGACAATATCAAGGAAGTCTTTGAGGAGCAGGAGATACCACTGCATACTGCAACATCTATAAAGCCTTTCTGCTGCAAAGCACTGCTATTAGAATCTGCAATGTACATACTGCATTTGTAAGTATGTGGGCATGTGTGTTTATGGATTGGCTTTCATTTTCACCTTGGCACCACTCATTACCACTGATACTTTAATATTGTAGATGCATAACAGTTTTGAATAAACATTTTTAATGAGTTGATTATTCAGCACTTCATTTAAAAGAACATTGCTTTAAAAGAATAACATTGATATCTCACTATATAAGAAGCATAAAAAGATAGAATCTGGTGGCAGATAAAGGCCCATATTATAAATTTTTTCTACCTTCATTTCCAATGTGGACCCACTTGATCTATAGTGCTGTGTCTTCCCCCCTCCCTTTCCTTACACTTATGATACTCTTGTGCCTATGCCATTTGTCTTTGAACCCCACCACTGTTTTTACCACCACTATCTCAGCTGGAATTTAGAAGAAATAACATGGGTAACTGGCCTGTTGGTGGAGCAGCAGCATTACCATTTACAATGCCACTGATGCAGGTTCTGGAGTGAGGCTGGATCAGCAGAGGCTGCTCAGGAGATGAGGACTGAGTACCCCATAAGATTCTCTCCTTATCTGTGGAGGGAGGGCTGCAAACTTTGCTGTACTAGCACCACCTAGGGGACCAAAGGGGGAGGTGCAGCTAGCACTGCAAATGAGAGCAAATACTGTAGGTGCCTGGGCTCCAGATTTGTGAATTCTAAGATTATATTAAACTGTACCCCATCAGTGAATACTACATAAGTTTTCTTCTATGGGCCACTGATTAAAATAACACGCAGTCTTTATTTGTGCCTAATAAGTTTTGTTATATTGAAAACACCTACAGCATTGCCAATAAGGATGCAATGCAGTAATGCTGCAGTATATCACAAAATGCTAAAGTATACTGCAGGTAACAATGTGATTCAAAGGCAATCAGATGGCACACTAGATGTGTATTGCCCTTACAAGCAAGGGATCCAAGGTTTGATTTCTGGAGGAAACACAGATTTGCTGTCTTGCTTTCCAAGAAAAGAAAAAAAATTTCTAAGAAGGCTCTTAATATGGGCTTTGCACCAAACAAAGGCCGAGTGTCAAGGCAGAGAAGGACTCCTGATTCTGGCAATAGGAACCCCCCTCGCATCAAAAAACTAACTAAAAGAGCATAGCTAGGAGGATTATCAGGGCTCTAGGCAGGAGCCAATCAAAGCAGGAAGCCGTGGCCCCTGCTCTTGAGGGAGCCGATCCCAGGCTCCTGCAAAAACAGACAGGAGAAGAAAGGGGATTTAAAAACCCCCTGACTGCTGTGGTTCTCAGCTTTGCACTGAACAAAAAGTGAGTATCAGCCCCAGCCCTGTAGCGTTGAGGGTTGAGGTGCTGAATGCCACAGTTCGCACCACGCAGGCAACCAGGGTTTGGGAATGGAGACTGGCCTCCAGGGCTCAGCAGGAGGGAGAGAGAGAGGATTGAGCAACCAGAGGATGGCTGTCCTCTTTCAAGGTGTGTAGTGGGCCATACACCGTTCATCAGTGGCCCCCTATGGAGACTGGGGGATCTGCTGCAGCAATGCCATACTAGGCGTGAAGCAGTGGCAAATGTCAGCATGTTTGTGTGCAGACATCATTGCACATCCATGCTCCAGGGGCAACCTACAGAAAACCACTGTCCCTGGATAGGTGACAGCACCTCCAGTGCCCCACCGTAACCTGCCCAATGCCAGGCTTACTGCCCTGTCTTTCCCAATCCCCCGGCCTGCCTTAGTTCTGATGTTGGGGTCCTGCCAGACCTGATAGGCAGGGGAGTGTCTGTCACTGATTTCCCAGTTGGGTGGCTTCAGGTGGGTGGTGTGCAGTGGTGGTGTGAGAGGATGCCTAAGAGAGTTCCAGGATCATTGGAGATAAATAAAGTTAAAAAAAAGTGAGTATCAGGGCAGAGAGGGACTCCTGATTCTGGCAATGGGAGCCCTCCCCCCTCCACCAAAAAGCTAACTAAAAGGGTGGAGCTAGGAGGATTACCAGGGCTCTAGGTGGGAGTCAATCAAAAAAAGAAGCCGCATCCCTTGCTCTCGACTGAGCCAATCCCGGGCACCTGCCCAAAGAGACAGGAGGAGAAAGGGGATTTAAAAAACCCTTGAGTGCTGGGGCCCTCGGTTTTGTGCTGAACAAAGAGCAAGTGTCAGGGCAGAGAGGGACTCCTGATTCTGGCAATAGGAGCCCTCTCCTCTACACCAAAAAGCTAACTAAAAGACTGGAGCTAGAAGCTGAGCTAGGAGGATTACCAGGGCTCCAGGCAGGAGCCAATGAAAACAGAAAGCATCAACTCCTGCTCTTGAAAGAGCCAATCCCGGATGCCTGCCTTCCCACTGATCCACTTTCTACTACTTTATAAGGAAGAGACCATCAAGTTGCCTCCTGTGCTGTGCCCCCCCATGTGAAGGACCAATGCACTAAGGTCATCAGAGTCTGCCCACGGGAGTCAGCCCAACAAGGCAGCCGGCAGCCAGCAGCCGGACATTCTGCACTGCAGCAGAGAGTCAGCAGAGTATTGGAGGAGGAAAATAAAGGCCTAGACCCATCAGGCCATGTCAGGAAGAAGAAGGGGACTAGGAAGTTCAGCCTAACAACAGAGTTAAGCGTCCTGTTAAACTAATGTAGCTCACATGGCACAGGGGGGAAGAGAGCTAGGGACACACAAAAAATTAGGGAATAGGTGAAACACCCTATCTATGGTAGGGGTAAAAGAGGGCTTGAAGTAAGCAAGTAAGGGTCACACATAAATTAGAGAATAAGTGAGATACCCTATCTAGGGTAAGGGTAAAAAAAGGGGTAAAAAAGGGTTCAAGAAAGGGGTCTGCAGTAAGTTAGGGTCATACAAAAATGTGGGATTAGGTGAACCATCCCATTCAGGGTAGGGGTAAAACTGGGTTCAAAGTAAGCAAGTAAACACAAACAAAAACAGGCAAGGTAGTAAATAGATATGCTGGGAGTGGCGTAGTGCAGTGGCTGTGGGGCAGCAGTTTTCAGGGAGACTATCTGGAGACTGCGGTGCTGCCCATCTGTGTGCACCACTCTGGGCTGAGGGAGGAGGTTTCTAGACTCCAGGCTGAGCTGGCCAAGATTCAGGAGGGGGGCTCCTCCCCCATCCAGGGAACACCAAGTCCACCACTATTGCCTCCAAGGGTGCCAAGGAGGAGGACAGGCTGGACTACCATGGGCTCAGGATGGGTGAGGGTGGTGTGTCAGAGGCACATCCCCCCTACAATACCACTACAAAATTCCTACGTCACCCTGGTGGAGTGGAACTGTCCTATGGAGGAACCCATAGTAGTGATCTTGGAGAATGTGGGGGACCTCCGTAGTGAAGTGTTCAGGGAGGGTTGCAGAGGACTTCAGAGGAGAAGGAAGCAACTCCTGGTAGGGGACTCCATTGTGATGAGGATAGATTTAGGGGCAGGAAGGGAGGGGGAGAGGGAGGTTAGGTGCCTACCTAGCTCCACAGCTCAGAGGGATGGGAAGCAAATCCTGAGGATCGCTAGGTCAGCAGAATGGAAGGGAGAGTTGGATGTCATTACATTGATACAGAGAATCTGAGAGCAGATAAGTACTGCCAGGCCCACTTAGTCTGCCCATTTCCCTACCTGCTGCAAAAACCAAAGACCCTAGTTGATCTCTGGTTTTGTTCTCCTACCTATCGCTAGGGTACCCCATGCAAATCCCATGCATTTTTGAATTCCCTTACCGAGTTTGCCCCCACCACCTCCTCTGGGAGGCTGTTCCATGCATCCACCACCTTTTCTGTGAATAAATACTTCTTCATGTTGTCCACCTGGGAGCTAATGATCTGGCTACGGATGAGATTTGGATAATGCAGGAGGAGTTCAGGGAGTTGGGGAGCAGTCTTAGTCTGGTAGCATGTTCAGTGTGACCTTTTCTGAGGTACTGCTCTTCTACAATAGGGGAGAGGATAGGATACTCTGTACCAGGAGCTTCAACCAATAGTTGATGGAGTGGTGCAGAGGGGAGGGATTCAGCTACATTGGGGACTGGGGTTCCACCTGGAGGGATAAAGTCCTATTCAGAGGAGATGGCCTGCATCCATCTGGGAGGGGAGCCCAGGCCCTCAGTGAGCAGTTTAAAAGTTACACTGGGGAGCATTATGGCAGTGGTGAACCTGGACATTGTAACCATTGTGAAGTCATAGTGCAATTGGAACCATGACTATGACATAGCTATACCAGGCTACACTTTGTTCAGGAAGGACAGGATGGGAAATAATGAGAGAGGAGTGGCTTTTTACATGAAGGTTAGCATAAAAGCAACAGAGATCCAGGGAACAAACAGTGGGGCGGAGGTACTGCAGGTCACCGTAGAGATGAGGAATGAAGTCGCTATTCACACTGGTGAGATCTACAGATCTCCAGCATGAGGCAGGGGAGAGATGGATAAAGATCTGATGGAAGCCATCCAAATGATGGCAAATATAGGGGAAGGTACAGTATTGCTGGTGGGAGACTTCAGTCTTCCTGATGTAGTATGGAGCATCCCAGAAGCAGCTTCAGCTAGAAGCACAGACATCCTAGTCTCAATGCAGGGGGCATTCCTTTGACAACAAGTTAAGAAGAGCACTCATGAGGGAGCAATATTGGACCTTGTACTTACCAATGGGGACAGTGTTGCAGACGTCATAGTGGGTGGCCACCTGGGGATCAGTGATCAGCATACAATGTGGTTCAATATAAGAACTGTGGCAGAAGTGAACCACACAAAGGTGAGGGTTCTTGAATTCAGGAGGGCTGATTTGAAAAAGATGGGGGAATGCTACAGGAATGTTCTGGCAGGAGCAGAGGACTTGGGTGGAGTTGAGAAGCAGTGGGCAAGACTAAAAGTGGGGATAGTGAAGGCAACAAACCTCTGTGTCAGGCAAACAAGCAACAGCTAGAGGAAAAATAGACCACTATGCTTCTCAAAAGGGGTGGCTTGGAAGGTAAAGGCAAAAACGTTAGCATTCAGGAGATATAATGAGACACAGGGGGAGGAGGATAGGGAGGTGTATCAGGAGAAGCAGAGAGAAAGGCAGGAAAAGCAGTCAGGAGTGCAAAGGTGTAAATGGAGGAGAAAATAGCTCAGACAGTAAAGAAAAGGGACAATAAATTTTTCAGGTATGTAAGTGAAAGGAGGAAGTGTGCTTCTCCATTTAGTTGGGCAAGATTGAGGGAGTCTAGCTGGTAAGTTTGTGACTGTGTATTTGTAATTGACTGTGTCTGAATCTTATGTGCAGGCATCATATTACAGTGATTAGTGCACTTTGAATTTGAAGTCTTTTCTTAATTGCCATTTCAGTGTGCTTCTCCATTTAGTTTGGGTAGGATTGAGGGATTCTAGCTGGTAAATTTGTGACTGTGTGTTTGTAATTGGCTGTGTCTGGACCCTAGTGAGTGGAGTGAGGAGCCACTGCCAGAGGACTCCTTGGCTGATTGTTTTTGGACTCAGCCTGTGGTGTAATACCACCCTCCCACCCAGCAGCCCACCCACCCCAGGGCTCACCCTACAGTTATAGGGTAGGTCCCATAGGACCTTGCAACATTCTGCACCCAGACAGGATGTACACTAGCAGAAACAGAAAAAAAAACATTGGGAGATAACGAATAGGCATCTTAAGCAGACAGTAGATCAAAGAGGGAAACCGACATGATGGGAGTGGTGCAGTGCAGTGGCTGTGGAGCAGCAGTCTTCAGGGAGACATTCTTGAGGCTGGAATGCTGCCCTATCTGCATGAACCTTTCTGGGCTGAGGAATGAGGTTGCCTGTCTCTGAGCAGAGATGGTCAGGCTGCAGGCAGCATCCACCCCCACCCACAGACCACCGGGTCCACAGCCTGAACCTCAAAGAATGCTCAGGAAGAAAAATGATTGGACTACGGTGGGCTTTGTGAGGGTGAGGGGAGTGGTTGAAAGCACATCCTCCAACCTGTCCTGCTTAGTAACTCCTACACTGTTTTTAGCGGAATGGGAAAGCTCCACTCAGGAATCCAGGCTGGGTCCAGGGAAGATGGGGGGGTCCCTCATGATGGAGCCCCAGGGAGAGGAGGGATGGTACCCCAGAGAAGGGGGAAGCTTCTTCTAGTGGGAGACTCTATTGTCTGGAGAGTGGAGTTAGGGACACCTAGCAGGGGAGAGAGGGAGGTCAAGTGCATCCTGGGAAGTGATGCATGGAGGGATGTGGAGTGGATCCAAAGGAGTGCTAGGGCAATAGCTAGCAGGGAGCAGCTGGAAGTCATTGTCCACCTGGGGACCAATGACCTGGCTCGGAGAAGGATGGAGTTTCCAGAGTCCAGAAGGATTTCAGGAAACTGGGGGGAACCTGAAACAGATAGCACACTCTGTCTCATTCTCGGAGGTGCTACCTGTCCAGACCACAGGGAAGGATGGGCACTCTACATCCATACCTTCAACTCCTGGTTGAAGGATTGATGTGGAAGGGAAGGTTTTGGCTTTATAGGGGACTAGGGACTGACCTGGACAGATGCTAGCTCATATAAAGAGGATGGCCTGCATCTGTCCGAGAAGAGTACCTCAGCCCTTAGTGAGAAGTTGAAATGCTTCAGCTACAAGCATTTAAACTAGCCAAGGGGGGAGAGCCAGAAGGGGCAGGAGGCTTAGGAACACCCCCCCATAGGAACATGCAGGAACATACAGCAAGTTGCCAATAGATACAGCTGAAGCAGGCAGGGAGGGGCAGGTAGGCAAAGAGTGTATAGCAAGTGCTACATGGGGAGCATGTAGGAAAGGAAACTGGGATGGGGGGAAGATGCTGGAGAGGGTGAACAGGAGCAGAGGGGGGCAGACTATAAAACATGGAAGGTCATGTTAACAAATGCCCATAGCCTAGGAAATATGGTTCCAAACCAGGAAGCCTTGTTGATGGATGCAGACCTTGACATAGTACTAATGACAGAGATGTGGTACTCTGCTAATCATGGCTGAGAAGTCAGTGTACTAGGCTATACACTATTCAGGAGGGACAGGGAGGGTATAAAGTGTGGGTGAGTGGCCCTGTACATCATAGATGGTATAGATGTTATGGAAGTTCAGGGAAGACAAGGGGAGGCTGAGGCAATGTGGGTCACCCTGGAGCCAGGGAATGGAACAGCAATACACACAGGGGTGATCTACATACCTCCAACACAGAGGGAGGAAGTTGACAGGGCACTACTGTAGTGGAGGTGTACAAAGCATGGCAGCTAAAGGCAAAATCCTGCTACTGGGGGATTTCAATATGCTTGAAGTGGATTGGACAACACAGGAGGCTGCTTCAGCCAGAAGTACAGCCATCCTAGAATCCCTGCAGGGGGTTGGACTCAGGCAGCTGGTGCACGAACCAACCAGGGACAAGTCTATTCTGGACCTGGTATGGACCAATGGGAACAAAGTCAAAGAAATACAAGTTGAAGAGCAGCTGGTGTCCAGTGATCAGCACATTGGTGTGGTTCAGCATGGCAACATGGACTCAAGTATGCCACACAAGGGCAAAAGCATTAGATTCTAGGAGATTGGAGTTCTCTGAAATGGGTTGATGTATACAAGCTGTCCTGGGGAAAGGAGAAGTAATACAGGGGGTGGAGGAATAATTATAGAAACTGAAAGGAAGCATAGTGGGGATAACAAACCAATGAGTTAGGATACTGGCCAAAGGGAAAAGAAGAAGAAAACCACTATGGTTTTCTAAAGAGGTGGGGGACAAAGTCAGGGCTAAAAGATTGAGTTTCAGGAAGTATAAGGGGACCCAAAGGGAGTGGGACAGGGAGATGTGCCTTGAATGTCTAAGCGAAGCAGGGAAGGCTGTTAGGAGAGTTAAAGCACAGACAGAGAAGGGTTTAGCATGGTCTGTGAAAATAATGGGACAAGGCATTTTATTGGTATATCAGTGAAAGAAGAAAAAACGCGGGGATTGTGAGGCTCAAACAGAAGGAGGGAGAGCATAAGCAGGGGGATCTGGACAAGGCAGAAATACTGAACAAATACTTTTGCTCGGTATTCACTAGGAGAAGGAGGGTCAAGGACCACAGATGGGGAGCAGAGGCAATGGGGGGGAGAAGTGGACACCAGTCCATTCACAGTGGACAGAGTTCTGGAAGAACTCATAAAGCTGAAGGTGGATAAGGCCATGGGGCCAGACAGTGTCCATATAAGGATATTAAGAGAGCTGCGAGGGGAACTGGCAGTGCCTCTTGCAGCCCTGTTCATGGAGTCACTCAACACACGTGTGATTCCAGAGGACTGGAGGAGGGCACATGTGTTCCCACTGCAACAGTGGCAGTAGGAAGCCTGCCCGGTAGCGCTGAGGGCTGAGGTGCTGGACACTTTACTTTGCACTGAGCTGGCGACCTGTGTTTGGGAATGAGCTTGGGTCGCCAGGGGTTGATGGATAGGAGAAGGACAGAGCATCCATTGGACTGCTCTCCTTCTCAGGGGAGGAGGGGGGTTTCACTTCCTGATGCCTGATTTCCCCCTGGTGGAGGCTGGTGGTCAGGGCAAGGGGTGACAGCATCAGGGCAGAGGCTGGGCAGATGCCTGGGGGAGAGACGTGTGGACACATGCACCTCTGTCCCCACTGGCACCATTGCACACCCACAGCTCCAGCAAGGGGGGGGTGGAGCGAACAATGGAAAAATGTGGCACCTCTCACGTGGCTTGATGGCCATCCACAAGTGTTCATCGGGAGCTGGCACCCGAACTGGATCCATGAGGGTGGGGAGTTATGGGGCTCCCTGCCACCCCACTGTGGGGGGCAAGCCACATGGGTATCAGGGTGCCAGCTGTCCCAGTCGAAATTGACAGCAGACGGATCCCTGGCAAGGATGCAAAGTCTAACGGGGGCAGAGAGGTGGCCCAGGAGGAAAAATAATAAAAAATAAAAATAAAAAAAAAGTGGCACTAAGAAGGTGGCAAGGAACTACAGGCCAGTCAGCCTCATCTCAGTGGTGGGAAAGATCATGGAAATACTGCCAAAAGAAAGGATAGTGGCACACCTGGAATCCAGGGGTGCCCTGGATCTGAGGCAACATGGATTCACAGCAGGAAGGTCATGTCAAATGAATCTGATAGATTTTTTTGATTAGGTGACTAGGGAAGTAAATCAGGGAGGGGTAGTAGATGTCGCTGACCTATATTTCAGCAAAGCCTTTGAGACCATCCCACATAGAAGGCTAGTTAACAAGATGGGTAGTCTGGGCATGGGATACAAGGTGGTGAACTGGGTTAGGAACTGGTTAACAGACAGGAGACAGAGGGTGGTGGTAAATGGGGTACAATCTGGGGAGAGGGGGTGACCAGCGGGGTACCACAGGGATCAGTACTGGGACTAGTCCTGTTCAATGTCTTCATTAGTGATATTGCAGAGGGACTGCAAGGAAAGATCTGCTTGTTTGCAGATGACACCAAGATCTGCAACAGGATGGATACTCCAGAAGGGGGTGCAGAAATGAAGAGGGGACCTGGAGAAACTTGAAAGATGGTAACTGAGGTTCAATGCAAAAAAGTGCAAAATAATGCACCTGGGTAGACGGAACCCTGGGGAGAGCTACAGGTTGGGAGGGAGGAGCTGACTGTCACCAAAGAGGAAAGGGACCTAGGGCTCATCATCTCTGATGACCTTAAGATATCAAAGCAGTGTGCAAAGGCGGCAAGGAAGGCCAGTGGCATGCTGGGGTGCATAGGCAGGGGTATCACCAGCAGGAGGTGGGAGGTGGTGATGCCATTGTATAAAACATTAAGAAGGCCTCACCTGGAGTACTGTATGCAGTTCTGGAGACCACACCTGTGCAAGGACATAAATAAGGTGGAGACTATCCAGAGAAGGGCAACAAAGATGGTGCAGGGCTTGCACCACAAAACATATGAGGAGAGACTAAGGGACCTCAAAATGTACTCACTGGAGGAGAGGAGAGGAGAGAATGGGGGGACATGACTGAAACTTCCAAGTACCTCAACGGCATAAACAAGGTGCAGGTGAGGGACCTTTTCCAATGTAGAAAAAGTACAAACACATGAACATACGAAACTTGCCAGCAGATAAAGCTAGCACCCCTTATTCTTTAGCTGCCTTCCCTCCCACCCTTCCCTCTATTAACCTCCCTTGCCCTGTCCCTACCCCTTTTGAAGCAGTCCACTGTTCTGCTGGATACCACTTTTGACAGTAATGCATTCCACCAGCTACCACCCTCTCCGTAAAAAAGTGTCTCCTCATCTCCCTCATGAACCTTCCTCCCTCCAGTCTCATATCATGACCTGGGTTCCCCTCCCCTCCTTTACTTTGAGCAGCCCCTCTGTACCTGTCTTGTTTATTCCTTTCATGTAGTTGAAGGTTTCAGTCATATCCCCCCGTCTTTCCTCTCCTTCAGCGAGTGTATGTTCAACTCCCTCAGCCTCCTCTCATATGGGAAGTCCCTCAGCCCCTTGATCATCTTTGTCACCCTGCGCTGCACCCTTTCCAGTAACTTAATGTCCCTCTTCAGATATGGGCCCAGTACTGCATGCAGTACTCCAGGTGTGGTCTAACTAATGATCTATACTGTGGCAGAATCACCTCCCCCTTCCTCTAGGATATACCCTTAGCAAGTGCTAGAACAAGGAAGCACCATATGAAATCAGAGGGGGGTAGATTAAGAGGTAATGTGAGGAAGTTTTTCTACACAGAAATGGTAGCTGATGCTTTGAATAGTCTGCAACAGTAGGTAGTGGGGGCAAGCACAATGGAGGGTTTAATCATGCCTGGGGCAAGCACAAGGGAACTCTGAGAGGGGAGGGAGTGATGAAAAGCCATTGCTCACATAGGGTCAGTAGCCACATACAATGTATGGGGCCTACGGGCACACTGGATGGGTGTGGTGGTCCTTATCTGCTGACGGTTTCTATGTTTCTATGTTTTTATGATACTATGTAAGATCAAGGGAGGGATTGTAAGGTTAAGGAGGGAAGGGGGGTGTGGAAGGGGACAAGGAAAAAACAGACATCCTGAACCAATACTTTTGTCAGTGTTCACAGAGGAAACAGAAGGAGGGGGACCAAAGATATGTGTCAGGGGCATCACCGGAAGGGAGTTGGACACTAGCCCATTTACAGAGGAGAGAGTCCTGAAGGCACTCAGAAATCAAAAAGTGGACAAGACAATGGGGCCAGATGGATACATTCAAGGATAATGAGTGAGCTCAGAGAGGTGCTGTCTGCACCTCTGACAGTCCTGTTCAACCACTCACTGGAGACAGCAGTGGTCCCAGAGGACTGGAGGAGGGCAGATGTGGTCCCACTTCACAAAAGTGGTAGCAGGGAGGAGGCTGTCAATTACAGGCCAGTCAGCCTGACTTTGGTAGTGGGGAAATTAATGGAATCATTACTGAAGGAATGGATTGTGGAATACCTTGAATCCCGTGTCTTACAAGATCCAAGGCAGCACGGATTCACTGGGGGGAGGTCATGTCAAACAAATCTGATAGATTTTTTTGACTGGGTGACAAGGGAATTAGATCAGGGTGGAACAGTGGATGCGTCCTACCTAGATTTCAGTAAGGCCTTTGACATCGTTCCACATAGAAGACTTAAACAAGCTGGGCAGTCTAAGAGTGGCTCCAAAGGTGATATACTGGGTAAGAAATTAGTTGGGTGATAGACGACAGAGGGTGGTGGTAAACAGAGTTCACTCCAAGGAAGGAAGAGTGACTAGCAGGGTGCCACAAGGATCAGTACTGGGGCTAGACCTCATTAATATCTTTATTAGAGACATTGCAGAGGGCCTAGAAGGGAAGGTATGCCTTTTTGCAGATGACTCTAAGATTTGCAGTAGGGTAGACAGTCCCGGGGGGGGGGGGGGTTGAGAAAAAGAATATGGATCAAAAAAAGCTTGAGGATTACTCAAAAGTGTGGCAACTAAGTTTCAATGTGAAGAAGTGCAAAATAATGCACTTGAGGTGCAGAAATTCAGGGGCGGAGTACAAAATGGGGGAACTGGTACTGATGACCATAAAACAGAAAAAAGACCTGGGGGTAATCATATCTGATGACCAAAGGTGACTGTGACAAAGCAGTGGGGAGAGCCAATTGGATGCAGGGGTGCATAGGGAGGGGCATCACAAGCAGAAAGAGAGAGGTGGTGATGCTGGTGTATGAATCATTGGTGAGACCTCACCTAAAGCATTGAGACCAGTTCTGGAGACCACATCTCTGGTAGAACATAGAGTAGAGGCGGTCCAGTGGATGACAACTAAAATAGTGCACGGTCTGCATCAGAAGCTCTATGAGAAGAGATTGAAATAACTCAATATGTACACTCAGTAGAGGAAAGGGGATATGATAGAGACTTTGAAATACCTAATGAGTATAAATAATGTACAAGAGGGAAGCCTTTTTCAGAGAAAAAGATGCTTAAGAACAAGGGGTCATGCTGTGAAGCTGGGAGGGGTGTAGTCTTAGGGGAGATGTAAAGAAGTACTTCTTCACAGAAAGAGTGGTGAATAACTGGAACAGCCTCCCAGCAGAGGTGGTGTGGCAATACTGTAGTGGGAATCAGAAGGCATGGGATAGGCATAAGGGAATCTTAGTGGGAAAGAAAGGGGGGGTAGAGATCAAGTAGGGTCTTCAGTGTTACAGTAGGTAGGGGAAAATGGGCCGACTATGTGGGCCAAGCGGTCCTTATCTGCAATCAGTTTTTATGCTTCTATGTAATTAAGCTCTTTTGTCATGCAATATTTTGTGAAACTTACTGCAAGTTATTGCATTGCATCATGTCTGGCCCCACTGTACTTGAAAATGTGCAATGCAACCTTATTTCTCTTAGTAGATTTGTTCTTTACTTCTGCATATTGTATCTTATGGTAACCTTTCTTCTTTATTGTCAATATAAAAGGTCTGTAACCTAAAATTAAAAAGATTTAAGTTGTTGAGCCATCAGCACAGTTGTAGGGCTGCTACTCTCAACACCAGTGACCAGGGTTTGGGAATGAGCCCAGTGCCATCAGAAGGTTGGCGGGTGGGGGGGGAGTTTAGCATTGCAGAATCTCCAGGGAGGGTGGGTCATTAAACCTCTGCAATAACACCACCTGGTGGACCGCAGGTGGTGGTGCAGTCTACGTTACTTGCAAATGCATGAGTGAGGGAAGAACACATAAGCTGGTAAATCCAGTATCCTGGCATCTGATGACATTGTATGCTCTTAGGGGTAGGGAAGGGAAAATGGAAAATATGTGCCCATTGGACAGATGAAAGCCCACATGCCACCTCAGCCACATCTGGCTAGCATACTCTTGGACCTTTGGGATTTTTCTGGGATGAACTCTGCCATGGTGACAGGGTCTAGAGAGTTTTTACTGCCATGGAGCAGAAGTGGGCAATCTGATGATGTATAGCGGGTGACCTTAGGTCCCAGATTGTACAGAAAAGTACAGCAGGTAAGGCTGCTCTGAAGGTGCTGTAGGTGGCACAGCTGGTGGCAGAAGGAGGTATGGGTACAGTAGGTAGTCATGTGGAGAGAATATATTTAAAAAACTAAAACAAAACTTTAAAAAAAACTTTAGGAATAAGTAAACAAGTTTTCTTGATAATTGAAAAAACACTAACACATTGAAGTTTCACTAAATAAAAACATGCATCCCTAAAATAATACCTAGATCATCTATATTTATACATTATACATTAAAATAGAATCCTGTATGATAGTTACCACAGAGTTTCTGAACAAAAAAATGTACTTAGCATTTATTTAGATTCTGTTAAATCTTAATAATCTTCAAGTGTACAAAACCTTTTAAAACATTTTGCAGCAGGAATATGTAATACTAAACTAATCTGCAGCAGTGTAAGCATTATGAAGACCCAATTGTCCTAGCAGTACTTGAAAGTGCCCCTTTAAATACTGTAACTAATAAAGGTAGTTTGATTTGGGAACATCTTGAGCCATTTCCCTTTTTGATATCACCCTGACTGAAGCTGCCATGAATTTCCATAACTGCTGAGTTTAAAACACAGTAATGTTGAAGGGTAGACCTTAAAAAGGTGTTAGCAATTAAACCCATGTGCAGATATATGTTTATCCAAAAGATGTACCTAAAGTACTATATTGCTTTTTGTCAAAGGAAATGGTGTTCTTGGTTAAGATGGCCTACATGCTGTTTAGGTAGCAAGCTAAGCTTGTATCACCTACTGTAAAGGAAGAGAACGTGGGTGGGTGCCCTTTGTATAAAGTAGACCAAATGTTCCTATTGGGGGCTGGTTTAACAGTTGACTTCAATGTAGTGAAAAAAAGTTTCTGGAGACCAGCCACTCACTTCATCATAAGAAGTGTAGTTTTATTTTGATATTTTCGATCGGAGTCACGTGATGAGCTGATTAGGAGAGACGTGTCCCGAGTCTCTCCGAGGCCTCGCAGTACAAAAATTAAGCTTTCTCGCTCCAGAGCCGGCCAAAAGGTTCTCATACCAGCTGTTAAGAGCTCCGGTGACATCGCGAGTGCATTTTCTGGTCGGGTGCTTTAGAGCTGCGAAGTCTTTTAAACCGGAGATCTCAGAATTAAAACGGGCACATTGGCAAGTTCAGGCCGTGCTGTTGCCGAAAGATGGAAGCTGACCCAGTGGAGCCTCTGATGGGGCGAGCCCCAGCCACTAAGAGACCTAAATCTCAGTCACCTACCATACCAGAGCAAGGTGGGGAAGCAGGGAGCACAGGGGGCTTAAGCAATAATGCAGAGGATATCAGGGAGATAAAAACACTTTTACAAGGGCTGGTGCTGGATTTTGCTGAGTTTAAACTGGCCCTACACTCCCTGGCACAAAGAGTGAGTGATGCTGAAGCCCGGATCTCATCACAAGAGAGGAAGGTTTCTGTACTTGATCAGGAGGTGGGGGCGATTCGAAGGAAGCTGAAGAAATTGGAGGAGAGGGTGGAAGACCAAGAATCAAGAAACCGCAGAAACAACATGATTCTGGCGGGGCTACCAGAGAAGGCTGAAGGCTCTGACTGTGTTTCGTTTATGCAGGAGCTCCTCTTAAACCTGCTAGGCCCTACACCATTTGGAGAGGGGTATAATTTGGAAAGAGCCCACAGGGCATTACGGGAGATGTCACGCCAGTGGGCTAGACCTCGAGTTATAATAATGCGATTTCTCAACTATAAAGAAAAATCCCATGTGCTGCTTGCTGCCAGACAAAAGAAGCCTTTGCAATGGAATGATGCCTCACTGTGGTTTTTTCAAGATCAGACGCCAGCGATTAGAGAACAGCAGAAGGAGTATGCTGACATCAAGAAGAAACTCTATCTTGCAGGGATAAGATTTCGGCTCCAATTCCCCGCTACCCTGGTGGTACGTCTTCAGACCGGGGAGAAGAAATTCCTCACGGCAAAGGATGCGATGGATGGGCTACGGGTTGAGCTCCCAGATCTATTCAAGCCCCCAACATGACTGTTTGTGGGCAGGGAGGCCGAGCTCCTTCGAGGGCTGTGATGGAAGCTAAGCAGTGGTCTCTACTTATTAAGACTGGCGATTCCTCAGTTTTGGTTAAATCTGGACGTTTGTGACTAGCCAGGACTGGGCTCATAGGTCCTCGTTGGGTCACAAAGTGTTATACCTTAAGGCTTTAGTGTATTAACTAGAGGACATGGGGAAGGGGTTCACTAATCACTAATCATAATATTCTTGTTATTAGACCCAGGAATGCTTATCAGACCTTGGAATGTTAGAAGGAACTGTTAGAAAGGGTGATGTTGGACTTTGTTTTTTTATAAAAGGGGTAATTTAGTCAGGGCTACAGTGGTTGGTGGGTGTAAACTGTGGTAAAGCGGGCTCGTGCCAGCTTTGGGATAGGTGGAGAAGAGGAGTGTCTAGGGGTTTCGGACTTGATTAATATTAATAACTGGAGGAATACCACTCCGGGGTGTAGGGGACGTTAATATTGGAGCAGGGCTGGTTGGAGATACAATTACCAAGGAGGGCTACGAGGGGGACTCCTTTAGTCTCCTCCGTGCTTATTTTTTCTTTTTATTTCTGGGAAATGTAAGGGGGGCGACAGCCTGCAGAGACAAGGGCACCTTTAGAGCCCCGACTCTGGGGGTTCCAGGGGCCAGACTCTGGGGTCTAATGACAGAGGATGGGGCGGAAGAGAGGCAAGGGAACAGGTTCATCCATGACTCAACATCAGATGGTTGGTCGATCTAAGGATCGGGGGATAAAGGGGGGGGAGGAGCAAGGGTGAAAAGAGAGAGAGTCCAATTATGGGAGCACAAGCAATGCAGACCTTAGAATGGCACAATGTGTGGGCTCAGTTGAAAAATTCTGTTCTTACTGATGGCTTGCCTTAAAATAATCTCTTGGAATGTAAAAGGGCTCAGGGGTCATTAAGAGAAATGATTATTCTGCGGTATATTGAACAAACTAGGGCTCACATTGTAGCACTTTAAGAGACACATTTATTGACTGATGAGTTGGATGGTCTCAGGAAGCAATGGGTGGGCAGGTATATGGTGTGGGAAGGGACAGGGCCTCTGGGGGGGTGGCGATTCTAATTAAGAAATCTTGCCCATATGATGTGTCTCAAGGATAACCAGGCAAGATTGCAGGAGAATCTACGTATTAGGGACCTTGTTTTGTAAAGCAGTCTCGGTAGCATCCATTTATGGGCCAACCCCTCCTGACCCCAAATTCTTTGCTTCAATAGAAGGGGATATAGCCACCCTTCCTTCACATTCACTTATCCTGGCGGGTGACTGGAACATATATTTTGATAACAAGGAGGACAGGGTACCTCCACACAGTGGGCCGAGGACCAAAGCCCAGTTAGCCATGGCTAAATTTATGGAGATAGCGGCCTTAGTTGACCCAATTAAGACTCTCTCAAATAGGGGCCGCGACATGACATTTTACTCGGCAGCACACAAGAGCCACACTAGAATTGATTTCTTTTTGGTCAACAGAGAGGCTCTTGCAGAGATTAGAGAAGTGCTGACTGAGGGTAGGACTCTCTCAGATCACTCTCTTATCCAGCTGCAGTGGGAGCCCAGACCAACGCCGCCTAGACCTTATAGATGGAGGCTTCATGACTCGCTCCTCACAAAGGACACGAGAAGGGTTGAACTAGAGGGGGCTTTACAGGAGATCATTAGGTCCCAGCTCCCCACATTGGAAGATAAAAGACTAGCTTGGCCTACCTGTAAATTCCTTTATGCGGAGGCAGCTAGGGCCCTAGCGGCAAGGGATAGGTCGCTTAGAAGGGCCAAAGAGGAATTCCTGGTGGGGGCGATAAACTCAATGTCACAGCTGGAAGGGTCTTCAGGGGAAATAGATGAGGAACTTAAAAGTCTGAGGAGGGAATTGTCAGAAATTGTATATGGGAAAACAGAGTTCTGGTTGAATAAAATTAAGGCTAACTTTCTATTGCAGGGTGATGTCCCGGGGCACCTTCTAGCGGCTAGAACCAAAGAGTGGGAGGACAGTAGGCCAATCATATCAATCAGGCAGGAAGGGAAGCTGGTCATAGACCCGCAAGAAATGGCTGAGGCGTTCGCATCATTTTTCGCAGAAATTTACCAATCTAAGGAATTGGAGGGGGAAGAGGAGGTTAACCGTTATTTAGATGGAATCCAGTTACCTACTCTGGATTCTGTTCAAGTTAAGGATCTGGCAGCTCCTATAAGAGCATCTGAGATTGTTGAAGTGGTGCGGTCTCTCCCTCTAGGTAAGTCACCAGGGCCTGATGGTCTTACCGCAAAATTTTACCAAACTCATATCCAGACCATACTCCCTATACTTCATGAATTTTTCCTTACTATAATGGAGGAGGGAATTCATCACTCACTGCTCTACCAGGCGTATGTCACTTTGATACCCAAGCCAGACAAGCCTAGGGACATAATGGGTAACTATAGGCCTATAGCCTTAATAAACCAAGATATCAAGATTCTTACTAAAATCTTGGCAAATAGGATTTTGATATTGCCCTAGTTTAATTAGTCAGGAACAGGTAGGATTTATGCGGGGGAGGCGGGACGCCTTAGGAAATTCACCATATTTTAAATTTTGCTCCAGACTCCCGCCTCCCCTGGCTCTGATATCCCTAGACACTGAGAAAGCGTTTGACCGGGTCTCACATTCATTTCTTTTTGTTACCATGGAGAAAATGGGGTTCCCGGGGTGTCTTCTTAGAGGTATTAAGAATCTATATGCCGCTCCAATGGCTAGGATATTGTGTAATGGTTATATTTCGAGGGAATTTCAGCTCAACAATGGGACTCGTCAAGGATGTCCTCTCTCGCCGATATTGTTTAACATATATTTAGAACCCCTGTTAAGATCTATAAATAGGGATGCCAGGGTCCAGGGGATGAGGATTGGGGGACTGGAACTAACATTTTCAGTTTTCGCGGACGACATTCTCCTCCATCTACAGGATCCAATATCCAGCTTTGAGGGAGTAAGAGACTTAATAGATCGCTTCTAAGGTCTCTAACTATAAGCTAAATCTACCAAAACACAAATCCTACCCTGACTCCACATGTATTTAAGGCACATTTTATCCCTGGGAGTACAGTGGCATATTGATAAATTGAAGTATTTGGAATTTGGATTACAACAAACCAGGAGTCTGGGGTTGATGCAAATGTGGGGGTATATCTGGTGGTTAAAGGAGATATCATAAGGTGGAATAAGTTACCTCTGAACTTTACTGCTGGCTGGGCCTTATCAAGATGAATGTCCTACCAAGACTGATATACCCGGTATATTTGGCTCCATACAACATTCCTGTTAAATGGTTTAGCATAATTAGAAGGCTAATTTCAGGGTTCCTATGGAATAACAAACCTGCCAGGGTTGCTTAATGTTTTGCGTTTGCCATATGAGGTGGGGCATTAGGTTACCTGACCTCCAGGTATACTATGTGGCAGGCCAGTTAGGTCTTATGATTCAATGGGCCGAAGTGCCGAGGAGAAATGTGTACTCATGTGGCTGCAGATTGAGGCAATTGTTATCGAGCCTAGGCTGCACCCCTGAGTCGATGCTATATGCTAGGCCGAAAAAAGGTTTATTCAGGGATGAGTGTGGGAACCCAATTAGGAAAACCCTGGAGGCCTGGTGTCTTTTCTCACCCCGGTACAAAGGTGCTGTCAAATGAAGTCTGGAGATCAACCCATACTGGGTAATCCTAATTTGGTTATAGGGGGTCGGGTACTTGGTCACCGGTGGTCTAATTATTTGGGTGGTTAAGATTGATTGATACACAGCAGGGAGATAAAACGGTTTTACCATCGCAATGTGAGGGATTGTCCTTTTTTCAAAGGTTGCAGCTTAAACAAATGATAGCTGGGTTCTGGAGGAGGATGGGGGATTTTTCAGATAACTTCCTCGCATGGGGGAATCTAAGGGAAGCCTTCCAGAAAGCTCACCCACTCTCACAAGTTTATAAACTTCTCCTGGACTTCCTGGGCCCGAGCACTTCTATACAAATTTCTTACTGGGACAAGGTGCTGGCTCCTAAAATTCTTAGCTGGGAAAGTATTTGGAAGGCCATTAAATACAATGTGATTCCCAAATATAGAAACATGCAGATCTTTGTGGTTCACAACATATATTATACCCTGTAAAGCTATATGGTAGAGGGTTGAGGCAGTCAGATCTGTGTTTCAGGTGCGAGAAGGAGGTGGGTGATCTGTTACATGTAATGTGGGGTTGCAGTAAAATCTCTCCCTTATGGAGGGAGATTAAACCGGGGATGGATCCAATGCTAGACTATGCAGCATTTATAACCCCAGAAGTATGCATTTTGGGGGACTTCTCTCAGATTGCAGGGACTACACCCAAATTTCACCTTTCCTTAATGGTGTCGGTAGTCAAGGCGTTCTTAGTAAAGCATTGGAAGGACAATCAGGTTTGTGCATATGAACAATGGGTAAGAGAAATGCTGGGGGTACTGGTCAAGATAAAGAGACACCTTTTCTCGGAGGGGAGACAGGAGCTGTATGCTAAAAGATGGGCAATATTAGATGCGATCTATTCCCAGCAAGTCACAAGTTCTGGAACACAGGTCTGTCTGCCAGACAAGGATTAGCAAAGAGTATATGCTGGAGTGTTTATTGCCTATATTGTTCTGTGCCTTTTGTACCTTGTTTATTTCCTTCATTTCCCCAATAACTCGGTAATGTCAATGGGGTAAAGCTGAGTTTATTACCAAGGTTAAGGGGATTGGTTATGGTCTGCAAGGGCCTAGAGGATTGGGGACACTCTCTCTTTCTAGGGGACACACTGGGAAGCCGTCTGGGAATATTCAGGTTTCATGCGGGCCATAGGTGATACCGCCCCTGCAAGTGGACTTACAAGGGAGGTTAGAGTTTCTGAGGGGGGAGGTGTTTCTAGCACTGGTCAGTGCATTGTACTAAGGAACTATGGATTTTGGAAAGTTGACCATAATATGGGGCGGCTCCTCAGTGTGCTTGTAAATAGGGGTTGTACATAGTTCGCACAACCAGTTTTGGGTTGTGTCCCTGGCCTGGCCAGGTATATGTAGTGTAAGTGTGTCTGTTTGTCTGATTTTCTGAAAATAAATAAAGGTGTTATTTTGATATTTTCTTAGAACACCACGATCCCCTAGGTACGCCCAACATTTCACCCAACAGCGGGCTTCCTCAGGGGCTTAGGATCTTGTGTTCCTAAATAACTTTTTTTATCATTGTCTTTAGAACAACTAGGATTCAGTTTCCTGTTTGTTTCAAGCTTCAGATTGCAACTTTTTGTCTGAAACAAGCTACAACCACTTGGAGGCTGTGCTTAGTTTCATTTCAGACCACCCATGGGTACCATTCAAAACTTCCCTTCACTCAGATTTCTAGCATTACAATGCTCATTTCTTGCCTAAGCTAAATAGCATGTGGTGCAGTTTCAGTTCAGAAAGGTGTTCTTGGTTAAGATAGGCCTACATGCTGTTTAGGTAGCAAACTAAGCTTGTATCACCTATTGTAGCCATGTATGCTCTTTTGTGCAGATTGTAAACATTCTTATGTTTGCTGTGTGTATTGGCTGTGGTGCCATCTGAGTAGCGACTTGGTAAGCAGAATGTACAGTAGTACCAGTTTTAGACTTTTTCTTAGTTAGCTTACCCCCACATACACACACACACACACATTTTGATTGCTAGTGTGTTCACAAAAAATTTCAAGCCACACACATTTGAAAGTACTGTATATGTTTTCTGTCATGTAGATATTTTACAAGTTGTTCTTCTGATCTGCATTTCAATTACTTTACATCTAAATACTCACTATTGAAATAAATAAAGTTCAAATATGTCTGCTTCCAGGGAGCTGAAGTAACAGTAGTGGATCATCCTTAAGGTAATCAGCTTGTAAAAAATGAGGGTTGTTAGCAATTTAGAAATAATTCTTCATAAAAGTCTGATTTTGGAATCCCTGGTGTTGACTGTACTTGGGGAGGGGATGTTCTGAAGTTGAAGATGTAAGTTCATGTGGAGTTTAGTGCATTTTAGGAATATTAATGTTACCTTTTTTAGAGTGTGTGGCCTGGCTATGGTGCAGTTTGAATCAATAAAGTGTCTCTGGCACACCTCTGTAACACTGGTACTTTAACTGCTGGTAGTGCCTGGGCAGAATAAAACTATAGAATTTACATTTATGTAGCACTGTACATGCACTACTCCCCAAAGTGCCATGCAAGCAATTTATTTGTGCTAGATAGTCTAACTGAGATGCTGTATCTCATCAACAGGGAGATCCTACTTCTGCTCAGAGCAGGTTGATGCCTCTCAGTACCACTGGCTCTTTGATTCAGTGCTGCTACCCATCTCTTATGTTCTAAGGCCATAAAATCTTAATATAATTTTTAGTCAATAGTCCGTAATTAAAACAATCACCAGATTTGTAAGACAGAATGGACTGAGATATTAAAAGGAAACTGTCAGCCCCCTTAGGCCTCAAATTGTCCCTAGGTTAAAATAAACTCTGGCCAGGGCCGATAAAGCTGCAGCTGAGGAATTTGGGGTAAAAACATTGAAAATTACCAAAGTTCAGAGCCTGCATTCGCAAAATGTAATGTAGGTTCATAAATTTGTTGTTTTGTAATATTTTTTACACCAAGTTTTCAACATACAGTAGTCTTGTTATGACCCTGCCTCATGAAGAAGGGCAGAGAAAATGTTCAACTCCAGGCCTAAAGGTGATTTTGTGCAGGGACTGTGAAATCAATTTTTGGGATGTAAAAAAACATTTTCTCCAGGATTTGTTAAATGACAGCTGTCACATTCACGAGGTGCTGTAAAGGTATGGCTATGTTGCAAATTTTGGGTAAAAATATTGAAACTTACCAAAGTTAGAAACCTGCATTTGCAGAAGTCAGCGTAGGCTTATAATTTGGTTGTTTTTTAATACGTTACACCAAATCTTCAGCATAGCCTTTTTATGACCCCGCCTCACGAACAAGGCCAGAGAAAATTTTCAACTTCTGTCCGAAAGGTTATTTCATGCAAGGACCACAAAATCACATTTTGGAATGCAAAACAACATTTTGGCCAGGATTTGAAAAATGACAGCTGTCTCATTCATGAGGTGCTGTAAAGATATGACTATGTTGTAAATTTGGGGCAAAAATATTGAAAATTATCAAAGTTATGAGCCTACATTTGCAAAATTCAACGTAGTCTCATAACTTTGTTGTTTTATAATATTTTACACCAAATTTTCAACATAGCCGTCTTATGACCCCATCTCATGAACAAGGGCAAAGAAACCTTTCAACTCCTGACTGAAAGGTGATTTTATGCAGGGACCACAAAATCACCTTTTGGGATAGATTTGCCTAATGTCAGTGCATTTGTTCATGAGGCGGGCCCCCTAAAAAAGGCATGTTGAAAATGTGGGCCCCAAAAATGCAAAAATTGCCAAGTTATGCCACTAAGTTCAAAATACCATCGAAATACATCAAACTACATACCTGTTCCTCCAGTTTGTGGTCCAGCTTTGAAGAGTGAAGACATGTCTGTGGTCCAGAGAGGATTATAGCATTGCACCCCCATTGGGTAAGTAAGGGCTTGGGGGATGCAGGGTGGTGGATGCTGACTGGGAGGATCAGGTGAGGGGACAGTATCGGCTGCAAAATTCATCAATGTCTGTTTTTCTTTTTACAGGGTGAAAACTAAAGAAGATTCATGATTGTGACACTGGGGGATTGGGCATCCCCAGTGTCACCATTGTGTTTCTAAGGGGGTTGGTGTGGGTGCTGAGAGGGAGGATCAGGAGGGGAGTAAAATATCTATATTATCTATATCTATATCTATATCTATATCTATATCTATAAAAAGAGGATTGGTGAGTGTGACACTGGGATTGAGCACCCCAGTGTCACTGTTATGTTTCTGGGGGTGTGGGTTGGTGGATGCTGAGAGGGTGGGTCAGGTGGGGAGTAATATATATATATATATATATATATATATAAAAAAAAGAGGACTGGTGAGCAATACACTGGGGATTGAGTATCCCCAGTGTTACTGAATTGTTTCCTGAGGTGTGTGAGGTGGTGGGTGCTGAGAGGGAGGGTCAGTTGGACAGAAGGTATAAAAAGTTAACAAAACAAGCCAGTGTTATCTGCAGCAGTCACAGTGGAACATGACACAGTCCACCACGTCCACGATGGCTGTCAACCTGTATTGCACATGCTCAAGTATTTTTGCATGACCAGTAGTTTGGCGGCCATTGTGGACACAGCAGACTGTGCCGTGTTGTGCCATGACCACAGAGTGATGAAAAATAGTGCAGTGCAACTGCTAATGGAGAGTGAAAAGTGCTTCACTGAGGAAGTGACTGTGAGGCAACTTCACACTGTTGTTCAGTTGGAAAAGTCTCCCTTTTTTGATTGCAGGAGTCTGCAGTGTTCTTCCCACTGCAGCCCTAAAATTGCATGTTAAAATTGCTCACATCCTGTAGAGATTGTTGATGTAGCTGGTTGTGTGATTCTGATTCCTTTTTTTCAAGTATGAAACTGACTGCCCACCATACTGGTGATACCACACAAAAACACATTTGTTTACATTCTTTGATTAACTTCTACTTCATCCTTCCTGGACTTGAGATGACCCTAAAACAATCTAGACACTCAAGATGCTGTGGGAAGAAATGAGACTATTGCATCATGACTGGCTGCACTATTTGGTGGTTTTCCTAATGTTAAGGATATATGCAACAAAATTAGATCAATCAATCAATTTTTTTTATAATAAGCGCCTTTCTTAAAATCAAGGCGCTTGTACAACATGATAAATAAAACTACATCAATACATATACTCAACAAATTAAAACAATAAATATCACAGCAGCTTTAAAAATCAGAATAGGCCAAGTTAAATAGGAAGGTTTTAAAAGCAGCTTTTAAACTTTCAACAATAAAGGATTTGAAGCAAAATGCTTGGTTTACCTAGTAGTGTAGGACAAAAGCAGGCTAGAAGTCTATTGAGCTTGTCCCCCGCATAGCGTGGGTTATTAATCCCAGGTTAGATTAGGTGCTAGCCAGGTGTCTAAGCCCTTTTTTAAAAAAGTTGAAATTTTCAGCGTCGACTAGGTATTGAGGGAAGGTGTTCCAGATTCTGGGTGCTCTTATAGAGAAAAAGTTGTTTCTTTTACTAGTTTTAGCTTGCTTTACTTCTAGTTGTTTATTACGTAACCTAGGGACAATGTGTCTTTGACTGTAAGTGAGATCACATTGATGCATTAGTTCAGGCGAGTATATTATTTTATACAGAATAAGAATATCACCTTGGCACTTTCTAAAATGTAGAGAATGAAGGCCTGTTTCCTGTAGCCTGCAAGGGTAATCCTTGGAGGCCAATCGAGGGTGGCCTGCCTCTGTATCTGTTCTATGCATATGATATCACTTTTGAGATATGGGTCCCAAAAGGGTGACCCGTAGTCAGTATAAGGCCTAATGTAGGCCCTATAGAGGGGGGTTAGACATCTTTCGGTCTTAGTTATAAAGGTTCGTGTTTTTTTGTTTGAGTAACCCATTTTTCATACGGGCGATTTTTGCACATTGTTCTGAAGAAGAGCGTGTAATACTAATTAGGATGCCTAGATCTTGTTCATTATTTGTAGCCTTGATAGGGGTATTATTTAGAAGATAAATATTCCTAGGGTTATTCTTTCCATGGGACAAAACAGCACATTTATCGACATTGAAGAGCATGTTATTACAGTGTGCCCATTGCTCAATTGTTTTTAGGATGAGGCTAGTGATGCACTTCTACCAACATTATCTACCCTTCCCCTCAACTTTGTATTGTCAGCACATTTTGAGAGAACATTACTAGAGCCAGTTTGCATATCGCTAATGAATATGTTAAATAGTGTGGGCCCCAGGACAGAGCCCGCTAGTAACAGGAACTGATTTGGACAGTATACCATTTATTCTCACCCTTTGGGATCTATTTGAGAGCCATTTCTTAACCCAATTTATAAGACATGGGGAGAAGCCTAGTGATACTAGTTTGTCAATTAGTTTTCCATGGGGGACTTTATTAAAGGCTCGACTGTAGTCCAGCAGGATTATGTCCGTTGGGATGTTATTGTTGAGGCCTTGACTTGTTTGGTTATAGACGGCTATCAGGTTAGTTCTAGAGGAGTGGCCTGTCCTAAAGCCATGTTGGGAAGGGTCTGATATAATAAGTGAAACCATTTCTATTTCCAGGTAGGATATGATGACCCTTTCCATACGTTTACAGATGATAGAGGTGAGACTAACTGGTCAGTAATTTTGAACATTTGATCTATTACCCTTCTTGAATATGGGAATAACTGTGGCTTGTAGCCATTCTGAAGGAATTGTGTTCTCATTTAGAGATTTGTTAAAGATTATTGATGATGGATGAGATATTGTTTCTGCAGTTTCAATTAGAAACCTTGAAGTAATGTTATCTGGACCTGGGCTAGATGTCTTTTTTAGCTCTTTTAAGGCTGAGAGTATGTCCAGACTGGTAATGGAATATGTGGGATCAGGGGTATTGTCAGGGGTGCAACAGAGATTATGGTTGTCTTTTTTTGAAAACACAGAGCAAAAATAATCGTTAAAATGATTAGCTGTATCTACGTCTGTATTTAAAATAATACCCTTTTGTGTCAGAGGACCAATTTGTCTCTGGTTAGCTTTTTTTTGTTTGTTTAAATAGGAAACTAAGGATTTGTGACTGTCCTTTGAGTGTGCTAGTCTAATTCATGGACTGCTTTTAGAACACCTACTCATACGTTTAAGAGTGGAAACTGCTGCTTTTATTTTGAGTATAAAGTATCTCTTTTTTCAGGAGTGCAGAATTTATGTTTTGTGTATAGTTTTCCCTTTAATTTAATTTGGGTTTTAATTGATTTGTTTAACCAAATAGGTATCGTCCCCTTTTTATTATATTTCTTTTTAATTGGTATGTAACTATTTTCCAGTTTATGAATGGTTGTTTTGAGTTTGTTCCAAGCATTTTCGACCATAAGGTGGGCTAGAATTTTGTTCCAATTGGTCCTGTTTAGAATTTTAATGATTTCCGTAAAGTTAGCTTTATCATAGTTTTTATACACTGATTGGTTTGATGTACATTTTGGATCACATGCTATATTAAATGGGATGGAGAGATGGTCGCTGTTACACAGTGGGTCCATAATATGTATGTTAGAGATTTTGGGCCCAATTCCAGGAAGAAATATCACAACTCGCTGGCATATGTGAGTTGCAACATTCACCACTATGCCAGGGACCCTGCGCTGCATTCCAAGAGTGGCAGGGACAAGGCACTTATGACATGCAGGTTGTGCCACGTGGAGGCTAATGCCACTGGCATGGCTCAATATCCCCACATGTCGCAAGTCACAGTCCACAACTGACAGCTCCCCCCCCCAAGCTCCCCCACCCCAGAACACCACGGCATGTACCAGGGGGTTGGGGGGCAGGACAGGTGGCACAGGTGTCCAGGGGGGCACAATGCAGAATTGACCCTTGGGGATCTCTGACATTCAGGTAGGTGAGGGTCATGGCTGTGTTTGTGGGGGTATGGGGAGCAAATTGGTACCACTGCCATGGTGTTGTGAAGTGAGTATATGATGTCTGACACTGTCAAATGCCCCTTAGATCAGCTCCAAGCTGCTCTTAGCTCACTCCACCAGTGCAGCTCCTGGAATTGTGGCAGCAGATTATGGCAGCTACCCTCTTGGAATAGGGTACAGTTGCTGCCATAATCCGCTCTTGCACCATGTTGTTGCAGGCTGTGGCATAGTGGATAGCGTAACCCATGGTTGGTGTAGCCCACAGCTGACATGGCACAAGACGCCTCTTGGAACTGGGGCTGGCATAATGCCTGGCACAAGTCACGAGTTATGCCAAAGGGGTTGGCATATCTCAGCTTGTGCCCACATAAGACAACTTGGAATCAGGCCCCTTGTTCGCAAAGTTTGTGATAAGAAGGGTCTAAAATATTATTACCTCTTGTTGGTTGAGTAATGAGCTGATCAAGACCTGAGTCAATGGGAGTTGTGACTGAACATTTTTCATGTTGACTACTACCTGGTAATGTGGTCCAATTTATGTTGGGCATGTTAAAGTCTCCTAGAATTATAACATCCCCTTTATCAGATAAGTCTGAGATTACATGTAGGAGCTCTGTTGTGTATTCTAGATTAGCTGAAGGAGGCCTGTAACAGTTTCCTACGGTGATCTGCGGCTGCCCTTTAATTTGTATATTCACCCATATACTTTATGTGAGTCATGAATTTCTTTAGATGAAATTTCCTGTTTAACATATATACATACCCCACCTCTCAGTTTGTCAACTCTGTCCTTGTGGTAAAGTTTATAGCCTTGTATTTCCCTGATCCAGGATGATTTTGGATCCCAACGTGTCTCAGTAATGGCAATGATGACAATGTCAAAGATTTTACATTTTGCCTCAAGTTCTGTTATTTTAAGGGGGTTTAATGATCGTGCATTTAGTGCAAGTATTTTACAAGAAGTTTGCTTGCTAGAAGTCTGAACCAGTGTTAGAGACTTGGGTGTACTCCCATTCCCCCCTTATAAAATAGTTTAAATGTTGGTTGATGCATGCTGCTAGACTTCTGCCAAGTAGGGTACTACCCTCCTACTGAGTTGAAGACCGTCCCAGCAGAATAGAGAATTCTTATCATAGAAATCTTCCCAGTGGGCGATGCAAGGAATTATTTGCTTAAGGCACCATTTTCTGAGCCATTCTTTGGTTAACTTAATTTTATGTGTTACAAAATCGGTGGCTCTAGGGATGGGCAGGATTTCTGAAAAGCAAATGGTAAACCCCCTTTCAACTAGTAAATTATTCAGGGCCACATAATCTTGCTTTAGTTGTTCTGGGTTACTATGATTTATGTCGTTGGTACCTGCATGGATAATCACAAAAGGATTCTGTTCAGCATGTTTTAGGATGTTTATAGTCATTGATGTTATGTCAGCAACTTTTGCCCCTCTAAAACTTGAACAGGTTCTCTTATCTTTATCGGGGTTGCAGATAATTCTGTCAAGGTGCTTAATGATTGAATCACCTAATACTAAAACTTGCCTGGTTATATTTGATGGGGTTTGAGCTGTAGTAGGGTGGAGGGTAGACTGAAGGGGTGCCAATGTGGGCTTGACTGTTATACTGGGCATGGTTTTACTTTGATTTTGTTTTCTATTAGAGACAGGAACTGTAAATGAATGTTTTTTTGGTGGTAGATGCTGCGTAATGCCATTGGTATCCCTTTTAATGGTATTAAGTTTTTTAAGGGAGGTGATCAAAATAGATTTTTGGGTTGTTGCTACAAGGGGTATTGAATACCCCTCTAGTGTCCCTTCTGTGACTGAGCCTCCTAGTATTTCAAATTTGTTATAAAGTAGCACTGGGGCACTATTGTAAATCCCAACCCCCTTTGTTTTCTAGGATTTTTGGTTACAACTGCCCAGCCTTCTACTTCTGGTTGTTGCGGCTGAACTCCTTCCACTATATTTGTGTCTTTATTGATCACTGTGTCAGGGGACAATGGTTTTGTTTCCAGCTGATTTGCCATTTGATCAATAAAGTTTTCCAAGGTCTCTATTTCTTGGCTAACTTTCCCCCTATTTAGTAACCTTGCTATCTCATCCTGTAGAGTGTTAATTAATAAGCATTTGTCACAAATAAAGTCAGGGATTTGGATACCAAGGCAAAACATGTGACAGTTATTACAGTTGTTTATAGGGTCCTCCATGTTTTAATTTCCTATCACAAGTTTAGAGATAGTTCACTTACGTAGCATTAAAATATAGCGTATTACTTACTTCTTAGATTTGTTGGATCTAGCCATCTTGGTGGATCATATTCATGGGCCCGAGTTTTCCGCAATTCCGCGGGTGCGGCAAACCGTGGAAATATCCGTGGAATTTGCCGTCACCCGTGGAATTCGCAGCTGCCCGCAGAACAAACGTGTCCCCTCTGAAATGATAGTATGCCACGCTGGGGCCACCCAGCTGCCTGGTGCCACACTGGGGCCCACCCCAGTGTGGCAAACTCCTTTGCCAACAGGGTGCCCAATCCCCATCAGCTTCATCGACTCAAGTTGCCTGGTGCCACGCTGGGATCCCACCCCAGCGTGGCAAAAGTCCCTCCTTGTGTGAGAATTCTGAAGAACCCTGAAAATAAAAACTTCCATCGGTGATTCTTTTGCCCCTCCCCAACCCGCACCCACCCTCTGCGTACCCACCTCCCACACCCCCACCTCACCTCTACCTCAACCCATACTTACCTCCGGAGCCCAGCGCAATGATCTTCTGTGGACCAGGAACACGTCTGCACTCTTCAAAGCTGACCGCGAACTGAAGAAATGCCGGTAAGCTGTATAATGGCATAAATGGATTTTTTTCAACTTTAGTGCATATCTCAGACATTTCTGGGAATTTTTTCACCAAATTTTCAGCATGGGGTTTTGGGACCCACCTCATGAACTGTGACAGTTATTTCGTTAATCAGTCCCAAAAGGTGGTTCTGCAGTCACTGCGCAGAACCACCTTTCCGGAATGATTAATGAAATGACAGTGTCACAGTTCATGAGGTAGGCTCCTAAAAACCCTATGTTGAAAATTTGGTGAAATTATTCCCCTAAACGACTGTTTTACGAGCGTGCGTTGCGCAGTTCCTAAGCACACTCATAAGTTCGAGCATTTTTAATATTTTCACTTCAGATTTTCAGTATTGCCATTTTACCATACCTCCTTATGAACAGTATAACTGTCATTTTTCACATTTTACCCAAAATGTGTTTTCGCACATGTAACGCACAATGGCGCGGTCAGTGTGTGAAATCAATGTTCCAGACAGATTAATAAAATCACAGTGATACTGTTCATGAGCAGAGGTCTTAAACTGGCTATGTTGAAAATTTGGTGACAAATGCCCATAAAATGACTGTGTTACGAGTGTGCATTGCGCAGTTCCTATGCATGCTCGTAAGTTTGAGCATTTTTATTATTTTCACTCCAGATTTTCAGTATTGCCATTTTACCACACCTCCTTATGAACAGTACAACTGTCATGTTTCACATTTCACCCAAAATGTGTTTTTGCATATGTAGCGCACAATGGCGCGGTCAGTGTGCAAAATCAATGTTCCGGACAGATTAATAAAATCACAGTAATACCATTCATGAGCAGAGGTCTTAAACTGGCTATGTTGAAAATTTGGTGACAAACGCCATTAAAATGACTGTGTTACTAGCGTGCATTGTGTCAGATTTGGCAAAAAAAACAAAAAAAGGAAAAAAATTAAGTGTAAAAATGTGCCGCAGAATTGCTGCAGAAATTGGTGCTGAGTGCCACAGAAGTTCTGTGGCAAATGAGAACCCTGCCGCAGAACTTTGCTCCGATGTGCCACAGAAAAATCGGGGCCCTGATCATATTGTCCAGTGCCCCAGTGTCCCAGTAGACACAGCTGACACGCACTAGATGCATGTGTTTCTGCATGTGTCTCCACACGCGGCCCCGGGCATGCTTGCCCCGTTCACTGCACTGGGGTTTTTAAGAGGTGCCGAAAATGGAAGTGGCTGGGTTTACTTCAGTTATGGCTCTATGCCAAATAAATGTTTAAAAGTGCTTTTTATGATATGAGGCAAGCCCCACTCATGTGTGGACTCCTGCTTCATATATCTTACAGCACAGTGGATATTATAAATGCAGAAAATCTGCTGTAATTCTGGGTACTCAGCAGCCAATATGGAGAGATAGCCTCCATTATCTCACAATTCCTAGGAGGGAATATGGAAGTGTGACAGAGAGAAGGGCACACCTCACCTAGTACCTCCTCTGTCAAGAGTAAAATTACATTTTTGTGGTTAAAATACAAGGTGTGTAGAGACACATCTCACCTCCTCTCACCAGAGGAATGCTTATTCCACTGTTCCAAGCAGTAACAAGGTCGACAACACGCTTGAGTATAATGCAAAATTTCCATGCATTTCAGACCTACTAAGAATGGTAGCAGATTAAACAGCCAACAACTTAAATGAGTTTTGGAGAAGGTAAGCAATCATAAAATGTGGGTTTTCAATGAGAAATAATTGATACAAAAGGGTTGACAGTGTCCCTTTAAAATTATACGGATAGAATTAACTTTCTTATATACAGAAGGTTTTAGTTTACCTCTCTCTAGAGGAAAAAACTTCTGTGACTGATATGACATCTTGTTGCTTCCCATGGAATACTATTGCTCTGAGAAGGCAGAATGGAGGAGACAATGAGGAAAGCACACTGCAGTGGTGCCTTTCAACATAATTGCACTTTTTAAAGCAATACAGTATTTCACATACACCTTAAAATAAAAATAAGACAAACTACATTGTGTTTTCAGAAATCATAAAAGACAACAGTCTCCACTGACAAAATTGCCATATTCCAAGAATAACTTGGACATCCTACCATTTAATCAGTAGGCTTCTTCTGCAACACAAAGTACATCCATAAAGCTGTATGACAGAGTACAAACGTATTACTGCACCTTTGTGACCTTTGATAATTTTGGAATTATAATGTAGCAGCACAGAAAACATCCTTGCTCATTCAAAAATCCAATTTATCAAGGAGTACTGTAGTAAATTATTTTAAATGCTCTTTTTATAATGTATCACTGTAAGTGGGCTGGAAGCCTTTACACTTCACAGACAAAGACAGAATGGCATGTCTTTGCCTATTGGGCCATTACAGGAAAATTGCAATACTTTCTATGTAATTTCATGATGAAAACCTAACTCATCTATAATTCTTCTCATTTTCAGGCTCTTCTCAATGTTTCAATCCCCATGGTCTGCACTGAACTATGAAACAGAGCATTTCAATTAGCTTCCCCTATATACTTTGAACCCTTACAAAAAAGGTTAAAATGTTCTTTTTGATTGCTGTCTGCAAATTGAAAAGACTGATGTGTACTTTTTTTAAGAACATTGTATTTGCAGAAATTAACAGCAGATTTCTGTCAAAACTCTTCTATTAGCAATCCTCTATAGATCTCACTTATCGTCATGCACTTGCACTTCTGAAATACTAATATCACCTGTTATTAGAATCTATAGACAGAATGCCAATATAGTAAAGAATTAACTAGAGCGTGTCTAGCCATCCAATCTGTGCTTTGTCTCCATTCATTAAATCAAGCAGAACTGAGACTGCTGTGGAACAGACATTGCTTATTCTGACTTTTGACATCAATGGAATGTTATGGTATTTATATCAAATCTCCATTTTAAGTCCCCATCATTGCCAAAGGTTATGCAAATGCTGTTCTCTCTTCAGTGTCTTTCACTGCCTACTTTGTTTATTTATTTGCAGTTTGTTTACCAGAAAGGCACACTGAACTGTGATCATTCATTTCCAGGTGGTTGGGGGGGGGGGTTTCTTGAATGTATTTTATTGACAGCAGCAGTAGGCCAGGACACCTGAGAAAGTCCCTTACTCTCCTGTGGATGGTGCTACATGCTTCCTGTTGGGGAATGGAGGCCCCTGATGTGGAATAAGTGGGTGTGGCCAACAGGGTGGAGGAGATTGCTTTCCTCCCCACCCAGAGCATTGAGGAAGCAGGCCTTATGGTTCTGAATAAAGTACCTAAAGGAGATGATGTAGAAGATGGAGATGGTAATACCACTCAAGCTGATCTAAATCCTGGTACCAAAATGTCTATTCCAGAGAGATCCCAGGTCACAGCAGTGACTATTGCTGAAGAAGATTAGAAAATGGCCTGGCAGCTGCAGGTAAAAAATAATCATACCTTCTTACTATGATCACAGATAAGGAAGTCCACTTGGAAGCTGTGAAAATACAACTGAGGGCAGCTGACACTGTATGTCAGAGAGGAGTAGCAGCACAGCACCAAACAGCTTTGAAGGCAGAGAATGTCCTCACAGCAATGCCCAGCTGTGTGACTGACCAAGATTAGCCAGTCATTCTGTAAATGGGTGTACTGAAAGTCCCAACTGATGTGATTGTGAGTCTGACAGCTTATGACTCCTGATCTCTACTTCATACAACAAAAGACAGGCATAGAGACAAGAAAGACTCCAGATCTCTGAATGATCCCCAGACTTCAGCATGGTTGGTGGAAAGAGTATTATTCAATGTGGGTTGGGAAAAGACAGGATCGGACAGAGGTTAGGAGAATCTGCAATATGATTTCCCATAGAATGTGACCCAACTGTGTGACTTCCAAATCAAGCAAGTCCAAAAACAGTTTCTACTGAGTTATCAGTACTAGGGGCCCAGGCAAGGGGGAGGAGGATATTACTGCTGTCTTGGATATGAATTTGGAATTGTCACTTGAATTGCAGCTTACACAGCATCCAGAGTTATTCGCTCTGATGAAACTGAGCCAGAGTTACAAACCTACTGAGTGTGTCTCCCCCCGCCCCCGACTCTGTTCCTGAGCCAGAGACTATTATAATTATGGACTCCCAGCAGAATGCAGTGATAACTCCTACTAGTACCCTTTCTCCTGCAAGGCCAGACACAGCTGCTGCCCCTTCTGTTACTCACACTTTCATCTGCTGGATGTAGACTGAAGCATTCTAGCTGCAGCTAAATCAAGAAGCAGGATCATCTTCAAGACCCCTCGGGGGGGGGATTTCTAAGGCAGCTAATTATACAGCCCATAAGAGACAGGGCAGTGCTGGACTTGGTTCTTACCAACGGGGACATCTTTGCAGATGTCACATTGGGTATCCCCCTGGGTACTAGCGATCTCCATACAGTGTGGTTTGGCATACAGATTAGGCAAGAGATAAAAACACACTAAGACAAGGGTCCTGGACTTCAGGAGTGCAGATTAAAAAGAAATGGGTGGCTGCCTCAGTAAATACCTTAAAGGAGGGGATTGGCTGAGGAGAGTGGAGGCACAATGGAAAAGGATCAAGGAGGGAATAACTAAGGCAACAACAAGCTGCCTGAAGGAAGTACACAAGGGTAGGAGAGAAAGAGGCCACTATGGTTCTCAAAGGAGATGGCTATGGTGGGAAGGGAGAAAAAAATAGTGTTCAGGAAATACAAGACAACCCAGATAGAGGGGGACAAGAAGATATATCTAAATAGAAAAAGGGAGGCAGGAAGGAGAGTGAGGGCAGCTAAGGCGCAAACAGAGCAGAGGATCTCCAAGTAGGTAAAAAAGGAGATAAGACTTTCTTCAGGTATGTGCTTGAAAAGAGGAAAGCAAGGTATGGGATTGTGAGCATCAGGAAAGTGTGGGGGACTATGCAAAAGAAAATCAAGAAAGAACTAAAATTTTAAATGAGTACTTCTACTCCATATTCACAGTGGAGGGGGGAGGATCAACATACATCAGTAGACATTAAGGGAAAAGGAGAATGGATAAAAGTTCATTCTTGGAGGAGATACTTTGAAGGGGATAGGAATCCTTAAATGAAAACAAGGTGATTGGTCCAAACGGGATTTACTCAAAGGTACTAAAAGAACTGAATAAGGTGCTTGCCACTCCTCTGGCAACATTATTCAGCACTTTACTGGAGATGGATCCACAAGAAAAAAGTGGCACCATTCACCAAAGTTTTATGTCAACATATCAAAAGCAATAAAAATTGCTGTAACTCCCAGTACTGACAAGGTGCCTGATCCCAATTCACATCCGATCGGTTTTGAACTACTGCACCTCATCTGGGATGACTCTTAGCATCTCATGGATCAGGGTTTAAATAATTAGAGTCATTAAAATGCTAGGGTCCAGGGGCCAGCTCGCCATCACAGCGCCAAGGCATCCACATGCAACACCAACATCCCGGGTTCAGAAAAAGACCCAGGAGTCAAAAAGGCAGTCAGGCAGAGAAGGATTGCGCGCCCATGGGGAGGCTCTCCTTCTCCAGGGGGAAGGGAGGATGAGTGTCTGGCATGTCTACAGCCCCTGGTGGAGGCCAGGGGATGTACAAAACAACTGGCACCAGTTTACATTGGAGACACGGACAGACACTGGCCGTCATTGCATGTCCTGCCTCTAGGGGCAACCTTCACAAATATTCTGGCCCCAGCAATGATATCCTGTTCAGCCTCCATCTTCATGGCCCCCATTGTCTGTTTGGGGGGTGTCATATATGAAATGTTGATTTACCTGAAGATCCTTGTTATTTTGGAGAGGTCCTATTACTAACATACTAACATACTATTTGCCAGCAAATTAGGCCTTACGGTCTATCAAGTCTGCTCGAACCTTAGATCCTTAGTTGGGTGCCGAGACCCTCCCATCCCTTGTGCACCAGAAGCCCCTATCATCCATCCCCACCCCCCTGGGGCAGGCCATCATCTGATACATCTATTTTCTGTGTCTGTCCCACCCTCTCTTGAAGCCCTCCACTGTGGATCTCTGAACCAGCTCACCAGGCAGTGCATTCCAAGAGTCCACCACCCTCTCAGTGAAAAACCTCCTCCTCTTTTCCCCCCTCACCCTTCTACCTTCCAACTTCAAACCATGCCCTCTGGTGATACCTCCCTGCTTTAGTCTAAAGATCCCCTCCATGTTTACCCTATTTATTCCCTTGAGGTACTGGAAGATCTCGATCATGTCCCCCCGTCTCTCCTCTCCTCCAATGAAAACAGGCAGAGCTCCTCAAGTCTGTCCTCATACGTCAAATCCCCTAGCCCTCGTATCATCTTTGTTGCCCTCCTCTGTACCTTCTCCAGGAGCTGTATGTCCCTCTTCAAGTGTGGTCTCCAGTACTGTACACAGTACTCTAGGTGTGCTCTAACCAGTCCATTGTACAGTGGCAGAATCACTTCCTTGCTCCTAGAGGTGATCCCCCCTTACGATGCATCCCAACATCCTGTTTGCCTTGCTAGCCGCTCTCCTGCATTGCTCAGAGTTATTCATACATGCATCCACCATGACCCCTAGGTCTTTTTCCCCTATTAAGGCCTCCAGCGCCTCCCCTTCCAGGGTGTACCTGTGTTTAGGGTTTCCCTGACCAAGATGCAACACCTTGCACTTGGTGATATTGAAATTTAATTTCCATGTGAGCCCAGCTTTCCAGGGTGTCCAGGTCCCTTGCAGGGCCAACCTCCCCTCTTCTCCCTCAACTACTGCTCCCATCTTGGAGTCATCCTCGAAGAGACTCATTTCACACCCTATACCCTCCCTGATGTCCGATATGTATGCATTAAACAGGATCGGACCCAGGACCGAGCCCTGCGGTACCCCACTACCAACCTCTCTAGAGTTCGAGAGCTCCCCACAGACCACTACTCTATGGGTGCATCCAGCTAGCCAGTTTTCAATCCATCTGACCATCAAAGGGCCTACTCCTAACCCCATCAGTTTCTCCACCAGACCATTGTGGGGGACAGAGTCAAATGCCTTGCTGAAGTCCAAGAATAATACATCCACAGGTTTTCCCTGTCCAGTTCTGATGTTACCCATTCTAGAACTCACAAGGTTGGTTTGACATGATCTACCTGGCACAAACCCATGTTGCCGACTATCCAGACCTCCCACCTCCTCCAAGTACACCCCCAATCGTTCCTTTAGTATAATCTCCATTAATATTCCCACCACCGAGGTCAAACTGATGGGTCTATAGTTACCTGGTACTTCCCTCAACCCCTCTTTATGGATTGGCACCACATGTGACTCTCGCCAATCCCTAGGTACCCTATTAAAGGACTTGAGAGAGTGATGTCAGACGAGGAGGAGGGGCTAAGTTTCAAACCATGTCCCCTTCACTAATTAAGGTTTAGAAATATGTTATTTAGCCTTTTAAGATGGTAATTGCTATAGCATATAGTGTATCTAATCCTGATGTCTCATTCTCTGTACCCTATAGTCAGTGTGGGAGTTAGAAGCCATAAAGCAAGTCCAAGTTTGCTAATTGAATAATCACATGACTATGAGGTCACAGAGGAAAGTAGTATTTAAACTCTCCACCAGGGGACAGTTAGAGAGAGGTGGGTCAGTATTGGACTGACCACAGTAAGATGAGGTTGTGTGTAGGCTTTCACACAAGTGTTACTGTCAGTCAAAAAGGAAAAGACATTTATTCAGGAGCTTGAGGAAAGAAGTATTTCCTGTGTTTGATGGGTGTGGAGATAACACCAATTTTTTTCCTTTCTGTGAACTTTATTTTTTTTATTATTTGGAAATAAATTGAAAAATGCATTTATTTGCATTTTTTATGCATCTTACAACTGTCTGGACATCTGTTATTATTCCACGCTTCTACATTGGTGTCATAAGTGGAATTAACTCGCATGTCTAGAGTGCCCGGGAGGTGTAGTCAGGGGGTATTGAAGTTAAGTACCCTAAAAGATGAAGGAATGGGACCAGACAGACAAAGGTGCATATCACGTCACACAATCAGTAATGGAGAGAACTGGAATACAGTTGTTACCAGGCTTGGGTCCCAGAGTGACACCCAAGATGAAAAGATCAGAGGATGTGGACATGGATGAAGAGACCTTGAAGCAAGAGGGAGCCGAAGTGACTCAGATGATCCCAGCACCAGATGACCCTGGAGAACTACTATGATGGTTGTGTATCTGCCAAATGGAGACAGAACGATAGAGGGATGAGGATCATTGTCAGAGGGAGGAGGACAGGCATGTCCAGGCAGAGGAGCATCGATGACAGGATGAAAAATGGACAGACATCCTGAACACTATTCAGGCCCTCTCATAAGGTCAGCCTGATTGAACTCTGCCCAGGGATATTAAGTTAACCAAATTATCATAAAGTGATGATTTAGAGCCATACCTCACCACTTTTGAACATATTGCCCAGACGTGTGTATGGCCTCATGACCAATGGGTCATAAGACTGGTGCCCTACTTAACTGGTAGGGTGCAGATGGTATACAACCAGTTAAGTGGGGTAGATGCAAATAACTATGACTGAGTTAAAGAAGAGGTGTTAAAATGCTATGACATAAGTGTGGACACCTACAGACTGCGTTTTCTTACACAGAGAATGACAGTGCTTGATACCCCCAGAGAGATCTATGCCAAATTGAAAGACTATGGTGGGGAATGGCTACAGCCCTTGGTGAAAACTAAAGAGCAGATTATGTACATGATTATTATTGAACAATTTATTCAGGTGTTACCTCATGATGTGCATTTATGGGTTAAAGAGCATCAGCCTGAATTTGCCAAAGATACGGTGAAGTTAGGGGAGGATTATCTAGTTGCCCTACCAACTAGACCCAGAGGACAATAGAATACCCCACCTCAGACTACGGAATTGATAAGACCTTTTCATTCCAATACATGTCAGAATGCATACAGGAGGCAAGATAGTGGGGGAAGAATACCATATTCTGAAATAATCTGTCATGGGTTCCTTGGCAAGAGCCATATAGTGAGGAACTGTCCAAATAAGAAAATAACTAATATGACACATCTAGCATTGGCCAATATTGGTTATGTTGCTATTAGCTAATGTAGGGATTGGAGACCAACAGACATTGGGTTTATTGGATTCCGGGAGTAGACAGACCCTGATGAGAGTGGATTTGGTCCCAGACAGTGAGGTTAACCAATGTGATACAACAGTGATGTGTGTACACAGGGATATTCATCAATATCACACAACAGTGGTTGAAATGACTGTCAATAATGAACACCTCAGTATGACTGTTGGCCTAGTACCCTGATTGCCAGTTCCAGTGATTATTGGCCAAGATTTGCCCCATTTTAACTCACTGATGCAAGCACAGCAGGACTATCTAGAACCAGTGAATGTGGTAACCCGAGCCCAAGCTAAAAAGCAACAGATAGAGCCAGTATTTTCCTTTGAAGAGGATTTCTTTGAGGGAGCTGAGGACTCAGAGAAAACCAGAAAGTCTAAGAAACAGAAGAAGAGAGAACAGAGAAAGTGGGCAGAACAACAGAAGAAGAACAACAACATTGATGGCACTGTGCCAGGATTACCCTTACAAAATATTATTAAAGAACAAGCAGATGTTTCTTTAAAACCTTTTTTTTACAGGTTCATCAAGTGAAACACCCTGGACAATCTCATTTTGTTTTAAAGATTAATATCTTATATAGAGTTTCTGTTGACCCTATGTTGAATGAACCTGTAGAACAGCTAATGGTACCAAAGATTTATAGAGAGAAAGTGATGTAGCTGGCCCACAATATACCAATGGCAGGCCATGAAGGGAGGGATCAAACTATACAAAGGTAACTTTCATCCTTCAGCTGGCCAGGTATACACCAAGATGCGGCAGAGTATTGCCATACTTGTGCAGAATGCCAACTGGTTGCCTAGGGTGGAAAAAGAAATTAGGTGCCCCTTCAGCCCATATCATATGTTACAACACCATTTGAAAGAATTGCAATGGATGTTGTGGGCCCCCTTGCTAAAAGCTTAAAAGGTAACCAATTTATACTCATAGTGTGTGAGTATGCCACATGGTACCCTGAATCTGTTCCCATGCACACTGTTACTGCACCCGTATAGCTGAAGAGTTGGCTAAAATATTTAGCAGAATGGGAATACCCCAGGAGATTCTCACAGACAGAGGCAGCAATTTTACCTCTGTTATGTTGAAGTATTTATATCATCTCCTAGGGGTATCTGCTGTCCATCCTTCTCCATACCACCCACAAACAGATGGTCTTGTAGTACAATTTAACAAAACATTGAAAAAGATGTTACAAAAGTATATTCAGGAAGAAGGAAGGATTGTAGTGTAAGAGGATCCCACCTACCTTGGATAACAGCAAACCTCTTGGAACAACTACAAGCCAGGGACCGAGCCTGGAATACCTTCAAGGCAAGGTGCTCAAACGGCTCTGCAACCCTACCACTCGCTAAGAAATGCCTGCACAAGACTCATACATCAGGCTAAATCTAATTATTTTAAGTCTGCTTTCAACAATAACTTCTCTCACCCAGCACAATTCTGGAAATTGATAAAATCTCTACTCACCCCTCTGGCCCAACCCCCTACTCCCACTCTCAGCATAGGTGGAAGCATCATCACTGATCCTTGCACTGTTGTCACTGAGCTTACCTCATATTTCACCAACACTATGTCCTCTCTACTGTCCTCTCACCCCTCACTCCCTCCCATTGTTCCCCCTGCTATCTCCCCACTGGCCTACTTCTCGCTCCGCCTGGTTACACCCAGTGAGGTACTAAAAATACTTCAGTCACTCAATCCATACAAAGGTAAATGCCCCTCGGGCCTTGATTCCAAAATGCTCCTTCTTTCTGCACCTGCCATAGCCTACCCTCTAGCCACTCTCTATAACCTGTCTTTTAGACTCAGGTCCATCCCTACAATATGGAAACAAGCCAAAGTCATTCCCCTAGCTAAAGGAGGTGACCCTTCCTCCCCATGCAACTATCGTCCCATATCGCTGCTCCCCATCCTAGCCAAAATACAGGAGCATCTTGTACTGGCCCATCTCTCCCACTACCTCGACTCCATATCATTCTTCACCCCCTAGCAGGCCGGGTTTAGAAAAAATCACTCCACCACCACCTCTCTCCTTCGTCTCACCAACACCATCCTTATGGGTATGGATAAAGGGGAGATAACTGTGGCTATCTTTATTGACCTGGCCAAGGCTTTCAACATGGTCTCACATGCCCTGCTATTGTCTAAACTCGCTCAAGTTGGACTGACAGTGTCTGCCACCAACTGGTTCCAATCATACCTGGCAGGTAGGTCCCAGTCTGTCCGTATTGGCTCAGCTAGTTCAACCTCACTCCCAGTTACCAGCAGAGTCCCCCAAGGATCTGTCCTAGGCCCTCTGTTGTTCCCTATATTTCTCAGTGATCTGCCTGCTGCCTGCTCATGTACAGTCATGCACATGTATGCAGACGACACGGTGCTGTTTGCCTTTGGTTCATCCCCCACTGCCATGGCAGCCTGTCTGGAGGAGGATTTTGACTCAATCCAACGTTGGTTCCACTCAAATCAACTATTTTTAAACCCTAAAAAAACTGTCTCCCTCACTTTCGACTCTCGGACCAAACTGTCCCGCCTTCCTGCCCCCCCATGTTTCACACACTAGAAGGATCCCCCTTGAGGTCTGCACTTCCTACAGATACCTCAGTGTCTGGCTAGACCAGTACCTTGACTTCTCAGCGCATATTGATGCTATGTATAAGAAGCTACATCCCATGCTGAGCGCATTATACCGCAACAAAAGTTGCATCCCGCTACCAACGTGACTAGCTATCGTTCAAAAGATGATCCTCCCAATAATGGACTATGGCAATGTAGTGTACTGTGCAGCCCCTCAAACCTCCCTGTCCAGACTAGACTCCCTCTTCAACTCCTTCTGCTGGTTCTCCCTGGACTGCCCTCCTAGTACACATCACTGTGACCTCTACCAGTCCTTGGACCTCCCCCCTCTCCACAATCAGAGATCACTACATTGTGCTAGAACCGCTGCTAAATTCTGGTTGTAGTCACTCCCCTCCTACCTGGCATCCTCCCTAAATGCTCTTCCCCCTCCGGCATACTCACTCAGGAACATTGATTCTTGGCTTCTTCACATCCCGCACAGATCCACCATGTCTGGTCAGACTGCCTTCAGCTTCAGGTTGCCCAAATTATGGAACTCCCTTTTGGACGATATTAAACATGCCACAGGCACTCCACACCTGAATGCCCTTCTTAAGACTCATTTCACTACCACTTGCTCCTGCATCCTGCCTCATTGAATCCCTTGCAACCTCATTGCCAGCTGTTTACTGTCACCACTGTTTTCTGCCCACTGTTGCCAACCCCTGCTTACTATGTGCAGCTGGGTATTTCCGTACATCAGTGCATGCCGCTCCCTTCTGTTACCACCTGTCTGTTTACTTCTGTTTGTACATAAGATTTTGTAGGCTCTAAATTTGAACTGTACTGAACATGTATATGTATGCAAATCTATTATTAGTGTACACTGCCTATCCCTATGCCCCCAGGGCACATCATGCCACCTGTATGTAAACTTGCTATTTGTATATATGACTTGTCTGCTCTAAATTGAACTGTACTGCACATGTCTATGTATGTAACATCTATTATTACTGTATTTGCATATCCCCATTCCCCCAGGGCACATCTGGAATCGAGTGGTACACTGCTCAGTATGCCTTCCAGGTGAAACTCTTAAATAAATAAATAACTAAATAAATTGGGACAAATATCTCCCATAACTTCTATTCGCTTACAGGGAGGTACCCCAAGCAACAACTGGGTTTTCCTCTTTTTCACTGTGTTATGGAAGAAATCCCAGGGGTCCGTTAGATGTGGTAAAGGAGCACTGGGAGGAAGGTACAAGTGTTGGTTATTACAATATCCTGGACTATATAACAGCATTAAGGGAAAGGCTGGTGAAATATGTTACCATGACACACCTAAATGTGACTCAGAAACAATTGAGTCAGAAGGACACTTATGATGCTGGTTTGAAAAATAAATGTTTCCTACCTGGAGAAAAAGTGTTGTTATTATTGCCATCAACTGAGAATAAATTGTTAATGCATTGGCAGGGCCATTATGATGTCATTAGGCAGACAGGGAATGTCAATTTTGAAATTGAAATGCCTGGTCATCGACCAACAAAGAGGGTGTGTCACGCAAATCGTTCACGCAAATGGGCGGAAAAAACACAAGTCCAGTACCTGTACATACACCAGGAGTTAGACCAGACTGAATTGGACTCTGCTTATGAGAGACTTGACCGTTCCATAGGGACATTTTAATAAACCCAAAGTTAAAACCTGAACAAAAAGCAAAGGTAGACCAGTTGCTACATTATTTTAAGGATACCTTTACAACCACCACAGGGTAAGCTGAGGGAGTGGTACATGACATTAAAGTGAACCAGCAGAAACCATTAGGTAGGAGGTGACTGATGAGGTGAGGAAGATGGAACAATTGGGTGCCATTGTTCCTTCAAGGAGTGCGTGGTCTTCTCCTATGGTAGTGGTAAATAAAAATGAATGTGGGATAAGGGTATGCTTGGATTTTCAGAAAGTGGATGCTGTGTCAGATTTTGATGGGTATACTATGCCTAGGATAGATGACATACTAGATAGGATTGGACATGCCCAATACATTAACACATTATACTTGACCAAGGGATATTGACAGATTCCCTTGGCCCCCAATGCACAAGAAATAACAGCCTTTCCTACCCCAGTAGGTTTGTTTCAATTTACAACAATGCTATTTGGACTCTATGGTGCACCTGCCACTTTCCAGCGTTATATAGACCACATCTTAAGACATCATAACCAGTACAGTTCTGCTTATCTGGATGATGTGGTCAGTTTTAGTCATGATTGGCCCACACATTTAATGCATCTAAGTGCAATTATCCAAACTATCAAGGATGCGGGTCTGACAATAAATCCTGCTAAATGCGCCATCACAAAAACTGAGACCAAGTATTTGGGTTTTGTCATTGGAGAGAGATCCTTGAAACCAGAAATTGATAAGGTGGAGGCAGTAGCCAACAGCCCCATTCCTGCCAGTAAAAAGCAGGTTCAGTCATTTTTGGGTTTAGCCAATTAGTACTGACAATTCATTCCTGACTTTGCTACTTTGGCAACTCTCTTAACTGAACTGAGTAAGAATAAATATCCAAACAAAGTTAAGTGGGCCCGCATGTGCAGAAGCATTTAGAAACATTAAGGCAGTTCTGTGTTCAGCCCCTGTTCTAACCAGCCCCAATTTAAAAAAAATCTTTTGAAATCCAGACAGATGCCTCTGATACAGGCTTGGGAGCTGTGCTGACACAACATGATGAGAAGGGAGAACATCCAGTATTGTACATCAGTAGAAAGCTACATGAGCGTGTGTGAAAATATTTCACCATGGAAAAGGAATGTTTGGCCCTGAAATGTGCCATAGAATCCCTTAAATATTATCTTTGGGGCAATGATTTTATGGTGATGACAGACCATAATCCGCTATGTTGGTTAAACCAAATGAAGGACAAGAACATGCAGATTATGTGGTATTACCTATCATTACAACCATATCTTTTTACTGTGAAACACAGGTCTGGTGCAAAGCATCATAATGCAGATTTCCTATCCAGATCTGGTGCTGAGAGCTTACCAAGTGTTATAATATGAAGATGATTTGTCTGATGTAATATGAGTGATTGTAGTGTTTATAAAAAGCACTAAGCCTCAGGGAATAGTTCTGTCCAGTAATTCAGATAGTACGTCTTGTACTGCATTTGTACAGAATTAGTTATTAAGGATCCCTGAGGGGAACTTCTGGAGTGGGTGGGTGGAAGTTTCATCCCTTCCAAGCGTGAAGGTTCTCTGCCAACAAATAAATATATTGTGTTGCCTTCTTGTGATGGGAGGTTAAAAAAAAAAAGTAAAAGCATGGAATAATAGCAGATGTCCAGACAGTTGTAAGATTCATAAAAAATGCAAATAAATGCATTTGTCAATTTATTTCCAAATAATAAAAATAACAAAAAAATAAAGTTCACAGAAAGGAAAAAATTGGTGTTAACTCCACACCCATCAAACACAGGAAATACTTCTTTCCTCATGCTCCTGAATAAATGCCTTTTTCTTTTTCACCAACAATAACACTTGTGTGAAAGCCTACACACAACCTCCTATGACTGTGATCAGTCCAATACTGACCCACCTCTCTCTAACTTTACCCTGGTGGAGAGTTTAGATGCTACTTTCTTCTGTGACCTCATAGTCATGTGACTATGCAATTAGCAAACCTGGACTTGCTTTATGGCTGCTAGCTCCCACACTGACTATGGGGTACAGAGAACAAGACATCAGGATTAGATACACTATATGCTATAACAATTATCATATTAAAAGGCTAAATAACATATTTCTAAACATTAATTAGAGGAGGGGCAGGGTTTGAAACTTAGCCCCTCCTCCTCGTATGACGTCACTCTTCCAATTCCTATAAAGACAACCATTTTATGGGCTGCCAGTCCTATAATAGGACCTCTCCAAAATAACAGAGATCTTCAGGTAAATCAACATTTTATATAATATGACATATATACAAAAAGGAAAAAGCACTGATTAATAATAGAAATAAAATCTACAACCTTGGTGAGGAGAAACAGATGAGGGGCACTCTCCCTATATGTTTCCTTGCAAGGTTCCAGAATTTCATTTGATTCAGCACATATAAACCAAGTATAAACAAGATTTTTATTCATAGGTTAATGATAGTACTCTTATGCATTCATTCTTTGTACCCTTATGCTTTACATATATATGATGCCTATAGCTTGTTTCTGTAATGCACAAGGTTTCCTTCATATTTTCTTTCTAACTGATGGCTGCAATTTCAGCCGACGGCTTTTTATTAATTACAGCCTGCTAGCTGTCTGAGGGCTTTATTTCAGTGATTACAGTCCCTTACAGCTTCCTGTTAGTCCCTACAGGGCTTTACTGGTTGCTGTTAGAGTCCTGGATTGTTTTCTTCTATTTTGGTGCCTTTCTTAGATATCCGAGTATCAGACATCCATACAGCACTTTGGGGCTATAATAGGGAGCTAAGCATCACTCCATAGCAACTGTAAGCAGTTGCAGGTCTTCTGCCTTGTCTTCGGCAGCCCAGTCAGTTCTTTCTTCAAATCACAACAAGCAGTTGCAATTTTACAGCTCTGTGGTGTCTTACTGGGACCTTTCTCCTACACAACTGTGCACAAGGTCCTCTGCAAGTGTGTGAGTGTGCGAGTGTGCATATACCTCACTGCTGCTACTACTGAACTCACTACAATTCTATATTTTAATTTAATTTAATTGTTTAATTAGTATTTCAGAAAGACCTTTGAGCATGAGCTCTTTTACAAAGGTTTCACGTCAGGGTGAACAGTAAGACAATACACATATTCAGTGGTTACAGATGCCTGATCATTAGGCATTAAAGAGCGATTACATGACAATTAGACAAATAGGAGAAAAAAAAACTGATCAGTTGTAATTGAATACTAAGCTATTTCTAATCAGTTGCCCTAGGTAGCACACCCCTGGAAACCTCCAAATCCATTGATAGACTATGGCAGAGTAACTGCATAGGGTTTAACGCTATCCCAGATGGGCAAGAGGCTGGGTGACAGTGAAACAAGGGGGACTGGGTTTGAAACCAACATCAGAGAGCATGAGGTGGGGGATAGTGAAACGGGGGCTGTGATGGGGGGAGCAGCTCCAGAGGACTTTGTCGAGTATGGTGTGTGTGGGGGGTTGGGAGGGGCAGTACCAAGTGCTTTTAAAGAGGACTGATAGCTTACTTAAGCCCTTGGCTGAGCTGGAATGGAGCAGGGTTCTCTAGGTAACCCTGCTGGGTGTTACCTTGGGGGCAGGCCTGTCTGTCAAGTGGGGCCTGAGAAGCAGGTGCATTTTGAGTTAGACATTAGGCGCTGTTTGAGGCCTACTTTGAATTGAGACAGGCTGTTGTTTGTTTGTAATTTCATTGGGAGTTTATTTATCCAGAGGGGGGCCCAATAGGGGAAAGCACGCTGCCCTAGTGAGGTTCGGCGGAATGGTATGGACAGTGCTCCATTCTTCCTCCGTCTGTTGATGTGTGTTGAGAGAGAAGCCTCTAGCAGATTTTCTATACAGGGTGGTTTTTTTCCGAGGAGTGCCTTCTTTCCCAGGAGGCAAGTTTGGTATTTGATCCTGTCTTTTAGGTTAAGCCAGTTTGTACACTCATACAGGGTGCAAGTATGAGTGTAGTGATCTGCACACAGGGTGAGGTGGCATGCCTTATTGAGTGCAATTTGGACCTTTTTGAGCACTGTATCAGTAGCAGCTCCATAGATCTCCAGCCCGTAGTCTATCATGGAGAGTATGGAGCTGGAGACTGAGATTCAGAGTGCTTCCGGGGTGAGGGATTTCTTATGCCTATAGAGGACCTCTATCTTTGTGTTTACCACTTTGACAAGGGAGTCTACGTAGTGCGTGTAAGTGAAAGAGTCATCAATGGTGACTCCAAGGTACTTGAACAAGTGCACCTGCTCAATCTACTTACCAGCCTTGTTGGTGATTACGAGGGGAGCATGCTTGTGCTTGTTGTAGGGGCTGGATTGTAGCATGGCCTTGGTTTTCTTGTAATTTAGTAGCAGCTTTTGCTTACTGAACCCATCCTTGAGTTCTATTGAAAGAGTTCTGTAGTTCTGTTTGTAGGGCAACCTGAGAGGTGCTGCTGCTCAGCAGCATGGCATCGTCCGCATACAGAATAAGTTTGGTGTCACAGGCTGTGGGTAGGTCATTTACAAAGAGGCTGAAAAGCAGGGGCCTAGAATTAATCCTTAAGGGACTCCTAGGAGTACATCTTTGGAGCTGGATAATGTCTGCCCGATTTTGACTCACTGGCTCCTGTGTGTTAGGTAGTCATTGAACCAATTCATGGTATTTGGTGCCACACCCAAATCTAAGCGCTTTCCTCTCAACAAAACCCAAACTTTCCACACTGAGGCATACAGAACATGCCTCAAGCCAGACAGCAGGGTTTGTCTTAAACTCTCTTTACTTAAATAAAAACTATTGCTAAACAATACAAATTTCTAAACAATACTATACTAGTGTGGTTTCCTGAATAAAGGCAAAATAAATCATATTTAAAGCCCTACGGTTGCTGTTAGAGTCCTGGATTGTTTTCTTCTTATTTTGGTGTCTTTATTAGATATCCAAGTATCAGACATCCACACAGCACTTCGGGGCTATAATAGGGAGCTTAGCTACACTCCCTAGCAACTGTAAGCAGTTGCAAGTCTTTTGCCTTGTCTTCGGCAGCTCAGTTGCTTCTTTTTTCAAATCGTAACAAGCAGTTGCAATTTTACAGCTCTGCGGTATCTTACTGGGACTTTTCTCCTGCACAACTGTGCACAAGGTCCTCTGCAAGTGTGCGAGTGTGCGTACACCTCACTGCTGCTACTACTCAACTCGCTACACTTCTATAGTGCTAAGCGCTTTCCTCTCAACAAAACCCAATCTTTCCACACAAAGGCATATAGAACATGCCTCAAGCCAGAGAGCAGAGTTTGTCTTAAACTCTCTTTACTTAAATAAAAACTATTTCTAAACAATACAAATTTCTAAACAATACTATACTAGTGTGGTTTCCTGAACAAGGGCAAAATAAATCATATTTAAAGACCTACAGTATGAGCTCTCTTTTTTAAATACAAATTAAGGAAAGAGGGGCATAAAGGATAGAAAGGAAAGATTTGAAAGATTGCCAGGTTGGCCACCCTGACAATAAGTTTAGGATAGATAAGAAAGTAGAAGCAGACAGGATAGAGTGAAATTAGAAAGCGGGGGGGGGGGATTGCTTCTCCTAAAAGATTTCATTCTTTATTCTTCATAACAGATCTCCCTGTTACAGTGGGTCCCACTCCCATAGCCCTACCCTAGGGGTTAAGCCAGGGCTAGTTTACATGTGACCATTGGGGGGGCATCCGATGGCTCCACCCAGGGGGCTAAGCCTGTGTATGGTGGGGACAGTTTGCTAGGCAGAAGAAGAGTTCCCTTTAAGAGATTGGGACTGAGGAAAAAAGTGCTAGTGTTCTGTAATATATGCAAGAAAATATTTACAGTGACAGTGCTCACATTTTAATGAAACGTGTGTAAATACTTTAAAAATTGCCATAGAGTAAAAAGGAATTGTTGCAATGAAAAAATAAGGAATTACATTTAAATATTTTGACTTGTATTTGTAAAAAAATATAAATATAGTTCTTATTACTAAAGCACTGCAAAACAAATAACAACTGGTGCAAATTCATAATGTGCAAGGAAACTGCCCTAAGAAATGGACATAGCATATTTAAGTATTTGTCCATACCAAAATAGTTAAAGACAGTGAAAAAACATGTCTAATAGATAATAATAGGCATAATCTATCTAATATCCCCTAAGTTTATATGATGCTAATGCACTCAGAATTCTTAAGAAATATACAGCATGGTTAATGTATAGTGGAACAGGGTCAAGGACTAAAATTCAAAAACTAAAACTAAAAGTCAGACATCCCCTAACTGTTTTTTAGAAAAGGTAACAAATCAAAGCTGTCATTTAAACCTGGTTCTTTAATGCCCCCATTGGTATATCCAAAATGTTTCTTTTTTAACAGTTTATTTTCCAAGTCCCTCCCTTTCATCCCAAGCTAATTCTCTTAATTCCCCAAAAGGAATCTTTTTTTTTTTCCATTCAACTTTTATTAAAGTTTACAATACAGAGAATGAATCCACAAAGCATTAGACATATATAAAAAAACAATAATTACTAGACAAAATTCAACAGATTTGTCCTCTCCTGCCCACCCCTCCCACCCACCCAAACCCCCAGTGCCAAAGTGCAGCATCACCTCCACCAAACTACATCCTATATTACTGTGGACCTATACCTCAAACTTGTACAGAGTAGAGAGTTTGAAAGGGCCCCATACCTTATTAAACTTGTTACGTTAATTAGAAAGACTAGCAATAGTTCTCTCCATTCTGAGACTAGCCAGTAGTTCCTGGAGCCACTCAGAATAAGACAAGTTATCAGAATCTTTCCAATGTCTAAGGACCACCTTTTTGACGGACATGGAGATTAATGCTATATAATATTTCCTACTCAGTACAGAAATGTCAGAAAAATCTCCCAAAAGACATACTTCCGGTGTTAAACAAATTCCTGAGACCCAACAATGGGTCTGCTCTTTGTTTAATGTTAGCCCGGAGTCCAACAACACTAGAACAATTCCAAAAGATGTGAAGAAGGTTTCCAGAGTGCAAATTACATCTAGTACAAATCAGAGAGGGTACCACACCCAGCTTTGTTAACTTCAGTGGGGTATAGTAAATATTGTGCAAAATTTTAAATTGCATTAACCTTAGTCTATCCTGGAGTAAAAATTTATGGCAATTATGCCAGAGTTGAGGCCATTCTAATTCCCTATCTGGAAAGAGAGAAGACCAATATGAGACCGGGGCGAAGTTATTGGGATATGCCCATGCAAATAAAATGCTAAATATCTTAGATACTGCATGGGGCGAGCCAGCCAAATCTGCCAATGTGGCCAGAAATGAGATTTGGGAAGCAGGGGGTGGAGTAACTCCAAAAACTTTTAAGACTAGATGCCGAAGCTGAAAAATTCTGAAAATACTCCTCTCAGGTATCCTAAATTTCTGCATAATTTCTACAGAAGAGCACCACTGTCTGTCAACCGTCATGAGATCCTTCAACTGACAATTTACTAACTGGGAGAGCCAGTTATGTGATAAGAGTTTACTGTCTAGTTGTAGACTAGGATTACCGTTTATTGGCTGAGACAAGTCCTTTACATTATCATACTTGAGGAACGCACACAGTTGAGCATGTGTAATAATTGATACTGCAATAGGAGAGTTACGTAACACACCAGGGAAAGACCCTACTTTGGTGTATAGCAACGCTCCTGGAAGGATACTGCATTTTTTGATGGACGCCAATTCCACTCTGAGCCAGACCGTGACATAAGAGAGTTGTGCTAATAGGTGCTCGGGTGTCACCCACCTGAGATATGGCTGGCCCAATAATACAACCCTATATGTGGGATTTGCAAACCCCTTTTTCCTTTGGAAGCAGCCAATTTGTGAAAGGCCATTCTAGATTTTTTATACCCCCATATAAAATTAGAAAACATGGTATGGATTTTTTTAAACCAGGACAGCGGGAGGCCAATATTTAACATGTTAAGAGGATAGAAGAGGTGGGGGAAGACATTCTTTTTAATTAAATTTATCCTTCCCCAGAGGGAGAAAGGAAGTAGTGTCCACCTACGGAGATCTTGGTCTATTCTTTGAACCAACAGATCCAAGTTTAAATGTTTAAGCCGGGATGCAGAACAGGTCAGAATGATCCCAAGATATTTAATGGAATCATACTGCCAGGCAAGTCCTAACGACGTAATCTCCTGCTTGTAAACCCTGTGATTAAGAGGGAAGACCAAGGTTTGTCCAATATTAAGTGTATAATTCGAAACCTTGCTAAACTCACCTATTATATTAAGAATGGGGGGAATAGATGTCACTGGACTGGTAATCTGCAGAAGGAGGTCGTCAGCATATGCAGCAACCTTAACCATCTGCCCATTTAAAGACATGCCTAGAACATCATTGGCATTGGTTAACCTCCGAATAAGGGGCTCTAAATATATATTAAAGAGTAATGGAGACAGGGGACACCCTTTCCTGGTTCCCACACGTAATTTAATTGGACTTGAAATCAATCCATTACAGGAGATTCTAGCCGAGGGTGATAAGTATAATGAGTAACCCATCCCAAAAATTGTTTAGGGATACCAAATGCCTCCATAGCCGCAAACAGGTAACTCAAGTAGACCCTGTCGAATGCCTTCTTGACGTCAAGGGATACCAAGGCCATTGGTACTTCAGCATCTCTCGAAGCCGAGAAGACGTGTGCCAGGGTTTGCAGGTGATCTACTGATGTTCTACCCCTCATGAAACCAACCTGCTCCTCCCCTATTATACAGGGAAGTACCGTACTCAGGCGATCAGCCAATAACTTTGCCAATATTTTAATGTCATAATTAATTAGCGAAATGGGCCTATAACTTGAAACCAAATCCTGTGGCTTATCAGGCTTGGGCAGTAAAACAATCAGGGCTTCAAAAAGAAAAGGATCAGCCCCTTGGCCAGAAAGTAAAAATTGGAAAAGTGAAAGTAAAATACCGGTTAGTTGCTTAGAAAATACCTTATAAAAATTGGCGGAAAATCTGTCAGGACCCGGAGTTTTATCGGATGGCAGAGATTTAATTACCATAGCTATTTCATCCTCAGAGATAGGAGATATTAATGCAGCTTGTTGAGATTTAGTGAGAAAAGGTAATTGTAAGTCCCCAAAATACTTTTACAAATCTTCCTCAGAAGGGGGATTGGCCAGGGGCCCATATAATTCCCGGAAATAACAAGTGAATACATCAAGTATCTCTGAGGATACAGTTTTAGGGGGGTCTCCCTCTGCAGAACGGATGGCTGCAATAAATCTCACTGATTCCTGTTGCTTCACTCGCATTGCTAACAACCGCCCTGCTTTCTCTCCTTGATCTGTATAAACTGCATTTACTTTTAAAATAGCAAACTCCACTTGCTCTCTTAGCAAATTAAGATAGGCATCCTTAAACTTAACTAATTCCTGCTTAAAAGTTTCGGGAGAAGTAGGAGAGAGACGGGATTCCATCTCCCTAATCTGGGACAAGAGGCAGGAAGATTTATTTCCCCATTCCTTCTTCCTATTCGAAGTCAAGCCAATGAAAATCCCCCTCAGGAACACCTTAAGAGCACTCCATTCCATGTCTGGCCACCGAGTGGAGTTAACATTTATAGCCACGAACTGATTTATTTGGGATATTATGTACTCAATCTTATCGGGCTCCTTAAGAATTTGATTATTCAGCTTCCATCTGCCTCCCCTTTTAGGTAATGAGGACAGGGAAATTTGACATACTACTGCTGAGTGATCCGACAGTGGGCCAGAAACAATATTCGAATCAAGGACCCCAGATAAGAACATGTGAGAAATGAAAATGTAATCGATCCGCGATGAGGTACCGTGGACTTGTGATGTAAAGGTGTATTCCCGCACTTTGGGGTGTAACACACGCCATACGTCGCATAAGCCTGCCGAATCTGCCAAGTCCCTGAATGACCTTTGAGCAGGAGAGAGGCCCTGACAACCGCGACCCGACCTGTCCAACAATGAGTCGAATACTAAATTAAAATCACCACCTATAATCATAGGGACACCCAGAAGGGGAGTGAGTGCTTCCAATACATTCATAAAAAAACTCAGAGTATCAGTATTAGGGCCATAGACGCTACCCAAAACAATATCCAACATGTATAGCCTGCCCTTCACAAATAAAAGTCTTCCGGAAGGATCAGCAATGCACTGGGTAGACCTGAAAGGAAGCGATCTATGTAGACCCTCATGACCCTCCTGCTCCGGGTGTTACCCTGTGCAGCAAATATCTGCCCTACCTGTAATCTTCTCAGCTTATCTGCTTCATCATTAAGTAGGTGCGTTTCTTGCAACAACATAACATCAGCTTTTAAATGGCTAAGATATGTCAAAATCTTGTGTTGCTTAGTCTTGTGCCTGGCTCCTTTAACATTCCATGTGATAATCTTAAGATTGCTCACCATTGTCCACTAACTCCCTGAATGAAACCATAAAATTCCTCGTGCATTAATATACAACTTTCTTGCCCCTTACATATGAGTTCGCTGCGCTTGGAGCCCCCACCCAGCTCCCTCCCAAGTCACCCCAACCCCTGTAACAAACCCCAAGAACAATAACCCCGACACCCTACAATAACCCCAACCCCTCCGCTCCCACCCTTATTTTTATGATACATGATGATCAGTTCACCTAGACATCTCCACACCCACCCCTCCCCACCTTCCTTAACTAGTACAAATTAACCAGTGCCCCAGAAATATCTATCATTGAGCACAGTATACAGTAAAAAAAAAATAAGACAGAATTTGTCTGCGCACAACGAGTTGCAGGACGTCAGAGTGTGACAAAAGAGAACCCTCCTGACCATACCAAGAGAAAATGAAATTAAATTATGAAAGAGGGCGACCCCCCCAGGAAATGAGATACATCTTTTTCTTCCAGACCAACAGGAAGATGGAAGGGGTCAGCGTAAAATCCAAAGCAGAAATCGCCCTGCAAACCCAGACACTACAAAAAATATTTCATCGCCCTCAAATGCCTTTCTCTTCCCATAAACCAGAGCCATATGGGAGATGTCGAACTGCAAGCTCCGGTGCCATCTAGTGGTGAGAGATCGAGAATACATGCTCTTGTGACACCATAAATGCCAGAGCTTTCTAGCAAAAAAGAAATAATGTTCGGCCCAATCCACGAGCTCCTCATTACCAGCTCGAGACAGCACAAAACAGCTGGCGGTAAACGAGTCCAATCTCATGGGCATCCCCCAATATTAAACAAAGTTTGAGACCTCAAAGCCTGAAAAGTAACAACATAATTCACTCCCAAATTACTTAAGTTTAGAAACACAGCAATAATACATCAAACTATGGCCCCAAAGGTTCCAACACAACATTTGCAGCTAGCCCCTTTTATGCTTAATCAACAAGGGAAACTTTAGGGAGCAAATACTCTTGTAAAACAGGCATAACAGGTATCCATCCTTCACAACTTTGTAAAGAGGAAATCAAAATCAGCTATTAAGCACGATAAATCAACACCCATTTGACCAATGCCAGCTCCCAACTCTAGGAGCCTGAAATAAATCAGGACGTTTTTGCTTAAGGCCAGCAGCCACCAGTTCTGCATTTTCCATAAGTTATCCAGGAACCAGCAATAAGAACTTGAAGTTTGGCTGGATAGTTCATCTTGAACTTGACTGCAGCAGTTATCAGCTTCGTTGCAATGGGGTGATAGGCAGCTCGCTTCTGGCGCACCGAAAGTGGTAGATCCTGTACTACCCTCAATTTAATTCCTTCCCACAAAAGCTCTTTCGTTTCTCACACTTTAAACATAAAGAAATGCTTCTCTTGAAAGTTCAAGAAATGGAAAATAAAAGTTCTGGGGGGAGCTCCTTGGGATGGCATAGGTCGCAGCGCTCTATGGGCTCGCTCGATAATGTATTCTGAGCCAAATGGGGTAGGACCAGCAACTTTCTCCCCGAATTTTTAAGTAAATTTAAGTGGATCTGAGCCTTCCTCTCATTCAGGTAATCCTATTACCACCACATTGTTGTGACAGCTCTGACCCTCAAGGTCCTCTAACTTAATTTCCATCCTGGCAAGTCGTTGCCTCACCGCCACCAACTCAGGATCAAGCTGCTCCTGCTTGCGCTCTAGTGAACATATTCGGGTTTCGTTATCCGAAGTCTTCTGAGAGAGAGATTCCAGGACATTAGAGATACTCTTAATTTCTCCAGTGATGCTCTGAATTTCAATTTTGAAGTGTTGAAACTCCTCCAAAAATTTAGCTAGAGTAAGAGGCTCCATTTCTGCCTTCCCGACACCAGAGGTCTGCAGCTGAAGCTCGGCAGAGGCTTTAGGCTTCTTTGAGGCCTTTTTGGGAGTTGCAGGAGGGGTGAGTTTAGGAGGGCTTTTCTTCATCTCCACCTCCATCCAAAGCCCGTCGAGTGAACTCCGATTAACGAGAAGGTTTCCAGCACTTATTAAATCTTAAATGACTGTATTTAGGCAGTTTAATCAAACAAAAACAGACGGGGAGCAGGAGCTCACAAAGGAGAGTGCTACTCCATGGACTGCATCACCTGACTCCCCCAAAAGGAATCTTAAACAGGGACCCATTACTGGCTATATGTTTGTAAAGTGCATTATTATTGGCTTTACATTTAATGTCATTCAGGTGTCTGCCAATACTTTCTTTTAACATCTGTGAGTTCTTTAGAAACATAGAAACGTAGACTTTGATGGCAGATGAGGACTGCTTAGCCCACCTAGTCTGCCCATTTCCCTATCTATTGGATAAACTGCAGATCCTAGTTAACTAACAGCCACTTCTTCCTACCCCCCCACAAGAATTGCCTTATGTCTGTTCCATGCATTCTTGAATTCCCCCACTGTTTTTGAACCAACGACCACCTCAGGAAGGCTGTTCCATACATCCACCACTCTCTCTGTGAAAAAATACTTCCTCACATTGCCCCTAGCCGTCCCCCCTCTATCTTTAAATTGTGTCCCCTTGTTCTTGCACATCTCTTTTTCTGAAAGATGCTACCCTCTTGGACTTCGCTGATTCCACTGAGGTACTTAAACATTTCTATCATGTCCCCCACTCCCTCCTTTCCTCAAGGGTAAACATATTAAGCTCCTTTAATCTCTCCTCATATGGCTTCTCTTGCAGACCCTACACCATTTTAGTTGCCATCCTCTGAACTGCCTCCATCCTGTCTATATCCTTGCAGAGACAGGGTCTCCAGAACTGGACACAGTACTCCAGATGGGGTCTCCCCAACTGTCTGTGCAGAGGGATATCAATTTCCTGTTTTCTACTGACGATGCTTCTCCCTTTACATACCAGTATCCCCCCAGCCATCCCTACTGCCTTCTCACATTGCTTGCTTACCTTTAGGTCATCTGATATGACTACCCCAAGGTCCCTTTCCATTTTTGTTGTTGTTACTACCTCCCTGCCCCCACATTATGTACTCTTCCCCTGGGTTTTTGTTTTCCCACATAAAATGCCTCACACATGCATGTGACCAGATAAATAATACCCATGGAGGAGCAATTTATAATTTGCCATATTTTAAATTCCATGGGTGAATTTACTGAGCCAAAATGTGTGTGTTTTTCAAGTTCACATTGCAAAACTTGCAGTATCTACATGGGCAATTACCTTTAGGCTGCCAAGAAATCCAGTTTGTTTGAGTCCTTACAACTGGTTGTACCAGAATGTCTGCTAGATTCTTACCCATTTATATGCCATCCTTGAGGTTGTTGCCACTTCATCTTTTAATGAAATATCTGCCCTGAGAATATTGCTGTTCTTTTCTACTATTCCCTTCACTTTGCTGAACAAAGGGCTGTAAGTGGTTATAAAATGCATAGTCTCATAGTTATCTTTATGTGTACCTTTGTATTCTATTAGACTTGATCTGGATATTTCACACACTGCTTCTTTTGCTTGTTGAACAACCCTACCATACAGTATGTGCATAACCTCTTCTGGAATCTGAGACACATTTCATTGCTATCACTCTCAAAGTCAGTGTCAGAGCTACAATTGTGTTTCAAATGCATGAATTGTGACTTGGTATGCTGTTACTAGTGTGGCAAGGGTGACAGCTGGCAGCATGTAAAATGGAATTTCGATCTGTGCCTTTCCTGAACAAACCCATTTCAGTTGTACCATCTGGAATTTATGTATTGTTAGGTCCAAAAACGTTATTGTTTTTTGATCAGCCAAAACACTAAACATCAAATTAGGATTTGTGGAATGTAAAAATTCCACAAAATCAGAGAGCTGCTCCTGTGACCCCTGCCACACCATCAAAATGTCATCAATATAACGTTTCCAAAGGTCACTCTTGTCATAATAAATATTTACAGAATGATTATAGATCTCCCCCCCTCTCCCACTGTCCCAGGTAAAAGTTGGCACAGTTCAGGGCAAAAGTAGCCCCCATGGCAGTACCGTTTACCTGGTGATAATATCTCCCTTGAAAACTAAAGACATCATATTTTAAAATAAATTCTGACAAACTTACCAGATGTTTTTTCTGTCCTTCTCCCAGACCTAAAGCACCAGCCAATCACATATGTATCATCAGCAACCCACCATCATAGGGTATATTAGTATAGCGTGACTCTATGTCTATGGACACTAAGAGCCAATCCAGCTCTAGCTGGAGATCCCTCAGCAGGTAGAACAGTTTGGTGGCACCTTTAATAAAAGATGGAAGGGTCTTTACTATATTAAATATGTGATCATCCCCATATTGGGATAAGGGCTCAGTTAGTGAGTCAATACCAGTGACTCTTGGCCTTCCTGAGGAATTCTCTAGTCTTTTGTGTATTTTAGGCAGTACTTATATGGGGGGAGCTTTGGGTGGGCTACTTTTATAAATTCAAGGGTGCTGTCAGATATTAAATCTTCAGTGTATGCTTCATTCAAGAAAGTGTCTATCTTGATCTTTAGATTCCCTGTAGGGTCACATGGTAAAAGATTGTAAAAATCCCTGTTTTGAAGCTGTCTTCCAACTTCTTGAATTTACACTGCTGTATTTAAAACAACAATGATTCCACCTTTGTTCGTGGGTTTTATAGTTATTTCTTTATTATTTTCTAGTTCTTGTAAGCCACTCTTTCAGAATTTGTAATATTGCAGAAAGTATTGTTCTTGTTTTCTTCAAAAAGGTATTCTATGTCTTGCCAGCAGACCTTCTCAAACATAGGCACTGCAGTAATTGTGGGTGCAGTGAATGCTGCTCATGGTTTAAACCTCTGTAGTTCTGCACTCTGCTCAGTACCCAGTGTATTGTAAATCTGATGTACAATTTCACCAGCCTTGACAACTCTGCCATTAACCCTGTTCCATGAGATGTTATGAGTCATCCCTGAGGAGGCGCAGTAGTGCAAAACTGGTTAGATGTGAACTGGGGTCAAGCACTTTGTCAGCACTGTGAGTTATATCAATAAAAAGATTTTGATATTTTAACATAAAACTTTGGTGAATGGTACTGCTTTTTTTCTTGTGGATCTGAATGCTTTTGAGCTGGCTTATTAGCTCTTGAGCCATCTTATTTACTGCTGATCTGTTCACTGGAGATGGGGTTAGTTCCAGAGGACTAGAAAAGGGCTGATGTGGTACCTCCACACAAGAGCAGCAGCAGGGAGGAGGCTAGCAATTACTGGCCAGGCAGTCTCACTTCAGTGGTGGGGAAATTAATGGACACCCTGCTGAAGGAGAGGCTAATGGAGTACTTGGAGAAAAATGGGTTGCAGAACCACTGGCAGCATGGATTCACTGGGTGGGGAGGAGTTATATCAAACAAACCTCATAGAGTTCTTTCACTGGTGTCTAGAGAGGTGAAACAGGGGAAGGCAGTGGATGTGACCTATCTGGACTTCAGTAAGGCCTTTGACACTGTGCCACACAGGGGGATACTAAAGACGCTTAGCAACCTGGTGGCTGGTGAGAAGATGGTAAGCTAGGTATCAAACTGGTTAAATGATAGGAGTCAAAGGGAGCTGGTAAATGGAAGTCACTTGAGGGATGGGAAAGTGACCAGTGGAGTGCCACAGGGATCAGTACTGGGTCCTGTCCTGTCCTGTTCAATGTCTTCAAAAGTGACATTAGTGAAGAACTGGAGAGGAAAGTGTTTCTCTTTGCAGATGACACAAAAATCTGCAACAGGGTGGACAACCCAGGAAGGGGTGGACAGAATGCAAAGGGATCTAAGGAAACTAGAGGAGTGGTCAAGGGTGTAGCAGTTCAGTTTCAATGCCAAAACATGCAAAGTCATGACATGGGATGGGGAAACCCTGGGGCTGTGTATAAGGTGGAAGGGAGATACTACAGTCACCAAGCAATAGACAGACCTTGGGATAATCTTATCTGATGATCTCAAAGTGGCAGGACAGTACAATAAGGCAATAGGCAAGGCTAGTGGGATGCTGGCATACACAGGGAAGAGTTGACTGCTGCAGGGGAGAGAGAGAGGGGGATGCTGGGAGACCTGCTGATGTAGCACTGTTGCAAGCCAAGTGCTGTGGAGGACCTCGGAGGAGCTGGCTGTGTTGGGGTTGCTATATGCCTGTTACAAGATTTATAAAAGGTATGCCATCATTGCCTGGTTATTGCAACCCTCAAGAGCTATCACACAATGTGTGGAAAGTAGTGTGGCCCCAAACCCTCTCTCTCTTTATTTGTATTTCAGATACCAGAGACTCTGCAGTAAAATGAGGAGCTCGAGGCATCCCAAGCATCAAAGTACTTAAGGCCGTATAGACACAGAGGAGCGGAGGACCTGGACAGGCTCAACCCGACTGACAGAACACACAAGGAACAAGCTAAGTGGAGGCAAGTCAAAGCAAAGCTGAAAGGTGCTCACAACAACTTACCAGGAGCTTAGTGAGCACTGCAGTGCTGGAGAATTGGGAAGAAATGGGGAGACAGATCCCACAGTATTCAATGTATCTCCCACTATTTAAAAGAGAAATAGCAGTTTAAGTAACATCAGATTTAACTAAGTCACTCATGGGACTAAGGGGCTGCTAACGTGGAGCTTTCAACCCTGTGGGTCATATATTGTAGTTTCTTGCTTAACAGCATTATCCCCTTAAGATGTTTTTTTATTTTGTTTTGGCATAAAACCAACAGCTGCAGAACTCTAAACTATTGGTAGACCACTGCTGAAAGGGTCAGAATTGTTGAACTGTAGGAAGGACTAGATTAAGCTATGGTTGAACTGATAAACTGCTAAAAGTGCCCTTGAATTGTTAAATTGTTAAATTGTCACTGAACTCACTTCCCTTTTCTAACTGAGCTTCTGAGACATTAGGTCATTGATCTAACTTTTTCTGTTCATGGCATTGCCAGTTTCAACCAGTCACACTTAAATCTTCTACAGACAATTGCAGATATTAAAAAAAAACTAACTGCATATGAGAAAAGGGAAGGGGTTTTATTGAGTGTGTTTTCCTCTATACGGGGATAAGAGAGGCCTGCTTTTGTGGAATGCTAAAAGCTTGGCTGGGTGTGCACGAAGAAAGAACGGAGATGAATTTGCACATTGATAGCACTTTTTAAAGTGTCAGCTTTATTGAACTCAAGTGCTCCTTAACTATCATAAAAGTCATCTTAGGATATTATACAAAAATCACACTGATGCTTTTTCAGTGAAACAAGTGAAATATTGTAAGTGCTATCACAGTTACGAAGTTTACTTCATTTTATGCTGCTTATTTGTCATATGCATTTTAGAACATTTAGAGATCATACCATAAATTGCACAAGTAATTACCATATTACTCTGGAAGAATTTAGTATTACTTTGTAAGTCAGTAAGTACTGGGCATTTGATAGGGTACTAAATTGGCTTGGCCTCGCTATATGTTAAACCAAGCCTTCTAACATTGTCCTTGCTTTATAGGTTTATATCCTTGCCTTTCACAATCAGTTTATCATATGTTAATATTGTTTAGCATTTTAAAGTACTTTTTTGCACTTTAAAATACACTGTTGGTATAAATACTACAGCAATTGTCATTTACATTTGTGAAGGCTGGTAATCTCACAACCTTACTATCTCACTGCCTATATCCTTATTAGTTTAGAAATGTAATCACTTCTTTAATTCTTTCATGTGGTCCACTCATACAGTCTACTTTACTGCAATCCCTAGTAGCTTCTTTTTTCATTTTTGGTGCCATACATCTTAATCTTGTTTTATAGTGACAGTGAGCTACTCTTGTAACCAACAGACATTGCATTTGGCTATTTTACTAACTGATTACTAGATTGCCAGGTAACCAAGGTTTCACTAAGGTACTTACTTCAACTATTATTGGCACTGTCTAATTTGCATATGCACTTTCTGTAAACAATTATTGCATATGTTTGCATTATTTTGTGTTTTTTACACATTAAATATTGCATATTGCACACTGGATACTTATTTATATATTCTGGTTTGATTAACTAAGTAATATGGAAATTTATTGTATATTCATTATAATTGTTTAAAGCTTGTTGTAGGTGAACAAATTGCAAGTTTAACTCCTAAAAAATTATTCCAAGTCTGATAACTGGTACATTGCTGATGTCCTCTAGAGAAATCTCAAAAATACGTTTTATAAGATTCTCTAGCTAATTATAGCCAACTATAGTTATATACAAATACCCCCTTCTACAATAGACCCAGGGTCTGTTACCCATTTCCATTTATAATGGTGTCTACTAGAAGTGGAAATAATAGCTCCTTTATGCTAATAACTGACTCTGCACCTACTTCCCCTAAGAAAAAGATGTCAAAGAATAAAAGAAAAGCATTAGAAATAACTGAGGGAAATTCTACTCATAATAAAAAAGTTTAAAGAGTGAAATGACAAATAAAAAATAGCCATCAAACTAAAATAACACAATTATTACCTAGTCATAATTTAATTCCTAAAGATTTATCAACTTCAACATCAGACATTCAAGGAAGGAGTATTATAGCATTGTCTGAGCCCTCGGCTACGAGAGATAAAGGGGAAAATATACTGGATAACTCTTATTTCTCCCCTCATGAGGGAATTTCCCTGCCAGCTTACAGCTGGTAAATGCAAGATCCCTCAATTTTTGTGACAAGTTTAACCTCCCAAGGTACTGCAGGATTTCTTTCTCCTGAACAATCTCCAAATGTAAATGAAAATATTGTTGCTGGATTGCATAGGCCTCATTTTAGGGAAAACAACAGTTAAAATCATCCATTCTAACTCACAAGATAACATAATTTCCATTATACAAGATCTAAGCATAACAATTGATAGTTTAAAAAAATACTTCCCAGTTATAAGGAAACAAATTTTAGTAAGGATAATCCTAACTTAAGTGAGGAGCTATCAAATAGCAGTTTGACTGAGAGAGCTGCTCATTCTAAAAATAAAGAAACAATTTCATACCAAACACAAATCAATAAACCTGGCAATAAAAAGCAATCTGAGGAAGAAAAATCCATGTCTGAAACCATACTACCAAGTCATACAGTAGAACGTGTTAAAAATCCATATCTAGCAACTATAGTGATACTGGAAAATAAAGTAAATTTAAGAGAAGACACAGTCAGCCTTAAAGATGAAGTGTATTATAATCAGTCCATCATCCAGAAATTATTTAAAATGAAAAATCTGAAGAAAGAAGCTAAATACTGTGATCTCAAATAAACAGATACAAGTAAGGTAGAGGAATGTAATAAAGCAAATCATACAAATTTACTACCACACCTTTTCGAAGGAAATTCTAGAAACCATAACTCATCAAACCAAACAGCAATATAGAAATAAAAATTAATATTTAACTAGCAAAAAGAGAACATTCAACCACACAAAAAAGAATAAGGAGTTTGAAAATACAGTAAAAGAGAAACTTCCAGACCCCAATGACAGAGAATCAAATATAATTCAGTCACATAGCAACATCATTAACCTAAAGAATACAAAACCAGCTGCTATGGCAGTTCTGTCAAAAATATAGATGAGAGACTGATGATAGTCAGGAAACCTCCCTTGAATACTTACAATAAAGATAGAATGTGTGGAAATGCATGCATCAACAAGGGTACTTAAAATGTGAACCTACACTTGCCCTTTGTAATGGGGGAAGCTGATATCTCTAAACTTGATGACCTAACTATTGATCATGCCATACCTCTAGTCTGTATGGGTACTAACTCTAGCTCCTGTAATAATTTGTCTAGTCATAATGAAAACAAGGGCCAAAAAACTGAATTCTTGATTGAACTTTATGGAATCAAGAAAGTAGAAAATGAATCCCCTGATTCGCTCCTTGAACTTATTAGTCATTTGTTTAATGTGTCGGATAAGAAAAATTATATCTTTGTGTCATGTCCTCTGAACCCCCAAATAATTGGTCTTTGGTCTATATTACCACACAGAATTTGGCCCTTGATAATTTGAAATGAGCCATTTCAGTTCTACCTCTTGGCATTCAAATGTCTTTTCCTTTAATGATATCCAAGTCTGCTTCATTGGATGAATATACAGCCAACAATAATGACAGAATAATACCTGAATGCAACCCCGAAGATATTTATGAGCAAAAAGAATCAAAGAAATAATAGATAAATTTGAATCTAAAAATGTGGATACATGGGAGAGAAAAACAGTTTCAATATTTGGCTAGAAACCCCATAATGGGACTTCAGTAAGTAAGATTAAATATGACATTTCATCCTCTTTTTCTCAGTTTCTAGCTACCAACATAGCCAAAAGTTTGCTAGAATTGATAACTTTGCATGAGGCAATTTTTGTTGCCCCTTAAATAGATATCACATTCAAAACATCCAAGATGGCAGATACAATTATCCAAGCATCTCACAGGTTGGATGCCATTGGCATACACCTGGTAACTCCAGATTAATTTAATCATGTGCTTAAAGAAAAACACAAATAAGCATTGAAAATCAAGCTGACAGTGGTCTTTCAGACAGCATTCTTTTAACAAACAAATATAGATAATTGACCAAGATACCACTTTATGACTTACAAACATAAATAAAGAGAAGGACGATCTTAAGTTACTCTCAAACATAACAATTACGTTCTAGAATATTGAATGATTAAGTTTTAAATTGTCAGACTCAGAATTAAAAAACGTTCTAATAAAATGGTATATCTTATGTCTCTAGGAGACTTTGTCTGATTGTCCTATTCAAATTTCTGATTGTTCCACTTATTTTTCATACTGGCTAGAAAAAACAAAAAATATGATTGTAACAAAGCAGGATTATCCATTTATGTTAGAACATCCCTGGACTTAAAGGGACATTTAATCCCTAAAACTTCAGATTATATGTTGGCAATAAAACTGAATAAGGAAGAATTTTCGATAATTATAGTCAACATTTATTTTCCACTTGTTGTCACTATATTTCAGGACACATGGTCCAAGTTCCAAACCCTTCTATCAGAATTAAAAATTTAATTTGGGAATTGTGTAGTAATTATTCTTGGTGATTTCAATGCGAGATTTAATATAGATTCAACTATCTATGAAAATGTTTTAGATTTGTATAACTGCTTCATCAACTTAAATTCTAAAATCTCGAGACACAGCAGTTCTTGTGATAAAAAGTATACCAAGATAGGGATAAGCCTATTCAATTTATTATCTTCAGAAAATTTCTACCTTTTAAATGGAAGACTTTTGGGGGATTATCTCAGTAATTATACTTATACAAACAACAGGGGTTCATGTATTATAGATCTCTTATGGGCCAACATGGACACAATTCCTCTAGCAAACACTATGGAAATTCTAGATAATCTAGACCCTGCCCATTCACCTCTTATTCTGCATCTGACATTAACGTCTAAAAAATTGACTTCTTATGTTCATGACATCTCCAGTAGTGGTGGGCAAAGTGGGCTAAATTTGCTCCGTGAAGTGATACGTGGAGTAACGCGGAATCCATAAAGTGCTCCACAACGAGAAGCAGAGTACTTCGTGTTATAATGGGGAATGCGAAGTCCATTGAAAACAATGACTTTGCATTACTCCACCTTTCCCAAACCACTTCTCCACCAATTTTAAGGTGAATTAACACTGAAATCAATGTACGTCACATCACTTCGCCTTGTTATTGAGTTCCAAAGCGAATTTGCAGTGCTTCATGGGATTGCAGGTCACATGGGTTCTAGATTGTCCTGCACATCCTCAGTTCTGTGTAGTGTGTGTGTAGTGGAAGATGGAGACAGTTTCCTTTCAGAGTTCTGCCTTTCAAATCCTCTAAAAGCTGTTAATAAAGTCTTTTTGAGCCATTTTTTTGCTCAACATTTAGTACATCAATTGTAGGAAACCCTCCTGTGCTCATATCATTAGTCAGTCTGTGTACTGTGAAGTGTGCTTTGGGGGAAGGGAGTATCTGTGGTGCAGGTAGATTGACTGGGAGAAAAAAAGGCAGTCTTTCTGTTCTGGTTATATGTTTTCTTGTATAACTGTGTTAATGTACACACAGTAATATTTTTAGTAATTCTTGGCTTTTTTTGCTGATTGTTGTGGTGCAGCAGTGTATAATTTCAGTTTGTTTAATACATTTGGTTGTATTACTAAATGTTTTCAATTTGCTATGCATTACTTGTAATATGTGTGTGTGTGTGTGTGTGTGTGATGCATGCATGCCATTAAATCAGATACCATTTATTGTGCCACAGAGTAATTGCAACAGTGTGAACCCGCTATCCACTGCACCTGCACCTGCACCTGCGTGAATTTTTTGTACTGCTTGTAGTATCTTTACTGGTAGTAGTGGACTGTTACTGCCGTGCACTACCCCCCCCAATGGCAAAAGGTATTCTTTTCAAAATTTAGATTTCTGATTGTGAGCACTGGTTAGGTGTTGTGCCTTTGTGTCGGCATCTCTTTAGTGTGCAGTGCAATCTGAATCTGTCTGTGCATTTGCATCTCTGTAGGGCCCAATTTCCATGTGTTACTTTAGTCACAGTTGTTTCTTTGGCTTCCCTTCAGAATACTGATGTGATGCACATAATTCACGATCATGTCACGAATCACAAAATTAATGTTTTGTAGTATCTCTCCAGTCTTCACCACTGTACCCATTGATATGAGTTTTCAAGCTGGTGAGTTTTGTGAACAGCCAGGTCATCAGGAAAGTACAGCCATAGGCATTTGCAGTCCCAATACGCTCATCAGAGCCAAGTCTGAGAAAAATAAATTCATATTTCATGGTCACGAATGCAGTCACGATTCCTGATCACATCATGAATCACAAAATTAATTTTTTTACTAGTTATTTGCATCATGTGAGCCTGTTTTGTAGTACCTCTCCAGACTTCACCACTGTACTCATTGATATGAGTTTTCAAATTGGGGAGTTTTGTGATACAGGTCATTGTCATTGGAGAACTACAACCCTAGGCATTTGCATTCCTGTATAGCATGTGAGTTACAGTACTGTAAGCCATGTAATGTGTGGGGGCCTGGGGGCTGACAATATTGTTGTCACTCCTTACTTCAGGTTAAGGTGGAATGACAATGAGTAGTCACAATCACAATGACAAGGCGAAGTTGGCATTTCATGCTGCCCACTCTGAGTAGCAGAGTGACAATGCAAAGTGCCCACTTCATGGGCACTTTACAGGTTGAATTTTAATTTGCTGCATCTATAAGATGGGAGACTTTATATGTCTTGTTACACTCTCATTTCACTTCGTCAGCAGTGGGGAATTTTCTGGATACAAGACAGTAACATTTTGGGGATGAACATGAATTCTGGTGACTTTGACAACTGCCCTGATGACTGAGTGTGCCATTAATTCTGGGAGACTTTGCATTTCTTGTTACTCTCTCATTTCACTTCGTCAGCACTGGGGAATTTTCTGGAGACAAGATGACAGTAGCATTTTGGGGATGCACAATAATTCTAATGACTGTGTGTGGGGGGACTGACTATATTATTGTCACCCCACCTTACTTCGCCTTAAGGTGGAATGACAACACAAAGTAATAATAACAAGGCGAAGTGAGCATTTCACGATGGCCACTCCGTGAAGCAGAGTGACAACATGAAGTGCTCACTTCGCGCTCACTTCACCAGTGAAATTTAAATTCGCTGCATCTCTAATCTCCAGTAAAATAGGAACTCTCAAGAGTTTAAATAATAAAATGATTAGGTGGAATGCCTACCATGCTTCTCTTATGGAAAATCTTTTCCAGGACCATGAAGTCATTAAAATAAAGAATGAGTTAGAGAATTACACATATCACAATCAGATTGTAGGTTTGTGGGACTTATTGAACTTCCACATAAGACCTTTGATGACTTCTAGTACCCTGCCAAGAAAAACTGGTTCATTTTAGTTTAATTATGTCTGTCAGGACACTAAGAAGAGACTTCATAGGCTGGCAAAATATTGTAAAACACATAAATCTAAAGATAACTTCAACAAACTTAATAAAGCTAGTAAAGAATATAAAAAGGTCAGAAAGTGAGCATAGGGAATATTTTAAACAAATGTGGAACAAGTTGAGAATAGCGGTACATAAAAAAGACATAAACATATTTTGGAACTTGATTAGCCATATAACGCCTATTCCCAAGATCTAAAGGTCTATACCCTCCCCAATGTTTGGGAAGAATACTACAATCAGTTATATTTTCAGAGTCTGATGAAATTGAGCTAAAACATTTCTTAAGGCTAGAACTTTAACCCAGACCACATTGCCTAACCCTATTTTAATTATGGCTCCTAATATTTCTTGTGCTATAGATCTAGTCAAAGCAAATACGGCATCTGAGCAAGACAAAATTATCCCAGAAATTTATAAGTACATGAAAGAGAAATGGATACTGTCACAGAGTGTGGGACATAATCAGAAGAGGCAATGTGTCAGAATTTAAAACATACAGATATGTGACATTTATTTACAAATAAGAAAATAAATAATTGAACAACAAAATAAATTGCAATCAGAACGACCACTTGACATCAGTGGTTTCTTGGAATACAGTCTCAGATCAATAACAACTCTGATCTTCTACCTTCTGTATCACTCTTGTTTACCTGCACTGTAGACCTTCTCACTCCACATCCCGGGCTCATCTGATAAGGCTCCCTTTAGCAGGGGTTGGTAAAGGAGGGGCAAGCATCACCTGACCTGGTTGTTTACTTATACAGACAATTTTCTACTGACTAACAACATCAAACAGGTGGGAAGACCCAAGTCCAGTACTATTATAATAAACAACATTGTATTAATGCACATTTACAGTATCAGATCCCCTTGGAAGCTTTGAACACCATTTTCCATGTTAAATTGGTCCCTATGAGCTCTAAGCTCCTCCCATTTGTATTTGATTGATAGCATGGTCCTATTAAACTAGACCAGAGAGGGTGCTGATCTCCCTATACAACATAATTTTCTGGCATCACAGATGGACAGAAGTCTGCCTAGGGGAATTGGTAGGACCTGGAAAAATGGATTGTCCCAGAGAGAAAAGAACACCTTTGTTTAACAACAGTTTCAGTTTTACAGGAGCCCTTCTGTCTTACCAGTACCAAGGACTATGTACAGGCACTCCTTTATGAATTAACTACAGGTATTTATATTGGGGCTGCTTATTTATTCAATATGCTCTCTTCCTAACTGGCAATGCATTTATTCCTTCTGTCAGCTATAGAAGAAGCTAGGAAAAAGTGTTTCATGCAGTACAAGAAGCAGCAAGCTGAAATGGGCAAAATGCTTCCTCAGTCGCTGACTCCTCAAACCTGCTGTACAAGCATTTCTACTTTTAAGTTTAGAGGAACTTACTACCTGCAAACATTACCTTAGGTTGTACCTCTTTTGTACACTTAACAGTGACACGGTGTTTCTCTTGCAGCCCTCTATTTTATTCTAAGGGTTGCTACCATTAAACAGCATACTGCTTCATAGACATTCCTGCTTAGAGATATTCCTGTCTGTTTCATTCCTATAATTATTGACTTTACTTAAAAGCCGTACAATGCTTTTTTGGCAGTTCAGCAGCTTGTTTTTAAACCCCTCACAAATTTATTTATTATGCTGCATTGTACTACATAGTTTCTATTGGCACTGCAGCACTTTAATCATACAATAATCACTGTATGTCATTTCATAAAAAAAAAAAATAAATGCACTGTTGCACTTTACTTCATTCTTCAAAGTATATTCAAAGGCAAAGATGCATTTTTTTGAAACCCAGGCATGAAATGCCATATAAGTACCTTAATTGTTTTCATTGCCAGCTGGCATGCAGGACCTGAACATGATGCTAGAGGGAAATGGTGGTGAGGGACATATCTAGGGAATAGGAAAAATAAGGCAGTAGGAAAGAGACATGTACTGCGAGAGAAAATATGGATGTAGATGGCCAGCCTACACCAGGGCTAGAAGGAGATAAAGAATAGGGCAAAAAGATGCTGTTGCACAACAGATTTAATATGAGAAGAAGATAGTAAAGTTATCCCTCCACCAGGGTCTAGGGAATAGCAGATGCAGAACTGACACACATACATACATTGTTAACATTATTCAACTCAATTATACAAGAAAGAAATATACCGGATAGTTGGAAAGGCAGTTTAATTTTTCCACACTACAAAAAAGGGAATGCACAAGATCCAAAGATGTATCAGACTATAAGCTTATTAGATTCTTCACAAAAACTTTTTATGAGACTAGTCCTTAACAAATTACAAAAATGGCTTGATGCAAAGGAAATTCTCTCTGAATATCAAAATGGCTTCAGACCCAAAAGGTCAACTACACAACATTGTTTCATATTGGCACATTTAATCTGGAAGTATAATAAAATAAAAAAGTCTAAATTATTCTGCTGCTTTGTGGACTTTAGTTCCACCTTTGGTAACATCAGCAGATTAATCCTCTGGAATACATTGGCAGATCTCAGAATTGAGTCCACATTGTTAAACATATTTATAACACTTCATAATAATAATTGGATTGAAGTACAATATAATAGGAAGGGTGGCTTAACTAAACCAATAAAAGTTAATAGGGGCATTAGACAGGGTGCCTTTTTGGCCCCATTCTCTTTAACGTATATATCAATAGTATTTTATAAAATTTAGAACACTCCAACTTTCATTACTAACATACTAACATACTAAAATGCCAGCAGAATGGGCCTAACGGTCTTTCGTGTTTGCTCGTTTGGTCAGCCCCCACCCTGGGAGCTGACCTTGCTGCCCCCCTCACCCTTTTCTGGCTTCTCCCTTCCCAGTTCTGGATATTCTCGTTGCACTGGATTTTGCTTCCAGAACCCTTCCCCTGTACCTGTCCCACCCGCTCTTGAACCCCTCTACTGTCTCTGCCTCTACCATCCCCCTGGGCAGTGCATTCCATGGCTCCATCACCCTCTCAGTGAAGGATCACCTCCTCCTTTCTCTCCTGAGTTTCCCCCCCTCCAGCTTCCACCCATGCCCTCTAGTTGCCCCCCTCTTCCTTCGAAGCACCCTGACTGCTCCTCCCCTATTTACCCCCTTCATGTACCTGAAGACCTCTATCATGTCCCCCGGTCCCTTCTCACTTCCAGTGTGTGCATATGTAGCTCTTTGAGCCTTTCCCCATAGGTCCTGTCCCCCAAGCACCAAATCATTTTGGTTGCCATCCTCTGGACCCTCTCCAGGAGTTCAATGTCCCTCCTTAAGTGTGGCCTCCAAAACTGCATGCAGTACTCGAGGTGCGGCCTCACCAAGCAGTTATACAGAGGGAGTATCACTTCCCTCCTTCTGGAGGTGATCCCCCTAACGATGCATCCCAGCATCCTGTTGGCCTTGGCTGATGGCCTCCTACAAGTCTCTGAGTTGTTCATCTTGACATCCACCACCACCCCCAGGTCCCTCTCAGCCATCGAGACTTGTAGCATTCCACCCCAGGGTGTACACTTGGCCAGGGTTTCTGGCCGCCAGGTGCAGTACCTTGGATATCCCAGCATTGAACCTCAGCTTCCACCTTCTAGACCATCTTTCCAGAGCCTCCAGGTCCTCCTGTAGGGCCACCCTCCCCTCCTCCCCATCCACCACCACCCCCAGTTTTGAGTCATCCACAAAGAGACTCATCTCACTCCTGATACCTGTCCTTATGTCAGAGATGTAGGTGTTGAACAGGAGGGACCCAAGGATTGATCCCTGTGGACCCCACAAATGACCCTCCTTGGGGATGAGATTATCCCACCAACTACGACCCTCTGGGTCCAGTCCTGGAGCCAATTGCCTATCCATCTGATCATCTGGTTGCCCACCCCATTTCTGCCAGCTTATCCAACAGGCCCCCATGAGGAACCAAGTCAAATACCTTTCTGAAGTGTAGAAAGAGGGCGTCCTCTGGTCTACCCACTTCCAAGGTACTCATCACCCAGTCATAGAACTCCACAAGGTTTGTCTGACATGATTTCCCCAGGATGAATTCATGCTGTCTATCGTGCAGGCACCCTGACTTTTACAGGTCCCCCTCTAGCCTCTCCTTGACAAAGTCCTCCATCACCTTGCCCACCACCGATGTCAGGCTGACGGGCCTGTAGTTCTCTGCCACCTCCCTTTATCCCCCCATTGTGGATAGGCACTATATGCGCCCCCTTCCAGTCCTGGGGCACCCACCCCATCCTCAGAGAGATGGTGAAAAGCTCCACCAGGGGTTTTGCCAGGACATCCGCCAGTTCCTTCAGCACTCTGGGATGTAATTTATCTGGCCCCAGTGCTTTCTCCTTCTTAAGGGACCTGAGGGCTTCCCTCACTCTCTCTGCTGTGATTTCCACCTCCGCTACTCGTCCCCCTGCTTAGCCTTCCCCCCTCCTGCCAGTGATGCCTCCCCCTCTCCCCAGACCCGCCGATCGGTAAAGGCCCCCACTCCTCAGTATCACTCTCTCCTCTCATGTATTATGCAGCACCCCCATTTTCCTCAGTGAAAACTGAGGTGAAGTACTCATTTAGTACCTCAGCCTGCTCCCACGGATCTTGTGCCCATCTCTCCCCTGTTTTAATCCTGCCAATCTTCCCCTTTACCCTTCATTCTTCCTCAATGTATCTAAAGAACCCCTTGTTCCCTCTCCTAATTTCCCTGGCCAGGTTCTGCTCCTTCCTTGCCTTAGCTGCCCTAACCACCCTAGTGACCCTTCTAGCCATCAGCTCATACTCCCCTCAATCCCTTTCACTCCTTGAGCACTTGAATTGCCTATAGGCTGCCTTCTTTCCCCTCACCACCTCCTGGACCTTCCTGGTCCACCAGTAGAGTTTTTGGGCCCTACCACATTTTTGTCTTACTCTTGCACAGATGCTGGTAGCATCCTGCACCCCTCTACTGATGATTTCCCACCTAATGTCAGCGTCCATGTCTGGCCCAATCATGTCCAAATGCTCCTTAAGGATCCTTCCTATTTCCTTAAAATCCACCCCCCTGAAGTTGGTTACCTCCATCTTTGTGCAGCCTTCTACTCCTCCTAGGTCCAGGCAGAACCAGACTGTGGCATGGTCACTCCGCACCAACGGGTCCCTTTCCTCCAGGCCCCCAATCTGGTCACTGTCTGCCAGGACCACATCTAGTACCCACTCCTTCCCCTGGTCTGTCCCCCACCTGCTGAGTTAGGAACGCGTCCTGAAGGACATCCAACAACCTCTGTTCCTTGGCCACCGAGGATGTCATAGTCTCCCAGTCTGTTCCTGGCATGTTTAAGTACCCCAACACCACCACCCTTCCCCTGCCCAATCTGAAGTGTCTCCCAACATCTGCCACCAGACTCTCCTACAGCTCCTCCGCCAGCGCAGGGGGTCTATACACCACTCCTATTTTTACTCACTTGCCCCCCCTTGTTATCAAGTGACCCAGATCACCTCCACAGTTCCCTCCACCGCCTCTACCCCCCTATGCCAATGCAGTTTTTGACTATTATTGCTACCCCTCCTTCCTTCCCCTCCCCTGTCCTTCTTGAACATAGTGTAACCTGCCAGGTTCAGGTCCCAGTCATGTTCTGTGGTGGCCCAGGTTTCAGTGACTGCTGCCACATCCATCTCTTTGTCAGTTAGCATCGCCTGGAGCTCAGGCATTTTATTGCCTAAGCTCCTGGCATTTAGCAGGATTACCTTCCACCCTTTCCTCATACTTCCATTTTCCCTGCTCATATTCCCATGGGGATTCTGTCTTCCCCTGGTCTGCACCTTACCAGTCAGCCTTTTCCCACATTCCTCCAGCTCCCCAAGGGGGGTGGAGACTGAGTCCCTCCTTTGTCGGACCCCCCCTCGACAGCCTTTTCAACCATCCCTCCCCCCTTCGCAAGTTTAAATCCCACCTTTCACCAATGAACCCTCTATTTTCAACTTAGGGATTCCCCTCTCCTCCAAATTGAGAAGGAGCCTATCTCTAGGATACAGCCCCTTATCCTCCCAGGTCTCCCCCCAATCCCCCATCAACCCATACCCTCTGGCCTTGCACCACTCCCTGAGCCACTGGTTTATCTCCCTAATCTTCCTTTATTTTCTCCACTAGCCCTTGGCACCAGCAGGATTTACGAGAAGGAAATCGTGCATCCTATGTCATGACACACTCTGGCAAGCTCCCTGAACCTTGCCTCTATCTCTAGCTCGCTATTTCCCTTAATGTCATTTGTACCCAGGTGAACCAGTAACATAGAAACATAGAAACATAGACTTTGATGGCAGATAAGGACCGCTAGGCCCATCTAGTCTGCCCATTTCCCTACCTACAGGATAGGCCGCAGATCCTAGTTAACCAACAGCCTATTTCTTCCTACCCCCCACAAGAATTGCCTTATGTCTGTCCCATGCATTCTTGAATTCTCCCACAGTTTTAGACCCCACAACCTCCTCAGGAAGGCTGTTCCATGCATCCACTACCCTCTCTGTGAAATAATACTTCCTCACATTACCCCTGAACCGCCCTCCTTCTATCTTTAAATTATGTCCCCTTGTTCTTGCAAGTCTCTTTTTCTGAAAGATGCTACCCTCTTGGACTTTGTTGATTCCACTGAGATACTTAAAAGTTTCTATCATGTCCCCCCTCTCCCTTCTTTCCTCAAGGGTATACATATTAAGCTCCTTTAGTCTCTCCTCATACAGCTTCTCTTGCAGACCGTGCACCATTTTATTTGCCCTCCTCTGGACTGCCTCTATCCTGTCTATGTCCTTGCGGAGATGGGGTCTCCAGAACTGGACACAGTACTAGATGGGGTCTCACCAACTGTCTGTACAGAGAGTAGCAACTTCCTGTTTTCTGCTGATGATGCCTCTCCCTATACATCCCAGTATACCCCAGCCCTCCCTACTGCCTTCTCACATTGCTTGCTAACCTTAAGATCATCTGATATGATTATCCCAGGTCCCTTTCCTTTTGTTGTTGTTACTACCTCCCACCCATTGTGTATTCTTCCCTGGGTTCTTGTTTCCCAGGTGCATTATTTTGCACTTCTTTGCATTGAATCTCGCTGCCATACTTCGACCATTCCTCCAACCTTGCCAAGTCCCTTTACATCCTTTCCACGTCCTTGTGTATCAACCCTGTTGCAGATCTTTGTGTCATCTGCAAAAGGCATACTTTTCCTTCCAGTCCTCTGCAATGTCACTGATGAAGACATTAAAAGGACTGGACCCTCCTGAACCTGCGTACTCTACTAGTAACCCCCTTTCTTCAGAGTGGACTCCATTTACAATTACCTTCTGTGTCCTGTTGTCCAGCCAATGTTTTACCCAGGATACCACCCTGGGTCCCACTCCCAGGCTGGTTAATTTGACTATTAATGTTTTGTGTGGGACTGTGTCAAATGCCTTGCTAAAGTCTAAGTAGACCATGTCCACAGCCCCTCCCTGGTCTACTACTTTGGTCACCCAGTCAAAGAAATCTATTAGATTCGTCTGACATGACCTTCGCACTGTGAACCCATGCTGCCTTGGGTCCTGTGCTCCACTGGCCTCTAGGTACTCAACTATTCTTTCCTTCAGAAGTGACTCCATCACTTTCCCTACCACAGAAGTCTGACTAACAGGTCTATATTTTCCTGCCTCTTTCTTGGTCCCACTTTTGTGAAGGGGAATCACATCCACCTTACTCCAGTCCTCGGGTACCACACCATCCTCCCATGATTTATTAAAAAGAGTAGCCAGTGGTTTCACTAGTTCCTCCCTTAATTCTTTTAGAATTCTGGGGTGAATTCCATCAGGACCCCTTGCTTTGTCCACCTTCAGTTTTAGGTGTTCTTGCAGAACCCTTTCTTCTGTGAAAGGACTGGGATCGACCCCCCTATCAAGAGTGCTTCTGTTAATTGGATTAGGCACTTCCCCCTCCTCTTTTGTGAATACTGAGCAGAAATATTCGTTCAGTATTCCTGCTTTTTCACTGTCCCCCTCTGCCCACCCACCGTTCATTCTATTCTATTCAGCCTCACTATCCCTCCCTTTGTCTTTCTACGCTCGCTGATGTACCTATAAAAGGTTTTATCCCCCTTCTTAACTAAGTTGGCTATCTTTTCCTCAGTTTGGGCCTTTGCTATTCTGACTTCCCTTCCTGCTTCCTTAACTGGTACAGCTGTCTGTCCTGCTCCTTCTGTGTTTCCTTATACTTCTGGAATGCTATCTTTTTCTTCCTGACTTTCACAGACACCTCTTTTGAGAACCATAGTGGCTTTTTCTTCCATTTTGATTTGTTTATTTGCTTCACACAAAGGCTTTTTGCCTCTGTGATGGCAGTTTTGATAATTCCCCATTGTTGCTCCACACCTCCTTCTAGCCTGTTTGCTAGTGCTTTTCTGAGGCACTCTCCCATCTTGCCAAAGTCAGCCCTCCTAAAGTCCAGTACCCTCACTTTTGTATGGCTTGACTCTGTAGCTGAGTTTAACGTGAACCACACTGTTTGATGGTCACTTGTCCCCAGATGGCAACCCACTTCTAGATCTGAGATCTCTTTACTTCCCACGTTTGAGAGTACAAGGTCTAAGATTGCTCCCTCACAGTGGGTTCCAAACTACCTGTCTAATGCCTGCCACCTGTAGGGCATCAAGAATGGCCCTGCTCTTGGATGTAGCTGCAGCAAATGTGCTTCAGTTAACATCTGCATATTCAGGTCTCCCATCAACAGTATCTCCCTTTCTCTGCCATTCTAAGAATGCCTTCTATCATATCCTTGTCCATTCCTTCCCCTGACATGGGGTCTGTACACAACCCTGTGCAGATGTGGTGCCCTTCCAGTCTCCAAGGTGACCCACAGTGCCTCCTCTCCTCCCTGTTTACTCTTTTGTTCAGTTGCTTTTATCCCTTCCTTTACATAGAGAGCTACTCCCCCCTCTTCTCCCCTGCCTGTCTCTCCTGTAGGTTATGTACCCTGGTATGTTAACATCCCAGTCATGGTTCTCTGTGTACCATGTTTCTGTGACTGCTACGATATCCAGACATCCCTCTTCCATTAAGGCCATCAGCTCAGGGAGCTTGTTGCCCAGACTACAGGCATTGGTACTCATTACCCTCCATTTCCTGATGGCCTTACTCCTTTTGCCCCATCCCTGTCCTTCTTGCCTTTGTCACTTTCTCCATTTACCCCTGTCCTTCTCTATCGACACCCTATGTTTGGTGTTTGCCGACTTACTACTGTGATTATTTGGGGGCTAGGATTTTCCTGCCCTTTCCAGTGCCTTGCTCCTTGGCTAGTTTAAAGCTTTCACAATGAAGCATTTAAACCTATCACCTAGGATGCAGGTTCCCTCCCGGACAGATGCAGCCCATCATGCCAGTATAGGCTGCATCACTCCAGGTGGACCCCCAGTCCCCAATGAAGCCAAATCCTGAGCTCCACACCAGTTTTTCAACCACTGATTGAATCCCATGGTGCAGAACACCCTAGCCTCTCCTATGCCATAGATGGGTAGCACCTCCACAAAAAGGTTGCATGAATGCTACTTGACTAAGGCCCTCCCAATTCCACAAACTCTTCCTGCACTTCTCTAATCCCTTCTTAGCCAGGTCATTTGTTCCTAGGTGGACAATGACATCCAGCTCCCTCCCTGTGCAGCTGCTCCGCAATCCTGAGATTCGCCCCTGTCCCTCCAAGCCATGGTGCCAGGCAGGCACCTACCTCCCTCCCTTCCTCCCCAGTTCTACCTTCCTAACATTGGAGTTCCCCACCAGGAGTTGTTTCCTTCCCTGCAGGGTCCCTGCCACCCTCCTGTGGGTCTCCCTTGTGGAGGTTCCCAGCATCCTCCTTGGTCTCCACTGTGGTGCCTCAAGAGGAACCACACTTTGCCAGAATGGCATAGGAATTGTGGAGAGGTACAACTGGAGGGATGCACCTCTGTTCCACCACCCTCACCCTCCCCCTCCCTGAGCCCACTGTGGTCCAATCGCTCCTCTTTCTTGGCAACCTCTGAGGCAACCGCAGTGGCACTGGTGGTCCCTGGATGGAAGAAGAGGTCCCACAAATCCTGGCCAACTCAGCCTGGAGATGAGCAACCTCCTCCCTCAGCCCAGAGAGGTGCCTGCAGATGGGACAACACCACATCCTCCAGAACTTCTCCCAGAAGACTGCTGCTCCACAGCCACTGCACTGCACCACTCCAATCATGTCTTATTTCTGGCCCTAACTGTTTACAATCCTACTCTTTCCTCTGTTTTTTTCTCTCTCCTTACTTTCTGCCTGTGTGCCCTTTAAGCTCCTGATTGTCCTGTTCTGAGACAAGAATATCCTATATTTCTCAGTAGACCACTTACTTGCTCAGAGGCAGACCTCCAGCAGCTAGAGGGGCGGAGAGCTACTCTTGCCCTTCTAGGATGGTGGGTCCTTGATGGTTCTGTGATCACTCACTTCCTGCCCCTAAACAGGAAGTTCCTGTTTCCAGTCAAATCCTGTGCCTATAAAAATAGAAGCTAGCTTTCGGTGGGGGAGAAGAGAGAGCAATATAGTCCCAGCAGAAAGTTCAGTCACACAGCAGTCCTTTCTCCTGGTGTCTTCTGCCAAGCTATTAGCAGAAACTTTCTAAGGCAGTCTTTAAATGTAGCTTCCTTCTAGCTAAGCCACTCCCCTACTTACCAGATCTTTCTACAAGTAATTTAAACCTCACAGCAGTTAAGTCCTTTCAGTCACCTGAGATTTACCTAGATAACTCTTCAGATACCCATTCAGTTCAGTTAACCCAAACACACACTTTTTTTTTTGTATGTTAGTTTTTACCCTAAATTAAAGGTCCAAGTACAAAAGTTCTTCTACTTTAGTCCCAGCAGAGAGTTCAGTCACAGCAGTCCTTTCTCCTGGTGTCTTCTGCTAAGCTATTAGCAGAAACTTTCTAAGGCAGTCTTTAAATGTAGCTTCCTTCTAGCTAAGCCACTCCCCTACTTACCAGATCTTTCTACAAGTAATTTAAACCTCACAACAGTTAAGTCCTTTCAGTCACCTGAGATTTACACCTAGACAACTCTTCAGATACCCATTCAGTTCAGTTAACCCACACACTTTTTTTTTTGTATGTTAGTTTTTCTACCCTAAATTAAAGGTCCAAGTACAAAAGTTCTTCTACTTTAGTCCCAGCAGAGAAGTTCAGTCACACAGCAGTCCTTTCTTCTGGTGTCTTCTGCCAAGCTATTCCCCCATAATCCTTTGCCAGCTGATATACCTCGTGCTTGGCCCTGTGAACTGTTAGTCCAGGGAAGCATTTTGTTCTAACTGGCCAGACTTCCCCTTCCCTCTCCCATTTGATACCCCTAATCATAGAATCCCCCAACAGGAGCACTCTGACCACTCCCTTTCCTCCATTTCCCCCCTTCCATGTCCCTCATCCTTTCTATCGGCCCCTCCACCCAGTCAGCTCCTTGCTCCTCCCCCATCTGGGTGCCACCTGCTAGCCACTCCTTATTTAACCTTGCCACCCTTTCCCCTCCATTCCTATGTCTCTCCTCCTCCCAAGCATCCTTCTGTACCTCGCTCCACTCCCCCTCACTGCTCATGACTGGTCTATCTCCCTCATCTGCTAAACTAGCCTGGCTCATCCTCCCTTCCTTCCCATCTCTGTTCAACCCCTCCTTGCTTGGCATGCTCCCCTGACCTAAACCACCAGCTCCCTTTACTGTATCCTCCTTGTACTTCTGGTCCTTCTCCTTGCCCTTTCCTCCCAACTGGTTCTTCTCCTTGCACTTTCCTCCCTCTTCCCCTGCTCCTCCTTCTCTGATCCACTGCTCCCCCCATTTTCCTGCATTCCAGATTCACCCCTATTCCTCCTGCTATCCAGCCCCTACCTCCTACCCCCCCACTCCTTTTCCATCTCTAACCACCCCTGCCATGGCTACATCACTCCCTCATCCTCAAGCAGAAGAAGATAATTGAAGCAGTTACTGAGCTTAAGGTCCAATCCACCTCCCCACCTTGCTTCCTTCTGTTCAGCCTCAGCCATATGCCTACATCCTTGAGAATGTTGTCCCTCTGGCCCCCCTCTGTAAGGGTCCCCATTTACCTGACTGCTTCCTGTGTCCTCCTTTTGGGCCCCCTCTGCCAGGGTCCCTATGTGACCCCACAGTACTCTCCTGCATTCCTTTCCCTATTCCCCCACCCCTAGTGCTTGGTGCAACCCTGTGGGAGAGCCCCTGCTCTCTTCCCCAGCCATACCTTCTCCCTTTCCCCAGATGTCTCCTAATCCCCACAACCTCCTCCCTAAGCTGTGCCAGCTGGTAGCACACGGGGCAACCACCAAACTTTCAAACCCAGTCCAGTATCATGGCTGCCCTACACTCTGTGCACCCCACCACACTCCCAAAGATGCTGGCCCTAATGACATGTGGTCCCATCCCCCTCCAAGTAGGTTTCCTTGGGTGAGTCACCAGGTTCCCCACTAGTCCAAGATACACCCCTACTGCCTGATCAGGTCACCCACTAATCCTAGATACAGTCCTTCAGTAAACCAGTAACCCTGTTACTAGGTGCAGTACAACACAGCAAACTTCATAAGGGAAGTGAACAACTCCCTAAGCTCCTCTCTCCTAGCCTTTAAATCCAACCCCCATGGCTAGAACTACATGAGCTGCACCTGAAACCTTTCCTCCAATTGCAGGGCAGATGTTCCCCTATAAATGAGCATAGCTCTGGGGAGAGAGGGTGGTATTAGGGCCTACACCTAACTCGAGAGAGAGTATATCAGCCCTGTGTCTGCCCGTCCTGCCGAAACAAATTTAAAAGCACACACACAAAAAAAAGGCAGTTAAGACAGACCTCAACTACAATGTCCAACACACCAAAATGGAAGCTAAAAAACTACTTTAAGTCAACTTACAAACACACTCAGTAGCTACAAGCCCTTTCTCCCACTTCTCTAGCTGCAGACTGACTCAGATGGCAGTTCACCATACCTCTAACAGCATTAATCCCTGAAATATGATGCCTGTACTTACAGGCCAGAGAGCAACATTTAAACCCACAATCACCAATTTGTCTGCTACACTCTCTTAATCCTGTCCAAACAAATTTAAAAGCACAAAAAAAGGCATTTAAGACAGACCTCAACTACAAAGTCCAAAACACCAAAAGGGAAGCTACAAAAATACTTTAAATCAACTTACAAACACACTCAGCAGCTACAAGCCATTTCTCCCACTTCTCTAGCTGCAGACACCAACCTTATTAAATAGAAATCTTGTATATGGAATATGCTGATGATATTATATTCCTGTCTGCATCCCATTTGGGATTACAAAGAAAAATGAAAAAATGTGCCATTTTATGTAAAAACTTTAAACTTCAGATAAATAGAGAGAAGACCAAAATGGTGATTTTTAGCAATAATGGCATCAATAATAGATCTAATAAACTTTATCTCAACAATGATCCAGTTGAGACCATCAAATATTATGATTATTTTGGAGTTCACTTTGCAGCGAATTGTTCCTGGAAACAGCATAGGAACATATGCATGATCAACCCACTTTTAATGTATTCAAGACTTTTAACTCAAAATTAGTCAAAGCTTCTGTTCAAGGTGTCCTTAGGCTTGCAAATGCTAAAGTCAGCACAAGTGTATTATATGGTGATGAAATTTGGGCCCAGTCTTCAATAGATTTGCATTGTAGACTTTTGGAACAACAATTGAATAAATTCTACCAATATATTCTCATGGTGCTGCAGTCTTTGCCAGCGGCAGTTCTAAGAGCAGAATTGGGCCAGTTGACCATTCAATCACTAATTTTGGAAAAACAAATAAATTGTTTGCTGTCATTATTTCTTTTAAAAGATTTGCACTTACCAAGAGAATGTCTCAATAAGCAAATAAATTATTCCTTTAAAGATTTTGTTTTTCCTTATATAAAAATTATCAAAAATTTTATTTATCCACTAATTTTAAGGTAGATCCTGTATGAAATATATCTTAGGCCCATGGAAGAAATTAAGGAAATTATCAAAAGAAAGTTAAGAAATCAAATTGCTAGATCAGACCTAGAAAGGATCTTCACATTAAAGCATTATAAATGGTACAACATCTTAAAAAATAGTCATCAACTCAAACCATACTTGCAGATTATATCTGACCCAGACCAGAGGAGACTGCTGACTTGGTTTCGTATGGAACTTTATAAAGCAAATTATATCTTATTCAATCAAAGAAGACCTGGATATACTTCACCATTTTGCAAATGCAACAGCTACACTCCTGATGATTTGAAACATGTAATATTGTTATGTTTCCTTTATAAATCAAGAAGGACTGAATGGCTGGGCTCCATCTTGGGGTATCGCAGCTTCCCCCGATCACATTATAAAATTGCTATTTACTACAGAAAAATTCTGTAATACTGTGCAAATTAAATGGTTTTCTGGTAACCATTCATTTCTATTACACTTTAAGTGGATCTTGTACTGTTAACCACTGTAATGTTGTATGTGAAATGTATGGTATGTGCGATTGTTTTAAGCTTAAAATCCAATTTGTATGCTTATTTTATGTTAATTTTAATTTAAGAAATGTAAAGACTTATAGTCAATCATTCAAAAAATTGGTACTTGCATAGGGAAGGGGATATCTAGCAGAAGAAGGGAGGTGGCGTTGCCACTATATCGCTCACTAGACAGCCCTACCTAGAGTACTGTGTCCAGTTCTGGAGGCTGCACATCCCCAAGGACATTAATAGAGTAGAAGTGGTCCAGCGGAGGGTTACTAAAATAGTACAGTGTTGCACAACAAACCATATGAGGAGAAGCTGCATGAGATCAGCAAGTACTATACTCCCTGGTCAAGAGAAGAGTAAGCGTGGACATGATTGAGACATATAAGTACATAAGGGTGAAGAAGGTACAAAAGGGAGTCTATTTCACATGATGGGGAGCACCAGCATATGGGGGCAAGAAATGAAGCTTTAGAGGGTAAGGTTAAGAAGGATGTGAGGAAATTCTTCTTCAAACAAAGGATGGGAGATGCCTGGAACAGTTTTCCAGAAGAGTTGGTGGGTGTGAAGAGAGTGGGGAGCTTCAATCATGTTAGGAACAGGCACACGGGCATAATAAGCAGAGAAAAGTAATGGGGGAAGGGCACCTGAGACCAAATGGGATTGAGGGTGTGGTAATAGACAAGGAAACAGAGCAGATTAGAAGGGCCTACCGGTTCTTTTCTGCTGAAAAATCATATGTTTCTATGAACACTCACACAAAACAAATATGTCTTTTCCAATAGGCCTAGACCTGAGAAACCCAGACAATATGCTGTCTTTTTATACCCCAGTTTTATCTACTAAGTGACACAGTGATGTTTGCCTCCAATATAAGGAAGACCTGGAGGAAGTTCTGGACAGGGTCTACATGGCTTGCAACATTTTGAAAGACTCTGAAATTCTTCTTCAGTGAAATTTACAACCTTTTTCATTGGAAAGGAGTTCATTATGACATTAGTTTTAAAACATCTGGGGCTTTAGAAAGAGTCTGGCAAAGAGTCCACATGTTCATAAATACTCCTCTCTGGTCTCTGTTTATAGCAACCCCCCTTTACTAAACCAGTACCCAAAACAGTAACTATTCTTTTCAGGAACAAAGGGGTGAGCATCACATATATCAGATATTATCTATAGGTTCAAGCAGAAATGCACAGTTCTGGGGGACTCATAGCCAATTATTTACTCCTTGAATATCTGGTTTGGGGATAGAAGGTGAGGATTAATCTTAGACAAACAGAGGTTAGGACTCAACACTTTCCCAATAGCTTCTTTTTAGGAAGGGATCAAGATTTATTTTACAATGCTGGCCAACCCAAAGCCTGCTATCGGTGTGGCTTCAATGAATGCTTAATTGAAGCATGTGAACAGCCAGTTTGCATACTGTAAATGAGTTAAAATGCAACTTGTGTGAGGAGAAGGGTCACTTTTACTAGAGTTGCCCAGGGGCAGTCCATAATCAAGCAAACCAAGGTGACCAACTGTAGCAATATCTGTATATTATGTTGGCTCAGAATCAAATAGTATGCTCAGGCCTGCAACCTTAGGGATAGAAGCATGAAGTGAGAAACACAGGAAGAAGACATCCTTTTTTGTTAGCCAGCAGGCCCCATCTGATGCTCAGACCCTCCTCAGATCATGGTCTTGAGAATATCTCTAAACCTCCCTCACTCCTTCTGGCAGTCAAACTGCTGTTGTTCCTGACACCTCAAATGCCCCATCAAACATCCAGTATGGAAAGATAGTCCAAATCAGAGGATCCCATTCCAGCAGAAACACCAATGCAGGTAATTCTGCCAACTTCCACACAGGATTCCAACAGACAGTGGATGATAACCTGGAGAAGAAGGAACTGCAGTCAGTCTATGCCTAATGTGTTTTAAAAACTGATTTGGTAACTTTATCTAACCGATATGAAGTTTTGCAGTTTTTGAAACAATGGGTATAAACTGAAAAGGATTCAATCATTTCTTCTGTAACTTCATCCCAATCAGACCCCTCCTCAGAAATAAAAGAGCCCATGACAGATGCCCTAAGTTAACAAACTTTGGTCAGGGCCACTACAGTTGCTAAGCCATTAACCTGATAAGGGTGTTACATGGGCTTAAATGTAAAGATGAACTGCTGTAGTCAGCTTTGTGTGTAAATTCATTTTTTGGTAAAGTTAGATCATTTATCTGGTTCATCCTGTGTTTCTCATGTGTTTAAAATGTGAGCAGCGAGTGTGTCTTGTACTATGTGGGGAAGGAGAGGGAACTCCATACCAAGGCCTTCAAGTTATGTAGAAGAAATGGTGCAGAGAGGAGCGACATGGCTACGATGTGGCCTGAATGTCAACCTGGAAGGGTAAGAGCCTAAACTAAGGTGATAGCCAGCTTCCATTAAGAAGGGAACCATAGTCCTTATTACACAATTTAAATGTTACTTCAATGGACATTTAAAGTAGCTGAGGGGATGATGGAAGAAATGGAGGAGGCAGAGAGTGGGCCACCACAGGCTGAGATTGAGAGTAGGGAGATCCCAAGCAGGGGATAAGCAAAGGATGAAGGGGGAAGGAGCAGTCAAAGAAAAAATGTGAGGAAGAAGAACAATTGGAAGAGGAGAAAGAGACAAGAAGAAAGCTGAGGGATGTCAGCATGGTGCAAGGTCTGAATCACAAGCCCTATGAAAGGAAACTGAAGGAGCTCAATATGTACACCTTGGAGGATAGGAGAGAAGGCTGGGATATGATGGAGCCCTCTAAATACTTCACAGTGGTTAATAAGGTACAGAAGAGATGTAAGTTTCAGAAAAAGGTGCTGTAGAACAAGGGGTCATGATATGAAGCTGGAAGAAGTTAGATTCAGGAGAGATGCTAGGAATCAATAAAATTAAAGTAAAACAATATCATAAAGCTAATTTTGACCAAATAAATTGTTCCCTAAATGAAATTAACTGGGAACAGACCCTTCTCCCTTTAAGAACTGACGAAGCATGGGACTTTTTAAAAGAAAAAATATCCCAACTTGAAAAGCAATACGTACCTGAAAAAAATAAATACAACAGTAAAGGAAAAATTCCACAATGGTTTAATAAAAACATCAAGACACTAATTGCAAAAAAGAAAAAGCTTTTCTCAAAACTCAAAAAAGCTCCATCACTTAAAGTCTACTCAGTGACATATAGGGAAACACTCAAAATGTTAAAAAAACAAATCATCATGGCCAAACGTAACCTAGAATTTAAAATAGCTCACACAAAGGATTGTCACAAGGCATTATATTCATATTTAAATGTAAAGAAGGGTTGTAACAAATCAATTGGGCCACTAATTATTAACAAACAAATAATAACATCAGATGTAACAACTGCAACAGAATTAAATAAGTACTTTGCATCTGTTTACGCGCAAAAAACAATTCCATCAGCTATCACAGTAACATTGAATTCAGAAACAAACAAGATTTCCAAACAGGACACTTTGACTGTACTAAACACTCTAAAAAAACATACCAGTCCGGGTCCAGACTGTATATCCTCAAGATTTCTAATGGAAACAAAAAATTCCATTCTCTTACCCCTAACAATAATCTACAACAAATCCCTTCAAGAATCAGTGGTACCCAAGGATTGGCGTTCTGCTATAGTTACACCCATCTACAAAAAAGGATCACACTCTAAAACTGAAAACTACCGCCCTATTAGTTTAACATCAATACCATGTAAACTAATGGAAAAAATTATTAAACACAAATTAGAAAACAAAATGTTAATTCTAAACATTAATGATGTGTATCAACACGGGTTTAAACCAGGCTACTCTTGTACTACAAATTTAATATAATTTTATAACTACATTAGTTACAATTTAGATTGTTCTGTTAGACTATAGTAAGGCATTTGACAAAGTTTCACATTCCATAATAATAAACAGACTTAGTAGTATGGGATTCTCAACTTCGTTAGTTTCATGGATAAACCAGTGGCTGAATAATAGAACTCAGAGTGTCAGGGTAAATGATGCCCTGTCAGGTAAAAGGGATGTGTCCAGTGGAGTGCCGCAGGGTTCTGTGCTTGGGCCAACTCTGTTTAATTTGTTCATAAGTGACATGACTATCTCATCCAGTAACATAATGGTAAAATTTGCTGATGATACCAAACATGGGGGAATGGCTATAAATCCAAGCAATGAACATGGACTTCAAGCAGATTTAATGTTAGTGGAAAAATGGGAATGACAAACAAAATGTACTTTAACTTGTCCAAGTGTGCAGTATTACACATGGGAAAAAATAATCCAGTTCAAACATATTACCTGAATAATACTATCATCAGAACTTCACAAACTGAAAAAGACCTAGGGATACTAGTTAACGACAAACTAACCCCATCTACCCACTGTACAAAGATAGCAAATCAAACAAATGCACTACTTCCTAGAATCTCCAAAACATTTGTGACTAGATCAGAACATTGTCTTTTGTCCCTCTACAGATCTCACATAAGGCCCCTCTTGGATTATGGTTCACCCTTTTGGAACCTATATTTGAAATCTAGATGAGCCCAGCGATCATTATCTGCCATCAGTTTCTATGTTTCTGTGTATGACAGGTTACGTGATTCAAATGGATATCATGTACAATTATTAATATGCACAATGTTGATATGGTAAACTGTGTGGTACAAATAATTCATGTTGTACTATGCTACACAGACATGATAATCAGTAATAACATATGCACTGAGCAAGGGAGAAAGAATCTAGGGGAACGTGGGAAGGAATATACTATTCGGAGTCATGACACTGTGAAAGATACATACTGTATGACATTACTGTATTAGGATGGTACCCAGCTGTATACCAATGTTGAGTAAACTACAATGTGGGATTTTATTTTAGTTTTACTTTTTAATAATCCAGAGATTGCCTACACAGTAATGACAGATAGCCAAGGAGGCTCTTTACAGTTTGCAACCTTTTTTTTTTTTTTGTTAATTCATTTTTGGAAAATCACTTGTGATGTGACTGCACATCTGTTCAACCAATTAACTTTTGGTTTGCAGGATGTAATGATGTGGAAGAGACAGTGCTGTAGATCAAGTTGGGTCTGCAGCAAAAGCGAACATAATTAAATATGGACAGACTAGATGGGTCTAGCAGTCATTATCTGCCATCAGATTCTATGTTTCTATGTATGACAGGCCATGTGATTCAAATGGCTACAGTGTAAAATTATTAAAATGTGCAATGTCGATACTGTAAACTGTGTGTCACACATAATTCATGATATGCTGTGCTACAGAGACATGATAATCAAATGGTTAATAGAGGACAGAGGAGTTGAGACAACTAGGTGTTGCAAATTCAGTGACAACTGGTTATATGTACTTTCTGTGGACAGGATGCAGAGGGATGCCCAGATACCTGTCAGCCATGTACAGTCCGGTGGCATACCTCTACACAACACTGAAGGTATAAAAACTGATAAGAGCTTTTTGTTTTCCTGTTTCCAAAGCTGTTTTCTCTAATACTTGGGAGTTATTGCTAGGAATTCTGAGACAACAGGAGATGTTGTACTTTGTACCTCCATATAGAGTTGTCTCATAATCATGTAAAATGGTCATTTAGTTATCCCCCTTGCATATACGTGTCTAGTTTTTTCTAGGTTCCTTATTCCCACAAGGAACTGTGATAAGGAGTAAGAAGTAATAGAAATGGCTATTGTCCAACCTCAAAGTGTATGAATATGATGTGGGGAAGGGTAAAACATATTTCCCTTACACATCCAGCAAATGGTCATGGTGCTGCTTCATGCCAGATGAGTAAATGCTAGGGTCTAAAAATTAGCCACTAGCTAAAATGCACCCGGTGTTTTAATCTCTTGTGAGCTGAACTAATCACTCTAAAAACATGGTATGATGCAGCGTTTCTATATCTGTGACCCAAACATCCTGTGGTTCTCTACTGTTTGGTGCCAGAACTGGACTGACAGATATCATGTTCTTAAGGGGTAGTGAGTGACCTTGCACAATCCAGTAGTCTTTGCTCATGATTTTTGTTAAGACAAAAAAATGCTTTCCCTATAGGGCACCAACTGGACAAACATACTGATGGATGTGACAGTATTGGCCTGCTGTGGTGTGATGCGACAGCCAGCCACATTCAGTTGCAGTCATCAAAATGTCTTAGCCACAGTGTTGAAAGGGAACCTAGAACTGTTAGCCACATTGGGTCCCATACACTAACATGTGGGTGATACACGCCAGAGGTGCATACCCCACCTATGGACCTATGCAGCCCCTGACAGCTGCAGGATGCATGGCATGCACAACTGCATGCACCAATGGGGCACCTGTTGATGGCCACACACCCTCAGCACACTGGGTTGTGCGGTCAGTTGGGGACAAATATGTGGACCCAGGTGGACATCCAAGTGGATGCCTGTACTGGGTCCCTCAGTGCATCCTTTGCACCCGTGTGGCAGAAGCACTGAATTGGAGCCAGTTGCTTAAAGTGGCACCATATGGTCTACCACCGGGCTCTCACCTGAGACACTACCACAGCCCTCCCCTGCAGCCTAGGGGGCTGTGGCAGGATGGAGGTCCTTAGCATGGTTCTGCCATGCCCATCAGATGAAGAACACAGAGGTGCATATCGGGTTATGCCTGGTCACAGCTGGTGTTTCCAGTGCCATCCTCCACACCCATGCAGCCAGCACTATATGGGTTAGTGAATACCATATAGTGCTGGCATGCCTATGGAACACCCCCAGCATGTTCCAGTCTGTGTGGCAGGGAAGTGGCCATGTTCCTGACCTGCACCTCATTTCATGAATGCTGTGTGAGGTCCATGGGATCCCAGTCCATGGCATTCAGGCATATCGATGCCAACACACCAAGTTTACATGGTGCATTAGCATTGTGCATAGGGCCATTGATTTTACAGTAGTCAAGGGTGATTGTGATGATCCTTCATGCACACCCAGTGCCAGGAAGATTAGAAAACTGACCACAGTTAATGATCGAGATGGATAAGGAACGGGATTTCTCTATTTTTTCTTTAATTTTTATTTTCAATGGGTTACTGTCAGCAGTTTTTCCATCATAGTATTTCTAGTTGAAAATACATATTTTCTATTTGCTCACCTTTTCTAAAATTCATTCATTTTGCTGTTTGTTTTATCTGCTCATTTCATAGTAGAACTGAAATGCATGCTAATGGTGTTACTATACCCAGAGTTGTTTCATTTCAAATCCTTGACCTACTCTTACGGTATACTCCCTGAACTTTAGGAATGTCCCAAACAATGCAGTCACTCATGATGCCATATTCTCCTCCCCTCCCACTGGGTAATGATGATTCATTTTGGAGGGGATCCCAAGTCCAGGAAAGATGCAGTGGGGGTTGATCAATGACTATAAGCAAACATGTTTTGACAAACAAGAACCTGAGTTCTTGGGTTGAAACTGGAGGGGTGAAGGTTTAGGCAGCATGGGAGGAAATTCTAGTTTACAGAAAGGGTGGTGAAGCTGTAGAACAGTCTACCAGAGGAGGTGGTGGACACCAAGACCATTGATTGTTTCAAGCATGACTGGGATGGAGTGAAGGGCTTGGTGGTTGCTCAGGTCAGCAGAATTAAGGTGGGGAGCAGGGGTTGCTCTGTATAGACATTAGGCCTCAGGGCAGATAGGGAAGTCTAGGCAGACTATATGGACCTTTGATCTTTTTCTGCTGTCATTATCTATGTTGTAATATACACATTGAGCAAATAGAAAAAATATTAAGGGGAGCAGGTATGAAGCAGTATACTACTCATAGAGTAGTGACAGCATGATAGGTACATACTGCATGAAGTTACTGTATTATGATGGTATCCAGCTGTATACCAATGTTGAATAAGCTACAATATATAATTTTATTTATGTTTGTTTTATTTTTAATAACCCAGATATTGTCTACACAGTAATAACACACAGCCAATGATGCTGCTTACAATTTGAGACCTTGTTTTTTCAATCACTTTATTCATTTTTGGGAATCACTTGTAACATGGCTGCAATTCTGTTCACCAGTTAACTTTGGGTTTACCTATGCATGCCTCTTACAAGAGACTACTGTATATATGAATGCCAGTGGTCAACATTACCCTTAGGATAGGTTGTGGAGTGCATTTGAATAAATTTAAAAATTGTGATACTGCACTGTATATCAATTAAGAATGGTGTCTCTAATTGTGAGCATTTCTCCCTAATCATACTGGGCAGTGTTCCTCATTTTGATCCTGGCAGGGTGAGAGGAATGCATTCCGGGGGGTAGCCAGGTGTTGCAGTTGACACTGCTATGATTTATTTGCATTCCCATATGATGCCATTTGCAACCCCTTGCAACCCTGAAATATTAGTTGCCTAGCTTTTACCCCCCCCACAAATACAAAGCCAAGAGGGTTCCAATTCCACTATTCAGTCTTGAATGGGTTATACATAAACCAGCCTTCAGAGAAGATAAACAATTGCTCCTCCCCCCCCCCACACACCCATATGCACACACATTTGGGAATGATAAAAGTAATTTGAAACTCCTCTGGAATTTCCTCTAAAGGATTGCTGTGTCAGGTCACTTAAAGCAGGCATGAGGAGAATGGCTAACAAACTGAAACTAGTAACTATGTTATCACACAAGTCCTGTTATGCACAAATTCAGACTGAAATAAATGTACTATTGTGACTATTATTTCTCATCAAAACTTAAAAACACTGTCAGAGTGAAAGAAAACAAATGCTTGATACCAACCACTGCAGGAACAATGATAACAACACTTCATTCTGTGTTGAACTGAATGAAATGTGAACCTCATTCATCAATGGGAAACACTAACAGAGAAAAAATAGTGTAGTAAACAGACTGCTGAGTTGTGGTATTGCTATAAAACTGCAATTTAATGAAGTCCGTTAGCAATTTGCTGAGGTCCATTTTTTTATGTGATAGTAAAATGTCGGCAGAGCTCCACCCTGCAGCCATAAAAAAAGATGAAAGATAAAACAAAAAAAGGTGGAGGTTCTGGGGAAAAATCAACAAAAATGCGGTATGGATATCCGACTGCCATTTGTACACTGACGTTACATGCATTTTATTTCCAATTGTTTAACCAGGTGAGACACACTAAGCTGAAAGCTTGTCTACAGGTGCAGCCTGGGAGCACAGAGAAGTTAAGTGACTTGCTCAGGGTCACGCTGTACGCAAGTGGGGGCTGTGGGATTCAAATCCAGTTCTCCAGAGTTGCAGCTCAGAACCTTAAACCACTGTGCTACACTGCCTCCCATTTATTACTATTGCTATGGTGACTGTTAATAGCATTACGAATGTTAAAAGGAAAGCAACACCTTCTTCTTTTATTCAGTTGTCTGGGTTTGAGATAATATTCTTACAAGATTCAAAGGTGTATACCCTGGCAGAAGTCCCATGCCCAAAAATCTTGGTATATTGGCCCCTCCTTTAGATCTTTGAGCATGGATCCATTCACAGAGGTAAGTATCCTGTTTAATTCCCCTGAGTTAGATGTACAGAAGCTGGCAGACCAGAATCCAGGCCATTCCCTGTTGTTAGATATCAGATTACCTGCACAAGTATATAAGCTTATTAATGTTTATGCACCATGCTCTAAAGTGGCAGGGATTGATTTATTAAAACTAATTCAGCCTTATTAATTCACCTCTAAACCATTTATCTCAGGTGATGATTTCAAATGTAGGTTCTCCACTTTAAACTGTGATGCAAAAAACACGGAGGTCTTCTCTAACATGTCATTATTATGTAATCTTTTGCAAATAGCTGAGTTATCAAATGCTGTTACAACCTGACCAATACATGAGACCTTACCCTTTTTAAAGGACACTTAGCAAGAAAACTTAATTTCTTGTTTCTCTTGCACTATTTACCCTTACAGTCAGCCTCTGTACTCCCAATGTAGTCTTCTGATAACAAAATGGTTCGGGTAATAATAGTAGGAGTTTGCCCTGGGCAAAAACAAGGACCAGGTGAATGGAAATTGACTTCCACATTGCTAGAAAATGCAGACATACTAGGATACTTGATAGTAGCATGTACTGTAAATCTGTAACAGTGTTTTACAATGACATGCTTAGTTAGTGGGAGACACTAAATCATAACTCAGAGCCTTCTTTCAAAATTAGGGCAAACAGAAAAACAAATATGAATATATAAAGGGCACTTATTAGTATTGTAATTTGCCCAATGTTCCACTACTGTTTATTGTACAATACCTTGTGTTCCAACTGTTGCACAGTCTTACAATGTTGTATTGACTGTACTATGTATTATGTAATCTTTTGCAAATAGCTGAGTTATCAGATGCTGCTACAACATGACCAATACACAGGACCTTACCCTTTTTAAAGGACACTTAGCAGGCCAGTGGGGCACAGGACCCAAGGCAGCATGGATTCACAGCGGGAAGGTCATTTCAGACAAATCTAATTGATTTCTTTGACTGGGTGACCAAAGCAGTAGACCAGGGTGGGGCTGGGGACATGGCCTACCTAGACTTTAGCAAGGCATTTGACACAGTCCAGCACAAAAGACTAATAAACAAATTAGCCAGCCTGGGAGTGGGTCCCAGGATGGTAGCCTGGGTAAAACACTGGTTGGACAACAGGACACAGCAGGTAATAGTAAATGGAGTGCAAGGTGAAGAAAGGAGGGTTACTAGTGGGGTACCGCAGGGTTCAGTACTGGGGACGGTCCTTTTTAATGTCTTTATAAGTGACATTGTAGAGGGACTGGAAGGGAAAGTAAGTCTCTTTGCAGATGCCATAAAGATCTGCAACAGGGTTGATACACAAGGTGGGGTGGAAAGGATGAAAAGGGACTTGGCAAGGTTGGAGGAATGGTCAAATGTATGGCAGCTTAGATTCAATGCAAAGAAGTGCAAAGTAATGCACCTGGGAAACAAAAACCCAGGGGAAGAATACACCATGGGGGGTGAGATACTGACAGCAACAAAAATTGAAAGGGACCTGGGGTAGTCATATCAGATGACCTAAAGGTGAGCCAGCAATGTGAGAAGGCAGCAAGGAGGGCTGGGGGGATACTGGGATGCATAGGGAGAGGCACCACCAGTAAAAAACAGGAAGTGGTTGGCCCTCTGTACAGACAGTTGGTAAGACCACATCTGGAGTACTGTGTACAGTTCTGGAAACCCCATCTCCACAAAGACATAGACAGGGCAGAGGCTGTCCAGAGGAGGGCAACCAAAATGATGCAGGTTCTGCGTCAGAAGACATATGAAGAAAGACTAAAGGAACTAATGATGTATAGCCTCAAGGAAAGGAGGGGGGGGAACATGATAGAAACTTTCAAATACCTCAAGGGAATCAACAAAGTCCAAGAGGATAGCATCTTTCAGAAAAAGAGATGTGCAAAAACAAGGGGGCACAATCTGAAGATAGAGGGGGGACGGCTCAGAGGTAATGTGAGGAAGTATTTCTTCACAGAGAGGGTTGTGGAAACATGGAAAAGCCTTCCTGAGAAGGTCGTAGAGCCAAAAACAGTGGGGGAATTCAAGAGTGCATGGGACAGACATAAGGCAATTCTAGTGGGTAGTAGGAGGAAGTAGGCTGTTGGTTAATTAGGATCTGCAGCTTATCCATTAGGTAGGGAAATGGGCAGACTAGGTGGGCCAAGCGGTCCTTATCTGCTGTCAAATTCTATGTTTCTATGTTTCTTACTACCCACATACTATTGTAACTGATCATCCTTCGCAACCCTATGTAACCCCTCCCCCCAGGTCACACTGTGAAATGAGCAACTTGTTGTTCAGTGTGCCCTCCTGTTGAAACATTTCAATAAATAAATAAATAAAAAATAAAATGTCATCAATTACAAATTTGTTTTCCCTCTCAGCTGACACAGTAAATGTTTATACCCACCAAATATACAATTTGAAAAAAGAAACGTTCCACATCCATTTACAATGAGCAATCACTCTAAAAAATGAGCAACAATTTGGCACACAAGAGAAAACAACCTCAACTTTGTCCATATGAAAGTTCTAGGAAAAGAGTAAACAAAAGAAGTTATGTAAGCAATAAGTCACAAGGAGGTGTACATTAGGCACTTCTAATGCACAGCCAGGGGTGTACAGAGGCACAAGGCTGCAGGAAGAGAAGCTTCATCTCTTGGCAGTGCATTAGAAGTGCATAACACACAACCCTGTAGTGTCTTATTGTGCTTATAAAATGGGAACCTCTGTAAAAAAATGACGAAGATTACTTATATTAATAAAAAACCTGACTTATTTTACTACCTATTAATGCTCAAGATAAAATAGTTTCAAAAACTGTGTGTGTGTGGGGGGGGGTGAGGGAAACAACTGTTTTGAGTGGGGGTTAAATAAACAGAAATGAAGTTGTAACACGTAGATGCACTGTTTTACAGCACAGTTTCATAAATCAAAAAAATCATTTGCCAGCCCCGTTTTTGTTGAAGTTGGTTGTTCCACTAAATTGCAGTTTGAGAGATTGAAAGGCCCCTTCATGAAGGACGTGGATTGTTCAGTAGGTGGCAGTGTGTCATTACTTTCTGTATTTATACAGGTAGCACTTTCTTTAGTTAGTGAGGTTTGCTCTATTGGGTTTTCTGGTTTCGGTGCCAAGAGGTAGCTCCATCTTTCTTGGTCATTGCTGAAAGCTCTCCAGTAAGCTCATGGGCTGGCCTCACATCTGTGGCCAGTAACAACCATTTTCTCTCTGTCTTCAAGCCCAGCATCTGACAGCATTTGAATTGCCATGGCTCAAACACTGTGATTCACGTAGCGCTGCGATAGTCTGGCTTCTTTGCTGATCTTACTCATGAGTGCAGAGAGAAAATTCACTTCCATGGACTCCTGAGAGTACCAAGTTTGAATGCCATCTAAAAAGTGCTGCTGGAGCCATTTCAGGTGGCAGTATAGTGAGGGTGCATCTGGCGGTAGCTTGCTGAGGTATTTTTGAAGGCTGGCAATAGAGCACATAGGAGATTCAGGGAGGGAATACATGAAGCCACTGTGAGATTCTTTACTGATTTCAGTAGGATTGCTGTGATTTTTCTTGTGTTCCTTGTGTGCCAGGATGGCATACTCTAGACAGGATTCATCAGTTTTTATCACTATGCGGTCTTGTTTCATTTGCCACAACCTCTTCCTGTCACACCTGGCCATATACAGCTGAATGTTCAACCACACTTTGCAGACTAGGGCAAGCGTAGTATCAGGGGACGTACTGTAGGATTTCAAGGTCCATTTTAGTAATAGGGGCATGGTGCTTTGAGCAGTCATTTTGGCTTTTTTGGTACTGCATCATTACTGAAATAAAAACATTGTTGTTTGATTTAAATGCTGCATTACTAATTCTGTAAATGCTGCACCCAACAGCCACAGAATTTAAATGTTGATTTAGTGCAGCACAGAGCCCCGAGAAGCTGCTATGGGCATATTCACTCCCACTCGATGTACTGAGTTCAACATAGAAATGTTTAAATATTATGTTAAGCTCTTCTGATGAGGCTGTTTTCCAAACAAAGTCTATGTTTTTACTTACTTTCCAGTCACTGAAAACTTTAAGCACCCACACAGTGGTCTTGACAGTGCTGGCTTCATTTTGACCATCTTCTACTTGATCAATTTCACTGGCAGAAAAATCTGCATATCTGATACTGTGTTTGTCACTTCAGAAAGGGATATTGGTGGTAGAGTTTGTATCTCTTCTTCATTATGTTTGCTTGCACGCATGTGCAAGAAACATAGTGCCATCATCGGAGTTTTCGGAGGTGTGTTAGCCCTCTTCCAATTCAGTCAGTGTGTTTGCAGGCGCGGCCGCAGTTCTCCAATGCCTGCTGGAGCTGTCTATGACAGCTTCAAAATGCAGTGGTGTACAGCTGGAAGGGGGAGCTACGCTTTAGTGAGGAGCGATCAAATATAGCCTGCTCATGCGCGCTCCCCCTACATACACACACACGCTGCATGCTGCCCCCCCAAACGCACACACTGTATAGCCGAAGCGGGTGCCCAATCCCCCATCAGCTGTGCTGTGCCCCCCCAAAACAAAGTTTCATATGCCATGCTGGGTGCCTACCCCCAGCGCATACACATCAGAGCAGCCGATGGGGGTGCCCAATCCCCCGCCGGCTCCACTGTGTCCCCTGAAAGGCCAGGGTGCCACGCTGGGAGCCTACCCCAGCATGGCAACAGATGCCATGGCCAACAGGGGTGCCTAACTTCTCGCCGGCTCCATCGCGCCCCCAGTTATTCTTCTGCTATGCTGGAGCCCACCCCAGCATGGCAAACGTCCCACGCCATCGTGAATAAAAAGAAACCTGAAAATTGAAAACGGTCCCCAGGTGTGTCTGCCCCCGCCCACCCACTGCACATTCTCAGTTTCCCACACCTCACTCACTCCCATACTTACTCTCCGGACCGCGCGACGATCTTCGGTGGACCGGAACCATGTCTGCACTCTTCAAAGCTGACCGCGAACTGAGGAAATGCCGGTAAGCTGTATAATGGGATAGATAGGGTTTTTCAACTTTATTGCATATCTCAGGCATTTTGGGGAATTTTTGCACTAAATTTTCAACATGGGGTTTTTGGGACCCCTTCTCATGAATGTTGTCACTGTCATGGCATTACTCGGGCCCGAAGGGTGATTTCACAGCCACTGCATGAAATCACCTTTCCAGAATGATTAACGAAATGACACTGCCAGTGTTCATAAGGTGGGCTCTCAAAAAGCCTATTTTGAAAATTTGGTGGAAAAATTCCTAAAAATGACTGTTTTACGAGCGTGCATTGTGCAGTTCCTACGCACAGTCGTAAGTTCACAAATTTTCAATATTTTCACTCCAGATTTTCAACATTGCCATTTTACCATTCATTCTAATGAGCAGTACAGGTGTCATTTTTCACATCTCACCCAAAACGTGTTTCCACCCATGTAGTGCACAATGGCGCAGTCCGTGTGTGAAATCAATGTATGGGACACATTAAGAAAATCACAGTGACACTGTTCATGAGCAGAGGTCTTAAAATGGCTATGTTGAAAATTTGGTGATAAAATTCCTAAAAATGACTGTTTTACGAGCGTGTGTTGCAGAGTTCCTACGCACGCTCGTAAGTTCGCAAATTTTCAATATTTTCACTCCAGATTTTCAACATTGCCATTTTACCACACCTCGCTATGAGCAGTACAGTTGTCATTTTTCACATCTCACCCACAATGTGTTTCTGCCCTTGTAGCACACAATGGCGCAGTTGGTGTGCGAAATCAATGTATGGGACACGTTAAGAAAATCACAGTGACACTGGTCATGGGCAGAGGTGTTAAAATGGCTATGTTGAAAATTTGGTGAAAAAATTCCCAAAAATGAATGTTTTAAGAGTGCATGTTGCACAGTTCCTACGCACGCTGGCAAGTTTGCGAATTTGTAATATTTGCACACTAGATTTTCAACAGTGCCATTTTACCACACTTCCTTATGAGCAATACAGCTACCATTTTTCACATCTCGCCCAAAATGTGTTTCCGCACATGTAGCGCACAATGGTACAGTCGGTGTGCGATAACAATGTTTGGGACACATTTAGAAAATCACAGTGACACTGGTCATGAGCAGAGGTCTTAAAATGGCTATGTTGAAAATTTGGTGACAAAACTCCATAAAATGACTGTCATGAGTGAGCATTGCGCAGTTTCCACGCACCCTCGTAAGTTCATGACTTTGTAATATTTTCAGTCCAGATTTTCACCAGTGGCATTTTTCCACACATTCTTATGAACAGTACAGCTGTCATTTTCCACAACATGGCCAAAATGTGTTTTCACACTTTCAGCACAGAAATGCGTGGTCGCTGTGGGAAATCATTGTTTGGGACAGATAAAGAAAATCACACTGGCACTGTTCATGATCGGAGGTCCCAAAATGCCTGTGTTAACAATCTGCTGTAAAAAAAAATTCCTAAACTAGTTACATTATGGGTGTGCGTTGCACAGTTTCTATGCACGCTCGTGACTTCAGCAGTTTTTTTAAGATTTTCACAGCAGATTTTCCACATTGCCATTTTTTACACCTCCCATGAACAGTACCGCTGTCATTTTTCACATCCTGTTTGGAATGTGTTTTTGCACCTGTGGTGCTAAATGCCATAGTCACTGTGCAAAAGCAGTTTTCGGCTACCAAACTGATATTGCCACTGTTCATGAGGTGGGGGTCACAAAAAAAACATGTTGAAAATTTGGAGTGAAAATACCAACGAATGCCTAAGGTATTAGGGTTTCTGACCATAACGCCCCACCCTGTAGAGAATGACAGACATCAGGGGTGTGACTTGGGATCCTTTCCTGTCATGCTCATACCATTCCACCCCCACCCACACCCTGCAGCCAGTGAGAGGCATCAAGGTGTGCCTCGGACTCTTTGGGCCCAAACTTCACCCCATTCTCCTATACCACACCCATCTCACCATATTTCCTGATGGAATGGGGTGCGCATAATGGCCAAAGACCCCAAAGCACACCGTGACACTTGTCAGTGTCTGCAGGGTAGGGTGTGGTGAAATGGCATGGTCATTATGCCTGACAACCCAAAGGCACACCCCAATGCCTGTCACTCTCTGCAGGGTGGTGGTGGGGTTGGCTTCAGTTCAATACTTCGCTGCCATTCCTATTATGCAGCTCTGTAACTTCTACACTACCAATGCCAATGCCAGCAAGCAAACATTCGGCATTGACAAATGCTTGTTTTTAAAGCTGTTTTTTGCTTCTCTTGTCATCTTTACTTCAAAGTTCATTATGGGAGAGCTGGACATGGCAAATGGATGTTGGCAACTGTTCAGCTGGCAAAGCAATCTGGGGAAAAAATGGCTGCCCTTTCAAATGCCAACATTCTAAGCGGGCATTGATATACAACAGTCTCAGTGAGAACAGCTGACCAGTACTTGTTTTTATCTGTACATTAGATGGATCTAATGCATGGGTATCAACCAATCAGAGTACAGTATTTTTTTCTTTCCATTTTATAAAGGCATACTCTATATAATGAACATGGGTTCTGCAAACTGATACAGGCCACATGTTACAACTTGCATCTGATTTTTTATAAGTAAATTTTATTAAATGTCAAAAATCATAAAACATCAACAGTACATCACAGTAAAATATTTCTGGTGGGGAAAACTCCCCATGGAAATACAATACTATGTGTGGATAAAATTTATAATGAACATGACCGTTATACAGGAGACATATAATAAGCATTTCTTGTTTGCTAAGCTCCCCAAAGATTACAGCAGTGCATTAAAGAATATTGATTTTTCTAAAAAACCTAATTGTATAAATACTTATTACTAACCTAGAACAAAACTGACAGAACAGTAGTTATTAATTTGCTCAACAAAGTTGTTTGATTACTACAGTGCTATTTCATGAAATTGTACTACCACACAGTGTCTTATTCAATGTAACACATTGGGGTTAAGGGGATATGATCCTAGCAAAATGTTATTGAGACAAATTGGTCCGTGCAGTGATTGCATGCAGATATGTGATATATATATATATATATATATATATATATATATATATAAAATGGGTAGGGAAATTACAGCAATATTTTTGGCTGAACACCATCACATGACCTTGCGTATATCAGGCGTGACCGCACACCTGCACTTTTACCCCGTCTAAAACAATTTTGACATTTTATAAGATAGATAAAACCACTCTGAGGTGTGCAGTCGTGCTCTGATATATGCACGCCTTGGTGGTTGACGCACACCATGGCGTGCGTATATCAGAGCGCGACCGCACACCTCAGAGTGGTTTACTTATTACTGTACATATTTCACACATTGTGGAGGTAGCAGAGTGAGAAAGTAAGAGGAAAAAGAGGCAGGTGTGCAGTGATGTCCCTTACATCCAGGAGGCCCCCATTTGGGGTATATGAGGGAGTCATGCAGAATCTGTTCCTTATTTGCTAGTGGCTCCTCATCTGTGAGTTTGTACTATACTGTGTACTTCTGTGACATTAGTTGACACTGCATCCGGCAAGTCTCTCATAATAATCCTGGTGATCAAGCCTGAGTGAACAATGTGTCCATCCCCTTATGTTTTAATAGCACCTACATACAGAATGCTGTTCCTGTCATTCCTTCCTCCCACTGGAGTAGAGAAGGCACTGTCAGTTACCACCACCTCATGAAGAGCTGTCTTTTTGATTCAATGGATGCAGAGCAGAGAAATATCTTCATGTGCCTATTTACAACCTGTAGCTGGTCAGTGTCTCAAACTCTCTTCACTTTAGCTGGTCCTCTGTGGTAGAAGCAGCATCATCAGCAGTGGCTTATTCCTATCTGGTCTTTTACTTGGCTTTTGCCACTTTAGGAATGAGTGTTGCAATTTACAAACAGAGCACTAATATGAGCCTCTACATCTCTGAATGTTATCGACCAGAATAAGGACTGCTCCAGAAGCTACATTTTGAAGGTTTTTAATACTTCCAAAAGTCAGAATTTGGAATTTGAATCAACCAGGATACACTACAATGGGTTACGGCTATTGTTAGTCCTTTTTAGATTTGAAGTGTATTTGCAGAGTGGCCCTAAGGTTCTTTTTGTGTCACTCATTTGGTTATAACTAATTGATTGACTACAGGATGTTAAAAGAAAGACGTCTGGTATATTGTTATACACCTGACCTCCCTTGTTGAGGTTATTAAATTAATCAAGGACACTCCAACCAGTATCTTTGACAATATCTATAAGTTTTATTTCTTGGGCTAACCTTTTTATGTTGGCGCACTTGCGCAGCCAACATATTTTGAGTAGTGCAGTTTTGCAGGCATGGTCGCTGTTGGGTGAATGCAGGGCATGCACCAGTAGGTGCATCCCTCATTCCCCAATCAGACTGCATGCTGGCACCACACCATGCATACTTAATGTGGTGCGCACATCTAAGAAAAGATTCACTGCAATCCGAGCAAAGCTCATCAAAGGCAGTGGACCTTCCCTGGATGTGCTCGCCTACATTGTGTGTGTGGCAGCCACCAGCTGCCGACTTGAGTGTAATCCCCTGCTCTGACTTCCATGCCCCAATGTATGTGCCTCCCCCGGCAGCATAAAGCACTCTCCCCAATTTGAGATATGCTGAGTGGGGTGCCCAACACCCCTTGGCTCTCCCCCCTGCTTTCCTTGTGTGCTGACGGGGGTGCTCAATCCCCATTGGCATAAATTAACCCCCCCTTGTGTTGTGTGCCAATGAGGGTGCCCAATCCCCTGTTGGCTGCAGCAACCCCATTCAAACAGTTAGGGGGCATGCTGGGAGCCCACCCCAGCATGACAAATACCCTGTAAAAAAAAACTGTCCCGCAATGTGTTTTTTTTTCATTCACCCTGTAATACAAAAACAGTCCCTTGTAGTCTCCCTACCCACCACACACACCCAACCACTGCGCACCCTGCCTCCCCACACCCCTCCCTCACCCCATACTTACCTCCGAGTCCAGCGCGACAATCTTCAGTGGATCGGGAACATGTCTGCACTCTTCAAAGCCGACCACAAACTGAGAAATGCTGGTAAGCTGTATAATGTAATAAACAGGGTTTTTCAACTTTGATGCATATCTCGGGTATTTTTGGAATTTTGCACCAAATTTTCAACATGGGTTTTGGGACCCCTCCACATGAATTCTGTCACTGTTATGACATTAATCGGTCCCAAAAGGTGATTTCGCAGTCACTGTGCAGAATCACCTTTTGGGACTGATTAAGGCAAGAACAGTGGCAGTGTCCATGAGGTGGGCTCTCAAAAAGCCTATGTTGCAAATCTGGTGGAAGACATCCAAAAAATGGCTGTTTTACAAGCATGCGTTGAGCAGTTGCTTCCCATGCTCATAACTCTGCAAATTTGCAATATTTTAATGCCAGATTTTCAACGTTGTCATTCTTCTACAATTCCTTGTGAACAGTACAGCTGTCATTTTTCACATCCTGGCCGAAACGTATTTCTGCACTTCCGGCGCACAATAGCACGGTCGTTGTGGGAAATCAGTGTTTGGGGCAGATTATGAAAATGACAGTGACACTCTTAATGAGCAGAGGTCCTAAAATGCCTATGTTGAAAATTTTGTGACGATACTCCATAAAATGCCTGTGTTACGAGTGTGCATTGAGCAGTTGCTACGTATGCATGTAACTTTGCGATTTCACAATATTTTCATGCCAGATTTTCAACATTGTAATTTTTCTACACCTTCTTGTGAACAGTATAGCTGTCATTTTTCACATCCTGGTCAAAATGTGTTTCCGCACTTCCGGCGCACAATAGTGGGGTCGCTGTGGGAAATAGGTGTTTGGTGCAGATTACAAAAATGACAGTGACACTGTTCATGAGCAGAGGCCATAAAATGCCTATGTTGAAGATTTGGTGATGATGCTCCTTAAAATGACTGTGTTACTAGCGTGCGTTGCGCAGGTTGCACACACACACTCGTAAAGTGCATTTGTAATATTTTCACTCTGGATTTTCACCATTGGCATTTTTCCACACCTCTTGATGAACAGTACAGCTGTCATTTTACATAACCTGACCGAAATATGTTTTGCACGTCCAGCGCAGAATAGCGCGGTCACCGTGCAAAATCACTTTTTGGAACAGTTTGAGGAAATGACAGTCACACTGTACATGAGCAGAGGTTCTAAAATGCCTATGTTGAAAATTTGGTCCCAAAAGTCCATAAAATGACTGTGTTACAAGCATGCATTGTGCATTTCCCACACGCCCCTGTAACTTCCCAAATTTGCAATATTTACATGCCACATTTTCAACACTGCCATTTTTTTTACACCTCCTTATGAACAGTACAGCTGTCATTTTTCACATCCTGCCCAAAATGTGTTTCTGCACTGCACTACCAAAGCCAATGCCAGTGCGACAATATTCGGCATTGACAAATGCTTGTTTAGTGATCACAATGGTTAGCACTGGAAGTGAAAAAAAAATACTGCAGGTGTGAGGTGTTATTAACACAGTTAGTAATACATCCTTTCTTGATATACTTCCAGAGAATGGCAAAGCCTTGAAGCAGCATATAAAAATGCCTGCTTACAGACAGTCCAGTACAGGGAAACTTACCAGGGGGACGAGGCAGCTAAGAAGTCTGTTGAAGAGAGTACAACTTCAGTTCCAGTTCCCCAAAGCACACATATGACTGTATCAGTGTCTTCTGTGGGCTCTGGTGGTGCTGTAGCAGGTACCAGTAAAGAAGTTGTTCAAAGAAGTACTGGCATTCCTGTGTCTTAGTTTTTTACAGCCAGAACTGTTGCATCCATGCTGGGAAAGGATGAAAGGGAGACACTGACTCCAGCACAGGAACAGTGGTCCAGGAGGAGGGTGAGAAGTCTGTTGGTGTGACTGTCCCAGGGCCTGTTCTTGCTGGACTTGGTGGTGCTGATATTGTTCAGCCGGAGTCTGATAATCTGGAAGATATGGGTAGTCATCCCCCTGAGGAAATGGCTGTAAAGAAAGAAAAAGGTAATGTGCAAGAAGACAGTGATAGGGAGGAGGAGGAGGAGGACAAGGACATCAACAGCATTGGTGCTGATGATGATGGCTGGGATGAAACAACATGGGAACCTGAGTTTAAAAAGGTCAAGGGTGATGTAGGCTATTTAGATGCACTGCTCATAGATTAGGCTGTCACCAAGCCTATCAGCAATCCCCCAAGCAAAAAAGTAACCCCCCCTTCCAAAAGTAGTCTTATGGAAATGATGAAAGCAGCCCAAAAAGCACAAACTTCCACACCTGTTTCTCAGCTCTCACAGTCCAACTAGCAGCATTTTAAGTTCAGAGGTCAAAAGTCCCTTGTTTGGGACTTTTATGTGCTTGATCCAGCTAATGAGTCCAAAGCAATAAGTCAACTCTGTCAAGCATGTGTTAGTTCAGGAAAAAAGGGAAGCCACATAGGCACTGGTGGCCAACACTCCCACCTGAAAAACAAGCACCTGCTGCAATAGCAACAACACCAGAAGGATGCCAGAGCTGTTGGTGGGATCACCCACAGCAAGTTAAATGTAACTGAGAGCAGTTCAATTCAGCAGGAGAAAGGAAGGTAGAGTGGGTCAATGGAGGAGGAGGATGAGCAATCCTTTGCTCAGTCGAGTAGTGAGAATAGCAGTGGAGGCTCCATTCCCTGTCTAGATATATTATGTTATCTGGAAACTCAGTATCCTGATGCTCAGGATACCGAGTCCAGATTAATGAACAGCACATACCCGACAGCACCATTTGCCCTACATAATGTCAGTGAACACGGCAACATATGCTGTTTGTTACAATGTGAGAGCTTTATCTGCCACACCCCACATTACAAATATATCTAACTCTGAGGGGGAGCAGACTCCAAAGTAAAAAATTCGTCAGTTATGGGGGGCAAAATGATGTGGCTGGACCAGAACCCAGGTCCAATGGAGCATGCTGGCCAAGCTGCCTGTGCTTTAGTGCTCCACACCACAGGGGCAGCTCAGCCAGCTTCTGGATCCACCTGTGTTTTCAGTGGTAAAGTAGCAACCCATCAAATCTGCTACCTTACCCCCTACCATAACACCTTCGGGCATGTAGCAGTCGGGATGATCGCTATCAGGACACTGCACCTGTCAGGCAAGAGTGCACAGGCAGGTGAGTGTTGGGATAGTGAGCTGCCGGAACCTGCAACGGTACCCCCAGTCTCATGAATCGGAAAAGTACGACACCACACTCCAAATCAAGAAAACTAACTGGTTTCATGCAGTCTACACAGCCCCAAGGGTCAATTATTACCCTTAAAAGAATAACATCGATGCCACATGTAGAGCATTCTGGTCACACAGCCCCAAAGATGCAACCCACTCTGAAGACAATCCTTGAGCGCTACACAAAGCACCACCCTAATCATGCTGTTGCATGTGAGTTAAATGCTGCCACCACTGAAATGCTGGCTATCGATCTGTTGCCATTCTCATTTATGGAGAATGCTGAGTTCCGCAGGATGATGGCCCATGCCTGCCCCAAATGGCAGGTTCCATCGTGAACCAGTTTCTCTAAGCGTGCCATGCCAGAGCTGTACAGTAGAGCTGCTGATTCCATAAGACATACAATGAAGCATAGTATGTCAGAATATATCCATCGTAGCATGGATATGTGGACCAGTGGACAAACAGCAGCAAGCTTGTATTTATGTATAACGGCACACTGGGCATAGGTACCTTGAGTGGTAGTTGATTTTTGGCCTGGCAAAACTGGTCTGAAGCAAAATTGTGGTGGTAGCAACAACCCTGGAATTTGGCAGCATGCAACTCTAAGTATGAAAAGTGTTACTGGTTCTCACATGGGTGAGAAAATGGTTAATATTCTGCTGGATGAGACTGATGAGTGGCTACACACACGGTCACTTACAGCAGGATTCATCACAAGTGATAATGACTCCAATGTAATGAAAAGCATTAGTGATGGTGTCTTTTTCAAGGTGCCCTGCCTGGCACACTACCTTAATCTTGTGCAGCAGTTTCTAAATCATGTGAATATTAAGGAAACTGTGACTGTCACCTGTTGCATCTGTGTACACTTCACCTATTCTGCAAATGCCCATGACTATCTGTGTGAGCTAAAGCGCAATAACCATCTGCCTCAGAGTATCCAGTGATATGGGCAACTCAAATTGAGCGACTCAATATGAGCAACTCACTTTGAGTGCCAGTTAGAAGACCAACTGGTACAGCATAGCGAGAGGTGGTATCAGCTCTGTTTGCAGGACTAAATAGTGACAGGATGGGTGCAGTGAGTGAACACATGAAGCTACTGTGATAGGGAGTTGTTTTGTGGCAGGATATAGGAGGGTGTTTGGCCAAGCACTACAGAGCTGGCCATGTGGCGTGGTGGAGTCAGTGAATGCCTGTGGTGGTACAGCACCCAGGTTCGGAGCCAGGTGGTGAGCGATACTGCTTTTGGTATTCTGATGTTTTAATTATTTTTTTTATTGTGTTTCCTGAGCTTTCAGAATGGCCCCCTACTGACTATTCCCCTGTATCAGCCCCCCGCATTGATTATTTTTAGAATGTGAGGTTGCAGGGGCTATCATATCGCGGCATGTCACTCTTTTACTTTCAGTGTAGTGCGCATTGTTGTTGTTGTTGGTGATGTGCACTTGCCGTTGTTGTAGTCACTATATAGTAGTCGCTGATATGATGTGGAACCTGCCTCAGCACCATATGAAGCTTGATGTTGTGACCAGGTGGACCTCTATGTTGTATTTGATTGACTGGCTATATAAACAGTTACTGCTGTGTGAAATTGAGAAATTTCATTACACTAAATATTTTGTGAAATTTGTGCATTTCATGAAATATTTCGCTGGAGCAAAATGTACAATTTTGGCCCCAAACTGCACAATTTCACCTGTAAATTGTGAAATGTCACCCATTTTCCACAAAATGCAAAATTTCACAATTTTTTGGGCAAAATTTCACATTTTGCAAATTTTGTGAAATATTTGCAAGGCAAAATTGCCTATTTCACTGCAATTTCACTGGCAAAATTTTATTTTACAACATCTCTATGAACAGTATAAGGCTGTTTCGGAATACCTGCTGGTGCACACCACCCGTGACCGTGCTCATGTGTCCATCTCTCTAACAACAGAGCAGTGGCACCAAATGGATGTGCTAATATACATTCTCCTTCCATTCAAGCATGCTACACAGGCAGTGAGTGGGGACACTGTTTGTATAAGTCAATCCATACCTCTCATATGTGTGCAGAGGCAGACACTGGTTAATGTCCAACACCAGATTAGTGCAAGTGGGGAATCATAGCAGTTGTGATCTAATGGATCACATGCTTCATGTGTTGGACACAAATACCCATATATCTGACATTGTACAGTCAGATGAATTTGCAATCACTACCATACTTTATTCACACTACAAATATGGCCTACCTTCTATAATTGAAGGAGGTCGTCAGCGAGTACAAAAGTTGATAGAGAACCTTATTAGATGGGTATCTGCTCCACAGATGAAAAAGGCACATAAGCCATGCACTGCACAGAAAAAAGGTGTTGCCACCACCAACAGCAGTTCACAGGCAACCCAATCTGACAAAATGGGCAAAGTACAGCAGAAAATGGCAAGCAATCCCAATTGGGATATTCTCTATCAGGTGGAAGTGGAAGATATGGAAGAAAAGGAGGAGGAGACAGATGAGGCAGCTGAACTCGGGGCAACAGAATGAATGGTGGAGGCCTACTGGGGACACAAAGCACCTTACCATTACTGACAAGCCATTGCAGTACTGGAACAGCAAAGTGACTGATTGGCCAGCACTAACATCAGTTGCTGTGAAATACCTGAGCTGCCCTCCATCCAGTGATAGTGCTGAATGAGTGTTTAGTTCAGCTGGGGCCATTGTGCATGACTCTAGGACCAATTTTTCACCCAAGAATGTGTCCATGCTAACATTAATCAAAATGAATGAAAGACACATTCCACATAACACATTGGCATTAAATACAAGGTGTAAGCTTTATTGAAAGTCTAATATACTATTTTATACTATTTATATGACACATTTTATGTTCTTGCTGAAACTGACAAAATTGCAGTTCTGAAATCTAGTTTGATTGCGGTGTTATGTCTGTATTGAGATATTGAGCCATTGGGCCTTCGAGGGTCACCATCGTGCTAATATTTGTCGGTTTTGTTTGCTCATGAAAATGCTGAAGTAATGCTACTGCCTTGATGTCACTGGATGAGTGGAGGCCCATGCTAATATTAGAAACAACAAGAGTAAGTAAAAACTGGAAGTGCAAGAAAGTTTTTCAGGGGTATTCAAATCATGTTTATAATGGTACAGGAGGTTTTATTAACTGACCGGTTGTTCTAAGAAAAATTAAGAACAATTATGAAATAAATAGTGCTAATTATCCTGAAGATATAAAAACTTTTTATGAGGATTGTTAAGTCCTCAAAAAACAGCTATTAATGTATATTGTTTTTACATGAATTACATCTCAGTCCTTATTTTTTCCCAGTGCATAACGCTGCTGAGGGGAAGTCAAGTACAGCCAGCTGTTTCTGTAGACACTGGATGGTACAAGTACTTGCAAGAGTCTGAGCTGCAGGGACATATGTTCTGAGGGAAAGCTTTCTGTGTTTACCCAGTGGGACTGAACTGCTTGAGGACCCAGAAATACCCAATAAAGACTGAATTTGGATAAGTACTGTTTAATTCTCCTGTATAACAAACTTTCAAGAAGAAAGGAACAAGAAGTCAGAGGATAAGGACTGGACTTTTATATTTATAAAATGCTTCAGAAAATGGATAGCAATTAGATATAATTGTATAAAAATTGTTTCTATTCAGGTACACCAGGATCTTTAAAATGTAACTGACTTGAGTGCAATATAATATAATATAATATAATATAATATAATATAATATAATATAATATAATATAATATAATATAATATAATCTGATTGCTTTTATTACATTCAATATCCATTTTATATTTTTATGTACCTAGCCTATTTATCTTGTGATCATTACCTATTGTGCAAATTTGATTACTTTTAACTGTTAAGTGCAATATGGTTCAAATAAGAAGTCAGGCAGATTGTGATAACCTGGACACTGGTATCAATGAAATACAAGATAACAGTAGGGAAATTAGTATAGTCATGGAAACTGATAGAAATTCTGAAAAAAATATGATGAATCAAAAGGAACAAAATAAAAGAAAAAGACAAAGGGATACTGTTAGAAAAGATAAAAGTAATCCCTGTAAACAACAAGGAAATAAAAAAGAAAATATGCATGTTACAAAAAAAGGGGGAACAGACTAAGATCAAAGATCATTTTGTCATGATTACTACTCTAGATGTTATCCAATAAGTCAGTAAGGAAATAATAGAAATCAAAGAAACTCAAGAAAATCTAGGTAATGACAAAGGGAAGGGTTCAGCTCATCCTATTAGTGATATTAGACTATCAGTTACACTGAATGTATATGGGACTAGTTGTACTTCAACACCAAATTTCTTAACTGCCCAGAATGGGACTGAAGTAATAAAAAAGGGTCCTATAATAATAAATGAATCACCTGTTAAATCACCTGTTAAATTAATAGAAGAGTCAGTATCAGAATGTTCCATCTCTTTAGATTCCTCTCCTGATTATTTCAGTGAAACAAATCAAAAGCAAACATGGCATTCTGATCTTAGAAATAATGCTAATGATTTACAAAATACTGTTAATGGGTTAAAGCAAATCAGTGCACCAGTAAGAAATACAGGGCACACTGATAAGGAACAGGACTATCAGGAAACACCAAAACATGAAGAATCTGACTTTCTTCACACCTACTCACTTGGTGTAAGTGATGAATTAAAAAAGTGTATGGTAAATCCACACACAGCTCATCTGCTAATTTTGAAACAGCTAATTCATTTCAGATATGAGATGGATGCTTTAAAGGAAAACATAGCAATTAATGTGTCCGGGCTAGAAGAAATCCTACTAAAATTAGGGAAACTTCACCCACAGGAAGGTTCTCCATATATTTGTCCTGATACTGTTATAAATAATATGCCAGAATTCTCTACAATTCATTGAAGCCCCCAAAAATACTAGAACTATTAGGATACATACATCTAGAATAAAGAAAAGAAAAAAAAAAGATTAAGAAAAAGGGACAAAGGAGCAGAAACTAGATCATATGTTTAGTAAACAGGTAACAAGGGACATTGAGATGCAAAAACCAGGAACAAGCATAGAAACCCAGCAAATGCCTCTAGAACAGGTGGACAGTATTCTACCACAACTCTCTTTTGAAAAGAATATTGATGGAGGTAATAAAGATGAAAAGACTATCCCAAAGCCAATGCAATTAGAACAAAATGCAGAACAGCTTAATAATGTTAATGCAGAATTGAAAGCTTTTAGGGAAGAATGGCTAGCAGTAAATGACATTAATCAAGCTACTGTACACAGAACAGTGCTTCAGTGAAGGGATTACAGCACAAACAGGATATGAATGACATGTCGTCTTACTGTATCTTGAGTTTTAATGGATATAAAATATGAGAGCAAGTAATTTCTGTAACCAGTAGGGAAAAGATTGTGAATCTCTTAAGGACACCAGCTGAAGTTGTTCTGAAAGTGGCAGATATAGTTCAAATGTGGAAAGACTAAGACTTCCTCGGTGTTAAACGTATTTTCTTTTTTTTTTTTTCTCAGAACTAAGGGCAGCCAATCAAGTTTGGATTAACAATGAAGCACTTAAACAATATTTTGGATGCTCAGTTGAATTTGTAAACAGGGAGGCTGTAAACAATGTATCTACACACAATATAAAGAAAGGCAAATAAGCATTTTTGGTCTCAAAGCCATTCCAAATAAGTCTTATGGGAAGATTAAAAATGTATTATACAGTTTATTTACGCATGTGTTTAAGATACCAAGAAGGAATTTAAAAATCAAAAAAGGTTTTTAGGAATAAAAATGACACCAACACTGGACAAGTGGATTCCATCGTCCTTGGAAATGATATGGCCGATATAGTTTTGAAAAAAAAAAAAAACCTTTATTGGATAAGGTAGGACTGCATATAATTGAAAGTACTCTCACTGACATCATTGGAGTACCTAACACAGGAAGAGAGAAGGCTGTAAGACAGGGTATAGAACTGAATTCATTTTTCATTTATGGCTTAAAAAGATCTATAAAAGAAGACAATTTCAAACTAAAAACTACTATAATAGACTTGTTGGAAGAGATACTTAACATTACCATTGAAAGCCAGGATGCAATCAGTGTAATCAGACTAGGAAATGAACAAGAATGTGAGTAATTTCAGGTGACTACAACCTACTCAAGTCTATATAATAATATTATGGAAAATACAGAATAATTAGATGCAGTAGGATTATATGTAGTCACAGAAATACCAGAAAAGCAGGAAAATCAAATGATGCTTGTTCTGATTATAATTAGAATAGAGAAGGACACATGGATAGATGTGCTGCATTTGAGGATGTTTACAGTACCCCTGTTTCAAATAGGTTTAAAGCACTAATGTCAAATGACAATTGACTGACTGACTTGCCTATAACAAGTATAAATCAGGGACAGGTGCGGTTTGTGTCATGGAATATAGCAGGTTTATAGCCGAAATGTGTGGCTAAAGAGTGGTTAGAATACATACAGAAGTTTACTGTTATAGCATTGCAAGAAACATGGCATATGGGGAATCAAGTGTGTCATTAAATGGCTATACATGTTATCACATTCCAGGTAGAAGAATGGCCAGAAATGGGTAGGTATGTACAGTCGTGGCCAAAAATATTGGCGACCTTGCAGTTTTTTCTAATAATGCACCATTCCTTCCAGAAAATTGTTGAAATTAAAAAATATTTTGGTATCCACATATGTATTTCTTTGGTTTGCAGTGGAATAAAACACAAAAAGCAGAAAAATATATCAAGTCTTAGCTTATTCCACACAGAAATCCTTAAATGGCCCGGACAAAATTATTGGCACCTTTTAGAAGTAGCTAGAAATAATTAGATTTCAAGCAGGTGATTCTCCTTCACTTTGGAATTGAACTCACCTGTGGTGAGTTTCAGGTGCCTGCAATACAAAAATCGCTCATTCAACCAGTTTGACTAGAGAAAAGGACTCATTCTCCTGTTTTGTGTCACTGTGTGTACTGCAATGAGCACGGAGAAAAGAAAGACAGCCAGAGAATTGTCTGAGGAGGTCAGACAGAAGATTGTAGCCAAGCATGGACAATCTCAAGGCTACACATCAATCTCCAGAGACCTTGATGTTCTTGTTTCCACTGTACATAATGTTATCAGGATGTTTAAGGCCCATGGCACTGTAGTCAACCTCCCTGGACATGGCCGCAAGAGAAAACTTGATCAAAGATTGCAGCGCAGGATTGTTCGAATGGTGGAGAAAGCACCTCAATCAACTGCCAAACAGATTCAAGCTGACCTTCAGACACAAGGTACGATAGTTTCAACTCGCACCATCTGTCTCCAACTCAATGAAAGGGGGTTATATGGTAGGAGGCCCAGGAGGACCCCATTGCTGAGAAAGAGACATAAGAAAGCCCAACTGGGGTTTGCCGAAACACACCTGAACAAGCCAAAATCCTTCTGGGAGAATGTCCTGTGGACAGATGAGACCAAATTAGAGCTTTTTGGTAAAGCATATCATCTCTATGTTTACAGAAAACAAAATGAAGCCTTCAAAGAAAAGAACACCTTCCCTACAGTCAAACACGGAGGAGGTTCAGTGATGTTTTGGGGTTGCTGTGCTGCCTCTGGCACTGGGTGCCTTGAACGTGTGCATGGCATCATGAAATCTGTAGATTACCAGGCCATTTTGGAGCGCAATGTTGAACCCAGTGTCAGAAAGCTGGGTCTCCATCGAAGGTCATGGGTCTTCCAGCAGCACAATGACCCCAAACACACTTCTAAAAGCACCCAGGAATGGTTCATGACAAGACGCTGGACTGTTCTGGAGTGGCCAGCAATGAGTCCAGATCTAAATCCCATTGAAAACCTGTGGAGAGATCTGAAAACAGCAGTTGGGAGAAGGCACCCTTCAAATCTGGGAGAACTGAAGCAGTTTGCACAAGAAGAGTGGGCCAAACTGCCAGTAGAGAGGTGCAGGAAGCTCATCCATGGCTATAGGAAGCGGTTGATTGCAGTTATTTTGACCAAAGGCTATGCTACCAAATATTAAGTCTAGGGTGTCAATAATTTTGTCAATGCCATTTCTTTTCATTTTCTGATTTAAAAGGATATATTAAATTCTGAATCAAAAACAAAGGTTCTGTAATATTAACAGAGAAATAAAGAATTGTGGAGACCAAATACTGTACTGTTGTTAATTTCAACTTATGTTTAGAGGAATTATGAGTTATTTGAAAAAGTGCAAGGGCGCCAATATTTTTGACCGCAACTGTAGAGGTCTACTAGTCTGGGTAAAAATAGATAAAAACATTAAGGCTGATTTGTTGTCTGTAAATACCAATTTCATCTCTCTGACAATAAACATAGACAGACTTGAATTCTGTTTAATTAATATTTACAGAATGTACCCCCTGTCAATACAAAATATTATTAAGAGGAATTATAGGAAAAATTTAGAAGATCATATACACAAAGGATGGGCAGTAACGGCTTGTGATAATGTACTCCTTTGTAGTGATTTCACCTTCAGACTTGATGAGTTTGATGATATATCGATAGCTCATTCCATAACTGTTGTCACCCAAATGTACCCAATTACAAGTGACTGACTAAAGATAAAAGAGTCAGTAAAGTGGGCATGAAACTAATAAATATTCTTAAGACATGCTATCTTGCCCCTATAAATGGCAGAATTGAGGGAGATGAACTTGGTGATTATACACATTTTGGGACACATGGACCTACTGTATTGGATTTCTTATTCTGGAATGGGAACATGGATGTATGGGATACATGTGTCATAGATGAAAGGGCTGACAGTGATCATTTCCCATTTCAAATTAGTATGACATCTGATGTACAAAGAGCCCCAATTCAAAGGAAACCTCAAATAGAAATTAGAAATGGAAATATAGTTAACAGAAATGTATTGAATCATGCTATTGTTCATCATGTCATAAAAATTCTGACTACATCATTACTGCACTTAATTCCTAGATAAGTACATATTAATAATGAAATAAATGAAGTTATAAATGAAATTAGGAAAATGTTAATAAGCACAGATAACAGGCAACTTAAAAAGAATAAAGAAACCTTGTTTGATAAAGACTGTAAAATTGCAAAGAAAGAATTAAACAAGCAATTAGGTCATACAGACATTGCAAGAAAGGTAAAACACATAAGGAATTAAACCAGATTAGACTGCAGTATAAAACTACTGAAAAATAAGCAGATGGAAAATCAAAGGAAACAGTGGAGTAAAGTGTAAGGGTAATAATGGAGAAAATTGAATTACAATCATATCGGTTAATGGTTGTCAAAGGAACTAATAATTCTAAATATGAAATAGATAATTATATTTCTAGTGAAGACTGGATTACGTATTATACTAATATATTTTTATGATTCAAATATCACTATGCCTAATAACAAAGATAAAGTAAATATGAGGTATTTTGAACCAATAAGACCCACTGAAGTATAATTTCTATCTGTACTTTAAAGAAAAGAAAACTGCAGGATGAGACCAAATACCAGATGAAGTCTACTTAAGTTCACCTTCCCAATGGACATCTATACTGATATATTATTATAATCAACGCTGTGACAAAAATGACCCTAAAATGTACAGACCAATTTCCTTATTGGACACCGTGGGAAGAATCTTTTCAAAAACTATTTTGGACAGATTATTGAAACAACTGACTATTTTAGGGGGATTGTCGAGCTGCGAGTGGGCTTTCAAAGTGGGTACAGTACAGTTGATAACTGCTATATACTGAGACATTTGTTTGAAAAATACGTTGCATTATGCAAGCAAAAACTTACATGGTATGTGTGGATTTCAGCTCAGCCTTTGATATGGTGTCATGCCATTACTTGTGGGAAATAATGAAGGACAGGGTTATAATAGAGGATCTAATAGCTATAATTAGAGAATTATATACTAACACATGGGTTTAAATTAGATTGAGGAATCAAGGACATTATTTAGACATGTTTTCAACAAACAGAGGGTTAAGGCAGGGCTGCATACTTGCCCCTCTGTTATTTTGTGTATACGTTGATAATCTGTTAATTCAACTAAATAATTCATGCACTGATTCTCCTAAGATATTAGCAAAAAGCTGTGGGGTACTGGCCTATGCTGACAACTTGGTCCTTTTATCACTGACTCAATCAGGTCTAATGGCTAAATTAAAAATATTACAAACATATACTAGTAATTATAGCCTAAAAAAATGAATCAAAAACTCAATAATAATATTTGGACAACAGCATAGCTATAAGATATGGAAAATTGGAGGAATCAAATTAAATATCATCTATAATTACACATATTTGGGCCTACAAATATCCAGCAATGACAGATGGAATCAACATCAGAAAAGAGTTAAAACTAAGGCCAAGCAGATTGCAACCTCATTGCAGGTGTTCAATAGGCAGTACAGTGGAAATACTATCAAATCACTTATCAAAGCTGTAAGAGCTAAATATCATGCACAAGTATTACAGTATATGGTGTAGAAATCTGGAATGTGAAGGAATTTGAAACCTTAGAAATGCCACTCAATAAACTTTACAAATTAAGTTTGGGGTTAAGCAAGTCTACACCTACAGCAGTTATTAGAGCTGAATTAGGATTACCAAGTTTAAAAGCACTCTTTCTGGGTAAAAAATAATTACTGGATTAGACTTTTACATTTAAAAAATGATAGGTTACCTTTGTTGTGCTTAAAGGAAAAGTATGACTGGCATAATGGGGATCTGACTAATTCATATTGACTTAAAAGAGTTCAAAGTATTTTTAAAAGAGACACATTTGTTATTTTTAGAAAACTTATATAATAAAGGTGTAACTATTAGCTTAAAATATCAACAATTTATAACTCAAAAGTTACTAGAGTATTATGCACAGCAAGAATAGTTGCGTCTAAATGACATTGCGTATTATTATAGACCATACTTAGATGTACTAACAGATCCTGATCTTAGGAAACTCTACTAGATATTGATTGAAATTGTTCCCTAGTAGAGTTTTAAATGCCAGATATAATAGAGATTACTGCACAAGCAAGATGTTGTGCTTGTAACAATCAGAGTGAAGAAAGTCTAGAACATGTAATCTTTAACTGTACCTGGTATCAAATACCAAGGAAAAAGTGGTTTGATCCACTATGGGAAACTATCCAGACAACAAATCAACAAAGTCTTTTGAATATTGCATTTACCACAAAGGATGAATTGATTATTAAAAAAGTGGCTGGGTATTTATTTGCTATAAGCAGAATAAGAGCTAAAATTGTAAATAGAAATATAGAATTATTTATTCCCTATACAACTAAGTCAATTTTAATTAGAATTGCAATATAGGAGCCAGCCCAGTGGTGCTGAGGATTGAGTCGCTGGACGCTACACCTCACATCATGCCAGTGACCCAGGTTCGGGAACGAGCCCAGGTGCTGGGGGTCGGCAGGGAGGGAGCAGGATTGAGTGTCCAGAGGACAGCTCTCCTCTCCCTGGAGTGGGATCTGGGGCATCCCGGTGCAGTGGTGACCTCCGGTGGAGACTAGAGCTACTACTGATGCTAGGAGCACATTAGGGATGCATGTGGCTGACATCTATGGTAGTTCCGTGTTGATGTCATTGCACAGCCATGTGTAGGGGGTAAAAGGAAAAAAATACCTCGGTGTGCTACTTGATGGCTGGCCTGGTGTCACCGCCTGACTTCAGCCTTGGATGCTCCCTCTGATCGAGCCCCCTCGATCCCGCGGTGGCGGTTGCATACCCGCTGTGGATCGCTGTTTAGGCTCAAGGAATAGGTACAAGAGTTTGGGGTTTGGGGAAGAGTAGGGGCTATGAGGTCAGGCTGGAATGGGGGAACCATAGGTAACACCCCCCCAGCCACAGAGGAACCCAAAAATATATATATTTAAAAAAAAACAAATTGTAATACAGGAATCTTACTGTAACTATTTATGATTTTTAATACTTTATTTTAATATTGTCTTATTTGTATTTAACTTTGTAAAGGTCATATTGACCGATCAATAAAAAGATTTCTTCTTCTTCTTCTTCAGTGATGTCAGTGGTGCTGCCACATGAACTGTGTCTCGGTGATGATGATGATGACAATACCTCTACTAAGGCATCCACCAGCAGCGAGGTGGGTGAAGCAGCAATGCTGATAGAATTTCCACCTAGTGACAACTCCAGTCTTGAAGACTGTGAGGGCTGCTTTCTGGAGGATGTGACAGTGGAAGTGGAACAAGGCTGAAGCTTCTCGAAGGACCCTCCCCAACCACTTTCAGCTCAGTATAGTGTTATTATTTTTTTTATCTACTGTATCTGTCATTGTATTTGTGATGGTTGTGTTATTTACTGCGGTGTTAATCAGTTTCATTTGATTACCCTTTGCCCTAAACTGTTGTTTGGTCCCCACCCTATATAAAGCAGCAGTCGAATTACCATCACCATAAACATTTTGCATGATTACAGTTATAATGTTTTGCTGCCAAAAATATCAAGATACACGTTTTACTTTTCATTTCAACTAACTCCATCTTAAAGCAAGATATGTTGTCTTGATGTCTTTAAAAGTGCCAATGCTGGCACATGCCACACCCAACCCTCCCCTCCTGCCATGCCCATGCACTCCATGCAAAAAATAAATATTTTCTGCTGCTTACTATCTGCGACACATTGAAGAACCCACCTAATACAATTAGAGTATAAATGTAACACACTCATTCAACTGTTAACACCAGTTGACGTGATTTTGCAAAATGGTGAATGGTGGCCATCTTTAATGATGTGAGTCATTATTTACAAAGTAATTATAAAAAAAGGCTTAACAACATCCAATTCCCCCCAAAAGGTTAATAATGAGTACTATCATAGTACTTGTACAGAAACTGTGATGGTCCCTACGGGGGGGAAGGGGTTGCTGCCTGCAGTTTGGCTTCTTAATTTTCCTAATTACTCCAGCTCTGTCACCTCAGATGATTAGACAAGACATGAGCCCCCTTCACCTAATTACTAAACACAGTCTCCTCCATCCATTTCCACATATACTTTCTCCCTGGATGTACTGTTTAATCATTAATGAAACCATTGGCCTACATTGCACTTTAAGCAACCCACTCTGTCTTCCACAGACCAGCTCCTGCAGGGCCTGGATGTAGTCATCACACAGGCATGGGATGAAAAATCACCAGAGGAGAATGACCTAGGCAGGAACAATGACAGGAAATATGACTAATACTCGTCTATCTGCACTCCTGGTGTTAGCAAGCAAATTAGAAGCAGATAAAAAAATATATATACTTACCATAGACTGTGAATGTAATTAAACTGCAGAAATTGCCCCCAGAAGAAACATGTGGGGCAGGGCACATGAAGCACAGCAGTAGGCATCTGGGTTCCACATCCCACTAACAGTACTGTGAACCTGGAAATAAGATAAAAAGATGAACACATTTTGAGGATTGCTAAAAATTCCACTCCCCCCTCCTCAGAAAAGACCGTACAAAATGAAGAAATACTTAACTCAGGGACTTGCTGTGAATCTGGAACCACTGTGCAGCTTAATGAATTGCCCATGTCTTGAGCAGCAGCAGCAGCAGCAGCAGGAGTGGGATGTCCTGAATGTTGACAAAAGCAAAAAGAACACACTTACTATCAAACTCAGACATCCAAACTGCAGCAACCTACCCCAGTAATGAAAAATTAAATACTTACTGTTTGCATTTGGAAATGTGGTACATTCCAACATCCCAGATCCGAATCACAGCCTGGCATGATGATGTAATCCTCAGCCAACTGGAAACTAATAGAAAAGTAGTACAAACATATTAGAACTAATGACTGCACAATACCAACAATACCAACCCACCAACACCCTTCTTTTGCACAAAAAAAATATTACAGACAGATACTTACGTGCACAGCAGGAGCCATATGGACTCTGTGAAGATGATCCATCAACACCAGCCAAAACATTGCTTCTCAGGGCAAGTTGACAACTAGTCAGAGCAGCAGACAGCAAACTATAGCACCCCAAACTCTCATTCCATCCACACTGTACAAGTTACGACAACAGAGACACCCCAGTCAAACAGGACAGCAGCATTTGGAAATGGAAATTCTACATTTCTCAATCAATTCAGAAACCAGCAGCAGGAGGCAGAAAGTGCAGGTAACAGCAGCATTTTGCAGGAGGAATTCATTTTCTCAGCGTGGCACCCCTTTTGGTAATTTTATAAATCCCACAATAATTGTTTCTCCCTTCTCTCACAATTTTGCCATGTGGTTTTTCTGGACTTACTGTACTGCATAAGGTCTGTTCAGCACACAACAGCAGCTAGCAGCAACAAGATTCATCCTGACATCATTTGTAAATGGTGGACAAAACAGCATTTTATTTGTCCGGGTGGTGGCAGGGCACTTAATAACATCATAACTGGGAGCAGATTTCTGTCTCAGTTTTATGAAACATTTTTCATGTAACATTTCTGGACTTGTACAGCCTGTTTTAAACTAGTGGCAAGAAGAACAGCCTGATATCCTTGGTAAACAGTGGACAGAGCAGCATTTTTTGTCCCGGTGGTGGTGGGGCACTATATAACATCATGACTGAGAGCAGATTTCTGTCTCAATTTTATGTAACATTTTTCATGTAACATTTCTGGACTTGTAGGGCCTGTTCTCCACTATTGGCAACAAGATTTAGCCTGAAATATTTTGTAAACAGTGGACAAAATAGCATTTTATTTGTCCGGGTGGTTGCGGAATACTTCAGAACATCATGATTGAGAGCAGATTCATGCCTCAGTTTCATCCTACTTTTTTCCCTGTCATATTTCTCATCTTAGCATGCCTGCTCTGCTCAGCATGGTGGCAAGAGACTGTGTTAAACAATGGCCCAAGTGCACATTTTGGACCGGGTGGTGGGGTGGTGGTGGTGGTATTGGTGGGGCACTATAAAACATCATCATGACTGGAGGAGAGGGACATAAAGTTAACATTTGTGGGTGGCAAGGCCAGGGGACACGTGTTGTTAAGCACAAAAAAATATATTTATGTTTAACTTCACAATAAAAGTGCTTTTGTTTCTATGATTGTTGTGTACATATTTGGACTAATGCTGCACACAGCCAAAACAACTGCCACAAGCCCACACATCACATAGCTTTGAGAAAAAAATGTTGTTCTTATGAACAAATTACAATACTTGGCATTTGTGGATAGGAGGAGGAAACATAAAAAAAGGAGTAACATAAAACAAAAAGAAAGGTACAGTGTATGGGTACAGTTCTATAGTGACTGACAGCAACACACGATGGGGGGGACTTGAAGGATCATGGCAATGGTATTCATATGAGAGGGGAAAGTAAGGGAGCATAAACATTACATAATAAATAACACATGAAACCACTGGACAAGAAAAAGAAACAAGAGGATATAGAAGAGGAATAGGAAAGAAAATATATTTTTTATTTTTTATTTTTTTCTTATTTTTAGGGGTGCAGATGAGTAAGAGTGACAGTAACAAAGGAGAAGAAAAAGAAAAGGAAAAAAAAAGCAGGTGCTGCACTGCCTCAGGGCTGTCAAAACATGCACAGTGCCAGACCTTGAACTCAATTATACACTGCCACCAGTGCCAGCACCACCACTCCCATGACACAGCTTCTTCAGGAGTTCCAATACATTTTATTGGTCCTCCATTATTTGTTGGAGGCCCCTCTGACCTCCTGGCAGAACTGGTTGAAGTTCTGCCTGACACCTTGAACCTGAGCATGCACAGCAGTCACTTCATGGCACACGGCCTTCAGGTCTTCAGTGATGATGCTGCTGCTGACTTAATCCTGGAGCTGCTGCAGGCTGTGACAAATCAGCAGCATGATGGCAGCTCTGACAGGTGTGGGATGCATTGCTGGATGGTCTTGCTGCCTCCTGCTGCTTCTGTGTCCTGCTGGACCTGATACAGTGCCCCCTAGACTGGCGCCAACTGCTTTCCTCCTGCTGGCCCCTTCTCCTTGGTCATCACCACCACTACTGCTGCCTTCTGCTGCTTTTGGAGCCACTCTGCAGTGTGGTGGTGCTGCAAATGGCTTCTTTGCCCACCAGTCCCAAGGTGTGACCCTTCTTTTCTCACTGAAATCATGTCACAAAGGCTGCAGATGACAACACTGCCACCTGCAGCCTTTAAGGTAAAAAAAGATCATACTGATGAGACTCTTGCCTGGTGGAGGGGTTCCAGCTGATGTCCCAGTGGGGGCCTCAAGATCCTGCCCTTATTGGGGCGTGGAGGGCACATGCTCCTGCTGCTCTGGGGAGGGCAACAGAATCCTGTTGCTGGGGGCTGGGGGACACATCCTGTTGTTGCTGTTGGAGGGGTCAAGGTGCTCCTTCAGCTGGGGGTCGGGGGAACCTGCTGCTGCTGGGGGTCAGGGTGCACATGCTCCTGCTGGGGGAGCCTGTCTTCCTGACAGAAATGCCCATCTGTTAAAGCAAATATTAGATCCCATTCCTGCTCCTGCCTTCTGCCAAGCCCCGCTTGCCCTACCTTTCCCATCCATATTATTAAAAACACAAGTTTTCTTAACAGAAAACTGAAAAAATGAAAAAGAAAGAAAGTGAGGGAGTCAAACACATACACACACACACACACACACACACACACACACACTCACTATAAACTTAAAGACTGAAAAATATAAGACGACAGAAAATTACCTAACAAAGAAGGATTACATTTTTTAAACTAAAGAATTTGGGGAACAACACACAATCACACAAACTAAACTGCTTTTCTAAAAGTTTTCTGGCTGCACTCAGACTACTTCCTCTGCCTGCTAACTCTAAGAAAAGGAAGCAGATTCAGTGCCTTCCTACCTGAATGCGGTCACTCATGTGACCTGTAGTCTGCTGCAGAGAATAAGTCATGTGATAAGCCTTTTTTTCCTCCTAATTTCACCTGATAGTACAGCAAGGTGAAATTTACCGGTGAAAGTCAAATTTACCGGTGAATTGATAGTGACATTTTGCCATAAGTGCTTAATTTCGCAAAATGTTATGATCGGCAAAATTCATGATTTTGACGGGATTTCACCAGCAAAATAAAATTTCACAACATCTCTATGGTATTTAATCACTGTTTACTTCACAGAACTCTTCCCCATTACATGACGCATGGAATACTGATTTTTATTTATAAACAAGCATCTGTCAATGCCGAATGTTTGCTTGCTGGCATTAGCAGTGGAAGTGCAGGAGTTAGACAGATGCAGTACAGAAATGGCAGTGATGTATTGAACTGATGCCAACTCCACCCCCACCATGCAGAGATGAACAGGCATTGGGGCGTACCTTTGGGTCATCGCCCATAAGGGTCATGACATTTCACCTCACCCTACCCTGCAGACACTGACAAGTGTTGAGGTGTGCCTTGGGGAGTTCGGGTTTACACTCACCTCATTCCATAAGGAAATACACTGAAATGGGTGCAGTATAGGAGAATGGTGTGAACTCTGGGGACAAAGAGTCCAAGGCACACCTCAATGCCTATCACTGGCTGCAGGGTGGGGGTAGAATAGCATGAGCATCAATTCTTGTGGTGATTTTTTGTACCATATTTTAAATATAGGCATTTTGGGACCTCCACTCATGAACAGTGTTACTGTGATTTTCTTAATCTGACCCGAACAATGATTTCCCACAGTGAGCACGCTATTCTGCTCCGGAAGTGTGAAAACACAGTTCAGCCAGAATGTGAAAAATGACAGCTGTAATGTTCATAAGGATGTGTGGAATAATGCCAATGTTGAAAATCTGGAGTGAAAATAGTACAAATTTGTGAAGTTACAAGGGTGCGTAGAAACTGCACAATGCACACTTATAACACAGTCATTTTACAGACTTTTGCCACCAAATTTTCAAAATAGGCATTTTAGGACCACTGCTCATGAACAGTGTCACTGTGATTTTCATAATCTGTCCAGAACACTGATTTCTCGCAGTGATCATGCTATTCTGCACTGGAAATACGAAAACACATTTCAGCCAGGATGTGAAAAATGACAGCTGTACTGTTCATAAGGAGGTGTGAAAAAATGCCAATGTTGAAAATCTGGAGTGAAAATATTACAAATTTGCGAACTTGTGAGTGTGAGTGGAAACTGTGCATTTCATGCTTGTAGCATAGTCATTTTTGAGAATTTTTTCAACAAATTTGCAACATAGGCTTTTTGAGAGCCCATGTCATGAACAATGACACTGTCATTTCATTATTAGGTCCTGAAAGGTGATTTCATGCAGTGACTAAGAAATCACCTTTTGCAACTGAATAATCAGATGACAGTGACTGAATTCATGAGATAGGATCCCAAGAACCCCATGTTCAAAATTTGGTGCAAAAATTCAAAAAAATGACCAAGACATGAACCAAAGTTGAAAAAACCCTATTTATGCCATTGTACAGCTTACCGACATTTCTTCAGTTCGTGGTCGGCTTTGAAGAGTGCAGACGTGTTCCCAGTCCACTGAAGATCATCGCGCCAGGCTCTGGAGATAAGCATGGGGTGAAGGTGGTGTGGGGAAGTGGGGTGCAGAGAGGGTGGGTGTGGATTGGGGGAAAGAGGCACAAGAAACAGCAAGGGACCATTTCTTTTTCACAGGTTTATTTTTTAAAAGATGATGCAGGACTTTGCCACACTGGGGGAGCTCCCAGTGTAGTACATGGAAGTTTGGGGGCAGTGGAATAGCAGAGTTAGGCACCTTGTTGGTCACACAGTGTCTTGGGGCGCACATGGCGCGCTGGACTTTTGCCTCGCTGGGGTGGGCTCCCAGCATGGCAGCGTGAAGTTTGTTTTTTGGGGGGCACTGGAGCCGACAGGGATTGGGCTAATTTATCCACACCTAGGGTGAGTCTGCACACTTTGCTAAGGGTAGTCTCTACACATTTAAGAGCAGTGTCAGTAGCTGCACTGTAAACTACGAAGCCATAATCTATGAGTGTCAGAATACAGCTAGATACTGCTAGGTGGAGGGCAGACAGTGTAAGGAATTTTTGGTGTCTATGAAGGATTATCCGCTTAATGTTGACAGCTTTTAGAACCTGGTTGATATGTTGAATGAAGCAGAGAGTGTCATCAACAGTTACCCCTAGGTATTTGAAAGCGTGCACCTGTTCAAGAGGGTCAGCCTTTTTACTAAGGATGGTCAGAGCAGGATGCTTTTTCTTGAGCTGGTGACTGGAGATCAGCATAGTTTTAGACTTCTTATAATTAAGGAGCAGTTTCTGAGCACTGAACCACTTTTCTAGATGGTAGACGCTAGACTGTAGTTCCCTGTGGAGTTGATCGGGCTGGCTGCTACTACCAAGGATGACTGCATCATCAGCGTATAAAATTATTTTACTCCTTCAGGTATCTGGAAGGTTATTTAGGAACAAGCTAAATAGTAGAGGCTCCAAATATGGAGCATTTAGGGACCCCAAAAGAGACATTCCTTATGGTTGAGATGGTGGAGCTGATTTTATCTGCTCTGGGACCTGCACAACAGGTAGTTCTTGAACCACATGACTGCTTCTGGGGCCACCCCCAAGGACAGCAGTTTCTGAAGCAGGATAGGATGGTTGACAGTGTCAAAGGCTTTAGTGAGATGTATGAAAATAGATCCTACTAACTTGCCACCTTCCATAGCCTTGTGCACATAGTTGGAGAATTCTACTTAAGCAGTGACTGTGCTGTGACACTTCCAAAAGCCATGTTGCTGGGGACATTGCAGACCATGCTTCTGCTATCACAAAGTGAATAGAATGTTTATACAGTGCAACTTCAGTGACATCATTAGTAAATTGTGGGGTGGGAAGAACTAGTAGTCTAAAGAGCGTAGTGCTAAGGATGCCCCGTAAGTCCTTTAGTGTATATTTTTGGATTGGACCCCTTAATAAGAATGGTACAATCCAACCCAAGAGTAAAAGGGATTACTTTAGCTCCAGGACACCAACCTAAGATTTTAGCATATGCAGATAACATGGTTGTAGTTTTGGCTAATGAGGATTCAGATAAAGAGGTTTAGCAGAATTTCACATCATTTGAGCTAGTATCAACATCTTGACTAAACTATGATAAAAGCATAGGTGTTCCCCTTGCAGCTGTTGATCTGCAGCCCCCTTAATCTATTGCAGCAATACGTGTGGATACAGAAGATAAAAATTCGAGTCATCACTTTTTGTACAAAAGACATGGCTGAATCAAATTGGATACAATGTTTAAATATGGCACAGTTAAAAGTAAACCTATGGAAAGGCAAGAAAATATCAACACTGAAATGAATCTTATTGATTACATTTTTGCTTCCAATTATTTTGTATGTTAGCTACATTTTTCCACCTCCACCAGGATGGAAAAATGTTATACAACATATTCTTTCAAGTCATGTGTGGAAGCCATCTAAATCCAGTAAAAAGGAATGTCACCTACAAGCCAAAGAGTCTGGGAGGCTTAGGGATAGTAAACCCCTGTGTCTTTTTCTATGGTGTATTCATGTATACTAATATATGTTCCTTATTTAAAGATCGAAAGAGTGTAGGGCAAGCAGCCGTCCAAGTATGAAATAATCACTTTGTAAAGGATTGAGCTGCCAAACATTTGAAAAACATAAAAAAAAACATTCTTTATATCTAATTATATAAGTAATACATTTTTTAAATTGAAAAGTGGGAATATCTTGTAGCAGGGATGAGGGAGAGGAGGGCAGATCAGAGGCCTTATGGGTATAGATACAGGACCCGAAAGTAAGGAAGGTGAGGATGGGAGAGGTGTACAGACCTCCAGCTTAAAGTGAAGATATTGATAGGGAGCTGGGGGAGCAGATAAGGAAGGTCTGTTCAAAGCGCCACACCGTGTTAATGGGGGACTTCAATCTGCCGGTGGTGGAGTGGAAAACCCCTGCTACCTCAAACAACAGGGAACAGGTTCTCCTGGAAGCTTTCCAGGGCAGCTTCCTGGTGCAATTGGTAAGAGAACCAACTAGGGAAGGAAATATAAAGGGACCTTGTGCTGACAAATGGAGAGAACATACAGGGTTTGTAGGTGAGGGATCCCCTAGCAGGGAGCAACCACAACACATTGTGGATTTCACTTAGTATGAGTAAGGAGAGAACCAGTACAAGGACAAAGGTATTAGATGGGCAAACTTTGAAAGAATGAGGGGCATTCTGGAGGAACATATCACCAGAATGCAACCACACATGGATGCCAATCAGAAATTGGGGATTATGAAAACTAGGTTAGAATAGGACACAAATATCATGTTCTAAGGTCCAAAGAAGAAGGCCAGATCATGAAGGCCAAGCTGGCTAAGCAGGGAAATATTAGCAAGTTTAAGGAAAAGAGGGCAACCTTTAGGAAATACATGAGATCCAAAAAAGCAGAATACAGAGAGGAGTAAATGAAATCAAGAGAAGTGATCAGAATGGTCAGGGCAGCCAAGGCAGCAAGGGAGCTTAGGCTAGCACAAGGGATAGGTAAGGGTGAGAAAGATTTATTCAGGTACATAAGGGAGAAAAGAAGCTGTAAGGATCAAATAGTTAGGATTAAGTTGGCCAACAAATGGGCTAAGAATGGTGTGGAACAAGCAGAAGCACCCAGTGACTACTTCTGCTCTGCATTTACCAGGAAAAAGCAGGGACCAATGCCACACAGGAAGGGAACAGTGGGTATAGGGGGGCTGATCCAACAGAGATGGAAATACCAGACAGCAGAGTTCTAGAGGATCTTAGAGCACTGAGGGTGGATAAAGCACCAGGTCTGGATGGCATACACCCCAGGGTGCTGAGGGAATGGCAAAAGTCCTAGCAGGACCTTTTTGAGGACCAGATGCATGCCCCAAGACTGGAGTATGGCACATGTGGTGCCCATCCATAAAGGGGGGCCCAAGGATATGGCAGGGAATTATAGTGGGTATAGTGGGGCCACAAGCCACTCAAGCAGGTAGTACATAAGGGCAGATTAGATGGGTCTGGCAGTCCTTATCTGCTGACGGTTTCTATGTATTCTATGTATAGGCTTGTCAGCCTCACATCCATAATGGGGAAGCTCATGGAGACTATCCTCAAAGAGATGCTTGTAACCTTTCTGGAGGAGAATGGTCTCCAGGACAGCAGGCAGCAAGGGTTTGTCACTGGTAGATCCTGCCAGACAAACTTGGTAGAATTCTATGACTGGGTAACAAGAGCTATTGACAGGGACATTAAGTTACTGAAGGGGGTGCAGCACAGGGTGACAAAGATGATCAAGGGGCTGGGAAAGTTACCAAACAAGAGGTGGCTGAGGGAGTTGAAAATGTACTCGCTGGAGGAGAGGAGGGACGGGGGGACATGATTGAAACCTTTAAGTACGTGAAAGGAATAAACAAGACAGATACAGAGGGGCTGTTAAAAGTAAGGGAGGGGAGGGACACCCAGGACCATGATATGAGACTGAAGTGAGGAAGGTTCAGGAGGGAGAAGAGGAGACACTTTTTTACAGAGAGGGTGGTAGCTGGGTGGAATGCATTACTGGCAGAAGTAGTATCCAGTAGAACAGTGGACTGCTTCAAAGGGGCTGGGAAAGGCAAGTGGGAGGGTCAATGGAGGGAAGGGTGGGAGGAAGGGCAGCTGCAGAATAAGGGGTGCTAGCTGCACATTTGAGCAGACTAGATAGACCTCTAGGCTTTTATCTGCTGGCACATTTTGTATGTTTGTATGTTCGTAGTGCTGTTCAGCATCTTCATTGATGACATTGCAGATGGAGTAAGTAACAAGATCAGCCTGTTTGCAGAAGACACAAAAATCAGAGCAGTGGTGGATGGCACAGAGGGGTGGCTAGGACTGCAGGAGGACTTGGATAAACTAGAACACTAGTCAGACACATTGCAACTGGGTTTCAATGCAAATAAATGTTAAGGTTTTGCACATGGGAGCCAGAAATAGCAAGCTCTACTACAGACTTGGGGCGGAGGGTACAGTTATTCAATACAGAGAAGAAGGATCTAGGGGTGATAATCACAGGGAGAATGAACCACTCAGCATAGTGCAGGAAGGCAGCAGCTAAGGCCAATGGGATAGAAACAGAAACATAGAAATTGTTGGCAGATAAGGACCGCAAGCACATCTAGTCTGCCCATAAACCCTTCAGTTGTCTGCGTCTTCTGACCCTAACTGGTCAGTGACTTTTCTCAACTTCATCCCACCTCCAAGATTCTCTTATTCCTATCCCAGGCATGTTTAAGGCCCTCCACTGTGCTATCTCCCACCACCTCCTGTGACAGACTATTCCATGTGTCCAACACCCTGTCTGTGAAGAAGAACTTACTCATATTTCCCATTAATCTGCCAACTAACAATTTCATATCATGCCCCCTTGTTCTTGTACTCTCCTGAAATTGAAAGATGTCTCCCCCCTGCACCTTGTTTATGTCTTTAAGGTACTTGAATGTTTCTATCATGTCCCTCCCCTCTCCCACCTCTCCTCCAGGGAGTACATATTGAGGCCCTTTAATCTGTCCTCATATGTTTTCTGGTGCAAGCCCTGTACATCTTAGTTGCCCTTCTCTGGACTGCCTCCACCCTGTCAATGTCCTTACAAAGGTGCTGCCTCCAGAACTGCACACAGTACTCTAAGTGAGGCCTCACTATTGTCTTATACAATGGCATCACCACCTCCCACCTTCTGCTAGTGATACTGCTGCCTATGCACCCCAGAATGCCACTGGCCCTCACTGTAGCCTTTGTACTCTGCTTGGACACCTTTAAGTCATCAAAAATTGTGACCCCTAGGTCCCTTTCTTCCTTGATGATCATCAGCAACTCTCCTGTAAAGATGCAGCAAATTTAAAATCTGCTGGCGAAGTGGACGTAAAGTGGCCACTTCACATTAGCATAACGCAACGTTAAGTGACCATTGCAAAGTACTCACTTCACCTTTCCATTCTGACTTTACGTTGCCATTCTGCCTTAATGCGAAGTAAGGTGAAGTGACAACAATATAGGCAGCCCCCCACACATCACATGGCTTACAGTACTGTAAGTCACATGCTTTAGCCAGGCAGGAAGGAAGTGACTCATGCAAGTAGATATTTTCACTTTCTCCTTTGCAGTGATAGAAGGAGGAAGCATTTTGGGTATAGAGAGGAAGGTCTGTTGATATATTGCGACTTGACAAAAAAAACAGCTTTTTTAAAAGCTAAATCTTTAGTTGTTTTGTAGTGTGTTTTTTCAGTTCTTTTTTGCTGCTGATTTTTTTTATAAGTTTTGTTTTGTGTGTATGTGTGTGACTGTGTGACTGTGTGTGTGCACGTGTGTGAGACTGTGAGTGTGTGTGAAAGAATCTTGTCAGGCATCAGTCACAGTCTGTGGGACTTAGACAGTTGTGCACAATGGATCTGGGAGGAGAGTCTTTGGTCCATGGGTGTGGGCAGAGGGGAGTGCACACAAGTTGGGGCAGTTGGGTGTCATTGGACCACTCCTGACTGTTTGGTGTTGCATCTCCCCCTCTGGAAGCAGCAGCAGCACCACCAGTGCTACCGGCGGCTGTACATCCACCAAGTCTGCCACCACCATCACCACCAGTAGCAGCTGCAGGAGCTTCAGCAGCACCCCCTCCACCACCTCCACAACTGCAGGTGGAGCCCCAGGTGAATGAAGGTGTTGCTGGCAACACATCTGCCTCTCCTGTGCCTAGTCCCCCCCGCAGCTCCCCAGTGTGGCAGTTTTTTAACTGTGTGGAGGGGAAAGCACCATTGTGGTTTGCAGTTTGTGTGGTTTGCAGGTGCACTGTGGCCCCCTGGGGACACATTTTGGGACCAGTGGCCAGCGCACACACATAGCAAACCACCTCAAGGTGGAGTGGTAGGCTGCTACCGAACGGGCCAGGCGTCCACCAGCTGGCCCTTCTGTGGCAGTGACAGAGGGTGCTGGGGGTGTTGTGCCTCACCACTGCAGCAGGAGGAGGACAACAGCAGCAGCTGCTCTACCACCACTGCCACCAGCACCACCCTCACCACCACCACCACCACTACCTGGCTTTCCTGCTGCAGTGGACCCCCCCCCACAGTGCCTGCAATGCAGGCAGACATTGCACTGGTGTGTGTGGCCCTTGAGGAAACCAACGAGAGGGTGGGTGCTGTGCAGCAGTAGGTGGAGCAGATCCAACAACAGCAGTTGCAGATACTGTCAATGCTCCACCTGCTGCTGGAACACCATGGAATCCCCCATTAAATTAGTTTTTTTGTGAAGCCCCCCCACACTGCTATGCTGTAGTATTTTGTGATTTTTGTTATGCTTAATAATAGACACCTTCCCTTTTGTTATAATGCAGTGCCTCAGTAATGTTTACTTTCTGTTGTGGAGTGCTTGTGGAAAAGCTGGTGTGAGCAGTGCAAGTATGATGTTCTAAATTGCATGTGTGCAGTCAGTGTTCTTTCATGTGTGTGTGTGTGTGAGAGACATCAGACATTGTGCAACTTCTTGCAAACATATATTGCAGACTTGTTGTAGTGTTTATGGTAGAAAGAATAGCGAGTAGAATAACGTATATTTTATTGTCACCATCATCATCGGCGGACTAAGTGATACAAATATTTTTCAGAGGTGTCTGGACCGAGTTCACCTTAGTCACATACTGCACACATGACTTTTAGGAGAGCATGTGCTTTTTGTGCTATGATCTCCGTTAAGTCGTGTGTGCATTGTGAATAACTGAGGTGCACATTGACCCGATACCTGTGAAAAAATATCATATCACTTACTCCGCAAGTGCTGATGGTACAAATAAAATATACATCATGTATTCTTTGTTATCTTTATTCTTGAGATACTGCAAAAAGTCACACCATATATATGTTTGCATGAAGCTGGACAATGTATGCACACTCAGGAAAGAACACTGACTGCACACATGCAGTTTAGCACAACATACTTGCACTGCTCAGTCATGCTTTTTGAGAAACACTTCAAATCATGAGTCCCGACACAAAGTAAACATTACTGAGGTTCCATAAATATTTTGTTTGTGAAATAGACATTAAAGATATTCACCAAATTATAGCATTGCACGCGATATATGAGCACCTTACTTCCAGGGGAATATTTCTTGCTCCACATGTCCTTACATAGTGCAATACATTTCTGTCAAAAACACCCATAATTTCATTAAAGTGTGTCATGGAGGAATTCCCATTCTGAAAAGCCTCCCAAGTTCTGCCCCTCACTCTCAGCAATGTTATGACATGATGTCAGGAAGAGCACTGGGGCGTGCTCCATTATAGTGAATGTCTATCAGCTTTCTGAAAGTTTCTTCATGTAATAATGATCAGTTTGTGGTGAAACACATGGGCACATTTCCAGTAACAAGAGCCTGGTGGTGGTGGTCCAGGTGGGCACACAAACTCATTCTCTGTGGTGGTAGTGGCTAACAGTGAAGGTGGTGGTGGTGGTGGTCCAGGGGAGCTCACAAACTCATTCTCCGTGGTGGCAGTGACTAACATCAGTCCTGGTAGTGGTGGTGGTCCAGGGGGGACACAAACACATTGTCTGTGGTGGCAGTGACTAACATCAGTCCTGGTGGTGGTGATTCAGGGGGGCACACAAACTCATTCTTTGTGGTGGCAATGGTTAACATCGGTCCTGATGGTGGTGGTCCAGGGGGGCACACAAATGCATTCTCTGTGGTGGCACTGGCTAACAGCGATGGTGGCGGTGGTCCAAGGGTGCTCACAAACTCATTCTCTGTGGTGGCAGTGGCTAACAGCAATGTTGGTGGTGGTGGTGGTGGTCCAGTGGGGCACACAAACTCATTCTCTGTGGTAGCAGTGGCTAACAGCAATGGTGGTGGTGGTCCGGGGGCACACAAACTCATTCTCTGTTGTGGCAGTGGCTAACAGCGATGGTGATGGTCCAGGGGTCACACAGACTCATTTTCTGTGGTGGCAGTGGGTAACGTTGGTCCTGGTGGTGGTGGTGGGCCAGGGGTGCACACAAACTCATTATCTGTGGTGGCAGTGGCTAACAGTGATGGTGGTGGTCCAGGGGTCACACAGATTCACTCTCTGTGGTGGCAGTGGCTAACATCGGTCCTGGTGGTGGTGGTCCAGAGGGGCACACAAACTCATTCTCTGTGGTGGCAGTGGCTAACAGCGATGGTGGTGGTGGTGGTCCAGGGGGGCACACAAATTCATTATCTGTGGTGGCAGTGGCTAACATCAGTCTCAGTTGGGGTGGTCCAAGGGGGCACACAAACTCATTCTATGTGGTGGCAGTGGGTAACATCAGCCCTGGTGGTGGTGGTGGTTCCAGAGGGGCACAAAAAATCATTATCAATGGTGGCAGTGGCTAACATCGGTCCCAGTGGTGGTGGTCCGGGGGGCAGACAAAGTCATTCTCTGTGGTGTCAGTAGCTAACATCGATCCTGGTGGTGGTGATCCAGGGGGGCACACTGCCTTTTTACAACTTCAGTTAAAACCTGCCAACATTAACCACATCATCATCCTCATAAAGAAAGCTGCCCTCACAGTCATCTATGTCTGAAGTCTGACCACTGAGAAATTCTTTCTCCATTGTGTCTTCATCTACATCAGTGGTGGGCCATTTCATGCTGCCACTGCCAGTGCCATCAGGATGGTCCATTTCTACATCCCCAAAATCACCATGACAAGGCCGGGGTATTGTTACCGAGGTTGCAGTCTGTGCTGGTATGTGCCTCTCATTCATTTTTATGAATGTTAGCAAATTAACATTTGCAGGAGACTGGTTTGTCTGATGATCTCTGACTATTGCACCCACTAAGCTGAATACCCTCGCAACACTTACACTGGAGGGTGGGCATGTGCAGTATTTCAGTGCTGCTGCAGTCAGTTCTGACCATTCACTGACCTTTCTGCTCCAGTACAAAAGTGGATCATCAGTTACTGACAGATGCCTGTTTTCAGGCAAATATGACTCAACCATTCTCTGTGCTGCACTAAGTCCAGTGGTTGATGCATCATCCTGTTCTCTGGAATCATTTATTTCAAAAATCCCAACTTGGGACAAAGCCTCCCAAAGTGGGTTGATGCCATCCGCTTTGGATGACAGACCACCTGGAACTGCAGTCCCCTTCCCCTTACAGGATATGTCTGATGCTCCTCCAGGTGCACCTTCAGCTGGATTATGCTGCTGAGGTTTGCTGGACTTGGCACGGGACTTCTGTGCCCCATGAACCAAGCGCACCAGTTGCCCACTGACATCTGTTACCTCTTCAGGCCCTCCCTCCAGTACTGAGGCAATTCCATGTTTGTATCATGGGTCCAACATTGTTGTTATGGCAAGGTTGTCACTATGCTGAAGGCTCAAAATGTGACGATTCTGGTTGAATACTGTAAGCATGTGTTTCAGCAACATACTGCTAGCACTGTCTCCGTCAACATGAAGGCCATGCTGTACATTCACCAATGTTTGCCTCAGCACCCACAGCAGTGGAATTGATTGGCTAATGGAGGCAACTCACCACTCATTGCCTGTGTGGCATGTTCAAAAGGCCGCAAAATTATTAGGCGCCACTGTTCAGTCGTCATAGACATGGAGGCCCCACAACAGTCAAGGCTAGTGTGCATCACAAGATAATCTGAGATGGTTTTGTACTGTTCATACAACCTCTCTGCCATGTATAAAGTGGAGTTCCACCAGGTGACAACTTCCAGCTTCAAGCAGTGCTGAGGGAGGCTGTTTCGCATCTGCAACTGCTGAAGTTGGTCACTGGCCTTTGCAGATTGTGAAAAGTGAAAGCAGACACGACAAGCAACAGTCAGCATTTCCTTTACATCAGGGTGCTGCAGAAACTCCTGCACCACAAGATTTAAACAATGGAAATGGAACACGAAAAAGGCCACCATTCGTGATGCATTTCACCTCATTTGACCCATTGTCACTTGCTATGAACCCAGCTCTCAGGGACAGGGGGTTCAGCCACTTGTCAATTTCAGTCAGTATCACATCCAACATGTTTTCACCAGTGTGTGAACAGGTCACATTGTGAATAGCAATCACTGCATGCTGTTGAATTCCGGGAAGATTGCTACCATGACACTCCACCTTACTGCACTGATTATTCACACTACCAACATCACAAACAACCCCCGGCACCTGCGCCCAGTGTGCAGTTATACTCAGATATGAACTCCCCGCTGTTTTGCCACTTGTCAATATATCCATACTTAAATGGATGAATGGAGAGGAGGAATGTTGAAGGGCACGTCTTACTGAGTCGGACACAGTACAGAACAACTCGGGGACAACACGGGTTGAAAAGTATATCCTGGATGGGACTTTCCATTTTGGACAGGAACATGCAGCAAACTGCCAGAACTCAGAATTCTCCACAAAGGAAAAGGGCAAAAGATTAATTGCTAGCATTTCAGCTACAGCAACATTAAGTTCACATGACACTGTATAATTGGGTGGGTACTTCAGTTTATGCGGAAAAACACTCTGTAACGTGGGCTGACTTCAACATTTTATACTGGGTATGATGACAAATGGTTCTGCTCTGCGAATGGCAGGGGGTGGATTGTGTACGTTTGATGAAGATGGTTGCACAGGTGATGATGACAAACACAGAAATGCAGTTTTTTTGCTAGATTTGCCAACCGGGGTTGATGTACCACTTGCACTAGACATACTGCATTCACCACCACCACCACCAAAACTGCTACTGTCACCAGCACTGGACAACATTTCAAAATCATTCTGCTCCTCCACCTCATCATGCCTGTAGTAATCCTTTGCTCTTACTTCATCACTACTGCACACATTTAACTCATTGCCACCACAGGTGCTCTCTGAAGTTGCAGCACTTGTCTCCTGTATACTGTTAACCGTGAATCCTGGGCCTTTCTAAGCAAAATCAAGCAATAATCAGCATGCTGCATACAAATACCAATAGCACAAAATCCTTAAGTGCTTGGCACAAAGTATGAGTGGCAGACTTGTTCAGCTTAAAATTACCTTTCCAATAGTGGTATGCAAGTAATAATAGGTAATTTAGTTCTTTTCTATGCTGGTCGAAACAGCAAAATACATTTTTTTCACTAAAAAATGCACCATAACCCTTTTTTTTTGTTGGGCAATATGTCACATATCAACACCAAATTAAGCATCCAGACATTAGATATAATTTTAATCATTTGTTTGTAAAAAAAATAGCTATTTCTGTAATATTAACGTAATTTTTTCCCCATTTTAATGGTGTGTTACTGAGGTTTGAGGGACGAATCTGAACCATACACACCATACCATAAACAAATGCACATAACTCCTAAAGAATACATGAAACACACAACGTGCCTTTCCAATGGTGCTATGCAATCAATTGTGCACAATTCAGTTTTTATTTTATACTGGTTGAGATACCCTGAGATACCCTGAATGTGTGTCTTCTTCAAAGTGCTTAGGTGATTCTTGATGGACAAAATATCTGCCATACACACCATGTCGTAAACAAGTGGAATAACTCCTAAAGTGAACATGATACACATAAAGTGTCAGTGGCAAAGTTGTTCAACACAACATTACCTTTCTAATGGTTCTATGCAGTCAATTCTAATCAATTCTGTCTGGCAAATAATATTAAAACATATGAGTGACGTCTCCAGCTGTTACTAGGACACACAGGAAGTCTGTAGGTGACTTCTGTAGTCTTTCTGGGACACACTGCAGTACATTTGCTGCCACCTACAGGTGCATTCTAGGAGGCAATGAGTTTATTTCCTACTGGACTTAACACTCATGGAAGGGGATAACATGCTCATTATGGTTGATGATGAGGGTGAACACCCGACTGTGGCATTAGCTGCCATCTTGTGTTAGGTCCACAGCGCCATGTGCCTATGCTTCAGATGCGTATGCTGTCTTCCTGTGCCCAGATGGCTCTCCTTTTTACCTTGACTCACAAGCACATGGCAAACCTGGCAGATTGTAACTGACACATCATTTACAACTTGCACAAAAAATCCCAAACAAGAGATTTTGATGCTCTACTTTTAATATGTCCATGATGCTGCTTATTGGACTCCGTTCTTTTAAGCACTGCAGTGGGGGGTGTGCTACGTGATTTTTCTGGCAGTGAACACTTGGACTGCAACTGACCACCATGACTACCTATCATTATTACTGGGTCTTCATCATCATCATCACCATCAACTGAAACTGGTAAATCACAAGTTTTTACGGGGGATTAATGCAAACAGACCCAGACACAGCCACCTTGAATTTCTTTTTCTCCCATTCCCAACTGGGGTCATTTACATCATCAACATATTCATCAACATCACCCACATCCACATCTTCTGCTTGGATGCTGGCATGTGGACTGCATGTTGCAACCACAGAACATCATCATCATCACATTCATCATCATCAACACTACCATCACCAAATATTTTTCACCACATTGTGAATCACTGCATGGAAAATGTGTAACATGAACCGCAGTGGAAGAAATGTCACATTGTATGCTATCATTGACATAATTATCAGAATCCTCAGGTTCAGTTACTGGGATGCTATTGGGATACTATTGGGAAGTATGCCATCACCTACACTACCACTCACTTGCATTGCTTCACACTCCACTATATTTTTGGACACTGTACACTGGTCAAAAGTCGAACTTGAGGCAGCAATACTCATACTACCACCACCAGCAACTGCACTAACACCACTGGCTTGGACATCATCTCCTCCAAGTATGAGTAGAGCTACTGATTGGGTGGTAAAAAACTTTGCAAGAGAAATACCTTTCCTCACATTAGCAATGCACTTCTGCGTCTGCGTACTACCACGCCCACAGACAATTTAACCACTGGCAGCAGTGCCATGGTGAGAACCAGCTTTGCTTGCACGTCTCTTTGCAGTCATTTTGAGGGATCAACAACAATATTCTAAACAAATTTAGATTTTTGGAACGTTCACTCTGCATGGGGGGAGGCTGGATGTGAAGCCAAAAAAACGACTGTGGCTTCAGCAGCAGAAAAGATGCAAATTCACAAGTGAAAACAACACCTTAACTAACCAGTGGTGCTGAGGTCACAAACAATCCAATCTGGAAAACAATTCCTTTTGCCGGTGGGGGGGAGCACTGACTGCAGATTTGTATGGCAGAGCAAGCAGCAAAACAAAGAAAAGATACCCCAATGGCAGTACAAAATCATGCAGCTGCATTGGATAGCAGGTTCACACTACTGTGCCTGCAGTTACACTGTGGCACAATTAAAGGTTTATTATTTGATGTCATGCAGCACCGCACACACACTCACACACACACACACAATTTGTCTACGATGAGTAATGCGTATCAAATTGAAAAGTTCAGTAATATGCCACGTATTGTAAACAACCTGAAATTATGAACTGCTGCACCAGAGCCACACAACACACAATCAGCAAGAAAATTTCAACAATTACTGACAATATTACTATGTGTTCATTAACACAGTCAGTTATATAACAAAAATATAACCAAAAAATGAAGAACTCCCTATTTCTCCTACTTAAATCTACCTACACCACAGATACACCCATCCCCAAAGCACACTTTCACTGTCTTTTACTACACAGACTCAATGTTGTACTGTACATTAACATTTAAAATCCACACAAACAAAAACGCTCGATGATATGAGCACAGGAGGGTTTCCTACAATCGATAAACTAAAGTTTGAGCAAAAAACAATTACTCAAAAAGGCATTTTTAACAGCTTTTAAAGGTCTGAATCACAGACAGCTCTCAGAGCACACTGTCTCCTACAGCTTCCTACACACACTACCCCGAACTGAGGCTGTGCAGATCAATATAGAGCCCATGTGACCTGAAATCCCATGAATCACTGCAAAATCCACCTTTGGAGCTTAATAACAAAGTGAAGTGAAGTGCATTGTTTTCAATGCACTTCACCTTAAGATTTAGTGGACTAGTGGTCTGGGAAGGCAGAGTAAAGTGAAATCATTGTTTGCAATGGACTTCGCGTTACCCATTATAATGCAAATTCCTCCCCTTCACATTGCGGAATAAACTGCAAATTCACCCACCACTACTGTTCTCCCATCCTGTAACTCTCCCCAGGGTTCCTTCATCCCAGGTGAATAATTTTGAAGTTCTTATAATTAAACTTCAGTTGCCGCACTTCAGACCATTTTTCAAGCTTCCACTAGTCACTCCTCATTCTTTCCACCCCTTCTGGGGTAACCACCCTGTTGCAGATCTTGGTGTCATCTGCAAACAGGCAGACCTTTCTATCCAGCCCTTCTGCAATGCTGCTAATGAAGACATTAAACAGGAATGTCCCAAGGACTGAACCCTGTGCTACACTGCTAGTCACCCCCTCTCCCCAGATTGGATCCTGTTTATAAGCACCCTCTGCCTCCTGTCCATTAGCCAGTCCCTAACCCAGTTTACACCTTGTGCCCCATGCTTAGACTACCCATCTTATTTACCAGCGTCCTATGTGGGACAGTGTTGAAGGTCTTGCTGAAATCAAGGTAGGCAATATCCTCCGCCCCCCTTCCCCAATTTACTTCCTTTGTCACCCAGTCAAAAAGGTCGATCAGATTTGTCTAACATGACCTTCCTGCTGTGAATCCATGTTGTCTCAGATCCTGGGCTCCATTGGATTCTAGGTGCTCCACTATTCTTTCCTTAAGGAGTGCCACCATAATCTTACACGCTACTAAGCTGAGGTTGACCGACCTATAGTTCCCTGCCTCATCTCTACTCCAACTTTTGTGTAGAGGTACAACCTGTGCCCTCTTCCAGTCCACTGGGACCACTCCTGTGTTGAGTGAATCAGTGAACATAGCTGCCAGAGGCACTGCTAGCTCTCTTCACATCTCTTTTAATATCCTCGGGTGTATGCCATCTGGCCCCATTGCTTTGTCCACATTCAGTTTCATGAGCTCCTTCAGGGCTTTCTCCACTGTGAATGGACTGGTGTCCACATCTCCCCCATCTTTGTATTAGTTGCCCTAGATGCCCAACTGTGGTCCCTGACCCTTCCCTTCATCCATGAATACTGAACAGAAGTGTTTCTTCAGTATGTCCACCTTTCTAGGTTCCCCTCTTTACATTCTCCTTCCTCCCCTTTTACCCTTACAATAACCCCCCCAATTTTCTTCTTTCACTGATGTACCTAAAGAATATCTTGTCCCTTTTCTTCACTGTCTTTGCTAATCCTTCCTCAGTCTGCACCTTTGCACTCCTAACAGCCTTCCCTGCTTCCTTTAGACACTCTAGGTACACCTTCCTGTATTCCTCCCTTTGGGTCTCCTTATATTTCCTGAATGCCATCCTTTTAGCCCAGACTTTGCTGCCACCTCTTTTCAGAATCATAGTGGCTTTCTTCTTTTCTTGCCTTTGGATATCAACCTGATTCATTGGTTATTCACTTCCAGTACAGCTCCTTTGTGGTGCCTTCACTGCTCTTCAACCCCCCTGCCCTCTCTCTTCTGTAGAGCAACTTGTATACATTTTCTCATTTGAATGAAGTCTGCCCTTCTGAAATCTAAAACCTTTGCCTGCGTTTGACTTGACTGAATCCCTGTCCTCATGGTAAACCACACTATGTGGTGGTTTCTGAACCCCAGTTGTTCTTCTACCCGGACATCTATGATTCTGTCCCCATTGGTCAGTATTAGGCCCAGAATTGCCTTGTCCCTGGTGAGATCAAGCACTAACTGCCTGAGATCCACCAACTATAGGGAATCTAGGATGCCTCTACTTCTGGCTGAAGCAACTGATTGGGTGGTCCAATGCAGGTCTGACATATTGAAATCATCCAGCAGTGGAACTTCCCCTTTAATCTCCATTATGTGTATTTCATCCACTAGCTCCCTGTCCACTTCTCCTCCATTGCTGGAGGCCTGTATTTCACCACTGTGCATATTGCTGTGCCATTTCCCGGCTCATGGGTGACCCACAGTGCCCCAGTCTTCGCCTGACTACCCTGCACTTCTGTCTCCTTAAACTTTCTCTGACATACCAGACCAACCCCCCTTTCTTGATCCTCCTATCCCTCCTGAACAGAGCATAACCTGGTACATTTATAGTCAACCCATTATTTTTGGCATACTATGTCTCAGTTTTTGCTGCTATGTTCAGGTCCACCTCTAATAGCAAGGCTTCCAGGTCTGGGATTTTAATCCCCAGGTTGCGGGCATTGGTTACCATGGCCTTCCATGTACCACAGCCTCTCCTCCCTCTGTCCCTGTCTTTGTCCTCTCCTGCTCCCCCCCACCATTCTGCTTCTTTCCCCTGCCCCAGCTATAGTACTTTTTGTGGCCTTGAGTTCTCTGCTTCTCCCTTTCTGTCTGCCTCCATTGTCCCTGTTATGAACTCATTTTCCTGCACTTCAGTTTGGGTTTCTGTATCTTGTGAGGGTGGGCTGCTTGAGTTTCTCTGCTTCTTTTTGCCTACCCCCCCACCAAGTTTAAACACTCATCAGTTAAGCTTTTAAACTGTCCATTAAGGACTGCTTTCCCCTTCCTGGACAGTTGCAGTCCATCAACAGTATACAGGGCTCCACTGTTCCAGGTAGGTCCCCAGTCCCCAATGAAGTCATACCCCTTCTCACTGCAGCAGCCCTTCAGCCATGCATTGAAGTTTCTGATTCAGAGAGTTCTACTCCCCCATCACAATGAACTAGTAGCACATCCGAGAATTCAGAGATCTTGCCACTTTTTCTAGGCACCCTCCCAAGTCCCTGAAGTCTTTCTGTACCTGCTCCAAGCTAGCCTGTCCTAGGATAGGTCATTTATTCCAAGGTGAACAATGACCTCCAGCGCTCTCATCCTTGCCACTGCTTCAGCAATCCTCAGGATCTGTTCCCTCCTCCCTCCCTCTGGTCTGTGCCTCCTGGAAGGCACTTGACCTCTCTCTCCTCCCCTTTCTCTGTGCCCAGATCCTCTCCCCAGACAATGGAGTCCACCAATAGGAGTAACTTTTTCTTCCTATGGGGTCCTATACCTCCCATTCCTGGGTCTCCATCCTGGAGGACCTTCACCTCCTCCCTGGTCACAGCCTCAGGTTCCCTTGTGGGGTTCTCCTGCTCCTCCAGAACAGTGTAGGCATTCCTGAGCTTGACCAGATGGGTGACGTGCCTCTGACCACCCTCTCTGAACCTCCACAAGCCTACTGTAGTTCATCCTGCCATTTGTCTGGGCAGTCACTGTGGCAATTGCTGGGGACATGGTGGCCTCTGGGTGATGATGAAGGTCCACAGTACTCCTGCCAACTCAGCCCAGAGACTGGCCACCTCTTCCTTCAACCCAGAGAGGTGTCTGCAAATGGGGCAGCACCGCATCTCACCAGAATGTCCTTTTGAAGTCTGCTGACCACATCCAGAGCACTGCACCACTCCCTGCATTTTCCTTTCCCTTTGTTTGTTTAAAACACCCTTACTCTTTGCCCTGACTCCCTTTTTTGTTTTTGATCTCTGCTTTATGCTATCATTTTCTTTTCCCGATGTTTCTCTCTACTTTTTTGCCTTTTGCACCTGTGTCCTCTTCTATTGACTACTCCTTCAATGTTCAGTTATGGGGTCTTTCCCTGTAACAGTGACTCGATGTGTAGCTGAAAGTTCCACTGTCCTGAACTTGAAGCAGGAAGTTGAGGTATGTCACCCAGGTGTGCACCTATAAAGATGGGCTACCATGGGGAGGGTGGGAATAAGGGAAGGTAGGAATGGGGGAGGGTAGGGTGGACTAATCCCTCCAGATGAGCTGTGGGGAAACAATCAGCTGTCTATGGCATGGGTGAGGCTGGGGTACTCCACACTCTGGGAATCATAGTTTCATAATGGTTTACAAGCTCAGGAGGCATTGCCTAGTATGAGAGCTCATCACCCTAGGGTGGTTTCATCATCTAAAGAAATTTAACTTTATTAGAACCCATATATAGGTCTAACTGTTTTTTAAAAGTATCCATAGTTCCACTCTCAGCTGTAGTACATGGCAATGCATTCCATTGAGTCACTACTCACTGTAAATACCACTGGGTCCTTTTCTTAGTTCTCCACTGTTTACCGTTCAATTTGATACTACCATATGAGACCTGGTTTGAACATTGTTAGGTTTTATTTCCAGAACAAGGGTTTCTAAGAGAAATGGCTCTCTTGTGGCTTTATATGTTAGGCACAAATCACCATGTATTCATCTGTAGTTCATTGACTATAGATTAAGTTGTTGCAATCTCTCACCATATTCTTTATTTTCCAAACCAGTAATCTTTTTTCTTATTTTTCATTGAACTCCCTCAATTAACCTTTTTCCTCTGATCATACTCGGTGCACAGAGAGGTGTCCAGTAATCCAAGTGTGATCTCACTAATCCGGTGTATAGAGGTAATATAACTTCTGCCTGTCTACTCTTAAAGTGCTTTAGTATACACCCCGTAATACGCTGACATTTTTTAGCTATTGTTACGGTATTATGGTCAAACTTAAGTTTGTTGTCTATAATTACTCCTAAGTCCCTTTCACTAGTAATTTCTTGAAGTATGATATTATTAAGTCTGTAGTTGTATTTTAAATTGTTGTGTCCCAAGTGCATTACTTTACATTTTTCTACATTGAACACAATTTTGTTGTTGTTAGCCCAGGTTTCTAGTGACAGTAATTCTTTTTGGTAGTTTCCAGCTGCCTCAGTGGAGTTGACTATGCAACCTAATTTGCAGTTGTCTGCACACTTTGCCATCCAGACATTGTTTGAAGACTGCATTGAGGAGATTAATATTTTAAATAATACCAGGCCCATAAATGAGCCCTGTGGGACCCCACTATTAACTTCAACCCATGGTGAAGAGTGTCCTTTAATAATAGTACATTGTCAGTGGTTTTGTAGCCATGAAATGAGCTAGTTTATTACGTATTGGGGAAATTCCAGTGCAACCACAGGTTTTATTAGAACAGTCTGGGAAACTTTGTCAAACGCTTTCATGAAATCTAAGAATATAATGTCCACTGGTAGCCCAGTATCCAGTGAAGAACTTACATTTTCAAAGAAGTGTAATAAATTGGTCACACATGACCTTCCTCTAGTAAAAGCATGCTGTGTATTGTCCTGTAGGTTATTAAGAAGTATGTGTTCTTATAGCCTTGGGAGAAGTAGTCTTTCTACAGTTTTACCTATAACAGACGTTAAACTTATGGGTCTGTAATTTGAGGGATCTTCTTTACGTCCAGATTTATAGATTGGGATGACAGTAGCATCCTTCCATGTGGGGATAGTTTCATCCTCAGATAATGATAATTTGAATAATGTGGATAATGGACCTGAGATTTGACTCAAAAAATCCCAGGTCAATGAACAGTTGAAATACGGGTGTGGCGCACATGGATTTAGCTTCAATGGGGACTGGGGGTCCACCTGGAGGCATACAGGCCTATACTGGCATGATATCCTGCATCTGTCTTGGAAGGGAACCAGGATCCTAGGTGATAGGTTCAAATGCTTCATTGGCAAGCTTTTAAACTAGCCAAGGGGGAGGCACTGAAAATGAGCAGGGCATTTCCAGCCTCCCCCCACAAAACTGGGTAGTTAGTGAGGTTAATACCAAGGTAGAGAGGTAAATAAGGGGCAGGGCAGGGGGTAACTGGAGAAAAAGGAAAAGGCAGTAAGAACAGGGATAGGGCTAAAAGGGGTAAGGCCATCAAAAAATGGAGGGTGATGAGTACCAATGCCCATAGTCTGGGTAACAAGCTTCCTGAACTAGTGGCATTAATGGAGGAGGGATGCCTGGATATTGTGGCAGTCACAGAAGCCTGGTTCACAGAGAACCATGACTGGGATGTCAACATTCCGGGGTCCACAATCTACAGGAGGAACATGGAGGGTAAAAGAGGAGGATGAATAGCTCTCTACATAAGGGAAGGGATCAAATCAATGAACTAAAGGGTAAACAGAGAGGAGAGGAGACACTGTGGGTCACCTTGGAGACAGGAAAAGGCACCAAAATCCACACAGGGGTTGTACACCAGTGCATTTACAGGTTTGTATACAGACCCCTGTCTCGGGGGAGGAAATGGACAAGGAAATTATAGTAGGCAACCTTAGAATGGCAGTAAAAGGGGAGATATTGTTGATGGGGGACCTGAATATGTCAGATGTTAAGTGGAGCACATTTGCTGCAGCCACATCCAAGACCAGAGTCATTCTCAATGCCCTACAGTGGGCATGCCTCAGACAGCCAGTGTTGGAACCCACTGGGGAGGAAACAGTCTTAGACCTGGTACTCTCACAAGGGGATGGTGAGAGGATCTTGGATTTAGAAGTGGGTAGCCATCTGGGAACAAGTGAACACCAAACAGTGTGGTTCACAATAAACAGCCATAGAGTCAAGCCATACAAAAGCAAGTGCACTGGACTTTTGGAGGGCTGACTTTGGCAGAATGGGAAAGTGCCTAAGGAATGCACTAGCAAAAGGGCAGGAAGGAAGGGTGGAGAAACAATGGGGAAAAATCAGAACTGCCATCACAAAGGCAACAAGCCTGTGTGTGAAGCAAATAAACAAAACAAAAAGAAGGAAAAAAACAGTGGTTCTCATAAGAGGTGGCAGGGAAGGTTAGGGAGAAAAAGATAGCATTCAGAAAGTATATGGAATCACAGAAGAATCAGGACAGAGAACTGTACCAGTTAAAGCTAAAGGAAGCGGGAAGGCAGTCAGAATAGGAAATGCCCAAACTAAGGAAAAGATAGCCACCTCAGTTAAGAAGGGGGATAAAACTGTTTATAGGTACATTAGTGAGTGAAGAAAGACCAAGGGAGTGATAGTGAGACTTAATAAAGGGGAGGGGGTGGGCAGAGGGTGACAACTAAAGGTCAGAGACACTGAATGAATACTTTTGTTCAGTATTCACAAAAGAAGAGGAGGGGGACATACCCAAACCAAACAACAGAAGCACTCTGGATAGGGGGTCAATGCCAGTCCATGTACAGAAGAAAGGGTCCAAAAAGAACTCCTAAAACTCAAGGTGGACAAGGCAATGGGGCCTGATAGGATTCACCACAGAATTCTAAAAGAACTAAGCGGAGAACTAGTGAGACCACTGACTACCCTTTTTAACAAATCATGGGAGGAGGGCATGGTACCTGAGGACTGGAGAAGGATGTATGTGATTCCTCTTCGTAAAAGTGGGAGCAAGGCAGATGCAGGAAACTACAGACCTGTTAGTTTGACCTCAGTGGTAGGGAAAATGATGGAATCACTTCAGAAAGAAAGAATAGTTGAGTACCTAGAGAAAGTGGGGCACAGGACCCAAGGCAGCACTGATTCACAGCGGGGAGGTCATGTCAGACAAATCTAATAGATTTCTTTGACTGGGTGACCAAAGTAGTAGACCAGGGAAGGACTGTGGACATGGCCTACCTAGAGTTTAGCAAGGCATTTGACACAGTCTGCCACAAAAGATTAATAAACAAGTTAGCCAGCCTGGGAGTGGGTCCCAGGGTGGTAGCCTGAGTACAAGATTGGTTGGACAACATGATGCAGAGGGTAATAGTAAACGGAGTCCACTGCAAAGAAAGGGGGGTTACTAGCGGGGTACTGCAGGGTTCAGTTCTCTTTAATGTCTTTATAAGTGACATTGCAGAGGGACTAGAAGGAAAAGAATGCCTCTTTGCACATTACACAAAGATCTGCAACAGGGTTGATACACAAGCGGGGTGGAAAGGATGAGAAGGGATTTGGCAAGGTTGGAGGAATGGTCAAAAGTATGGCAGCTTAAATTCAATGCAAAGAAGTGAAAAGTAATACACCTGGGAAACAAAAACCTGGGGGAAAGTACACAATGGGAGGGGGAAGGGTATTAACAACAACAAAAATGGAAAAGGACCTGGAGGTAGTCATATCAGATGACTTAAAGGTAGGCAGGCAATTTATTTATTTATTTATTTGCACATCAGTTTACAACCTTTGAGCCAGAGGCTCATTTCCAAAGATACCTCATCACACAGAGGACAAATACAAAATACAAAACATTCTCGGTTGGATATAAGATACAAAATACAAAACATTCTCGGTTGGATATGAGATACATAGTTTGTAGGCTTATGTGATAATGAACATGACAAATATATATACAAGCATTGTGGGTTCCGGGATATGGGTTACATAGATAGTAGGCACATGTGATAAAGACAATTATACAGATAAGCCAGTATGGTTACAATGGCGCATAGTAGTACGACAGTACGAGGAGGCAACAGTGTAACAGCAGTTTAATCAGAAGTGGTACATACTTGCACAGAGAATGGGCAAGCAACAGGAATAATGGCAATACAAACAGAAAAGGGGTAGGATTTAAAGAGGTGTGGTAAGGATGCTGCCCAGAGGGCATTGTCAGGGAACAGAGTGTTGCGCCTCAGATTATAGGCAGGTGCAGCTACGCGTGTTGAGTAGCTCACTTCTGAGTGCAGTTTTGAATTTGGAAATTGTGTTGGCATCTGAGATGGGGAGAAGGAGTGAGTTGTACCAGGATGGGGCTCTATAGCGGAATGACCTCTGTCCATGGGAGGTCCTAGATCTTGGTACCTGAAAAGAGGGCTTGCAGGAGGTCCGCGTGCAGACCAAGGGTTGGGCTAGGTGGAGGGAGGCTGTCAGCCTGGGTGGGGATAGCTCTAGAAGAGCTTTTTTTGCTATTGGGCATGTTTGATATCGCAGTCGTTCATCTAAGTTCAGCAATGTTGCCATATCATAGAGCTGGCACGAGTGTCTGAGCTTAGGGGCCCCAGTGATTAGCCTGCACGGCTTATTTAGGATGAGGTGAATTTTATTGAGGGCAGTTGTGTCAGCAGCACCGTAGACTGGTAGTCCATAGGCAACCAGGGATAATATCGATGATGTCACCGCAAGCCAGAGGGCTGCGTGGGGAGACCGTTTTTGTAGCGGTATAAGATACCAAGCCGCACATTGGTAGCTGAGGCAAATGCATCAATGTGAGTGTGGTAGGTGAGGGCTGAGTCAAAGGTGACCTCAAGGTACTTGTAGGAGTGGACTTGCTCTAGTGGCTGTTTGGAGCAGGGGAGGATATGGAGTGGGAAATTGCTGGCTTTGTTTTGGGGGTGGGCAAAGAGCATTGTTTTTGTTTTTTTGAGATTTATGACTAGTCTGTGCTCTTTAAACCAGGTTTCTGCATCTTTATAGAAAAATTGCAGGGAGTCCTAGAGGGAGGTAGGGTTACGGTGGGTGTCAAAGATGACGGCGTCATCTGCATACAGCAGAATTTTCCCAGTGCATGCACTGGGCAGGGTGTTAAGATACAGTGCCTGCAGTTTGGTGCCTGCATGCTGGCTTATTGGGGAATGAGAGACGCACTTACTGATGTGTGCCTTGCATTTGCCCAACAGTGACTGCGCCTCCAAATCTGCTACTAATGCAACATGTTGGCTGGCGTGCAATCGCGAGCCCACATAAAAATCAACCAGCTCTTGTTCTAACAGCAACCATCTCCAGTAACAGCAAACAAACATATCTTGTATCAAATAAAAGTCACCAACTCCAGAAATAAGGTAAAGCAATACTTGATAATTGTCAGTAAAACCTGCATGCCCCAGGAAGAGTGCAACACTCGGATCACTCTGCTAACTGCCGTGTGGTAATCTCTGTTCCCTTCCTTTCCTCTCCGTCTGGCTGCTTGCTGAAAAGTAAAGAAAATCTGTGCTGTGAAGCACAGTCAAGTCCTCTGACCCCCCCCGACCCCCGCTGGGGTGTATTGCCAGGGGCATCACCTCATGGAAGAAGGAGGTCATCCTGCCACTGTAAAGGCCACTGGTCAGACCAAACCTAGAGTACTGCATGCAGTTCTAGTGACCCTACCTAAAGAAAGATATCAGGTTACTGGAAGAGGTCCAACACAGAGCCACCAGGATGATCATGGGAATGGAGGACAAACCCTACAAGGACAGACTGAGGGAACTCAACATGTACTCCCTGGAGGAGAGGACGGATAGAGGGGTCATGGTCAAAACTTTCAAATATATGAAGGGCATAAACAATGTTAGTATAGAGGGGGATTTTTAGATTAAAGGGAGGGAGAAACACTAGGGGGCACAGTCTGAATTTGGAGGGGGGACAGTTCAAGCTGGAAATGTGAAGACACTACTTCACGGACAGAGTGGTAGATGATGGAATGCACTCATAGAGGAGGTGGTAAAGTTCAAGTCGGTGGCCAGTTTTAAGAAGGGGTGTGATGGGATCAAGGGGAAGGTCAAGGGAAAGGTCACTACTGGGGGGGGGAGCTGCAGAGTAACACACTGCTAGCTGCACAATCGAGCAGACTCAATAGACCTTCAGCCCTGTATCTGCTAGCATTTTTTTGTTTATTCATATGTGTTTGCATGGTCTTGTACAAGGAAACAATTGTATTACAGTATGAAGTTATACAAGTAAAGTTTGACACAGAAATTGGTTTTCCATCTTGCCCAAGTCCACAACAGTGTTTGGTACTAAGATACATAATTAACAAAAGGGTACCAGAGTATACATGGGATGTATTATTGCTTAGTGCCCATGGGAGCTTAGGGGGGAAGAACTCCCATAAATATAAGCCCATAACAGAAAGGACATGTTTGAGACAAGGGTGTGACACAGACTTGGAAACTCCAGAACACTTGCTGTTCCACTGCCCCGCATATAGTGAATTTTTGGATTTATGTTTCAACACATTGGAAGGAACCTTTATTTGTGAGTATAACATAACAAGAATTGGTGTTAGACCTGCATACAGGAAAATGAAACCGGTACTACCAGGGGACACTACAGGTCATTGGGATACTTCTCTTGTTTTACATATGGCAGGCACACTGTGCATGGGAGCTACAGGAAAAAATACATGCTTTACCAGATTTTGCAGAATGCAGGAATAGCACTGACTCATATTTAAACACAGGACACTAAAAGGCTCCAGCTACTAGAGTTAGAGTGTTATGGAGAAATTGTACAAATTATTTTGTGTAACTCAATCTTAGAGACAATAAGGAATGAAGAAGTTATGGCTTCTTAATTTTTTTTTGGGGAGGGGAGGTCCTGCCTATTTGATTTATTATGTATAATTTACTGATATGACTTGTGACTATTTGATGGTTTTTTTTTTATTGTTATGAACCTTTTTTGTATACTGGATTTGTAATAGTTCATTGCATGTAATTCTCCCAATAAAAAATCCCCTACTCTTTTTGAGAAATGCCATAGGATCTTTAATGTCCACCTGAACAACCACCAGAACAGGCAGACTGGACCTTGAACTAAGAAAAGGGACTTAACACTCTAGTCTAGAATTATACCAAGGCACACAGCATCTGTGTTCTGCCAAAATTTATTAAAGTGACTTGGTGTGTTACAGAAAGCCTGGTGTAATCCAAGGAGGCCACACACAAACAGCAATGTCTCACACTCAAACGAGTGCTTTATCAAGCTGAAGAGCACCCATACAGTGTCTCCTTATATACACACGATTTGTGATAATGTGATAAAACTGTGATAAAAAACATGGAAATGCCCCAACAATATTACAAGCCATTAAAATATTAAACGCAGCAATGGCATTTTATTTCTCACAGCTCATTGCATCTTCCATTACCAAAAAACAAAAAAAGTTATTATACACACAATGGAAATTAACTTTACAGGAGCCATAAGATTTATTAAATTCTCCAAAGGTACCAATTTCATTTTGATAAAAAACATCATATATTGAACTGGCATGGTACGAACCCCAGTTTTTGTGCCTTAATAACTTTGGTGAGACAACCCAGTGGTGTGGCGGGCTGAGGTGCTGCAAAGTGTCTTAACTCCTGCCATGCCAGTGACCTGGGTTCGGGAATGGACTTGAGTCATTGGGGATCACCTGGGCTGGAAGAGGAGTGATTGTCCAAAGAACTGCTCTCCTCTCCCAGGGAAAGGGAGGCTTGTCATCCCAGCCTCAGCTACCCCAAGGTGGTGGCCTGGGGTTGGAGCAGGTCAGGGAGGCAAAGTATGGGAGGGATCTGTGGGAACATGAAGGATAGGCATGCCTCCATGTCAGAGTCCTATGCTCCACTGGAGGGATGGGACAGGACATAGCCAGGAGGAAAATGGACATCAGGAGATTCATGAAAACTGGTCCAATCATCTCCATGCCCATGCCATCACCCGAAGAGCGACCTTGTCCACCTCTTATCTAATGTACTTGAGGGTAGGATGGTTCTCCACCCTGGCCCTGCCATGAGAGGGGGAACTCATGGGGAGAAACCATGGCCAGGCATACACTGGGGGACATGGAGAGGAAGTCTGTGAGGGCTAGGGATTGGGCTGTGGCAGCCGCCCCTAGAAACTTGTAAAAAAAAAAACTTTGGTGGCATTCTATGCAATTGCCCCAAATTTGGCATGCTTTGCATCAGAAACAAGTTTTCAAGATGTGAGATTTGTGTTGGAAGCTTGCGCAGTTTCTGTGATACGTAATGTTCATAGGTTCATAGATATGTACGAGTTCAGTAGGCCTTAGCCTTTTAGGGAATTCACCACTAGAATTCTCTAGTGGTGGTATATCCATTTTTTATTACCCATATAATCATCTAATTTCTTAATAAATAGACTTATATTGTCACTTTCTACTAGATGTTGTGGCAGTGTATTCCAAATTGTGATTATTCTCTGTGTATACCAGCTACTTCTTTTCACAGTGTTGTTTTTTCCCGAATTAACTTAAATTCATGTGATCTTGTTTTACTAGTGTTATGAGTAACTAATCCGAATGTCTCCATAATAGCTTGATCCTTTATATGTTAAACAGAGATCCCCTCTAAGTCTCCTGTATTCCAGGGAGTAAAGTTTTAGTTCATTTAGTCTATCCTGGTAACTTAAGTTCAGCATATTTTGAATTTTCTTAGGGGCTTTTCTCTAGACCTTCTCAATTACTTTTTTCCCACCTACTGTATGGTGTTAGGTGAACAGAAAGCTGAGCAGTACTCCAAGGGAACATTGTTTAACCAGGAGTAGCACAATAAGCCAAAGCTTGTTTCCAGGTGCGACCTGAGAGCACAAGGAAGTTTAATGACTTGCTTAGGATCACACAGTATGCACCCAGGCAGTTGTGGGATTCAAACCCAGGTCTCCAGATCTACAGCTCAAAGACTTAACCCACTGCACTATAGTGCTTCCTCTTCCCAAGTGGGGCCTAGCTGAGCTAGAATATAATGGGATGACTACTTTGGGATCTCTACTTTTGATATTGTTGAGAATATATCTTAGGATTCAATGTAATTTGTTAATTGAAAGTTTTGTGTGCATGTCAAATGTTAAGTCATCTGAAACACATACTCCTAGATCTTTTTCGTGATATGTTGCCTGAAGGATTGTATTGTTAACTTTATATTCAGTTTTGGGATTATTATGCCCTAGGTGCATAACCTTACATTTATTTTTGTTAAATGTCATTTTATTTTATTTAGCCCACTGTTCCAGCCTACTTATATTTTTTTTGAAATGGTATTCCTGTGAGATCATCTTTAACTATTCCCCAATTTTGCAGTCATCCACATATTTGCACATCCATGCATTACTGGATGTCCGCATAGTTGAAACTAATATATTGAAAAGAGTCAGGCTGAAAATGAAGCCTTGTAGGACTCCACTTGAGACATGTCCCCAAGAGGACAGATGACCCTTGATTTCTACTCTCTGCTTTCTGTTCTCAAGTCAAGAGATTATCCAGCTAATTATATTGGGATGTAATTGTATTCTAATTAGTTGTTCGACTAGTACTTTATGTAATATTGTATCAAAGGCCTTAGAATAATACAGGAAGACAATGTTCACTGGCATACTCTTATCTAGTGCAGCACTATCAAGTTCGAAATAGTGCAATAGATTTGTTAGACAGGATCTCCCTGAGGTAAAGCCATGTTGTGTAATGTCTATTAAGCCCTGTTGCTTTATGTGTGCATTGATACACTGTTGTAACATTCTTTCTAATATTTTTCCCAAAACAGATGTTAAGCTAATAGATCTGTAGTTCTTTACATTCGTCATGCTGCCTGTTTTGTGTATTGGTGTGACAGTGGCTACCTTCCATTCAGGTAAAGCTATGCATTCTGTAAGGGATGCATTAAACATAACTGTTATTGATCCCACTAGTTTCTCTGCTAATTCTTTTAGGAACTTTGGAGTTATACCATCAGGCCCTGAAGAACTGTTTTGCCTGATAGTTTTAATTACCTTTAACACTTCCTCTTTTCTAAATGGCATAATGTCTTTAGACCATTTAATGTTGTTAATATTAATCTGCTCATTTGGTTTGTACACTTTTAGGAAGTCTTCATTTAATTCAGATGCCATTTCAGTTTCATCACTTACAACCCCTTTGTCAGTCTCTAGGGGACCAACCCCTTTCTGGTTTCCCTTCATAGCCTACATAGTTGAAGAATTTTTAGGGTTGTGGAGCCATTTTGCGAGAGCTTTTTAGCTCTGAAAATGGCCAGTCTCAAAACCTCTTCCATTAAACTTTTGGAAGTTTCCTTCTGAAAGCCCAACAGAGCTGAAAGCCCTCCACCATGATTGGCATATGGAATAACAGACACACTATTTTAGCTGTTACTTCTGCATTCCAATGCATGCACTGCACATGCACATGAGTCACACACATGTGCGGAGTCATGGGCATGAGCAGATTTATTTATTTATTTATTTAAATCTCAGATTACAAATACCTTTGAGCTTGAAGCAGCTCATTTACAAAAGGTTCCGCATCAAAAGAAAAGGGTTACAATAAGGTAGGAAGGCATAGATAACTTTCAAGGTATCAATGGAGGTACAGGCAACATTCTTGGTTTCATTGGAGCACAGCAAGTCAACTGGTAAATAAGTGGGAACAGTGCTACACACTCAAGATTACAAGCAAGCATAGAAAACCCTAAGGTACATTTGAAGCAACATTGTTAATCAATGGTTGGGGGGAAGGGGAAGAGTAAGGAAGCAGTGCTGCAGTGCCAGCATGTTGCGAATGGCAAAATGCCATTCTTTATTTTGTGCCCCCCTCCCCAAGTCATCCCCAAATTGTGATGTTATATCGCAACACTGGGAGTCCACCCCACTGTGCGAAATGTGGTTTTATGTGTAAAACAGAAAATGGTCCCGCATCACATTTTTGTCCTGGTGCCGCCTGCCCATGGATGCCAGACATCGGGGTGCCCGATCCCCATGTCAGCATTCATGTGGCACACTGGGAGCCCACCCCAGTGTACCTAAATGTTTACTTGTCCTGTAAATTAGAAAACTGTCCCCTGTCACTTTGTTTCCCCTGTAAAACTGAAAACGGTCCCTCATTGTTGCTGCAGTCCCCTCCCCACCCTCCCACTGAGCACCCACCTCCCCACCTCCCACCCCCACCCTATACTTACTTCTGGAGCTCAAGCGCTGTCATCTTCTTTGGACTGGGACACGTCTGCACTCTGCAAAGCTCAACCGTGACATGAAGAATTAAAGATAACATTTCTATACAGCCATTCAATTAAATTTTCAACTTATGCTCATATCTCAGCCATTCTTTTGAATTTTTGCCCCAAATTTTCAACATGGGGTTCTTGGGACCCCACCTCGTGAAACTGTCACTGTCATTTTGTTACTCAGCCTGGAAAGGTGATTTCATGGTCACTACGTGAAATCACCTTTTGGGACCGATTCACGAAATGACAGTGCAACTATTCTTGAGGCTGGGTCCCAAAAAGCACATGTTGCAAATCTGGTGAAAACATTCCATAAAATGACTGCATTACGAGCATGCATTGCACAGTTTCTATGCATACTCCTAACGTAGCTAATTTTTAATATTTTCACTCCACATTTTTAACACTGCCTTTTTTGCGTACCTCCTTCACAACAGTACAGCTGGCATTTTTCACAACCTGCCCAAACTATGTTTTTGCACCTGCAATGCAGAATAGAGCATTTGCTCTGTGCAATCACCTTTTGGTAAATTAAACAAAATGACACTGGCGCTGTTCATGAGGAGGGGTTCAAAAAAGGCCATGTTGAAAATGTGGTGAAAAAATTCCAAAAAATGACTGTGTTATGTGCGTGCACTGCTCAGTTTCAACGCACACTCCTAACATCACTAATTTTTAATATTTTCACTTCACATTTTTTTTTTTTTTGTTATTCAGTTTACTTTATTGGCACATTGATATTACATGAAAAATGCCGTTCTATACAGGCTGACAGTTACAATTCACACACGCCATTATCAAGAATACATGTTAGTAGAAACTGTCTCATTGAAACGAGAACCAAAAGAAATGACATGACACTTAGCCAGGTAGCCTAATAAAACTTACCCAGAACTCATCCCTACCCACCACCCCACACCGCAGCAGCATCTACAGCAAAGTTGAAACATTATGCAAGCACTCCTTAGAAGGAAGAAACAAGGGCAATGAAAATACGTCTAACAACAGGACATTACCAACGGCCAAAGAGATTAAGCTTGCCAGCTGGCTAGGACTGCATCCAACAGGCCCCATTTGGAGCCATAGAATTGGATCCTGTTATTCATTCTGGCTATGTGTTGCTCCAACTGTAATGCCATTATGATTTCCTTATACCATTCTAGTATTGGTGGAATGGAAGCGTCCTTCCAATGTCTAAGGATAACCACTTTGGCCGTGGCTGATATGATAGTCATGTACAATTTCTTTTGTCTGATCTCGCCTCTGGGGAAACTATTTAAGAGACAAATTTCCAGTGTAAAGCGGAGCTCCAGGTCTAATATTAATGGTAGTGAGGCGCAAATTACCCTCCAGAAGGGCTGGATCATGGCACACTCCCACAATACATGGCACAAATCCCCCTCTTTAGCTACACACCTGCTACAAGTAGGTGATGATAACTTGCCCATCTTGTGCAGTCTGGCTGGAGTATAGTACAGGTTATGCATAATGTTGAATTGCCGTAGTTTATACCTGTTCTGCTTGATATATTTATGGTTGTTGACCCATATCTGCTCCCAATCTCCACTATCCACTGTCATCTCTAGCCTCTGCCTCCAGTATTGGTTAACATTAGAGGGTAGGCCAATATCTATCCTCTGTAATTCACTATAAACTCTCGAGACAGAATGGGGTTGGTCTGCAACCTTGAGCAGCCAGGACAGTTCAGTTCTGTTTTCCTTCCAGCTTGTCACCCTGCGTAGGTGGGCTTTGATTGAATCACAAACCTGCCGGAATTTAAAATAATACCCTTTTAGGTTTGGGTATTGAATACATGCTTGCTCATACGATAATAGCTTCCCTTGGGACACCAAATCTCCCAGTCGTAACCCATTTATCGGCCTCCAAAATGTAGAAGGGATGGGGGAACGCTGTATTAAAAAGTGAATGTTATGTACCAGGGGTTGTTCCGATGAAGCCTGCCAGTTCACCTTTAGGAACTTCTGGACCTGATGGAGAGCTTTTAACGTCCACCCTATAGGCGTATTTTTAAGTGGCTTAGGAAGGAGTTTTAGAGTGGTATAAGCCATTGAATCTAAAGTTAATGAATATTTAAGCACCAAGTCAATCTCAATATTAACCCAGGGAGGCACATAAGGTTGCGGGGCCGCTGAGCCAGTCAGCTGATTCCACAATACTATTTTACTAATAAGTGAGGCAATGTAGTATTTAAAAAAAGAAGGGAGTGCAAGGCCTCCTGATTTCTTCGGTCCTGTAAGGTTCTGGTAGGCTCTCCTAACAGCCTTCCCTTTCCATAAAAATACATTGAGTATCTTTTGCAAGTTCCCAAACCAGGTTTTGGGTAAGTAGCACCCTAGCATATTTAGGGGATAGAAAATCCTTGGTAATATGTTCATTTTCACTGTTTCTATTCTGGCCCAAAGTGACAAGGAAGTGAACTCCATCTGATCAGATCTTGCCTAATTATTTTAATAAGATTATTAAGTTTTCTCTAATCATGAACTTATCTCCTGGTAACTTTAATGCCAAGGTACGTCAACATTTTTGGTTCCCAGCTTAACCCATATTCCTTTGCTAGGCTAGGGTAGCATTTGGTATTTAACGGGAAAAGCTTGGTCTTGGAGATATTAAGTTTGTAGTTCAAGACTTTGGAAAACGTTGCGATCTCATGCAGAATTATTGGTATACCGTTCTCTGGGTCCTCTAGATGCAAAAGCAAATCATCAGCATAGGCTGAGATTAAGTACCGCCTGTTCCCTAGCTTTATTCCCTTAATAACTTGTGATGCAAGTAGTCTATAAATCAGGGGTTTCAGATATAGATTGAATAGGAGTGGGGAGAGTGGGCAACCCTGTCTTGTACCGCAGAATAAGGGGAAAGGATCCGACAATATACCATTGCACCAAATCCGTGCCGTGGGCATACTATATAGTACTCGGATCCAGTTCAAAAAGTTATCAGATAACCCAAATTTAGCTAAAACAGCAAACAGGAAATCCCATGACACCGGTCAAATGCCTTTTCGGCATCCAGTGCAAGTAGGGCTACCGGGGTTTGTAGGTTATGTACATGTACAATTAGGTGGTGGAGTTTGTGTATATGGTCACTGGAGACCTTACCACTCATAAAACCCACTTGTACATCACTTATCAGCTTACTCATTAATGGACTAAGTCGGTTGGCTAAGACTTTAGCCAGTATCTTAATATCAACATTTAACAATGAAATTGGGCGATAGCTACCAGGGAGCACAGGATCTTGCTCCGGCTTTGGGGTGAGAGTTGTGAGGGCCTCCAGGAAACTCGATTCTGAGTGACCCTCATAGAACCAAAAATTATACACCTTGGTTATTATTGGACAAATTACTTCCGAATATGACTTATATAAATTAGTGGTAAGACCATCCCGCCCGGGGACTTGTTTATGGCAAATGCCTTTTCGGCATCCAGTGCAAGTAGGGCTACCGGGGTTTGTAGGTTATGTACATGTACAATTAGGTGGTGGAGTTTGTGTATATGGTCACTGGAGACCTTACCACTCATAAAACCCACTTGTACATCACTTATCAGCTTACTCATTAATGGACTAAGTCGGTTGGCTAAGACTTTAGCCAGTATCTTAATATCAACATTTAACAATGAAATTGGGCGATAGCTACCAGGGAGCACAGGATCTCGCTCCGGCTTTGGGGTGAGAGTTGTGAGGGCCTCCAGGAAACTCGATTCCGAGTGACCCTCATAGAACCAAAAATTATACACCTTGGTTATTATTGGACAAATTACTTCCGAATATGACTTATATAAATTAGTGGTAAGACCATCCCGCCTGGGGGACTTGTCTATGGCAAGCTGAGTAATCGCTTGTTTCACCTCCCACTCTTGCATAGGTGATTCCAACTGATTCGCCTCTGGATTTGTGATTTTGGTCAGGGTAACTGAGTCTAAGAATTCTTGAATTTCCTCTGGTGTGGCTCTATTAGCCGACAGGATACAGTATATTCGCTGAAAATATTCTCTGAAAGTCGCAGCAATTTCTCTAGGGTTGTTAATTATATCGTCCCCCCCCCCTGTTCTTTTGTAGAGCGGCTATAAATCTACTAGAATCTAGTTGTTTGAGTCTAAGGGCTAAAAGTTTACCCACTCTTTCCCCAGATTCCAGATACCTGATTTTAGTTCTCCGGAGGGCCAATTCTGTCTTCCGTATCATAATCGAGGAATATTGAGTTTGTAATTGATGCAGACTAATCCACTCCGCCTTGGTTGAGTGGTGGGTGATGTTATTCTCCCTGGTCCTAATAGCTTTACCAATTTCATTTAGCTGCGAACTGGCTTTCTTGGCCCTAGTGGATGTGATTCTGATACATTCGCCCCTTAACGTACATTTCAGGGCTGCCCACATAATGTCAATGTTGGATACTGAGTAAGAAATTTCTCTCAACAAAGTGGGATATAAAATTCCTCAAGTGCCCATAAGTAAAATAGTCCTGCAATAATTGGTTATTAAATCTCCATATGAGGTCTCTTCTTATACTGGGATTGGGTGCAAATAAAATAGAGACTGGGGAGTGATCTGATATGACCCTAGTATATATCCTCACATCTACAACAGAGGAAAATGCGTTATTGCTAACTAGAAAGTAATCAATTCTGGAACAGGTTTTGTGCTGCATGGAAAAAAAAGTATATTGCCTAACTCCCATATTGTTCATCCTCCAAATGTCATTAAGGCCTAAACTCTCCATCAGTTCCTTTAAGGCTCTCTGAGTGGGAGATAACCCTACTCGCTTATTGTCAGATCTGTCAAGGAGCAACTGAGGAGTTATGTTCCAGTCACCCCCCTATTAACAATGTCGTGGATATATAGATGTTTAGAAAATCCAAGAACTGCATAAAAAATTGCGGGGAATCCACGTCAGGACCATAAATGGACCCAATAACTACTTTATCTGCTACTAAAGTCCCAACCAAGAAGAGATATCGGCCCTGCACGTCCCATATTTCCTTCTCTAACTGAAAAGGTGTCTTTTTGTGAAATAAGATTGTGACACCCCCTTTGCTTGAGGATGAGCATGCACCATATGCCTGACCCACCCAGTATCTCGTGAATAGCTTGATGTCTTCTCTGTGAAGATGCGTTTCCTGCAAGCAGGCGACCTCACAATTTAACGCAGAGAGATGTTTCAACACAACTTGCCTTTTACATCTGTCCCGAGCTCCTTTGATATTCCAACTAAAAAGATTAATACCCTTCAATGCCATTCTCTATCTTTTGATAATAAAAGACTCTTATATATTTCACTCGTACACATTCAGGCTTGTTGGCAGAAGCAGCCTTATTTCTCCCTAACCAAGCATGTAGATGCTGCAGCCCCCGCATCCCATCCCCCCAAAACTCCTCTAACCACCTAAAATTCCAACTACTACTCCCAGTTCTAACAACTGCACTATCTAACCACTTCGCCATGTGATGTAACACCCAGCCCAGACGAAAGCAAACCCACTTCCCAGCCCAGCCCTATTTCCTATCATTATCATTTATCCTAAACATCTGATCCCTCATCTATTTAACAAAATCATGACTGACTGATCTTACTTTTTTGAGAGCTTTCCCCCCTCCCAAGTTGGTCCCAATAGCAAAAAATATCATAAAATACTCAAAGATTACACTTGAAACAAACAGGAATGTCAACTCTCCCAGTCTATTTCACCGACCCCCATTCCATGTAATTCGCAGCCTTGTTGTGGAAAGGAAAGTCTATTCATTAATCCATGTCTCCCTCTTGTGGGGAAAAGAGTGAGGTACCTCAAATTATAAAAGAAAATAGGAAGGGGGCTCTAACAGAACGAGCAATTTACATCATGTCTGAGCTGTAAGACAATTCAAACTGTCACTTTCAATCTCCACGAAGTCTGAATTAGCCCCGCCAACAGAACCAAAATGGTCTTTTTAACCAGTGAGGACCACAACGCTGGACATAGGCACCAACTGACCATGTAGTCATGAGCCGCTTCCTTCTCAGTAGACAAAGTCAAGCCACGAGGCTTCCAAAATCAAGCAGGTCGAGTTTGTCTAATATTTGGAACCCTGAACTCCGGTCCATTTCAGTACAGAGCAACCTTTAATAAGTATTACCAGAATGCTGAACGGATGGACTTGCGCCACTCTCCCAGCTCAGTAAACCTGCCAAAAGTTACTGCTCTCGCCATATTCCCCAGTAGGAAGCTCCCCACTTATAGGCAAAGGGTATGTTCATCTTGAAGGCGATCACATTCTGGGATGCATTTTTGAGTAATCGAAAGAAACTGAGTGTTTCATAATAAATCTGTTCTAGTATCCGAATGCGCAGCAGTTAGGGATCGCATTGTCACTCAGCGACAACTGAGATAAGGACCACACTGCAACTAAGGCTTTGTGTCTCCGGGTGCTTGGAATAAACATTAGCTTGCACTAACAAGTGTTGTGCACTTCCTAAAATTGGGTACTCACTTCACATTTTTAACAAAGCCCTTTTTGTACACCTCCTTCACAACTGTACAGCTGTCATTTTCCACAGCCTGCCTGAACCATGTTTTCGCACCTGTGGTGCAGAATAGCATGTTTGGTCTGTGCAATCACCTTTTGGAAAAATTGAGCAAAATGACACTGGCACTGTTCATGAGGGGGGGTCCAAAAAAAGCCCATGTTGAAAATTTAGTGCAGCACCTCCAACATACTGTATGGCCATGTTACACCTGGGTGTTGAATAATTTCTACGCACATGTGAAACTTTCGGCACTTGGTATCGCTTCACAGCCCTATCAGCTCTGGCCAGATTTTGTTTCTTATTGTCTTTTACTATTGTTGCTGAGTGTATTTCCAGTTTTTGTTTTGTTTTTTCTGTTTTTTTTCTGGGTTTTATTAACAATTTTTTTTACTGCTGCCAGTTAGTATCTGTAGGCTGTTTTTTGTATTTAGTATATCGTTTTCTTTTCTTTTGAATATTTCTCTTAATATTATTATTCCACCAGGGCTGTACCCTGCGTTTGAAAAATGCTGACATTTAATGAAAAGGAACATGTTTTTCCTATGCATATTAATTTATTTTTTTTTTGTTGTCACCTACAGCCTAGATGATACAGAATATTTTTCCAAAACCTTTATGGTAGAAGGGTCCTGAGGCAATGTAGTGCATTTCAAAGGTTTTGTGAAAAAAATATTAATCAGTTCCAGAGTTATAAGGATTTAATTTTTTTTTCTGACCATCCTCAGTGGGATTTTTGGATAACCCTCTGACAAGACTTGAAAATGTTGTATCTTGAGAGCATTTTGCTTTCATACCACTTACTTCTTCTGACACAGATAATAGTTTTTTTTTATTTCATGATGGCAACCATCTTGTATGTTTGCTTGTTTGTTTCAAACTAAAATGCATGGAAAATACCTAAAAATGATGTACTTAAAAAAAATCAGAACTTAGCTAACACAACTTGGCCAGCTAGATTCTGGAATTCATTTGTTTAAATAAGAATAAGAATTTTTAAAATTAGGGCCAGGAATACCTTTCCAGGTACCCCAAAATTCTGAGAGCCCAGCTTAGCGAGAGGAGAAGTTTTTTGTGTTGTGAGCCGACTATTCCTCTGTCGTGCACATAGTGAAATTTTCAACTCACTTCCAAAACCAAAAATTTATATAGTCCCTCCACCTCCCAGCTCAGCCTGTCCTCTCTTGTCTTTAGCAATGCTTCATTTTTTTTAATCGTCTCCCTTCCCCTCCCAGATCAGCCAGTCCTCCCTCATCCTTACCAGTTTTATTGCTTTATTAATTTAAGCAGACTGTGCTGCCCACCCAAGCACCACTTCCTTAGGCTGCCCTCCCTCCAGATGACCAGCCCACCTCCCCATATCTATGTGTCAGCATTGGGGTGCTCAATCCCCAGTGTCAGCTATGTTCCCATGCAAAAAAAGAAAACTATCCCTCAGTGACCCTTTTCTTTTTTAATGTTTGCATTTGAATATAAGTGAATAGAAGAAAACAGTCCCTCATTGGTATAAACTACCCCCAAATGCATAGGCAGCAGCATCAGGATGCCAACTCTAGTGCTGCAGAAGAGCATTCCAACACTGGGGTGCCAGTTACTACAGCAGGCTATGGTTGCCCTGTAAAAATTAAAACTGACCCTCATAGATCTTTTTTTGTATTATTTTAACCTGAAAAGAAGAAAATGGTCCCGCATTGATCTTGGCCTCCCACACATCCTATCCACCCCACTCTGAACCCCACTTAGCACCTACCACTCCACACCTCCCCACATACCTTCACCCACCTAACCATGATCCCACTGCATAGATCATCCTCTGATTAGAAAGACATCCTTCTGCTGGAACTGCTACTGTGATATGAGAAAATAAGGCAAGTCCAGTTATTGTATTTTAATGCATTTTGAGGTTTTACTCACACATTTGTCATTTTTAAATATTTTTACATCAAATTTTCCTCATGGCCTTTTTGGGACCTCACCTCATGGAAAAGGTAGGTGAGATGTTTCAGATCCATTATGAAAGGTGATTTCACAGTTGCTCCTCAAAATCACCTTTTGGGTGATATTTGAGCTTTTTCACCTACCGGGTTTATGAGGTGGGATTATAAGAAGACTAAGTAGAAATTTGGTGGAACATATGGTAAAATGGCTATGTTATGCATGAGGGTTGAAATATATCAACATTTACTCATAACTTCCCTAATTTTTAACATTTTCCACCACTTTCAATATGGTCTTTTTGAGACCACACCTCATGAACAAGGTAGGTAAACATTTTGAAATCTGGGCCAAAAGGTGATTACAAAGTCACTCCATGAAATCACCTTTTGGGCAGGGTTTGAAAATGTTCAACTAATGGGTTTATGAGGTGGGATCAACAGAAGATTATATTGAAGATTTAGTGGAAAAAACATGGTAAAATGATCAATATATGAGTGAACATGGGAATATTTCAATGTTCACTAATAATGTCACTGATTTGTATAATTTTTCAACCAAACTTTCAACATGGCCTTTACAGAAGCCCACCTCATGAACAGTGTAGGCAATTTTTTTTTCAAAACCAGCAGAAAAGGTGATTTTTTGCACTTGATGCGCTGAATCATGTTTCAGGCAGGATTTGAAAATTTGCACCTACTGGGTTCACAACACGGGGTCATAAGAACTCTATGTTCAAAATATTTGGAGCCATATTAAAAAAAAATGACTGTACACTGAAAATGTTCCTTGCTCACTCAAAATCTGATAATTATCATTAAACAAATATACACTCCAAACGTTCACCATAGTCATATTTTCACAACATCACATAAACACGACTGGTGTCATTTTTCAAATCCTTGATGAAATATGTTTTTGCACTTGTGGAGCAAAATTACATTTTGGTCTCTATCCTACAAATGCCACAAGTCATATTTATAGGAGGTAGTCTTAAAATGACTATCTTGAAAATCTGTGGCCAAATTAAAAGAATATATATTAAGAAACATGTGTAGTGCCAGCCTTTACCCAAGCAGATAGTGCTTTGTGATCATATGCTGAACATCTTAAGGGTGAGCTTAGCGAGTCACCTGGATGGACTGAGTCTGGTGGAATGGTGCTGCCATGCAACATGACCCTAACAGTCTGGGAAAGGAAGGTGCAGAGTTACCATACAGGCCAAGTACTGTGTATTGAACAGAAATAGTCTCCTTGCATAAGGCTCCTGCACTTTTGTATCCATAGGTGCCAGAGGGCCCCGCATTTCAGTTGACAGAAGAAGTCTCTACTCTATGTGTCTGTATCTGTGGCAAAATGGAAGTGCAGGGCCCAGAGGTCCTGCATATCTGCAGCCCACTAGAGAGCCCCACAAATTCTTGACATCCAGTGCCACAAGAAAGTGCATGGCTCACGGGACCCTGCACTGCCATAGGCATATGGACTCTTCAGTGGGCACAGGACCCAAAGGGCACTGTACATCTGCATTGGTTCATGGAGGCCCAAAAGGGAGCTGTCTGAATGAGGATATGATTCCATTATCTCAATACGAAAGAATATTCACTGAAAAACTGTGTTAGGGTTCAACTTAATTCCACAAAAGTAGGGAAATGAGGTGCTAGGATTTCCAACCCTATTTCCCCACCACTCACTGCCAAGCAGCAAACAGACAAGCCTACACAAGCAGCGACAGACAGCCATCATCAGGTAAGACAAATAACATACAACTTTTTCCAGATGACATAAATGCAGTAACATTGACATGCTGCCTTTGTGGATTTGTGTGAGGGGGGCTGTGCTTCTGTAGCCACAGATGTGTGTGTGAAATATAGAAACATAGAAACATAGAAGTTGATGGCAAATAAAGACTGCAAGGCCCATCCAGTCTGCCCATTTCTTTTTCTGCCTTATGAATGTGCCATCGGCCTTTGTTCTGCCAATGGCCTATTTATTCGTACTCATCTGAATTGCTCCCTTATGCCTATCCCATGCCTGTTTGAAGCCCTGCACTGTATTCATATCCACCACTTCTTGAGGTGTGCCGTTCCATGCATCCACCACCCTTTCTGTGAAAAAGAACTTCCTCACACTACCCCTTAATCGGCCAAGCTCTAATCTAATGCTGTGTTCTCTTGTCCTGCCATTTTTCTTATATTGAAACATGTTAGACTCTTTCACATTGTTAATACCCTTATGGTGTTTGAGTGTTTCGATCATATCACCACTCTCCATCCTTTGCTCTAGGGTATACATATTGAGCTCTGTTAATCTGTCCTCATATGTTTTCTGATGCAATCCCTGCACCATTTTGATTGCCCTTCTCTGGACTGCCTCAATTTGGTTAATGTCCTTGTGAAGGTGTGGCCTCCAGTACTGCATGTAGTACTCCAGATGGTGCCTAGCCAGTGTCTTGTAAAGAGGGATTATTACCTCCCTTTTCCAACTTGTGATACCCCTACTAATGCACACCAACATCCCCCTAGCCTTACCTACTGCTTTAGTGGTCTGCTTGGATGATTTCAGGTCATCAGTGATGATGATGCCCAAGTCTCTTTCTTCCCTTGTGACTGCCAGCAACTCCCCTCCCAGCCTAAAGGTGGCTTCAGGGTTTCTCTTCCCTATGTGCATGATCTTGCACTTCTTTGTGTTAAATCCAAGTTGCCACTCTTCTGACTATTTTGCTAGTTTATCCACATCTTTTCTCATTCTGCCCACCCCATCTGGATCATCTACTCTGTTGCAGATCTTGGTGTCATCTGCAAACAGACAAACCTTACCCTCTAGTCCATCTGCAATGTCACTGATGAAGATATTGAAGAGGACTGGCCCCAGCACTGATCCCGGAGGTACCTCACTTGTGACTTGCATCTCTTCTGACTGTATACCATGTACCACCACTCTCTGTTTTCTGCCAGTCAACCAGTTTGCCACCCAGTTGACCAACTTCTGACCCACCATGAGTCTAACCAGCTTATTAATCAATCTTCTATGTGGAACAGTATCAAAAGCTTTGCTGAAGTCAAGGTAGGCAACATCAACTGTTCCCCCCTTGGTCCACCACTATGGTTACCCAAAGAAATCTATGAGATTAGCTTTACAGGACCTTCCTTTTGTAAACCCATGCTGTCTTGTATCCTGTGCTTCTATGGATTCCAGGTGTTGCACTATCCTTTCCTTAAGGAGTGCCTCCATAATCTTGCCCACTAATGAGGTAAGACTGACTGGTCTGTAGTTCCTTGCCTCTGCCCTGCTACCACTCTTGTGGAACAGGATCACATGAGCCCTTCTCCAGTCTTCTGGAACCTCTCCTATGCTCAGAGACTCACAAAACAGTTCTGATAATGGGTCTGCTAGTTCCACCCTTAACTCCTTTAGTACCCTGGGATGTATGCCATCAGGTCCCATTGCCTTGTCCACCCTGAGCTTATCGAGCTCTTGTAGGACCCTTTCTTTTGTGAAGGGACTAGTGCACACCTCCCTCCCCCCTGTGTCCATGGTGCTGAGCTGAGGGCCCTGCCCTACCTTATCTTCAGTAAATACTGAGCAGAAGTATCTATTTAGAATAGATGCTTTTACATGGTCCTCCTCCTAACATGCCCCCTTATCCCCTTTGATCTTAGCAATACCACCTCTGGACCTTCTCCTTTCACTAATGTATCTATAGAATGTCTTGTCACCTTCTTTTACTGTTTGTGCTAGTGTTACCTTGGTTTGAGCCTTTGCCTGCCTTACTGGCTTCCCTACTTCCCTCAGGGAAGTTTGATATGCCTCCCTTTCTTCATCTTGCTGCGTTCTCTTATATTTCCTGAAGGCCAGTGTTTTGGCTCTGGCCTTTTCTGCTACTGATGTTGAGAACCAAAGTGGTTTCCTTCTTCTTTTGCACATCCTTTTCTCTCTAACACAATGGGATATTGCTTCAAGTATTGCATCCTTAATGCTTTTCCACTTTGCCTGTACCCCCTCACCTGTATTTCTTTTTGCCAAGGCTAGCTTAACTCTGTTGGCTATCTTATCAAAGTCAGCTCCTCTGGTGTCTCATATTTCTGCCTTGGAATGGGATGATTTAGTTCTAGTAGACAAATTGAACCATACCATTTGATGGTCACTAGCCCCCAGGTGACCTCCTACCTGGCCTGGAGATCTGAGATCCTTTCCCTGTTAGTCAGTACTAGATCTAGGATAGCCCTGTCTCTTGTGGGTTGTTGTACCAGTTATTTGAGGCCCTCCCCCTGCAGGGAATCCACCATGTGTCTAGTTCTAGCAGATATTCCTGCTGGTATTGATGTGCAGGTGTGTATGTTATACAGCAAGCATGAGCACCTCTGGCAGCAAAAGCACAGACCCCATGGGGGCCTATGCTTCTGCAGAAAGTAGTACTGTCATAATGTGGGCATTATGGTTTCAGCAGCAGATCCAGAAATTTTTAATAGTTAATAATTTTTATTAAGTTTGAAAAATAATATCAGACATAGCCAGGTACATAAAGAAGATACAGCATGACACATATGCATACACATTGATAGCAGTGTCATTATATAATTGACAAAGTCTAGCCCATAGAAAAGGACACTGCTAAATAATGATACAGTAAGAAATTATACAGTAAGTTTTATTGTGGTATTGTGCCCTTCCAAAAAAAAAGTATGAGAAATAGACCCAGAAATGTTACAGTTGGGCAGCAGTTTTGTCTAGGGTGGCACTTACTCAGAAAAAAGTAAAATGTTACCTTTTCAAGATTAGATTAGGTTAAGACAATTACTTTTTGCTGGCCTAAGGGGACAGCAGGTGGTACCTCACTACATGCAGTAGCAGGAACCGCTAGTGCATGATTTTTTATATGCAGCTGCATAAGTGCAGGCCCCTATGGGCCTGCACTTCTGCAGGCAGAAGTAAGTGTATATGTCTTACACCTGTGGCTAAAGAGACATGGCCCCTATGGGGCTTGTACTTTGCCAGACAGAAGTACTGTACTGTTGCAATTTTGATATCATGGATTTCATGGCACCTGTGATTCTGCAGCCAGAAGTCAGTGTGTATGTTTTACATCTGTGATTGCACAAGTGTAGGGTCCTCAGAGACCTGTCCTTCCTAAGACAGACCTGTGTATATGTCCTACAGTGTAGATCAGCACCTGTGGCTACAGAAGCTCTAGCCCCATAGGGGCCTGTACTTCTGCAGAAATAGAACTCTTGTAATTTGGTTATCATGGATTTGTTTCTGTGGCTGCCGGGGCCTGTAGTTCTGCAAACAGAAGTAGTGTTGCGATTTCAGTATTATGGCTTTCTCTGTGCAGACAGAAGTGTGTGTGTATGTGTTGCGGTGTACGTACCACAGATACAAATCCACAAAGGTAACACATCAGTGCTACTGCATGTCTGTCATCTGGAAACAATTGCATATTGTTTGTATTAACTGATAACTGCCTGTGGTTCCTTGTGTGGTCTTGTCCTTTTGTTGCTTGTGGGAGGGAGGGGTGGAGAGCACTACATTGCCTAATTTTGTGGCATTAAGTTGAACTCTAACTGGTGCATTACCACAGTTTTTTGCAATAAATATATATAGACATAATCTTAAAGTATTGCATAATACAACAACAGAAATGCTATAATAGTATAGTTGAATTCCTGTAATACTTTCTTTCACAGTCTATAATGCTGTTGTTCCAAGCTCTGAATAGTAGTATTGCAAGACCAACAGAGCAGAGTGGGATGGCAAATTCCTTGTGCTGAGAGGGACTTGGCTTTTACTGTAAGTGTCACGTACAGTAAAAGCTAACTCGCCGCTGATGAGAAACTGGGGAAATCCCACAACAACTGCTTAGTTATAAACCCCTAATTTTTACTTCAAAATATCACTCATGGTCCATCATTCTATTGGCAGGATGCAGTACATATGTGCTATCCTGAAGTTATTGGTGAAACTTCACAGTTCAAAGCTCATCCCCAGTTATTTTTTGTTACTTATTGTCTCAGTAATGCCTGATGTGCATTGCCCTTCCGGGACTGGAAGAGTAGCTCACATTATTTTAATATTGATGTACTCATGTAGGTATTTAATATTCATGAAGAGCTTTGCTGTGACTGTTTTAAATCCATGTAGGTGGATAGCTTTTTGTCCATGGAAAGGTAGCATATGTTGTTTTAATATTGATGTATTTCTGTAGCTATGTAATACTCATGAATGGCTTTGCTTTGACTGTTACAAATCCATGTAGGTGGGTAGCTTCTTGTCCATGGAAAGGTAGCATATGTTGTTTTAATATTGATGTATTTCAGTAGCTATTTAATACTCATGAAGGGCTTTGCTTTGACTGTTACAAATCCATGTAGGTGGGTAGCTTCTTGTCCATGGAAAGGTAGCATACATTGTTTTAATATTGATGTATTTCAGTAGCTATGTAATACTCATGACGGGCTTTGCTTTGACTGTTACAAATCCATGTAGGTGGGTAGCTTGTTGTCCATGGAAAGGTAGCATACGTTGTTTTAATATTGATGTATTTCAGTAGCTATGTAATACTCATGAAGGGCTTTGCTTTGACTGTTACAAATCCATACATGTGGGGCAGCATGTTGTCCATGTGCTTGTTTCTAGTCACATTTTTAGGATCCATAAATTACAAAAAATAACAAATTGGGACTGTGGTAACTTGACTACAATACCATCTCAAGGTTCTGGGAACATGCTGGAACCTCTTGAGCTTTGCTTCAAGGTTCCCATGTCCCCAGAACCTCTCAATGGTATTATAGCCTTGTAATACACAATCCCCTATCTATCTATCTATCTATCTATCTATCTATATATATATATATATATATATATAGTATATATATAGAGAGAGAGTATAAATAATAGTTAAGTTTGGTATACAATTATATAAACCCATCGAGGGGCAGTAATCAGATCATAAGGGCATGAGCCCAAAAGGTGAGTGGTTTTGTGACCTAGATAGCCTGGTCAATGGGTTCATTTCATGTCAATTCTGGATGCCATACACCTGGTGCATTATGTCTGGAATCAAGTTAAAGTAGAAACCATAAAAAACTGTTTACTAAATCAGGCATTCTGTGTGAGGAGGAACTTGAACCTGAGGAAACTGTGACTCCACCAACTGGGATGCAGCAAGCAGATTTCTCTGCTTACATAACTCTCAACCAGGAAGAGCAAACAACTGGTGAGGTTATGGAGGCAGAGATTTGTGAGGACATTATTAGCCAAAGCAACCCAACAATTTATGAAGACACTGAAGAAAAGGAGGAGAGTGTGCCAACAACTGCAGTAGTATGGTGCATGAATTCCCAAATAAGATGATATGTTGCTGCCAGCCCAGTTGTGCTGAGGGTTGAGGTGCTGGATGCCTCACCTCGCGCTATGCCGGTGAGAGCTCGGGTGCCGGGGATCAGCAGGGGAAGGGTTGAGGAAGAGTGCCCTGATGGTGCTCTCCTCCCCAGGAAGGAAGGGTTGGTTGCTCCAGCATACCAGCAACCCCTGGTGGAGACCGGAGGCACTGTAGTATGCCAAGTAAGCATGTAATTAGCGTAACTGACACCGGCAGGTAGCTGTGTGCCAGTGCATCAACGTGCACCACACAAGGGGGGGTTGGCGGTAACGTACAGAAAAAGGAAAAAAAATGGTGCCATGGACAGGCGATGGCACCTGTTTCCCATGCCCTTCACCGGGCCAGTCCCCACTGGCCTTTCAGTTCCTCTGGCCGAGCCCTGCAGCCAGAGTCTGAGTTGCAAGAACACCCAAGAGGAGGGGTAGCCACCCCAGGTAGGTTAAACCAGGGGTACTGGCTACAGGGAGGGGGGGAGAGAAGGCACAATTTGGAAGGGCCTTAGGTGGGCAGGTCTCAAGACTAGGATACCTGAGACAGGTTCCATGGGGCTGTGACCAGAGGGAAATAAAGTAAAAAAAAAAGGATAGCATGTTGCTGCATTAGAAAGCCATGACTATGATTAGTTTTATGGCTTTGAAAACAGGGTTGAACTGCTACAGTCAAAGCCAAAGACATGGTCAGATATTTCCTGAAATTTCTGTGATATTTCTAGAGAAATCTCCTGCTTTCTGCAGTGCCATAGTAGGAGCAGCAGAGAGAATCTCCTTAGAAATTTTGCGAAATATCTGGAAATATCTGACCATGTCTTTGGCTACAACTGTAGCCTGTAAAGGTCTGAAGCAGCCATTGATTTCGAGCTGGTTAACACATGAGCAGAGTCGAGCCAAGCAGAGTTTAAATGCAGACAGTTTAAGTGCTAAAACTGACAATGCTGACACTGAGAATGAGCACTAAGTTTATGAACCGTTGCACTGTACTAAACTTTTTAATTACCAGACCCAAACTTTTAATGTATTTTTTATGTTTAATAAAATGAGAACAGCATTTATAATTAGCTGTTGTGCACTTTGTCTTTTGTACTGCCTTTCGCTTTTGTACCGTTGCTCCCCAATTGACTGATCACCTACCACATGTCATCTCCCACTTGTTCCACTTGTGTGCCAAAATTGCAGCAGTCTGGAGCTTGTGCATACAAGCAGAACTGAGTGCATATAGAATTCATAAACAGCTGTCATAAAGCTGTCTCCTTTCAAACAACCTTGCCATTTTAACATATTTTATATTCTATTTATCTGCTTTTTGTTGCTTTATACCTTTATTTGATTCATCAGACTACACACAGGTTATAAATTTTGTTTTGTTCCTTGTCTTGCCTGCAACATCCTAAACGCCACCTGTGGAATGCATCATTGTAATCTATATTCAGACATGAGATGGTTAGGACTTAAAGAGCATAGAAGCTTGCATATGCTGACTTTTTTGCATAAATGCCAAATGGAAAAATATCCACAGTATATTATGGAGAATATATACAAAAGATCTGTGAAGGCATGAATAAGAACAGCATTGCGGATGGAGTTTAAAATACCAGTCTGCAACTTAAGAATGGGGAGGACCTGAATATATTATTTAGGAATGACATTGTGTAATACTAACCCATTCACTTTGAGATTGGCTGACAGGAAATCTAGCCTAGCAGCACTGAAGAAAAAAAACATGATTCATCCAACAGGCTGCAAAACCCCTGCCCTGCTATCAAAGATTCGGAATAGGTTAATATGTGTTAACACTCATGATATAAGGGACCTTTTCTCTGATTGCATAGTTGGTACTTGTTACATATTTTATATTGTGACTTAATTAAACACTTGTAATGACATATTTTTAACACTTTTAAGGGCATATACAGCAACTGAAGATAGAAGGAAAACATTTATTTTTCACCCATTTTGAATGTAAATACTACTTGATGAAATTATTTAAGTTTTTCTTGAGAAATGTTTTCGTAACTTTGTAACACGTGATGCACTAAGGGACCACAATGAAAATGGATTGTATGGTTCAGTTGAGATTTCCATCCTTGTTCATACTTTGTGCTATGAATAACAATTGTACTGAATTTTAGTTGCATCCTTGTAATTGCTGTGATATTTCTGTGTTGTACTGTCCTAACCAAGGCCTTCTTGCAAAGGAGGTTTGCTCAATTGAGTTTTTCCTGGTAAAACAAATAAAATGAAATGGAACAAATGCAAAAAGCCAGATAACTTCCAGTCCTGTTGGTTTTGTAACTCTCATTTGCACATTTATATATTTCAAAGCATAACAAATAAATATCTTCAAAGCTTCATGGATATGCAGATGCTTGTGAGCTGTGCAAGAAATCTCATAATAGGCACTACATTCTGCTATTATGTCCATATTCAGACTTCACTACAGCCAGCTCAATCACACTAAATGCTGCAATAATCTTTAGGATCAGCACAAAACAGTAGGCATTACATGAGGTAATGAAGCCATAGCTTGCCACCAAAAATGCTGCATAAAAGTGAAGGCAGATTCTCTCCAATATGTGGTTTCTATAAACACAGATACACAATCAAAAGTCTCAAATGCATGAAGGGTATGAAAATCTGTGTGTGGGAGGGGGTAGGGGCAAGCTGTCTAGCAAAATGTCCAAACGGTTTCCTGCTAAAATCCATAAGAAAAACAATGGACTAACAGTTATCACTGGATATTGATGTTATCCATGCTGAACAAGATTCTCAAACTAGTAGTCACATGCAACTGATGGATTTCCTTCAAAATCAATGTCTTCCACACTGAATAACTATTCAGTTTCCATCCAAACCCCTCAACAGGAATTTCCTAACATAAAGTAATGAATGACCTTGCAACTGCCCACATGAAGGAAACCATGTACTGTAGGAGCCATCTTCATTGATCTTACCAAGGCCTTTAATACTGTAAATCATGTTCTTCTTCTTGCAAAACTACATGACTTGAGTTTAAAGAGCAACTCTCTATTATAATAAAAAGCTTTTAAACAATAGATTTACAACAAATACGTTTTAACTTTATTGTTTTCTAGTTTTCGCTTTTTTTTTTTTATTTTTGCTTTCACCTGCTGTTGGTAGTGTTGTGTGAAACTGAAAAATTTCACCCAGAGAAATATTTTGAGGAATTTATGCATTTCGTGTAATATTTTGCCAGGTGAAATGTGAAATTTTACCTGCGGACTGGGCAAAATTTCACTCTCGAACCAGAGAAATTGTTTGCTCGTGGGCAAAATTTGGCCACCCGCAGGTGAAATTTCACAATTTCGCCACTAGTGTCAGGCAAAAGGTACCGCTTAGTAAATGAAAAAGTACAGACCAACCACATCTATATGAGTATTTATAATGCTAAGTGCTTTCGGACTACAGAGATAGAGAAACAATGAATTTCATCAGATTGCATACTGTGTCAAGGGGAAAGACAAGAAGCAAGAAAATAAGATACAATAACATTAGCGCTTTGCATTGGAACTATGTCACCGGGGAGGGTGTGTAGCAAAATGCAACCATCAGTGCAAAAACAGAAATGCTACAGAATGCATAGAGCGGAACTTTATCCCACTCTTTCCGAGGAACCCAATGAGGTCCCCAGCATTGTACCTGGCCAAGCAATGGGATTTGCATTGATGTCACCCATCCTGGTCACCCCCAGCAGTGAGCTGCTGCCCCTGCTGCTGCTGCTGCCAACTGGTTGCTATCATCTGCTTCTGCTGCTGCTGAAGTAATTTCTCTCTTTCTCCTTGTCATCAGGTTGTGGAGAGGAGGAGTTTCCCACCATGACCATTGCTGATGAGGAGTAGTAGCAGGAGCAGCAGCAGTGAGCCCGGGGTGCCACTCACCCCCTCCCTCTCTCTACCTATACCGATCTTGGATTTAATTCATAAGGTGAGGGTCATATTGGTGAGCACCAGAGAGCCCCACTGTCTGTCAGATTGAGCTGCACCGAGGTCCAATACCAGGGATGCAAGAAGCGGCTGAGCTGCAGACAGTGGAGTGGCAGTAGCGATGCCAAGGAGGAAGCAGCAGGTACCCAAATGAGCAGCAAGTAAGGAGCCAGCAGGAGTAGAGGCACCCTTGTGGGGGTGGGATGCAGCCAGCAGTGACCTAGGGAGGGAGGCATCAGGGACGGAGGGCTTCCACTGTTGGCACATCACTAAGTTATCCAGCTCACTAGCCTTTTCACTTTTCTGTGCTTCTCCTTGTTCCCTGATCCTGCCAACTATATGATTTTCACACATCCCATAGCAACCATTTTAAATGTATTTTCTCAAATAACGATGTGCATTTGTAGGCAAAATTGATGGTGACATTTCTCAATTTCGCGGCAATTTCACGAAATATTTCCCTCAGCAAAATTGCTGATTTTGTGGCAATTTCACAGCCGAAATTACATTTCTTGACATCTCTAGCTGTTGGTCTACTAAACAATGTAGATAATGACTCAATTATTTCACTGAATCTTTCAAACTGTAACAGACTCTGCCCTGCCAACAACATAATTGCTGTTTGTGACATCACAGTCTGTTGCCATGATGAGCACTAGGATGTCATAAACAAAGCCTCTGTAAGGTTAACAGGGGAGAGGTAAATGTTTTCAAATGTTTTCTATGCAGACTTTAGATGGACTAACAATATGATCTGTAAATCTTGGAAAGGAACTTTAAAAATGAGAAAAAAAGCATCTCTAGTAAACTCTAACAGCTAAACATCCTATTTATGAAAGCACATGCCGAAGTGCAGAGTTGTTCTTTAACATGCAAACCCCTCTCATGGATCCAGAATTACCTCTCAAACCTGTCCCAGGGCATCAAAGTCAATAGAGTAACTTCAATACCAAATGTAATCAGCCTTGACAGTCCACAAGGCTTCATCTTTGATCCCCTTCTCTTCTGCCTTTCCATAAAGTACTTACCAACCATCTGTACAAATCTGGACAATTATATCCACCTTTACACAGATGACACATTGATATACAGTACACCAAAGCCAACTATTTCTCTGAATTAAATTGCTCACTGCAGGATGTGATCACTGAAACTATGATTGGGACATATACAGACAGCCTCCTATTGAACAACTCAAGAACTAAATCAGTGCCGTTCAGTTGAAGGACTGTCCCTCCTAACACAATAAAAGTAATATCCCCAACAGGAACACACTTTGAAATATTCAGAATTTTAAATATTTGAAATTGTGGCTCAATGTTAAGCTTATATGGATCACATTAACACTGTAGGTCTGTCAGAAATGCATGCCAAGGGCTGGATTATCAAAGTGTAGTGCAAGGCTTGCACCAAGACCTGCACCACGACACTTAGGTTCTGTTGGTGTGCCACACCTCATTGCCACAATCGCACCTGATTTTATGATCTTGGGCACAACTGTGACAACTGGCATGATTTACAGCAGCTTGCACCAAATATCTGGTGCAAGCACTGCATGGAATGCCCCCAGGACTGTGGCAAATTAGACCACAAACATTGATCTAACTTGCGGCAATTGCAGAACAGGATAGAAAATCCCAATCGCCAGCCAGGAGAATGCAACAAGCCTGGTGCACCATATATTCAACGCACCTGGGGCTTGCGGTATTCTCGCCCTTTTGAGAATCTGCCCCCAAATGCTAGAATGTCTGTGTTGCAGTTAAAGCTGTACTTACCTCAGCACCAGAAAACTGTCCCTAAAGCAATCACTGTTACCTTTGCTCAAGGACTTCTGCAAAATCTATAGATCTGTTACACAAATGTCCCATTCTTAGAAGAGCATGTGCAGATTTTCATTAGCAAGTGACCAAAGATGACAATACTACCTCATGTATACAGTAGCAGCTCAGGGCTTCTTTCACCTGAAGAAGAAGAAGGGACATAAATGGATGACTATAGCATTCAGCAGCATGCATGATCTCCTTCCAGCCTAGCTAAGCAAACTTTTAGTTAAGCTCCATTAGAAATATAAACTGCATTCCCAGGAGGTCTCCTCCAAATACCAAGGATGAACACATTCTATGATGAAAATGATTTTGTCATAGCAGTCCTGGCAACCTAGAATTCACTGCCTGATGCAATGAAAGAAGTTAAAAACTTAAGATCCTTCAGTAGAGTCATGTTTTATGATCTACAAGGCCTGTGCAACTCCTAGACTCTTCTTTGCTTTATAATGTCCCTCCTGTACAACCTCCATTTGCATGGAACCTTTCTAAATGTGAAATTAATGTTATTATACAGTTCCAGTCTTTGTAAATATACAGGATTTTAACAAATGTTGAAAATTCTTCATCTACATAATTATATAAGTGTAAATGATTGACTCTGCTGCTATATTTCTCTCCAGGGCCATCTTGAAAAATAGTTATTGCACTGATATGAGGCTATCATGGAATATACAATTCTAAATAGAAAATAAATAACAAAAAAGTCAGCAAGGGGCCAGCCCAGTGGTGAAGGAAACTGAGGCACTCTGCACCTTACCTTTTCCTATGCCAGTACCCCAGGTTCAGGAATGTCCTCAGGCCACTAGGGGGTTGGCCGTGCAGGAAGAGGACTGAGCATCTGGAGGACAGCTCTCCTATTCCAAGGTGGGGTGGCTCACTGTCTTGGCCATTGGCTGTACTCAGGTGGAGGCCTTGGGTATTGCCAACAGTCAGAACAACAAAGAATGGAGGGACCACAATCCCATGGGCATATGTGCCTCCATGCACATGCCTTATGTGTCGCTGTGGCTAATGGGGAAGGGAGAAAAGGAAAAGGGTTGGTGTGAGCTAAATGAAACCCAGACAACTTCCTCTGCACTATACCAATGGATGGTCATTTGCCTCATCTGGATGTGTGTCTCCAGGTGGAAGGAGGACAGCCATCCCCCTCCTGGTCTTGCCATTGGGGGGGAATCCATGGCAGTTTTCAAGCATGGCAGGCCTGTGCAGCGGGTGCTGGGCAAGAGGGAAGGGGAACAGGGCTGAGAACCATCCAAACTGACCAAAGAGAGAGAAAAATTTCTATGACAAAAAAGGACAGCAGCAAGCAAACAAGGAGAACGGAAAGGGTATTCCTGAACAGCAAACTCTCAGATGTAAAAAGGGTTACTAGTGGAGTGCCACAAGGAGCAGTACTTCCATATTTTTTGCAACAGGTTCATCAGTAATACAGTGTTAGGGAAGGGGATTAATACAGAAGTTAGCCTATTAGCTGACGACACAAAGCATTGTGGTTAGGTGGATACAGGACAGGGAGTGAAAAGTGTAATGTAAGATCAGTAGAGGCCTGGGCAGTAGTCTAACACCTGACAGCTACAGTAAAACATAATGGCAAAAATGCAAAGTAATGTACATTAGTATAAAAATTCTCAGGTGGACTGTATTGTAGATAAAGTCATGGAGAAAACCTCACAAGTGAAAAGAGATTTGGAAAGCAAAATAAACAGTAGCTTGAAGCCATCTAGCTAGCGTGAAAACACTTATTAGAGGGGAAACAATGTACTGGATATATTACAGTGTGTAAGGGATCTCAAGTGGAAGTGACAAAGTGGTTTTACTACTGTGTTGTTCACTTTGTCAGGCCATACATAGAGTACTGTGTGCAGTTCTGGAACCAATACTTAAAAAGAGCAGGGGAAAGAGAGGACGAATACAGAATCTACTGATAAAAATAAAACTGGTGCAGTGTAGGAGTAGCTACCAAAAGAGGTTGCAGAACCTCAATGCGAATTCATAGTAGGACAGAAGGGAGAGGAGAGATATGATTGAGTCATCAGTATACTACTGTGTATGGATACAGCAGGAAGGATTCATGAAAGTTATTTATAGTAAGTTATCCATCAAATACTAGGGTTCACAACTTAAGATGAGGAAGGGGGTAGATTTTAAAAGAATGTGAGGACATCTTTCTTTACTGAAAAGATGGTAGTGGGGGAGGTAGACAGATGAAACAGGCTTACAGAGGAAGTTGCAAATTCTATATCTTAGGTTTTAAGAACAAATGGGAATGCTGGCTCTATCTTAGGTTTCAAGAACAAAAGGAACAGACACGAAGAGGTCATCAGGAACAAAGACAATGCCCAGTACTTTAGTTCAGGCAAGGAGCTTTTCAATCTAGGTAGGACATTTAATTCTTGACAGACATGATGTATTAAAATCCTTTAAAACTAATGAGTAAAGCTGGGTAGAGTGCAACCTTGTACTTTGACTGAACATGCATTTTTACTCATCCACATTAGCAGTTGCATTTGCATGACTGCATGTTTGAATACTAGGCCTTTGTGCGGGTCATTGATTCCATCTCATTGAACTTCACTTTTCTGTGTAAGAACAGCTGTCAGATGCAGTGCTAGTGAAATCTCACCATCCCTTTTCGTTCTTAAAATGCCAGTGAACTAACTGTATGATCTGTTTGCCAGCCTGTATGTATTTATATAGTATTATTTTTATTCATTTCCCAAGAACAATTGAGTGTCAGCTCATTTACAATGATGTCCTGATTGACAGCAGCAGCAAAAGGTACAGCCCATTCGTAAGACATATGTACAACGTTTGTTGTTGTTCCAGTGTATATTTTATCATGTGTAACTATTCCTAGTGGAATATGTTAACCTGTTGACTGCTGCTGCTGTCCTCCCAGGAACCCTCATTGAAATGAGATGCTGCATCTCATGGGGTTATCCTGGTAGGAGAAATTTCAAATACATGAAAAATATACATGTAAAACAGAATAAAATCAATGACAATTAATTAATTTGCCTTGTTGGAATACCCTTGGACAACAGTTTTTGCAAGATTTATGAAGATGATAAAACCAGTCCTTTATATTTGCAATACTGGGGGCAGGATTTTAAAAAATTGAGTTTTGTGTCCTGCAAAGTCCTTCATGAAGCACTAATGTCTGAAAAGCACAAAGTGCCCTATATTCAGTTCTGCCCATTGCACCAGGCACCCATGAGCAGTGTGTGTGATATAGCACATCTCCAACATGGGTCCATAGTCAGAAAGGTAGCACACACAGACTAAAGCACGCTGTCTGTCAGAAAATGGATCTGTGTGTGTGCAGTGCACAGTGACAATACACAGTGCTCACATGGCCCCTTGCAGTAATATGGCTCAAATGAGTGAATGGAGATAGTGCATGCTAAAGGGGATAGTGCCATTGCTTCTGTAAGCCTTATTTAACCGCTGGCATGCTAATATACTCATAGGGCATGCAAGCTGCTAAGGGGCTATTTGCACATAATTTTGAGCTCATTAGCATGTCTCTACAATGCCACCATGCACAACTGCACAGACGCATTCTACTGAACTGTGCCACCCCCACCCCTGTTCACCGTTTAGATGCCGCCACATAGTTTAATGTATCTCCTTGGCATCTAGTGGTCTCCCACCCTCTGATTGCCCATCATTTGCCTCCACATAGTTTGTTACATCTCTCCACTCCCATATAACTGTTCAGATGCCCCCCATAGTTTATTTTTTTCCCAGGGTGTTGAGTGGTCTCCATCCCCTAGATCACTGATCAGACACCCCAGACCTCTGATCTAAACATAACCTTGGTGTCAAGTTGTCCTCTCACCCCCCCTGAAGTTCTGAACCACCATCCCACCCACTCAGTTCTCTCCAACCAAGTCCTGGTGACCTCCACTTAGACAATCTAGCTTTCCCTGCCCCACAATGTTGACCAGCCCTGCCCCTCTGCTTACTGACTTGACTGGATGCCATCTAAGTGACAGTGGGTGAACATGCGCCTATTGTAAAAATGCATCCTAAATGGATATTGGGGGGGTACAGGAGCACTAGATGCCAGGGAGAGATGTAGGAAACTGTAGGGAATTCTGAATAATGATAGGGGGTGGGGGACCACTACTGTGATGATCACACAGAATTTTCCATTGCCTTGAAATGCTGCAGTAACAGAGGTAAGCATTTTGCAGCAACCCCATTGTCTTCAGTGATAATATGATCCAATCTCCCCAAGTACATTACAGTATACCTCAGCAGAAGGCAATATTTTCACAACTACCACTGTAGATGCCAGGGAGAAGTATATTAAATGGGGGGGGCATCTGAATGATGGTTCGGGAGGGGGGACCACTAGACACTAGGGAGACATTGATTAAAGTATATGGGGCATCTGAATGGTGATCAGGGGGTGGTGATAGACCACAAGATGACAAGAAGAAGTGTATTAAACTATATTGTATGTGGGCATCTGAATTGTGGTCGGGGGTGGAGGATCACTTGAAGTCAGGGAGAGCTACATTAAATAACATGGGGGCATCTGACTGGTGATACGTGGGAGGTGAGACTACTAGATGCCAGGGATCTGGTTAAACATTTATTTCAGGGCCGCTGAGTGGGGATCAGGGGGGATGTGAGCAGGATGCCTGCAGGCACTGATAAGCCCTGCTTACAGTCCTTGGCAAGAGGTGTGGGAGGTGGGTTGGATGTTTGTGCACCACTGTGCACAGTGATTAAAAGAGAGATTTAAAAACATTAATGATAGAGCCTGTTCAGCACCTTCAAAACTTATGAATATATCACTGCTCCTTGTATTCAGGAGAGATACCTTATTTCCATGTGTGCAATTGTGTATTCTGTGCATATCAGCTATTGGGCTAACATCATGCACCTGTGACCATATGGCCCCCATCTCATTCAATTGCACTATTCTTGGTTAGAATGGTCCTACCATGGTTAGCGCCACACTAACCATCTGAATATGGGGGCCCAAGTGTACTCTTTATAAAGTGCCAAAGCATGGCTATAATCAGGGCCCCTGGTGTTCTGCAGCAGAATTTTCTGATTTCTGCGGCAGGGCTCCTTGACTTCTGCGGCAGCATTTTCTGATTTCTGCGGTATGATTTATTCATTTCTGTGGCAGAATGCAGTCCTGTCATTGGCTAAATATGATGTGATGTCATTGATGACATCATATGCTGAGCATAGAGGAGGGGCTTCAGGATAAACGAGGTGGGAAAGAAAGCCTGACACTATGGAAAAACAGTATATTTATATGAAAATTCACCAAAAACAATGAATTCTGCTGCACTATATATATTGTGCGGCATGATGCAAATTCTGCAGCAAATTCTGCAACCGCAGAACCACAGAATTCCAGGGGCCTTGGCTATAATATCTGCTAGAGAGCAGCCAAGGCCCTAACAGATGCTCAGGCATAAAGATGAAACTTCTCCTGGCTACCTCAGGGTGTCACCCTCAGTAGACACAATTGACTACAATTAAACAAAGGAACAATTAGGCCTTCCTAAAGGTGTTTCTGCTGTAATTGCTGCTGCTCTAAGTAGCCATTTATAATTGTCTAACAGTATATGCAAATATCCTCATCACCACGGATGGCCCTAACAGGAATATTAGCATTTCACTATGGGGTCATTATAGCTGAAGAGCAGTCCTTTGCATGCATGTCTGCATGGAGACTGAGCACCCTGCTGTGACACAGCCACACATAGACCATGTGTGTTTTTCATTTATTGTAGGTGCTTATATATTATATAGAGTACATACATTTCCTATCGGGGTCCTGCTTCAACTTAGTTCCACAGCTGTAGGGACTGGTGCACTGAGAGGTGAAGTGACTTACTCAAGGTCACACAGTGAGTACTTGGCTTGGTGCAGTTCGCACCCATGCCACAAAGCTCCAAGGTACTCTACTGCTCCCATTCCTCCCCACCAGTCATGGTTGAAATAATAAATATAACTTCAGTCCCTGGTAGTCCAGTTGTTCCTCCCTCCCTTCCTCACCCCACAATCACGGAAGAAATAATAAATATAACTGCAGTCTCTAGCAGACCAGTGGTTCTCTTATCCATCAACCACTGTCATGGTTGCAGTGAGTAATGCAAAAACCTGAAGGCTCTTAAATCTGCATTATACTCCAGTGACAGGTCTTGCCTTGAACATATAGTGGATATAGATGCTGCCTACAATAGCTTTTGCCACATTTCATTAGTATCTATGATCACCTCTGCCCCTTGAAATGACACAGAATATAGGGTAACAAACAGGATTGGGTCTCCAGGGAGCATCTTGGCCTTTTCAAAGTCAGAGAGAAAAAATTGTCACAATATAAAAAAGAACCCCATCCATCTGCAGGAATATAAAACCTTCCACAACAACACTAGATCAGCAGTGCTGAAAGCCACAAGAACCCATATAAAACTTTGCCTGACATGTAATCAAGGAGACCTGAAAAAAACTGTGGACTAATAGCACCAACCTTATTGGCATGTCCAAGACTGACCAATCTTGGGCCACTGAAGGTAAATTCAGGGTAACATGTGATCTAAGACCATTGCCACTCAGTTCAAAGATTTCTTAAGTGACATCGATAAGTATAGAAAGTTCTGTTGAGGCTCCCTCCCCAGGAATGGCCAGGTACCCTGACCAGCAGCTCCTCTCCTAAATTCTACTTCAAATACCTGTCCATCAGTCTGGTGGCCAAATACCTGGTGGCCACATACCTAAGCCACTCCAACCCCCAAAAAGTGCAAACTCCTGCAGTTGGGACACAGAAACCTAGGGAAGGAGTACAAAATGAAAGGAGAGGTACTGATAGCCACCAAACAGGAAAGATACCTGGGAGTTATCATACCTGATCACCTAAAGGTGGCTATGCAGTTTGACAAGGATGTGGGGAGAGCTATCAGGATGCGGGGGTGCATAGGAAGGGGATCACAAGCAGAAAGAGGGAGTTGATGTTACCCCTGTATTGATTACTGGTGAGACCTCTACTATGCCAGGTCTGGAAACTGCTTCTCCAGAAGGACATAGAAAGAGTGGATTAGGTCTAGAGGAGGGCAACTAAAATGGTGCAGGGTCTGCATCAAAAGTCCTATGAGGAAAGACTGAAGGACCTTACTATGTATACACTGGAGGCACAGAGGGAGCGGGGAGATATGATAAAAACTAAATAGATGCTCAAGGACAAGGTGTCATGCTATGAAGCTAGAGTGGGGTAGACTCAGGGGAGATGGAGAGGATGTTCTTCTTCATGGAGAGGGTGGTGGGTGCCTGGAACAGCCTCCCAGCAGAAGAGGTGGTAGATGCAAAAACTGTAACAGGCTTCAGGAAAGCATGTGATAGGCATAAGGGAACCTTAGTGATATGACAAGGGGGGATAAGCTAAAGATCCAGTAGGGTCTGCGGTGATACAGAATGTATGGAAAAATGGGCAGACTAGTTGGGTCAAGTGGTCATTATCTGCTGTCAGATTGCACGTTCATTTTATGTTCTGTTTGATTATTCATTAAGTGATTTTAATTGAAATGACTCTGACTTAAATTATTGCTATGACTGATTTTATGTTGTACATGTTTTGCACCTCTATGTAAAGCACCCAGAGCTCCTGGGGTTGGGTGCTAAACAATTAAAATTTTACTTACTTACTTACTGTGTATGTTCTATGTTGACACCTGTGCATGGTCCTGATAGGACTGACTATTGCTTAGTCAAATTAGCCAGTGAGGCTCTGACTTATCCAAGCTGTACTATTTTTAACATTTGCTTATGCACTGGTGCTTAACCAAAAGTGTAGAAGATGGCCACAATTATTCATATCCACATGTCTGGTCCAAAACATCTCTCACCTCCAACTATTTTATCCAGTCTCCCTCCTGACCCCATGTCAAAAGTCTCTGAATGAATAGTCTTTGATCATACTTCTGAGTGCATCCTGCAAACTGATCTATTGACCAATGTCCAACAAAGTTTCGACCCTCAGCACAACATGGAGACTGCCTTGAGAGATTCACAGATTTTGTTCACAAGTGTTAGATTCAGATAATTTTGTAGCCTCAGTGTTCATGTATCTCACCAAGGCACTCAACCTTGTTGACCATGAACTACTGAACCAGGTTCTATCCTCCTTCAGGTTTTCTCTGGATGTCACCAACTGTTTCAAAACCTGTCCAACTGATCAGGTCTACAGGACCACATGGGGCAACTCTCTCTCTCTCTCTCTCTCTCTCTCTCTGATTTTTTTCAAATCCGCTGTGGGACCCCCTCCCCCAGGATTCTATTCTTGTTCCTCTACTTTCTCTGTTTTTGAAAATGCTGCCTGATGCCAGCCCAGCAACAGAAACAATCCTTTATGCTGACAACGTAGTCATCTTTAGTATGGGCAAATACCTAGCAATCCTGAACAAAAACATGCAGCCAGACGTTGACCTACTCCAGGATTGGTTCATGAAGCACAGGTTAGTCCTCAATACAAAAATTGAAATCCATAGTATTTTCAGTGGTGAACAAAAAAAATGTCAGTTCATCCTTCTAACTACTTGCTTTAGATTGTACTCAGGTGGAGCATGCCTTGGTGATTAAATATAGTGCAGTGGTTTAAGGCTCTGAGCTGCAAACCTGGAGACTTGAGTTTGAATCCCACAGTCCCCACTTGCATAATGTGTGATGTTGAGCAAGCCACTTAACTTTCTTGTGCTCCCAGGTCACACCTGTAAACAAGCTTTCAGCTTAGTGTGTCTCTCCTGATTAAACAAAAACCAAACAAACATAACTTTTGTCTGTACTTGGACAGCTCCCTTAATTTCATTACCCATGTCAACAATCAAATAAAATTTGTAAATGGGAGATTGGGTTCACTATACCAAATTAAAAGGTTCCTATTCCCAGAAACAAAGAGGTTGCTTGTGTATAGCCTCCTGTTCCTGTTAACTAACTATGGTTCCTTTGTCATGACTGTGGGCGGAGCCTACAGCTATCTTGCTGTCTGTAGCTGAAAAAATGGAGGAGATTGGAACACTTTTTTTGGACATTTCAATGTATCCTTCCACAACTATAAATCACTATGCCAAATGAAGTAAAATACTCCCTTCTTTCTGTTTAGAATGTTGGAGATAGCACTAAATCTGCTTATTAGATGGCCATTAGGAAACTGAAACAGCTTGTTAAATATTGGTTGGCTGTTAAACTGGAGATTTGTTGAATCCCTTCAAAATTCAACAACTTATACATTTAAATACTTAGGCCCAGATATTCAAACTGCACCAGGCTGTGGCGCAAGCTTGGGCGCAGCGCAACTTAGCTGTGCAAGGGCATTGACTGGGTGATATTCAATGGAGCTGCACCATGGCACAGCATTATTGAATATCGTACCTTGGCCACCCGCAGAGTGCATGGTCAGTGGCACTGCACCAGCGCAAGTGGCCAGAGTGGAGCAAGGGGATGCGTTAGCGCAAGTTCCATTGTGCTATGCGCAGCAACCCTAATATTCAAAAGTGCACATGCAAATGGGGCCATAATGCATGCAAGGCACAAATAGGACCATTTGCATGCAGGTGCGCCAATCCCCGGTGACTTGCACCTGGTGCCCTGCCAGGCAGCAGCCGTCGGGGACCAATGCCCCCTGCACAGCGTGGCAATGTGCCCCACAGCCCGATCGCAGGCTTCAGTATAAATAAAAATCATCCAATATCCCTGGTGGTCCAGTGGACCACTGTCTGCTCGATTGTGGGCTTCAGTATAAATAAAAAAATAGATTCCAATATCCCTGGTGGTCCAGTGGACTGCTGTCTGCCCGATCGCGGGCTTCAGTATTAATAAAAATAATCCAATATCCCTGGTGGTCCAGTGGACCGCTGTCTGCCCGATCACGGGCTTCAGTATAAATAAAAATAATCCAGTATCCCTGGTGGTCCAGTGGATTGCGGGCATTTGTAATATAAAAAAGAATTATGTCCAATATTCCTCGTGGTCTAGCGGTACCCCCTCCCACCCGCCCTGCCCACCGACCGCTCCCCCCAGTCAGCCGGCGGCGGCAGCACCACCTGCCTGCCACCCTGCGCCCACTGGCTGACACCATAAATAGGGCTGTACACCCATTGGTCCACAGCGTGAGCCAATGGGTGCCATCCACTATACTACACATTCAGATATATGAATGGATCCATTCCATATCGGAATGTGTATCGTATAAACACTACACCATTGGCTCATGCTGTGGACCAATGGGCGTAAAACCACCACGGTGTCAGTCGGCGGGCATCAGGCGGCAAGGCGGGTGGAGATAACTCACCGGCTGACCGGGGAAGAGGACAGTAGGGCACGGTGGGCGTGTGGAGAACAGTCCTGAGATAATGAACATAATTCTTTTATATTACAAATGCCCGACGAACGACAGACAGCTGGACCACCGGGGATAATGGAATCTATTGTTTTATTCATGCTGAATCCTGCGATCGGGCAGACAGAGGTCCACTGGACCACCAGGGATATAGGGGTTCTTTTATCTCACAAATGCCTGTGATCGGGCATGGGGGAGTGCCACCAGGTGCAGCTGGAGCTCGGGTGGCCACCCACAGGTGGCAGCTGCGGTGTTGCGCCCTGCAATGGGGCAGCTCAGCTGTGGGTGGCCATCCATTGTTCCTTTTTTTGGGGGTTCAACTTTGTGCTGGCGCAAGTAGGGGTTGCGCACGCATGGCTCCACACGTCCCAGGCTGAATATCGGGCTGTGCAGAGTATGCATGGGCATGCCCCCCCTACCTGCACCTACATACATTACTGATGCGCTCTGGCACATCGGGATTTGTGCCATGCACTTTTCCCTTTTGAATGTCGTGCCGGGGCGCATCAGTGGGTTGTGCATGGTGCAGCACTGTTGTGCCATGCGCAACCATTTTGAATATCTGGGCCTTAGAATTTAAACATTTTATCACTACTAGCTTCAGTTGGATGAGTATTGTCTTTCAAGAAAGATTCATACCTCATAAATGTCACCTTTTCCCAGGAACAAATGTACAAAGGTTTACACTGCTTATTTAACTTCTTAAGACACTGTCTGATAAGCACTGTCTCAGACATGTGCCAGGTCTTGTGTGAAATATCCAAGCTACAGTAATTATATAGCAATCAGTAGGATTTTTTTACTATGCTTTCTGGGAAAAAATATATATTGAGCTACAGCAAACACACACACACACACACACACTGTACACACCAGCCTCATGCCACAACATTCAAAACAAATAATACACTCTAATATATTATAAAACAAAAAAATAAACTGTTTATATCAGTGAACACAGTGAAGTTCCTTTAAAGAGCTAGTGTACTGCCGAAAACTAATATTAGTTTTTAAAAGCAGCCAACCATTACCTGTTATTTCTGAGATACTTTTTATTTTTCCTTTGTTTAATTAGAAGATTGTTTAACTGATGTTAATAGGTGTGATGTGTGGAACAGCTCTTATCCTGGCAGCTGACTAGAGATGGGCGAAGTGGCCCCAGTTTGCTCCGTGAAGTGATTTGTGGAGTAAAGGCTAATTTGCAGAGTGCCTAGCAATGCGAAGCGTAGTACTTCGCATTATAATGGGTAACACAAAGTCCATTGAAAACAATGACTTTGAGTTACTCTGCCTTCCCACACCACTACTCCACCAATTCTTAAGGTGAAGTACATTGAAAGCAATGTACTTCACCTTGTTTTTAAGCTCCAAAGGTGAAGTTTGCAGTGATTTATGGGATTTCAGGTCATATGAGCTCTAGATTGTTCTGAACAGCCTCAGTTTGGGGTAGAGTGTGTAGGAAGCTGAAGGAGACAGTCTGCTTTGAGAGCTGTCTGCAATTCAAACCTTCTAAAAGCTGTTAAAAAAGCCTTTTTGAGTCTTTTTTTGCTGAAACTTTAGTTCATCAATTGTAGGAAACACTCCTGTGCTCATATCATCGAGCATTTATTGTTTGTGTGTGGATTTTGAATGTTATGTACAGCATTCAGTCTGTGTACTGAGAGACAGTGAAAGTGTGCTTTGGGGGAGGGGTGTATCTGTGGTGTAGGTAGATTAACCTGGAGAAAAAGACAGTTATTTCTGTTTTGGTGATATTTTTCTTATAACTGTGTTAATGTACACACAGTAATATTTTCAATAATGTTTGCCATTTTTTTGCTGATTGTTGTGGTGCATCAGTGCATAATTTTAGTTTGCTTAAAAAATGTGGTTATATTACTGAAGTTTTCAATTTGCTACGCATTACTTAGTGTGTTTGTGAGTATGTGTGTGATGCATGTCATCAAATCAGACACCATTTATTTTGCCAAATAGTAATTTCAGCAATGTGAACCTGCTATCCACTGCAACTGTGTGATTTTTGTACTTCTTTGTGGTATCTTTACTGGTACTAGTAATAGTGACTGTTACTGCAGCAGTGTAGTTTCCAGTAAACTGCCCCCCCCCCGTGCCTCGCCCCAACTGGCAAAGGTATTCTTTTCCAGATTAAAATTTTTGATGGTGAGCACTGGTTAGGTGTTGTGCCTTTGTATTGTAAGCCTGTTTTGTAGTATCTCACCAGGTTTCACCACCCCACCATTGTACTCATTGAGACGTGCTTTTAAGTTGGGGAGTTTTTTTTTAAGATACAGCTCATCAGGGAAGTACAGCCATAGGCATTCGCGCTTCCAATACAGTTTCATATATTATTACACTGACACTACTGTCTGCCCTTCTATGTATCTATGTGATGTAATTAATGTATCTAGTTGTATACTATCCCATGTAATAATGTATGACATTTGTTATGTATCCTGTCGAAACAATCCCATGTAATGTATTTTGTAACCCTCGGGTCGCCCCTGAAAAAGGGACCTTCGAGGCCCAGTGGGCTCAACCGATTATCAAAATTTAATAAATAAATAAATGCAGTCACAAGACACGATTCAAGATCACGTCATGAATCACAACATTAATTTTTTTTCTAGTTATTTGGATGTATTGTAAGCCTGTTTTGTATTATCTCTCCAGGCTTCACCACCCCACCATTGAACTCATTGATATGTGTTTTTAAGTCAGGGAGTTTTTTTTTTATATACAGTTCATCAGGGAAGTACAGCCATAGGCATTCGCATTCCCAGTACAGTTTCATATTGGTTAACTCACACCATCGACACCGAATCATGTTCTTCATCATCACGGTCACAAATCACGATCACGTCACGAATCACAACATTCATTTTTTTTCTAGTTACTTGGATGTATTGTAATCCTGTTTTGTATTATCTCTCCAGGCTTCGCCACCCCACTATTGTACTCACTGATATGTTTTTTTAAATCTGGGAGTTTTAAGCAACAGCTCAACGGGGAAGTACAGCCATAGGCATTCACGTTCCCAATAAAGTTTCATATTGGTTATCTCTCACACCATCAACACTGAATCACATTCTTTATTATCACGGTCACAAATGCAGTCACAAATCATGATTCATGATCACGTCACAAATCACAACATTCATTTTTTTTTTAGTTACTTGGATGTATTGTAAGCCCATTTTGTAGTGTCTCTCCAGGCTTTACCACCCCACCATTGTACTCATTAATATGTGTTTTTATGTGAGGGAGTTTTGTGCTACAGTTCATCGGGGAAGTACAGCCATTGACATTCGCATTCCTTCCTGTACAGCATGTCAGTTACAGTACTATAAGTAGTGGTGGGCGAAGTGGCCCCAATTCACTCCACAAAGTGATTCATGGAGTAACGCGGAATCCGTGGAGTACTCCACAATGTGAGGTGGAGTACTTCGCTTCATAATGAGGAATGTGAAGTCCATTGAAACCAATGACTTTGCTTTTTTCCTCCTTCCCCAAACCACTTCTCCACCAATTTTAAGGTGAAGTACATTTGAAATCAATGTAATTCACCTCACTTCCCCTTGTAATTGAGCTCCAAATGAAATGCTGCAGTGATTCATGGGATGGCAAGTCACATGGGCTCTAGATTGTTCTGCACAGCCTCAGTTCTGGCCTTGGGTAGTGTGTGTGTAGTGGTAGCTGGAGACAGTTTGATCTCAGAGCTCTGCGATTCAAAACCTCTAAAAGCTGTTAAAAATGCCTTTTTGAGTAATTTATTTTACTCAGAATTTACTAGGATACCCTTCTGTGCTCATATCATTGAGTGATTATTGTTGTGTGTGGATTTTGAATGTTAATTTAGAACAGTCAGTTTGAGTACTGTGAAGTGTGCTTTGGGGCAGGGGCGTATTTGTGGCATAGGTACATTAATGGGGAGAAAAAGGCAGTCTTTCTGTTTTGGTTATATTTTTCTTGTATAACTGTGTTAATGTGCACACAGTAATATTTTCAGTAATTCTTGACATTTTTTTGGTGATTGTTGTGGTGCAGCACTGTATAATTTGTCTGTTTAAAACATTTGGTTATATTACTAAAGATTTTCAATTTGCTATGCATTACTTGTAGTGTGTGTGAGTGTGTGTGTGTGTGTGCATGCGTGTGCAATGCGTGCCATTAAATCAGACACCTTTTATTGTGCCATAGAGTAATTGCAGCAGTGTGAACCTAGTATCCACCGCACCTGCATGAATTTTTTATATTGCTTTGTGGTATCCTTACTGGTAGTGGAATGTTACTGCTGTGCACTAATCCCCCAACTGGCAAAATGTATTCCTTTCCAGATTTGGATTTATGACTTGTGTGCACTAGTTAGGTGTTGTTGTGCCTTTTCATATGCATCCCTTGAGTGTGCAGCGCAATCTTAATCTGCCAGTGCTTTTGCAGTGCACCATTAATTCTGGGAGACTGCATTTTTTGTTACGCTCTCATTTCACTTCATCAGCACTGGGCAATTTTCTGTACACAAGATAGTAGCATTTCATCAGCACTGGGGAATTTTATGGAGTCTGGACACAAGACAGTAGCATTTTGGAGATGCACACTAATTCTGGTGACTTTGTGACCACTGCATGCATGACTGAGTGCACCATTAATTCTGGGAGGCTTTGCATATCTTGTTATGCTCTCATTTCACTTCATCAGCACTGGGGAGTTTTCTGGACACAAGATAGTAGCACTTTGGGGATGCACATTAATTCTGGTGACTGTGTGGGTGGGGTGCAGCCAATATTTTTGTCACTCCGCCTTACTTCACATTTAAAGTGGAATGACAACGTGAAGTAATAATAACAAGGTGAAGTGAGCATTTCCTATGGGTCACTCCATGGAGTGAAGTGCCAATGCAAAGTGACCACTTCACGTGAACTTCGCAAGCAGATTTTAAATTCGCTGCATCACTACAGCTTACATATCTTATTCTACAGCCTCACACTATATCATCAGCATTGTGACCTCTATGATTGTGACATCACTGCTACTTAGGAACAACAAGTGAGTGACTGCCAGGTCATTCACTTGTGATGTCACAGTCAGTGAGATCACAATGCTGATGATGTAGTGTGGGACAGTAGAAAAACTATGTCAGCTGCCAGGCTAAAAGCTGTTCCACACATCCAGCACGATGTTATCAGACAGAATACTTTCTGATGAGCAAAAGCAAAAAGAGAAATACTTCAGAAATAAAAAAAATACAGCTGACTACTACTTAAAGTGTGTATTATTTTCCTGTCTGCCTGTTTTGGCTCCACTAGCTCTTTAAATATTTCTTATGCTACATTTTGTATCCCGGATAGCATTGGGGAGATGCTACAGCTCATTGTCATTGTGATGTTCATTTTATACATTTTATGCACAGGCCCAGATATTCAAAAGAGCTGAGCCATGCGCAATAGGGTTGCGCCTGTGCAAGTCCGAAATGTGCCATTCTGCAATATTCAGCAGGAGGCAGTTGCACCCCCCCAAATCATGCTGAGCAACAACGCAATGCTAATGAAGTCATGCACAACCGAAGGGGGAGGAACCATGCATAAACTGCACAGCCCGATATTCAGTCGGGCCATGCAGAGTTATACAGGCGCAACCCCCTACCTGCGCCTCACAACTTTAGGCAAAAAAAAAAGGATCAAGTCGAGGGCCACCCACAGTTGAGCTGCCATTGCAGGGTGCAACACAGCAGCTGCCCTCCACTTGTTCCCGGTACCCCCCCTGCAGCCCGATCGCTGGCATAATAGTAACCCCCCCATAGCCCGATCGCGGGCAGCAGAGTAGTCCTCCCCCACAGCAGCCCGATCTCGGGCATATAATGTAATTTGTCCCCCACCCCCGACTAGCCCGATCGCGGGCATACAGTAATTCGTCCCCACCCCTGACTAACTCGATCAGGGGCGTACAGTAATTCATCCCCCACCCCTGACTAGCCCGATCGTGGGCATAACGTCAACCCCCAAAGACCAATATCCCTGGTGGTCCAGTGGACTGAAGCCTGATCGCGGGCATAAGTTCAACCCCAAAGACCAATATCCCTGGTGATCTAGTGGCCCCCACCCACTCACCCATGGAGCCCCACCACCCGCACCCCGTCAGCGTACTGGCAGCACCCTCACCGCCCTGCTGCCCTGTCATCACTACTGACAGCTAGTATGTACGCCCATTGGTTCAGAACATGAGCCAATGGGCGTGCAGCCCATACCGCATAATGCAGTCCAGATATGTGAATGAATGAAAGGAGGGAGTTTACATTATGCTCCATTGGGCTGCTGGTGGGGATGGAATACTGTTCTGCCCGCGATCGGGCTGCAAGGAGTGTCGGTCCTCGATGGCTGCTGCCTGGCAGGGCCCCAGGCGCAAGTCGTCGGGGATCGGCACACCAGACAATAGCAGAATGGGGCCATAATTAGATGCAAATGGCCCCCCGTATGCCTTTTGCATAAATTATGGCCCCATTTGCATGCTCACCTTTGAATATCGTGAGGTTTGCGGCATGGCGCACGGAATCTCGGCACCGCATCTGAATGCTCCACTCTGACCACTTCATGTGGTGCAAGTTCCATTGTGTTATGTATTAGTGGTTGGGGTTAGGGGGCGAGATTCAAAGAAGCTGCTCAATAGCGCACCCATTGGAAGATGCCTCTGGCCACACCCCTGCGCAACTTTTTTGAGCAGTGCAAGGGCTTGCGCCACAGAATGGCGCAGTTTGAATATTTGGCCCACTGTATTTACTAGAGATGGGCAGACCCAAAATGGTCCTGACCCTTATTATCAGGATCCAGGCCAAAGTCCTGATATGTTCTGATTAGTTCTAATTTAAATCAGAACCTTTAGAAATGAACATTAATACTTGAAAACAGTCACTGCATGATCCCCAAAAAAAGAAAAAGTATTTTGAAAACATGGGTGTGTTGGTCTGTGATTCCAACTCTGTTCTGCCCATTTGCTTTGCTCACTCTCCCAATTTCCTCTGCTGAACAGGCTTCCCTTGTACTCGGCATGCTTGGATTGACTGATTGATTAAGAGACAGATGCCATCCCAATCACAAAAACATACATTCCCAGTCTCCTGTGATCTGTTGATACTGATTCAACCCTTCTCCTTCAACAACTATAACTCTGAATACAAGTTCCTAGTCCCTCCCACTTGGTAGTGCTGACACTAACCATACCTTTATATGTAAACCCCTGCCCCCTCTTATGCAGAAACACCAATACTGCCCCAGTATAAAAATATCCCTAACCACATCTGTAGACATCCACTCAACCCAGTATATTGTACATATTTCTACCCCATCTGTAGAAATGCACCCTGTCACAGTATATAAACCCTGCCCCCTCTCACAATCTATGCTGACAGGTCCCAGGTGTTACTTGTAGCTAGGTAGATAAACATTTTATACAAGAACCATTTTGGCTCCTCTGTGCTGCCTCCATCCCCCCCCCCATTAGCTGTACTGTACCTCAGAGAATGCAAAATACAGCAAAAAATATTATAGCAATATGTAGTTGGTTCATTTAAACAGTGCACAACAATTCATCTAATTAAAAACTGTTGACTATGAAGGAACACTTTATGGTTCATTTCGAGGTTTAGCCCAGAGGAACAGGCACAAGGGAGAAAATGCATATACAGATAAAACAAAGTGATAACATAATAAAAGGCAAATGTATGCAGTCTAGTGTGGGTACAGTCAGTGCAAAATAATATTTTAACATTTGTTGGGATGGGGATCAGACAGTGGGAGCCATCACAGTCAATGCCAGGGCCCAGTGCACCACTATAAATCAACTTTGCTCTTTTAAAGCCTATGGCCCAGATATTCAAACTGCGCTCAAAACTGGCGCAACAGCAGGAGCAAGCACAAACCAGTTGCGCAAATGCTCAACAGATGCAATATTCAAACATGGAGCAGAGCAAATTGCGCAAGCAACTAACGTCTGAATATCGCACATACTGTGCCATCGCGCAACCAGGAAGGAGAAGCTGAGCCAAAATGTTGCGCTATGGCGCAACCAGAAACTCAGCTGAGCAGTCAAACTGCCATAAGCGCCAGCACAGCCCCCCAGAGCAATGGAACTGCACATCCAGGGAGGCAGGCTGGGGCCACCACCAGCCATGCACACATGGGCACAGGAACACACTGCAGAACCCACACCACACCGCACACCCAAGCACAGCATCACTGGGGTGGGATGAATGATCCACGTGCCCATGGGGACAAGCCAACAAAGCATAGCAGAGCCCTGACACCCCAGCACAACCACTGGCAGGCGGAGAGTGCCACACACAGGGTTGACAACCACAGTGCACATCAGCCCCATGTGCACAGCACACCCTGCACTGTGACCCCAGACACCACCCATGTGCAGTGACTGGCACTGCAGGAACCATGCAGTCCCCAGCACATGTCAGCCCCGTGCAACACAGAAGCCTACAAGCCAGACACACCCTGTGCACCCAGCACTGGGTGGCAGCAGATGGCAAGACCAACCGAAAGTCACTGCCATGCTGGAGATACCTCCCCATGCACACACACACACATACCCAGGACCATACCAGCCCAGATGGCATGTACACACCTGCAACTGAGCACCCATAGCCAGCTGCAAATCAGAGACCGACACAGTATTCATATATCAAAATAGAAATGTATATTAAACATATTTCAACAAGAACAATAAAAACTATTTACAAGGGGGGGGACGGGTACAAGGAAGGGGAGTTCAAGAGGGAGGGATTAAAAACTCGGAGAGGGAAGGCAGGGTGGTAGGGATGGGAGGAGTGGGAAGGGTAATGTGGGCTACGGCCCAGCCGGCTCCTGGTCCTCCCCCTGCTGGCACCCCGTTCCATCCCGGCCCTGATGGTGTCCATGCCTCCGGATGGCTTGCAGGATCCTGTGGTTTGCAATGCTGACCTCTGTGAGGCGACGGACATCCTGTTGCATCCTCTGTAGAACCTCGAGGCCTAGGAAAATGGGAACACAGTCAATGGCTGTGATGACCACAACCCTGAACACCACCCAACCTGCAAGCCATATGGCCCAATGTCCCACACCTGTGATGGCATGCACCCACCACAGTGAACATACATGGCCATCACAAACAGACGGCACCAGCTATCGCACCACCGCCCACACACACTGCCAACGTCAATCACAGTACAAACTAGGCTGGTCAAGTGATGTGGCAACGTGGTGCGATGTTGTTACACAGCTATGTGCCCAGTGTATGCCTGACCATCAGTGGCCATACACAGGCGTGCTGTGATACTGCACTGTGATGCATGTCACCTGTGTTGTGCCTACATACATGGATACATAGACAGTGTCGGTAGATAAGGGCCTATGGGCCACCCAGTCTAGCCATTTGACCTTGTAAGTTCACTCTGTTTTCCTATAAGTCTGTTGCACTTACCCTGACCTCCAGAATTCCTGTATGGCTATCCCATGCATTCTTAAATCCCGTGACCAAGTCAGCCCCCACCACTTCCTCTGGCAGGGTGTTCCACTTGTCCACCACCCATTCTGTGAAGAAATTCTGTCTCATGTTTCCTCTGAATCGTCCCCCCTCCAACTTCATCCCATGCCCTTTAGTCCTGGAACATCTTTTACGCTGAAAAATAGTGTTTTCCTGCACTCTGTTCCCCCCTGTAAGATACTTGTATGTCCCCATCATATCCCCTCTCCTCCCTCCTCCAGGAGTACATGTTCAGTTCCTTCAACCTGTCTTCATAGGACTTGTGATGCAATCCATGCACCATCCGTGTTGCCCTCCTCTGAACCCTCTCTACCCAGTCCATGTCCATACGTGAGGTATGGTCTCCAGAACTGTACACTGTACTCCAGTGTGGGGCCTCACTAGTGTCTTGTATAGTGGATTATGACCTCCCCTTTGGTTGTGTTGTGCATGGCTGGTGGTCTTGCCCCCCAGCATGCAATAGCATCCATGAAGTAATGATACTCCTACTCCTCCAGCAGCTGGGTCTGCACGCTGCTGCTGATGCCTGCTGCTGCTGCTGTGGTTGGGGCCAACACCCCTGGCACGGGGCCTGGCAGCCCACCTCACCCTCGCCCGGCGTCCTCAAAATCCGGCCTGTGGGAGACATATGTTGAGACAAACATCAGTGTGACTCAAAAGCAGAGTGCCCCTGCCCCAGTGAGAGTGCCTGCCCACACAGCCATAACCATCCATCGCAGCTGCACACACTGCACAGCCAACGTGTCCGAGCCGGCACCTATGCACAGCCACCCAAGCACACCTCTACAGAATATGGGTGCATAGATGGTACACTCACCTGGCCTAGGCACCACGCCCTGCCTGTACCTGTGCCAACGCCGCGTCAGAGTTCCGGCTCCCTCGGCGGAGGTCACTGTGCAGTGCCGGCACTGCTCAACAGACCGCCCCGACCAGTGACCTCCACCAGGTCAGTGGCCACTTGCTGCCACACGTGGGTCCTAGGCATGGTGAGGGGACTCACCATGCAAGTGCCTCACAGTGGGGCTCCACCAGGGCCACCAGGTTGGCCACTTCAAGCTGGCTCCAGGACACTGCCCTCCTCCTAGCCATGGCACCAACTTACAGCAGGCAATATGCGCCCTGCTGCGCCGTGACCCACGTGGGTTGTGCGCAATAGACACCACAGGCTCAATCGCACTGTTCGAACAGCGCCAATAGGGACGATACACATGGCATCGAACAGCGCCAGAGGGCAGAGGGGCATACACAAGGTTACGGCAATGACACAAGGCTACGCACAGTGCCATTGGATGTATAGGCATCCTGCGTGACTGCCAAGCTGAGCACCAGTGCCACAGTGGACTATCGCGCAGTAATGCCACAGCGCCATATAGTGCCCAGTGCTGTAGCGCCACTGGCACAATGGTGGCCATGGCCTGAATTGCCTATCACGCTCAGCAGGTCTGCAGCACGACAGATGCATGCGTAAGCTGTCTGGGCATGCGCAATGCAGTGTAGCACGCAGCCACAAACCTGCGCCATTGGCTCAGCCGGACCTTCCGTATTGTGCAAAGCGCAAATACACGATATTCAACCAACATATGCCGATCATTCGATCAGCCATTCAAAGGTGCAGTTGCGCGATTAGCATGTCATTAAAGTTGCGCCACACCTCATTTGCATGTGTTGCGCTATAAAAATGCGACAGTGGGTTGTGCTGGCCAGATTTGGTTACTGCAGGTGAGAGGTGAGTTACATGTTGTGTGATGCTCAGGACAATGCTCATGGGCAGGGGTGCCAGAGGATGATAAAGGCTGAGGGGGCTGAGCATGAAAAGGGCAGAAAGGGACACAGGGCACCCTTTCTATCAGTATCTGCCATGCGGAGGAAACGTGGGGGCTTCTACCCCCAGCCGCAACTATGCTCATGAGGAAATGCTAGCCGACTGCACAGTGACAGTGTCCCACTTCACCCATACAGATCACCATGACTGACCAGAGCCAAGCTGAGGTGTGGGCGTCGGGTGTAGGAGGAGGCCAAACTTCACGCGGCAGAGACAGAGCCCTCTTCCAGGCCTACCTGGAGGATGAGCCACTATTGAGTGGATGGAGGCACCCCTCAGGGCGTGCAGCTGCATGGGAGGGTGGCTCGGGGCGTCAACCTGCAGGAGCCACCAGCGCTCCAGTACAGGAATGCAGGAAGAAGATGGGGACTGACCGCAGGAGGCTGAAGGAGAAGGTGGCAGCCTTCAGGGTGGCTGCGTGCTGGCACTGGTGGGGGCCCACCAGTGGTGTTGCAGCTGACCCTACAGAGGAGACACTGGTCGCGGCCATGCAGCCGGGAGTGCCATTGCGGGCGTACCAGGCAGGGATTCCAGACAGGTTGAAGCCCATCACTGCACGGTATGACATGGTGGTGTTGTTGGGGGCTGTTGTTCACATGCACTCACATGTACTCTCTTTCTGTTACAGATCCTGTTCGTCTGCAGGAGGCGGTGGTGGTGGTGGGTCCAGACAGTGAGGCAGACCTGCTGGGACGTGGAGGGACCATCCACCTCCACCACCAGCCTGCAGGCACTGCAGCACCATGCGCGCTGGGCCTACAACTCCGGTGTCAGTGATGCGGGTGCAGGGGTGCACAGCCTGTGTCACAGCAGTCTGGCATGCAGGTATGCCAGCATGCTGTGCCTATGGCAGTGGCAGCGCACCTGCACCATTGATGATAACAGGCCTGCAATGGGCAGTGATAGGTGTGTCCCATGACGGACACATGGCAGGCCAACACGTGCCCCTGGGCCTTCCTGGTTCACACCTGTGTACCAGCATGCTGGCACAGTCCCAGGCTGTGCCTGTCAGCACCGGTGGGCAGCACGGTGGCTGTGCAAGTGTCTGGCACTGTTGTCCAGCGACGGAGGTGGAACAGGTGGACCTGGGGGCTCAGCAGTTGGAGGGCGGCAGCAGCAGTCGCACACCAGGGCTGGGGGCATAAGTCAATCAGTGGCACATCCACCGCTCATTGATCTGCCCATACCTGGTCCTGGTGAACAGCGCCCGCCTCAAGTGCTGCTGCACCAGGACCATCAAACTCCTGGGGTCACGAGGCCATTGGGGCCAGAGTACCCATTGGATGCACACCTGCCTGCCGCGGAGACTTGGTACAACTGCGAGGGGCGGGTTACGCAAGTCCGTGGGCACTGTCTGTGTCTGTGGGTGGCATAGCAGGGAGTGTGCTCGGGACTGAGCCGAGCTGGTCCTTATGCAGGCGGATGTGACCGCTGCCATTGACAGGCTGACCAGGCAGTGGTCTCTGTGGCTGGACTCATTGGCCACTGTCAGGTGCCCCTGTACCACACACCCCACACAGTCGTTCTCCACCCCATTCCCGACGTCGTGCAACACCAGGCCTGTCAATGCTGGGTTCTGCTGTGGGCATCCCGAGCACCCCTGGTGCAAGTTTGTTTGGCAGGATGCAGACCCCTGTGCGGGCAAGGTCGCATTCGCGCAGTGAGACCCCTGGTGGTGCACCAGCGCCACCCGATGTGGCCCTACTCAGCCTGCCAGTGCTGCTGGGACACGGCAGGGCCACCCGCATCCGTGGTGGCCGTGGGACAGTGCTACCTGACTGAGCTGTCTCCCAGTCGAGGCCCTGTCTGGTGCTGCCCTGTGTGCAATGTGTGTCATGGTGGGCAGTGCACTGCTGGGTGCTCTGCTCCTGCGTGACACATGGACCACCTGCACACTCTCCCAACTGCTGTCCACAGGTGTGTGTGCATGATGATGCCTGCATTGCACTGTACACCAAGGTGCAAGTGTGCCCAGGTCCTGACACACGTACGTGGACAGTCCAGGTGGTGGGGGTGGTTGGTGGTGGTGCTGTGTGTTGGCAATGTCATTTCCGCAGTGCTGTGCTGCTGCCCATGTACGCTGCCTGGTGTGTGTGTGTGTCCATATGAGTGCTCACCCCTCTCTGATGGTGTGTTAGTATGCCTGGAACTGTCAACTCCCCTGACCTTCATGCACGGTGTGTTCCCCTGTGTGCCTGTGGTTTGCGCATGGACAGTGTTGCCTGCACATGTCCCCTTGACTTACCTGTGTTGGGCATAGTGCTCTTCTGCAATGGTGTCCCGGTGCAGCTGGGCCTGCCGGGTCAGTCGGGGGTTCCTCCGTCCTAGGGGGGGCTGCTCATCACCCACATCACCAGCGCCCCAGGCGTCCCCATCGCTGTCCCCCTCTTGGACCTGTCGGCTATCCCATGGTCTTTGGCCATGTTGTGCAGGATGCAACAGGCCAGAATATCCCACAGGCCTTTTTTGGGGGCTGTACTGTGAGGCTCCACCGGAAGAGTGTCCAGGCATTGGAGAGCGTGCCTTGAGCATCCCAAACACCCGCTCTATGATGTTACGTGTTGCGGCATGTGCCTCATTGAAACATAGCTGCGCTGGGGTCATGGGGCGCCCGAGTGCAGTGTGAGCAGCCAGGGACGGAGTGGGTATCCAGCAGTCACCTGTGTGGAGATAGTGGAGATCAGTGTCATGTCAGGTCCATTTGCCCATATCCTTGTGTGCCACTACCACTGGCACCTGTGTCATTCCCACCCTTGCCCAGAGTTTGCATTCCATACATGTGTACTCACCCACTAGATGACCCGTGGGGATGTTCCCACTCTCGAATCAATGGCACAGTGCAGACTGGTGCCATATGAAGGCATCATGTGCTCCGCCAGCGTGTGTGGCACAGACAGTGATAATGCGCCCAGTGGCATCACACACCACCTGGCAGTTGACACTGGAAAAGCCCTTTTGGTTCCGATAAGCCTGGCTGTCAGGGCCAGGTGGCGTGCAAATGGCCACATGGGTGCAGTCTATGGCCCCTAGCATGCCAGGCATACGTTCTACCCTGTGGAACTCCTGCATGTTTGTTGTACGCTCTGCCGCGGTGCTGGGGAAATGGATGTACTCCGCAGCATGAGGCAGCAGTGCACTGAGGAATTAGGTGAGGATGCGTGACGTGGCCGACTGTGTAATGCCTGTGGTGTCCCTGTTGGCCTCTGGAAGGTGCCCGTGGTGAGCAGGCACATGCAGGCTGTCACCTTGGTCTCCACGGACAGAGCATGACTCCGTCGTGAGGGTGCCTGCATCACATCACTGCACAGCTCGCAGAGCCATCTCAGTATTGCCCTGTTCAGGAGGTACTGGCCCACAATCTCGGCGTCTGTGTACAGCTCGGAAGCTGATGCGAGCGATCACCACCTGTTGAGGGCATACCGCTGGCGGGCCCCTCCATGACCCGTCCCCCTGCAGCATGGTGTCTCACCCCCTCATTACAGCTTCCATGTGGAAGCCCCTGACACTGTCCATCTCCTGGCTTCTGCCCCCCAGCTGCTGTTCCTGTGTTAACCCGCTGCCCCCACTGCTGCTTCCACTGCACGGGCACCCCCGGCCTCTCTGTCCTCCTGGACCCACTGTCCCTCTCTGCCCTTCCAGCTCCTGTCTCTCTCTCTCTCTCTCTCTGTCTCTCCCCCAGTTTTGCGGCCTGCTGGGTTCTTGCGCCCGCTTCCTTGACCTTTTATTTTGAAACCAAATCCGGTACTCTCAACTTCGGCTGAGCCACTCTTGCGCATTGCGCAAGTGTTCGGATATCGCATTGAGCACTTTATGCAGGGACCCGCCCCCTTCGGTTGCGTATGCTTTCATTTCCATTGCGCTGTTGCTCAGCATGTTTTCGGTGGCGCAACTGGCCCCTTCTGAATATCGCAGAATGGCGCATTTTTGGAGTTGCGCACGCGCAACCCTTTTGAATATCTGGGCCTATGTCTACAGCACTTTGTCTGGGTAGCAGAGTACCAGCACCTTATCAATAGTAGGACACAAGTGGGGCAGTCCAATTCTAAAGGGCAATATCCTTCCCTGCTCCCTCCTAATGTGGGACTGATGCATCTAGGTAGGTTTCCACCAAGCCATCCAACATTTGTCACCCTCTCCCCATTTCATCACAGCATGTGCACAAACTCACATATTTGTGACAAACCTGATGCCATGATTTGTCACTGCCATATGTCTTCAAACACAAACAAATCCACACTTGCAAGAGGTTTAGAAGCGGTGCAGCCTATTAGCATTGAACCAAAGTAATTTACAAAGAAGCTGCACTCTTTCGGCTCAGTTTATAGCACAATAAATTAAATGACTTACTAGAGAGAGAGAAGTGAATTCAAGCCATTCAGTAGTTTATTAGTCTTCTCACTTGCTCAGTCTCCGCCTGTTTCTCACTCGCTCACTTAAAGTATCAGTGCACCCATTCCTGTACTCCCAAGTCCATCTGCCTCCTCACTTGCCTGTAAGTCTATCTGCCTGCTCACTTGCTTGATGTTCATATGTTTTTCCCACTCACCCATATAGCCTTCCTCTTGCCCATTTACCCACCAACACATACACTGTTGCGGCTGTAATGTTTCCTCAGAAGCACAGCAGTCCTGTCTGTTTTAATGGCTGCTGCCACTATCTTGCATTGCAGAAAAGACGCCAGTGCATTTGAATGGCATGCTGTTGATGGGATGAAACATTTTTTAATAATTTTTTTTATTTTTCTGTAGTTAGGATGGTTTCTTGGCAGTTGGGAAAGATGTTTTTTTGTTCCGTTTATTTATTTTTCAAATTGCTCCATAGTGAACCAAGTCTGACAGCAGACCCAGATACAGGACTCCAGCAAAACAGTCCTGATCTACCCGAGTCTGCCGAACTTCTTCAAACCTTGGGGGGTTCTGATTTCTGGCGGACCGTTCCACCCATACCTAGTATTTACTCAGGATGTCCCAGATTAGATGCAATATCTTGTTTTCAGTGGGGTCATGATTTTACCATTTTTATAATGTATTTATTCAGTGTAGCCTATTCCAGATGTAAAATATTGTTTTCAGTGTGTTCTGATTTTACGCAATGCAGCATAATATTGTGTAGATGCAGAGCCCCACTGAAAATAAGATGCCATGTCTTCTGTGAACTGTCCAGGCTAAACATATAGCAATCAGCAGGCATATTCTAGGATAACACATTGTAAAAACGTGTAAAATGAAGACCACATTGAAACTGCCTCTCAGCAGATCTGCATTGTACAAATTCATTAGAAATAATGGGTAAAAGCATCCCAAAAGCTCTCCACAGCCATATCGGCTCTGACCAGATTTTCTTTATGTAGCTAACTGCCACTGCCTGCATCCTCTCCAAGGTGCACACTGTCTCTAAATGTGTTTGCCACTTCATTACAGGCCTAACATTTCAAACCCACCACTGCCATCTGTATTCTGCTGCTTCCTACCCATCCTGGAGGATTGCCTGGCCCATATACCAGTGGTGTTCCTCCACAAGGAAACACTCCAGAAAGTCCCGTCATATATTTTCTGAGCTCTTCCAAAGTTTATCCAGCTCACTGGGAACAACATTCCCATTCCAGATTTACATTCAAGCAACCCTTTCAAGAAAACTTCTGCCGGAAAGAGGTCTTTGACCTAAAGGTCTATTGGCCCTTACTGTTCCACCCTCTCCTTACAGATGTTGGCAACATTTCTACTTTCAGCTCCAGGCTCTGCCAATTTGAGACAGAGTATCTACACTGCTGTAGTTTATAACCACCTTAATTTGCCTTACTCTCTTGTTTCTTTGTCGATTTTTGCACTCTTATTTTTCAATTAAGTCTGTTTTGTACCCTATACTTCAATGTATAACTGGTAATTTGTGAAAAAGGGCTATGTAGCTTATCTTCATCTCCAGCATAAAAAATTAAAATGAATATTGTATTACTCCAGTCTCTAGTGATAGTGGTTCCCCTCTCACTCACCACTCATCCCAGCTGCAGTAAGCAATATAACTCCAGTCCAGGAAGTCCAGGGGTTCCCCCTCCCTCAATTACTGTCATGTTTGCAATAAGTAATATAATCCTAGTCCTTGGTGTCATTGGTTCCCCCCTTCCTCATCTCAATCACAGTTGCAATAAGTAATATAATGACATTCTCTGGTGCCAGTAGAATCCCCTTCCAGTATGTGTAGTCCATCATCCTCACAAGCTCCAAGCTCCAATCCTGACACAGCAGCCAGCACTTCCTCTCTACTCACCATCATTGCCAACTACCAACTGATTCAGGCAAGTATATGCAGCTTTGGCATACAAGTCATGGTACTGATTCTGTACTCACACAAGTACTGTAAAATATTGATACAGTGACTTGTATGCCAACCCATCATATACTTGTGGGTATCAGATGGCAGTAGTGAGTGGAAGGTAAGTGCTGATTGTCAATTCTGTGCTAGGGCTTGGTAGGGGAGTATACACATACTGGGACAGTGAGGAGATGAAACCGGCACCAGGCAGGGGGGTTATATCATTTATTGCAATCATGACTGGGGTTGAGGGGAGGCCAACTCGACTCTCAGCGGTGAACGTTTTGTTACTGGCACAGGCCAAGGCACATGGGATGACTGCAACCAGGGACAAGGGTGTTAAAAAGCGCTATCAGTAGGACTAGCAGTACTGCCTAGACGAGGTTATGGCAGTGAGCTGTGAATGAGTTTGTTGCATCTGGCAGACCTGGCTTTGATTCCCATAACCTCCACCGCTTACTGTGTGACACTGAGCAAGTCACTTAACCTCCCAGTGCACCTTCATTGCCCCTGTTACTGGGCCTTTTCCAGTTGGGCTCTACCAATTTATCAAAGAATAAAAATAAAAACATAGTTCCCAGAAGTGTTAAGTGCTACACTGGCAGCCTGTTAACATGTTTAAACCAGTTTAAATACCTCTATGCATGGTGCACCCCAAATTTGCACGAGTGTCTGACCATAGTACTCCTGCACTAATACTTTAGTGCAGGGCAATTAATTGCCAGCCATGTGCTTTGTACAGTATATCAGACAATGATAAATCATTTTTTTTAATTATGTCATCCATACAAGCTGTATAATGTATATAACTGTTTAGTAATGCTATAGTCAGTTTACAGCAACCACATTCTGCTCCCTTACAAGCATTCATTCTACATAACTATATGGATGGCATTTACAAAACTGGTGTAAGGGGGTAAAAGCTGTCAGAGTGTGGGTATGTCTTGTACATTCACTCTAGGTTTTTTTGACAGCTTTTCCCACTTTTGTAAGCTCAGCATTCTCAAAGCTTGCATTTCACTTGTACATGTTTCCAAATTATCTTACTTTGATGCTCTTGCTAACTGTTACATTATTAATATTTCAAATGAATGTTACGGTTATTAACCATTTTGCAAAAGCCTGCCTCATGGGTATTATCCAATAAATGATGATGCTTTAAATGATTTGCATATTCCAGCATTATTAACACCCCCCATTTATCTCAGTGCTACCGAAGATCATTGCCCAACATACTCTAGTGCAAACTATTGATGCAGTGCAATCCTCATAAATAAAATTAGAGCCATTTAATGCCACAAAGATTCATTGCCCTCCACGTTCAAAGCCCAAATTAAGCCATGTCATAAGAGAACTGAAAACTGCTGCAGCATTACAATTAGTTAAAGTATTCACAGTAATCCCGTTTTTTTTTATATGACCATTAGACTGGCATGACATGATGCCTGGGATCTATAAAATGCTTTCAAAGGAAATGAGGCCTATTCACAAAGCCATGTCCACAGATGCATGACACACAAGTGACAAGTGCAATGGTATATGCCAGTATACAGTGCACATTATGCTACAGCAGCATTTATGAATTACATTGTAACCTGTGCATGGAGGGCAGACACATAGCTACATGACACACACAGTATAAGTGCACCTGAGGGCATGGATACATGGTAGTGTGTTGCAGCACTATAAGCACATGCCCAACAAGCACCATGTTACCCAAGTGCTTGTGCCAGGACATGCAGCAATATGTGAGGAGGAGGGCAGCTGTAAATCTCAGCCATGTAACACAGGCATTCAAGATGCAGCAGGGAACTGCCATCATGCACAGCTCCACAGCCATAGCACCAGGCAGATTCCACTTAGAGGACATCCTGCAGCATGCAGGATGCAAGACAACACCCATCAGGGTGCCCTGTGGTGGACATGGCATACACTGACACTAGTGAATATGCAGGACAGCTGGCACAATATAGTGCAATAGATAGAAATGGAATATGTCACCTACAATATGGTACATCATCCATCAAGAAACATCAGGGAGCACCACAGAGTATGCCATGGACACTGTGACATCTACAAAGAGGGGCCAGCACCCATGGGCAACAGTAGCCATCCCCCCCGACATGCACCTGGACAGTGCCCCTGGAATGCAGGGAAAGGAGGCAGAAAATGAAACCATGGATGCAGTGGTACCCCCCCCAGTCAGGGACATGGCCACCAACACAGGTGTGCGGCCCACATGTGGGCCCAGAACAGAGCCAGTGCAGCTTACTGCTACACTTGGTGAGCACCATGAAGAACACATAGACACCCCATGGACTAGATGGCCACCCACTGGGGGGAGCACCAATACATGCTAATGGTATGAGCCCATCACAGACAAAAGGGATGAATACAGGGACAGTGCATCACCCTGTAGCACACACAGACACACCCCACAGGCAATGTCAGGTGCAGCAGACTGCTAGCAGAGATGTATAATGCAGGGACCCATGCCCCCCCCATATTCCCAGAAGGTAGACACACACACCACTGCCTGGAAAGATGAGGACAACAGAGCAAGTTGGAAAATACATATTCATTAAATGCATCAAAGTAACACAGGACCTCACTGGCCACACCGATCCCCAGTCAAAATATGTTCACCCAGTTGTCAGCATCTTCCGAGCCACTGCTGGACCATGGTGGAGTGGTGGTGGTGTACTTCCTGAGCTCCAGGATGAGTGGCCTCAGTGGTCCATGATACCCCTTGAAGAGGGGAGACAGAGGCCAGCCATTAGTGATGGAACATGACAGAACAATGCTAACAACAGTAGACACACTCATGCACCACACTCAACAGAACAACAAGCCTTCGAGGGCTCCGAGTTTGACCACAACTCCCCCACTTTGTCCTTGTAGTGGACATCTCTGGTGCCCACCACCAGGAAAGGAAGTAGGGGAAGTAGAGGTGAATTTTCCACTAATGTGGCACCACCATCAGGGATGCAGCTTCATCCAGCTGCTCACACTTTTCTGATACCAGGTCATCTTGCTGCCCATTGGTGTCCTGCAGAGACAGTAGGGGAGAGCAATAGGTTAGCAGCACAGCACACAACACCCGGAACACACACAGACACCTACAGTAGGAGCACCATAGCACAGAGAGGCACCCATGGTAGACAGATGGAAGATGCACAGTTGTAACGCATGGAACATGTGACAGGTGTACACACCATGGGCACCCTGTATGGCCCATACCTGTGGGACATGGAAATGACACTATTACACAGTTAGCTACAAACACATCCACTTACCTCCCCAACTCCATCCCTCCCAAATGTTTCCCCCCTTGGGGTCATCACTGAAGGTGGTGAAGGACACCCACCATAGTTTGCGGGGGTATACGCCATGCTGCCCAACTTCAGGTGCAGACACCATGTTGAGTCACAGAATGACATGCAGGACATTGATGCCCACCAAAATACATGACCCTAAAGGTGTGTCTGGTCACAGACCACTTAAGAGGGACTGGTGGCTGTGGCAGCAGCTGCTCAAAATGGTACACAGTGTGGTGTACAGTGAGTTGTAGCTGTATGAACGAGAGGTGCTGCAGCCACACTGGCGTCCACATGATGTGTCCTAGACTACTCATGAATGTTCTCCTGTGGGAGGGCAAATGGGAGAGGGAAAGGACTCTGAATAGATGACACAGGCCCTAGATATTCAGACCATGTGCTCCTGTGGTTCAGCTCCATGATACACAGTGCATGCAGCAGTTCCGCCTGGACCATGGTACGATCTCAAGACTCTGCCACATACTCAAGGATCTGCTGAAATCCACAACACGTAGGTCACATGCCATGTCTGTGGAAATGAAGCTCCTGTGTGTCTTGTTATACTACTACTACTACTAATAACAATAATAATAATTTTATTTATAAAGTGCCTTTCCAAAAATCAAGGCACTGTACATAAAATAAAAACGCATCCAAGTAACAACATTAACATTCCATAAAATCCAGTTAAAATAACTTAATTCATAATACAAATTCCAACAGCAGCATAACATTAATGGCTAGAACTATCAGCTAACACTATCAGGGAATGCTAGCCTGAATAAATAGGTCTTAAGGGCTGACTTAAAGCTTTGGAGGGTTAGGCACTCTCTCACCCAGTGAGGTAGAGAATTCCACAGGGTAGGGGCTGCGTAAGAAAAGGAACAAGACCCAGATGTCTTCAAATCCACCCTGCAAATCTCTAGCAAATCCTCGTCGGTGGATTGGAGTGGGCCGGAGGGGCAGTAGGGGCAAAGAAGATCTTTCAGGCAGCGGGGTCCTTGTTTGTGTAGGGCTTTATAGGTCAGCAAACTGACTTTGCAGGTGTTCCACCACTGTATAGGCAGCCAGTGCAGTCTGCAGAGCACAGGTTTAATGTGACTGGTCCTATAAATACCAGTCACATGCCTGGCCACTGCATTCTGCACCAGCTGCAAATGGTGGATATCAACCAACAGTAGCCCTAGGTACAGGGCATTGCAGTAGTCAAGGCGGGTAGTCACAAAGGCATGGACCAAGGTAAAAAGATCATCGAGAGGGACCAGGTGCTTCACCTGGGCAATATTCCTCAGATGAAAAAATGAGGTCTTGAAAACTGCCAACACCTGAGATTTCAGGGTCAGCTCATTGTCAAAAATAACACCCAGGTTACACACCTGATGTGAGGCAGCCAGCTGAGCATCCCCGAGCCAAAGGCCAAATGACTGTCCAGCCAACATACCTGCTGCCTGACAATCTAGGTCAACCACCAACACCTGTCTTATCTGGATTTAGCCTCAGCCATCTGTCACTCATCCAGTCCTGAATCTCAGAGAGACAGTTGTTAAATACCGAGGTCGAATCATCCTGCCCAGGTACAAAGGGCAGGTATGGTTGATTATCATCTGCATAGCAGAGAAAATTCAAGCCATACTGCCTAATAATGTCTCCCAATGGCAGCATATACACTGCGAACAACATGGGTGACAAAATGGAACTCTGCAGAACCCTACAGGATAGGGGGAAGCATCAGAGGAATAAATCCCAGTGACCACTCTCTGAGTCCTACCCTGGAGGAAAGATCTAAACCATCTGAGGACTGTGCTAGATAGTCCACAGATGAACCACAGGTGTTCCAATAGCACACCATGGTCCACAGTGTCAAATGCCACAGAGATATCAAGGAGGTCCAAGATGGAACAAGACCTCTGATCTTCCACTATTAGGAGATCATTAAGCACCCGGACAAGAGCCATCTTGGTACTATGTCTCTTCCTAAATCTGGACTGGAGAGAATCATAGACACCGTGATTGGTATGATGGTCATCCAGCTGCTGTGCAACCACCTTCTCAATAACCTTACCCACAAAAGGCAGGTTAGAGACAGGTGTGTAGTTAGCAGGACAATCAGGGTCAAGGGAGGGTTTTTTCTTTGCATACTGTAACAAGTCACACCATATATATGTTTGCATGAAGCTGGACAATGTCTGCACACTTGGGAAAGAACACTGGCGGCACACATGCAGTTTAGCGCAGCATACTTGCACTGCTCAGTCCTGCTTTTTGACAAACACTTCATGAGTCCTGACACAAAGTAAACATTACTGAGGCTCCAGAAATATTTCTTTTTTGAAATAGACATTAAAGCAGCAGTACAACAATCTGGTGAAAATTTTGACCTATACTTTTTCATGCTATTTTACATTGCTAGTTTACTTACCTCCTGACTTGTATGATACCATTCTTTCCAGTATTTGAGTCTGCTTTAGTACTTTTTTTCATGTGTCTGAAATAATAAAAGGAGCGCTCCTTTTAATACAGTGTGGACTAGGTCTTCATCAGCATTTTCTGCTGTTTTTGTGCATCAGTTGTTTACATATCACTTCTGTTGTGAGTAACATTAACAATTATGCAGCAAGCAGTGTTTTCTGACCTCACAGAACAATATTTGTTCAAAAACAGATGCAAATAGTGATGAAAACCTGGTCCAAGCCATATTAAAAGGAATGCTCCTTTTATTTTTTTAGTCATGAGAAAAAGTAACAAAGAAGACACAAATTGTGAAAAGAAGTGCATCATACAAGTCAGGAGGTAACTAATGGCTAGCAATCTAAAATAGCATAAAAAAGTATAGGTCAAAATTTTCATCACATTGTTGGACTGCCGCTTTAATTTACAATTTAATTATGACACTATGTGCTCACAGTCACAACACACAAAATGCAGCTGTCTTGTGTCCAGAAAATTCCCAAGTGCTGACGAAGTGAAATGGGAGTGTTATACCACATGCAAATTCCCCCAGAATTTATTGCACAGATACTCATGCGCGCACTGGTCACAGAGTCCCCAGAATTTTTCTACATCCCCAAAATGCAAGTGTCTTATGTCCAGAAAATTCCATGTGCTGACAAAGTGAAATGGGAGCATTACACCACATGCAAAGTCCCCCACAATTCATTGCGCAGTCACTCATGTGTGCAGTGGTCAAACAGAATCCCAAGAATTTTTGTGGTGGTGGCAGTTACGAACAACGGTCTTATCTCTTATGGTTGTGGAGGGGTGATAGTCCAGGGGGACACATGGTTACATTCCCTATGCTGGTAGTGGTGAACAGGTAACAGCGGTGTTATGGTGGTGGTAGTCCAGGGGCCAGGATATACTGTGCTCTGTGTTATAAATGTGACGTGACATATGGAATTTGAGTCACTATGAGTGGGACACTGATTTAACTTTATGAAAAAGAAAACATGTATCATACATGAAATGTGACAGCATTTTAACCACTTAAGTTAAAACCTGTCAACATTAACCTCATCATCCTTCATCATCATCCTCATAAAGAAAGCTGCCCTCGCAGACTTCTATGTCTGAATTCTGACCACTGGGAAATTCTTTCTCCATTGTGTTTTCATGTACATCAGTGGTAGGTCATTTTATGCTGCCACTGCCACCAGGATGGTCCCTTTCTACAGCATCAGCTAAACCATGACTATGCCGGGGTATGAATACTGAGGTTGCAGTCTGAGCTGGTATGTGCCTCTCATTCATTTTTAAGAATGTCAGCAAACTGATATTTGCAGGATAGAGGTTTGTATGATGATCCCGAGCTATTGCACCTACTGAGCTGAATACCCTCTCGACACCCACGCTGGAGGGTGGGCATTTCAGGTACTTCAGTGCCACAGCAGTCAGCTCTGGCCATTCACTGACCTTTCCACTCCAGTATAAAAGGGTGTCATCAGTGATTGACAGATGGCTGTTTTCAGACACATATGACTCAACCATTTGCTGTGCTACTCTAGGTCCAGTGTTTGATGCATCATCCACTTCTCCAGAATCATTCATGTCACAAATTCTGACTTCGGCCAAAGCCTCCCAAATTGTGTTAATACCAACCACTGTTGATGACAGACCACCTGGAACTGCAGTCCCCTTTCCCTTATAGGATATGCTTGATACTACTCCTCCATGTTCACCTTCAGCCTGATTATGCTGCTGGGGTTTGCTGACCTTGGCATGTGACTTCTGTGCCCCATGAACCAAGCTCACCAGTTGCCCACAGTTTTTACCTGTACAGGCCTGCCCTCCAGTACTGAGGTAATTCCAGTTTGTATTGTGGGTCCAGCATTGTTGCTATTGCAAAGTTGTTACTACGCTGAATGCTCAATGAGTGACGATTCTGGTTAAATACTGTCAGCATGTGTTTCAGCAACACACTGCTGCACTGTCTCCGGCAATATCAAAGCTATGCTGTATATTCACCAATGTCTGCCTCAGCACCCGCAGCAGTGGAATTGATTGGCTTACGGAGGCAGACTCACCACTTTCTGCCTTTGTGGCATGTTCAAAAGGCCTCAGGATTGTTATTACAGAGTCCATGAGGCGCCACTGTTCAGTTGTCATAGACATGAAGGCCCACGGAACTGTCATGGCTAGTGTGCATGACAAGATATTCTGAGATGGCTTTGTACTGTTCATACAACCTCTCTGCCATGTATAAAATGGAGTTCCACTGGGTGACAACTTCCAGCTTCAAGCGGTACTACGGGAGGCTGCTTCATATCTGCAACTGCCGAAGTTGGTCACGGGCCTTTGCAAAGCATGAAAAGTGAGAACAGATATGGCGTGCAACTGTCAGCATTTCCTTTATACCAGGGTGCTGCAGAAACTCCTGCACCACAAGATTTAAACAGTGGGCCATGCATGGAACCCGAAAAAAGCCACCATTCATGATGCATTTCACCACATTTGACCCATTGTCACTTGCTATGAACTCAGCTCTCAGGGACAGGGTGTTCAGCCACTTGTCAATTTCAGTCAGTATCACGTTCAACATGTTATCACCAGTGTGTGAATAGGTCACATTGTTCATAGCTATTGTTGCATGCTGTCAAATTCCTGGAAGATTGCTACCATGACACTTCACCTTACTACACTGATTATTCACACTACCAACAGCACAAACAATCCCCAGCACCTGCACCCAGTGTGCAGTTATACACAAATATGAACTCCCCACTGTTTTGCCACTTGTCCACATATCCATACTTAAATGGAGAGGAGGAATGTTGAAGGGCATGTCTTACTGAGTCGGACACAGCACAGTACAAGTCAGGGACAGCATGGGTCGAAAAGTATGTCCTGGATGGGACTTTCCATTTTTGACAGGCACGTGCAGCAAACCACCAGAACCCAGAATTCTCCACAAAGGAGAAGGGCAAAAGATCAATTGCCAGCATTTCAACTACAGCAACATTAAGTTCACCTAACACTGTATGACTGGGTGGGTACTTCAGCGTGTGCGCAAAAACACTGTAATGTGGGCTGACTTAAATGTTTTACACAGGGTGTGATGACAAATGGTTCTTCTCTGCGAATTGCAGGGGGTGGAGTGTGGACGTATGATGAAGACGGTTGCACAGGTGATGACAAGCCCAGAAATGCAGTTATTTTACCACATTTACCAACAGTGATTGATGTACCACTTGCATTACACATACTGCATTGACCACCACCACCACCAAAACTGTTACTCTCACCACCACTGGACAAGATTTCAAAATCATTCAGCTCCTCCACCTCATCATGCCTGTAGTAATCCTCTGCTGTTATTTCATCACTACTGCACACATTTAATTTTCTACTTGATGTTACAGTCATGGAAGGGGATAACATGCTCGTTATAGTTGATGACGAGGGTGAACACCCCACTGTGGTACAGGTATTAGCTGTCATCTTGTGCTGTGTCCACAGTGCCATGTGCCTGTTCTTAAGATGTGTATGCTGTCCACCTGTGCCCAGATGGCTCCCCTTTTTACCTCGACTCACACGCACCTGGCAAACTTGGCAGATTGCAACTGAATCATCATTTGCTTTTTGCACAAAAAAATCCCAAACAAGGGATTATGATGCTCTAGTTTTAACATGTCCCCCTGATGCTGCTTATTGGACTTCGTTTTTCTAAGCCATGAAGTGGGGGGTGTGCTACATGATTTTTCAGGCAGGACACACTTGGACTGCAACTGACCACCACAACTACCTATCATTATTACTGGGTCATCATCATCAACTGAAACTGGTAAATCACATTTTATTGGGGGGGGGGGTATGAACAGACCCAGACACAGCCACCTTGAATTTCTTTTTCTCCAGTTCCCAACAGGGGTCACTGACATCATCATCATATTCATAAACATCATCCACATCTTCTGCTTGGATGCTGGCAAGTGGACTGCATGTTGCAACCACAGCAACATCATCATCATCAGCACCACCATCACCTGAAATTTTCACCACACTGTAAATCACTGCATGGCAAATGTGTGACCTGAACTGCAGTGGAAGAAATGTGATATTGTGTTCTATCATTGACATGATCAGCATTCATGTTCAATTACTGGGATGTTACTGGGGAGCATGACATCATCTACACTGTCACTCACTGACACTGCTTCACATTCCACTATATTTTTGGACACAGTAAACTGGTCAGAAGTGCAACTTGGGGCAGCAATACTCATACCACCACCAGCAACTGCACTAACAGCAACAGCTGGGACAACATCATCTCCTTCAACTATGAGCGAATCTACTGATTGTACTGTAAAAAACATTAAAGGAGAAATACCTTTCCTCACATTAGCAATGCACTTCTGCAACTGCGTATTACCACTCCCACAGACAATCTTACCAATGGCAGCAGTGCCATGGCAAGAAACAGCTTTGCTTGCACGTCTCTTTGCAGGAGTTTTGGGGGATCAACAAAAATATTCGAAACAAATTTAGATTTTGGAACATTCACTCTGGGTGGGGGCCCGGGGAGGACGCTGGATGTGAAGCAAAAAAAAACCTGTGGCTTCGACAAGAAATACAAATGCAAAGTCACAAGTTCAGCAACACCTTGGTTAACCAGTGGTGCTCTCAAGTCATAAACAATCCAATCTGGAAAAGAATAACTTTTGCCAGTGGGTGGGAGCACTGACTGCAGATTACAGCAGTGCAAAACCAAGAAAAAATACTACAATGGCAGTACAAAATCACACAGGTGCAGTGGATAGCAGGTTCACACTGCTGTGCCTGCAATTACACTGTGGCACAATAAAAGGTGTATTATTTGATGTCACACACTGCACACACACTCACAATTTGTCTACAAGTAATGCATAGCAAATTGAAAACTTCCATAGTATACAATGTATGTTAAACAACCTGAAATTATGCACTGCTGCACCAGGTCCTCCAGACCACAACACACACAATCAGCAAAAAAATGTCAACAATTACTGAAAATATCACTGTGTGTACATTAACACAGTTATACAAGAAAAATATAACCAAAAGACAAAGAACTCCCTATTTCTCCTATTTAAGTCTACATACACCACAGATACGCCCCTCCCCCAAAGCACACTTCCACTGTCTCTCAGTACACAGACTGAATGTTTTATATTAACATTCAAAATCCACAAACAAACAAAAAACGCTCGATGATATGAGCACAGGAGGGTTTCCTATAATCGATGAACTAAAGTTTCAGCAAAAAAAATGACTCAAAAATGCTTTTTTTAATAGCTTTTAGAAGGTTTGAATCACAGAGAGCTCTCAGAGCAGACTGTCTCCAATAGCTTTCTACACACACTACCCCAAGCTGAGGCTGTGCAGAACAATCTAGAGCCCATGTGACATGAAATCTCATGCATCACTGCAAAATCCACCTTTGGAGCTTAAAACAAGGTGAAGTGAGGCGAAGTACATTGTTCTTAATGTACTTAACCTTAATTTTTGTGAAGTAGTGGTTTGGGGAAGGCGGAATAATGCAAAGTCATTGTTTTCAATGGACTTCATGTTACTGCCTAAGATGCAAAGTACTCCGCTTTGTGCTGTGGAGCACTCCGAGAGTCCGCCTTCACTCTGCAAATCACTCTGCAGAGCAAATTGAGGCCACTTCACCCACCACTACTGCTGGGTGAGTATGGACTTGTAACAAACAACAGCTGCATTGCTGTGTACACTGCTACAGGACACTAATATATCCGTTCTGTACCCAGTGCCTAGGTGACAGCAGGTACCCATTCTGACTATCTGATGATGCTGTTCCTGGCACTGACTAGTGGGGAGGAAGAGACATACAATGTGGTGCACAGGAGGACACATGCCATTGTCTATAGGACCATCAGGGTGCTGAAGATGTGATTCCATTGCCTGGATCACACTGATGGCACGATGATGCTGGCCACTGGGAAGTCCTGCAGAGTGATCATTGCATGCACCATGTTGCATTACATGGCTATTTGCAAACTGTTACTCATGTCCAAACACCAAGGTGCAGTCCCACAGGGCAGTGAGGAGGGGTATGACCTGCAGCAACATTGTTCTGAGACACTGTCTGGCTAAGTGGAACACCATGCACTCATGTGAAGGTTGTTCAGGAGAAAAGGCATGCACCATAGTGGCACAGTGATGAGGCCTATACATCCTGAGCATCCATAAGGGGTAGTCTGAGTGTTCCGTCCCATGTGTGCTGCATGGTACTGTCAATATCCATTGATGCGTATCGGGTGATGTGTGACTTGCATCACAGGCCAGCTGTTACAGGCTGTGTAGAGGGGAGGATATGTGGCAGTCGCCCTGTTATGATGGCAGGAATGGTTGGCCTGTGTGGCGGGGACAGGGTACACAGGTGTTGCTCCCACCCTGGGGTTGGGGTTCAAAGGTGTGGTCCCCACGCCAGAGAGCAGGGGTCATGGGTGTACAGTGCAATCCTGGGAGGGGGGCTGGAATGGGGGTGTTCAGGGCTGCGTGGTGGGGCTGCGTTGGGCTAGTTGCAGGTACATAAGTGTCACTGTGCAGTGTGTGTGAGCTGCCTTACAGTGTGTCTGTTTTACCCCCCAGATGTGCAGATAAGTGTGTGCCTAGGTGGCATGGCATTTGCCTTGCCCCCTCACATGGCCTGTGGTCTTCAGATAGCCTTTGATCTTCATGTCCTCATGTCCCCCAGGCCCACCAATGTGCAGGTGGCATCAGACCCCCTAGGATGCTATGCAAGCCTCCACCTCCTGTGTCCCTGGTGGGCTGGCAGATGCTTCCATGTCTGCACCTCACACAGGTTTCTCTGGGCCTGTGGGTTAGGTGAGAGGATGTCAGTGTGTTACGGTACCCTGTGCCACAGCATCCAGGGTGCATGTGGGTGTCAGCAGGGTGGAGACATGTGGCTGTACCTCGGGTATAGTGTGTCTGTGTGGAGAATTGGTTGTGGATGCTAAAATAAATTAACTTTTTCTTTGAGCTATCTATGTAGCACTGCACTATTTGTTTGTTTACAGTATCTGTTTCCATTGGGGTAGCTGCTCCTTGTTGGCTGGTGAGCACATAAGATCCTGTGTTTTTTTCTTGTGTGTTTGCCTGGTGGCATCTGGGATACCACATCCACACCTGCTTGCGGGAACTGCCTGACTGGCTGTGCAAGTCTGAGACAGCAGATGGGCCACTATCCACTCCAGGATGTCCCTTATTCTTTTGTTGGCATGCCAAAGCTCACACACCTCCACGGTCAGGTCTTTAAGGGCCTCAGTGTTTTCCCACTGTGCCGACAGATGGTCTCATTCCAGCTGGCACAGTTCAGAATTGTAGGTCTGCATGACAGACCTTGGTGTCATCCTGCATGTCTGGCATGAGGGCCCCTCATCCACACTGTCTGCATGCCCTTGAGGGCTGGTTTGGTGGCCTTCTGCATCCCCAGGCCATGTGTGTGTGGGATGACTGGTTGTCCTGCATGGCCAAATGTGTAGGGCTATATGGGCTGCTACTCGGTGCCCAGTCCCATGGCAATGGGCAGCCAGCCTTGTGGTGGCTGTGGGGTCAGTTCACAGTGGGGAGCATATTAGCTGGCTCCTAGTGGTGTCTGTTCCATGTCTTGCACAGCCACCAGTGTCTCCAGCACAGCCTCCATGTCAGTGTCCTCAAAAGTGCCCATCTCCACCCGCATGTCCAGTTTCCCCTGCACCAAAACTGTGGGCTAAAGTACATTGCATAGTTACTTACTGGTGCACTGGCAGGTATTGACATGTGTTCTGCTGGCCACAATGTGGTCCACAAAACTGCCCTGTCCGTGTTTGTGTCCCCCCATGGTTCTTTCCCCACAGAGGACACTGGCCGCACATGGGTGTTGGTCATGGTCTCCTGATCTGCAGGGTGCAAGACATGGATGTTGGTTATGTTGTTCAGTCATGTACCTTCCACCTGTGTCCCTTGTAGGCACAATAGCAGCCATAAGCCACCAGACCCTACCGAAGTGTAAAAGGAATATCCACATTAATCTCAAATGCCATTTATGTACATTAAAAGAACTGGTCATAAAAGAATTTGCTTTTAAGTCTTTAACCAGGCAGACCTGCAAATGCTTGACACAGGTATATGGACCTACCAGCACCCAAAGATTATGAACTTTCTACATTAAACAAATATGCTTTAAACTTGCTAACTTCAAGGACATTCAAAATGCCAATTGAACAGATTCATTAGACTCAGACATTGTGCAATGAGCTGACAGCTTCAAAAGTATTTTTAAAAATCCAAACTTGGCAGTTATTATGTCATTGACCATACCATAAGAAGTAACAACACAGTTGAAAATGCTAGACGATCCAACAAGGAACAGGTTCCTCTTAACAAAGAACCATCTGCTATCAGACCACGGTACCATAAACCACAATGAGATAAACCTTCATCACCTCATTTTTGAACCTGCGCAGTGGAAGGTCTTGTGGTCATAAGTCTATTAATTGTCACCTCATGGACTAAGTTCAAAAGGACAATGGACAGTTTACTGACAGAGTGTCTGATAAGTATTAATTCCTCCACATGTATGTTATAGACTTCTGAACCAGATAAGCCTTTGTCCACATATGGTTATATCATTCCAAAAGCTCATAATACTTTTGGGGAAGAAAGAAATCATAAGACACTTCTGAAGAATGCTGCAACAGAAGGTAAAGCCATCAAAAAATGGAGAGCAACGAGTACCAATGCCTGTAGTCTGGGTAACAAGCTTCCTGAATTAGTGGCCTTGATGGAGGAGGAACATCTGGATATCGTGGCAGTCACAGAAACATGGTACACACAAAACCATGACTGGGACGTAAACATACCAAGATACACTTTCTACAGGAGGGACAGGGAGGGTAAAAGAGGAGGAGGAGTAGCTATTTACATAAGGGAAGGAATAAAAGCAACAGAACAAAAGGGTAAACAGGAAGGAGAAGAAGCACTGTGGGTAAATTTGGAGACAGGCAATGGCACCACAATCCGCACAAGGGTTGTATACAGACCCCCTTCTCAGGGGGAGGAAATGGACAAGGAAATGATAGAAAGTATACTTAGAATGGCCAAAAAGGGAGATATTGCTGATGGGTGATCTGAATATGCCAGATGTTAACTGGAGTGCAGTTGCAGCTGCCACTTTGAAGAGTGGAGTTATTCTAGATGCCCTACAGGGGGCATGCCTTAGACAACTAGTATTGGAGCCCACTCGAGAGGGAGCAATATTAGACTTGCTTCTCTCAAATGGAGATGGAGAGAGGATCACAGATCTAGAAGTGGGTAGCCATCTGGGAACTAGCGACCATCGAACAGTATGGTTCACAATAAACACAGCAATAGAGTCAAGCCATACAAAGACAAAAGTACTGGACTTTAGGAGGGCTGACTTTGCCAAAGGTGAGTGCCTAAGGAATGCACTAGCAAATGGGCAGGAAGGAGAGGTGGAAGAACAATGGGGAATAATAAAAACTGCCATCACAGAGGTACTGAGCCTTTGTGTGAAGCAAATAAACAAAACAAAATGATGTAAGAAACCACTATGGTTCTCCAAAGGAAGTGGCAGTGAAGGTTCAAGAGAAAAAAGCATTCAGGAAGTACAAGGAATCGCATGAAGGAGCAGGACAGAGAGCTGTATCAGTTAAAGCAAAAGAGGCTGGGAAGGCAGTCAGAACAGCAAAGGCCCAAACTGAGGAAAGATAGCCAACTCAGTTAAGAAGGGGATAAAACCTTTTATAGGTACATCAGGGAGCGAAGGAAGACCAAGGGAGGGATAGTGAGGCTTAATAAAGGGGAGAGAGGGTGGGCAGAGGGAGACTGTGAAAAGGCAGAGATACTAAACAAATATTTTTGCTCAGTATTTACAAAGGAAGAGGGGGAGGTGCATAAAACAAACAGTAGAAACACGCTGGATACAGAAGTTGATACCAGCCCATTTACAGAAGAAAGGGTTCTGAAATAACTCTTAAAACTGAAGGTGGACAAAGCAATGGGGCCTGATGGGATTCATCCCAGAATTCTAAAAGAACTAAGGGTAGAACTAGTGACACCACTGACTACCCTTTTTAACAAATCATGGGAGGATGGGGTGGTACCCGAGGACTGGAGGAGTGCAGATGTGATTCCCCTTCACAAAAGTGGGAGCAAGGCAGAAGCAGGAAACTACAGACCTGTTAGTTTAACCTCAGTGATAGGGAAAATGATGGAATCACTTCTGAAGGAAAGAATTGTTGAGTATCTAGAGGTCAGAGGGGCACAGGACCCGAGGCAGTATGGATTCACAGCGGGAAGGTCATGCCAGATGAATCTGATAGATTTCTTTGACTGGGTGACCAAAGTAGTAGATCAGGGAGGGCTGTGGACATGGCCTACCTAGACTTTAGCAAGGCATTTGACACAGTCCCACAAAAAGATTAATATACAAGTTAGCCAGCCTGGGAGTGGGTCCCAAGATGACAGCCTAGGTAAAGAATTGGCTGGAGAATAGGACACAGAGAGTAATAGTAAATGGAGTCCACTCAGAAGAAAGGAAGGTTACTAGTGGGGTACCGCAGGGTTCAGTATTAGGACCGGTCCTCTTCAATGTCTTTATAAGCGACATTGCAGAAGGACTGGAAGGAAAAGTATGTCTCTTTGCAGATGACACAAAGATCTGCAACAGAGTTGATGCACAGGGTGGGGTGGAAAGGATGAGAAGGGACTTGGCAAGGTTAGAGGAATGGTCAAATGTATGGCAGCTTAGATTCAATGCTAGAAGTGCAGGTAATGCACCTGGGAAACAAAACCCAGGGAAGAGTACACAATGGGGGTGAGATACTAACAACAACAAAAATGGAAAGGGACCTGGGGGTAGTCATATCAGATGACCTAAAGGTGGGCAAGCAATGTGAGAGGGCAGCAAGGAGGGCTGGGGGGATACTGGGATGCATAGGGAGAGGCATCACCAGTAGAAAACAGGAAGTTATTATCCCTCTGTACAGACAGCTGGTGAGACCCCATCTGGAGTACTGTGTGCAGTTCTGGAGACCCAATCTCCGCAAAGACAGACAGGATGGAAGCTGTCCAGAGGAGGGCAACTAAAATGGTGCAGGGTCTGCACCGGAAGACATATGAAGAGAGACGAAAGGAGCTTAATATGTATAGCCTCGAGGAAAGGAGGGAGAGGGGGGACATGATAGAAACGTTCAAGTACCTCAAGGGAATCAACAAAGTCCAAGAGGGTAGCATCTTTCAAAAAAAGAGGTGTGCAAGAACAAGAGGGCACAATTTGAAGATAGAGGGAGGTCGGCCCAGAGGTAATTTAAGGAAGTATTTTTTCACAGAGAGGGTTGTGGATGCATGGAACAGCTCGGAGGAGGTTGTAGAGTCAAAATCAGTGGTGGAATTCAAGCATGCATGGGACAGTCATAAGGCAATTCTAGGGGGTGGGGGTAGGAAGAAGTAGGCTGCTGGTTAACTAGGATCTGCAGCTTATCCAGTAGGTAGCTAAATGGGCAGACTGGGTGGGCCAAGCGGTCCTTATCTGCCATCAAATTCTATGTTTCTATGTTTCTATGTTTCTATGTTTCTATGTAAGAAAGTATTTGGCTTATATAAGATGTCTCCCAAGACCAACAATTCATGATCACCTAATAGCTGCCATCTGAATCTGGATTTCATCACTGGAAGAGATCTGACATCTATGCTACTGCTACTGACTCTAAAAGAACTATTATTCTGCTGAAACTCCAAAGACTTTTGGCATCTGCCATAAGTAAGAGACATTGAAACTTGTATTGACTGTCATTTTCTATTTTGCAAGCCTTGAGGAGAAAAAGAACTCAGAGAACCAGGAAGAAATCTTCTTCATACAGCCATCCAAGATACTTCAACTCTCCAGATGGCAGGGAGATAAAGAGACTCTTTGCAACAGGACTAGATGCGTATAAACTTTGATTTAAGGTGCTTAAATATGTGTCTTTGAAGAATCCTGGTTCCATATATGTATACATAGATATGCCTAGATAAACTGCAGTGAAAGATTATTTTAAATGCTAGCAAAGATTATAAGTACCAAGGAATTGTGTACTGGTTAGTCAAGGCTTTTCTAGAAGGAATACTACCTTGAATTGCCTCCAGAAAGAGAGCACTAGGCCTCATAAGTACATAATGAAAATTGTGTTATGATTTAAAGTGCACGAAGCAAGACAATGGCTGGGATAACATTTCCTAACAATGTCTTATACTGTTTAAGCATCAGAGATATGTTAAATGTTAACTATGTATTGAAATAAACAGCTTTCCATTATACTGCATGTCCGAGTGAAATCTGTCATCTCAGGAATTAACTACGAAAACAAATAGGCACAATTTACTGCACACCTTTACTTAAGACAGACACAGAATTAAATTGATTAATATTAATTGTGCTTACAATTCCAGGCTCCAGGAGCTTGCTCAATGGAGTTTTCTTGCAATAAACTTGAACTTGAACTTAAACTTACAAATATGGCGTCCCTGGGTGGGCCTGAGATTTATGCTAATCATAGCTATGACAGACTACTTTCACATGAGGTACAATTAAAATATATTCTTAGGATTGTGTTAAAATAATAATAATTTTTTTTAATTGAACAAAAAAAAAGAAATTCTCACCCTCTTCACTTTTAAAAACTACCAGTTGAAGTAAAAAAAAAAAAACACTTCCCCCTTTCTTGTATAAGGTTTAGCTGTCCTGGAGAAAGGGAGGAAGTTAGTGGTAAACCACAGGCTTCATTAAGAAACAGCCTGCATTGTCCAAAAAATCTTAAAAGAACCAAGCACTTACTTTACAGTAAACCTGCTTTGTGTAACAAGTGAAAGGTAAATTTTTTTTTTCATCAGGGTTTTTACAAGGGGATCAAGAGGATGCTCCTCCAATACTCACCCCATGGGTAGTCCCCAGAGAGAGGAGATTAAAGATAACCCCCCAGAGCTAGACATGTACTTAGAATATCCAGGGGAGACCCTATCTGAGGTTTAGAGGTAAATAAGTGTTTTTTTTCCATGAAGCAATTTTTTGAACAGAAAATTCCCTTACAGAGCATACCTGCCAAAGTGCTACAATGCACAGAGCTGCATGCTCACTTTAGCTGAATTTTGGCTGAAGCCAAGACTAGATATAGATTCAAGAAAAAACTGAATCCCACACTAATAGGATATACCTTATATCTCCAACATAAAGTCAGCCATGAGGAGGCCCAAAGCAGGCTATGTACACTAGGGGAAATTAGCTTTTGACTTGACAAATGTAGGCAGGACCAGGTTACCAAAATTAATTCTTCGGAACTGGAATTACAGTCAGATAAGGCCAAATATTTGAGCACTCTTAAAATCAATGAAGCCAACAGAAACAATTTAAAAGCCATTAACCAAAGGTTGACAGAAGGAGTGGGGGATTTGAAAAAGCAAATTATCCCTGGGCCTAGCGAAGTCAGGGACTTGCAGCAGCAAGTAAGAACTTTAAAAGCTGAAGTGGTCGGATTAAGAGCAGAAAATTCTGGGTGTCAGGAGAAATTATCAGAGGCTGTGATCCAAATGAAAGCAGCTCAAGACACTGCCCAAAAGGCAGATGAACAGGTAGGTGTAGCCCATCAGGAGACAGACCAGCTGCTTGAAGCATTTACCGAGTCCCTTGATGCTCTTGGTGAACAGCTGGGGTCCCTACAATCAGCTGAGCCCTTCCCACCTCCTGTTCCAGAAATCCCCCTAAAGCCAATGGCAGAGGACCTTGCAGTCAAGGTCCAGGATTCAGTCAAAGAAATTCAAGACTTAAAATTGGGGGGGGGGGGGGACACAACTTTCAAATGGCCCTCAGACATTTGAAAGCCAAAAGAGTACCCCTGCAGAGACAAGCCAAACCCTACCTGGTCCTTCCACATCTGGCCCCACTACCTCTAGCCCCACAACTCCATACTGACTAGACCCAAAGCAATTAATCAGGGTTATAAAGGCCACAGGGATGAACTTTGACCCCAAAACCTTAGTCTTGGGGGTAGAAGATTACCTTTTTGATTTGAAATCGCAATTGGAATACTTTGGGATCAATAACGTGAAGATCGGTTATGGGTCTTAAGGTTTTCCGTTGCATCAGAAGTTCAAGCCTGGATGGCTAGACAAAAATCCTGAAATCAAAACTGATTTTGATAAAATATGCCCAGCCCTGATTAAAGAGTATACCATTTATCAAAGTCCTATAGTAGCTTTTAAAGAAACATGCCAAAAGAATTAAGACCCAAAGGATTTTTACAAAGTGCTGAGAAGAATATTTTTCTCAGGAGGGGAAGAAAAATACCCAGACCTGTTTCCTCACCTGAAAGAAGCCTTTGTAAAAGGCCTTCTCCCCTCTGTTAGGACATTAGTCCAGCCATGGGTAGAACCAGATACTCCCATGAATGGTATCATAGAGCGGACCCAAAGAATGTTTATAACTGTTAACCCAGATGCAGGTAAGAAACCTACCATGGAACCTCAAAGTAAGCTTTTTGCCATCACTAGTGATCAGATCTCCCTCCAAATGGAAGGAAACAAATGGATTTATGTGATAACAGTGATTGCACAAAGGCAATCGCCGTTACAGCGAATGTATACCGGCAAAAAACAATTTCAACAATGTACACCCTGTTGCACAGTAAAAGGGTGCTGGGGACTTCCATTTTCTATGTTTATGGTGGGGGGCTCTGCCCCCTGCACCCCCCCCATGGGGCTTCACCCCCCCACACCCCCCAACTAAAGGATTCTCAACTCCAGGGGGGTGCATGTCAGAGGGGTGCAAATTCAAAACAAAAAATTATTTCAAGCTGGGCACAACAAAATGTATGCATGCCCAGACCCGAACCTGGCACCCTTGCAACTGTAGCCTGCTACCCACCCACTACACCATGGGGCAGCTCGGCAGCTCATCGCCTCAACACGCCACACAAACACTCCCTCCTCTTTCACTGTGCTCCCCCCCCTCGCACGTGTGTATATATACCTGCAGTCACCCCCCCATCCAGTAACCATCTGATAAGGTGCCACTATTGAGTCACTCTTTTTCTCAATAGCGAGCACCCTTATCACGGGATACCATAACAAATTGCACCAAAACAGACAGAGGGCCACTCCTAGTTTTTCTAGGGATAATAAAAAATTCCCAAATCAGGGGAGGGACAGTTGGAACCCTAGATCACACAGTCCTCACAATTCAAACAAAAAAGGGTGAGAGGCTTCCAGACAGCACCCAAATGCCTAGAATGATCAACCAAGGCCCAACCAAGGCAAAGATACTAACCACTATGCTATTGACCAACTAAGAATGCAGTACAGACAGCTGAGAGAGGAAATTCATAGATACACACTCAGGGCCTCCTACCAGTGCTCTACACCAAACCCTAATGCCACTACTTTTACTCCTAGGAGTGCCCATTCTAGTAGCCACCCACAAGCATGACCAGTCACTCCACAATGTCCTAGCTGACTAGGCCAGAACCAGTCCTCTCCTATCCTCCTTCCTAATGGGGGGGGGCCAAAATGCTAAATTCATCAATGTGGTATATGTCACCTGGGCTTCAGGGTGAATGAAGAGGAGACTCTCAACTCACAGCAACCACCACCTGCAAAGGAGGTGTCTGTGCTAAAATACAAAACATACCTAGGTCCATTAATAATTCAGGGAGGTATAGGAAGACCATATTTCAAAGTCACCATTAAAGACCTTCTCAATTGTAATGCCCTTTTGGATCTTGGTTCTGAAATCACAGTCATGACCCAAACAGTTTTTACAGAACTACAGGACCACTCTACTCAAAAGGGAAACCCTCTAACCTTGCTAGATAGCACTGTAAGCCTTACCAATTTTACACGAGACACTGCTAGGGTCCTGGGCATTGTCTGGTTAAAAGTAAATTTTGGAACCTTAAGCATACGCCATCCTGTGTATATAACCAATCTCCCCTTGGAAGAGTTATTAGTGGAATCTGATCTGTTGTTGCGTTTTGTTCCTCTGCTAGATTTCTGTGAGCGAAGACTGTAAGCATAGCTCCCTAAACCTCTTCCTGTCACTTATGTGGATAACAACCAGTTACGAGCCACTGCTTGCTCCTTTGATTAAGATGGTACAGCACTTAAATTTGCATATCCAAGCGTAACACAGGCATATGCTTTGGTTTTGGGCTGCAGATTGGATTTGACAAATCCTACCCTAGACCCAAATGCAGCTGACACTCCAGCCCATAACAATGAGGCTGACCCTTTACAAACTGTACTAGAACTGAATGACTCAATTCTATGCTTTAGCTCCCCAGCTAATCAAGAAGCTGACACACAAAATACAGGCACACCCAATGCACTAGAGTCTGTAAACCCCAGCGAATAGGAAAACACACACAGTGGCCATACCTTGCCCTTTAATAGAGTAATACATCACCCTGCCTGTCTGGAACATATCCACTATCACAATGAGAATTGGTGAACTGTCATAGCAGCCAAACACCTTGTCTCCGATGCTATACTTTCCCTCAATCAGGAAAGCACCCTAATTAGTGAAGCTTTATTCTCTGAGCTTAGAGAAACTTAGCCCCTTGCTCTGGCAGAGAAGACTACTAGGCACACAGGCCTACCACTAAAGGGGGGCACTGTGAAAAGTATAGGAATCACTCACTTTCCAATGACAATAGGAAAAAAGGAAATTTCACACTATGTGTATGTGGTGAAAGATCTGAAACCTACAGTTTACCTTGGTGCCGACTTTCTGGGGTGTCTCAGTGTAACCGTTGATTTTATTCATGCTATTCTGTAGACAAGAATAGCAGGGTTCCCCTTCCCCTCACTGATCATCCTGAGAACATGAGGTCTAGACAGATCATGCCCCAAATTTGCCAAGCCATTCCAGCCATGTCTGTGGTTATACCAGCCACAGCATTTGCTTTCCCAGTAAGAATGAAGATTCATTGAGGTCAACTGATGCCTGATAGCTGAGCCTTTTTTTGGCCTGCTGCCCTGATCCATGTCTAAGGCCTAATCATCCAGGGTAAGTTTTAGCTGAAGATTGTTGGTCAAGGCACCCATATCATGGTAACCAATCCTAACCCTAGAGATATCATTATCTCCACCCGCACACAACTAGGATTCCTACTAGGAGAATCTTTTTATGGCTTTGAACCCCTGGTCCTGGTCATTGGTCCATCACCCCCAGACCTACATGGGGGGGAAGATCAAGGCACCATGTTACACATGCCCCCTAGGAATAATTGCTATACAGTCACTTCTCAATGAAGATGGCAGTGCCATGACCCACTCCCAATGGGAAGGTACCAATTTAGTACTTTCCTTTCCCAGAGATGCTCCTACCTCTAGCCAGGCTACAGCCCCTGTAGTGCATGCCATCATAAAAGATGTCAGTGAGTCTGTAGAGGAAAAAGTAAAAGTGGACCTGGCCCAAAAATTACCTAGATTTACTGAGTCCATAGAAATCCAAACTGAGTTATCTGCCCTTCCAGATAAGATGGCTAAAGACCAGTTAAGGTCGATTTTCCATGAGCACCATGACATGTTTGCAACAGATTCCTTATCCTGTGGTAGCACTAACCTCCACCAGGTAAAAATACTCACTGTTGCCAGTTCAAAACCTGTGTATCTCCGACAGTACCGAATTCCCTTAGCAGCATATGGGTCTATCCAGGAAAGCCTGGATAACCTTCTGAAGCATGAAATCATCAAAAAAAACTACTCAAACCACAATAGTGCAATTAAGCCTGTACTTAAGCTTGCTGGTAAGTGGAGACTTATGTAAACTATACAAATCTCAATGAACAAGTACCCCTCTCATGATGGCACATGACTTACCTGGACCAGAGCCTGACCAAATTGAAGGAACTAAATATTTTACCTCCCTCAATATAGCCAATGGATTATGGACCATAACGGTACACCCTGAAGGCCAGTATATGTTAGTGTTCACCTTTGGTAAGTCTCAGTTCACTTGGAATCAATTACCCTTAGGATATTGCAACTCGCCTGCTGAGTTCAATATATTCTTGCACAAAGCTCTGCCAGATGCAGCAGCATGTGGAACCCTTATTTACATTGATGACATACTCAAAAAATCCACCACCTGTCCTGAACACTTAGTAGAACTTAGGCATGTCCTAGGACAACTCAAAGAGGCTGGAACCATGCTATCCTTGACTAAAGGACAGTGGTGCCATTCTCAGGTAAATTATGTAGGATACACAGTAGGACCCCAAGGTATCCATCCACAAAAGGATCGAGTACAAGCCCTTTGCACCTTCAAAACACCTACTAACTTAAAGGAATTATGAAGTTTCCTAGGAGTCTGTAACTTCTGACAGTTCATCAAAGACTATGCAGCAATTGAACAGCCCTTGCATGAACTGTTGAAAAAAAATGTTTGCAGAATATGGGAATCCAGCAAGGAAAAAGCTGTCCAGGAGCTAAAAGATAGGCTAAGCAGAGCACCTTGCTTAGCCTACCCCCAAAAGGGTAGTGAGTTTTTTTTAAACGCCGCTCATACACACAGCTCCCAAATTACTTCTCTTTCCCAAATGCATGACACTGACAGATAAATCATTGCCCACACTAGTAAAAATTTGACTGATGAAGAAAATAAGTTTTCTAATTGTGAGAAGGCTATCTTTGCAGTGGTTTGGGCCATCCAACACTTGAGACATTACATTGAGGGAGAAAAGATTGTCCTGGAAACATGTCACCAGCCTCTTACCTTTCTGGGGAGCCAAAAGATAAAGGAAGGTAATGTTTCCAGAAGCAAGATTGTTTCTTAGATCTTGGCCCTCCAAGAACTTTCCTTGGAAGACCACTATGGCAAAAATACGAACAATTCTTCAGCCCAGGGCCTTATTGAAGGCCACAATTATGCCGCTAAAGGTCCTGATGATCCTGGTTATACCAGGGAAGCAGAACTCCCTCCTTAAATTCCAGGCACTGATACTGTGATGCAGACCTCTACAAATGCCTTCCTAAGGTCTATGTGGATGGCTGTGCATATCACAAGGGTGACATTCTGCATGCAGGTGCTGCTCTTGTGTGGGAAGGAGGATACCCCGAACCACCTACAGGATACAACTTAGGCCCAAAGACCAGTTAGTATGCTAAAATGGCGTGTATTCTCCTGGCTTTACAGAGAGCACTCAAATACCAACTTCTTGATATTATTATCTGTACTGATTCTAACTATGTGAGGCAAACCTTTCTTACACACCTTCCTTTCTGGAAGAAACAGGGCATGAAAAACATGAACGGCAAAGACATCAAACATGTAGAGATAATTACAGCCATTGATCTTAGTGTAGAAGAACATGAAATAACCAATTATTAAAAACAGGTACAAGGACACTCAGAAGTGAGTGGCCCTGACAAAGATGACAATGACTTGGCAGACAAACTAGCCAAGAAAGGTGCCACTAATGATGTTCACTGGAAGTCTGAGCTTCACCATGCTGCCCCTGACAGAACAGTTACTATATCTGTAATCACTAGAGGTCAGCCCAAAAAACTGCTCCACAACCTAAAGGCCCAAATTCTTTGAGTCAAAGTTTAGTGTTAGGAGGCCAAGACCCTCATTTAGATTTAGTGCAAGCACAGACTAAAGATCCCACTTTAAACAAGCTTTACCAGTATATCTTAAATCCTGAGGTTAACCCTAACATGCCTGAGGATTTGCAAACACATGCAGAACTCAAAACTATGGTTTACTGTGACATTGGTGACTGCAATTGAGTAACTCATGAAAGGGTGACTCAATTGCGGTGCATGTCAGAGCAACAATCCAGGAGCTACAGTGACCGGATGGGGTGGGTTGGCAACTTGAGTGACAGGAAGCGCGACAGGTATGTGGGTGAGGGGTGGGAGCGAGCACAGTCGGCAAGGGGTGGGAGGGATTTGAGGGAGGTGATGTGGTAGGCTGCTGAGCTGGCCCCATGGTGTAGTGGGTCAGCTCACGGCTTAGCTGTGTAGGGTGCTGTCTTCGGGTCCAGGTGCAGGTTCATTTTTGCTGCGCCTAGCTTGAATTAAATTCTTTATGTTCTCCCCCGACATGCATCCCCCTGGAGTTGAGAAGTCCCCAGCACCATTTTGTTGGACGTTGGGGAGTCAAAGCACCGACATTGATTTTCGGTGCTCTGTCTTTGCCGTAACGGTGCTCTCCTTTTGGCAGTCGCTGTTACCACATGGAACCAAAACTATGTATGACCAAAAACAAAGGTCTAAGTTACACAAGAACTTTTTGATCTATGTTCATGAAAGAACTCCCACACCTCGTTGGGTAGTCCCTGAAAGCCACTGAGGCATGTCTATGTAAGATGCCAACGATGCAGCCTCTAGTGCACACCATGGCAGTAGACCTACCTATGATACCCTAAAAAAAATTGCTTATTGGCTAAATATGTGGCAGGACATTGACAGCTACACCAAAAAATTCTTGAAATGCTGTATGTTTTAGCCCTCCAAACCCAACACAGAGCACCTCTTCGATCCAAAGGCCTCACCTTGCCCTGATCAGACCTACAAATAGATTAGATAGGACCCATTATACAATCCTCTATAGGTAACAAGTACCTCCTAATGATCACATGTTTGTTCACAAAATGGGTTGAATGCCTCCCTGCACCAAATGACTCTGTGGAAACCATCACCTTCCTTCTGATTAATAGGACTTTCACTACATTGGGTTTACTTATGACAGTGAAATCCGACAGAAGAACACACTTCACTGCAGAAGTAATGACCAAAATATGAAAAACTTTGGGAGCCCAAAGAAAACTCCACATTTCTTATCATCCCCAGTCCTTAGGACAAGTAGAAAGAGCCAATCAGACCATTGTAAACATTCTTTGAAAGTATATCTCACTACAGGAAGAGACTGGGACATTAAATTTCCTGTGGTGCTGATGGCCATTCATACCACACCACACCGTTCAACAGGTGTCACCCCATTTGAAATGATGACAGGTAAAAAAATGGTTTTGCCCTTACACCTACTATATCAGGTTGGTGATGTCAGTTTGGTTAGTGTGGTGACCACACATGAATACTTGACCAATTTGAGACAACATTTACAGACCACATTCACCTTCACTTGAGATAACCTAGAGAAAAGTGCCAAAGGTAGGAAGGCATACTATGATCAAAGAACTACCCCACATGAATATCGCATAGGGGATAGGGTTTTCTACTTCAAATTATGCTAAAAGGAAGTTCTGACCAAAAGGTTTGCCCTCAACTGGACAGGTCCTTATGAAATTACTAGAAAACTCTCACCAGCTGTTTATCAACTCAAAATTCATACAGGGTATTAAAAACTGATCTACAAATGGGTCTACGTCTTTCAGCTGAGAATATATCACCCCATCAGGAAACTGCAGACATGCCTGGGAGAGACCAGTCCTTGGCCACATCCTTATAAACCCTGTACATCCATCAGACAAATACTAAAGTATAATGTAAATAGCTGATGACATACATATAGTTACAGTTAAGATACGGTTATTATAGATACACTTTTAGCGTATAGATACTGTACCAAGCATTTGACTAAAAATTTCCTCACTCCATCTCTTACAAATGAGACTTCAAGTAACAGCCAGGGTCATCATCCTGCTGCTAGGACTCAAGTGGGTTCTACATGCAGTAATAGTCTTTCCTGGACCACCGTCCAGCATTATGCTTCAGGATGAAACAGGACTCCTGGTTACTGAATGTAGGGTAGTAACCAAGAAAATCTAAACTTGACTTCACCCTCGATATGTTATGCTAAAACATGTAAAGACAATGTGGTTAACCAAAAAGGCCCAAAGATGGTTTCAAGAGTATATGCTTTATGTTGAAAGAGACATAAGAAATATTTTACTCCAGTTAAAAACTGTTATTGTATTTCCTGAAGCCCCTAACATATCCATTAGAATAGAGAGAGCTGCCTCCCTATTCTGATTTAAGAGCATTAGGAACCACTTTTGGACTAGGCATAAACACCATAAATTCAGTTAAAATTTCCAAAATAAAGGATACAGTTAAGGAACTGCACAAATACTGTATATGGGTAACATTAAAGCACAACTCACTACACAGCAAAAGCTTCTATCAGACATAGGAATAACTGTAGGAGATTCTATAGTTATGGTTAACCTTCATATGGCACTTCTTAATAATACCATGCAAAAACTCCATAACCTAGCTCAAACTGTGGGTGAAGACCTCACTACTATTCAGCAAATTAGATTAATTGCACAAGAATTGCTAACAGAAGAAAATTGTGGCATAGGAGATATAATGACAGGAAGAATTCCACGTTATTTAGTTCCGCCAGAAATAATGACAGAAATGTTAAGTGTATCCACTTCAGAGAAAATACAGCCACTGCACATATCGCTTACAGTCTTGGAAACGCTATTCCTGTCCACGTCAATTTAAAAGAGATGACCATTGCCTTTATATTAAATGTTCCCCTGGTAGAACAACACAATGTCTACAGAATAAAAAACATTCTTAATCTGGGTACCAGGCAAAGAGACACTTATGCAAAAATTAACACTCCACCTATAGCAGTATACCATTAACTTAATCCAGATTTATATTTAGTCCCAAACTTACAGATGTGCCAAACTACTAAAGAACAACATTGGCTATATCCCAGTAAACCTTTTCTAAAAAATATTATCGACATTCTTTGTGGCCTTAGCAACACTGATGCCCCAGAAAAGTGTAAGGTCACTTTGATCCGTGAAGGTGAAGCTAAGAAAACACATACTGAAAACACAGGAGCTCAATGGTTAGTAAGCACCAATTTTATGGAAGTCACTGTTACTTATAACAGACATGGTACTACCACTCAGCTTATTTTACCCAGCAAGGTAGTATTCATCTCTGTTCCTGCAGGTGCACATATCCATTTTGGACATATCACATTGTATTCGCTTGATCCAGTTTCCCATGAAATGGAAATCACTCCAATTTCTGCATTTCGAGGTCATGAGCTTTCTCTAAGTGATGACCTTGAGCATCTTTTAGATACCAAAGACCTTCATGAAATTGAGATTACTGTCTCTGAGACTGACCTGGTTATCTCTGATAAACAGTTCAGTCCCGGTGATATGGAGCAAATTTACGTATCAGTACAGTGGCTTCTCATTATTGTATTCCTTTGTGTATTAATTATCACTTTTTTTTACTTTCCTTTGGATGTTATATTACACCCACAAGCAACTCCATGCTAATCATATAAGAATTCAGGGTTTATATAACCATGCCTTGGGAATGTAAATGAGACCTTGTTCCCTACCTAGATCTATTAATAACCAAGCCTTAGTCCTAATAAATGAAGAAGAAAAATATGCCAATGTAGAACCCCTTAGAAAAATACTGTAACCCTATGATCTGTATGATCTACCTTTAGAAAAATAGGAAAGGAGTGAAATACTCCATGAAAAGAATTGCTATAGCATAGCTTAAGAAACAACAAAAGCAAGGCTTAAACCTTAAAGAGCTCATTTTAGTATGTTTAGTTAAAGTAAACATGGTGGGCAATGCTTGCATGCACCCCAATAGGCCATGTTATAGCACAGGAATTGCAACATTTACTTGCATTAATGATTTTGATATAATTAGTAGTAGTCTTCCCATATACTAAAAGGATGATATTGATTAGGTATAGTTTAATAGAGCTATATCTCATTATTTCCAGATATTTGCTTGGGAAAATATGTTTTAGCTTATCTGAAATAGTTGCTAAAGATAAATATTTTCAGATTTCATATTAAGATGTTGATTTAGAGAATAGCAGCTTTATAAAGTAAACAATTATAAAACCATGGTTCTCATAAGTTCACGTTACTGCACTTTGACAGGTCCTTAAGTGACACATTCTTTTGCAATGCACCAACGCTATGGCGGCACTGCCTCGCAAAAGAGGGGGGGATATGTAGGCACAATAGCCGCCATAAGCCTCCAGACCCTGCCACAGTGTAAAAAGAATATCCACCTTAATCTCAAATGCCATTGATGTACATTAAAAGAACTGGTCATAAAAACATTTGCTTTTAAATCTTTAACCAAGCAGACCTGCAAATGCTTGACACAGGTATGTGGACCTACCGGCACCCAAAAATCATAAACATTCTACATTAAACAAATATGCTTTAAACATGCTAACTTCAAGGACATTCAAAATGCCATTTGAACAGATTCATTAGAGTCAGACATGTGCAATGAGCTGACAGCTTCAAATATATTTTTAAAAATCAAAACTCGGCAGTTATTATGTCACTGATCCTACCATAAGAAGTTACAACATGGCTGAAAAAGCCAGACAATCCAACAAGGAACTGGTTCCTCTTAACAAGAAACGATCTGCTATCAGACCACAGTACCATAAACCACAATGAGATAAACCTTCATCACCTCATTTTTGAACCTGCGCAGTGGAAGGTCTTGTGGTTATAAGTCTATCAATTGTCACCTCATGGACTAAGTCTAAAAGGACAATGGACAGTTTACTGACAGAGTGTCTGATAAGTATTAATACCTCCACATGTATGTTACAGACTTCTGAACCAGATAAGCCTTTGTCCACATATGGTTATATCATCCCAAAAGCTCATAACACCTTTGGGGAAGAAAGAAATCTTACGACACTTCTGAAGGAAGTATTTGGCTTATATAAGATGTCTCCCAAGACCAGCAATTCATGATCACCCAGTAGCTGCCATCTGAATCTGTGTTTCATCACTGGAAGAGATCTCACATCTATGCTACTGCTACTGACTCTAGAAGAACTATTATTCTGCTGAAACTCCAAAGACTTTTGGCATCTGCCATAAGTAAGAGACATTGAAACTTGTACCGACTGTCATTTTCTATTTTGCAACCCATGAGGAGAAAAAGAACTCAAGAGAGCCAGGAAGAAATCTTCTTCATACAGCCATCCAAGGTACTTCAAATCTTCAGACACCAGGGAGATAAGGAGACTCTTTGCAACAAGACTAGATGAGTATAAACTTTGATTTAAGGTGTTTAAACATGTGTCTTTGAAGAATCCTGGTTCCATATATGTATACATAGATATGCCTAGATAAACTGCAGTGAAAGATTGTTTTAAATGCTAGCAAAGATTATTAGTACCACGGAATTGTGTACTGGTTAGTAAAGGTTAATTCTAGAAAGAATACTACCTTGACTTGCCTCCAGATAGGGAGCACTAGGCCTCATAAGTACATAGTGAAAATCGTGTAGTGCTTTAAAGGGCATAAAGCAAGACAACGGCCTGAGTAAGACTTCCTAACTATGTCTTATACGGTTTAAGTGTCAGAGATATGTTAAATGTTAACTATGTATTGAAATAAACAGCTTTCCATTGTACTGCATGTCTGAGTGAAATCTGTCATCTCAGAAATTAACCACGAAAACAAGTAGACATACTTAAGACAGCCACAGAATTAAATTGATTAATAGTCATTGTGCTTGCACCCTGCACTGTACCACATAACAGACACGGTGTCAGTGCCCTCCATCTCCCCATGACCTCGGAAAGGGTGTTGGCCACCATCTTCTCAATGGGCAACAGTGTGGGTAATTGTGTGGGTGGGCCACCACCTGTGCCATCCAATGCCTGTTCAATTGCATCCAGTTTTTGTTTCATGGCCAACCGGAGCTGACACCACTTGTGCTTTATAACTGCAAGTGTCCATGCTTCTGGACCAGAAACACTGACAGTGGCCTGGATGTCTAGTCATATCCAGGCCTTGACCTTAGCTGGGGGTTTCAAGAACTCTGCACCATACAGCACCCCATAGTTGTTGCGGATGTCTGCCACCGTGGGTGTCACCTAGCAGCCTTTGAAATTACTGGATTATGACCTTGTGATATTATGTGATGTGCACCCTCCATGGCCCTCATCTTGTCTGAAGCCTGAACATGTGACCACTTGTGGAGGTCTGTGCGCCACCAGCCCAGCACCTCCATCTCCACTTCCCACTGTGACATGGTCCTCCAGTACAGTATTCACTTCCTTGTGTCCGCATGGTATGTTGCATATGCTTATATATGGTGGGGGTCAAAGGGCAGGGATGCATATGTTCAGGCCAGTTCACTGTCCCAAGGTGCAGCACTGCACATTTCCATTGGCCACACCCCGGCTCCCACTTTGGGCACTTTTGTGAATGCTTCATAATTTTTTGGCCGACTGGGGCACACAACTGTGCACCTGCGTTAAGTCACATTTGTGCAAATTTTCCACACTTTCATGAATAAGATTCATGGAGAATAATTGAATCTTATAGTATAATATATGGTTGACCCGATGTTTGGTGGTATTTTTTAGATGAATTTCCCTGTTCATCGTTATAACAAAATTAAAGGTATTCGTGCCTATAATTTGAGTGACCCAAACACAGCTAGAAAATTCTATAAGTAAAATGTTCAGCTCCTGATGGAGTTCAATGCTAAAAATTAGAATGATCTATTGCCTTTGCAGGCTACACACACCCATTCACCCAAACAAACTAAAGCATACCTTGGAAAAATGACCACAGTCATGTGTTTATAGATAATCATAACCTAAATTACATCAGAAGCATGATTTGAGCAGCAAGGGTGATATAGCAAGACTTTGGATAGTCAAATCTTGTCCATGGTCCCTGCCCTACCCCTAAAGGTACCTTCTGAGTGATACTCTGAAGCATACGGGATGGCTTCTGGGCCAATTGACTTGTGCTCCTTGCCTGTTGGATTATGCTTCACTCGACTCTCTCATGACTGGCCTAGTTGTCTGGGGTCTCACCTCTTGCCATCCTCAAGGAGAGCCATCTGCAGAGATGAGAGTTTCCTTGTACAGTTCTTGTGAGACTACCATGCCATCACATTTTATATGACTGTGACAACCTACCAATAAACCTACCCTAAAATCTCATTTACCATGCTAAAAAATGGTGAAAACCTCTTGGGGAAACATAGAAAAACTTCTTCTCAACTTCTGAGGTGGTCCCCCTTATTTTATTTATTTATTTAGTTTTGTTTACCAGGTAGCTGTGCTAGACAAATGCAGTGCCTATTTTCAAGCATAAACCAGGAGAAGTAGACAGTAAACATTGGTACACAAGTAAAAAGAACAATCATTACATATAACAGTCAAGGACATATAATACTAAAGTGCATAGACTTAAGTACAAAAAATGAAACATCCTGAGTTTCACTATAAAACACAAACTGAAGGCACAATATAAGTGGCTGTACAAGGATTCAGTTACAGTTATTAGTGTAGTTAGCTATCTTAGGCTGCATTCAAGGGCATTTGGTATTACAATTTCAGTTAGAGGCTGGGCTAAGATTAATTAATTCTACTTGCTGTGGAGAGAGTTAGTGTGGAGAGGATTTTTGTAAGTTTTGCTATTTTTTCTTTTAATTTAGCTCAAAGCTTTCTGTGGCTGTGTTTTTTGAATTAAGCTGAAAGGTTTCTGTGGCTGATTTTTTTGGAATTAAGCTCAACAGGGGGCACAATGACCCCACTTAAAGCCGGGGGGGGGGCCTAAAGAGGACCTGGGGCAAACGTCTAATTTCTGGACTGTATGTGTTTGTGAGACTTGGGAATGCTATTGGTGGGTTTGTAATTGTGTTCATAAACAACTGCAATCAGTATAGAGAGACCATATTTCACTGCCCTGTATAGGTAGTGTGAACCATGGGTAGGATTGTGGGGTGCAATGGTTGTGGGGCAGCAGTGTGGATGAATATACTATGGAGGCTTAGAGGGTGCCCAATATGCCACAGGCTAAGGAGGCTGGAGGAAGATGTTCTGTGGCTTGGCAGGGAGCTGGGGAGGGTAAGGGATGAGGGGAGGGATGTGTTGGAGTATCAGAGGGGCACCACAGAGAAGGAACAGTGGGTCAAGGGAGGGGTCAGGGGAAGGGGCAAACTAGACAGGAAGCCAGCTGATGAAGAGTGGACTCTAGTAGGTCCTAGCAAAAGAGGAACAGTAGTATGCAGGAGGGAGGAGAATCACACAGTAATGCAAAGAGGGTAGGGAACATGTTTGCTGTACTAGTGACACATGGGGAAGAGGATGCAGGAGTAGACTGCACAAGAGACAATACTCATGAAAAGGAGGCAGTAAGGGGCATTACTAGTGGAGAGATTGAGCACGGCATGGCAGGGGGAGGGATACTACTCAGAGAGGTGAGAAGGGTGAGGGAGATTGGCAGTCAAACAGGAGTAGGGGAAAGGGTCTCAATTGAGAGGGGCAGGGGTAAGACGCTGGCGCAAATGTTAAAAACACCATCTTGAGTGACCCTGGGAATGAGAACCTGGGTGGGGGGTGGCAATGGGCACAAGGGAAGAGTAGGGGGTGTACTGGTGTTGGGGGACTCCGTACGTAAGGGGATCAGATGGGGCAGCAAGGGGGAGAGGCACAGTTGGATATGGGTGGAGTCCATACTGGGATTAAAGACAGACAAGGTAGGATAGGCAATCCTAAGGTGCACAAGGAGGGGTAGGAGGAAACCACACATTGTGGTACATGTAGGGACAAATCACCTAGTGGGGGAAATGGTGGAGGTAACAAGGGAGAGGTTTGAGGAAGTGAGAAGGTTGTGCGAGGAGACTGGGGAGTCGGTGGCCTTCTCAGAGGTGCTCCCAGTACGCTGTGCAAGCACAGTGAGAAACGAGAGGATTGGAGAGTTGAATGCTTGGTTGGTAAAATGGTATAGAACTAAGGGGTATGGGGTTGTGGGTGGCTGGGGCAGTACTTGAGATGATAACAATCTGTTTGCAAGGGATAGGTTGCACCTGAGCAGAGAGAGGAAGGAGGTATTAAAGCAAAGACTGGGGAGGTATATTGGGACAAAGGTGGATTTAAACTAGATGGGGGGTGACAAGTGGACAGCAGGTAGGCAGGGATCTGATAGAGTGAAGTCACAGCCTACTTCGAGGCCAGCAGGTAAGGACTCAGGTAGGCCAAAAAGGGAGGGAGTAGAAGGGAGGAGATGGAGGGTGATGAAGGGAAGGGGGCAGGATGAAGGGTGGTCTCGCTGAATGTAAGAAGCTTAGGCAACAAATCAGCAGAGCAACAGGCACTCTTGGCAGTGTGCAGGGTGGATATTGCAGCTGCCATGGAAACATGGGTAACCTAGCACCGGGACTGGGATCTGGCAATCCCAGGGTACAAATTATACAGGAAGGACCATAACGAGGGGAGGGGGGTGGGGTGGCAGTCTATGTGTGGGATGGGATCAAATGCACAAGGGATGAGGGGGAGGAAGGGGGAACAGAGGAAGTCTGTCTGTAGCTCCTAGACTCAAGGGGTAGAAAACTGTGGTTTGGGGGTGGTATTAAGGCTGCCTTCCCAGTCTGAGGAACTTGACAGGGAATTAGTGGGACAAATCAGAAAAGTATGTAGAAAAGGGAAGGTGGTCATTTTGGGGATTTCAACTTGCTGGTGGTTGACTGGAACATTCTGGTCACCTCCACTGCTAGGTAGCAAGTGCTCCTGGATGCGATCCAGGAGGGTCTTCTGACACAGTTGGTCAGTGTACCTACTAGGCTAAAGAATACTTTAGATCTGGTATTGTCGAATGGGGAGGCAGTAAGGGAAATAAGGGTGGAGGGCCCACTAGCCAACAGCGATCACCAAATGATGTGGTTTTATATCACGATGTGCAGGAAGCTAGAGAAATCAGTAACCCGGGTGGAAAACTTCAGGGGGATGGACTTTGGGAGGATGCAGGAAGTACTGAAAGGGAAACTGGAGGTCATGAGGCAGGAGATGGACGTGGAGCAGAAATGGGATATTCTTAAATGGGGGATTTCAGAGGCAATGGAAGCCTGCACCAAGACACAGAGTAAGAGGAGAAGAGCAAGGAAACCATGCTGGTTGAACAGCGAGGTAGTGGAGGTGGTGAGGGAAAAACGAGAGGTGCACCAGAGGTATTGGAGGATGGGGAAGGAAGGGGACAGGCAGAAGTATGCAAGATGATCCAGGGAGGTGAGCAGAAAAATGAAAGAAGCCAAGGCTGAGAGGGAGCTGAGATTAGCGCAGGGAATTTATGGCGGGGGGAGAAGGACTTTTTCAGATACATCAGGGAGAAAAGGGGAGTGGACAGAAAAGGGCGAGGAACAGGTGGAAGCACTGAACGAATACTTTTGCTCAGTGTTCACGGAAGAAAAGGGGGGACTGCTACCACCATGGGCTGGGAGGATGGGGGCAGGGGGATAGGAGGTGACAGATGGAAGAATTGAGGGAGGTAGAGTCCTAGAGGGACTGAGGGCACTGAGGGTAGACAAGGCACCAGGACCAGATGGTATCCACCCCAGGGTGCTGAGGGAGATGGCGGAGGTGTTGACGGAGCCACTGGTGGATTTGTACAGCATCTTACTGGAGTCAGGATGTATGCCACTGGACTGGAGGATGGTACATGTAGTGCCATTACACAAGAGTCGACCAAGGGATGAACTGGGTAATTATCGTCCGGTAAGTCTCACTTCCATAGTGTGCACACTCATAGAAATGATACTAAAGGAAAGACTGGTGTCATACCTGGAGGACAACGTCCTCCAGAATGTGAGGCAGCATGGGTTCATTTCAGGGAAGTCTTGTCAAACCAATCTGATACAATATTATGTCTGGGTGACAGATGAGCTGGATAAGGGTCATGTGGTGGATGTTCTTTACTTGAACTTCAGCAAGGCTTTCAATTTGGTGCCTCATGGGTGGCTTGGGGGGAAGCTAACTGGTGTAGTGGTAGGGGCAAAAATGATGAACTGGATTACAAGCTGGCTGAGTGGGAGGCTGCAACAGGTGGTGGTAGGAGGGGAGCTCTCAACTCCGAGGCTGGTGATGAGCGGGATGCCACAGGGCTCTGTTCTGGGACCAGTACTATTTGGACTCTTCAGACCAGGCATTGAGCATGGGGTAGTGAGCAAGGTAAGTCTGTTCGCAGATGACACCAATATGGGAGCAGTGGTGGATGGAAGGGAGGGATGGAAGCAGCTGCAGGGGGACCTAAGCAAGCCAGAGGAGTGGTCAGAGAGGTGGCAGCTGGGGTTCAATGCAAAGAAGTGTAAGGTTATGCACTTTGGGGCAAAGAACCCAAGGAGAGCATACTGGCTGGGAGGGGTTAAGCTGGGGATCATTGAGGAGGAGAAGGATCTAGGGGTAATGGTAACAGAGACCATCAACAACACTGCCCAGTGCAGAAGAGCAGCTGCAAAAGCAAACAAAATGCTGGGGTGCATAGCGAGGGGGTTTTCATCCAGGCAAAGAGAGGAGATCTTGCCCCTTGACAGGTCACTGGTAAGGCCGCACTTGGAGTATTGTGTGCAGTTTTGGAGCCCATATTTGAAACGTGATATCAGGCAATTGGAGGGGGTATAGAGGAGGTCAATGAAGATGATAAGAGGAATGGATGGGAGACACTATGAGAGCAGGCTGGGAAACCTGAATATGTACACCCTGGAGGATAGAAGGGACAGGGGGCACATGATAGAGACATTGAAGTATCTGAGGGGAATCAATAAGGATAGGGCAGATGGGGTCTTTAAGCTAAGGAAGGGGAGGGACACCAGGGGACACATGGACTAAGAATAGAAGGGGGAAGATTTACAAGGGAAATGAGGAGACACTATTTCATGGAGAGGGTGGTAGCAAAATGGAACGCACTACCAGAATGGGTGATATCATGTGAATCTGTGAACAGCTTTAAAAGGGCATGGGACAGGGAACAGTTGAGAGTGAGGGTGGGGTAGGTGGGGGTGGCAGTGGGATGACAAAGGGGAAGGGGTGTGGCAGCTGCAAACTAAGGGTACTAGCTGCACACTCAAACAGACTTAGATAGACCGGGAGGTCTGTTTCTGCTGGCATACTCGTATGTTCGATTGTTCATATAATAGTGGGTCATCCAGTTCCCTACAACCTGCTGTCCCCTTACCTGCTTTTACAAGGGTGGAAACACCAGACACAGTGGAAGAGCAAAGAGAGCAAGCACATCTGTGCACCTGGTTAAACACTCCTCTTTGCTCATCTACACTGCCCGCAAGCCCTCCACCCCCGGGAACCCTTTCTGCCTACCTCACCCCCCCCCCCAGTAGGTATCCCTACCACAATTTGAAGATAAAGGGGAGACGGCTCAGGGGCAATGTGAGGATGTATTTTTTCACAGAGAGGGTGGTGGAAGCATGGAACGGCATTTCTGAGGAGGTTGTGGGGTCAAAAACAGTCAGGGCATTCAACAATGCGTGGGACAAACATAAGGCAATTTTTGTGGGGGTAGAAAGCAATAGAATGTTAGTTAACTAGGATCTGCAGCTTATCCGGTAGGTAGGTAGGGAAATGGGCAGGCTAGGTGGGCCAAGCAGTCCTTATCTGCAGTCAAAGTCTATGTTTCTATGTTTACCTCACTGAACTGCTAGCTCAGGTGTCAGGGGGTAAGTGGCCACAGACAAAGACCCACATGCTGCAATACTTTGCAGGTTCTCTGTTGTCTTAGTATGCCACATCCTCCCAATCATGCAAACAGACTAAGATGTACACAAAATATTGGAGGAAATGGTCACAACCACGTATTTATTGATTATCATAACCCAAATTACATCAGTAGTGTGATGTGTGCATCAAGGGAGTCTTGCCAAGGTTTTGGAGAGTCAAATCTTGACCACAGTCCATTCCCTACTCCAATAGGGACTGTCTGAGTGGACTCCCACTCTCCAAAGGGTATGGCCAGAGGAACACCACCCTCCAAGGCATAAGGGATGGATTGTGGGCCGAGTGATTATGTGGCCCTTCCCTATTGGATGGTGCATCACACAAAGGCAATGCCTGAAGAAGCTATCCCATGACGAGCCCCACAAGGTACCCCAGTCATCTGGGCTGTCACTTCCTGCCAGCCATGAGGAGAACTGTCTGCAGAGATGTGAGCTTCCCTGTTAACCACTTGTATACTCCTTGTGAAATTACCTTGCCACCAAAAGATGAGCACCGCTCCTGCTGCTCATCCTCCCCAAAGCACTTTATATAAGTAATTCAATAAAGCTCTTTGTAGACCAGTGAAAAACCTATCACAGCCTATGTCTGACAAATACTCACCATCCTGGGCATAGTACTGGGGTACAGAAGTGACTATCTCATTGTGTCTTAGGACAGTCCCAGCAATAGAGTCCCTAAAACTCCACATGGCCATGTTGGTCAAGCTGTGGGTTTTCTCAATTGCTGTGGGATCACTCACCTGTCGCCAATGCCTCCTTTGGATGATGTGTAACCAGACAATGCACACTGCTGAGCCAGCTTCCTGGAGCAACCACAGATCCTCCTTCACTTGAAGCAGCAGCTCCAATGATTTCACTGCACCCAAATCATTATCTCTCAGGTGAACCAGAAAAACACTGGGTGGCCCCATCGCTGAACTTTTGCTGTGACCAATGGGAGCATGTCACCCACCTCATTTCTCAATGTCCAGTCCAACAAACACGCTGTTGCCTGGGGTCCAGGAAATGGGTCTTGCCCCCAGGATCCACTTTACTCACACAGCTGCCCAGTGAATGAAGGAGCGATCACAAATTCAAATTTGCCTTGTCTGTGAAGCATCACCTGCCGAGATACAAAAAAAGAAGGTTATAGGGACTTCTGGTTGTGATGGCTGCCAGATAGACATGCCTCTCATCGCTTCGCCAACCCCTCACTACAAAACCCCCTTTTTACTCTTCAACTTCCCCAAGTCAGGAGATAACCTACCGTCACAAAACCCACAATCTACAGCTACACTAAAATTTACTTGAGATCTGGGCACATTGCCAGAAAAACAGAAATGAAGGCTCAGCAGCCCAAGCATATGCCCCCGCCATCACCAGAAAAGGACATGCCGACAAAATGCACTAAAGCTGGCGGCTGTGGAGATGCTTCAGCTTCAATTCTGCTAACTGAAGCGATTTTTTTTCGAGGGCCTGGCACCTATACAGGAGTCCTTCCAAGCTGTAGTGGGCGATTTAAGCACACTTAAAAACACAATGGCATAACTCACAACATGTACCAGGGACAATGAGGCCCTTATTTCCTCTCTTGATGACTGTAGGGCTCAGCTCGACCCAGAATTAACATCCCTGTGGCAGCGTCTCTGAAAGGCCAAAGACAAACTGGAAGAACTTGAGGCTCGCTCGTGACAGAACAACCTGGTCATACTGGGGCTCCCAGAAGGTAAAGAAGGAGTCAATCCCATCACATTTGTTCAAAAACTGTGCACCAAAGTGGCTGGGCCTCCTCCTAATGAGTTCCTATTCAATCTGAGATTAGAGAAAATGATTGCAAGTCTTAGACATTGTCCCAACAGTTCTGAGAAAAAATGGAATAAGGTTTACACATTAACACTGATTGCCAATTGACAAATTGAAAGGCTGCTATGATATGTATACATTATGGGGACTAATGTATAGTAAACTGTGATGAAACCATATCTAGAACGGGGAAGGAGGAGAGAGGAGAGGGAGGGGAGGAGGGACCTTAAGAGGGTTAGATAGATATACTTGTAGTTATAGTAGCAATAGTTTTTGATGGGCTGATGTAACCCCAAGGCCAAATGTTATATTTCAATGTATATGTCAAGCCTGAAGGGTCTTACAAACTATATGCATACTTTAAAAACAAAATCAAATAAAGTATATTGAATTTAAAAAAAAAAAAGAAGGTTATAGCAAATGTGATCACACATAGCCTTCAAAAGCCTTCAACCTCATCAGCCAAGTGCCTGGATCTGTCCATCCATCAACTGTTCGGCCTTTGCATTAATGGCAGCTCTGATATTAAAGGAATGAATGTTAAGCTCTGTGGAGTCCACACCCAGCCCCCTCATGGCCTTGGCTAGAATATGACAGACTAGAATACGATCAGCGAGGTCTAGTCTTCATGCTGGAAGAATATGACACCCCGACCTCTGGACAACATATTCCTGTACATGGTCCCTCCTGTCCCACTGTACCTCTTTGAAGAGGCCCCAGGCTGCACCTGCATCCTCAGCCAAATGGTCCATCTTGCTTTTTTGGAGCTATACAAAATCTCCCTAATGGGTCACTGCCATGTCCTCATTCCCCAAAGACACTTCCAGCTCTGATGCATTGCTAAGTTGAGCAAATTCAGATACCAGAAAAGCCCCACAGAAGACCCCACAGAAAGCCACCAAGAAAGGAGTTTGGAACAACACTGCCTCTGATGGAGACAAGCACACCTTCGACAGCTCATCCCATACCTGCTTCGGCAGGGCTGTTGGCATCAACACCTCCTGTTTCATCTGCACTAAGTAAAGGTATTAGGAATGAGCCACACATTCTGATAATCCTGGGCCTGCCACACTCTTATGAAGTTTTCAGCACCCCTCCTGTGTTCTGCCCATGTGTTGTGTGCTGATGATTTCCTGAGTAACTCTCAATCATCTGGATCACCAATTCCCAGAGGAAGACTGGGGCTTAGGTCCCAGAACTTCTGCCACTGCAAACGAGAAAGAGCATCAGCAATACTGTTATCCTTTACCAGGCACATGTGCAGCTTTAAACTGGATATTAAGCTTAAGACATTTAAGCACAAAAAGTGTGCCCTTGACCCCCAACTGTCCATTTATGGTGTGAACAGTCTAGGTGTTGTCTGTCCTGAAGACTACTTTTTTATCCCAAAGGTGATCACCCACATGACCAGGGTGACCACAATGGGAAAAAACTCCAGCAGTGTGACTTTCTTGGTCATGCCTGCCTCCTTCCAGGTGGGGAGCCATTGTCTTGCATACCATTCCTCTTGAAAGTAAGCCTGAATGCCAAAGCCCCCAGATGTATACATGAAAATCTCAAGTTCCTGGCTTGTGGTTACTTCTGGCCAGATTGACACCTCACTGAAACACTTCAGAAGGGCCAGGCAACATGCCAGGTCCCCTGTCCTGCTTTCAGTTACCCAAAGCCTCTGATGAGGATTCTGGCATCCTGTATCTGCCTTCTCCAAGCAGTGCAAAAACATCCTGCCCATGGGAATTCCTATGCAAGCATAGTTGAGGTGATGGAGCAGCTGCTGTAGTTCACACTAGGTGATCTTGCATGCCCTCGCCACCCAGGCTGACATTTCCTTCATGTGCAGACAAGAGCTTTGCTAGCTTCAGGACACAGCTGATGGTCATGGAAACCATCTTCCTCATATTCATAGTGAGTTGGTTTGCTTTAAACCAGTGTAGTATGTTGAGAAAGTCACACTAGAGTGGAGCTTCGACTGCACTGCATGAAGGACCAGATGTGTAGAGTATCCTTTCATTGGCATACATATGCATGTGCAAGGAGACATGGGCTGGGGGAAGGTAATTTATAAAGATGGAGACTAGGATTGGTCTCAGAATGGAGCCTTGGGGAAGGCTGACCTGGATTGGGATGGGAGGTGACAGCAAGCCACCCACTTGCACTAATTGCAGGTGACCAGAAAGGTAGGATTGATACAAGTTCGGAAGGTCACGTGATGTGCATGGAGTGAGGCAGCAGCTTTTTGGGTCTCCCGTTCCTGCTTGATTTAATTCGCAGTTTCGCACAGCTAAACAGGGCTAACAGACACTGGGACATTATTTTAAACCCCTAGAGACAGTTTTGGTGGCAAAAGTTGATTACGCTCGTTTCGGCGAAATGCAAGCAGCGGAAGCCGAACTGGAAGCAAAGCGCCCACGACGGAGCTCGTCGCCATCACTGCAGGAGGAAGAAATAACGCCTGCAAAAATTTATGGAGATTTGGCAACAATAAAGGATGCACTATTTAAACGGATAGAGGAGGTGGCAGAGATAAAGCCGGCCCTGACTCAGTTAACGTGAAGGGTGACAGATGCAGAGGTGAGGATCTCTTCTATTGAGAGAGCCATGGATAAAGCAGGGCCTACTACGGTGGAGTGTAAAAGAAGCATTACCAAATTAGAGGATCGCCTAGACGACCTAGAGGGCCGCAACAGACGTAACAATTTGGTCCTGCTGGGTCTCCCAGAAGGGGAGGAAGGGCCGAACACCATCCAGTTTCTCCAGAGGCTCCTTAAAAATCGGCAGGCCCCTCACCTAATGGGCTGGAGTATATCATAGAGAGGGGTCACCGGGCCCTCAGAGCCAAACCCCCATCCTCAGAACCTCCGAGGCCAATTATTTTCAAATTACTCAATTACCTGGACAGGGAGCATATTTTAAAAGAAGTTAAGAAGCTGGCAGCTTTTCAATGGGAGGGAAAAAAACTGCATCTTATGCCTGATTTGACCTGGAAAATGAAGCAAGCTCGAGCAAGTTTTGGGCGATTACCTCAAGCTCTGGGCTGCAGGGATTAACACCAGCTTATTATACCCTACGAGGCTGGAAGTTACACTCAAGGAAGGCCCGAAGAGATTTAATTCGCCGAAGAGGCACTAGCATCTTTGAGATCTCTGCTACCTGACCTGTTTCCCAAAGGGTGAAATCCAAGTTCAGCCACTTAGATAACTCCAGAACTACTCAGATAACTTGCAGGACTGTGGTTGTGTTTTTTACTTACTGTTAATAATTTTATTTGACCTTTAATGGGTATCTAACAAATGACCACTTTCCAGTGTATCTTAGTATAGCTTGTGGCAAGTCGGAAAGACATAATATATTTTGTTGTGCTTACATTTAACCCTGTACAGATTGGAAGGAGTTTTGGTAACTAAGTTGTTGCTATATGTTGCTGATAGACGTAGCAAAGCATTTTGGACTACAGCTAAAGGATGGGGTGGGGGATTGTGCTTTAGTCATTGGCTTAAGACACATATATTAATGAGGATACGGTTAGTGACTGTATTTGTATTAGTAAGAAGGTCCCAGATTTTCTTTACTGAATCTCATATGGTTGGTGACCTTAGAGTATAAACAGTTTCCTTAACCATAGTAATCATAGGTAATCAAGTTTTCATGAGTTAAACATGTTAAATCAAGATATGACAGCCAAGGGTATAATGTAAGGTAAGATTTTATGGTAGGATTTGTGGCCTACATAGAATTATATATGACTCCTTGCTGGGAGCAGTTCGGTCTGATCTTAATTTTCTTAGATACTGCGGAGCCCTCTATTTGGGTTTGACGACAGGCGTTATGTGAGATAATTGTAGTCTAGCCTGTCCATGTCCACGAGACTGGAGGTATTCATTGGGCCGCAAATACTTCATTATTTGAATGGTTACACTTATACCCTTGACTCCTGTTTGCTCGAGTTTCATTATCCTATTCAATCGAAGATCAGGAGATTGGTATAAATTTTCTTTTATTAGCCCAGGTTTTGGGACTGGGTTTGGCAAGATCATTTATTAAATTTTAAGAATAGTCTTTAAGCAGGGAGGTGTACCCATCTCTATGTTGCACCACGTTCCAGTGGATAGTAGCTAGCCGGGCCAGAAGGAAGGTTATAAGTTATTTATGGATGTATTTTTATTTTTGGGGGAGGAGGGGAAATTGGGGAAATAATTTTCTTTGTTGGGGTCAGTATGGGGGGCAGCTATCCCAAGGTTTTCCTAGATTGGGCAACAAAATGGATAGTAGGTTGAATATAGTTTCTTGGAACACTAAAGGAGGAAAGGACAATTGTAAAAAATTCATTATCTTGAATCACTTGGCCCGCTTGAAACCAGCAATAGTATTTCTACAGGAAACCCATGTCCTCTCTGATCGCCTTGCCCACTTTAAGAAAAAGTGGGTGAACCAGGTTTTTGGTGCAGGATTCTCTTCAAATAGTCGGGGAGTTGCTATCCTAATTGCTCATGGGATCCCGTTTACACATTCGGAAATAATTTCTGATCTGCAGGGTCGATATATATTCGTTTTAGGCAATATAGGTGGGATCAATCTAGTGTTGGGCTCAGTATATGGACCTAACCTGGACTCACCTGACTTCTTTATTCAGTTGGGTTTGGTTTTGGCTTCCTTTGGAAATGTCCCAATAATTCTGGGTGGGGACTGGAACCTAGTCCAGTCTAACCGGCTAGGCCGATCGCATTTTAAAGGCTCTCTTCCCTCCCCAGCACAGAAAGCTCTAAGAGAGTTTATGCTATCAGCAGGTTTAACAGACCCTTGGCGCACTTTGAATCCCAATGTTCGGGAATATACATTTTCCTCTGTAGTGCATAAGTCACACTCGAGGATAGATTTTTTTTTGGTTAGTCAACATAGCTTACCCTGGGTGGTGGAGGCCGCAACTTTGCCCCGTGTAATCTCTGACCATTCCCCTATAAACATTGTATGTTCCTTACCTCTTCAACCTAGCAGGTCATATTCATGGTCACTAAACAATAATATTCTAAAGGACTCCAAGACATTAACCAGATTTAGATCCTTTTTGGAAAACTCCATTATTAGTAACTGGGGTTCTATCAATGCTATCGATTAAACTTGGGTGGCTCTTAAGTCTATGTGGCAAGGGGAGCTAATACGTATGGCTACGGTATGCAAAGCAAAAACAAGAAAACTCCTAGATGAGTGTTTAAGAGAGATTAAGGAACTAGAAAATATAAATGATAATCGGAGAACAGAAGAGCAAGAATGTAAGTTCATTTCCTTAAGAACATGGTATGCAGACAAACAGAGGGAGAAAGTTATTAGTTCAGCTTCCAGAGTTAAGGCCTTGTACCTAGGGCAGGGTAGTAGAGCAGGGAAATTGCTGGCCTGGCAGTTGAAGCAAAAATCTTCGGCAAAGTGGGTGATTGCCCAAAACCATTCAGAATCGGGGCAGTTGGTTACAGATTCGGCTGAGATATTAGAAATTTTTGAGGATTTTTACCGAAAGCTTTATACAAGCCAGCAACCTCCTCTGCAGGCGCTAGATAGAATTCAGGAATTTTTGGATGCTATCCCTCTACCTAGATTGTCAGAGGACGTTGGTCCACAATTAGCAGCTCCTATCTCTGAGGAGGAAATAGAGAAAGCTATTGACTCCTTTCGCCCGGATAAAGCGCCTGACCCAGACGGGTTTACAGCTTTTTTCTTTCAGCGATTTAAAAATAATCTTGTGCCCTTACTGCAAGAACTGTTCTCTTTTTGGTGTGATCAAGGGATCAAGGACCAGACGCCGTTTGAGGCCAAGATTATTTTGTTACCAAAGCCAGATAAAGCCCTGACTTAGTGAGTAACTTTAGGCGATTTCTTTACTAAACTTAGATGTAAAGATTTTCGCTAAAATTTTGGCCAGCAGATTAAAACAAGTGTGGCGTGTTTTATTGAGCCCAGAACAGGCTGGCTTTGTTGAGGGCCGCTCCTCGGCTGACCATTTCCGCAAACTGTTCTATTTAATTTCTGTATCTACGGATCCTGCCAAGGAAGCGTCTTTAGTTTCGTTAGACGTAGAAAAAGCTTTCGACAGGGTGGAGTGGACTTTTATGTTTACTACCCTGTCCAAATTAGGTCTTCCGGCTAGATTTATTCATATGGTTCGAATTCTGTACTCCTGCCCCTCAGTTAAGATTCAATGCAATAATTTAATCTCAGAGGTTTTTCCACTATCAAGGGGTACCCGACAGGGCTGCCCTTTATCACCTTATCTTTTCAATCTGTACATTGAACCACTAATCAGATCTATAAAGATAAATGGGAAGTGCAAGGGCTTAAGATAGGGAACTCTGAATTTAAACTTTCAGCATTTGCTGATGATTTATTGCTACATATTTCTAATACTACTTCCTCCCTTCCTAAGGTTCTTGATTTAATTGACAAGTTTAGTATGCTTTCAGAGTATAGTTTAAATAAGGCCAAAACGTCTGTATATTCTTTGACCCCATTTCTCCAAAAGAGTTGGTGCCTTTCTTTGGGACTCCGTTGGCAAACCAAATCATTAACTTATTTGGGAATTCAAATATCCAAGAACTTAGAGACTCTGGCGATTTAAATCTTAAGCTCGTTAATCAAGACTATTAAAGAAGACTTGGTCAGATGATCAAAACTTCCATTGACCTTCTCAGGTAGAGTCAACACGCTTAAAATGGTGGTTATGCCCAAACTCTTTACCCACTATCAAATCTAAATGTTTACCTGCCAAAGTCTTATTTTAAGCCACTATACAAATACTGCTCGGAGTTTTTAGGAATGGCAGACCTCCTAGAAGAAACTACCTTAAACTTACCCGTGGCGCTCAACTAGAGGCTCCAGTTACTGGATTTCTATGTATACTATCTAGCAATTCATATGGCAAGGTTGGTCGATGGGTTTGTGAGGAGGAATCTCTATCCCGGACTTCATTTGGACCGACTATTTGTTAAAAGTTTTAAGTTTGACTTGGAGTCTTTGTTATATATCCCATGGGCCAAGGTTCCAAAAAAAGTGGGAGGTACTCCGTTAGGATGGGATATCAAAGCTTTGCATCAATTTTATGCAAAGTTCAAAATTTCGCAACCATATGATTTATCCCAACCTCTGTTAAGAAATCCGAACCTGGGAATTGGAAGTCAACCAATATCTAGATTCATAGTTAAAATGGCTACGAAACTGCGAGTCAAAGACTTCTATCAGAATAATGTGTTACTTCCATTTCAGGTACTGGTGGAGAAGTTAGGAGTGGAAACCCAATCCTTCCTAAAACTAACTCAAATAATAAGCTGTGTTAGATCTTATTTTCGTAAAGGACTGGGGCAGGACATCTTGGGACCAATGTTCGCTGAGTTGAAAGAGTTCATACAAGCGGGCAAAGTGATTTCTAAGATTTATAAATACATAATAGTTAAAGGAATTGAATGTGTCTCCGACCCGGTATATTGGGAATTAAATTTATCTCTGGGTAAATCAGCAGAAACATGGGAGAAGGCTTGGGTCGATATCTACAAATATAAAACAAGACAGATTGAGAGATGTTCAATTTAAGTTACTTCATAACTTATATTTTCACCGGCTAAGCTTTCTAGACTGAGTAGCATTTTCTAAGCACAATGTACTGAGTGTAATGACTCTTTTGCTACCAGTTACCATAAGTTTTGGACTTGCCCCAAGGTGGTTGGACTGTGGCATTTGGTGAAGCAAGGGATTAGTCAATTTTATGACCTTGCCAGGTTCTTTAACCTGGAGGTTTGCATATTTGGGATGTTTGGTAATGTACCAGGCAAGTTATCTAAATATCGAATGGCTATGGTAGCATCGGTTACTAAGTTAATAATTTTACGTCACTGGAGAGACGATTGGACTCCATAGTTTGGGGAATGGTGGGATGAATTCATGAATGCATTAAATGCAGAAAGATCATTTTTCTTTTCACAATGCTTCACCAATATTCCAGCAATGTTGGAGCAAGCTGTACCAATGTCTTAAGGACAGGTACGGGTACTAGAGATAGATGTCTCTTGTCTCTTCTTTTTACTGGATTGGTATCGCCCTGGTTCTGTAAACCAGTCTCAACAAGGACCTTTCCTCCTCTGCACTTTCTTTGTCTTCCTATTTAAAGTACGTACCAGTCTGGTTGCATTTCCTCTTGCTTTCTTTGATGATATTTTATGACTATATATTAATTATGGTGAGTCAATCAATGGGATAGCTGCCAGGGGTGGGCGGGGGTGGGGGATGGAAGGTTTTTCTTTTTTTTCCTTTTTATTCTTTAGGGGGGGATTCGGGGTTTTCTTTCCCCCTTTTTATGTTTCCCTTTTATATGTTATTATATGACTTCTTTGTATTATTTAGTTGTTTGGTATGTAATTTATGTTGGAAACGGTTCAATAAAGCTCAGTTATTTGCAAAAGGATTGATACAAGTTCACAGTGGTGGTTGAGAGACCAGCTGAGGCCAACTTGTTGAGAAGGAGAGTGGAACACTGAGTCAAACACTTTTGTCAGTAAAAATGGCTGCTGTGAGATGACCTTTATCCACCCCTGTTAGAATAGAGTCGACTACTCAGAGGAGGGAGGAAATGGTAGAGTTGATCTTTCTGAATCCTGATTGGAAGGGGGAGAGGAAGGAGGTGGTAAGCGTGGAGAGCACTAGGGCTTCCTGGAGTTTTGCTAGGGCAGAGAGTAGTGATATAGTGTAGGCATGGAATTTCTGTGGGAGGAGGGGTCTCCCCCTTTGTGAAGAGGCAGGACATTGGCTGCATTCCAGGTTTGGGGGACAGCAGAGAGGGAGAAAGAAAGGTTCAGTAAGTGCATAAGACAAAGGGCGATGGCTGGTGCTGAAATTTGGAGTAGCTTAAGATCCAGCCCACTGGGGCTGTGCTTTGTCAGGTTGAGGGAAGTGAGAGCATTTAGGACTTCCTGGGAGGTGATCAGAGGGAAGGTGAATGCCTCAGATGGAGAGGGTAAGGCAGCAGAAGGGGGATCAGGAGAGGGCTGGCAGGGAAGGACACAAGTGGTGAAAAAGCTGTTGAAGTGCAAAGCTACAGTGAGAGGGTCAGAGTCCAATGTTTTTTAATTTTTTATTTTAGTCTTTGGTAACTGGGTAATGTGCCATCTATTAGAAGGATGGGCATGGAGGATTGGGCAGGTGGGTAGAATAGGGAGTGCAATACTTTGCAGAAGTTGGCCGGGGAACGTAGAATAGATAGGAGCTTAGAATTATAGTAGAGGGCCTTGGCTGCTCAGACTGATTTGGTGCAAGAGTTCCTTAATTTCTTAATGTCTTGCTGAACTGTAAGTCAGCAGCAGTGTGGGTGGACTTGTAATTGGCCCACGCTTGGTCTTGGGATTTGAACGTATCAATAAGGTTGGGGTGATCCATGGGTGGTGACGACGCTTGACTAACAGTTTTTTGAGGGGTGCATGAGCATCCGAGTTCCTGTTAAAGATATTACTAAAGCGGGTAAGAGCCTTGTCAATGTCAAGGGTGGCATAAAAGGAGGACCAGCCAGAGGAGGCAAGGTCCTCAAGGAGGGCCTCAGTGTGGAGGAATCTGAGGGGATCTATGCCAAATGTTTTTTTTAGAGGATTGAGGAAGATGAATTTTCCTGACACAGTAGGTGAGGCAGTGGTCATTGAATGAATCGGGGAGAGTACCAGCCACATTGATCAGATGGGGATGGGAGGACAGCACTCAGTCAAGAAAAGAGTGATTGACTGTGCGGGTGTTGAGCCTGGTAGGTTCATTGATTTACTGGGTGATGTTTAGGGATTTAATAGATTGGACTATGTGTTTTGATGCCTGAGGAGAGCCAATTCAAGTTAAAATCACCAAGGAAGATGAATTTCCCCCAGGCAGCCAGGGGGGTGAGAGGTGAGAGGGTATTAGGAAGAGAGGCTGGAGAGGGCTTTGGGAAGATATAGAGGACTTCTCTGAAAAGTGGAAGGAGGGACGGAAGGGAAAGTTTTAGTATGAGTAACTCAAGGGATGAGGGGATTACCTCCTTGTGAATGATGGTGCAAGGGAGGAACTGGCGAAAGTAACTGGCAACTCTACCACCATGCTTGCCTCTGTCCTGGTTAAACAGATGGTAGTTGGTCAGAGCTAGCTGAGAGTCAGTCTTTCTGGCTAACAGCCAGGTTTCACAGATGCAGAGGATGTCTGGGGAATGCAAGGACATCCATACTTTTAGCAAGTAGAGCTTAAGGTCAAGACTCCTTGTATTCAGGTGTAATAGCAGGAGACCCTTGTGTAAGGAGGAGGGGGCGAAGGGGGTGGGGGTACTTGGGTTACATTCAACATCACCAGACAGAAAGAGAAGGAGGAGGAGAGGAGAGGAAAGAGTGCTGTTAGCCCCCTCTGTCATTTCTGAGAGGTGGGAAGGAGACTGCAAGGTGAGGGGGAAGGGGAGAGACAACATCGATGAAGGGATTCTAAGCTTAGAAAAGGGACTGAAAGAAAGCCATGATGAATGAGGTTTGAGAGAGAGAGGAGGTATGGGGAAGAGGAAAGAGCTGGAGTAGCAGTGGAGGAGTAGGGGGGTGTTAAGGAGGAGAAGAGGAGGGATGGAGGAGAGCAGGTAGCTGGGGGGAGGGGATCTGTGCAAGGTCAGTGAAGGTGGGAAGAGACAGGGATAGGAAGGTCAGGAACATAGTAGGCAAAAGGAGCATGGCAAAATTAGATAGATGGAAATAGGGAGATCCGATGAAGTAAACAGCAACAAATTCTAGCTAGTAAACAGAATAATTTGCAAACTGACAGTAAAACTGGCAGCAACTTAAGCAAGGCAGCAGTATGTAGTTTATGCATCAGATAAAATAAGTTAGGCAAAATCAACAAGTAGATGACCACAAGCTTAAGCAGGTACTAGAAAAGCTTTATGGCAACAGACTGTGGGGTAAAAGATAAAAACTGGGCTAAACTTAACACTAGCAGGTTGAGCAGGTAATGCAGTGAAAACTAGGCAGCAGTCACAGGGGCTAGGCATAACTCTAGGCAGTATGTAACTAAAAGCTTGAAAGTGGTAAATTAATTAGTGCTGGAGTTTATGTCTACATACTCCCCATTGCTTATTTGCTACCTCACCTTGCTGGACAGATGCAAACCCACATGTTCCACAGGCTTACATGGCCAGTTCTATGGGCTGAAGTGGCGTCCGTTGACCCGGTGTAGCTGTGGGAAGTGATGGAGCCCCCACCTCTTGTGCAGTCACTGGTGACAGACCTGCACACTCCTGGACTTCAATGAAGACTAGCACCCTATCAAGCTTTTGATCAAACAGTAAAGGCAACATTCCCACCATGTGAACTTGTTGGACCGATGAAGCTGCCATAGGCTGTGGGAGAGCCAGGAGAGCCAAAGCCAGCCTGCTGGTGGCTAAGGCAGAACCAATGCTGGGACCACTAGGTGAGGGGGGGTTGGAACTGGCACCTGCGGTGTGACCACTAGCTGACTAATCCCCCAAACCCCCCTGGGCCTGCAGGAGATTGGGCCTGTGGTGGAGTAGCTGGTGGGGGTTGGGTCCCCCCTGCCTTAGGGGGCCTGCCAACATGGGGAGATCGGTGCCTGTTGGTCCTGCTGGGAGAGGAGACATCCCCCCCCCCCTTCTTGGGCACTTGGGGGCCAGATCAGTCCTCGGACCTGGACCATCAAATGTTTGAATTAACAGACTACTCAACTCATCGACACTCCAGGTCTAGAAAGGTGGTCTACCTTGCAGCAGATTATCTGATTTGGCCAGTGTTGGCCAGGATTTTCATGTCTTTCATTTCTTAGATGGCACTGTTGATGGTTGATTTGTTGATATCTGCACCAGCATAAGCACTAGCAGCAGCTTCAGGTATCATCAAGCTAGTACTCATGATAGTTGGAGGCCTCCCGGGTTCTGGAAGCAGGCATCCCACCATGCCTTCCCTCTCATCTGGACCAAGGCCACCAGCCACTTCTCAAATGCTGCCACAGATGCCCTTCCCTTTCCTGGCATCCTGTAACCACTTTGCAATGTGTGAAAACGCAAACACACAGAGCACCAACCCCTGTCTGAGGTATCCACCTCCACTTCTTATTGCACCATAGAGTTGCACTGTGATGACAAACTGAAGTCAATCTCATGCTTCAATCAACCCTGCTCACTGTTTCCTCTCTTGCCCCATGCCCTACTTTTTTTATTAAACTAGCCAAAGTAAACCTGGCTAATGTACCTCGGCAGGGTGGTGGCTGAACCTAGACTCATGGGGAAGGGAGGGCCTTGCCCTCGCTGCCTGGCTTTTTACTAATGCTCAACCTAACAGGTCTTACTGGTGGAGCACACCCATTTTGGGATATTACCTACAACAGCAACTGTCACTTTGCACTCTTGTCCAATAGATTTGTTCACCACTGTGAATTATATAATAACTTGGAATGGCTCCCCCAATGCACTGCCAGACCTTGCATTGGGAAGTATCATCTACAAAATCGTCACTAGCCAACAACCCCTACAACTTGCTGAATGGATTGACTCACACTATAATCATTATTCCTTAAGATCAACAGACCTTGGTTTACTAGCTGTCCCTAAGCTTAGGACCAACATGGGGACAATAGCTTTTCAGAATTTAGCCCATAGGCTGTGGAATAATATTCCACCTGCCATCCGTGCTACTGCTATGTATGTGGGTTTCAAACATAATTTTCACAAGCACCTCTTAGCTACCACCAAGTGTAAATGCTTTCCAAACAGGTGACTGAATTTGCCACAATATGCTTCTTGTACTAATATTGTTTTGCACTTCATTATCTGACATAATGTTCTATTGCTTTACCTGCTGTTATGTGTAAATACAATATCATGTGTAACCCCTCACCCCTGCCTTTTTGCAAACTGACAGATGGCATGCTGTTGAAGCTGAAAGCAGTACCTGGTTGGGACTGGGTTCGGGGAGGATAAGGTTACTCGGCACAGGGGGCCTAGGTTTGGCTACCCTGCACAGGGGCACCCAAGTAAATCCGAACACAGGAAGCAATAACTGTAATGTCCAGAACCAGGAATGGGATTCTACAGTGTGGCTTTTATTCACCTCCAAACTGAACAAACAAAGCATAGACGGACCCCCACGGGGCTACATTTCCTGGTAATGCAGATTAGAGACAACAGAACACTTTTTCACTATTTCCAGCCCACAGGCTCTGAACCCACCAGGCACACAGCCCGGACTTGCTTTGGGTACATAGCCTGACTTGTACACTATTTGGGTTTTTCCCCACTGGCCCGGCTCCCCCGCTGGCCACTTGATCCACGGTCCATTTTGGGAAATGAACCAATTATCCTGTTGTGGCTCCCCAAACCACCTTAGAGCCTTCGACTCCTAGATGGAATTTTCCTTCCAATCCCACATCTGGGTACTTCCCTCATCACTGGCCAAGTGCATGAGGCAAAGTAGAAATCCACAGAGCAAATCCGTAGAGGTAGACCTGGTCACTAAAGATGGGGGGTCTCCCACCTCCAGCTCCCACAATCCATACCCAGCCATTTATCTGGAAACTAAACAATTCCTTTACTGAAAGCTTGGCAATGTAAATTCCTGGGTAGACGTATGTCACATCTCCTCTACATATCTTGAATTCCCATAAGTGCTGGACTTGAACCTACTTTTACTTTTTGGCTAAGCCTATTACTCTAGGCCTCCCACTATTTCAGTAGTCCAATCCCCACATGTCACACAAGTCCCAGGGTGAAAAACATAGGCCCTTTCAGGAAGAGCAGACACTCACCCTCCAGTTGCAGGTGCCCCACAGGCGATTCACAAATCTTCTTATTCTCCCAAAAAACTCTGGAACAAATAGGCAGCTTCTCCATTAGTAGCAGAACCAGGGGGTTGCCCCAGGAATATGCAGGAATCCCTTTCCTGCTCCCATCCCCAGAGGGAAGGGGCACTGAGACCCGAAACAGCGGTCTCCACCACTTCAATTATCTTTTGTGTCTCTCTTTTGGTGGAGACACACACCCTTTTTACCTAAAAGTAGCCCTCTGTCAGGACTGAGGCTCCAAGAGCCTACACTGAGCTTCTGTGCTACTTTCACAGCAAGCTCCCAACACCAACTGACCACAGACTACTGTTCAAACCTCCCAACATTCTATTCCAACTGCCTTGCTGCAGATTCCATTGTGGCTCATGCAGCTGCGATAGTTCTATTGGTGATGTCATCCCTCAGTCTCAGCTGAGACTGAGAACAGAGTGAGACAGTGTGAAATCCAATTAACTGGAGTTTCACAAGCTGCCTTCCCTGCCTACCACTAGGTCTTACTGGGATTCTAGTAACCCCGGGTAACAACATGTATATGTTGACCGTATATTCTTCATTGTCATACCTTTGAATGTTAGACTCCTGTATATGTTGTATCTGCTCATACCTTGTATTAATGTATGTATCACAATCTTTTTGCTGTACTCTCCTGTGTCATACCTGGAAACAGGCAGTTTCTGTCTAGTGTTCCTACCTGGTTAACAAAACTAAATAAATACATTTTCTGAGAAGTAGGCTTTATGTCACCTCCCAAATTTTTTTTTTTATGAACTTAGCTGCAACAAACCTGGCTGCCTCAGGCATCTGCTTATGGACTCCAGCAACTATTGCCACCATATTCAAGAAAAGGTGGCAGGCAAACCTACACTCGCTAAATACACACAGCTTGTGAGGACCCCAGTCGCCCTACTGCTTGAGTGTTCTTTCCAAAGTTTTATTTTCCCTCTTGCCAGTTTTGATTACATCTCTGAAAAGTTATCTGCTCTTTGTTTAACTAGCTTAAGTTGCTTTATTTTGGGTTGTTTTGAGGGAATGTGAATGCAAGAAATGAAAATTGCTTTGCAAAATTAGCATGAAAGTTGCTTAGCTAAATTATTTCGACTTGAAGTTGCCAAAACAAGAAAGCAGAGCTAAAACCCTTACATAGAGCCCTACATAATGCCCTTCATATAAAGATTCTTCAGGGAGTTTGTGCTAGCTCATAAGAAAGTGACTTTAAGTGAATAAATATGCATATTCATTACCCATTCAGAAAATCATTAAACCATTGCTTTCTTGTTAATGGTGAGTGCAAATAGTGCTTAAAGCAATGAGTGCACATTAAAAATCATGAACTCCAATTACAAATTCTAGTACAAAAAGAATCTCATGCACAGAACTCCAAGGCAATTATCCTACTTATGCTCAATTTGTATATAACCTATATAACCTATAAGTTAATGTAAAGACTAGGAATGAGTAAGTAAATAGTATTTTCCAAGTACTATAAATAATGTACTATTCGTTATTCAGATCCTATTATACAATGGCAAGAAAGAATCTTGGACTGTGATTGGTCAGTTTGGGGCTGGACCCAAGGTGTTATCCCAGTACGATGCCACAGGTCTAGTCTCAGCCTCACTGTGAACCTGCAGATGAGCATTTTATGGAACTTTTGATTGATTGTTTTATGGAGCTTTTGATTGATTGTTTTATGGAGCTTTTGATTGATTGTTTCATCTTCTCTTAAAAACAAAAAATATTTTTCCACACAAAAACATCTTTAAAATTATTTTTTTTATTCAGTATAACAATGAGCCATTGTATAATAGGAATAATGCACTCCAGGGTGTGTGTCATTTGGGATAACACCACGTCTGGAGTATTGGATGCACTCGGCCTGCGACCTCGTGCCCAACCCCGCCAGGCATGGCGTTATCCCAGCACGACACACACCGTCGTGCATTATTCCTTTAATAATGAATAGTGGCACTATTTGTCCCCCATTCCTATTCAAGAAACACTATCTTTTAAAAAATTAAAAAGAACAATAGAAAAGCCCCCACCCTTCTCCCCAACCCATATCCCTTAAAAAAAACAAGCCACCTGTCCCTTTACCATCAGAACCCCAAGCCTGCCCTCCTCCCCTCAGCACCACAATTTGATAAAAACTATATTTTTGTGAAACAAACTCCAAAGATGGGTGACAAGCACAACCTGCCCAACTCTACCACTGGCCACCGTCTTTTAGCGCCTGTTTTCAGGAAAACAAATATGGGGTTATGGGGCCAGATGGAAATGTATTTATTTATTTATTATTTATTAAAGTTTGTTAACCGGGTAAGCCATCTGGGACCCCGAGGGTCCCTTTTTCAGGGTGACCCAGAGTTAGTTACATAAAGCAAGGCAATACATACAGGTAGTACAGTACAGAACATAGCATACAGGATTACAATGACAGTATACAGTTTTCACAGTAGAGAGCAGTTATATACAGCAAATTTACTAAGCTCAACAGTAGCAGCTGAAAGACTTGGGCCAAGAGGTTATACACAAGACCACTGATTTACAATGACTAAAACAATGAAATTCCATTTTCAGGACTTCAGATTCCGGAATTGCACTAGTGATTGTTACTCTAATTTCCGGATTTTACCTGGATTCTGCTATCATTCTTTTAGTATGTGCATAAAGAATTAGAATTGAAGAAAGCTTAATATACAGAGCCTTAAATAAAGCAAACTGAAACTAGTACAGGAAGGAATTATAAGAAAAATGCAAGTTTTGTAGATTTACTGATCTGATATAAAATGCCAGATTCCATGAAATCTGTGTTTTTACCATTTTTCAGGCAGCCCTAATTCCGGAATTTTACCAGGTTTTCCGGTAAAAAACGAAAAACAGTGGCCTTGGTTATACACCAAACCACATGGTGTGAGTTAGCTAGCCTTCAGGATAGGAGCAGTGACTATGGTTTAGGAGGTGTGTGTGTGCAGTCCCTTTAGGAATATCACTAGGGAAGGGGCTTCCTGTAGGTGTGCAGGGAGCTTGTTCCACTGTGCAGGGGCAGTATGGGCAAAGGAGTTACTGCCTCCTGCACACGCCCTGGGTGATTCCAGGATTTTTTTGCCTGAAGTGCGGAGTGGTCTGTTAGATTGCTTTGCAGCAAGTAGCTCAGTTAGCCCATCTGGAGGGTCAGCATCAAGAAGATTATATGTTCGGCTTAATAGGGGGTACTGAAGCCTGTGGCTTAGGGTAGGCCAGTTGAGTGAGGCAAGGACATCACAGTGGTGGGTCCTTGGATGAGCTTTCATGACAAATCATGCAATTTTATGGTACAGAGTTTGTAGTCTACAATGGTCATGCTTTGATAAGCCTAGTAGAGTTGGGGAGGCATAGGTAAGGGTTGGGAAGAGGATACTCTTTGCGATCGCCAGTCGGGTTCTGGGAATCATGTTAACGCTTAGACGGTAGAGCAGGCCCAGTTTTTTGTGTATATTTTTTGTTACTAGAGCGACATGTTGTTTTAGCATAAGCCCCATATCTAGTGTAAGTCCCAGGTATCTGAAGGACTAGACCACCTCAATAGTGTAAACAGATACAGTAAGTGGTGGGAGGAGGTGGGCCTGGGAGGGACCCAGGTATTTTGGTCTGAACAGAAGAGCGATGGTCTTATTTGGGTTAAGGATCAGACAGTTTTTGACTAGCCAAGCTTCAGCCATGGCAAAGTTTGACTGGAGCAGGGGCCCAAGGTTGTCCGGTTGTGATGCAGTTCTATAGAGTACCGCGTCATCAGCGTACTGAACCACAGAGCTGCTCCCACAGTGGCAACAGAGGTCATTGACGAAAAGGGAGAACAAGAGTGGGCCCAGGATGGAATCTTTTGGGATCCCCTCAATTAGAGGTAGTGTTCTGGATGTTGCACTTCTCCACTTGACCTGTTGGGCACGGCCAGACAGGTAGTTGAGGAACCAGTTCAGTGAATGTTGGTCAAGTCCAATTTTACTCAACTCTGTTAGCAGGAGACAGTGATCTACCAGGTCAAAGGCCTTGGCAAGGTCAATGAAAAGATGAAGGGTGGATCAGGGGGACATGGTCAGTAGCGTAAGCAGAGGACCCTTCAATATGAGCAGACCAGATACACCAAATGGCCTTCTTCTGTTGGGTTCTTCATATGTTCATATGTCCCTCACCCCCACCACCCATCCTGTCAGCTGCTCCCTCTGTGATTATCTGGTTTTACTATACGAGTGAGCGCACAGCACTTTCATTCATTAGAAGTCAGTTGACCGTGGAGGAGTGCTGGCTGAGTCAGTCACCTTCTTCTTTCTTTTGTTGACAGCTCGCCACTTCAGAATTAGGTGCTGGGGTAGGGTGGGGGGCTGCTAGCAGGGATGATGAGGACATATTCGTTTTTGAAACAAACCCTAAAATACACCATCCGGCAATGGAGGTGGGCGGGTTGTACCTCTCACCCATCATAGAAGGTTTTTTTCCCACAAAAATATACTTTATTAAACTGTGGGTGCTGGGGAGGAGGGTGGTCTTGGGGTTCTAATTGAGGGGATGCAGTGGTCTTGGGCTTCTAACTGAGGGTGGGGGATGGGGGCTTGTTTATTTTAAGGGATCTGGGCTGGGGAGGAGGGTGGGGGCTGTTTCTTTTTTTTTTTTAAACGCTGAATAACAAATACGAATATCAAATATCCAAATGTTTGGGACCTTGAATAGTATATTCAGCTGAATATTAGGGATAAGTTATTCACACACCCCTAGTAAAGACCCAAAACTTTAAACATTTTTGTTTTCTTAAAACATCATTTCAAAAGGGTATTTCTGTGCAAATTACACACTGCAAGACAAAATATTATATTTAGAGTCACAATCAATTAACCAGTCAAGTGTGAGTCAAACAACTCACCAAAAGCCTATAAATGTATCTACTATTCATAGACGTGGACAAGACTGGTATACTGTATGTGGCACTGAATACAAATTGAACTATGGAGAGATTCCAAAGATTGGAAGGGAGGAGATCAGATAAAAAGGGGGGCATAGTAAATAATAAAAACCATTAAAGAAGAAGTGAAAAAGACAGTGACCAAAAGATGAACTGAGGAAACCTGGGAGGGGAGGGGGAGATTGGTAAGAAATATATGAAGAAGATGGGCGAGTCTGAGGCCATAGACAAAAGGTTACAGAAAAAACTTGAAAATGCAGGTATGTGAAACACTATGGGCTTGATTCTCAAAGAGCCCTTCGATTGACGCAAGCTGCCACTAAAAGCACCTTGTGTCAAAGCCTGGTGTGTCAGGGACCCTGTGCCCAGTTCTCTATTGGGCAAAGTCCCAGCAGCAAAGTCCAGTGGTTTGCAGCAACCCTGGCTGTGCGCCAAACAGCTGTGGGGTGGCTGTGTGCTGCTCTAGCTAGTCCCTGGTGGCTAGTTGCACCACTGCCCAATTTCCAATGTCTCCGAAATTAGTTATAAATAATATCCCCAGGTGGTCTAGCGGGCACTCTCCCCTATCCCTGATGTCCCCAAAACTAAGTTATTTAAAAAATCCCTTGATGGTCTAGTGGACCACCCATGATCCCCATTGTCCCTGAAAATAAGTCATCAAAAAATCCCCTGGTGGTCTAGTGGACCCCCTCCCCAATCCCCCATGTCCCTATTATAAATTTACAGTCCTAATTCCCTGGTGATCTAGCACCTCCTCCCCAAGCCCCAATCACCCCTTATGAAGTAACACACCATCATTAATGGTCTAGTGAACCCTTACCCCCCACACCAGCTGGAAATATCCCACCACCCTGCTCCCCCATCCCCAAATCGAGATGGCGACTAGCACAGCTCACCTCTCACCACCATGGCATGCCACCAACTGAGCTCTAAATGAACGCTCTACTGTATTCAGTACACACCCATTGATTGTCAGCTCTCTGTCAATCAATGGGAATACAGTACCACACTCAATGACAACTCAGTCGGCTGTTGGCCGTAGTGGTGAGTGGTGGACTGTACTTGTCGATGGCTCAGTTTGGGGATGGGGGGAGCAGTGTGATGGGACACTGCCAGCTGGGGTGGAGGTCCGCTAGACCATCAATGATGTGTTAATTCATAATGGGTTATCAGGACTGGGGGGAGGTGCTAGATCATCAGGGAATTATGATTGTAAATTTATATTAGGGACATGGTGAATCAGGGAGGGGGTCCACTAGATCACCAGGGGATTTTATTATTAACTTATTTTTGGGAACAGTGGGGATTGGGGAGGGGGGCTGATAGATGATCAGGAGAATTTAATTTATGATAACAGGAGGGGGGGACCACGGCACATTGCCACAAAGAGCTACACTCCCCCAAAGGGATAAGTCTAAGCACCCTTAGAACAGCACTTGCTGGTCTAACAGTACTTTAAAAATTGTCCTTCTGGGAGAGTTTTGTGAATCCCACTTTCAGGGATATGGCAGCCTGCATCTGCTGCAAGCCCGCTAGTGCCATGCCACAGCCCATTTTGTGATGCAAGGTTGGCAAAAGTCCCCTTTGGTGCATGCAGCCTGCATTTGATGTGCAGGCTGCTTTTGTGAAAATCTCAGGGGCCATTTTGTGATGCAAGGTGCCACTTGCGCCACTTATGTTTGATGCAGGCACCTTGCGTCAATCTAAGGGCTTTGAGAATTAGGCCCTATTTCTTTTCTTACTATGCCATTATCAAAGTTAATCTATTGTAATACAAACTGATAAAAAATGAGGGCTCCAACAGATCCAAAATGCAAATTAAGTTTTACTTATATCCCCATGCCTGCACCTGACAATGCTCTTGCCCTAATCACATGCCTCAGCTGAACCCCCACAATTTGTTCCCTTTATCCACCCACCTGCATAGCTGCTTTGCCAATATGACAGCCACCCTAACAAGACTGTAGCTGCCACTTGATGCACAAGCACAGTGGCTCCCACATGTGCAGTAGTGTCCAGCACCAACCAATGAGCTGCAAGCAGTTCCAGGCCCACTGAATGGCAAAGTTCCCACAAGTCAACAGCCCACACTTCTCAAGAGCGGTATCACACCTGTTAACACGGACAATCACTACAAGGCCGAAGAAAGCCACAACCTGAAATCACCTGAAATTCACATGATGTGCAAGTATAACCAAATGTGAACCAGTGCCAAAATCTTTTCCATATAAGGGTCACAAGTAAAAACGAAACAAATCAACATTTTCTGGACAAAACCAACAAGCATTTTTTTTTTGCGTTGTTTTTTAGAGCAAGTATCTGCTGCAGCTGTGTGGAGTAGCCTTGCCCCCCTCCCATGCAGACACACACACACACACACACACACACACACAGCAGATCTCGTGCAGAAACATGGCCCAATCCAGCAGAAGGAGTACGGAGTATGATCACCACTTCCACTAACTGTCCTTTACCAATCCACTAGGGATTCCCTAATGAGTCCTATCCTGCACCTGGCTGGCTGCTCACTTTTACACTAATAAAGCCCATGCCTATCTCCATGCTGTGCCCACTGTCTTCTGGTATCTGTCCATACTCAGCATTTTTTCTTTAAATACCTGTTCCCGCTCCATCCCCCAAATGCAGGACTATCTACTTGCATTCATTCCCCACAGATGCTCTTCTGCCCCCATTCACATGATGACCTACTGCTGCTTCTGCCTTGTGGTGTGACTTGGCTTGGGCTAATCAGTAGGCCTTCAGTTCTATTACTATAAAGCTGAGCTCCCTCTTGATCAGGGCCAAGTGTCCCTGCCGCCAGTTTACCATGGATCAGATCCACTCAACAACATTCGCCAAGTGGTTTCTCAGCGTTCTGCCAAACCAAGTCCAGCCATGCAGTCTTGTCAGTGTGGGTGAGTGCACTACCCATAAGCACCAAAAGAACAGTCCACTGGTCTGAAGAACATTTACCCATCCCACCACAAACTAAAGTCAATGCCGGCAGGAGTGCAGGAGCAAAGAGGGCTTGCACATTTGTGCACCTTGATAAATACTGTACTCCCTTTACTTTTCCCATCTGGCAATGAACCCTCTGCCCCCAGGAACTGTAACTACCTACCAGGTCCCTCCTCTAATAGGAGTTTCCCTGCCTACTACACTGACCTGCCATCTCAGGTGTCAGAGTGGTCAGTGACCAAAGACAAAGACCCACCTGCTGCAAAACTTTGCACATTCTGTAACAAATGCTACTGAGTACATACCTGCACTGTAAAAGGACTGAAATGACTGCATAGTCTCCACTTAGTTTATTTTGTTTTCTTTTGCTAAATCCCATTTTAAAGAGGGCGTCCAGTCAAAAGTGCTACATTGCAGAATTAGAACCAACATATCCCCAATAAGTATCATACTAAATATTAAATTTCTAAGTTACTTCATTTATAATTTATGAGCCATTCTGTAACCCTGATTTCTCTCTCTGTTCTAAAAAAGCCATTGTCAGAGAAAACCTGCTGATGATGTCATAACCAGAACTCACAGCCTGGACCTCTGTATCAGCAACCTTATAAGACTTATTTCTCCAATATTTAAGAAACTGTACATGTAAAAATCATGTGAAAAATAAACTGACACAGGGTTGGGTGCAGTGCATGCATTTCCAGAATGTACCTTACTATGTGCAGCAGGTGGTTTTGGAATGCAGCACTGGACAAAGCTGTAGAATGTCAATGTAGTACACAGTTTCAAAATGCTGGGGGGGAGACACGAAATCTCAGAATCTGGAAGGAATGCACAGCCTCAAAATGTGGAGGGAATACTCAGTCTCGGAATGTGACAGGGATGCAAACATCTAGAAATTTGGTGGGGAATGACAATTTTGGATTATAGTGGGAATGTACACTGTTGGAATGTGATAGGACACACCACTTTATTCTGAAATTGCTTGTCCCATAACTGTACGCACCCACCACATTTCAAAGTTGTGCATCACATCCTCACTGCATTCCAACATTGTGCTTCCCTGCTGCATTTTGACACTGCACATTCAAAAAGTACTTGCTCCCACTGCATTCCAAAACTACACATCCTAGTCACATTCCAAAGTTTTGTGTCAAACCAACATTCTTAAATTGTATCACCACCAGATCCTGAAATTGTGCATCTTATCACATTCCCAAATTGTGTTACTGCCACATTCTTAAATTGCATGACCCCCCATATTACAAAATTATGTGTCTCTTCTACAATCTGAAATTTTGCATCCCTGCCACATTCTGAAATGATGTCACTGCTACATTCCAAAATTGTGCATCCCAGTCACATTTTGAAAAAAACTCTTTTTCGCCACATTCCAAAACTGGGTGTCCCTATTGTAAAATTGTGTGTCCCAGACACATTACAAAATTATACCTTCTTGCCATACTCCAGAACTGTGTCACTTTCACATTCCAAAATTGTCTGCTTGTCTTCATCACATTCCAAAAAGGTACATCCTCACCATATTCTAAAACTGTGCAACCCCAACACATTCCAAAAATGAGTGCCCCTGCCATATTCTGAAACTGCATGTCCAAACCACATTAAAAATTGCACATCTCTGCCACATTCCAAAATTGTGCTTCCATGCCACTTTCCAATACTGTGTATACGGGTCACATTTCGTAAAATGCAATTTCCTACCACACTCTAAAATTATACATACCACCACATTCCAAAATGGGCATCCCTGCCACATTCTAAATTATAAATTACAACTGCATTCTGAAACTGTGCACCCCCGCAACATTCTGAAATTCCATGTCCATGCCACATTGTGAAATTTCATGTTGCTACCACAATTTGGAATAAAGCATCCCCAACATACTCTAAAATTGTGCACCACTGTCACATACCAAATTATACATGCATACATGACATATTACAAAATTGCATATCCTTGCCATATTCGGCACCTATGTGTCTTCTGAATTTCAAAATTGCATATCTTTGCCACATTGTAAAAAATTATGACATTACCACATTCTGAATTTCAGCATCCTTTCTGCAGTATAAAATTATGTGTCCCAGACACTTTCTGAGATTTTGTTATTGCTGCATTCCACAGTTGCATCACAGTGATACTCTGAAATCTCATCCCTGCAGTATTTTAAAAATTGCACACAAGTTTGGCATGCGAAAGCCATGTTTTTCACTACAAACCAATCCCACTTCACATTCTAAAGTACCTTGCATCTGTACATTATGAACATGCATGCCCCGCACCCAACATGTGTCAACTTTCCATTGTCAAATGTTTGCTACAGCTGCAGTTTTATGTAAGATGGGAGAAATATGTTTTATAAGGTACTGTAGCTTACAGGGAGGACTAGGCTATGAGTTATGGTTATAGCATTATCAGTAGCTCTTCAATGAAACTGGTCTTTTTGAACTGACAGCGAAGTTAGAATTTCAAAATGACTTGTAACTTTTAAATAAAGTAACTTAGAAATCTCATTTTTGGCCTGAGGCTGCTTGGTGATATGCTAATCCAAATTCTCAAATTATTAATGTCAGAATTTGCAGCTGAGCTCCCTTTTTAAAGCAGCAGTTCTTTATACAAAAATTTGAAATAATACATTCATGAGCTAGAACAAATAAAAAATTAAGGAGATCAATGAATGCAACAAATTTGTTTGATTCTCAAGGAAGGCATGCTAAGTGATTTTAAGGTTTTTAAACGGCAATGTTTCCTTGCTAGGCTCACTTGGATAAAGCCAAGTTGTCTGGGACTCCACTAGTCTGGCTGTTGTCATTGACATGTGCTTTCTCCACCTATTTATTTGTTTGTTAATTGGTGACTGGGACAGGCACACTTAGCCAAGGCTCATCTCCAGGTCAACTCGGGGAAGGGAGTTACAGAGGTAATGGGACAAAATGTCAAATAATACAGTCAAAAATATAGGCAAAATGGGAAACAGCAACATTTGGTCACAATATTTGACTACACTGCAAAAGCTTGAGAAGCAGACAACTAAAATGAGCCAAGAAGATATATTACTCAAAAGAAAACACATACATGAATACTACATGTAATTTGTTAGTGAATGTAAAATAAAGTGAAATTATACTGTATATAAAATTATTAAACAAATAAAAGTGCAAAATACAGCTGACATTGAGACTGATAGATAGATAGATAGATAGATAGATAGATAGATAGATAGATAGATAGAACTTTATTGATATAGCACTTTTCCAGAGCTCAAAGGGAACTAGGTCATAAAATCAAATATAAATACAGCGCAGTCAAAAATCGTGTAAGACAAATGGAGCTTTAAAAAGTAGCGCTCAACAAAAACAGTGATTGCAATGAGAAAACCAGTGGTAGCAGTCAAAAAACACACCAGCTGCTACCATGGCTAATAATAAACAAGTAACCTGAGTTTTGGAGGGGGGCTTTGTGCCCCACCCCCCAAACTACATATAATAAACTCCATGGAAGTTGCATCTCTGGGATGTGGAGGAACTTGGGGGGATTGCATTTGTGAGGATGGGGGCAAACGTGGAGGGTGGGGGGAGAACACACAAAAAATAAAACTTAGGAGGGGGAGAAAAAAAGAAAAAAACAAGAGATGGGAGACCAGGAACAGAATTCTTGTTTTCAGGACATTCAAACTCCTTAGCAGCTCATGGCCTTAGCCCCCTGCACCACAGGAGCAATTCAGCAAAGTACCATGCCATTTGCCAATTGTCCTCTTCATCACATGTGATGACAGCTACAGGGATACTGGAAACTGACTTGTGCTATGCTATCCCAGTAGCTGCCATGTCAGATGCTACTTTTCCAGTGTGTATTTTCTGGCGCTATAATCCCAGCACCATATTCACCAGGTAGGAGCTCAAAGAGCTTCATGATCAAACAAGTAAAAATCATTATAACATAATCTCAGATCAAATATAATCAACAATATTAAATCACCATTACCTGTCAATCACCAGAAAAGTCCTGTCTGAATAGCCAAGTTTTGAGTTTGGATTCAAAATTTTCAACAGATGGGGCAGAACAGATTAGAATGGATTGAACTCGGGACAGTATTCCATAGTTTCAGGGCCACTACACAGAATGCACAGTACCTAGCAGATTTCAATCTTACTGATAGGAAAGTAAAAAAATTCCTGGGATTCTGACCAACACACTCTGCTTCCCCTATAATCTTACTGGCGGGTTGCCAGCAACTCACAGAGGTAGAGGTGGCCTAGTCCATTTATGACCTTATAAACCAGCAAAAGAATTTTAAACTCAGAATGCCATCTTACCGGCAGCTAGTGTAACAGTTGGAGTTGGCAATACTGAGTAGCCGGCAGGCCAGTACAGAGCTTTTGCAGTTGTCAATTTGTGAGGTAATGAAAACTTGCACTAGTGTAGATAGGTCGCTCTGGTCAAGGAAATGATGCAATCTAGCTATAGTCTTTAAGTGTTTAAAAACCCCTATGAATGAAAGCAAAAATATGTAAGGTTAAAGCCAACTGATTATCAAAAATTACACTTAGATTGCAAACTTCCACCTTTATCTGCAGCTCTGTCTTAGTAATAACAGGAAGAATAAAATTACACTTTTCTTCAGATACCAGGTAGTCTGGACCCATAAGAAGGAACACATTTTGCATGGGGTTAAGTCTCAGTCAATTGGTACTCATCCTGTTCCTGATCTCTGAGATAGCATTCTCTACCACAGACATCAAATTACTCTGTCCAGGCCTAAATGAAAGGTAATGCTGGGTGTCATCTGCGTAGCAGTGAAAACTCATGCCACACCTTTGGGATCACATTTCCCAGCAGAAGCATATAGACTGCAAACAACAAAGGGGAGTGTATCGATCCCTGAGGCATACTGCACACGATCGGGGAGGTATCATAATGGCAGTTTCTCAGCACCATGGTCTGGTGGCAGTTTTTCAGGTAAGAACTGAACCAGTTTAAAACTGTGCCAGATAAACCACAGAAAGTCCTCGGGTCCTCGACCAGCTCCACATGATCCATAGTATCAAATGCATTTGACAGATCATGGAGAATGAAAAAAACTGATAGCTCTCCCCAATCCTTTGCCAGGAGCAGATCATTCATGCCCCAGACCAGAGCAGTTTCTGTGCTGTGGAGAGACCAGAAACCTGACTGGAGAGGTACACAGAGTTTGAATTTCTACAGGTGTTGTGTCAAGCACAGCACCACCACTTTCTCAGTAACCTTCCCTAAAAAGGAGAATGTTAGAGACAGGACTGTAGTTTGTGAGACTGTTTGGCTCAAAACATGTCTTCTTTAGGAGAGGCTTAACAATAACCTCTTTAAGGGTGTAAAGAAAGACACCCTTCCTCAGAGAGGAATTCACAATCTCAACAAACACAGTAACTAGTATCTGTCAACCTGCCTTAACCAAAAAGAAGGGGGCCTGGTCTAAGATACAAGTGGATTGGCACAACACCAACAACACCTGGCAGATTTCTACATCATCAGTTGGCTGAATGTCAAACCACAGCACCAGAAATTCAAAATCACCTTGACTCTTTGAACTCTGCAATGGTGACCAGCCCCCGGGGAGGAGATATTTCACCTTATCTCCGCGATCTTGATTGAAAAGAAATCAGAAAACTGCTTACATCTCTTCACTGAACTGAGCTCCATAAGAAAATGAAGACTGTGTTAAGAATCTCATTAAACCAATCTAAAGAGACCGGATCTGTTTCTCCTAGCTGCAATGACGGATGAGTAAAAATGTTTAATCACACCAGTGATTGCCTTGTGATATTTCTGATAATGGGATATCAGGAAATGTTTGTTGGAGAGCAGGCCCGATCTCTTCCAGAACCACTCAAGCTTCTGCCCACAGCTTTTAAAGTCCCTCAGCTCATCATTGCGCTAGGGAGAGCTGCAATGTCCAAGGCAAGGGTGAAGACTGACTGACACCAGGGAGTCATCTGCAGCAAGGACAGCTACATTATATGCTTCAACCACTGCACTGTACCCCCTGGAGGAGGCAGCCAAAACTCCTGTGATGTCCACCTGGGCCCAGGAGATGTCAGACTCGACATATCTCCAGCCAAGTGTGTGGACCATCTCAGTAGGGGGAGGAATTTTAATATATTCTCACACCATCTCAAACCAAAGCACACAATGGTCAGACCAAGCAACAGATTCAATAGATATTTTAAAAACCTCAATCAAATAGCTCAAGTGGCCAGCAACATGCGTAGTAGTCTCTACATGTTGATGGAACTCAAAAGATTCCATCAAACTCAGAAATTCTCCTGCAAAGGCAGATGAGTTAGAGTCTACCCTGGCATTGAAATTCCCAAGGACAATCAGTTCTAGGATTCCATGGTAAACGAAGACACCAACTTAAAAAAATTCCCTAAGAGAAACCCTACCCACTACAGGTGGGTGATAAAGCAATACAAATCTACCATCAATAGCCCCCATGCAGGTGACAGCCACAGGCTCTAATTATCTGTAGGTCTCTTAAGAAAATAAGACACACTTCATACAAGGCCCTGTGATGATGGCAAATCCACCACCTTTTCATCCCATGTGAGGGTGATATATCACCAAACAACCTGATGGAACTAGTCCTGATAACACAGGACCAGCATTATTATCCAGTCATGACTCGGTGATGAAAACCAGATCAGCATTCTCTAAATCAAATAAATCATATAAAATACTCTTATTAATGGTTCCATGTCATAAGTAAGCAATAAGACATGACGGGGTGTGCATTACGGTGTGATAACTGCACTCCTAGGGGTGTAGTTAGGCACGAGGTCGAAGGCCGAGTGCCGGTTGTCCCTAGGAATGTGGTTATCACACCGTAATGCACAACCCCCGGAGTGTCTTATTGCGCTTATCAAATGTCCCTTTATTTTTTGAAGCAGTTTTTTTTTTATTTTTAAACACGTTTTTAAATAAGTAAAAATGTAAGTGAATCTGTGCTTTTAACATAAAATAGTCCTTCCGCCTATTGGTGCTAGATTAAAGTAGTGTTATATAGTGTGTGCCTCCCTGCCCACTTAAGCTTCATATTCCCCTGTCAGCCAAAACAATTCACAGATGCTGTTTTTCTCATTCTAAGTATGACACATAGCCCCCTTATTTTATTTCATTCTCCTCACTCTGTAGACAAAACTAAAAGGAAGCCATAACAGAGGCTTCTCAGTTCCCCAGTGCTGCAAGCAGAAGGGTGGTTCAAAACTGCCACACTCACTGACAGCATTGTGAACTGCTCACTCTGTCCTAACAGATAAACAGCAGGGCGAGTCATTTACCACCTTTTCTCTTTATATAGTACTGTAGCTTACTTTCTTCATTCTGTTTTTTTTCCCCTCTGTGTTTTCCCACATTCAAGAAATGGAATGTTTATCATGGAATGTTTACCATGGAATACAGGGATTCCAAATTCTGCTCAGTTCTACTAGCAGAATGTTCCTCTACTAACATTCTGTACACACAGACAACAAAGGCCTGTTTTAGAGCCAGAACCTCAATTATCACGCTTGTCAGGGAAAGCAGAAGAGATTTCCCTGATGAGCAGGTAAAGACAGAAGGGCAATTTTTCACTGTTAGCAAACAAACAGTTGTAATGAAAACTATAAACTATACTTAATGTTTCTAATTTGTTTATGTGTGTAAGGAGAGTGTGACGATCTGGTAAACAACATTTAATTAATTTGTTTTATTTTGTATTTAAGATCATTTTAATTTTAGGCCCAGTTGAAGGTTTCCTTGTAAAGTGTAAAGGTATAAAATATGTTAGTGACTGAAGATCAGTTCTGGTTGTACGGAGACTGATGGAAGATAGTTCTGATTATAGGAGGACTGATCTGGTCATTGTGTAATGTAATTTAGGACCAGGATGACTGTGCTTATACAGAGAATTAATGTGCGGTCAGTTAATCTGTCATGGCCAATGAGATTTCTAGATTTTTTCTTGCCATTTTATAAGGGCAATTTTTCTACGGTGACTTTCACAATAGCAAGTACATTTTGCAGAAAGAAATATAGGCCTCTGACCCACATAATCGAATGCCAATAAGGCGACCACATGGACATTCATATTAATATTTAATGCGGGGGGCTACACCCCCCCAAACCCCTCTTTGCAAAGGGCAAGCCCCCCTTACCCTCAAATTAATATAATCAACTCCCAGGGGGAGTGGATACTGGGGAAAAACAGACTACACAGGAGGGAGTACTGCGGCTGGGGCACCATCAGTCCAGGAAACACAGCGAGGATACATAAAAATTCTAACAGCCAACACCATTGAGAAAAAAATAATTACCTACTGGAAGTCCAGAACCCAGGACCATTGCTGCAGCACTCCATGACTTACCCACCACATCAGGCAGACAGCTCAGTGGTTGCAGGCCTCATTGATGTACTTTACCAGCAGAAGCACAGCTCCCCTAGCATTTGTGGTCACCATTACACCCCTCTAGCACTCGCTATCCATGCAATTGCCATATACCCCCAGTCACTCTATCATTGGAATAGAGTCACTCAAAATTGAGTCGCTCATTTGCAGTCACCCATTTGACGGTATTCCCTTATGAACTACTGACCTGGTGTTAAGCAAAAATGCACTAGCAGGGACTAAAGGTCTACCTTGCACATCTGCCACAAATAGACTATATTCAGAGAGGGGGATCACAATGTGACAGGGGAACATCTGTCCACACTTGATCTCCTTTTCCTCCTTCCCCTTGCTGCCCCCACCCTGCATCTTCTTTTCTTCCTTAAAATACCCAGCTATTTACATAAGCTAAAAACCTCCTCCTGTAGATCTGGCAATCAGTCTCAAAAAGGATATAACTGCTTAAGTTTACTGTAGGAACAGGTAACAAATGAATGCCCAAACACATATTGACAAATAAGACACCCCAAACACTATTCAACACTCTTCTAAAATGCACACCCACACAATGATGCACACTAATCCACAGACAAGTTTAATTGTTCACACACACACACACACACACACACACACACACACAGAATTCAAATGTAGCCTGTTCTATTTCAGTCCTGTAAGTCCTGCTGATTAAATCCAAATTGTGAGGAGTAGAAATCCCCCTAAAATACAAGAATAATAAACCTCAGCCTATTGCCACCTGGTGAGGACCATGACTAAGGGAACTAAAATGTCTTATTTCACAACTGCTGTGTCCATTATAATAGGAATAAATGGCCATCCCAGAAATAAATTGGAGAGTACCTAAGTAACCCATGCCAGATGACAAGACCAAGAGCTGGAAAAGATATCCACAATTTAAGTCCACTTTCACTGGGTTCAAATAAAAGTAACCAAGGGTTAATGAAATAGGGATCACACACTAGATATTTTTATGCTGGGCGTCTCACTCACCCACACCATCTCTAAAGATCTAATTTTGGAGACACCAATTTCCAGGACCCAAACAGCTCTCTCCACTTCTCCCAGCCACAGCTCCCACCCTGTGACTGAGGTTTTGGGAATTTATAGGTCATTCAGCCTCCCTGTGTAGTAAAATGCCATGAAAAATTAACTGACGGTTCAGTTATGAGGCAGAAAAAAGTCAAATCACTCAAACCTGAGAACATAGGAACATAGGAATATAGGAATGTGATGACAGAAAAGGACTGCCAGGCCCACAGAGTCTGCCCAGTTTGTCTAGGTATCCACTAGGCCTTTACTGTAGTCCTCCCCCATCCCAGTATCCCCCTGTGTTCATCCCATTCCCTCTTGAACCCTCCTACTGTCCTCTCCCCAGCCACCTCCCTCAGCAGCCCATTCCAGTTGTCCACCACCCTCTCAGTGAAGAAGTACTTCCTAAAGTTACCTCTAAATTTCTCCCCCTTGATTTGGGATTCATGACCCCTCACAATAGATCGCTCCTTCAGTTGGAAAAGGCTTTCCACAGGCACCTTATTGATACCCTTGAAGTATTTAAATGTCTTGATCATGTCACCCCTTTCCCTTCTCTTCTCCAGAACAGAGAAGTAATGCAGATGGAGGCGAACAATAAAAAGAGTAGAGAGGGGACCAGAAATGAGTTAGGAGAGGTAAGAAGGAGTGAGGGGAGGAAGAAACTCAAATAATATCAAACATCTTCAATCTGAATACAGCTTTCACAGCTGATGAGAGATCTCAGGGAAGATGTTTCAAACTGCTTGAAGGATCCATTTTTGTTGCAGAGCTGCACTAATTACAACACCACCATTTTTAAAGTGGTTGAGTGGACAAAACATACTGCAGCAGAGATTCTTAGAATGGTAGAATTACAGAGCTGCTACTCAGTCAACAAATTTCAAATAAATTAAAAAATGGCATGGTGGAAAATTTTCCAGCTAACATGAACTGCTGCTTCAGCCACCTAGTGCGTATCCTTGGAACTCTGCTTGATGTACCTCACCCTTTGTTTCTGGTACCTCTTTTGTGGTCATCATTCCTCCCACTGATGATACTTTCTATGATCATCTGAGTAAAGCCGTGTATGGTCAATTGGTCCCTGGAAAAAATGTTGCGGTCAAAATAACGTGGACATTTCGTCACGGGGACAAATAAAAGCCATACATTTGGTCGATGGCATAACTCATAGATAGGTAGCTAGGTCACCATAAAAAAAGGTAATTGGACAAATAGTCGCAGCATTACCTGTCTTCATCCAGCAGTCAATCAACCAACTTTTCTCCTTCCTCTTTATGGCCATTTGCTAGTATTTACATATATCACCCTTGGGAACGTGGAAAATTCCCAGACCTATGGAAAACAGCCACCGTGACACCTGTACGTAAAAGTGGGGACAAGACGATTCACTCAAATTATCACCCTATCACCATACTGCCCCCACTCTCTAAGGCACTTGAAAGCATCGTAGCTGATCAACTTACCGACCACTTGGATAAATACAATATACCTTGTCCACAACAACACGGCTTCCAGAAAGGTCACACCACCACCACAGCCCCTCTTGAGTTCACTGGAGCTTTGCACAAATAATCCCTTGACAACAGCCTTCTCACAGGGGCTGTTTTCGTCGACCTCTCCAAGGCCTTCGATACAGTACACCATGTACTACTAATACACCAACTACTGAATGCCGGGCTATCACCTGACTCTTCTCTCTGGTTTAAAAGCTACTTAGAAAACCGGTCACAGAGAGTAAAATTTGCAGACGCTCTTTCTAACACCCTGCCTGTTCGCTCAGGTGTCCCACAGAGATCCATACTGGGACCCCTCCTTTTTAGCCTTTTCTTAAACTCCCTCCCTTACCACTGCTCTGAGAAGATCATACTATATGCTGATGATGCTTTGTATTCTCCACCACAAAGATCCTGCAACTCTTCAACACAACCTTCAACTTGGTTTCAGTTCTGTAGAGTCATGGTTTCTTAATCATAAACTGGTCCTCAATGACAAGAAACCAAATCTATGCTCTTTCTGCAGCTCTCATAACCCACACAAGCTACACCACTTGGCTATCTCCACCACCCAGGGCAACACTCTAGATCAGGTGGTGTGTCCTCAAATACTTAGGGATTCAGCTTGACCCTAATCTCTCCTATGGACTTCATGTAGATAATGTAGCTAGAGCTGCTAATACATGGATTGGTCTCCTCTACAAACACAGACCACACCTCATGCCAGAAGCTTTGAAGGTTGCAGTCCTGAGCTCTGTGATCTCTGTAATAAACTATGGTCTCATCATTTATGGCTCGTCACAACCACAACCCTTAGCGCCTCTCCCAACTGCCTTAAATAAAGCATGTCAGCTCATCACTGGTGCTCACCGTCTCACCACACATGTGACCTGTACACTCAGACCGCTGGCTCCAACTATCAAACCGCATAAAGTTTCTCACCTGCTCCATGGTCAAAAAAATCTACCTTGGCCTTGCACCTTCTGGGGTCTCAACTCTGTTACAACACCAAATTAACAAACGGTGCCTTAGGAGATCCACGCTACAGCTACTGAAAGTCCCCCACTGTCACACTTCACAGGGACAACGCTCTTTTGCTTATCGAGCAGAACTCTGGTTCAATGGCCTCAGCCCAACCATCTCCTCTGCCCCAACTATTGGTATGTTTAAAACTAGGCTCTGGGACTATCTCACTACCAACAGCTCCTGTGACTGCCCAACTTAACCTTGTTCTCCACTTCCCTTTCTGCTCTAGTTGTCCCCCCTCTCCTCCCCTCCTCACTGGATTCTACCCTCACATCTTGGTATACCCAATGCTGCACTTTTCACCTTCTTGACACCGTTCCTACATTCCTTCTCCCCTACCCTCTTCCCTCTCCCTATGACTCTGGCACTTTATCTGTTGTCTGTTTTCTCTGAAAATGCTGGCTGCCTTGTTACAATGCTACCCTTGAACTGTATTTAACTGTACTAATCTGTACTCTGTTTGCAATGTCCACTTTGTTGTAATGCCTGTCTTGATGTTCCCCATAATTTGTATTTCTCTGACGTGGAACCTTTGTAAAAGAGCCATGGCTCAAAGGTATTTGTAATCCTAGACTTCATAAATAAATAAATAAGATAAATTAAACAGCCAAAACTTGCAGCCCACATGAATAGTAATGCCCCATTCATTATTCATGAGCTGTGCCGACTCTGTGCTGACTGCAAGTTGAGGTTCAATCCTGGGGCGCATACTCAGCAGCACAGTGCTTGCCCGATTCAGGCAAAGCAGACAGAAAGCTACCAGGGAACAAACAGGGTAGGGACAATCGGGGAACAGAATGGGAGAAAGTGCCCTCACATCAATAAACAGTTTTTTCTTCTGGACTGTAGCAAAACTTATACCTGGTCACCATTCCCAGTACTGCATCCGAGCATTTTCCTGCTTCAAGACCAATAACCCTATTGCTCAGGCTGTCAAATTTGTCCACAAATCCAGCCACAATCTGGATTAGGGTGAATGATTTTTCACTCCCAGCATCTGCAGTGTCTCTTCAGACACCTCCTTCATACTGTTCATATTGTCGCCGTATATCAGTGGACAGAATGTTGCGAGTATCTGGTTGCGGTGGCTACATTATGCCCGCTACCTGTTGTACCGGCGACAAGATTACATTTCGACGAGATCGGCGCTATGGTTTGACTGCGACTAATTCTACTGCTATGAATTGACTGTATGCCGAGTAAAGCATACTGTATGTGTCCTGTTTCTTTATTTATTCCTACAGTATACTCTATGAGCCTCTCTGGTCTAGATTTAGGTCCAAGAATAGTACTGAGATTACACTGGTCAGGGTCCATAATGACCTTCCCTGGATGAGAAATAGAAAGCAGTCAAATTATCATTCTCCTTGATCTCTCCTTAGCCTTTGACACTGTAGACTATGGGTTGTTGTTGGAACAGCTGAGGAAATACAAGGGTTCTACTGGCCAAGTCATCTGTTGGTTTGAGTCCTACCTCAGGGCAGAACACAGACGGTTGTGTTGTGGAATTTTTCCTCACTCCTAGTGTTACTGACTTGTATTTCCCTGGGGTAGGTCCTCTCACTTATGTTGTTTGAAGTGTCTATGCTGCCTCTGGGTGGAATTATTAGATGGTAAGAACTGGAATTTCAAATGTATGCAGATGATACCCAGTTGTACCTATCTTTTGCACCTGGGATGCAGTATGCAATGTATGCTTAATAAGTGCTTGACTACAATGCAGGAATGGATGTCATCGAGCTGACTAAGACTCACCCTGACAAGACTACAGTATTGTTGGTCAATTCAGGTTGTAGTGGGAGAGTGGTAGGTGCTGAGAATGAGACTGGACATCGACTCAGCTTGTCTAGGCTTGTGCCTGCCACAAAGGTGAGAAATCTGGGGGTCATTCTGGACATGTGGCTGACACTTGTGACTCAAATGCTGGCAGAAGTCTGGAGTAGCTTTTACCATCTGAAGAACATTGGATTGATTAGATCTCTTGTCCCCCTTCCCCAGGGCATGGTGACACTAGTCTATGCATGGGTGGTATCTCGGCTTGACTAGTGTAATGCTTTGTAACTCAGGGTCACTGAAGGTACTCTATGATGCCTGCAGCTGGTGCAGAATGTGGTGGCCAGGCTAAATGACTGGTCTTTTGAGGATGAGTCACAAATTCCTGGCGCTGTATGAACTGTGTTGGCTGCCAGTTAAGTGGCATAACTCCCTTAAAGTTGGTTTACTAACTTACAAGGCCTTATATGGGTTGGGTCCTGGTTACCTGTTGGATCTCCTGCATCCTTATGGACCCTCATGCTCTCTTCACTCCATTGAGGTGGGCCTCTAAGCTGTGCCAAGGACCAAGTTAAAAACATTGGGTTAAAGGCCCTTCAAGGTGGCTGGCCTAGTCCTCTAGAACTCACTTTCCAGAGCCCTCAGAGAGCATCCCTAGGTGGAGGCCATCAAGAGTGGTTTGAAGACCTATTTTTTTAGCCAAGCTTTTGTGGATTGATATATTTCCTCCATTAGTCTCCATGCCAGCTGAGTTCTATCTGTTTTAACTGCCTGAGTTAATTTATATGTATTTATTGATGTATTGCTTGTCACTCCTGCACTTTATTGTAACATAGCCTGGGCCTCTGTGGGAAGGGTGCTATTAGAAATAAACACTACTACTACTACTGCTGCTTACTCTGTCTCCCCACTCCTAATTCCTTATAATATCATACCTAGGCCTGGCTATAAGTTTTTTTTCCCCAAACACTAACTTCTAAACCAGCTTTCTGGTAATGTCAAATCCATCCTGGGTCAGCCACATCTCCACCACTTTTCCATTCTGACATATGCCACTAGCATGAATTACACTTTATGTTAATTAGCTTCATAAGCCTTTTGTCTAGACTGGACTAGATTAAGGTCTCCATTTCAACTAACTCATCTGAAGCCTTTCTTGTCATCTAGACTTGGATAATCAGTTCTGTACTGGTTACAATCTCTTCAGGCAAGATCGCTTATCTCAGGGTGGGGATACTTATGTATATCAAATCTCACTTTAATCTTTAAGAGGTTGTTACAAATATCCATCCCAAAATGTTCAATGTAATTGTGATAGAACTGTTGTTTACTGCAAACTCTTTTATGTATCTTGCTGTGAGATATTGCCCCCTCTCATCCCTTGTTGATACCACGTCAATACTCAGTAACTTTATTGCCCCTTACACCCACCATGAACTTCTCTTATTGGGGGACTTAAACTGGGATATGTCCCAACTAGGGATGGGAGAAGTAACAAATTCCATTTTACAGAATGTTCATGAAATTCCACAATTTTCTATAACACTTTTGCAAAATTTCACAAAATGTGAATTTATTTGATCACAACTCCATCATCTTTTTAGCTAGAGATCCAAACATTGACATGTGTGGTGTTAGGTGCCCTAAAGGCATGCAAAGTATCATAACATTTGGATTAGCAGTTTCAAAATTATAGTAGCTCACAATTAGGCAATTTTATTTTTTATGTAACTTTGCAAAAACATTTTCTAGTACCAAAAAGTTGTTCAAAACACCAGACAGCAGATAATCATAATTTTTTATCCAGATTCCATCCATTTTTGGTTTTCTCAGTTTCAGGAATTAACTGACCCCTATTTCTAATGCCCAGAGTTTTGCTGCCCTACTTTCAGCATTATCAAGAGAGGTGGTCCTATAAATGAAAAAAATATTTTTTAATTTATCATTTAAGTTATATTCAGCTCAGCCAGTTTGACTTGTAAAACTCAACAGACTCACTCCATTAAATTAGTATTGGAAGGCAAACTTATTTGACCTTCAGTCTCCTTCAGCTGTCAAATTATCTGTTTCTAAAAAGTTGGCTATTGCACCTTATCAGATATTATCCTAGTGCCTTGTACTTGTGCTGAAGTGCATTGCATTAAGAAATATTCTCCACTGATGAACATCCCCAAACTGAAGGATACTGGAGTGCATCTATGTACCCTTCCTCATGTACCCTGCACTGAGACAGTGTTATCACATGATGCAAAGGGAAGGATCAAACATTGCAGCCAGTTGGAATCACATACCCTTAGGTATGAAGGTGCTGCTGATGACTATAAACGTGCACCAGGCTGCAAATTTGTCCCAGTGTGACTCACACCAAAGGGCAAACTTCCCTTGTAGTGTGATTCTTCTGCCTTGGAAACTTTAAAAGATAGTAGTCTCATTTCCTCTTTCAACACTTTAACTAGACAGATATATTCTTTCTAAAGCCTTTTCAAAGTGATAGTGGTGTGTATTATTCTTCTTATTATTAATGGTTCAGCCGTTTCTATTTAAGTTAATTTTAAAAGTCAAATTATTTGATTTAGGCAGAGAGTCTCACATTACGGAAGTTCATGGTATGGCAGGAGATCTAAACAAACCAAAAATGTCAGAAAATACTGTAATTATTATACTGGATCTTTGAAATCAAACATATGAACAAAACATTGTTAAAACAATTATAAAAACAAGTCAATCCAAGAGACATTCACAGAATCCCTACATCTACAGACCCAGTCAAGTTCTTCATTCATGCTTATCAACTGTCACTTTAATGTTCAAGATGCTATTGCCAAATTCATACCATAAAAGAAAATGTTGTGATCAAACTGTTGTTTAATGTAAACTCTTTTATGTACTGCATCTTGTTGAATGCTTTCACCTACCCTCAGCCTTTACTGCTACCCTGTTAGTACTCAGTAACTTTAGAGTCCCTTATATCCACCATTAACTTCTCTTATTGGGGCAACTAAACCAGGATATGTTCTAACTAGTGCTGGGGTAAAATATTAATGAAATTCCATGATTTTCCACAAGGAGTTTGTGAATTTGTTTATTTGCCCATTACTCAGTTTTTTTTTGTAGTTAGTGATCCCAACATTAATAGTCATGGTTTTGGGTCCAGCCAACTTTAGTAAAAACCAAAAATATAATCAAAATCACAGCGGAGAGGCTCAAAACCAATCAAGGCCACTTAACAACAAGGAGATATTGGAGTGACAGGCCCACTCACCAATAAGTTCAAAAAATAGATATTAATTTGTTCAAATATCACTTCCAGACATACAACATCCTATGTTTTGGGGATGTACATTCCCCCTCTTCAGGGAGTCTGGTTTTGTTTCTAAAATAAATACAAATTCATAAAATATTTCTTATGTTGAAAGTGATTTTTTGTTTTATATACATTAAGAGATATTAATAAGAACCACATTCACTTTTAATTTTGACTACTAATGCCCTGTAAAAATATATCCATATTATCCAGCAGTTTTTCTTTCTTTTCTGAATATAATGATATATGGACCTGTTTAACATATTCAATGAATTGAAAAAAACATATTTTTTAGATTTAAACATTTTGATAAACTTTTCACAGAAATATTAAAATAAATATCTCACCTGAGATTTGACCACCTATTTCACATTTTTTTTTAGACAATTTCCTTTGTCTCTTAACCGTGTAAACAAAGTGGTGGTGGGGAGAAAGTTAGCATTTTAATGTTTCTATCACATTTTTTTATTCCTTTTAATGGTAACACTGTATTTTAAGTGTCCTTAACTACACTGTAACTACCGTATAACTATGCTGTGGCTGCACCGTAACTACTGTGTAGTTACATGTAACTACTACAGTATGTAGTTAACTAGTTTCACATTTGCGTGTAGTGTAGTTACACAATTTGCATACATGTGTAACTTCTAGTGTCTCCCTTTTTGGAACAATTCAATTCATTCTAATTATACATGTAATAGCTATTGCAAAGTGTAACAGAAAATCTATGTGCGACTACCACTCTATCTCCTCTAGCATCATGTTATTTGTTCTTATAAGGGCAACTTCACATGTAATAACTATTGCAAATTGTAACAGCAAATCTATTGTGTAACTACTATGTTACTACTTTTGGCATTATTAAATCTGTTCTTATAAGTGTAGCTACATATAAATGCAGATCTTGTGCGCTGTTTCAACCATCTGTGTCTATCTGACACTTATTTAAAAGGTAATCACTCTGAAAAATTTCAAAGTGTAGTCAGAATGGTAACTAAAATATGAATACAATGCAACTTCAGTCTTCTACAGTTAAATACACTGACTGGCAACTCTTTAGAAGATGTTCTATGTCTGTATTCCAGTTTTTCATGAACTTACAAGTTAGTAACATGCAGTCTAATAGTGTGAATTGATATGTAACTGTACACGAAAATATTTCATTTGCATAAATGCTGATTGGCACTATAGCAATATTGTAGCTAAGAAATAATGGGTCTGTTTTCACAGTTGCCAAAAAACTTCACCGCAAGCTAGGTGCTCTTTGCTGTAACTGCAGCTGCATCCACTACCTGCCTGCTGCACCTTAGTGCAAAAAATGATCCTCCCCATACTTGATTACATTGATGTAGTCTTCAGTGCTGCTCCCAAAACCTCCCTTGCCAGGCTGGACACCCTCTACAACACCTTCTGCCATTTTGCACTTGATGCCTCTCCTCTCTCCCATCACTGTGACCTCTATAATGCCCTCTCCTTCCTCTCTCTTGAGAATAGAAGATGTTCCAACTGTATCTCCTTCACAGTTAAATACTGGTTTCATTCCCTCCCTTCCTAGCTCTCCTCATCCTTAGCTCCACTACCTCCCACTCACTCCTACCGTAGTTATGACCTCAAATCTCTAGCTATTCTGAGAACATCAACTTCCAAAGTCCATTTGGCTTTCTCCTACTGCATGCTTAAATTATGGAACTGTCTCCCCCACCCCTTCATCATGCCCCCTCAAGCTGCTCTATCCACTTTCCTTTACAAACTTCCTCCCCACATCTGTACCCACTCCTGTTTTACTTTTCTACCGCCTCCTCTTGGTTCATCTCCTTCCTTCCCATTTACCCTGCTCCCTCTAAAGTGCACCTGTCTCTTCTGCCCCTCTAAGGGCAGCCCAGTCTCTAAAGCTGCAGTTCAGGCTATTGTAAACTCCAGGGCTTAATGCTAGCATTAATATTCAAGTGCTATCTACTGTTCACCAATTCCTGTACTGTTACCCTAAAATTATTGACTGCTGAACTGTGCTATGTATTACCTGTAACTTACTGTATATATACATTAATTACTGTATTTTGTATTGACTGCTGAACTGTGCTATGTATTATCTGTAACTTACTGTATACAGTATATATATATATATATATATATATATATATATTAAACTATATTTCTTTTTTCCCCTTCCCCCAGGATGCACCAGGAAATGAGCCTTAGCTCAGTGTGTTTTCCGGGTGAAACTTTTAAATAAATAAACAATGCCTCGGTAACATGTTTTGAAATTGCACACACTTACATTTATCAAATGTCAGTACTGTAGCTGTGATGTAAGTTCTCATTCAGAAATTATTCCTTTATGAACTTCCTGCTTTCTAAACATGCAATCTAATATTGAACCCTATTCATATAAGTGGTAGGGAATGTGCCGAATGTGCTTTCCCAAGCCTGGTGATCAATAGCAGTCACCCAGTCAGATTGACTGACCAGGACGAGACTGTGTCCTGCACTGTGTGTGGAGTGGGGAATTGTGGGTTATGGGTGATCCTCCAATTACTGCTGTCTTCCAGTAAGGGGATCTACTGGTCTGCCCGTGCTTACTGCCTTGCCCCCAGCCCTCATGGTATAGTCAGAGGACTGGGGTATATTGATGTGAAGGACAGTGCCATGGCCATCACACCCCTCAGCCAGTGGGAAGGACATGTAATGGCTAAGGAAGGGTCCCTGCCTATGTACCCAGTGCCACCCACCAGCACCACCCACCACCACTCAACACAGCAGATCGGTGATAAAGCATGGTATGTAGCCATGCCACACCGCCAGCCACCCACCTGGGCAGTGGCAGGACAGAGGTGTGGGTGCAGAAGAGGTGTGGGCCAATGCCACAGAAGAAGCAAATTTCTTAATAACTACAGCACTGTTACAAGCCAATAAGTAAGTATATACAGTAAATGATTTTTATTATATAAGTAAACAAGGTAGTTGTATAGCAATTAACACTATTAGATTGTGTGTTTCTTATGCGGTAAGTGCATGAGGGAATGCTTTCTAAAAGAAAACATACATCAGAACTACAGCATTGGCATTCAATGTAAGTGTATAGTAGTTAGATCCTTCTTCTTATGCTTATTTAAGTGTCAGTTTCTGCATACTTGCTTTACAAATACATGTTAACTCAGAATTTATTGTGGAAACAATGCCACAGAAGCAGCACATTCCATAGTAACTAAAGCACTGTTCCACCCTTCTTCTTACACTTTATTTTAAGTATCAGTTTCTGCATACGTAATTTGTAAATACTTGTTAGGTAGGCATTAACTGTGGAAACAATGCCACAGAAGCAGCACACTCATTAGTAACTACTGAACTGTTAAAAGCCAATAAGTAATTATGTAAATTAATGATTTTTTATTGTATAGCAATTTACATTGTTAGATTGCATGTTTATTTTTAGTTCTTTTTTTTTTGGTAGCACAGTATACAAGTGATGGCTCTGGGATTCAAATCCAGTTCTCCAGGTTTGCAGGTCAGTGCTTTTAACCGCTATGCTATACTACAGAAACTAGTTTCACAATGCATGTTCTGTTCTTATATAACTTTGACCCAAACCTCTTCTGCACCCACACCTCTGTCCTGCTGCTGCCCAGGTTGGTGGCTCTTGGATGAGTAGTTCCAACTCATACGTGTGGTGGCAGTTGTCCTTTGATAAAGTAAAGACTACTTTTGAATTATTTTCCTACGTATGGACAGTGCAATGTTTTGCTAGAGTGCAGCAACATGTGGAAATTGTTGAGATGTTGATGGGGGTTAGTGGCTCCCTGATGAAGCCTGTCTGGCAAAGCTCTGGTGTGAGTAGTTCTGACTCCTATGTGTAGCAGCACTTATCCTTTGATGAAATAAATACTACTTTTGAAAACTTTTCCTACCTGTGGACAGTGCAATGCTTTGCTAGAGGGCAGAAACTTGTGGAAACTCCTCAGGGTCACCATGGAGGGCTGGATATGACTGCTCAGTCAAGCGCCAGTGATTTTGAAAACTTTTCTCACTTTTGGAACATTTCCACCCTGTGTTCCACCCAGCATCCCTTGCTCCATGCGGAGAAAGGGATCCACTCATGGACCTGGAAAGGGCATCCCATTTGATACCGACAGGTGTCCATCAATCTGCCCCCCACACACTAATGCAATGGGTGGTGGAGCCATGGATGAGAGGTGCACAGTGGCCGGTAACTGTGAATGCAAGTCACTGCACAACCATTCATAGGTGCACAGCTGCACAGGCTGGGTATGCTCTTTTTGTGTGTACCTGGCATTTCATTGATGCATACACCCCTATGTGAATGGGGTTCAATATTAGATTCAGTGTAAAGCAGAGACCACAATCAGGGAAAGCAGTGCCAGGTGAAAAATAAGCAATGTCAACGTGTATAGAACTGGCACCTGCTTAAAGAAATGAAGTTCAGACTTTTACTCCCTTCCAACACATCAGCCAACCAGGGCCAGTTCAATGAGTTAAAGTGCAAAAGCTCTTATTGAATACATTCAAAGTGTTAAAACAACTCACATACAGTATAGTAGCAAAGGACAAGTAGAAACAGCAAGGTGGTTCAAATTCAAGTCCAAGTCCATAAATGCACAAGTGAAATGCTAGTTCTGGTTATGTGGCTGGGAAAACAAACTGCTCCCAGCAGTTTAGTTGCTCGGGTGTCACCTGACATGTTTTACTCCAATGAGTGTTCTCAAAGGTGCACCAGCAGTCACCATAGTGTCAGCTTTATATGAATCCCTTAAAATTACAGTGCAAGCAATGGCATTACATGTAAAAAGATTGACAGTTCATTTCATTTTTTTCATTTATCATTTTTATTAAATGGGTTAGACCATTGAGTAAAACTCATTTAAAATGACGACCCTTGGTTAAGCAGAAATAAAATTACAACAATTACAATAAAAAAAATAAGAATACAATACATAACACAACAAAATACCATACAATTACATGCAACAATTATATTACTATACCAAGTTAGCCACAACAAACCGCACGGGGACAGTTCTCAACATGGAGACATATTTGAAGGAGCTAAGTGTAGTTTAAGTCTTTAATTTAAAAATTAAACATGTTCCAGGGTTTATGTCTACAGGTAGAAATATTCAGCCCTGTGCCACTGAGAATAGAGTCAAGAGGCACCAAGGTTCAGATGTCAGTGTGGGGTAGTGGGATGCACAATGTAAAACACAGTCAGCAAAATGTGCTTCCAGTGTTAAACTGCAATCAACTCACAAAGGCTTCTTGTGGTTCAGAGGTGCATATCTGTGAAAGGAAGAAATAGAGTACATTAGTAAAGTATAGCCAAACCACAAAGTGCAGTAGAAACCTTGCTATCCTAACATATTCACATGTCAAAATTACAAAATTAGTTTGAATCTAAGTGACAACAATCTATATACATATATACATTTATATTTTCTTTTTCTATCATTAAGACCTTTTTTCTCCATTGCTCTTAATGAGCAAATCCAGTATTGCTGTCTATACAACAGTGTATTGTCATAGTTACCCCCCCCCAATGTGGCATAACTGTTTTTTCTATCCCAAAGAATCTAAAGTGGTGTTTCCCCCATCTCTGGACTTAAAAATGTGCATTGCCAGGGCATTAGATTTGTTTCCATTTTCAATGGCTCTGGCATGCTTCCCAGTCCGTAGTTTAAACATTCTTTTGGTTTTGCCCACATAATAGCAACTGCAAGTACATGTAACTAGATAGATAAGTCCAGGGGTACTACAAGTAGTGAATCCTCTTACTTTGGCATCTCTTTGTGTGATTGGGTTCTTGAAAGATTTTGTATTCTGTACCAAGGGACAACATTTACAGTTGCCACATCTGTGGAAAACATCACTTCTAGTAGGGAGCCATGTACATAGTTTATCCTCCACTAGTTGCACTGAATCTACAACGATGTCCCTGATATATTTCCCCCTTCTGTAAGTTATTCTGGGCTGTCCCATATTTAAATCTTTCAAACCCAGATCTTTTTGAAATAAGGTGCCAATGTTTGTTTAAGATAGACCTAATCTATTGTGATTGTGGGCTATAGGTGATGACTAGTGTGGTTTGGGGGTCACATTTTTTAGCAATTGTTTTTTTTTTCTCTTAACAGATCTTGTCTATGTATACTGTAAACTGCTACCATAGCCCGAGCAATCAACTTCTGGTCGTATCCCCTTTCACTAAATCTATAGGCCAGTTCATTAGCCCATTCCTGATGTTCTGCAGTATTGCCACAGTTCTTTTCTATAGCTATGGGCGGAGCCTACAGCCATATTGCTTTAGCTTGAAAAGGGGTTTCTGTGGAACACATTTTTTTAGTAGTTTTCAGTGTATCCTTCCATAACACTGCAAATCCCTATGGTATTTAAAACAATACTCCCTTCTTTATTTTTAGAATGATGAACACAGAACTCTAAGCTGCTTGTCTCTAAGAGCAAATGTGCACACCTTCCAAATAAATCTAAATATCTTTAAAACTATTCAAGGTGCACAAAACAAACAGTGTGAAAGTTATTCAGGGCAAAAAGACCTTTCACATGAGGGTAGTCAATAATCTGAATTCTTTATATTTTGTAAAATATGGTTACCAAACAATGTCATTTTTTTTCTCTGAGTGAACACAGTAGAGGTCATTCCAAACAAATGTAAATATCTCGGAAAGTATAAAGTTACCAATATACAACCAACATGAAAGTTGTCCATGACAAAATGATATTTCAAATCAGGGAAGTCACTGATCTGAATTCATTAGATTTTTTTAAACATAACCATCCAAAAGGTGAAAATTGTGAAGAAAAATGAAAATTCAGGTAATCAGATGGTCATAGTTTTAAAAATATAACTAGTGCAGCTTAATGAACAGGCTAATTGGAAAGATATTTTTGCCCTGAACAACTTTCATATGATAGTTTATGTGTATCATGCATACTTTTATAGATATTTACATTTGTTTGGCATAACTCCTAAGAAAAATGAAAATTGAGGTAATCAGATGGCCATAGTTTAAAAAATGTAATTAATGCAACTTAATGAAGATGCTTATTTGAAAGTTATTTTTGTCCTGAACAATTTTCATATTGTTTTTTATCTGCAACTTGTAAACTTTTAAAGATGTTTACCATGTGTTTAGCGTAACTCCTACTGTACTTCTAAACAGCCTAAGTTTTACAAATAAGTACACCAATCAAGTGAAATTCTAAACCATACACCAATCAAGTGAAATTCTAAACCAGACCACCTTGTTCATCTCTTGCCATGCCTAATTTAAAGTGGACAGGAATTGATTACTTATGTGCAGCTGCTTGAAATATCCCTATTTTCATAAATTACATTTATACCTCTAAAGGATCCCTATTTAAATATGCCTGTATAAAAGCTGACACTGTCAGTTGTGACTTATATTATTTTCTTTGTATGGACAACATTCTGTGCCGTTCTTTTCATGGAACCAAGAATTTGGAGTTTGGACTATATCGCTTCATAGTTTCAGAACTATGAGCATTGTGCTGTTAAGTTCCTGCTAACATTTCTGAAACCGTGAAGCCACAGAAAACTTGTTTCTGTATTGGTCCTTGTAAAACAAGACCCACAGAAACAGATGATTTGATACCTTTTATTGGACCAATAGAGTTGTTACAAAAGAACACAGGTGCTTTTAGCTTTTGGATTACACAGAATCCTTCATCAGAAAACACTGGCAGTTGTTTTAGAAGAAGATATTTTCTCAAAACCCAGATCATACAAAAAAACAGATGCAAAGTTGTTAAGGACTACATTGGTTAAAACTGCATTCAAAAAAAGCAACATACCCATATAAAGACAGCAAACATTCAATCAAAAGAAAGCTATCCCAACGTCAAATGTCACTAACTTGAAAATTCACTCCCTGAAAAAAGCTATAAACCAAATGAAGCTTCATTTTAAAACCCTCTGTGTGTGTCTGTGCTAGCATTTGTAGATGATTAAAAACCACAAGGAAAAATAAGCTTAAAGTGCAGCTGACAATTTCAGGAGAATTTTAACAAAGCATAATATTTAGTTAAAGTTCAGCTTGTATTTCACATTAGGTCTTTATTTCTCCTCACCATTCTTTATTTCTGAGGTCAATTGCATGAAAACAGGATTTTTGCTCCTGAAGAGTTCATCTATTTCTGTTGCTGTCTCCCTAACTGAGGTTATAATTCACAGCTCGTGACATCACAGTTACTCTCATGGCAACATATTGTGATGTCACAGCAGAGCATTATGACTTCAAGTAGGGAGTAAGCTATAGAGGCAGATTAACTTTAAAGTAACTGTAAGGGATAAAGATGATGTATTCATGCACATTTCCTCAGTAATAAATAATGAGGAGGAGAACTCTAGAATATATATGGAGTACATGTAGAATTTTACCTACTTATTATGTTTTTCAAAGTTACTTTCAGGCATCAGTAACTCTTTCAGCAATACATAGTAAATAAAGTTAAACATCTTATACATATGAACATATCTATGTGTTAAGTAAAAAATAGGTTAGAAGACAACCTGCCCTAGTGTAAATTAAGCATTCACCAGCTGTTTCATACAGTGGTGTCAATCAGATTTCACACAGTCTACTGTTTAGATACATTTTTCTTAAACTCTGTGTTCAAGAAGTCCATATTACTCATGAATAGTCAAACTTATACTGTCTTAAACATGATTTATCTGCAATTCTGTAACAAGTGACTAGTGTATGTGTATATTAAAAACCCAAACATAATGCAGGCCCCCCTTGTAATTGAGAAACTGTTATCCTAAAATGTCAGTGTATCAACATGTGTCCATATGTACCTAATCTGCAGTTGTATTAAATAACAGTTCTATAAATCTAAAACCAAACCAAAACACAACTGACAGCTTCAGCTTTTATTCAGCACAGTTAAATATGGATCCGTTAGAGGTACGAATATAATTTATGAAAATAGAGACATTCTAAACACCTGCACATAAGTAATCAATTCTTGTCCCCTTTAACTCATTCAGACCTATAGTGTGTTTAGAACATTAGAAACAGAATTCCAAACTGGTTTTCATTGTGAATCTTCCTATGGCATTTTGCAGAATTCTTAGCAAATGTGCGCCCATTCCAAACAAATCTAAATATCTTTAAAACTATTCCTGGTGCACAAAAATAACCAGTCTGAAAGTTGTTCAGGACAAAAAGCCCTTTCAAATTAGGGTAGTCACTAGTCTGAATTTCTTATATTTTGTAAAATATGGTTATCTTATTACCAGTATTTCCATTTTTGGTTTTACAAAATTCACATTTCTGATGGCAATTAAAAACAAAACTATAAATAATTTAGATTAGTGACTGCCCTCATTTGAAAAGACTTTTTGTCCTGAACACAAAAGTGTAAAATAATGCACTTGGGGCACAGAAATCCAGGGGCAAAGTACAAAATGGGTGGTGTGGTATTGACAACATTAAGAAGGCACACATTAAAAAAAAAACTTTTACATACAGTTGATTACTGTTTAACAATATTATGCATCTATTGCTACCACTGTACATCTGATGCAAACCCATAATCACGTTCCTCACTTGAAGAGAAAAGGGGGGGTGGAGAACATAACTGACTCTTTGTATTTGTGTTAAATGGGTCAGTTTTTTTTTACAGCAAAACAAGGAAAGGGGGCATTCCTAAAATGTTCAGACAAGCATGGGGACCACTTTTTTCACAACATGCCACCACCGGCAGCTACCACTTCAAGGCTCTACTACCCCCGCCTAATATAATCAGGGAAAAACCTGTAGTAGTCTACCAGCACTAAGATCAATATGGTTAAGGCACATTTACCAAAAAGTACTGCTTAGAAAAGAATGAAAAAGTGACTGTGAAGACAAGCAAATCCTAGATCCGATCTCTAGTTTGTTAATAGTCTCCTCCTGAGTTTGATTTTTACAGCTGTGTGGGCCAAGCTCCACAGATGTTTTGCCATCATCAGATTTGTATAAGAGCATTGTGGAAGCACATAACTGGACTGCTGTCTGATGTTCTGCCATAGTGTTCCAGCATAGTTTCTAGTGTTTCTGTTTATGTAGCCCTTCCCTTCTGCGGGCCGCATAAACATACCCACTTCCTTGCATACTACTTTTCCTTTCTGCAACTGCGGAAGGGACAGCCACCATGTGCAACATGGTGGCACTGACTTAAAGTGTGCATGCATGAGTATCACACATACATATGTAACCCCCACACAGCCTTTGGCCAGCTGACACCCCCCCTTAAAAGAACTACTGCCAACTAAACGGCATACAATTTTCTTTTAGCAGAACTACACTCATGGTACCATGCCTAGAGTTGAAGTGTATACCAGGCTCATTATATACAGGATGGGGGTTGAGGTACATACTAAAATGAACCTTTTTATTTACAACCAGGTCCAGGGGAGAGGATGCTAGGCATATGCTAGACCTAATTGCTGAGGGGCCCTAATAACATTTACACTAGAACCAACAAGTGAAACGTCCAAAGCAGCAACTGAGATTTTGCAGTATGGCTTTATTTACAGATGTTACTTAAAGCAAGGGTGATCCCCCAAAGGTTTGTCATTGCAATACAGGCACATTCTGTTTTGCAGGACACTTTGCTAGGCAGAACTGTTTTCCGCAAAAACATCTCTAGCTCTCTTCCAAAGTGTATATCTGTGGGATGTACCACACATTTTAAAATCCTCATGGTGCATGGTATTTGCCCAGGGAATAGTGGTGCCCATCCATGAACCACTTAGCCCTGCCTGAAACTCCAGATGGCATTCCTCCCACCCTTTGCCCCAAACAGCCTCTGGCATTCCTTTGGGGTTACACCAAATGAGTCTCCAATTCCCAATGAATTGCTAAAGACTCCCAACTTTAACTTTAAATTCAGCACAGTTGTGGTGAAAGGGGTCCTGACTGGTGTGATCTAGTCTTACCTAGGGCACACGCACCTCAGATAACTCCCTCAGAGAATAGTCTCAAATTCTGTACTCTAAGATTAGTTGTTCCTTCCTTCCAGTCATGAAAAGAACAAAAGGCACCTTTCTTTATCTAGTAGCTGTCAGATTCTACTCATTCTTCTTCCTTAAGGCAGCTGTGAACTTCAGGAACTTCATGGGATTGCCCCTTGGATCCATAAGAATTGCTTTCCCTCTACCTCCCTCTGGAGTGAAACTAAAGAGTCCTTTGGGCAAACCAAAGATTTTACCAAGCTAGGGTGAGAAATACCAGGGCTCTCTTTGACAGATCCCCAATGGCAGACCTCCTGCCACTTTGACTGTCACACATGAACTTACTGATGAACATTCTAAGCGCCCTGACATTAACTGACTCTAAACTTGTTATGCTGCTGTAAGAGTTCTAAATGACATAATCATCCTTCTCTCAGGATAGCTGAGTAAACAATTATGTGATTATGTACAAAGCATCTAATGAGCTCCCCACAAGCTGCCTTTTTCTACCTGCCTAAGACTAGTACTAATGGGATTCTAGTAACCTGAGGGGACTGAGTTGTTACATGTAGTTATGTTAGCACCACCATGATGCGCAAGGCTGACTTTGGGGCAAACTGCACATGTGCAAGTGTCACACATGCACAGTACTGTAATCACTGCAGTATTACGGCTGACTTCTATGTAGTGAAAGCACTACATATTCTTTTCACCACTCTTGCCACTCCGAAAAGCTCTCCTCAACCTTATTGGATGTGACCAGAACTTGTAATTCTTATGAACTGCCCTTTTAGGATAGTCTAGATCAGGTGTCTCAGATTGCAACTACTTGCCAAAAGTAGTGTGTTGCAGTCAGTGTCCTTTCTAAAAAGGTCCATGGTCAGTCCCCCCTCCCAGTCTTTCTTGATAATAAGATCCAGAAAGGATATTTCAGCTTTACTGAAAATCACACGGAATTTGATATTTGGGTTACTTTGTTTAACATATTTTATGAATTCAAAAAGTTCTTTTTCACTGCCTTTCTTAATCAGGATTATGTCATCTATGTACCTCCTTCAGAGGTCAATTTTTTCAAGAAGCATGTTTCTGGTTTCATTACTTATGTTCTCTAACTCCCACTTACCCATAAAAAGGTTGGCGTAATTGTGCACAAAGCTAGCACCCATCACCGTACCCTTTTTTTGATGATAGAAATCCCTCTTAAAAAAGAATGTGTTAAATTCCAGCACAAAGCAGGATAGTTCTATCAATACCCCAGTGGGTGTGGTTTTATCCATATGTGTCTTAAGTTAATATTTCATCGCCTCCAAATCCCTCATCATGTGGTATGTTGGAATATAGGGAAGCAACATCTTATGTTACCAGTATACAGTATTTTCTTCCTCCATACTTATGTCTTCTAAGACATACAGGGTCTCCTCTGTGTCTTTGATGTAAGAGGGTAACATTTTAGCTAGTGGAGCAATGTGAAAATCCACATATTTGGCCAAAGGTTAGGTCAGGGAGTCTTTACATGATTGTCCAACCAGATGGGTTGATTAGATCCTTATGGTTCTTCAGCAAAGAATAGAATGCTGCCCAGACTGGAAAGTCCACTTTCAGAACATCAACGGCCTGCTTGGTGAGCCAACCATTATCTAGTGCTGTCATCAAGACCACATCATTATTTTCTTTAAAATGACTAGTCTTGTCCCTAGATAATTTTTCATAATAACACACACTGCTAAGTTGTCAGTAGATTTCATGCTTATGCTTCTCAGTGTCCATGACAACTATGGTGCCCCCCTTATCTGCTGGCTTTATAGTGATAATTGTATTGTTACTAAGATTATTTAAAGACTGTTGTTTCCAGTTGTTCAAAATGTGATAAAAATTACTACCACACTCCTACTTAGTTTTACAATATCATATTTGCAGCATTTAAAAAATATCTGCAGTGCTGGGGAAAGTGGAGGGAAAAACTGCAATTTGGGTTTAAAGATATCACATTCTGCACTGACAATTTCAGTAATACAGTCATTAAGAGTTGTCTCACCCATCTCCATTTTGTCTCCCATATTTTCCTTCTTATTAAAAAATGATTTTAGACTCACATTTCTTGGGAGTCTATGGAAGTGGATAATTGTTTCTAATGTGTCAAACATTTTGCTTGGTGTGAAAGACAGAGCTTTGTTAAGCACAGAGATTTCTTTTTCATTCAAATGGTGGCTTGACAGATTAATGATATTTAGCACTGGCATCATCCCGTCATCCAATGTCCTCTTCAATTCCTTCTGCAATAGTTTCCCCTTCCAGCTGTGTTTTCTTCCACCCCTCCATGATCACTTTTTCCTCCTCTGCCCAGTCTATTCCTCCTCTGGCTCTATCTGGGAGTGAAGTGCAGAGTTTGTGAAAAACTGGTACATGGTTTCTACCCCCAAAAAAGCTCAGACTCAAAATCACAGTTCTCAAAAGTTACCACAGCTCCTGGACTTGCACTCTGTGTCTCTGTTTGGTTCCCTTTAGGGGTGGGCTGTGGTAGTGAGCCATTACTGTTAGCTCTGTTGGTGTTGCTCTAATCAAAGATCTACCCCTCTTTGTAGTCCCTCTCATCCCTTTTGAATTTTTTTTTACCTTGCTTGATATTTTCTTCATATTTGTTAAGGGTCTCCAGGAAATTATCCAACAGCTGATCATATGAAGGGGAATTTGACAATGTTTTTAAGGCTTCTTCTCTGCCAATCAGTTCCTCTTCTGCTTCATTTTGGATTTTTATATTTTCTTTTAAAATGAGTTTGATGTATTCTCTGCCAGCCCTGTGCCCAATGTCATACTTGCTCTCCAAGAAGCCCTCACTATTTTGGCCACAGATAGTATTTTTTTGTATTTGGAAGCCTCGGAGAACATGGTCAACTTCCAGGTAGGCTTTAAGGGACATTTCTTCCCATTGAAGTTGTTTGAATTTAAAAGCCGTTCTTTCAAAATGATTGTATTCTTGTCTTACTGAGCTATGTACCCATATTATGTCCAGCTCTAACTGTGATTGCAGATAAACTCCTCTAGCAATGGTTAAGTTCCATTGCTAAATTTACTCTGATTCTAATTTATGATTCACAGTTACACACCTTTGGTGTTTGCTCTGTATATGTATTATCCATTTTGTCTCTGTACTTAGTCACTGTACTTACCATACTCTGTATTTGTCCACATTCAATGTATGATGTGGAGCCTTTGTAAATGAGTCCCTGACTGAAAGGGTTGTAATTCCGAGACTTTATATAAATAAATAAATAAATAAATAAATAAATAAATAAATAAATACATTAAACAGACCAGCAATATTCTGGGCAGTATCACTTAACAGATGAGAAACATTAGTATCCTCATTGTGAGCATGTATCACTAAGTCCTTAAGGGAGTGAGTTTTCACTGCCCCTCCATGCTGCACCTGCCATGTGTTAGCCAAACACACATAATTTCAGGAGCATGTGGGAAAAAAAACCTGGTTGGAAATTACACCTTTTTCTTATTTAAATCCATACTGGTCTCAAAAGATAAACGTAATGTTGCTCAGTGTAAGGCACAGACCGCAACTAGGGAAAGCAGTGCCATGTAAAAAAGAAGCAATGTCAATGTTTATAGAACTGGCACCTGCTTAAAGGTGGACAAGCAATCATCATAGTGTCAGCTTTATACAAAATCCCTTAAAGTGACAGAGCAAGCAATGGCATTACGTGTAAAAAGTTCGACAGTTCTCAACATGGAGACATATTTGAAGGAGCTAAGTTTAGTTTAATGTTTCATTTATAAATAAAACATGCTATTTTACCAAATATGTGGATTTTCACATTGCTCCACTAGCTGAAATGTTACCTTCTTATATCAAAGACACAGGGGAGATCCTGCATGTCTTAGAAGACATACGTGTGGAGGAGGAAAGCATACTGGTAACATTACTGTAGATGTTGCTTCCCTGTATTCCAACATACCTCACAACAAGGGACTGGGGGCAATCTTGAGACAAATATGGATAAAACCACACCCACTGGGGTATTAACAGAACCATCCCACTTTGTGTTGGAACTTAACAAATTATTTTTAAGGGAAAACTGGCACATGAATTTTGCATAAAGCTGTTGATTGCTGGTTCACCTTTGAGAAATCTCATTGGAGCAAAATGCGTCAGGTCACATCTGAGCAACTGAACTGTTAGGAGCAGTTTGTTTTCCCAGCCACACAACCAGAACTTGTATTTCACTTGTGCATTTATGGACTTGGACTTGAATTTGAACCATTTTGCTGTTTCTACTTGTCCTTTGCTGCTATATGTGATTTGTTTTAACACTTTTGGTGTATTCAATAAAGTTTTTGCACTCACTGAATTGGTCCTGGTTGGCTGATGTGTTGGAAGGGAGTAAAAGTCCGAACTCCATACGTGTTAACAGGTGCTGGTTCCATAAACATTGACATTCCAATATTAGATTGAATGTTTAGTAAGCAGTAAGTTCATGAGGGACTGATTTCTGAATGAGAACTTACATCACAGCTACAGTACTGACATTTGGTAAATGTGAATATGCATACTTGCAAATATATGTTACCTAAGCATTAACTGTGAAAACATAAAGAGTAGTAGATAAGCAACCATGCAGAACCAGTGTGTTCTGCCACAGAGGGGTTCTGATTCCCTTTAACCTCAAGAGTGAAGCACAAGAGTTCAATGGAATCAGATCCCTAAGGTGGCAGAACACACTGGTTCTGCATAGATTTGTCCAACCACTATTTATTACGGTGTCCCTGACATCAATTTTTATGTAGTTTTAGCAGTTTAGTTTTTTCTTTTTTTTTAAGTACAAGAAGACTTTGCCATCCATGTCTTCTTCAGAGAGTTACATCTGGATGATAGGAACAGTGGTGGGGTTGTTAGGGACCAGACATCCCTACATTTGTGTCGAACACTCCCACTGGTTGAAAATCTGGTCAGTAGGGAGTTTCAAGAAAAAGACAATGGTAGCTGTATTTCTTGCTTAGCTAGAGTATGTGGATGAAGCAAGTGTTTTCTGTAAGTAAATGTAAATATCTGGTTGATCCTGCATTTATTTATTTGTTTATAGGATAGTATATCTGGTTGATTCTGCATATTATTTTACCATGTCTTGTTGATCCTGCATCTGCGGGATAATGTGGCTGTCTGTTCCTTCCATTGCCACCTCATTTGATCTGGTAGATCCTGTGGTTTCTGTTGCTGTGACTCATATGCTCCTGAACTCAGCTTGAAAGCTGTTGTACTACAGAAGGGTTAACAGCATTCCATGACCTTTGAACTGTGGTACAACAGCATTTTAGCTGATATAAAAATTGAGGTAGAACAATGTTCTACCACACATACCATTATTTCTGAGCCACAATATTGTTACAACACCAATTAGTAATTATGCAAATGGAGTATATCTGTGTACAGTTATATATCAATTCACAATCTTAGACTGTACATTATTAACTTGTAGGTTCATGAAAAACTGGAATTCGGACATGGAACATCATCTAAAGAGTTGCCAATTGCCAGTCAGTGCATTTAAGTGTAGCAGAATGAAGTTAAATTGTAATCATATTTTATTTACCATTCTGATTACACTTTAAAGTTTTTCTGTGTGATTACATTTTAAATAAATGTCAGACAAACATAGACAGTTGGAACAGTGCACATGACCTGCATTCATATGTGGTTACACTTTTAAGAACAAATTTAACAATACCAAAAGTAGTAACATAGTAGTTACACAATAAATATTCTGTTACAATTTGCAGTAGCTATAACATGTGCAGTTGCCCTTGTAAGAACAAATTACATAATGCCAGAAGAGATACAGTGGTAGTTGCACAACACATTTTCTCTTATACGTTGCAGCAGCTATAACATGTGTAGTTACATGTCTCAGAATTAAATGATTTTCGCTGAAAGAGAGACAGTAGTTGTTGCACATGTATGCACATTGTGTAACTACCTAACATGCACATGTGAAACTAGCTAACAGATACATTTTCTTAATTAAATATACTTTTATTGAGTAACATGAAACATAACAATAAACTGCAATCCACACATTATATACAGCTACAAAGGTTAACATTGAATTTGTCATGAAATTTCCCCCCCCCACAAAGTGAAGATAAAAAAAAGGAAAAATATAGAATCCTCCATTCCACCCCATCCCCACCCCCATATGATCAAAGTCCCTCTCTCAGCCCCGGGGCACATTTAACCCCCCATTAGAGAGAATAACAGAACAATATAAAGTTCAGTTAAAAGGTGCTCAAAGAAACACATACAATTAAACCAACAATGTTCCCTATGACCTATCCAGATGTTCAATAGGGCATACAATACTTCCCATCTATGCCAAAATAGGTCTAGTCGATGACACAGAGAGGCAAGTTATTTTTCCATGGTTAAGGCTTGGAGGATTTCCTGATACCATTCATGGTATGTGGGTGTTGCCTCGTCCTATCAATGGCGAGCAATTATCAACTTAGCAGTAATAGAAATCAGAGCCATGTGAGCCTTCTGCGGCCCAATTAATTCCAAAGGAAATAGGTCCACAAGGCAGATTTCTGGAGAGAAATACATCTCCAATCCCAGGAAGGGATGTAATGAAATTCTTATGGACAACCAAAAAGGAGAAATGTTTTCACAATCCCATGAAACATGTTTAAAATGACCACCAGCATTGCCGCATCTGGTACATAGGTGAGAAGGGAGCCTTCCCATCTGGTGCAGTCATGAGGGGATATAGTAATTATGTAATACTTTAAATTGTAGGAGATAGTAATGGTCCTGTTTAATGTACTTATATAAGGGGTGCCAAATATGCCTCCAGACCCCTGGGTCATCAAAGATAGACAAAGCTTGTTGACAATAGTAGCATATGCCCGAGAGACACATGGGGTCTACTTCTTGAAGAAATTTGTAAAATTTAGATGTTGAGTGAAGCTGCAAAGCAACAGAAAGACAATTCTGCATTTTGGAATTCTGATGAACAAGTAAGGGATACTTACCTATGCGGGCAATACTAGCATGCTTCATCTGAAAGTATTTAAACTCGAATGAGGGAGGAAGTGAGAAGCATTCTTTAATGATAGGGAAAGGGAGAAAGCTACCATTTAACAATAATGAATCACAAGCAATGTCTCTAGATTGGCGACAGAACTTCAATGGTATAGGGACACAACCAATCTTAATACTCGGATTGGCTAGTACAGGTTGTTTAATTTTGACCAATCCTGGCCCAAGTAATTACACAACTGCTTAAGTGCTTTCAGGGACCATATTGAGGGTGTGGTCTTTAGGGCAGGGGGCAGGAGGGATAACTTAACATACTTGTATAGTAAACTGTTTAAACTTATTCCAAAACGCTGACATAACTCCTTTTCAATGACTAACCACAAAGGGATATATCTATTCAATTCAATTTATTGGAAAGCAAAATTGAGAGCAAGCTCTCTTTTACATTCTGTATAAAAATTATGTAACTACACAACATGCACATGTAAAACTAGTTAACGGCTACATTTCATCTCTTAGAAGATCTGGATGACCCCATAGGAAGGAGCTACTGGCATGTAAGGCACAATAATAAAGAAAGAAATTGTGGAGATGGAGACACCCTGATCCCTTGGGAGCATCAGTATAAAATACGCCTGAGGCACTGTTCCTCCTTTCCACAAGAAAGCATTGAGGAGGTGTTGTAATTTAGAAAGCCAGGACTTAGGGAGGTGTAAGCAAAGCATTCTGAGGGGGTATGATATATGGGACAAATTTTTCATCTTAATCGTGCTAATCCTTCACCATAGGAAAAGACGAAGGGCTGCCCGACGCTATAAATCAGACTTGATATCTTGCAAAAGTAGGATAAAGTTTACTTTAAATAAAGAAGAGGAATTACAAGTAAGACAGATTGCCAACAATATTAAATTTTGACATTCTCAACCTAAACCAAAGTCCAAAACCTCCTGTTTGTTAGCATAATTATTTAGGGGAAGCACTTTAGATTTCTATAGGTTTAGTTTATAACCTGAAAGGAAGGCAAAGCATCTTATCTCATCTATGGCTGTTTGAAATGAAGTGGAGGGCTTTTCAAGGTGTAAAAGCAAATCATCAGCATAAGCTGATAATTTATAACAACCCTCACCCACAGGGATACCACACACTTGCTAGTTAAGCAACATATGCTGGATAAGAGGCTCCAGGTATAAATTGAAGACAAATGGGGAAAGAGGGTAGCCCTACCTAGTTCCCCTTTGCAAAGACAAAGAAGAAGTACTCTGTTGCACAAGATTTGGGTCGAAGGATCACTATATAATATCTTTTTCCACATTTAGAACTCCTGGGGAAAACTAAACCTCTCCGAGACTTTAAAGAGGAATGGTAAAGAGACCCAATCAAAGACCTTGTCTGCATCCAGGCAGACCAGTACAGAAGGAATCTTGCTCTCCCTTGATGTGGACATCACATAGTGGAGCTTACACAGGTGATCACAAGACACTCTTCCTGCCATAAACCCCACTTGTGCTGGACTAATCAAACAGTCCCAAAATGATCGAAGTCTATCAGCTAGGACTTTGCCCAACATATTATGATCCAAGCAAAGAAGGGAAATAGGTTGGTAGCTAGTCGGGAACTGCTCATTTTTACCCTTTTTTTTAATTAGCATAATCCAGGCCTACATCAGATTTGTATAAGTAATACCAGAGGAGAACAATTAATTAAATAAACAAACAAAAAAAGGAGCAAAATAGACAGCATATGCTTTATAGAAGTTATTCATGAAGCTGTCTGGGCCATGTGCTTTATTGAGAGGGAGTTGCTGTATGGCACAAGTAACCTCTGACAGCAAAATAGGCCCCTTTAGCAACTCCTGTTGTTGAGGAGACAATTGAGCAAGAGGAATGTCAGTCAAGTATGATTGTGACAATTCTTCAGAGTCATCCAGAAGAGGGTCAGCTTTATATAAAGAAATATAAAACTGATGGAAAACCTCTGCTGTTCTGCAGTGATGAGCAAGTAAGGTATTATCCACACTGGTACTAATACCAGGTATGGTCCTAACCACTTCTAGCTGTCGCAATCGAAAAGCAAGTCATTTACAAGTCCTCTCTTCACTTTCTAAATATTTTACTTTAGTACAAAATAATGATAATTCGGCTTTCTCAGCCAGCATGTTAGCATATTGCAACCGTAGGGATTGCAATCGATCCCAGTCTGGGTCAAGCATAGAGGGAGATAGCTGAAACTTTAAAACTCTAATTTGCTGAAGCAGATGAGTTAGTTGTGCACTATGGGCCTTGTAACATTTAAAGGCTAAGCAAATGGATCCATCTCTGAATGCACATTTGGCCACATTCCATAAAACATCTAGCGGAGGAACTGAATTGTCATTAATACTAAAAAAAAGAATGAATATATTCTTTTAAAACAGAGGAGGCTGAGGGGTCTTTTAACAATTGAGAGTTGAGACACTGGACTGTGTCACATTCCCCCATCTGACAGAGTGAATAAATCATTGTAACAGGGTTGTGTTCTGAGATTACAGTCAGTTGAATTTCACAATGACAGAGAACGGGAAAGGATTCATTGCTAATTAAATAAAATCTAGATGGGAAAAAGATTTATGCAGCGTCGAATAAAAAGTGTATTGACAATCTGTGGGATGCAGCACACGCCTCAAATCCACCTGCCCAATGCAATCTATCAGGTCTCTTAACCCATGCAGCCCAGTGGATAAACCTTTCTGGACATTCCCAGAATAGTCCAGATCTGAAGGAATTACCAGATTCCATTCCCCACCAAGAAATATCGGAAAATGTGAGAGAGGGGCCGAGAGAGCTGATAGCTTCACAAAAAAGGAAGGGGAGTCCATATTAGGGCCATAAATAGCCCCCAGCACTGCCTCAGCTAGGCCCAATCTTCCATGCAAGTTGATATATCTGCCCTCAAGGTCCCATATCTCCTGAAGCAGGTGAAAGACAACCCTTGGGCTATTAAAATTGCCACCCCTCCTCACTTAGTCCCACTACCCACACCATAAGCTTGGCCCACCCATAATCTTGTGAACCTGTTAATATCCTTTCTTTGCAAGTGTGTTTCCTGCAAGAATGCAACACTCACTCGAAGCTTTGTGAGGTGTCAGAGCACCATATACCACTTCTGGCTGTCCCAAGCACCTTTGATGTTCCACATAGCAAAGAGATACAAACTACTCATTTCTACTGCTAGATATAAATGACAGGCTAGTAGTTATTGTAGAAATAGTGTGCGCCAGGCTCACCCCACTAACACAAAAATAAAGAACCAATGTAATAGAATGGTATACATTTGTAAACAATGCATCAGACCAGGAGAAGTCCCCAAATCCCCATAACCAGTAACCCAAAAAGCTATAATAAAAACAACATTAAAACTACCCCTAAAGAACACTACAACCCCCAGACCAGGTGACCCACCTACTAACAAATTCTGGCCTATGATGTTAATCTATCTCTGCCAAGAAAGACCATCTACCCCCCCCCAAAAAAAAATGACAGCAAATAGCTTAACTAGAATTAACACCATTAGAGTAAAAGTATGACAGATGCTAAGAATCCTAACCTATTATACAAGAGTAATAGTAACAATACCTATTGCTCTGGTATTTGATCAACAAGGGCATAAAAATTTACATTTTATAAATGCTCCATTAAACATACTCATAGGGCACAAAGCAAAACTTAAGCAGTCCTCTATTCGTTGAGAGGCAGCAATCAATAAAATTCAGTTCTGACTGGATATCAGATAAGCCAAGTATAGAAAAGAGAAAGACTCATCACAGTCATAGAAACTGAAAAATAATGAGGCAGATTTTAAGGTCAAGTAAAATAAACAGAAGGCAAACATCCTTCAGGGACTGTAGCACAGCAGACGTCTTCTTGCAAGCAGCCATAGTAACATAATATTTTAAATAAAGCCTTCAGAAGCTGATAAAAAATCAAATAGCCACCATAAGGGTGTGAAAAAGACAAATTGACTTCATAAGTAATAATATGAAATAACAGCTCCAGAGTTACTCTCAATAGATAGATAGATAGATAACATAGCTGTTATTGTTAGGTAGTAATAAAAGTATTTCAAAACACAAGCTTAAACTGATAATAATTAAAATTGCTTTCCAAACAGTATTTCTTTGATCAGACTTACAGCCAGGAGATCCAAACAAATGAATACCACCACACAGAGAGAGAGAGAGAGAGAGAGAGAGCGCTACTTCAGACTCCCTCACTGGAACCTCGGGGCTACAAGTTACCCATGGACCATGGACCTGGCCACAGAAAAAGAGAGATCCACTTCAGGTAGCCAACTCAGAGCCCCTTAGGTGTCTGGCACCATTTTCAAACTCCACCATGCAGCACAAGCCTGGTCTAATTTAAAACTTAGGAGCTGAACTGACCTTATACTGTAATTTTTAGCCTGCTCCTTTACCTCTGTTCTTGCCAATGTACTGAATTCTGCTAGACAGGCTAGGGGAGTTTAATTTTGTTTGTTTTGATCTGTGATGCTGTGTTTGAAGCCCCAAAAGTAGTACAAATGTAAAAGCAGTCTTTTGGCTTGCTCAGCTCCCTCATTCAGATCAAGTTTTTCGCCCGTCCACCCACCCCCTCCCCCACACTCTATTAAACGGTCTTTCAGCCCTCATAACTCCACCCCTGTTAACTCAGCCTACCTATTGGAAACTGGGGGACGTAGCAGTCAGCCCTTCTTAAAGGGCTAGAATTATACTATTCTTTCAGGCACACTATCAGGCTCAAAACTAATGCCTGTCATTAGGAAGTCATCCTGCCCTGCCTACTTCAATTTACTTCCTTAAAACTGCTGAAACTAGATTTTCCACTGACCTTGGCATTACTGACTACCCCCCTCCTTCTGGTGTCTGCTATTAAATAACCGCAATGTATTTCCTCATCTGCCTAATCTGCTCTCTGTGAACCTTGTATTTCACTTCTGTCTCTCTCTGACTTTCAGTTGGTGCCTTGGAGGTGCACCGCACTGATGACTACACCCACTCCAACCTCATAGCCTCTTGGCATGATAACGTGCATCTCGTCTGGTGCTTCCCAACTAAATCTCTATGAGACGCTTTCCGCTTACTAAAATGCACGTGCTACCACACTCATAAAAAATCTTATAAAAGGTGCTGGCTGTGCCTCCTTCTCTGGTTTTCAGCTCTCCTTCTGTTTCTTGTGGGTGGCATCGAACTGAACCCTGGACCTACCTCAAAACCAACCTTAAACACTCCTTCCTGGTCCTCTCTTAAAGATCTTAAAATTGCACATCTTAATGTTCTTAGTCTCATCCACAACCATGCTGAGCTAACTGCCTGAACTGGCCACTACAACCCTGATATTCTGTACCTCACAGAAACATGGTTGAAACCTTCCACCCCTGATTCAGCCTTTGCGCTCTTGAACTATAGCATCCTGTGTTGTGATCGTATAGGTAAAAAGCATGGGGGTGGTCTTGTGGTATATTACAAAAGTCACCTCGACATATCCATAATCCAGTATGATGTAGCTCTGCCTTCTGCCACCTGTGAATTCCTTCATGGGCTTCTCCTTCTAGTGAATGCAAAAAAACTTCACAACATTTGTGCTTTTAACCCTCCAAAACAAGGCATCAAGGGGGTCTCCTAGCTTCTCAATAACATTAGCCACAAAATCTTCTCAAATGAGGTACTTATCTGTGGTGATCTCAATCTAAACTGGTCTGGAGACAATGTCAAGTAGTACGAACCACTGCTGGTGACCCCTGGCCTTACCCAGCTTATTAGTGTGCCCACACAAAACCACCACCCTGGGAACAGAGATTCAGTCCTGGATTGGTTTCTAACCAACAGGGCATGGCAGGATCTCAGTATCTGGTGTCCTTCCTAATTGAATATCTGACCACTCCCCCATCTATTACATCTGGAGAGTCTCCTCTCCAAAAGTGCTCCCCAAGATAATACATGTGAGAGACTTCTCCAGCTTCAGCCCTGCAATCTTTCTTCAAGACCTCACAATCTTTGACTGGGACCCAGTTCACTCCACTACAGATGACACATGTGCCCTTGACAACCATCTTAACATCCTCCCTTCTCTGCAGGATAAGCATGCCCCTCGTATCAGAAAGATGGTCAGAGGCACTGTTACTAAATGGTTACATGGGGTCCTGCTCTCCCTCATGAAAGCCTGAGATAAGCACTGGGGTAAATTCAAAGCCTCTAGGGAATTGCCTGACTATCATTAACACCAGCAGCCTTGCAACAACTGCAAAAAAGCCATCTGAGCTGCTAAGAGCAAATATTGCAAGACTGCCCTCTTATCCTCAGCTAGGGATCCGTGAAACGTTTAGAGCTCTATTAAGACTGTCGTTGGGGGGTATAGTAGGTGCAACACTGTGGATATGCTAATTGATGGCATAGATTGCAATAATGCTTCTACCATTGCCAATGCCTTTAACAAGCAATTCACTGATCTCTTGGCACACACCTCCCTGTTCACTGCTGCTAAAGACAAGTCATCTACCTCCACCCATACATCCCTACCAGAACCCCTGTCTCACCCACCCTTCTATCTTAAGGTAAGCTCTGTGAGGGAAACCCACAAGCTTCTAGGACGGCCCTCTCCTCACATGAGTGCTGGTCATGATGACCTCGAACCTGAGCTCTTAAAGCTTGAGCCCCTTTACTTGTGCTCCTCATCTCCCATATTCTTAACCTATCCCTCACCACTGTAATCAGTCTCCCAATCTGGAAAGTAGCAAAGGTGGTCCCTGTCTTTAAGCAGGGTGACCGGAAATGCATAGAAAATTACTGTCCTATAGCCACCTTGTCTGTTGTCAGCAAGATACTGGAAACAGCGGTGGAAGTGCAGCTGACAGATTACCTGATTAAATACACCTTACTGTCCCCTGAGCAGCATGGATCTCGAAAAGGCCATAACACCAGTACAGCCCTTGCTAAAGTCACATCTGAAATAAGGACTGCCATGGACCATGCCATTTTGTGGGGGGCTAGCTCTGTAGATTTCTCTAAGGCCTTTGATTTGGTGGCTCACACCCTACTTTGTGCTAAACTTCACTCCCTTGGTGTGTCTGGCCCTGCTCTAAACTGGTTTTCCAATTATCTCACTGGCAGGCTACAGCTTGTTAGGTACAATTAGAGCTCTCTCGGACCATGCTTCTGTTGTGACTGGTGTCCCTTAGGGGTCTATTCTGGGCCCCATCCTATTTTCTCTTTTCATCAACGACCTTCCTTCGGTCCCCACCTATAGTGCCACAACACTTTATGCAGATGATCTGATCCTCCTATCTAGCTCAGGTGATGTCAGTGCATAAATCACAGTTTACAAAATGAATTCAACAAACTGCAGAATTGGCTCCTGACAGACAAGCTTGTGCTAAACATAAAGAAAACACAACTCATGCTTTTCGGATCCTCTGCCAAACTCCAGCAGTGTCCCATCCCACTAAATGTCTTGAGTCATGATAGAGTCCCTGTTGGCACTACATGCTGTTTTAAATACTTAGGAGTTACTCTTGACCCTCAGTTAGACCTATCTCTACATATTCAAACTGTATGCAAGGCAACAAACATCAAGCTTGGACTTGCATACAGGGCATGTGGGTGCCTTACGGCAGCTGCTCACCTTACCCTTGCTAAAGGATTGTTTCTTCCCTCTCTCAGCTATGGACTGACTACCTTTACCCTCGCTACTAAAATGAGTCTCACAAAATGGGATGTGGCCTATAATAATATCTGCTGCTTTGCCCTTGCTGCCCCTCAGCTTACCCATCACTGTGAGTTATACAAAAACCTACACTGGATGTCCCCAAGTAATTATCATTCCTTTGTCTTGGGCTGCTTCACAGACAAAATTGCCTGTAATGCCACCCCACTTGCCTTATCTCAACTCCTCCAACTGGCTCTACCATCATACCACCTCAGGTCAGCTGTCCTGCCCTCCCCCTTGTCCCACAAACTCATACTCTGGCAGGTGATCATGCCTTTGCTGTCTGCATCCCTAGATTCTTGAATACCCTACCTACACCCATTAGATGTAGTCCCACCCATCCCATGTTGAAGAGCTCCCTCTCATCACACCTGAAGTCTGTCTCAGCCTGAAACTGTCCCTAGACTGCTTGGTACCTCCAGCCCTGGCTTGGACCCAAGTGTGCTCCATCCACTTCCCTGGTTCCTAACCCCCTGCCCCTGAGCTCAAATAGGGAAACCATCCACTCTTATGGTTTCCTGAACCTCAGCACTTATAATCCTTATACCGGGACAACCACCCAATGTCCCACCTTAAAAGCCCATGTGTTATACCAATAATTGCTATTACTGCTTGTATGTTCTTACCTTGATGTATATGCTTATCTGATCATCCTGTACTTGTTTATTTGTTTCACCCTGTTCAATGCCTGTATTTCACTATGTTGTAATTGTTCTCATTCTGCTTGTAAACCTACTCTTGTAATCTTCTGGGTCGCACCTGAAAATAGGCATTCCTTATCTAGCAAGCTTACCCTGTAAACAAAAGCTAATAAATAAATAAAGTATCCATAAATTGGTCTAGATCGAGATCCTAGCTGTCACCACTGCCTTTTGGTAGTCAGTCAACTACTACAACAATCCAAAGATCAGAGGATAATGGTCACATCACAGAAAAAAAAACATAGCACATAAATTATGAAAACATTTAAAAAAATCATAGCAAATAAAAAAAGGACAAATAAAGAAAGGCAGCACTAATGACTCCATAGGAAATGTTCTTAGGTGCCCAGGTCCTGATAAGGATGAGCAAACTAAAATACAAAACCAAAGAAGAGTCTATAATAGGTTTTTAAAGGATGTATACTTGCAAGGCTATGCTAAAAACCAGCATCAGTACAAAACTTTTCAGTCAGGAGAATTAGGAGTTACTCCATGAACACTTACAGAGAATGAAGGAGCATGGTGTAGTCAAAATCCAAGATGATCAAATCCAAACCAAACGCTACCTCGCAGGGATGCCCTGGATAAGCAAAGTTGGTAGTAAATGTTTAGCAGACCTTCGACGAGCAAATAATCTTCCAGCTGAATATGAGATCCTGGGTAGTCCATTCTTAATTCAAAAAGTCTCCAGAGAATAAAATCAAAGAAAGTCCATGTAAATCAGCTGCCATGAAGGATGATACAATCAGGAGCTGGCAAAACTAATAAAGAAGCGCCAAACCCAGAACCATCAGAAAAGGACCAATCCAGTCTCATCAGCTCTGTTCTTCAAAATAAAATACAGCCAGGTAGCAGATACTGTCCAAGGTGTTTTTGGACAAAAGAACAACACAAATCAGAATCTTTAAGTAAAGCTGAGGACTCAAATATAGAACGGGTGAACATTACCCTGAAAACAACCATCAGCTGCTCAGGTGTTTTTAATCAAGTCCAGGAACAATGTTTTCAGTTCAAGGTTAGCTTGCTCCACCGTGTTCTGGAGTAGCCAGGGGAGTGTGTCATGGTGGCTGATTTTTCATTCCAGACTCCATTTTTCTGCAGAATATCTCAAAGAATTGATAACAGCCAATACACCAAGGCTTAGGTAAGAAATTGGTAGTTAAAATTTCACTTTAGGATAGGATTTTAATAAGTTTTTAGAGTGAGGAGTCAGAAGAGAGCAGAGAATGCATCAACCCAGGCAGACTATCACGTGACTTCCCTAGTAAACAACTACATAGTAATTACATGTAACTGCACAGTTGCTATAGTGCAGTTACTGTGTAGTTACTTCATACAAATTGCATGTAAAGTACACAACATGCAAATGTGAAGTTGGTTAACAACTACATAGTAGTTATTTGTAACTACACAGTAGTTACATTGCAGTCACAGTATAGTTATACAGTAGTTAAGTGTAGTTAAGGACACTAAAAATAAAGTATTACCCTTTTACTGAATCTTTCTTCAGGTAAATAAACTATATGCTTTCTTTGTGTTACAACCTTGCATTTTTCATTTCAAACCTTATGTTTACTCCATTCTGCTGCATTTTTTCACATTCCACCTTCAATTTCAACATGTGCTTTCTATGTCTTGTAACCCTGCATTTTATTATTTCAGACTTTATGTTTACTCCATCCTGCTTCATTTTTCCACCCACATCCCACTTTCCATTTCAACATGCTAAAAAATCTATCCCATTCACATATTCCTTGTTTCATTCCATTAAGTAAGCTGAGTTTTTACCCTGTTAGTGTGTGGTCCAGCACTTTGATCTGTATTGTTCACTGCATACTCTTGTGAGCAAACTGACCACCTCAGTGTGTACTCCTTTTGTACTGGAGGAAGCCAGAGTCTGATGCATGAATAGCAATCTCACCAATGAGGTCATCATCCATGACCACACACATTCCCGAGTGTTGTGAACACCCAGCTTTGAGCCAGACCCACTGAAAAATCAGCAGCTAGTGGAAAACAAGCTCTGGACAGAGTCGATAGGGCTACATCCAAGGAACTTGGGGGAACATATTGAAAATTACCAAAGTTATGAGCCTGCATTAGGAAAATGTAATGAAGGCTCAAATATTTGTTGTTTGGTAATATTTTTACACCAAATTTTCAACATTGTCTTGTTATGACCCTGTCTCATGAAGAAGGGCAGAGAAAATGTTTAACCTCTTGCCTGAAGGAGATTTTGTGCTGGGTCTGTGAAATCACCTTTTGGGATGTGGAAAAACATTTTGGCCAGGATTTGAAAAATGACAGCTGTCACATTCATGAGGTGCTGTAAAGATATGACTATGTTGTAAATTTGGGGTAAAATATTGAAACTTACCAAAGTTACAAGCCTACATTAGCAAACATCAACATAGGCTCATAACCTGGTTATTTTTTAATATGTTTATACCAAATTTTCAATACAGCCTTCTTATGACCCCACCTGATGAACCTGGGCAGAGAAAATTTCACCCCCTGCCCAAAAAGTGAATTTATGCAGGGACCGCAAAATCACCTAGGGAGATGAAAAAAAAAAAACATTTTGGCCAGGATTTGAAAAATGACAGTTGCCACACTCATAAGGTGCTGTAAAGATATGGCTCTGTTGTGAAACTGGGTAGAAAATAATGCAAATTACAGAAGTTACAAGCCTGTGTTCACAAAATTCAATGTAGGCTCATAACATTGTTGCTTTTTATATTTTTAGACCAAATTTTCAACATAACCTTATTATGACCCCACCTCATGAAGAAGGGAAGAGAAGATTTTCAACCCCTGCACAAAAGGTGATTTTCTGCAGTGACCACAAAATCACATTTTGCAACAGATCTGTCATTGTTCATGAGGTGGGATCCGAAAGAAGGCATGTTGAAAATTTGGGGTAAAAATATGCAAAAATGGCTAGGTTATAGCAGTAAGTTCTAACCCCCATCGAAATACATTGAACCGCATACCTGTTTCCTCAGTTTGAGGTCCGGCTTTGAAGAGTGAAGATGTGTCTGTGATTCACAGAAGATGATGGCTCTTGACCCATGACGTGTAAGTAAGGGCTGGAGAGGGTGGTGTGGTGGGTGCAGAGTGGGAGGTTTGGGTGGGGATCACTGACAGCTGCAAGAGACATTGATGGATGGTTTTCTTTTTCCAGATTTAAGAAAAAAAAAGAATGGACCGAGGATTCTTGATCCTGACTGGGGATTGGACACCACCAGTGTCAGTGTTATGTTTCTGGAGGGGGGTACTGAGGGAGGGTCGGATGGGTGGGTGGGTGGGAAAAAATATATTAAAAAAAACAGAATTAACCGCTCAAGCGAGGCAGTGGACAAGGGGTGTCAGAAAAAAAAATTTGTGATGGTGACACTGGGGGATTGGGCACCAACAGTGTTACTGATATGTTTCTGTGGGGTGGAATGGGGTGGGGTGGTGGGTGCTGAGAGGGAGGGCTGGCTGATGGTACTGTAATATTAAAAAAAAAACAACAGCAAAACACTGTGGAGTCCTGATCACGATACTTGGGGATTGGGCACCCCCAGTGTCAATCTTGTGTTTCTGGTGGGGGGTGCTGACCCTCCGTCAGTGGGGGGATATATTTAGTTTAAAGAAAAATCAGTGATCATGGTGGAACATGGCACACATGTGCAATATAGAGGTGTGCCATGTTCTGCTGTGACTACCAACATAGTAAAAACTGTGCAGTGCTCCTTCCATTACAGACAACAAACAGAGTGCTTTGTGGATGCAGAGGCAACTGTAGTGCAACTCCAACATGTTATTGGGTCAGAAGGAATGCACTGAGTCCTTTTCTCATAAAAGGAGGTCTACAGGGCTATGTCCACTACAGCCCTAACTAGGTGTCTGGCCATTTCATTATTTTCATTATCTCAGGAACATTTTATAAAAGAAACATTCAGTGAAAGAACTGGAACCACTTATTTTCCCCCTCTAAAGGATTTTACATTTAAAACTAATTTATTCAACTATCAGAACTGGCATTTACTATTTTGACTTGGAACAAAAATCAGGTTTGCTTAGGGAAAGACACGGGGGGGGGGGTAAGAGAGAAATACCAAAAGTTCAAATCCTTAATGTTTAAATGTTTAAAACTTGAAACTGATACCATTTTGAGAAGGCAAAGATTTTTGCCTTTTTGTTTACAGACTTGGTTGCCAGTCTATACAGTTATTCAGTCTGTATAATGGATTGGTGGACTGGAACCAATCAATGTAAAATGCTTCTCTCAGTAAAAGCTTTTGCTCAAAATCACCCCTCATTGATTTTTTTCTGACCTTCTATGTCCCAAAAAAACTCAAAGTTGAAAGCTGATGTCTTGCTGTTTGAAAATGTTGTGCAATTGGAGAATTTTCATCCTGTCTTCTAATGTAACCTTGTGTTCCCCTGTCTTGGTCTTTAACTGTCTTTTTGTCTTCCCTATGTAAGTTTGATAACATGGGCACTTTATACCATCAATAACCCCTGTGGTCTGACATGTGATAAAATCCTTTATCTCCATATCCTCATCTCTACTAACATTTCTGATTTTCATTATCCTCTGTGTACTGCTACAACACACACATCTTCCACAGGGGAAATTACCTTTTAAAGCTACACTTCTGAAAAATACTGTTACATTTTGTGTAGGAATCTTGTGATCTGTATTCATTATTCTATCCTGTAGTTATTTCACCTTTTTGGGGACAACCAGTGGGTCATGAAAGAAAACTGTTTCTCCTGCCTCTGTAGACTTTAAAATATGCCACTGTTTTTAATGACCTTCATTATATTATACAAAATTGTCATTATATTCCAATGAAAACATAATTCTATTCTCTGTAGAATCCAAAACTGCACTCTTTGTTTTTTAATAAGGCTTCCCTCTTTCTGAGTTCTGATTTTACTTTTGCTTCATTCAATGTTTTCTCTGTATATCCTCTTGCTAAAAAATGTTCCTGCATGTCACACACTGTCGTTTTGTAGTCCTTTTCAAGAGTGCAGTTTCTCTTTGCAATTTCAGAATCTGAAAATCAGACCCAGTATTTTAATTTTTGTCACAGTAAGTACTTAATGTACCAAGCTCTAATGCTTTTGATACTATCATACTGTATAAAGGGGAAGGAATCAGTTTCATTTCAGGGAAGTAACTGCTCATTGCTGATTGTGTTGCTTCTTTTGCTGCTTGTTGTTGATTTCACTTGGTAGCAGGCTTCTTTTGGAAAGGTACCTGCTTGTGCATTTTTGCTGGTGCAGCTGATTGTTTCTGGGGGGGGTTACTGGTGTAGCTGATTGTTTCTGGTGGTCTGGCAGTAGTAAGCAGTTTCATTCCAGTGCAGCGCCTGCTCATTGCTGATTTTATTTCTTCTTTTACTTCTTATTACTGATTTCACTTGGGCTACTATTCTGCTTCAGTTGTTTTTTTTTACTACATTAACATTAGAGTGCAGGAACTGTTTTTTGCCTAGCCCTGTAGTTTGGGATAGGGGTGCTAATTGTCTCATATGGAGCCTCATCTACTTGATAACTGAAGGCAAGTTGAGTCAGATTTGTGGTAGAAGGCTGCTTTTTCACTTCTTATAAGAGGTTAGAAGGGGGAAGGAATCAGTTTCATTTCAGGGAAGTAACTGCTCATTGCTAATTTTATTGCTTCTTTTGCTGCTTATTGTTGATTTCACTTGGGCAGGTTGCTTTTTGGTTTCTTTTAGAATGGTAGCTGCTCAGGGGGGTTTGCTAATACAGCTGATTGTTTCTGGTGGTCTGGAGTAATAGCAAGTAAGTGCATAGCAAGATTAAAAGAAAGAAAAGGCCATTGTGGTTCTCGAAGGTAGTGGCTGAGAAAGTAAGGGAAAAGAAAAGAGCTTTCAGAAAATATATGGAAACACAAAAGGATGAGAACAGAGAATAATATCTGGAGAAGCAGTGGGAATTTGGGAAAATAATTAGAAGGGCTAAAGCACAGACAGAGGAAGGCATAGCCCAGGCTATTAAGAAAGGCAGCAATACCTTCTTCAAATACATTAGTGAGAGGGAAAAAGACCAGAAATGGAATTGTTATGCTGAAGAAGGAAGGAGGAGAAAGGGTGGAGGACAACCTAGAAAAGACTGAGATACTGAACAAGTACTTTTGCTTAGTATTCACCAGGGAAGAGGAGGGTGAGGGACCGAGACTTTAAGAGGGGTATTTAGGGGAGTGAGGTAGACACCAGTCCATTCATGGTGGAAAGAGTCCTAGAATAACTTGGTGAAATAAAAGCAGATAAGATAATGGGACCAGATGGGATCCACCCCAGAGTACTAAAGGAACTCAGGGAAGTGCTGACAAAACCACTGGCTGCCCATTTTAATGCATCACTAGAGACAGGGGAGGTACCTGATGACTGGAGGAGCGCAGATATGGTCCTTCTCCACAAGAGTGGAAGCAGAGAGGAGGCAGTTAATTACAGGCTGTAAGCCTGACCTCAGTAGTGGGGAAACTAATGGAGTCCTTACTTAAGGAGAGGATTGTGAAGTTTCTGGAGGACAGAGAGGCACAAGATCCAAGGAAGCATGAATTATCAGTGGGAAGGTCCTGTCAGATGAATCTTATAGATTTCTTTGACTGGGTAACTAGGGTGGTAGATCAGGGAGAGGCGGTGGATATGACTTACCTGTATTTCAGCAAAGCCTTCAACACCATCCCACAAAGGAGATTGCTAAATAATTTGGGGAGCCTGGGAGTGGGTCCTACGATGGTAAAGTGGGTTGGGAACTGGCTAAGGGACAGGACTCAGAAGGTGGTGGTAAATGGCATGAAATATGAGGAGAGGGAGGTAACTAGCCGGGTGCCACAGAGTCGGTGCTGGGGCCAGTCCTATTTAATGTCTTCATTAGCGACATTGCAGAGTGTCTGGAGGGAAAGGTGTGCCTCTTCACAGATGACACCAAGATCTGCAACAGAGTGGACACACTGGAGGGGGTGGAAAAAATGAGAAAGGACCTAAGACTATTAGAGGAGTTTTCAGGTATCCAGCAGTTGAGTTTCAATGCTAAAAAGTGAAAAATCATGCACCTGGGTTACAGGAATCCAAGGGAGGAGTACAGGATTGGTGGGGAAATTCTGGCCACCACAAGTCAGGAGAGAGAGACCTGGGGGTTATCATATCTGATGACCTGAAGGTGACCAAACAGTGAGAAAAGGCAGTGGGGAAAGCAAACAGAATGTTGGGTGCATAGGGAGGGGTATAACAAGCAGGAGAAAAGAGCTGGTGATGGCACTATGTAGATTGCTGATGAGGCCTCAGCTAGAGTACTGTGTACTGTTCAGGAGATCACATCTCCAAAGGACATTAACAAAATAGAAGCAGTCCAGAGAAGGACAATGAAGATGGTACAAGAACTGCACCAGAAGCCCTATGAGGAAAGACTTAAGGATCTTAATATCTATTCACTGGTGGAAAGCAGGGAGAGGGGAGATATGATAGAGACTTTCAAGTACCTTAGGGGAATAAACAGGGTACAGGTGGAATGCATATTTCAGAGAAAGCTCTGCACAAGAACAAGGGGGCATGATATGAGGCAGAAGGGTGGAAGGTTCAGGGGTAATGTTAGTAAGTACTTTTTCACTGAAAGGGTGGTGGAGTCATGGAACAGACTTCCAGCAGAAATGGTGGAGGCAAAAACAATACAGGGGTTCAAGAGTTTATAAGATAGCAATAAGGGTACCCTGGAGATATGCGTAACAGGAAAGCCACAGATCAAATAGGAGCTGGGGCTACAGCAGTGAGTAGGGAAATGGGCAGACTAGGTGGGAGGTATGGTCCTTATCTGCTAACAGATTCTATGTTTCTATAAGTTTGATTCTCAGCACTGCCACTCAAGCTAATATTTAGAACTACAGTGCATGTTTTCAGAGGCCTGATTCTAGAACAGTAGGCTTGATTTTAAAAGCCAGTTTAGATCAGTGCATTGTGCAGTGAACCATTGCCTGCAGCAAACTTGTGTGTGACAGGGTCCCTGCACCAGGTTTTACAAGAACAGGGTCCCACCACCAAATCTATCAAATTTGCAGTAAGCCAACTCATGCGCCGACCAAACATTGCAGAGAAGAGGAGTGCTGCAGGCTGTGGCACACACTTGAACCCACCGGCCAGTCACCCTGGTGGTTCATCAGGAGGATGCCCTGGCTCATGGGGGGAGATGGGTCTGGCTGGGGGGATGGCAGTGACAGTACAGGTCTGTGGGGGGTGGTTGATGCACTAGCACCACCACGGGGGGCTTACAGGCTCTCATCTGCCACAGATCACTGGCCACTCCAGTGGTGGTCTTTCAGGTGTCAGGGGCTGTCTGGGCACCTTGCCCATGAGGGCACAGGGTCACTCACCACCAGCAGAGATTGCAGCAGTGCAGCATGGCAACTTAGAACAGTTCTTGGCTGGTCTAACTCCAGGGTCTGTCTGCCCCTTGAGGGGGCTTGCAAAATTCCAGTGCAAGGTATATTGCAGCCCTGCCCCTGTGCAAGCCCACTTCTGCCATGGCACACCAGTGCAGCTATCTCAAGGATGACAAAAGCCTGGTTGATGCAGGCAGTCCCCCAAGTGGCACACAGTCCTTTACATAATTGAGACTGGTGGAAAGAGCCCTTTGCACCATTTCTCCTTACTATAAGCCCCATGTGCCAGTCTTGACCTTTTGAAAATCAGCCCAGTGTTTCTCAAATGGGGCCACCATGGCTGCATGCAGCCACAAATATAACATTGTAATGCCACAGAGCTCTTTATAGCCCCTGTCCCAAAGGTAATGAAATGGAATGCAAAATGTCTTATCTTTACACAAAAATGGGAGATACACATCAAGTGAAAATACACCGGGGACTTGATTTTATGTATACTATGTAAAAATGAATGTGTTATAGGAACTTTGGTGTGAATCAGGGGGTCTGGGGTAAAAAATAAGGATTGAGGCCACTGGTAGGTTCTGGTGACTGCATTTTACGGCCTTTTCAGGCCACCAGAATTTGGGGCTTGAGAACCACTATGCTAGAACATACTGTGAATCACAAATGTATATATTATTATGTCCCCCGGAGCCACTTGTGAGATAAGAGTGGTTTCACGTGTGTTCTGATCGAGAGAGAACATCAAAGTGAAGCTGAGCTGTTTCGGCTCGAACAGAACACAAGTGAAACTACTGTTACCTACAACGAGTGGCGATGACAGACATATTAAAATATTATACATCGAAGGAGGCTCCATGTAATTAAAAAAAAACTGTCCCAGAATGTGCCCATTTCCAGGGCATCTGCACATGAAACGGTCTTCACAGAACAAGAGTGTCTCACACGCAGGGTAAAGGAGAGCTCCAATTGCTCTGGAGCGCTCCATCAATCTATAGTAGTAAAACAACACTGACACATTTTATATCATGTGCCACACTTGTGACAGTTTGGTGTTAGTAGCAGTGTGGGAAAAGCCTACCAAATGTATTCATTTCAGCACTTGTAAGCTATTACAAGCATTTGTTAATGCTGTGCATTTGCTAGTCGCATGCACCTCTTTTTTTTTTTTCTAATTTTGACCTCAACTTTTGAAGATATTTGTTTTAGGATTCCTGTTGAAGACAAGACATGTACCATTTTAATGTATATTGGCTGAAATGTCATTTTGCAACAGAGGTGCAAATACACATCTCGTCCAGGATATAGAAAATGACACATGTTCACAGAACAAGAATGTCTCAACACACAGGGTAAAGGAGCACTCCAATTGCTCTGGAGCACTCCGTCGATCTATAATAGTAAAATAACACTGACACATTTTACATCATGTGCACACTTGTGGCAGTTTGGTGTTAGTAGCAGTGTCGGAAAAGCCTACCAAATGTATCCATTTCAGCACTTGAAAGCTATTACAAGCATTTGTCAATGCTGTGCATTTGCTAGTCGCATGCACCTCTTTTTTTTCTAATTCTGACCTCAACTTTTGAAGATAGTTGTTTTAGGATTCCTGTTAAAAGACAAAATGTACAATTTATGATATATTGGCTGAAATGTCATTTTGCACCAGAGGTGCAAAAATACATCTCATCCAGGATTTAAAAAAGGACACATCACATTTATGAGGTTTTGGGGGAAAAATGGCTATGTTGAAAGTTTGGAGCCAAAACTTTCAAAATTATCGAAGTTATGAGTGAACGCTGAAATAGTGTAACATTCAGTTGGAACCTGGGCATTTTATCATATTTGTATGCCAAATTTTCAGCATAGCCTTCTTATTACCCCACCTAATGGGCACAGCAGGGGAAGATTTTCAAATCCTTGCCAAAACATCATTCTGTGCCAGTGAAATGTCATTCCTTGCCACAGGTACGAAAACACATGTTGTCCAAGATTTGAAAAATGATAGCTGCCACATTCATGAAGTGCTGTGAATAAATGACTATGTTTAAAATTTGGGGTCAAAATATTGAAAATTACCAAAGTTACAAGCCTGCATTTGTAAATTTCACTGTAGGTTCATAACTTTGTTGCTGCTTAATATTTTTGCCCCACATTTTCAACATAGCCTTCTTATGATCCCACCTGCATGAACAAGTGCGGAGAAAATATTCAGCTCCTGCCTGGAAGGTGATTTCATGCAGCAACTGTGGAATCACCATTCAAGATATATGGCCAGGATTTTCAAAAATGACAGCTGTCACATTCATGAGGTGCTGTAAAGAAATGGCTATGTTAAGAATTTGGGGTCAAAATATTGAAAATTACCAAAGTCATGAGCCTGCATTTGCAAATTTCAATGTAGGCTCATAACTTTGTTGTTTTTTAATATTTTACATCAAATTTTCAACAAGGCCATCTCATGATCCCACCTTAAGAACAAGGGCAGAGAAAATTGTCAATTCCTGCAAAAAAGGTGATTTCATGCAGTGACTGTGAAATCCCCTTTTAGGACACATTTACCTAATATCACTTGCATTGCTCATGAGGCGGTGTCCCAAAAAACGTACGTTGAAAATTTGGGGTAAAAATATTGAAAAATGGCCAAGTTATGCCACAGAGTTCAAACCCCATTGAAATACTTTGAACTGTATACATGATTTCTTCAGTTCGTGGTCCGACTTTGAAGGAAGAAGACATGTCTGCAGTCCAGAGAAGATTAGGCATTGGGACCCCGGTGGGTAAGTAAGGGCTGAGGGGGGATGCTGAGTGGATGGGTTGGGTGAGGGGTAACTAACGGTTCAACAGACATCGATGGGCAGTTTTATTCTATACTGGCTTAAAAAAAAAGGGAAGGTTTTCTTTATTTCAGGTTTTGACACAGGGGGATTGGGCATGCCCAGTGTCAGTGTTATGTTTGGGATGGGATAGGTGCTGAGTGGGAGGCTCGGGTGGAGGTGACAGTTACAGGGGTGCCAGCAGTGGACACTGGCAACCCAAATGTCAATGTTATAAATGGTGGGTGGGGAGGCCGTCCCGTTGTCGCAGCGGTGGGCCTTCCGCTTGCGACGCCAGCGACCCGGGTTCAGGAATGGACCCGGGTCATCGGAGGGTCGGCCGGGGGAGAAGGATGGAGCATCCCATGGACTGCTCTCCTTCTCCGGGGGGAAGGTCAGGGCAGCACTTGGAGCACTGAGGACTCCTGGCGGAGGCCGGGAGTTCTCACGCTGCTGACGCTTAACATCTGGGAGGCGGGGCAGACGATGGCCTCATTGCACATCCCCGCCTCCATGGAGGAAAAAGCAAGAAAAATGGAGGCAGGCAGGATCACCGTGAGCATGAAGCATTCCCAGAGGACCTCACTTCATCACCGTCGCTGCAGGTCCCCGACCAGATAATAGTTCCGTGGTCACGGAGGTGGCCATGGCCCCGCCCTCCGGGGGGTAAGCCGGGGATGACTGAGGGATCTCGGCAGCTGTAGGCGGTGATGGAGGTCTCTGGGGGCTGTGACTAGGGATGATAGAAATAACAGTGGTCCTGCAAAAAAAAAAAAAATGATGGGTGGGGGCTGTTATGGTGGGCTGCAGTAGACATCGATGGACCATTTTTTTTTTACAGGGTATTTAAAAAAATAACATAGGATGTGGGGGGGTTGCAGCTATGGTGGAAGCTGCAATAGACATCAATAGAGCATTTTCTTTTTTACAGGGTATTTTAAAAAAAAACTATGAGGGAAGGTTTTCTTTATTTCAGGTTTTGACACTAGGGGATTGACCACCCCCAGTTTCAGTGTTATGATTGGGTGGGGTGTAGAGTGGTGGGTGATAAGTGGGAGGGTTGGGTGGGGGTGACAGTTACAGGGTGCCAGCAGTGGACACTGGAAGTTGGACACCCCACTGTCAGTGTTATAAATGGTGGGAGGATTCAGTTACAATGGACTGCAATAGACATTGATGGACCTTTTTTTTTTTTACGGGGTTATTTAAAAACAAAATTAAAAATGAGGCAGGGGGTTGCAGTTACCGTGGCTGCTGCAACAGACTTTGATGGTCCATTTTCTTTTTACGAGGTATAAAGAAAAATGCAGGGGGAAGGTTTCTTTATTGAGGCTATTATTGAAGAGCGTAATGTGATAGCGGAAGAAATTAAGAAATACCAGGATTTATTACAACAGCATTCAGTATTAGAAGAATTTAATGTATCACTTGAAAGTTTAAAACAAAAAATTATAGATTATGAAAATAAATTAAAACAACAAAAGATTAGGAAGTTTATAAGGGACACTAATGATTATAGAGATAATAGAATTTACACCTATAAGCAATTCAGAAGACAAAAACACACCTATGCACAGGATAGTGGCACAGATAGTGATAATAGTTATACCATTGATAGATCAGCGTGCTCGAGGGAGGATGCAACTGGCTCAGCGGATTCCGTGCCATCCAGTGGTGCTCCAGAAGAAAGCTTTACTCGGAGATATGATTTAAGAACTATTAATTATGACTCGCAATTTCAAAGAACACAAATGGGTTTTCGGGGAGGAAGAAGAGGAAGAGGGGGGGAGGACAAGGTGGAAGAACAAATGTGGACAGGAGAATCAAAAGGGAGACACCGAGGTAATTCCGATTTTCAATTTAAGTAAAAGACAAATTAATTCAATAGAGACACGAGTGTTGAGCTTAGGTCTTGGCTTTGCTCCATCCCAGCCTATTGATACTTTTGAATTGACGGTCAATCTTCAGGCATTTTTTAGAAACATACGATTAAAAAGCCTTTTTGGAAATTATGACATGATTAGTAGTGAAGAGAGTAAACTTAAACAAGTTTTGGGAATAAAATCACTCTTTAATCCCCCCCTGTGGAAGAAATAATGGAATAGAATGTTTCTGTAAACTGGTTGAGAAAGAAGTTCTAGAGTTATTTAGAAATAAAAGTACCCTTTGGCCTCCCCTTAAGAATCTAAGTAAAGAGGAATATATAGCCTTGAAGGGTTTAAGCAATGACACTAGTATTATAATTAAACAGGCAGATAAAGGAGGTGGCATTGTTATACAAGATAGAGAGCAGTATAGAGATATGTGTTTGAAATTACTATGTAATAAAGAAAACTATTCAATACTTGAAGTAGATCCCACAAGGAGAATAACTAATGAACTTAGAGAGATTTTAGCAGAATTTGTTGATTTGAATTGGCTTCACGATTGGGAGATGAGATTGTTAATAGTGGAATATCCAACAATTCCTACTTTTTACGCTTTACCTAAGATTCATAAGAATTTAATTGATCCTCCAGGTAGACCGATCATTTCAGGAGTAAATTCTGTTTTTGAACATATTTCAAAATATGTAGATTATTATTTAAAACCACTGATTGAAAATAATGCTACATATATACAGGACTCGGGAGATTTTATAAGAAAACTAGAAACAGCATTAATGGGGGGAGTTGATCAACCCATATTAGTTACATGGGATGTTAAAGATTTGTATACTTCCATTCCCCATAAAGACGGAGTAATGAATATGGGTAAGATTTTAGGGAAGAGACCTGAAGGGAAGCATCCTAAAACAGTACTACTACAAGAGTTAGCTAGATTTATTTTACAAAATAATTATTTTGAGTTTGAAGGAAAATTTTATCAACAAGAAAAAGGGACAGCCATGGGTAATACCATGGCACCTAGTTATGCTAACTCATATATGATAATTTTTGAAGAAGAGTTTGTTTTTGACCTAAATAAAAATAAATATGCAGGAAAGATAGCTTTTTGGAAGCGCTTTATTGATGATATATTTTGTTTATGGATAGGTACTGAACAGGAATTAAAATAATTTCATGAATTATTGAATAATTTCGACAAAAATTTGAAATTTACTATTAATTTTCATTATACTATGATTCCCTTCTTAGATCTAGAGATTAAAATTGAGCATGGCGATTACAGTACTACCTTGTTTAGAAAACCTACTGATAGAAATACATTATTGCATAACAAAAGCTATCATGAGCCTAACCTGAAACAAAGTATCCCATATTCACAATTAGTCCAAGTCAGACGTAATTGTAAAAATGATGAAGAATTTGAGAAACATAAACGAGATATGATAAAAAGGTTTAGCATGAGAGGTTATTCCTGGAAGGTTCTGCATAAGGCTAATCAAAGGATCACAGTAACTACTCAAAGTGAATTACTTAAAAAGAAACAGCTTAGTAAGAAAGAGAGAATGGTTTTTGCCACTAAATATAACTATAAAATGAATGAGATCAAAAGTATTATTAATAAATACTGGTATTTAGTTGCCACAGACAACCAACAAATTGATATACTCCAGACAAAACCAATTATAGCATCTAAAAGAGTGAGGAATTTGAAAGATTACTTAGTCCATTCACAGTTTTTAAAGAAGACACGGAGGAAAACAGTTATTACTGGGACCCTTGCAACCAGGAATGATTAGATGTGGAAGGTGTGCTGTGTTAATAACACGAGTAAAAACTTTTTAAACATCCACATTACAACTTAGAGTACAAAATTAAAGACCATATAGACTGTAACACTGAGGAGTGGTCTATGTAATACAATGCCCATGTGACAAATTATATGTGGGCAAACAAAAGGGCTTTAAAATTAAGAATAGGTGAACATAAGAGTGATATTAGAAACAAAATGAAAAATCACCAGTGGCGGTACATTTAACGAAGCACAGCACACTGGAGCATCTTTGAGGTTCTGGGGCTTGGAAGTGGTAAGGTACCCTTCAAGAGGAGGGGATTATAAAAGAATGCTTGATAAAACAGAAATGAAATGGATTTTCAATTTGAACACTTTGGATAAGAGGGTAGGAATGAATGTTGACAGCAATTGGTTAGCATGTATGTAACTTGAAACAATATTGGAGTGTTTCATAATTTGAGTAAAATAGTTGGTTATTTTGTCTAAAAAGTAATAAGACTTATTATAAAAAGTATCTAATAATGCATATATTTATATGAACTCTGTATCTGTAAAAATTCAAGATTGAAGTGTTTAATAATATAGTAGGTTACGGATGTGGCACCCAGAAATGGAATATTTGTAAATTAGTATATTTTTGATGTGCATAGAAATAGATTATATATACAAAGTGCATGTGATATATACTTGTTGAATGACAATTTATTGAAAACTTTATTCTTTGATGAAGTGGTTAGTTGGAAAAGATGTTCAAGCAAATGTGCACCTAATTTAATGCCTGTTGTAAAAATGTATATGTATACAAAAGATATTAGTTTCCAAAATGTGCACCAAAGTCTGGTACCAATTTATGATTTATTACTTTGCTACCTTATAGTGAGCTTAAGGTGATACATATAAAAAAATATGTACCATAGCACATTCATCCACTTCTGGTTTGTTTAAATAAAATATGAAGTTATATAGTGCCCATTTAGCAGGGTCTTAATTTCAATTTTATATCTTGTTGTTTAAGGTGAGGAATCACTTTAAGGTGGAAACATTTATTTGCAAGAGTCTAAAATAGAAGCGCTATGTTTTCATGAAAATTAGATAGAGAGATCTTTGTGAGAATAAGTTTTACCGAATTGTGCATTACAGCAATTGTATGAGCCGTGTATTGAAATACAAAAAGAATTCGGTGTATTGTTAGTTATATCAGTGCATGGGTATTTCAATGAATATATGTTAGTATAGCAGTGATTAAGTTCTCAAAGAGTTATTTCTTAAATTTTATAATTTCTGTCCTAAAGGATCGATAGCACTAATAATAAGAACTCATGAATATTTATGAGATGGGAGGCGATAAAACCCGTTGACTAATAGGGATTCTTAACGTCATGATTATTTTAAATATATTAATATTCATTGATGGATGAGGTCAGTGTTACACCTGTCAATGAGTTGGACCAATAGCGAGTTTTCATACTTGTTTGAAGGCGTGGATGGCGCGAAATCCTGACCAATGTTTTGGCAAAAGAAGTGTATATAGGCACTTCGGCTGAGCCGTTTGGAACACTTAGGATCAGACAGTGGCGTTCTAACGCTTGTCCGTTTAGAAGGGTCCGTTGGGGATTTTTTTTATATTAGTGAGTAATAGCGTATCTGGGCCACTAATAAATGAATGATCTGATAACGCGGAAGGTATATCGTAACTAGTGATAGTAAAATTCCACGTCCGGTAACGCGAGTTGTTGGATTTTACTGGTTCCAGTTGAGCTTTTCGTTTATCTGTTTTTAAGGACCTTCCTGAATAAATAAAAAGGTGGGTGAACATTGACGATTCAGTAAATGATTAGAAAAATATAAAAATGTTTAAAATGGTAGTCCTATGCATTATTTAACTATTCGTTTATTTTTATTTTTATTTAGAGTGGAGGGCATAATTCATAAGCCCGAGATAAGCCAGACTAATGATTGAAGGAATTCATTTTCTGGTAAATATAAATGTTGAATATTCATACTAAATGGGCACTAATTAAAAATGATCAATTAATATAAATGAATATAAATAATTGGCAATCTATAAAGAAAAAGTGTTATAAAACAAAAAAATGTTTTATTTTTTACACTAGAAAGAAGAGTATCAAGTTGGATGTGAAACAAGTGAACTGGATGTTGAGCTGTGGCAGGAGGTAGAATATTATTATAAATTTAAATTTATGGTTTTATTAAATATGGAAATCAATGAATAGATAATTATAATTATTTTTCTTATTTATAGAAGCCCCGTGAACAAGCTCATTGATAGCGAAACGTAGGGGCCTGTACTTTGCTCAAAGGAATAAAGAGAAACGGAATCCTGTAAATTGACTCCATTTTACTTCTTTTTCTGAAAGGTTTCTTTATTTCAAGTTTCCACACTGGGGGACTGGGCACCCCCAGTGTCAGTATTATAAACAGCGGGTGGGGGGATGCAATTACCATAGACTGCCATAGACATTGGTGGACCATTTTCTTTTTCACAGGGCACTCTGACCCCCACTGGCTGGTCACCAGTCACATGCCACCCCACAGAGCAACCCCCCTCAGCCTCCTGCCCCCAAGCACCCCTGGATTACCTCATGGGGGTGGAGTCACCGGTTTCCTAGCAAATTCTAGCAGTATTGGGGGAGGAGGGTTTCCCATACCACAGATTACCCCCTGTAGCAGGGCTGCCAGCTTCCTGGTTGTACTACAGCAGATCAGGGTGGAGAGAGGACCCTATCTATGACACGGAACCAGCTCCAACATCATTTGTCAGTGGACATATTTTTAAATTACTGGACCCCTGGGGGCGGAGATGTGCAATGACATCCAGCATTCACCCTGCCCCCATAAGCTTATGGTGATGGCTGCAGTGCTACCCCCAGCCTCTGCCATGGTCCCCAGGATGCTGAATCCTTCTCCCCCTGGCAAGTCCTCTGACTCCCGAGTCCGTCGCTGAACCTGGGATGTCGGCACCTCAAGTGGACACCTTGCCGCTGCTCCAGTGGGCCAGCTTTCACAGGGCATGCTAAAAATATAAAATAGGATGCAGGAGGTGACTTGCAGTTACAGCTGCAAAAGACATTGATGGACCATTTTCTTTTTTACAGTGTATTTAAAAAATGCAAAGGGAAGGTTTTCTTTATTTCAGGTTTCGACCCTGGGAGATTGAGCATCCACAGTGTCAGTGTCATTTTTGGGGTTGGGTGGTGGGTGCTGCGTGGGAGGGAGTGACAGTTACAGGGTGCCAGCAGTGGACACTGGAGGATTGGGCACCCCTACTGTCAGTGTTATAAATGGTGGGAGGATTCAGTTACAATGGACTGCAGCAGAGATTGAGGGACCATTTTCTTTTTTACAGGGTATTTAAAAACAAAAATGAAAAGGAGGTGGAGGTTGCAGTTACAGTGACGGCTGCAGCAGACTTCGATGGACCATTTTCTTTTTTACAGGGTGTAAAAAAAATGCCGATGGAAGGTTTTCTTTATTTCAGGTTTCAACACTGGGGGAAGGGGGATTAGCAACCTCAGGGTCAGTATTATAAAAGGTGGGCAGCAGGAGTGCAGTTACAATAGACTGCAATGGACATCGATGGATCATTTTCTTTTTTACAGGGCATTAAAATAAAATAGGATACAGGGGGCTGTTGCAGTTATGGCCACAACAGACATCAATGGAGCATTTTCTTTTTTACAATGGATTAAAAAAAAATGCAGAGGGAAGGTTTTCTTTATTTCAGGTTTTGACACTAGGGGAATGAGCACCCCCAGTGTCAGTGTTATTTGTGTGGTGGGGGTAGGGTGGTGAGTGCTGAGTGGGAGGATCCAGTGGAGATAACAGTTACAGAGGTGTCAGCAGTGGATACTGGGGGAAGGGCACCCCCAGTGTCAGTGTTATAAACTGCTGGGAGGAAGGGGTTGCAGTTACGGTGGCGCAACAGACATAAGCGGATGTTTTTCTTAGTTGCAGCCTTAAAAAAAACAAACACTGAGGGAATGTTTCCTTTATTTAAAGTTTTGACATTGGGGGATTGGGCAGCCCCAGTGTCAGTGTTATGTTTAGGGGGGCTGGGGGATGATAGGTGCTGAGTGGGAGGATTGGGTGGGGGTTACAGTTACAGTTACAGGGGAGCCAGCAGTGGGCACTGGGGGATTGGGCACCTCCAGTCTCAGTGTTATAAACAGAAAGGGGTGCAGTTACAGTGGCACAATAGACATCGATGTACAGTTTTCTTAGTTGCAGGCTTAAAACAAATAAAAGTAAGAGGCGGGCACTGGGAGATTGGGCTCCCCCAGTGTAAGTGTTATGTTTAGGGGGAAGTGAGCATGGTGGGTGCTAAGAAGAAGGGTGGGTGGGGAAAGAGAGTTACGGGGTGCCAGTAACAGACATTGATGGACATTTTTTTTTTTGAAATAATAACTTTATTGTTTTTCATATATGACAGTATATACAGAAAAATAGGATCAGGAACAGAAAGAAAAAATGTGGGGGAGGGAAAGCAGTACACATATACATCATTACCGCTGGTAATATTGGAATACGTCTGAGAGACACATATTCCTAGGTAAGATTTCACATCTGAAACAATAAATATGGATCTAATAGTCTTTAGAACAAATATTCCAAACATGTACCCATCAAACCAGATCCCATTTCCCTCAGCTCTGCAAATAACAGACGTGACAAAAGCATAATAAAGCTTGGACTAAAAGAGAAGAAAGAGAGAAGGAAGAGAAAAAAAAAGGGGGGGGGGAGTTTATATTACCCCTGTAATAAATTACTTAACTAGAGAAAGGGGTGACTACTGAAGATCCTACAAATACGTTAAACCAAGGGAGATGCAATAACCTAATTCATATTATCCTAGGGAGCACTAAATATGTTAGTCAGCCTGTGCTCACATTTTTGAGGGAATCAGTAGACTTATCTATTTTTTCAGTTACAGGTATACTTAACCAGGACATCAAATACATTCATTTGTTCTTTCTGCACTTGAAAGTTAAAAAGAGGCATCCATCTCATCTTAAATGTATATTTTTGTAGCCTTACTCTAGCCGTTAAGTATTCCATATCTAATATATTTAAACGATTTTTATACCAGGCATTAGTTGTGGGACTAACTTTAGACATCCAAACCTGGGTAATTGCCTTGAGAGCCGAGGCCACCATTATATTATATAAATATTTCTGTGACTTTCATTTGATTTGGTCTGGGTAACACCCTAGCACCCAATAAATAGGGTCCTCTGGCATACGCACCCCTAAGACTATTCCCACTTGGTCCATAATTTGTTCCCAGAAAGAACTAATACTTGGGCAAGACCAAAATATATGTAAGTGTGTCCCCCTATTCACGCACTCCCTCCAACAGTCATCTGAGAAATGATGACCAAAATGTCTAGTGATTGTTGGGTATGAAAGTATCTAATAGCAACTTTCCATCGAAACTTCCACCAGCTATTAGATGCAGTGGTTGAGTGAACAGCCCCCCTAACTGTAGCCCAAATAGGGTCATCAATTTCCCTCTCCATTTCTGTAGACCAATTTGCTTTAATCAACTCCAGTGAGTCTGGTTCCAATTCAAGAAACTGGTCAACCAACTGAGAAACAAACCCTTTAGACTTTGTCCTACTGGTCTCGGCTCTCAGGAAATCCACCAAGGGATTAATATCCAAGCCCCAACCCCATCCCTTCCAAGCTTTTTTCCCCTCAGAAAATGTCTGAGTTGCAAATATCTGAAGTTAGAGGTGGGCAGCGAGAATTCTTTTGAGAGCTGTTGTAAAGATTTGAGATCCTCCCCTACATACAGCTGTCCTAATGTAGACAAGCCCTTTAACTCCCACAGGAGAAATTCCCTATCCCAGCTAAGAGGTTGAAAATCCAAGCAAGCTTTAATCGGGGTGGTCATTCTCAAGGTTATCTCACACCCCATTCTCCTGTTACTCTCCTGCCAAGAGGAGAGCACCAGCCTGATCCACGGCTTATTGCAACACAAGCAGTGCATTCCTTCTGCATCCATGTATATTAAATCCCTAATATCTCCTCTGGAGGACTCCGGCCCCTCTATCTCAACCCATAACAGAGGGTCTGGATCTCTCATAAGGGAAATCAAGGGTTGGCACTGAGCAGCCCAGTAATATTTTTTTAAATCTGGCAGACCTACCCCTCCATTCCTTTTTTCCTTAAGAAGCACCTTCCATTTCACTCCAGGCGACTTGCCAGCCCAAATGAATCGGGACAGGGAAGATCTCAATGCTCCCCAAAAACCAGATGGTGGCCTAATTGGTAATGACTAAAACAGGAACAAAAATCGAGGGAGAATATTCATTTTTACACATTCAATTCTGCTGAACAGAGCAAGGGGTAGCTCATCCCACCTATGTAAATCTTCTTGAACCTCCTGCAACAATCTCCCATGATTTGAGTTATATAATTTTGTAGTATCTCTTGTTATTCTAACCCCAAGATATCTAATATCTTCCTTAGCCCATTTGTATTTACCGATTGGTGGGAGTGCCCTGTCTTGTGGCCAACCAACAGGCAAGACCTCTGATTTAGCATCATTAACTTTGAACCCAGAAACCTTACTAAATGACTGGATTAGAGAATCTACCAGGGGTATCTGCCTCGCAGGGTCAGTGATATATAGCAAAGTGTCATCCACATATAAAGAAACCCTAACCTCCACCCCCTGTACTTGAATGCCTTCAAACTGGTTCAACTGCCTCACAAGGGCTGCTAGAGGCTCAATACATAGGGTGAACAATAAGGGCAAGAGCGGGCAGCCTTGCCTAGTCCCCCTCCTGATTGATATATTTTCAGAAGTAATCCCATTTACTTTCACCCTAGCCCAGGGATTTCTATATAAATTTGCTATCCACTTTCTGAATTTTTCCCCAATCCCAAATTTTTCCAAGACAAGGTCCAGGAAAAGCCAATCAATATGATCGAATGCTTTCTCCGCATCCAATGTCAGTACCGTCCTTAAAACATTCGGGGAAAAAGACCTGGAGGCAGACAAAACATTGAGTAGTAATCTAATATTATCCTGACTATGACGGCCTGGAATAAACCCTGTCTGATCTTTGTATACTAATTCTGGAATAAATTCTTGTAAACCAGAACTCTAAACCTTAGCAAATATTTTAGCGTCCTGGTTAATTAGAGATATAGGGCGATAATTCCCACACTCCGTTAAATTCTTACCCGGTTTTGGCAGGAGGGTAATCAGTGCTTCTTCCCAGGAGGCCAGAGCCTCTCCCCTCTCTTGAGCTACGTTACAAACTCTGGTGAACAGAGGGGTCAGCTCATCCGAAAATGCCCAGTAGAATTCCGCCACAAACCCATCTGGGCCCGGGGTTTTCCCCCTTTTTAAACTCTTGATAACCTTACTGACTTCTTGTTCAGTTATTGCGCTATCCAATCTGTTTTTCTGGGAGTCCTCAAGCTTGGGTAGTTCTACACTATTTAAAAAATTATTCACCTGGGCAAGGTGGTTCTCTCCTCTCTCTTGGGAGTATAACTCTCGGTAATAATTGCAGAAACTGTCCGCAATCTGTTCAGGGTCTGAAGACAGGATCTGGGTTCCATACTTTTTAAGACTGGAAATATATCTGTCTGCCTGTTGTTTTCTAAGTCTGAGGGCCAGAAGTCGCTGTGCTTTACCTCCTGTTTCATAATATTTCTGTCTAGTATATCTTAGGTGATTTTCAGTTCTACTATTCATTTCCCTATTGTATTTCTCTCTGGCCTCCATCAACCTCTCCAAAATGGAAATATCTTTATCGTTTTTTTTATGTTCTTTTTCCAGTGAGCTGATGGTTTCTAATAAGTTGTTTAATTTAGCTTGGGTACTTTTGTATTTATAAGTGGACTAGCTAATAATCTGACCCCGTACAACTGCCTTCAACCCATCCCATATGAAACGTATATGGGTATCATTCTGCTTATTCTCTGAGATATATAGTTTGATTGACTCCTTCATTTGGGCTACAAAATTTTTGTCATTAAGAAACCCTGAATCAAATCTCCAGCTACCCTTGGTTCCTGCTCCAGGCCACCTCACCCTGGCACTAACCAGGGCGTGATCTGAGAAAGTGACCGGATGTATTATCAGGTCTACCATGTCACTAACATTCCTGGTTTGTGTGTAAAATCTGTCATGCCTTGAGCATGATTTGGCCACCGCTGAGTAAAATGTAAAGTCCTTACCTAGTGGGTTTTGTTGTCTCCACGGGTCTGACCAGCCCCCCTCTGATAATAAATTCCTATGAAGTTTAGAGCATGCTGTCCTCCCTCCCTTCCCCCCAGGGCTCCTATCCAAGAGACTGTTCTCGACACAATTCCAATCCCCAACCATTATCACTCTACCCGGGGGGAGAGAATCCACTTAGCAAAGAGTCGCCTAAAAAAACTGCCAGAAGTGGGAGTGGGAGAATACACTGCTACTAAGTTGAGTGGGTGTCCCATGTATTTGCCACAAACCATCACATAATGTCCCAGTCCCTCCGTCAAAACCCTGTGGACCTTAAATGAAAGACCCCTATGGATTAGAATAACCACACACCCTCTGGGGGAATCCGGGCAGGAGTCTGCGTGAACTCCACCCACCCACATCCTTCTGTGTTTGAGATGTTCACCCTCTGACAATTTGGTTTCCTGTAAGCATGCCAGATCACACCTTAATCATCCTAGCTCTTGTAGAATTCTTGATCTCTTAACCACCCCATTTATCCCTTTCACATTAACCGATACAATCTTGAGAGAAGTCATGATCACATATTATGTAGGACACAGAATCATCATTTGGTACCAATCTCTCCCCCTCCATTTTAAAGAAATTAGCAAAGATCTTTTGCTTGCTTCTGAGAGTAAAGGAACACAAACATAAAAAAAGGAAAAGAAATCCAAGGATATAAAAAATTACATAACCCCCATAGTCAAAAACTACCCCCAACATCCCACCCTCTTGTTTAGCCTTTAGGTGTATTAACACCCTATGACCCCAACGTAGGTCACGAACAGTAATCCCAAGAGAAAGAAGAAAAAAAGGAAAAACAGGAACAATTATAGAAAAACAAGAACTCAAGTACCTGATCTCCAGATACCTGTCAGCTCAATCCGAGCTACAAAAAACTGGGGATGATAGTTAAACCCCCAGATGCTAGGGGCTTGTAGCTCCTAGTAGTATAGGAGAAAAAGCATGTCTAAACACCAAGAGGTAGGTTCCTGAGTTTGGAACCATGCCCCTCTCCTAATTAGTTTGAGTCTGGTAAGGCAGGCCATCCAAGCCAGGTACCCTGGGCACAACTTAATTTCCTGCCTCTCATCTAGTGGGATTGAGGGGGGCAGGGATAACACACAGTCCTTCCACTTTAAACATATATTAACTAAATGGAGGACGGGGACACACCAGGCCAAATATCCATGTCCAACCTGATTTGAATATCTGTATCTGTCTGCCATGCCCCAACCCCCCCTCCAACCAACGCATTCCCACATCAAGTCGTCCCCCCATCCTTTCTTAGTAAAATGTTATCTACTCAGTTTATTTCCTATATCCATCCAACCATCAAGTAAGTTCATGGCTGCACCCACCTCGACATACAAGAAAATAGGAAAAAAAGATAAAAACCTACATTAGACACCCCACCCTCCGAGTGTGGCCTTTCATCCCCCAGGGACTGTATCCACATTGTACCAATTATATGTCCCACTCCATAAACCCTCCCCCTTGAGATCCTGAACCAACACAAAGAAGTTCCACTATGGGTCTTTAAGGAGGTACCAGAAATAATAACAGGGGGAATTCCCCCAAAAAGTCCCTTAATCAATGCGGGATATATTAAAATTGAGACCTCATACCTGAAACAAGAAAAAAGGTAAATAAATCTTGTTTGTCCGTAACGAACAAAATGGTGCACAATGTCCCCTATTAGTCTTGCAGTCTTAGCTTATCAGTCCCAAGGGAATTGCCACTCATCACAAAGCATTACTGCAGAACAACTCGCCATGCATGCTCCTTTCATGTCTTCCTCAGGTTTTCCTAGTTTGTAGCCACTTCGCCATATCTGCATGTAATGGGAGTAGGGCCTCTTCACGTCGTCTTGCACACCTTCCTGAACCCAGAGCAATAGACCATAACAGATCTTCTATCTCCTTCTCCACCAATTCCTCCTTTATATCCAGAATGGGTACCTTTTGTGACGTGAGGAAAGGAACAGCAGCTGAAAGGGTATCAAATATTTTAACCCCATCACCATTCTGTACCCAGAATTTTGCAGGATTTCTAAGGTAGGCCTTCAATCCCTTGTCTCTCAGCAATTTTACCACTTGCAACACCTTTTTACATTGAGCAAGCATTAAGGGAGGAAAGTCCTGATCTATGTATAGCCTTTGACTGTCCAAGTTAAGATTTTTCTTTGCCCGTGCTAGCTTCATGATTTTCTCCTTCGTTGTGTACCAGAGAAATTTTATAATCACAGATCTGGTTGGTGCACCTTTCTTCGGTTTAGGGGCAATAGAACGATGGCCTCTTTCAATCTCTGTATTAAAACTCTCCTCCAAATTCAATTCCATCTTAAGCCAGGAATCTATAAAGTCCTCCATACTTGGGGGATTCACCCCTTCCGAGATGCCAAATATATGAATATTATTGTGGCGAGCTCTCGCTTCTGCATCCTCTGCTCTCATGGTCAACTCCTTCTCTCTCTTGTGAAGGTAAGCCAGAGAGCTCCCGAAAGCCATATGCTCAGATTGTAAGGTTTCAGCCTGTGTTTCCACTGATGTCATGCGTGTTTCCAATTTCTTGAGATCACCCTGTATTCCTAATATCCTGGCATCAATACGGTGTAATATTTTTAACATTCTGTGCCCATCAGCTTTTGTAAAGGTTGATGTATGATCACAGCCGGAACCATCAGAATCTTCCCCTGAGGCCGTGATTATGGATGAATGGGACCCAGACAGGCTTACAGGCCTCAGCTCCATCTGACTTCTTGAGTGGATTCGATCTCCATCATCGAACTTCTTTTTAGTTCTTCCCATTTCACAATTGCCAATGGAGGTTAGGTGCATTCTCAATAGAGCGTTTCAGTCACTGATGGACAGGGATTGTTTTATATAAAGTACCTGAGGCACCAGAGCTCAGATTTAGGCTGCCACTTAGCTAGTGACATCACCGGAAGTCCTGATGGACATTTTTTGTCATTACAGGTCTTGAAATAGCTGCTGCACACTGGTAAGGTCCATAGCAAACTTCCTGTGTGCAGCTGCAACTGTTTTGAAAGCCAATCAGCTACTTGCTGATGCAACTTCATGCACATCAAAGAACTGTAGCCCTCTCTGATTGGAGCAGTTTCGGCCCTTTGAAGTAAACAAAGTTTCAGCCCACCGTGCTGAGAGCTGCATCATGACCACAATGCCTGGTCATTGGTCTAGACTGCCAAGCCCCTTGCAGTTGCAACTGCAATGGGCTCAGCAGTGACACACATCCAAAATCCTGATGTACTCATCTCAAAATGTTTTAGCAAAAGCACAGCAAATGCAAAAATGGCACGTTACATTTATGAGGTTTTGTGGAAAAATGGCTATGTTGAAAGTTTGGAGTCAAAACTTTCAAAATTAGCAAAGTTATGAGTGAACCCTGAAACAGTGCAATGTTCAGTCATAACCTAGGCATTTTACCATATTTGCACGCCAAATTTTCAGCATAGCCTTCTTATTACCCAACCTAATGGACCCAGCAGGTGAAGATTTTCAAATCCTCACCAAAATGTTGTTCAGCACCACCGAAACGTCATTCTGCACAACAGGTAAAAAACACATTTTGGTGAGGATTTGAAAAATAACAGCTGCCACATTTATGAGGTGCTGTAAAGAAATGGCTACATTTAAAATCTGGGGTAAAAATATTGAAAATTACCAGTGACAAGCCTGCGTTCATAAATATCAATGAAGGCTCATAACTTTGTTCCTTTTTAATATTTTGCCTCAACATTTCAACATAGCTTTCTTATGTTCCCACCTCATGAGCAAGTGCAGAGAAATTATTTGTATCCTATATGAAAGGTGATTTCGTGCAGTGACTGCAAAATTACCTTTCAGTGCACAAAAACACATTTTAGCAAGGATTTGAAAAATGGCAGTTGTCGTATTCATGAGGTGTGATAAAGAAATGCCAATGCTGAAAATTTGGTCAAAAGATTGAAAATTACCAAAGTTAAGAGCCTGCATTTGTAAATTTAAATGTAGGCTCATATCTAGAGATGGGCGAACCAGTTTGTCAAAAATGTGAATCGACCCGAACATGCCGAAGTGTTCAAAAATGAATGGCTTCTGAGCACTTTTAGCTGTTCAGATTAGTTCAGATGGCCGTAATATCTTGGTAAATGCAGCATGAGAAGTGTCACATCAATAGGAACCCACAGGAGGGACCAGAAACAAGACACTGGTTCCTCATTGGATGGCTGAGCTGTCCATTTTCATAAGGTGGCACCTGATTGGCTTTGTTCTAGCAACCCATGTGGTCCACCTTAGGAGCTACACAGAGGAATACAGGATGTAGGAGCAGCACCTTCTACAGGCAGCTCAGTGATTCTGTGCTTGAGTGTGCTGCTTGCATTTGCCTATTGGGCAGGAAAGAAGTCATCTCGTGGACTCAGAAAACAAACTAAAGAATTTAATTCTATATATGTATTTATTTATTTGCTTTTGTTTACCAGGTGTGCCCCCCACACAGCCTACCCTTCACAACAACCTTGCTTTCCTACCTTCTTGACCATTCCTTCTCCCTCATACTTGTTGACAAGGCTCCTAGGGGCTGCACTATTCTCTGCCTCCATAACTGTACACATGTTCCCACCACTTTATCTTGTATCTCACAATGTTTTCTGTGCTTATGTTTAACAGGGTTAAGTTTTCTGTATGCTCCTCTCTTGATTACCTCTTTGTACCTTGTCTTGTCAATGACATGGAACCTTTGTAAAAGAGCCTGGGCTCAAAGATATCTTCTGAACTAATAACATTTAAAACTGAATTGAATTGAAATTGAGGCAAGCACACTAGACAGCCAAGTGCTTATTTTCAGGTGTGACCTGGGAGATTTCAAGGTACATAGTAGAACAAATAAGCAATATCAAGACACAATACAAATACATCAGGCATATACATATGAGAAAGAGGGAAGTTAACATACAAGCACAGGCATTAACAAGAGTATTATGCATCTGGTGTCAGCCATAACCTTAGGTGGGTATGGGTAATGGCTTATAGGAGTGGTACAGTTTGTAGGAGAGAGACCTAGGCAAACAGGACATTGACTAGTACAGCTACTCTTTACATGAACAGTAGGGTAGAGAGTGTTCTTTATGCTTATTGTACATCAGATAGTGAAGAGCTCTCCAGTGGGCAAAGTGCATTCTGTGTCAGGAGACTCATCTCCTCAGCAGTCGAGCAGGGTTTTAGTGTCTCTGCTGCCAGATTGGTCTAGGGTGATTAGATTAGGTGAAGCGACAGGAGGAGGCCAAATTGAGGAAGCCCCAAAGGCAGGCTTTGAAACATGGATGGGAGGGGGAGGAGCGAGTGTTAGTGGGTAGAGAGTTACACAGACTGGGTGCATAAGCATCGAAGGCCCAGTCACCCAACTGGGTGCAAATTTTTGGAACCAGGAGGACCTGAGAGTCACTGGATTTTAAGTGATAGGAGTGGGTTGCTGGCTTGAGGGATGAGGTGAGAGCAGGGGGGGTGGCAGTTCTAACAATGTTGTCGATGAAATTGCCTAGGAGAAAGGTGTGGCAATTTTCTGGGGGGAGCCACTCCAGCCGGGAGTATAACTCACAATGATGCTTGAGGCAAGGAGCAGAGATATAGATATGTAAAAACAAAAACAAGGCGCTGCGTCAGCATGTGGTCTAAAAGCAAAACAAAATGGTTATATTAAATGCACGCTGAAAATAGAAAATAGAGTTTTATATATATTTAATAGAGTTTAATATATATATATATATATATTAGAGGTAAAAAACCATTTAAGTGAATCAGTTAGGGTTTTCACAGTGACAAAAGCGAGGAAATGATGTTAGGGTTGAAACCCCTTGCACCCTCCAGCCCACCCCCCAACTGGAATCGAGGGTGCATTGGGGTCATCAGCCCTAACTTTCACCCCATCACATGTGGAAAGAAGCTGAGGAATAGGAGAATGGGGTGACAGTTAGGACCGATGACCCCAATGCGCACCCCAATTCCAGTTGGGGGGGTGGGCTGGAGGAGTGCAAAGGGGGTTTCAACCCTAACATCGAATTTCCTTGCTTTTGTCACTGTGGAACAACCCTAACTGATGCATTAAATGGAGTTTTTTGCCTCTAATTTTCCTTCTTTTTGAGAATGATAATGAGAAATAGTGAATGTAATGCAGCGGCGGGAGCGTGGGTCCCGCCACGTGATGTCTTGTCACATAGTAACATTGTGCCCGCAAACACAAATCGTAATCTGCATGGTGACACAAAGCAAAACAGAAAGAGAAACAGTACAGTAGACAGAAATGTTAAAAACAACAGAAACGCAACCGCAAATGAAAACGCAAAGGGTAACGCACATGGTGGCGTAAACGTGAACGGTAAGTGAAACGGGTACGGAACCGCAAGCAGAAATGGTAATGGTAACAGTAATGTAAGCTTTATTGGGCTGGTTTTCCCAAAAGCTGTATAGAGAAAGACAGTGAGTAGAAAGAATGTATGCAAAATAATGACCTCAGAACACAAAAATCAGGAGTTGGAATAGTAAATTGCTTATATCTCAGTAACCGTACGACATAGAAAAAAAATGTAAAAGTCATATGTATTATCACTTTCCTGGCTAGTTTTGTACTTAGCCCGCATAAAGGGGCTAAGGGTTTTTTGACAAAAACTCTGTATCTCACACCGTTTTCAAGATACGGGCCCTCAAAGGCGCGTCGAATGCCATAATGTTATCCTATGGGAAAAAAACAGAAGTTTGGAGTGCCATAACTTTGCCTCCCTGTAATATTTTTTCACCAAACCATTGAAAGGCACATCTGTGGGATGTTGGCTGTATCCCCTGCAAATTTCAGCCCAAAAGACTAAACCGTTATTTTGCAGTAGGGCGCCAAACGATTGCTGCAATGCGTCGGCTACCGTAAAGTTATCCTATGGGAAAAAGCATCAACTTTGGAGTGCCGTAACTTTGCCACCATGTAATATTTTTTCAACGCAACACTGAAAGGCACATCTGTGAGTTATCGGCTGCGTTCCCTCCAAATTGCAGCCCAAAACTCCAAACCGTTCTTTTGCAGAGGGGTGCCAAAGAATTGCTGTCATTTCCCCACAGCCTATAAAAGTACTGTCGCAATTTGTGAAAGCTTTTGCAAAAATTTGCAACACTTTCGTGAGCACGAAAGTACTTTGCAAAAGTACTTTTTCCAGAAATTTGAAAAACATATTTCTGGGGTGTTTTACCCCAAAATAAAGAAATGGCTAGCATCCTCAGGCTCCGACTAGGTGAATACAAAAAGAATTAGGTTGCTAGAGGGTCTCAATTTTAAATGGCAAGCATTTTTCTGATCACTAACTGAAAACAAAATGGTGGATTTGCGAAAGTAAGAGGGCCATTTGCGAAAGTAAAAATGCATTTGCGACACTGTTGAACTTTTTGTTAACTTTTCCCATTGACTTATAATGGGAAATTGTTTTTTGAATAACTTTTGAACCATTTAATATTTTTTCATGAAATCTTCTAAAGACACATCGGGGGCCCTGGCTACACATTTCTTGAAGATTTTGGACTGGTTGCGCAAACCGTGCGACCTGTAGGCTCGACCGTAGAATTCCAGAAAAAGCATAAACGCACACGCTGATCATGCTTAATAACTCCGCAGCTGTGTATCTGACTGGTATGAAACTTGACAGATCCCAAGGCATATGGGTCATGATCGTGTATTCCAAATTTCAGGAAAATCTGTCAAATGTTTGCAAAGTTATTAAGGTGCAAAATTTTGGGTTTAACATGTAAATGGCTCTTCAACCCTAACTATGGTAACACTACCGTGCTACCATAATATATATATATATATATATATATATATATATATATATATATACATACACATATATATATTTAAAAAAAGATGATAAGAAAACTTGGGGTGGGGAGTCTGGGACTCAGGATCGGGGCCGGATTTGTCAGAGCTGAGGACATGGTCAGGTGTGGGTATGGGAGTCAGGGATTGGGGAGTTGGGAGAGAAGACTCAGGGAGGAGAGTAGGAACTTGGAGATTGGCAGGTGCAAGTGAGTGAGTTAAGAAAGACAAAAAGAGAAACGACTGAAGTGCCAGAGCTAGACTTCTGGTAGTTTTTTTTTTTTTTGCAGCAGAAGGGCGAACTGTGCCACTCATTTATTTATTTATTTATTTAGCTTTTGCTGACCGGGTATTTGCACTAGACAAATTCTGCCTATTTTCAGGCACGACCCAGGGGAAGGGGATACAGATGAATGTCAACTGACTTTGAACCAGATTATGCTGTCACTCCCAGTTAGCATTCTTGCTATTTGCCCTATTGCCCCCCAACAACAAGGCAGCTGTCAATTCTCCTGCCTGTGCTCACTGCTCCATTACTTCAGTGGGAATTATTATTATTTTATTTTTTATTATACAGTCTTTGGCTCAGGGGGAATTCCATCACATCATGTGGAATAAATAAAAAAAAATAAAATAAAATCCTTGAAGGTAAAGTACTATGTCAGGTCACAGAGGGTTAGACGAGGCAGGGTCCCTGATTCTCTGTTGGTAGAAGCAGTGCCTGCAGCATTGCCCTTAGCGTAGGTGGTATAAGAAATAATTCTGTGTGTGTGTGTATAATAAAATCTGCCAGATAGTCATCAGTGCACCAGTGCCACTTCTTGCATACTGTCTGTGTGCACCCCCCCAAGAAGTCAGTCATCTGTCATCTCCCTCCCTGTGCTCACTCAGTGAGGTATAAGTTTTGGCTCAGTGGGCAGGGCAATCCATCACATAACGTGGAATAATAAATAAAAAAAAAATCCTTGAAGGGAAAAAGTACTGTGTCAGAGAGGGTTAGGCCAGGCAGGGTCCCCCAGAATTTCTGTGGGTATATGAGCAGTAGTGCCTACCGCATCGTCCTTAGCATAGGTGGTGTGTGAAATAAATTCTGTGTGTGAAATAAAATCTGCCAGCCAGTCGTCAGTACACCAGTGCCACTTCTTGTATACTGTCTGTGTGATCCCCCCAAGAAGTCAGTCATTTGTCATAGTCCTCCCTGTGCTTGCTCAGTGGGGTATATGCTTTGGTTTAGTGGGCAGGGCATTCCATTCCATCACATGGAATAAATGAAAAAAAAAAATAAAATCATTTTCATGGTCATCATGGTTACGAATTTCACATTTGGTAACTATTTCTGGAAGCTCTGTTCCACCCAGTATCTGAAGCTCTGGGAAGTGATGCCACTGTAACACGACTCCTCATCCTAACAACGAATCATGTTTATGTTCATGGTCATCACAGTTACAAAAAAGCTCAGTTCCATCCAGTATCTGATGCTCAGGGAAGCGCTGCCACTGTTACACTATTCCTTGTCCTCACGACGAATCACATTCACCGTCATCATGTTCACAGTTTTCACATTTGCCAAGTATTTCTGGGAGCTTGTTTTAGTAAAATACTACAGCAGTAGCAAACCCTTCCAGTAGGGACAGTATCCTCCTCTCTGAGATACAAAACACTTAAATGTTGTCTTCTTCAGAAAGAGAAAACATTACAACTCTTGTCCCATTTGAGACATTACAAAGAAACTATCCATTCTTTAAACACATACTATGTTTTGTTCTGTTCTCATAAAAGAGATACTAAGAAAGTATCTAAAGGCTGCATAACAAAGTTTACCTCTGATTATACTGGCATAGAAATCCTACAATAATATAGCTACAGTCCCTGTTCCACACTTTGTAATTACAGAAGAAACTTTTTTTGGTGCAGCCCTGTTTTTTTTTTTTTTTTTAATCTTCAGTATCATCATGAATTATGACACCCAGTAATCATGCCATGTCACTCACAAGCCTTGGTCCAGTATGGTGCTTCTGCTAGTGTTCACATTCTGCATGATACCCTGCTAGCAGATGTACTCGAATCTTTGTCTTCAGAAGCTGGCTGTACTTAATCCAGTAGCTATAATCTTAGAGCAAACATTGTTTGTAGCATGTGTGTTTCTCAGTCAGACAGTTCAGGGAAATACAGACATAGGTATTTCAAATTTTTGTCAATGGCAACTATTTGTGGAAGATCAGTTCCATCCAGTTTCTGGTGCTCTGAGAAGCACTGCCAGTGCCAATATGACTCACATTAATTAATTAATTTATTTATTTGTGTCTAGGATTACAAAGTACCTTTGAGCCAAGGCTCTTTTTCAAAGGTTCCACGTCATGCTGGTTACAGGGTAACAGACACTAAAACATAAAACAGTTACAGGTACATGGTTTTAGACAGTAACTTTGCTTGACAAAATCAGGCTGAGCGATGAGTAACTCAAGAAACAATAGGAGGAAAAGGGCAAGAAAGGGAGAAGGCTAAGGGTAGAGGAAGGCATAAGTGTAGAGGGTCAGGGTGAGGCAGCCGAGGGGCCTTGTCAAGACAGACACAGCGCAAGTGCATTAGAAGTTGTATTGGACAGGTAAGTGCAAGAAGAGAGGGCAGAAACTGACACCTATAAGGTCAGAAGCAGAGTAGGGAATGAAGATGTTATGGGGTGCAAGCACAGGTGGAGGTGCCAGTTATGAAGTGGTAGAGCTTTTTTTTGAATGCTCCAAGCATTGCTGTGGATGAGGTGTCATTAGAGAGCTCATTCAGCCAACTCGGAGCCCTGTATGCAAACAACCTTTGGCCTTAGGATGTGTGGCAGAGGGGGATTTGAAGGATTTGCGGCTTAGAGCTCCTGGTGTTGCAGTTGGTGATTTTGGGTTTGAGGAGGGTGCTGACTCCTGGTGGTGCCTTTCCCATCATGATTTTCTTAGCAGTGATGCAGGTTTGGTATTTGATTTAGTTGTTCAGTTGCAGCCAGCCTGTTTTGGAGTAGAAGTTGCAGGTATGGGTGAGACGGTGGGAACCAGTAACGAGTTGGCAGGCTTGATTGAGGGAAGTCGAAACATGCCTGAGAGATGAGGTTGTGGCAGATCCATAGATAATGAGACCGTAGTCAATGATGCTGATGATGGAGCTCTGGACAGCTATGGACAGAGCTTCTGGGGTTAGATGTTTCATATGTTGGAATAGTAGGCCCATCCTGGTGTTGGCTACTTTTGCCATGTTATTGATGTGTGGGACATAGGAGAGATTACAGTCGAGAGTGAGGCTGAGGTATTTGAAGGTATGAACTTGTTCGAGGGTGATTCCTTGCTTGGTTTTAATGGAGAGCTGATATTGTTTATGTTTGTTTTGGGAGCTGCAGAACATCATGGTCTTTGTTTTTTTCTGGTTAAGGATAAGTCTGTGTTTTGTGAACCAGTTTTCGACTGCAGAGAAGGCCTGTTGGAGGTTACCTTGTAAAGGGACTGGATCATGGTTGGATGCCAGGATGACAGCATCATCCACGTAGAGTAGGATCTGTTCAGGGCAGGATTCTGGCAGTGAGTTCAGAAAAAGGCTGAAAAAAGGAGGGGGCCCAAGATTGAGCTCTGTGGGACACTGACCGGACTGGACTGGTCTTTGGTCTGAGAGTGTGCAAGCAATTCTCACTCTTTGGGAGCGGTTGTCTAAGTAGCTTTTGAACCAGTTCACTGAGTTAGGTGAGAGCCCTGCTATTCGAAGCTGGGCAAGTAGGAGATTGTGGTTGATGGTATCAAAGGCTTTAGTTAAGTTGATGAAGGTGGACCCAGTAAGATGACTGTTATCGAGTGAGTGATGGATTGCACCAGTGAATTCAAGTAGCGCCGTGGAGGTGCTATGACCTTTTCTAAAGCTATGTTGCTCCTTACACAGGATGTTGTGATTGTCTAGGAAGTCAGTGAGCTGGTCTGACACAGTCCATTCTAGGGCCTTGGAGAGTGGAGGTAGGATGGAAATTGGACGGTAATTCTCAGTAGCTGTTTTGTCACCACTTTTATGAATTGGGGTTACTGTGACAGATTTCCATAAGTCAGGGAACTGGCTGAGGCTGAGGGAGAGGTTGAAAATCTTGGTCAGTGGTCGGAGTACTTCTTCAAGTGTGAGTGATAGCAGTTTGAGGTTGAGGGAGTCACTGCTGGCTCTGGAGTTGCAAATGGCTTTGGTAATGTAGCTGCGGACTTGATGTATTTTTGCTGCTTTAAAGTAGAAGGGAGGGTGGCTGGAGGTGGCTGGGGGGCAAGGGGAACCACCTCATCAGAAAAACCCTGTGGGAGTACAGCAGTGAGGTCCGTGAAGGTGTCATTGAATGTATCAGCAATGAGTTTCTGGTCAAATGTAGTTTCACCATTTATGCTGAGTACTGATGGGGGTGATTTAGATTGCTTCCCGGTGACTTCTTTAACGTTATTCCAGAAGTCCCTACCGTTGCCCCATGAGTTAGTGAGAGCATTATGGAAATAGGTGGTCTTCGTATCCCGGATATATTTGGTGCAGTCATTTCGTGAACGTTTATAGTTAGCAATATTAACTTATCTCCGGTGTTTCTGGCAATCTCCCAAAGGTAGTCTCGAGCTTTTAGTCATCTAAGTAGGTCTCCAGTGAGCCAGGGGTTACATAGGGCTTTGGCCTTGTGCTTTTTGAAGGGTGCAAATAAGTTGCATGCTTGGTTGAAGATCCTGATGAAGTGTTCCAGTGCAGTGTTCACATTGGTTGCAGTGAGAATTGGGGACCAATCCTGTTGACGAAGGAAGGTTTTGAGATGAGGTAGCTTGCCTCTAGGTAGAACCCGGCTAGTAATGGTTTTGGGAGGGGGCTTGATGAATTTATTGGACCAGTAGCAGATGACGGGGGAGTGGTCACTAAGTGTGTCAGGTAGGACAGTGGTGTTTGTGATCCTGATGGGATGACTTATTATGATCCAATCCAGAAGGTGCTGTTACACGTTTTATAGTTTGTCCTGGTTGGGGAGCTAACCATCTGAGAAAGGTTTGCTGCCTCTATCAAGTCCCTGTATGCCCCTGCCTCTGTAGCAGGCCAGTTAATATTAAAGTCCCTGAGGAGGATGGTTTCTGAATCAGGTGAGAGAGATTTGGTAAATTCCAGGACTGCGTTAAGCCCATTACATTGCTCTCTCGGTGGAATGTAGACTGTGACAACTGTGATGGCTTTATTGTGTGCACCGAGAAGGATCTTGACAGGAAGAATCTGTGCAGTGGTGGTTTGGGGGGTTAAGTTGATGAGGTGCCCCAGGATCATGTCCTTAAGGTACAGGTCGCAGCCACCACCTCTTTTTGATGTTCGATCAAGCCGGTAGACATTATACCCAGGGAGGGTGATAGCAAGGTTGGGAACCGAAGGTGAGAGCCAGGTTTCTATGACTGCCAGTATGTCTGGGTTATGCTGGCAGGCAAAAGTCTGAAGGGCATCAATTTTGTGAAGACTGCATATGTTAAGTGAGATTATTGAGAGGGATCCTGGTTGATTGGTCTGAGTTGTTCTTATTGTAGGGCTGGTCCAGGATTGGGATGAATGTTTCCCGACAATAGCAGGAGAAGAAGTATATGTTTTAGAGTACTGGTGTGAGATACCCATGACTGGCACCTATTTGTCTGAGCCAGAGAACTCCAAGATTCACCAGGGCAAGTAAACGGGTGGAGCCATAGGTAAAGTGTGACAGTAGTAGCAGTGGAAAGGGGGAGTACCCAACAGCCATTTGGGGGAGAAGGCCATTTCATAGTGATTGGAGATGCCCAAGGCGGGTACATGAGATCGAGAGGGAGGGTACCATGGAGGGGGTGAGAAAGCGTGAGTTGGTAGATGTTCGGGACAGTGGGGAAATATGAGCAGGGGGGATGTAGGAGTGGTAAGAGGGCAAATAAGGTGAGGAGAAAAGGGTACAGAGTACTGGTGTCATACATAATTCAATGTGAATGGGGGGAGTGGGAACAGGGTGCTGGGTAGGTGGGAGGCAGCTAGTGAAAGTGGCAGGAGGTAGGCAATGAGGTGGAGGCTCGGGGCAGGGGAAACTAGGTAAGCAGGTGGCTGAGGGAGAACGGGCAGAGGGTGAGGCAGTGAGGAGACAAGGGCAGTAGCAAAAGAGGAGGATGTAGCAGAGAGGTAGTGGGGGGGCATTAAAGAGTGTAACAAGACAGGGAGACTGGAGGTAGCAGCTCTAGAATAGAGTTCAGGAGTGAAAGGGTACATGGGAGCTACGGAATGCCAAAGGGGGGTTGGCCAGTCACGGAGTGACGGAGTGACTGGCAGTAAGAGATATAAGGAGGGTGTCAGGCACAGAAAGGAGGCAGGGGCAGTGAGGGGACTGAGTTGATTAGCAGAGGGGGAGGTGGAGCAGGGAGAGGGGAGGAGGGAGAGTGGGAAGTAAAGAGAGGAGGTACAGGAGAGAGAGTATCCAATAGGAAATGAAAGGGTGGTTCTCTAGGCAGAAGTGGGCAGATGAATCACATTCACGGTCATCACAAATCACATCACTTCAACTTTTTTTGGTGCAGCCCTGTTTTTTTTCCTTTTTAATCTTCAGTTTCATCACGACTCAGGACACCCAGTTATGGTGTCACATCACTCATGAGCCTTGGTCCAGTACGATGCTTCTGTTAGTGTTCACATTCTGCAGGATGCCCTACCTGTTGTGTTCCATACCGAGGGCTGTTGCTGAACATAATTAGTGACATACATTAAAAACACATTGGCCCCTTCTACAAAAAGTCAAACTCATGAGACTGGTTTAAAAAAAATTAGAGATCTAGGACTTTCCTGCCTTTGGACCATATCATCGTCATCCTCCAATAGGCTCATCCACAGTCACATTTTTCACTCCTCATCTCATTTCACTACTCATGCATTTTAGTACTACTGAATGTGGTTTAATTTCTTTTTTCTATAGATACAGTCATCATAAAATAATAAAGGTAATAAAAGGTTCGGATAAACATCCAACATTTTTTTTGCTTGTGACAACTTTTAGAACCTAAGAACCTTTTGAGGTTCTCCCATCCCTACTCATAAACTTATTGTTTTTTAATATTTTGCACCAAATTTTCAATATAGCCTTCTTATGACACCACCTCATGAACAAGGGCAGAGACATTTTTCATCTCCCACCCAAAAGGTGATTTCGCACAACAACTGTGAAATCACCTTTCTGGACAGACTTACCTAATGTCACTTGCATTGTTCATGAGGTGGTGTCCCAAAAAAAGTATGCTGAAAAATTGGGGAAACATATCAAAAAATGGGCAAGTTATGCTACTAAGTTCAAACCCCCATTGAAATGCATTGAACTGCATACCTGATTTCCTCAGTTCACAGTCCAGCGTTGACGAATGAAGATGTGTCTGTGATCTGGAGAAGATTATGGCATCGGACCCCTGTGGTAAGTAAGGACTTGGGGAGTGGGTTGGTGGGTGCTGAGTAGGAGGGTCGGGAAGGGTGTGGAATTAATGGCACAACAGACATCAATGGATTTGTTTCTTTTTTTAAAGGCTTTAAAAAAAAACGAATGCAGAGGGAAAGTTTTCTTTATTTCAGGTTTCGACACGGGGGGGGTTGGGCACCCCCAGTGTCAGTGTTACAGTATGTTTGGAGGTGGGGTGGGGTTTTGGATGCTATGTGGAAGGGGGGTGCAGTAATGGTGGGCTGCAATAGATATCGATGGACCATTTTCTTTTTTTACAGGGTATTTAAAGGAAAAATAAAATAGGAAGCAGGGGTTGCAGTTATGGTGGTGACTGCAACAGACATCAATGGACTGTTTTCTTTTTTACAGAGTTTTTTTTTTTAAAACGCCAAGAGAAGGTTTTCTTTATTTCAGGTATTGACAATGCAGGATTGGGCACCCCCTAGTGTCAGTGTTATGTTTGGGGGGGTGCTGAATATGGGTGACTGTTAAAGGGGTGCCATCAGTGGACACTGGGGGACTGGGCACCCCCAGTGTCAGTGTTATAAATGCAGTTATGGTTGCACAATAGACATCGATGGGTGTCTTAATTGCAGGCATGCAAAAAATGCCAAGGGAAGGTTTCCTTTATTTCAGCTTTTAATACTGGGGGATTGGGCACCCCCAGTGTTAGTGTTATGTTTTGGGGGGATGTGGGGTGGTGAGTGCTGAGTGGGAGAGTCAGGTGTGGGTGACAGTTACAAAGTCACCAGCTGTGGACACTGAGCGATTGGGTACCCCCAGTGTCAGTGTTATGTTTGGTGGTGGGGTGGGGTTGTGGGTGCTGAGAGGGAGGGTCAGCTGTGGAGAGAGATACAAGTCCACCAGCAACAGACATCGATGGATGGTTTTTGATGCTGCAGGGCTTGAAATAGCCACTGCACATCAGTAAGGTCCATAGCAAACATCCAGTGTGCAGCTGCAACTGTTTTGAAAGCCAATCAGCTGTCTGCTGACACAGCTGTATGCCTTAGTGAAATAGTTTGGGGGGGGAGGAGGGGGAGAGATCTCAGCTCCTCTAGTTGAAATCTGATCAGCTGTTTGCAGATGCAGCTTCTTCCACATCAAAGGACTGAAACCTTCTCTGATTGGAGCGGCTTTGGTCCTTTGAAGTACAAGAAGTTGCAGCCCGAGTGATGTCAGGACCACAGTATGTTGTTATTGATGCAGACTGCCAAGCCCCTTGCAGTTGCAACTGCAATGTGCTTAGCAGTGACACACATCCCAAGTCCCATAGTACTTGTTCCAACATGTTTTGTGCACAAAACGCAAAAAGATGCAAAGTGCAGTGCAAACCTTAGCGCTGCACCTTGCGGTTAACCAGATGTCCATAAATGCTGTTTTCAGTGGAATAGCACACTGGTGCTGTTCCACTGAATATAGGGCCATGTCTGCCCATCAGTAAGCCAATTATTGCTGGGCAGACATGGCTCCTGGATTAGGGTACCACAATGGCTCGCACCCACACTAAATTTCTGATATTCAAAGTGACCCATGCAAATAAGCTCATGGGGCATGCAAGGCACTAAGGGGCCATCTGCATGCTCATTATTGGCTCATTTGCATGGTTAGCCTGGCAGTTTAGTGTGGCACCAACCACTTGCCCAGTCCCAGAGAGAGCTATCCCTGCCCCCACCACCAATTGCTATCCCTAAGTAACACCCTGATGTCAAAGGTAAGCCATTTGAGGCAGATGCAGTTTAGAGTGGGGATCCAGTTGATGGGTGGTCTACCTCAACGTTGGTAACTGGATGACTTCACAGCAGGGCCCTGAAGTGAATACCAAGAGACCCCCACTTTCTTTTGAAATCAAAATAGTAAGTTGCAAATCCAGTATGAAAACATATTTATTGTTACATTTACCTGTGTAGGGGGGTCTGGGTGTGCTCTGACTTGTTGTTTTTGTTGATGCATACCATATACAGTAGCACCCCTCATTTTGAATCCCATTTATAGTTTGTGAATGAGTAGGGGTAAGCAGTTAACATTGGATAAAGTTTGTCAAGTGGTTCCCACCTCACCAATCGCTGGTCTGATGTGAACTGAAACTCTACCTGGTGTCTAGTGGTCCCCCCCATGCCAATCGCTGGCCTGTTGTATGAGAGACACTGTCCCTGGTGTCTAGTGATCCCCCCTTGCTGATCGCCAACCCACCGAAGTAAAATGAAATTCTCGCTGGTGTCTAGTGGTCCTCCCTCACCAATTGTGATCTCAATGTAAAATAGAAATGGTCCCTGGTGTCCAATGATCATGACACCCACTCAAACCCCCACCCAACGTAAACACAAAGTTTCTCAAGTGTCCAGTGGACACTCTTCCTACCTGAACACCTGCCCAACATAAAGACACATTGTCCCTGGGGTCCAGTGGTCCCTCCCCCAATGTGATCTCCTGCCTGACACAGACATATTGTCTCTTGTGTCCAGTGGTCCCTCCCCACCTAAACCCCTGTATAACAATATTAACACAGTCCCTGGTGTCTAGTAGATCCCCCTTCCTATCCCCATTCCCCTCTAAATGGCATAGAGCCATTCCCTAGTATCAAGGGAACCCCCACCCCAGCAGGTACTTCCACACCACCTCCCAACCCCAAGTCGGTGACTAGCACAGCCCTCAATTCTCCATCACAGCTGGGTGCCAACTGAGCAGTCAATATATGTGTATAGTTACGCACTCATTGATAGCTCAGTTGGTGGCCAGCTGCGGTGGAGAGTTGAGGGTTGTGCCAGTCACCGGCTCAGGGTTGGGATGGGGGTGTGTGGGGAGGTGGGGCACTATCTGCCAGGACTGGAGGTCCACTATACACCAGGGAATGTCTGTATGTCATTTACAGGGGATTGTAGATAGGGAAGGGGCCACTAGAAACCAGGGACTGAGTTAACGTTATTATTTTTTTTTCAGTTAATTTCTTTATTCTCCTCCCCTGTGGTTATCTATCATGCCAGATCCCCCAGCCCCATCCCCCACTCGCACTTTACCTTCCACTTCCTCCATGGCATTCCCCCCGTGGCGGGGTGGTGGGGATCCCTCAACCCACCAAGACAGGTCCGGTGCAGAGGTTACTGCCTGTTCACAGGAGTGGGGCCTGCGGGTATCAACATTCATTCTGCCAAAGAGCTTTTTCTCCTATTTTTCCTTGTGTGGCTTGCAGGCATGCAATGCCACTAATGAGGGCCAGCATGCACGTCCGCACACTGTGCATCGGGCAGCTGCTTCAACTCTGCCCCAAATTACAGTATATGACATGCAGGCTCCCAGCCACTGGTAGGGGTTAGGCACATGCTGGTCCACATCCCCACATTCCCCTGGGAGAGGAGGGCTGTCCTCCAAATGTTTAATACTCTCCCTCCCCAGCTGATCCCCGGTGGCCCACTTGCTTCATGAACATGGATTGTCGGCATGGTAGGAGTTAAGGCAGTGATGCCTCAACCCTCCAGACCACCGGGCCAGCTGAGATAATGTTATTATACAGAGGATCGGGCTGGGGAGGGCCCACTGGACACCATGGAAACCTTGTCTTTATGTCGGTCAGATGATCAGGTGAAGGGGAGAGACCACTGGACAGTAGCAAAAATGTGTCTTTATGTCGGGCTGGTTTTTGGATGGGGGCTACACTGGGTACCAGGAACACCTTATCTTTATGTTGGGCAGGTGATTGCGTGGAAGAAGGGAGCACTGGACACCAGGAACAACGTGTCTTTATGTGAGGTGAGTGTTCCGTTGAGGGGAGAGACCACTGGACACCAGGGACCTTTTCTATTTTACATCAGGACAGTGATTGGTGAGAGGGGACCACTAGACACCAGGATGAGTTTTTTACATCAGGCCGATGATCAGTGAGGAGGGAATACTAGACACCAGGAACAGTATCTTTCATACATCAGGCCTGTGATTGGTGAAAGGGGGACTACTAGCACCAGGGAAACCTTTACTTTAACATCAGACCGGCGATCAGTGGGGGACACCCCTAAATGCCAGCGACTACTGTGTTGGGGATCTGGGGGGGCCACTGATCTTCCTCCACCAACCACTAGGGTTACATCTCAAATTATAAATGTATATATATATATATATATATATATATATATATATATATATATATATATATATATATATATATATATATATATATATACATTTCAATAGTAACATCACATTTTCTAAACAAAAGTGATCCCATTATCAGTTTCATTTCCATATATTGATTTGCACATATTCTTTTATTACCAGATCTAGGTATTCAAGGGAGGAAAAACAGAAAGCAAGAGAAAACAGAGAGACAGTGAGAGGCAAAAGGATTGCAAGACTGTTCAGGTTGATCAAGTCCGAAGTCTCACAGGAAAATTTGGTCGCGCAACCAGACAGAGAAGAGAGAAAAGGAAAGAATACAGATCCTTGCATGTACACACTTTCTCCAACAAATGGGACAGGGTTCTGTTCTGTCCTGTCACAGTGGAAGGATGGGAGTTGTTATTAAGATGATTGGGCTGAGGAAGGGGGGCTGCTTTTTTTCTTTTTTGTTATGAATAGTGCATTATTTATGGTACACAGGAAATACTACTTATTACTTACATACCCCTAGGTGTTTGATTATTAATGCATTTGGATATCAACATCTTTAAACTGTTGTATTGCAATGGTTGCTGAAAGTTAAACAGATACTCTTTTTATGTTATTCTTTTAAACACCCGATCAATGTCAGAAAAATGTTCAATCTTGCAATAATTTCTTGTTTCATTTATGTTTTATTGTGAAAAGTCAGTGTAGCATCCCTCCAGGGACCTTGGACCATGGTTGCACCTCTGAAGGAGGCTGGCCTGAGTTTTTGGCTTTCAGATCACTGGGCTTATAGGTGTTAATGTTGATTAATTCATGGTGCACCCATCTAGAGTAGTACTAGGGGACCCAACCTCACTGTCAGGGCTGTTACCTCCCCGGAAATATTAAACCATATTCCCCAGTGGCTGTGCCTCTGTCATATAATAATAATCCCCCCCCTCCAAATGTAGAAAATCATCCAAGAAAGATATAACAAATATTTAAAATGCTTTATTATTTATTTTTTTATTTCTTTTATTTAGTTTTTGTTGACCGGGTAAGTGCAATAGACAAATCCTGCCTATTTTCAGGCACGACCTGGGGGAAGGGGATACAGATGAATGTCAACTGACCTTGAACCAGATTAAACTGTTGGTGGTATTTTTAGTGAAATTTCAGTGAAATTAAAATAGATGGGAAAGAAAATGCAAGTTAGTGTAAGGTAAAATGGGAAGTTAAGGGGAATATATACTCTATGTAAGCAAACGTGATTTACCCAGTATGCCCTACTCCCATTAGAAAGTGCCCATCTCTATCATGGGTGAACCTGACATTAACCCCCATAAACATTTGTCTGTGCATGTCTCAGAGAGGTGATTTGACTAGATCAGTCCTTCATAAAACCAATAGCAGGTTCATTGGCACATTTGATAGGTTGAGGATGAAACACAGTAAAAGTAACTAACAAGGATTCCATATTTGGAATCCAAATTGTCAGGTGCTGGGCCAGGAGACATTCCTTAAAGTCTTTGACCTATGCCTTGAAGCAGTCAGATAATGTCCAACCCAGGAATATTGAAGCATCCCTTCCCTGTCTACCTATCTACTTGTTGCAGCAGGCCTGGAGACCTGTGTCACTCTCCTGGCTATCTTCAATCCACTGAGTGCTGTTATTGGATCACTCTTGAAGAAGTGCTCTACTCTCTCCTCTCAGCTCATTCACGTCTTGGAGGCTCTAGCCCATCAAGCTCTACTATTCCTCTACATAACTCTTCCTAGTGGACAAGACAGCCACACCTGACTAGAATGTTGGTCATCACTGGCCTTCCATGGTTCAGTCGGACACTGAGTTGCACACAGGCTTTTGCTTGCAACTGTTCCTTCTTTGTTCATTCTGGGACCTAACTTAGCCAGTGTCCTTTCAGACTGAGTCTTGTGAGTTGGCTGGCTCCCGAAAGGGAACAAGTTAGGCATCATCACCTGATTTACCAACAACATGCCTCTCTCACAATTACTGTGTTATAGCAGAAACACTACCTTCATGAATATTGAGCAAATAATGCATATGTGCACATTACTGATCTACCATAAGCATGGAGTACTGGAAGAAAAAATGTATCCAATCGCTCTCTTAGAGTTGTACTCTCCTGAGATTGTGGTGCAGGGCTCAGAATGATGCCCCCTACAAGATCCTCTCAGCTCCCAGATTGGTGGATAGTTTGTGGGCAATACATTCAACATTCCACGCTCTGGGTTGCAATGGAGTAGTGTGCAAACCAGAGCTCCTTATTGTTTACAGCTTATGGGAAACACATTTTTAGCCCTTAGCTTAGCAGAAGGTATAAGGACAAAGGGCGTACCTGGGCATAGAGATTGCCATATTTATTTACAGTTTACAATCCCACTCCAGCAGTGTCACCATACTCCTAAGGTGTACACATGTTGCCAAAATGTCACAGTTTCATTATTACTAATGAAATCCCAGAGTTCTGAGAAATGAATCAACTAGGGGGCTACATCAGCATAAATAAAAATAACTGTGCCTCATCATCTAAGCCTACAACATGCATGTATTTTCAAGTACTATCTATTGCTGTGTCCCAGTACTGTGCGATGAGATACAGCAATAAATACTTCTTGAATCAAGTTCTAGTGTGTGCGCTGGTCTTTTTTTATTGCCCCAGTTTGTGCATCTACAGATGCACCTTTGGGTTTAAGTGGTGTGCATTCCTCTTACTGCTCCTACATCTTTTCAAGTGCAGACTAAAGAAAGGAAGCAAATAAAACCCAGAACTCCCTCTTACCAAAGATTTCATATAGATTTGATGTCACACAGTCCTGTTGCAATTACGACTGAGAAAGTCTATGTGGTGTAAAAAAATTAGAAAAACATAGAAAGGGGACTAGATGGCTCAGTGAACTGGCAACAGGTTAATAAGCCTTCCTCTGCTAGTTAAGGGAGAACAACATTTAATTTGCAACCCTGTATTTTCTGCAGAATCTCTGTTTCAACTAGTGGTTCCTATTCTGTTAGTGTTAGAAACATAGAAACATAGAATTTTTCAGCAGAAAAGGACTGCTTCGTCCATTCAATCTGCTTCAATGGTCAATGCGTAGTCAGCCTCCACAGACCCTAACTAGTCTCAGGCAACCCGCCCTCCTTCCTATTCACTAATATTGCCAGTCATCAGCAAGGCTCAGTTGGTAGCACATCCACCTCTGGACCAGAAGGTTGTAGGTTCTCATCCCACTCTGGGATTGGGTTCTTACCATAAAATGCTGGGACCCGGGTGCAGTACCAGGGGGTGTTGTGCTGCCAGGGTGTGCCATCCTTCAGGTGAGATGTTAAACCAAGGTTCCTACTTCCCATCTCTGGTGCTGTCTTGGTGGGTGTCCAGGTGGAAGTAAAAGAACTCAAGGCACTTTTCGCAAGAGATGGGGAATTTTTTTTATTGAAAAAAGTAAAATAAATCATACAGCAAAATAAATTAGCATAGAACACAAACCTTATCCCCTTACCATTTTACAGAGAAATAGACAAAAACATGCTGAAATCAAAACAAAAGAAAACAGCGCACAAAAAAATCAAGATATCCAAAAAATAACATAAAGTTTTAAATTATACTGAGAAGTAATTTGATCTTTAAATGCATCACTAGCAAAGATCTACAATAATCCCATACTAAGCAAATATCTTGTCTCTGTTGCTTGAATCATAACTCAACCACATAGAAAAGATGAAAAAAAACCACACACTGTAAACAAATATCTTAACGCCAGGTTTATTTTGTCCCACTATGCAGAAAACAGCCCCTTGTGAGCATACAGTAGGTGGTAATCTTTAGATCTCCTGTAATACATTTTAAAAGAGACTCTATCATTATAGCAATAGAAATATTCAAACTTTGTCATTCATTTAGTACATACTTGCATCTTGCTTGCAAGAGATAAAATGAATGCAAATAAAAATTACTTTTAAGGTACTAGCATGACATCTCCTCCACTGCACTCGATAGTCTTCTAGAAACAGATTTCCACAAGTCTATTTAATATAGACCATTTCCATCTATCTGCTACAAACTCCCCAAAATGAACTACAAACCCACATTCTAAAAAAAAAATGTTCTTGTCTTTCTATTATTTGATCACATTTGGGTCGAGGGCACATACGATCTGTTACAGACTTATATTTCTTGTTTCCCTTCAGCCACAGTCAACCATGGCAACATAACCACAAAACATCCCATATCTTTTGTGGGATTCTTTTATCCATCAGTACAAATGGTACCAAACTAATTTTAGCAGGACTAACTGAAATTCTGTCACATTTATATGAATATTTCCCAATATGTCATAATACAGTTGTCTAGAAAGACTAACAATAGAATTGTTTGACATCTTCTAAACTTAATTTACATAAGCTAGGGTTTACATATTCTCGAGTGTTCAAAGAAGCAACTAGTGTAGGAGGGTCTTTTTTCCATTTTGCTACATAGGGGCCTAATGAAGACTGTAGCCAGCTCTGTCACTGGATCATGATAATATCCCATTGTGCTTTGATGGAAAAATAAATTAAAAAATAGAATGGAAAAAAAATAATTATGTAGAAACATAGATAATGACAGCAGATAAGGACCGCTTGGCCCACCTAGTCTGCCCATTTTTCTTACCTACTGTAACACTGCAGACCATACTTGATGTCTGGCTTTATGCCCTTTCCCTACCTCTAAGGTTCCCTTATGCCTATCCCATGCAATCTTCAAGCCCATTACTATGTTTACCCCACCACCTCTGTTGGGAGGCTGTTCCAGGCATCCACCACCCTTTCTGTGAAGAAGTACTTCCTCACATCTGTTCTGAGTCTCCCCCTCCAGCTTCAAAGCATGTCCTCTTGTTCTTGGGCATCTTTTCCTCTAAATTTATACCCATGAGGTATTCGAAAGTTTCTATCGTATGTCCCCCTCCCTCCTTTCCTCCAGGGTGTACATATTGAGGTCCTTCATTCTCATAGGGCTTGTGATGCAAACCCTGCACCATTTTGGTTGCCCTCTTCTTGATTGCCTCTGCCCTGTATATGTCCTTCTGGAGATGTGGTCTCCAGAACTGGACACAGTACTCTAGGTGAGGTCTCACCAGTGATCTATACAGTGGTAACACCACCTCTCTCTTTCAGCTGGTGATATCCTTCCCTATGCAGCCTACCATCCCATTAGCTCTCCCCACTGCCTTGTCACACTGTCTGTCCACCTTTAGGTCATTAGATATGATTATCCCCAAGTACCTTTCCTGTTTGGTGATAGAAAATACCACTCCACCCCCCCTTTTGTACTCTTTCCCTAGGTTTCAGTGCCCCAAGTGCACTATTTTGCACTTCTTTGCATTGAAACTTAGCTGTCACACTCTTGACCACTCCTCTAGCTTTCTTAGATCCCTGTTCACTTTTTTGACCACCACACGGAGTATCTACCCTGTTGCAGAATTTAGTGTCATCTGCAAAGAGGCATGCGTTCCCTTCTAGCCCCACTGCAATGTCACCAATAAAGATATTAAAGAGGACTGGTCCAGGTACTGATCCCTGTGGCACCCTGCTGGTCACTCTTCCTTCCTCAGAGTGAACTCCATTTACCACCACCCTCAGTCTCCTGTCTCCCAACCAATTTCTCACTCAGTTTACTACCTTTAGACCCACTACCAGGCATCCCTGCTTGTTTATGAGTTTCCTACATGAAATATTGTTGAAGATCTTATTGAAATATAGATAGGCCACATCCACTTCTCCACTCTGACCTACTTCTCTGGTCACCCAGTCAAAGAAATCTGTCAGATTTGTTTGACATGATCTCCCCCTTTGAATCCATGCTGCCTCAAATCTTGTAGGCCACTGGATTTAAGATATTCCACAGTTCTCTCCTTTAGTAGTGATTACATTAATTTCCCCACTACCAGAGACAGGCTGACTAGCCTGAAATTTCCAGCCTCCTCTTTGATCTCACTTTTGTGAAGTAGGTCTACAACTGCCCTTTTCAAGTCCTCCAGAACCAGTCCCGTCTCCAGTAAGTGACTGAGCAGGGCTATCAGAGCTTCAGCCAGCACCTCCCTAAACTCTGTCAATATTATTGCCTTGTCCACTTTCAGATTTGTAAGTTCCTTCGGGACTTTCTCCTTTGTAAATGGACTAGTGCCTACCTCCCTTCCTTCAATGCTTCTTGCCTTTATCTGTGATCCATTGCCTTCCCCTTCCCCTGTGAACACTGAACAAAAGTATTTGTTTAAGATGTCTGCTTTTTTCTGATCCCCCTCCACATGCTCCCTTCCTTCACTCCTAAGCCTTACTATCCCTTCCCTGGCCTTTCTTTTTTCACGTACATATCTGAAAAATACCTTGTCCCCTTCCTGTACTGAATGGGCTATTTTCTCCTCCATTTGTGCCTTTGCAATTGTAATTGCTTTCCCTGCCTCCCTCTGTTTCCCCTGATACACCTCTTTATCTCCCTCTCTCTCTGTTTCTATACCTCCTAAATGCTAACTTATTTGCCCTTCTTACCTTCCTGGCCACCTTTTTTGAAACCATAGCAGTGTCTTTTTCCTCCTGCTTTTGTTTACTTGTCTGATGCAGACATTTGTTGCCTTCTCCATACCTTCTTTTTGATTTGTCCACTGTTTTTCCACTCCTTCCAAGCCCACCTCCCCCTCCAAGGGATCCCTGAGGCATTCCCCTATTTTTTTTTAAATCTGCCCTCCTGATGTCCAGGACCCTCACTTTTTTGTAGTTCAATTCTACCACCATACAGTATTTATGTTGAACCACACCATTTGATGATCACTGGTCCCCAGGTGGCAACCCACTGTGATGTTTGCAACACTGTCCCTGTTAGTAAGTATAATGTCCCCTCATGATCTGGGTCTTCTACTAGTTGCCTGAAGAATGCCCCCCCCCCCCGCAGGGAGTCCAGGATGTATCTACTCCTAGCTGAAGTTCCAGCTGGGATGCTCAAATCTAAATCTGGCAGATTGAAATCCCTCACCAGCAGTACCTCTCCCATGTTTGCCATCTTTTGAATGGCTTCCAGCACTATCTTGTCCAACTCTCCTCCCCTGCCCTCCCCTACACCAGCGCTGGAGGGCTGCAGATCACACCAGTGTGAATAGCAGCTCCCTTTCCTTTTTCAAGGGCAACCCAGAGTACCTCCCCCCCCCTCAATTTCCCTGTATCTCAGTAGCATTTATGCTATCCCTCATACAACGAGCCACTCCTCCCCCTTTTCCTTCCTTTCCTTTCTGAACAGAGTTTAATCCAGTATGGCTACATCCCAGTCACAGTTTTCATTGCACCATGACTCTATAATGGAGACAATGTCCTGGTCAGCCTCTGCCATGATGGCCTCTAGGTCCTGGATTTTGTTTCCCAGACTTCAAGCATTTGCGCACATGGCCTTCCAGAATCTGCTACCACCCTGTTTGCCAGCAACCTCTGTTCCCTTTTGGTCTCTCTCCATACCATTTCTGCTTCTGATCCCATCTCTCTTCACGTCTCTCATATTGTTTCTTTTGTTGTTGGGTACCCTTGGGGATTTCTCTCCATTAGAATTGCCTACTGCCTATTTCAGTTTGGGGACACAGTTTGTGTCTCTCCATTTCCTTCCCCAGCCCCCTCAGCTACTGTAGTTTAAATGCTTGGCAATGTAACATTTAAACTGTTAATTGAGGACTGTGGTTCCCCTTCTGGATGGATGCAGGCCATCTACCCTGTATTGGTCCCTACCCCTCCAGGTGAGACCCCAGTCCCCAATGTAGCTGAAATCCTCTTGCCTGCACTGTTCCTTCAACCATGCACTTTTTTTTTGGCAACTTTCTTTTACTCTGGTCGTAGCCTGAGGAACCATCTCTCAGGCATCCTTGTCCATATCCTGCCTGCCTGAGGCTCCCAGAACTGCACCTCCTCTCTCCTCTATTCCCCAGCAGCCAGCACCCCTGGTTTAACCCCTCTGGGGTGGGTTGCCCTTCTCCTCTTGGGTGTTCTTCCAAGGCAGTCTCTGGCTACAGGCAAGGGCCGGCAGGAGGAACTGGAAGGCCAGTCTGGGTAAGCCCAACAGAGGGCATGGGGGACAGGTGTCATCACCAGTTCCTCAGAGCTATGTTTTTCCTCTTTTCAGTCATCTCCCCCTCCCTGCATGGGCATGTCTGATGCTGTGGCACATGGCAACCCTACCAGCATCAGCTACGCTGTGTAGTGTGCAGCCTTGTGCACTGCAGCACTCCCGATCTTCACCGGGAGCCACTGGTGCACTGTACTATCCCTCACCCACCCGCCCAGAGTGGGGAGCTGCCTGAGAGAGCTCAATCCTTTACCATCCCATGCTGACCCCCAGCTCCCGAGTTTGCTCCCGAACTTGGGTCACTGGTGTGGTGTGAGGTGTGGTGTCCAGCACCTCAACCCTCAGTGCCACCAGAAGGCCCCTCTTCAACAATATGTTGAAGATCCTTGTGTGGAGTACCCCATCCTTCCTCCTGTCATAGACAGGTAGAACCTCAGAAAAGGCCACAGAGCATGCTACCTGCCTAAGACCCCTCCCCAACTCCCTGAACATGCCCTTCACTGTCCTAGCCTCCTCCCTAGTCAGGTCATTGGCCCTAGGTGGACAATGACATCCAGCTCTTCCTCCCATCCTACCACCCTACCGATCCCCAGGATCAGCTTCCCATCCATCCAAGCAGTGGCACTGGGTAGGCACCTAACCTTCCTCTCCCTTCCTGTCTCCAAATCTGTCCCCCTAACAACTGAGTCCCCCTCTAGGAGTTGCTTCTTCCTCTTTCGGGGTCCTCTTCCACCCTCCTTGGGGTCTCCACTATGGAGGACCCCCACATCCTCCCTGGTTAATACTGCAGGTGGCTCTGTGGGACAGTCCCACCCTGCCAGAGTGGTGATGGAGTTGTATTGTAGTGCCATGTCGGGGATGTGGCTCTGATCTACCACCCTTCGCCTTCCTGAAATCACTGTAGTCCAGCCACTCCTCCGCCTTGGCTTCCTTTGAGGCCATGGTGGAAGACTTGGCAGTTGATGGGTGGGGAAGGAGTCCCCCTGAATTCTAGCCACCTGAGCCTGGAGTCTAGCAACCACCCCCCAAGTCCAGAGTGGTGTATGCAGATGGGGCAGCACCACAGTCTCCAGAAAGTCTCCCTGAAGAGTGTCCCCTCCACAGTCACTACACTGCACTATTCCCAGCTTGTCTGTTTTCTACCCTGCCTGTTTTCCTATTTTGACTACCTTTAGACCCTCTTTTACCCCTCCCCTAGATGGTGTGTTTCACCTACAGCCAAACTATTGCTTGATCCTAACTCATCTATTCTCTGCCTGTCTTTGTTTTGCTCTTTTTAAACCTTCATTTACTTCAGTCTTAGCAAGGGTGTTTTACCTTTACCCAAACTGTTGACCTTAACTCCAGACCTTAACTCGCTACTACCATGCCTGTTTTTTTTTTGTTGTGCTTTCCCTTTTGTTGTTTCACCTGTACCCTGTGTATTGCATGTCCCTGACCCTTCCCACTCCCCTGCTATGTGTGTGCAGTTACATTAATTTAAACAGGAAGCTTAAAGGGTACCTAAACAAGCAGTTTTTTAAAACTGCAAACTCCAAAATCTGGCTTCATTGTGAGGTAAAGTAAAGGCTGCTGTTTATATGTATGCTAAAATTGCATTTATGTAAATAACATAAATGCAGTTTCATAGCATTTGAAAAAATGTAAACATCAGCCTTTCACTTTCAAAAAACAGCCTTGGCTTCTCCCTAAGATGTCTGCCAAGTGTGTTAAGTGATGAGTCATGATGACATCATCAGAGCCAGAGCCAGAGAGCCACATATATTTCTATAGTGCTAACTAGTTCTTCTTTACCTCTTTATTTTGAATTGTTGTGCCAGAATGATCAACACCATGTATTACCTCATGGATTATTTTGAGAAGTACACGTTAGGCTATGATTTTGTTCATTTTGTTTACTTTAACTTGCAGAAAATGTTTTGCAATCCAGCTGACTTTTTCTTTGGCAAACTGCATTACAGTACAACACTTCAAATACCTGATGATCTAGTGGTTATATGATGCACTGAGTTTTGTGTTTTTTGTTAACCAGGAGAGACACACTAAGCTGAACGCTTGTTTACAGGTGCGGCCTGGGAGCACAAGGAGGTTTAGTGACTTGCTCAGGGTCACACAGCAATGTACTGGTCTTGTTCAGTTCCAAAGCTCATGCTCTCTTGTTAATCCACAAATAAGGCTTTCTTTTTCCATGTGAACCCCCATGCACCTAGCCTGTCTTCTGTTGAACACCCAACCATCCATTCCCTGTCCTTAGTACTGCCTGGGGCTGCATATGAGCTTGCGGTCTCATGCAGAGAATTATCACACCTCAGATTGTAATCTTGTACCTAAGAGGGTTGTGCACACCTATACTGATATGCATCATCAGCTGGCACTGTTAAAAATGCCTCCCAAATCACTCTCCATTTCACATTCTCAATGTTTGACTTCTGCTGCCACAGTAAACATTGAGTGGATCACCACCCTTCTGCACAGTGATGGTAGTATGTACAGTTCCTTGTTGTGTTGTTTCTCACCTCATTAACCAACAAATAGGTCTTCCTAGAGGGCCAAGCAAAAAGCATCATGACCCACCAGAAAAGCTGCTGTTCATGCCCTCATAAGGACTGCACTTACAATGGATAACAATATTATTAGCAGGAGAGGCATACTAATACCTTGAGTGAATCAACCTGACTTCCATTGTCAGTCTACTCCTTTACCTGTGATCTGCAGAACCTCGCAGGACAGTTCCCAACAATTCTTCTCCAGTACCTTTCTGTGCTCTACTCCACGATGTGAGTTAGCTGGCTACCACCCTTCCAAATCTTGAATGAGCTATACACAACTCCCTCAATACTGTCCTAACAAATATCAAAATCCCCCCCACCTGAGAGTAATCTCCCTACACTGAATTCAAGTAACAGTTTAGGTGAAGTCCTGCCACTCTGAGTATTTGTCATTGCTGACTACTCTCATCCACAGTCAGGTAGTGATCACAATTCTGGTAGCCCCACATTTCAGATCTCACAGTGATCTGCTCGGTGTCCTCCTTCATGTCTTCAACTATCCTGAATATAGCTGTACTCTGCTGGAATGGCCTCGTCAGTCCCTCTCTGGCATTCATTCTTCTCACCTGCTCCACACCAAAAACTGGTGAGTTCATTACCCTTCCGCATCATGAATGTGGTTAGTACAGTCTCCCATGTTATAGTTACGTATTAATAATAAACATGATCTTCTGGTAAGCCAGCCTGATAGCAGCATGGCACAAGTGGAAAAATAGGCTTTCCTACCCATATAAGATCTAAGTCACCTATGATTAGGCACTATTAAATGATGTGCACATCCATCATTTAACAGTGCCTAATCAAAGGTAGCCTAGATCTTTTAAGGATAAAAAAGCCCAATATCCCCCTTGTTCCCTGCTGTTATGAGACTGACTTACTGGAAAGATATGTTTATATTTGATATGTCAAAATAAAACAGGGACTGCACTACTTGCATTTATGATGCAGAAGGGTGATGAGCTCACCGTTTTTTCGGAGTGAGGAGTAATAGTGAAGAATGAATACCAGAAGGGGACTGAGAAGGCCACTCTTGCAAGGTACTGCTATATTCAGGGAAGGGGAAGACAGAAGGAGAGAAATATGAGCAGATTACTGTGAGAAACAAGATGTGGGGCTGCCAGCACCTTGATCACTACCTGACCCCACTGTCATGGCCAACATTCCCCTTCCCATAAAAGCAGCTCATGCAATTGTCCAAGGCTGTGTGTGGATATTAATGTATGGAACAGCTGCCACTACACATTCAGTCGCTTCACTATCAATTTAGTATTGCTCGTGAAGCACTTTGGGATACAATGTGTATGAAAACCACTATATAAATGCTGATTCTTCTTATTATTATTATTTCCCATGGAAAAAGAAGACAAGGCAAGCATATATTTGAGTTTCGAGAAAGTATGAACTCTAACATTGGACTGCTCAAGAACTTTGCTACAAATAAGTGGTGGATCTAGGGGGTGGCGAAAGGTGTGGCTGCAACCCCTTCCCCCCCACATAGTAACATACTTGCATGCTGCTGCTGCTGCATTTCACTTTATTGAAGAAGTCTGATTTATTGATTGTACAAATGTTTACATTCAAACTATGGATTACGTTTGTAGGTTCTGTCAAAACATGCTAGAAAAGAATAATAGCAGAAAATATAAAGGTTTAATAAAAATGTTAAAAAGTGCATATTAAGCATGCACACCACCCCAGCACCCCCATTGTAGCATCCTGGATCCACCATAGCCATTAGACCACTAGGCTATTCAAGATTTGTACTGCACTGTGGTTTGCCACAGAGAAAGTCAGTTGGATTAAAACACATTTTCAGCATGTTAAAGTAAACAAAATGAACAGAACCATGGCCTAACATGAGCATTACACAAAATAATGTGTATGATTTTGACCATTTGGATGAAACAATTCTATACAAAGGGAATAAAGGACTAGTTAGCACTATAGAGAGCTATATATCTCTCTGACTTTGACTCCGATGATGTCATCACATAACACATTTGGCTGCCATTTTAGGAAGCAGGTAGGACAGTTTTTTTTAAATTGGAAGGCTGATTTTACAATTTTCAAATGCTCTGGAACCAGATTTAGGTATATTATGTAAATGTAGTTTTAACATTAATGAATACAGCAGCCTTTCCTTTAGTCATCCACGGAGTCAGATTTTTGAATAGTTTGTTGTTAAAATGTTATTTAGGTATCCTTTAACAAACATGTCCTGGTGTCCTGCTTCCTCCTTCCTTACTCCTTCATTGTTCAAGACAACTCAGCAGCACAATTATTCTTAAATAAATGACGTTCAGTACCTCAGCATCAGAAGTTGTACTTCATTTATTGTGGGTTCAAACTATACCAAGAACAGCAAGCCGACACCCAGTACCCGGACACTTCAAATCCTGACTGGATTCTTCCTAAGTGGGGTGTGGCTCTATGCAGTACCTGGTCATCATTTAAAGTGCTGTCTTAAAGTGACAATACATATTGCTGTATATTACATTGCCTGCATAGAAATAACCATACAAGCATGCACATATTAAAAAACACCTCAAACCAACCAAACCCCAGTTATTACAGTAAAGCATATTAACTAGTGCCTACATTAAATAGGTTCTTACTGACTGAAAATATCTTTTCAAGTAAAAAAGATATCAAAAATAGCAGCAATTCTCTCTCTCTCTCCCTGGGACTCTTAATATTACTTATTTATTAGACTAAATGCCATATTTTTAATGTAATTCATTTTTATATATATTGAATTTCTTATAAATATGGTTTGACATCACAGTCTTCATTAAGTCCATCTGGACTTACTGACCCCAATTCAAAGATAAGACAGCTTTCAAGTTGTAACAAAGTTTGTTCCCTATTCCCACCTCTCTCACTTCTCCACACATATGCAATATATGCAAAATGAAATGTTCTAATGTCTGATCCACGATGATTATGCCAATATATCCCCACAGGCATATCTGATTCAGGATTTTTGATTGCCCAAACTGTTTTTGTAAATGTTCTTTCACAGCTCGAATAGTCCTCTTTATATGTGATGTAGGGCAGTCACACCAAATGGCGTAAATTATAAATGGCATCATACAATTGATAAATTGTCTAATACAAAATGTCCTATTATTTATGGAGAAATCTAGATTTAGTAGTTGCCGTATTGGTCCTTGCAAGAACAGACCCAGAAGTAAATGATTTGATACCTTTTAATGGACCAACATAGATGTAACAACAAAAACCAAGTGCTTTAGCTTTCAGACCAACCAGTCCTTAGGCTTCTGACGAAGGACTGGTTGGTCCGAAATCTAAATCACTTTGTTCTTGTTGTTACATCTATGTTGGTCCATTAAAAAGGTATCAAATCATTTGCTTCTGGATCTATTATTTATGAAACTTATAAATTCTTTACCTTGATTCATAAGGTACCAGGTCAATACCATGCACGTAAGACAGTGCGGTATTAACCATGCTGTATACACAGTGCTTCAATTTACAGCAATAGGTGTAGAATAGTGACAAAGATATACCACTACCCCTGTCGCTGCATGATGATATGGAGACAGGAGAAGCTGCCATGTGCTGGGTGCCTGGTTGAGCCACTCCTGTGGAGGAGTGGATAGGGCGCCAGCACATGGTGAAATTGGGAGACCTGGGACCATGGTTTAGTTCCCCCCCAAGTCTTCCCTTCTGCAACTTTTGCTGGCATTTTTTTTTTAAATCAAACTTCCCCTCTCTGAGTTTCTTCCCCATTGCCGAAGTCTTCCCCCACCCCAGAGTTAGTTATCTAAGTTCCAGGGGGTGGGGAGTGCAGGGGGAGAAGCCTCCTCTAAAAAAAAACTGTAAACACTCACTGTTTTCAATGGGTATGCTGTCACACACTAGTCGACATTTTGCCTGACTTTGTTTGCGTTTGGCACTGTATGGCTGTGGCATTTTTAGCTGTGCTGTTTTGTCATAAAGCGTTATGACCCTGTGCCAATTCATAAAACCACATATGTTACAACAACCGCATTTATAGGACCCCCCATGGTAAACTACTTTCTGTACATTTGTCTTTGTCTTGAAAATTACTATGGAAGAACACGTCATTAAGGCTTTTACCTTTATGATATACAGTACTACCTTGGGACAGTGTTCAACTGTACCTTTCAAATCTTGGTCTGCTTCTAAGATTTGCCAGAAGCGTTTTAAAATCCCTGCAATTAGTGGTGCTAGTGCAAATGTTAAATTCAGTGATAAAGTTTATTTTTTGATTACTCTCTTCTTTATTTCTTATTTAGAAACCAACATTTCACCTCCTTCTGTGTTCAAAGCTCTTGATTGTGCTTCCCTAAGTATAGAGGGCTCGTATTTTCTTTCTACAAATTATTATGTAGTTCCTTAGCTTGAGTTAAGAATGTATTTTTATCTGAGCAATTACATCTTTTCCTTAAAAGATGACCTGTGGGTATGCCTTTAATAAGATGTTTTAGATAAGCACTATTATACTTTAGGAGTGTATTACCTGTATTTGGTTTTCGATATGTCTCAGTTATTACTTCATTTCTTACATCAATCCTTAGGTTCAAATTCAAGAATGCAGTGCTCTTGGGATACATTTTACATGTAAATTTGAGACAGAACATGTTGTGATTAAGAACAACTTACTAATAACATGTTTAATCTCAAATGTACAAGTATAGCAACCAAATGGGGGTGGTACCCGAAAGAACTCCCAGTCCTGCTGCTTCCTGGTTTCTGCTGAATTGCTGGCAGGAAAGCAGGGGGCATGGAGAAGGCACCAACTGGCTGACTCCTGATTCCCCTGTCTCATTCTTAGCTTCAGTGCCACCAACTGGAGAAACACAAAAACAGCTATTTTGCTGAACTCTCATGAGGTGGGCTCCTAGTCCCTGGCAGAGCCTCCTCCATGTGATCCTGCTCCAGTTTCCTGTGGATCTGTCGTATTAAGTCCTCCTGCTTTAATATGGAAATAGGTAAATTCTTTTTGTATGGGATTTAAATTACTCTCATACAATATTTGAAAAAAAAAAAGAACCTACTATTTTGTGCTTCTAAGTTAGAAGTAGGGGGATAAACAAAAGTTAGATAAGTAAAAAGAGGTACCCTTTTTTAATAATTTGTTTTCTTTTTAATTTATATAATTTTGGTTTTCCAAATGTTAACCTTTTTTTCACATATCACTATTGTATTTTTCTGAATAATAGTTGGTAAATCCACCATACCAAAATAAACACTAGAATTTTTACAGGGGTGGATGAAGTGGTTATATTAGCCACCCTATCAACAGCATTGGCTGGATCTCCAAAATATAACTGCATATGTTTGCCCTTATTTATTTATTTATTTATTTATTTTATTTTATTTTGTTTGCCAGGTAGGTACGCTAGACAGTAAAATTGCTTATTTTCAGGCATGACTTAGGAGGGTTTCAGACATGGAGACAGAAGTCAAATGGGGATAATACATTTCAGAGCACAACATACTGAGATTGAAATAGAGATACATGACATAGCAAAACTTTACAAGATAGAGCATTTAGCCAGAAACTGAGCATTTAACTGTGGTACAGCATAACAGACAATTATAATGGACAAAACAAGATACAAAAATCAGATCCCAGAGGTATACCCCAGAACAAGAATGAAAACCTAGAAGGATACAGTGTAGCCCATTGCTTGTGGACAACAGTTGAAATAAAGTGCATAGCAGTAGTACAAGTCTGAAACACATTGTCATGTGGAGGGAGGTAAGAGCGAGTTACATAAGGGGACGGAATAATCAGCCACAAGAGCATTTATTGCTGCACATAAGGATCTTTTGGAGTTCCTTCTTGAAGACAATGTGCGATGGAGAGGCTCTTAGCTCTAGAGAAAAATAGTTTCAAAGTTTAAGAATGAACATTGAGAAGGCACTTTCACCCTTTTTTGATAAGCATTTAGGTATAGGCATGAGGGACCTGTTGTTTGATCTCAGGAGGTAGGCAGAAGTAGTGAACTGGAACATGCTAGCCAAAGCAGCAGGTACACCAGAGTTGGAGATCTTATAAATTAGGCAGAAAGTGGTGTACCTCAAAATGATGAGGTGGAGAGCCATCCAAAACTGGAGTAAAGTGAGCAGTGCTGCATTATCCTGGGCACAGATAGAGAAAATTGACAGATGTTATTATAATAGATGTTCCATTTGTTCATCAATCCTTTATTGGTCTCCTGATATGCTGGTAGGCCATGAGCAAGGTTCAATAGGAGGACTCTCTGGGCAATTACTAGTCTGTCAGTTGCGGTGAGGTTATGTCTGATCTTGTAGGCGAGCCCAAGTTTTGAGTTAACTATGGTGATATTTGACAAATGTAAAGAGAGATCCAAGGCGTGGTGATTACTAGATACTGTACTAAATGGATACAACCCTGTTTAAAGGTGCGCTATCTAGGCAGTTGATGGTTAGCTGGGTGGATCAAATTCTGATCTTAGTATCTGAACCAAAGAGCATTAAGATGTTTTTTTGATATTTAAGATGAACTTGTTTTGCTTCGGCCAGTGTTGGAGGATGTCAAAGTCCATGTTCAGGTTAAGGTTTATAGTGGACAGGTCAGCTGAGCTGGAATAGAGCACCACCTCAATGGAATATGATAGCATAGAACTTTGACCATTCAGCAAGGGCTGATCATTTATAAACAGAGCAAACAGAAGAGGACCCACGATGGATCCATGTGAAATGCCAATGACAGTGCGGGCAAATGCTGATTTCGAACTGTCAATCTGGCCTTATTGACCTTTGCCCCTGATATTTTAAAATATGCATTTACTAATGTCATAGCAGCTTCCTTTGACCTAACATCATTCATGAAAAGACAGATATCATCTGCATAAGCAGAAATCTTTAATTGGGTTATACTACCTGGAGGGGTAATACCTACTACCTCTTTTGACCATAAAACCTGTCTCACCAAAGGATCCAAAGCAAAAGTATATAATAACGGACTAAGAGGACAGCCCTGACGTACCCCTATGTTAATCAGAGAGGCTGATCCAAAATGACTATTTAAATAAGGAACTAATTTTGCTCCATTATATAATTTATGAATCCGTATTTGAAATAGTCAGGGAATCTCATACTTTCTCAATACGTCAAATAAAATGTGTTGTGATACTTTATCAAAAGCCTTTTCTTGATCCAAGGGTAGGGCACACCCTAACACTCTATCTTAGCATTATTTCCCAATTCAAACACCTCCCTCAGAATAGATAGGCTATGTTTATATTCCTATTTGCAATTGAACAAGTCTATGCAGATTCAGTGAATATCTTTGCTGCTTTTTGTAACCGAGTATAAATTAATTTGGATAGAATTTAAAATTTGGAATTCAGTAGATGAATAGGTGTCCAATTTTTCAAATTAGCTTTCTTCTCCTTTTTTTATATATATATATCAGAAAATAAGAATAGCTTTGCCAAAAGATAGAATTGGCTGTGAAACGAAAGCATATAATTATATTCTAACAGTAACTGCTCACTCAAAATATCTGGTAAGTAATTAGGTAAGTAAGGCTGTATTTCTTAAATGCCATTTCCCTGGGGCTCAGGGCACTGTACAGGATGCAGGCAAATTAAATAGAATTATAATTAAATCAAAAACATATCAAATGTAATATAAATAAATATAACAACAAAATTAATAAGAGGAAGAATATCACAAATCCCAAAAGCTTCTCTAAAAAGGTGTGCGTACAGAACTCGTTTGAAAGCTTCCACTGATAGGGCCTTCCTTAGGGACCTTGGAAGTGAGTTCCACAGGACCGGCACCACCACCTCAAAGGAACAATCACCCAAGGTTTAGAGCCAGGCCCTGGTAAAAGCTGGGAAGCCCTCCTCAGCAGAGTGGAGAGAGCTCAGGGAGCAGACAAAAGTCAAGAGACCATGCAGGTAGCCTAGACTTGTGCCAACATAGGGCCTTATAGGTGAGTAAACCCACCTTGAAGGAGATCCTCCATCTTACCAGCAGCCAGTATAGATTGTGCAGGACTGGGATCACATGACAGGACCTGGGGAGAACTGTCAGCAACCTGGTTGCCATGTTTTGCACCAGCTGCAGGCATTGCAGGACCCCTTCACTGACCCCGAGATACAGAACACTGCAGTAGTCAAGTGTGGATATCACAAAAGCAAGCACTAGTGACAGCACAGATCATCTAGGGAGATGAAGGCTTTAATCCAGGTGATATTCCTAAAATGGTAAAAACCAGTCAGGACAACACATGAGCCCCGAGCCTTGAATGTCAATCCACTGTCTAGAATCACGCCCAGATTTTTCCCCATCACAGATGCCAAAAAAAGGGACCGAGCCAAACATCAGGACTGTTCCAACCCTCATAGCATTCACCTCCCTCCAGTGATAAGGCTCAGTCAACAGCACCTCTGTTTTACTTAGGCTGAGCCTCAACCAGTTGGAGGACATCCAGTCCTGGATCTCAGCCAGACATTTATTTAGAACTGCCACTGCAATACCTGTCCCAGGAGCAAAATACATATACAGTTGGGTATCATCTGCATAACAATGAAACTCCACATGGTAGCATCTGATGATTTCACCCAGGGGCAGTACATACACTACAAACAACACTGGTGAGAAGATCAAGCCTTGGGGAACTCCACAGAGCAAAGGATTTGGTGGGAAGAAATGCTCCAATCACCACCTTTTGTGTCCTGCCTGTGATAAAGCACACAAACCAGCTGATGTCAATGTCAGTGAGTCCACAGAGCCTCCTTAGGCAATCCAACAACACTGCATGGTCCACAGTGTCAAATGCTAATGAGAGTTCATGAAGGACAATTATTGACCATTCCTCTCTGTCTCTAGCCCTGAGGAGATTATTGTGCACCTTGACCAATGCAGTTTTGGTACTTGTCTGTACCTAAATCCCAAATGGAGGGGCTTGTAGATGTTAAAAACCATGAGGAATGCCTTGAACTGCAGAGCCACTATTTTCTCAATAACCTTGCCCAAAAAGGGAAGGTTAGATACTGATCTATAGTTCTCGAAGACATCAGGATTAAGAGATTTTTTTTCAAAAGGGGCTTCACCAGCCCCTCATTCAAGGTGCTCAGAAATAGCTACTCCAACAGCAATCACCAGATTGTCTCAGCAAACACTGACCCAACAGACTCAAAGCATCCCACCAGAAGATGGGTCAGGCCCAGGTTCAGTCACAATATGTGGATCACAGCTTCTAAATCACTGCACCGACCTCTTCCACCCCCACTGGTTTGAACTCACTCCAGGCAAGGTGAGTGCTTTCAGAAATATTCAACACACCACCACAAGGCTGAGACAGCCAACTTGGGGAAATTATGGCCCTGATAGAAGACACTGTCAGACAAGAACAGAATGAATTCATTAAATTTACCTTCCAAAACTTCTCTGACTGGTTGTAGGTAGAATGGATGAAGTAGCCTGTGTACAGTCCAGAAGAGTTAAGCCAGTCAGTTCTTCCATGTAGCAATCTCCCTGGACAGATAAACTGCCTTCTTATGAGAGATTGCCTTCTGAAACTCACCAGAGTGAGTTCTCAGAGCCAGCCTATCATCTTCAGACTGTGATCTATGCCAACTGTGCTTAAACCTCCAAACTCTAGTTTTCATCTCCTTGAGCTCCCCATTAAACCAGGGGGATCTCAAGTGAGAGGATCTGAATTGGATACGGATTGGTGTGACAGAATCAAGCGCCAAGGTAACAGCCCTATTATAGGCCACCCCTGCCTCATTTGAGCTGACTGTGCAAGTAGCACTCACTACCAAGAGGTCCATTACCACCATTAAGACCTCTGAGGACAATCCTCTTAGAGGGCAGTAGCAGACCAACTCGGCAGGGGAAGAGCTCATGTGGGGGGGCAAACAAAACTGCACTGTGGAGTGATACAACCATATGACTGGATCAATCTTGAGGTCATCTATCTCTGAAGCCCCAGCAAGAATACTAGGTCCAAGGCATGGCCGTGGCTGTGGATCACACAAGCAACTTCTTGTACAAAGCCCAACAATGTCATCAGCTGGAGGAAGTCATGTCCAAATTGTGACAATTCAGCATTGATTCAAGCACTTGAGTCACCCAGGACCAACCATCTGGGTGACTCCAATGCTCTCTAAATGACAAAGTTTGTGATTTCCTGTAGAAACTCCCTCTTGTGCCCTGGATGCTGGTGCACAAGAAGGATTCTGCAGCCTGCACCTGGACCTCAGTGCATGGCCATGCATTAAAATGATGAAGTAGATCCCACTGGGTGCACAGAGAAGTTCAGGTCAGGTCAGATCTAAAACAGATGGCCATGCCTCTTCCTCTACATTCCATACTCAGACAGTGCACCATGGAGATCCTGGCCAGAATAGATGCCTCTAAAACTGGATCAGTGTCATCTCCCAGCCAGATCTCTGTAATGCGAGCCAGACTGACCAAGGAAATCAAGTCCGCTATGATTGTGGTCTTTTTCCTGATCAACCTCGCATTGCACACCACTGCCTGAAGAGAATTGGTAGAGGCGACCGATCCAACAGCTACCTGCCTGCTTGGTCAAGCAAGAAGCTTGATAAGGCACCAAACATGTCTGGCCTCTCCCAAGGCCCTATCTTGCCCAGTGTGCCACTTAGTCCTGATCACACCAATATGACTCTCTCTCTCACTACAACCCAGTTTCCCTGTTGCCTACCATAACACTTTCACTCAGTTCTGACCACCTGCAGTTCCTGATTACTGTAGATGACAATGGGAGATTGGTGAAAGGGCACAGGCCCAACAGCAGGGACCTCCAGTATGTAATCCAATGGGGTCTGAAACTTACACACATTCTCTTCCACAAATGCTTATTTAAAACAGAAAATTCAGTAAAAAAAATGAAAACCATCCAGTAAATTAAATTACCCTCCCCTTTCCAAAAATCAACAATATAAAGTAAGATAAAATAACATATAAACCCCTAATCCATCCTATAGTTGCACATAAAATCAACTAATTAATCAACTCTATTACTATTAAGCCCTTACCCATGCATACCATCAAACATCCACACATCCAAATCCTAAACCCTACCTCTGCACCCCAATTTTTTTTTATTACAAAACTTTAATAAAGCAAGAGAATCCAAAAAATCTGCTTTTGATGAGCAATGTCTCAAGAGTCCAGCTGCAGCAATGGCAATAAAATTAAAGACAGGAGTCCCAAACAGTTCACTGGGAGACACCCTCCAACATTGCTCTCACCACTGCTGGGAAAAACAGTTTATAATGAAACCTGAATATAGCAGGAAATGGTGCTCTCACCACCTGAATCCTGAGGGCTGTAACACTTATAGGTGCAGGTGTTCCATTCAGCTGCTTGAGTACACTAAAATGAGTTCACTCCATTTGTCCCAACCATCATCAAAGGCCAAATAAAGTGATTTTCCTTTCTGCCGTGTAGGAATGCTGATTTGCACTGATCTCCACAGATATCTAGGCAATCAAGATGCAAACTGCCTGCTCAGACTGTAGCCACCAATCACTGCCAGTCACAGCCACAGACCTCCTGAAACTGTCTGCTGAAACAACCTCCACATCAGCTTTGCTGCAGCCATGTCTGGCAAGAGCAATGGATGCACATTAGTACTGGCCACAATAGTTTCGGTGCCAGGCTTACTAACACAGCCCATCCAAACAACTGCTTACTCCAGGTAGAGTCTCTCACTGCCAGGTCTCAAAATAATAGAAAAGCATTATTTTTCAGATAGACTTTCCCGCTGCCAAGTCTCTTGATGACAGAAGAACACAATGACAAAACATCGATAACAACTGAAAACGCCGACCTGAGGCAACCGGGGTTTAAGAAAATAATCAAGGTGCCTCAGCAGCAAATTAATGACCCTCCCTAAAAACAATAAAGCTAGCTTCTATGCTATCTCACTGCCTGACTCTGCCTAGCCATATGCCCTGCGCCTCAATTTTAACAAATGTACTTATAAATAAAGCAATAAGACAGCTTAATCTTTACTCTGGATGATACAAAATATTTTGAGTAAAATGGAATCTCCTATAGTAGCTCACAATGAAAATATAGAAAACTAATAGCAAAATAGGGGAAGAAATGGGAGAATTGTAAGCTCCCTTAGAGCCTTTGCAGACAGCAGCCCAGCCTGGTGGCCATTTGCCAGGGATGTTTAAAACTCATTAGGTATACCATCTATACCTGATGAAGAATGGATCTTTAAGGAAAAGATAATTGTTAATATGTATTCCTTATTTAATTATTTTGTCAGTTCTGTCATCTGAACACCAGTCAGCTTTGGAAGAGATGCTGTTAAAAAGTATCTAGATGACTATGCGTGAGTCTTGTCCAAAAATCTTCTCTAAAGAATGTTGTACTACTTGCATAATATATGTATCAGTAGTCAGGATTTCTCCACACTCGTATTTCACTGCCCTCAGGTTCATAGCATCTACCTCTTTGGCGACTCTGTAGATTATCAGAACAGTATAAGTAATGTAACATAAGTCCATAGTGAGTTTGGATGTGTGCATGTTCAACTGTATCATGTTACACTGGTCTCATGTTAGAGTTAAGAGAGTTTTGGCATTAGTCACTAGTTTGTTAGTTTCTTTACGATTTTCACATTTCTCAATACTAGTAGTGGGGGGAGGGGAGAGTGATCTTAAAAAAAAACAAAGATCTTCAGACCAAATTAAAAAAAAAACAAGCGTCTGCAGAGCATGATTCAAATTGTGCAATGGTTTGGGGTAAACTAATTGATTTCTATGTGTTTGTGCATATCTGTGCGCTTATAGTAGACTTTTGATATTTGTTCAGACACTTACTTTTTTTTAATTTGGTCTGAAGCTCTTTATTTTGTTAAGATCACTTAATGACATTCAGGGGACTGTGCCCCCCAATCCCCCATACAATAAAATCATATCAAGAGGGGTGTGGGGGGGCAGAACCCCCCAAGTAATGAGAGAAATGAAAATTCTAACAGAACACACTCTGATGCCAGAACTCTCAAACTCTAACTTGGAACATAAATGGCAGGCAAGCTAACATAAATGAGAGCTATGCAACTAGCCAAGACCATTTGCTCGTCTGATTATCTACATAATCATTATCTGTTTTTGCAGGCTGCGTAAGAATAACTGAATGGCAGTTTCTGAGTTCCATATTTAAATTCAACCTCCAAAGAGAAAGCTCTGTTATACTGGAAATACAACATCTTATTTTTTGAAGTATCTGTTTGTTTTTTGTATGATGATGTCTCTTGTCCAGATTGAGATATGAATTTATACAATTGATAACCTATATATTTCAAATATTCTTTTTTTTTTGTTTTCCATGTTTAATAAAAAGTGTTTTTATACTGCATATATTCTTCTTTGTGTTTGCCCATTATATCCATTGACCATCATATATGTAAAAAACTGATTTTCTGGCTAATAATAATTGCTGCAGCATTACGTACTGCAACAATCCCTAAAAAGAGAAGTATTCATCTTCCATCTACTACCATTAGAAGAGAAATAAGAAACAATAGGATCCAGTGAAAAAGTTCAATCTGAAATAACATGGTTAGAGAATTCTGAAAGTAGCAATTAAAAAGTGAAAAGAGTCAGTTTGCAAAAGGTGGACAAATTGTCAATTCTAGTTGCAAACTTGTTTCTGTAGTAAGTAAAACTGCCATCTTTTTCATAATGTTCAATATGCAACAATTATTCCTGCACTTGTTACCAAATTTTTCAAAACATTAAAATCATAATATATTTTTATGAACATCACCCTCTGCTCTAATATCTATCCCACAAGTCATATCTCCTCCTCATATCACCTGCTTGGCAGTATATACTGTAAGTAAGTAAGTAGAGATGCAGCGAAGTAAAATTTCAGCCCCGAAGTGGTCACGAAGTGCCCACTTCATGTTAGTATTCCACTATGTGGAGTGCCTATTTTAAACCCTCACTTCACCACTTCATGTTGTAATTATGACTTTGTGTTGTGCACTCCCCTTATTCTGCTTTAAGGTGGAATGAGAATTCACAGGCAGCCCACACACATCACATGGCTTATGCAGTGTAAGTCATATGCTTGAGGCAGGTAGGCAGGCAGGAGGTTACAGGCAAAAACACTCTCCAATGTGGGCTGACTCATATGTTTTGTATGGGGTGTGACAAATGGCTTAGCTCTGTGAATGGATGGGGGTGGGGTGTGGATGTGTGATGAAGAGGGGTGCACAGGTGACAAGTCCAAAAATGAAGTTATTTTCCCCATTTTACGTACAGGGGTTGATGTACCACTAGCACTAGACATACTGCATTGACCGCCACTACCACCACTGCTACTCTGACCACCACTTGACAAGATTTCTAAATCATAATCTTCCCCCTCATCATGCCTGCAGTAATCCTCTGGTGTTATTTCATTGCTACTGCAGACATTCCTACTTGGTCTTACACTCATGGAAGGGGATAACATGCTCAGTAAGGTTGATGATGAGGGTGAACACCCCACTATGGCATTAGCTACCATCTGGTGCCGGGTCCACAGTGCAATGTGCCTGTTCTTAAGATGTGTATGTTGGCCCCCCATGCCCAGATAACTCCCCTTTTTACCTCATCTCACACATACATGGCAAAGCTGGCAGATTGCAACTGACTCATCATTTGCATCTAGGACAAAAAAATCCCAAACAAGGGATTGTGATCCCCTACTTTTAACATGCCCCTGATGCTGCTTATTGGACTCTGTTTTTTTTTAAGCCCTGAAATGGGGAGTGTGCTACATGATTTTTTAGGCTGGACACACTTGGACTCCAACTGACCACCAAGACTACCTATGATTATTGCTGGGTCATCATCATTATCATCTACAGGAACATCTAAATCACAACTTTTTTGAGAAGGGGGGATTTAACGCCAACAGCCCAGACACAGCCACCTTGACTTTCTTTTTCTCCACTTCCCAACAGGGGTCACTGACACAATTATCATATTCATCAACATCATTCTCATCCACATATTCAGCTTGGATGCTGTCATGTGGAGAGCATGTTCCAACCACAGTATCATCATCATCATTACCTGATATTTTTGTGCCACACTTTGAATCATTGGATCGCAAAGGCATGACCTCAACAACACTGGAAGAAATGCAACATTGTGAGTTATCGTTGCCAGGATCAGAATCATGTTCAACTACCATGGGGATGTTAATGGGGAGTATCACATCATCTACACTGTCAGTCACAGCTTTAGACTCAACTATATTTTTGAAATGGTTAACTGGTCAGAAGTGGAACTTGAGGCGCAATACTCATGCTAACAGAAACTGCACTAACACCACCAGCTGGGACAACATCATCTTCTCCAACTATGAGAGAAGCTACAGATTGCACTGTAAAAAACATTGATGGAGAAATTCCTTTACTGACATCAGCTATACACTTCTGCGTACTACCACGCCCATGGACAGTCTTGCCACTGGCAGCAGTGCCATGGCCAGAAACAGCTTTGCTTGCATGTCTCTTTGCAGGCATTTTGGGGGATCACCAAGGATATTCTAAACAAATTTAGATTTCTGAACTTTCAGTCTTGGCTGGTGGATATGAAGCCAAAAAAATAACAACTGTGACTTGCAGATGGAGGTTGGGCACTAAACAGATGCAAAAGCACAGACAGATTAAGATTGCACTGTGCAATCAAGAAGATATGCAGAACCAAAGTCACAACAACACCTTAACCAGTGCTCACAAGTCACAAGCAAATCTGGAAAAGAATACCTTATGCCAGTTGGGGGGAAGGGGTGCAGTGCACTGCAGTAACAGTCCAAAACCAAGATACCACAAAGCGGTACAAAATCACAGAGGTGCAGTGGATAGCAGGTTCACACTGCTGCAATTACTCTGTGGCAGAATAAAATGTGTCTGATTTGATGGCACGTGTCGCACACACACTCATAGACACACTACAAGTAATATGTAGCAAACTGAAAGCTTCAGTAATATAACCAAATATTTTAAACAAACTGAAATTATGCACTGCTGTACCACAACAATCAGCAAAAAAAATGTCAAGAATTACTGAAAATATTACTGTGTGTACATTAACACAGTTATACAAGAAAAATATAACCAAAACAGAAAGACTGCCTTTTTCTCCCAGACTGTTAATCTACCTACACCATGCAGATATGCCCCTTCCCCAAAGTACACTTCAAGTGTCTCTCAGTACATAGACTGAATGTTCAAAATTAACATTCAAAATCCCCACACAAACAATAAACAGTTGATGATATGAGTACAGGAGGGTTTCCTACAATTGTACCATGTTTTAAGCAAAAAAATGGCAAGCTGAAATCCAACCGCTGCGTCGGTGGGCCAGCCTTTCTTCCAGTTTTAACCTACCTCCACCACAGATACGCCCCGTCCCAAAGCACCCTTCAAGTGTCTGTCAGTACACAGACTGAATGTTCTAAATTAACAGTCAAAATCCACACACAAACAATAAACACTCGATGATATGCACACAGGAGGGTTTCCTACAATTGATGTACTAAATTTCGAGCAAACAAAATGTCTCAAAAAGGCTTTTTTAACAGCTTTTAGAGGATTTGAATTACAGAGCTCTGAGAGGAAACTGTCTCCATCTACAACTGCGAGCACACACACACACACACACTACACAGAACTGAGGCTGTGCAGAACAATCTAGAGTCCATGTGACCTGCAATCCCATGAATCACTGCAAAATTAGCCTAGGAACTCAATAACAAGGTGAAGTGATGCGAAGTACAGTGATTTCTATGTACTTCACATTAAAATTGGAGCAGAGTGGTTGGGGGAGGCAGAGTAATGCAAAGTCATTGTTATCAATGGACTTCGCATTCCTTACTATGACACAAAGTACTCCACTTCACGTTGTGGATTAATTCGCGGATTCCACATTACTCCATAAATTGCTTTGCTGAGTGAATTTTGGCCATTTCACCCAACTCTACAGGTAAGACAGTATACTTTCAAAATGAGCTATCCTGCTGGCTTTAATGTTTTGGGGTATAGATACAGTACTTATTAAGCAAACCTTTACTCCTACATGTATAACATTTAGTAATAGTGCTCTCCTAGTGTTAATGTCCACTCCCCTTGTATTAGAAAACTGTGTCTCCTAGAATAAAATACCCATGTCGTCAGCTTTGTCAACCTCAAATGTCCAAAATGAAGGACCCCATAGCCAACTCCTTTTTAGTTGTAAAATATTAAAAAGAGAAGCCAATCTCATTTCCCATGAAAGAATAATCTTAGAATATAGTAAAACAAGATAGAGTAGCCACCCTCATCTAGTAGTTCTTTATACTACAAATGTTAAAAGAAGCTATGTTAAGGTGTTGCATAGTATGAGGAGACTGGAGTTCTCATAGATCAAATAAATAGTACTCAAGTAACTACTTATTGTGAAGAGAAGACAAATTTCTTTCTTTTTGATTTTTGCACATTCTTTTTTCCTTCTTTGTCTACTTCTTAGGCACTCCTGATTTCACTGAAGAAACATCTGAATCTAAGTCAGATTGTCACCACTCTCTCTGGTCTTGCAAAATGTGGTATCTGTTTTGTAGAGGAATGGAGGGAGTGTATAACTTGTTTTGCAGTGGATCTTGTCACTGTTCTAGAGAGTGGGACCTAGGCTTCTGCAGGCAGAGGCATAGCCATTTGTTGATTCGACACAGTATTTGTACCAATAGGCCTATCACTAGGCTTGGCTGTACCCTCAGTAAGTGTATCTTGTCTAGTAGCATTTTCTGCCATCAAGTTATTATCTATATCTGCACTGGTAGGCACCTTTGCTGCAGGGGGATGGTGTTGAGGATGGAAGTAGCTCCCTGCTTACTGTCTGTAGAAAAGTAGAGGCCATCTCATTTTGCTTTTCAAGAGAAAGATTTCCTGCAAGTAAGGATTCCATTCTTTGAGCTCTATCTCTAGAACACTGCTTACTGGAGGAAGTCCCTTTAGTACATACTTGAGCCTTTTGGAAGAGATGTTCCTGATCAAATCCATCATCTCTATTTCTTCCTGCCCAGGGGTATTGCTGGAATATGTGTCCAGAGTTCTCCCAAAGATGACATCTAAAAGCATTTTACATACCATGCTGATGTGCCCAAATTCTCCACACAAACCACATCTCAAAGGCTCACAAGTACTACTCAGGTGTGTATGGGCTCCACATTTGTAATATGCTTTAGGTTGGCCTGTGTAGATACTAACTCTTCTATCTCAACTGAGAAAGAAACTGTTGGGGGTACAGGATCCCACAGTCATTTTGAAAAAGTTTAAAATACCAACCTCTTCTCTAAATACAGTGGTTTGGAGATGGGAATAGCTACAAAAGGAATCTGTAGAGCTGACGTTTTCATTTGATTATATTTGGTCCAGAACCTGTCTAGACCTGGGGCTGTTTTAAAGCTAATATCAAATGCATCCTCCTCCAAGATATGTAGAAGTGCATGGATGGCTGATGCTTGAAACTGCATAGATTCTTTGATTAAACATGTGGCCACACACACTCTGTGTGGATGTTCTGGAAGACCTTCTCTATATTTGACCCTAATTGCATTTTTTGCATGGAGCAGGCTCTGCTCTATTTTTTCAATCACAAGAGTGAGGTGTACATATTTATGGAACACTTACAAGTAGGAGAGAGAAAGAAGTAAATGACTCAGCTGGGACTTGAACCCAGGCCGCCCGGAATACCATTCCGGTTGCACTACCAGCCGTGCCATCAAGGCAACAGGAAACTGGACCATCCCAGAGCACATTGCTGTATCTCTGATGCACAACATGGTTCTGCACAAATACTTACTTTTTAATCACAAGAGTGTGATATGCATATTTATGGAACACATACAAGCAGAACAGAGAAAGAAGTAAGTGCCTTAGCTGTGACTTGAGCCCAGGATGCCCGGAATACCGTTCAGGTTGTATTACCAGCTGCGCCACCAAGGCAACTGGAATCTGGACTGTCCCAGAGCACATTACTCTTTCTCTAGTGCACAACCTAGTGCTGCACAGATAATTACATTTTCAATCACAAGAGTGTGGTGTGCATATTTATAGAAAACATGCAAGCAGAGAAAAAGTAAGAGCTACATCTGGTCTATTGGTGTATGTATGGGGGGAAGAGTGGAGAGGTATGGATGACTGGGGTTGGGGGCACAGGGAAGTTGGGAGGGTCATGAGCTGCAATGTGTGTGTGGCAGCATTGTTTCTGGGAACCTGGTGAAAGGTGGGGGTGTCTAGTGTGCAGGATGTTCAGACAGCTTATGCTGGAGATAGTGAGCTTGAGATGGGAACTGGGGGGAAGGGACAGGTATGAGGGGGTGAGGAGGAGATGGAGCAGAAAGGCAGGGAGGGCTCCATTGTAGGATAGACCAGGCTGCCATGTGCCAGAAGGGAGTGCTAGGCCAGGGGAACAAGTCTACAGGGTCCTGGGAGCACAAAACGTGGGTGTTGGCAGGTGGTAGGGAATACGGGTAGACAGAGAGGAAGTAGAAAATAGGTTCAGGGTAAGCAGAGGAAGGAAGGAAGGGATTTCAGGGGAGGGCAAGGGCAGGAGGTTGGAGACAACAAACAGGTATGCAGTACAGGCTGATGAAACAGACCAGGGGGATTGGGGAAGGCACCATAGAACAAGAGTCAGGGCACCAGGGTGGAGGGAGGAAATACAGGGTACAAGGAAAGAGGGAAGACTGGGGGGTAAACGTGGGAAGAGGCAGGTAAGTAGGTCAAGTTGGCACAAACACACTAAACAAATGGGGAGGAAGGCCAAAACATGTTGGGAGGGGGGTAGGGGGAGGCACAATGCAGGGGGCAGTGGGAGAACATAAAAGTAGTGGAAGGTGAGTGGTTGTGGAAGGGATCAAGCACAGAAAGGATGAAGGAGGAGAAGAGCAGGTGGGTGTACAATTGAAGAAGGGAGGGGGAAAAGGGCAGGGTATGAAATAGTAATAATAATAATTTTATTTGTAGTGCGCCTTTCAAAAACCAAGGCACATAACAATGGGTTAAAACAGCCCTTTGGATAGTAAATGCAAAACATGCGTTAAAAACATAATAAAATGAGATAAAAACATACAGAGTCATGTTAAATCAAGTAGGGTAGGCTTGGATCCACAAATAGGTCTTAAAAGCCCATTTAAATCCCTTCACGGTTGTGCATGCCTGTACCTGATGGGATCGAGAATTCCAAAGGGCTGGGGCTGTGTATGTAAATGCATGGGGCCCAGAGGATTTTGGGGAAACTCTTGGGATCTCTAGCAACCCCTCGTCAGCTGAGCGGAGTGATCGCCCCTGGCAGCAAGGAACCAGAAGCTCTTTCAGGTAGTCTGGGCTCTGTCCATGTAGGGCCATATAAGTCCGAAGTCCAACTTTAAAGGTGATCCTCCACTGCACTGGCAGCCAGTGCAAATCGTGCAGTGCCAGAGAAATAGGACATGACCGAGGAGTCCCTGTCAATAGCCGGGTTGCAACACTCTGCACTAGCTGGAGGTGGTGGATATCAACCCCTGGAAGCCCTAGATAAAGAGAATTGCAATAATCCAGGCGTGAGGACACAAAGTTGTGGACCAATGTAGGGAGATCACTGGACGGAACAAGGTGTTTAACCCTGGAAATGTTCCTCAGATGATAAAAAGAGGATTTGATGACTACCAACACCTGTGATCGTAGAGTCAGCCCTTCATCAAAAATCACCCCCAGGTTTTGCACCCGTTCGGAGGTAAGGAGTGGCACACCCACAAGTTAGAGTCCGGAAGGTGAACCTGCCCCCAACCCCTCTATCTGGCACCCCAGGTCCACAACCAGCACCTCAGTCTTTTCCGAGTTCAACCTTAGCCAGCTCAAATTCATCCAATCCTGGATTTCAAGTAGGCAGTTGTTAAATACTGAGAGAGCTCTATCCTAGTCAGGTGCAAAAGGAAGGTAGAGCTGGGTATCATCAGCATAGCAGTGAAACTTCAGCCCATACCTTCTTACAATGTCTCCAAGGAGGATCATGTACACTGTGAACAACATGGGGGACAACACCGAACTCTGAGGAACCACACATGACAGAGAGACTGGGTTGAAAGAATAAATCCCCGACACCACCCTCTGAGTTCTGCCAGTGAGGAAAGATGTAAACCAACTGAGGACTGTACCTGACAGGCCACAAATGAACCTCAGGCAACCGAGAAGCACCCCATGGTCCACAGTGTCAAATGCTGATGAGAGGTCTAGAAGAACCAGGATGGAATGTTTTTTCTGAGCTCTTGCCATCAGGAGATCATTGAGCACCCGAACCAGTGCTGTCTCAGTACTGTGCCTCTTATGAAAACTGGATTGGAGAGGTTCATAAATGTCAAGGATGGTTAAGTGGTTCTCCAGTTGTAGGGTCACTACTTTCTCAACCATCTTCCCAATAAAGGGAAGGCTAGAGATTGGTCTGTAGTTAGCCGGACAGTCTTTGTCCAAAGAAGCTTTCTTCAGGAGGGGTGTCACCACCCCCTTCTTCAGGGAGCTAGGAAACTCATCTGTCTCCAAGGAGCACCAGACTATCTGTGCTTGGACCAGGCCAATGATATCACTACAATCCATAATCAGGGTAGTTGGTCCCAGATCCAAACTACAGCATGTAGAACACATACCCTGGACAATCCGTATGACCTCCATGAACTTCAGCCGGTCAAAGGTACTCCAGGAAAACTGAGGGACAGTGACTGAGTGCTGATCTAAAGCAGCACCCATAGAGTGTGTTGGTAGGAGTGCCGCCCTGATGTCAGCCACCTTAGCTGCAAAGAATCGAGTAAGCTCATTGCACTCCATTTGAGAAAAAGCTCTTTGAATCTGCAGACTGGCTGGGTTGCACAGTCTGTCTACAGTTCAAAACACTTGAGCTGGTCGGTTCTGAGCTACCACAATCTCCCTGGATAGGAACTCTGCCTTCTTATGGGTGACTGCAGATTGATAGACTTGATAATGATCCATCAATCTAAGGTGATTGACATCCAGGGTGGATTTCCACCAGCAACGCTCTAACCTTCGTCCTTCTCGACGCATCTCCCTCAAGGTACCATTAAACCAGGGGGACCGAGGGCAAAGGGAAAGAGGGTGAACACGGACAGGAGCAATGACATCCAGAGCCACAGAAATGGCCCTATTATAGGCCACCACTAAAGCCTCGGGGTCACTGTTTGCCTCAGGAAGAACCGATAGGTCAGGCACCACTGCCAGGCCTTCAGAGCTTATATCTTGTAAAGGGTGGTGTCTGGCCATCTTCACAAGGATAGGCTGATGAAGGGGGCATGAAAAATGAAACCCACTGTGCAGTGATTGAACCATCCAAGAGGTTCCACCTCCAAGTTGAAGGCCTCAATCCCCAGAAGAAAGACTAGGCCAAGGGAGTGACCATGTTTCTGAGTAGCAGTGGTAACAGTCTGTGTGAGGCCGAGAGATGACATCAGTTGGAGGAAGTGCTGTCCAAATTGTGAGTGTTCATCATTGACCCAGGCATTGAAGTTCCCCAGGACCATCAGCCTGGGAGACTCAAACGCCATGACGATGATGAAGTCCACCACTTCCTGAAGGAAATGTTTCTCATCCCTGGGTGGACGGTAAATGAGAGCAATCCTACAGCCTACACCTGCTACTACTGTGCGCTCAAATAACCCAGCCCCCTCAACTGGTACATCCGTGAAGCCCAGTTCGGTCTTGAAACAGACCACAATCCCCCCACCCCTGCAATCCAGTCTCAGGTGGTATATCACCGACTACCCAGCTGGAGTTGCAGCCTCTAACGTAGGGCCAGAGTTCTCATCCTGCCAGGTCTCAGTGATGCATGCCAGGTCAACTGTCCCAACAAGATCTGCAATGATTGCAGTCTTGTTTTTAAGGGACCTGGCATTGCATAACACCGCCCAAGTAGGATGGACTTCCCGGGCCACCCAAACTACCTGCCCACCTATATCGGTAGTACCCTTGGGTATGGGCACCAGACATGGAAAACCACAATCCAGGTTCAATTTCACCTCTGGGTGTCTTCTGGATTTTACTCTCCCGATGCGATAGCCAGCTCACTCACCCTCCACCGTTTGCACCCCAGTCACCCCCCAACCCCGGCGAGCAATACCCAGTGCTCTACAATGCTGGTAAGTTGTAAACTGCAGTGGGGGAGATAAATGGATGCAGGGCATGAAGGGCAGAGGATGAGTAGCGCACGACCATGGGGGCAAGCCTCCTACACATATCAATAAACACCAAGCCACCACAAACTGAGGAAAGAAAAAGCAAGAAGATACAATCTCAATCAAATCATTAAACTAAACGATAAAATAAATTAAAAGAAAATTCAACAAAAACAAATACCAAAATTCCCACCTAACAACAACAAGTATATTAAACACACTATTTAAAATAAATAAAATATGGCATCACAGTCAAGTCCAGGACAGGAAATTAAATGGAGCAGAATCAGTCAAAAGTTAACAGATAAGTCTTTGACATTGTAACTAAAAAGAGATCTCAGGAGACAGTCAGTTATCCAGGCCCCAGTGGACCTCTCACCACCAGCAGAGACTGAAATCCCTCAGGAGCTCAGACCTCCTGGACAGACAGATAGCAATATCTTGATGATTTCTCCAGACCCCCAAACACTCTCACTGAAGAAAGGAGAGGACACTGAGGAAAAGGGGCTCATAGGAAGGCAAACCATTGGAGAAGTGCAAGGGATAGGGGAGCAAGTACTTGTATTAGGAGATTCTATGCTCAGGACGGTGAGATGGGGATGTAAGGGAGCAAGGAAGAGCTGAACCTGGGTGGAGTGTATTTTAAGTATGACAGCGGAGAGAGCAGGGCAGTGCGTTCAGAAAAATGTGGAGAAGGTGGGTGGGAAGCCTCATTTCATTGTGCACCTAGGAACAAATGATCTAGAGGGCAGGTTATTTATTGAAATGTTTCACCAGGAAGCCACGCTGAACAAATAGTTGTTCATCTCCCGGTGTGACCTGGGGGAGGTGGTACAATTGGATGAAGAATTAAACATACAGTTTAACATTTAACATATTCGAGAAATTAAGCATTCAATTACTTTTTTAACAAGACATAGAGTAAAAAAATATCATAAATAAACATACAGTCACATTTCTGACATAACATACAGTTAAATATATCATGCCTGTGGAATATGCATTTAATTACAAGTGGTATACAGTATCTGATGAACATAGTACAGAAATTTAATGCAGCCTTGGAGCCAACTCCTTGCAGGAATGGGTCACGGTTAAGAGGCAGATTATTTAACAATTATTGAATGAATGAGGTCCAGTGGGGGAACATCAAGGAGGGTAGAGGGGTAGACAGGGGAAACCAGCTGGGGGTTGGAGAGGATAAATATGGGGGGAACATTACCAGAGAAAAGTAAGCTAAAAAAAAAAAACAAAATCAGTTGTGATGGGCAAGTTAACACAGGGCTAATACAATCTGGGAGCACCTCAGACAGAGCAAAAAGTGCAAATTATTAGCTCAAGTGAACTAATTCCTTTGATTAAGTGCAGGGAGGTAGAGAAGGGGGCAGGAGAGAGGTGGGGATAAGGGATAGAGAAGGGAAGGATGAGTCATACCTGGAACTGGCCCCTTCTGAGTGCGGAGATCACTGCCAGTGGCGTAATGAGGCGAGGACTGAGAATAAGGGGCAGGAGTAGGCAAGAACAAGTTGGGTAGAAATAGTAGAGGGGATGGTTAAGGGAAGGAGGAGGAAGGGGTGGGGGAATCTTGCCTAAGATGTGCCGGCCTGCCAGCACAGTGGTTGGAATTCTGCTTGTGACACCGGCGACCTGGGTTCGAGAATGGACCCGGGTTGTCGGAGGGCCGGCTGGGGGCAGAAGGATTGAGTGTCCCTAGACTGCTCTCCTTCTCTGGGGGGAGGGTGGGGGTGTGTGTTCAGTGTCTAGTGACACCTAGCAGAGGCTGGGTTGCCACAAGCACACTGAAACCCAGACGTCTCAGGGGCAGGGCAGACTCTGCTCATCATTGCACATCCTAGCCCCTGCTTACAGGGGAAAGAAAATCTGGACCAAGCTCGTCTTCATAATGCCTGCCCCCAGGCCTCTTATTGCCTCCAATGCAGGCTTCCCCCTGACCAGATACCAGAATTGCAGCATTAAGGGCCAGCGCCACAGCCCCACCCTCTGGGGGTAAGCCAGGGGTGACTGGGGGTAGAAGCGGAGGCTATGATTGGAGATGGAGGTCCCGGGGGGTCCATGACCAGGCAGACACTCTGACAGCAAGGTACCGCCAAAAAGTAGTAAATAAAAAAAAAAAAGAAACTTGCCTACAACTAGGCTTCTTCAGGATGCTGAGAACCCTGCCAGGTAGCAGAGTCAGGTGAGGACAAGTTAGGTAGAGAGGAAGGAGGAGAAAGGGGAAGGAAGGAAGAGTAATTTCCCAGTACAATGCAGTACAGTGGAAGAAGTGCAGGAGAGGTTCAGGGAAGTGGGGGGTATCTATAATCGGGTGGGAAGCTCAGTGACATTCTCCAAGGTGCTCCCAGTGCCTAGGGCAAGTACAGCAAGGAAGCTAAGAATACAGGCATTTAATGGGTGGCTGATGGGGTGGTATGCAGAAATGGGGTACAGGATAGTAGGGAAGTGGGTGAGATAGGGAACAATAAGGTGCTTTATGCCAAGGATAGACTGCATCTCAGCATCAAGGGAACAAGGGCATTGGTACACGGCTGGAGAAGTACATTAAAAACAACATAGATTTAACTTGAGGAGGGGGGAAGGCTGAGTCAGATAACAGGGAGGAGGCACCTTCCAGGGGAGACTGGAAGGCCTCACCCCACAGAAAGGGAGGAGGAGAATGAGGGGAAGTTACCAAGACAAAAGTGGAAGTGGGAGAGAAGGGAAGAGGAAGGGTAGGACACAAGGTGGACTGTACTATCCTTGAATGCGAGGAGCTTAGCAATCAAGGTGGAAGAGTTCCAGGCAATGATGGTGGAAGGAGAGGTAGATATTGCCACCATCTCAGAGACCTGGGCCACCCAAAACCATGACTGGGATCTCACTATCCTGGGATACAAGGTGTTCTGCAGGGACCAGGAGGGAAAAGGTGCAAGTAGTGGCTATTTATGTCAGAAGGGGGATACTGTGTACCAGGGAGAAGGGGGATGAGGGGAGGCCAGAAGCCATATGGGTAGTGCTCCAAAGCCCTAAAGGTAAGAAGCTCTGGATGGGAGTGGTGTAGAGGTCACCCTCACAGAACAAGGATGTGGATAGGAAGATGAGGGAGCAAATCAGGAAGGTCAGTAGCAAAGGGAATACAGTTACAGTGAGATACTTCAACCTACCTGGGGCTGACTGGCAGACACTAACTACAGCACACGTCTAGGAACAGGTGTTGCTGGAGGTTATCCAACACAGCTACCTATTGCAAGGGGTGATGGATCCTACTAGGGAGGGGAACATATTGGACTTGTTGCTAACAAATGAGGATCAAGTCCAGGATGTGGAAGTACAGGAACCTCTAGCAGGAAGCAGCCACCGCTCAGTGTGGTTCCTCCACAACACAGGGAGGGCATTCGCTAAGATCAGGACAAGAGCATTGAACTTCAGGAAGGCAGATTTTGCCAGAAAGGGCAGCATCCTAAAGGGGTATTTAGCTATTAAATTAACCCAGGGATGGATGCTGAACAGAAGTGGGCAATCATTAGGAAGGGACTGAATGAGACCACGAAGACATGTGCCAAGTCTCAGAATAAGCAGTCCAGGTCAAAAAAACCTTGCTAGTTAAGCAAGGACATGGAGGTGAAGGTGAGGGGAAAAAAGGTTGGCCTTCATTAAGTTCAAAAGATTGGAGTGTAAGGAGGACAGAGAGGTGTTCACAAAGGCATCTATGGAGGTGGCCAGGTCAGTCAGGGCAGCCAAGGCAGCAAAGAAGCTGAAGTTGGCTCAGGGGATCAGAGAGGGGGAAAAGATGTTCTTTAAATACATAAGGAAGAAGAGGAGTTGTAGGGATGACATTGTTAGAATCAAGGGGGGGATGGGTGGAACAAGGGGAAGATCAGGAAGAGGCACTCAATGAGCTTTTCTTCTCGGTGTTCACGAAAGAAAGGGATGGCCCAATACTGAAGCAGAAAGGGGGAAGTGGTGGGGGGAAGAGATAACAGATGGGGTCATCCAAGAGGATAGCATTCTGAAGTACATTAAAGCCTTGTGGGTGGAAACAGTACCAGGACCAGACGGTGTACACCCAAGGGTCCCGAAGGAACTTGCAGAGGTGTTGGCAGGCCCTCTGACAGACCTGTTCAACACCTCCTTGGAGACAGGGAATGTACTCAGGGACGGGAGGATGGCTCACATGGTGCCCCTTCACAAGAGTGGACCCAAGGACCAACTGGGCAACTACAGACCGGTGAGCTTGACTTCCATAGCAGGGAAGTTGATGGAGACCATTCTGAAGGAGAGATTAATAACTTTTCTTGATAGCAATGGTTTACAGGAGAAAAGACAGCATAGGTTTGTCATGGGAAGATCTTGTCAAACTAACCTGATAGACTTCTTTGACTGGGCCGCTAGGGTGGTTGACGAAGGCCATGCTGTGGATGTCCTCTATTTGGACTTCTCAAGGCTTTCGACTCAGTGCCGCACAGGAGGTTAATGAGCAAGCTGAGGGACATGGATGCAGGGGGAAAAACTAGTGGGGTGGGTGGAGAGCTGGTTGCAGGGTAGACAACAGAGGGTAGTTGTAAGGTGGAGACATCCAAGCCAAGGCCAGTAATGAGTGGGGTACTGCAGGATTCAGTGCTGGGCCCTGTTCTGTTCAATGTCTCTATTGGAGACATTGCAGAGGGTATCAAGCGTAAGATCAGCCTTTTCAAGGATGACACTAAGATTTGTGCAAAAGTGGACAATGAGGAAGGGATGCAGGCACTAAGAGAGGATCTAGCTAAACTCAAACACTGGTCTGGGGAGTGGCAGTTGGGATTTAATGCTAAGAAGTGCAAGGTCATGCACCTCGGAGCCAGAAATCCCAGGAACAGCTACTGGCTGGGGGAGTGAAGGTAACAGCTTCAGAGGAGGAAAGGGACCAGTGGGTAATAGTTACAGGGGACATGAAGGTATCAGCAGAGTGTAGGAGGGTGGCAGCAAGGGCAAATGGATGTTGGGGTGCATTGCTAGAGGGGATCATCTCTAGAAAGGGGGCAGTCATCCTGCCATTGTAAAGATCATTGGTGAGGCCACACTTGGAGTACTGTGTACAGTACTGGTGCACATACCTCAAAAAGGATGGGAGATTACTGGAGGGGGTGCAGCATAGCCGCAAAAATGACAGTGAGACAAGGGGAGTTGCCATATGAGGAAAGATTTAAGGAGCTCAACATGTATTAGCTGGAAGAGAGAAAGGAAAGTTGGGACACGATAGAGACCTTTAAGTATTTGAAAGGAATAAACAAAGTCAGGGAGGGATGAGTGTTCCACTTAAAGGAGGGAAGGGTCGCTAGGGGGCTCAGTCTGAAGTTGGAAGGGGGAAGGTTTAGGGGGGAGATGAGGAGATGATTATGTCAATTTCATTAATAGTCAATGTAATGCCTCCTGTCTTATTAAACTGGACACCTTATACCACAGAGCCTTGAGATTCATAACGGACCTACCTATCACCACCCCACCACTGCTCCTTATATGCAGCTGTGGGACGGACCTCTCTTAAGTACAGAAGAGATAGAAATGCAGCTCTCTGGACTTACAGAGCCATTGCCAACAAATTACCCAAATACATTTCTGACTATTTGCCATTATACGTGGTAGGCAACTACGCACTGAGAAGCTATTCTCTGCTTCTACTGAAGGTACCTAGAGCCAATGAAATCTTTGAGAGAGTGGCCATAGGCTTTGTGTTGCCCTCACTCTGGAACAAACTACAGAAATCTATGAAACTGAGTCTCCCTGTTAGTCTTACCACTTTCAAGACCTTGTATGCCAAGGCTGTTAAGGAGCTATGCAGCTGTTTCCAGCACACTTAGTGTGCTAGGGTGCCTCCTGCTTACCTGCCCACTACATCTCCACCTAACCCAGTCCCTTGAATGTCTCTACCTATACCCCCTTTTTTCTGCTAATCCACTACCTTTCTTACCCTCAGACCTCCTAACAAATATGTCCCCAGCTCATCTACCGTAGAACTCCTCCTAGAACAGCTGCAGTCCTGTAACCCTCCCCTCCATATCTGCCCCTTAAGTTTGTATATGTCCTGACCAATGACATGCCATGCTGTTTGAAAATGTTTTAATATGCTGGATGTTTTGGAATGTTTTAATTCCCCTTCTCATACCATTCTCTCTAACTTTGTTAGCCCTATATCTGAAATACTTGTAATTGCTCTGTGTATTTTTTTCTGTTTTTGTATAATTATGTCTACTTATTATCCGTACATAAAAGTGTTATTCTTGACCTTGTGTAACGCAGGACCACCTTGTAAATGAGCCTGCTCAATCGTGTTCGCCTGGATAAATAAATACTTGATTGATTGATTGATAGTGAGCCTTCATCTTCCCTGGTTGCCAAAGGGGCAGAGGGTGAGCTAGAGGCTAACTCAAGACTAGGCTACCTACTTACTCTACTAGGCTTGCCTTGCAAAAAAAACAGCAGAGACCCCCACAGCATCAAGCTAGGCTTAGCAGTAGTGGTGGCAGTGGTGTGGGTGGCCTTCATAGGCCTTGATCAGTGCAGTGCAGCAGCAGCCACAGCAGCAACCAAGCAAGAAGCAAGTAACCCAGGCTGGGTGGGTTTGGTTGGTGAGATGACTCAGTCGTGGACCATGTTGAGGACCTGTGATGGCTGATTCTAGCATCCAGCTTCAGGTGAAAGGAGAGAGAGGTAGCAGACTGAAAACTGGGCTGGTGGCACACTGTGCCAGGCTGCAGGACCATAAAGTAAATAATTGTTTTAATTACGGGGGGCTTGGGGAAAGAGGAAGGTCTGAAAATAGTGATGTGTTTTTCACGTTTCTTCACCTTTGGGCAGCTTCATGACCCATAGAGGATGGGTATTGAATGGAATGGAGTCAGGAAGAAAAATTGGGGCAAAGTTATTTTCGGGGAGGGAGGGGAGAACTTCAGCCAGAAAAAAAATTGGTTAGTAACTCAGTGGGTTTAAGCCCAAACCTGATGCACTCCTCTGGGGTATATACAGATGACTTTTATATATTTAAATGCTTCCTGATTTGCATATCACTTTTCAGTTAAAACAAATAAGTTGTACCTTTTAGAGATGTTACAGACATTCTAGAGCTGTCCCTTGCATTCACAGACAGTTGAGCGGTATGGTATGCACAGAATATTGGAGCCCCACTGTAGTCAGGTTTATGCCCCACCCCCCCACAGTGAAGCTGACCTTCACATCCTCACACTCAGGCACATTATGACAAAGCGCAAAGGAATCTGCAGGGTTGTGCACCATTGAAATGAATAGGGGTATTTTTTATTACTATTTTATACATTATTGATGAAGACATGGAGACATGGAGATTAATGAAGGACACTGCTCGACTTACAAGGGCCTTGTTTGTAGAACAGTGGCCTTCATTATTCTCTAACTCAGCATCATAATGTATAAAACAGTAATAAAAAATAACTCTATTCATTTCAAAGGGGTAAGCCCCAGCACTCTGACCCATGGACATCATCTTTTAAAGACTCCTGCCTCTGGCTCCCTAGTACTCAAGTAAAAGACTTTTTATTTATACTTGTTGGGTTGTCTGTAGCAGCATGTCCATAGCCGCTACAGTGTGTGTGTACATGGGAGGGGGGGGGACTGGCCATGTGAGAGTGTGTGTGTGTGTGTGTGTGTGTGTGAGTGTGTGTGTGTGTGTGTGTGTGTGTGTGTGTGTGTGTGTGTGTGTGTGTGTGTGTGGAGTTATTGCTACTTTTGTGTTGCACTTTAAAGTCTGTTTGTGTGGAAGAATTCAGAACTATGGAGAGAAAATAGTAGGATTACAGACCAGACAGTGGTAATTAAGTGGTTTTGTGGGTACGTTTGCTTAGTGGGGTGGGAAAAACCATGTGTTTCTATTGGTATGTGTGTGGTTCAACTGTGAGATGAAGGAGAGAAGAAAACTGAAATGCATAACAGTGGCTACAAGCATGTCGCATGCGTGCAGATGTATTCAGATACAGTATGTATTGAAGTACAAGCGAGCCCTATGTGTGCAGACAATATGGCTTAGTTGTTAAAGGCACTGAACTACAAGCCAGGAGACTTGGAGGCATGAAGATCTGGGTTTTAATCTCATCAACCCCAACTTGTGTATGATGTGATCCTGAACAAATCACATAACTTTTATGTGTGCAGTTATCAGTGACCACTTGCTTTTTGCATGCATGCCACATACATGAAGTCTTTCCAATTTGACATAAAAATCATGGTTTCCACACTTGCTTGCTGCACGCATGCCATATGCATGCAATCGGTTCCAATTTAACATTTAAATCATACTTGCAGCATGCATATCACTTGGGTAGTTTTATGTGTGCTGCATGAAAACATTTCATATAATTATTTCTGTAAGGGAACTCAAGCAATGAATATCCCACATTTTATGGGGAATCCTTTTTTCTTCAACAATTGTGTAAGCACTGGTAAATATTGGGGAGGGCTCCTAGGAAACGTGGTAGATAGATCCTCTCTCTTTTACTGAATTGCCATCTGTTCCACTGTGCCACTAATGTTCTAACATGTTGTAGTTTAGCGCCACAGTTTTCAACATCATTTTGTGATGCCCCATAGTAAATACTTAAAACATGTATGGGGCCCTCAGTCAGCCTAATACCTGACACCACCATCTGCTTCGGATGGGGCTGTCCTAACTCATGCCAAGCACATTTATCAATATTTAAGGTTGCACCTGAAATAGAATCATAAAAGTTACAAATCTGAATCACTTCTATGGCAGATGGGGTGTTCTGTATAACAGTGCAGAGATCATCGGCATATGCAACAGCTTTGTGTGGAACTGTAAATTTGGGTGTGGTAATGTGATGTATGATCGGGGAATCATTAAGTGCTCTCAAGAGGGGGTCAATGTAGAAAGTGTATAGGAGTGGGCTCAGAAGGCAGCCCTGACAAACTCCCTTTAAAACCAGAATCAAAGAGCCTGTCCATCCATTAACTAATGGTGTAACTGTAGCATATTTATAGAGGCCCTGAATCCATTGAATAAAGTGTGGGTATATACCGTATTGCTGTAAGGCTGTCCACAAAAAGGCATGGCTAACTGAATCAAATGCCTTCTATTGGTCCAATGACAAGAAAAAGACAGTTAAATTGCCCTTATAACTATGTTCAAAAATCTCCCTTAATAAAATCAAATGTTCTGTAATAGATCTACGAGGTATAGCACAGGCTTGTGCTGGTGAGATGATTGATTTAGCAATCCTTAAAAGTCTAAAATGTTGAATTTTAGCTAATATTTTAAAATCTGTGTTAAGTAAGCTAATAGGCCTCCAATTAATATCATATCTATTACCTTTTTTATATAGATAAATCACCCTCCCATTCATCATCCTTAGTGTGGGAGTTTGATTAACAAGGATGGCAGTAAATACCTCCTCCAGTTCTGGTGCAAATTCTTTTCCTATACTTTTATGTAATTCCCCGGTGGGCCCAGCTCCACCAGGGGCCTTATCATTTGCTATAGAGGCTATGACATACTCAGTTTCATCTGATGTTATATATTTCACCAACAGAGTATTTAAATCTTCTGCTACTGTAGCCTACTGTAGGTGAAGCAATTGCCTCAAAAAAAAGCCTCGGGGTCTGGAATATCTAGGTGTACTAGTTGGAAAAGCTGTATAGAATGTTACGTAATGATATGTAACATGTCCTGTGTGCTTGTACATAGGTTATTCCTCTGATCCAAGAGGCCATCCATATGTTTACATTTAAGTCTATCTTGACAACTTTCAAACAGGCAGAATTTTCCACTTTTGCCCTGTGTTCCAAATATCTGTTGTTGTTAGAGGCTCTGTGCTTGATGTACATGGAATTCTATCATTAGTTTTTTAAAACTCTGTATCTGTGTGGTGAGGTTTTGTCCAGTATGCGTGACAAAGTTAATAAGTTTTGCAGATGTTTCCTATTTTGCAAATATGTGTAATAAGTACTGTTCCTTTGACCTTTACTATACTGTTTTAGGAGAACATACGAACATACGAAATTTGCCAGCAGATAAAGGTCTAGAGGTCTATCAAGTCTGCTCGAATGTGCAGCTAGCACCCCTTATTCTGCAGCTGCCCCTTCCTTCCACCCTTCCCCTTCATTAACCCTCCCCCTTGTCCTGTCCCATCCTCGTTTGAAGCAGTCCACTGTTCTACTGCATACCACTTCTGCAGGTAACGCATTCCACCCAGCCACCACCCTCTCTGTAAAAAAGTGTCTCCTCGTCTCCCTCCTGAACCTTCCTCGCTCCAGTCTCATATCATGGCCCCTGGTGGCCCTCCCCTTCCTTACTTTGAACAGCCCCTCTGTACCTGTCTTGTTTATTCCTTTCATGTATTTAAAGGTTTCAATCATGTCCCCCCAGTCTCTCCTCTCCTCCAGTGAGTACATGTTCAACTCTTTCAACCTCCTCTTGTATGATAAGTCCCCCAGACCCTTGATCATCTTTGTCGCCCTGCGCTGCACTCCCTCCAGTAACTTAATGTCCCTCTTCAGATACGGACGCCAGTACTGCACGCAGTACTCCAGGTGTGGTCTAACTAATGACCTATACAGTGGCAGAATCACCTCTTCCCTCCTCGAGGATATTACCTTGCAATACAACCCAGCATTTTGTTGGCCTTTGCAGCTGCCTTCCTACACTGTGTCGAGTTGTTCATTGACCCTGTGATGAGCACACCCAGATCCTTCTCCTCCTCTGTCTGGGCTAGCTGCACTCCCCTAGCTGGTAAGTCCTCCTTGGGTTCTTCATCCCAAAATGCATCACCTTGCACTTTTGGCATTAAAGCCCAGTTGCCAGGTGTCTGACCAGGTTTCAAGCTTTGCCAGATCATCCTGAAACCCCTGCCATCCCCTAGGTCATCCACCACTGCGCCAACCTTGGTATCATCAGCAAACAGACTGATCTTGCTCTTGATGTCCCATGATATGTCTGCAATGAATATCCCAAACAACACTGGTCCCAACATCAGGCCCTGTGGGACACCGTCACTGTCCTTGGGTGAGAGCTCCCACCCACCACCACCCTCTGTTGCTTTCCTGCAGCCAGTTTCCTACCCATCTCACCAGCATTGCACCTGCCCCTGTGCCTACTAGCTTCCTTCCCAGCCTTCCATGTGGCACTGAGTCGAATGCCTTACTGAAGTCCAGATACAGGACATCCACTGCATGTCCCCTGTCCAGTTGCCTAGTTACCCAGTCATAGAACTGACCAGGTTGGTTTGGCAGGATCGGCCACATATGAAGCCATGCTGTCTGCTGTCCTGTAGTCCTTGGCCTCTAGGAGGGCCACCAGCCTCTCCTTCAGGATAGTCTCCATTAGCTTACCCACGATGGATGTGAGGCTCACTGGTCTGTAGTTTCCCAGTTCATCCTTGGGGCCACTCTTGTGGAGGGCACCACATGAGCCATCCTCCAGTCCTGAGGTACATACCCGAATGTAGTGAGGCATTAAATAGGTCTGTCAAGGTCCTGCAAGGACCTCTGCCAGCTCCTTCAGTACCCTGGGTGGATGCCATCTGGGCCTGGCGCCTTGTCCACCCTCAGTGCCTTCAAACCTCTCGAACTCTGCCTCCATGATTTCCCATCTGTCACCACTTCCCCTGCGTCTGCCATTTCTCCCATCTTGGGTGTCACCCCCCTCTTCTCTTTAGTAAATACTGAGCAGAAGTACTCATTTAGTGCTTCCGCCTTATCATACCCTGCTTCCACCCAACCCCCCTCCTTCCTAATCCTTACTATGTGGTCCTTACATCTCCTTTTCTCCCTGATGTACTTAATGAAGTCCTTCTTGTTGTGCTTGCCTTTGGCACCGGAAGTATCTCGGAAAAAGTTACTGATCTTCCTGCCCCCTCACATATTTGTGCTAGTTCCTCAAACCTCCTCTGGACTATATCCACTGTCTTGTCAGCCAGGTCGTTTGTCCCAAGATGTATAATTAAATGAGGCTTGTCCCTACCCTTCTAGCATATTTCAGAACAGACTGTCCCACCCTTTCCGCTGTCATTCCTGGCATGGCCTCCACCCAAATGCATTATGCCTCTCCGCCTTGCTACCCCACCTAACTCCTCTTAGTATTGAGTCCCAGCACTAAGATTCCACCCCTCTTACTCCCTGCTTGCTTCCTTTCATCTCCCTTCCTCATTTCCAGCTCCTCTTCTTCCTCCTGAACATTATTATGCCCTTTTACCCCTGTTGCAGTTCTCCCAGCAGAACTTCCCCCTGCTCCAGTTTGGTCCAGGCATTTATCAATTACTCCTCTAATTTCATCACTTCCCTCCTCCACCTTCTTCCTCTCTAGCAGTGCAAAACTATTTTCTGAAGATCCTTCACAAATGCCTGCTCCTCTCTCTGCATAGTAACCTGTTCTCTCCTTTCCACTCCACGACTTTTGCCACTTCTTGCGCTCCCTCACAAGTCCCTATTGCCTCCTTCCATTTGACTTTTGTCTCCTGACCTGGTTTCCCGGCAATCATTCTTCCTGGCCTGGGCCCCTTGTCTCTGCTTCCTTCTTCTAACCTCTCCTCACCACTGTTGGCTTAAATTGCCCTCCCTCATCTCCCCTTCTTCCTCCCTCCAGTATTGGCTAAACCCACCCCAATCTGCCTTGCCTGTCTTAGTTCCTCCTGCAGACCTCAATCTCCTTTCTAAGTTTTCCTATGTGGTTGCACACTAAACATCCTCCCACTCTCCAGGCAATGTTTAGAAAGATTGGTGCACCGCAGTTGTTGCAGCCTACCACCCTACCCATTGCTGTCGTTGCTCACCAGCGATCCCCCACCCTTCCAGATGCAGGATACCAAACACTCCCCCAAGTCCCCACTCTCCCCCCTCTATCAGTGCAAAACATTCTTTAATTCCCTTACCTCCTTTGTTGCACACGTTTAGATATGTTGAGCAACTGCTTTTTATATTCCTATCCACACTCAAAAATACTTTAAGTAGCCATTGCACAACCTTCCGCAACTCCTACTCCTCCTTTACCCAACGTAATAACAATGTGAAGTAGTAATAATGAAAGCGCCTAGATTTGCATTTACTTCCCTTCCACTGAGAGAACAGTCACCTCTTCACTTGCTGCAGTTCCTTTCCTGGATGTCTGCTTCTGTTATGACAGGTGCAAATCCTTTGCCTGTTTGAGGAAGTGATGTCAGAACCCCTAGTATAAAGGGAATAATTGACCGGGGTGGGTGGGGTGAGGGGGTTTGGGTGGGTGGAACCAGCCCGTCTTCCGAAACAATCAGGTAGCTGAGCTGCAAGTTTTGAGTGGGGAAGGTGCTGGTGTCAGACAATTGGCACCCTTCCCCACTCAAACTTTGCAGCTATGAGCTCAGCAACAACGAATCAATTCTACTCAAAGCCCCAACATAGGTTTGCTACCCAAAGAAACAGGACACCAATTCAAACAGCTTCACCAACAATACATCAAAATAGGTTTGGAATTAGAAGATATAGGTCTCCAATTCAAAGAAACAGACCAGTTAAATTACACCAATTATGTTTAAAGAGAAGAAATAGGCCTCTACAAATGCAGCCTGCCACAGTAAACCAAACAATGAGCCCACTTTTAGCTACCAAAACAGGTTTCAAAATTCCAACAGCCCCAAACAATACCCTGCTAGCCCCTTAGTAGTAAGAAAGAAAATAAACATTCTACCAAGTAGAATCCATGAAAAACAATGTAAAACAAGAAGCTACTCTACTGTAGATCTGATCCTGTCCCCCTTCTAGTTCCTTCTGAGAAGCCAGCTCTGAGAAGAGCTGTAATATCTGATATAGTATCCTCCCACCAAATCACCTGGTCTGTGTACAGAATAAAGACTGATTTCCTCACCTGTACAAAGTATTGTAAATTCAGTTTTAATTCTGTTTGGCTTAATAATGAAGAATTAAACATCCAATCTCCCAGTCCATTATTTGGGGTATGTGTGTTCCCTAACAGTAAATAAATCATGTTATGATCTGAGAATTCTGCTGGCAGGATTTTTGTTGTACAGACATATACTGTAGTGTGGGTGTGATGAAAAAAATAATCCTGGTTGCAACCGACCCTTTTTGGAAGGTAGGATCTGCTTTCCCTGTTACTGTGAGGTATGTATCCTTCAAGTTAGTGGTTAAATCATTTTCTCCAGAAATGCCATGTCACAGAAGATTTTCTTTCTGGTGGTGTTCCTCCCTCTGTCTGTTATGGCCATACCACAATCGAAATCTACCCCCAAAATAACATTTTGTGAGGAATTCAAGTATGGCTGAATTGCTTGAAACAGTTCTATCCTATCGGCTTTAGACTGCACAGCATAAATATTAATTAGCCTATACAATGTGTTTTGTAATTTTATATCCCATATTAGGGCTCTGCCAGGCACTAAATCCACTAGTTTAATAAGGTGGATCTGAAGATTGTAAAAGAGTATTGTTACTCTGAAATGGGAGGGCTTAGCCCAAGTTTCAATGTGGGGAATAGCTCCTCCCACAACCTAAAGCCCTTCACTAACACACCTCCCTTGCTTAGGGAGTGTTTTCTGTCCCCTGGGCTCCTTGCATGGCTTTTGTGGCTGCACGATCTCCTGCTTCTCTTGCTGCTCTGTCTCATCGTCCCCTGCTCTGAACGTCTTCCCTTTCCCTTTGATTGTTCTTTTCTTTTGTTTTTGTGTGCTTTGCTTTGTCCCATGTCCTGACCCATTTACCCCTCTCAGTGGCTCCTTTCTGCTCTCCACTCCTTCATTTTGCTCATCCCTGTCCCTCACTTCCTCCTGCTTCCCTCCTTCATATTTCTTTTGGGCTTCTCTGCCCGCCTCTGCTCCTTCCGCTCTCTGCACTTACATATGCCCACTGCTCCTTCTTTCCACCTTCCCAACACCCCCATGCCCCTCCTGCTGCACACCCACTCCCTGTTCATCCCTGCTGGCTGTCCCACTTTCCTCCTTGACTTCTGTGTGGCTAAATCCAATTCCTTCCCCCCCCCCCTCGCTTTCCATCCTGGACTTAACAACAACTACCACTTATCTGTAAGTTCTCCTTTTCAATTTGCGCTGTGACAACTGAGCTTTCCATCCCATACCTGCTTTGTGCTTTATTGATTTGCAGCTGCACTTTATGGTCAGGTACATTTCCTTGTTCCTTATGGCAGCTCCGCAGCCCTCCATCTGCTCCTTGGCTGTTGGGAGCTACCTCACCCCAGGTGCCTCTCTGATTACTGGAACCTGGATTCAGTTGGTGGTGAGTGAGTATTGCACCCCCAAACATTGCACTATAATTCCATCCTTTGCCATAGGGAAACCTTGCAAATGCATTTTTTTAGTTGCGTGTGCTCTCTTGCATCATTCAGTTTAATTTTACTCACATTGCTGGAAATATCGAAACTTATTTCAAAGACATTAGGGGAATACATGACAAGTCTTCAAACGTTCACAAACTTTACCTTGCGTTGAGACTACCTAACACATGAACTACTGCTTTTCCATTTTCCACTTCCTGTTATGGAATCAGCACTTTCTAGTCTCTGACTTGGTTTCCCGGGTCACAGAGATCAGGAACCAGGGCCAAGTACTATCTCGACCACTGGCTTTCACCTCACCCCAGCTATACCATCCTGTTTCCCTGTTGTTTCCTCCCTATGCTACCATTGCACCGTTTATACATTTATTATCAGTGGTTTCTTGTGTTTGCCTTATTCATTTCTTGCTTACCCACTTGTCCTGTTGGTACCAGAGAGCTACGCAGGGTTCAGTTTCATTAGCATGAGTAACTACTAGTCAGGAATCACTGTGCTGTTCTGGTATCACTCCATCATCCTGCACCTTCTATCATGGGCTGGTCTGACCAGGGACCTGTGCTGCGAAATTTTATTCCAGAGCATCCTGCCCTGACTGCTCAAATAGTTAACCAGCTGGCCTGGAGTTGACTCCTACTCCCATCATTTCTGCTATGTACCCCTCAGCGTGTCATTTCTTCTTCATAGGTTTCAGATCACTCCTGACACTAGTACTTGCTCACCCAGCCATTTTAGCACCTGTGCTACAGTTTTGTTTCTGGCTCTGCATTTGCAACCCTTCCTTTTCCTGGATGGGTGCTTCCGGGTGGCAATTCATTGTGGGCACACTGGTGCTTCAACCCCTCCACTCCAGGATATTGCTGGGGGGGACACTCCCATTCTGCTGTCCCTGGGGTTCCACCCACTTTATCGTCCCTGCTGCCTATGAACTCAACCACCTACCCACTCATCAATGCTCCTCCCTGGTGAGTGTGTCCCTTTAATGTACAGTCCTCTTTTGCACTCCATTGTTCTCGCTTCCATTCCAGTCCCTCCTTTCTCAGTATCACTCCTGTTCAAGTGCCCACTTTTCCATCTTCATACATTTGTCCTACCCTATCTCTGTGATATTCATTCATACTAATCTGCACTGTAGTTTCCTCCTTACACTCTCTTCAGCACCACTCTGCGCTTTCTGCCAGCCCATACTAGCAGTACTCCAGACTCTGTCCCTAACTTACACCCTTTGAGGTGCTGAGCGATGGAAGACTTCCCCTGTTTACCAGGGATGGGATTCTATTACATTCACTGCCTCCTACTACTTACCAACCTGACATCGTCTGTCCCTACCTCTGCTGGTTAGCATCGAGTGAAGGTTAGCTCACTCCAACTACCATGGATGGGAGCCATGTCTCCAATCTATTGACTCATACCATGCCTTCTCTACCTCATACCAGTTGTCGCTTCCATTCGGGAATGGAACTTTCACCCTATGTGCCCTCATCATTCCATCTATGCCTAGCTGCCTCAACTCAAGAACAACCCACCTCTGTCGTCATCAGTGGGTGTCTGAATCTCCATTCCCTTGCTTCAGCAGGAGACATTCTCAACCTACCAACCGCATACTGCTTCCATTAAGGAACCTGACTTTGCCTGACTGACTTTCCACCTTCCTGTTTGCAGCATCTATACATAGTCCTGTTTTGCTAACTTATGAGGCTGGGTACCTGCACCTACTTTGTCTCTTCCTCCTTCCATTTCCCATACCAACACGGTTTGCTGCTTCTATTCTGAAACTGGGCCTTTCTACCTCAGTTGCCTTACACCTTCCCACTCTCCTACTGGCTTCGTATCTTGGATTTCATGCTCTGACTACGTGGTTTGCTTGGCGATTTTGTGACTCCACCGGTCCGATACCAACTCTGGCTCACACTTGGAATGCCCCCATCTGGAGCAAGATCTTATCCTTTCAGACGCCTCCATTATCCTACCTCAGCCTTGAGGTATTGGTTACTGGTTAGATCTCCTTGACTACCATGACTGGAAGCTAGTTGCTGCAATCATCTGTTTCTACATTTGAATGTCCTCTATGGAACCACCACTTGCTCCTCCCTCCTGGACTAGAACCATTTACTGAAATTGTCCCACCATCATGCATTATCTGGTGTGTCATATCCAGGGCCTTCTCTCCTCAACTCCTTTGTTTCACAGCCTGTGCTTACAACTGAATGTTCATCCATCTGCTTTTTACCTTCTACCAGATTACAGTTTCCCTCACAGGAACCTTCTGCTCCAATTGTCCTCCTTCCTTCCTCACCAGTCTCCATCCCATACTTCCATTGACTATCATGCATGACCCGTTAGTCTCAATTCCATCTGGACATGGACCTTGCCTGCTCATGCATTCTCTGTTTCACTCCAGTTTGACAGCCTCATGGACTTCCTTGCTGCAGGTCACCCCCTCCGTCTGCTGTTTGAATTTGTTTTCTTCTCCAGTTGTAGAAACATCCTCCTTCTTCACTCCAACACCTTCAGTCCTTTCCATTCGTCAATCACAGCCATCATCAGATGTGGGACTTATGTATTTCAGCTCTCTTGCTATTCGTATTTGGATCACTCCTTTGCTCTCCATGGACCATTGTATCAGACCGCAGGCCTCCTGTCTCTCATGCATTGGATCTTGGCATCTGGTTCGGTATCCATCTCAATCCAGCTCAATGGCCTCCTTGACTTCTTTGCTGCTGGTCAACCCGTCCAGCTCCAGCACAAGTTTGTTTTCTCCTTCAGATGTGGGAACCTCATCCTCTTTGCTCCACTGCCTTCCATCCTCTCCTCTCATCCTTTGACGCCTTCATTAGTTGTGGGACTCACGTATCTCAACTCAGTTGTTCTTGATGCTTGGCTTCACCCCTTGGCCTTCTGTGACTCATCCTCTGATACCTTGCTTCAGCCTCCCTGCATCCTGTCACTGTTTCCTGGAGAGCCGACTCGGTCCTGATCCCTCCTGCACTGCATGTCCTCTGGCTTCGCCCAGCCCATCCTTCCCACATCATTCCTTCAGTCCTTCAGGATCCTCTTTGGACTTTTCTTCCCATTTGAATGGCTGACTTTTCCTCTCTGCCTTACAGGCTCGGGGCTTCGTCCTGTTTTGCTGTGGCTCTTTTGGGCCTGGTAACCTATCTCTGACCAGTATTCTTACCCTGTCATTACTCCTGCAGTTATCCATCTCATACTCCCACTCTGGCTTTTCTAACACCTTCCATACAATACTCGATGGATCACTTGTTCATTTCACCTGAGGAAACTACTTATAGCACACATCCCTTGGATAACATGCATCATAAACTCTGTTGTAATCCTAGATTTTTTCACACTGCTCAATCAGTTCCCCATGATCTTTCCAAAATCTCATTCTACTGGACACCAGAAAGATTCCATCTCTCTCTCTATTTCGATACTCCCTATGAATCCTGGCTTTTAGTCACCGTGAATGTCCTTGTCTATCATGCTTTGCAGGCTATCCTCCTATATGGAAAGGACTTAAGATCTTCTGCTATGCCATGACTTATCATCCATTATTACTGCTACGGATACTGGTGTAACCCCCCTGCAAATGGGGGTTCCCAAAAGACTTCCAGGAGCTTGCTTGAATGCTCCAAGCCTGAATGGTGTTTGGCGTTTAAGCCATTTATCTGTGAGTGTTTTTAGAGCCTCTGGTACTGTCTCTTTAAGAGCTGTCTGCTTGCAGACATAATTAGTTTGTATGGGGGGACTGTGTGTTTCTCTGCTTGAGTACCACTCGAGCTGCTGCCAATTCACTCCATTTTGCAGTCACTAGGGTGGAAAGGAACCTATCTGAAAGAAGTAACTGTTTGCCAGAAATCATTTAGAGTAATAATGAAAATACAGTTTGTCTAACCTGCTTTCTTTGCAGTCAGAACTGTGTTTGCCTAGTTTCCCATTCTAGTTTTGAACTGCTGAACTGGACCAATCAGTGTGGGTTAAGGTAGCTCTAAAATGGTGCCTTGCACGAATCAGAACTTGGACTCGTAATCTGAGCCAGCCACAAGAGGATTGTATGGGCAGTGACTCTGGGAGATGTAGTTTGGACTTCGGCACCTTTTTGGACCAACAGGGGCCATCTATTGTGAGTGACAGCCAATCCAGCCAAGAACTGGGAGGAACTCAAAGGAAGTGCCCAGTTTTGTCAGCTGGAGTTTCAGTTGAGCTCTGGCAGTGAAGAGGGAAGGAGCCCTGTGCTTTTTCGGTGTGCAGTTTTAGTCGGGAAACGCGTGTAAGGCCCCGAGTTCCGGTCTGCAGCTTGTGTAACTGCTTGTTAGGACTGAATCCGACCTGTGAAGAGAATCAAAGGATATCTGAAGAGTAGAAACCAGGCTCACCCTGTAGAAGACTGGAGAAATTGCTGAATTGTGCTCGGTCTGTCAGGAACTGAATCTGCTGTGTGTTCTCCCAGGTATTGTGCAGAAATTGTGATCGGGATAGAGAAGCAGCCTGCCTGGTATAGTACTTTCTTTTTACCATATAAATGTGTGAGGAGGCTTGTGTAGCTCAAGTGAATCCTGCTGTCATTAAAGGACTTTTGCCTGTTACTGTTTACCATATAAATGTGTGAAGAGGCTTGTGTAGCTCAAGAGAATCCTGCTGCCATTAAAGGACTTTTGCCTGTTGCAGTTTTGTCATATAAATGTGTGAGGAGTCTCGTGGAGCTCAAGAGTAGCCCTGCTGATGTTGAAGGACCCTATCTTGTTTGGAGGTCGTGAGTTCTAATTCAGGGTCGCTCCCTGTTGAATTGCCACATTGAATCAAATGGAATTACTGTACTGCTGACTGTTTAACTAATTTTCTTTTCTCTGTGTGAAGGGCCCTACCAGCTACCAGGTTTGGACTAGCCACTGGGGCTTGGGTACCCAGGGACAGTAACTGGTAGGGATAGGCTAATGCACAGAGCCATAGGTAGATGAGTAAAGTGATAAGCTAATTAACTGATTTCCTGTCCTTGTTATAGCCCCTAAATAAATCAGAGCTGCTTGTTTCAGCAAAGTTATACTGCCTGAGGTATTTGTCTATGTTAAAGTATTGTACTGTGATTGTTGCACTGTATCTTCTTATTTTACAGGGGGTCCCAGTGCCTGAACCAGTCCTGGGGGTAAGTGTATACTGTGAAGGTAATTCTGATATACTGTGTGGGCCACTAGTTGGAAGAAAGGGGGGTTGCAGTGTCCCAGAGGGCTGTGACCAAGTTAGTTTAACTATTGCAAACCCTGACCTCTGGGTGGAGGCACCCGCCATCGGATCCAGGCCCCTCAACCTGTTAGTGGTAAATCAGGCAGGGGTAGTAGCCCCTGGGATAGCGCCATCTAGGGGTTACATCTTGGAGGCTCACCACTGGGAGTGTGTGTCCTCTAGTGGCCATATTTACAAACCACTGTTAAGAAAAAAGAAATAAATGGGTACCCCAACAGAAGTGGCTGTGCACCGGCTGGTGGAGTGGTGTACTGGGGAGGAGATCGACCCCCAAAATGCTGTGCTTATCCTGGACATCCCCCTGGGTATAAATACGGACACTGTACAGGGAGTACTTTCCAAGGTGGAAGGTTTACAAAACCCTGTGGTGGTGGGTCGGCATGCTAATCTGCTCACCCACACTTTCCTGGCCCTAGTAGAGTTTAAGGATCCCATACATAGCTCCAAAGTGCCACAGACCATTACCCCAGAGGGAGCCCTCACTGCTTGGAGAGTGATAACTAAGGACAGTAAAGACCTGGGGGGAATGAGCCCCCACCACTATCTGAAACTTTTGAGGAGAGATTTGCTAAATGGTTGCTGGGGGAAGGGAAAACTGTGGAGGACTTGAAGAAACTATTCTTGCCACCTGGGGGTGTTCCTCCCCCAACACCATCTCCCGCTCCAGTACTCGTAATGATGGCTGAACCAATGTAGACTCCTATTTCTGAACCTGCCATTAGTCACGACTCTTACCGAAGGTTGAGGATCTTCTCTGGCACCTTCCCCACCCCCCAAGGGGAGGATGACTGGGAGACCTGGATAGACTATGTTGCCCCCCAAGTTTTAGAATGGCAATGCTTGGAAGCTGAAAAGTGAAAGAGGGTTAGTGAGAGCCTCCGAGGTCCTACCCTGGCTACCATCTGTGCTAAACAGGCCAGTAACCCTGAAGCGACTGCACAGGCCTATCTTGAGGCCTTGGAGAATGTGTATGGAGCCCAGATTCTGATGAGGACTTATGGTGGAGAGTAAGAAATGAACAACAGTACAAAGGGGAGTTGCTGTCTGTGTATGTATCTCGACTGGAAAAATTGTTGCAAGAATGCCTCAGAAAGGGTAGTTTGCCAACGATTGAACTGGACCGAACCAGGCTGGACAGGATCCTTAAGTCTGCCCCTTCTCAGAACTGCTGTTGCTTCAGTTACACCTGGCAAATTGACTGGAATCCCCACCCTCCTATGATGAGTTAATGAGAGAAATTCGGGGAGTTGAGAAAGGCGACCTCGGGAGGGACCTGCACTAATAGCTGCTGCTACGACCGAGTGACTGAAGGTGACCCATCAAGTGAAGTTCAGGGGCAGAGGTTGGCAGTCAATGAGTGCTCTGACAAGGAAAAAGATATGCCACAATGGGGCGAACTGTTGAGAGAGATCCGGGAATTCAAAAACAGTCCCTTTATGAAGGCCACGCCTGCAAGTACAGGCCCTGACCTATATCCGACTGCATCTGCTATGGGGTGGGGGTACCCACCCATGTATCTCCTGCTGATAACGGCTCCAAACTCGACTCCTTGACCATGGAAGTGGGAAACTGACCAGATGTCTCCAAATGCTTATCACGCCAGACAGAGATGGCACCAAGGTTTCCAGTTAGTAATACCCCGCCCTGGCTCCCAGTGTGGTGCCTCGGCCAGCTCAAACTCCAGAAAGTATGTTTTGCTATAATTGTGGGAAGGATGGGCGCATGAAAGGGAATGCTGGTCCCCAAAAGACACTGACAAAGTTGTATATAGGCTACAAGGAGAGCTTCGAGAACAAATCAGTGGTTAAGAGGTGCACGAAATGATCGCAGTGAGGGCACCAAAAATGCTAACTCACGTCCTTTTGTGGCAAGGTCAGTTGCCCAGGCCCCCACTACCGCCTCTCCAGACTGGTCCAGAATAGTGGGTCCCTCCATGGACACCACTGTAAAGGTGAATGGAGTGTCTACAAGAGCTATATTAGACAGTGGCTCCCAAGTGACAATTATGTTCTAGGATTGGTATCAGAAGCATTTGTCAGACATACTCTTACAACCATTAGAAGGACTGCATGTATGGAGCGTTAAGTGAGAAGGCCTATCCCTATTCCAGGTATATCTGAATTTGGCTGTCTTTCCCCACCTCTGTGGCTGGAGTGGCTGAACAAGTAGAGACCCTAGCCTTAGTGTGTCCCCCCACTGGACTGTATGATGGTGTCCCTTTGTTGATTGGAACAAATGCTCATATGTTCAGAAGGCTGGCACAGTTGTGTTATGAAAAACAGGGGTCAAAGACTAGTAGAGCTTTAAGAGTTCCTGCTTTAATTAAGAAGGCCTATGAGGCACAGAGAGATGCTGAAAAAATAGAACCAGAGGAACCGGTTGGAATTGTATGGAAGAAGGATCCCGAGTCTCTGATCCTGGTGCCAAATGAGCCTGTGTACCTTACAGGGAGAGGTCCGTATCAGAAAGGATGTTAAGAATAAAATATTAATGTTGGATGCACCAGGCGATGGAAAATTGCCAGAGGGACTGCTGGTCAAGTCTAGTATCTTGCCCACTAGAGCCCATGCTTATGCCAGAAGGGTAATGGTCCAAGTTCATAATGTGTCTGAAAGAGACATTCGAGTATATAGGGGTTGCATCCTGGCTAATGTGCATTGCGCAGACACTGCAGTGCTACCCAGCAGCAAGAGTTCGAGGAAGAATGACAGAGTAATGCCTGACTTGTTTGATTTCGGCGACTCCCCATTGTCAGCTGAATAGAAAGTGAGGATCAGTGAGAAGCTTGCCCAGAGAGACCAGGTGTTTTCTTTAAAGGAATAGGACATAGGATGCATGCAAGGAGCTGAACACAATATCCGGCTGCATGACGAAAGACCATTTCATGAGAGGTCTCTATGCCTGGCACCTGCTGACATAGATGATGTGAGATGGCATCTGCAAGAGATGTTAGCTGCTGGTGTAATACAAGAATCCAGAAGCCCTTATGCTTCCCCCATTGTGGTAGTGAGGAAAAAGAATGGGACAATAAGGATGTGCGTGGATTGTCGCACCTTAAACCGGCGGACTATCCCTGATCAGTACACAATGCCCCACATTCAGGATGCTTTGGACTGCCTAAACAGGAGCAAGTGGTTCTCTGTGTTGGATCTCCACAGTGGGTACTACCAGATTCCGATGGCCCCAGAGGACCGTGAGAAGACAGCCTTTATCTGTCCGCTTGGCTTCTATGAATTCATGAGGATGCCTCAAGGGATTTCAGGTATGCCAGCCACTTTTCAATGATTGATGGAGCGTGCAGTGGGGGAAATGAACTTACTAGAGTGCCTGGTATACCTAGATGATGTTATTGTGTTTGGCAGCTCACTGGAGGAACATGAGAGCAGATTATTTAAGGTATTGAACCGACTGGAGGACTTTGGCCTTAAACTGTCCATTGATAAGTATCAATTCTTTCAAACATCAGTAAAGTATGTGGGACACATAGTATCCACCGAGGAATAGAGACCACCAAAGTAAAGTTGAGGCCTTGACACCTGGCCACAGCCCAAAATCTAAAAGAACTGCAAAGATTCCTGGGATTCTGTGGTTATTATCGTGCGTTCATCAAGGACTTTTCAAGAGTGATCTGCCCTTTACTTACCCTTACTCAAGGGTATTCCCCAACCCACAAAAATACCAAAGTCAAGCGTCCCTCAAGACTGAAAAAGTGTATTTTACGTCTGAGTGCTAGTATTTGGGGCCCATGGACTCCTGATTGTGAGACTGCTTTTCATGAGATCATATATCAACTCACCCATGCTCCAGTGCTGGCCTATGCCGATCCAAGAAAACCTTACGTCCTGCACACTGATGCTAGCTTGCAAGGGTTGGGGGCTGTGTTGCACCAAGAGCACGAGAATGGCCTGAGACCAGTGGTCTTTGCCAGTAGAAGCCTGACCCCATCCGAAAAGAACTATCCTGTACATAAGTTAGAGTTCCTAGCTTTGAAGTGGGCTATTGTTGATCAATTCCATGAGCACTTGTATGGGGCTAAAATACTAGTAAAAACTGACAATAATCCTTTGATCTATGTGCAGACCTCAGCTAAGTTGGATGCCACTGGCCATAGGTGGCTTTCTGCATTATCTACATACGACTATGCTCTCGAATACCGAGCAGGTCTGTACCACATAGATGCTGATACTCTCTCCCGGAGGCCTGTTCCCCAGAATGATTGGATCAGATTGGCAGAACCTGACATTCGGGCACTCTGCCGGAAGTTTGACAGGGAGGAACAAATGTCCACGGTCGCAGTGGACTGCATGGTGGATTGCTTGGGACCCTCTGAGAATTGCATACCTGCTGCTTATTGCCACTTTTCTGCAATAGACATTGGTGCACTGCCTCAGCTGGACAATGACAGTATTCAAGTGGCTCGTCCCTGATCCCATGATCAAATCAGCTTTAGAAGCCCTCTGTGCAGGAAAAGATGTGTCCAAATTATGCTCCACTGATTTGAGAACTGCACTGTTATACAAAGAAGGTCCTAAGTTGAAACTGATCAATAAACTGTTATACAGAGAAACAGTAGACAGAGGGACAAATAGACAAACAACAACTAGTGCTGCCCATGCCTTCGAGACTCAGTATTGAGGTCCTTGCACAACCACATGGGGCACCTTGGTATAGACAGAACACTTGACTTGGTGAGAACCAGATTCTATTGGCCTAAGATGGGGGCTGATGTGGAGCAACACATTCAAACTTGTAGTCGCTGCTTACAGAGGAAAGCTTTGCCCCAGAGGGATGCCCCCCTTGTTAACATCACCACCAGTGCACCAATGGAGCTGGCCTGTATTGATTTTCTGAGTTTGGAGTCAGATCAAAGAAATATCAGTAATGTGCTGGTGGTCACTGACCATTTCACGAGATATGCCCAAGCTTTCCCCACCAAAGACCAGAAAGCATCCACTGTGACCAAAGTACTTGTAGAAAACTTTTTTGTTCACTATGGGGCTCCACAAAGAATCCATTCTGATCAAGGGAGAGACTTTGAGAGTTGTCTGATCAAAGAGATGCTTTCTCTGTGGGGAGTGCGAAAGTCCAGAACCACTTCTTACCACCCCCAGGGGGACCCACAACCTGAACATTTCAACTGCACTTTGCTAGATATGCTAGGCACCCTGCACCCAAAGGACAAGCCTAGATGGAGCCAACAAATTAGCACCCTGGTATATGCTTATAACTGCACCAAAAGTGATGCCACTGGGTTCTCCCCACCGCCTGATGTTTGGAAGAGAAGCTCGACCAGGTAGATGTGTTTTGGGGTCTCTCCTGATGGGGTTCAAGCTGACAACTATTTACAGTATGTGCAAAGTTAAAGGCCCAGCTAACTCATGCGTACTCAACTGGCTCAAACCATGGCTGCCAAAAGAAATCTGGCTAACAAAGAAAGGTATGATAAAAGGTGAAAGCACAGGAACTCCAGGAGGAGATCGGGTATTGCTAGAAATCTGGGACTGCATGGCAAACACAATATTGCTGACAGATGGCATCATCTCCCTCACATTGTAGTGGGCAAACTAGATGATCTGCCAGTGTACAAAGTAAGGCCTGAGAATAATTCAAAAGATGTAAAACAATGCATAGAAATCATTTACTGCCCATTGGACAAATCTTGATTGAGTCTGAGCCCCAGAAGATGCCCCTCTGGACCAGTGACTAGAGCTGCTGCTAAGAAAAGATCAAGAAAGTCTGCACCTACAGAAGCAGAGTTAAAGTGTTCCCCTCCACAAGTCCCAGTTGAGCATGACTGTCAGTCCATATCAGAAGAAAGTGAGAGTGACTTTGAATACTATCCTTACGAACTGAGTCAATTGTTTCAAGGCAATCCCTTAGTCAATACTGGAGATGAAGCTGGGCCTTCTGGACTGTCTAATCCCCCAGCTTCGTCCCTGGAGCCAATGCTCCCAGAAAGTGAAGTGCAAAGCATCAGATCAGATGAAATGGAATCATTGTGCATGGTTGAACTGTTTGAGCTTTCAGGGAGGAAAACAATGGATTGGGGCAGACTGGTGATACACCAGAACAAGAAGAGTATTTTGAGTGCCCTGACAGTCCACTGCCATTGTCTGAAAGCTCTCCATGTGAGCCAAATGTTGTGGACTCAGGAACTGTAACTCCTGGAGCTGAAAGTGCCCCAAGTTCTAGCCTCTCTACCCCCATGGAGACTCTCCTGACAAGTGAGGACAATGCTGAAAATGAGGCTCAGAGTGCAGAGACTGTAACAGTTCCCCTAGAAAGACTGGTTGAGCTGTAAAGCCTGTGGTGCACCTCAGTTATGATTCCCTTGGGAGCCTGTGGACTTGCCTCTCAATGTTGTCCATAAAGGTGTATGTCCCGAGCTCATTGCCCAAACTGGCGTCAGTGCTAACTCAAGTTACTTGTGTTGCCCTCTAAGTGTGGTGCCCTTGCCCGTCTAGTTCCAAGGTAACTGATAGGAAGGGCCCCTCTCTTCAGGTTTCATGTACAAGAGGTAATAACTTGAGTTATGGTACAATGTGTGTGTAGTACTGTAAAGAGTGACGTGCTGCAATGTTTCAGAAATGTGTTCTTGGTAAAATGATATATTGACTGATGATTACATGTGTGAGCCTAATGCAAATGTATATGGTTGCAGTTGAAACCTATGGGGGTACTTGCTTGATGCGGACATCAAAGCTTTCCCAGAACCAGGAAGGATTGTAACCCCTGGAAATGGGGGTTCCAAAAGACCAGGAGCTTGCTTGAATGCTCAAGCCTGAATGGTGTGGCGTTTAAGCCATTTATCTGTGAGTGTTTAGAGCCTCTGGTACTGTCTCTTTAAGAGCTGTCTGCTTGCAGACATAATTAGTTTGTATGGGGGACTGTGTGTTTCTCTGCTTGAGTACCACTTGAGCTGCTGCCAATTCACTCCATTTTGCAGTCACTAGGAGTGCAAAGGGAACCTATCTGAAAGAAGTAACTGTTTGCAGAAATCATTTAGAGTAATAATGAAAATACAGTTTGTCTAACCTGTTTTCTTTGCAGTCAGAACTGTGTTTGCCTAGTTTCCCATTCAGTTTTGAACTGCTGAACTGGACCAATCAGTGTGGGTTAAAGGTAGCTCTAAAATGGTGCCTTGGGCGAAATCAGAACTTGGACTCGTAATCTGGGCCAGCCACAAGAGGATTGTATGGGCAGTGACTCTGGGAGATGTAGTTTGGAGTTCGCGCCTTTTTAGACCAACAGGGCAGTCTATTGTGATGAGACAGCCAATCCAGCCAAGAACTGGGAGAAACTCAAAGGAAGTGCCGGTTTGTCAGCTGGAGTTTCAGTTGAGCTCTGGCAGTGAAGAGGAAGGAGCCCTGTGCTTTTCGGTGTGCAGTTTTAGTCAGGAAAGCGCTGTAAGGCCCAGTTCCGGTCTGCAGCTTGTGTAACTGCTTGTTAGGACTGAATCTGTCCGTGAAGAGAATCAAAGGATATCTGAAGAGTAGAAACCAGGCTCACCCTGTAGAAGACGGGAGAAATTGCTGAATTGCGCTTGGTCTGTCAGGAACTGAATCTGCTGTGTGTTCTCCAGGTATTGTGCAGTAATTACGATCGGGATAGAAGCAGCATGCCTGGTATAGTACTTTCTTTTACCATATAAATGTGTGAGGAGGCTTGTGTAGCTCAAGTGAATCCTGCTGCCATTAAAGGACTTTTGCTTGTTACTGTTTACCATATAAATGTGTGAGGAGGCTTGTGTAGCTCAAGTGAATCCTGCTGCCATTAAAGGACTTTTGCCTGTTGCAGTTTGTCATATAAATGTGTGAGGAGTCTCGTGGAGCTCAAGAGTAGCCCTGCTGATGTTGAAGGACCCTATCTTGTTTGGAGGTCGTGAGTACTAATTCAGGGTCGCTCTCTGTTGAATTGCCACATTGAATCCAAATGGAATTACTGTACTGCTGACTGTTTAACTAATTTTTCTTTTCTCTGTGTGAAAGGGCCCCTACCAGCTGCCACGGTTTGGACTAGCCACTAGGGCTTGGGTACCCAGGGACAGTAACTGGTAGGGATAGGCCTGTGCACAGAGCCATAGGTAGATGAGTAAAGTGATAAGCTAATTAACCTGATTTCCCCTGTCCTTGTTATAGCCCCTAAATAAATCAGAGCTGCTTGTTTCAGCAAAGTTATACTGCCTGAGGTATTTGTTTATGTTAAAGTATTGTACTGTGATTGTTGCACTGTATCTTCTTATTTTACAGGGGGTCCCAGTGCCTGAACCAGTCCAGGGGGTAAGTGTATACTGTGGAAGGTAATTCTGATATACTGTGTGGGCCACTAGTGGGAAGAAAGGGGGGTTGCAGTGTCCCAGAGGGCTGTGACCAAGTTAGTTTAACTATTGCAAACCCTGACCTCTGGGTGGAGGCACCCGCCATCGGATCCAGGCCCCTCAACCTGTTAGTGGTAAATCAGGCAGGGGTAGTAGCCCCTGGGATAGCGCCATCTAGGGGTTACACTGGGAATTGCACGATACCTCATGCTACCTCAGACATCATCCAGTTACCTTCTGCAGCCTTTCTCACCATCACTAACTGTTGACTACATTTCTCAATTCCTACTTCCTCAACAGAGACTGCTTGTCCTAAGACCTTCTCAGCACCCTTCCCAGAACATTTATAATTGTATCTCCAGTACCTAGTCATTAACTAAAGTCATTCTGTCCAAACTAATGTTTGCTAGCTCTTGGACATCACCATACCTCACACAGTCATCTGCATTTCTTCATCCATTACCATTGAGCAAATCAGCCATCCATCTAGCAATTCCTCCAGCCTTTCCTCCATGAATCATCACCACTACTTTCTCCAGTAAAGACTATCACCGAGAACAGGCTCTCCCAATTATTTATTCAGAAATTTGCAACAGTTGTGACAAATCCACTATCCCAGTCTTACCACACAACCAATCTTAATCAGCCATAACACTAAGATTCAGTGGCATTCCATACTACTTGACCTCATTAACCAGCCTATAGACTCATTCATATATCCACCTCCAAGCTTCTCTCAAGTATTCGGCATCGGATTAACCATAAGCCTAATCAATTATAAGCCACCACAGTGCATCTCATGGACACTCACACCACAGTAAGACCTGTATGTACTTCAGCCAATGTACCCGCAGAGGATTTACAAGTATACTTATGATATCATGTCCAAATAAGCCATCCAATTCATCATTCCAAGCTTCTATTCTTTGCTATACATATTCAGCTACCATCTGGTTTGCATCTCCAAAACTTCCTCTATTCATCTACTAATCCCTTATGGCATTACTCCCATTAGGCACCAAAAGACTCTCCTCTACTCATTGTTCTTCTTTATGGATGCTTACTTAATAACTCAGAGCTCCCTACTGAATTCAATACCTTCAGACTTTATCTCAAAAGACAAACCCTACACAAGTTGGATTATTCACATATCAATTCACGAAGCATCGCATTTCCCACAATTCACCATCTGGTACCATATCAAGAAAATTATGATCTCCCTGCTCATTATGCCCATGCAATCATTTTGGACAAGCATCCTTCATCACCATGTAAATCTGGACTTCATTCATCCCTCTTCAACTGGATCTGATTCACACATAGGATTCTACCGCTACTTCAGAAAAGACCTGCTTTTCAACCTCAGGATCATACTTCAATCTGCATAGTCTATGGATTGAGGATGGACCGACAGTTCTCCAAGAAGCTCACCTTCCTCAAATTAGCTATGGTTACTAGAACCTAGGTCCTTCTGCTCTTAGTATGCCCAGAGGATGGACAGACCACCGGCCATGGGTCCTCAGAGGTTTTCTTCACCTAGGGGGTTTTCCTCTCCTGAGTGCCAGGGGATCATAATCTCCATGAGTTGGAGGTGGTATCTTTTTAGGCCTTCTATTCCCTACAAACTCCTACCTACTTACCCACTACTCAAGAGTGGGAATAGAGTTAAGTCACAAAATGTACTACAAGTTACACAAGCACTCAATAACCCATTCCTATTCCACAAACATTGAATGGGAGGGCTTAGCCCAAGGTTCACTGTGGGAATAGCTCTTCCCACAGCCTCTACTTAAAGCCCTCCACTAACACACCTCCCTTGCTTATGGGGTGTTTTTTCTCCACCTCCATTCCCTTCTCCTCTCCCTTTTCCAGCGTTCTTCTCACCCTTATTCCTGAGCCTTCTATTCCCTACAAACTCCTACCTACATACCTACTACTCAAGGGTGGGAATACAGTGAAGCCACAAAAAGTACTACAAGTTACACAAGCACTATATGTCCCATTTCTATTCCACAAACATTGAACATGTATGTGTTCCTGAGGACCAGTTTGATAGTCCAACCTGCCATTGGTGAATCACTTGTTTAAGCTCTGTTGTGTGCAACCTGGTGTCCTGTAACAAAAAAAGAGACGCCTGCCTGAAAGGATTTTAGCTTAGAAAAGACTGCCAACCTTTTCCTATGACTTTTTATACTATTAATATTGATGGTATATAAAGGTAGTCTGCAATCCATTCAGGTGATTTGTTATAGGGGGAAAGAAGATAATCTCATTACTACATAGATCAGGGTGGCTTTTTCTTCGGGTTCCTAGAGGGTTCCACCATGCCGTGGTGACACAGAATTCGATAACCATCATTACAGCAATGGCACAACACTGCCAATTGGTTTTGTGCCATCGCTGGAGAAAAGTGTGTTTTCTGGAGGGGGGGCTTTGCCCCCCCATACCCCCCATGTGGGGGACTCTACCCCCAGACTTAAGATTACCAACTCTGAGTTGGAGTTGGTTAGGGGAGTGGGCAAACACCCCAGAGGTAGCAGCATAGGGAACCTAGCGGACCATCACAGCGAACTGCCAAAAATTTCACTGTGATTGTGTTCACTGTATTTCCATTATACATTATACCTTCCTGGAGGACATAGTATGCTTCTGCTTTGCTTTCCCTTTTGACACAGGATGCCCTTCCATGTGTGCATTTTCTGGAGGGGGGGGTCCTCCATGTCTGACCCTGGGTCAGGTAGGGACGATCATATGGATGAGTCATCTGACTCATTACCCGAAGTACCAGTAGCTTCAGCAAGGACATCAAATCCGTTGTAATAGGTATTTCCATGGTCTTAGGAATTTTTGGTGCAGGCAGGTTCCAATTTTGTCTGTGTCTAGTTATCATTTTAGTCTTTGCCTGTTCCCTTAGTGGCTGGGGGGGTGGCATCTCTGGGGTACTGTGAGGCACAGATGTACTAGCCCTTTCTCCTGCTGCCTGCATTTCTGTATTATCAGTATTTTATTTAATGAGCTCTACATCATTCTCCTTAGATTGCCCCGTGTCTCTGGTGTGAAGGAGGGGGACTCTGTCTGTCTTCTGCCTGTTCCTCTTCTGCAGTGCTTGAGACTGGTACAGAATGTTGTGGGGGTGGGGTTATGCCTGGTTCTATCTCTCTTTGCAATGGCTACCAACAGGCATTGTTCTTCACTGTCAACCTGTTTAAGCTGATTATGGGCAGCCCAAGGGCAATTGCAATACATATGGTCCCCTGCTTCACATAAATTGTATCTTTGCTCATTTCTACAAAACCCACTCATATGCTCTAATTCGTTACATATAGTGCATTTTAAGCTGTCATACAAACTGCTCAGATGTCCTGTCGATCCACACTGGTAACAGGCCTTGGGCTGTCCCACATATAACAGAATCTCCTGATCTCTTCCCAGAAAAAAACAGTTAGGCAAGTGTTGGAGACCAGTGTCAGAGCTGTTCAGGACCACCCTGATCCTCCAGCCACCTGTCCAGATTTGTTCATCACTGAAAATCATCTCAGGATTACCTAAAACTGTACATTGCTGCCTGAGCCAGTACAGTAGGTTTGTGATGCTGACTCCCTTGTTCCAAAATAACTCGTTGATAGTCCTGTTAGCAGGCTTTGAGAGGGGGATTTCTTCAAATCGTGTCTATAGTGGTGATGTTTTAACTAGTTGGTATTGCACCCAAATTTCTGCAGTCCACTGCTTAGTTTAAAATTAATGTCAAAAGCTGCATCTCCCAACACATGCATAAGGCATGAGGTTCAGCAGCTGAGAAATGCATTGATCTCTTCAACAGAGATCTGGCAACAAACATTTTGTCAGAAAAGGTCTCCAGATGCCCCCAATATAGCAAACAGATGGTGTTATGCCATTTAGCCAGGTATGTAGGTGCCCTAAAGAAGGAAGCATAGGAATGAGGCCATGAGCCATCTGTGTTTGGTGGTGCCTCAGAGGTAGGAGTTGAGTCAGTTTGGTCTTGTCTGGCAGTTGAAATGGAAGCCCCTTGTTTTGTATCTGATCTTCCAGCCTGTACTGACGAAATGGGTAAAGTCCTCACCTGTTCATTCAAATTTATTTGAGGCTTTGACTCCCCAGGAAGCTGCAAGCCAGGGGAATGTAGTAACTGCAAACTTTGAATCATATGTAGGGGTGATTTGCGGCAGGTGATTTCAGCAGCACTTACCCCTTCCATTACAAAATCATTATTAGTGGCATTTGGCTGTATCAACATATGAAGTATCTTAACCAGCCTGGTGGTGTTGAGGGTTGAGGCGCTGGATGCCACACCTCGTGCTGCACTGCAAGCCCGAGTGCTGGGGGTCAGTGTAGAGGAAGAGGATTGAGCATCTGATGGACTGGTCTCCTCCCCAGGGGAGGGCAGTAGGTTGTCTGGTGTCCCAGTGACTCCAGGTGGAGTTCAGGGGCACTGCAGGACTTAGGGCCAGATGTGTGGGGAGTGTGGCAGATTTCAACAGGGTTGTTGTTGTATGCCATGGCGTCACTGCACACCATGCTCAGGAGGGAGCTTACAGGGGAACAAAAACAAGAAAAAAACCATGGCCCCAGATATGCAACAGCATCACAGTGCCTGGCTGCCACATGCCCAACACTGAACCTCCGCCTCTGCCCTTCGATCTCCCCGCAGACCTTAGGGCTGTGGGTCCTTTGGGGAGAGAGTAATGTACTTGAAGAAGGCAGAGTCACAGTGGGCATTAGAGTAGCATGATGAGTTGGGAGCCTGAGAGAGTTCTGGGTCCTCGAGGTGAAAAATAGATATGTTAAAAAAAGAAACAATGAAGTATCTTGATGAACAGGGGAAGTTCCCCTTCGACCCAGCATCTAAACTGGACTGGGCCCTGAGAAACATTGTCCTGTGTCTTTTGATTTTTCCTAACCTACAGACCAGAGCACTGACTCAATGGTGCAGAGCTGGGCTTGCACAGTGGTGGAGCTTGTTTCAGTGTTCCATCTTAGGCCAGGTGTTGTACCACCTATACTCACCATTCCTGATGGGACCCCATTATACTGTTTATGCAGATTGCCTTTAAAAATTAAAAGTGGTTCACCGCTAGTACCTGCAGTAAAGTTGTATGTTTGTTTTTGTTCTGTGAGTGCCCCAGCCTCTGATATACTCCTCTGGTCATTGTTTCAATCTGAAGCCATCTGTTCCTCCTGAACTTCTCCTGCTGCGTCAGCAGGCTGCATCTGGGTCCTCCCATCTGTTGCGTCTCCTGGCAAAGTGTCTTGTTTTTTCATTTGCTGAGCTGCAATTGCATCCTGCAGCTCCTGTTGTCTTTGGCAAAAACGATCCTCCTCTGCTTTCAGTAGTGCTTTCATATCCTCTGTTTCTGCTCTTGGCAGTACACTTTCAGGTAAAGAATCCAGAGCAGCCATGGGAAACATGGTTTCAATAACTTCGGACGGCAATTATTTTTCCAGTCTTTTTTTCTGGTACTGTAGCTCTGCCAGCAGTTTACTTCCATATTTACTACCTGTTCCATAGTCACAGGCATATCATAGGACATTTCAGCCTCTACTGCAGTGGAGTTAGAGGAGGACATCGTCTCCCCCACCTCCTGTATGTCCATCCTTTCTGGAGCTCTAGTCGAAGTGCACAGGGGAGTTCCCTGGTGTCCTGGCCAACAATTCACTTCCCATAAATCTGGTTCATGCAATTGTCCAAGGCTGTGTGTGGGTGTTGCTGTGTGAAATGGTTGCCATTACACATTCAGTCACTTCACTGCCAGTCTCTCATTGCCTGTAAAGCACTTTGGGATACAGGGTGTATGAAAAGCACTATATAAATGCTGATTATACTTCATCTTCCTTTACGTCTGTCACATGCATGCTTGAAACCCCTTCTGTTTTTGCCTCCTCTGCTTCCACTGGCATTCTATACTAGGTGTCTACCACTCTTTCAGCGAAGTAGTACTTTCCACATTTCTCTTTAACTCTCCCCCCCTTTAGCATCATCACATGACCTCTGCTCCTAGTGGTATTCCTTCTTTGAAAGAGACTCTCCTCCTGTACCTGGTTCACCCCAGGAGATACTTGTAGGTATTCTTTTTTATTGGCCTTTCATCAGTTCAGTGGGTGTTTCAGACTTGCACTCTGGTGCTAAACACTATTTCAGTACTTTATTATGTAGTTTATGTCCTTGTTAAGCCCTTCGAAGACAAGAGGAAGATGACCACCAAGCTGAGCAGATCATCAGGAGGTCTGTTGTTTTAGCACTTCTTAAGTTTTTAAAACTCTGTTTAGGGGTGTTATAGTATAATTTCTGCACAGTGTTTTTGTCATTTTAAAGTAAAGTTTTGGTGTAGAAGTAGGGTAATTTTATTAGAGTAGATAGTTGAAATTGAGTAAATTGGTGTTTTTCCATAGAAACATACAGAATGTTGGCAGATAAGGACTGCCAGGCCCATTTTTCTCAGAAGAAGCCAGAAGGGGAAAGAAGGAAACATATTCAACTCAGTGCTTTAGAGTAACTGGCAATTGCTATTTTTCTTTTAAACTTAGATTGCGGGCTTTTAGTGACACTATACTTTCTTTGTTGTCTTTACTTATAATTGTTTTTGGGCTGTTGAAAATTTAAAACATAGTGGTGGTGTAATTCTGTGCTGTCTTTAATTGCTGCAAATTTTATCTTGACTTGTCTGACTGCCCTGTAGTTGGGTGAAGGGTGTTAATTGTCTGGCCTCTGACCTCAGCTACGTGATAACTGGAGGTGGGGCTTAGTCAGAGTTGAAGTAGCAAGCAGAGTTTATTTTCTCAGAAGAAGCCAGAAGGGGAAGGAAGGAAACATATTCAATTCAGTGCTTTAGAGTAACTGGTAATTGCTATTTTTCTTTTAAACTTAGATTGTGGGCTTTTAGTGACACTACACTTTCTTTGTTGTCTTTACTTATAATTGTTTTTGGGCTGTTGAAAATTTAAAACATAGTGGTGGTGTAATTCTGTGCTGTCTTTAATTGCTGCAAATTTTCACCCCCCCTTCCCCCAACTCTTAATTATATGCCCTGTTAAATCTGATTGACAGGAGCTAAAACACAGGGCATAAGGGGTGTGAAGTAGGAGGCATAAGGGGAAGAAGCCCACCCTCAGCACGACAAGTGGTTTGATTCATTTATTTATTTATTGGTTTCTTTTTCTTTAAAAAAAAAAATATCTGAGGATCAGTGGCAGGATTTTTAGGACAGTAAATTAATAAAAAGGGAACTAGGAGAGCTTCAGTAGCAGACAAGTAGTGGAATTGCAGTATAATGTGGGGAGTGGTGCAATGCAGTGACTGTGGGGCAGCCATATTCAGGCAGACCTTCTGGACACTGAGGTGCTGCCCTATCTGCATGCATCTCTCTGAACTGTGGGAGGAGGTAGCCAGACTCAGAGCGGAAGTAAACTGGGGCAGGAGTACCATCACCCCTATCCAGGGACCACCCAGTCCAATGCAACTGCCTCAAAGGATGCCGAGAACGAGGAGCACTTGGATGACAGTGGGCTCAGGAGGGTTAGAGTGGTCAGGCAGAGGCACATCCAGATCCTATTCCACTCAAGAACTCATATGCCACACTGGCAAATGAGGACAACCAAATAGAGGTACTCAGAGAAGTGGAAGGAAAGGATGTGGAGGTTAGCCAAGGAGGTGACCTCAGCAGGAAAAGCAGTGGACCCCAGAGGAGGAGGAAGTGAATCCTGGTGGGGGACTCTATCATAAGAGGGATCCAGCTAGGAACACAGGAGGGGGAGGACAGGGAGGTGAGGTGCCTACCAGGTGCCACGGCATGGAGGGATGGAAGGAAGATCCTGGGGATCACTGGGAAGGCAAGATGGGAGGGTGAGCTGGATGTCATTATCCACCTAGGTACTAATGACCTGGCAAATGGAGAGCCAAAGGAAGTTCAGGAAGAGTTTAGGAAACTGGGGAGGGGTCTCAAGCAAGTAGCTACTTCTGTCACTTTCTCAGAAGTACTACCTGTGAGAGGCAAGGGAGAGCATAGGAGTGCATGCACCAGGAACTTTAACTCATGGTTGAAGAATTGGCGTGAGAGGAAGGGTTTGGATTCATTGGTGACTGGGGACCCACCTGGAGGGATGGAGGTTTGTTCAAGCCTGACGGCCTGCATCCATCCTGGAGGGGAATCCAAGCACTCAATGATAAGTTTAAATGCTACATTGACAAGCATTTAAACTAGCAAAGGGGGGTGGCAGGCCAGCAAGGAGGGTACCTACTTGCTCACCCCCCACAGCTAGCAGTGGAACCAGTGAACCAGAGGAGTGGCTATCTCTGCAAAGCAGTGTGCAAAAGATGGAGATTAGTGCCCAAGAGGTGGATAAGCAGAAAAGGGGCAACATGCAGCAGAAGGGCAGACAGCAAGGAGAACCAGTGATAAATGACAACCAAGGAAGGGGCTGGAGTAGAACAGTGAAACAGTCTAGGGAGGTCAAATCATGGAAAGCCACATGTGCAAATGCCAGGAGCCATAGCAACAAGATGGAAGATCTGGAGGCTGTTATGGTGCAGTCAGACCTGGACATTGTGGCCATCACTGAAACCTGGTGTAATGATAACCATGACTATAAGATGGCCATACCTGGCTACAACATATTCAGAAGAGACAGAGCAGGCAGGAAGGGAGGAGGAGGGGCACTGTATGTGAAAATGACATAAGGCCACAGAGATCCAGGAGGAACAAAATGGGGGAGAGATACTGTGGGTTAAGCTGGAAAGGAAAATGGGGACAGCCATCCACATAGGTGTGGTCTATAGACCACCAGCCCAGGAGGAAGAAACAGATAGGGAGCTGATGCTAGCCATCCAAAGGATGGCAGACAAGGGTGAGGTAGTACTGGTTGGAGACTTCAATATTCCAGACATGGACTGGAGCATCCCAGCAGCAGCATCAACTAGGAGCAGATTTATCCTGGACTCCCTTCAGGGTGCCTTCCTCAAGCAACTGGTCATGGAACCAACTCGGCAGAAGGCAATACTGGACCTTGTGCTCACAAACAGGGACAGTGTGATGGGGGTAACAGTGGGGCAGCACCTGGGAAACAGTGACCACCAGTCAATGTGGTTTGAAATCACAGAAAGAGCAGAACCAAACCACACAAAAACACGTATCCTGGATTTTAGGGGGGCAGACTTTGGGAAAATGGGGAGATACTTGAAAGAGGCATTAAGGGGAATTGGTCAGGAATCAGGGGTTGAGGAACAGTGGGCAGTATTTAAAATGGGGATTACAAGAACAACAGAATTATGCATTAAGCAGGTTAGCAAGAAGAAAAGGAAGAGGAGACCATTATGGTTTTCCAAAGAGGTAGCAAAGAAAGTGAAAGCCAAAAAGATTGCATTCAGGCAATACAAAAAGACACAGGCAGAAGGGGATAGGGAGAAGTACCGGGAGAAGCAAAGGGAGGCAGGGAGGTCAGTAAGGGAAGCCAAAGCTCAGACAGAAGAACACATTGCAAAATCAGTGGGTAGAGGGGACAAAACCTTTTACAGGTACATAAGTGAAAAAAGAAAGACAAAGGGAGGGATAGTGAGACTGAAGGGGGAGGATGGGGGCCGCGTGGAGAATGACAACAGTAAAGCTGACATATTGAACAGGTATTTCTGCTTAGTCTTTACTGAGGAAGAGGAGGGTATTGGGTCTGAAGGGAGTACAAGGGGTGAGAATGATGCAGAAATGGACACAGGTCCCTTTACACGAGAAAGGGTCCTGAAGGAACTGGAAGTAATAAGAGTTGATAAAGCAATGGGGCCAGATGGGGTGCACCCCAGGGTCCTTAAAGAACTAAGAGAGGTGGTGGCTGAACCTCTGGCTATCCTGTTTAGCGGTCACTGGAAACAGGAGGTACCCAAAGACTGGAGGACAGCAGATGTAGTCCCTTATACAAAAGTGGGAACAAAGAGAAGCAGGGAACTACAGACCAGTCAGCCTCACCTCAGTAGTGGGGAAGATCATGGAAGCACTACTGAAGGAGAGATTGGTGTAACATCTGGTTATCAATGGACTACAGGACCCAAGGCAGCATGGCTTCACCAGGGAAGGTCATGTCAGACCAACCTCGTTGAATGTTTTGACTGGGTGACTAGGAGGTGGATCAGGGAGGGCAGTGGACATGGCCTATCTGGACTTCAGCAAGGCCTTGACACTGTGCCACATAGAAGACTATTACACAAACTGGGGAATATGGGTGTGGGCAGGACAGTAGTGTGGTGGGTAGGTAACTGGCTGGGTGGCAGGATACAGAGGGTGGTGGTAAATGGCTGTCACTCCACAGAGGGAAGAGTTACCAGTGGGGTACCACAGGGATCAGTGCTGGGACCGGTCCTATTCAACGTCTTCATCAGTGACATGGCGCAGGACCTAGAAGGCAGAATTTCACTGTTCGCTGATGACACAAAGCTCTGTAACAGAGTAGACACACCAGAGGGTGTAGACAGAATGAGAAGCGACCTGCAGAAACTCGAAGAATGGTCAGGGGTTTGGCATTTGAAATTCAATGCAAAGAAGTGCAAGATAATGTATATGGGGCCAAAAAACCCTGGCACAATATATCAGTTGGGGGGTGAGGATATAGCATGCACCAAGCAGGAAAGGGATCTTGGGGTTATCATCTCTGATGACCTCAAGGTAGGGAAACAGTGTGACAAGGCAGCAGGTAAAGCAAATAGGATGCTGGGATGTATAGGCAGGGCATCACCAGCAGGAAAAGGGAGGTCATAATTCCGCTATACAAGACACTAGTGAGGCCCCACCTGGAGTACAGTGTACAGTTCTGGAGACCATACCTCACGTAAGGACATAGACAGGGTAGAGAAGGTTCAGAGGAGGGCAACAAAGATGGTGCATGGATTGCATCACAAGTCCCTATGAAGACAGGTTGAAGGAACTGAACATGTACTCCCTGGAGGAGAGGAGGGAGAGAGGATATGATAGAGACATACAAGTATCTTACAGGGAGGAACAAGATGCAGGAAAACACTATTTTTAAGCGAAAAAGATGTTCCAGGACTAGAGGGCATGGGATGAAGTTGGAGGGAGGACGATTCAGAGGAAACATGAGAAAGAATTTCTTCACAGAACGGGTGGTGGACAAGTGGAACACCCTGCCAGAGGAAGTGGTGGGGGGCTGAAACAATCATGGGATTTAAGAATGCATGGGATAGACATAAAGGAATTCTGGAGGTCAGGGGTATGGGGCAACAGACTTCTAGGAAAACAAACTGAACTTACAAGCTCAAATGGGCAGACTGGGTGGGCCATAGGCTCTTATCTGCTGACACTGTCTATGTCTCTATGTATCTATCCAGTCTGCCCAATTTTCCTACCTTAATTGGCACCTGATGTCCCTATCTGGTCATGAGCTTTAGCTTCTTCATCCCACTTCTAAGGTTCCTTCATGCCTATCCTATGCATGTTTAAATCATCCCACTGTTGATACACCCACTACCTCCTGGGGGTAGGTTATTCCATGCATCCATCACCCTTTCTGTGAAAAATAACTTCCTCACATTTCCCCTTATCCTGCCCTCTTTCAGTCTCATATTGTGCCCCATTGTTCTTGTGCCCCTCTTATATTGAAAGGTGTCTCCCCCTTGCTCCTTGTTTATGCCCTTAATATACTTGAAAGTTTCTATCATATCCCCCATTCCCTCCTTTCTTCCAGTGTATGCATACTGAGGTCTTTAAATCTCTCCCCATATGTCTTCTGGTGTAAGCCCTGTACCATCTTTGTCACCCTCCTCTGGACAACCTCCACCCAGTCTATGTCATTCCAAAGATGTGGTCTCCAGAACTGTACACAGTATTCCAGATGAGGCCTCACCAGTATTTTATCTAGTGGCATGACCACCTCTTTTCTTTGGCTAGTGATGCCCCTTCCTATGCACCCCAACATGCTACTGGCCTTCCCTACACCCTTTGTACTCTGCTTAGTTACCTTTAGGTTATCTGAGATAATAATCCCAAAATCTCTTTCTTCCCTGGTGACTATCAGTAACTCCCCCCATTCTGTAGCTCTCCCCAGGGTTTCTGCGGCCCAGGTGCATGATTTTGTACTGCTTCACATTGTACCTCAGTTGCAACTCTTCTGATCATTGTTCCAGTTTTTCTAGGTCACCCCCTCATTCTCTCCACCTCATCAGGTATGTCTATCCTGTTGCAGATCTTGGTGTCATCTGCAAATGGCCAAACATTCCCTCCCAGCCCCTCCACAGTGCTGCTAATGAAGACATTAAAATGGACTGGCCCAAGAACTGATCCCTGAGGTATGCCACTGGTCACTCCCCTTACCTTGGACTGGATCCCATTTACCACCACCTTCTGCTTTCTATTCTCTAACCAGTTTCTAACCCATTTTACCACCCTGTGTCCCATACCCAGGCTCCTTAACTTGTTCAACAGACTCCAATGTAGAACAGTGTCGAAGGCCTTGCTGAAATCAAGGTAGGCAACATCCATCGCTCCTCCCTGGTCCATCTCCTCTGTCTCTCAGTCAAAAAAATGTTTTAGATTGACATAATCTTCCTATAGTGAATTGATGCTGCCTCAGGTCCTGCACTCCTTTGGATTCCAAGTGTTCTACAATCCTCTCCTTTAGCAATACCTCTATTATTTCCATACTACTACTGAGGTGAGGCTGACTGGCCTGTAGTTTACTGCCTCCTCCCTGCTATCACTTTTGTGTAGGGGGGCCATGTGTGCCCTCCTGTAATCCTTTGGAACCACCCCTGTGCTGAGTGACTCACTGAACATGGCTGCCAGTAATACTGCAACTCCATCCTTAGTTCCCTCAGTATTCTGGGATGTATGCCATCTGGTCCCATTGCTTTGTCTACCTTTAGTTTTGTGAGTTCCTCTAGGAGTCTACCTTCTGTAAATGGACTGGTGTCCACCTCCCTCCCTACTTTGTTTTTCGTACCTAACTGTGGCCCCTGTCCCTCCCCTTCCTTAGTGAATACTGAACAGTTATTTAGTTGAGGTAATCAGTTTAGAGTATATTTGATGTATTTTTGCCGACACCTAACAGTAGGTTTTTAAATGGAATTGATCCTGCATTGCATTGTAGTAGTGGTAGTAGTAAATCTTTTTTATTCATAAGAATAAAGGAAGCATTCAGTTGCGCATAGCTCATTTTCAATGAAGTCCCAGTTGTTAAAGCAGCAAAACATCAGTTACAATGTATAAAAATACACAAAACAAACATTGGTTGTAATATAAAAAGGTACACAGTTGTACATCATAAAGAGGCAACAGATACCTATGTACACAAGTAATCAAAAGTCAGCAAACATCACATTGACTACAATGAGAAGAGCTACTAGACCAGCTCAGGTGCCACTTATTCAAGTCAGATAACTAGATCGGTTGATCAATTTCCCTTAAATATAAAGGAATTTTATTCCACAGAGCCAGTTCTCTGTAGGAAACAAATGACTTTCCCACATTCAGATTATATCTAATAATTGAATTTTTCATGCCCTGAGCTGACCTCAAATTATCTTTTATGCTTCTAAGAGGAAATAGCTCAAGAATGTAAGTTGGAACCCCATTTTTCCGAATTTTAAACATAAATTAGAGGAGATATAAATTCCTGCAAATAGAGGGTTTTGACAAACTTAGTTTGTTGAACAATATACACCTATGAGTTTTATAGGATACCTCCAGGACAAAGCAAGCCATCCTGTGAAACATAAGGTCCACTTTGTTCAGCAGGGAACCAGAGGTTCCACCGTATAGGAGGTCCCCATAGTCTAAAACAGGCATTAATAAGGAATTCACTACATTTAAAAGAATATCCCTAGACATCAATCAATCAATCAATCAAATCTTTATTCATCCAGACATGTACTTTTTAAATCTATAAAGGGCCCCCAGTCTTCTTTTTAATCCCACTAAAATATTACGTATGTGGAGGGACCAAGTCAGGTTGCAATCTGGCCAAAGACCTATATACTTGTAATGGTCAACTTCCATTATATCAGTACCATCTAAGGTTGTAATGGCCAGACATGGATTATGTTCTTTACACAGTTTATTCCTAAACAAGAGGGCCTGGGTCTTTTTAGGATTTAGTATTAAAGATGCCTATTAAAGAATTCCTGAACCTGGTCAAAAGCCATCTGGAATTTAGATCCAATCAGATCTAGAGATCGAGCCTCAGCATATATTATTGTCTCATCCGCATATAGATGGAATTTAATGTCATGGATGTCAAATTTAAGCTTGTTGATATAGATGTTAAATAACAATGGCCCTAAAATTGACCCTGAGGACACATTAACTAAATTTGACTTGAAAGGACTGATTTTCACAGATTATTTTCTCTCATTTAAATAAGAAGAAAACCAGTTAACCACCTGGGTGGACATACTGATCTGGCTGAGCCTGGACAGGAGCACCCGGTGGTTTAAAGTATCAAAGGCTTTAGAAAGATCTATAAACAAAGCTCCAACCATTTGTCTCCTGTCCAGCCTCAGCTGCAGATCAGTGACCACCATAACCAATGCAGTATTGGTACTATGTTGGGACCTAAAACCAGATTGATAGGTGGACATCTTGTTATTTAAATCTAAATATTCTCTCAGTTGATTAGAGATAATTCTCTCAAAAACCTTAGAGATCTGTGGAAGGAGCGAGATTGGCCTATAACTGTCCAGCTCACTCCTATCCCAGTCTTAAATATAGGCTTCACTCTTGCAACCTTCCATCCCTCAGGAAAATCACTCCAAATGAAAGCTAGATTGAAGATAAGAGCCAATGGTTCCACTATACAAGGAGTCATGTACTTCAACAATCTGGCAGGGATCCCATCAAACCCAATTGCCTTGTCAGGACTGAATTATTAAGTAAAGTGTTTCCAATTGATGTAAAGCACCTTCTACAGACTGTGTCATCTGCACCATACTGCTATGCCTTCAGAGGGCAGTGAACAGTCCAGGATGGAGTTTTAAACATGACGGTGGTCCCAGACCAGATATTGTGGAACTGGGTGAAACGATAAAGCACAGAGGAAGAGCAGCCCTGAAGTGTGACTGAGGAGGTGTAAATGAGTGACCAGTGAGATAGGCACTCATTCCATCTTGATTCCCAACTTGGCTGATTTGATATAGTCATTGTTCCAAGAGTCTTCTGGACCCAAGCAACAACACATTAGTTCTGTAAGGAAGCTGGTGAGAGCAGTTTGCTTCAGGTTCGTGGATGCACTGCTGGTAGAGGATGATGTGTGTAACAATCTACATTTTGGGACTGGCAGTCAGACAGGTTGGTCCTGGCTTTGCTGGATTATGTGGGACTGCTTGTATGTCCCAGAACTATTGTGATCTTGGAGTGCGGAGTTGATGGTAGCTCTTTAAAATGTAGTTGGGGGGCTAGTGGGAGAGACCTGCTGACTGAGGCACAGAGATGCTGAGGAGAGGCCACTGTGTGCTTGGAGCAGCTGTAGTGGTATACTGCCTTACTGATTTTGTTTGCTGCCAGTAAGCTGTTTTGAACTATAAATCTTGTGGCATTTTATTTGCTCACTGGGTGAAAGCCAGTGGAGCAACTTCGAAAAACTTTGTTGCTTACTAAACTTAGATTAGCCCAAAGCATGAACAGACCCCTGGTCTATAACTTTTCTCTCTGGGTGAGAGCCACGGGAATAAAAAAAAACAACTATTTTATAAATTTGTTTTTGAATCGTGGACTTTGATGAGGGTCTAGGCTATGAGAATGGGACCATCTTGAGTTTATTCGAAAATGTAATTTAATTAGTTTCTACATCATGTTTCCCTCCCCCACTACCCTTTTTTTATTTTTATTAACTATTGTATTGCTGTGTTCATTTATTTTATTCTAGTAGTACTGCATCATGGTTTATACAACACAAGTAGTGATACATTTTCCTGAATAAATTTGTTTATTTCACTGTCTTACCTCCAGGTAAACTTTTATCTGGAGCTTAGATATGTGTCACAATGACTATCCTTAACCTAAGGACCAATCAGAAAGCAGCTCTTACAATACTGATGATATCACATCAGCCTTGTCCTCTTTGAAGATAGCTGCTGAATTCAAAGAGCAACACACATTAACTCTAACTCTACACACACATACGATTTAAGTGATATTGATGTATAAATCAAATACACAAAATCCTTACTAAAACTATACAACTTGTCTCCAACCATTTGTATGACAGCAGGACTGTCGTAACTCACTCTTGGCTCTGTCACTCGTGAGTTATGGTCCTGTCCCCTTACCCATGAAGATAAATTGCATATTTTGAGTAAGGCCATTGTCTATTCCCTATGCATCTGATTTGGGGTTATGTGTATGTTAATGGTGTATGTCTGTTGGTGATTAATATAGAGGTGTATATTGCTTAAGGGTGAGATGTTAGCATGGGGTGTTTTGGGAAGGGTACTTGTTGTCATTGTGCAGGTGGACTTGTCCTTCCTTGCTGTGGTGGTAGGAAATCTTTTATTGTGTGTCGATTAGCAGTCAGGCCCCATTTACTATACTCTGTAGAGCAACTATGAGAATGACGTCCCTTTGGAAGACTCTTTTTCACCCTGTCTGTGGGGGGTGAGCAACTGCTGCATGGGGTTGTGGATTCTTAGGGGCACTGTTCACAGTGTAGGTCAGCTCCATGAGTAGATGGGGGCAGAATAAGGAGTGTGATATCTGGGAGGCACCTAGGGAGAATAATTCATCAGGAAAGGGGTCCTGCCTACCAGACTCCCATCCACTAGCCTCCTAAGTTTTCAGGTTAGCAGGTAGTCAATCGACCAGCCAACTCATCTTCTCCTCTTAGGACAGTTCTTTGTAACACCTGTCTCTAAGAAATAAATCAGCAGCAATGGAGGCTTTCATTTTAGATTCCTTGGCAGATCTGGTATGCATCACAGAGACCTGGTTGGGGGATGGCTCGGGCCCTTTGCTTGAGGTATCCATTCAACTGGATTTTTCTGTGGTGCATTGTCCTAGACAGGATCACAGGAGGCAGGGCAGCCATCTGTTGCAGATCCACTTTGGGACTGATGGCATACCAAATAGAAGATACCAGGCCATTTGAATGCATGGGAGTGAAAGTTGGACCAGGTACAAGCTGCAAGATAGTGCTTATATACCATCCTCTGGGGCAAGGGTTTTCAACCTTTTTGTGTGCACAGACACCTAGAGTGAAGGTCAGTAGTAGCAGGGAACCCCTACCTTCAACTGCAGACAGAGGGTGCAGGGGGTAGAGGTTAAGTTTATTACACAAATTGTGATAGAGTATGGAGTCTGAGCATAGAACTTCTGGCCAGAGACCAGATTTGAATCCCATATTCACTATGTGACCCTGAGGAAATGGAGGTGTGAGAGGTGTTAAGAGTAGAGAGTTGTGAATAAAAAATCCAGATCTGAATCCCACATAGACTATCAAGATGGCCACCGTGAAGCTGAAGGTGCTATTCTGGACAGCCCTGCAGGCCAGGAATTTTCCTCTTTTGTGTAATTTGGTGGAACAAGTCTGGACAATGTCTTTGTACATGGATTAAGTACATTTTTTTGACACCTTTTATATCTGTAACTGAGTGAAGGAGAGAAAGAAATGTGGTGAAAGACACTGCTCTGCAAACAGCTGATACATACTACAGTAGGTTCTATGAGTGAAATGTGGCTCAAGTTAAAACAAATAACTGATTTCAGCTGGACTCCTTTCTTTACAGCTGCTTGGCTGAAAGTACTTAATTTATGAAAATGAGCATGAATGCTGCTGAGGCTGCTATGACAGAGCATGGAAAGACTGTTCAATACACAGAGACAGTACTAAACACTGTTTCCACAGTTTCATATGTAACATTTTTCTTGCTTACTCCAAGGATCCCATGTGCCTTGCAAAGGGACCCCCTGGGGGCCTAGGTCCCCTGGTTGAAAAACCCTGCTCTGGGATATGGTAGCAAATGCTTGCAGGAGCTTGAGAGTTTCATGGCTGACATGGTGGTGCAGTCTCCTAGACATCTGGGCTTGGGAGACTTTAACACTTGGATTAACGATGAACCATCTCTTTTTTGAATGCAGTTCTCCCAGATGATGTCTTCCCTGAGCTTTGCACAGGCAGTTGACACTGGTACTCATCCGGATGGCCATGCCATTGACCTGGGTTTCTCACTGGGTCTTGATATTTGTGATATCAAGGTTTATCCAGTCATTTGATCAGATCATCTGGCTATGTGGTTTCTTTGCAGGGCTATTGGTGACATCAAGGTTGATCTGGTTGTTTGGTTAGATCATCATGCCATGCGGTTTCTTGGTGGGGCTCCCTTTTGACTTCCCAGATAGAGATGGTCAGTTATCACTCTTTAGAAATTTGGAGCCTTCTGGCAGTCCTGGACATCTCAGACATGGAGACGGCTTGTGCAATTGGAGATGAGGCAAGCCATGGATTGTTATAACCTGGCTCTCACAGCTACAGACAGCTCCCTAGCACTTCTCCATGTCCTCCCCTTGATTTCCTGCTGCAGGTCACCATGGTTTGAACATGGTCTGAGGAGACTGAAGACAAAAGGGTGGAGGTTGGAGCATTGTTGGTGGAGGCATCGCTCGGAGGAGGATAAATTGACTGAGGGCTCATTTTGATGAGTACCAGCAGACAATCACTCTGAAAAAGTCAGCATTCTTGTCATGAGTGATTGCTGCTGGAAGGAACCAGCCAGCTTAGCTCTTCAACACTGTGGACAGACTATCAAATCCAGCCTGTTTCCAGTCCTGAAGAGCCTTTTTTCTTGATAAGTGTGAGAAATGTAATTGTTTCTTTCTGTTCAAGGTGTCCTTCATTCAGGCTAGGATATCATCAAGCAGGATGTCAGCCAACTGTCCTCAGTCTTTGATGAACAGAAACACTCCATCTTTATGGGTAGAGTTTGAGCTGGTGTTGGTGGATGATGTCCTCTGGGTGATTTCTGGACAGCGTCCCATTTTCTGTATGTTGGACCCTTTGCCAACCCAGCATCTTTTACAGTGCTGGGATTCACTCAGTCCAGTAGATGTTCCCTTGAGGAGGGCAATATTCCATCAGCCCTGAAAAAGGCAGTGGTTAAGCCCCTTCTTAAGAAATCTTCTTCAGATCCTGATACTCCAACTACAGACCCATCTTGAACCTCCCCTTATTGGGGACGTTGATTGAGATGTGGTGAGGGTGCAGTTGGAACATCTGGAGAAATGAGCCTTTCCAGTCTGGTTTCTTGCCTCGCCATAGTTTAAAGACAACTCTAGTCAAGGTGCACCACGAACTCCTTCTAGTGAGAGATAGTGGACATCATTCCATCCTCATCCTGCCTGACTTTTCTTCTGCATTTAACATGATGGATCATGGGGTGCTTTTGGCTCATCTGAGACACTATGTAGGACTCACAGAGATAGTGATTTGGTGGTTTGAGTCCTACATGTCCAGCAAGGTGCAGCAGATGGCACTTGGCTCTTTAACACTGAGCAGTGCTGTGCTCTGCTGTGGTGTGTCTCAGGGGTCAATTTTAGCTCCCATGTTGTTCGCTGACTGCATTTTTCCATTGGGGCAGCTCAATAGACTCTATGACTTTGGTTTTCATTGCTATGCCAATGATACCCACCCGTATGTGTCTTGTGCCCCTGACTATGGTGCGGTTATTTCAGAACAAAGTAAGAGCCCTCAGGAAATTCAGGACTGAATGGCAGCTAGCTGACTTAGATTAAACCCATTGAAGATGGAGGTGTTACTGGTGGAGCTAAGTCAGATGGGATCAGCGGCGATGAATAGTAGCACCTTTTTACTGGTACCGGATGGTGTGAACCTCAGAGTTACAGATAGGGTGAGGAATCTAGGGATCACTGTGAAATCCAAGTTGATCTTAGAATACAAAGTGTCATCTGTTTTCCATAGTAGCTTCTACCATCTTAATAACATCTTCTGGATCTAGCCATTTCTTAAGCCAACTGAACTAGCAACACTGGGGCATGCAGCAGTTACATCAATATTGGATTATTGTAATGTTCAGTACCTTGGGTTGTCCATGAGGTTGCTGTTTTATTTGCATCTAGTTCAGAATGTGGCAGCCCAGCTGGTTGCTGGGTCTTTCTAGTTTGAGCATATCATGGTGGTTCTCCATGCTCTTCACTGGCTGCCAGTGCAGTGGTACATCAGTTTCAAGGTGTGCTTGTTAACTTACTAGCCCTTGCACAGTCTGAGGCCAGGCTCCCTGAATCACTTCCTGTTACCTTATGCTCCTGGCCATCCTCTTTGTTCAGTGGAGGCAGACCTCCTGATTTTTCCATGATGTCATTTGAAATCATCAGGTGAGGAAAAACAGGACAGCGCGAACACTGGCAAGTTGGTGCTCGAATGGGAGGTGCTAACCTCAGTGGTTTCAAACAGTTCAAACAGTGAGTACTCCAGAAAATGGTGAAATAGGTGCAAAAATAGTGTTTATTCACATCAGATAATATGCCAGGACCCCTGTGCTTCGGCACTCAACCTTCAAAGGGGGAATAAACACTATTTTTGTATCTATTTCACAGTTTTCTGAAGTGCTCACTGTTTGAACTGCTTGAACTCGTCAGGTGATAGGGCATTCAGAATGGCTGCCCTAGTCCTCTGAATTGCCCTTCTGGAGGTGAGAGGTGCTTGTTCACTGGCCACATTTAGAATGTATTTTAAAACATCTTTTGAGTTTTTGACCTGTTGTTGTTTTGCAAATTATTCTGGCTATTCTGTGGTCTGCCATAGAACTTTGTAGTTGAAAGGGACATAAACCATATCATATAGTTCTTATATCATACTTATCATAGGTGTGTAAATCAGCAAGACCTGTTAACTTTAATCAAATGCCAGTAAAGATGGAACAGTAACAGAACTGGTATTAATATATATAAGAAAACAGCTTCTACTAGGAAAAAAAGTTACTTCTAGTTCAGCACAATTCTCCTGTACAGGAGAACTGTGCTGAATCTGTAGGTCCTTTTTTCCCAGTAGAAGCTGTCTTCTGTTTTTCTTTTTTTAATACTAGTTTCAATACTTTTATTGCTCCAAATATGCAGATATTTTAGTGATACCAATGGATGTTTCTGATTTACATACTGGTGGTAAGTAATAAATTAGAACTGTATGATTTAATTTATGTCTCACTCAGCTACAGAGTTCTGTAGTAGAACTCTGATGTATTGACACAACAATGTGCAAGGTTTACAATGCCATAAACTATATTATACAATGGCAAGAAAGAATCCTGGCTCCTGATTGGTCAGTTGGCCATCCCAGCAGGGATGTTATCCTGACATAACATCCCTGCTGATGATATGCTTGAGGCCATTGAGCGTTCCTTGCATCTTTTCTTAAGAAAATATTTTTAAACACTAAATAAAATTATTTAAAATTATTTTTTTTCTGTATAAAACAGCGAGCCATTGTATAATAGGAATAATGCCCTCCAGCATGGGTGTTATGATGGGATAACATCCCTTCTCGGGTGTTGGACACCCTCAGCTGGTGGCCTCGGGCCCAACCACCCAAGGTGGGATGTTATCCCAGCATAACACCCACCCTGTCAGGCATTATTCCTTTATTATACAATGGCAAGAAAGAATCTTGGACTGTGACTGGTCAGTCTTTGGCTGGACCCATGGCGTTATCCCAGCACAACACCACAGGTCTAGCCTCAGCCTCACTGTGAACCTGGAGATGATCTTGAGCACCTTGAGCATCTTTGAGCATCTTGAGCTTGATTGTTTCATCTGCTCCTAAAAAACCAAAAATATTTTTCCAAACAAAAACATCTTTAAAATTATTTTTTTTATTCTGTATAACAACGAGCCATTGTATAATAGGAATAATGCACTCCAGAGTGTGTGTCGTTTGGGATAACGCCACGCCTGGGGCATTGGACCCCCAGGCGTGGCATTATCCCAGCATGACACACAACCTGTCGTGCATTATTCCTTTATTATATGCAGTTCTAAAATGGTACTTCCTACCAATGTGTAAATCAGAAACACTCATTCTGCATAACTAAACTGCCTGTACAGAGTGAACAATAACAGAATTGGAACCAGTATTTAAAAGTCAGCTTCCATGGGGGAAATTACTTCTGCATTAATTATTGCTTTTCTTTAAGAACATAAAGTAGGAACATAAGAAAACAAGAGAGAAGATGACACTTCCACCAATATTGTCTCCTGTATCTCAGTAGTAATACCTATTCACTGTATGGAAACCTCCCCTCATGTGCCTGTCATGTTGACCTGCAATGAACTCCCATAAGCTCCTTTCATAAACCATTGGTATGAATCTGTCTCAGAACTGTAGTGGCCTGAACCAGCTATCAGAAGAAATGCTTTACAGTGACTGAAAATGTCAAATTCTGTAAATATTACATGTTTACCAGCTGCTGCATTTCCAGTCATCAGACTTTTCCAAATGTATGTATCTTTTGCCAATAATTTCTAGTACAAACTGCAAATTGCTGCCCTTGCCCACTACCAGATGATAGTTGTTCTGTCATCTACAGCATGTTAAATTAGTTTTGATGCTTTCTGTCTAGCTTCTAGTGGACACTAGACCACATTATAAAACCAGCAACAGAATTGACAGTAATTAGCATTTTGTTTGGTACCCTCACATGAGAGGGCAAAATGCAAATGGCCATTAGAACTGACTTGCCTTCATACCTATGTGGTGGTTCTTCTATTACAGGGTTAATGTTCTTTCAGAGTAGTGCTTGAAAACATGTAGTGTGACTAACCATGCTGTTCTGTCATCTGAGGCAAAGCAGCCTAGTGGTTAGAGCCCAAGCTGTGAACTTAAGAGACCTTGGTTTGGATTACCAGCAGAACCACTTACTCACTGTGAGACCTACAGCAAGTCACTTAAATAGATCTGTCACTTCACTGCAAACAAAAAATTACTGACATCAGCAGGACTCGATTCTTAGAACTTTTCTCCAAACAATGAATTTTGGAAACTTTAATTCTTTATTGCATTTATCTGCATGAAAACAGGCTATTTGCCCCTTAGACATATTTTTCCTCCTGCTGATTTTCCTTCACTGAAGTAATAATCCTCTACTTGTCACATCAACATTTTTTCAGAGGTAATTGACTACGTTCTCACAAACAGTGGATCTGTCTTCAAGGAAGAAATAAGCAACGGGGGGGTAGGGGACCTGAGGGAGAGTCATAGGGACTTCAAATGCTGGGGTAGTTTTGTGTTGCTCCTCCTTCATTTGTGTACAATGTTTGTCAAAATCTGTTTTGAGTTGTATTATTTTCTTTAGCCATGATTACATGTGAATTACTGTTTTGTTTGCTTTCCACCATGTGTGTCTTTTTCAAGCAGCACTTGAGTTCAACCATAGTTGTGCAGCCACTTTGTATGCTTTTGTGCTAGAAGAGTAGAGCAGAACTATTACTCAGTTCAGGACATATAGAAACAGTTAAGAGCCTGGGCTAACTGAGCATTGTAACTGAACAAACATGAACAAATTCAATACCTGAAGATCCCTGCTTCCCCAGATCACAGTTGAGATGTGCTGGCAAATCAATTGGGAGAGCCCTATATAACTTTTAGCAGACTCACTGACAACCAGGTTTCAATTTCCAGCATTAACAATTTCTCACATTTAATAATCACAAAATCCAGTAGTGCGGTGGTGCTGAGGGTTGAGGCACTGGATGCCACACCTTGCACCACTTTGGCAACCCAGGTTTGGGAATGAGCATGGGTCACTGGGGGGGTTGGCATGGGGGAAACCCGGGAGTTGGATTGAGCAGCCACAAGGTGGCTTTCCTCTCCCAGGTGAGGATGCAGTCACGACCGCTGCAAGGCTGCCCCTGGATGGAGGCCGAAGGGTAGTGCAGATGGGAGTGGTAAGGATAAGGAGGGTGCCACAGAGCACTGAGTACACATGCCTGCACACACACTTGAGCATCCATGCAAGGGGAGGGAAGGGGAGAAAAGTGGTGGAAAATGGAGCTAGCAGGCCCCATGATGGCCCATAGTGTCAGCACCGGCCCCCAAAGTCTGGATGTTGGTCTCCAGGGGAAGAGGGAAAATCGATGTCCATCATCCACGGCCCTGTCATGGGGGGGGTGACCCATGGGGGATTGCTGGGAGGGTCCAGTGTGGGAGGATTGAGACCAGAGAGCAAGCCCCTTGAGGGAGGTGCTGGAGCCACCTGCCAGCTCCACCAGAAGGAGAGATAAAATGTATACAGAAAACAAAAAAATAAAATAATCACAAAATCCAGCTATGACAGGTTTAAATACAGTTTAACTATGACAGCACTGAATTATCTTTATGGGCAAAAGATGGAAGGGTAATTCTAAAACCCCACACTGTAGTGTCATATGTTTAGAGCTAACCAGTACAGGTGACTTATTCTTAGACCTCTACTGCAATGAAAGTAGGACTGCTCAGAGCTGACTATCATTCTACATTTCCTGCTCCCTTTCATTTGACTGTCAGCACCTGCCATGTCTGCTTAGAGCAGTAAGTCATATTTTGCAAGTCAGACCTCGGTTACTTCAATTGCCATCTGTGGTATTGAGGAGAAACTGTTCTTTTTATTGCAGCCTCTGTTATCTCAGGCTTACACAGGTTTCTACATACAGTACCAGATACAACAAGTTATCCTATTTTCTAATTTATTTATTTGTTGTTGTTTGTCTTTGCAAAGCCATCTCATTATACAAAACACAAAGGTCAGATCACTGAATTCCTGAATTTGGCCTAGCAAAATTAGCCTGAAATGATCTGATCCAAGATATCAATGAGATTTTGTCTGTTTTTTTTATTTTGAAATGCTCATTAAAAGGCAGGATTGAAGAAAATTAAAATCAGTCTTTCACACAAGATTAAAGTTTGCTAAATCCTGATGCTAACATGCAAATTAATACCCTAATTTTGTATATTTTCAAAACAAGAGTATAGTATTCAACAATGTAGTATAATGCTTATATGTATACTGTACATAACCATCCAGCAGGACTAAGCACCATTACTTATTTTATTATTTATTGAAATGTATTCAAACCAAGCAAGGCAATCAGAGACACTTACAACAATCTCATTTACAACTGTCACCTGGGTGAAACTGAAAGGGATACATCCAAGAACAGGTGCCGAGGATGAAAGTACGATAGTATGCTATTACAAATGGAACATACAGAATGTGGCAACAATTTGCATACACAAGCAGATAACATAGACTACAATCAGAGTGTGAAAGCTATTCACAGTGATTCTAGTGGACAAACAAAGAGAAGGAATTACTTACCAATGACATGAGATGGAATACGCAGAGTGGAGCATATTACTGCAATGACATGACATGTTAAAATATTCTGTGGTATAAGAGGGCAATGTGATTCTGTCTTGCATTAAAAAATAGATTACTTCAGTTACAAATGAAAACAAAATCAGAGGCATGACCACAAGTAAGACTGACAGATCCTAGTGAAGATCAGGGATCGCAGGTCATCCTATATCGGACCGTAATATACACAGTCCAATAAAAAAGGAAAGTGAATTAGCACATACAGTGCTGAGATGGTGAGTTCCAGGGGTCAGCTAACCCTTGCTCAGTGAAACTATATTTTTAAAACAGGGATGCACTCGGGTATAGATAGTAGCAATGAAAAAGAGTTGCAATTGCACTATTATAAACAGATTCAGTATAGCATTTGTTTTGTAAATAATGCAGCATCACAGGCCCTGTACACACTGAGCTTGTTAAAAAATGTAACGCTCTTAAAACATTTTAAAAAGCCCAACATGGTTCGCATTCACACTGAACATGGTTTGAAACCGTTTTTAAAAACATGTTTAAACCTTGCTAGGGACCTAGTCTTAAAAATGGTTTTAAATACATTTTCAAACTTAACACACTTTACCTTGTGGAGTGGATGGGGGATCATTCCATGTTGCTCCCATAGAAATCATAGGATAGCAACTGCAGATCCCTGCTACAGGGTGAGCTACAGAACCATGCTTGAAAACATTACTGCCTTTCATGTGGATGCAGTGTTACCATGTTCAAAAATGGTGCAAGACAGTGTGGACAGGCCGCTATGGTGAGTTTAAAAACAATTTTAATAACATTTTTAAAAATGGACCAGCATTGTGTACAGGCACACTGCAAAAGACCCCCGCACTTTGCTTGACTGGAGCTTTGTCACGGGGCATGTTATTGTCAGTTTCCCATCTTCCTTACGTAGCCAGTTGGGTTTTGTGATGCTTACATTTAATACAATTAATAAAAATAGCTACAATATAATGCAGTGCATTATAGTGCCTATTGGTGCAAAACACATTTGACATTGTGCTTCTTAATAAAACACAAATATTAAAAACATAAGTTCCTGTCATTATCTCAGAACTTAAACATAATTAAATCATGTTTGTAAATAGTACATTATCAATGCCCAGTTATGAGAAAAACAGATCCCTAATGATCTATTGATAATTATGATGCAAAACTGTTTGTGGGATCTATTCCTTTTAGGAAAGTCCAATACATAACTTTTCTGGTTATTTTCTTTTTCTGGTAGCTATTCCTTTAATGTTCTTTTTTTCCCCAAGACAAACTCATCAGCATAGAATTCCAGCCAGAGCCCATAGGCAGCTGAACTATATATCGTTCTGTGGCTCCTGGAACATTACATCAGGTTACTATACATCATTTCAAAACATTGGACTCGATTTATAAAGAGTAACACAGGGCTTGCATCAAGCACAGTGTCAAACCCATTGTTTGGCACAGCTGTGCCAAACAACTTTGCCAAACTGGTTGACGGGTAGAAAACAGAGAGTGGTGGTAAACAGTTTACAGTCAGAAAAGATGCAAGTTACAAGTGGGGTACCTCAGGGATCAGTCCTGTGGCCAGTCCTCTTCAATATCTTCATCAATGACACTGCAGATGGACTGGAGGGTAAGGTTGCTTGTTTGCGGATGTCACCAAGATCTGCAACAGAGTAGATGATCCAGATGGGGTGGGCAGAATGAGAAGAGATCTGGATAAACTAGCAAAATGGTCAGAAGAGTGGCAACTGGAGCTAAATGCAAAGAAGTACAAGATCATGCACATAGGGAAGAGAAACCCTGAAGCTACCTATAGGCTGGGAGAGGAGTTGCTGGCAGTCATAAGGCAAGAAAGAGACTTGGGCATCATCATCACTGAAGACCTGAAATCATCCAAGCAGACCACTAAAGCAGCAGGTAAGGCTAGGGGGATATTGGGGTGTATGAGTAGGGGTATCACAAGTCAGAAGAGGGAGGTAATAATACCTCTTTACAAGACACTGGTTAGGCCCCATCTGGAGTACTGTGTGATGTACTAGAGGCCACACCTTCATAAGGACATTAAAAAAATTGAGGTGGTCCAGAGAAGGGCAATCAAAATGGTGCCAGGACTGCATCAGAAAACATATGAGGGCAGATTAATGGAGCTCAATATGTATACCCTAGAGCAAAGGAGGGAGAGAGGTGATATCGAAACATTCAAACACCTTAAGGGCATTAACAAGGTGAAAGAGTCTAACATGTTTCAATATAAGAAAAATAGCTGGACAAGAGGACACAGCATGAGATTAAGGGATGCCTATTAAGGGGTAATGTGAGGAAGTTCTTTTTCACAGAAAGGGTAGTGGATCCATGGAACAGCCTACCTCAGAAAGTAGTGGATATGAATACAGTGCAGGGCTTCAAGCAGGCATGGGATAGATATGAGGGAGCAATACAGATGAGTATGAATAGATAGGCCATTGACAGAGCAAAGGTCGATGGCACATTTATAAGGTAGAAAAAGAAATGGACAGACTGAATGGGCCTTGTGGTCCTTATCTACCATCAACTTCTATGTTTCTATGTTTCTATGTTCTATGTTTCTATGTTTCAACTGATTCCAATTTTAGCACATCAGGTACACTTTTGACAGTTTTTTCAGTTTATGGCAGCTTGTACCAATAGGAAAAACAGGATCGGGAGACATATGAGATTTATGTCTACCACAACTTGTGGTCAACATAAATCCTGTCGCCGAGATGCCGATCGACAAAAGTGTTGTTGAACTGGCAATGTAGATCCAGCTGGTCTAACTTGTGGCACTTGTTGCATGAGAGTCAAAAATCCAAATCGATGCCTGGAGAATGTAAATCCTACTGTTGTTCTCCATTGCCTTCCTGTTCATATGTACCAATTGCTGTACTAATTTCAACCCCAGGTTGACTCTGAAAAAGGGACTGTAATTGTATCAGTGGACTTATCTGGTCACCAAAATCCAAATAAATAAATAAATGCCACAAACCCCATATGCCGTGTGATCGGCACTCCAGGGTCTTGTGGCATTCTCAGGGGCTCTGAAAATCAAGTCCATTATATATAAGTGCATTTGGAAATGCTGCTACAGGGGGAAAAATCAGTTAACAGGCATAAATAATGTCAGCTAAACACCCAAATGGGAAGACAGAAAACAAATTTAATTCAGAACCATAAAAAAAAAATAAGTAATTCAACAGTTCCATAGAGTCAAAGGACAATGAGATAGGCAACAAGTCACCAGTGGCAAGTTCTTTCAGCAGAACAAAGCTGCATGTCACAATACTGAGGTTGAATAAGGACGTGATGGGCTCCACACAGATCTAGAGCCGAGAAGGCAGAGGCACAAAAAAATTGTGAGGCGCAGGGCTAATTGACCCACCAGGTATTACAAATTCTCACTGCAACCACACACTCACAAATGGGCTATGCGTGAAACACAGCATCGCCCTCACACAATGGTCACTTCCAGCCCCACTGCCTGGGCCTCCAAAGCTCACTCACCAAACCCAGGGAGATCACGCACAAGCGATACAGCTCCCTCTTTAGTTACTCCAGCTATTCCTGTGCTTCAGGCTGAAATCGGGAACCTAACCCTGACACAGACAGGATAGGCCCCATCACTTACAGTCCTTGCAGGCCTCCATTACTCTACTAACGGCATTGTGCCACACCGGGTGCAGCTCCCCAGTTCTGCCACCACCAGAAAAGCCATGCTGCAGCACTGCCACTTCTGAGGCATCCCCACTGCCAAACTCACCCTTTCTGGAACAAGCCCCATGGCCTACCCCAGTGTCTCAGAGTATGAGGCAGACCTGAACACTTCTCCACTCTGGGTTGTGGCTTCCAAATACCCAGGGATCCCAACCCACTGTCAATTATCTCGAGAGCAACCCCACAAGCACACATGTGTGGAGACCTGAGCTGCAAAAATGATGGCTGCCACACCCGGGCTGGGGTTTGAACCCCCAGTCCAACTTGCACCAGATACTCCTGAACCTTCCAAACCCCCCTTTTTTAAGTGCAAGGGCCGAGAGACACACCCCAGAGGGTGGATCCAAGCTGTCAATCCATAAAAGGCCTAAAAGGTAGATGTAAACAGTAACTATAGAAAGCCCCCCAAAAAGGGGTGGCTTACACATATAACATGCAAAATCTTCAGTTCAGCTTATTTGGGCTTACTTAGATTTTCTTTAAGACTTATTGTCTTTTACAGAATGCTGTTAGCTGTCCAAAGGTTTGAGGTAATAACTTTGATTTGGGGATTTTGAACCAGAGCACTTTTTCTTGCAGATATTTGCACAACATGCAATACTCTATGCACTTAAATGCTGAGTATTAGGATTAGAAGTATACAACTGTAAACATCAATTGTACACAGACTAAGCAGAGAGAGACTTTACAATGGAATGCAGAATTCTCAAATTTGTCATGAATGTCTAAGATGCTGTATCATTTATAAAATAAGTGCTATACTGAATCAGTTATAATGGTGCAATTGGAACTCCTTCATTGCTATACCTATATCTGAGTGTGTCCCTAGTTTGGACCCTAATAGAAACAGGCCTTTAGGGATGTTGACTTCGTAATAAAAAAAAAAACTCTAAAACACAAACAGAATAATAAAAGCAATTATCCACAGTTTATATAATACAGCTACAGTACTTGTATTTTATGTGTAGCATTCTGAGACTCAGTGGTCATATTGTCAGCATCCCACAGGAACTCAGCTCCACCACCTCTTATACAATTGTTCCTGCACCTCTGTCATATTTCTCTATTGAATAGAACTGGAGAGTTCCACCACCCAGAAATGACAGTTCCCCAATCTGAATATTTAGATGTGAAAGTTCCCCCACCTAAATATTTCCAAAATAACCACTTAGTACTTCTTCTCCCAGAAGAGTAGGCATTGTAGTCTTTAAACTCAGTCTGTACTGTCTCTTTCAGAAATGGGAGTAACTGTCATGCTGAGTCAAGATGCCAGGTTCTCTGCAGTAGTACATAAGCACAGAAGTACACTGGTGTTTTAATGCATGGAAGCAGACCAACTTTGGTCCCTTAGATACATCCCCGATGCACTACCAAAGGCATCCTGTGAGGTTATTCTGATCAGTGCTCATTTAGCTTTTGATAAAGCGCCCAATCAAATGTAATTTAATGAACCCCCCATGACATACTAGTCCATGGTCCCATAACCGTATGAGGAAATCGATGCTGCCTTAATTTCGTTCAAACCTTTAATCCTTGCTCCCTTGTTCTCTTTGCCTGGTTTACAAAAAGCAGCCTACTTGAGTCTACAGTGATTTACCAATACATTTCATTGCAACTTAGCAATATGCATGTCTCACCCACCTCCTTTCCAAGTAGCAGAGATCCAGCTACTGTAGTACTGCTTCATATTCAAACCTATCCATGACTCTAATCATCTTTGTCACTCTTCTCTAAACCTATGTTGTGTTTTGCCATTCAGGTCCTTTGATTTGCCTACCCAGCTGGATGACCTTAACAACACTTAATGGTACCTCATCAATGTTCTCTAACAGTGATAATGCCCTTGCCTGCTTTCATCCTAAATTTACTACAACCTGTGATAAACACACCTCTTCAGAGGTCATGTATAAAAGGCTCCTAGCATCTCAGGATCGCAGCCTATATAATCACCAGAGCTAGACTGAAACACTATAGGCCACTTCTGGGTTGTCTGGCTTACTAATGGACTTGTTAATGTGCAAATAAATCCATATTGCCTGTACTAAAGCCATTGGAAGGAATGTGAGGGTACAGATGTTCTGATTCTGATGGGGTTAGATCAGACTGTGTAAATCAAAAGTAAAACCAAAACTACACCCAAAAATGCAACATGCAGAAAAAACACAATGTGCAATGAATTAAAACAAAAAAGAAAAAAAAACACAATAAAGTTTACACTTTAGGAAAAGCACTATTTGCATCTGACTGTAGAGCAAATCAGAGGGCATTTCAGAACTGGTTGAGCTTTGTTTGCTCCCACTCCCCATTAAACAGAACCTGAAGCTCAGCTTAAGGGGAAGGATTTGTTATAGCCTGGAAGAACACTGAGTTTTAGCTACCTACAACAGCACTAACTGTTTCTGAATGCAGAGCAAACCAGGGGACATTTTGGAGTTGGTTGAGCAAACTTTTTCTCCCCCTCCTGCCAAAAACAGCACCTGAAGCTCAGCTTATGGGAAGGGATTTTTTTGTATCCTGGAAGAGCAATAAGTTTTAGCTACCAGCAGCAGCACTACTTGTGTCTGACTACATGGCACATCAGAGGAGACTGGAGTTGGTTGAGCAAGCTTTTGCTCTCCTCTCTCAGAAACAGTTAACCCCTGAAGCTCAGCTTTAGGGGAGGGAATTGTTGCAGCCTGGAAGAACAGCAAGTTTTAACTCCCAGCAACATGAAACATCCCTATTAGTTTCTGACTGCAGAGAAAATCAGGGGACATTTTGGAGTTGGTTGAGCAAGATTTTGCTCCCCCTTCCCCAAGAAAGAACACCTTAAGCTCAGCTTTAGGGGAGGGATTTGTGTCTGACTGCAGAGCAAATCAGAGGGCATTTCGGAACTGGTTGAGCAAGTGTTTGCTCCGACTCCCCCATAAACAGCACCTGAAGTGCAGCTTAAGGGGAGGGATTTGCTGTATCCTGGAAGAGCAGTATTAGCTACCTGCAGCAGCACTATTTGTGTCTGACTAAAGAGCAAATCAGAGGGCTGTTTGAAGTTTTCCTTGTAAACTGGCAGGTTTGTTTAACAAGAAGAGGAAGGAGTACCATTTTTTGTTGACCTCAGAGCCAGGACATCACATGACCACAATCAACCACTGAAAGGAGAGCAGGAAGCAGGGACTTGTGCATAAAAGTGTTTCTCATCATGCCCATCTCCTAGCGCATGAGTGGCACAGAGCAGGAGTGGAATTTCTGCCTTGAAGACATCGCAGGGCTTCTGCAAATAATCTGCAGTCAGCAAGACACTCTGCAGTTGGGACACCAGACCAAGACATTCCTTCCAAATGGATATGCTGTTTCGATAGGGTAAGTCTACTGAACATCCCCCACTATTCCACTAAGGAATGTCCTGAACAATGAAGACAGCCTGCATCCATCCAGGAGGGTAAAAGAAGTCCTTCGTGGAAGGTTTAAATGCTTCTTTGTTGAGCATTTAAATTAGCTAAGGGAGAGGCAGAAACAATGAGTTAGGCAGAGTTGCAATGCCAAAGACTAGTGCAACAAGGAAGGGTAACCCATTGAGAAGAAATTCCTGAGAGGTTGATGGAAGCAAAGAGAAGGGCAGGGTGGGAAAGTCTCAAGGAGGAACTTCAGCTGGAAGAGAGGGGAAAGAGGAAAAGCAGGAATAAAATGTAACACGAGAGGGCACAATCGGGATTACAGAGGGAGAATGGGGAAGCAGGAAGAGGAGGTAGGTTAGAGGGAGAGAGGGAAGAAGACAATGCAGAGCTATGTGTGCTAATGCAAGGAGTCTCAGAAACAAAATTCCTGACCTTGATGCAATCATTGTGAAGATAGACCTGTATCTGGTGGCCATAACGGAATCATGGTGCATGGATAACCACAGCTGGGAAGTGGCCATCCCAGGCTATACCATCTTTCAGAAGGACAGATCAAGGAAGAGATGCAGAGGGGCAATTTCATAAGTGAAGGAGGGTATAAGGGCCATAGAGATGCAGAAGCAACAGGGAACAAAGATGGACTGGAGGTACCATGGGTCAGCCTAGAGATGGGGTCAGGGACCATTATTTGCATGGAAGTGGTGTAGAGGCCTCTGTTACAGGGGAAGGATTTAGACAAAGCATTGTAGGCAGATATTAGAAACACTGACAGGAAGGGGGACATTCTGATTATGGGGAACTTTAATTTGCCAGATGTAGACTGCAGCCTTCTTGCTACAGCTAAATCAAGAGTCAAGGACATCTTCGACTACCTACAAGGGACAAGGGAGATTGATTAAAGGAAAGCAATGGAGGTGGCCTATCTGGATTTCTGTAAGGCTTTCAATACTGTGCCACACACAAGGATAGTAAAGAAACTAAACAGCATGTAGGTGGGGGGAAGTGAAAAGCAAGATTTTAAACTCTTTAAGAAATAGGTGGAAAAGGATAGTTGTAAACGATAGCCACTCAGGTGATAGAAGAGTGACTAGTCAGGTGCCACAGGGTTCAGTGCTTTCACTGGTCTTCTTCAATGTCTTCATAATCAACACTGTGGAGGAGCTTGAGGGTAAGGTGTGTCTCTTTGTGGATGATACAAAAATGCAACAAGGTTTACACTCAAGAAAGGGTGGAGATAATGCAAAGGATCTGAGGAAACTAGAGGAATGATCTAGGGGGCAGCAGCTGGGTTTCAATCGCAAAATGTACAAGGTTATTCACTTAGGGCTGTGGAACACAGGCTGTATATAAGATGGGGGGGGCCTTACAGTCACCAAGCAACAATGAGACCTAGTGGTCCTCATATCTGATCACTCAAGGTAGCTGCGTAGTCTGACAAAGCAGTGGTGAAGGCTAGCAGGATGCTGGGGTGCATTGGAAGAAGGATTTCTGGCAGGAGGAAGGAGGTGGTGCATCTGTAGTATTGCTCACTGGTGAGGCCCCAACCTGCAATATTGTGTCCACTTCTGGAAGACGCACCTCCTCAAGGACAATGAAAGGGTGGAGGAGGTATAGAGGAAGGCAACCAAAATGGTGAGGGGGTTGCACAAGAAGCCATTTGAGGAAAGCCTGCAAGACCTCAACATGTACTCCCTGAAAGAGAGGGGAGCGAGAGAGGACATGGTTGAAAAATACCTCACAGGAGTGAACAAGGTGCAAGTGGAGGGTCTTTTTTAGAGAAAGAAAGGTCCTAGAACAAGGGGGATGTAATGATGCTAATAGGGGAAAGTTTAGGAGGGGTGTGTGGAAATACTTCTTAACAGAAAGGATGTTGGATGATGGGAATAGCCTGCCAGAGGAGTTGGTGGGGGCAAAGATTGTGGGGAGCTTCATGCATGCACTTGTAGAGCATATTAAGTAGAGGAACAGCAGGGGGAAGTGACTTCCATGACCATCTAGGGTCAGTAGTGATGGAATAGGCAGGGACAAAGGGCAGACTGGATGGGCCTAAAGGTCCTTTTCTACTGACAAAATTTATGTTTCTATGTTTCTGTATAATTTAAGTGTATAGATTGCTTGGGTTGTGATGAGTGGGTAACATTAATTCATAGATGGCCTGGACTGCTAACTTGGTGTAACTGTGCTGAAGTTCCTTGTACTGTAACATAGCCTCACTCTATATAGGTGACCCCTATAAAGAGATCCTTTGTTGTTAGCTGTGCTTGTTAAGACCACTTGTATTGTGCCATATCCTCCCCCTATCTGGTGATCCCTGTATTACTAACCTGTGTTGTTAGATGTGTTTGCTGGATTTGCTAGTGTTGTACCATAGCCTCACCCTATCTAGATAACTCTATATACCGTAGTTAGCCTGTGTTCTTAGGTGTGCCTTTTGGGTTTGCTTGTGTTCTACCATAGCTTCCCCCTATCTAGGTGACCCCTGTTAAATTTGCCTGTGCTGTTCAGCAAGTGTCTCAAGTATATGAGTAACTGTTGCTTTCCTATCTGGGTGACAATGAATAGGTAAGCCAGCCTGGTTCTAGCATAAGGGTACTAGAGAGATAGGGGAGAACTAGCTAGTATCAGAAGTTTAATTGTTATCATAAGTGTCATTATAGGGATGAGGTTCAGTGGGGAGTAAGTCACTTGCAGAGATTGTGGGGCACTCTCCTCCAGGGTAACACTTCAGAGAAGAGATCTCTGCCCCTTTTGCAGGACCTTTGAGAGCTCCATGCTCAGCTGGGGAAGTGATATCTCTCATGTGGCAAGGGCTCAGTGGGAGCCCACATCCCAGAGGCCCTCTGGTCCACAGCGGAGGAAAGTGGTTGGTAGGGGGATGGGGAGAGTGGTAGAGACAGCCATGTGAGGTCAACAAGCCTCAGGCCATCCTGACAGCAAGTTGCTTTGCACCCCTGGATAAGACTCAGGTACCTGACTCCACTGGGGGAGAATCTGAGTCAGCCAGAGAAAAGGAAGTGATGACCTGGTGGCATCCAGGGGTGAGAGTAGGAAGAAGGCAGTTAGGAAAGTCTTATTGATCAGGTATTCTATGATCAGGGGAGTAGAGAGGGTGATTGGAGGGGGAAGAGGGGTGACGTATAATCAGGTGCCTTCCTGCAGCATCATCCATCTGGGACATAGAATAGGGAGAATAACAGAGAGGTAGGGTTGATCTGGGGAGATGGTACACTTGGGTACCAACGATCTGGTGAATCGGCCTGTGGAGCAAGTCAAGTGGAACTTTCAGAGGCTAGGGGACAGATCGTAGGCCCATTTGGCCCCCCTTGCTTTTCCAAGGTTCTACCTTGTGGAATAGGGGAGAGGGAAAGATAGAGTAATTAGAGAAGAGGTTAAGGAGTTAAATAGGTGGTTAAACGGATGGTGTCTTGTAAAAGTGTACCACTTTGTGGGGAACTGGAGGAACTTCTGGAACAAGAGGTTCTTCACAGGTTAAATAGCCTTCACCTGACAAGAGAGTGGACCAGTGTGCTGGGGCAGAATTTTGATGTCTACATTAGAAGTTAAACTGAGTGTGGGGGACACTGAGACTAGGGGGTAAAGGAAGTGAGGGAGGAAAACCTAGCTCGTGCTCTCCCTTATAGGGGACTGGTAGCAGTAAGGTGGGTAAAAATAACATTGAGGTTCAAACAGGAGTAGTGGAGGAGGCTAAGGTGGGGAAGGCTGTCAAGGTCTGCAAGGAAATGGGAAAAATAAGATGTTATGGAGCACCAGAAAGAATTAGGAGTAGGATCACAAAATGGCAAAAGGGGATCTGGAGCTAGTTGGAAGGGGGTTTGCCATAATTCCCAGAGTCTGGGTAGTAAAATCAATGAGCTGCAGGCATTGGTGGCAGACACTGATGTGGACATGATAGCCATCAGAGAAACATGGGCCACTGAGAACAATAACTAGAACTTGTCAGTCCCAGGATACACAATGTTTAGACAGGATAGGGAAAGGCAAAGTGGGGGGCATAATCCTATATATCAAGAAGGGCAAAGAGACCATGGAGGACATTTCAGGGGAAGCAAATTAAATCTCATTCACTGTGAGTTCACCTCATGGTGCCCTCAAGCAAGAAAATATGGGTGGGGTGATCTATGGAACACCAGGACAAGAGGAAAAGAAAGAGAAATGGAGATCAGAGAAGAGTGGCAAGGTAAGTGAAGAAGAAGGGAAGTGGTGGTGGGTGATTGGAACATGACAGATATTGATTGGGACATTCCAGCAGCCAGGCACACCAGAAGTCAGGCCCTGTTGGATACATTGCTGAACTGCCAGTTAGCACAGCTGGTTAAACAACCCACTAGACAGGTGATCATTCTCAATTTGGCATTCCCCAACTCAGAGATGGTGGGTGGCATGAGGTTAGGGAGCCACTGGGGTCCAATTATCATAACTCCAATTGGTTCAGGCTGGCCATTGGGACCAGAATGCCCCTATCAAAAACTAAAGTCCTAGATTCCAGAACAGCAGACTTCAACTGGATAAGGGAGCTGTTCCAAGACAAACTGATCATGGTGGACAGCATTGGAGGAGTAGAGGAAAATGGGGGAATCAAGGGGACCATTATTGAGATAACAAAATCATGCACAAGAATTGTTACACAATGACACAGATGTAAGAGATCGACATGGTTCTCAGAAAGGGTCAGGGAAGCAGTGAGGACCATGAAAAAGGCTTTCACCAGGTACTAGAAAAAGCAGGGGGGGAGGAGGACTGGGGAGAGTACCAAATGAGAACTAGAGATACTAAGACGATGGTCAGGGAGGCCAAGGCAGGTATGGAATTGCATATTGCAGAAGAGGTCTAAGGTGATGAAAACTCATTCTTCAGTTATAGTAAGGAAAAAAGGAAGCAGGATAGGGGTATTGATAGCCTACAAGAAGGGGGGAGGGTTATAGAGGAAGATGAACAAAAAGCAGCCACCCTTAATGATTACTTCTGCTCTGTCTTCACAAGGGAATACAGCAGTCCCCTGCCTGAAAGTGACATCAAGGCAGCTGTCAGGGGTATTCCTGAAATAAGGCAACCAGACTTTATCCGAAAAAGAGTCCAGAAGGGGCTAGAAGCCCTAAGAGGTAGATGACCACAGGGCCAGATGGGATGCACCCAAGGGTGCTGAAATAATTGGCAGCAGCAGTGGACAAACCCCTAGTGGGGCTACTCAACACTTCAGTTCAGATAGGGGTGGTTCTGAAAGACTGAAGGGTAGTAGATATCTCACTACAGAAGGGGGTGGACACGCAGCAACCAGGGAATTTCAGACCTGGCAGCCTTACCTCTTGTAGCAGTGTAGTAGTAAGCCGAGACTTTTTAGAGAATCCTCAGAAAAAAAGAGATAAAGTTCAATTAAACAAAACATTTCTCAATTCAGCTCCAAACAAGCATTCAAAGTAACTTACTTTTACAGAACAAATACCAAAAAAAAAACTCTTTTTTAGCTTGATTCATCTCTTCAGTTCACAACTGCTGTCTGTCTGTCTGTCTGTCTCTCTCTCTCTCTCTTTCTCTCTCTCTCTCTCTCTCTCTCTATCTCTCACTCTCAGTCTCAGTCTCACTCTCTCCCCAAACCTCCTTTCTTTTTCAGAGTTTTTCTTAACGGCTTTCAGGTGAGGCTTATTTCTGCCCCTTGCCCACAGGGAATTCCAGATGTGCCTGCAGCCACAGCAGGCAGCCTGCAAAAGGGCCAGGCCAGAAATCAGCAGGACTGGGTTCCAATGTCCCCTGATCTCCTGCTTGTATCTTAGTGGAGAGGATGTCCCAAATGAAGGTTTTATAGGGTCCTTCATGCCTCTGTAGAGGGTAAACTGATGGACTCACTGGTTCAAAGAGCACCTTATGGACCACCTGGAATCACATCATGGTTTTGTGATGAGGAGGTCTTGTCAAAACAACCTAACGGTTTTCTTGGACTGGGAAACAGAGGTGGTAGAGAAGGGCCACACTGTGGATTTTCTTTACTTCAGTTTCAGCAAGGAGTTTAATTTGGTGCCACAAAGAGGATTGCTGAGGAAGCTAGGGGACCTGGTTGCAGCTAGGACATAGTTAAATGAGTGGGAAACTGATTGAAGGAGAGACGAAAGAGGATGGTGGTAAATGTGTTCAAGTCAGAAGCAAGAAAGGCCACAAGTGGGATACTGCTGTGATCTCTTCTGGGTCATGTCTTCTCCAATAGGTTTATTAATGACATTGGAGAGAGCATACAGGGCAAATTGTGTCTTTTCAGAGATGACACAAAGCTATGTAGTAGGTAGATATCAATGAATGGATCAGAGAGATGCAATGGGATCTACAAAGGCTAGAGAGGTGATCTAAGGTTTGGCAGTTAAAATACTGTACAACTCCAAAACATGCAAGGTTATACACCTGGGGAACAAGAACCCCAGGACAGAGTACTGAATAGGAGTGGTCAAACTGTGTACTACTGCAGAAGAAAGGAACCTGGGAGCCTTCGTTAGTGACTGCATCAAACAATCAAACCAGTGTAACAAGGCCTATAGTAAGGCTTATAAGATGCAGGGGTCTAATGGAAGAGACGTTGATAGCAGGAAAAAAGAGGTATTACTACTTCTATATAGGTACTGATGAGACCGCACCTGGAATACTGTGCTCAATTCTGGAGTCCTCACCTGAGAAACAAACTCTGGTCAGAGCCGATATGGATGTGGAGAGCTTTTAGGAGCAGCACAAGCATGGAAAAGAATATGCGGTGCTTTCGCTGCACCAGAGTCAGCCGTAAGTAATGCTGCAGCAATTACAGTACTGTGCATGCATGATACTAGCACATGTGAAGTTTGCCCTGCACTCAGCCCTTATCAACATGGCTATGCTGGTATAACTATGTATGCATGATAGTCATGCATGCACAGTTTAAGTCAACATCACCATGTTGCACACGGTGACCATCAGTACTGCAGTTGCAGAACAGAAAAGCAGTGCGCCGGGAAGTGGGTATGTTTATGCAGCCCATGGAGGGGAAGAGCTGCATAAACAGAATCAATGGAAACTATGTTAGAGCATAGTGGCAGCACATCAGACAGCAGTCTGGTTACATGCTTCCACAGTGCTGCTATACAAATCTGAGAATGGCATAACGTCTGTGGAGCTTGGCCCATGCAGCCGTACAAATCAGACTAGGGAGGAATCTATTAAGAAACTAGAGATCTGGTTTGTGACTTGATCGTCATCACAGTCACTTTCTCATTCTTTTCTAAGCAGTCATTTCTGGCAAATGTGCCTTAAACCATATTGATCTCAGTGCTGGTAGACTACTTTTGGTTTTATCCTGATTGTATTTGGCAGGGGTAGTAGCAGTCTTGAAGTAGTAGCTACTGGTGGTGGCACGTTCTGGAATAAAATGGTCCCCATGCTCATCTGCACATTTTAGAAATTATGCTTTTCCTTGTTTTTGCTGTAAAGAAACTGAACCCTTTAACACAAAAACAAGGAGTCAGTTATGGCCTCCACCCTCCCCCCCCTTTTTGCTTTAAGTGAGGAAAGCCGTTATGGATTTGCATCAGATGTAAAGTGGCAGACATAGATGCACAATATTGTTAAACAGTAATCAACTGTATGTAAAAGCTCTTTTTTTAAATGTGTGTTTTCTTAATGTTGTGAATACCACTCCACCCATGTTGCTCTGCCCCTTGATTTCTGTACCTCAAGTGCATTATTTTACATTTTTGTGTTCAGGACAAAAATGCCTTTCAAATGAGGGTAGTCACTAATATAAATTCTTTATAGTTTTTTATGTTTCCTTGTGAGTGTGCAAGAAACATCTTGTGGTAGAACGACATTTCAGAGGTGTGTCAGGGACGAGTTTATTTTATTTAATATACTTTATTGATTTTCAGCAGCACACAAAAGTAGAAAAAGACAAAGTAAATCTAGTATTGCTGCAGATATCAATACAATCAAAAACACACGTCAAGACAACAGAACGCAAACAAACAAATAACACAACCTCCCCAACCCCCCCTTCAAGCCTGCATGTCATAGTTAATGGGAAACAAGATAACAAAGGCAACTGATCAAGAGTGCCAAAGAGATAATAGTGCAAAGAGGGGTTTCCACAGTGTTCTATAAGCATCCAACCTATGTCACATACTGACAATGTACTTCTCCAGTTGTATAGCAGATAAAATCTCCCGGTACCATTCCATGGAAGAGGGAGAGGAAACCTCTATCCAATGTCTTAAGATGACCTCTTTGACCATGACAGTAACTAGAGAGAGATGGGTTTTCCGAACCTTAAGTGTGCCTTACGGGAATAGGGACAGTAGGCATGCTTCTGGAGTGAAGAGGGGGTCAAGGCCTAGAATCGGGTCCAGGGTGGTTGGAATAACTGACCAGACTTCTTGGATTTTCAGGCATACCCATAACATGTGACAGAAAGATCCTGCTTCTTCCTCACATTGATGACAAAGGAGGAAAGCAAGTTTCCCTATTGTATGCAGTCTCATGGAGGTATAATACAGATTGTGCATAATGTTAAACTGAGTAAGTCTCAGCCTGTCCTGTATGATGAATCTGTAATTGGTTTTCCAGATTTTGACCCAGTAAATCGGGTCTGTTGGGAGGGAAAGGGTCTGGGTCCAATAATAGCAAATTCCTTGGGGTAACTCTGGGTCAAGGTTTTGCAGGGACTTATATACCTGGAGACTATATGTGGCTGCTTTGCCATCTGAAACACTGCAAGCAGATCCTCTCAGGATGATAATAACCAGGGTTTGGAGCCCAGAAATGCAAGCATTGCCTTAATTGCCAATATTTAAAAATGTCAGTGTTCAATAAACAGCATTTATCTTGCAACAAAGAGAATGGTACTAAGGTATCTCCATTACAGAAGACCCTCAATGTACTATGCTGCAGTCTAGGACAAAAGGAGGATGGAATGGGATGGTTACCTATCTGGAAATGAGGGTTGTTGAAAAGGGATTGATTTAATGATTTACTCCAGCTGAGAAACAGGTGTTTTTGTACCTGACATAGGGCATGCAAGAACCAACCAATGGGGGAATTTTTAAGATAACCAAGGAGACGAGAAGGAGATTGGTATATCAAAGCTGAAAGGGAACATCCTGCTTTTTTTCACCAAAGTTGCCTCAGTCTCTACCCATGTGGGCATATAGGAGCTGGCCTGATGGGTAGGGGAGTCTTCTATCCAGTAAGCCAGTTTGCTAATATTGTGGGCACCAGAGTAAATAAAAAAAAAATGGAAGGGCAAGACCCCCCCCCCAGCTTAGGTGTGGAAAGTTTAGCATATCCTCATCGGATACTTTTATTTTTCCAGAGAAACTTGTTAAGCATACTTTGCAACCAGTAAAAACAGGATTTAGTGAGGGATAAGCCTAGCATGCCGATTAGATATATACATGGGAGAAAATTCATTTTAAGGACATTTAAGCATCCCCAAAGGGACATAGGTAATGCGCTCCACCTATTCAGGTCAGCTTCAAGAACAGAGATTAATTTAGTAAGATTTTCTTGCATCATGGAGGGCACATCTCTGGCAATCATAACACCTAAATAAGTCAAGGTGTGAGACATCCAGGTCAGACCCAAATCTGAGAGGTCTGCCTTCATGAGGCAATGGTTAACAGGGAAAATCTGAGACTTTGAGAGGTTGAGTTTATAAGAGGAGACCTTAGAGAATAAGCTCAACTCCTCAAGGAGGACAGGCACTACAGAAATGTGGTTCTCAATATGCAGTGAGAGGTCATCTGGGAGGAGTCACATGATGCTCTGGATGGGGTAAGACATCTCTTGCTGAGCTCCATCTAACTACTGCCAAAATATCCAAGTAAAACACCTTTTTTAACTTCAGAATAATCCCTAGATCATCACCAGAAGTTACTTTGCCAGCAGGCCTCATACAGCTGAAGAATGGAAGTAGTCACACCTCAAACGAACTCCAATTTGCAGCCCAAGACAGAAGTGCCACAGGAGTTAGAGGCCAAGCATCCTCACAGCAGTTCTACACCCCAACCCAACACACCACAAGTATACTCCACGCAAATCTTTTCTGAGCTTTCGATGATAAAAGAGGCTCTCCTAAAACTGATCGAGGGGGTAGTGGACATAAAACCTGCTATTACTCTGCTCTCTCGATGAATGACTGACTGACATGGAAGTGCATGTGGTATTGGTGGAGTGAAAACAAGAAAAATGGAACCCAAGGTCTTCGCACTGAAGAGAAACCTAAGTAAACTAGAGGACTACATCGATGACCTCGAGGGAAGGAACCAAAGAAATAACCTTGTGATTTGGGGCCTCCCAGAAGGTGAAGAGGGTCCCAACACAATATCATTCCTCAGGAAATTTTTAAAGAAAGCAGTAGGTTCTTCTCCCAATGGGCCTGAATTCATCACTGAGAATGCGCATCGCTCTCTCTGGGCAAAACCCTTACCAGCTGATCTCCCCCGCCTGATTATCTTTAAATTACTAAATTTCCTCTACTGGGAATTCATTTTGAAGGAGGCTCGGAAGCTCACTGCTATACTATGGGGGGGGGGACTGAGAGTGATTCAGGACCTTACTTTTAAGACAAGGCAGCTTTGAGCCACATTTTGGCCTGTTACCTCAAAGCTCTTAGCAGCTGGAATCCATCACCGAATCCTGTATCCCGCCACTTTAGAAATTACCTTACCTGATGGTTTTAAAAGGTTTAATTTGGTGGATGAAGCCACAAAGAGCCTTTAAAAATTCTTTCTGAACCTTTTTCCTAAATGAACCCAAGCTACCCCTTTATGATTATATCAAAAATATTTCTACAGTCAGGACTTTTCATGTTGTTACGATTATAATGGACGTGAGGGGGTGAGACGCCATTATCTCTTAAGCTACGGATAGTAAGTTGCACTCGCTTTACTGGAACCTTCTGACCCACCCCCCCCACAAGATTTTTCTTGTTTCTTTTAAAACACAGTGAAGAAAGTATGCCGCACAGACATTATCCTTTTAAAGCTGGAAGTTTCTTTAATTGTCTGGGCAGGAGATGAGAAGAGAATGCTGGGATTCCTGTAATCCGCTGTTTGTGCTACAAAAACTTTTTTTTTTCTTTCTCTCTCTCTCTCTCTCATTTGGTCATACTTTCACAGCACTATCTATGAGTGACCACTAGAGGGTGTGGTTACTTTGATACGATCTTCAAATTTAGATTAATAAACAATGGTTGAGTGATATCTTTTCTGGTCAGGGATTGAGTTAGAGCACACAATTGCTGGAATGCTTTTATGCTCCATCCAATTAGGGAATCCCTTATCTCTGTAGGTATCTCTGACCATGGGTTATATAGTGCAGCTGAAAGGGAAATATTATGTTGTATAGCCCTGTCCAGATCTAATTGCAACCATCCTGGATCCCCAGATGAATCAGCTTTGGGTGATACCTAATGCAAAAACCTGCTAGCATGAATGGCTAAATAATAAAGATAAAAATCTGGAAGTTGTAGCCTGTCTAAGGCCCTAGGGTGGGTAAGTTTCCAGTAGGCCTGACGTGGGGGTTTCCCATTCCAAATAAAATCAGTGCAAATACCCTGAAGCGACATAAAGAATGTTTTCTGTAGGTATATATTGAGATTGCTTAGAGGGTAGAAAATCCTAGGTAGGGTAACCATTTTTATAACATTAGCTCTTCCCCAGAAGGATAGTGGTCATTTTTTCCACCTTGTCAGATCCTCTTTGGTTACCTTAAAAAAGGGGTCCTGATTCAGCTCCCTAATCTTCTTTACCTCCTTGGTCACTTTAATACCTAGGCAGGGTATAGTCGAGGATGCCCATTGTAACCCCAGGTTAATGATTTAATCTTTTTTCACTATCACTGAGAGGGGATAGACTGCAGTTTTATTTTTATTGAGTTTGTACCCTAAGAAATCACTGAAATTAGCAATAACTTGAAGAGCCCAATGGATAGAAAGGTTACCCAAAGATACATGGAGAAGTAAATCATCCGAAAAAAGAGACAATTTAAATTCTGATTCCCCAACTCAGATGCCCTTTATTCCCTGTTCCAGGTTGAGCACTCTGGCTAGAGGTTCAACTTATAGATTAAATAAATATGGGGAGAGAGGGTAACCTTGCCTAGTGCAACTACATAATGGGGAGGGATCTGATAGGTGGTTATTGCACATCAGTCGTGCTGTGGAACATTGATAAAGTGTGCAGATTCGGTTAATGAAAGCTTCTGGGATACCGTACTTGGAAAGGGTCGAGAATAAGTAAGGTCAAGCTACTCTATCAAATGCTTTTTCTGCATCAAAGGACACCGATACTGCTTCCAGGTCATGGGTCCCTGGATGCAGAAATGAGGTGATAACGTTTACGGAAGTGGTCAGCTGATGTTCTGCCAGCCACAAACCCTGCTTGTTCAGGCCCTAAAACAACAGTTCAAATCTTAGCTAATCTGGATGCCAATATTTTAGCATACATTTTAATATCTACATTTAATAAAGATATAGGCCGGTAGTCACCTATTATAGTGGGATCTTTCCCTGGCTTAGGAAGAATAATAATTCTGGTTTCAAACAGAGATGAATCTGCCACAGTAGATGAGTCCCAGTAGTTAAATAATTGGAACAGCAGAGGGAGATGTTGATCTTTAAATGTTCTGTAAAACAGACCTGAGAATCCATCTGGGCCTGGTGCCTTATTTGGTTTTAAGGTATCAATGGCTAGTGAAATCTCTTCAACAGTTATTGATTCTATTAGGAAGGTTTGGTGTTCCACTGAAAGACAAGGGAGGTTTGCTTTTTGAAAGAAATTATGCATTGCTTGGAGTAGTGCAGGCAATAAGGGATTACAGGAGTACAAAGATTGATAGAATTCTCTAAAATATGTTAACATTTCTTTGAGGTTTGAAAGTAAAGCTCCTGTTTGTGGGTGTCTAATGCCAGAGATCCATTTTGCTGCTGAGCGTTGTTTTAATTGCCAGGCAAGTAATTTCCCTGCCTTACGACCTTGGCCAATATAGGTAGCTTTAACAAGGGACGCTGCTTTTTCCACTTTTTCCAAAAGCGAGTTTGAGTATTGTGCCCTTAGGAAGATGAGTTCCTGTTTGTCTACTATAGATAGTTTGTCTAGACCCTTAATTTCCAGGGTCTGAATCCAGTTTAAGCACTGTTTGATACATAATTTTTTCTTCTTTGTAACAGTGGCAACCTGGATGAAGATTTTAAAGCAGCCCAGATCATATCCACTGAAGGAATAAAGTCCAGGTTCCTAAAAATGGAATCTTGTAAAAAAATGTTTAAACAGAGAGATTATTTGAAAGTCCTTCAACAGTGAATTGTTGAGTGATCAAGTGTGTGGCCTGAAAGGGATATCTGGGAAATCTAAAATAGTAGAGATAGGAGAATGGTCTGAGATTACGCTGTCATAAATCTTAGAGTCAGAAATAGAGGGACTTAGTTGCTGACTTATTAAGAAGATCTCAGTCTCACTTTGGATTTAAAAGTGAATATCGTCGTTATCTATCCTTAGCTGATGCTTGTACATGCTTTGACCCAACCTGAAGCTCCTGAGACTTACCAGTAATGTCATCCCTGCTCTAATCCAGCTCCAAGACTGTCTCCTCTTCTGCTCCCCATATTTTTCCTTCTCTTTGTAAATAACTTCTTGACTACTAGCTCTCTTCCTTCTTGAACCTTGTTGCTGACCATCCACTGTTGTTTTGCCAATTACCACCCTGACCTTCCTTCTGTCAGTCTTTCTTGTTATATTTGAACATTCCTCACATTTCTCTCTATATAACCTTACTATCTTATTAACCCTTTCACTCCACAGGTCAGGTCCATGGTTTCTGTACTTATTATATATCTTACTGACATTATCTGTATAATGCTTGCCATTATTTTATGTTGTTTCTACCCATTGTATTTTTGTAGCACTGCTGTACTGTTCCTCTATTTGTACTATTGTACCCATGTTGCTGTTGTTCAACTGTTCTCCTTTTGTTGTACTCTCCCGAGTCGTGCCTGAAAATAGTCATTTTATGGCTAGTGCACCTACCCGGTTAACAAAAACTAAATAAATAAAAAATTAAAAAAAAAGTCAAGATGGAAATAACTTTTGTTGACCGGGGGAAAAAAAAAGTAAGAAATCTTTGATCAGGGGATTTGTGAGTCTCCAAGGGTCTATCAAACCTAGAGAAGATACAAATTCTTGTAAAGCCCTTTGAGCTGGTGCGGGACCCATACCAGTCCGATATGGAATCACCATCCAATATAGTTGGATACTGAAAGAAGGGAGCCAGAACCACAGCCAGTTGGGTGAAGAAAAAGGGACTTTTTATACTGGGCCCATATATTGAGCCCAGCATAACATGTGGGTTACCTAACTTACCATGGACCAATATATAATGGCCCACAGGATCGCTGATCATTGCAATAGCAGTAATGGGCAAACCCTTATCAATTAAAATATCTAGCCCTGGCTTTTGGGGGCTAAAGCCTGCTCCAAATACCTGACCTACACAGCCTTTTTGCAGGTAAGTTAACTAATTTGGGAGTAAATGAGTTTCTTGGATGAATACAATCTTCGGGTCATACTTAGCTAAACGATTTAGGACTACATATATTTTAGTATTATCCCTCCCTCCTTCTATATTCCATGAAAGAACTGTTAATATGTTAGCCATAAATAAGATGGGATGTCACACTTTCTCAAACTGCACCCTTGTAAGACTGTGCTGACCCCCCTTCCCCCACCACAACCCCATATGCCACCCTCTGAAATACCTGTCCAAAAAGAAGAAAAAATTAACAATACAACTATATACAGTACTCCTAGTCCAGGCAATATGCCCACTCCCCTTGCTGTGGTCCATGATACTCTTTTGGGGGGAGCTGACATCCATTACTAACCTGCAGAGAAAAACATAGGTTAACAGCAACAAAATCAATACCACCAGGGTGGTTCCAAAAAGACCTTGCCCCAAGAAAATCACTCTATTTGGGGGGCAAACACCCCCTAGGGATTATGTTCTTTGGTTTTAACTTAACCCATTACTTTACTCCAAAATAAGGGCAGGGCTTAAAGTAAGATTAATCATTGCCCTATATTATTGCCATCATTTAGGCTTTAGAATTTAAGGTAAAATTAAAATTACAACTCGCTTTAACTACTATAATCTTCAATGGGTTATCTTCAAGTGCTGGGCCAATTGAATAAATAAAACTAATAGATGAAGTCCAGCCAAATGGCTAATAAGTCTTTCAGGTAATACAGTCTGATCAAAGATTTCACTAGTCATAGATACTTTAAAACCAGATAAGGCACCAGGCCCATATGGATTCTCAGGTCTGTTTTACAGAACCTTTAAAGATCAACTTCTCCCCCTGCTGTTCCAATTATTTAACTACTGGGACTAGTCTACTGTGGCAGATTCATTTCTGTTTGAAGCCAGAATTATTCTTCTTCCTAAGCCAGGGAAAGACACTACTATAATAGGTAACTACTGGCCTGTATCTTTATTAAATGTAGATATTAAAATCGAGGCTAAAATATAAGCATCAAGATTAGCTAAGATTTGAACTGTTGTTTTAGGGCCTGAACAAGCAGGGTTTGTGGCTGGCAGATCATCAGCTGACCACTTCCGTAAACTTTATCACCTCATTTCTGCATCCAGGGACCCCCGACCTGGAAGTAGTATTGGTGTCCCTGGATGCAGAAAAAGCATTTGATCGAGTAGCTTGACGTTACTTATTCTTGACCCTTTCCAAGTACGGTATCCCAGAAGCTTTCATTAGCTGAATCTGCACACTTTATCAGTGTCCCACAGCATGACTCATGTGCAATAACCACCTATCAGATCCCTCCCCATTATGTAGTGGCACTAGGCAAGGTTGCCCTCTCTCCCCATATTTATTTAATCTATCTTTTGAACCTCTAGCCAGAGTGCTCAACCTGGAACAGGGAAAAAAGGGCATCCGAGTTGGGGAATCAGAATTTAAATTGTCTCTTAGAAACATAGAAACATAGAAGTTGACGGCAGATAAGGACTGCAAGGCCCATCCAGTCTGCCCATTTCTTTTTCTACCTTATAAATGTGCCATCGGCCTTTGCTCTGTCAGTGGCCTATCTATTCATAGTCATTTGTATTGCTCCCTTATGCCTATCCTATGCCTGTTTGAAGCCCTGCACTGTATTCATAGCCACCACTTCTTGTGGTAAGCCATTCCATGCATCCACCACCCTTTCTGTGAAAAAGAATTTCCTCACATTCCCCCTTAATTGGTCCCCCTCTAATATCATGCTGTGTCCTCTTGTCCTGCTATTTTTATTATATTTAAACATGTTAGACTCTTTCACCTTGTTAATGCCCTTAAGGTGTTTGAATGCCTCGATCACATCACCTCTCTCCCCTCCTTTGCTCAAGGGTATACATAGTGAGCTCTTTTAATCTGTCCTCATATGTCTTCTGATGCAGTCCTTGCACCATGGTGGTTGCCCTTCTCTGGACTGCCTCAATTTGGTTAATGTCCTTGTGAAGGTGTGGCCTCCAATACTGCATGCAGTACTCCAGATGGGGCCTAACCAGTGTCTTGTAAAGAGGGATTATTACCTCCCTCTTATGACTTGTGATACACCTACTAATACACCATAACACCCCCCCTAGCCTTACCTACTGCTTTAGAGGTCTGCTTGGATGATTTCAGGTCATCAGTGATGATGATGCCCAAGTCTCTTTCTTCCTTTGTGACTGCTAGCAAATCTCCTCCCAGCCTATAGGTGGCTTCAGGGTTTCTCTTCCCTATGTGCATGATTTTACACTTCTTTGCATTAAATCCCAGTTGCCACTCTTCTGACCATTTTGCTAGTTTATCCAGATCTCTTCTCATTCTGCCCACCCCATCTGGATCATCTACTCTGTTGCAGATCTTGGTGTCATCTGCAAACAGACAAGCCTTTCCCTCTAGTCCATCTGCAAGGTCACTAATGAAGATATTGAAGAGGACTGGCCCCAGGACTGATCCCTGAGGTACCCCACTTGTGACTTGCATCTCTTCTGACTGTATACCATTTACCACCACTCTCTGTTTTCTGCCCATCAACCAGTTTGCCACCCAGTTGAACAACTTCTGATCCATCCTGAGCCTACCCAGCTTATTTATCAATCTTCTATGTGGAACAGTGTCAAAAGCTTTGCTGAAGTCAAGGTAGGAGACATCAACTGCTCCCCCTTGGTCCACCACTCTGGTTACCCAGTCAAAGAAATCTATGAGATTAGTTTGACAGGACCTTCCTTTTGTAAACCCATGCTGTCTTGGATCCTGTGCCCCTATGGATTCCAGGTGTTGCACTATCCTTTCCTTAAGGAATGCCTCCATAATCTTGCCCACTACTGAGGTAAGACTGACTGGTCTGTAGTTTTCCACCTCCTCCCTGCTACCACTCTTGTGGAGCAGGATCACATGAGCCCTTCTCCAGTCTTCTGGGACCTCTCCTGTGCTCAGAGACTCACTAAACGGTTCTGCTAATGGCTCTGCTAGTTCCACCTTTAGCTCCTTAAGTACCCTGGGATGTATGCCATCAGGTCCCACGGCCTTATCCACCCTGAGCTTAGCAAGCTCTTGTAGGACCCTTTCTTTTGTGAAAGGAGTAGTGCTCACCTCCCTCCCCCCCGTGTCCATGACGCTGAGCTGTGGGCCCTGCCCTACCTTCTCTTCAGTAAATACTGAGCAAAAGTATCTATTTAGGATAGATGTCTTTACAGGTCCTCCTCTTCACATGCTCCCTTTTCTCCATTAAGCTTAGCAATACCCCCTCTGGACTTTCTCCTTTTACTAATGTATCTATAGAATGTCTTGTGACCTTCTTTTACTGTTCGTGCTAGTCTTTCCACAGTTTGGGACTTTGCCTGCCTTACTGCCTTCCCTGCTTCCATTAGGGCAGTTTGGTATGCCTCCCTATCTTCATCCCGCTGTGTTCCCTTATATTTCCTGAAGGCCAGCCTTTTGGCTCTGATCTTTTCTGCTACTGTATTTGAGAATCAAAGTGCTTTCCTTCTTCTTTTGCACTTCCTTTTCTCTCTAACACAATGGGATGTTGCTTCAAGTATTGCATCCTTAATGCTTGCCCACTTTGCCTGTACCCCCTCAGCTGTGTTTCTTTTTGCCAGGGCTAGCGTAACTCTTTTGGCCATCTTATCAAAGTCAGCTCCTCTGAAGTCCCATATTTTTGCCTTGGAATGGGATGATTTAGATGTAGTAGCCAAAGTGAACCATACCATGTGATGGTCACTGGCCCCCAGGTGACCTTCTACCTGGAGATTTGTGATCCCTTCCCTGTTAGTCAATACTAGATCTAGGATAGCCCTGTCTCTTGTGGGTTGCTGTACCAGTTGTTTAAGGCCCCCCTGCAGGGTATCCACTATGTGTCTAGTTCTGGCAGATGTTCCTGCTGGTATTGACCAATCTGTATCCGGCATGTTGAAGTCTCCATTATCAGAACCTCCCTTTAGCTGTCATGTTTTGTATATCTTCTAACAGTAATGTGTCTATGTCCTCCCCTGGTCCGGGGCCTGTAGACAACCCCAGTTCTTATGGCTGTCCCATTTCCTGTTTCCAGGGTGACCCACAGTTCTTCTGGCTCCTTATGTGTATTCTGAATTTCTGTAGCATTGATATTTTCATTGACATACAGAGCCACCCCCCCCCTTTTTGCACCTCGGTCTCTTCTGAACAATACTTAGCCAGGTACTGAAGTCTCCCAAGTGTGGTTACTGGTAAACCACATCTCACTAATTGCTACTATGTCCAGTTTAGCCTCTGACATTATTGCCTGCTGGTCTGGGATCTTATTTCCCAGCCTGTGAGCATTTGTGTACATGATTTTCCATTGGTCAGATTTTGGTGTATTAGTTGTTGGGTGAGGTTTGGCATTACCCCTTTGCGTCGTATGGGGAGACAAACCATTGTCCTTACCTGGTGATGCAAATGAACTGCAAACATGCTGAATCCCTGTTTGACCACTAGCTGAGGGGGGAAGGGTGTTCTTCCCATTCGATGTATGGGGTGCTGCACCCCTCTCCCCATTTGCTATTTTAAATATTCTGCAAAGACATCAAACTTCTGCCCTAGTGCACTGACTCCCTCCTTAGTCAGATGCAGTCCATCAAATTTAAAGAACTTTTGCTCCCAGAACTGTTGCCAGTTCCCTACAAATCTGTGTCCTTTTTTCTGGCACCAGCCCCTGAGCCACGTGTTTAGCTCCCCTATCTCCCCTTCTCTGACCTTCCGTCCATATGCTCCCCTCTCCCAGACTGGCAGGATCTCAGAGAAGGAGATGCCGGATGAAATAGATGATAGTTTGTCACCCAGACTGGTTAGGTGTTCCTTGGTCTCCACAACTGACTGGCTGGCGAGATCATTAGTCCCTATGTGTACTAGGACATCAATGTTTTCTCCTGCTTTGTGAACAATTTTAGCAATGCGGTCAGTGTCTCTTCATGCTGATGTACCTGGCAGACATCTGACCATTACCCCTGGCTGGAGATGGGTATCAACTCCCCGAATCATGGAGTCTCCTATGATCAGAAGTTTTTTGGATTTCCTTTTTGCTTTTTTTGTTTTAGTTCCTGATTTGGGTGAGTTTTGTTGTGATAGCTCCTGTGCTGCAGTGTCCTGCTCTGCAGTGTCTTCTGCCTCCTTGTTTGATTTCAGACATAGAGGCAGATACCTGTTTGTAGTGTTTATATGGTTTTTGGAGGTAATATGTTGGAGAGCAGAGGGTGATGGGGCACCCGATTTGCCTCTCCTAACCATCTGCCAACCTCCTGGACCAACTACGCTCCGCGGTCGAGGTTTTTCTGTTGGATGCTGGGGAAATGGCGGGTGGTTCTTATAATGTATTTCCTCTTGAATATGAAATTTGAGGTGTGCAATCTTTGCCCATGCTGCCCGGAGCTGAGCTCTAAGATCTCCAAAGGCCCAGCATGTAGGACAGTGTCCTAAATCCTGTAAGGCTGTCCTTCTGAAAATTGTTCCACAGTACCTGCAGTTAATGATATCCATTACAGATAAGTTGCTGGGTTTATAACCTAGTCAGAGTAATTTGAAGGGGAAAAAAAAGGAAACAAAATGCAAGTAATGGTTTGATTGTGTTTTGTTTAACTTGTTATAACAAGTTAAATTACTAGTGCCCCTGTAAATGAGCTCACCTTGTGGAGACCCCACTGATCCACCCCTTCCTGCTCTGCCACAGGAAATGTCACAACTGTGGTACTCTATAAAAGGAGTGTAGTGTGGAGTGGTTGGGGATGGGGGTGGGTGGCTGGGCCCTTCCCCTGCTGAAAAATAAGAACCATGGACGAAAGAACAGGGAGGTAAGAGCAGAAACAATCAGTCAACAACAAATGCAGTAACCCTGAAAGCTTATCCTAATGTTAGATAAAACTGTAAAACCTGTAAAGCACCACCTGTAATAATTTCAGAGAAGATATACGCTGTAAGAAACACTTTGCTACAGAGAAAAATAAAACAATGAAATGTTAGCAACAAACAGTAGCAATCCCTGTGAGTAAAAAATAAAAACAACACCACACAATAAATCTGCTTAGCCAAAATAAGTCTTAATCCTTTTCTCTTGCTCTGGTAAGTTTATCTACTCTGCCTTTCAAGCAGTCTTAGAAGGAAAGAGCTCAGCTGAAGCTAGGTGCCTTGGCCAGCAAACCAAGTCTTCTACCTCCAATATATCAACTAACCTGACTTTTTAACCCTTCTTTCTGTTGGAAATTACTTACAGTTTGCCAGCTCCACCCCCCACATACACACTTAATCCTTTGGAAGAGCTGTGGGAGGAAAGCAATTAGCTCCTTCAATGTGAGAAGGAGACTGAAACACCTCTGAGACAACAAACCTTTTCAACAAACAAAAAAAAACAAGACTAAAATAAAACACAGTGTCAAACAGTGATTTTGCTTATCCCAATGATAAAAAAGTCACAAAAATGTAAGCTCCACCTGTAATAATTTCAGAGAAGATATACCCTGTAAGAAACACTTTGTTACAGAGAAACATAAAGCAGTAACAGAAGATATACCTTGCAAAAGACAATTTGAATTAGAAGATTATAGCCAATGATTTACTTCTCCATCTGTCTTCAGGTAACCTTTCTATCCATTGGGCTCTTCAAGTTATTGCTAATTTCAGTGATTTCTTAGGGTACAAACTCAATAAAAATAAAACTACAATCTATCCCCTCTCAGTAATGGTGGAAAAAGATTCAGTCACTAACCTGGGGTTACAATGGGCATCCCCGATTATACCGTACTTAGATATTAAAGTAACCAAGGAGGTAGAGAAGATTAGGGAGCTGAATCTGCACCCCTTTTTGAAGATAACCAAAGAGGATCTGGCAAAGTGGAAAAAATTACCACTATCCTTCTGAGGAAGAGCTAATGTTATAAAAATGGTTATCCTACCTAGGATTTTCTACCCCCTAAACAATCTCAATATATACCTACCGAAAACATTCTTTATGTCGCTTCAGGGTATTTGCTCTGATTTTATTTGGAATGGGAAACCCCCACGTAGGGCCTACAAGAAATTTACCCACCCTAGGGCCTTAGATGGGCTACAGCTTTTGGATTTTTATCTTTATTATTTAGCCATTCATACTAGCAGGTTTTTGCACTAGGTATCTCCCAAAGCTAATTCGTCTGGGGATCTGGGATGGTTGCAATTAGACCTGGACAGGGCTAACCAACATAACATTTCTCTTTCAGCTGTACTATGTAACCCATGGCCAGATATACCTACAGAGGTAAGGGATTCCCCAATTGGATGGAGCATAAAAGCATTCCAGCAATTGTGTGCTCTAACTCAATCCGTGACCAGAAAATATATCACTCAACCATTATTTAATAATCCTAATTTGAAAATTGATAACATGACTATTACTCCTAAAGTTTGTTGGCCTCCTCCAGAACCGAGACTAAAGGACCTAATTCAGAGAGACTCACTTCTTACAGTTCCTGACTTGCTAATGAAATTTAGCATTTCCCCCCATGAGCATTCCAACTTACTCAGATCTGACATTGTGTTAAAGATTTTTTGGGCAAACCCCCTTGGTCTGAGAAAGTGGGATCCTTCCTTATTTCTCTCTCAAATTATCAAAGGGCTAAAACCGATTTCTAAAATATACCATGCAACTGCTAGCTGGCCTTGGACTAACCATTCTCCCATAGCTTTTTATTGGAAACACAATCTTTCTAAGCACCTCACAGATAAAACATGGGGAAAAATTTGGACAGATGCTTTTGCTTTAATTAAACAAGACCATCTGAGGAATATTCAATTTAACATACTCCACAACATGGATTATATGCCTAACAAATTATACAGAATGGGCAGGGTATCATCTCCCATTTGTAATGTTTTTGGATTGGTCACTGCCACACTATACCACAAGTTATGGTCCTATCCTAATATCCACAAATATTGGGAGCTGGTGAGAAAACATATATCACCGTATCTAAACTTGTCTCTTTTTCGGAGGATACCTGCCTTTTAGGGCTTTATACTTCCATTCCTACACTTCCTCAGAGAAGAGATTTGATATGGTTTCCATGGTTAATAAATTATTAATCCTTAGACACTGGTAGGATGAGTGGGAACCATCCTTTGGGGAACGGTGGGCTGAATTCCTCACTGCCATAAATGCAGAACGATATGTGGCTAGGGCCACTCATTCTTGGAAGAAGTTCCAGAAATATTGGGGCCCCTTTCTTTTGACCCTCAAGGGAATATTTGGCTACTGATTTCCCTTTCATCCAGTCCCCCATCCCTTTTTCTTGATAATTTGGTTTTTGCCTAGGGTAGAAAGATTTGTTATGGGAGCCTTCAGTATTGGGTCTTGTGAAAGCAGTTAACTGTTAGAGACTGTGCTGGCATTGAGGTTAGGGAGGGCAGGTGACTTTGCCTTTTCCAAAGGTGGAAGGGGATTTATATGTTTCCTTTTTTTTTTCTTCGCCTTTCATATATGACTATATATGGTATGCGACAATGTTTCCTGTCTGTCTAATATCTGCTATTTTAGTTTTCTGGTTTGTATTGTAAAACTTAGTCAGTAAAATAAACTTAATTGCAAGAAAAAAAGTAAGAGGTCATCTGCATAGGTGGAGAGGAGGCATCATTTACCTTGAAGCTGAATACCAGTCAGGGCAGGAAGAGAAATTAGCCTACAGATAAAGGGCTCCAAATAGAAGTTAAAAAGGGGAGACAATGGACAACCCTGACGGGTTTCACACTGCAGGGGAAAGGCCATAGGAAGAAGGTAATTGCACCATACCCTGACTGTGGGGCCTGGGTATAGTATCTAGACCCATTTAAGAAAGCCTTCAGGGATCCCAAATTTGGCAAGGGAGGAGAACAAGAAGTTCCATGAGACTCGGTCAAAGGCTTTCTCGGTATGGAGGGAAACCAGGGCTGAAGGTACCTCTGATTCCCTCAACGCCAAGATCAAATGGAGGAGCTTCCTTAAATGGTCTCTAGAGGACTGGCCTGACATAAATCACATTTGGTCATGGCCGATAAGATCTCCCATGAGCAGAGCCAGTTGAGCAGCCAGAATTTTTGCCAGGATTTTAACACCTGTGTTAAGCAAAGAAATTGGTTATTAATTGCCGGGGAGTAGAGGGTCCTTGCCAGGTTTGGGAATAAGCGTTATTAATGCTTCCAAGAAGGAGGGATCACTAACCCCATTATCATACCAGAAATTATAAACCTCAGTCAGAAACGGCACCAGTTGAACACAACATACTTTATACAAATTGTTTGGGAGGCCATCAGGGCCCGGAGCTTGTCAGGAGGTAGTAATCTGATGGCCTTCTCTATCTCGAGGGTTGTAATTAGTGATCCTAAGCCTGCTTCCCACTGGGGTAAAAGACTAGGTAGAATAACTGAATTCAGATAGCTAGAGATGGTGACTGGCTCAGAGTCTGGAGGGTACTCAGTTGCATAAAGGTTTTTATTGTGAGCACCAAAAATGGAGATTATGTTGTTTGGATTGGAGGAAACTTCCACCGGAGATGGACTTAAGCTTGGGATGAACCTGGCAGTCTTGATCTGTCTAAGCCTGAGTGCAAGAAGCTTCCCTGCTCTCTCACCCAACTCTAAATATCTCATTTTAGTGCATTGTAGGGAAAGCTCCTCTTTTGTGGCTATTAAATCTGCATACTGGGACTGGAGCCAGTGTAACTTGGCCCATTCTGACTCTGGGGAGGCCTGATGCAGGGAGTGCTCTAGGAGTGTTATGTCTCCCAAAATAGAATTCAGTTGTGCCCTCCCCAACCTTGCATGCATAGCTGCCAAGTGTATACAATTCCCCCGGAATGCACATTTGAGCAAGGACCAGATCAGATCTATCCTAGTTACAGATCCTATATTAGTCTCCAGAAAAGAGGAGATGACGTTTTGGATATGCTCAACCAGGAAGGGCTTTTGGAGCAACTGTGTGTTAAGGTGCCAAAGGGCATCTCTCTTGAGCCTGGTCCAAGAAGAAGAGAGAGACTAACTGGGGAGTGGTTGGAGAGAACCCTAGGGTGGATGCCAACCTCCACAACCCCTAGGATGGAGGCAGCACTAAGCAGGAAATAATCTATATGAGATTAAGTTTTATATGGTGGAGAGAAATATGTATATTGTTGGCTCATAGGATTCAAGGTACGCCACACATTTAAAGTTCCAGTGCCTGCCATAAAATCCTGTAAGGCCCTCTGTGCTGGGGATAGGCGCACTCTCTTACAATTGGAATGATCTATCTCAAATGGGGGTACAGTGTTCCAATCTCCACCTAGCACAGTAAGCCTGGGGGGATCCACTGTGATCCCTGATATCAAGTCAGTGAAAAACCATGTGTCATCTACATTTGGGCCATAAATAGAGCTAATAACAATGGGGTATGATTCTGGAGTACCTTGAAGGACAATGAAGCAAACCAATGGGTCCCTCTTCTCACTCACCATTACAAATGGCACAGACTTGGCCACCAAAATTGCCATTCCCCCTCATTTGGAGGAGGATCTGGCCCCAAAAACTTGTCCAACCCAGAGCCTTCTGAGCAACAAAAGGTCTTCCTGATTAAGTTGAGTGTCCTGGAGACAAACAAAATGAGTCCTCAACTGCTGGAGAGGTTTTAAAATCATAGTACGCTTACAATGGTCATAAGCCTCTGTGGTAGGGAAAGTGATGGAGTCACTTCTGAAGGAAAGAATAGTTGAGTACCTAGAGGCCAGTGGAGCACAGGACCCAAGGCAGCATGGATTCACAGCGGGAAGGTCATGTCAGATGAATCTAATAGATTTCTTTGACTGTGTGACCAAAGTAGTAGACCAGGGAGGGAATGTGGACATGGCCTACCTAGATTTTAGCAAGGCATTTGATACAGTCCCACATAAAAGATTAATAGTCAAATTAACCAGCCTTGGAGTGGGTCCCAGGGTGGTAGCCTGGGTAAAACATTGGCTGCACAACAGGACACAGAAGGTAATTGTAAATGGAGTCCACTCTGAAGAAAGAGGGGTTACTAGTGGGGTACCGCAGGGTTCAGTATTGGGTCCAGTCCTTTTTAATGTCTTCATCAGTGACATTGCAGAGGGACTGGAAGGAAAAGTATGCCTTTTTGCAGATGGCACAAAGATCTGCAACAGGGTTGATACACAAGGAGGCATGGAAAGGATGAAAAGGGACTTGGCAAGGTTGGAGGAATGGTCAGACGTATGGCAGCTAGGATTCAATGCAAAGAAGTGCAATAATGCACCTGGGAAACAAGAACCCAGGGAAGAATACACAATGGGTGGGGAGGTAGTAACAACAACAAAAAAGGAAAGGGACCTGGGGGTAATCATATCAGATGACCTTAAGGTTAGCAATCAATGTGAGAAGGCAGTAGGGAGGGCTGGGGTATACTGGGATGTATAGGGAGAGGCATCAGCAGCAGAAAACAGGAAGTTGTTATCCCTCTGTACAGACAGTTGGTGAGACCCCATCTGGAGTACTGTGTCCAGTTCTGGAGACCTCATCTCCGCAAGGACATAGACAGAATAGAGGTAGTCCAGAGGAGGGCAACTAAAATGGTGCAGGGTCTGCAAGAGAAGCCGTATGAGGAGAGACTAAAGGAGCTTAATATGTATACCCTTGAGGAAAGAAGGAGAGGGGGACATGATAGAAATCTTTAAGTACCTCAGTGGAATCAACAAAGTCCAAGAGGGTTGCATCTTTCAGAAAAAGAGACTTACAAGAACAAGGGGACAGAATTTAAAGATAGAAGGAGGGCTTATCAGGGGCAATGTGAGGAAGTATTATTTCACAGAGAGGGTAGTGGATGCATGGAACAGCCTTCCTGAGGAGGTTGTGGGGTCTAAATCTGTGGGAGATTTCAAGAATGCATGGGACAGACATAAGGCAATTCTTGTGGGGGGTAGGAAGAAATAGGCTGTTGGTTAACTAGGATCTGCGGCCTATCCTGTAGGTAGGGAAATGGGCAGACTAGATGGGCCTAGCGGTCCTTATCTGCCATCAAAGTCTATGTTTCTATGTTAATGTACCAGCTAAAAATGTTATACTGACACCCTATAGCAAATACTGTAGCAGGGATTATCAAGGGCCTTCCCCATCTTCTCTCTAAAGTTGTACTGGGTACATAGAGGAATCCCAATGAAGTACCTTGACACGCTAGGCTTCCCCTCCCACCCCATCCCAATAAAAATAAACAATGGAAATCGGTGCATTAGATCCCCACCCCTATAAAAAAGCACAAGATCCCCTCCCACTAATCAAAGTCTGAATGACTGAAACTCCATACAAACGAACGTGATTCTGCAATGCTACTCAGAGCCTGGCCCCCCCGCCTCCTGCTTATAATTCAGCAGGAATGAGTATAGCACACTCAGTTCATAAACATTTATAATAGAATTAAGGCTATAACTGTGAAAAGGAATGTGGGCTCATTCCAACATCTCCCTCTGTATACAGGGGATGTAAGGACCCCAAGGCAGAAGTACTCCATATGGAGGTGTTAAAGTAGGGGCCACATTTCCCAGGGGACCAGCCCATCAATGCCAGGATTGTACTATAGGTCAGGTTTCCCAATGAAAAAGGTATCAGTGGTCCCAAGGATGGGACCCAATGGGAGATGACTAGGGGGAGAAGTGGTCAATGGCCCTTAAGGAAAATAAACATTCTGAAGGGGGACAAGAGAAACAAATCAAACATTGTCTCCCCCCCCCAGCCATGATGCAAATGTAAAAGCTCAAGAAGTCCTTTCCTTTAATATATGATAAGAAAAATGAGCCCCATACTAAGGCATGAAAGCCAACCCCAGGGAAAAACTAGGGAGCCTAATCATAAGGAACACATGAGCCTGGTAATGAACTTATAGAAAATCCTGGGAAGCAGCTGAAAATAAAAGCTTAAATAGGGCTCCTGCAAGGTAAACCAGATCACTCGTAATAAACGTCCACAACCACCAGGTGGAGACAGAGTATGGGTTAACCAGGCCAAATTAAAGTCCCTAATTAAGCAAACTTTCACTCAAAAGTAATAAGTAAGCCCAGAGTTGGTGAGTGAAAAATTTAACTACTGCATTTACCCCAAAATCTGGAACAAAAAAATAACCATTCTCCCCAGTGCTCAAATAAATACTTACGTTCACAAAAACTCCAGTCGGTTCCCTTGGTATATCGAACTATGCAAGGCAAGGAAACAGTCTCAGTTTCCTGGAAACGGGAAGGGAACCAAAACAGAAGGAGAAATATCTATGAGATGTGCACCAAGTCCAATCAACAAAGAACAGTCACTGACATCCATCGGCATGATATAATAACCCTCTTAATGAACTGGCAGTAACCATGATCCTAGACAGCATTTAGGCATCACTTGAACAGATCCGGTAGTAAATTACGTAGGGCAATTCTCGCTTATTCCTTGGAGTCAAAAGAATGCCACTGATACTCGATGAAGACATGTAGCAGTGCAGGATATTTAACTTTGAACTTAATCCCATCTGCGATTATTTTAAAGGGGAAGTAAATATTGCTGGGGTCTCTCAAATTGTGAAAGTCCACAAAAAGATATTTCAAGCGAGGTATGGAACTTGTTTATATGTGTCGAGAGACCTGAGATATGAATATCTAAACACTCTGTAAATCAAAACAAGGTAGCAGCCATTCCATGGGATCCTGAGGCAGAAAGTGATGTCACTGAGGGGCCAGTTGTAATTAACATAGAGCTGGCTCCTCAGTGACATCCTGTTTTAAGTGTACATGAAATTGCTGCTGCTTTGTTTTCATTTACAGATAATTTGATATTCATATCTCAGGACTCCTGAAACCTACAGCTAAGCCTAGTACCTCATTTAAATGGTCTTCTCTTGTGCTTTCACAGTTTGAGTGAGCCCTGCAATGTTTACTTCCCCTTTAACAATCAATGGGTGCAGAGCAGCTCTTCTTTGCCGCACAGTGTATGGGAGGTCCTGGGCAATCCTAAGTCCCTTTCCCTCCCACTGCACTTCCTTAATGTCTTTTATTGTTACCACGATATGCTGCTTGTCCAGAAAATTGAGAAGACGGAAGATCAGTAGTCTAGGAGGGGTACCCGATGGAGGAATTGGACATAGGGCCCGATGTGCATGCTCAGTTATATAGGTGGGCCCATTGGGCGAAGGGCCTGCTAGTTTTTCACAAAGCTTTTGCACAAATAAAATAGGATCCTGTCCCTCCTGCCTTTCAGGGAGTCCCAGAATTACCAGGTTATTCCATCGGGACCTTCGTTAGAGGTCTTCCATCTTTTCCTCTACTTTCTTCAGTCTGTGGTGCAGTGCAGTTAGTTCAGTGTCTGTTCTATTATGCCAATCATCCAGTGAAGAAATTCTAGCTTTGTTATCTCCTGTGCAGATAACGAGCTGTTCAACAGTGGATTTAACTGTGCATAGATCGATTGAGAGGTTGGAGAGTATTTCTTCAATGGAGTCGAGGCCTTTCTGGAACTTGGCTTCTGTCAATGTGGCCTGGGTAGGTGGTAGTTACACCGTGGTGAATGCTTGAGTCTTTACCCATTTGGCCTGCTTATCCCTCGTTGGTATGGTCGGTGGGGTATGTCATTGAGGGACGTCCTTCATTTCCGCCTCCATACGGGTACAGTTCAGCTATTTTAGGTAGACTGCTGATGAAATTAGGATAATATCCTCCTGTTAGTAGCCTACTGATCGAGACAGTGTGCAAAAATAGCGTTACAATAAGCAGAAGAGCCGGAGCATACTCCAGGCATATCTGTTCAACTGAGCAGCCGTCACCTGACCCCCGTCAGGGACGAGTCCAATGCACAACAATCTACAGTGGGCTTCCCCTGGCAGACCAATGAGCATCCAACCAGACTGTGAGACCTGTCACAGTTTCATAGCTGGAAATCATTCTCTAGTTGAAAGAAATAAAGTGCTCAAATGAAAGTGCTTTATTCCTTTCATGCATGCCCTTAGTGATCTTATTGCTTGTCTCCCCACCCATCCTGCAGATGTCCTGGTACCCAGCTATACACTGCACCCCCCACTCTCTGTGCCATAAGCAGTAAATAGTCCTAGCAGTAAAGAGCAAATGAATATTATTTATCACTACCCAGACAGACATCCATGTTGAACTTGTTTGTGTCTCTGTGTGAATGACAGTGTGTGTTCTTGTCTCTGAGTTCCTCTCTCTCCAGTGCTTCATGTGTGCTACAATGCCCAGCCTTAGCATTGCTGTCTGTGATGGTACCCACTGACCCACCCCGTGGATCTCCTAGTGTCCATGCTGCCTCAATGTACCCCCACCCCGCCACACAATACAAAGAGCAAGAGTGCTCAGAAGTGAGGCAGCATTGCCTGCAGAGCTGTAGCTTAACCCTGAATGGTGGGGAGAGAGAGAGACACAGGCTGCAGGGACAGACACCAAGAAGGAGAGGCAGCAGTACCCCCTCCCCCCGAAAGAGAGCACAGGATCAAAAGAGGTGGTGAGTGGTACCAGTGTCAGGGACAGAGCGGAGAGAGAGACCCCAAACATTGACAGCAAAGTGCAGATGTGGTGAGTAAGCAGAATGAGAGTGATCACCAGGTGGCAGGCTGTTACTATTGCATCATCACCTTGGCAGTGTGAAATTGAGGGCAGTGCAAAGTAGTGACCATAACCACGATGACCAGTGGCTTCCAGATCTGCACCTGAACAAACATTTATTTAATGGGTGGCCTGTCACCTAGCAGTGTCTACTCCCTACCCTGCCCCCTCCCACCCCCACCCCCTGAGGGAGACACAGCAACAATGAGAGCCACTTCCAGTGTGGCATATATGTGCAGATCCAATCTGGTCCAGTCAGAGACAGTGTCAACCCCCTCCCCCAAACTAAGAACTGGAATACAGTGTGTGCCCGAGTTCAGTTGCCATCCATTTTATTTCCACTCACTCTTCTGGCACCTTGCTGTCGGTTTGACTCTCTGTTTGTCTTTCTGAAGCTCAGTGGAAGCAGACAGCACATGAAGAAAGGCAGAGAAAGTGGCAGCAAGAGTGCTGTGACAGGGACAGAGAGCAGTGCTGCAGAGTTTTCCTTTCACCGTGGGGGTGTGGACGTTAGAGAGAGAGTGAGAGACCAGGAAAGACAGTGTAAAACAAATGTGGTGCATCTATTCAACCACTGCACAAAAGGAGCACCCAAACAGAGCCAGAGACAAATATGTGGGTCACATATCTGCCCCTTCACATTGACTAGCACAGTGTAGGGTGGGCACTGGATGGGCACCCCCAGGAAGTTGCTGCCCCCTACACCTGAAGCTCACATCAGCACATATGGAATAACCTGCAGTAGCCACAGTCTGATGTAGGTTACTCATCTTCACCTTCACACCCATCCTACTCCACACAGGTTGGCACAGTGACAAGGTGACCTCCAGGTGGGCAGCCTAAGGGAAACAGTGGACTGTGGCCTGGCAGAAGTTGGTGATTGGTGCCCTCCCCACAACTGTCCCTCCACTGTGCACTGGCTGCCCCAGCCAGAGACAGAAATGTGAGTTGCATATTTGCCACATCTGTTTCTGTCTAGCATGTTGGGTGCCAGGTTGGTGGAAAAGGGGTTGCTGTCCAGATCCACTGGGTAGCCTAAGGCCATTGGTACCCAACACATCTTTTGGAATTTCTGCACATGTGAAGAATTTTCTCCTTCCATTCCACCTCCTCCATGTTAGGAGCACTCTGCAGGAGCCAGTGACAGATGTGGTTCACACTTCTGTCTACCTTCACCCATCTGAATTCCATGAAAGGTGGCACTGACATTAAGTGGGCTCCAGGCAGGTGGCACTGGGAGAATGATGCCCCATCACCCCATCCCACCTCTGCACAAGGGTAGCACCCTGCAGCAGCCAGGAACAGAGATGAAAATTGCACATCTGCCCCATCATCCCCGTCTGTGCTCCACCAGAGCTAGAATGAAGGTTGGAGTGGGCTTAGGGTGACTGGCACTTCCTCATCCTATGCCACATCTCTACACTTGCAGAACACTCTGCTTCAGACAGAGGCTCTCCCACCTAACGTGCTCTACCCATGGAGAACACTCTGAGGTACTGAGATATAAAAATGTGGATATTGTATCTGCCCCTCCACAACTGTTCCCACTTAGCTGGGTGAGTGACAGGGTAGGATAAAGTGAGTGCTGCTGATTGACTGGTGCCCCCTCTTGCACCCCCAAATGTCAACCCACTAGTTTACAGCAGCCAGAGAAGAGATATGGATTGCACATCTGCCCCATCATAAACTGTGCCTATTCTAAAACATTTCACACACAGGCTGGAGTGGGGTCTAGGATGGTGGCCATTAAGTGACTGCCCCCCATCCCACCTCCACACATGGGGAGCACTCCTTCCTCTCCATTACACATTTTCACATAGAGAGCACTCCACCCCCTCCATGCCTCCTTTACATATGGGGAGCAATTCTCCTTCTCCAGCCCTCTTCCATATAGTGGACATACAGTAGTGTCTTATGTAATCATATTTGGTCTCAATCCTTGTTAAATACAACACAGCAGATGGGGAAGTTTGGGGAGCTAAATTTGCCGATGACACAAGGATTGGCTACAAGGTAAATAATAATATGGAGGCTGACAAACTACAAGATTCCCTATTAAAAATACAGGGCTGGGCACATAACTCAGGATTAACCTTTAATGTAGATAAGTACACAGTTATGCACTTTGGTAGAAATAACCCAGGGGCAAATTATATGTTAAACGGACAATTGATTAGAGAAGTCAAAGATGAAAGAGATCTGGGAATTAGGGTTACAAATGACCTAAAATTTAAGCAACACTGCAGTCTGGTAGTTAAAAAGGCAGGAAACATTCTGAATTGTATACGCAGGCACATAAAAAGTAGAGCTAGAGAAGTCCTGTTACCACTTTATGGGTCTCTGGTGAAGCCGCACATGGAATACTGTGCACAGTTTTGGTCTCCTGGCTTTAAAGGGGAGATTGCTGCATTAGAGTGGGTACAGAAAAGAACCACAAGAATGACTGAAGTTGCCAGGGGTATGAATATCCGGACAGGTTGTCTGTACTGGAGCTGTATACATTGGAATACCGCAGGCTGAGGGGAGAGATGTGCACAGTATTCAAGTCTCTCACCGATCGTAATCTGAGGAAGTAACTGGGTCTAAAGCTACATGAACAGAAACATCAGCTAAGAGGGCACAAGTGGCAGTTCATTAGGGAAAGGTATCGATCCACAAAAAGAAAGCATTGGTTCAATATCAGAGCAGTAACAGTCTGGAATGGATTACCACATGAGGTGGTATTAAGTAGTTCCATGCAAGCATTTAACACCAATTTAGACAGATTCCTGATAGGAAAGAACATCAAGGGATATCAGCAATTATGCTAAGCGAGCTATATGGACTTCTAAGTCTTCTGAGCTCTGAGTAAACCCATGAACCTATGAACCTACATATTGTATATACTAATATAAAGAAAATTGCTTTATTTTAATTTAGATTATGCTTTCTTACTTTTTGTATCTCATGTATTGTCTTTATCATTGTTTGTATAAGGGACCTCCTTGCAAATGAGCTTGCTCAATGGATTTTATCCCTTCACAATAAACTTGAACTTGAACATGGAAAGCACTCTTCCATCCATTCCATCTCCACACATAGGTATCATTGCTCCACCTCTATCTCACCTCCATACATTGTGAGCACTCAGCCCCTGATCCCTCCGGTGCTTCTCCCACTACATTTCACCTCTCTCACACATGGAGAGCACTTCTTCCTCTCCATCCCACCTGCAGCACATAGGGAGCACTCCTCCTCCTCCTCCATTCAACCTCCACACATGGGGAGCTTTCCTCCCACTTCATATGAGCTCTATACATGGGGAGCAGTCCACCCCATTCCACCTTTGCATATGGGAGCACTTTGCAAAAGGCAGAGACAAAGATGTCAGGCAGGCATCTGCCTTTCCACACCTATTCCCAATCCACATGATAAGCACCAAGTTGGGCAGAACATTGGTGGGGTTGAGATGTAATGAGTGGGTTGCTCTGGAAGATGGTGCTAATACCCCTCACCACCTCTCTGAATGAGAGAAGTGTCTGCCCCCCCAAATCAATCTTTATTCTTTTCTCCACTCAACACTTTTCTGCTGATTATCCTCCTGTTTGCTTGCCTTACCAGTCACTCCCCTCCCAAGACAGGACTACAGGCCACTAGGCCAAGGCAGAATTTTCCTCAGCCTCTACTGTCTTCTCATTGGACCACACCACCAGTCCAGCCAGCGTTCAGTACAGTCAAGAAGATGTGCCATGCATTACTCTCAGTTCTGCATTGGACAGGTCAGTTGTTTCTTTAGTAGACCATACTTCAAGTTCTTCCACAGTTCAACTAGGCTAGAGGACAGCAGCATACAGTTCCACTCTACCACCATGACAGTAAACAGGACACCACAACTTGCTCAGCGCTGTACAGATGATGCAGCACAGCAGCACGCTCACTAGTTTGTCTCACCAGGCTTCTCCTGCTCTCTCTGTTGATGATGTCTCTGTCTCCCCTAGCTTTCAATGGTCCTGTGCATGCACATTGTGTTGCAGCTAACTCCAACCACTATGAAGACTGCTGAGACACTAAGTTTTTTAGCAGCTGAGCCTGAGCCAAACTGAAAATAAAATACAGGAATTTGAAATTTTCTGAGGTAATTTGGGAGGGGATTGAACAACCTGAACACCCCCATGCCTATGCCCATGCAATCCACTACAGTTCAGACACATGCAATGCTTACACTTAAAGGCACTCCTCCCAGCCCCGCCAGCCCCCCCTGCCTACTCAGGCACACAAATAAATGCCAACCGCAACCCCTCCCACTTTCTCTGCAAGCAGCAAGGATCTCTCACTCTCAAGCAGTCAGTCCTGTACAAGTCGCAGAGTTGGAGGTCCGGGAATCCAGTTGGACCTGCTGCTGTAATAGAGCTTGAGCCTACTTGAATACAACAGGACTGCTAAACTGAGTCCCCTTAATCCCTACAGATGGAGGGCTACTCCACAGATGATTACTACAGCCACTTAGGCACCACAAGGGATTTAAAACAAGAGCTGGACTATAGCAGGCAGCCTGACATCCACCTCCTCCTCCTCCTACAATGACTGCTTTCAGCACTTGCCCAGCTCCTCCTCTGCTACCAGTGCCCACCAACAGTCAGTAGTGTCAGTGGGTGGCCCCCATTGGAGTGGTAAAGTGAGCTCCTTGACTTGTTACTAGCCCCTGCAACTGATACTCTCTTGTGACTTCCTTCTGTGTCTGGTTGCATTTGCCTGCTTTCAAACACCCGATAAACTTTTTTCTAGTATCTATTTAGATACAAAATATTAAATATATCAAAATAAACTATAATTGGTTTTAAGAAGATAAAAGCCTTCATTATGGCTCGGCTTCAATGTATGGTTGGAGAACACTAAAATCTCATCTTGATTGTTTTACTTCCTTATTGCTAGTTTGTATTTTCGGGTTAAATCAAATATAATAAAATATAATTGTTTTTGTTTTTTTGAGAAGATAGAAGCTTTTATTGTGGCTCTTTTTGGTGTGATCCATGCACTCTGAAGCATTGAAGCAGTGAGATCACCATAATTTTGGCAGCCTTGCACCATTCCTCTGACCCTAAAAATATATACCACGATGGTTGTATAATTGTAGGTCTATATTCAAATGGATTTAATTCATTATAATTACGCACTAGAAAGAATGATCTCAATGAGTTCATTTAAGGTTTCATATTTTGACCTTTTGCAATTTTAATAACCTCCCAGTCCCTGAGGTTTTCAATTTGTTTTATCTAAACATTTTTTTGGTCAGTTCATCAATAGTCCAGTACGATTTAGAATAAAACTACTTTAGAACAAAAACTATATAAACTTTGGGTTTGATTTTGTGCTGATACTACTCTCCTAGTTGAAAATGCATAGGAGTTTAGTTGAACACACTTTTGTATTTCTCCACACTTTACTGTGGAAATTTGTAAACAAATATGAAAAAATAACACTTGACCTTTTGCACAGTTGTTGACCTCCCATAAAGGGAATGGCTTAAAACTTATTTAGGAGTCATTTAAGAGTTATCCCAAGCTCAGGATTTAGTAAACTATACATTTAATGCATTTTAATAATTGAAATTGCCAAAGAGGACATAATAAATGTAAACTGAACTTCACTGTGTTCACTGATGTAAACAGTTTCTTTATTGTTTTATAACATATTAGATTGCAGAATTTATCTCAAATGTTGTGGCCATGAGGATGGTGTTTACTGTGTGTGTGTGTGTGTGTGTGTGTGTGTGTGTGTGTGTGTGTGTGTGCTGCAGCTAAATTTATTTTTTCCCCAAAAGCATAGTAAAAAATGCCTGCTGATTGCTATATGCTGTATAGCAGAATATGTTCACACCCGCTAATATTAGCGCTAACAGCTTCCCAAACGTGTCCATGCCTGAAAATGTTTGCAGTTGCCATTATCACTCTAATTAACAGTAAAAAAAAAAGCAAAGCTTAAATGTCCAGCCCGATAACTGCTTTTTTGTTACTGTGTGCCTAGTAGCTGTTAAGTTCAGCTGTTAATTTATTTATTTATTTAAAAGTTTTATCAGAAAAGATATGCTGAGCAGACTATCGCTCGATTCCAGATGTGTCCTGGGGAAGGAGGGGAAATGGGATATAACATACTAGTAACAATAAATTGTAGAAACAGCAAAAATTTCATAGGTAACATACAATATGTACAAGGTTTTGTTATTACAGTGAAATACAATAATCTATGAAATTGTATGTACAGGAGGCAAGAAACAGAGTGAACAGCATAATAGTAGGCAGAAATAAGAATAGGAGATCATCAAAAAATTTGGTAGTTAAGCATTTGGGTGGGTAACATAGATTATATTGGGTGGTTGGTCCTTACATTGTGCACACCAGCTTGACAAGGCCTATGCTAGTGTATGTCAAGTTGACATGTGCAGCTTGTGGGGACTAGACCTTTTAGAAGGGAGATTTGTATCCGAGGGGAGGGGGAGAGCCGGATGTCAGCCGGCAGGGAGTTCCATAGTTTTGGTCGACGGACACTAAAAGCCGACTGTCCAGCAGAGATGGCCATGTGTGGGATTTGCAGTAGGCGGGAGTCGAAATTTCTGAGTGAGTAGGCTGTTGGTTTTTGGGCTGTTAGTGTAGAAGCTAAGTAGGAGGGCAGTAATGGGTCCAGAATTTGGCTGTGAGTCTATTGCAGTGGTAACGGTGTCTATTTGTGAGGGAGGGTAGGGTTAGACGACTGTATAGGTCACAGTGGTGAGTGAAGGGGGGACAATCCAGTGCAAAGCAGCAGAAGGAGTTGAAGAGAGGGTCCAGTCTAGCCAGAGTGGATTTAGGGGCAGAACAATAGACTACGTCCCCGTAGTCAAAAATAGGGAGGATCATTTTCTGTAGAATCGCTTTTCGGGCAGGCAGAGGGATGCAGCTGTGGTTCCATTATAGTGCCCCCAGCCTAGGGAGCAGTTTTTTGTGTGTAGCATTGACGTGCGTGGAAAAGTCAAGGTGTTGGTCCAGCCAGACCCCCAGGTATCTGAAAGAGGTACAGACTTCTAGAGGGGTCCCATCGAGTGTTTTAAGAATGGGAAAAACGGGGAGGTGGGAGAGTCTTTGTCATGTGCCAAAAGTCATGGCGATCATTTTTTTGGCATTTAGGATAAGTTGGTTTTGATGAAACCAGTGCTGTACTTCAGTGAAGTCTTGCTGGATCTTAGAAGCAACATCCTAAGGGGAGAGACCTGATGCATACAGGACTGTATCGTCTGCGTACATATGAATGTCAGCATGCCGGCAGATTGAAGGGAAGTCATTGAGAAAAATGGAGAATAAGATAGGACCGAGGACAGAGCCTTGGGGGACACCGATGGAGACAGGGAGGGGGTTTGAGGTGGAGGCACCAATTTTTACCGATTGGGACCGGCCACACAGGTATGAGTTGAACCAGTGCATGGCAGCGCTGGAAAGGCCTGCCTTAGAGAGTTTAGACAGAAGGAGGGTATGCGAGACTGTGTCAAACACCTTTGCTAGGTCAATGAAAATGGCAGATGTGATGTGCCTTTTATCCATGCCTGTGAGGATGGAATCTATGAGTCTGAGAAGGGACGTGACAGTGGAGTGGGGTTTTCGAAAACCAGACTGGTAAGGGGTGAAGAAGGAGGAGGAGTCAAGGAAGGTAGAGAGTTGCGAGAGGACGAGGTCTTCCTGGATTTTGGCTAGGGTTGGTAGAAGGGAGATTGGGTGGTAGTTACTTGGGGGAGGATGGGTCACCACTTTTCAGGAGGGGATAACTGTGACGTGCTTCCATTTTAAAGGTATAGAGGCAGTGGTGAAAGAGAGGTTGAAAAGGGACGCTAGGGGCATGGCAATGGCAGGTGCAGAAAGGTAGAGCATTTTGGCATCCATGCCTGTGGTGCATCTACCTTTGGAGGGATTTAGGGCAGTCAGGGCTTTGAGTACTTCTGGTGGGGTAACCAGAGAGAAGGAGAAAACTGGGAGAGGGGTTGGCGTGGGAGAGGGTGAGGTGTTACATTTGTATGGCAGCTGGAGGATTGGAATTGTGAGGGGACCCACTGCTTGAAAACACCAAGTTGAAAGCCATGGCAACTGCTAGTGGTTCAGTTAGGATGGAGCCTCCCACATCTAGGGCTGGAGTGGGTGGCTGGGTGGGGGGGGAAGTGATTTTATAGACCTCCAGAATTTGGCTGGATGATTTAGATTGTTTTGGAGGGATGAGGTGAAGTAATGAGCTTTAGCCTGGTGGATATGCCTGGTGCAGGCATTTCTAAGCGTTCGATAGCGTAGGTGATCGACGTGTTTCCCCGATGTCTTATACGCTTTCCATGCCTGGTCTCTGACACGGAGGTGTTCCATAAGGTTAGCAGTAATCCACAGCAGGTGAGCTCCTCTTAGTCTAACCTTTCTTGGTGGGGCATATTTATCCCAGATGGCAAGAAATTTAGTCCTAAAGAAGTCAAAAGTGAGATCCATGGAAGGGGCCTTGGATATGTAAGACCAATCCAAGTTAGTTAGGTCTTGTAGGAGACCAACGAGGTTGAGAGAGTTATAAGATCTAATAAGGAGGGTTTTTGGAGGGGGAGACTTGGCTTTGAATACTTTACGTATTATATATATCATATGGTGGTCGCTTAGTGAGTCTGGAAGGAGGCCTGAGGTTATAATCCTGTGAGGGTGAGAGGTGAGGGCCAGATCAAGCAGGGAGTGATTTTGCGTTTTGAGGTTTAGTCGCATTGGGTCAGTGATGAGTTGGGTCAGATTTAAGCTAGCTACATGGTTTCGGAGTTTGGTGCTAGCACTAGTGAGCCAGTTTAAATTGAAATCACCTAGGATGTGGAGCTCTCCACCTGAGGTGATTGTTTTTAGGGTGTCCAGGTGAGTAGCTACGGAATTTAAGAGGGAGTCCGGGGAGCAATAGGACCCAGCTATAAAGATTGGGACTGAATGGGGTATTGAGATTTTGATTACTGAGGAGTCAATGTTGTCCGGGGAGGTAAGTAGCGGGACAGGTGAGAATAGTACTTTGGAAGATACATAAATGGCTGTGCCACCACTTCTCTTAGTGGCAGGGCGGTCCTGCCGATAGATGGAGTATCCAGGGAGAGCTACGTCAGCATCCAAATTGTGAGGTTTCAGCCAGGTCTCGGTGAGAATTAGGACATCAGGACATAGTGATTGGACTAGGGTTTGTAGTAGGGGCATTTTTTGTAGGAGACTGCGAATGTTTAGATGGGTAATAGTTAGGCCTTTGGGTAAAATACCAGTGGGGGTGGGTGTTTGGTAGGTGCTGGTGGCAGGTCCAGGATCCAACTCAATGTCCCCAGCGAGTAGGAGTAGTAGGGTTAGTACCAGTTTTAGGTTAGATAGTGTTTTATAGGCTTGTGTGGGTGGGGTGTCAGGAATGTTGAGGAAAAAGCCGATGGAGTGTAGTTTTAAATGGCCAGCCCAGAGAAGAAGGATGGGGTTGATGGATGGGCCAGGAATCCAGGAACGGAGTGTCCCCAAGGAGGATTGGCCATTTATGGTGGTGGAGCTGTGACTAGGGTGGCAGTATAGAGGTGAGAGGTTTGGGGGGCTAGGTAGTGGATTTGGGTTAAGCATGGGTGGTAGGGATGCAAGAGTAGCAAAGAGTGCAATCCCTAGCATTTGTTTTAAGTCTATGAGCAGCATGATGCAACAAGAGGGGGAATTTAAATGCAGCCAGAAACAGAGGGAATTGCTGTAGCGACCGCTAGTGGAAAGCTCTGATAAGCTGTGGGTGGAAAAGTAGACTGATAGGTTAAAATCAGTCACATGCTCAATACTATAAAATGGACTGCTTGCCAAGGGTGGTGGTGGGGGCGGCGGGGCAGCTGACATGAAGCGTCAGTGGGGCAGCAACACAGTCTTCTGGTAGCCGAGCAGCGTGGCTTCTTAGCCGACAAAGGGATGTACCTGGGCACGGTTTCGTTTACGGTTCCTCAGGGGAGGGCTCCATGCACCTTCAAGACCACCAGCGACTATTTTCTCCGTGGGGCTGCTGAGAAAGAAGGCAAAGAACAGGTATTTATAGGGAGCAAGCGTGGTTGTATTTGGGGGGGGGCTGCAGGGGGCTGCAGACAGACCGTACAGAAAATTAACACAGGATGAGTTGTTTAGCTAAAAATGGAAAGCGCAGTCTCAGGGAGGAATTTGGTAATGGTAGTAGTGAGTCCCCTGCTGCTTGCCACTAGCACTTTGGCTTAGAATATCACACAAATGCCCCTAGAACTTGATTAACCCTTCTTGTTTTATTTATTTTTTGTTGCAAAGTGTTCCCCTGCAGCGTGTCCGCGTGGCACTTTGGAAAGGTAGAAACTACGAAAATAAGAGCGGGGAAAGCCTTGAATGATTTTAGTAGTAATCAAGTTTTTTGTTTTGTTTTTTTTTTTTTGTGCACCCCGGACAGAGAGTAAGGAGCAGGGAAGCATGTAACCAGGTAAAGGGACTCAGGGGAAATATTATTCAAGATGGGAGAAGTGGCACCAAAATGGTAGCTAGTGTAGCAGAGGCTTTAGCCCCTGCTAGACAAAGGCTTGTGACCCCTCCATTATTACAAGACAGTATTGGTAGCCAGGAGCTCGGAGCTCATTTAAAGTTTTTAACTAGGCTGGGCTACCAAACATCACTAACATCGCTACAAACATCCCTGCTGTACAACAGTCTCAGTAGCTAAAAAGGCTCTTATAGTTTAAAAGCAGAAAAAGTCTCATTTGGGGGCACAGATAAACAAAATGCCAGGTATACAGTATTCATAAAACACAATTTTGCCCCATATAAACTAGAGATGTGAGGTAGGAAAAAGATAGAGCAGCAGCTACAAAGCACATTTGGGAAATTTCATTGCATTTCAGGTGTGTCCCGCAAAATCTCTTAAGGTAACCACATTAGCAGCTAGGAGGTTCATGAGTTTCAATAAAAGTTTGCCCCATAAAAACTATCAGCATATGTGTGGGGACAAAAAAGACACTTAAAGCAACACAGTCTTCTGGTAGCCGAGCAGCGTGGCTTCTTAGCCGACAAAGGGATGTACCTGGGCACGGTTTCATTTACGGTTCTTCGAGGGAGGGCTCCATGCACCCTCAAGACCACCAGCAACGATTTTCTCTGTGGGGCTGCTGGGCACAGTTTCGTTTATGGTTCCTCGGGGGAGGGCTCCATGCACCCTCAAGACCACCAGCGACGAATCTTTTTTTCTGACCTACAGTAACCAGAATTAATTGCAGCCATATAAAATGTTCTTCACTGTCCTACCTCATTCCCAACACAAACATGAACAGCACACTTCCCAGCAAACAGACAAGTCCACCAGTATATTTTACCAGTTGGTATTCTGGCCTCATCTCAGAGCAGATTTCTGAGCAAGCGGTCAGTGTCAAAGGAGACCAGTTTAATAAAATCTAACAGAAAAGGGATGCCTGTATCCGTGATTTTGTTGAAGAGGGGATTTTCCGAAGCTGATAGTGAGATGACACAATCTTTTTTTTTCTTTGCACTTTCATTTGCTGGGGTTTAAAATGAAGTATGAAATAAAGTACTGATTCCCAAGTCCCTCCTCCAAATGCCCTCAACAAAGTGTTACCACATACAGTCTTCTGTACCGACCAGTTTCAGGAAATATTAGCGATCCTTTTAAATTGGCACATTTTCCAAAAATGCGAAGATAGCGAATATAAAAGGATAGCGAATATTTCCTGCTATACAGTATTTCACCTGGATACTTCAAAGAAGACCTGGCATACAGTATGTCTGAGACAATTTTTAACAGATAGTGTCTTAAGAGGTTAAAAAACTGTAAATCTTTTTAGATTTACTGGGAAAGGGTGACATTTATGAGGTATGACTCTTTCTTGAAAGACAATACCTGCCCAATTGAAGCTTATAACAAGAACATGTTTTAATGTTAATTATGAAAAGTGTCTCAGAAATTGTGCAATCTGATTGGCTGTTAGGATTCCAACAGTCTTGCATTAATCCATGTTTTACGGTCATGTACAGCCTGATCACCATGGCACATAGACTCTTCCTGTCAACATTCCATCCTCTAGCACTGCTGAATGTGTGGAATGATGCATTCTGATTTTGAACCAGCATTCTTAAACTGTTGGTGGAAGTACTATTTCATTAAAAATCTCCCTCTAAATGAGGAAGACATTCAAAAAGTATACTTTCAACACTTTTCTTTTGGAATAATTTTTTTATAATAGCAATAAGGCACTCCCCGGAGTTAGATTAACAGTCAGTTAATCATCCCCTAGGGACAATATGGCACTTGGCTGCACCTCGTGCCACATTACACCCCTAGTGGGTGATTAACAGACTGTTAATCTAACTCCTGGTCATGCTTTACTGCTTAAGTATTTAAATGTGCAAGTTGTTGCATTTCGAAGGGGTAAACAAATCTCCAGTTTAATAGGAAATCAGTATTTATTTATTTAAAAGTTTTACAAGGAAGGTATACTGAGCAGAATACAGCTCAATTCCAGATGTGTCTTGAGTATTTAACAAGCTGTTTCAGTTTCCTAGTTGCCATCTGATAAGTAGCTTGGAGTTATGTCTCCAACATTCTAAACAGAAAGAAGGGGGTATTTTATTTCAATTGGCAGAGAGATTTGTAGATGTGGAAGGATACACTGAAAACTCCAAAATATGTTTCATAGGTTTCATAGGTAGGTTCAGAGCATAGGAGACATTAGTCTATGTAGTTCTCCTCTTTTATTATTTTCTAGTTTTAATACCCAACATTATTTTCTTGTTCACAATATTTGTCTAATTTCCTCTTAAAACCTTCCATGCTGTTACATGTGAAAATTTCTTCTGGTAGGTTATTCCAAACCGATATTACCCTTACAATAAACCAATGTTTCCTTTGTGTTGTTTTAAACTGCTGTCCTATTAGCTGCATTGAATGCACCCTGGTGCTATAGTGCTGCTCTTTAAGAGTTAGTCCAAGTTTGGCCCCCAAAACTGGATCCCTTATTTCCCTATAGACCAAGCACATGGCACCTCTTAGTCTCCAATATTCCAGTGTATACATCTTCAGCTCATCCAATCTCTCTGTGTAGTTTTTATTTCTTACATCAATAATTAATCTTGTTCCTCTCCTCTGAACCCCTCCACTCTCCTGATATCAGTCTTAAATCAGGTGACCAAAACTGGGCACAAAACTCCAGCCTCGGCCTCACCAATGAACTGTAAAATGGCACTACCACCTCTCTCCTCCTGCTTTTAATATGCCTACTTATACTATGTAATATGCCCCCTGCAACCTTTATCATCTGACTACAATGCTGTTAAAATTTAGGTCATTTGATACTCTGATTCCCAGATCCCTTTCATCAGTTATCTTCCTCAGCTGTATTCCATTTAACTCATAGTCTGCCAGGATGTTATTCCTGCCAAAGTGCATCAGTACACATTTGTCTGTATTAAAGAAAAGCTTGGCATCCCTTGCCCATGTTCCCATTTTATTTAATGCTGTTTGTAGCTTCTGTATATCCCCAGTGTTATCAATGGTAAAGCCAATCCTGGTATCATCTGCAAATTTAGACTCCCATACTTCCCTCCTCCCATCAATGAGTGTGTGAGTATATATATATATATTTATATTATATATATATATATATATATATATATATATATATATATATTGAACAAGCAGGGCCCCAAGACCAGTCCCTGAGGGACCCCACTCTCCAAGCTTAACCAGTCCGAAGAGTCACCCTTTAAACAAACTGTCTGTTTCCTATCTCTCAGCCATGCATCTATCCATTTAGTAATATGCCCAGGGATATTATGGTCTATTAAGGTGTCAATTAGTTCTCCATGAGGGACTTTGTTGAACGTTTTGGAGGAGTCTAAGAATATAACATCAGCCACACTACCTTCATCCAATGCCTTACTTATATACTTATAAAATTCTAATAAGTTTGTTTGGCATGAGAAGCCCTTTTTGAAATCATGCTGTGCTTCATCCACATCTCCAGACATTTCCATGAACTCCCCAATATACTCCTTTATGATGGTCTCTAACATTTTCCCCAGGATGGTAGTCAGACTTACAGGTCTATAATTTCCCACCTCCTGTCTGGATCCCTTCTTATGTATAGGAATGACATTTGTCCTCTGCCATACCTCAACTACCTCCCCTTCATCCAAAGAGGTTTGGAATATTTATTTTACAGGATCAGCCAGGACAAGTGCCAATTCCTTTAGGACTCTAGGCTGAATTTCATTAGGTCCTTGTGATTTACCGGGATCTAATTTTAATAATCTCTGTGTAATATCCATACTATTCAATTTAATTTTGTTGCCCTTATTTTCTAAATGAACCCTATTTCCTGTTGATTTGGTATTAAAGACTGATAAGAAATAATTATTTAAATAATCTGCCATTTTTTTTATTATCGTTTAATAGTTCCCCACCCTGATCCTTAATGGGTCCAACAATAGTTTACCCCCTCTTTTATCATTTATATAATTATAGAATGATTTATAATTATCCTTTACTTTGTTTACTAAATTTAGCTCATGTTTATTTTTCGCCCGACCTATTGCCCTCTTGGTTTTTCTTACAAATTTCTATAAACTTCCCAGTTGTTTTCATTTCCACTTTTCCTAGCTTTTGTGTAGGCCTTTCTTTTTTTGTTTATGAGTTTTTTAATTTTAGGGGACATCCATATCGGGATTTTACCTGCACAATTATTCTTCTTCCTAACTGGTACATGTTTATTTACTAAAAATGTAATTTTTGTAATCAGGCAGTCCCATTTTTCATTTAATGATTTACTTTCAAACTCCCCTTTCCAATCCCATTTCAGAGTTTCAGTCTTTATCTCATCAAAATTCACTTCATCATAGCTCCTTGCCTCAGTTGAACCTAATGATTTTAATTTCTGTCCTACAATATTAAAGGTAATCATGCAATGGTCACTAGAGCCAAGGGGTGTGCTTACCCTACCTTGTTGAATTATATCCCCCATATTACTTAATAGAAGATCCAAAATATTTTCCCCCCAGTGCCACTTTGCATATGCTGTTCCAATCCAGTTAACAGAAATGTATCCAGATATCTGGATTCCATATAATTACCTGCAGTTTGCTTTTTTCCAATCTATTGTGGGGAGATTGTAATCACCCAGAAGAATGATCATCTCAGCTGGATCTAGGGAGTCTAAAAGCCTAAGGACGCTTTCGTCTTCTTGAGGTGACATTGAGGAAGGTCTTTATATCATCCCAAATTGAATATCTGGGCTCCCTACTGGCATTAGCTTAACCCAAACATGTTCAATTTCAGTAAAAGTTTTCCACGACACTCCATTTTTCTAGCTACAGAGAACAAGATGGCTTTAGGCTCCACTCACAGCCATAAAAACAGGGACAAACTGAAGACAGTGCAATGCAGAGTTACCAAGATGATTTAGGGCCAACAGGGCAGATCTTACAAAGATTGTCTCAATGCACTGAACATGTACTTACTGGAGACCATGTGAGAGAGGGGATACAGCATATGATAGAGGGTTTACCCATGCCACAGCGACAGTCATCATGGAGACATCCCCGACAACGACAGCTGCAGTGCTGACTGTCGGCATTGCAGTGTCAGGAATGCCTCCCTGTATCCATTGGGGGGGCTCTGCCCCCCACACACCCCTGTCTCTAGTATTCTAACTCCAAGTCAGAGTTGGACTGGGGGGGAAAACACCCAGGGAGGCAGTCCCAATCGCTATACAGACCACCACAGTGACTGGTGGATTTTGCCCGATTCCTGTCGCTGTGGTGGTCTTCACGATCTGAGAGTTGCTGTGGCAATGGTATACGATGATAGAGACCTTCAAGTTCCAGAAGGGAATAAACAAGGGAGAGCTATTTATCAGGAGGAAAGATTCAAGAATCCAAGATCATGAGTGGAAATGGATGAGGAGAAGGTTTAAGAGGGATGTGAGGAAATTCAATTTTAAAGAAAGGGTGATGATGCCATGTAGCAGTCTGCCAGCAGATGAGGTCATGCGAAGACCATAAATAGTTTCAAGCATGGCTGGGACAGAGTGAAGGGTTTGGTGGTTACTTAGGTTGGTAACAGCAGAGAGGGGAGCAGTCGAGTGGACAGGAAGGGATAGAAACCTACATGGACAATAGATCCCAGGGCAGATAGGGAACTACAGGCAGGCTGGATGGTCCTTTGGTCTTTTTCTGCCATCATTGTCTGTGTTTCTATTGTATACATCAGGTCTGAATCTATGGAATTCAAAAGGTCAATGTGACCCACAGACTATACTTTCTACCCCTTCTGTGCTACATGTATCTCACCCAACCTACAGGATTTAGATCCCTCTAAGATTGGGGACCCAGGTTATAATCCCATCAGGGTCACTTACTCTGAGACCTTGGGTAAAAAGTAGGACCCCTTTGAAATTCAAATGCTGCCTCTCAGTTGAGCTATTCTTGGTAAATAACCCAGCTGCTTCACTATCTCTCTTGTTAGAATCAAAGTTTTGACTATAGTTCTTTAGGAATTATCTATAAAGAGAAAATTAAGCAAAGTTAGTGCAGAGGAAAGGAAAAAGTTGGGATATATATATATTGGTAATTAAATGGGGTGGATCTTAGAGAAAAATGCTGGGTGCAGTAATGGGTATTTAGGGATGGAAGAAAGCTTTTTAGCTCATTGAGATCCCCCCACTCTTTCAGTGGTGATGTGCTGTAAGCACCAAACGCTGTCATAATTATATAACCTATTTTTTAACTGATTTAATGTGCTTGCCTCAACAACATGGTCTTGAAGTGCATTCAACATATTAACAATCCTTTGGTATGAAAAATTATTTTTCTCAAATCCATTTTAAATTATCTTTTTTGTGTGTAATCCAGCTGTCAAAACAGGGGTAACCAGGACCCACTAATGAATGAAATGTTATGTATTACAGAAGTGGTGATATGAGGGCTATGATATATGGTCTGCAAAAGTTACGATAATGTACATGTGATTAAAGTACACCAAAAGGTTTAATCCTACCCTGAAGTATCAATGTTTGTTTTCTGCAAACTGACATGAAGTGTAGGTGTCTGTGCTTGTACCTTCATTTGCCTTTTAAATGGGATGGTTTCTGGCCAATGTTTCCTGTCCACTAGGGGCATATCAATAGGGCCGGCTTGCCAAAAGCAGTTTAAGTTCTAGTGCGGTGCTCCAGAGTGCCTATGTGCAGTTTTTCAACTTTTACACCTCTGAGCATGCTTCTCTGGCTGTGACCAGCTGAATGGGGCCTGTGGGCCTTGGAATGGTGGCAGGATTCCTAGGTATGGATGGCACTGGATTTCTGGTCCAGATCTCTGGAGGCTCAGGCCCTGACTGGGTCTGAGAATGGGGAAAGTTGGGCCTGTTGGGGACTCACCCTCAAAGGAGGGTCTCCTAAAGGCTTCCGCAACAATTATCCCAGGTATCGTGTAGTGTTGGAGAGTTGTGGGCAACATTCCTGTGCTGGCGGGGGACTGTGACCTACAGCAAGGGACCTGTGTGTAGCAGAAGTCCAGGAGAGTTGGTGACAGGGATCTGAATCCCAGGGCTATGGGACAGACTCTGTTGGTTAGCCATGGTTACTGTCACTGTATTAAATGTTGATTCTGGCAACCATTGAAGCACATGGAAGGGGCAGGCTAAACAAGGTAGTTTATACCTTACTGTGCTGTGTGTGTATGTGCATGTGTGTTCAAAAGGGTACACCCCTTTAGTTGCCCCCTGCCAGTGGCACTGTGTCATTCTTTCTGTACCATACAGGGTTGGGTACACTCCAATGTCCTTTTATCTATGTTCCCTTCTGTGAGAGGCACCACAATGTAACTGTTGTAATCCTTGTGTGTCACCTCTTACATAAATGGGAACTGTATCACTGATGTGTAACTGAGGAACATGCCAGAGGGAACTTGCTTTAACTCTAATTACATTAATGCTTCTAGAATCAAACCCAAAGCTTGCTGATCTAGGGACCTTGTACAATGACAGTGATTATTGCCAAATTATGATTATGATGAATTATGCTAAATGTAATAACTGATTTGGAATGCTTATTTGAAACTGGATCCCAAATGGGAGCTGTGGTCAGGGCACTGGCTGTGTGCTCACTGTCACTACCTCAAGATGTGTGAAATGCTTCTGTGAAGCTTTGCAAGCAGCTTACTGCCTGAAGTGTCATTGCCTGTGTCCAAAATATTTCTTTTTTTTTCCATCATGCTTTATTCACTCAGGCCAACTTAGGTAGGCTTCTCAGCCCTTGCCCCACTCCATCCAACCTGCACTTCCCCTCTGCCTTCACCAAGGAACCTCTGAAATCCCCATGGATTGCCCCTTGTGGCAGGGACAAGAGGGGGAGTGTAGTCCCCCTTCCACCCAGACTCACACATCCAGCACTGATGCCCTGGTAGGCAAGTCTTCACAAGCTGACCAGTTTTCTGATTTTTCTCCCATTCCCCCCCCCCACAGCGGCATGGAGGCACACATGTGATCTCCAAGCAATGGCGTCCCCTTTCCTGACTCACATCTGCCGCTTGTGGATCAGCACTATCACCAGGCCTCCACCTAGTGGCAGCCAAGAGCTGAGATGGCAGAGATGGAAGACCATCCCAACCTGGGAGAAGAGAGCTGCCAGGTGGCCATTTGATGCTCTCTCAAACCCCCCCCATCAACCCCCACTGACCTGATCTTGTTCCCAACTCAGGTTGCCGGTGTGGTGAGAGGTAAGGCACTTCGCTACTCAGCCCTCTACTCCAGAGGGCAGGCATGTCCAAGTGGTTTCTCAAAGGGTGCAGTGTTTAACAGCAAACCAACCACTAATGAAATCCTAAAACAAAAGTTATAGAAATAAAGAATTTGATGGCAGATAAGGATCACTTGGCCCACCTAGTCTGCCCATTTTCCCTACCTACTGCATCACCACAGACCATACTTGATCTCCAACCTACCCCCCACCTTGTCTTATCACTAAGGTTCCCTTATGTCTATCCCATGCTTTCTTGATTCCCATTACAGTTTTTGGCCCTTCCACCTCTGTTGTGAGGCTGTTCCAGGCATCCACCACCCTCTCTGTGAAGAAGTACTTCATCACATCCTCCCTGAGTCTACCCTCCTCCAGCTTCATAGCATCACCCCTTGTCCTTCAGCATCTTTTTTTTCTGAAAAATGTTTCCATCTTGAACCTTAATTTATACCTGTGAGGTATTTGAAAGTTTCTAGTATATATCCCCTCTTCCTCCTTTCTTCCAGGGTATACATACTGAGGTCCTTCTGTCTTTCCTCATAGGGATTTTAATGCAGACTCTGTACCATTTTGGTTGCCCTCCTCTGGACTGTCTCCTATCTTTCTGTGTCTTTCTGGAGATGAGGTCTCCAGAACAGGGCACAATACGCAAGGTGAGGTCTCACCAGTGATGTATACAGAGGTAACACCACCTTCATCTTTCTGCTGGTGATGCCCCTCCCTATGTACCCCAACATCACACAAGCTCTCCGGACTGCCTTGTCACACTGCCTAGCCACCTTTAGGTTATCATACATGATAACCCCCAGGTCTCTTTTTTGTTTGGTGGTCATCAATACCTCTCCTCCCAATTTGTATGCCATCCCTGAGTTTTTGTGCTTTAAGTGCATGATTTTGCACCTTTTGCATTGAAGCCCAGTTGCCATACCCTTGACCACTCCTCTAACTTTTTCAGATGCCCTCTCATTTGTTTTACACACCCCCGGAGTGTCTACCTTGTTGCAGATTTTAGTGTCATCTGCTAACAGGTAGACCTTTCCATCAAACCCTTCTGCAATGTCCATCCCAGTACAGATCCCTGTGGTACCCCACTGGTCACACTCCTCTCCTCAGAGTGAACTCTGTTTACCACCACTCTCCATCTTTCCTACCCAGTTTACCACATTTGGTCCCACTCCTAGGCTACCCAGCTTGTTTGTTAATCTCCTTTGTGGAACAGTGTTTAAGGCCTTGCTAAATTCTAGGTAGGCCACATCCACCACTCCTCCCTGATCTAATTTTTTAGACACCCAGTCAAAGAAATTTATTAGATCTGTTTGACAAGACCTTCTTTTGTGAATCTGTGTTGTCTTGTGTCCTGTAAGTCACTGGATTCCAGGTATTCTACTATCCTTTACTTCAGTAGTGATTCCAATAGTTTCCCCACCACTGAAGTTAGGCTCACTGTCCTGTAGTTGCCAGCCTCCTCACTACTATCAGTTATGTGAAGTGGTATTACATCTGCCCTCCTCCAGTCTCCTGAACCACTCCCATCTCCAGTAAGAGATTGGACAGGACTGTCAATGGTGGAGCCATCACCTCTCCTTGTTCCCTCAGTATCCTTGGATACACCTCATTTGGCACCATTGACTTATTCACTTTGTTCCTACAAGACTCTCTCCTCTCTAAATAGACTAGTGTCTGCCTCCCTTCTTTCAATGCTCCTGTCCCTTATCTGTGGCCCATCACCTTCCCCTTCTTCTGTGAACACTGAACAAAGTATTTGTTCAAGATGTCTGCTCTTTCTTGGTCCCCTTTCACACAATCCCTCCCTTTTCTTCTTAGTCGTACAATCCTTTCCCTTTCTCTTTTTGCTTACGTACCTAAAAAACATCTTGTCCACTTTCTTAATTTTCTGTGCTATTTTCTCCTATGCTTGTGTCTTTGTGCTCCTAAATGATTTCCCTGCCTCCCCCTGTTTCTCCATATATAGCTCACTATACTCCTCTTTCTGTGTCTTCTTATAGTGCCTGAGAGCTAACTTTCTTGCCCTTACCTTCCCAGCCACCTTCTTAGAGAATCATAGCTATCTTTTTTTCCTCTTGGTTTTGCTTACTAGCCTGATGCAGAGGTTTGTTGCTTTTTCTATACCCCCTTTTAGTTTTGCTCAAAGTTCCTCCACTCCACCCAAGTCTCACCCCCCCCCCCCGGCATTCCTGTGGCATTCCACCATCTTTTTAAAATCATCACTCCTGAAGTCCAGGACCCTTATCCTTGTGTGGTACGATTCTGCCACAGTACTTCTATTGAACCACACAGGAAGGTGATCACTGGTCCCCAGATGGCTACCACTGTGATGCCTGTAATACTGTCCCCATTAGTTAATACAAGATCCAGTACTGCACTCCCACAAGTGGGCTTCCTAACTAGTTGCCTGAGGAATGCTCCCTGCAGGAAGTCCAGATGTCCCTGCTCCAAGCTGAAGCTGCAGCTTGGATGTTCCAAACTATATCCAGCCGATTGAAGTCCCTCACCAGCAGCACCTCCCATGTATTTGCCATGTTTCTGATGGCTTTCCCCAGAACAAAATCCACTCCCCCTTCCCCTGTGCTGGAGGTCTATAGATCTTGCCAGTGTGAATAGTGACTCCATTCCCCATCTGTAGGGTGACTCACAATGTCTCCACCCCTCTCTGTATTCCCTGTACCTCTGTTGCTTTTATGCTATCTCTCACATAAAGAGCAACTGCTCCCCCTTTTTTTCCCACCCTGTGCTTCCTGAACAGAGTATGGCCTGGTATGGCTATATCCAAGTCATGGTTCTCTGTGTACCATGACTTTGTAATGGCTACAATGTCCAGTACCCCTCTACCATAATGGCCTCTAAGTCTGGAATTTTATTTCCCAGACTTCAAGAGTTGGTACACATGACCTTCCATCTTTTAGTACCACCCTGCTCACCAGCTCCCCATTTCCCTTTTGCCTTCTCTCCTTACTGCCTCTGTTCTCATTCCCATCTTTCTTTCATTCTATTAGGTACCCATGGGGATTTGTCTCCCTAAATGTTCTCCCTGCCGCCTACTGAGGTTTGTTGGAAGGGGGTAGTTTATGTCTCCCTGTTTCCTTCCGGCACCCCGCTCAGCTAGTTTAAATGCTCACCAATGTAACATTTAAATCATTTACTAATGACTGCGGTCCCCATGACAGATGGATGCATGCCATCTCCCCTGTACAGGCCTTTATCCCCCAGGTGTGACCCCAGTCTCCAATGTAGCCGAACCCATCCTCCATGTACCATTCCCTCAACCACTAATTTAAGCTTCTGGTACAGAGTACCTTATCCTCCCCCATGTCATAGACAGGTAGCACCTTGGAAAAGATCACTGAGCTTGCTACCTGCCTAAGACCCCTCCTCCACACCCTGAATTCCTCCTGTACTATCCCCTCCCCATCTCTAGCTAGATCATTTGTCACCGGTGGACAATGACATCCAGCTCTCCCTCCTGTCCTGCTGCCCTAGCAATCCTCAGGATCCTCTTTCCATCCCTCTGAACCGTGCTACCAGATAGGCACCTAACCTCCCTCTCCCCCTCACTTCCTGTGCCCAAATCTATCCCTCTTATGATGGAGTCCCTCATCAGGAGTTGCTTCCTTCTCCTCAGGGGTCCTGTGCAACCCTCCTTGTGGTCTCCACTACAGAGGATCCCCACATCTTCGCTGGTAGCTACCTTGGGTGCCTCCATGAGGCGGTCCACCTGCAAGAGCAGCATAGGAGTTGCATAGTGTAACCAGATGAGGGATGTGCCTCTGTCCCACCACCCTCACCCTCCCAAGGCCCAACATAGTTCAACCGTTCATCCTACCAGGCATCCTTTGGGATAGCAGTTTCAGACTTGGTGTTCCCCGGTGGGGGAGGAGGTTTCCTGAATCCTAGCCAACTTTGCCTGGAGTCTAGCAACCTTCTTCCTCAGCCAAGAGTGGTGCACGCAGATGGGGAAGCACTGCAGTCTCCAGAAGGTCTCCCTGAAAACTACTGCCACAAAGCAACTGCACTGCACTGCATCATTCACAGCATAATTTCTACTCTGAAAGTACTTGATCCTATTCCCCTGCTGGTCCCTTTTCCCTTGCTTCCTGGCCCCTATTCTTCTGCTACGGTTTACCCTTCTTAGCTAGTAATAGCCTAAAGTATTAGTATACCTTTCCCCCTGCTAGAGTTTACCTTTCTCAGCTAGCAGTATCCTGAAGTATTAAAGTACCTTCCCTTATTCCCGTCTGCTTTAACAGCACGTATACCTCCACTAGCCTTGCTTCCTGACTTGAATGAGGTTTTTTTTGTATACATACAACCCTGTTTTGTAACTCTACTCTAGATAGGGCTATTCACCTATTTACAAATGAAGTCACATTTAGTTTACCCCTGACTTTTTAATCTTTTTGTATTCTTTTCTTATCTCTACACCAGTAACCATATTGAACATTGCTTCAGCTTTATGGTGATTCATAAAATTAACTACAATCCCAGAGGGGGTAATTTTGATAATGCAGTTAAAAAGAGAGAGACCTTTTGGATCATCAACCCGGGTGCTTACAAAGCACCAGGACTGAATGTAGGTTTTGAAATTGAACCATATTTAGAAGAAAAATAAATTTAGTCCCCCCCCCCCCATCAGTGAATTTGGTTTTGTCATGTAGAATTTTTAGCTTCAAGCCTATGCAGACTAAATATATACTTTGGAATGAGTTGCTGGAATGTATATCAAATTTAAAAAAAATTGTCAGGTTTTCTATGCAATATTTGGAACAATCCCCCCTATCTATATTAGGCAAACAATTAGGAATTATAGTATGTTACTATTATGATATATAATATGTTGTAATATGTTGATCTTTGTTCCCCTTCCATCACTTCCTCTCCTACTTCTCTAATTCATATGTTATAGAGGATACTGTATGGTCTTTGATTAGTAACCACACTGACTTCATTGTAAACCTCAGGAGCGTAGCTTGAGATGTTTTCAGATGTCATGGCAACCTCAAGAAGTGTTATCAGTGTGGTTATTAACCAAAGACCATACATTATATTTTATACTGTATGGGCAACCAAGATTGTGTGGTCAGCGCTGAACATGTGCGGATTGGATGAACTTCATTATGGTAATGTCACCACATAGCCACCACAGATGCTAGTCAGCCTCATTGCATGTTGCAGATCGCTGCCTGTTTCTCGGCAAAGGTACCTAGGAGAATTTCTCGGCAAAGGTAACAAGGAGAGAAAAAAAGGAATTTAAATTTTAGTTTCAAATGCTTACAGCTACTAGTGATCATCATTCTCAAAATGGAACATTAATTGTTGTGAGCATTCCATTTTGTTATACCATTGCTATGACATACTGAAGAAGAGTTAACAACAGAGTGATATCATATCTATGGTATAACAAAATTGTAATCTGCTTGATTTTAGTTAATAATAAGGGCTCCCCATACATTATTTTTTAATAATATCCATTCGTATCTAGTGTGTACAGGATATTAGGACTGTCTTTATTGTGTCTTTACTTTTAATAACTTTGTATGTGTGTTTGGTGATATGAAATGTTTGTAATATGAGTACCTGACACTTTCGTCTTGGTCTAGTGACATGTATTTATTTTTAAATGTCATGATCGTGTCATGTTGCTTCAGGGTATGTATTCATTGAGGTGTTGTTTGAGCCCCAGCCTTTGATAAAGGACAAATTAGTCCGAAATGCATCAGGCTGGCATTTGCCTTTGCTGAATAAAGTCTTTTAAATTAATGTATTTACCGAGTTTTGTGGTGTCCTTATAAGGAGGTGGTGAGTGCCAGACTTTTTGTGAAGTGAATTTTTGTATCCCTACCCTAGACAGGGCTATTCACCTACTCCCAGTTTTATTCTACCTATGATTTTCCCCTAACTCTTGCAGTTGTAACCCCCCCATGGTTGGGCGCCTACCTTGCTGTTCTCCCTGGGTGCTGCTCAGTCCACCAGCTAGTTCCACCAGTTTCAGGTCCCATTCTGTTCCTATTTGCTTCTGCAGGCCCTGCATACCAAAATCATGTGGGGGACTGGAGGAGTGAATAAAGTAAGGCCACACACTAGGCAGTTTGTCAAATGCCGCACAATGCAGTGTGTGCATGTTTAAGCAGGAAGCCTGCTCTGGTTCACAGTAAATCCCCAAAGTGATGTTACACAACTGTTAGCGAGTAACTCAAATTTTAGAATTGCGGGTCAAGTAATGATCAAGAAATGCTGGCCTTTTCAGGAAGTGAGTTTGGTGGAACATCTTTTACAAAATGGTATGCTTATCAGTTTTTTGGAAGCCCAAAAGAAATTTGGATGGCCTTCCTCAGTATACTTTAAATATGTTTAGATGTCTCATATGCTAGTACAACATTTTGAAACAGGTATATGGCATAAGCTATATAGGGATGGGGGAAAGTGCAGTTTTTTAACCCCGCTGAACTTCTGCGGACATCAGGGAACTTTTGCGGAAGTTTCTGAACTTCCGCTTGTGGCAGAGCAGAAAACTTCTGCGAACGTTATGGGAGAAATTTCCCCCTGCATTTAATAAAATAGATCTGGTGGCTAGTGGCCCCTCAACGCACCCTCCCCACAGGTACACATTAACTATCCCTGGTGGCTAGTGGTTCCTCCCCCCACCAGATCACCTGCCCAAATAAAAAAAAAATTATCCTTTTAAATAGCGATCCCTCCCCTCATTCCCTGCCTGACTGTGCCCACAGCTGGACAAATGTCCTGATGCCCTGGTAGCTATTGATCCCTCCCTTCCACCTGTTCACTCCCAAAGTGTATAGTAACCCCATCTCGATCCATACTTTTTTTTTTTAAATTGCCTGGTGGTCTACTGGTTTCCCATTCTCAATCCCCAGTCCTATATTATTTCCGTGGTGGTCTAATGCCCCTATCCCAGCAGGTGTCCCACCACCCCGCTCCCACCCCCAGCATAAACCCCAGTGGGCAGCCTGGCACAGCCCTCCTTTCTCTTCCATGGCCAGCCCACCCACTAAGCTGCCAATGAACGAGTGTGTTCCTGTACTGGAATGCACTCATTCATTGACAGCTCAGTGGTGAGGCCTGCCATGGAGGAAAGATGTGCCGGTCTGCCCGCTGAGGTTTATGATGGGGGTGGAGTGCAGTGATGGGATGCCTGTTGGGGTGGGGACACTAGGCCACCAGGGAAATAATATGGGACTGGGGATGAGGGGTGGGAAGGGGGGTTGGGAAACCACTGGACCACCAGGCATTTTTTTTTTAAAGTACGGATGGAGATGAGGACGGTTACTATACACTTTGGGGGGGTTAACAGCTGGAGGGAAGGGACCACTAGCCACCAGGGCATCAGGGCATTTGTTGGGCTGTGGGCACTGTCTGGCATAGGATGGGGGAGGGATCACTATTTAAATCAAGGAAGGCCTACTCGGATGTGTGAGCTGGCAGCTGCCAGCTCAGCTGTGAATAAGTGCTGTGGCACTAAGTATCAAAGCCACTGTGGCTATGGCTGGAGGTTCCCTCCATGTGTTCCAATCTCCAGGTTTCTCAGAACATGTGTGGGGTTGTGGAGGTACATCAAGAGAGGCATGAGGGAAATAAATAAAAACTGTTATAAAAGTGCTCTTAGGTGCCATTTCTAAAAAGAAGCATTGTTTCTTTAAGGGCAGCTCAGGCTGCTAAATGAATGGGAGCTCTTCCAGCCATCTGGGGAGGAGGATAGAATTGCAGCACTGATGAAAAGCAGGGGGAGTCCCTTGCAAACCCCCCTCTTTCACCGGACAGTAGGGCAGAGGAGCAGTCAGTGGACAATGGGACCCTTATTTATTAAAACAGTATTGTTTTCCTGCAAAGAGACTGTAAAGTTGGTACATTGTGTAAACTGAACTGCAGTCAGAATATTTGCCACCTTTGACCTACAGACAGCCAATCTGAGAGCCAGAATCCTTAGAGGACTCAGTAGAGGGACTTATGAGAAGAGGCAAGGACAGTATTTTGGCAGCTAAACAGATCACCAACAAAGTGTCAAGTAAGCCAAATGCATATTCATTTTGTCAAATGGACAACTACATCCACCAATCAGAGGCTGCCCTGAGCTCATCAAACCCAGAGGACAGTCTAAGCTGTCCTGAGGGAGGGGTGGCTCCATGATGATTGCCTGTGAGAAATGAAGAAGGCTTGCCTGGGGGCTTGCACAGCCACCAGCCCAGGGACCCGACTTTGCCTTCCTGTGTCTGGAAGGATCTGTTCCAGAATTAAAGTATTAATTTGCTGTCCAGAGTCAAGACAGTTGTCTGAGAGGTTCCTAAGAGAGATGAAGCCTGCTGTGATGTTCAAGAGAAATAGGAGACCTGCCAGTGGGGCTTGCACTGCCGCTAGCCTAGGAGGTGTTCTATGTTGCCTTGTGTTGCCTTCCAGGCTAGAAGGGGTGTCAACAGAATGAGTGTTCTTTTCTAGCTAGAATTAAGGAAATTGTCTGGGAGTTTCCAGAGAGAAGGAGACTTACCTGTGAAGTCTGAGAGAAGTATGGAGGCCCACTTGGTGGCTTGCAGAGCCAGAGAGCCAAGGAAAACCTGCCTGATGTTCACTCTAGATGGAAAGTGAAGTGGAAAGGTTTGCTCTTCTGTTTATGTCTGAACCTGCAAGGTAAGAAGATTCATTCTTCTATTCAAGACTGGGCGTTGATGTGAAAGGATGTGACCCCCATCTTCTGCCTCAAACCTGCATCTGTGATGTCTGAAACTGATAGACTATTTCCTGCTAACTTCTGATGGGAAACCCAAAGAATATGTCCGTTCGAGTGAGAGCCACCGCTGCCAGCTGGCAAGGTGGCCGAAGTCATTTACAGCTGGATGTTCCTGAAGTCCCAGAATGAGAGTGATTGCTATCCAAGGTGAGTCTGGGGAATAAGCCAGGTGGTGTCACCGCTAGACGTTACCTACTCACCTCCCCCTGAGGGTTTGTGTGGGTGTGGGGGTTGAGGTATGTGGCTTTGGTCCCCAGCAGTGGTCATTCCAGCCTTGCAATGCCACAGAAAAGGAGATGATAGACTGCAAGAGACACTGAAAGGTGTCCAGTCTGATCAAGCTATAAGAGCCCGCTGCAGAGATGGCCCAGCTGCAAGAATGGCAGCGAGAAGGCCCCAAGCTTCAATATGTCCGCTGCTTGTCTCTGCAACCTGAGTCACCTAAGTGCAACTGATCGAAATACCCCAGATCTGCAGTCTGAAAGTCACCAGCCTGATAGGCCAAGAGACTGTTCATCAAACCATAATTCAGGGCTTACCCTACAACTGAGGAACTGTAAATAGCTGCTATCAAGTTTCTGAGTTTGCCACACAGCTTAAAGTTGTCAAGATTTATCACTAGTTGTTGCAATACTACCAAAAGGGGTTGAATTTAAATTGTTTGCTTCCAAAAAGTGCATAAACTCCAGCCAACCAGCTGCACCACATCAGGCCTGCAACTAGACCATGGGTACCCAGATAGGACTCTTAGAGGTTAAACAGGTACCAGTCAGGGAGTTGGGTAATGTTAGAGTAAGTAAGCTGCCACCTTTTGTGCTTATGCTGGTGGGAGGTGGGCATTGAGAAGTGTTACTGATTTATTCAGACAAAGTGATTTATTGATGTTTAAAAATGTAAAATGTTGCTTAACCTCTACATCCTTTTTCCCCTTTTCCTAGCCCTCTCCCATGTGAATAAATTATTGGGTAACCTTTTTACAAATGTCTCATGAGCATATTATTAGTAAGGGTATTATTAGCTTTTGTCTTTTATAGCATGTTTTTTTGAAATATGATTTTAGTTATTGATAATGTATGTGTGGGGTGACTGTGAGGGGAGGTGGAGATGTACAACCTCCCAGGGGGAGTTGTACCCATTACTAACTGGCCCACTATATTTTACTCTGGGTGAAGACACCGCACTATTTGTTTTATCTTGGGAAAAACTCCCCTTTTCCACCATGCTTCTCAACCTGGTTTGTGGCCACCCAGGCAAGGGCAGTTGCCCATTTGTACTCGGTGCCTGGGTTACGCAGTGTTGCTACAACAGGAGTGACCAGGACTCTTACCTCTGCTATCTGGCAGACCTCCTGCTTCCCTGCTTCCTCCTGCTGCTGCATGCTGATGCCAGACACCTCTACCACTCAGGCAGTGCTGCACTCACACACCTCTGAGATGTACGGGGTCCGGCTGCTGGCTGCCTCATTGGTCTGATTCTAGTGGGCAGACTCCAACATCCTTTGCATGTTTGTCCTTGGTGTGGGGGCCACTTGATGGCCTGGGCCTTAAGGAGCAGAAGGTTATGCAAGACAGCCCTTGGTATTGGTGCTCTGAAGAGCAGAGAGGCATGGTAACCTAAATGAGTCCCCTAAGTATGCTGCTTCTAAAAGCAGAACCAAAATGGATCTGGGGTGCGCCTAACTCTGCTTTCATATGTCACAGGCCCCTTCTATTTAACTGTCTCAGCAAGCAGTAAAGTGATGGGGGGATGGGAGCTGTAGCTGCTTTCCCCTATTCCTCTCCCAAATATGATGCTTCTAAAAGCAAAAGCGAAATGGAACTGGGGCACACCTGACTGCTTTCACAGGTCACAGGCCCCTCATATTTAGCTATCTCAGCTACCAGTTGAGTGATGGAGGGGAGCTGTTACTGCTTGCTCCGGTTCCTCTCCCAAATATGCTGCTTCTGAAAGCAGAAGCAAAGTAAGGAATTACAGTTTAAATAAGTTAAGATCTATTCCGAGTTAATAGAAACAAAGAAACACCAATTTTGTCATCAGAAAAGGACCTTTCCGTCCATCCAGTCTGCCCCTTCTCCCTGCCTATTCTATCACCACTGACCCTAGTTGGTCATAGGTTTCACTCCCTCCTCCATTCCTCTACATAATATACCCCTGTGGCTACCCCATACATGCTTGAAAATCCCCCCCGAGTCTTGCTCCTACTACCTCCGATGGCAGGCTGTTCCAGTCATCCAACACCATTTCCATGAAGAAGTATTTCCATACATTTCTCCTAAACCATCTCCCTCTTAGCTTCATTGCATGCTCCCTTGTTCTAGTGCCTTCCTTTCTCTGAAATAGACCCTCCACTTACATCTTGTTCACTTTTATGAGGTACTTGTAGGTTTCAATCATGTCCCCTCTGGCTCTCTTTTCTTCCATGGAGTGCACACTTAGTTCCTGCATCCTTTCTTCATATGGCTTCTAATGCAACTCCCTCTCCATTTTGGTTGCTCTCATCTATATTGCCTCCATCTTTTCAATGTCCTTGAACAGGTGTAGCCTCCAGAACTGAACACAGTACTTCAGGTGGGACCTCAGCAGTGAGTGATACAATGGAAGCACCACTTCCCTCCTGCTGCTAGAAATCCCTCTCCCAATAGAAACATAGAAACATAGAAGTTGATGGCAGATAAGGACTGCAAGGTCCATCCAGTCTGCCCATTTCTTTTTCCTACCTAATAAATGTGCCATCGGCCTTTGCTCTGTCAATGGTCTATCTATTCATACTCATTTGTATTGCTCCCTTATGCCTATCCCATGCCTGTTTGAAGCCCTGCACTGTATTCACATCCACCACTTCCTGAGGTAGGCCGTTCCATGCATCCACCACCCTTTCTGTGAAAAAGAACTTCCTCACATTACCCCTTAGTCAGCCTCCCTCTAATCTCATGCTGTGTCCTCTTGTCCTGCTATTTTTCTTATATTGAAACATGTTAGACTCTTTCACCTTGTTAATACCCTTAAGGTGTTTGAATGTTTCAAGCATATCACCTCTCTCCCTCCTTTGCTGTAGGGTAAACATATTGAGCTCTATCAATCTGTCCTCATATGTTTTCTGATGCAGTCCCTGCACCATTTTGGTTGCCCTTCTCTGGACTGCCTCAATTTGGTTAATATCCTTGTGAAGGTGTGGCCTCCAGTACTGCATGCAGTACTCAAGATGGGGCCTAAACAGTGTCTTGTAAAGAGGGATTATTACCTCCCTCTTGCAACTTGTGATACCCCTACTAATATACCCTAACATCACCCTAGCCTTACCTACTGCTTTAGTGGTCTGCTTGGATGATTTCAGGTCATCGGTGATGATGACGCCCAAGTCTCTTTCTTCCCTAGTGACTGCCAGCAACTCCCCTCCCAGCCTATAGGTGGCTTCAGGGTTTCTCTTCCCTATGCACATGATCTTGCACTTCTTTGCATTAAACCCTAGTTGCCACACTTCTGACCATTTTGCTAGTTTATCCAGATCTCTTCTCATTCTGCCCACCCCATCTGGATCATCTACTCTATTACAGATCTTGGTGACATCTGCAAACAGACAAACCTTACCCTTCATTCCATCTGCAAAGTCACTGATGAAGATATTGAAGAGGACTGGCCCCAGGACTGATCCCTGAGGTACCCCACTTGTGACTTGCATCTCTTCTGACACTATACCGTTTACCACCACTCTCTGTTTTCTGCCCGTCAACGAGTTTGCTACCCAGTTGACCAACTTCTGACCCACCCCGAGCCTACCCAACTTATTAATCAATCTTCTATGTGGAATAGTATCGAAAGCTTTGCTGAATTCCAGGTAGGTGACATCAACTGCTCCCCCTTGATCCACCACTCAGGTTACCCAGTCAAAGAAGTCTATGAGATTAGTTTGACAGGACCTTCCTTTTGCAAACCTATGCTGTCTTGAGATCCTGTGCCCCTATGGATTCCAGGTGTTGCACTATCCTTTCCTTAAGGAGTACCTCCATAATCTTGCCCAATGCAGCCCAACATCCTGCTAGTCTTTCCCCACTGCTTTCTGCATTGCACAGCTACCTTGATGTCATCCGATATGATGACCCCTAGGACTCTTACTTGCTTAGTGACTGTAAGTTTCACTCCCCCCATCTTATACACATTTCCTGGGTTCTACAGTCCTATGTGCATAAAATTGCACTTTCTGGCATTGAAATCCAGCTGCCACTCTCTAGATCATTCTACTAGTTTCCTCAGATCCCTTTGCAGTCTCTCCACAGCTTCTTGAGTATCAACCCTGTTGCAGATTTTTGTATCATCCACAAAGAGACACACCTTACCCTCAACCTCCTCAATGTCCCGTATGATGACATTGAAGATGACCGGTCCCCGCACTGAACCCTGTGGCACCCCACTAGTTACTCTTCTATTGACTGAGTGGCTACCACTTACCACCAACCTTTTGCCTCCTATCCTTTAACCAGTTTGATATCCAGCTTGTCACTTTCTGCCCCACACTCAGGCTGCTTAGTTTCTTCACTAGTCTACTGTGTGGCACTGTGTTGAAAGCCTTACTGAAGTCCAGATAAGCCATGTCCACTACTCTCTTTTTATCCACCTCCCTGGTAACCCAGTCAAAGAAATGTTTGAGATTAGTTTGACATGACCTCCTTCTGTGAAACCATGCTTCCGGTGGTCCTGCAGCCTTTTTGCCTCCAGGTGCTCCACAAGCTTATCCTTTAGTAGTGCCACCATTAATTTCCCCAACCCTGATGTGTCTGACTGGCCTGTGGTTGCTAGCATCCTCACTACTGCTGCTTATGTGCAAAGGGACCTCATAGGCCCTCCTCCAGTCCTCTGGAACTTCTCACATCTCCACTGAGGTGCAACAAAATGCTTACAGGTGGATGGCCAACATGATCATAAGTATCATAAGTACATATGAGCCAAGCAGACAAATGCCCATAGCAGCTCATCAACAAAGCTTGCTAACCCTTGATCTTCATTTTAGTGCAATAATTATCTAGTCTTTTTTGAAAAAATCTCCATGGTCCCACTACCAACCACCATACATGGCAGATAATTCTACAGGCTTATAACTCTCTGACCAAACCATTATGTCCTTTTTTTAGCATTAGCAGTTTCTCTGATATTCAGTTCCTTTAGGACCCTAGAATGCATCTCATTTGGTCCTATTGCATTATTCTCCTTTAAGGCTTCCAATTCCTTCTGGACTCTCTCCACTGAGAATTGACTTGTACCCACTTCCCCTCTCACTGGTGCATATTGCAGCATGTTGGTCTGTCCTTGCCACCATCTGCCGTGAAGACTGAGCAGAAGTAATTGTTTAGTATTTTTGCTTTATGTTGATCTTCTTCTGCACAGTCCCCCCAAGCCTCCTTTATTCTCACTATCCCTCCACTTGTCTTCCTCTTTTCCTGCATATACTCGAAGGCCTTGTACCCTTTTTTGCACCACATTAGCTATCCCCATCTATGTTAGTCCTTTAGCTGCCTTCGCCCTGCTTTCTGCCTCCCTTTATTTTGCCAGATATACCTTCATGTCTTCCTCCTTCTGTCTCTTTGTACATACCCCATACTTTCTAAATGTTGTTTTCTTCTCCTTCACTCCCTTTGCCACCTCCGTAAAGAATCATAGCAGCCTCTTCCTCCTCTTTCCCTTGCCCACTTTCTACAAACAACATGTCATTGCCTGGGCTCTATCCTACTTAATTTTTCTCCATTGAGCCCCTACTCCATCTCTGCTTTCCTCCTCTTTCAGGCGTTCTCTGAGGATGTTTCCCATTTCTTTAATATCTGCCCTCCTGAAGTCCAGGACCCTCATCTTAGTGTGTTTTTTACCTGTACTTTCTGTATGCTAAACCACACAGTACAGTAATCACCTGTATCCAGTAAACTACCGACTGTGATGTCAGCAATGTTGTCTCTTTTTGTATGTACCAGGCCCAGCACTGCACCATCCCTAGTGGGTAATAAAATCAGTTGATCAGCCTATCACTAACATATAATAAGAAGTGACTTGGCCCCAGTGTCAAACACTGTAGGACCCTGCTAATCACCTGCTTTATATCTGAAAGTGAGCCAGGGACCCTTACTTAATGTAGCTTATGGTTTCTCAATTCTGTTTCCAGTTACACATGTAGTTGTCTGTATTTAAGGATTCTAGTTTGTTGAACGGTGATTTATGTGGTACTCTATCAAAAAACTTTACTGTAGTCCAAGAACAATACATTTACTGTTGTGTGAGGAAGTACTATACTGACCTCATAAACAGTTATGAGATTAGGTTGACAAGATAAATTTTTGAAGAACTGCTGTAGATTTTCCCAGATCCTTTTTCAATTACTGTATCTGGGATTCTATGTTGTCATTTATTGCTGCTTCCATAAGTTATCCTAGAATCAAGGACAGGCTAATGGGTCAGTAATTACTCAGGTTAGATTTACTTCCTTTTTATGTCTGCTTGCCAAAGGTTAGCACACAAAATGTGATAGCTACGAGCAGTAAGAGGACTTTTGAAGGACTGGCCATACTCCACCTGTCATAGCTTCAGAATCCCCAGTCTTTTCTCCACTTCTGTCCACTCACTACCTTCATGATGCTTTCTGTTTGGAAGAACTTGGCCAATCACAAGCCTAGAAAATGCAAGGTGGAAGTGGGTTTTCTTGTGCAGCTTGCAGTTCCTAATAGCAATTTTCTCTGTGCTGGTCATTTCATATATGTAATGCTGTTCAGTGCTTTGTTTGTCTGCCTCATGGGAATTGCAGCAATGTTGCGTTACAACCACAGCTTATTACTGTCTGTGGCTGTTATTCCACTTGGCAGGACATGTTCAGTCTCCCCTCTCATACTGGCTGCACAGTTCTCTTGACTGCTGCTCAGTGGCATTTGATGCGCTCTTTCACCTGGGACCTTTCGTGAAACAAGGAGAGAGCACTTTCATATTTTTGCCGTGCTCTGAGGAGCAGAACAGATCACTTTAAAGACCTTACCCCAAGACACCACCTGACACCAAAAGCAAAAGGCAGTGGTGCCAGAGGGAAAGGCCAACTCAATTACCCACTTCACCACAGTTCAATACTGGGGTGCCCAAACCTCGGTGCTGACAAACAATATCTACCTCTTATGGTCTGACACCAGGGAACACAACCACCTGTGCTGACCCTTGCTGAAATATGACACTGGGAAGCCCAATTTCTGGTACCCAAGACAACCCCCCACCACCACAGTCCAATACCTAGGGGCATAATCACTAGTACCAACAAACACCCCCCAACCCCACCCTGGTCCAATACTGTGCAGCCCAACCCCCACTGCTAACATACCCACCTGCCATGGTCTAACACTGGGAAGTCCAACCCTGATGCCAACAAACCCCACCAACTCCCAATACAGTCCAATATCAGGAGCCCAATCCTGAGTGCTGACAAATAACACCCCCATGGTCTGACACCAGATGGCCTACTCCCTGGTGCCACAAAACACAAACTGATGCTGAGGGGGGGGGGGCCCAATCCACAGTGTCCCTTCCCTGAAACAAAGAAAACCCTCCACCGTGGTTTCTTTTTTTACCTAAAAAATAATCTGTCAATGTCATCTAGCCACCTCAAAACCCTAACTCCATCCCCAACTCAAAATTCATTCTCTGCACCCACCACCTCACACCCCCATCCCTCTCTTACCTTACTACAGTAGGGATGTGCAAAGTTGCAAAACTTCACTCAGCATAGTATTTCATGAATTTGCCTAATTTCATGAATTACTCCTTGGCTCGAAGTCCGTAATTTGCGAATTGGGCTCACTTCACATTAGAGCAGTGCAACTTCGCCATTCGCAAAAAAAAGATACGAAGAATGTGTTAGAGATGACAACTTTGCCTACTTCTCTGGTGAAATTTGCTTCCACAGGTGAAGTTTGCAATGCCTTGGGGGATCAGAGGCCACATGTTACTATACAGAGGTCACATGCATACCTCTCAACTGTTCCTGATTTTCAAGGACATCCCTGATTTTTGCCTCAGAATGTTCCTCTGCTCTTGTAAAATGTGTGTTTTTGTGACAGAACAGTGGGGATTAAAAGCACAAAATAATGTCAAATATTAAAGTTACAGACTTGTTCTTCTTCAGAAAATGCATCTTAACACAATTACTTTTATTCCATCAGATTTCTGAGTGAATAGTACTAATTTTTTAAGATGTGTCCCTGATTTTGGGGTCTTTGTCCCTGATTTCCTTAAGCCTTCTCCCTGATTCATGAGGCAAAAGGTTGAGAGGTATGGTCACATGTGGCTGAACAGCCAATAGAAAGCTGAGAGGGACATTTCTTTGTGCAGTGATAAGAGAGTGAGGAGAGAGAACACTGCAGCTAGTGACTGAAGAGATTGTGGAGATAAACTTGAATATTTCTTGTTTAAACATTGTCAAACTTGTTTTTCGTGTACTTCAGTATTGTGTTTCATTATATTTTGGCTTTGTAGTCTGAGTGCGGTGATTGTGATTGTCTATGTGAGTGTTTGGGGCAGAGTGTGTGTGTTTTGAATTGAATACCCCTGGGCCCTGGCCCCCACACCCACCCCTTGTGTTTTGCATTCCCCCTCCCCTTCATCTTTGTAATCCCTTGTGCTTTTGAAATGTTAGAAAAATCTATCTATCATACCCGCCTGTTTTTGTATCCCTACCTTTGTGCTGTGATTTGTGAATACCAGTGGTATCCCTCCCAGCCCGTGGTATTCTGCTTAGAAATCAAGCTATTCATCCAGCTGAAATTTCCTCAGTTTGTGAACAGCAGTGGTATCCCCGGCAGTGTTGTAGTACTGCTCTCTGTTTGCAAAGTACAAACTTTAGAAATCCAGCTATTCGTCCAGCTAGCCTCCCCTAGCCTGTTGTTGTACCCCTGTGTGCTGTGAGAAATAGTGTCAAAAAGTATTAGTCTTATTTAGACTGACCTTTCCTCGGTTTGTGAACAGCAATGGGCTCAGTTCACAGTCTGTTGGTCACAGCTTCAAAATGACCCCCTCACTTCTTCCAGGCCAAAACTCTCCCTAGGCAGAAAGGTCGCTCCTGTTGACACCAACTCATTACTGTGGGGCTGCATCCACCCTGTGGGGGAACTCCCTAATTGAACAGAGGACATTCTGTAAGAGAAGAACATAGAAACATAGACCATGATGGCAGAAAAAGACCAGAGGTTTGTCCAGTCTTCCCATATTCCCTATAATCCCTGGAACCTTTCCTGGAACCTATCGTCCTGCCAGGGTACGAACCCTCCCCATCCTATCCCCATTCTCCTCCCAGGTCTTGTCAGCCTGGTGACCACTATTCCCTTCATTCCATCCATGCCTGTGTGAATCCTATGATTGTGTTTTCACTCATCACCTCAGCTTACTTCCTCACAGTCCTTCTGAACCTCCCTCCTGTTAATTTCCACCTATGACCATGTGTTCTTGAGTTGGTATTCAGGGTAAATATTTCCCCATGGTTTACCTTGTCAGTTCCTTTAAGGAACTTGAAGGTCTCTATCATATCTCCCTTCTGGTTTCCAGTGACTACGTATTTAATGCCTTAAAATGTTCCTCATAGGATCTGCCCTGCTGGTCCTGAATCATTTTTATTACTCTGTGCCATACTGTTTCCAGCCTATCTCTGTCCCTTCTGAGGTAAGGGTTCCAGAACTGGATGCAATACTCCTGGTGAAGTCACACCAGGGGTCTGTATAGACGAAGTATTACCTCTTTTCTTCTGCTGTTAATACCCTCCTGATACTTCCCAGCATTCTGTTAGCCTTGCTATAGGACTTATTGAGCTTGCTCATTTGTTTAAGGGAGCTTCTGATAACTGCTAAATCCCATTCCTCTTCTGTGGTGCTAAATCTCACCCCACCCATCCAGTACTCTGTCTTGGGGTTCCTTTTCCCTAGATGCATTACCTTTCACTTTTTGGCAATTGAATTTTAAGTGCCAGATCATTGACCACCTCCTCTAATTTTTGTAGGTCCCGCTGCATATCCCTTTTTCCCCTCATCACTATCCACCCTCCCACATAGTTTTGCATCATCTGTAAAGAGAGACAGCCTGACCTGGATTCCCTCACCAATGTCAATAATGAACATATTGAAGAGGACTGGACCCAAGACAGAACCCTGTGGAATCCAACTTGTAACATCCTTTTCCTCTGATTCATCTCTGTTGACCACCATTCTGTGCTGCCTCCCCTTTAGCTAACAACCCACCCAGTTCATTTAGGCAATAAGGCATGACCAGGGGTTAGAGTAACAGTATGTTAATCACCACCTAGGAGTTTAATGTGGCTCGAGGCACAGCTGAGTGCCACATTGCCCCAGGTGGTGATTAACTGACTGTTAATTTAACCCCTGGCCATACCATATTGCTATTATAAAAATTATTGCAAAAGAAAAGTGCTAAAAGTGTACTTTTTTTTAATGTTTTCCTCATTCAGAGGGAGATTTTTAATAAAATAGTTATTCCACCAACAGTTTCAGAATGCTGGTTCAGAATTAGAAAGCATCGAGCCAGCCCGGTGGTGTTGAGGGTTGAGGTGCTGGATGCCAAACCTCGTGTCACGCCAGAGACCTGGGTTCAGGAACGAGCCCTGACCACTGGGGGTCAGCAGGGGAGAGAGAGGATCGAGCATCCGATGGACTGCTCTCCTCTCTCAGAGAGGTATCCAGGGGGAGCCTGGTGCAGCAGTGGCCCCAGTAGAGACCGCCAGCACTGTTATGCACTCAGGCTTGCAAAATAAGAGAAGACATCGGGCAGCTACCTTCCGGACGTAGTTGGGAGCACCTATGTCATGGGCTGGGTGGCATTGCACATCCCACCTCGTGGGCGTAATGAAGGAAAAAGTCCTGTGGAGGTTGTGGAGATAATGGGGACTCTGGTGACACAGCCCACATCCCAGCTCCAGCCCACTCTACAGGAATCTCCCAAGGTGCCAACCCGAGCAGTCAGTTAGGACCCTTTGAGTCTGTAAGGTCTCCAAGGTTGGGCTAACCTTCCTTCAGGGATGCCCGGTTGCCTGGGGCCTGGGTCTGTGCAGAACTGTTCAAGCGCGGAGTTCCTGGAAAGGGTTCAGGCAGGGAATGAGAGGACCTCATCATGTGGGTACTCTGGAAGGATGCCCAGCCTTCTTGGAGCATAAATAGAATTGTCAAAAAAAAAAGAGAATTAGAAAGCATCATTCCACACATTCAGCAGTGCTAGAGGAAGGAATGCTGACAGGAAGAATTCATGTGCCATGGTGATCAGACTGTGCATGACAATGTAACAGATTAATGTAAAACTGTTGGACTGCTAACAGCCAATCAGATTGCAGCATGTCAGAGACCTTTTCTATAATACAGTTTTAGCCACACCCAGGTCTTCTATCTTTTTGAGCAACCTTTTGTTTGTTTCTGAATCAAAAGCCTTGCTGAAGTCAGAGTACAGCAGATCCATAGCATGACCCTTGTCTACGTCCTTGGTCAACCAGTCAAAGACAAAAATCAGGTTAGTCTGACAAGAACTTCCTGTCATGAAACTATTGATTACTATCCTGGAACCCATTGCTGTCTAAGTAGTCCATAAGGTCCTCTTTGATTACTGATTCCATCTGCTTCCTTGTGATAAAGGTCATACTGACAGGACTGTAGGTCCCTGCTTGGTCCTTAACCTCCCACCTTATGAAGTGGTACAAGGGCTGCCATTTTCCATTACAGACAAAAAGGAATGCACTTCAAAGGCAGGAAGACCCACAGAATGAATTATAAATAATAATCCAAAATGTTGTTGAACTATATGGCTATTTATTTGTAACAAAATTGCCAGTTCCACATGGTCTTCACAGTAAGACAAGATTACAACCAGGTATGACCTAGCCAACAGCCTCGGTGCTTTGCTCAAATAAGTTTCATCAGGAGACAATTAGCTTGACATTAACCACTCCTTTTATGCTCAGATCAATTAACTCATTACATCAGTTCCTACAGACTTTTAACAGAGCTTCAGTAAAAAATCATGTTTTTATAAATGTCTTATTCAAATTCAATCAACTTTACTTATAATGCATATTACATAATAAAAAAAGAAAGAAGGAAAAATAAAGAAATTCCCAAGTTTTATATGAAGATCAATTTCTGAATATTATTTTGTGGGAATAGACAGCAGTACGCCACTCTTACACAATATAGAAATCAGGTATCATTTTAAAACCATAGCATTAGATACATGCACTATCCATGTGTGTTAAAGCAAAATAAACAAAAAACTGAGTATATGCAGTCTCATTTCTATTTGTTTGAAATTCATGTATAATTTATCATTTTCACCATTATCAAGCACACAGGAGCAAAGAATGCAGATATGAGCCAGCAACTGTATTTCCACATGTCTCAAATATGGAAAATTCCTGCACTCACCATGGCTCAAGGCTACAAAATACAAAGAAAAAAACTGCAAACAATTAAAAAATATATATATTATGTTTGAATAGTTTTTCTTGTTCGAATGTAGTATTTTCAATCATAAACATAGGAAAAAACATGACTATTGTTGGGGGAGGCTCAGTGCCAAATGCTATAAAGGTAAGTATATGTATGGGGGAGAGGAAGAGATGAGTAACTGTTGGGGGGAGGGTCTGTGAGGAGATCATGTATCAAAAGTAAATACCTACAAAACCATATTCCAGTTCACTTATTCATGATTTATGAATATGGTCTATAATCAATTTCAAAATTTAGACCTTCTGGATGCAGCGTCTGAAGACAGAAAATCCAATTCCCTTGGAATTTCCTTGGACCCAAGTGAGCTGTTGAATAGCCAAGCCAGTGGTTCTGCCAGTTCTGCTGCTAGCTCCGGAAGTACCCTCGGATGCAACCCTTCTGGTCCTGGGGCCTTATCTATTTTAGGGATTGCCAACCCTTTCAGGACCCTCTTACTAGTAAGTATTGGCTGCCGCATTTCCAGGAATCTCTAAGTGGCTGCTTTGATGTCACTTTCTGGCATGGACCCACAGTTCTCCTTAGTGAATACTGAGCAAAAGTAGTCATTTAAAGATGGCAGCCTTTTGCTTATCCTTCTCTATCTCTTTAAGCTGAGTGGCAACCATAACATGAGGGGGCTTAGTCTTAAGCTGGAGGGTGGGAGGTTTAGGAGGGAGGTCAGGAAGCACTTCTTCACATAAAGGATGGCGGACACTTGGAATGCACTGCCAGAAGAGGTAATCTTGTTGTAGACAGTGGACAGCTTTAAGAGAGGCTGGGAAAGGTGTAGGGGGATGGTAAGGGTCATGGGATGGGAGGAGTGGGGAAGGAAGGCAGGGACATTAGTTCAAGCTATGGACGCTGCAATATGAGCAGACTTGATAGACCAAATGGCCTTCTCCTGCTGGCTTCTTCACATGTTCGCATGTACATTCGTATCACCCTACCCACCCTCAACTAGCTGTGTGATGCCCCCACCCGTTTTTCTTTCTTCACTGATATATCTAAAAACACAGTTTTTCTCCATTTTTTACTTCCTCAGTGACATGCAGCTCAGTGTCTACTTTTGCCTGCTTGATGACCATCTTTGCCTCCATATTGTTCTGTTGATAATCCTTCCTTTCTGTCTCCCCCTGCTTTAAAGTCTTTGTCTTTATAGATGGCCATCTTTTTGGCCCCAATCAATTCCCTGGCCCAAGCTGATGACCATAGTGGTCTCTTAAACCTGTTTTTATTATAGATACTGTTCTTATGCTTGACTTTGATGCCTCAAGGATGGCTCCCTTTATTGCACCCACATCTCTCCTCTACCCTCCCTTATGTCCTCCATCCCTACTAACATATCCATGACCATTTCCCTCATCCTATTGAAGTCTGCCCTTCTAAAGTCAAGGACTTTGGTTCTTGACTGAGTGTTGCTGGCTCCAAGGGCCAATTCAAACTACATGGAGTTGTGGTCACTGTTCCCTAGTGGCTCCCTATCTCCCACAGTACCCACCAGCTCTGAGTTGGTAAGCACCACATCAAGGATTATGTTCTGCCTGGTAGGTTACTTAACAAGTTGCACCAGTAGATAGTCTTGCAAGGCATCCAGTAATGTCTGACTCCTGTCACTCTTGGCCATCGGGACCTTCCAGTCAACATCAGGCAGGTTCAGGTCACCCAATACCAGTGCTTCCTTCTTTGCTGTCCCTCTTTTAAGTTTTTCTTTGAGTTCTCTGTCCCTTTCCTCCCCTTGCCCTGGAGGCCTATGGATCCCCCATAAGTGAACTTTCCTGCTTGAGACTGCTGTGAGTTGCATCCATACTGACTCAGCCTCCCCACTGCTACCCCTAATTCTTTCATCTTCTGACCCTTCAATTGTCTCCTTGACAAAAAGGCCAACTCCTTTGTGTCTACCAGTTCTTCTGTCCCTCTTGAACAGTGAATACCCAAGGACTATCATCTCCCAGTCATTTTTATCTGTGGCCCAAGTTTCTGTGATGGCTACCAGATACTCTTCAGTGTCTGCCATCAGTGCCTGGAGCTTGCTGAGTTTGTTGCCTAGGCTTAGTTTGTTTCCTAGGCTTCTGGCAATAAGGCATAACCACAACATTTGACCCATGCTCTAACTCTACTACTGTCCTTTTGTTTTTCACATTTTCTTTCCTCCTTGTTTATGCTTATACCTTTCACTTTCCTCCTCACTGGTATTTCTCCCGTTCATCCTGTAAACTCTGCTGTGTTCACTGTACCTTCTTTGCAGTTACTGTTCCCTGGATGTGAAGGAGTTCTATCTAGGATCTACTTCTGCTCACCATCCATCATGGATCCCATAGACCAAGACTGTCCTGCAATCAGTTTAAACTTCTGATATAGACATCAAATGTCTGCCCTAGTGCATTAGCCCCTTCTATTGTCAAGTGAAGTCCATTACCACTGAAGTGTCTTCTGTCCCAGAAATTCCCCCAATCCCTGACAAAATAATACCCCATGTCCTGACACCATCCCTTAAGCCAACTGTTATATTCCTCTGTTTCATTACTCCTAATTGTGTCCTGCCTCCCCTTCCTGTCACACACACAGGGAGGACCTCAGAAAAGGCCCGAGAGGCTGAGTGTGCCTCCAATACATGCCCCAATTTCTGGAAGTTCTGCTTCACTGTCTCTGTCAACTGGTTGGTCAGATTATTGGCAACCAGGTGTACCAGCACCCCTGGCTCCCCACTATCCCTCCACCGTCCTACCTAGTCTGTGTAAATTCTGGTTGGCTGATGCTTCTGGTAGGCATCGAACCAACCCCCATCCCATCCAAACTCTTTGCATCTATTGGCTGACATAGCTCTAACTGGCTGGAGACAGGCAGGATGAAGTAGTCTTTCTACTGTCCAGAAGAGCTGATCCAGTCTGTTCCTCCCTGCTGCAATCTCTCTGGACAAGAATTCTGCCCAGTTATGGGAGATTGCCAATTGGTATTCACCATAGTGAATTCTCAATGAGAGTTTATCCACCTCAGTTCTAGACATCTGCCAACAATGCTCTAACCTCTGACCCATGGTCTTTATCTCCTTAAGCTCTCCATCAAACCATGGGGATCACAAGTGAGAAGGGCTGGGTTATACACAGACAAGTGCAGTAGAGTCAAGTGCTGATGAAACAGCCCTTTTATAAGTTACCACTTCTGACCCTGTACTTACCTCACAAGCAGCCATCAAACTCAGGAGTCCATTTCCACCTGAAATTCCTTTCGGGGCAACCATTTTAAAGAATGGTAACAGACCATCTCCACAAAGGACAGACAACTAGAAAGGGCCCTGAATGAGAACTTTACTGTGCAATGATCTGACCAAGTGACTGGATCAATCCTCAGGTCATCAGCCTCATGCTTCAGTGAGAATAATAAGTCCAAGGCTTGGCTATGTCTGTGGGACACAGTGGCAAGAATTTGTGCTAGGCTCAGAGAACCTACAATCTGGAGGAAGTCTTGCCCAAATTGTGACAGTTCATTATTTTATTTTTATTTTTTACCAAGAGAGACACACTAAGCTGAAAGCTTGTTTACAGGTGTGATCTGGGAGCACAAGAAAGTTAAGTGACTTGCTCAGGGTCACACAGTATACAAGTGGGGGCTGTGGGATTTAAACCCAGATCTCCAGGTTTGCAGCTTGGAGCCTTAAACCACTGCACTGTACTGCATTCTTGAATTTATTGATCCAGGCATTGAACTCATCCAGAATTAATCATCTGGATGACTCCAACATTCAGCTGGTGATGAAACTTCCTGAAAAACATTAGACGCTTTCATGCCCTGGGGATTGGTACACCAGAAGGATTCTTCAGCCTGCAGCTGCACCCCCATATGGCCATGCATTCAAATGACTAGGTAAACTCCACGGGGTGTGCTTTAAAGTTTAAGCTGGATCTAAACCAGATGACTAGTCCCCACCCCTGCAGTTCTTCTTACAGCTGTATGCCACAAAGAACCCAGCCAGGATCAACACCTCCAAAACTGGGCCAGTGTCATCTCCCAGACAGGTCTCAATAATGTTGGCCACATTGATCATAGAAATGAAGTCTGCTATAATTGCAGTCTTGTTCCTGATTGATCTGGCATTGCAAAGTACCACCCAAAGGTTGGTATTACCTTTTATTAGATGAATAAAAGGCATTACCACAAAAAAGTAAACTGTTATTGAATTTGTAATTCCAATTTATTTTACTAATTTCTCATTTAGTAATGATACAGTTTATTTTTTTATTGTTTTTTATAGTTGTGGAACACTATTTGTTCAACTAATTTAGTACAGTCTCTCAACACCTTCAATGTGACCATTTTTTGGTCACTTGTATACAGTTAAGAATCTCAGATGGAATGTCAGTTATTATCAGGTCCAATACTATTCTCTTCTCTTGTGAGATAATTACATCTAAGTAGGAGACACAATGTCAAGACACATACCAACCTTAAAAACAAGAAGAGGAATTTATTGGGGTGGATAGGAAATGACTGCTGAACTAAATTATTTTTTGTAGATTCTGAAATTTTTTTATACTAAAAAAATGAAGGTAATAACATATAAATAAAAACATTGAATAGTAAGATGGGGTCCTTTACATTTTTTAAAATTAAAGAGTTCAAGATACTAGAGCTAGCCCTAAAACAAAAGAACAAAAGTGGAGGACCCTATGATCTTACCTCCCATTTGGTAAAAATATCAGCCTTCCAATTTGCTGAGCCACTAACATATACAGTCAATTGGTCCTTGGAATCTGATGTCTTCCAGAGGAGTGAAAATTGTCTAAAGTGGTTCTTCTCTTCAAAGCTGGTGATCCAAACCAAATGACCAATTTTCCTTCTCCCAATAATTTCCAAAATGTTAGAAAGAGTCGTCTTGAAACAACTTCAGGGCTATATTGAGAGAAACAAACTTCAAGATCCATATCAGTCTGGATTCAAAGAAAACCATAGCACTGTCCCTTCCATGTCAAAGGTCTGGGATGATGTTGGGCTGGCAGTATAGCCTAGAGGTTAGAGTAATGAGCTGTGCATGAGCTTGGTACATCCAGCAGATCAGGGTTTGACTCCTACATCCTTGATTGCATACTGTGTGACTCTAAACAAGTCAATTAACCTCTACAGTGTTTCCAGGTCATCCTTGAAATCAAGCATTATGCCTAGTGGATGTTACCCAGTTGCCAACAATTTAAAAAAAAATAAAACAAAGCTATGGACTCTAGCCACTATACTGGGACTATCTTTGTTGAACCCTCCAAGTCCTTTATCATGGAAGATCATGGTATGATGGTTAATAAATTAGAAAATTCAGGGCTAGACTGTGCAGCCATTAGTTAGTTCTCATACTTACATAAAAGGAAACATGGTACGGCAGTAAATGAGCTTACTTCACAAAATCAAGATATCCTGAGAGGGGTCCACTAGAGGTCACTATCAGGCCCTCTGTTTTTTGCAATATACTGCAGGGCCCTAGGAGAGAAAATGAACAAATTAAACTACTTTTTATATGTTGGTGACACAGTCATCTATGCCTCTGGGGGATCCCTCTTGGATGTCCAGGCAGCCCTTAAAATCAGATTTGATGCCCTTCAGACCATTTTTTAATAATTCTAAACTAATATTGAATAAACAAAACTAAATTTATATTATTTGTTATTCTCTGCAAAACTAAGGAAGGCACAAAATAACTAATTTACCATTTCCACTTTGAATTGCTAAACTCTTGAAGTGGTGGACTATTATAAATATTTGGGGTTCTGGCTTGAACAATGCTGTATGGGTAATGATTACATGGATTGGATTGCTTAAAAAATGGCACATGTTTTGAACTACTACATAGTACAAAAATGATTTAACAACAGGGTTGTGGCAAAGACACATGTAACTCCCCTTTTTGATTATGCAGGCATTATTTATTTCTATTCTACTGCAGAAAAACTGAATAGACTGATGTTCTGTATCACAGACTTGCTTGAGGGATTTTGGACTGTCATAAAACAACTCATCACTGAGAGTTACATAAATGACTGGGCTGTTTGTCACTAGACAATCAAAGAAAGTGCCATTGAATTGTTATTTGCAATGAAGAACATTTATGGGCATGTTCCAAACTATCTAAAGGAGTGCTTAGCAGGTAAGGCTAAAACGGTGTCATTAAGAACAGTTGGTCAGTATGAGGTGACAGTCCCAAGAGTAAAATCTCAAAGGCCAACTCATTTTTTTAGTTACTATGTTCCCTATCTTTGGTATTCTCTACTAGCTAGCTTTAGGGTCATTTGGAGTAGAAAGCCACCAATGAAAGAACTACTAAACTGGTTTTGAAATACCACTCCCCTATTTGATCCTTGTCCAGGGGATAGTGGAATAATAACATATTATACTGTGGTTTACAATGTAAGTTAATAGTGCAACAAAGTTACTGTATTGTTTATAAAATGATATGATATTTTTATATTGTGATGCTTGCATTTTATTTTTCTTACTGTATTGTATTAGTGAAAATGGAAATTGTTGGTACAATCTGAAGGGTCACTATTGCAAATGAGCATGTCTCAATAGATAACTTGATAAATAAAATTGAATGGAATTGAATTACCAGCCAAGTAAGGTTATTTTCTAAAGTAATATTTATGAATACAATATCATAGCTGTTTATAACAGAATCATCCCAATGAATATGTGGATAATTTAAATCACCCATGATTACACACTCCCTGATCTTTGCTACAATCACTAACTCTTCACATAGGTCTTTTTCATAGTTTATGTCACAATTTGTGGGCCTGTAATATGTACCATGTAAGATTTACTTCCCCCTGTATTTCTTAGTTTTACACATAGAGTCTCAGTAACTCCTTTAACAGTTTTAATTTTAGTAGCTTCATCACACTCAAGAGTGTCTTGAATGAATCAAGCCACACCACCACCACCACCACCCCTTCTTTCAAGTCTATTTGGCATGAATAGATTGTAGCTTTGCATCCTTACTATTTTGCAGTGATAGATTCCTACAAGATAGTATGTAAATTAAGAAGAGTTATTGAAAAATAAAACAGATTTCATGGGGGACGGAGCAAGATATAAGAAATATTGGGAGTGATCAAGCCAAGTTATCCTGAAGTAAGGTCTGATAAACAGGGTTTATTTAAAAGGCAGAAAGGTGGCAAGTGTAGGGGAAGAGTCAGGTAAAGCAGGAATAAATTAAACATGATATGCACATATACAGTCTGGGGACCCAGGCCTAAAATCTTTGGTGACTTACCACCCCCACCCGTACAGAAAGCAACAACTATGTTATTTTGATAGACGTGCCCAATAGGGTGGATGTGGTCTTGTAAAGTGGTAGCAAGGTATGCCAATGCAAGATTTTTGTACTTACTGTATATTAAAACAGCATTTTGCATAAGTGAAAGGACCATAAAATGTACTAAAGTTGCCAAGACAAGTTCAGAAGTACAAATGATCAATAAAATGGGATTTAAACAATTTATTTTAAAAGACAAAAGCACATTTTATTCATGCAAATAGCTTCCTTGACACAAATGATTACTAATTTATTTTAAAAGACAAAAGCAAATTTTAGTCATACAAAAAGTTTCTTTGACGCAAATTATTAATAAGGCTCATTACTTAAAGAATGTTGGCCTTGTGGTTTGTACTGATAAATGCACAGATTATTTGTTGACACAAAAGTTTTAAATAAGGTGTTCATTATAATAGAAATCAGGTATACTAATGTACACCATGGTGCTAGCAAATCACTATTATACAATGGTGTGTGAAAATTCTGAAACCTCATTGGTCAAAACATGTCACAAGACCATGGGTAAATCCTGCATTACCCATGGCTGAGGAATTGTATTTATAAAAAACATAATTAAACACATTTTTACATTTATTTTACACAAGTGTCCATTGTATAATCTCAATAAGGCACTCCAGGGTGTGAGTTATTGGGGATTTACTCACTTCTTGTGTGGTTAAGTCACACAGCTGTACCTCATGACACACCACACAAAGCATGGGTAAACCCCAGATAACCCACACCCTGTTGTGCCATATTGCTTAAATATCCAATGGACTCCCTCTCAGCAATGGGCAATATGACAGTAAATTTGTGTGCCTAGCCTTTTTCAATATATTTGTCATATGCTACATGTATAAGTCTAAATCATCTGTAGTATCAGACTCGTCTATAACCACACTGCAATTTGAGGATTACAACAGTTCTCACCACCAGTACACAAGCAAGCCTGTGAACATGACATGCGCTGCCTGGAACAACTGCAATTGTGCCCACACTTGGCTTTTTACACCCACATGTAATGAGTTCCAGGAGTGCTTCAGGGGGCAGGCATCTCTGTCATTAGTGTTGGAAAAATGTGGCCATCCTTGTTGTGATGCTAGCCATTTCCAGTTGGGGATGGGATGTCAGGCTGAGCCTCCAGGGCATGGTTCCAGATAAGGGTCTGGTAATTTTCATGCTTCGTATGTTGCAGAAGACTATCAGAAGTTGGTGGGGAGGGCTTTGTTCTAGGCCTGTTTGCAACAGAAAAGCTTATATCGCACACCATTTACATCCACTGAGTTAGCCATTGGGTCATAGAGAAGGGTTATCAGATGTTCTACTGATTTCAGCTGTGCAGGAAGTATATCCACCATAGTGCCAAACTTGATAAGGCTTCTAAATGTGTGTGGATTCTTCCTAACAAACATTCTATGGCTTTAGGAGGGCTGACTTTGTCAAAATGGGTGAGTGCCTAAGGAATGCACTAGCAAATGGGCAGGAAGGAGGGGTGGAAGAACAATGGGGAATAATAAAAACTGCCATAACAGAGGTAACGAGCCTTTGTGTGAAGCAGATAAACAAAACAAAACGATGTAAGAAACCACTATGGTTCTCAAAGGAAGTGGCAGTGAAGGTTCAAGAGAAAAAGAAAGCATTCAGGAAGTACAAGGAATCGCAGAAGGAGCAGGACAGAAAACTGTATCAGTTAAAGCAAAAGGAGGCTGGGAAGGCAGTCAGAACAGCAAAGGCCCAAACCGAGGAAAAGATAGCCAACTCAGTTAAGAAGGGGGATAAAACCTTTTATAGGTACATCAGGGAGTGAAGGAAGACCAAGGGAGGGATAGTGAGGCTTAATAAAGGGGAGGGAGGGTGGGCAGAGGGAGACTGTGAAAAGGCAGAGATACTAAACAAATATTTTTGCTCAGTATTTACAAATGAAGAGGTGGAGGTGCATGAAACAAACAGTAGAAACACTCTGGATACAGAAGTTGATACCAGCCCATTTATAGAAGAAAGGGTTCTGAAAGAACTCTTAAAACTGAAGGTGAACAAAGCAATGGGGCCTGATGGGATTCATCCCAGAATTCTAATAGAACTAAGGGTAGAACTAGTGACACCACTGACTACCCTTTTAACAAATCATGGGAGGATAGGTGGTACCCGAGGACTGGAGGAGGGCAGATGTGATTCCCTTCACAAAAGTGGGAGCAAGGCAGAAGCAGGAAACTATAGACCTGTTAGTTTAACCTCAGTGGTAGGGAAAATGATGGAATCACTTCTGAAGGAAAGAATTGTTGAGTATCTAGAGGCCAGAGGGGCACAGGACTCTAGGCAGCATGGATTCACAGTGGGAAGGTCATGCCAGACGAATCTGACAGATTTCTTTGACTGGGTGACCAAAGTAGTAGATCAGGGAGGGGCTGTGGACATGGCCTACCTAGACTTTAGCAAGGCATTTGACACAGTCCCACACAAAAGATTAATATACAAGTTAGCCAGCCTGGGAGTGGGTCCCAAGATGACAGCCTGGGTAAAGAATTGGCTGAGAATAGGACACAGAGAGTAATAGTAAATGGAGTCCACTCAGAAGAAAGGAAGGTTACTAGTGGGGTACCGCAGGGTTCAGTATTTGACTAGTCATCTTCAATGTCTTTATAAGTGACATTGCAGAAGAACTGGAAGGAAAAGTATGTCTCTTTGCAGATGACACAAAGATCTGCAACAGAGTTGATGCACAGGGTGGGGTGTAAAGGAAGAGAAGGGACTTGGCAAGGTTAGAGGAATGGTCAAATGTATGGCAGCTTAGATTCAGTGCTAAGAAGTGCAGTAATGCACCTGGGAAACAAAACCCAGGGAAGAGTACACAATGGGGGTGAGATACTAACAACAACAAAAATGGAAAGGGACCTGGGGGCAGTCGATCAGATGACCTAAAGGTGGGAAAGCAATGTGAGAGGGCAGCAAGGAGGGTTGGGGATACTGGGATGCATAGGGAGAGGCATCACCAGTAGAAAACAGGAAGTTATTATCCCTCTGTACAGACAGCTGGTGAGACCCCATCTGAGTACTGTGTGCAGTTCTGGAGACCAAATTCCACAAAGACATAGACAGGATGGAAGCTGTCCAGAGGAGGGCACTAAAATGGTGCAGGGTCTGCACCGAAGACATATGAAGAGAGACAAAAGGAGCTTAGTATGTATAGCCTCGAGGAAAGGAGGGAGAGGGGGGACATGATAGAAACGTTCAAGTACCTCAAGGGAATCAACAAAGTCCAAGAGGGTAGCATCTTTCAAAAAAAGAGATGTGCAAGAACAAGAGGGAACAATTTGAAGATAGAGGGGGAGCAGCTCAGAGGTAATTTAAGGAAGTATTTTTTAACAGAGAGGGTTGTGGATGCATTGAACAGCCTTCTGGAGGAGGTTGTGGAGTCAAAAATCAGTGGTGGAATTCAAGCATGCATGGGACAGTCATAAGGCAATTCTAGGGGGTTGGGGTAGGAAGAAGTAGGCTGCTGGTTAACTAGGATCTGCAGCTTATCCAGTAGGTAGGGAAATGGGCAGACTGGGTGGGCCAAGCGGTCCTTATCTGCCATCAAATTCTATGTTTCTATATTTCTATGTTTAGTTTACCAACCCTTGAAAGACTGCTGGTTGAATCACACCCAGTCAGTGTGTGTACTGCTGGCAACATTCTACATAGTTGTTGGCCAAGTTCAGCTGCTATCTTGTAGGTTGATGTAATCCCGGCTTTATCCTTCACCCCAGTATGAAACCAAAGCTCTTGAGTTGCTTCAAACTTGTGAATTAATTGTACACAGAGAACAGCAACATCAGTGTCTGGAGACCACACCACCACACAATGGTATTCTTGTGAAGTATGTGTAACATGAAGTAGATGCCGAGTATCTACTTCTTCGTGCAATGAGAATAGATGGTCTTGTTCTACAACTCCATCCGATGTGACCATGTGAGCACTAAGGTCATCCTTGAGTCCACCTGCAGTACCCATTTTCTGATCTGGGCCAACTAAATTTTCTGCCATATCACACCATGATTCTGACAGGAATTTTACTAGATGCTTTTTATTTTGCGGATTTCCAAATAACATACTCCACTGCATTGGGATGGGTGTCTTGGGACCATGGATTTTGACTTCATTGCTTTGTGAGGATTGTCTTTGTGCACACTCAAAAGCTTTCAGCGAATCTTTGACATCATATCGATTAAATATGATATCTACTCTTTTGCAGTTCTCATAACTCTGTAGAGGCTGGTGTATTATTTATTCTGATGACCAATTCAGCAAGTTCTCCAAAGCAGGTTGCACCTCCTTGCTCGACCATTTACATAACAGCCATGCCATCTACTGTACAAGCTGTGGGCATGTTGGATGCTGGCAGCTGATACATTGACTCTGCTTCTTTTTCTAATTCAGGCAATAACTTACTCTTTGCAGTTTTGTTCAGCTACCATCAGAGTGTGTTAGACGATATGGAACTGTGGAAACCTCTTGTCTGAAAACTTCCTTCAGATCAATCTCTCTTGTTTGTGCAGCTACTACAAGATGGCTAAACAACTCCCTATCTGCATTGCTAGTCACAGTCTTATCACTACTAACGTCTGATTTGATCTTCTTGTTTGGTGATGCAAATATCTTGATGTGGAGCTTGTGCAGTGGTTCAAAGAATCCAGTGATATTTGAATTTAGTCCTTCTTCCACATGCTGTTTCATTGCTTTGATTCCTGTATAATTCTTATTAACAAGCTTGGTGGCAACCTCTGCAGGAGCAACAATGCCTGTTGCAATGCTTGTGAATGCTATCAAGTCAGCATTCAAATCAAATAGGTTTGTCATGGAGTCAGTGATTGCATTAACAATCTTATTTATATCTCCTTCATCTCACTGCATGCAATGCGGTGCAGCCTCCTTGTGTTTTACTTGTGACATTTCTGAGTCTACCTTATCACACACTGCCTTCATGGATGTTATGACAGCTGAGCACTCATGAGCAGTGATGAACCATCTAGCCAAGGCTTCTGGTTTCAAAGTAAAACCCACTATACCCCCTTTTACTTTACTATCACAGTTTACTGTTTGTTCAAGTGCCATGTCTGTCCAGACTTTGCTGAATTTATTTCTAGCCCAAGCTATAACATGATTTCCTTGCACAAACTGTTCATGAACTTCGGGGTTACAATCTGGCAGAAGCTTCATATCACTGATGTACACAGATACCCAGCAGGCATAGTTGGTGCAGACAAAGGCAAAAAATAGTGGTAGCATCTCTACAACAGCTGCAGGATGCTGGTTCCATTTTCTTTCATGTTCTGCTCTACTGAACTGCATTAAGATGTTAACCATTTCGATGTAATTATCTCAGACTGCAAATGTTTGGGAAGTTGCTTTTCCAAAATTGCAGAAATTGTGTAATGCATCCTGTACATTTTTGACAGCATCACTGAGTTGGGAAAGTGTTGCTGTTATGCTTGTTGCATCACTTTTTGATACTGCATTTTAACATTCCTTGAGCTTGTTGTTGATGAGGTCTACATCACATGCAATCTCATTGTCATGTGCCCAGTTACAAAATGCCTGCCACCTCTGTCTGGGCAGATCCTCTATTACAAGCTCATGGGCCCTCATTCCACGGTTTTAGGATTTGCCTTTAAGCAGAATTGCTTGCTGTGTTGGTACCATACACTTGTGATTCTATGAGGATGTCTTCCAGACTACTCTCTTCATACTTCTTTCCAATTACAGCCAGAAATGTCTGTGCTATGTGGAAACCATCCATTCTCAAGACTGTTTTCTGAAATTCGTCTGGGCACCACCACTGAATCTCTTTGGCCTTACAATATATAGCCTGATCAGATGTCAAGACACTGCAATCTTGGCCAAGTATCCCAGACACATTGCAGACCTTCTTCATTACAGTGAAAACTGTACTCCATTAGGTAGCTGATGTTGGCAACATTGGACAGTACCCAACAGATGTTACTGTTGGTGTGGTAGATGAAATCATCACATTAAAAGCTGTCCATCCTGGTACTTGTTGAGCATTCACCTTTTCAAACTCAACCTCAAATAGCTTGGTTGGGCAGCATCTTAGAATAAGCCATTGCAGATCAAGGTTGATGGCTTGTTGTCCAGACTCAACATCAGTATACCAGTTACTTTTTATTTTTCCCCTCAAGTATTGGTGCAGGTCATATGCCATGAGGATTGTACTCCAGAATGGCACAACACATTGCAGGAGTTTCAAGTAATCATGTTCACAGTGCTATTTTCTCTGTTTGAGCCTGAGTTACCACTGTGCCAAAGCCACATTTCAGAACTGTGAGAGTGTGATGCTGATATACTGCCATAGTTATTGCATGGGTTGTGTTCTTTCTATCTAATGTTTCCTCATTTATATCATTATTGTTAGCAGCAAACTGAACAAACTCCCCGTACTGTATGTTTGATGGAATTATGATATTGTCCCTGGCAGCTTTTTCATGCTGATTCATTGCAATAGCTACTTTGTCAGTTCTTTCTATGGCTTCATAACTGACACAGTGTGCTAGCTTGTGTATCATTGTTACTACCTGTTTAGAGCCTGTCATATGGCATATAGACATTGCAAGCCCAACATGTTTAGGTGTACAGTATGCTTTGCACCTCTGGATAGTATATGAATGAAGTCCTGAGCAACTGATAATATCTCTCTGTGGAGGTTCTTGTTAGTGACTGTCACTAAGGGACTGCCAACTTCAATAGGTTCTTAGAAAATGGCAAGATTGTGTTCTGTTTCCTGATTGGCTAAAACCACTTCTAACCTGGGCATCTATTTTTCAATAGATGCCCAATCAAAATAAGTGCCAGTTCAAGTGCCTTTTTACTGTGTAGCATTCTACAGTGGTGCCCAGCCAACTTTCTAATTGGCTGAAAGCACCCTGGAAATTTTGAAATCCCCACCATGTTTTTCTCTCTCTTAGCGAGAGCTACTGTCCCCCCCCCACCAAAACCCCACTCCCCTCACCATGTACAAGAAACAAGTAACTTTTCCAAAATATATGAAAACAGCTTCCCTTGTCCTCATCTTGAAACCCAATCAGGCAAATCAAATAAAACTAATCTTTTTGCCCCACTCGGTTATCGAAAGACCGGGCAAGACACCTCCCTAATAAAGTCCTTCATCACTGCACTATGCTGCCCCCACATTCTGTCCGACTCATAAACAAAAAAAAAGCCAAAGCACAAGGATCCCCTTTCCTAATATACCCACAGTGCAAATCCATGACAGCAGTACCTCAAGATATTTTTTTTTCATTTTACAGCTCCTCCAGTTCAGCAAATCTGCACAAACTCACTCACTGAACAAACCGGACACTCCTCTTCACACTCCCAGTTCTCATGGAAGGCAGTGAGGACCAGGAAGTCGTATAACAGAAAAACACAGTCCAGTTGTCACAGCAGGCACCGGAGATCAGGAACTTTAAAATAAAATACAGGCTGAACAACTGGCTGGCTGCCAAATATAGTCACACTACCAAAGCCGCTTCCTTCTCCCAATTGTGATTGCAACACGTCTTGGATCCAGTGTAAACAAACACCAAAAACACTGTGGCAGAAAAACATATTCTCTGAAATGCAAAATGAAAATTTAACAAAACTTTTTTTTTTGGGGGGGGGGGTTCCAACAACAAAATGGTTGCTGTGGCCCAGGGGTGCTAACTGCATATAACAGCTCACTAAATATGGGGTCTGTACTAGGACAAAAGGCCATGGTTCTAATGAAGGCCGAGGAACTTTTTAATTATAAAACTTATTTAAAATTATTATTTATTACAAATTTGTGATAATTTTTTTTTTACAACCCCCATTTTCTAAGTGCAATAACATCCTCCAGGGTGGGTCGTATTGGGAAATACCAGACCTTCCAGGGGCTATAAGGCCCTCCATCTGTGGCATCAGGCCTCATTATTCCCCTGTGTGGTCTGGTATTTCCCAATACTGCTCACCATGTTGGGTATTTTTGCTTACATCACAAACATCCTCTTGGAAAACCCATTTCAGGAATCTATACACATTGTCAGGAATTACGTCTAATGCTTGTTCTAAATTGATAGTGGAATTATTTATTGGATTGATATCCAGTCTCTGACACATTTTGAGCTTACTACAGAGGACCTGTGCTGCATGAAACAGCATAGATGCAACTGAAAATTGATTTTTATTTTCACAAGTAGGGAGAGGGTTTTCCTCTTCATACTGTTACTTTGAATGCAACTGGGAAGCTATGCTGATGACATCTTCCAAAGACACAGCACTGCTATACACAAGATCTGGTTTACTTGGGTCATGCTGCATCTGAAAAACAAATTGGTCACCAAAATAGTTTCTTAGTCTCCTCTTTAGCTTCTCACTTTGGTAACTTTCATCACTAGGGACTTTGACTTTCAGAATATCTCAGTATCTCTGTCATAGGTAAGACATGGACAAGACTTTTCTGCTGATAACAAGGTCATTCTCAATTTCTGAAATCAGTTCCCAGAAACATGCTTTATACACAGACTCATCTTCCTTGTCACCTAATAATGAAAATTGTGTCGGTATGCTTCTTTTGCTGGTGAAAGTACTATGGCAGTCTTTGTGGTACAGTACAAGTCACATTAAACTGTCTCACCAATGAGTTGGTTTAGCATTGTTTTTTACAGTTGGAAATGTATTGGCACCTCATACTGCATTATTTTCCAAAACTTAATTAGCTCAAGCGCTATGTTTATGAAATGTGTTTGCTACTTAGTTGGCATGCATCTTAAGCCCAATCACAGTGCCATGCAAAACTGAATTATAACTCTTAAGAAACAGTTTGTGCAAGATTTTGTACAGAATCCAGCATCACTTATGCAACTCAATTAGAAATGCTAAAGCAACTTATTAGAGGAACAGTTTAATGTGATTTGTACTGTACATTTCTTCAAATGCAATTAAGTCCAGTCCAGCTATTTGCTCTAAGACTGTGTCAGCTTCTCTGGCTTCAGCTGCATCAAGCAGAGTTTTTTTGCCCTCTGAAGCTTACAATCTGTTTATAGATTTTTGTCTTTCTTGTGATAAACATTCTGGCATATTATACACAAATTTCAGTTAGCAGGCTGGTGAGTCAGCTGCCTACTCTGTGAGCTTGAACACTGACCAGTATCAGTAGAAGAGCCAGGACCTGAGCTTCTTTCTTGACCATCAAAATGCTTCAGGTTTGTTATGCTGGTGTAGGACTTATGACATTGTGCATGATAATGTACTGCAGGCATAGCTAATAATGCATCAACGTCTAATGGCTGCAATTGCTGATAAACATGTTTTTTTCTAACAAGGCATGCATTATAAAATATCTTTAGTCCTCCAGGGGTTGCAGTCCTCAGGTGTTCCTGTGTTGTTATTTGGCTGATGATACACTTGGACCAGTCACCAGTCAAGCGGGTTTTTTTGGTGAGGAGTGTCAAAGTCTCAGCAGTGTTTTCAGCCATTTTGTTGCCTCTTAATTGTTGCAATTACCTGAACAAAAAAGAAATGCTATTATAAATATTTAATTAGTACATTATAAAATAAAACACCCTTTGTCTATGTTTTAGAGCTGTAAAACATGATGTTGAAATAAGCTATATTTTATAAATTATTATGTGTAAGTGGTTAATAAATTACACATATAGACAAAACAACAAGCAGAGAACATTTGTAAAATAAATTTGCCATAATGAAATCAATATAGGATGAAATCACTATAGCATCATACACATGTTAAAGGAGAGTCATTATTTTGACTTTTTCAAGAAGTTCCTTAAGGCAATTTGACATGATTTAGAAAAGCATCCATATTTCTCAAAGTTACTACTGCATAATACCCCCCCCCCCTCCAAATCATTCTTGGGGGTTCATTCCTTCATGAGAAAATGTTAAACCTTTTTTTGTAGGGGGGTGCTACTAATTTTAAATTTAGGCAGGGTTTTCCATTTGGGCCCCCAGACTAATAGCACAAATGCTCATATGAATATTCCCATAGCCAGTTGGAGTAGTTCGAGTGGATGGCTGTTAGACTTCCTGCTTGTTCAGAACATGCTACAGAGTTGTCAGACCATCATAGCCAAGTGTGGAGGGGGGTCACTATGTAAAAATATTTGACATCCATAGTAAAGATGAGTCAATGGGAGCCATTGAATTGAAACCTGTCAAATAACTGAGAACATAGTTAGTATATTTTATGTAGTAGGGGAAGGATTTCAGAATTGCTGAGTAGTAAGATTTGGGGCAAATTCAGGAAGTCACAATAGGGTGGCTGATGTGCCAAGGTATGGAAAATACATTCTTTTTGTAGTGAACAGGAAAGAACTTTAATAAAGAAAAAACAGCTTGCAGGGATGAGCTCCTTCTATCTGTCCTCGCCCTAATGCAGCATCTAACTGAGCATCAACACAGCCCTCCCCCCCCACTGCTTCTTTAGTTGTCTTCAATCTGTTTCATTTAAAGCTACAATGTCAGTATTCTTACAGCCAGGGCTATCTGCTTTGCAGATTTTGGAAAGGGAATAGAAGCTGGTCTCCAAAGAAAGATAAACTGTGAGTATCTTAGTAGATGCAACAAGTTATTTGTTTTCAATAGCAGAGGTGATGGTGGTGGTGGCCTGTGCCTGATAGATAGCTGTGAGAACCTGTGGCAGAGAAATGTAAACAGTGGTGTCCCAGAGTTATTGTGTGACTTCAGTAATGTTTAACTTCTTATGCCAGACTACTACAGCTCCCCCTTATCAGCTAATTTAATCACAGTGTCATTTCTGTGTTACAGACATCTAAGGGCTTCAAGTTCACCAGCTGGCAAATTATGGTGATAGTATCCATAAAGCATCTTAAAGGTAGTGATGCCCTTCATACATTGCTTAACAAATTAATTTGCAACAGCAAAAAGTCCTTGAGGTGGGGACACTACTTTGGGGATTCTGCTTTGGGGATTGATGCAAGAAATGAAGTGTTATTGGAAAAATTAGATGCAAGACATACTCTGTAATAGAAGCATGCAGATCAACTTGAACCTGGGGTACATTGGCATGTATTGATTAGGACACTGAAAATAATCCCTTGCTGAGAAATAGGGTTGCCACCATTGAACTGGACCAAAGTTTTTCCTTCCCATAGCCCTTCCCCTTTGTCTATGGTCACACCTCTTCCACCCTCCCTGCATCACAGGACCACATAATACTAACAACAACAAACATAACAAACTGCTGTTCAAAACAGTGAATGGTGGTGGTGAACAGAAAAATATATTAAAAACATTGGCAAATACATTCTGGCAGTGCTAACAAAGTATTGGTATTTTTTTGGGGGCGTTACAAAATCCTTAAGTCAGTATCCTATTCCACCAATTATGTTTCAATTATAGAAACATAGAAAATGCGATGCAAATAAAGATTCAAGGTCCATCCAATGTGCTCAAGATCCCTACTTATACTATATTGAAGGTGTATTATATTGTTGATGGATACATAGGGCCTGATTTTCAAAAGGCTGAGAATGCCGAAAGCCTGAGGTGTGCCGAACATATGGCACACAGGGCTTGCAGCACTCTCCTGGCCAATGATCTGGATCTTCTGTCCCTTGTGCTGATTGGCATGAGTTAGCCAGCTTTTTCCTGGCCTAACTTGTAGCAGTCCTGCATACCCTTTTTATGGGGCTGGCAAAAATAGTTGGCGCAAACTTCCGTAAATTGGGAAGAGTGTCACAACTGAGTCCGATGTGCCAAAATTAGTTGCAATTGCAGCAAAAGTGGTGCAGCTGCACTGAAAATGGGTTTGAGCAGGGCTTGACACAAACCCTCTGTCACCCTTTGAAAATCGGGCACATGGTCTGTTTCCCCTATGTTGCCTAACATTCTATTTTCTACTCTCTCCTTCAGCTCCCCTCTCCTGTATCTTATTCCCTTAACTAGGTAAATGAGTCCACTGACATTATCCCAGCCTTTGTTAAAACTACATATAGATCCAGCTTCAAGAACCTCCCATGGTAAACCATTCCATTTTCCCACAACCATTTCCATAAAATTGTACTTTTTGAGCTCCTCTTTAACTCCCCATACCAGTTTCCACCTGCCATAACCCCTTATCATTGTGTTATCATTCCTGGTGTTATATATTAATCTGCCTTGCCAACTTGCTCTTCACAGACAGCCTACATTGTGAGTTTTGCACTCAGTGAGATTTCTGGTGAAGCTGGTACAAAAGCATACATTTAATATGTATAGTAGTAAGGTGCATATAGTAAACAAACAGCTGCAGCTTATATTTGATGTACAGTATAAAGTGCAGTACCATACTACTCCGTTATACACACAGACCAAAGACTGTAGCAACTTGATCTGCACTAGATCTTCATCAGGCTCCCTTTTAAATAACTTTAAATAGCCCATACTTTTGTACCAGCAGCACTGGTAATCTCCTCAATCACCTAATTCCATGTATACTTGTTGTTGGGCTGGCTAGCCCTATTAGGCAGAAGTCAGATTCTCTGAATGTGAGTTTTAGCTTGTTCTTGCTACCTTAGTAGTTTGCTTCTTTTCACTTCCTGGCTCAGGTTGTGCTGCTGTAGCATTGTGTCTTACTCTGTAGACTGTGGCTGCTACTACTGTTGCTGGCTGCTGGCTCCTCTATCGCTGCAGCTCTCCTCTCTTTTCTCTGCCTAAAATATCTGCCTGAAGTCAGAGTGCTGCCATGCTGGCTGAAGCAGCTGCCAGTCTTTTGGTGTGGTATGTTAACATCTTATTCATAAAAATATGAAGTGGGATAAACTTGATTGAGCCAAGGCTAATTTCAAATGAGGTCCCTACAGCAATACATTGGTTACACTGCAGATAATACAACATGTAATGAAATTATAATATATCAATTATATATAATGAATAATAATTTAAGTTTAGTTTGGCTGCACTAATGCAAAAAAAAAAACATTTTAGTTGCACGTCCTCCCTCAATCTCAGGGTTATTTAAAACTAATGTAAATGCTTGTGATACTAGAAGTTTCTTTTAGGCAATATTCCATATCATGCTTTAAGAAATCACAATGCCAAAGATCTCTTCTCTACAGGACCTCATTGTACTATAATTCTCTGCCTGTTGTACTATAATTCTCTGCCTGTTGAGATCAGGAATGCAACATCTGTTTACTCTTTTAAAGCTTTACTTAAGGACTACATATGATCCAGAACTCTCTGTACGTGTCTTGAATCTCATTGATTGTTTTGTTCCTGTTATTTGTACTGTACTGCTGTTTCATATTGTTTACTCAAACTTGCTGCTAATGAAAATGGGCATTTTTGCCAATTGGCTAACAAGTGTAGAAAATAAAAATGAAATGAAAAATGAAAAGTTATCCAGCATGGACAGAGGAAGAAAATACATTTAAAAAAGCCCAGAAAATCATCCTAACATAGAATAAATGAACAAGTCAGACTTTTCTTTTCAATTGGCAGTAGGACAAATGTTCATTAGCTTTATGATTCAGCCATGTCTCTACTTTATCTGTACTAATTTTACCTGTGGCCAAAATTGAATCATAATGGATTGTATTCCTGGCCATAGTCCCTAAATGGTGGAATAAAGATCTACCAATTTCTAAATTTATTTTATTTATTTCATGGATTACAAGATCTTTGAGCCAGAGGCTCTTTTACAAAGGTTCCATGTCAGTAGAAAGAAAAATGAACACAAACAAAATCAAACAGCAATATACACATCATTCTGGCAATAATATACACAGTAAAACTATAATAAGTAATAATTATTTTGATAGCACTGTACATTTAAAATGGAAAATCAAGAGCATCCAAGTCTGGCCTTGTTGATAGATTAGAGGGTGGGGTGCAAGGTTAAGAAGGGCAGATAGTGGGGGTGGGGTGGGAGTATGTAAGGGATGCAGGCTAGGACCATACAGGGGTGGATTAGATAGGGAGGGGGTGTGGGGAGGAGGAAACTAAGGGAGGGTGGAAGCACTATTGAGAACTTTTAGGAGAGGTATAGACTCAAGGTTGAAGGCAGCCTTAGATATTAGTGGCCTGGGAGTGAAAATGATTTATGGTAGAACAGACACAACTGCTAAGTGTGGTGAGATGTCGACATAGTTCACACTTGAAAGTGCCCAGATTTGACACTGCCAGGACTGCAGCAGGGACGTCATTCAGCCATGTGGGAGCCCGGTATGCAAATGATTGCTGCACCTGTGATGTGTGGCAGAGAGGTACTTGAAGACGTTATCATGTCATTCCACAGGTTAAAAGCGGGTTGGCCGCTTGTTTTAAAAAATTCTGTATGACCGGGGGTTTGACCAAGACAAGCTTTTTTTGCTAAAAGGCAGGTCTGTACTTCACTCTACCCATGAGATTCAACCAGTTTGCTTGCTAGTACAGGTCACAGGCATGGGTGAAATGGTGTTCACCCATGATTAACCTGAAAGCTTTATTAAGTGCAACATTAACCCATTTGAGTGTGGTGTCAGTCGTGGCACTGTATACAACTAGATCATAATTGACGATGGAGATTATTGAGCTTTTAACTGCTAGCCAAAGTGCATCAGGAGTCATGCAGCATCTGTGCCTGTATAACAGACTGATCCTTGTGTTTACCATCTTAGCAACTAGGTCCACATGGGTGGCAAAGGACAATGAGCAGTCAAGGGTTATTCTAAGGTACTTAAAGTTCTGGACTTGCTCTAGAGTGTTGTACTGGGTGTTACAGATAGTTAACCTGTGTGATTTGTACTTATTGCTGGGTTTTGTGAAAAGCATGACTTTAGTTTTTTATAATTCATGACTCATGAGTAGTTTATGCTTATTGTACCATGCTTTAACAAATGAGAAATTCTGTTGGAATTGGTCTTTCAGGGGGAGCAGGTCAGATTGGCTAGAAAAGATGATGGCGTCATCAGCATAAAGTAGCATGTTGGCAGTGCTAGCCAGGGGGAGGTTATTTAGAAAGAGACTGAATAGTAATGGACCCATAATTTAGCCTTGTGGGACACTGGAGAAAGCTAGTTGGCTGTTGGTGAGAACACCATTGATCTTAATCTGCTGGGATCTGCCCCCGAGGTAGCTATCGAACCATCGGGTAACAGTCAGGTGGTGGAGACTGAGTAAAGCAGAATGGTGTAATTTACCATATGGAAGGCTTTAGTGAGGTCGATGTATATTGCCCCCTCTAAGTGACCCTAATCAATTGAGCTATGTATATAACTGGTTTATTCTAGTTGGGCTTTGGTAGTGCTATGGTTGTTATGGAAGCCATGCTGTTGTAGGCATTGGATTTGGTGCTTCTTAAGATATTCTGTTAACTGGTCTGAAACAATTCATTACAATGCCTTGGAGGGGGAAGGACTGAGATAGAGTGGTAGTTTGTGTGGAGGGCACAATCTCCACTTTTGAGGATGGGGTGACTACGGCAGCCTCCCATCTCTGGGAGAACTGATCAAGACATAGGCAGCAATTCAGAAGTTTAGTTAGAGGAGCAAGGACCTCTTTGAAGGTAAGATTGAGATGTTTTAAGTTGAGAGAGTCACTACTATATCAAGACTTACCAAGTACCCGTTGTAGGTACTTTCTGGCCTCAAGTTTAGTGACTTTCTTGAAGTGGAAGGGGGATCATGAGGGGTGCCAACACTGTTTCCCATAGCATTATGCACTTGGACATCAAAGAAGTCTGGTGGAAGTACACCACTAAGATCCAAGAAGGCTGAGTTAAAAGTGTCAATGATCTGCTTGGGGTCCTGGATGATTTCCCCATTTGCAGTAAGCAAAGAAGGGGATGATTTACTGGTTTTCCCTATGAAGTCATGCATGTTACTCCAGAATGTTCTGCCATCCTCCCATGAGTTTGAGAGCTCCATCTTGAAATGTTGAATTTTGGGGGAGTGAATCTCCCCAGTGCAGGCATTTCTGGCAGCTTTGTTATGTAGCCAGTCAAGCTGCTTGCTGGTAGCCCCTGCACAATGCCACAGGTTGTCCCCAGAGGCCATGTCGCTGATCAGAGATGGAGTAATCCAGCTGTTGTTTACTCCTTTATGCTTACATGTTATTAAAGGGGTGTGTATGTCACAAGCTGTATTTAGCTTTGAGATGAAGTACTCAAGAGCCAGTTCCATGGTATGGGCAGAGTTGATAGGTGACCAATCTGTTTGCCTGAGGTGGGTCTTAAGGGGTTCAAGATGCCCACTCTTCAGAACCCGGTGAGTGACCTTTCTTGATGGTGGCTTGAGGGTCCTATTTGATGATTGGCAGAGGATGAGAGAGTGGTCACTGAGTGAGTCAGGATGGACAGTGGTGTTTAAGATTCTTTCTGGGTGGTTGGCTAGTATCTAGTTCAGTAGAATACTAGAGCCAGTCCTGCAGTTTACCCTGGTGGGGATTCAGCCAGTTGTGTCACATTAATGGCAACAATAGTGTCCTTAAATGGGTCAGCTTCAGGGGCCAACCAGTTGACAGTGAGATCACCTAGGAGTGCGACTGCACGGTTTTAGCACAAGCTGGTTAGGTAACCCAAGGTCCTATTAAAGCTCTGATCTTGGTCCCTAGAGGTGATGTACCCACAAACAGCAGAGAGTGATTTTCCATGAGATCCAAGGAGTATTTTGACAGCAAGGACTTGGACATTTGTCCTGGTATCCAATTGGCAAAGGGCATGGCCCTGCAGGGCATCCCTGAAATAAATTGCACACCCTCCACCCATTTTGTCTATTCTGTGTTGTCTGAAAAGGCAGTATCCCTCCAAGGAAATTGCCACATCTGGGATCTTTGGCTTTAGGCAGTTCTCTACCACAAAGAGCACATCAGACCTGTGCTGGGTGTCCCAAACTTGGAGTGCATCGTATTTTGACACCAGGCTACATATGTTGATGGAAGCCAATGTTAGAGTTCCATGGCTATGTCCTAGGTCATTCAGTTGTCCCCTGGAACTGGGGTTATGGTGGATATTACAGGGTGCAGAACGCAGCAGCCAGGTTGTTGTCTGGGCTATCTTGGTCTAGTCTTATTACACCTGTGCTGTGCAAACTGCACTGGCTGTCAGTTTAGTGGCAGATCACCTTCAAGGTCAGTTTGCTGAGCTATGATTCCCTACACAGACAGGGTCCGAGTTACCTACAAAAGCATCTGCATCCTTGTTGCCCCTCCAACCACTCAGCTCTGCTGACAAGAGACTGCTAGAGGTTCTCAGGATCAGGTTGAAAACATCTGGGTCACAGGCATTTATGTTTGTGGCCCCTACTCTGTGGAACTCTCTACCTTATCAGATACATGAGTGCCTGACAGTGGAGAGCTTCAAGAATGCATTAAAAATGTGCTTATTTTGGCTGACATTCTGTGAGAATATTTAAAGGAATATAGTGAACTGTCTTGATTGAGGTTTTTATCTGAGTTTTATGTATTTTATTGTTAGGGCACTATGATCTTTGGAATAAACCTTGTTTATAAATAAAACTGATTGGATTGCTTGGATCAAATTACTTGACAGCAGCAGTAGTAGTATTGTTGCACAGAGTAGAAACCTTATGAGTAGTTTTAGCCTGGTCATTTGTTTATGCCTGTTTGCCCATGTATTCTTATGACAGCAGAAGGAAAATGTGAGGTATGGAAAAAGTGATATAAGGGGTGTGTAGGAGCTGTGGAGCAAGCTACTGCAAGGCTTAATGAGACTGGCATGCTCACCCACACTATTGCACATTGTTCCTGGTCCTAGTGGTGATAAACTTAAAAGACCTGATGTGGGAATTTTATCAAGCTGGCAGAGGTCAGGGTCTAGAGGAACTGAGATGATTATTAGTAGGACTGTGTAGACAGAATTTGTGTGTGTACGCAATGTTAAAGGCAGCTGGGGGCATGGAAATGGCACCGATGTTTTCATTTCTCAGCACACATCTGATACAGTAGCAATTGCAGGAGGTACAGTAATGGATGGATGGATTAAGCCAGGCCAGGGAGCAGAACAGACAGAGAAAAGTAGCAATGCTGAAATAGGTAAGCATACAGGAACTCAGCTTGCCAAAGTAACACGTTTTAACAAACTGATAAATTCAGCTAGTGTAACAGATGTAAATAATACAGTTTTAATAGTACCTTAATGTTGGTTCAAGAAGGTTTACAATGCAGCTAAGGAGTTCTAGATGAAAATGCAGCAGTTGTACTAGTAGACTGACATTAGTTCTGGTTCCGAGTAGGTAAAACACCAGGACAGAGACTTATAAGTAATGGCAGAAATTATTAGTATTGGTTTGAATAGGGCAGATCAGACTGACTATCAGGAATAGGAGAGATGTTGTGATACCTTGTGGGAAGAGCTGAGAAGGAGCTAATAGGATAATGCAGAGATAGAAAAATACAAAGCTAATCATGTGACCATAGTGTCACATAAATGTAGGGATGAGAAAGAGTAGGAGTGGCAGCCACATGCTAGTGCAGTGGCAGGTTCATTCAAAAATCATAAAAATACAGGACACAGTGTGTCTGTTGGAGTCCTGGCTGCTGAGCAAGTACCTGGTGATGTGGGTGGGAGGAGAGGAGCAGCTCTGGCAGGTCTGTGAGGAGGGAGGATTAGGTAAAAAAAAGCAGAGGCAGCAGGGTTTAAAACATAGCAGTCTGGAGTGAGGGATCTTAGTTCAATTTTTAAGGCAGGCATGATAGTGCATTGGGAGATAATTAGGAAGCAGAGAGGGAGTAAAATAAACTACTAAAGCTCTCTAATTTAAATAATGAAATAACAAAATATTCTACTTCAGTACTGGAGCAAATACAAAACAATATAGAACTGACACAAGTTAAGCATAGTAAATAAATACTGTAGAGGATAAGGAATTTACTGCCCTTAAATTCCACTGTTTCATCCGCTCCAACATTTTCATGGCAGTTTAGTTTAGCTGAAGTGCAAGAGTAAGCTAACTTGTCAAAGGTACTATATATTTTCACTGACATGTAATTTTCACTGGATTTTCGAAATAGTGAATATAGCGAAAATTAGGTCCTCTACAGTAGATAACTTCTTGGAGCCAGTTCAGCAAAGCGGAGCCCAGAAGAACTAAAAAATTAGTGTCAAGTTCAAAAATCCTAACAATATGGGGCACAGTCTGTTAGTGGGAGTCCTGATCATTGAACAAGTACCTGGTGATGTGGGCAGGCAGTGAGGAGCAAATCCGGTAGGTCTATGGGGAGGGTGGATTAGCTGGTGATGTGGGTGGGTGGTGAGGAGCAGCACTGGTAGGTCTGTGGGGATGGAGGATTAGCTGGCGATGTGGGTGGGTGGTGAGAAGCAGCTCCAGTAGGTCCACATGGAGGGAGGATTAGCTGGTGATGCAGGCAATTTAAAGGGACAATTAATTCCAAACCCATAGCTTATCTCAAAGACACTTTCTTTTGTTGAACTGCAACATTTGAGACTTAAGTAGTCAGACAATTGACCAACAATGCATTTATGCATTAGTGTCAATATGTGATGGTACCTGTGGTAATTCAGCTGCTGCAACCTCATGCCTGTATATAACTGACAGTGATGAGTCACATGAGGGGTGTTGAGGATGAAGTGGGCAAGCCTATCGTGTCATATATCTAGTCTTACCAGCTCATTCTGTGATGTCCCAGTGTAGAAAATATCATCACATTCAAGTACTGAGAGAATCACTGTGTTCACATTCACAACCTGTTGCTTAACATCTCTAGACATACAGGGCCCACTTCTCAAAGGTCTCGGAATGCCACAAGCCCCAATTGCACCAGACAGATGGCACATGGGGCATGTGGCATCCTCTGGCTGGCATTTGGGATTCTTGATCCTGCATGCCACATGCTGAGAGTTAGACCAGATTTTTCTGGTCTAACTTTCCATCAGTCAGGGGACTATTTTACAAGTTTTGCACCGAATATTGGGTGCAAACCACTGTAAAACAGGTACAGTGTTGCAAATGTGCATCACCTATGAGAATTGGGTGCAAGGTGTGACAATGAGATGGGCACAGTGAGGGGTTCTGTGCAGGACTTGATGCAAGCCTGCATTTCCCTTTGAGAACTGAGCCCACGGACTTTAGATCAATGCAATGCCCATAGTCTTCTACGCAGGTTACTCAAACATTTGGCTATGTTAACATCCCACCTCAAGCCAGTATCCAGCCACTTGCTGAGATATCTATAAGAGCTAACTTGAGTAGTACAATACTATCTTCTGTCTTAATACTTAAATGCCCCTTACCCAACACGTTCTTATGCCAACTAAATAATATTGTTTGAGTTTTTTTCTTAATTAAGCCCCGACTTGTGTTTTTTAAAGAAATTCTGGATGTCATTAAATGCATTTTGAAATTTATTCTGAATCTCACATACATTGTTGTACACTGTATAGATAATTGTGTAATATGTGTAAAGTTGATAGGAGATAGATGGATCTTTAAAACTTAAGTTATTCATGATTAAAAAGGAGAGGGCCTAAAACAGCCCTGTAGTACTCCAGTTTTAATAGTTGCAAATGAAGAGATGTAATCATCTATTGTTACTAGCTGTTGATGCCCCTTTAAGCAAGAACCAAACCATACAGCACAATCATTGACCAGTCCATCTGAGGTCAACCAGGATAGGAGGATATTGTGGTCCAACATGTCAAATACTTTTGATAAATCTATAAAGATGGCCCCCATAGATAGCCACCTGTGCAGGGTGAGCTAGATGCCATTTTATGACTTTTAATAGCTCATGTATTGTGCTCTGGTTTGAAATAAACCCTGATACTTGTTTAACTTATTTTATGACACCAAGAAAGATTTTAATTGTGAGCAGTCCAGTTTCTCAAATACGTTTCATATTTATAGGAGTGAGGAGACAGGGCAATAATTTCCTATCTCAGCTCTTGATTTAGACTTAAAAATTGGAACAATGTTAGAACGTTTCCACACTTCTGGGAATTTACCTGTACTGATAGATAAACTAAATATTATAGTTAGGGGGAAGGTAATCACTGGTGATGTGTGTTTTATTAATCTAGGTGGAATGCTATGTAGACCTATGTATGGCCTTAGTCATTTCTAATTTTAGGAGCTCCTCCCTCACCATTTCTACCAGACTAGTTGAAATTTAAAATTGAGACTGTGAACTGATTTGTTCTTCCTAACTAATACTTGACATATTCACAAAATCCCCCAAAGGCTTCCGGTCTAATTTTAACAAATAATTTATTACATTTTTCTACCACTTCCTGGTTCAAAGGGACAACTTTTTAACCTATTAAAAATGTACTTGCCATTTCCCTTCAATAAATTTGATATTAATCTCCAGAAAACTCAAGGGTTTTGTTTGTGTTCACTGTTAAATATTTGTTTATAAAACTCTTATTTTGCTATCTTAATCTCACTTGTGTACTGATTGTGCACCTGCCTATACCTATCCCAATAACTTCTAGTGCTTAATTTTGTTGCTTTGTACCAAGCTCTGTTTCTGTCTACTTAAAGTGTTGTTAGATCCTTACTATACTAGGATGCATTTTTACACTTTAGTTTTTGATTTTCATTGGAGCATGACTATCACATATCTTCATAAATGCATTATTAAAAACAGACACACATCTTTAGCTATGGTGTTATGTCTATTATTTCCCATGGTATTTTTCCACATCCACTATAAATTTTATGTAAACAAATTTTTTGAAGCATCATCAGTTAACATACTTTGCTTGGCCTCTACTCTGTATTTTATTCCAAATACAAAAAGTTACCTGGTGGTCCAAAAAAAAATCTTGAAGAACTTATCCACATTTGCCTGAGTTTCTGATTCTCTGGCTGGACTGGGGTTCAGATGATAGCTGAGGTTGCCTAGTCTTTTCCTGCCTTCTGAATCCTTTCCTTTCCACTGAGCAGTAGAGGGCAGATGCATGATCATGCTGCCATATAAGGTAGCAACAAGGATACCTTCAATTGTTTGTTTTTCCTGGCAGTCATCAGTTGCTAACTTAAAGAACACCTAAGCAACCATTTTTACAAGTGCACAATGCCAAAATCAGACTTTACAGAGAGGTAAAGGTAAGAGTGATGCTGACATTGATACTAAAACTTCATTTGTAAATGCATGATAAAAACAGTTTCAGAGCATTTTAGGCAATGTAAACAACAGCCTTCCCATTTGAAAAACCCACTGTGTCAGCTCTACAAAATGGATGACAGACGTCAGATGGAATGATGTCACAGGAGTAAGTGGCAGAGCTACATAGCACTCTGCAGTGCTTTCTGGTTCCTTTCATTTCCATTACAAGGAACAGTTCTTTCAGTAAAATAAACAAAATTATGACTTAACAGGTGTATTATTCTTAACAATACACATGTAAGGCCATGATTTTGTTTATTTTTTCTAAACATAAGCAGTCAAAAAATGTACTGAAAATTGTCATTGTTATGTGGCCATGTGAATTGAACAACAGCGCAAGTCAGTAAATAGCTGGTGGTCTAGTGGTTCTGGTGCAACAGTGCAAAGTTTGAAAGGCTTGTAAGCTTACATTTAAACACTGTAGTCAACTTACAACATTTGTTTCCCATTTCCAATATCAACCCCTCCCCACCACACCAGCCTGTCCATCCACATGCATACACACAGATGGTATCATGTGCCATTCAAATATCATTCTCCTGCTCATTCACATTAAATTGTCAGTCTCCAGTCCCTGGTCCTGCTATGAAGCACCTCTTCCTGTTTGTAAGTCTCTTCTGATAGTCTGAGTGAGTGCATGCCTTCTGACTCATATTCTTCTTCCTGGCTGGCACCAGTACAGACTTAGAAATGAGTGTGCTTCATAGTGGGACCAGGGACAGGTGACCAACAATTTTATGTGAAGGAGCAGGAAAATGGAATTTGAATGCAGTGTGCAACTAAGTGTGAGTGGGTGGAATGGTTGGGGGGGGGGTTGACATCAGAAATGGGAAACAAATGTTGGAGATGACCCACAATATTTCAGTGCATGCCTACAAGCTTTTCAAATGTTGTACTGTTGCACTGGACCAACCCACTGCACCTCAAGTGAAGCACTAGACTACCAGGTACAGTATTTGCTGACTTACAATGTTGTTCGGTCTTGTGGACACATCAGAATGACAATTTCAGTGCAATTTTCAGTTGCTTATGTTAATCACAGCCATATATGTGTATTGATAAAAATAATACACGTTAAGTCATGATATTGATTATTTTTTGAAAGAACTATAACATGTAATGGAAATGAAAGGCATAAGTTTGCACTAAAGAGTGTTATGAAGCTTTGCATTTTGCTCCTATGTCGTTCTGTCTGAGATCTTGGCCATTTTGTAAAGCTGACACAGTGGGTTTTGCAAAGGGAAAGGCTGTTGATTTCATTGTTTTAAATGCTTTGAAACTGCATTTATCACAAATTTATAAATGCAGTTTTAGCATCAGTGTAAATGGCAGCCTTTTCCTTTACCTCTCTCTGCAGTCTGATTTTGGTATTGTTCACTGGAAAAAAAGCTGTTTAGGTATCATTTAAGCACCTGATTGGTCTTAACCACTGGACAAATCATGATCTTTTCAACAGCAATGCAATTTCATATGCCAGATTCTCTCTTGTTTGAAAGGGGTGACTCCTCATTAGCTGGGTGTGCAAGCTAGCATGTGAATGACTCAGACACTGCTTGCAGCAAGCTGGAAAGAGCACCCACTCACATGTTTCAGTGCAAGGGGAAATGCTGGAGTCCTAGCATGGTGTTTGAAGAAAATGCATTTCATTTTAAATGCTCATTTACTCAGCTGTTTTATTCCCATATCCTGCTAAATAGCTTGCATTGAAATTGGCACAGAGAACGTAGGGAAAACCAAAGGTCCAGAGAAGGCACATGAAAGCAGACTATAGGGTTCAAATTTGCCTAAGTGGCAACCCTTCCGAGGAGAAACATCTCAGCTTGCAGCAGGAGGAAATCTGGAGGAATTTATAATATCAAACAGTAAGGATGTTTCTGACTGGAGGGCCCTCATTGGTTGCTAGTTTTTTTAGGACAGAGACTTGTGTTAAATGGATTTGGCATCTTTTAGTACTGTACTAAAAGAGAGTGGAGTTAAGTTGATGGCAGAAAGTTATGATGGGCTTTGAATTTCAGAAAATTCTTCTGCTTCTGTATAATCTTTTCCGCAGAGAGCAATTGTTTCTTAATGGAGAAAATGGTAAGAGTGGTTCATTTGTCTGGAGAAAGTATTCAAAAGCTTGTAAGTGTAGGAAATGTACCTCAGAGCCAAATGAGCAAGGGTGGAATTTCAAATAAAGTTATTGAAGAATAATTATTATATTTGGCATCTGCATGTAGAAAGGAACTGTACGGTACATGACTATATTGCAGATGTCACAGCGGGCTGTCCGCTGGGGACTACTGATCAATGTACTGTGTGGTTCAACACTAAGATGGGTGCATAGGCAAGCCACAAAATGATGAGGGTCCTGGACTTTACGAGGGTGAACTTTATGCAGCAGTGCATTGCAGAGATGAAAAAACTAAAAGTAATATGGTAGATAATGATTAGAAAGCCTGATACTTTTATCTATTACTGAGTGTCCTTTTATTAACTGTACTAGTTTTTTTATTATTTAAAAAAAGTTAAAATAAAAGACAAATGTCTTTTAACTCTTGTTGAACTACTGTCAGTCAGCAGGTTTCATCCGACGTATATATACATTCATTGGCTCATGTGCATTTAGAGTGGAGCTTGCCTCACTTGTCCATGTGGTGTCTGATGATCAGAAACATGATTAGCACAGAGCGAGACTACCAAATCATTAATGCATGACAGCTGTTGGTTATCCTACTATAAAAATCAAAGCTGTAGTTTCTTTTATATGGCTGACACATGCTCTCTATTTATCTTGAAATTGGGTCTATTAAATTTTATTGAAACTGGCATCGAAATACAGAATTCAGCATTAGGGGCTGAATTTCTCCCACCATTAATTCTAATAGAAAATTGTAAATATGTTCACTTTGCTAACTGAGTGACATATTTATATATTTGAGTCTGAGTTGTTCTTGAAGGGTACTGGGTCAATACAGTGGTACAAAACAGCATGGCAATAACCGAGCTGTGTAAAGCTATAAAGCATTTAGAGTGACACTGGTATAAAAGCAGTAGGGAATTATTACTTCCTCTGTCATTCTGCACTCTTAGGAGTAAGGGATCAAGTTTTCATATGTGTGGTGCCTGGTCAAGCCGATCCTATGGGGGAGTGGCTAAGGCACCAGCACATAGCAGGGTTGGAGACCTGGGACCATAGTTTGGTTCTTTTTTTAATTTTTCCATTTAAAGTTTATTAATAATTTTAAACATACATGACAGATATCCAAGTACAGTTTCATTATACATTAACAGTATACAGCAGTCTGAATCTGTCACCCCTACCCTGTCCTCCCACAACTAAATTCTCCACCCTTCTAATACAGCATTATTCTAACCCTATTCTCTACAAACCCTACAGCACAGACATCTCAATAATGACAGAATACACTAGGTACAAAGACCCTTACTATAAGAAGCCTTAGATCGAGAATAAAGTGTAAGGGGTCCCATATCTTCTTAAAACTTCCTAATCTATTATTTAAGCTTGCAATAGCCTTTTCCGTTCTGAGGTTACCATAGTTCGGTTCTGCCCAGGTCTCCCAGTGTTGCACCTTTTTTGTTTGTGTTTTTTGGGGGGAGGGATTTAATTTTTTCCCCTCCTCAAGTTTTGGCCAATCCCTGAAATCCACACCCCCCTTGCAGTTTGTTATTTAAAGTCCAGGGAGTGTGGGAGGTGAAGTCCCCGGAAAAAAAAAGAAAGCCCCATTATTTTCAATAGTGCATGCTGTTTGTGTTGCAGTCAATGTTTTTTCTGACCTTATTTTAGGGCACACTGTGTTGCTTGCAGCCTTAATTGCCATGCTGTTTTTGTCACTGACATCATGATCCCATGCCTTCTTGAAGCACCAGTTATATGGAGTACAGATTTTTACTAATTTACTCACATTTTTAGAACCATATAGTAATGGTTCACCTTAGGTTATACTGTACACATAATGAGCTGACTTGGGAATATAGACTGCAAGAGTCAGTAAATTGATGCTGCTACAAAAAAAAACGCAGTCTAAAAACATTCCGTTGCGCTTTAATAAAAAGTATAATATTTATATTCTGAAAACCTTATACAGCACAATTTGACAATAAGTGTGTGTGGCAGTGGAGAGAGAGAGAGAGTGCTTTGGTAGGTTGAGGAAATTATAAAGGTGACATGTCATTTATATTGGTATACAAGATCTTATGCATCATAGTTCAGTTTGAAAGAAATGATTTGCAGTCAGTCCATCAGATGTTTTTTTAAGGGATCATATGAAACAAGTATGAAAACAATGGGGTCCATGCGTGAAAACAGTCTGGGGAGTGAAACTGAAAGTTTCTCAGTTCTAGCAGCAGAAAGGTGATAGGTGAAATGTGGATGTAAATTAACTCCTACTTATCAAACCAGAAACAAGATCTCGGCAGTGTATTTTGTTTTGATTAGTGATGTCTATAGACGGGGATGCAGACATTGTTTTGATGAGCTCCACCTTACACAAAGGCCACATTTAACATTTACTTGAATGTATATCTTCATTTTTATTTTTAACACATGCCACAACTGATAGCTTTTGGTTCCTGACTTGACTTTCTGTGTGTGTGTTAACCTTGTATTCATGGATTCTAGCCAGTCAGTTGAAGATGGAATTGATGCCAGCTGTGATGTCAGATTTTTATTCCCCTGTTTACAAAAAACAGACTTATGGTACCAGATATATTTTCAAAATGTGTAAATACTTAAATCTGATGAGTGCCATCTATCACATATAAAGCAGACAAATGTTTGCAGTTCTGCAAAGGGAGTGGGATAGTGTATTTTACAGACATTTAACATTGGGAAAATATTAAAGCCAGATGAGTGACATCTAGGGCTGATATTTAAACAGATGTTTATTTGCAGGTTTGCAAGATGATGATTAATTATATAGATTTCTGTATTTTGAAATATGCAATACCAAAACATGTACTTTAATGCTACAGATGCAGGCATCAGTTTATTTGCAAGGTAGCAAAGGAAGTAATATTGCATTAGATATTCAAAATTTCAACATTTTTAAAATATATAAGAAAGCTTTCCATCACTTGCAAAACATACATCTGCTAGCAGGTCTGCAAAAGGAAAAAATATTGTGCTAGCTATACATGTCAAAATGGGGAATATTGAAACTAAGGGTATGACTTCTGTATCTGTGGATGCAGACTTCTTCTTATTTATAGGTATGGAAAGTGAGACAGTTGCTGTAATGGGCAGATTTCTAAATTGCAAAAATGCAAAATCATCGAGTGCCATCTATGGCTGTGGATGCAGACAGTAGCTAATGTGCAGATTTGGAAAGGAAAATAGTGATAGTGTGATATGTAGAGTACTGAAACATTTGAGAAATATTTAAAGCCTTTGCAGGTTATACTAGATGCAGTATTTGTAAAAGCACACACATGCGCACATACTATACATGTACACACATACACACGTAAAAGACAATGTTTATTTATCAAAGCTATAGCAAATATTATGGATACATATGTGTCAACAACAGTTAATGGGAACCATAGTTAATTTCCCTGTAACACTCAGAAAAGTGAGATTTAGTGCTTGCCACTGCCAGTTTGGTCCTTGTTAATTTATAGGAGCCTAAACAGGAGCCAGTGTTAAGCATATCTTCACTGGAAGCAGGAGAGATATTGTTTTAAATATTGTATCAGGAGCTGTTGTTATGTTGATGTTAGCAAATTGCAAGCTGAAAATTTGTTTTACACTTTTGATTTGCCATCTGATTTATTTGATATTTGTACATTTCTCAACATAACCTGATTGTACTAGACACTATTGCTGATGTGTACTTTGAGTAGTGACATATTTGGAAACTATTCTTGCTGTTTATGAATTGTGCACATAGTAATATTCCAGTTCATGTATTCAGTAAGTTGTATTGTTAAGCTCTCAATCAAATACCTGAAACTATCACCACATTCCAATATCTATATGGCATACCATTGTATTGAATTAGCAAAGTAAGACTAAAACATTTAGATGCTACTGTGATAATAAAAACTTCTCTGGTGTGCACACTATATAATTCATGACTACTTGTGTTTTAATGAATTCACATCTATGATATTGTGTGCCAGTGTCTTAGTAACTGTGAGCAGCTTTTATAGGTGAAGCACAGAACAACAAATTAACACTGACTGACAAGAATAGACAGATGAACATGCATGGTCTTGAGCACATGAAAAGTCCATCTGATTTGTATACTAGTGTCCGCACAGTGCGTCCCTCACTGATTGAGCACTCTCATGTAAATTGCTATGTCAATGGCCAACACACACTATGATTGGTTGTAATGTTGAAATTTGGAGTAAGCTGCTAATGCACATGGCTGCTCAGCTTCTGATAGCACCTGATTCAAACACAGCAATCCTGACCAAGGTTCATGCATGTAAGAGACAAAAATGTATAATATATAGATGCAAATCTGACAATTAGTTAAAAAAAACATTGATTTTATCAAGCACGCCCATTTCAATCCAGTATCTGATAGTGAAATCAAAATACAGTATCATGTACTGCTGCTGTAAAGTAATGGAAGACTTCCATAAAAGCAGCCTAGCAGGGGAGGATTGCTGGGGAGGGGTAGAGAAGCAATGGAGAAAATTAAGGTATAGCAAAGTGAAGATAATCAGCCTCTGTTTGATGAATGTGAGCAAAAACAGGAGCAAAAAAAAAAATACCATTAAGGTACTCAAGGGGAGTGGCCAGAAAGGTGAAGGAAAGAAGGGTGGGATTCAGCAGAAACAAAGAAATTCAGATAGGTGAGGATAGTGAGGATTAACAGATACAACAGAGTGAAGAAAGTAAGGTTGTGAGGTGAGCAAAGGTGCAAACTGAGGTATAGGACAGCCAGAGGGGTAGCAACAGGGGACAATACTTTTTTCAGGTACATAAGCAAGAAGCGGAAGGCAAGTTGAGGGATAGTGATGATAAGGAGGATGGTGGAGGGAGACTGCACAGAGGAGGATCAGGAAAAAGCAGAGATCCTGAACAAGTACTTCTACTCAGTCTTTACAGTTGAGGGAGAGGGGGACAGACCACAAAGGAGCATCAAGATCAGGGAAAGGGGTGAACACAAGTCAGTTTTTACAGGAAAGTGTCTTGAAGAGACTTGCAAATTCAAAGGTGGACAAGACTATGGGAAGGAGGGGATATATCTAAGGGTGTTAATGGAACTCAGGGAGGTGCTTGCTGTACAACTGATGGCCTTTTTCAAGAATTCATTGTAAACAGGAGTGGTTCAAGAGAACTGAAGGAGAGCAGACATAGTCCCACTTCCTAAGGGAAGCAGCAGGGAGGAGGCTATCAACTATTGGTAGGTGAGTCTAATATCAATGGTGGGGAAGTTAATAAAAATCCTATTAAAAGAAAGGCTTGAGGATTATCTTTAATCCAATGGGCTACAAGATCAAAGGGGGCATGGACTTATGGGAGGAGGTCATGTAAGATGAATATGATTGATTTCTTTGACTGGGTGAGCAGGGAAGCAGATCAAGGAAGGGCAGTAGATATTTTCTACTTGGGCTTCAACAAGGCATCAACAATGTGCCACACAGGATACTGACAAGAGAAATTGGGCAGTCTAGGGGTGGAATCCAAAGTGATGAACTGGAATAACTGATTAATGGATAGGCGATAGAGGAGGTGGTAAATGGCACTCACTCTAATGAGGAGGGAGTGATCAGTGAGGTGTTGCAGGGCTCAGTGCTGGGACTGATCTTCATAAATGTCTTCATAAGGGACATTGCAGAAGAACTGGAATTGAAGGTATGCTTTTTTGCAGATACATCCAACATCTGTAATAGGGTAGATATCCAGGAGAGGGTGAAGAAGATGAGTAGAGAGCTTAGAAAATCTGATGAGTGTTCAAGGGCATGGCAGCTGGGATTCAATGCCAAAATGTGCAAAATCATGCACCTAGGATATATAAACCAGGAGCCATTTATAAAATGGGGGGAGGGCAGGCTACTGAGAGTCATTAAGCAACTAAGAGATCTTAGGGTTATCATATTTAATGACCTCATAATGGTGGGGCAGTACATCAAGGCAGTGGGCAGGGCCAGTGGTATTCTTGGGTGCATAGAGAGAGGTATCACTAGCAGGAAGGGGAGGTGGTGTTACCACTGTATCCATTGCTGGTAAGACCCACCTAGAGCACTGTGTCCAGTTCTGGAGAACACATACCAGAAAAGGCATAGACATTGTGTAAGCAGTCCACATGAGGGCAACTAAAATGGTGCAAGGGTTACATCAAAAATCCTCAAAGGACAGATGGAGGGATCTCAACATGAACACCTGAGAATAGAAGACAGAAAGGGGAGACATGATAGTGAAAAGTACCTTACAGGGGAAGGGAGTCTATTTCAGATAAGGAAGTGCTCCAGGACAAGAGAGTATGTAACTAAATTGGAAGGGGGAAAGATTAAGAGGGATGTAAGGAAGTACTACTTCACTGAAAGAGTGGTGGCTGCCTAGCATAGTCTGCCAACAGAGGTGATGAGAGCAAAACCTATTGGGGCGGGGTCTTCAAACATGCATGGGAGAGGCATATGAGAATGTTGTTAAAGAGCCAGGGAAGAGTTCATGGATACCAGGTAAGGTCTGCGGAGACAGAATAGACAGAATAGATACATTTCATAAAGGACCTCATATCTGAAACACATCAGGCATAACCTGTTTGGCCTTTTGGAATTAAATAAATGTTTTTAAATATGTTTAAAAATATCACTTTGGTTTTGCTTTCTTCTTTAAATGAGGTGGAGAGTGCCTAGCTACATCCAAGTTTTTAAATACCACACAGTATGTAAGATCAAAAACAGTGTTGCTTTTTAAATGCCTCTCATCTCCTTAGTTATGAACATCTAAGTCTTTACATACAGTATGTGATGATTAGATATTTTACTTTGGTTATATCTCTTTCTGTCTTCCCTTTCAGCAGACGGTACCAATGAGCAGAGAGTAGTGTATGTGCTGGTTGCATTGCAAGGAATGATCTATAATTATAGATCTAACCATCTATGCTAACTTTTAGATTTTTTTCAGCTGGTACATATTAGGATTTTAACCTATATATTTATACACTTGCATAAACTGTACTTTCTCATGTTTTGCACATTTCAAAGGCTATGCCTGTAATTCCATGGCTGAGCAACCAGCCACTCCCCCTTCCTGCTCCATATAAGCAGTTTCTCCCAGCCTCCCTCTGAAGCACTTTTTCTTTGCAGCTGGAGGCTCTGTTGGTCTGTCATCTCCTCTGCAGCCTGCTGGGGCTTGCTCCCACCCCCTTGCTCTGTTTTGGCCTCTGATTGGCTTTTGCTCAACTTCTATTTTATGTTCTTCTGCATTTGGTTTCTATTGCTTGCCTCCGGCTGTGTGCTTCTTTGTGTTGCATGTTTCCTGTTCTGTGTTTGTGTGTTTTTTGTTTTACATTCTTTTTGGGGGGCTTCTGTTTCTAGAATCCTTTGCCTTTGCTTGTATTTTGCTAATCCTGAGCTCATGCTAATTTGTTCTCATTTACTCACAAGTGCAACTGCAATTGTTATCGGTGTGTTTCAGCTCAGAGCTGCTTCCCTGCTTCTGCTACTAATGCTATGTACAATATGTGATGTTATAAAAGAAATGTGTTTCTGCTGTCTCAGTGCTTATCCACCTTAATTGCTATCACCTGGTTCAGGCTCACTCTGCAACCTGGTCCATGGAACTTAATCTTGCTTCCTGAACTAGTATCAAGAAAAAACATTGCTGCTGTTTCAGCACATTGCCTCTCCCTACAGTTTATATGTTTATTTAGATTGCTACCCCTTCAAGCTATAGTTAATTGCTGATAGATGCTGCTCATTTAGTGGATGCTGCTCATTAACTTTGCATACTGCTTTGGTATACTCTGGAGGTCAGCTTGGCTACTGCTGTTGCTGTAAACTAGTTTTAAATGCTGTATGTGGGTTATGATGCTTTCCCATTGCTTTTTTTTCCTATGGTGGGGGACTGGGGGGTGTTGTTGAAGAGCCGTAGCCTCATGTGACTTATTGCCTCATGTTCAAATCCTGCCTCTAGAGCTAAAATCCTCAGAGTATTATGCCATCTTTTAATTGGCTTCCTTATTGAGACTTGGTTGGCTTGCCCCTGCTAATCCTGTATTTGCTGCAATAAAGCATCTGCAAAATAAACAACTTCAGCAAAATAAATAAATAACTTCAGTATACTAAATAAATGAATAACTGAATGAATGCATTCATAATAAATATGTACATAAAGAAATAGGCATGCCAACCTCATCTAATAGTTCCATGGTGCAAGGCTCACTCTGCAGCCATGGTCTCACTCTGCACCACAAAGTCCACATCTTGAGCATGTGAAGCTTGGGGTGGGGTCCTTCTCACTTGGCCTAAAGCTGGGAATGTCCTCACTCCAGGTGGATCTTCAGTTATCAACTGTACTGATGGCACCTCAAGTTATAGAATTTAAGACTTCACCAGTGAAGTGGTGGGGCTCTTACTGACGCCCCTTTAGCTGCCTGAGCAGGTTTGGAGGCACCCTTTCAAGCTATCTCTCTACAGCTACCTCCGGTTCACCTGGTTTGTTCTTAGATTGGTGGGCTTGGTGAGCACCTCAGTGGTTGTTACTCTCCTTCTCCCTCTCCCTCCATGGAGGTGGCTTGTTGATGAGAAAACTGGCTCACAACCCTCCACAGTGATCCTATTAGAAGGATAAAGTGAGAGCTTACCTCCAAATTGGAACATTTTCCACCCTCTTTTCATTGGGCTTTTCGATTTGCAGTAGCAAAGCCATAACTAACTAAATTAACCCACACCTATAGAGAAGGCAACAAAGGCCCTGGATCCTCAGAGATTTCCTCCTCAAAGGTTTTTTTTTCACTCCTCTGTGCTGAAGGTCATAATACCTAGTTAGTCTTAATTAGTATTCCCTAGTTTAATTAGGTAGGTTCCACTGTTGGATGGAGATGGATGTTGTCCATACTTGCAGTTCCCTCTCTCCTTAGGAGGCCTCTCTCAGTCACCAGTGCAATCCATTGTACTCATGGTATGCTGCTAACCTGCGCATTCGATTTATGTTTTATCAAGCTGCCTGTTGCTGACATTCTTCTTCTCTGCCTCATGACCACTGATCTCTCATGTTCTTTTTGGTGCTGCTGCAGTTTCTTTGGGGATTCTTCCTAAGGTACCTTTAGCCAAGGGAAACGTCCCACAACATCTCTAGGGGTGGAACTCTCTTCAAGAGTTCCTTGCATTTGGTAACCCTACAGGGTAGTAATTGCACCTGGAATAGAGAGTGCGAATGGCCAAAGTAATGTAATACAGTTGCACAAGCATAACACTACTGGTTGTGTAGGCTATTGAATTATACTTTTGTGCTGTTTGCTTCTGATTTCTCCGTTTGTGTTTCAGCAGTTTGGAACTGTATAATGCTGTAGTTTTAAGAAGTAGTACTTTTGGAAAACACCTGCTATGCCCATTATAACTGACCAACATGATTTCAGACAATCAGTATTCAAAGCTATTGCACCTGTTATCCTGTGTACTGTGCATTCTCATGCAGAAGTGTTAGGAGCATGTGCTCCACTTCAGTGGCAGGGGGGAGGACGGCACAATAAAAATAAAACAAACATCTGTCAGTGCAAAATGTTCTCCACTTGCATTATGGTTGTACCTGCTTATGCTTTCACACATTTTTACTGTATATTCACCCAGGATAGACCAGAAGAGATGCAAATATGTCATTTTCAGTGGTGTCCTGCTTTTACATATATTTACATTGCATTTACCTAGAATAGACTAATTGAGAGGCATTATATTATTTTCAGAGGATTTTTACATTTTGACCCCAAATTTCCAACAGTATTTTTATGACCTGATGTTATGATCAAGACAGGTGGAATTTTTTTTTCTTAAATCCAATTCAAATGGTGATTTCAGTGTGACTGTGAAAACAAGTTTTGGAAGGTATTTGCAAAATGACACCTGTCATGTTCAGAAGGTGGGGTAACACTAGGGATCTGTTAACAGTAAGGACCAAAAGTTGCAAAAATTAAGTTATGATTAAATGTTGAAACAATTCAACATTTCTTCATAAATTCATTTTTTTTTCACATTGTTAGGGTGCTTAACCCTGATCAGATTCTTTGCAGTCTTGGAATTGCAAAAGAGACACAGACTAGTGGCATATTCGGTAATAAATCTTGTTTATTACACAAAAGATACCAGTTTCCCTAAGAAGGTCTTACCATTAGACACTAGGAGCCAAAAGTTTCCCAAATACCCCAAGGATTGAAGATTGTCTTCACGGTAATATGTAAGGCAGCAGGTTATATTATATGATTATTACCATGGTAACTTTGAAGACTAGATACATAAAATAAGCCCTATTGGCCAAAGGTTAGGTGGTTCCACAGTGTTATCTATACTTCTACATTATTTGTAAAGTCGGCTAAAAGCATAGAACAAAGTACAGGATGTGGTGCAGTAATACAAAATATGCAAAGTGGCAGTGTACTGTAGTCTGTATAATGACTTCTCAAAAGGTAAAGACACTAGAGTGCCTTGGTACATTACATGCTGTATGTTACAATGCAAAGTAAAGTAGAACTAAATCATGATGTTTCTCTGGCTACTTACACTTATATGGTAAATGCCAATGCCCTACAAGTTACTAGTCATTTGTCATAATATATGTGTAACATAAGGTTTGTGTAAGGTGCACAGTGGGATACCAGTTTGAGAGTGGAGACCTTGCATAATAACATTTTGATCCCTAACTTTCATGATAGTTTGTTTTATGACAATTACATAACAGGTGTCATTTATAAAATAGCTGTCAAAATGTCATTTCATGCCACAAGTGTGAAAACACATTTTGGCCAAGATTTGAAAAATAACAGCTGTCGTGTTCATTAGGTGGTGGAAAAAAATGGCTATGTTGAAAATTTGGGGCCAAAATATTGAAAATTACCAAAGTTACAAGTGTCAGTGAAACTTTTCTACATATGTTCATAACTTTTTTGTTTTATTTTAAATTTTTTTACCTCTGATTTTCAACATAGCCTTCTTATGACCCCACCTCATGAACAAGGGCAGAGTGCATTTTCAAATCCTGCCCAAAAGGTGATTTAATGCCATAAGAGCAAAAACACATTTTGGCCAGGATTTGAAAAATGACAGATGTCATGTTCATGAGGTGATGAGAAAAAATGACTATGTTGAAAAATGGGGTCAAAATATTTAAGATTACCAAAGTTAAAAGCATATATTGAAAAATTTAGATGCACACTCATAACTTGCTGTTTTTTAATATTTTTACCATAAATTTTCAACATAGCTCATCTTATGACCCCACTTCATGAACAAGGGTAGGTAAAATTTTCAAATCCTGTTCGAAAGGTGGTTTCACACAGCAACCGCAAAATCACCTTTTGGGATATATTTGCATAATTTAATTGCCATTGTTTATTAGGTGGGTCCCAAAAAAGCCATTCAGAAACTTTTTGGAAAAAATATTTAAAAAAATTACCAAGTTATGAGGACAAGTTCAAAACCCATTAAAATACATTGGACCACAAGCCAGATATCCTCAGTTACCAGTCCGACGTTGAAGAGTGAAGCTGTGTCTCCAGTTCAGAGAGGATTACAGTGTTGGACCCCTGGTAAGAAAATAGGGGTGAGAGTGTGTGGTTGTCGGTACTGAGTGGGAGGGTCATGTGGCAGTGGGCCTGCAGCAGCAACAGTCATCAATGGATGGTTTTCTTTTTTACAAGGTGTATAAAAACAAAAATATGACTACAAGGGATGGTTTTCTTTATTTTGGTACTGATGATGGGGATTGGGCACTCCATTGTTGGTGTTATGTTTGGTAGCACTGGGGGTGGGCTCCCTGGTGTCAACAGTGAAAACTGGTGGGGGTGGGAGTAGTAGCCAGCACTGGGGATTGGGCACCCAGGTGTCAGAAAATTAACAAGGAAGGGGTGGGATTGAGTAAGGGATGGTCTCCTTATAATTGTCAGCACCATGGATGGCCACTCAGTGTCACACAGTGAAAACTGGCAGGGGGGGGATAGTAACCAGCTCTGGGAATTGGGCACCCCATGTTGGAAAATTAGGAAGGGAGGTTTTGGAGAAATTGAGGGACTGTTTTATTTATTTCATGGAATGACACTGGAGATTGGGCACCCCAGTACTGGTATGTTTGGCAGCACATGGGATTGGGCTCCCCAATGTTGGAAGTGATTATCTTTAGGTTGGGGAGGAAGACTGCAGCAGGCTGATCATAACACTGATCAGCTCTGCTTGCTGGGTTGCATTATGCAGATTAAAGAGCCAACCTGTGATTCAAGTGGCTCTTTTCTTTGAACTGCACAAGTTTTCATCAAGCAAGACCAGAACAGTGTCATGATCAGCCTGGTTGATCATTGGGCTGACACTGTCAAGCCCCTTGCAGACTGCCCTGCACCGGACAGACAGTTATACACCTCTCAGAATCCACTATTACACTAATATGTTCACTTTGCACAAGCATAAGGGCAAACATAAAAAAATACATTAAACATATTTTAAATTACTCAAACTAAACTCAAGTGATTTATACAAAGAGAGTAGGGCCTCCTACTGTTGTGTCTTATGGTATAAAGGATTCCTTTATAGGTGTGGACACAAAGAATCACTCATCTTTGCTTCATGGTCCTCTTATCCAAACCACAGGCTTGACATAATAGACACCTCTTGAAGGCCCTAGTAACTTACAGTACTATACTTCTGGAAAAGCATGAGAGTAGTGTGAAATTTCAGGTTGGTGGCATGTCATTCTTTTGCTTGCTTGTGCTTCACCTGGATACTCGAACCATGTAACCAAGATCATTATTATGCACTCTATTCGGGTGTCTCTCCCTTGTTTCCAGTAGTGTGTGCCACCTTTTTTATTTGTAGAGAGAATGTTGCCAGCACCAGATACAATCACAATGAAGGCTACTAAATCCAAACTCTTGAAAGAGCAGGACATGAAGCTATAAATGCTGTAATGCTAATGTTTACTTAATGTGCACACATCTACAGCAACACCCTTGTAGGTTGTCCCCTCCTACAGCAATACCATGTAACAAAGATCATTATTACGTACTCTATTTGGGTGTTTGTCCCTTGTTTACATTAGTGTTTACCACCTTTTTTATTTGCATGCTGGCTAATCACCTTTTGCCCCAATAAAACTAATCAAAGCTTCATGCAACTCTGCAGCAGTCAAGTTATGGAGTGGTAATGCAACTTTTCTTTGTCTCCTACTTCAGTTTCCATCTTAGATTCTTACTAGTATAATTATGTTTCTAACTCCTTGCCTACTGTTAATGTATTTGAAAAAAAACAAACATTTATGGTGGCCTGAGGTGCTTTCTGAAATATAACTAGAATCATGTGTAGTTGTTTAATTAATGGAATTACAGTATGTGATCTCCATCCTAATTTGGATCAATATTCTAGATGCAGAATTTGGGATGAACTGAAATCCAATTGAGGTATTATCAAAGAGACCAAATGCATAGAGTTGCCATAATTATTTGGGAATGAGATGAATGTACAGTATGTACTCTATAATGATCACAGCAATACTGAAGAAAAGAAATGAACACTTTTTAGCAATATTCATGAAATGACAGTAATGTTTTGACAATATATAAAATGCTGCTAAGTGTATTTCACAGATCTATTAATACCAAAAATTATTTTATGCATGAAGGTAGCAAAATAATGCTCCCAACAAAATAAAACAGAAATATTGCATTTGTCAACAGATAAGGACTGCTTAGTCCACCTAGGCTGCCCCTTTTTCCTTGCCTATAGTGTCACTGCAGACCCTAGCTGATCTCCAGTGATTTCCTGCTGCTTCTCAACAAGGATTCCCTTGTGCCTGTTCCATGCATGCTTGATGTTCACAACTGTTTTTGACCCCAATAACTCCACTAGAAGACTATTCCAGGCATCCAACACTCTTTTGGTGAAGAAGTATTTCCTCACATTCCTTCTAAATTTCCTCCTTCCAGTTTCATTGCATTTCCTCTTGTTCTTGTGTATCTCCTCCTCTGATAAATCTCACCCCCCATGCCTTATTCAATCCTGTGAGGTATTTATAGGTCTATATCATACATTTCCTCCCTCCCTCCTCTCTTCTAGGGTATACATATAGAGATCCCTTAGTCTCTTTTCATAGAGCTTCTGATGCTGCCCCTGGATCATTTTAGTTGCCCTCCTCTGGTAGCCTTCACCTTGTCTATGTTCATCTTGAAATATGGTCTCCAGAACTGGACACAGTCATCCCGGTGGGGTCATACCAATGATCTATACAGTAGCAACACTGCATCCCTCCGTCTGCTGGTGATAACCCCTACCTATGCACCTCAGCATCCTAGTGTCCCTATCTATTGGTGTGTCCCACAGCTTTGCCACCTTGAGGTAATCAGATATGATTTCCCCCAAGTCTCTGCCCTGTTTGGTGACCATCAATACCTCTTCCCTCATATTACACTCTGCATCAAGGTCCCTGTGTCCTAGTTACATGATTTTGCTAATTTTTGCACTGTAACCCAGCTGCTATACCCTTGACCACTCCTTGAGTTCTCAGGTCTCTATATATTCTCTTCACCCTGTCTGCAGTATCCACCCTATTACTGATTTTGGTGTAATCTGCTAAGAGGAATACCCTGACTTTCAACTCTTCTGCAATGTCACTTATAAAGACATTGAAGAAATGATAATGCAATGATGCTTATAATATTTCAAGACCAGTGAAGTATCCTTTAAATAAGTAGAAGACGGTTTCTAATCATGCCATATGTAAATGCATAAAGAAAATGAAGAAATATGACTTGAGCCTGATTCTTAAAAGGGCTAAAGTGACACAATTGACTTGCCACACAGGAGTCTGATGCAAGTTGTGACTTGAATCACAACTTACAGCAAATGTGATTCAAAAAGACAGCCTGCATCATTTCCAATGCAGATGCACCAAAGCCCCCCTGTGCCATGATTGTGGCAATAAACCAGGTGTGCCAGGTCACAAGGGGGCTTGCAACATGTTGGGGCAGCAACAACCCCTTTTGTGGGATTGATGAAGCCCTGCCATGGCCACTCACCCCCTTGTGAGAAGCCTCTGCCAGCCCCCATCCCTTGTGCCCCCTGCCCACCTCCTGGCAAACTGTTTACCCCCACAACCACCGCAGCCTCTCTACTATTGTGCCAGGTGTGGGGGCCATCGATGCAGCAAGTCCCTTAGGTTTGTCACTTGTTTGACACTAGCCTTTAGGTATGGCATCTTCTGGAATTTGTGCACCGGGACCCCTGATGTTACAGAGTTGGGTGCAGCATCCCTGACACACCTAGAGTGCACCGCAGCCTTAGATCACTGCATATTGTGGTGATATAAGGGCTCTTTCAGAACTGGGACCTGGATGTTTAGGGGGCATTTTAAAGTAGTTCTGTATGCCAGCAGCATTTAAACTGATCCCTCCTTGATGATGAATGATTGATCCCAATGCATGTATGTACAAACAAAAAAGAACAAGTTTCAGCACAGAACCCCTGGGGAAAAGCATAGGCTACAATAACAGAAGCAAAAGCAAGGTCCAGGTCATCAGTATATTGATAACAATGATAAAACATCATTGAAATCATGAGTTTCAGTGATCTCAATGCAGGATTTATGATGGGCTAAAAATGTCTGGTACCTGACCCAGTAGTACCAGGGATGGAATGTTGCACTACCATGATTGAGACCATAATTTCTGTCATGAGCCTGACTCCTATTCCTTGGAAGTGAAATCAAGTGAGCACTGTGGAGGCAGCCCTTTTTGACACTAATAGGTGTGTTCGTTCTACCCTGCCATGCCAGCAAATTCTGTAATCTCAGGAGTGGACATAAAGGACAGGACTCTAGTTTATTTATGAATTGGATATTTCTGACATATTTTTTGTACATTATGTCAGTTACTGCAAGTATGTAGATATGACATCAGTAATTTTTATGTTTGCTTGCACACATGTGCAAGAAACATAGTGCCATCATTGGAGTTTTCCAGAGGTGTGTCAGCCTCTTCCAATTCAGTCAGTGTGTTTGCAGGCACAGTCGCAGTGCGCCAATCACTGCTCCAGCTGTCTATGACAGCTGAAAATGCAGGGGAATACAGTTGAAAGGGAGAGCTCTGCTTCAGTGAGTAGAACTCCCCCCAACACGCACGCATGCATATTGAGTGCTGACGCACCCCCCCAAGCAGTATAGCCGACAGTGTGCCCAATGCCCCGTCGGCTCCACCCCCCCAAGAAAAGGTTTCCTGGTGCCACACTGGGAGCCCACCCCAGCGTGGCACACATCCGGATGGCCGATGGGGGTGCCCAATCCACCATCGGCTCCAGCCCTCCCCAAACAGCCTTACAGCTGCCACTCTGGGAGCCCACCCCAGTGTGGCACTAGCCCATATGGCTGATGGGGGTGCCTAATCCCCTGTCAGCTCCAGCCCCCAAACATCCTTTCCAGCTGTCACGCTGGGAGCCCACCCCAGTGTGGCAAACGCCCCGCTGCCTTAATAATTTAAAAAAACTGTAAATTAAAATGGTCCTCACGTGTCTCCCCTGTCCTCACCCGCACCCACCCACTGTGCACCCTGCCTCCCCACACACCCTCACCCCATACTTACCTCTGGAGTCTGGCGCGATGATCTTCGGTGGACTGGAGCATGTCTGCACTCTTCAAAGCTGACCGCAAACTGAGGACATGCCAGTAAGCTGTATAATGTAATAGATAGGGTGTTTTCAACTTTGCTGCATATCTCAGGCATTTTTTGGAATTTTTTTAACCAAATATTCAACATGGGGTTTTTGGGACCCCTTCTCTTGAATGCTGTCACTGTCATGGCGTTATTCGGGCTCGAAGGGTGATTTCGCAGTCACTGTGCGAAATCACCTTTTGGGATTGATTAACAAAATGACACTGCCAGTGTTCATAAGGTGGGCTCTCAAGAAGCCTATTTTGAAAATTTGGTGGAAAAATTCAAAATGACTGTTTTACGAGTGTGTATTGCGCAGTTCCTACGCACGCTCGTAAGTTCACGAATTTTCAATATTTTCACTCCAGATTTTCAACATTGACATTTTACTACACCTTCTTATGAGTAGTACAGCTGTCATTTTTCACATCTCACCCAAAATTTGTTTCTGCACATGTAGCACACAATGGTACAGTCAGTGTGCAAAAACAATGTCTGGGACAGATTAAGAAAATCACAGTGACACTGGTCATGAGCAGAGGTGTTAAAATGGCTATGTTGAAAATTTGGTGAAAAATTTCCAAAAATGACTGCTTTAGAGGGCACGTTGCACAGTTCCTACGTAGGGCTGGCAAGTTTGCAACATGTAATATTTCACACCAGATTTTCAACAGTGCCATTTTATCATGACTTTATGAGCAGTACAGCTACCATTTTTCACATCTCACCCAAAATTTGTTTCTGCACATGTAGCACACAATGGTACAGTCAGTGTGCAAAAACAATGTCTGGGACAGATTAAGAAAATCACAGTGACACTGGTCATGAGCAGAGGTCTTCCACCCATGTAGCGCACAATGGCGCAGTCGGTGTGCGAAATCAATGTACGGGACAAATTAAGAAAATCACAGTGACACTGGTCATGAGCAGAGGTGTTAAAATGGCTATGTTGAAAATTTGGTGAAAAAATTTCCAAAAATGACTGCTTTAGGAGGGCACGTTGCACAGTTCCTACGCAGGCTGGCAAGTTTGCAAATATGTAATATTTTACACCAGATTTTCAACAGTGCCATTTTACCGCACTTCCTTATGAGCAGTACAGCTACCATTTTTCACATCTCACCCAAAATTTGTTTCTGCACATGTAGCACACAATGGTACAGTCAGTGTGCAAAAACAATGTCTGGGACAGATTAAGAAAATCACAGTGACACTGGTCATGAGCAGAGGTCTTAAAATGGCTATGTTGAAAATTTGGTGACAAAACTCCATAAAATGACTGTGTTATGAGTGAGCATTACGCAGTTTCCACACACCCTCGTAAGTTCATGAATTTGTAATATTTTCAGTCCAGATTTTCACCAGTGGCATTTTCCACACCTCCTTATGAACAGTACGGCTGTCATTTTCCACAACACGGCCGAAATGTGTTTTCAGCGCAGAAATGCGTGGTCGCTCTGGGAAATCATTGTTCAGGACAGATAAAGAAAATCACACTGACACTGTTCATGATCGGAGGTCCCAAAATGCCTGTGGTAACAATCTGCTGTAAAAAAATCCCCAAACTAGTTACATTACAGGTGTGCATCGCACAGTTTCTATGCACGCTCGTGACTTTACCAGTTTTGTTTAGATTTTCACACCAGATTTTCAACATTGCCATTTTTTACACCTCCCCATGAACAGTACCACTGTCATTTTTCACATCCTGTTTGGAATGTGTTTTTGCACCTGTGGTGCCAAATGCCGTAGTCACTGTGCAAAAGCAGTTTTTGGCTAACAAACTGATATTACCACTGTTCATGCGGTGAGGGTCACAAAAAAACCATGTTGAAAATTTGGAGTGAAAATACCAATGAATGCCTGAGGCGTTAGAGTTTCCAACCATAACGCCCCACCCTGTAGAGAATGACAGGCATCAGGAGTGTGACTTGGGATTCTTGCCTGTAATGCTCATACCATTCCACCCCCACCCACACCCTGCAGCCAGTAAGAGGCATCAAGGTGTGCCTCTGACTCTTTGGGCCCAAACGTTACCCCATTCTCCTATACCACACCCATCTCAGCGTATTTCCTGATGGAATGGGGTGTGCATAAGGGCCAAAGACCCCAAGGCACACCGTGACACTTGTCAGTGCCTGCAGGGTAGGGTCTGGTGAAATGGCGTGGTCGTTATGCCTGACGACCCAAAGTCACACCCCAATGCCTGTCACTCTCTGCAGGGTGGTGGTGGGATTGGCTTCAGTTCAATACTTCGCTGCCATTCCTATTATGCAGCTCTGTAACTTCTACACTACCAATGCCAATGCCAGCAAGCAAACATTCGGCATTGATAAATGCTTGTTTTCTATTGTAACACTTATCTAGATTCTGAGGCTCTGACACAACCTTGTAAAGTCTCAAGCCAGGTCCCATTTATATGCAAATGAGGCACTTGTAATACAACTCCTCCTCTTCTCTGTGTCGCCAGAGCAGCAGCTCAGAAGAAAGCATATAGTTTTCAATGCTCCTTTTCCATATTTAATTTTAAGTTTGCAATGGCTTAAGACAGTACTGCCATGCCACTCACACAGTGTGTAGCACTAGTAGCCTATAGTTTTGCATAGCAAATACTACATATATTATTTGATTCACAAGAAAAAATATATATGTCTTTGTGCTGCTCATCTCTCACTGTAAGACAGTTGTAACATGTTGTGGGGGAGAAGTAGACAGAAGGTTTCCTTTGCACAGATGTCACACATCCTCCTTTCAGCAACTGGGAAATGGACAGCTAGATCACTTAGTTTAAAAAGTGCATTCTTTACATTTCAGATGCTCCTTAAACCATGATAACTGAATGGAAACACAAAAAGGGGGAATGAATTTGGCATAGGAGAAGTGAGGTAAGCAAATACACAGCACTGCATATATGAGACCTGTCCTTTAAAGGTCATGTTGGGCATGGGGCATCCTGCTTCTCCCTCTGTAGGTCAGGTACGGACAGGGTAGGCTTCACATCAGGTGGTGAGTGGGCTCTCAAGAGAACATACAGTGGGTTGAGAGGGGGATGACATGAGCCCATCCCTACATGGCAAATGACCAAGATGATGTATTCAGCTACGTCACCCCCCCAACCCAATGCACACTGGATCCTGATGGGAGAGGTAGGCTCTATAACTACAAAGAAGCCAAAGTGGTTGACTGTTACCCAGATAAATTACTGACAGGTGTTTGAGTTGGAGAAGGACCACAGCAGCAAAGATTATGCAGCTGCATGCTCCTGGGAAAAACAGAATGACAAAAAACATCTTGTGATCTAGAGTACAAGATGTGGCTAAGATATTCAAATGAACTAAGGCAGATATGGCCACATCATCACAATCAACTTAAATCAAGTTTATTATTTAGCCATTGGCCATCACAAGAATTTTTAAAACAAACATACTGTATATCCACATACGCGCATATTTCATTTCCATATATAAAAAGAGAAAATTACTTAAAAGACAGTAAACTATGTTTACAAACTATGTGCAAAGTTTGCATCCATCTATTATATTTTTCTGTTTTTCACAATCGTGTTTAATACACAACTAGTGTACAGTATTTGACCTGGAAGACATTAGATAATAACATATTTAATTAATTGTAAATGTCATTTTAATTTGGATTCTAGCCAAATAGCCTTAAGGCATCACTTCATCAACGCAGAATAATTTTTATTAATGTGTATTAATTATGTCCTTGCTCTGTACCCCTTCCATAATGTCAACTGCAATTTCTCAAATGATTTTTGGGCAAGTACAGTAACTATATAATCACCAACAAAACACTCCAATATAAGGAAAAATACTGCATTAATTTTTATTCATTCTGTTCTTACAACAGATGCTATTGCAATAAGCAACTCAGTAGAATGCTCTCGTGTAAATATTTCTATGCATACATGCACATTGTTACTATATGAATAGGTGGCACACAGCTGAATTCATATGCATCACTCTCTAGCTCCCACATGAGAGATCCACCACTAATGTAAAGAAACAACTTCCCATGCCTAGCTAGTATGACTCTCTGTCATACTGGGCTGGGTCCATTGCATATTCTCTATGCTGAGTACAAAATCACACCTCAGAACATCAGACTCACTTGAGTTGTTCATTCAACAAACAGGCACCAACTGTAATGTCTTGTATTTTTTTGGGTGGGGGTAGATTGATCCTTTTTTTTTCCTTTCCATACATCAGTAGAATAAAAAACAGGGAGCCGATTGATTTTGAGGTGAATTCCTGGGATATGTAATTATAACCCAGCCAGATGCTGAGAAAACTGAAAAAAACAACTATGTTGAATTAATGTTAGGTTCATAATTAAACATGAAAAGTAAGGTATCCAAAGTTAGTGTTCTTGGATCAGTAACAGAAACTGCACCTCTTCTTCCAAATCCTGAAGGTAGGGTTCCTTTATAAATGTTATGTCACCTGCCTAACAATGAAACTCTTCTTAAAAATAATAAGCACAGTGAAGGTTACAGATCCAAGAACCCTGGCCTTAAAGTTCTTCTTTTTTTCCATATTGTTTTTTAACATTATTTTTCTGTTTTCTACCCATACACCCCCTTCCCCTCATGGCATGAATGTGCATGTATGGAGGCATGAGCATGTCATGTAACTGTGCTTCTGTGTCTCCTGACCTCTGGCACTGCCCTCCGGCCTCCACTAGAAGGTAGCCAAGGAGCAGGACATCAGTGTCAGTGGCTCAACAGGTAGCACACTCACCTCTGAGGCTGGAATATCAGAACCCTGTGGGTTCTATCCCCACACCAGGCACTTGGGTTAAATCCCAGTACTGACACTGTAGTGCAGTATGAGAGGGTGCTGCACTCCTGAGGTGCTTACTTTCAGATGAGACATTAAACAGAGGCCCCATCTGCCTGTTCAGGTGGATGTTAAAGATCCCATTACACTTTTTGAAAACAGTAAAGAGAATTTTTTATTTAAGTCACATCAAATTATCTCACATCCAAATATACATACAATATATACAATTTTATTATCTTACAGTAAGCAAACAAGTCATACATATGTAGTCTATTAATATCATATACTATATTTATTTCTATTTCCTTCTGTTTATCTGTTAAGGCTGATCCATTTGCCTAGTTTATCTAATTGTATTTAACTAATCCAAACAATCCCTTCCACCATCTCGTTACTTTCTCTGAAGGATGTATAGCTTTATTCTTAATATATACAGAAAGCATTGCATTTTCTACCAGGATACTGTAAGTTGCATAGAACATTTATATGAACATATGAAGAAGCCAGCAGAAGAAGGCCATTTGGTCTATCAAGTTTGCTCGTATCACAGGGTCCACAGTTTGAGCTAATTTCCCTGCTAAGGTAAAATTTAAGACAACAGAAGAAAACCATCAACGTTCATGCATCAAATTTACTTATTAAATGTGGACAATACCCTTTAATGAGGTTCTCATTAAATAAGGTTGCTAGCCAAGGTAGTTTCCATTTCCTTGCTAGGAATGTCCATGGAGCTTTTGCATAGGAACGTGAAAACAAAAAGTGCGCCATTGTTTCTTCTAGCACCTAGCATTTACTATATGGGCAATATCTTTCTTTCTTTACCTTATGTTTTGCATTCCCCATAATGTTCAGTCTACCGTACATTGATAACCAAAGAATTTCCCACATGTGTGGGAATCTGATCATGTTTCAATTGGAACAAAGCTTCCTCCTTTAGGGAGGAAAGGCAATTTTTGAACTCGAGTTCTCTGGGGTATATTTGATTCATTATGAGGTTGTATAAATAGGTTTCAGAATATTTGGGGATCTGTTTTTTTGTTACTTTCCATTTATGGAGTTTCTGCACTGCTAGTTTTAAGAACCCATCAATTTGTAATCGGGGGTAGGTGCCTGTTCTGAATTCCAGGTTTGAAAGTAGTCTGCTAGATTAAGATGACTCCAATAATGCTGCTGTGTGTTTGCTGGGTGTAGGCCTATTTTTATAGATTGAGAAAAAAAGGGAGTAAAGGAATGTTATGGGATCAATCATTCCTAGACCCCCTTGGGCCTTGAGTAAATATGTGTAACACCTTTTAATTGGGTTAAGTCTACTGCCCCATATCATCTGAAAAAAGGCAGCACACAATCTAGTTTCCAGGCTGGGGGGTCGGTGGAATATCATTGCTACATATAATAGGCAGGGTATAATGAACCATTTTATAATATGTACCTTTTTAATTTTTGATACTTTCCAGTTTTTCCGTCATTGGACCTTGTTCTCTACCCTTTTCAGAGCTGACTTCCAATTCCCCATAAGAAGGTTCTGAACTCCAAAGGTGATTCCTAGAAGTTTCAAAGGATCTGAGGAAATTGAAATGTTGTCAGTTTCTGCTGGGATTTGGTATGGGAGCCAAATGGCTAGGCCCCTGAACTTATCAAGGTTCAATTTTGAGTTAGCAATGGTAAAGCATGCCTCTAAAACTTTTAAAAGACAATGGATTTTTGAATATTCAGTCATAAATATGTAAATATCATCAGCATATGCCTGTACTGTGATTTGCCTTCTCCTCGAGGCCCTGACAACCCTTGCCAGGTATTGGTGTTATAAAGTTTCCTGATTAAAGGCTCTAAGGACCATATATATATAAAAGGGGTCTCAGGAGGCATCCCTGTCTGACTCCTGTTTTAATAGTAATACTTCTCCTAGGTTGTCCTTTTCTAACCAGTTTAACAGATGCTGATGTGTATAGTAATTAATCCACCTAATAAACTTGATTGGGATACCATAATGCTGTAGTGTGTAAAAAAGGAAGAAATGATTTACTCTGTTGAAAGCTTTGCCTTGATCTAATGAAATAATGTATCCTTGTTTCTGTTGGGTTACAAAGTATTCTGTTATAGCTCGGATTATGATTAGGGCATACTGTATCTTCCTATCATGTAAACCACAGAATTGGGCTGGATGCATGAGTTTGTTAGTGAATTTCTTAGTCTGGGGCTTAAAATGTGTGCTAATATTTTAAAGTCTGAATTTAATATGGTCATTGGTCACCAGTTAGAAATATTTGTTTTGATAAATGATTTAAATAAGAAGATCAGGAGGCCAGAGGTAATCTGCCGGGGAAGAATCTGTCTCTGGAGGAACCATGTGGAAACAAACTCCAGGCATAAGCCTACTTCTTTTATAAAAGTTTTATAAAATTCATAGGGTAGGCCATCAGGCCCAGGGGAGGTGCTTTGTTTCAATTTCTTTATTGTTGATTCAATTTCATCTGATTTAATGGGGGTAATTAAAGTTTCAGAATCCTCCTCTGATATCTGAACTTGGATGCCTTTTAAATAATGCAGAATCATCTTCTCTTCAGGGGCTGGGCCATAGTGTATGACTGTACTAAGTTTTCTACCTCCTGGCATAGCCCTTCTTCTGAGGTTATAGATTCACCCTGGTCATTAACTAGGTACTGAAAGTCTAGTGTCTCCTTTTGGGTTTTCCATGCCTCAAAAGGTTTGCCTACTGGTGATTTCCATGTCCCATATTAGAGTTCTGCCTTCAAAGTTCTAGTTCTGTCATACTGAAGGTTCCTCATTTCTACTTTCATTTTTTCAGTTTGTAGGTTGTGGTTCTGCCTTGGTGTGGCATCTAGTGTATACAAATACTGTAACTGCCCCTGGAGCTTTAGAACCTTGAAGAAGTTCTCTCTTCCTACCTTCTTCCCATGTTTTTGAAATCAAGTCCGAATTTCTTGTTTGGTGTCTGTCCACCCTAAGTCTTCACATAGATCACTTACAAATCTTTGGCCCAAAGCAGGTATGATACACCCTTTTGTACCATAGGGTATGACAGCGTAGAAGTGTTTATTCTCCTCTCCTATTTTTTTGTTTTGTGGTCTGTAGATCATGAAACAGTATCTGTAGGAACAGGTGATCTGAGAATTCACAAGGGAAAATTTTTACAGTGGGTCTGGTAAATTTTTCAAAAAAAATACATGGTCAATAGTTGAGTTCAACCTACCTTCTCTGTATGTATGATTGAGGCCATGGGATAAAAAGTTTTGACAATTAGACGAGCCTGCTAAGTCAATACATTTCTATAATGCATTAGAATCACAGTAGTTCTTCCCCTCATATAGTTTCCCAGGGCTAAGTAAAATTGAAATTAAAATCCCCTCCTAATAATATATGTGTTGTAGTGTATAAATATGGCTGAAATTGATTTATTAATAAAACTCTTTCTGATTTAGTTTGTGTTCCATAAACATTTATGAGTTCAAAATTCTCCTGGTTCCATTTCCCTTCAATTATCAGTAGCCTCCCTGGGATTAGGTCAAATTAGTTTTTGTAGTTTAAATGAAAAGGAGTTAAATATTATACCCAATCCATCTGCTTTGTCTGATCCAAAGGACCAGAATGAAGGCCCCCATTCCCACTCAACTTGAAAGGCCCTAGCCTGTTCTATAGAGTATATCCAAGTCTCCTGTAGAAAACATATGTCCAGTCCTGTTTCATGTATAGAAAGGGAAAAGACATGTCTTTTCTTCTGATTTATTAAACTATGACAAGTTATTGTCCCTAGGTACTGCTTAGTCATGGCTCAGAATCAGGGACCTTTTTTCCATTTTTTTTTCTTTTTCCCTTTGTAGTTACAAAGGTCAGGACTATTTCCTGGGTTCTGTGAGGAGATGTCTTGTTCGCCCACATTCATATCGGATTCCCCCCATGAGGTTACTAAGGCTGCATAGGGATTTTCTGTCTCTATCTTACGGGGGCTCGGGGGGGGAGTTTAGAGTTCCTTGTTACCCTTCATCTGGGCAGTGGTGCTGGTTTGGTGGGGATTTGGTTCACCCTCCTTGGCCCTTCTTTGGGTATCTGTATAGCATACTGGTGAGAATACCTCCTACTCTTGGTGGAAAAGAGGCATGGGTCCTGCTTTTTCCTTGGGGAAGACTGTCTGGGCAGTGGACGGAACCTGGATATTAGACTGTGGGGGGGGGGTGGAAACTCTGGATCTTCTACATCCATTGGGGAAGGGTCTGATGCAGCATCCTGAGCTGTTTGACTAAGTAATTAAGGGCTAATAACTGTTGCCTTGTTTTTAGCTAACCACAGGTACTCTGAGAAGGAATGATCAGATTCTTCACATAGGTCACATTTTGTGAGATTGGCACAACGATGGCTGATTTTGCCCACCTCTCCACATATGTCACAATGTGGGATATCACACACACTGGAAAGGTGGGTGTATGTGCCACATCTATAACAGGCACGGGGCTGCCCCACGTACAAATACTCCCCTTATCTCTCCCTAAAATGAAGGAGTTGGGAATGTGTTCAATCTCATTTTCATTGTACCATAAGTTTACCCTATATTTCCACCCTTCTGTCCAAAATAACTCTGCATCAAGTATCGCTTCAGGTCCACTTAGTACTTCACACTTTTGCAACAGCCAGTATGTGATGTCATCAACATGGACCCCTTCATTACGGAACATCACAGTAACAAATTTTATTAGGGGTTTGGATACGGGAATCACAAGAAAGGGTGACCATAGCAGGAGAATTTCACCTGATTGTAACACTGCCAGAATAGTTCTAAAGCATATGTGACCTGAAGCTGACATCATAATTTCCTTCCCCTGAAATATTGATGAATGCAAATACCTCGTTTGGGGAGAATTGTAAAGATTCGTTTAACATTTTGTTCCCTACGTAATGCCAATCTGGTCTAGTCACTAAACCTCTGTTATACGTTATTCTAACTGCATTTCATCTTGGGGCTTTTTTCTTCTTTGATCTTGCAAACAGCTCAGATAGTAATGGTGTCTCGGGAAGAGGATCCTCACACTCACCAATGACATTGCTAGCCATATTGTTTTTGGGAGGGTGCACCCTTTTGGACCATTTTTATAACCATTTTCTTCTGAAGCCACATTTCTAGAGTCTTGTAATGGTCCCCTTGCAGGTGCCATGCTGGGGGCTTTATTAGTTGGTACTAGGTTCGGTACTGGTGGGAGCCATTCAAGAGAATTCTGAGACCAAGAGTCCTTAGATGGCCAATCTGTTTCAGGGCGTCATCTCCTGTCCTTCATTTTTTCCAGCCTGCTTCTACCAAAGCATTTTCTGAGGACCATGTAGTGAAAGGATCTGTGCTGAAGGGTTGCAAAGAAAGAACATTTGCTATGGCCGCTGAGGTAGTCTGAGGCCAGCCCTGGCCCCCTAAAGTGGAGGTTGAGTCATCAGCTGAATCTTCACTTAAAGTATTTAGATTAGTGGCAATGTTCCTGTTTGCTAGTGCTAAAGCTGTTCTTTTGTTCCTTTTGTCTCCTTTTTTGCATCCTTTTTGATTTTTGGCTAAAAATGTAAAGGTTGAAACTCCTGCCTGTTTATGTGGGTCTGTTTATACACAGTATTAGTCTCTCCTTGGAGAATGTCCATTTTAGAGCGATGTCCCTGAGTGCTTTTTCCTGTAGAACTGGAGTCTAACTCGGTTAAATCTGCCCCTTTCTGAGAAGCACTTTCAGTGAATGCTTTGGATTCTTCTGACAGTTGTGGCAGCCCTGTCAGCTCGTCTACTGCTTTCTTGCGCTCTGCCCCCTCCATCTGCACTTTACTGCCAGTTTTGTTAAAAGCAAGTAAATAACTTTTTGAGTATTAGGTCATGCTTTTCTCTACTTTTAGCAACAGTTTTGCAGTACCTTGTTCCTGTGTAAGTTGGTCCTAGTTTATACTTAAATCTTCTGTAGAAACAAACATTTTGTTTCCAATATCTTCCTCATTCAGGAATGTGAAGTCCATAATACTACTTTCAGCCTTTTGAGAGAAAGGGGCAGAAGACAAGGCTTGCTCCTCTGCCTCTGTCACATCCATTCCTTCCACCACCACACTGTGAGTGGTCATCTTGGAAATGACCAGCAATTCCCCTACTGGTGAATAGGGGACTTTCCCCAGTGCCATGGCTAAATGACCCACCCATTCACTAAAAATACCACCAACAGCTTAATCTAGTTCAAGGTCAGCTGGCATTCATCTGTATCCCCCTTCCCTGGGCAGTGCCTGAATATAGGCAGAATTTGTCTAGTGCACTTACCCAGTCAACAAAAACTAAAAAAGAAACAAACCCTTCCCTCCCAGGAGAGGAGAACAGTCCTTCACATGCTCAATCCTCTACCTCCCCTGCCAACCCCCAGCAGCCAGAGGTCACTCCTTACACCGGGTTACCGGTGTGGCATGAGGTGTGGTGTCCAGCGCCTCAACATTCAGTGCTACCAGGCCAACTCTACCTTAAAGTACTTAACTGTGCACTTTGATTGCAACCCTATCGTTGTCTTAATGTATCTGGTTGCAATAAATTGGTTGCACTTTGAAACTTTTAAAAACAGCAAATATAATGTATACCTCAATATTCTTTGATTTCTCTTGTTTCCTTCATTTCCTCACCAGATATGAAATTGAAAATATTCCCCCATCTCCACCCTCACATCACATTCATCTCCCATCCACAGTAAACTCCAACTCCATCTCATCTAAATTACAAGTCCCCTACCCTCATCCTGTGAACTGTGCTATTTCATACAGAGAAGATAATCTGTCTGACATCTAGTGCTGTGGAAAAATAAAAATTCAACAGGCAGAATTATGATGAAAGTTGGAATTTCTTTTCTGCAAAATGTCAGAATGCACTTTGGCAACTTTCATGGAAATCTTTACTTAGAATGTTGGAATAAGTGAATGAATTGCAGATGGCAGATTTTCTGAAGAAGGAAACTTCACAGAACTGATTACTGAACTGCAGAATGATTACATGCATTGAACTGCAGAATGATTACATGTACTATATTGTGGATTGATGTACTAAACTGAGAAACTAAATTCCTTGGATTTGTCATTCTGCAGTTCATGTGTATCATTCTGCAAGTCAGCAAGAACTATTTTCAGAAGTGGCCAAAAATTGACCAAACACATTTGGAAGATCTGGGTTTCGCCCAAGTCATAAATTTAAGAAAATTGTGCGAAGTTTGTGAAATTTCATGAAATTTCCATGAATTCAGAAGTCACTGTTTTTGTCAAGCTCTACTGGCATGAAAACTCCAGTCTTATATCACTTCAGTGGTATTAACACAATCTCAAATGTTCTGGATCCTATGAGACAAGACCTATTGCCAGTATAGGGAAAACCATATAAGTTGCTTCTCAGTTTGGTTGCACTTGATGCCAATGTCAGCTGCTCATGAAATGGAGGCAAGCTGACTGTCCCACAATAACCTTGTGGGAACAGGAGATGGCTACTACTGCTGCATATTTGCTGGACTTATACAGGCATAGAGGCATATCAAAAAAGTTTACCAGAACATGGAACTCCTGGCTGCAGAAAATGGGTATCACAGAGTCTCTGCTCTTCCCATGAAGAACAGGATTCCTGATTTTTAAGGGGTAGTTAAAATGTTGTATGGGAACCCAGGATGCTATGTGCAACCCAAGCACCAGGAGCCTAACTTTTCTTCTGCATGACATGCATGACACAGATCCCCTTCCCTGAATAGATAGCAAGGAATCAACAGCATTCAAGTTAATTTGCCTCCCCTTCTAAGCATAACCTATCTGATGCATGTACATCTACCCCAACTACTCCTGCATGTTGCATGATCCCCTGCCCGTGCCATAAGTTATGATGCACAGGTATAGCAAACAGAAGCCTGATGTAGATATGGCTGAATGCAAGGGAAGATCTTGGGCTTGATTTTCAAAGGTTGACATAAGGCTTGCCTCAAGCCTTGTATCAGGCCTGTTCTTTCATGCAGCTGCGCCAAACTCCTTGGATGCAACTGCACCCAATTTTGGCACATCGGGTGTAGTTGCAATAATTTCCACATTTTACAGCAGCTTGCACCAAATATTTGGTGCAAACCCCATAAAAAGAGTTCCCCATAAGGCACAAGCTGGACCAGAGAAAAGCTGGTCCAATTTGTGGCATGTGACCCTCGAGACTGAAAAGTCCAATCGCTGGCTGGTAGAATGCCGCATGCCACATGCACCAAACAATTGGTACACCAAGGAATTGCAGCATTCTTGGGACTCTAAACATCAAGCTCCTTGTCTCCCCAAGCTTGGGCACAGCCATTACAGTTGACAGTGAACATCATGGACTGTCTTATGAACATTTATATTAAACCTTTTCATTTAGTAACTGCATTACTTGCTTTCCTAGCTCTATAACTGCACCTATGTGATGTTAAATGGTATCCAGTTGTGCACAGGAATTGTTCTAATATATTGTTTCTTGTATATTTTGACAATGAACCAGAACTTAGTGTTGTATATCCAAGGGGGTTCCCCAGCCAGAAATACTTAATCTGTTTGTGATGTGATGTTTCACTTCTGTCTTAACACATGATGTATTTTGAAAATTAATACATTTTGTTTATAAAGAAAAAAAAGAAACAAAAGAAGAAAAAAGAAAAAAAAAGTCCCCAGGTGCTAGAATAAGCCACTGCCTGTGAATATAAAATCTGGCCAGAGTCAATAGGGCTGCAGCTAGGGAATTCGGGTAAACATATTAATAATCTGTTTTTTAATATTTTTACACCACATTTTCAATATAGCCTTGTCAAGACCCCGCCTCATGAGGAACGGCAGCAAAAAATGTTCAATTCCTGGCCTAAAGGTAATTTTGCACACGGACTGCAAAATCAACTTTCCAGATCCAAAGACATATTTTTGGCCTGTGTTGAAAAATGTTAGCTGTCACATTCATGAGGTGGTGTAAAGAAATGGCTGTATTGTAAATATGGGGTCAAAATTTTGAAAATTACCAAAGTTACAAGCCTGCATTTGCAAAATTCAATGTATGCTCATACCTTTAAAGTTTTTTTAATATCTGAACACAAAACTTTCAACATAGACTTCTCATTACCTCACCTGATGAACAAGTGCAGAGAAAATGCTGAACTCCTGCCCAAAAAGTGATGTCATGCAAAAGATGGGAAATTACCTTTTGGGATGAAAAAAAAAATTTAGCCAGGATTTGAAAAATCTCAGCAGTCACATTCATGAGGTGCAGTCAAGATATGGCTATATCATAAATTTGGTGTAAAAATATTGAAAATTGCCAAAGTTACCAGCCTGCATTTGTAAAATTCTGTATAGGCTCATTACATTATTTTTGTTTTAATATTTTACACCAAATTTTCAACATAGCCTTCTTATGACCCCATCTCATGAACAAGGGCATAGAAGATTTTCAACTCCTGCCCAAAAGGGTATTTTGTGCAGAGACCACAAAATCACCTTTTGGGATAGATTTGCCAAATGTCAGTGCAATTGTTCATGAGGTGGGGTTCCAAGAAAGGTGTGTTGAAAATCTGGGCCAAAATTATGCAAAAATGTTCAGCTTATGCCACTAAGTTCAAAACCCCATTGAAATACGTTGAACCACAATATCTGTTTCTTCAGTTCATGGCCTAGCTTAGAAAAGCAAAGTCATTTCTGCAGTACAGAAAGGATTACAGAATTGGACCCCTGATGGGTAAGGACTTGGGGTGGTGCAGGGTGCTGGGTGCTAAGTGGGAGGGTTGGTGGGGGGTCAGGAACAGCCACAGAAGACATTGATGGAAGGTTTTCTTTTTACAGGTTAAAAAAAAAGTCAGAGGATTATCGATCATGACACTGGGGATTGGGCACCCCTGTGTCATTGTTATGTTTCTGGGGAGGGTGGGAAGGTGGATGCTGAGAGGGAGGGTGGGTGGGGGATATGAATAATTTTGAAAAAAAGGAACTCTGAATTCACGGCAGAATATGGCAATATCTGCCATAACCAAGATGGCCACCACACAGTACTGCACATGCACCAATGGTTGTGCATGCTCAATACAGTTTGATGGCCCTCTTGGACATGGTCGAGTGTGCCATGTTCTACTGTGACCACCCACAAACTAAAAAATAGTGTAGTGCGACTACCTATGCAGACAGCAAGCAGAATGCTTCATGGATGAGTAGGTGACTGTGTGGCAATGTTAACATGTTGTTCAGTCAGAAGAAATGCACTGACTGCTTTTTTATAGCAAGTGGTCTGCAGTGCTATGCCCACTGTAGCCATAAAAAGCAATTAGTCTGACACTATAAACCCACCCTCTATGGCAGTATAGACTATTCAATTCCATAACAAGTCTATCAGCTATAAATTCCCCTCTCCCCTCAAAGGAATACAATTGTTTTTACATAGAATCTTCACAAAACACTAACTGAAGGTGGTTTGCAATTCACAACATGGAAGAGAGATAATATTGAAGCCATATTAGTTGTGTGGTGTGACTCAAATAATAGAGATACATATCAGTGAGAGATTACAGAAAGCCAAGATCCACCACTCTCAGTTGTACATCCTCACAGGCCATAGAGAATGCATCAGAGCCATCTATTACTGCCACTGTAGCACCTGCCATAGATGACAGGGTCCTAACCCCCAGGGAACTGTGTGATCTGGAGGCTAACTTCTTCTCTACGCTCGAGAAGAAGATAAGAGGAATGGGGGAACAAGTTCTGGCCAATAAAATTAACAGGAGGTGGATGACTTTTTATGAAGCTGTGCAAGACTAACTACATCACTAAGGGCATTGTTGAAGTTAAGTGGGGGTATCTGTATGCCTACCTTTCCTGTGGGACATGGAAGGAGATTGAAGCCAACAGGTATGACTGGCATACGAATGAGGTTATGAAACATGTACCAGGTGATCCATGTGATTAGATCCATGAAAAATACTTGAATCCCCACCCCACTCTTGTGTCCCATGTAAAGGAGATCTAAGACCCTATTGTCAAAGGCACTGGCAAGGCCTAGGACTAAGTCACCATGTGCATCTCACAAGTACTGGGGAAAAATCCTAGCACTGGCAAAAACACTATTTTCAGCATGTCTGTGTGCACAAGCAGCATTTTTCTGTTTTGCATAAGTGCACAAAGAATCCTATGACTGGAAATATCTGGCATAGCATTTTTTCACAGTGCACAAAAACATCTGCACAAGCTGCCATCAAATATTTGATGTGATTTCATTTATTTGTTTATGGAAAAGATTACACAAAGCCAACCTTTTTGAAAACTGTGTTTGTGTGGAAAACACTGAGATTTATGTATGTATGTATGTATGTATGTATGTATGTATTTATTTATTTATTTACAAATTTGGTAACTGGAAAAGGCATACCTGGCTGAGGCTCATTTCCAGGTACAACCTGGGGGAAGAGTACAGTGAGTGGGTACAAAATTTAAAACATGGCAGAAATTACATTGACTAGATAGCCTATAATAAGGTAATACATTATATGGGTAGATAATATTGCATATGTAAATTACAGACAGAAAGCTTTGCAAAATAGTCTTTGGTGTGAACATAAATACAAAGTGGAGTGTGCAAGGGCATTCTCCCTTTTACACCATTTTGTTACATGTGCATAATTTTTCCACTTTTGAAAATCCTACCCCAAGTTCACTTCTAGAGCATTCAGTGAAATTAGATTGTGAGGTGTGGAGCCCACAAGTGAAATAATCAAAGCACGTACAGCCCAGGGTCTTCATACCCTTACCGTGGAAAGGAAGATTTAAGATACAAAGGGGCATGAAAGAGAGAAAAAATTGGTGAACGAGTTGGAAGACAATAACTTTTTGTTAATCAATGGGCGATCAAAGGGAGACCATCAGGGAGTTTTTACTTACATGGGACCAAGGGGAGCATCTATAATAGATCATTGTTGGGTTTCAGTAAATATAATTATGTTATTATTGAATTTCTCAATAGGCACAAGGTCAGAAAGTGAACACCGCCCACTAGAGATTAAATTTGATCTCTGGCTAAGGAAGCGGAAAACAAAAAAAGCTAAGCAGGACATCATAAGGGTAAAAAGGGGGATACAGTGGGATATATTAGAAAACTACAAATTAATTAAATTGTTAATGATTATGGAGTTAGGGAAGAAGTATTGGATATAGCATATTGTAAAACAGCAGATCAGTGTATCAAGACTTTTGAAAGAGTGATAAAAAAACCCCTCGATAATTCTTAAAGTATCCATTAGTAAAACAAAAAAGGGACAGACATAAGGCAAGTCAAGTAGGGGGTAGGAGGAAGTACACTGTTGGTTAACCAGGATCTGTAACTTATCCATTAGGTAGGGAAATGGGCAGACTAGGTGGGCCAAGCAGTCCTTGTCTGCCATCAGATCAAATTCTATGTTTCTATGGAAGTAAATAGTATGACTGGGAGTGTAAAAAACCAAAAAGAAGAGATCAATAAGTGTGCTAAAAACACACAAAAATACCCTACTAGGGTTAATAAACAAAAGCTGAATAAATTAATGAAAAAATATAAAATGTTATTGGAGACACAAAATACTTATAGAAAGATATTATGGGAAGATTTTGAGAAAGCAGCATGGGAAAAGAATAATAGAAAGTATTGGCAAATGGTGGCTAAGGGGTGGGATGATGTACCTGATACAATAGAGAATCATATTGACCCTAATACTTGGGAAAACTATTACAAAGATCTCTTTTATGATCCAGAAGCTGGGAAAGTTAACAGGCTAACACCAATTGGATACCATTGAGTGATACCATAACAGAACAGGAATTGAATTTAGCTGTTAACTCAGTAAAAAGACATAAAGCCCCCAGGCCAGATGGAATTCCTGTAGATATTATCATGGATGATCTGGGGTTATGGATCCCAACATTAAAGATTTTATTCAATAGCATATTAGAAACTGGATGTACACCCCTAACCTGGAAAGAAAACATCATAGTCCCTATACATAAGAAAGGTGATGAGGTGAATCCAAGTGATTACAGACCAATAAGTCTTCTAGATACAACACAGAAATTATTATCTACAATTTTACATAGCAGGCTAATGCTCTGGATAAAAAACAAAAAAATTCTTAATGAGGCACAAGCTAGCTTTATGCTGGAACGTTCTACAATAGATCAGTCTTTTGTCTTGGAACACTTTATACATTAATACATTTACATTAAAAAACCAAAATTATTTTGCATATTTATTGACCTGAAATCAGCTTTCGATAGGGTCAAAAGGGAAATCTTATGGGAAACAATAGAAAATTATGAAATAGATCCATTGATACTTATCATGCTAAAAACCTTGTATAGAGATAACTACACTTCTGTAAGGTATAATAAGGAAGGGGACAATACTTTAAAATTTCCATCTAATATAGGATTGAGACAGGGTTGCATTTTGTCCCCAGTATTATTAAATCTATTTCTCAATAGAGTTTTGAATGGGTTGTGTGACCCTGGGCTGCACATGCCCAAATTGGGCTCCAGGCAATGCCCCTACCTGGCATATGCTGATGATGTTATTTTAATGGCAACAAGCTATTTAGGGATCAGGAGAAGCTTCCATACATTTTATGAAGAATGTACTAGGGCTTCATTAGAAATACATTTTGAAAAAACTAAATATATGATATTTAACAGTTACCCAGTGAAAAATGGTAAAATATGCACCTTACACTGTAATAAACACATGCTTGAGTATGTTAAGAAATTTTGCTCTTTAGAGATAGAGTTCACATTTAATTTAAAGTGGCAAGAGCATATTAAATATAAAGCACAGAAGGTAAAAAGGTTAACCCCATCTATAGAAAGATTTGCATATAAATATGTCTGACAATCAGTCAAAGGTTCCCTCAGGGTGCTTAATGCTAAAATAAGGAGTCAAATTTTATGTGGATTGGAAATTTGGGGACACAACAAGACTGATATGCTGGAATCTAATATGAACAAATTTTACAAAAGATTAGTGGGGATACCATATAGTGCTGCTTCAACTATGGCTAGACTTGAAATAAAGCAATTGTCAATTAGATGTAATATAGAACAGAGGCTGTATTTTTATTGGATAAAAGTGTATAACATGCACAGTGATAGACTCCCTAGAATATGTTTGGAGGAAACATTATTTTATAGTCAGTTGGGATTTACTTGTCCTAGCCTTAACATTCTATAGAAAATTATTAAACCACATGGGTTACTCCAGTACATAGTTGAAAGATATAGGACCTCATTAAAAGACATAAAAGGAAAAATTAAAACAAGAATCTGAGACATTCATATACAAAAAGAGATGAATCTAGCAAGAAATTTTAAACTAAGTCAGTGGCTGGTGACTAATATAAAAAAAAAAAGAATTTGGGATAGAACAATGCTTACATAAATTGAAAAAACCTCAATTAAGGAAAATTTTTACTAAGTTTAGATTTGGTTACATGGATAGCCAATCCCTAAGGAAGTTTTATAGGAAAACAAATCAAAATTTATGCGCCTGTAATCTGGGCAAAGATAATCCAGCACATCTACTCTTGCTCTGTCCTCTATACAATTATGAGAGAAAATTGCTACTGGGAGATACACTTGCATCTTAGATATGGAACTGTGTTATCAAGTCAATTATTTATTAAAAACTAAGGACATTAAACTACTGGAGAAAATAGTGAAATACTGTAGAATTATAGAAAGGAAAAAATCACACATTCACACGGATAAGGTGCTAAATGGCAAATTATGTTTTATGTATGGATGTGAAACTCAGTAAAGAGCATAGTGTATTGTATATTTTACCTTCTTGGAAGAAATATTAGAATTGTTGGTAATAGGCTTTTTATATATGGATTTTAAGGTAATGATTGTAATGTGTATTTTTATAATATATATTAATTGTAAAGACAAATTATATCTGTCAACAATAAAATCTTTGAATTGAATCTTGAGGGGTAACGGAATATCCATCCCATCAAGGTGCCCAGGCCTGATGAGCAGATGGTGTCCAAGTGCTATCTAGACAGTACAGTTGAGGAGAATTACCACAATCAAGATCAGGTGTCACTAAGTCACTCCTGGAGCAGGAGCTACAAACAGTTGGTCTACCTCACTGCTATTCCACAGTGAGTTAATGTGGAGACATCATTGACACAAAAGTGAAGCTTGAGCATCTTTATGATGCCACCATACTCAAGAGTATCTTGATTATCAATTGATAATATAATAATAGGATATCTAAACAGTAATATACAACAATATAATGTGACATGATATGATACGATACAATATAATAATAATATATTATAATTACTGGTGACCATAAATATCAACCAGATTATTCTTTTGTTAAAAATGCATATCAACTGGATTTTGGGTTATTATGCTCCAAAGGCAATAATAACCCAGAATCTGGTTGATATGACAAGTCATAATATCCCGAAATCCAGTTGATATGACATTCCCCAAAGAAAAGACTTTTAAACTGTTGCATTCCATTGTTTCACAAAAAGTATTTCAACTGCAGTATTTTCAACTGGATTTTATTCATGTATAGCTCAATTTCTTCAAAAATAAAACTGCACTCTAGCTAAAAAAAAGTCTTTTTCGTTCAAGCTGCTGGAAATGCAGTCTAAACCTCCACATCAGCAATTATAAAAAATAATGGATAGGTAAGTTTGATATTATAGATTTATTTCACACACCCTCATGCGTGATGATCACATAAACCTCTTGAGCTTCGCTCTCCAGGTTTATGGGTCATCACACACCTCGAGTGTGTGAAAAAAATCCATAACACACACTTACCTATCCATTATTTTTTTATATAATATAACCCATTTCCATTTACAAAGCAGGTATTTAGTTTTGATGATTTGATCTCCATTTCACCCACCTTGCTCCCATTAACTCTATTATGTTTAGTGCCCCCCATGTGCTCAACATATGCTTATTGATCCATGAGCCCCGCCAACGCACCTGATCTGAGTGATAGCAGTAAAAAGTAAAGGGAGAGCTGTGGACATGTTTGGCTGGCCCCAATGAATCTGCAGATAGCTGCTTAGTCAGTAGTGAGTGGCAGGTGCTTGCAGTTTGAAAATATCCCATGCCCCACTCCTCATTCCTTGTCATGGAGCCAAGGAGCACAGTAGGAGATATTTGTGGTGTTCATAGCAGGAGCAGAGCTGCATCTATAATTGGACCCCTCCCAACAGGAGGATTGTGAAATTACTCTCCCAGCTAGTGAAAAATAGAAGTGTGGCCGGGGGACTCAGGAGCAGCAGAATTAGTTGCAGTCAAAGCCACATAAAGACTCAAACTGCTGCACTCTCCTTCTCCCTCCAGGTTTCTGTCTGTTTTACTGGAGTTCTGCAGTTCTTAGTCATCTAGCCTCACACACCAAGGGCAGCAGAAGGGAAGAGATGAGGCCACACCTGCCACTGTGACTGACACCACTCCTGCCACTGTGACTGAGATCAGTCCTGCCACTGTGACCCAGGCCTCTCCTGCAAATATGACTGAGTCCATTCCTGCCACTGTGACTGAGACCACACCTGCCACTGTAACCATGGTGACCACCAGTACTGCTACAGTGACACTGACCACTACTACCACTGTTGCTCCAGCCAGTTGCACAACTATTTCTGGTACTGTGTCCACCACTACTGTGACACCCTTTGTTTCTCAGCCTGTTTATGGTACTGTAGAACCTGTCAGTGTAGAGGAGGAGGCATACTCATCCAAGTCTCAGTACGTTCCACAAGAAGATTAACTGCTCCACCAGGAGATGAACTGCCCACTTATACATCATCTAAGGATGCTAACCTAAGAAACTTTGATGCAGTGGTGGGTGAAATGGTTTGGTGAAATTGTGACCTCCTCCTCCCCAAACCAACAGGACCAATGAGAATCAAACTGCTTCTGAGCAGTTATTTATTTATTTATTGAAAAGTTTCACCAGGAAAGGCACACTGAACAAACAAGTTGCTCATCTCCTAGTGCATTCTGGGGGACAGGGGAAAGGATACAAACAATAATACAATTACATTTGCCAAGGACAAGGATGCATTAATACATACGTTTGGAATTGTTTGATAACTCCTTATTTGCTGCCCAATTCAGTTTGCAGCAACACAAAGAGACTGAGGGCAGAATGGGACTAACTTGTGGTGTATGGGTGGGAGAGAGGTGTAGGAGGGAGCAGTCAGACAGCCATGGCTCCTCACTGGAGTGTGGGAACAAGGAACATGCCCATGTTTCTTTTGGTGGCACCTGATTTGGTTTGGCTGGGAGAAACGTAGTGAACTTGATGTCCTAGCTGTTTGCTGCTATACTGTAGTCTGCTCACCGTATAGCAGACTGAGGGAGAAACAGCAACTCTTCTGCACTGCTTAGTGTTCTTCGCCATCAGCAGTACAGCTGCTGTAAAAAACAGGGTAATCTTGACGTCACTCTCATCCTCAAGAATATACAAAAAACTGATCTAAGAAATAATATTAAGAACTAGACATAGAACTTAGAAGAGAAAATCTGTGAGGCAAAAATGGAGGGTGGAGGATGGGAGGAGAGGGGCAAGTGAGCATTACTGACTGAGATGGCAGGCAGACAGTCTAGAAAGCAAATTCTTGGTTTGCTTTTTTTTTCTGCCCTGCAAATAGAAAAGGCAAAAAAAAAAGAAAACTAATCCTTGCTTTGGAAGGACTGTGTCATCGACGGTTAGGCCAGGTTTTTGACCCCTGAATCTTCAATTTGAACTCTAACATTGTCTGTGCCACTGTGGGTAGCACTAACTGTGGGTAACACTAGCACCAAACCTTATAGTTTAGAGGTCCAGTGTGAAGTGAATCAGAATAATATAGCAGACCTGTGTCTTAAATTCAGTTAAAATCTAACATCCACCACCCACCAGTGCCACTTGCATGCTGTTCGTGTGACCCTGAACAAGTCAGTCAGTTCTCCTCCTGTGCTTCATGTGGCACACCTACAAGCTTCTGCTCTTGGGCATTCTATTGACTATAAATAAAAATAAATAAATAAACAATCCTTGCTTTGGAAGCACTATATCATATAGGGTTAGCGAAAGCTGAATTTTAGCACTACCTGCCAATGTCACAAATGCAGTCACTCACCATTAGGTGTCAAAGGGTACAATATTTTTTTGTTACAATTAGCCACAACAGGTAAAAGAATCTTATTACTAAGGATGCCAGCAGGAGCCCCTCAAGCAAAACCTCCATCTGGTTTTGCTTAGTGCATCATCAGGGAGTGGCAAGCGCAGTAAATTCCACCCTTATATGTATGTGACAATTAAAGCAACACTCAACAATTCCTAATACAAAATAAGAGATAAAAGAAGCAACAATCCCATAGGTGGTTCAGACCGCTGTATATACCCAATACTGAATCGATTAATTATGTTGATAACGGTGGTGTTTTATCAATAGAATTAATCAATTCAGTGTTGGATACAGTAAATACAGTAGTCTGAACCACCTATGGGCTTGTTGTTTCTTTATTATGAAGGTAAGGGCTGATTTTGGTGATATATATATATATATATATATATATATATATATATATATATATATACACACACACACACCTGCATGTGCAAATCTAATAAGCTGTTTTTGTCAATGTGAAACAAAGCAATAAACTGCTGTATCTATTTATATTTTTCTGGTGATCGTTTTTTAATATGAGTGTTCTGTCCTTTTCTAATTCATTGTTATACACGTTCAGTATTTTTGTCTTGCACATTATATTTTGTGTTAGGAATTTTTGAGTGATGCTTTAATTGTCATACATACAGTATAAGGGTGGAATTTACTGGTCATGCCAATCCCTGATGATGTGCTAAGCAAAACCAGTTAGATTTTTTATGTGAAAGGTTCCTGCTGGCATCCCTGGTAAGAGGTGTATGTTACCTGTTGTGGCTAATTGTAACATATAGAATAATACATGGGGGAGTGCATAACAAAATTTTAATGCACACCCGAGGTGTGGGATGCTACATAAATGCTGAGGGTGAAGCCCGAGGGGATTTATTAAAGCATCACACACTGAGGATGTGCATTAAATTTGAGTTGTGTGCTACCCACCCCCCCAGTGTTGTTTTATGCCATTTCTGGGGGACGTTTTTTCTCCAACGAGATTTAGTGAAACACATTTTTTTTAACAAAATCATGTGTCTGCCTTGTTTGTATTAGAATAGTTTACAGAAGAGCAGAAATACTTAATTGTTATTGTGGGGGGGTTCAAATGTTGGCAAAACTAGTTTTCAAACTTTGCAGGCAAGTGTTTTGGTTCATATTTTTAAGATTTTGTTCAGCTCTGGGTGCTAGTTGTCATGGCGATATACAAATGAAATTCTGAGTTTGGTGATCAGAATTGTAACTGTGTAGCTCACTTGCATATCTCCATGACAACTAAGAATCTGACTTAATGAAAGATTTTGAAAAATGTGGAGTAAACATACTTGGGATCTGTTTTTTTTTTTTTTTTTTTTTTGCTTGATGGTTTCTTCTGCAGTATGAGTCCAGGAAATGGTGCAGCAAGGTTGACTGAATGAAACTTGGGCAGAAGAGAAGCTGAGTCTGTGAAAGATCCAAAACTGCTACATAGAGATCCAAAAGGTTAGAGATTGTTATTTTTGGTGGCTTTTATTTCTGTGATTCTTCTTTTGTCACAGGGAGAAGGAGGAGCCAAGGAAATGAGCAGCTGCATGCTATTCTGTTGAGGAGAAGCAGAAGAAACATGGTGCTGTAATGTTTGCCTATTGCCTAAAACTGGTATGCCATTGTTGCCTGATTTAAGAGAGAACTAGGCAAAAGAGTGTTGCTAGCTGCAGCTTACATATAGCACCTTTCCAGACTGGCTTGTGCTGCAGAAGTAAATATAGTGTTGAACCATACTACAGTCAACACTGTTGCTGGTGCTCAGAGTCCAGATAGTGGTGGAGCCAGTTCCTGTGACAGTGAATGTATAGCAGCCTTGTGGAAGTCTGTGTATTAGAAGCCATCACTGAATCAATTTGCACTCCATGAAAAAAGGGAAGGAGCTTTGTTTAGTTTCTTTCCCACCTCCCTTTTTTTCTTAGCTTTAGTAGCTTTATTAACCTTAGTAGCCTCAGAACGTAGAACTTTGCTTGTGTGACTTTGAGTGTTCAGTGAAGGAGGGAATGTAAGGAGTATACGGGTATATGCCCTCCTTGCATTCTCCTTCTTTAAGCTAATTCAGCTAAATAGTTTTCTCTTTCAGTTGTAGTAATTGTGATTCTTGTTTTTGTTTTTTAGTAACATCTTAAAAAAAAAAGAATAGGTGGTTTTAATCATTCAGTCAAACTAACCAATTATGACCTACTGTGGGATAATTTTTGGTCACCTGACTCAGAGATGGGGGTAGAAGTGCACCTGCATGGAATTTTAAATTAGATGTGCCATTTTCCTCTAAAATCTTGATGGGTAGTACAGGAAGCTCACTTATTTTTGGAAACTTGTGCCGCATTTCTAGGAGCTGAGATTCTTCCTTGGCAAAGCTCAGTCATTTTTAAGTGTTCCCTCCAGATAACCAGAAAGAGGAGGCAGTATAGCGCAGTGGTCTAAGGCTCTGAGCTGCAAATCTGGTGACATCCAGCAGACCAGACCTGGGTTTGAATCCCACAGCTTCCACTTGCATACTGTTTGACCCTGAGCAAGTCACTTAACCTCCTTTTGCTCCCAGGTCGCTCCTGTAAAATAGCTTTCAGCTTAGTGTGCTATACCTGGTTAAACAACTAAATAAAAAAAAAGTTTAACTTGCGTTCTTGCACACAATGGTAGTGTGGGATTTTAGAGGAATTTCTCTTGGTGTGGTGTTACTTGTTCTTTAGGCTTAGTTATTGTTATCTTATACCCATACTGCCAGTAATAGGTAACTTACAGTTACAATAACTTTTTTCCATGTTCATATAGCTTTTTCCTTGTCTTTTTCCCCCATTATTTTAGTGCTTTAAAGGAGAAAGGCAGAGAAAGCCCGAGAAGGACCAGGACTAGTGGAGGTGACTCTCTCCAGAAGCCTGGTACATGCTGCAGCATCCCGAGGAGGAAGTGCATGCAAAGTGTTTGAGAGGATTCAGACATCACACCTAATCATGCTTCTAGAAAAATGTCCCAGCTTGCAGCTAGCAGATTATACTGAACCACTCCAGAAAAGGTATTTCCAGCCAAATCCTTAAGGCCTCTGGAATAAAATATTTGACACGCTTTTTCCTTTCCAGCACTTGCAAGCACAAGCGCAAGTACATTTTATTTTTATCTCTGGCCTGATATAATGACTGCATCTGATCCACATACTGATATAAAGACTTGTTTATTTGTACAATTAACTCATTTTTACTCTTTGTAAAAAGGACTGAATTTTTTTATATTTTCAATTACACATTTATGTATTATTTTATTAATCTGCCTCTTTCCTTTTCTTGGTAAGTGCTAAAGCACTTTCAAAAGCTCATTAGAATCTTAATAGAAGCGTCTTAACACCATATCTGTGATATGGTGTTTACAAGGAAGCAGGTGTCATTAATGGAATGTCAGGGGTTAAATGATTCATAGAAAAAGGAGACAGAGTTAAATATGATCAAAGCTGGTACAGAAAATGAAATAGATAAGATAGAGACAGAAGGGATGGATTTAAGTAATAAAAACAGACAGCTAAATGGGTGAAAGTCCAAAAATAAAACACAAACGTCTAGAATACAGAATAAATTAAAAAAAGGAACAAAATCAAAAGAAATTTGGAAATAAGAATGGGCAGACAAAAAACTTGACTTGTGGAGATAAGAAGCAGACTAAAATTAATGAACATTTTTCCAAAACACATTCTGACCTTATAGTAGAAAAGGCTGATTTAATAAATAACAAAATCACAGCATTAAGCATTGATGAGCCCTTCAGGCTTTCGTCCACTCCAAATATTTCTAGTATAACAACATGCACAGTTCCCAGGGATCTCTGTGATCTTGCTAGTACAACTAGTTCAAAAAGCCATAGTAGCCAGACAACAGTGATTGAACTATGTGAAACAAATGAATGTGAGTCCTGGGAATCACAATATCCCTTTAGAAATAACAATGAACTAATAACAAGGAGTCAGCAGAAAGTCTATCTTTCTCCCCAGAAGTTTATACTCCAATCACTCCTGCATACTATTCTCTACATGTTTGTCAAGCCAATTTAAATGAAATTTTGGAAGAGCTAGACATCACCATTTCTGGTCCAAAAAGGCTTGAAGCAAGTAGAAATAAAGCTGATCACTGCTATGCTGAGAAGGAGATCCAAAATTATCCAACAGATTTAAGTAAAGATTTAAAAATATTTATTCACAGTCTGCTTGCTGAACATACAATGATCTTAGACCAGTTATTTGGCTTGCAGAATGAAATGGAGGTTATCAAGCAGAATATAGCAATAAATAGTTGCAGGTTGGAGGATATCTTATCTAAGTTAGACAGATTTGCTCCCACTTCCCCTCATTCTCCTTCCATTTTGATAGAAGATTGTGATCAAGTTAGGACAGAGTTTTCTGCCATAGAATTTTCTGACACACCAGTAAAGTCTAGAAATGGAAAAAAGGCAGTAAAGAAGAAAATAGAATAAGAACAAGTCAGACTGCTGTTAAAAGGAAGAATGATTGTGAAAAAGGGAAGAATCTGTAGGATGAATTTCACAGTGCCTGTAAGAGGCCTGGCGGAATCCCTCTGACAAATTTGATACTAGAAGCTCATGTAAATGTATATGAGGCAGACAGTCAGGAATCTACTGCCAGACCTTTGGCATCAATAGAGGGAAGAGAGGTATCTAATACTCAGGGAATGGTTAGTCAATTTCCCCATCATAAAAGTGAAAAGACACCAAGTAATAATATGGAAGAGAACTGTATTATCAGGGAGACATTTGGTGCCTTGTAAGGTGAACTTAAAGATATTAGACAAGAAATTAGTAACTGGACAGGCACAAGGCCAATATGTAAAAATTATTTCAAGGAAGCCTCTACATCCCAGATAAATACTGCCATCGAAAGAGAATTTGAAAATGGCAGAATGGACATAATTGAATGTGCACTATTGACCCTATATGGCTTTGTATGGGAGTCCCATAGACCTGTAAGTTTTAACAAAAACAAGATTGTGCCCCTCCTAAGGGCAGTTGTGGGGATCCATCTACAGAATAATGATTTTGACCAAATCTGGAGAGATAAAGACGAACGTGGTTTTGAATGTATTTTTTTTATTCTGTACATCACCTCGGTTGGCCAATAATGTATGGCTTAGTAATGTGGAATTGGGAAAAACAGGTTGTCATCTAGAATATATAAACAGAAATGCCTTAAATAATAGAAGCGCAGACCGCCAGTATTTTCATGACTGGATCAGCATTTTTGGTTTCAGAAGAACCACAGGGGAAAAGGAAAGCAAACTGAAGAATGCTTTCCTGAAATGTTACTTATTTGTTAAGAATTCCAACATGAGAGATAAACGTATTAAGAGCATTAAGGAGATTTCATGATCATCCTTATGCTCAGATAGATTTATTATTATAAAACAAACACATGGCAACCTTGCTAATGCAGAAATCAGACGAACTAGATGAAATTGGTATTTATATTCTGGAAAGTGCTGATCTTGAAAGCATAAGTAGTTCAAAACCTTTTTCCAAAACACTAGCCATATTTGGACTTGTTAGATCACCAAGGGAGAATGCACATAAGCTAGACCTCATATTGAGAGATCTGCTTCAGCAACACTGAATATGGTTCTGAGTTCTAATGTAACATTTGTTCCAAGATGTATAGGACAAAATTTTGAGGATGATCAGTTGTTATGTACTATTGCTAGAGAGGAATTATATACTAAATTAATGACATCCATAGACATTCTGGACAGGGCTGGAATCTACATGGTAGATTGGGAGACCTGGGACCATAATAATTCCTGTATTGAGCAAAACACAGAAAATATAATTCAAAGTATTTCAACCAGGAATATAGTGGATGTAGAACAGTCATCTTTAACATATCAACTAATAATGGATTTTCAGGTCTTCAGAATGTAGAAGCATGACCTTTGAGAGAAATAAGTATGACTACTGATTTAAAGAGGACAGGAAATCATTTCTAATCGGCAGCTGTTTGTAAAGTTCTTATTATCAGAAATAATATGCATTCCTTTAAATTATCCACATTTAACTCTACCTGGATAAAAAGTGATATCAAAATCTATATTTTGCATTGTTTTGTTTTTATGGGCAGCATTCTGTTACAGTTCTCTTCATGAAACCAATAACTTCTAGTTTTAACTGTATCACAGTTTGTGTATAGAACTCTAAAAAAAATTTCTGATAGGTGAGCAGCTCATAATTAGCATTCTATGCACAAACTGTGACATAGTAAAAACCCCAAGTTATTGGTTCCCTTAAGAGAAATGTAACAGAATGCTGCCCATAAGAAACAAAACAATGAAAAAAACAGTTTTGCATGTCACTTTTTATTCAGGTACAGCTAAATGTGAATAATTTAGGGGAATGGATATAGTTTCTGAGAATAAGAACTGCATAAACAGCTGTCAGCACAGATTTAATGTCCCCTTTAAAACAAGGTACATGCAACAAACATAACTGGGCACTACTGTCATGGAATATTTCTGGTATATCTAATAAGTTTGTAGATAATGATTGGAAAAATGTTATCCAATTACATCACATAATTTGTTTACAAGAAACCTGGCATTCTCAAGGTTCAGATGTCTCCTTAAATGGGCAAATAAATTATCAGGTCCCATGGAATAAAAAAAGCCAAAGGTAGCAGGTTGTCAGGTGGCTTAATTACATGGCTTAAAGTTGGGGATAAATTATCTGTTTATTTATAGCTAGCACCTCATTTGCGCAATCATTTATCTTTGAAACGCCGGAGGCTACATGCTGCCTTATTAATGTTTATCTTCCTCCAGGCAGTTCCAGATATTATTACAACCCAGTATGGGAGTAATTGGAAATGTATTTAGACTATAGCTGGACAACTGCAGGATGTAATAACATACTGCTTTGTGGAGACTTTAACTCATGATTAAGTAGACTCGATGGTTAAGGGGATAGTGATACTCATGTTTGGATACATAATAACACTGGAAAATTCCCCAGACTTTCCATGGACACTAAAGTAAATGCAAGTGGGAAAAAAACTAGCAGAAATATTGCAAGTATGGAATTTATCACCACTAAATTGGAGAATAACGGGAGATTGGCAGGTGAATTTTACTTATAGTAATGCGAAATGTGCGTCAGCACTAGACTTTCTCTTTTGGAATGGTGATATGGAAACTTGGTTCTCCCTGAAAGTTTCCACTAGGGCTGAGAGTGACCACTCTCCTTTGTCCTTAAAGTGAGGACATGTCTTGGAAAGAAACAATGCAGAAATGAGGAACTTTGAAATTCATAACTGTGCAAAAATCAAGTGGAAACCAAGTCATATTATGGTAGTTCCGGCAACTGCTGAACAGGCTGTTAGATCTATGAGATCCTTAACCCTAGATAACACTACCTTGGAGCAAATAAATAGCATACTCCACTTAAGCTTACAGTCTATTCGAGAAAAATTTGCAGTACAAAATTGTAACACATCAGGACATAGAGGTATGGTGACCTGGTTTGATAAAGAATGTTTACAGCAGAAATAAGTCTTAAGAAAGTGACTAGAACAGCAAAAAATATCAAGAGAGAGAAATATGTATAGAGAATTGAAGGCAGATAAGAATAGATACAAACATTTTTAGTAGACAAGCATGTAATCTATCAGAAAAATAAGTGGGAAAAAATGCTCACTGTAATTCATAATAATGATGAGCAGTCATTTTGGCTTCTTACTGCCAAGAGTACAAACAGTAAAAATCTATTTGACTCATTCATCTCACTAGAACAATGGGTAACATTATACCAGTTTATTATATGATTCTACTGTAACACATACCTGGTCTAGTGATAAAAATAGAGCTAACTTTAGACCTATGACAGGGCGAGAAGTCTTTGCAATAGCTAATTTAAAGAAAAATAAAGCACCGGGCCCAGATCAGATTATGGCAGATTTTTTTTTTTACGTGCTCAATCATACTGGGCTATTATTCTATCTATCTTTTTAATCTATGTATTTTGCATGGGAGCTACCCAGACTCCTGGAAAGGGGCAATAATTGTATCATTTTTAAAAAAGGTGATAGGGCTGATCCTAGAACGTAGCGCCCAGCTCCTTATTGGATATTAGCTGTAAGATCTTTTCTAAGGTTATCCTGGAAAGACTTGTTCAGCAATTAAATGACTTAGGTAATCTTTCAGAGTTCCAAGCAGGGTTTAGAAAAGGATTTAGCACAGCAGATAATTGTTTTATATTATCTCATCTCAAAGAGAAATATATATGTTTAAGAAAACAACAAATATATGTTGCTTTCATTGATTTTAGCGCAGCTTTTGATAATATCTAGAGGGATTTATTATGGAAGATATGATAAAGGAAGGGGTTTCAGCCGGAACTGATTAGTATTATTAGAGATTTATATATGAGCACCTGGGCTCATATTAGAACTAGGACCCTAGGGCAGCTTTCAGCAAAAATTTGCAAGAACAAAGGGGTTCGGCAAGGTTGCATTATGGCTCCTGTCCTTTTTTGTATTTACATAGATAGCTTATTGGACTTACTGCTGAGCAGTAAATCAGACTCACCACTAATTAGCAGTAGGTGCTGCCCAGTATTGACTCATGCAGACGACCTTGCAATTATAGCTTTATCTCAGTCTGGATTTTAAAAAAAAGCTAGATATCCTAAATAATTTTGCCCAGTCTCATGGCTTACAAATTAAAGATAAAAAGTCTCAAGTGATGATATTTGGATCAAGAAATCGAGCCAAGGTTTGGCAGGTAGGAGATAAAAGAATAGATACAGTTGGTTCATATATATATTTAGGTTTTACATTTGCAAGTAATGGTCAGTGGCATCTGCATAAAAAAGCACTACTGTCAAAATAAAAACAATCAGTAGGAGCTCTGCAGAAATGTAACTTAAATTATGGGGGTAATTCCATCGGGCCTCTATTGAAAGCCACTCAGGCTAAATATATTCCCCAGGTGCTATATCTTAGTGAAATTTGGGAATATGGTGATATAAGAATATTAGAAATTCCTTTAAATAAATTGTTACATTCAGCACTTAATCTAAGTAATTCTGTCCCCATATCTTTGATTAGGGCAGAATTAGGCTGTCTATCCCTCAAAGCTGTTGCAACTGCTAGATTTTTAAGTTGTTGGATTAGGGTCATTAGAATGGACCAAGAAAAGACTGCCATATGCCTGCCTGAAGGAAAAAGCCAATTCTGAACTAGCTGTAGGATGCCGAAATAGCAGCTGGAAAAAAAACATATTCACCGAAAAGGGAGATTGCATTGTTGGAACAAGCAGAAGCTAATTGAACTGCATCGTAGATAGTAACATAATAGGAAACACAATTGAAACCAGCAAATATTTGATATTAAGATAAAATGTATAACAAATTAATAACAAATAGGATAATATAAGATCCCTGGCACCTGAGGAAGCTCAGTCATTGGGTGAAATGTAGGACACATCTGGGGATCTCAAGGTTACAGCAAAAATAAAGAAAATACTTTATTAAACGTGAATGTGTGGCTGGTGTCTATGAACTATTGGATTGACTGACGAGGTCCAAATTACCAGCCCCGAATATACACTTCTAGGTTATGTAAACCATATTAGAAAAGAACCTGCCTGAATTCTTTCTTGTTTTCCATGAAGGAAAAAGAAAGCTGGAAGCTTAAGGGTTGTACACAATCCAAATGGTTAATAAATTTACAGGAAATAATGTGCTGTTTTAATTTACAATACCTTCAAAGTTATGTAAACATAAGTATTAAAGTTAGTTTAATGTACAAACAATTTTGTACCAATAAAATTCTGCATTTTTACAGAAGTTTAGACTGTGAGGTAATAACTGCAAAAGCTGCTCCATGGTTAGTTAAAAATGATGTAAAGCATTTCTAGCGGCCTTATTTGGATATCCTCTTTGATCCTGAATTGAGAATAAATTATACTAGATATCGAATGGAGTATTTTGTTAGCAATGTACTTAAAGCCAAATATAATAGATGGTCTGACCCAAAGTCCGCATGGTGTAATTGCAACAATAAGGAGATAGAAGACATCACACATGTTATTTTTTCTTGTACATGGTATACTAAGCCTAGAACTTATTAGTTGTTTCCACTATGGTCTACAATAGATGCATGTAATAAAAATATTTTGCTTGAGCTTCTGCTTACTTCTCAGGATGAATTAATAACTAGACAGGCAGCTGGATACTTTAGAGCAACATCAATTATTGAAAGGAAAGCAGATAGATTATAAAGACCTATAACAAATGTATAAAATCATTGTCTCAATGATCTGATTGTTCTATGTAAAATTGTATTGTGTTGGTGCTATGAATGTAAATATTTTTTTAACTAGAAAACTGTATTTTGAGTATTTATTATCTTGTTTTGTAAAGGTCTATGACCAACAATAAAAAACTTTTGACTTAACTTTTGTCACAGTGATGTTTTGGCAGACTGTTTTTGTGAGAGCCGAGCACAGCCAGAGAGTGAACACAAGCAGGGCTGAGAAGTGGGCCCGTATTCGCTGTTATAACCTATGGGTTATAATGGTGAATTATACCCTGCTTCTCCTATGACAAAAAAAGTCCCCCAGTTATTACAACAAAATATTGAACCTTTTGATACCTAATGGTGGTTGGTTGCATTTGTGAGGTTGGCGGATGGTGCTGAAATTCGGCTTTGACTGATTGTGTTTTTTTTCACTGTACACCCTGCCATGGGGTGGCTCTGCTTGTTTCTTCATAGAGGGTTAGGCCAGATTTGTGACCCCTGAATCTTCAATTTGAAATCTAGCATTGTCTGTGGATACCTGGGTATGGGTAGCCCCAGCCCCTATAGTTTAGAGGTGCAGTGTGAACCAGAATAATATAGCAGACTCTTTCTGAAATTCAGATAAAATCTGACAGCCACCAGTACCACTTGTATACTGCCTGTATGACCCTGAAGAAGTCAGTCATCTCTCCTCCCTGTGGACCATGGGGCATACCTGCAAGCTTTGGCTCAGTGGGCCTTCCATGGACTATAAATAATAATAACAAAAAATAATCCTTGCTTTGGAAGGACTGTGTTGTAGAGGGGGAGTCCAGGTTTATGGCCCCTGAATCTTCAATTTGAGCACTAGCATTCTTCATGGGTAGCACCAGCCCTTATAGTAGGAGTGAGAGCACCAGTGTGAACCGGAATAATATAGCAAAACTGTGTCTGAGTTTAAAATCAGTTAAAAGCTGACTGCCACCACCACTTGCATACTGTCTTTGTGACTGTGACCCTGAACAAGTCACTCAAGAAAACTGGCATTATGCGTACTCAAAACAATTGCAAAACAAAAGCCAAGGGCAAACAAGGAAGTAAACATGAATGTTTATTCAGTAGTCCAGAAAGGAGGGGCCCATCAATAACAAAAGTACAAGCACCACAGTCTATTGAAGGGGCTGAACTAAATAATACTACTACTATTGATGTGCAGACTAACTCTCAGAATGCTGAAACCTCAAAAACTGTGGTTGGACTGTTTATGTCAGAAGGTTTCAGTAGTGTCACAGCAAACTAAGTTTCAAAAGAATCCAAGGCATCTACTAGCAAGTCATCTGATAAAATTGCAAAAACTGAGTATTCCTATTATACATAAAGTTAAACTACTTACAGGTACAGCTCACAGTGGAGTTACTTGATTGGCAACACATGCATATAGAATAACTCAATCTCCAAGTAACACTGCTAGCTCTACTGAATCTGATGATGATGATGATGATGACCATGGTCATGGTGATACTGATGACATGGGTGAGCCTGTGAGTCTGACCTTACCTATTTTTCATCCTGACAGTGACAATGTGGATTTATTTTTTTTATTTATTTGTGAGAATCGGTTTACAACCTTTGAGCCAGAGGCTCATTTCCGAAAGTACCTCGTCACATTGAGACATACATAGCATTTGAGACATACATAGCATTTTAAATTACATAGTACAGGTTTTCTTCAAATAGGCGGTTGTTCGAGACACCATGTCACAATGTGGTAAAACAACATACATTTGAGTTACATAGTTACAGGGTACAGGCAGTTGAAATAGGTCTTACACAATTGGTTTCACATGTTGAGCAGATCAACTGGCATGAGACAGCAGGCTCAGGCCAGATTATACTTAGGAATCGTGCGCTGGGTGGGGGGTGGGCTAGGGTGGGAGCTGCCTAGTGGGCATTGTCATGAGTGGAGAGGTTGTGGTGGGCCCATCATTAGAGACAGGAGCAGCTACGAGTGTAGAGAAGTTGGTTATGAAGGGTGGTTTTGAATTTGGAAATTGTGGCAGCATTGGAGATGGTGGCAGGGAGAGAGTTAAACCAGAGTGGGGCTCTGTACCAGACAGACCTCTGACCATGAGTGGTTCTTGTCCTAGGGACCAGTAGGGCGGTCCTGTTGGAGGACCGTGTAGCAACAGTGGGTGGGATCCGGTGGATGGATGCAGTCACCCCAGGTGGGGACAGCCAGAGTAGGGTTTTTTTAGTGAGTATGCAGGTGTGATAGCGGAGTCGTTCTTCCAGGGTCAGGAGTTTAGCATCGTTATACAGTTGACAGGTGTGTGTGAGCCTGGGGGAACCAGTAATCAGTCTGCACACCTTATTTAGGGTTATGTGAATTTTTTTGAGGGTAGTCGTGTTAGCAGAACCATAGACTGGTAAGCCATAGTCTACTAGGGACAGTATTGAGGATGTGACAGCAAGCCGGAGAGCATTTGGGGGGAGGCAGTTTCGATGGCGGACGAGGATGCCAAGCCATATGTTGGTGGAGGATGCAAGGGCATCAATGTGGTCATGGAATGAGAGGGCTGAGTCGAAGGTAATCCCAAGGTATTTGTAGGAGCAGACTTGTTCCAGGGCTGTTTGGTACTAGGAGAATACGGAGTAGGTGGTTGCTAGCTTTATTTTGGGTGGGCAAAAGCATAGCTTTGTTTTTTAGATTAATGATAAGTCTGTGTTCCTTGAACCAGGCATCAGCCTCATTGAAAGACTGTTGGAGGGAATCCTGAAGGAGATGGGATTGCGTTGTGGCAAAAATGACAGCATCATCAGCATACAGAAGCATTTTGCCAGAGCAAGCACTGGGCAGGGTGTTCAGATAGAGTGAGAAGAGGAGGGGGCCCAGGATGGAGCCTTGGGGAACTCCTGAGTGTATGGGATGGGTATCAGAGAGTGTTCCATTTATTTTAACACACTGTGACCGAGCGCCAAGGTAGCTTGAGCACCATGCTAGAGGGCCAGCTGCGAGACCAGTGTGACAGAGGGCATTCAGCAGAAGAGGGTGGGAGACAGTGTCAAAAGCCTTTGATAGGTCGATGAACACTGCACCAGCCAGTGAGTTGGTGTCCAGGGAGGAGTGAAGGAAATTGGAGAATTCGATTAATGCAGTGCTGGTACTGTGGCCAGCATGGAAGCCATGCTGCTCAGGGCATAAGATGTTATGCTTGGATAGATATTCGGTGATTTGAATGGCCACGAATTTTTCCAGGGCTTTTGGGGGGGGCGGATGGAGATTGGTTGGTAGTTGTTGGCTGAAGACCTGTCACCACCTTTATGAATGGGCGTGACTATGGCTGTTTTCCAGGCGGTGGGAAATTGTCTCAGGCAGAGTGATCGGTTTAGTAGGCTGGTGACCGGAACAAAGACTTCATCTAGTACCAGCCTGAGGATACTGGGATCCAGTGAGTCGCTGCCAGGATTGTTGCTATTTAAATCTTTGATAAGGATGGGTCTGACCTCCCGAGCAGACACCTTGTGCAGGTGGAAGCTGGGGTGATGCTGGACGGGAAGGGTTGGTTTGGGGGAGGTTCAAAGAAAGTACTGGGGAGGTCTGAGCTAAGGTGAAAGGCGGTGTTGAGGCAGTTAGCTATGATGGCAGGATCGGTGGAGGTAGTACCATCACTAGAGAGCTGAGATGGAGGAGGGAGCATGACTTACCATTCAACTGTTTAATATTAGCCCAGAACTTGTGGGCCGAGCCCCAGGAAGAGGTGAGGGTGGCCTGGTAATGGTCAGCCTTGGCTTTAAGGACCGCCCAGGAGCACTTATTCCGGGCTGCATGGTATGCTTGTCTATCAGACAGCCGGCCCATTTCAGTGGCATGGTGCCAGAGGTTATCCCGATTTCTAAGCAATTGTAGGAGGGCAGGGCTGACCCAGGGTGCATTCTGTTTTTTGGATTGGATTTTTGTGAAGGGTGCAAAGAGATCAGAGGCATAGTTGAACGTTTGGGAGAAGACAGCGAGGGCAGTGTCAATGTCGGGTGCATGATGAATGGGGGACCAGTTTATCAGGGTGAGAAGCTGCTTAAGTTTTTTCAAACCACCGGGCCGGAGGCACCTGCAGAGGGTGGTCTGTGATTTGGGTTTAGGGTTGGAGGCTGCCCAAAGAAATAGAATAGGGGAGTGGTCACTTAGGGCGTCTGGTAGGACCTGGATGTTTTGGATTTTTTTGGGTCGGTTAGTGATGAGTACATCCAGTAGGGTGCTGGTTCCTATTTTTGGGTTAATTCTAGTGGGTTGGGTGATGAGTTGTGTCAGATCTTGAGTGGCAAAAGTGTCCCGGGTTGAGGAAGAGGAGGTGCTGAGCCAGTTTATGTTAAGTTCACCAACTAGAATTTGCTCTGCCGTATGGTGAAGGGAGGCCAGGTAGTCAGTTAGTGATACCAAAGCTGGGTTCTGGTTTTTGGGGGGAATGTAGGCAGTGGTGAGAGGGCCCCTAGAGGGCTCTGGAGTGAGCTTGAGGGTGAGGGCCTGGGCCTCATTTACAAGGGCAGGGGTAGGGAGAGCTTGACCAGTAATTGTGTCCCTAGTGTAGATTGCACAACCTCCCCCTCGTTTGCCTACTCTGTCCTTCCAGTATAGTGTATAGCCAGGGAGGGAGACAAATGAGTCAGGGGTGGATTTGGACAGCCAGGTTTCTACCAGGGCTATGATGTCCGGTTGGTGTGCTGTGGCCCAGCACTGGAGGGTTCAAATTTTTTCAGCAGGCTGCATATGTTCATAGAGGCTATTTTAAGGCCAGTGGGCCAGGTTGGTGGGTGGGATGGGGTTGGGCCAGGGTTGGGATCTACACTACCGGTCAAAAGTTTTAGAACACCCCCAATTTTCCAGTTTTTATTGAAATTTACGCAGGTTAATGTCTCAATGTACTCTGAAATTAAAGCATAGAACAAATAAACAATTGGAGATAAAAAAGAAATCATAGAATCATTTTGTTTAACAAAATTTAATCTAAATTTTTGACTCATCAAAGTAGCCACCTTTTGCAGATATACTGTAACCGCCGAACACACTTGTGGCATTCTTCCTACAATGGACATCAAATATTGTTCGGGAAGTTCTTCCCAACACTGTTGCAGAAGTTCCCACAAATGTGTTGCACTTGTAGGTTGCTTTGCTTTCACTCTTCTGTCCAGTTCATCCCAAACCAGCTTGATGGGGTTTAAGTCTGGAGACTGTGCTGGTCATTCCATGATTTGAAGCCTACCATCTTGTTCTTTTCCTCGAAGGTAGTTCTGACATAGCCTGGAGGTATGTTTTGGGTCATTATCTTGCTGTAGGATGAACCCCTGACCAACTAGGCGTAGATCAGAGGGTATTGTATGGCACTGCAAAATGCTGTGGTAGCCCTTTTGGTTCAGGGTGCCAGTCACTCTGTGCTGTTGTCCTGTGAGCCACCTATCAAGCAAGCTGTTGACTCTCAGAAACTTGTCTTCTGATTCTGTTGTGGCTTTGGGTCTGCCAGACCTCTTCCTGTCAGAGTTTCCTCCAGTTTCCAAGTGCCTTTTAATGGTGTAGGAAACTGTACTCACTGACACCTTGGCTTTCTTTGCAATTTCTCTACAGCAGTTTTTGCTAACCTAAACTTTTTTTTAACCTCTAGCAGTTTACCGCTTACCTTTGTACCATTTCAGGTTATTCACTGGACTTGAATTGCTTAAATTTCAATAAAAACTGGAAAAATTGGGGTGTTCTAAAACTTTTGACCGGTAGTGTATGTTGCCAGAAAGTACAAGCAGGAGGACCAAGGCTTTGGTCTGGGCGTGGCAGCAAGTCAACTTCTTTGGCGAACGCTGGGAAGGGGGGGTTGACTTGGTGGTGAAAGGAATGGGCAGGGTTCGAAGGTTTGGGAGGGCATGGACAAATTCCAGCCATGGAGAGTCAGGGTAGACAGCAGGGGGTGGCCAGGGGGTGGGTGCTGTGGGCCAGGGATCATGTACATAGTGGGGTGTGATTGGGCTAGGTCAGGGAGAGTTGTGGGTGCTGGGATGAGTGGGCCTGTGAAAATGCTTGGCTGATGAGTTGTGTGTGCTAGCAGGAGAATGAGGGGGAGATATTTGAGGAGAAGGGCACAAACATAATGCCTATGTAAGCAGCAGTGCAGGAGGGTACAAGTATCTTGTCTGCCCCCAGTAAAGCATGGATATCACTTTAGAGTAGTGGTAGGGTCATGGACTCTGGTGGACAGGGTACAAGGTTCTAACCTCTGGTTAGGCAAGAGGAAAAAGGACCTGGGCAGGTGCAGGTACCACTATCCAGGTGGCACAGAACTGGCTGGTATTGGGCCTAAAACTGGGGTTGAAATAGTGACTCCTAGTGGTCACTGTGGGTTAGCATCAGGCTAGGGTAGGGTCTGACAGTAGGGTCAGACCAGTGTGCCAGGCTAGCTTGAAGTCTGGGTATAGGAGTGTGGAGAGTTCAGAGACAGGAGTGGGAGTAAGGGGATAGAAGTACTGAGTGTGCGTAGAGGGGTTCCAGGACGTAGGAGGAGGGAACTTCAGCTAGTGAAACTGATGTGGGTAGTCAGGGGTCCCTCTGGTGGCAGGCTGGTATAAGCTGCTAATGGGAAAGTGGGGACTTAGAAAAATAAGGAACAGGATATGATGTCATAGGTAAGAGACTATATAAGTAGAGCCATATCTTATGCAAATTCACTGCATTGTTATATATGGTTCAGACAGTCTAACACTGGTTTCTGGAAATGTAGCAGGGCTCTCAGTAAACAGGAAAATTCTGCTGAAACAGTAGGAGATGGTAATCACCAGCCAAGATCCAAAAGGTCACTTTTGTCCCAAGATAGTTCTAGAAGGTCCTCTGTTTTACCAGGTAGGGCATGTAGTACAACACCCCCAGCCAAATCTAACTTTAACCCAGACAAGAGGCAACTAAAATTACACTAGGTTTTTGAAAGAAAGTTTAAATATTTAAGTTAATGTCAGTGGCTCAGTAGGTAGCGTACTCACCTCTGAGGCCAGGAGATCAGAGGGCTGTGGGTTCAGTTCCCACGTCTGGCACTTGGGTTAATATCCGAGTGCTGACACTGTAGTGCAGCATGAGAGGGGCGCTGCACTTCTGAGGTGCTGTCTTTCAGGTGAGACATTAAACTGAGGTCCCATCTGCCTGGATTGGTGGTAGCTGAGGTGGATGTTAAAGATACCATGTCACTTATCAAAAAAAGTAGGGGAATTTTTTATTCAAAACTTAAAACAAAATATACAAAATTGTATTGCTTCATACAAAATCATAAGGAAAGAAATCAAAAAAACATAAATAAGTATTACAGCATACATAAAACTCAAACATAAATATTCTGTATTTGTACATAACCCCCATCCCATCCCCACTAAAAGAGTAGGGGATTGTTTCATTCATAATTCAAAAACAAAAGATACAAACAAAGTATTACTCCATACAGAATCATAATGAAAGAAATCAAAAACACAAACAAATTTTACAACAACGTGAACATCAAACAAAAATAATCAATTTTCATACTTAACCCCTGTCCCATCCCCACTAAAGGAGTAAGGGAATTCTTTAGTAAAACTAGAAAGCAGAACAGATACCAATAGTGTTTCATCACACAAAATCATAATGGAAAACAAAGATAAACACGAATACTGTAAACCCCCCCCCCCAGCGAAAAGAGTAGGGGAGTATTTCCCCTTTAAACAGAAAATTAAGACAAATACATAATAGTGTTCTGTCACATAAATTCATAATACAGAAATAAAAGTAAACATAACTATGTATTACATCATACATTCAATACAAAACATTCTTTTCCATTGTCCTCCCTTAAAAAATGTTTAATAAATGCTTACTCCCCCCCAAAATGAGTAGAGGGTTTTCTCATATGGACTTTAGAAAGAAAAATATGAACAGTATGATGAGACCTATCTAAAAAAACAGAGGAGTTCAAAAAAATTATATATTACATTCAAACATACAGAGAAAACAATTTATCCCATGACCTAAACTATAGCTACTTACATAAAATGATTCCCCCCCTCACTAAAACAGAGGGGGAAATAAACATTCAACATAGAACAGCCAATCAACAGCAATATATCCTAAAGACCATAATTAGTTTACACTGTCACATTAACGAAGAAGGATCACATACATAATAGAAAAACTGCATCCCCCCCCCCCAAACCTGAGAATCCTCAAGAAGGTCTTCTCCACGCAAAGCCACTATTCCTAAATTACAAACCTATACCCACATCAATACCCCTTCCTACCAATACTATAAGGCCCCCATACCCAAATGACATCTGCCTAAAAGTAATCTCTTCCCTTAACCTGTATCTAACCATGACATCTTTCTCCACCATACCCGATAAAGATCCTGATGTACCCTTTCCTTTTCCAACAACTGCCACTTCAAGATATCTTTTTTAATACTCTGCACAATCTGATCCTCTGTCTTCAACTGCTTCCAAAGTGTTAAACAGCAGTGTGCCAGCCAAAGCTGATACCCTATAAACCCCATCAAAAGCCTTATAGTAATATTATCATAAATCACCCATGTACCAGGCAACACTCCTTCAGTCCAAATATCACCTGACTGCCCCTTAAAATGATTCAATGGCCAGACCTTATGAAAGACAGACCAAAAGGACTTAACAAAGGGACAGTCATAGAAAAAATGAGATAAAGATTCTACCAGACCCAAACATATTTCTTCCCTAGGACAATATCTCTCAGCTAGTTCTTTATATTTCAAGTTCCCCTTTACACCAAGTTTTTTATGCAGACAAAGCCACAGAAAATCCCATATATATTTAGGGACCCTATTGCTCGATAATAACTTTAATTTTGCATGTTGTACAGTCATGGGCATATCCAAAAAACAGGGATCAGCATAAAAAACATCCTGAACCACCCCAAAATATAACTGTTTTCTTGACTTCATACATATGGCCTGTTTTGTAAGTCTCCAAGCTTTCAATTTCCCAAACAACCCTTTAAAATATCCAGGAAGCTGGGACACCCTAGTCTGTCCAGGCAAGACTGCTGAAATATCCCACTTTTCTATTATAACACCAATCACATCTGCTACCCATTGGGACCATCCCTTAGACTCCCCTTTCCACAGGGGGGTCACATTATAAGAAAGAAATGTGACATAAAAAAAACCCACTGGGTTCATCATTCCCACTCCACCTTCCTCAATCGGCAAATAAGTAACACCCCTCTTCATCAGGTTTAGTCTGCTCCTCCACAAGCATGAAAAAAAACACAGAACATAAAGAGGTTTCCAAAGTGAGCAGAGGGGGGGTAGATTGCTGCCAAAAACCAAAAATAAGGCACCAAAAAGGTTTTTATAAGATAAATCCACTTTGCTTTGGTCATTTGCCACCGATTCCACCGAGTCACCCTATCCTTAGCTACCCCCAACTGTGTTTCCCAATTATACCTAGGAGCATCCTGCCCCCCAAAATAGATCCCTAAAATCCATCTATAACCCGTATCTATGGGGATCTGCCAAATTAAGGCAACATCCACCGCATCATATACCACCGGCAATATCCCACTCTTTAATGGATTAATAGAAGAACCAGAAATTCTTGAAAAAGTATCTAGTACCAACTGGGCTGCAATCGCCGAAGATCTGTTGGCCAAAACCAATACCAAATCATCCGCATATGCTACTGTTACAGTAGGGACATCCTCACAACCTACAAATAAACCAATAATCCATGGGGCTCCATTAAGGGCATATAGTAAAGGGTCTAATGACAACACATACAGCAATGGGCTAAGAGGACAGCCCTGACGTACCCCCCTATGCACCATTATCCTGTTTCCTCTCCAACCATTAATACTTGGAACTAAACTTATGTTCCTATAACATGTTTGCAACCATGCTATATACTGTGAAGGGAACCCATAGCCCTGCATCACTTCCCAAAGATATGTATATTCTATATGATCAAAAGCTTTGTGTTGAGCTAAACAAACTAGATGACCAAACACCTCATGTGAGGCACTTTTCTGCAAGATCTCTCTCAGCAGGATGAGAGCATCCTGTACCCACCTCTGAGGAACTCCACAGTATTGGGAAGGATGAATCAATGCATCCAAAACCCCACGTAATCTATTTCCCAAGATTTTCATTAATATCTTATAATCTGTATTTAATAATGTCAGAGGTCTCCAATTGTCCAAATCACCTCTCTCCCCTTTTTTATAAATCAATAACAATAGCAGCTGTCAGGAAGTTTCCCGGACTGCAACCCTCCATTAAGTACATCCCTCAACTCTATTCCTAAAACTTCCCAAATGACTTTATATACTTCATGGGGTAACCCATCCGAACCTGGTGCAGTCCCTGCCTTCAAGGCCCATATAACTGACTTGAGTTCCTCCAAGGATAAAGGCACAGTCAGCAGACTTCCCAAACCCAGAGACAACTGAGGTAGTTCACACCCCTTTAGCCAAGACTGTATTGAAATGAGTGATAAGGGGGTACTACTAAAAGCTTTAGAAGCATAAGTATGAATTTCTGACAAAATACCTGCACTTGAAATAACTCTACCACCCCCCTGAGCAGTATTCAAATATAACATACCACGAGACTCTCTAGTGGAACTGGCAGTTTCAAATGGCAAAGTCTTCCCCTTTTTCCCCGAAATCCCATACTTATGCTTTCTCTCTATTTCACTCAAAATGGTTAGTTGTAAACAGGCCAACTCAGCCTTTAAACCCTTAATCCTATCTCGATATTCCACACCCCCTTGTCGGAAAGTGGACAAGATAGCTATAGCTTCCTTAAATACCTCAGTTTATCATGCTTCAGTTTACCATTTATACAACCTATTTTTTTAAAGACACCCTAATCTCACCTTTAGTATCCTCCCACCACTCATTCAAATTGTCATATAAATAAAAAACTGACTGATGGGCAAGCAAAAGAGCATGCAACCCCTCTTTTATGCCAGGGATATTCAATAAAGTAACATTTAATTTCCAGACCCCGGGCCCCTTTGAGCCTCCGGCAGATCCCCTACCCTAAGTTTCAACAATACATGATCAGAAGTAGCCACCTCCTGCAGATTTTTACATTGAACCACTAATCCAGGGGAAAGAAAAAAATAATCAATCCTGGATGCCCTAGGCCCACAGAAGTAAGTATTCTGATTGCCATTTGGTGAAGATCCAAAAACATCCACCAAACCAGCCTCCTATATGCCCTGTGCCAAACATGATGCATCACAATATACTTTCTTCCCCTTATCAGCCAATGACCCTGAAGGTAAGGTACAATTAAAGTCACCCCCTAAAATAAGGGGAAAGGAGGTGTACAAAAAGGGACAAATAGACTTAAATAAAGCCACTCTTTCACATTTATTCTGGGGAGCATAAATGTTACGTAACCGAATGAGGGTATCCCCCCACTTTATATCCAAAAGCAGGGCCCTACCTTCCACTATTTCTATATGATGCATCACTTTAACATGAGATATAAAAAAAACTAATCCAAACCCCACTACACAAATCCTGCCCCTGGGACCAAAAACAGTCCCCCCATACCCAACTTTTTGTAGTGGCATCTAATTCCTCTGGAGAGTGCAAACCTGCATCTTGAAAGAACACACAATCCAAATTTTTGTGCATGAACTGAAAAAATGTATTTCGCCTCTTCTCTGGGGATTTAATGCTATTAGCATTTAAGGATGCCCCCCAAAATTGTAAAGGCACCAGCATTTAAACCGGACATCTCACTTTACCTTGCTCGAGGCTCTTGTTACCCTACCACTTGTACTATCCTGAGGCCATGATTCAGTTTGTCCCTCCGACATAATCTGTGGGAGAGATTGTGGGAGGGATACTGCCTGTTCCTCCCCTGTTAAGTCCTCCATCAGCACCTCAAATGGATTAGGGTCTACCAGGGTATGGATAGGGGCTGAGGAGGTGGTTTTCTTAACTCCCTTAGTTTTCCCTTTTACCTGTTTACTGTTTTTTCCAACCACCATAGTTAAATCCTCCACCCTGGACTGTAAGACAGGGGCAGGGGGGGTCCTTTACTAACTTCTGCTGAATCACCTGTTTCAATAAGTGGAGAGGACTGAGATATGGTACCAGAGGTTACATCAGAGGCAAGGGCTCTTGCAGCCTCAAAGGCCTGATTTCCCACCACTTTGTCCCCACCAGGGCCTCCAATTCCTAGTTTCCCTCCTGGAGTCGGTCCCTGTTTGACTTCTACTCTGATAAAATGATCCTGCGCCCCAAAATCTGCTTCCTCTGCATTTTGGACCACCACAGGGCATGATGCAAAATCATGGCCTACCTCCTCACACAGATTACACTTCACCTGCTGGAAACAGTGAGCACTAGGGTGCCCATCTCCCCACAGTGAATGCATTTTAAAACATCACAGTTAGTACTGATGTGCCTCTTAGAACGGCACTTAAAGCATACCCTGGGCTGTCCCAGGTAAAACAGAAAGCCCTTATCTTTTCCCAAAAAAAAAACAATTAGGCAGATGGATAAGATCTGTATCTGTAGAGTGCAACTTAACCCTAAATTTCCAGCCCCCATTCCAAAACCCTTCATCATCTAAAATAGGGACTGGATTACCCTGAACATCATATTTTTTTCCCCAACCAATGCATAATATCCACAATAGTAACCCCTTCATTTCGAAACAGAATAGTAATGACCCGGAAAGGTTGCTTTGTAAGGGGAAATACAATAAAGTCAGACCAGACAGGATTAGTTTTTAAATTTAAATATCAACACCAAAATGTCTCTAATAAAGCAGGCGTCTGAAAACTTAAATCAAAGGAGACTTCCCCCTGAACATGTATCAGGGTATAAACCTCTGCTGGAGTAAACCCTATGCTCTGTTTTAGCAGAATCTTCCCCACGTAGAAATGATCAGGGGGATTTTCCCTTGGTCCCACATATCGCAACCTTATGGCATTTCGTCGTTTAGCCTGTTCCACAGTCTGATGGAAATGGCTAGCGTACGTGGGCCTAACCTGGGCCTCTGAAGCCAGGGGCTGTTCTGCTTCACTCTCCCCAACCTGCGCCCCATCCCCCGGGATGCCACGGGGGGGAGCTCTAAGGGGAGAACTCTTTGGGGGGTAAACCACCACCAACTTCTGCCATGTCCTGCGGCAAAGTAGAAGAAAAATTACTTATCTCCATCTCCGGGTTAGCCATCACTCCAGCAGACCCTTCAGCCAGTTTCCAATGCTCTCCAGACACTGGGACCCAATCTGCCTCATGCAGGGCCCTCTCGGGTGACCAGGAAGCATCCACTATGTCCCCTAAGACTCGCCTGCCGTTGCTATACCCGCCTTAGCTTTCTCCATGGGCGCATGCAGCTTTTGTGATCCTTCCAATAATGCAGCACTCAGGGAAGTGGCATCCCACTTCCACTTCCGATCCTCCTCACTCGATTGCTTCCATCCTTCTGTTGTCAGTAGCTCACTAACGTGCAGCAATTCCTCCTTCAGGCAGTGATGCTGCTCTGATAGACTTAAAGGCTGCACCGGATTCACTAAAGCGGGACCACTGTCTCGGGCGATGTGCTCGCCACCCGTAAGGTGCATCCCAGCTGCCTCTACAGCGGATCCCTCCTTCTGGGGTACTTCCATTCTTTCCAGCGCCTGGGCCAGTGTAGCCCTCTCCAGCAAACCTTCCTCCTCCAGAGCTTGCCTCAGAATGACCACCAGATGCGGTGTCAGGGGCCCCCTACCGACAGAGATGGGGAATTTCCCCGGTGTCCTGGCCAAATTTCCCTCATTCACTAAAAATACCACCAACAGTTTCATCTGGTTCAAGGTCAGTTGGCATTCATATGTATCCCCCTTCCCGTGTCATGCCTGAAAATAGGCAGGATTTGTCTAGTGCACGTACTTGGCCAACAAAAACTAAATAAATAAAATAAAATAAATAAATTCACAAAACCATCCTATAACAGTGGCAATAAATCAAAAAATAACAGAAATTACTACACCTGATTTGCAGCCAGACTCTACTGTGTAAGACATGGGTTTCCGGAGGCTTATAGAATACTTAGACCCATGATATTTAATGCCAAGTAGAAAATACTTTGCAGTAACTGCTATGCCCAGGATGTATGGCAGTTTAGTATTTCAAGTAAGGCACGCTTTCCGAGAGGCTGAGGACAATGTAGTTCACTTTACTACTGATATGTGGACCAGCACCCAAACCACTACCTGTCTTTCTCTTCTAGCACACTGGGTCAGTTTTGTGGGTACTGTAACTCATCATCCTCACACACCACTCTGCCTGCTACCCCTACCACTACTATGTCTCACAGCTCCAACAAACCATCATGTTTCAGAAAATGGCTGTTCTCCATGCATCTCACTTTCATGACACACACACACAGCACAACACATTTGTTGCAGGCAATAGATCAAATATTAAAAAAGCACTTCATGATAGCAACTATGTACATGTACACTGTTTTGCACATTGTCTTAACCTAATCATTCTAAGCTTCCCAGATAATGACCAGCAGGTATCAACCACTGTGGGAACAGTGCACAAAGTGTGTGGCCACTTCAACCATTCAGTAAAAGACTGTGACATTCTTGTTGATATTCAGAAGAACAGAGGTCTTCCTCACTACCATCTTGTTTAGGATGTAGTAACAAGGTAGAATTCAATTTACTTTATGATTGAATGCAGCCTTGAACAAAAGGTAGCTATCACTGTATATCATGTACGGTGCACTCCACTTATAACGGACACTGTTATAATGGACAGTCGGTTATAGTGGAAAAAAACCTGATTTTCCAAAGCAAATATATCATATCCAATGCATTTCCTCTGGTTATAATGGACAGAAACCTTGCTTATAATGAACCACTTTGATGCTTTTATAGGTATTTGTAGTGTCTTTTTTGGGGAGAGAGCAGAGCTGGTGAGGAGATTTGGCAAATGTAGAATTCAGATGAAGGAGCTACAGAGACTAAATTTCTTACAAAAATAATTCTCCACAAGCTATATAAACTTTCATTAGATGATTACACTAAAAAGGTAGTGATTTTATTTTTTATTATACAATGGCAAGAAAGAATCCTGGCTCCTGATGGGTCACTTGGCCATCACAGTAGGGATGTTATCCTGGCATAACATCCTTGTTGATTTATCATAGAGCACCTTGAGCACTGCCTGCATCTTTTCTTAAAAAAAAATTAAAATACTAAATAAAATTCTTTAAAATTGTTTTTCTGTATAAAACGAGCCATTGTATAATAGGAATAATGCCCTTCAAGGTGGGTGTTATGCTGGGATAACATCCCTTCTATGGTGTTGGATGCATTCAGCCAGTGGCCTCGGGCCCAACCACCTGAGGTGGGATGTTATCCCAACATAACACCCACCCTGTCAGGCATTATTCCTTTAATAAAACCCTTACCGTACAATTGCCTTTGTTCTTCTTGTCCTAGAACCCCAACTTCCAGCCACTACAGTTACTATCTTCTTCTTACTTTCTGCAATAAACTTTATAAAAAAAAACTCATGTTCCCCGACTGTTAAATAACTCTAAACACACAAAGTACAGAATTATATATGATAGGCAGGATTTTGATTAACCTATGAAGTCCTAATAATAGGGTTTTAATCACTCTGAGCCCCTGATCATACACACAGTCATACCTAACGAATAGGCTTCACCTTCTCTGGATATAATGGACACTTGATATAATGGACAAATACCATGTGCACAGATGCGTCCATTATAACAGGCTTGCACAATGATATTGGGGAGGGCATTGTACTCCATTCTACTTAATGATCCCGGATGGAACAATTGTGTCACATTCTGAAACCATTTAAGAGTGCCACAAAAGATGTCAGTGCAGAAAAGGAATCCCTTAATCAGGTTATATCACTCATTCTACTTCTCAAAAAATAGTTGGAGAAAATGAGGAACAACTTAGATATGAACCAATCTCTATTCAATACCATGGTTACCAGATTTTGCAATGATGACAAATTATCAGCCAAGACACCAAGCAAATGTATATCTTAGCATCATTGCTAGATAGAAGTTTCTGGAACAGACACCTTCCTGATTTTGTTTCTGAGGATATGGAGCAGTTGAACTACAGGCAACATTTGATTGATGCAGTAGATGAGGTTTCATTAGGAAGCAGTACTACAATGACACCGCCTCAAATTCAAAAGACTGCTCCTAAACCAGTACAGAAGCAGACAATGAGGAGGATTACATTTGGTGCCAGCTGCAGGACATTAAAATTCCAAAAGAAGAAGATGCATGTTCAGTAATAAGCATGGTAGATGCCTATCTGTCTGATCCCAACATTAGTATTAAGGATGACTCTTAAGCTTAGTGGAAAAAAATCATGCTGGCCAAAGCTGGCTACCTTGTCTTGTAAGTATATTAGATGTCCACCCACCAGTGCCTGTTCTGAATGTCTATTTAGCTCTGATGGGGATGTGGTAATTGATAAATGAACAAGATTAACACCAGACAATGTAGAGAAACTAACGTTCTTGAAGGTTAACTTGCCAAGCTTTGGCTACATATGTGATGCTAATCTTGAAGAAGAGGACACTGACAGCAGTACCTGTGCCACATCTGTGAATTAAGTGACAATAACATCAGCTTTCAATTTTCAGACTGGACTGGTTAAAACTAAAGTTCTGTGACTTGCCTATCTTTTATTGACCAAATCATCGTCATCCTGGGGGTGGGTGGGATGTGCAGCCAGTACATGAAATTGTACTGGTGGGAACTGTGGTAGACAAGTCCCTGTTCTCACACAGTTACTTTCTCATTCTAAGGAGTTCATTTAGCTAAATGTGCCTTAATCAGAGTGATTTAATTTAAATGCTGCTAGCTCTGTTTTTTTTCCCCAACATTAGTGGTAGTAGCAGTGGTGAAGGGATGACTTTCAGACTGCCTGGTGCTCTTCTCTCATGTTGATTCCAAATAATTGTGCATTCACATTGTGTTCCACACCGAGAGCCATTGCTAAGCAAAAGTGGTACCCGTGTCTGAGAAATAAAACTAGCTATATGAACAAGCATACTATCTCCTTCTACAAAAATCAGACTCGGGAGATTGGTTACAAACTAGAGATCTGGGAATTGCTTATCATCAGTCATTTTCTCATTCTTTTCTAAGCAGTCCCTTTAGGTAAATGTGCCTTAACCATACTGATCTCAGTGCTGGAACATTAGTTCTGTTTTCCCCTGATTGTAGTAGGTAGGGTTAGTAGCAATTGTGAAGTGGAAGTAGGCTGTCTGACTGGCTAATGCTGTGTCAGATTCTCCATTGTGGTGATGTGTTCCTCCTTGTTCATTAATCTTAACTGAGAGACATTCACAGTGGTGCCTGTTGAGAAATAGATGTCATTACTGTTATTATCTATTATATACAATATTACTTTCTTAAATGTCAGAAACAGAAGAGTGGTTAGAAAGCATTCTAGGAGTTGCCTTCCTTTTGACAAAATCACACAGTCCATATGTATGTAGTTGGTGGCTGTCAGAGTTTAATACACACACGGGTCTGCTAACTGTTATTATTCTGTTTCACACTGGTGCTGTAACTACTAAGCTAAAAGCGCATTATCAGAGTTCTGGGACTTGCCTGCCTTTGGACAAAATCATCATCATCATCTTGGAGGTGGGTGTCAGTCGTGAGGTTCAGCATGCACATATTACAGCACTGGAACTTCCGGTAGGCACATCCACAGTTGCATCATTCACTCCTTCTCATCTCATTTCACTAATAATGCTGTTTATTACTACTGAACAGTGGCTTAATTGCTTTTTTTCTGCTGATATATTGATTAAAGCAGCAGTGCTAGATAATCAGAAAGTGATTATCAAAATGCTGCTTTTGGCTGGAAGCATGCAGCCACAGTTCAGGTTTCCATATCTGTAAATATTTTTTCTAGCGACCTATAGTTTAGATATTTAAAAAAAGTATTTCCATTGTCGTGGATCCACAGTAAATATGGTTGCCTTCTACCTAATTTGCAGCTGAATTCCCCCTTCACATCGCATCACGTCTTTTGTTTATTTCCATGAGACCCTGTGCTGCAAGTTCCTGCTGTCCCTGTGTAGTGCTGCGAGTCATGCACATGTGCGGTTTGCAGCAGAGTGTTCCAATTCAACATGGCGGATGAGAGAAAGTTAAACAAAACCAAAGAATAATGGAGCAAATTACGGGTTGATAATACAACAAAAACAGGAAAGATTACCAGGTAAGTGCTCAACAGAGAACAGGAAACAAACTGCTGCAAAAGATCTGATATTTTTTTATCTAGTACTGCTGCTTCAAAAGCTGTTTAAAAAAGATTTTTTAACATACAGTTACCATAAAACATAAAGGTTCGAAAAGGTGTGGCTAAGATTTGGAAAACTATCCAAACCTTTTTTTTTTTTGCTTATCAGAACCTTTTAGAACCTCAGAACCTTTTAAGGTTCTCCCAACACTACTTTGATGATGAGTTAGAGTATGGGGAGTTCCTTGAGATCCATAAAGCAAGAAAGTCTGCAGGCAAAAAAGTCTCAACCTCTCGATGTCTCATTGGCAGGAAAAAGAAGGATATGGCTCCCCGCTAAAAATACGTGGCATGCTACCCTTCATCATTTTCTTCAGCAGGCACTATCTCAACTGGAACAGATAAGCTGAGTAAGTGAAGGGGCACCAGTGGTGTCAGGGGAAAACCCACAGGCCCAGGTCCAAACAAGAAAGGCTAGTGGTTAAAAGAGTGATGGTGGTGGTACTGTTGACACTTGCAGTGTGAGTGGTGTCATGAGTAGTAAAAGCATGATATGGTGGTATTTCATGTTATTAAAGGATGATAACAGAAAAGTAGTGTGAAAATCGTGCAGTATGGCTGTCAGTAGGGGAAATTTCTGACAAATTTAACAACCACCTCCTTAATGAACAACTTATAAGGTAAAGCATCCCCAGGTTTTTAACAAGTCAGGGTGTGTACCTGTTTTTCCATCAGACCCACCTCATGATGATTCAGGTAGTGGTGACGGTGGTACTGGTAATGCCACACACCATTCTTCCACTGACAAAATGCTGCTGCTGCTACTACCACTCCTTCTTCCTCAAACTAAAGAGCTCTCCACACATCTCTAGCACTCTCACCAGGCACCAGTCCCAACTATCTGCACATAATCTGGCAAGCATGGAACATCCCCACATCCACCATTAAAGCATTCCAGCCCAAAATGAAGTATCAGTCATCCCATACAACAACTCAGCACATCACTAAGCTCTTAGGTGAAATAATGGCATTGGATCTACAACTTTTATCACTTGTGAAAGACACTGATTTTCAGAGACTTCTGCAGCACTTGCAACCATGGTGCCAGCTCAGAATAGCAATTGCCACATTACCCTCAGAGGCTGTAGGTGAACTTTTCCACTGTGCCTTAAACATCTGGAGCAGCACAAATTCCACACATGCATGTATATATCTCCTTGACTGCAATGCACACTGATGTGTACAAAGCCTATGTCTCCTATTGTGGATTTCTTCTTCTCTTCCTGTCTCACTGACTTTCCCTTCATCCCTTCATGATTTGGCAGTCACTGCAGGTCTGCTGTTCTAAATGTTGGGCTAATGGAGAATGATCTAACTACACCAAAAACATCCTGGCATTCATTCAATACATACTACAGTCATAGACATTTGGTATCAATCTATATGTTTTTTTTTTTGTTGTTGTTTTTCTTTATCAAGGGTAATGAGACAAATCTGATGAAAGCAGTCAATGATGGTAATTTTATCAGCATTCATTGCTTTGCCCACACCTGTGATCTAGCAGTCACATCTATGCTTTGTCACAGTTCTGAGGCTTGCAAGATTGTCTCCACACCACAGCATGCTCCATCTGAACTCATGTTCATCACTCCATAAAGATGACTAACCAGCTAAGAGAAGTGCAATGCCTTGGTCTGTTTCAACATCGCTTGATACAGGATGTGTGTACCAGATATAATTTATCATACCTAATGCTGTCTAGACTTCTAGAACAGAAGAGTACCCCTCATGGCATGTCATTGGAGTGCAGCATTGAGAGAGACCTAGGCCACCATGAGTGCTCATTGACTGACACCATGGTGAGAGTACTTGAGTCATTTGATAGAAGCACCTCTGGTCTATGTGCGTCCACTGCCATTCTAAGTCAGGTGACCCCAGCAGTGCATATACTGAATACACCCATGCAGAGATATGTAAAGGGACCCAGGGAGATGCTAGGTGGGACAGCTGTGCTCTCTGAGCACCTACAAAGTGAACTGGATGCACGGTATATAAAAGTGCTGGGTAGTCACATTGACATTTTTGCAACCATGCTGGATCTGTTCAAATGAGATATCCTTCACATATCTATAGATAGCCACAGAGAGACTCATTTTCAGCAAGAGCTGTATGGTGGGCCAACTGGTTGTATGCAATGACTGGTGTGGACACTGGTGGCTGGCAAAGAAGGTCATGACAGTGAAGGAATGCCATCTGACATGCCTGGTTTCTTTGGTGGTGATGGGAAAGAAATAACTGGTACTGACAGGAGCACTGATGGGAGTGAGTGGGCACTGCTTGGCACATCCATATGTCAAGGGCAACAGAAGAGGACACATTCTTAGACTTTTTCTGCAGAAAATATCTTGAGCGGCTATTTTGTGGAGTCTCTTGAGCTGTTTCAGGTTGATTCATTAGGTTACTTTGCACAGAAGATGAATTCATCCACTCACTTGGTGCAGCTGAGTATGAGATACATCAATTGCCCCCCACAGGTGAGACAACCCACCTCTCTCTCTGGGTTGTAACAGCTTTTAAAGAGGTGACTGTCCTTGGGTATTCGCTGCCACCAACTGGGTTCACCCATCTCCAAACTCCCAATTTTACAAACCTGGGAGGTCAAACATGCAACTGCACAGATTAAAGCCTAGTAGTGTGTGTCTCTCAGATGGCAGATGCTAAACAGAGTTTACCTCAGCCAGTAGAAACCATGAATTACCTTAGAAAATAATGCAAAAAAATGTTGTAGGTGCCGTATTGGTCCTTTTAAAAACAGATCCAGAAACAAATGATTTGATACCTTTTATTGGACCAACATGGATGTTACAGAAAAAAACAAAGTGCTTTAGCTTTCGAACCAACCAGGTCCTTCTTCAGAAGCTTTGTGGCAGTTTTTCAAATATCCCATACTATTAACACCAGATTATATAGAAAAGCAGAAATAATTTCATTGGTTTAACATATACATTTAAAACATAATAGAAGATTACGTCAGAGAAGCTAATTAACACCAGTATGTCTTTAACTGAGGAGCCCTCAGAAGGGCAAAGGTTATCAAGAATTCTCTACAGCCAGAGAGTTCTTGTCACATAAATTTTTAAATGTCTCAGTATGCCAAGAAAGCATTCTAGTGATAAAACAAAACAAAAAAAAACCTTGGAGTAGCATTCTCTCTAATACATGTAAGATGAGCTCACAACTTACATTCCAATTGTCCTGGTATATTAAAGGACAGATAATGAAAGACAAAATCCTGAAATTAGGTATAACTACAAGTTGAAAGCAAGCCTCAAAAAAAGGACATTTCAATAGTACACAACAGAGACGGGCTTCTGAAATTAGACTTATTTTACTTCTCAATATGGTGGTGGATGGATTGAATATTGATGTTGGGTACATGACACATTATTCCACTTAAACTTACACAGATCTTTACTTTAAAAGATGGACATAAACAGTTTAGTTCTTCAGCGGGCCTTTGATTTTGTAAGTTTATGGTTATCTACATTGTTGACTTTTCACCTTAACACTGTGGTGAGTGCATTTGAGTGTGTGTGTGTGTGTATACTGATGTATGTATGTATGTATGTGTGTGTTTTGTGTGTTTTGTGTGTGTTGTGTTTTGTGTGTTGTGGGTATGGTGTGTATGTGTGTTTTGTTTGTTGTACGTGGTGTGGTGTGGTGTGTGTGGAATGTGTTTGCTATATTTGTTGTGTGTTGTGGTTGTGTGGGTGTGTGTGTGTGTGTGGGAGTGTGGTGTGGTGTATGTACACACATATGTGTGGGTGGAGCGTGGCATGAGGCAGTTGTTATGTGGCTAGAACACTTAGTTTTCACATATAGTGTGCATTTATTTCCTTCTATTGTCAGTGGGTGGATTTCACACTGTCACATTTTTAACTGCTCATATTAAGATGCATATCTCATTTACTTGGGGGTTCATTAAAGGTGTAATTCCTTTGGGTTTTCATTTAGGTTGCTTAGACTGATTCTGTGCATTTTTGTTATACACAGACTCTGTGTTGAAATGTGCATTTATCAGGCTCATGGTCTCGTTTTCTTGGGGGTCCTTGACAAGTATTATTTATTTATTTATTTATTTTGCACTTACACTTACAAATGATACTTTCATGCATCATGTTTATATGTGTAGGTTAATTTGAGGCTTGCTTTCAACTTGCAGTTATACCTAATTTCAGGATTTTGTCTTTCATTATCTGTCCTTTAATATACCAGGACAACTGGAATGTAAGTTGTGAGCTCATCTTACATGTATTAGAGAGAATGCTACTCCAAGGTTTTTTTTTTTTGTTTTATCACTAGAATGCTTTCTTGGCATACTGAGACATTTAAAAATTTATGTGACAAGAACTATCTGGCTGTAGAGAATTCTTGATAACCTTTGCCCTTCTGAGGCTCCTCAGTTAAAGACATACTGGTGCTAATTAGCTTCTCTGACGTAATCTTCTATTATGTTTTAAATGTATATGTTAAACCAATGAGAATTATTTCTGCTTTTTTTATATAATCTGGTGTTAATAGTATGGGATATTTGAAAAAACTGCCACAAAGCTTCTGAAGAAGGACCTGGTTGGTTCGAAAGCTAAAGCACTTTGTTTTTTTCTGTAACATCCATGTTGGTCCAATAAAAGGTATCAAATCATTTGTTTCTGGATCTCTTAGAAAATAATTGAACTCACAGCCACAACTGTTGAGTAAATAATTAGCTTTTTACTTAACAGAAGGTCAAAAATAGCATTACAGGATATCTATGTTTAACACAAGAGAATAACACTGTTACAGGAAAAGAAGACAAATGTTTTTAAATAACAGATAACAAAAGAAAAAGGCTATTACTGAGATATGCTAGTATTATTCTTACTCTTCTCTATCCTTCAAGAGTCACTGGACCCTATGCTATCTGCTAGCTCCCACGGACATAGCTAGAAGGGTAGGCCCCAAGCTTAGCCTCTTGGATGTATCTTCCTCCAACTCTAACATCAACTCCCTCCAGCTCACTGTCTTTCAGCATCTTATATTCTCTTGGGAATAGGTGATTCCTATTCCCCCTTTGAATGCACCAGCCATCTACCATGTATGTATTTAACTGTCCCAATCAGACTTAAATATCTATCAGTGCTCAATTATATTCATTTTTAACCTTAAGTTTATATCTGAGTGATCCAATTCCTTTAGACTGAGTCTGTGTGGATATGTCCACTTCTCTTCTTGCTCACTCTGTCTGAGATTTATGGCTCAGCTCTTATCTAGATGTTGTTGGACAGTGGAATCCCAGCCTGTGTGTGTGTTTTTTCATACTTCTAAAAAAATTCTCAGCTGGAAAATCCTAGCCATTAACTTCTTCCTTCCCATTCTGTCACAACAGGTCTGCCATCAGAGAAGATGTTTAGCACAATTACATATGAACAAACAAAACTGCCAGCAGAAACATGCCTCATGGTCTATTGAGTCTGCTCGAGTGTGCAGCTAGCCCCTCATCATGCAGCTGCCCCCCAGCCCCCCTTCCCAGTATCCCTTACCTTGTCCCAACTTCTCTTGAAACTGTCCACTGTTTTACATGACATTATCTCATCTGGTAAGGTGTTCCATTTGGCCACCACTCTTTCCATGAAAAAATGCCTCCTCATCTCCCTCATGAATCTTCCCCCTTCCAATCTCAGTTCATGCTTTCTTGTGTCCCTCCCCCTTCCAATCTGAAAAATCTCTTTTGTGTTGGTCTTGTTCATCCCCTTCAGATTCTTAAAGATCTCAATCATATCCCCCTATCCCTCATCTCCCCCAAGGAATAATATACAACTCTCCCAGCCTGTCATTATTGGGCTTGCTCTCCAGTCCCTGGATCATCTTTGTGGCTCTTTGCTGCACCCTCTCCAACAATTTGATATCCTTCTTCAGGAATGGGCACCAGTACTGCACACAGTACTCCAGGTGTGGCCTGATCAATGATCTATACAGGGGCAGGATAATTTCCCTCCTTCTGGAGGAGCTCCCTCTTGCAATAAACCCCAGCATTTTGTTGGCTTTTGCTGCCGCCTCCTTGAACTGAGTAGAGTTGTTCATGTCCCACTAATGATCACTCATAGGTCTTTCTCCTCTGTGGAGCTCCCCAACTGTACCCCATTCAAATGATAATCTCTCCCCTAGTTCCTGGCTCAGAAGTGCATAACCTTGCACATTTTGGCATTGAACACCAGCTGCCATGTGTCTGCCCACTCCTGCCACTTAGTCAAGTCCTCCTGCAACCCTTTCCACCCCTCTGCATCATCAACCACAACTCCCATCTTGGCATCATCTATGAACAGACTGATCTTGTTCTGGATCCTATATGAGATATCTGCAATAAAAATCCCAAACAGCACCAGCCCCAGTACCAATCCCTGTGGTACCCTGCTCGTCACTGCTCTCAGTGATGAGAGGTCCCCCACCACCACCTCTTGCTGCCTTCCCTTTAGTCGGTTTGTGATCCATTTCACCATTTTTGGTCCTGCCCCCACATATGTCATTTTCCCCACCAACCTCCCATGCAGTACTGAATCAAAGGCCTTGCTGAAGTCCAAATACAGGACATCCACTTCTTGGCCCTTGTCCGGTTCCCACGTCACCCAGTCATAGTACTCTACAAGGTTTGTCAGGCAGGATCTGCCCATTATAAACCCTTGCTGTTGATCATCCTGGAGACCGTTTTCCTCTAAGAAGCTCAATGGCATGTCTTTTAATATGGTCTCCATGAGCTTTCCCATGATCAATGTGAAGCTCACTCTTCTATAGTTTTCTGGTTTATCCTTTGACTACTTTTGTCAATGGGCACCACATGGGCCATTCTCCAGTCCTGTAGTACACATCCTGTGTCCAGGGAGGTATTGAACAGGTCGGCCAGTGGCTCAGCCAGGACATCTGTCAACTTCCTTAGTATCCTAAGGTGAATGCCATCAGGTCAAGGTGCTTTTTTCCACCCTTAATACCCTCAACCCATCTAGTATGCTGCTCTCTGTAATCCCTACATTTGTTGTCCCACCCTACCCACCCACCCCCTCGCCTGGGGTACCTGCCCCCCTTCTCTTGCTTGAATACAAAGCAGAAGTATTTGCTCAGTGTCTCTACCTGCTCTACCCCTTTCTTCACCCACCACCCATCCTTCTTAGCGGAAGAATTCTTTTTCTCCACTTTTTATTCCCTGTGCCAGTCTCAGCTCCTTGGATGCCTTGGCCACCCTGACCAGTCTGGTAACCTCCCTGGACTTCTCCATGTACGTATCCTTATCTTCACTCCTCCCTGATTTCCTGTACTTTCGAAATGCTGCCCTCTTGGCCCTCACCCCTACCATAACCTCCTGTGTCAGCCAACTGGGTTTCTTTGCCATTCCCTTCTTGCTTTTCTTCCTAGTGCAAGAGTCTATTGCCTCCTCCAGCCCTTTCTTTATGATGTCCCATCTCTGGTCTGTATCTATGGCAATGTTGTTAAGTCTCATACTTCAGAACTAGACCCTGAGCACATCCAGTAGCTCATTTTCTTCCAGCTTAACTTGTGATTACTTGGATGCAAATATGAGATACCCCAGTGAAACAGAAATAGAGTCTTAAGTCTACTTTTGATTATGTTTTTTCTCCTTAAAGCTAATCTGCATATTTCCCCTTAGGCTTCATTCCTGCAGTGTTTAATGTATGCACCTTCATTATAATATAAATACCTTAATGTTTTCTGAAAAATATAAAACTTCTCTTTTTGCTGTTTTAATACATGTCATTGTCATGTATATTAAAACCAGCAAGGGTGCTGAACAAAAACACAACTATAATAGCCCCAAGGTAAATAAAAGTCCTGTGGGTGCTTGCTTAATAGGTTATGACTTCATAACAATGAGGTTGTGAAACTGGATTCGCTGCACAGTGTACCCATAACTCTGCTTCTGCATAAAGCCTACAAAACCAACATTTTCAAAAATGTTCTTGTTTCCCACACAGCCCCAATGTTTCACTGACATGGCTTGTTTCAGGGACTGGTCTTACTGCTTTCATCATTTTGCTATCCCTTTCTTGCTTGCAGTTATTTATCTCACAAATAAAAAAGGTTGCCTGCTTTTATTGCTCCTTTAAAATCCTTTCATTTTCTTTGTCACGCATCGTTTTCTGCCACCCAGCATATGCTAGGGGCCAAAGCATTCCCACAGGGGGACACAGTCTGCATCCCCTCTTCCTGAGAGTAAAGCAAACCATGGATGCTCAATCCTCCCCCCCCACCCCAGCTGACTACTAAGCAACCAAGGTCCATTTGTAAACTCGATATGTCGGAGTATTTTACAATACTAATGGTACTTTAGCTCTCTGGAACTGACTCTTACATTTAATTTCAAGAAACCAAAATATTTTTTTAATCTACTATATTTGCTCTATACTGTTGTCCACCAGATATATATATATATATATATATATATATACTGTATATACATATACATTATACCATACATGTAATCAGATAGGGATGCACCCTCAAATCAGATAAGAATGTACCCTGCCCTGTAATCAGACAGGGATAGGGATATACCCTGTTCAGGCTGTATGAGCCATCATTTAGAGAGCAGGAAGGTGTTTTTTTTAAAGCCTGTTCCATAACATGACCCCCCCTCCCCCAAGCTCTGCTCCTGATTCTGGCCCATTGAGGTAGTCACACAACCAAAACATTTTGACATTGCCATGTTGGTCTCCTAGTGGACTAAAGATCCTTGCAAGGAGACCAACAAGGCACTTTAAAAATAATGTTCTGTGAGGCCTTGCCCTTGGGGTCTCCTTGAAAATGAAAGGATGTAAAAAAGAGCCATAAAAGCAGGCAGCATTTTCTATTTGTGTGATAAACAAAGAACTGCAAGTAAGAAATGAATAGCAAAATGATGATAACAGTAAAAACACTCCCTAAAACAAGCTCTATCAGCAAGACATTGGAGTTAGTGGGTAGGATTTTCAAAGGGCCTTTAGGTCAACGCAAGGTGCATCAAACAATCACCTTGCATCTGATCCTGGTGCACCAAATGCTGTGCACCATATTTTGCAAGAAAAGCCTTCTTTGTGGCAAACTGTCCCCCATACAACACAAGAGGTCCATTGCACCAAACAAAGGACAAAAGGAATGACGATGCAAGTTCAGTAAAAGAAAAATGATTCCGTCGAAAAATGACTCAGTCAAAAAAATTACTTAAGGAACAAGAATCGAGAATGACACAAGTTGGGTAAAAAAATACAACAGATGGCATGACCCAAGACAAAGCCACCAAACTGTTCTAAACTAGTTCGGCAGGTGAATACTGGCCCTTTATAGTACCATAGACGGGTCTGCCTGCCAGCTGTAGACCTCTGTATATGCTCTAGTGTCCATTAGACTAGCTCTGGCTAGTCTAACAGTGACAAGCAGCTTACTGCAGGCATAAGGACAGTACTCACAGTCTTTGTAAATCCCAAAAGGGGGATGGTACATCATTTTGGTGATGTAGGCATCCCTTACGACATGGTACAAGCATGTTTTGGCACAAGCACAGTGCAAGCCAGTCTGACCAATGCAGACCTAATTTTGATGCAAGCACCATTTGAAAATCTGAACAGACGCAAGTTTTGACGTATCTTGCTGCTTGTGTCAAATGTTTTTGACACAAGCACCCTGCATCATTCTCTGGCCTTTGAAAATCTGGCCCAGTAAATGTAGTTCTAATGGAAAAAGTTTAAGAACTTCACATTGGAACTGTTCTGTATGTTCAGCTTTGTGCAGATTGCAGCAGCTGAGTGAGTAGCCTCTCTCTATGCAACTGCACCTAATGAGATCTTCCTTCATTATGCCAAAATAAAGAGGATTTGCATCAGCCTGTGACTGATTCTTGCTTGCAGAGCAGAAACAGGCCTGACCTAGTATGACTAGCCTTTTTCCCCCACTTTTTAACAAAAAATAAAAAACACGCTCCTGGCAGGTCTCCTGAGAAACACTGAAAATTATCAGACAAACTTATGAAGAATTACCCCCTCTACCTTGAGATTTAGGAAAGGAACATAAACTCTCAAGTTCTTTGCTTTCTGTCTAAATTTGAACTTGTGGATGGAAATAGATTGCTTTTTCACAATGAACAATTGCAAGTAAGAAAGGGACAGCAAAATGATGACAACAGTAAACACTCTCATAAGTCCTATTAGCCACGCTGTGAATGACTGCTTGCACAGTAGAAACAGGCCAAGTAGTACTAGTTTTTTTTTCCACTTATAGAGAAAAAACACTATTAACAGTTCCCTGAAAAACATTAAAAATCATTACTCAAAAGTGTGAAAAAATATCCTGTCTAGCTTGAGATTTAGAAAAGGAACAAAAACTGTCAAGATTTTTGCTTTTTGTCTAAGTTTTACAAGTGTATGGAAGTAGACTGTAGTTGTACTGCAGCTTAGACATCTGTCTCTCTTGCCTGTAGCTTCTGCAGGTGCTGAGTCACATGATTTGCCTTCAGTGAGTTCCCAAAGTGGCCTCTGATTGGACAGGAGATCTGGAACTTGCACCCTCTTCCAGCAGCCAAATAAAGCATGAATAATAAACAGGATATGAATGAATTGGAGGCAGTATAGCATAGTGGCTTAAGGCTCCGAGCTGCAAACCTGGAGTCCTGGGTTTGAATCCCACAGCTCCCACTTGTATACCGTGTAAAACTGAGGAAGTCACTTAACTTCCTTGTGCTCCCAGGTCACACTTGTAAACAAGCTTAAGCTAAGTGTGTCTCCTGGTTAAATAACAACAACAACAAAAAATAATAATTGGGACCCCTGAATGCAAATACTTGGCAATATTTGAAATTAGGTATTTGCACACCCCTAATCAAGACAAGCCACTACTCACTACTGCCATTGGTTGGACATTTACTGAAGTACCTGTGAAATACATTTCAACATATAAAGTTATCCTTTGTTAGATTTGATCTCTGTCTGCAGTGCTGAAAAGTATGAAAGCCAGAACTCTACCAGCATGCTAAACAAGTGTGTTTTTTTCTAGCATAGCTAGTAGGGGCCTCAGTTATTATCAGCTGGGATCATTGCAATGTCAAGCAAATCCACCCCTGCCCCATCATTTTGTTGTTTTAGGCAACTGAGGCTTCCTTGTCTTAAGATTTCCAGCCACGGAGGAACCATAGGAGAGAGCTGAGGCTTAATGCCCACAGTGGTCCATGGAGTGGGAAAGTCAGGACTGCCCTTCATAGAATTTGGTAACTGCATCAATTTCTGTTTACCTCTTTTTATTAATTCCTTTAATCATTTAATCTATAGCAATGGCTTTTACTCAAGGGTCAGGGAGTCTTATCTTATCAGTTGTTAATAAAAATAAATTTTAAAGGTCGGCCTGTCAGGGCAGTGGCAGGGTTGCCACTCATAATGTGGCAACCTGGGTTCAGAAATGAGCATTGGGCACTGGGGTCTGACCAGGAGGAGGAGAACTGAGCACCTCCTCTAGGGAGGGAGGATTGCAGACTACACTGCAACACTGTTATTTGGGTGTCAGAGGTGGCACTACATTTGTGGAAGCAGACAGAAGGGGGGGTAGCGGCTGCATTGGAACACTTCATTAAACACCTTGTACTGCATGCTGATCTCCAGAGAAGAAACAAAGGTAGAAAAGCCCCAGTAATGTGTAGCATGATGCTGGTGCCTCTCAGTCACTGTAAACCTGAGTGACCACTCTAGTTCTGTCATATGTTAGACAGACCAGAATGGTGTTCTGCCCATTCCCCAATAGAGCCCAGCACAGATTGAGGAGCTGCACTGTGGACACCGCTGAGGCAAGAGGAAAGTGTCAGTGATAGGAGAGACAAAGCTACGGGGTAATTGAGCAGAGAAGGGCTGCACTAGTGATAGGTGGAAATCAAACTGAAAAAAAAAATCCTCTAAAAAGGTAAAAAAAATAAATAAAATATATATATATATATATATATATATATATCAGCAGGACCAGTTCCAGTTATTGCTGGATAATAGAAGATTTTAGAAGCATGCAGCAGTGCAATTTTTGTTTCTGGTGCAGTAAATGCAAGAAGCCATCCCGGTAAGTTTGGTAGAATGCCAGGAAATACTGTCTATTTGCATAGAAAGGAGATGGTTAGGACAGGGGTGGTGTTGCTAATTCAGGAACGAAAATCCAAAGCAAGATTAAGAACAGCACTCACCACTTGTCACTTAAGTACAGAATGACACCTATTCTGTAGAAGTTTTAAATGTCTTTTATTCTTGCCACCTGTGCTAAATAAGGCAAAAAAAAAAAAACAGGTACTCAGAGCAACAGACAGTGCCTGCTATTCTAATATTTTGCCCTAACCAATCAGGGGTTTCATCAGAGATAAGGTCAGCCATTGATGCCTCCATATTTAAATGCCTGTTTCATGCATATTCATATTTAGGTAGCAGTGATTGGCTGAGTGAGAGTTGAAAAGGAACTAGTATATTAATAAATACCTACTACTTAGGAAATACCTACTAAAGGTCCTAGGTAAGGCACGTTTCAATGGTGAATCCCTTGAACTTAAATTCATAGAGCTCACCCTTGACACCATGCTTCAACCTCTTAAACACATCCTCAATGCCTCGTTAAGTCTCTCCTAATTCTCACACCTATAGAAAGCTGCCATAGTGACACCTGTGTTCAAGAGTGGAGACAGAGCACTACGGGAAAATTACAGACCCATCTCAATTCTCCCGCCAGTATCCAAGGCCCTAGAAAAAATAATGGCAGATCAACTAACTGAATACTTTGGCAAGTATAATTTGCTATGTCAGCAGCAGCATGGTTTTAGGAGAGGCTACAGTACCACAAGCTCCCTAGCTGAGTTCATGGGGTACATCCATAACTCTCAATAATGGAGTCCTCACTGGAGCAATGTTTATAGATTTGTCAAAAGCATCCGACACAGTTAACCATGTCCTGCTGCTTGAAGAGCTGGCTTCCACTGGATTCTCACAAGATGTAGTACAATGGTTCAAAAGCTACCTCATCAATCGGTCCCAAGAGGTGAAGATCAACAGCACGGTGTCTGATAGTAGACCTGTCTTCTCAGGGGGGGTGCCCCAGAGATCAATCCTGGGGCCCATACTTTTTGCGATATTCCTAAATCAACTTCCCTTTGTCAGCTGCTGTGCTATTCTACTCTATGCAGATGACACAGTACACTTCGCAAGTGACAAGACCCTTAGTCATTTGAGCGGTTCCTTCATGATAGTTTCTAGATAATTGATAAATGGTTCAAGGACAACAAACTTGTAATGAACTACAAGAAAACCAAGACCATGATGTTCCATAGCCTGCAAAACAGACATCGAAATTTCCCGCTCAGTATAAAAAATGTATCAGGGGCCCTGCTAGGACTAGTTCCCAGCATTAAATACCTTGGAGTCACTCTTGACAGCACCATGTCTTTCACCACTGATATAGATGCTAGATCCAAGGTGGCCAACACCTGCTTGGGTCTGCTTTATAGTCAGAGGTGGAGCCTTACACCAGATGCTCTCAACTTGACAATACTTAGCTCCATTGTGTCACTTATGGACTATAGGCTAGAAGTCTATGGTCAAAGAACAATGGCCAGCCATGCCTTTCAGTTTTTCAACAACTTTTTCTTTTCTTTTCTTTTTTTCTTTTATTCTTTACAATAGATTCTATATGACCCAACGTTTCACCTCAATAGGCTTCTACATGGATAGGATCTAATTTTAAATAATACATAAATAATGTTTAGTGTTTTGATTTCAATAACATCAGTTTCTCACACTGACATCCTCAATTTTTACAAATAAAAATATTTAAAATTATTATGTTCATACCACAATGGTCATGTTGTCATACTCTATCATTCAATATCTAAAGAATAAAGACTTGTACTATTATTTACATGGTAAAAAGCAATTTCATTCAGTGGTCCAGTCAACTTCATGGTAACCTTCACTGAAGAGAAGGGCTGTGTCCATCAAACCCGGGGTATCCCACTGTGTGCCACAGACCTCTGTTATCAGCCAGGTCATATATTTGTTTAAATCAAGGATAGTAACTAATTACTATAATACATGCTTCCTACAGCAGTTTATTACATAATGTATTTATTCTGGTGGGAGGCCCACATACCTTTAGTATCTGCAATATTGAAAATATACTTTAGACACTCTTGTGCAGGACTTGAGAGTTCTCTCTGCTGTTTATATAAATTGAAAATGAATCATATTAGGTGTACCCATTCCTGTATTTCAAAAAAAATTAAATAAAAACATTTATTTAAACACAAATCGTGCTGCTGACCTGTGTTCTTTAAGTTCAACAGGAACTTTTTCTTTTCCTGTACTAACTTCACTCTGTTATGATCTGTAACACAGTGTATTCTTATTCGGGCTTGTTACACCTAACTTTCTTAAAATAGGTAGTACACACAAAAGAAGCTTAAAGTGTAGGTCCTCTAACCTTACTAGCAAAGCGCTCCTTCGCATGTTTAATAGTAAATTCGTTGCAGCCAGTCGTTTCTCAATTTTTACAACTATAGTTAAACAGGTTAAGCTATTAATACCACATATCTAGCAAAACAGTCTAAGCCATAATTCAGTTCAAAATGAGCTTCTCTAGCTGAATTGTAGATAACAAAACATTACTGACTTTTGCAGGCTACAACACCCACTTCCGCATTTTCAAACAAGGGTTCCAGTAGCTGCTTGCACTTTGCCTGTATACAAGGTTCATCTTAAGCTTGCTATTCAATACTTTACATATCTACAATGATTAGAATACAGTTATATGTTCCTATACAATCATTTCTAGCCAAGTAAGGGATGAAAAAGACTTACAGGTTATTTTCAGCTATGTCATGCACTGCCAGGTTTTCAATTGTCTATTTCATTTTTAGCCAGCACTCAGCCTGCACAGAAAGCGGTATTCATTTTCCTTTTAAGCATTTTCTCTAACAGTAAATAGACCTGTTCTATCTTGCAAACTAGAGGTGCGTGTTCCTTACCTTCACTGTTCTGCATTACGCTCATTGAAATGGTCTGGTCTTTGTTGCACTGTGCTTGGTTCTGGTAGAGTTATATAGGGGAGTGGTCCAAGGGGTGGAATTGCAGTTGTAACCAGAAAGGTCAGTTGAGGAAAGTGGACCAGTTCTGTTTTGTTCTGTTTCCATAGCCCCTATTGGTAAACCTAGTTGACATCACATCCATTCCCTTGTGTCTAGGTTTTTCCTCACTGCTATTTTGTATGACTCTTAACATCTGTGAGTATTTAATACTTTCAATGAAGTGGGGAGGGTGGTAGCTGTGGGCATGTAGCAGAGAATTCTTATCAGTGTCCTTTCTGTATAGGCAGTACTCTATAGATGTTTCACTTTTGTAAATCAGTAAGTTGAGGTAAGGAATTTCTGTTGTGCTTGTGGTTATGGTAAATTGTAGGGTGTTACCTACTGAGTTCAGGTGATTGTGGAAACTCCCAAGTTCCTTCTGTGTACCATCGTAGACAAATAATAAATCATCGATGAACCTCTTGCATGTAACAATATGTGTGTAATATGGATTGTACATAGGGTTAAGGATAAAAAGAGTCTCAAAGTGCTCCTTAAAAAGGTTGGCATAGGTAGGTGCTATGGTACTGCACATGGCAGTACTTCTGATTTGTATGTAAAATGTCCCATTGAACTTAAAATAGTTTTCAAATAGAACTAGTCTTGCTAATTCTAGAAGTGCGCTGGTAGGTGGAGTGTTAATATCTCTAATTTTGTCAATGCCTACCTCCAGGGTGTACAGTCCATCTTCATGTGGTATGCAGGTGTAGAGGTCTTTGACATCCATGGTACAGAGTATTAGGTCCTGAATTTGGTATTGCTGTAATGTCTACTTGATACTTTTTATGGTGTCAGTGACCTCACTATTGTCTCTTAGGTAACTCTGCATTAATGAAACTGCTTCACTTTCAAAATGGATAACAAAATTAGAAGAAGCCTCTAGGATGGAGTCATTACCAGACACTATGGATCTGGCTGGTGGTTTTACAGGGTTTTTGTGTATCTTAGGTAACCCATAAAACACAGATGTTTTAGGTCATTCCTTTCTCAGTAATTTTGCCTGCCAGTCCTGAAGGTGTCCAAGTTCTGTTTCAGTTTTTAAGATGTCATTTAGGCTAGTGGCAATGCTAGTGGTTGGGTCCCAAGTGAATTTCTCATAGTTAGATGGAACATTAAGTAATTCTCCACACATTTCTATGTAGTGTTTTTGGTCCATAAAAACAATCCCTTCACCCTTATCAGCCGGTTTGATTACTATGGTATCATCTGTTTCAAGTGCTTTCAGGGCCTGCACTTCAGCTTTATTCAGATTGTATTTTGGTTTAGAGCACAAAGAACTCTGGAAGTGTCCACCAATGAATATGAGTTAAAAAACAGGTTATAGCAGTTACAAAAGAAAGATACAAAGCTCGAGTGACATGGCATCACATTGGGTGAATACTTGAATTATAAGATAATACCACGAGGCCTCAGGGTCCTCATAGAGCTAAACATAGGGGTTGAATGCAAGAAACTCACAGACATATGGGAAGGTATTAGAAATAGATGCAGCAATGACTTTATGTACGCCAGCACTGAGGCAGTACTAGAAGCAGGAGTACTCTAGCAGATGATATTAAGAAAATACAGGATCAGCTCAAGTTAGCAACTGAAGAGGAAACCTTTAACAAGAATCTAGAAGAAATAAAAAAACACTACATGATTTCAAAGAAAATCACAAAAAAAAAAAGAAGGAAATTTAATATACATTGTTCTAGCCCCGCAGTGAGGTGGTTTGTGCAGCAGACATTGCCATAGCAACCGGTGACATCTCTTGTGAACACTATTCAATGCTCGGCTCCAGCCAGCATTTAGGATCAGTTACTGTGTTGAAAGCTGCTTCTCCAGGACAGTAACAACTGTCTGGTGCTAAGGGGCTACATTTTAATTTATTAGAAAGGGCTGTACCTGTGTGGTGGCATTTTTGACTCCCCGCTCTACTCGAAGTGAATAAAACATTTGAACAGGCACTGTAACTGGTGCCTCAGGAGAGCTGCTTAAGCACTCTTGAGTGTTAGCTGAGCTTTCTTTTTAAAGGCAGCTCATATACATTGTTCTAGCCCCGCAGGGAGGTGGTTTGTGCAGCGGGCATTGCTGTAGCAATGGGTGACGTCTTGCATGAACACTATTTAACACTCGGCTCCAGCAAGCAGAGTCAAGCACGGAGTGGAGATGATGCAGACAGAGGCCAGTGGTGTCTCACTGCATCAGATGAGGAAGCAGTTGAGAACTGGAGTATACAGCTTACTTAAATGGGGATATATATAATAGGTGTGGGGAGGAGGAATATAGGAAAGGAAATATCAGAAAAGGACAATAGTGGATACAAATATTGTAAAATTAGAGGATGGTACATTAGGATTGAGATGTTTGGAATGTAAAATGATTAGTACAGTTGTAGCAAATGAATTATTAGTATATACTTGTGAACACTGTAATCGAACTAGAGAGTTACAAAAAAGTTGGAGGAAGTGATACAGGAATTAATAGCAAAAAGGGAAAAGACATTGACAAAAGAGGATAAACAGATTATACAGTTAGATCAGGCTGGGAAAATTTAAATGATGGGGAGTCAAGGAAAGGAAGACGAGAAAGAGACCAGGAAGGGGACTGGATAGCAGTGGAAAGAAAGGCAAAAACAAAATAAAGCTGCAAGAAGAAGAGCAATGAATTTTTCAATAGCATGCTCAAACACATTTGAGCCCTTGATAATATTAGATGATGACAGAGGGAGTAAATACATTGAATATAGTCTAGAAAATAATAATTAAATAACAAATAAAGAGGATGTAGTGATTGACAAAATAAATATATTGGAGAATGAAGACTTGGATATTGGCTGTAGAGAGATTGGTAGTTATGAACAAGGACATGGAAGTATGGAAGGAAATAGAAGAAAAAATAGTAGATGAACAAGAAGAAGGTGAAAATCAAGAGAGAAATAATATGGAGGAAAGTGAGGTTGATGAGGGTCAGAAGGATGGGAATGGTCATATTATTTCAATGAGTAAACAGGACTGCATGATGATTGGTCAGAAAGACACTAATAGGCAAAGACAAATTGATGAAACTGAGGAGTATGATGAACAAATGGAGCAAGAGAAAAGGTAAGAAACATCTATATATTAGGTGACTCAATACTGAAATTTACTGATAGATATACTGTACATCAAAAGATAATAAAGAGATCATTACAACAAGTTATTTCTCAGGAGCAAAGATAAGAGATGTGAAGAATATGTTAGGTGACACTGCCAAAGAAAAAGTTGGATCAGCAGTGTTGATATTACACTTAGGCATAAACAATATCAGAAATCAAGAATTATAACAAATGCAAAAAGAATGTGAAGATATTAGAGTGGAAGCAGAGAAATTAAAATGTAAAATATACTTTTCTGAGATTTTACCTGTGGTAAAAGAAACTAATATAAGAAATGAAAAATTAAGGACAATAAATAACTGGCTTAGACAATGGACATTATATAATGAAGTGGGTTGTATAAAAAATTGGGAAGACTATATTGAAGAACCTTCCTACTTTTGAAGAGATGGACTTCACTTAAATAAGAAAGGTAATAGAAAATTGAGGATAGACCTTAAGTCAGTGATGGACAGTAATTTGAACTAAAGACTAAGGGGAGAGGGGAAACAAAGGAGTCAAATTTGAGAAGGAATACATAGAGAAATTAGGACAGATACATAAAGTAAATAAAATCAAAAATGGAATGTCTGTATAGTTACTTAATGCTAGAAGTCTAAATGTAGGAAAAAAGGGTGAGTTAGAAGTTAAGTTAATTAATGAGAATACAGACATGTGTATAGTGACAGAGATGTGGTGGGATTCTGAAGTACAATGGAATAGGAATATAGAAGGATATAAGTTATATTCCGAAGATAGAAGGAATAGAAAGGGACGGGGGTGGCAATATATAGCAAAGAAGAAATAAACAGTAGTTTATATAAAGAAAGTGAAAATGAAAAAATATAATCTTTATGGATTCGAGTAACAAATGGGATAGAAAAAAAAATTGTATTTGAATTATATTATAGGCCACCTAATAGTAGGAAATAAATAGATAGGATAATAAATGAAGAAACTGTACAGCTAACTTCAGAAGGTGATGTTGTTAAAACAGGAAACTTTAATTATCTGGACATTTGTTGGAAAAAATATAAGGGAATGAAAGCAAATAGCAAGATGTTTTTGCCATTATTGCAAATGGTGGGATTACAGCAATTGATATATATACCAACCAGAGAAGAAACTACTTTGGATTTATTGTTAACTAATAGACCGGACCTTATTAAAGAAATAAAAACAGAGGAACAACTGGGGAATAGTGATCATGTTTTGATAACTTTTAATGTAAAACAGGAAATCATATGTGTAACAGGTAAAACAGTGGTTAAAAATTATAATAAGGCAGATTTTGATAAAATTAAAAGCGAACTAAAAAAATGGGACTGGAAGAAGGATTCGGATAGTAAAAAAGTAAATCAAATGTAGGAAGAGCTGAAAAATAAGTTATTAAAATTAGAAATGGAGTATGGAGAGGAAAAAACCCGATATGGGGCCAGATATTCAAAACTTTGCGCCGGGCAAAAACCGTTTGCGCAGGTTTAGTGCGGGATTAGCGCAGGTCTGCTATATTCAAAAGGCCAAATAGTGCGGGCAAACTGCATTAGCGTTGGGCAAAATTCTAATGTATGCAAGGGGCAAACTGACATGAATACAGGTGCAATGCTATATTCAGTGACTAGCACCACGCTAAGTGGTTTTGCAGGACTTAGCGTGACACTTAGCGTGGTGTACATTACCGCCCAGAAAAAGCTTGTCTTAACCCTGGGCAATCAGCTTTGCGTGACACTATGGCTTTGCACGGTGTTTGGGCGGGTTTAGCGCGGGTTTTGTGCAACTCTAACAAAGAAAAATGACACATAGATAAAGCCAAACATAGAGGAAGCATGCTGCTAACTGATGGCATCACAATGATGCCATCATCTGCCACCAGTCCCAGCCATGCAAGGCAGTAAGTGGTGACCCTGCTGCCAATGGACAGCATGGCAGTGTGGCCATACAGCACACACCTGCGGACCACACTTCTGTGGACACCAACAGATGCCAGCACACACATGCAGCACTGTGGGCATGGAGGATGTTGAGGTGAGTATGTATGGGTGGCGAGGCTGTGCCACAGACCAGATGTGGCCGCAAGGCTGGGACACATCATGCAGTGCACATGGGCCAGTATTGGGAATACCCCAACACCAGTGTGCCTTTCTGATAATATATCCCCCGGCCACATACCGCACAGCTGTACAACTGCCACAGCACACAAAGACAGAAATGTACATGTCACTGTGAGCATCCCATGCCACAGGTACAGCATCTGTGGGTCACACAACAGCGTAACAGTAATGTCCACTGTCAGTAAACACCTGCAGGTTGGGCCTCTCACCGTGTATAGTGCAGTCAGCATCACTGCCCTACACAACAGAGGCAATGCTGTGTCCACACACTACTGGCCCCCTTGCTACTGTAGTTTCTCCTGTGCACTGTAGCATGACCTACAATGTGACAGTTGCGTGCAGCACCACCACCATCTGTGCCTATGCTGTGTTGTGCCAGTATAGCTGCAGGCAGCAGCGCATGTGGAAGTAGTGTTCAAAACTGTATAATATTCCCCCAAGCTATTTGTGCAGCGCTAACACGTTTGTGCGGGTTTAGCGCAGGGCTAAACAGTTAGCCAGGTGCAAACTGCATGCAAATCAGGTCATAATGAGATGCTAATCTGGATGTTTGCCCACAGACTACCTAAGTAGGCTCATTTGCATGTCACTTTTGAATATGGTAAAGTTTAGCTCTGGGCAAACATGTTTGCTCCGGGCTAACGGTTTAGCCCTGCACTAAATCCGCACAAATGTGTTAGCGCTGCGCTAACACTTCAGGGAATATTTTACAGTTTTGCACACTGTACTTTCACATACACTGCTGTCTGCAGCTGTACTGGGTCCAAACATTTGCTGGCACGCACATTGGCCACATAGTTCATCTTTACCTACCTTCTCATCGCTGTGCACTGTGTTGCTGTTGTGGTTTGCACTTCCTGGTTGCCATATTCAGAGCTGTCTTATTCCAGGGCTAAGTTTGCCCTGCACTCCCAGCCCAGTTTGCCCGGCCTCATTCCCATGCTATATTCAAAAGCTGTTTGCCCTGGGCTATTCCTTTTGAATATAGCTTGCTCTGTGCTCCAGGCTAAGTTTGCCTGCTGGGCAGTGCTAATTTTGCCCCAGGGCAAAGTTTTGAATATCTGGCCCATGGTGTACTAATAAGGTATTACAATATTGCCAAAAAAAAAAAAATATTTAAAAGAATGAAGATACTTGGAACAGATGATGCTCAATTATATTATAAAAACTGTTTAAAAAAACTAAAACAGAATATAAAGAAAGCAAGAATAAAACTGGAGTCTAAATTGGCACATAGGAAAGATAATAGGACTTTTTTTTTTTACATATGTGAATCAACAAAGGAGTGATAAACAAGGAGTTGGGCCATTAAATAGCAAAGGTAAGGAAATAAAAGATGCTAGTGAAATGGCAAATATATTAAACCAATTTTTTGGGTCAGTTTTTGGAAAAGGAAATGATGTAGGGAAAATTACAGTAAGAAAGAATCATCAAAATTTAGAAATAGAAACAACAAAAGAAGACGTGAAAAGATTAATAAATAAAGTTAAAATACGTAAGTCAGCAGGACCGGATTCGTTGCATCCCCGACATATTAAACAGGTGTTGCCTTTGCTATCAGAAATATTAGTATGGATATTTAATAGATCCTTTAAGGCAGGAGAGGTGCCAGGAGATTGGAAGAAAGCTTATGTTGTACCCCTATGTAAAAAGGGAAATAGGTCAGTAGTGCCAAATTATAGGCCAGTAAGTATTACTGCAATCCTTGAAAAAGTCACTGAGAGTATTCTGAAAACAAAAATAGAAGAATGTCTAGAATTTTTAGAATATAAGGATGAGAAACAACATGGTTTTAAGAAAAACAGAGCGTGTAGTACAAACCATTTATGCTGTTGTGAACGTATTAAAACCGAATTAAGTAAAAATACATCTATAGATATAATATTTTTGGATTTTTAAAAAGCCTTTAATAAGGAACCACATGATAAACTGATTAAAAAAATAATACAAATTGGATTGGATAGTCATATTGTATTATGTATAAGAAATTGGTTGAGTAATAGAACTCAGATTGTAAGAATAACAGGTGAACTATCTAAATCAATTAAAGTAGAAGGTGGTGTCCCACAAGGATCCATGCTGGGGCCTATTTTGTTTTCATTGTACATCAGTGACTTGCATCAAGGAGTTGCAAATCAAGTAGTGACATTTGCTGATGATATTAATTTGAGAGGACCAGTAAAAACATCAGAGCAGCAGGAATGATTAATAAGGGATTTAAAGAAGGTTGAGATGTGGGCTGAAAGGAATAAGATGAAATTTAGTATAGAAAAATCAGGTGTACTGTATTTAGGAAAAAGAAATAGGAGTAAAAATAGATATTTATTAGATGAAAAGTAAATAAAAGAAGTTGATGAAGAAAGAGATTGTGGCATAGTAATAGACAATAGATTACATTTCAATAAACATTGAACAGTAGCTATACAAAAAGCCAATAATATGGTGAGAAACATAAAACAAAGTTTTATAAATAAATCAATAGCATTTATGGTACCAGTGTATTGAACTTATGTTAGGCCATACTTAGATTATGGGTCACAATTATGGAATCCTTATACAAAAATGGAAAACAAAAAGGGTTGAAGGAGTGCAGAGAAGATACACAAGGATGACTGGAAGAATAGGGAGGTATTCATATGGTGAGAGGTTAAGAAGAACAGGATTATGGACCTTAGAAAGAAGGAGAGAAAGAGGGGATTTAATGATGTTATTTAAAATAATAAATGATGAGGAATTAAAAAGTGAATTGAAATTAGAGATGCAAGAAAAACCAGTGGGACTAAGAAGGTGTTAAAAGCAGATTAGGTTACAAACTGTTAAAAAGAATGATGAATATTATTCATTTATAAATAGAACAGGGAGAATATGGAACATACTACCAGCAGAAGTGGTAAATAGAAGAACATTGACAGAATTTAAGGGAAAGATTGATAAATATATAATTGGAAATGGATTAATGAGTACCTACTAAGGTGGGAGACAGTTTATATGGGCATAATGTCTTCTACTGTTCTAAAACCAAGTATAAGAACCAAGAGTATAAGATTCCAATGACTACAGATTAGACAGGGTATATAATTGGAAAATCAAGCCAGAATACAAAAACACCAGAACTGAGACTGACACGGATAGTTCAGATAGCTGCACTCAAAGAATGGATAGAGTACCATATCAAGCCCCCCAGTCCTCAAGACAAGTTTTTTTTGTCCACCGACAGTGCCAGGAAAGCAGACCAGACCCCTATCAGGAATAACCCCAACAGAGATACCATACTCTGTCCCAAGGATATATACAAGAAACAGACACTCACCCAGTAATAGTGCAAGGAGAAGGAAGAGGAGGTACAGGTAGAGAGAGAGGGGGAGGGTACCGGGGCAAGAAGTCATAGTTATCTTTAACCTCAGTCACAAACAACTGACAGACACTGAGATCCAGGTGCTTAGTAGGGGTCTCTCCTTTTCCTCCTACACACCACCAGACAGATACCAGATCATGAGTGATCTACACCATTTGTTTAGACAATTACATCTTAAAAAACAATTTCACTTACAGCCACCCCAGGACCCTGAAGTTAAAAGTCTGAAAAATGATATGAGACAGAAATCAGCATATAACCCTCCCAAAGGTAGAAATCATAATATTGAGGCCTACATTAATCTAGTTCTACTGGAAGTAGAAAAAGTTCTGAGGGACACACCAAACCCAAAACCAAAATACAATCTGAATAAAGCTGAAGCACAGACCCTGGAAGCACTGAAAACAGATGATACCATAGTAATCAAATTGGCTGATAAGGGTGGAGGGTTTGTTTTGATGGACCAAAAACACTACATAAAGATGTGTAAAGAATTACTTAATGTTCCATCTAACTATAAGAAACTCACTGGGGACCCAACCACTAGAATAGCCGCTAGCATAAATGACATCTTAAAAACTGAAACAGAACTTGGACAGCTTCAGGACTGGGAGGCAAAACTACTGAGAAAGGAATTCTCTAAAACACCTGTGTTTTATGGGTTACCTCAGATACACAAAAACCCTGTAAAACCATCTGCTAGACCCATAGTGGCCATCAATGATTCCATCCTAGAGGCCCTCTTCTAATTGTGTTAACCATTTTGCAAGTGAAGCAGTCCCATTAATGCAGAGTTACCTAAGAGACACTAGTGAGGTCACTGACAACATAAAAAGTCTCAAGCAGACATTACGGCAATACCAAATTCAGAACCTAATACTCTGTACCATGGATGTCAAAGACCTCTACACCTGCATACCACATGAAGATGGACTGTACACATTGGAGGTAGGCACTGACAAAATTAGAGCTATTAACACTCTACTTACTAATGCACTTCTAGAATTAGCAAGACTAGTTCTATTTGAAAACTATTTTAAGTTCAATGAGACAATTTACAAACAAATCAGAGGTACTGTCATGGGCAGTACCATGCCACCTACCTATGCCAACCATTTAGAGGATCACTTTGAGACTCTTTTTATCCATAACCCTATGTACAATCCGTATTACAAACAGATTGTTACATACAAGAGGTACATCAATGATTTATTATTTGTCTGGGATGGTACACATGAGGAACTTGGGACTTTCCAGGAACACCTGAAGTCAATGGGTGACACACTACAATTTACCATAACCACAAGCACAACAGAAATTCCTTACCTTGACTTACTGTTTTACAAAAGTGAAACATCTATACAGTATTGCCAATACAGAAAGGACACTTAGAGGAATACTCTGCTGCATACCAACAACTACCACCCGCCCCACCTCATTAAAAGTATTCCACACTAGCAGATGTTAACAGTCATATGAAATAGCAGTGATGAAAAACTTAGATACAAGGGAATGGATAAGATGTCAACTAGGTTTGCCAATAGGGGCTATGAAAAAAGAACAATTCAGAAGGCAGTATACAAAACTACATTACCATGGACACAAACAATACTGTAGGAGCTAGTGACAGGATGGTGCTACCACTTATCTATTCTGGGTTTACTGAACCAATCAAAGAGATTGTTAACAGACACTGAGAAACACTGAGGCCAGTGGGCATTAAAGAGTTCAAAAATAAACCCTTAATAACCTCTAAATGAGTAAACACACTTAGGGATAGATTGGTAAATTCTGAACAAAAAGGAACTCCCACACAGAGTGGACAATTACTGTTAGGACCCTTGGCACCAGGCATGCATCCATGTGGCAGATGCTGCCACTGTAACAACACATCAAAGAAGAAAGAATTTAAACATCCTAATGGCAACACTACCTACGGTATTAAGAATCATATAACCTGTGACACTGATCATGTAATCTATATGTTAACTTGCCCATGTTCCAAATACTATATTGGCATGACCACCAGACCCTTAAAACTGTGTATCACTGAACATAAGAGTAATATAAGACTGAGGAATGAGACATCCCCAGTAGCTGTTCATTTTACCCAGGCAGGACACAGTCATTCTTCCATTAAGTTCTGGGGGACTGAGTATGTATATCCCCAAATAGTGGTGGGAATTAGACTAAAACAGTTGAGAACCGAGAGATGTTCTGGATATATACCCTCAACACCACCAGTGATAGGTTTGGGCTTAATGATGATGAAAACTGAGGAGCTAGCTGGTAAAGTGTGTTAACAAACAGACATATGACAATCAGCAGTAATTAATAAGGGTAATTCTAAACAACAGTGTTTGAGCTAACCCCTCTCCCCATTTGTGTTCTGCTTAAAGGGTACCTAAACAAGCCATTTTTTAAAATTGCAAACTCTAAAATCTGGCATCACAGCGAGGTAAAGTAAAGGCTGCTGTTTACATTTATGCTAAAACTACATTTATGTAAATAACATAAATGCAGTTTCATAGCTTTTGAAAAATGTAAACATCAGCCATTCACTTTAAAAAAAAAAGCCTTGGTTTCTTCCTAAGATGTCTGCCAAGTGTGTTAAGTGATGAGTCAGGATGACATCATCGGAGTCAGAGACAGAGACCCACATATATTCCTATATAGTGCTAACTAGTGCTTCTTTCACTCTTTGCTTTGAATTGTTATACCAGAATGATCAACACCATGTATTAAGTCATGGATTATTTTGTTCAGTAAACATGTTAGGCTATGATTTTGTTCATTTTGTTTACTTTAACTTGCTGAAAATGTTTTGCAATCCAGCTGAATTTTTCTTTGGAGAACTGCAGTACAGTACAACACTTCAAATACCTGATGATCTAGTGGTTATGTGATACACTGAATTTTTTTGTTAACCAGAAGAGATGCACTAAGCTGAAAGGTTGTTTACAGGTGTGGCCTGGGAGCACAAGGAAATTTAGTGACTTGTTCAGGGTCACAGCAAAGTACCAGTCTGATTCAGTTCCAAAGCTCATGCTCTCTTGTTAATCCACAAATAAGGCTTTCTTTTACTACATGAATCCCCTGCACCTAGCCTGATTTCTGTTGAACACCCCGCCATCCATACCCTGTCTGTAGTACTACCTGGAGCAGCATATGTGCTTACGGTCTCATGCAGAGAATTATCACACTTCAGATTGTAATCTTGTATCTCAAAGAGTTGTGCAAACCTATACCGATACACATCATCAGCTGGCACTGTTAAAAATGCCTTACAAATCACTCTTCAGTCTACATTCTCAATGTTTGACTTCTGCTCCTATAGTGAACACTGAGTGGATCACCACCCTTCTGCACCGTGAAGGTAGTATGTACAGTACAGTTCCCCTGTTGTTTTTTCCCCCCACCTCATTAACCAACAACTTGATCTTCCTGGAGGGCCAAGCAATAGGCATCATGACCCCCCCAGAAAAACTGCTGTTCATGCCCTCATAAGGGCTGCACTTACAATGGATAACAATATTATTAGCAGGAGAGGCATATTAATATGAGCGAATCCGCCCAACTTCCAGTGTCAGTCTACTCCTTTACCTGTGATCTGCAGAATCCCGCAGGACAGTTCCCATCAATTCTTTTCCAGCACTTTTCTGTGCTCTACTGTACAACAAGAGTTGGTTGGCTACCACCCTTCCAAATCTTGAATGAGCTATACACAACTCCTTCAATACTGAAACATAGAAATGTAGAAACATAGACTTTGGCGGCAGATAAAAACCACTTGGCCCACCCAGTCTGCCCATTTCCCTACCTACTGGATAAGCTGCAGATTCTAGTTAACCAACAGCCTACTTCCTGCCACCCCCCACTACAATTGCCTTGTGTCTGTCCCATGCATGTTTGAATTCCCCCACTATTTTAGCCCCAACAACCTCCCCAGGAAGGCAGTTCCACGCATCCACCACTCTCTCTGTGAAAAAAGATTTCCTCATTACCCCTGAGCCGTCCCCCCTCTATCTTTAAATTGTGTCCCCTTGTTCTTACACATCTCTTTTTCTGAAAGATGCTACCCTCCTGGACTTTGTTGATTCCCCTGAGGTACGCGAACATTTCGATCATGTCCCCCCTGTCCCTCCTTTCATCAAGGGTATATATATTAAGCTCTCTAACAAACGACAACATCCCCCACACAACCCGATGGTAATCTCCCCACACTGAATTAAAGTAACAGTTTAGGTGCAGCCCTTCCACTTTGAGTATTTGTCATTGCTGTCTACTCTCATCCACTGTCAGGTAGTGATCACAATGCTGGCAGCCCCACATTTCAGATCTCACAGTGATCTGCTCAACGTCCTCCTTCATGCCTTCAACTATCCTGAATATAGCTGTATCCTGCTAGAATGGCCTCTTCAGTCCCTCTCTGGCATTCATTCTACTCACCTACTCCCCACACCAAAAACTGCATCATGAATGTGGTTAGTACAGTCGCCCATGCTACTGTATCTTTCCATATTAATAATTAACATGATCTTCTGGTAAGCCAGGCTGATAGCAGCATGGCACACGTGAAACAATAGGCTTTCCTACCCATATAAGATCTAAGCCACCTATGATTTGGCACTATTTAATGACGTGCATAATGATGTTCACACCCATCATTTAAAAGTGCCTAATCAAAGGTAGCCTAGATCTTTTAAGAATAGGAAAGTCCATCACTCCCCTTGTTCCCTGATGCTATCAACCTGATTTACTGGAAATATATGTTTATATTTGATATGTCAAAATAAAACAAGGACTGTACTACTTGCATTCATGATGCAGAAGGGTGATGAGCTCACCAGTTTTCAGTGTGAGGAGGAATAGTGAAGAATGAATACCAGAGGAGGACTAAGAAGGCTACTCTTGCAAGGTACTGCTATAATCAGGGAAGGGGGGAGACAGAAGGAGATAAATATGAGCAGATTACTGTGAGAAATAAGATGTGGGGCTGCCAGCACCTTGATCACTACCTGACCCCATTGTCTTGGCCAATATTCCCCTTCCCATAAAACCAGTTCATGCAATTTTCCAAAGCTATGTGTGGATATTAACGTATGAAACGGCTGCAAATACACATTCAGTCACTTCACTACCAGTCTAGTACTGCCTGTAAAGCACTTTGGGTGCAAGGTGTATGAAAAGCACTATATAGATGCTGATTCTTCTTATTATTATTACTTCCCATTAAAAAAAGAAGAGAAGCATATACTTGATTTTTGAGAAGGTGTGAACTGTAACATTAGACTTCATAAGAACTTTGCTACAAAGAAGTGGTGGTTCTAGGGGTGGTGAAGGGTGTGACTCCAACCCCCCCCCCCCACACACACATAGTAACGTATTTGCTTGCTGCTGCTGCTGCATTTCACTTTGTTGAAGAAGTCTAATACATTGATTGCACAAATGTTTACATTCAAACTATTGATTACATTTGTAGGTTCTGTTAAAAATGTACTAGAAAAGAATAATAGCAGGAAATACAAAGGTTTAATAAAAATGTTAAAAAGTGCATATTAAGCATGCACACCACCCCAGCACCCCCACTGTAGCATCTTGGATCCACCATAACCACTAGACCAAGCAGGTTATTCAAGATTTGTACTGCACTGTGGGATGCCACTGAGAAAGTCGGTTGGATTAAAACACAATTTCAGCATGTAAAAGTAAACAAAATGGACACAACCATAGCCTGACGTGTATTATACAAAATAATGCACATGGTTGTAACCATTTGGGTAAAACAATTCTATACAAAGGGAAAAAAGAACTACTTAGCATTATAGAGAGTCATATATCTCTCTGACTTTGGCTCCGATGATGTCATCACATAACACATTTGGCAGCCATTTTAAGAAGCAGGTAAGGCAGTTTTTTTTTGAAATTAGAAGGCTGATTTTACAATTTTCAAATGCTCTGGAACCACATTTAGGTAAATTATACAAATGTAGTTTTAGCATTAATGAATAGAGCAGCCTTTCCTTTAGTCACCTACGGAGTCAGATTTTTGAATAGTTTGGTGTCAAAATGTTGTTTAGGTATCCTTTAAATTTAGTCTTTGGATGTAAGATACTTAAAAATGATATATGGAAAATAAAAACCCCTTGCACAGATGTGTGATGGGTCCCTCCCACCTGACCCGCCGCAGGCCTCATTGACTTTCCACAATCTGTTCTGTATAAGTCACATAGAACTTGAGAACAAGCCCTGATCATTTATAGGAAACATAATATACCCAGAACAACAACTTCCTTTGAAAGTAGGATTGACTACTGGGCAAAACCAAATGACTAGCATTATGAATATATGCTTGTGACTGTGTTGTTGCCTAGCAGTGCCTTGAATACCTGACTTCCACCTTCCTTAAGATGTAATTTAACATGATTAAAACACAGTAAAACCTGGTGTGGATGCATAAGACCTGGATCCAGAACTCAAAATCATTTTTTATTGAGCACTACATGAAAAAAGTATTAGTGAGTGATTAACATATGATAGCTTAAATAGTTAGCAGGTGTTTGAAAGAAAAGCAGGCCTGTGAAACTACTGTTAGCATTTCCTGCTCTGCATAATGACAACATATTAGCAAGCCGTATGCACTGCGGTTCCTTGGGGAAGAAAGCACGCACCAGGTTTTCCTGGTGGTGTGTTTAAAGCTGTCATGACACATTTGCCTCTCCAGGATTGGTCCACTTTCCTCATCTGACCTTTCTGGTTACAGCTGCAGTTCCGCCCCTTGGACCGCTCCCCTATATAAACTCTACCAGAACCAAGCACAGTGCAACAAAGACAGCACCATTTCAGTGAGAGTAATACAGAACAGTGAAGGTAAGAAACACAAACTTCCAGTTTGCAGCCCAGAACAAGTGTATTTACTGTTAGACAAAATATTTAAAAGGAAACTGAATACAGCATTCTGTGCAGGCAGAGTGCTGGCTGAAAAATGAAATAGACACTTGAAACCTGGCAGTGCATGACACAGTGGGAAATAACCTGCAAACTTTTTATATCCCTAACTTGGCTAGAAATGATTGTATAGGAACATACTGTATAACTGTATTCTAATCATTGTATATACATAAAGTATTTAATAGCAAGCTTAATACCAACCTTGGCCCCGATTCTAGAAGGTTGGCACAAGTTGCCACCAAACATGACTTGCGCCAATTGCCATTGTGACATGGACCCTGTGCCCTATTCTAGAAGGGTCAGGATCCCCCAGTCTAAGTTTTGTGACTTGCGACATATGGGCAGGTATGACAAACAGAGGGTGTACCTGGTGAGAAAGTCACAAGCTGCAACAGCAATGCCGCAAGGCACAAGTTCCACCATGCCTGAACCCCAGCGGAACCCCGCAGGGCAAGAGGTCCCCCACCCACTGAGATGCCACCATGGGTCCCCCACCACCAATCTGGGGTCCCATGCGACTGGTGTACTGTGCAGTAATTACAGTACATGCAGTCCGATGTGTGTAGTGGTACCTGGTAGTCTAGTGGTCCCCCACCCCCCCAGATGTGCCAGTCCACCCAGCACCCCCATTCGTCCCAGCCAGCATGAGCACAGCCCACCTCTTTCCTCCATGGCCAGTCACCAACTGCATTCAGTAGGAGCACTTACTGAATAGACATGCTCAGAAATTGTAAGCGCTCCTACTGAACTCAGTCTGTGGCTGGCTGTGGAGGTGAGAGGTGGGCTGTGCAAGTCACTGTCTTGGGATGGGTGGGGGGTGCTGGGTGGACTGGAACAGCTGGGTGAGGGGCCACTAGACTACCAGGGATGGTGTGGGGTACTGTGATCAACTGCGGCAGTGCCTCTGGGTCTGGGCATGGGTGGGGGGGTTGACAGTGCTGCCTTCTGGATCATTTAGCAGTGGGGTTTTGGGGCATGGGGTGTGTGGGCAGCCCTTTCAAGCATTCACTGTTCAGGGTTCAGGAGAAGGGTGTGTGTGCAGCCCTGTGGGGCATTCACTGTTCAGGGGTTTGGGGGCAGGGGTGTGTGCAGCCCTGTGGGGCAGCTACATGGGGTTGCTGGGTTTGGTGGGGAGGGCACATGTGGATTATGTGCTGGGCTGCTGGTGGGTCTACAGAACCCCCAGGGGGCATATGTAAGTTACACCAGCTAAATGCTGGTGTAACTTACATTGCCGGTTCTCCTCCGGGCGTTCTTGTAGAATCCCAACATTGGGGACTTTGTTGCTGTGCTTCTGGAATGGGGCACAACTGCTGCTGTAAACCCCCTAGCTCCATGTCGCAGGGGGTTGATGATGCAACTTCTGGCATAACAGCTCTTCGGAACAAGAGGCCTGTAGAATCATGCATGTCGCAACTGCTGGCGTAAGTTCCTCCTTGCACCATTCTACTTGGCGCAACTGCTGTTATACCAGGTGTAATACTTCTAGAATCGGGGCCCTTGTATGCAGGCAGAGTGCAAGCAGCTACTGGAACCTTTGTTTGAAAACCCAGAAGTGGGTGATGTATCCTGCAAAAGTCAATAATGTTTTGTTACCTGCAATTCAGCTAGAGAAGCTCATTTTGAACTGAATTATGGTTTAGACTGTTTTGCTAGATATGTGGTATTAACAGCTTAACCTGTTTAACTATAGCTGTGAAAACTGAGAAATGATTGGCTGCAAGGAAATGTGGTTGCCCCTACAGGACAACCTAAATTGTCAGGGGGATTCCTTAGGAAAAAAGGCACAGGGGGACAGGACTGGCTTGGGGGTGGAGTAGGTTAGGTTAGGTAGGCTCAGGGTGAGGTGGGGGATGGTAGGAAGGAAGGCCCAGGCAAAGGAGGGGTCATGATGTCATCCCTCGATGACAAATATGACAGGACAGGCAAGCAGGAAAGGATTAGATGGGGGGGAAGGGGGGTGGCCTTTGGGGTATTTAGGAGCCAGCAGAGGAGGGTGTCTCCCTCTTTTTGCTGGGATCTGAATTTAGACCAGAGCTCAGCCCTTCGACTGGCAATTCAACCTCCTGATGTATGTTTTTTTCAGGTGGGGTAGGCCTGGCCACATTGGAATGGCCTGAGCAGTAACTAGGCAAGGTAGTTAACTTTCAGTGTGCTAGTGGCAGGCCTTTTGTGCTGGGATTTTTCCTACAGGTGCTTTACAGTCAGCACATAACCTGCAATTAAGAAAACAGTTCAGTTTGGTTAACAATTGCAGGAATTACAGCAAGTAGCAGAGGAACTTTAGAGCCATGTGAGGCAAGATCTGTTAATGAGTAGAAATACAATGTTAGCAGTCTTGGCAAGAAAACATTTATATATGTGTGTGTATATATATATATATATATATATATATATATATATATATATATAATCAGTAAATAGAGAATCAGCAGATGCATTTTTAGGCAATTTAGAAAGTAATAGTACCACTGGGGAAAGCGTCTTTGGCTTCTGTTCTTCCTTTTTGTATTGTTCTACACAGAGGATTGTTTTTGGGCAGGAACTGTGACCATATGACAAACGTAGAGAGGAAGTTTAATAACCTTGTACTAGGTTCCCTCGTGAATTAGATTTTGAGGGAGCATTTTGGGAGGTATTTATATAGGAGTTGTTCTAAATAACTGGGTATATAACAGTTATAGGGCACTGCTGCTCTGTTTGTATTTCACATAAGTGAGGAATTAAGGATCGGATTTGAAGTAAGGCATAATGGGGGAAAAAGTAGGCCTGGCCACATGGCCAGGAATTTGGGCTTGGGGGCCTAGCAAGGCTGCATGGGCCAGAAGGCAGTAGCGGGTGAGTAAAATAGTTATTGGGGGAGGCCACTTATGGCCAAACCTGTGGTGAAGATGCATTAATAACAGAAATACAAAAAAAAAAAATAATTTTAATTTAGTGTAATGGCTGTTGATCTTGGTAGCCAGAATACTGAAGAGGCAATATACAGGTTTGGAATTTGGGACCACATGGGGGATAGAGCATTGTGGACAGTACGGGCAGAGTTACCAAAGGGGGTTCGGCTCTGCAGTTGGAGGGGGATCCCAAGCGGGGTTAAAAGAATGGGGAAAATGGGAGTTTATTCCATCTTGTTATGTAAACAGTAAAACAAATGTACCTGAGATGCAGCTGGATTGAGAAAGGTCCCAGGAGTCAAGGGTTGGATAGGGCTGCACACAAGAAGCACAAGGCCCAGGATTTTCCTTTGGCAACATGCGCTGCCGTTCTTCGGGCCGCTGCTGTAGTGCCCATATGGTGGTGCTGGGTGGGTCACAGTAGAGATTCGGGCAGCTGTTTCTTTGGGCTGCAGTGGTTGCTTTGGGGACTCCTAGATGGGACCGCCCACTGCTTAGGGCTAGGGAGTCACCTTTGCTGGAGGGAGTTGGGAGCTTGTTCTGGGGTGTGGGTGGCAGTGCCCTCCTTGGCTGAGTAGATAAAGTGAGCACTCTTTGCCTCGGAGGATGACTTCTGGGAGCAGCCCAGAGGTTTCTGGGTGATAGGCCACATGGGTGAGCTCTGATTTCAGTGGATTCTTGATCGCGGCTGTGTGCCCGAGGTCTGGGTGCTGAAACAGGCATGGCGAGGGACAAGAACAGTGGAGGTGGCTGGGAGGATGCCACAAAGGAGGGGCGAGGAGCTTGGCATGGAAGATAGGCCTGAGTGAGGCCAGACACTGCGGGGGGTCTGGGGAATGCAATGTCTGCGCATGCACGGTGTGGTAAGGGAGTGACGTGCATGCACAGCAGGTTATGGAAGCCATTTTGGTAGTTTTTCTTTAAGCAGTCAGGAAGGTAAGAACGCTGGGTGAAATCGAGAAGGGAAGCTGCTACAGGGGCAAGGTACACTGAACTGGATAATTATCAGGGGTCCTGCAGTTGGGACCTAAGACAGAAAGCTATTGAGGGAATGAAATGTTAGTAAATAAAATATAAAGAAGGGCCAAAAATTAGGGGTATATAAAAAAAACCGCCACTGTATGTCGAGCTGGTCAACTATCGGGGTCCTGCAGTGGGGACTTTAGGCAGCAAGCCAATGAGGGAAATGAAATGGAAAGGAAGGAGCAAACAAAAAAAAAATTGGAGTTGTTTGGGGGGGAACACAAAGCCATGTGCAGCCCACAGCATGTAAAAACTGCCATGGGATGCAGATGGGAAGCAATACAGCCGGAAAAGGCTTAGGGCCTGCTGTTGAAAGGATGGAATCAGCAGGATAATGGAAGGAGGGGTTGCAGTGATTAAAGGCAGGTTGACTCTCAGCTGCTCCAAAATGGTTTTCTCTCCTATAATTGCTGCAGTAAAACGCATAAAGGCTTATATCACACAAACCTGGGGGGCAGGTGCCTTGATTTTGAATTCACAAGTAATAAGCACAATATTAAACTACTGTATACATAGGCTGTAAGGTGCACAGACAGGCGGAGTTAAGCAGTGTCAGTGGCTCAGCAGGTAGCACACTTGCCTCTGAGGCCGGGAGATTGGTAGGCTGTAGGTTCTATCCCCACACCAGGCACTTGGGTTAATATCCCAATACCGACACTGTAGTGCAGCATGAGGGGGGTGCTGCACTCCTGAGGTGCCGTCTTTTGGATGAGACATTAAACCGAGATCCCATCTGCCTGTTCTGGTGGTAGTTCAGGTGGATGTTAAAGATCCCATGGCACTTCTCGAAAAAGAGCAGGGGAATTTCCCCAGTGCAATGGCCAAATTTCCTCCATTCAAGAAAAATACCACCAACAGCTTAATCTGGTTCTAGGTCAGCTGGCAATCATCTGTATCCCCCTCCCCTGGGTCGTGCCTGAAAATAGGCAGGATTTGTCTAGTGCACTTACCTGGTCAACAAAAACTAAATAATAAAATAAATAAATAAGCTTCAAAGGCAGCAGGGCCCATTTTTGTTGATGTCGGGAGTCGGGAATCTAATGCTTCATGGGCTGCAGATTGTTATTAGTGAGGGTTATTTACAGAGCAGTGGGACTCGCTTGTTTACAGAACCAAGGCTTGGTTTTGGTACCCAAAGAATAGAGGAGGCATCACACTGGTGGGAACCAGAGAGTTGTGCGGCTGTTCACTGGGGTTTTGCATGAGGTTATTGGTGCGTGGCTGGCTTCTCTATGCTGTCCAATTGAGTTGGAGTGTGATGGGCTCCTGCAGGAAGCCGTTTGGCAGGCGATCCGCCATGCTGGGTGGTGTCATTCTCCAATTTAGGCAGCCTACTACTGGAGGAAGGGGAAGTGGCCTGGTGGAGCAGTGATCATGTTGTGGGGGCATTAGGCCAGTACCACAGCCTAAGGAAGAAGGGCAATGGGGTTTTTCAGTGGGTTTCTTGTGAGCAACTCCTTGGCTGGGAAGCAGGGGGTACAGCAGGGGACAACTGACCAAAGAACAGCCATGAAGGGGCGTGGGATTGTGTTACTTGGCCGGGGAAGCACGGGCTTGGCGTTGGCACCAGCAACAGGCTGCACCTGATTGATAGTGGGAAAAGCGGGTGTGTGGGCTGGCTGGTGGGTGCCATGTTTGTAGTCCCAGGCACAGAAAAGGGGTATGGCTCCATGTAATCACACTGGATGCACGGAATATAAGGGAACAAGTTTGAAAGGAAAACAAACAAAAATAATAATAAATAAATAAAGGAATATACAAGTAAAATGACTGAATGAATAAAAGAGAAAGGGAAAATGCAAGAGTGGGCAATAGTATTGTGCTGCCTGGTACCGGCAGTGTTTTTAATGGTATAGGGACAGGATAAACAATATATTTAAGGGTACAGTCAGTAGGGTTAAAACGCAGGTTTTGAATTTCAGCTGCTCCCAATGGCTTCTGTTATAAAGTAAGCATGGAAGGTAATAAAGAGCTTATACTAAACAGGTTGAGAGGTAATTGCTGCGCTTTGGAATTACAAGGGAATGCAAAAATACTAAACTACTGTGAGGCACAGGCTGGTTGGGAGGGTTACATGTGTAAGATATATATATAAAAAAAAATTGCCTATCAAGGATTACTGACGAAGAAGCCCATGCAGCAGTAGAGGCTCAAGGTAATTGGGGCAGAAAAAGAGCAGCTCAGCTCTTCGATTGGGAAGCAAATAAAAACAGAACTCGGGGCCTGCAGGTGAGTAGCCCAGGCACAGGAGCAAAAAACAAGACATTTACAAGGGAATCATGAGGAATGGTTAAAAAAAATGTGTATATATATATATATATATATATATGTTTATACGTGTGTGTTTATGTGTAGATATATACATTTCCACATGCCATAGACAGGTAAAAAAAAAGGGAGAAGCAATATATAAAGCCAGAGCAAGGGGGGGTAGGGGAACAGTGTGAAAGAGGAGGAGGGTTGTGAGGACCTTGGAGACAAGGCCACAAGAACAATAAACAAAGAAAGGAGGCGAAGGGGGAAAATGCCTGAGGGAGAAGGATATGCAGTGTTGGTAAGTGTCTGTTTGGCGGCAGCAAAGCAGAAGGTAGTGGAGGAAACTTCGTAAAAATGGAAGACACCAGTGGAGGGTTCTGGGAAGATCCCAGTGGAGAAAAGGACACCACGGGAGGTGCCAGACCAGAAACAGGCTGAGGAACCTGAGGCCAAGGGAGGCACAAGTGTTAAGGGCAAGGGTATGGGTTGGGTGGCATGGGGAGCCAATGAGGGAGGGTCAGGCACCCGGGGGGGGTTGGGCTAGCCAGGATCCCATTCAAGCTGGAGGTGAGGAAAGGATGGATAAAAGGATACCCAGATGTGAGGGCAAGGAAGGTGGTAGTGGAGGGGTTCGAAAGGGGCTTTAGTCTAGAATATCACGGGGCAAGAATGAGTAGGAGATCCAAGAACTTGGCCTCATTAAAGGGAAAGATGATAATAGCAAAAATGAAAACAAGGGAGGAAGGGGAGGCCGGGAGGATAGAAGGTCAATTTCAGACCCTAACTTTACCCAATCTGCAGGTTTCACCATTGGGGCTGACGCCAAAGAAGCGGCAGGGGGAGTTTAGGCTTATCCATCACCAGTCATATCCGGAAGGGGTATTGGTGAGCAATCACATCCCTGGGGAATGTAGCGCAGTTTTCTTCTGAAAAATTGGAACTGGTAGTGGGGCTGATTAGAACAAAGGAAGGGGTATGGCTCGCAAAGACCGACATTGAGTCGGTTAATATCAGTCAGGAAGGAAGACTGGGACCTGTTGGGATTCGGTTTCCAAGGGTTCTTCCGTTTTGACAAGGCAATGCTCATGGGCTGTTCCACAGCTGTGCAAAGTTTGAGGCATTTAGCACTTGGATGAAATGGGCGTTTGGGAAAAGATATGGGCACAATGCGGTGGTACACTAGTTAGATAATTTCCTGCTGGTGGGGGAGAACTGGAAGGAGACTAAGTCAAGGCTCCGGGATATTGAGCATATGTGCAAGAAGATGGGGGGACCACTTATGGAAGGGAAGATGAAAGGTCCAGCTAGGAAGCTGGAATTCCTGGGAATCAAGACGGATGCAGAAGAGCAGGTTTTCAGGTTACCCCATCAGAAAGTTGCCAGACTCAGGAAAATAATACAGGAGGTCAAGAAGAGGAGGAAAGTCACATTGGGTCAGGTACAACAGCTGTTGGGCCACTTGAATTTCGCATGCAGGGCAGTGGCTCCTGGGAGGATGTTTCACCAGAAGATTGGCCTGGGCAACCGGGGGGGGGAATTGCTCCGCCACTGGGTGGACATTTCATAGGGGATAAGGCAGGATCGGGAGGTGTGGCAGCAATTCTTAGTTGACTACAATGGGGTCACATGCTGGTAGAGAATGGCTAGGGAATAATGATCGGGACCTATACAGGGATGGATTAGGGTCTATTGGAATGGAGGCATATATTAGGGGGAGGTGGTTTGCAGAAGCATGGCCAGAGTCTTGGAGAGAGAGGCGTTTATTGAAGGACATAACAAGGCTGGAGATTTTCCCATATGGGTGGAGGTTCTGACATGGGGGGAGTTCTTAAGGAACAGGAAGATAATGTTTTAGTGACAACAGAGCGGTAGTGGAGGTCATCAATTGGCAAGGAGGGCACTCTGCATCAACAAACAGGGTTTTGAGACAACTGGTGCTGTGGGGACTAAGAATAAACATGTCAATCAGAGTCTGACTGCTATTGGTCTGCCCACACACTGGGAACATACTAAGAATCTGGAAAGTGGTGGGCTAATTGCTATATACAGATATGTGAGAAAACTGGTATAACTTGTGTATTGCTGTCTTCCACAGGGCAGGGAAGGAGCAGGAGGGTCTGGATCCTCTGGCATTATTACATTTATTGGGCAGAGATGGGGCCGCCATCCACTGGGGAGAAAAACAGCTAAAACAGGACCCTGACAAAAGTGATGGTTTATTGGAAAAGGGTCTGGGGTATGATGTGGGCACAGATCATGCCATCCTTGGAGGAGCTGGCGAAAAAGTGATCACAGACAGACCTGCTGATAATACATTTGAGAGGTAATGATTTGGGAGAGCAACTATGGGGATTGTTGTGCAAGGAAATGCTAATGGAACTAGGGACAATTCAGCAGTTTGGCTATATGTGAGGACAGCATGGTCAGAGATGGCACCTAGGATGGTTTGGCGGCAGGCCAGGGACATAAAAGTGGTGGAGCAGGCTAAGAAGAGGATTAACAGGCAGGTGGTAGCATGGTTAAGCAGGTAGGGGGAACATAAATAGCCCATAAAAACATTTCATTTACCAACCCAGGGAAGTACAGACCAGGGGATGTCAGCATATGTGCTACAATTGTGAGATAGTGTAGAAATTTGGGAAAAAGAAGGGTGGGGTGGAGGAAAGCCCATCATTCCATTGCCTAAGCTGGAGTTAGGCTAATGGAAATTTTGGGGAAAAATGAAATGGGGGGGTGGAAAGGAGGGGGTGAAGATCCACAGGCCAGGCGCAGATGCCTGGACATGAAGGCAGATGGAAAAGGAGGAATACAATTAAGGAAGTAACAATATGGAGGTGGTGGTTTCCATTGGCAACCGGACCCAAATAGAGGGCAGCAATGGGAATAGGACAAGGGGTATTGGGCTTTTCAAGTGCCCGGACCCCGAGAAGACAATGGACAACAGACTGTTCAAGGGAAAGTGGATGAAGGGGTATCCAGCTTTGCAAACGCCCGGACCCCAAGAAGATGACAGGAGAGCCAGAGACATTTACAAAAGACAATTCTACTATGTGATTGAACAGAACATTAACTGTTGGACTTTATGATGGATAATGTGGGGAAAGAAAAAGGAATGTTTGCAAAAATGTAAATTTTAAAGTAGTAAAGGTGATGTGATGCAAAAAAAAATGACCAGTCGAGCACCCACTAAGAAGTTGTCTGTGCGTTATTTTCCAGAGAAATCTCCCTCTGACAAATATGGTTGCCCCTACAGGACAACCTAAATTATCAGTGGGATTCCTTAGGAAAAAAGGCACAGGGGGACAGGACTGGCTGGGGGAGTGGGGCAGGTTAGGTTAAGTGGGCTCAGGGTGAGGTGGGGAGATGGTAGGAAGGAAGGCCCAGGCAAAGGAGGAGGGGTCATGACGTCATCCCTCGATGTCAAATATGACAGGACAGGTAAGCAGGAAAGGATTGGATGGCAGGGAAGGGGGTGGCCTAAGGGGTATTTAGGAGCCAACAGAGGAGGGGATCTCCCTCTTTTTGCTGGGATCTGAATTTACGCACCCACCCGCCCAGTGGTTTGGTCACTGGGAGTAATGACCCATGGGTAAGTGGAAGGAAAAGGGATACTGGGTCACCGAAGAGGATGACAGGAGAAGAGGAGGAAGCCCCTGGTTGACATGGGTTGGCAGAATAGGCCAACAAGAAAAGGGGAAAGAGACGTCTCTCAAGGGGAGGCAGGATTTGCAAGGAATGGGTTGCCAAAAGTGGGCAACAGGTCAGAGAGAAAGAAAGGGCAGGAGTTGCAAGGCATGCGTTGCCAAAGGAGGGCAACAGGCCGGAGAAGAAAGTTCTCTGGAGAGGTTTTTGTGTAAGAGGGGAACATTTTTGGGAAAAATAAAATGGGGGGTAGAAAGGGGTGGCAGGTAAGATCCACGGGCCGGGTGCAGATGCCTGGACGTGGATGCAGATGAAAAAGGAGGCATACAACTAAGGAAGTAACAATATGAGGGGGCAGTTACCATTGGCAACCGGACCCAAAGAAAGAGCAGCAATGGGAATAAGAGAAGGGGTTTTGGGCTTTTCAAGCATCCGGACCCCAAGAAGACAATGGACAACAGACTGTTCATGGGAAAGTGGATGAAGGGGTATTGGGCTTTACAAACGCCAAGACCCCAAGAAGATGACAGGAGAACCAAAGACATTTACAAAAGACAATTGAACTATGTGATTGAACAGAATATTAACTGTTGGACTTTATGATGGATAACGAGGGAAAAGAAAAATGAATGTTTGTAAATATGTACATTTTAAAGTGGTAAAGGTGATGTGATGCAACAAATAAATTGCCAGTCGAGCACCCACTAAGAAGTTGTCTGTGCGTTATTTTCCAAGGGAATCTCCCTTTGACAATTTACTATTAAACATGTGAAGGAGCACTCTGCTAGTAAGGTTAGAGGACCTGCACTTTAAGCTTCTTTTGTGTGTACTACCTATTTTGAGAAAGTTAGGTGCAACAAGCCCAAATAAAGATACACTGTGACAGATCAAAATAGAGTGAAGCTAGCAAAGCAAAGGAAAAAGCTCCTGTTGAACTTAAAGGACATGGGTCAGCAGCGCTATTTATGTTTAATTAAATGGTTTCATATTACTTTTTTGAAATACAGGAATTGGTACACCTAATATGATTCATTTTCAATTTATATAAATAGCAGAGAGAACTCTCAAGTCCTGCACAAGACTGTCTAAAGTATCTTTTCAATATTGCAGATACTAAAGATATGTGGGCCTCCCACCAGAATAAATGCATTATGTAATAAACTGCTGTAGGAAGCATGCATTATAGTAATTAATTAGTATCCTTGATTTAAACAAGTATATGACCTGGCTGATAATAGGTCTGTGGCACACAGTGGAATACCACGGGTTTGATGGACACAGCCCTTCTTTTCAGTGAAGGCTACCATGAGGTTGACTGGACCACTGAATTAAATTGCTTTTTACCATGTAAATAATAGTACAAGTCTTTATACTTTAGATATTGAATGACAGAGAATGGCAACATGACCATTGTGGCATAAACGTATAATAATTTTAAATATTTTTATTTGTAAAAATTGAGGTTGCCAGTGTGAGAAACTGATGTTATTGAAATCAAAGCACTAAACATGATTCATGTATTATTTAAAAGTACATCCTATCCCTGAAGAAGCCCATTGAGGTGAAACATTGGGTCAAATAGGATCTATTGTAAAGAATAAAACAAAAAATTAAAGAAAAGAAAAAGTTGTTGAAAAGCTGAAAGGCATAGCTGGCCATTGTTCCTTGACTTTTGGATTATTTCTGCCTACCAGCCCCCAAATAACAAAGATTTTACTGAAAGGGAACCCACATTTCCTGGAATTCTAGTAGTCTATGGCTCAGCAACTGACTCAGCCTTCCGTCATATCACTGCCTCTTTGAACAAAGCATGCCACCTCCTCAAGGCGGCAGCAAGGCTGACACATATCTGTGATCTGTATAACCAGTTTAACTGGCTTCAGCTCTCAGGTAGACTTAAGTACCAATTTTGAGAAAAAAAGATTCAGCACTACAGGATTTTCAGCAGTTTTACAATATAATTTATTTCAGCAACTGGTGCCCAGACAAAAAAGACTCCTTCTTGCCTCAGCGCTTCAGCCCTTCAGTGGGCCTTCGTCAGGGGGTGGGTCTAAGGTGCTACAAAAAGTGCTCTACATTTAAAGTGCATCATACATCTGTAACTGATTGAAAAAGAAAAAGTGATTTCTTCTTAAAGAAATGTAAACAATCGGTTCTGATGCACAGTTATTACAGCAAATTACAAGTCAGTATTTCCTTTTTAGACTAACCTGGTCATGATTTTCATTACATTTTTGTACTATCTTGACTCTGATTTTATGCTGGGGCTGCAACATTTTAGAAAATCGAGGTTTATGCAGGGGACAAAAATTTCTTCACACTAGAATGCCTCTATATTCAAATCACATTCTCAGCTTTAACCTTATTCCAAATAGATCGCTATTACTTGCATATTAAATCCCTCATAAGGCATCTTATTTACAATTACTTTAAACTATTTTATGTAAGCAAAATCATGTTATATGTATGGGAGGTCAAATGTCTATGCAAAAGGTAATTTGTTCAAACAATTGTAAATGCAATATTTTTTGATATTCATCTTATTTCTATGTTGATTTCACAGTTAAACCATTATTTTGAAAACCAAAAACATCAAAAATAGAATCATGAACAAAAGAATGTTTTTTTAAATTAATTATAATCTCTATTAAAATAAAACTGCTGACCCAGAGAAATCTGAGGAGCAATGACAGGACAAAGACAAATAAACGAGATCATTAATTAGTTTAAAATCCAACTGAGTGACTTACAAAAAACAATCCTGAAGAAAGGTTTCTCCTTTGTACCCATGTCAAAACCTGATTTGTTTAAAGTACGTCTGGATATATTTAAACTTATATGCAAGTTAAAGCTAAAATTCTACTTTGGAAAATACAGACGCCAGCTTGATAGTGACAACATGGGGAGAGTAGTGGATTTGTACCTAGGGAACATTGAAATGCCTGTTGTCACAGAAGTTGAACTCTTGAACTCTTAAGTAAATAATAAGGAGGTATGTGAGTCTTCTGACTGGGGGGAGAAACATTATTGACAACATCGATATTTCTGCACTTTTAGAAGATGCTGAGGTTGCTTGCCCAGTGAGTAACTTTATAACTGAGATTGTAACAGAAATATCTAATAAGCTTAAACCAAAGTCAAAATTTTGCCCACAGACTTTTAATTCAGCTATCTCAGTTTTTGAAAAGTGTTTAATTAATGACACGGTTAAATTGTTTTCAGAAGATGTAACACATATGCCTAAGAATATGACACACACAGAGCTTAAAGCTTTGAAAGAACTAAAAAGTCTAAAGGATGTTGTTCTGAAACAATCAGGCAAGGGTGGAAATGTGCAGTAGTGGTGATGGATGAGGAAATGTACCTTGAAAAATGCTATGATTTACTAAATGAAGGGGAGAATTACAGGAGTCTTAGTAGGGATCCTACAATTACATTCCAGGCTGAACTTCATGACTTCCTAGATTGGGGTTTAAGATGTGGTTAACAAAAAATGAAAAATATTTTATAAACACTGATCATCCCATTACACCCACATTTTATATCTTGCCAATGATTCATAAGAGTACCACCAGTCCCCCTGGGAGGCCTATTATATCTGGAATAGGCTCCCTTACACAAAAGTTTCTTACAGCTTAAGGCTGTAAACTTAGTCTTATTTGCAAAACAGTATGGATCTGCTTAACAAGCTCAATGAAGTACAATGGGATTCAGATTGCTGCTTGCTGACCATTGATGTCAGCAACCTATATACATCTATAAAACATGATTTAGGGATAAAGGCAGTGGGTTTTTATTTCCATGACCAACAGCTTCTTTCTACACACTTTTTAGAAGGGCCATCGACTTTGCCCTCACCCACAACTATTTCTGCTTTAACAAAGAATTTTTTCTTCAAACATGTGGGACAGCCATGGGGGCAGCTTTTATTCCCTCTTATGCTAATTTATTCATGTGCTTTTTTGAAGAATAACTAATTTACAACAGAATAGAACATATTTTTTAAGAACTTAAAAGTTTGGCACTGTTTTATAGACAATATGATAGTTGTGTGGGGAGGCAATGTAGAATTCAAGTTCAAGTTCAAGTTTATTGCAGGAAAACTCCATTGAGCAAGCTCATTCACAAGGAGGTCCTGTGACATAAACACTTAAAGTACAAACACAGATAGGTAATAACAGTATATACATGAAATGCACGTTACATGATACAGGCTGGATATACATACAAGAGTACCACATAGGGTGACCGCAGGTGGTAAACATTGATATGAGACAGGGAAACGACTTACAGGTTGCATACTGATAAATGAAACATGATGACTGGTGTGTTCAATACATATACAGTATTTTGGCAGCTAGAACAAACAACAGTCTACAACTGATATGGTGGGAGGAGTGATTTGACAGAGTAGCAGTGGAGCGTAAGCAAAGATAAAGCCAGGAGTAGAAGGGGAAGGGAAAGCAGTTAATATGACATATCAATTATACCTTACCAGTGGATAAATATGGCACACATGGGGAAGGAAGAGACTTAATGACAGTTACAGGTGTCTTTTATTTTGTCTGAACTTAGCGATTTGTAGAAGTTTATTGAAACTGTGCTAGTTAGTTTGGCAGGTTTGTAATTGGTTCCAAATGGAGGAAGGGCATATGCAATAGCACGTTTACCAAAGGAAGTCCGCGTCCTTGGTATGTCAAGCATAATAAAGTCAGATTTTCTTAATGAGTATGCACTATGTGAGATACTAATAAGGGAAGAGAGATAGCTTGGCAATTTCTGCAGGAGCAGTTTAAGAGTCCATAGCCCAGCATGGAGCAGGTGTCTAGTAGTAAGGGATGTCCAACCAACAGCTGCATATAAGTCACAGTGGTGTGAACGGTAAGGGGAGTTGGTAATGAACCGTAAAGCATGATGATAAAGGATGTCCAGTTTACTTAGATTTGCAAGAGTGGTGGAGGAATAGATTACATCGCCATAGTCGAGTAGGGGGAGAAAAGTGGCCTGTACAGGCTTGTTTCGAGTTTCATGGGGGAAAAGGGGCCTATTTCTGTAGAAGAAACCTAACCTTGCTTTTAACCTTCTAGAGACATCTTCGACATGGTCACTGAAAGATAATTTATTGTCGATCCAGATACCTAGATATTTAAATTTGTTTACAACTTCCAGAGGCTCGTTTAGCGTGGTGACAATGAAGTCTTGGGCAAGGGTATTGGGGGCCTGAGACAGCACTGCGGAGAATATCATCGCTTTAGTCTTCTTAGCATTGAGCAGAAGCTTTTGCCTTTATTAGATTATGCTCAAGTTGTGCCAAGTCCGCTTGAAGCACTCCTTGACTTCAGATAACGATGAGCCAGAAGTATACAACACAGTATCATCTGCAAAAAAGTGCAGATTGGACGTAGATATGTTAGCATCTAAGTCATTAATGTACAGAGAAAACAAGATAGGGCCTAAGATGGATCCTTGGGGGACTCTTCTTGCAAGTGGCAAGGCAGCAGAAAAAAAGCCTTCCGCCTTTACTTTTTGGAATCTTCCAGTTAGGTAGCTAGAGAACCACTGGGTGGTATGGTATGTGGCACCCAACTTTGCAAGGCAATTGACTAATAGTTTGTGATCAACAGTATCAAAAGCTTTTCTGAGGTCCAAAAAGACTGCACCAGTTACCTTCTTAGCATCTATAGTAGAGATCCAATCATTGGTTACTTTTGCTAGTGCAGTGATTGTGCTATGATTAGCCCGGAAGCCATATTGAGCTGGGTTAATGAGAGAGAGAAGGTTTCCAAGTGAGATTTTAACTGAATATGGATCAGTTTTTCGAGAACTTTAGAAAGGATAGGCAATATGGATATAGGCCTATAGCTGTTTACATCGCATGGGTCACCAGATTTAAATAGAGGGAGGATATGTGCTGATTTCCAGCAGGATGGCACAGTAGCAGATGTAATGGAAAGATTGAAGATGTGGAGAATTGGGGCAGTGAGATGGGCGTAGCCTGACCTTAGGAAAAAGGATTCCAAGCCATCGTCCCCTGCACTTTTTTTGGTGTCTAAGTTAAGAAGAGAATCTTCTACTTCTTTATAAGTTATCTCGCGCAGTTGGAAGGTGCTGGGTGCAGGACTACATGTGGCGGGAGGGGTATGCTGGCTCACTGCAGCACCAGCATAAGGTGACGAGTCAAAAGCTAATCCAGCTGTGGCAAAGTGGGAGTTAAGTTCCTCCAGGATTAGGGACTTGTTTTCTACAATCTTGCCACTTGCAACTATCTTTGTTGGGACAGAGGGGCCATGTACACGTCCTTCTAGCTTTGATAGTCTTCCATATTTTATGAGGGTTACCTTTAGCTTGTTCGAGAGTAGAAATATAATAGTTAGCTTTAGCAGAGCGAAGTTTTTTCACACAGTTATTCTGGCTGTTCTAAAGGCCTGCCAATCCAAGATTCTTTGAATGTCTAGCTTTAGCCCAGAGCTTATCTCGAGCTATAATGGCTGCCTTGAGATCCGAGGTGAACCAGGGGTTGGAATTGTTCCGTACCTTTACTTTGATGAAAGGGACATGCTTATTTATTATTGTAGTGAGTTTGTCATTAAGGATGCAAGCTATCTTGTTGACATCTTTGGCTAGGTGAAGATCTTGCCATCTGATCATGCTCAGGTCAGATAGGAAGTTTACTGTACTGAATTTGCGAAAGGATCTTTTGTTATAAAAGATGGGTTGAGACGGGCCTTAATTTGAGATCTTATGCAAGCAACAATTCCATGATAAGCTCATGTCGTTGTGAAACACTGCCAAATGAGATATTTTGTGTGGATGGGTGGTTAGTACCACATCTAGAATGGAACTGTTGGCAGTATTTAGAGTGTTGTTCCTAGTAGGTTCACTGACTAATTGCCCAAGACCTAGCTCATCACAAAGGGATTTGAGGCCTGTGATTTAGGTGACAGCCAGTCCATATTTAGATCTCCTAGAAATATTGTTTCAGTTTTTGCATCTACGAACATGGATTTCAAAAGATTAAGGACTTCATCACCACCAGACGGGGGTCTATAGCCACCTAGGATAGTGATACATTCCGAGGAGGGGAGATGAAGGCTCAGCAAAACTAACTCAAATTCCTTGGCTAGAGATTTGCAACTAATATTGGTGACCAAGTACTTAGATTTGGCGTAGATAACCACAACCCCACCTCTAGACTCTCTATCTGCTCTAAATAAATTGTAGCCCTGCAGTGATATTTGTTGATCAGTGTTCGTCTTTTTTAACCACGACTCAGTAATTATGATAAGGTCTGGGTTAACGTGCGGCCCAGGCTTGCAGCTGTACAAGTTTTTAGGCAGGCTTAAAATGTTGACCATCATCATTTTGAGACCTGTGGCCTCAGCAAAATCGGTAGGAGTAGGTAAGTTGTAGGGGGCCAGGTTGAGCTCCACATTTCCTGAGCAGAGAAGAAGCAGAAGTATAACTTTCTTTAAGGAGCTTATAAGAATGGAGACTGCTTTTTTATTTCTTCGCGGCAACCCATATCATGCTGCGTAAGAGGCGGCACCACTGTAATGACAGTTGATCATGATCAATGTAAGTGCTTGGGTAGACATAGGTGAGGACAGTAGCAAGGGGGTGTAGGCTAACCGGGGGAATAGGCTAAAAGGGGAGAGATGAATGACATAGTGTCTGAACGGTAGACCGTTATAACATTAGGTACATTGGAGAACTGAATTGCATTGAGGTACTTCGAATTGCACTGTACCGCTGAAAACTCTGCACCTTAGGAGCAATAAAAACACAATAAGGAGAGCCATGGTCCCAGATTGAGTGGTCTCATGATTTGCATTAGTGCAATATTTTCTAGGCAAGAAACTTGCCCACCTAGGTACTCACATAAAACCTAGATGAGAAAATACAGCAGAAAGGGGAACAAGGAGAGCAGGAGCAGCTTAGGTAGTGACCATCCACCCTTCAGACTCAAGTCCCCTTGTAGCAGCACCGGGAAAGAAGTAGAATGATAATGCAGGCCATATTGCCCACGAATGAATACAGTGATTTATGTAGAAGACCAAGAATCCCTCTAGTGGCAGGTCTGTATAACCTGCTAATGTAGTTAGACTTATCGGCACCAAGGCAGAGTGCTTGATAGGGGCGCTGCAGGAAAAGCAGTCAGACAGAAGAGGTGTAAGCACTTTAAAACAGTAGTAGAAATTACAATCCAGCTAATACAGTTGAAAACTCCTAATAACACAGTTGAAATGTGCTTAGTTCTATCGAAAATCTAACAAAGTGCCAGGTGTCTATAGCAGGGAAACTCCTGGCCAATCAGAAGGTGGGTTTGCTGGAAGCACCTATGTTCTGATTGGCTTCGCTGTCCCGTACCTTCCAAGGAGCTGCAGGTGGGTGTCCTGGTCTTGGTCGGTGGCTGGCTGGGTGCCGGCCGACCGTGGGTGAGCTGGAGCAGCCCTGTTCAGGGACAAGCAGCTTCCAAGGAGCTGCAGGCGGGTGTCCTGGTCTTGGTCGGTGGCTGGCTGGGTGCCAGAATTAATACCTGAGTTCATCAAATACCTTATCAACAACAATTTAGGACTTACATTCACTTATGAGTTTGACAGAAAGAGAATAAAATTTCTCAATCTTGAAATGGAAGGTAAGGTGGGATAATATGTAAACAGCAAGGGCCATAAGAAAGAAACAGCTGCAAATATTACATTGCATGCTTCAAGTGCACACCCCTAAAAATTGTTCAAGTCCGTTCCCTATGGGGAAATGCTTAGGCTGAAAAGAAACTGTATAAACAGAGAAGACTTCATAAAACAAATTGAAGATCTAAAAACAAGGTTAAAGTATAGGGGACATTCAGAAGAGACCATAAAAGAAGCTTTTGACAAGCTTGAATTGTTAAACCAAAATGACATTTTCATTTCTAAGGAGAAACAGTGGGGAGATCGTAGTGGTCAAAAACCACTAGACAAATGGGGACAAGTGGTCACTTTTGTGACAGAGTTCAATCCACTTGCTGGACAGCTGGTTGGCCTGGTGTGCAAGTATTGGCCACTGTTGTTTACTGATTTGATTCTAAAAAAAAAAAAATATCAGAGAAACCCAGAATCACATTTTCAACAGCTAAGAACATAGGGGACAGGTTGAAAAAAAGTAACTTTGTACAATTCAGTGGGACACAGTTGCCTAGCTAGTGGCTAAATACTAGGCTGATCAGATTTTTTAAGTGTGAAAGGTGCAATACGTGCCAATATCCCCAAACCGTAAAGTATTTAAGAAAAATGGAAAAGTCTTTGAACTTAAAGATTTTATTACATGTACAACTCCCTTTGTTGTTCATGTCTGCTGGTGCAACTGCCCCTGTTGTTATATGGGTATGACAATATGTCCAATGAAGGAGAGAATACAGGAGCATGCTAGAGCCATCATAAATGGCAATGAGCTTAATGCTTTAGGAGCACATTTTTTGGAAAAACATGATTCAGAACTTGATTGTTTCAAGTTTACAGTACTAGAACATGTTCCAGGACATCCGGGGGAGCGCAAATACCCTGTCTCAGAAAGAAACAAGATGGATCATAATTCTGGATACAGTTGCACCAGTAGGTTTAAATGAAGAAGTGGATTTCTCACCTTATTTGATATAATATGGAGATGGAGAAATATGACCTGTGATTCTGAAATTGATTTATTTTCCTTTATTTTTCATTCTACCTTATTTTTTGATTCATTTTCCCCCTTTTCTCCCTCACTGCTCCCCTTCCTTTACATTATGTGATCAGAAGCCATACCTATTTCCTTATAATCGGCAAAGGTGAGAGCTGTATTTAAGTGTAAGCTCACTTGAGCTCAGAATCAGCTATTAAAATTGTAGGTTGATTTAAAAGAAGCAAATGAAAGAAAAAATAAATATAACATGGAAATGTTGTCTTTCATTCTGAACACATTACTAAAGAAAAGGTCTGAGATTTGGTCTGGTGTTTTTGAGGGTTTAGACTATTCTATTTAATAAAATGATGAACTAACCCCCTTGAACCCTGAATGATACAGAATATACAGTATCTTGATACATAGGGTTCTAAATTGTCACTTCCCTGCCTAATTTCTGAAATTCCCCTGTCTTTTATACATTTATTTCTCCCTTCAATTTTCTAAACTTCCCCCATTTCCTCACCCTTTTTTCTCTCCCTTATTTTAATAGAGATTATAATTAATTAAAAACAAATTATTTTGTTTATGTTCTATTTTTTGATATTTTTGGTTTTCAAAATAATGGTTTAAATGTGAAATCAACATAGAAATAAGATGAATCTCAAAAAATATTGCATTTAGAATTTTTTGAAGAAATGACCACTTGCATGGACACTTGACCTCCCATACATATAACGTGATTTTGCTTATATAAAATAATTTAAAGTAATTGTAATTAAGATGCCTTATGAGGGAGTTAATATGTAAGTAATAGCAACCTATTTGGAATAAGGTTAAAGCTGAGAATGTGATTTGAATATAGAGGCATTCTATTGTGAAGAATTTTTGTCCCCTGCACTAACCCTGATTTTCTGAAATGTTGCAGCCCAGCATAAAATCAGAGTCAAGATAGTACACAAGTGTAATGAAAATCATGAACATGACCAGGTTAGTCTGAAAAGGAAATACTGACTTGTAATTTGCTGGGAGATAAAATAATTATAACTGTGTGGCAGAACCAATTGTTTACATGTTTCTTTAAGAAGAAATCGCTTTTTTCCTTTTTAATTGGTTACAGATGTATGATGCACTTTAAATGTAGAGCTCTTTTCATAGCACCTTACACCCACACCCTGACGAAGGCCTGCTGAAGGGCTGAAGTGCCAGGGCTAGGAGTCTTTTTTTGTCTGGGCAACAGTTGCTGAAATAAATTATATTGTAACACTGCTGAAAATCCTGGAGGGCTGAATCTTTTTTTTTTTCAAAGTTTCATTGTTTGGTAGATTGATTATCTACCTGGTTCTAGCACCACCTGCCTGTGCGTACTGAAAATTCCTGTATTTCAAGACTTAAGTACCAAACCTGTCTCTTGGCTAAGTAGGTGACTCTGGGCCTCATGCCACCAGGGTTGCAGAAGCTCCTGTCCCCCATCAAAGCAGCTGCCCAACCAGACATTCAGATACTATAACCTTTAAAATACCCCACTGTCACACAGCCCTGGGGCAAAGATTCTTCTCCTACCGGGCACCCAAATGGACAAATAATCTTTCACCAGCTCTGACCTTGGAAAACAAGATTGGCACTTTCAAACAGGAACTTAGGAATCACCTTGTTTCCTTATCCAGCGGTGACTGTTTTATCTAATCCTTGACTGACTAGCCAGGCTACAGTCTCTCCATCTCCAGATCAGATTGATCCTTTTTCACATATGTTAAAAACTACCTGTTCTACTGACCCTTTCCTCTGATCTTTACACCCTAACTATCACCCACTTCCGCAATCATTGCCATGAAAAGCCACCTTGAATCTGCTACACAGCTCCCCCATGTTAACCAGATGTGGCCAGCCACTGGCTGAATAGTGTCCCTGTTTCTCTCATACTTGCCATTCCCCAATGTCCATGGGTACTTTCCCTCTCTTCCCTATTAATTCTTGTTGGCCTGTTACTATTCTGTTTATTATTATTATTTATTTAGTTGTTGTTGACAGGGTAAGTGCACTAGACAAATCCTGCCTATTTTCAGGCACGACCCGGGGGAGGGGGATACAGATGAATGCCAACTGACCTTGAACCAGATTAAGCTGTTGGTGGTATTTTTAGTGAATGAGGAAAATTTGGCAAGGACACCGGGGAAATTCCCCTACTCTTTTCGACAAGTGCCATGGGATCTTTAACAACATCCACCTGAACTACCACCAATCCAGGCAGATGGGACCTCGGTTTAATGTCTCATCCGAAAGACGGCACCTCAGAAGTGCAGCACCCCTCTCATGCTACACTACAGTGTCAGTACTGGGATATTAACCCAAGTGCCAGATGTGGGAACTGATCCCACAGCCCTCTGATCTCCCGGCCTCAGAGGTGAGTGTGCTACCTACTGAGCCTGTTTGTCTCACATAGGTTATTTACTGTATTTATAATTATCACTGTTTTACTGTAATTTATGATGTCTGTTCTATTCCGTATTTAACCCTGACATGGAACTTATGAAATGAGCTTGTTCTCAATGGTTTTCCTAGATCACAATTAATAAATAAATAAAATACCCAGCATGGTACATCTGTACAATGAAATAAAGTGCAAAAAGTCAGTTTTACTATCATGTGGCAACAGCTACATTGCCAAAATCCCTGACAGTGACAGACACAATGCCGAGTGTCGGCAATTTACTGTCAGGGATATCGGTGTGTTTTCTTCAGGGGGCTGTGCCCCCTGAACCAACCATGTGGGGGGCTCCGTCCTCCACAGCCCTAGTCTCTAAATATACAACTGCGAGTAGGAGTTGTCTCAGGGAGGGGACGAAACACCAGGAGATGCAGTGCCGGTGCCAGCAGGGACCATCACAGCAGCCAGACACTTTCTGTCGAATTATGTTCCTGTGATGGTCTTCGCTGTGGCAGTTTCACTGTGCAGTTAGTACACCCAAAAAGTCAACATGAAAGTCCACATATGCTTGCTCTTCAGGCTACTTGCCCCTGTAATTCAGTATTTAATCCCATTAATCTTTTTATGTTTTCATTTTCAAGCCCATGTATGCTTAGGAGCAAACAGAGAAAAAGAATCAATAGATGTCCCCAGGAGTCCATTCATATGTGTCTAATGAAATTGTAATTTAGTATTGATCCTACAGACTTCTTCAGTAAGGGGGAATGTAGGTTGTAGACCACATGAATTTTCAACAATCACAAAATATGTGTGACTCACCTCAAGGGGGCTGAAGGTTATAAGTATGTCACTGAACGCTAGACAATGCATTTACTGATGCTGAAGTATATCTGCTCAATGGGGAAAGCGGGAAGGAAAATTAATAAAGAGGCAAGATTTATATTAAACCTCACTTTATCAAGAAAGGAGCCAATTCAGATTTTTTTATTCAGACCTGTTCTTTTTAGACCACCTAGTCTATAGAGCCATTCTTCCTCTCTTTTGTTCAGTAAGTTCTCAAAATCTCCACCCATGGTGCCTTTTCTGATTTGCTCTGTCCACATGACTTTAACAACATGATCAGCTTTGTTTTGTACACTATGTAAGTGTTCGGCCATAGCATAGTCCAGATTTTTTATTTCTGATAGCCAATAAATGCTTGTTCAGTCTAGTTCTGAATTGTCTCTTTGTACAGCCCACATAGTACTGTAGCTACCACAGGAGCATGTAAGGAGGCATACAACTCCCTCACTATCACAGGACATATTACCCTTGACCTTCCACCTGTTCCTGTTTGGAGGGTAACAAAAGAGTCTCCTGTTGTAATCATGTAGCAAAACTGACATCTGCCAAAGGGTTTGCAACCCCATTTCTTGTGTACTGTACTTCTGTTCCCAAGTATTGGACAGTAACTAGGTACTAACATGCCCCTCATGTTGCCCCTTCTATGTAAGATTCTAAATTGTTTGTTCAATTAACTGTTAAGCTGTGTTGTACCTCTAAAAATGCTCAAATTCTTTCTCACAATACTGGCAACTTTCCTGGCTCCTCCTTCATATGTAGTTACAAATGTGAGATGATTCTCATCTGTCCTGTTCTATGACCTACCCTGTAGGTGTTAATAAGAATCTCTGTCCATCTGGTTAACTGATTCAATGGCTCTGGAGATGTTTGATTCTCTATATCCATGCTCCCTCAGTCTGCCAGAGTGTTTACTGGCTCTTCTTGTGTCCAGTTATTCTGTCCCACAGCTTCTTTTTAACCTCAGGTACTGATCATTAGGCAAGCTCTTGATCACGTGCTTTAGGGGGCAACTGCTTGCCTACAACAAACTATTATGGTTTGTAATCTTTTGTTTTTGTCATAGACCTTTTTTCCTCCTTAGAGTACTGGCAGGTGGCTGCAGTCTCTGCCTGAGGAGATACTCACTCTCCGGCATCCTTGCATCCCCGTATCACCGACCCAGTCAGTCCCCCATGGATTGCCCCCCATTGGTGGGGCCAGGAGGGAGGGTACTGGCACTCCCCTCCCCAGAGACCCAATCCAGATACTGTACACCGGTCCAAACCCCATGGATGCATCAGCCATCATGGAACCTGCCAGGCTCCAATTTCCACTTTTCTCCAGTCCCCCTCCACACCGACCTGATGAAAATGGTACGTGCCTCCTGACCCATACTGCCCTCCAGCCATTGCCAGAGGGCTGTCAATGAGTGTGATAAGTATCCCTCCCCCAAGAGAGGAGCGCAGTCCTCTGGATGCTCGATCCTCTCTCACCTCTGCTGATCCCCGGTGGCCCGAGCTCATTGCTAAACCAGGGTTGCCGGCATGGTGCAAGGTGTGGTGTCTAGTGCCTCAACCCTCAGCACCACCAGGTCAGCTGGTCTGTAGCTTTTTTATGCAGATATGTTTCTAAAGAACTAGCATTTCTCTTATTAATATTCAGATCTAAGAAGTTAATAGAATGTAAATTCAATGTTATCTTAAACCTCAAATTTGAATTAGTGGATTCTATTCTAGGAATAACACAAATGAATCTAACTCTGCCTATGACCCTTTCCATATCAGAATCATGTCATCAATAAAGCATTTTGCGCCCAGTCTGGCCAACATGTATATGGGAAAGTGGGAGGATGTAGTGGTGTATTGTAAATCAGGGAATCCCTTTTTCCACAAAATTGATTTTTGAAAGCACTCTATCGATGTGATTCAGATATGGAAAGGGTACAAGGTAGAGTTAGATGCATTTGTGTTATTCCTGGAATCCACTAATTCAGAACTGAGGTTCAGCCAGCCTGTTGGCACAGTGGTAGGATTTCCTCTGGCGACCCGTGTTCGGCAATGGATCCGGGTCATCTGAGGGCCAGCCGGGGGAGAAGGATCAAGCATCCTTGGACTACTCTCCTTCTCCGGGGGGAAGGGGGACTGAGTGTTCAGTGCAGTGGCGACACCCGGCGGAGGTTGGGTGTTCCATTATGCACCAATGCCAAGTAGAACCATCAGGGGTGGGTCTGACACTGGCATCATTGCACGTCCTCACCCCTGCCTACAGGGGGAAAAATGCTCTGTGTTCCCGTCTGTCTCCATGAAGACCTGCCCCCGGTCCACGAATTGCCTCCGCTGCTGGCTCCCCAACTAATTATTAGCATCTCGGTGCTGGAAGGCCCACAGCACTGAGACCCTCACCATCTGGGGGGTAAGCCAGGGGTGACTGGGGAGTGCAAGCAATTGGTGGAGGTGGAGCTGAGGGGGTCCGTAACCAGGTTGGACAATGATGGCTCGGGGGCACACAAAAAGTACTAAATCAAAAAAAAAAGTGAGGTTCAAGGTAATATTGAATTTATGGTTGATTAACTTCTTAGATCTGAATATTTATAAGAGAAATGATCATTCATGAGAAACAGGTATGTATAAAAACTTACAAAGCGTAAAATGTCTGTTGTTGGCAAGCAGTTGCTACCTGGAGCATACGATCAGGAACTTGCCTAAAAGTCAGTACTCGAGGTTAAAAAAAAAACTGTGGTACTGAAAAACTGTACATGATGGGATCCTGTGAGCTCTCTGACAGACTGAGGGAGCATGGATATAGGGAATCTGACATCTCTGGAGCCATGGCATAAGTTAACTTGATGGAGAGAGATTCTTTATTCCAGTGGCGCGAAATCTTTTTTTGGCGGAGGACCAGAATGCAAATCTGAGTCATGTCTGAGGGCCACTGTTAAGTTTCACGCAATGATGTCATCAATGTGGTAGTTATAATCACAACCAGATTAATCACATGATTCATCTTCCCATGAAATTAAAAAAATACTGCTAGAGTGAACAGAGTAAATATTACAATCAAATTACAAATAAAAACACCAAGAGTGCTAAAACCAATACAGTTTTAAAATGCACTGAACAGTAGGGGGACAGTCTTTGTGCAATATCAATATAATTCCCAGTTCAGACACTGCTGACACCAGAGCAAGACCCAGTTGAAAAACAGTAGAAGTGCCCCCCCACAGCAGAACTCTCGCCACTCCTAGAGGGGTTAACAAACAAAAGCAGGAGAGACAAGATTCAAGTTCCCTCACCACTTGTACCTTACAGGGCAATGTACGGCTCAGACTTCAGTCCAGGCTTTCCATTTTTCTATCTGGAATACTGTCACCAGCAACGACTAATACACTCCAGCTCCATGAGCACACTGCCTGATCTTCATCCTGCCTTCTCAGAATCTCATGGCAAGCCATAGGCCTCCCCACTCCTAGATGACTCAAACTCCCTGAAAGTCTTTTCCCAGGCCATGAAAGATCTTCCCAGACTGGCTTAACACAGCAGCCATAGCTTCTGTTCCATTTAAGATTTTACATTCGGCAGGCACTAAAACCCTGACTGGTGCATTATTATCTTACTGCCCCACACCACAGTTCCACCAGGAAACTGCACCACTGTTTGTGCTTTTTGACCTCTGCCAAGGAATTTGCATCCAGCAGTTTGACACAGGGAGTTTTAAATAATACATCTCCAACCTAACATTAAATAAAAACAATGACATTGCTGTAATGTTCCTGCTGAGTCTCCACTAAAGTCCAACCAGGTTTGCTTATATTTGGCTGCCAACCCATGTGGAGAGCTGATTCTGGGCACCAATTATGTGCTGAAGGTAAAGCTGTACTCGGGTCTGGTTGACATTGTCTGAGCCCCAGTGTTTGTCTCTGAAGCAGCTGTTCTCTGACTTGACATTAAATAAAAACACTGGCACAGGTACAGAGACTATACAGAAAACAAACTTACCAGAAATCATGGTGAACACTGTCAGCATGTGTATGTCTTTGCGGGCCACAGACAGCCTCTGTGTGGGCCATTTATTTACACATACATCACAGAACAGGACAGATGAGAAGCAGTTCACATTTGTAACCACATTGTGGGTGGAGCCAGGGAAGCTGCCAACATTGTGAGAAAGAATTTGAGAATTTTTAGAGGTACAAAAAAACAGTCACCTCAACAAACCACTAAGAACCTGAAAACAGGCACTTGACTGTCTAATGCGCTTACCCGGTTAACAAAAGCAAATAAGAATCTCATATAGAGGGGGCAACAATCCGAGCGACATGTTGATACATAGTTACTATCTGGAATTTGAGAACAAAAGTAGACTACATCAGAAATGGGGTTGCAAACCTAGTGGCAGATGTCACCTATGGCACATAATTAGAAGAAGAATCACAAACAGAAGTCAGAGAGAAGATCAAGGGTAATATGACCTGTAATGGTGAGGGAGCTGTATACCATCTTACATGCTCCTGTGGGGGCTACTGTTTGGGGCATACAAAGAGACAACTCAGAACTAGACTGAACGAGCAGTTACTGGCTATCAGAAATAAAACATCTGGACTATGCTATGGCTGCACACATACATAGTGTAAAAAACAAAGCTGCTCATGTGAAAGCCATGAGGATAGAGCAAATCAGAAAAGGCATCAGGAGTGGAGATTTTGAGAACTTACTGAACAAATAGGAGCACGAATGGATCTACAGACTAGGAAGACTAAACAGACCACATCTGAATGGAGAATCTGAGTTGGCTGCTTTCTTGATAAAGTGAGGTTTAATATAAATCTTGCCTCTTTATTACTATTCCCTCCCCCTTTTCCCCATTGAGCGATACACTTCAGCAACAGTGAATGCACTGTCTAGCTTTAGGTGACATAACAACCCCCCGGCCCCTTAAGGGCAGTCATACAAATTTTGTGATTGCCTTTTATAGAAAATTCACAATTACAACTACAACCTACATTTTTCCTCTCACTGAGGAAGTCCGTATTATCAATACCATAATCACAGTTTCATCAGAAACATATGAATGGACTCTGGGGGACCTCTAGTGGTTGTTTTTCACTGTTTTCTCCTAGGCATATATAGCCATGAAAAAGAAAACATAAGAAGATGAATTAAATTAAATGCTGCATTACAGGGGCAAGTAGTCTGAAGAACAAGCATATGTGGACTTTTATGGGGACTTTTTTTGATTGTATCTCATTGTAGTAGCACAATGAGTATTTATTCAGTAAATATATTAGTTCCTTTTGAGCTCTCACTCAGCCAGTAACTGCTGCTGCCTGAATATGAATATGCATGAAGCAGGCATTTAAATATGGAGGCATGAATGGCTGACATAACCTCTGATGAACCCCCTGATGGGTTGGGGTGAAAGTTTAGGTCAGAAGGCATTTCCACATCCATTGCTCTCAGTACCTGTTTCATTACTGGTAGAATGAATAAAAGAAATTAAGAAGAATGTCTACTGAATCCATTCTCTGCTTTAGTGACAAGTGATGCATGTCGTTCTTATTTTGCTTTAGAATACTATGTATTTATTTAATTTTCATTCACCAGGTAGGTGCACAAGATAATACAATGCCATTTTTAGGCATAAACCTGAAGAGTAAAATCAGAAACTCAAAAAAAGGAGCAGGGCTGGTGATTTTTTTTTCTTTAACAGGACACAAGAAGAGAACATGATGATGAAATATCTAGTTTAACGTTTAGTGGATTAATATTGCAATCATGGAACTCTGTAGTTAAGGTAGGGTTGAGACAGACCTTGTCAAGAGTCTAAGTAAGCAAGTAGTCATGACAGGGTTAGGGTTTTGCTTGGGTATCCCCATACCAAGGGGATAGTAAGGCCCAAGACCACAGGCCAAGGACCATTAACCTCTGTAAGTGCAAGTACTGCAACACAACCCACACCCTGGAGTGTCTTGTTGTGCTTAAAATATGGGTTTCAGTGTTAATTTCAGAAAAAAAATAGTTAAGAAAATATAATAATAAAGTTCTGCACCAAGCAGAAGCCCTTGCAAAATAATTTTTCCATCATATATATATATATATATATAGTACATATATGCTTTGTATTGTCTTTTAGCTTTGCAAACTTTACTGCCAGAGTGTTGCTCGTTAGGGATCTGTATACTGTTCTTAAGCCTGGATATGCTTGTTTTCCTTTGAGTGTGATGAGCATAGGTTTGTCTTCCTACACCAATAGTTGCCGGTACTCTCTAGGGGGTGTTGGAGAAGCTGTGGGTGCCCTGTTGAATGCCATGACTGCTACCTTTTTTGTTTGTTCAGCCTGTGTTTTCTGTGTATGGTTGTTCCATATTTGCATTTATTTTACTTCATCGAGTAGTGTAAAAAAACAATGCAAAGTAGGTGATTTTTACAGAGTAAACTGAAGACACAAGAATGATGGTGAGCAGGTGCTAAAAGTGGCTTTAGTAAATGTCGGCAATTGCTCAGATGCAAACTACATACTGTACGGGCTCCACCTTGCTTGGTGAGAAACTGGTCAGAGTTCTAAAAGTTTCTGGGTACTAGGGCTAAACAGGGGGCCCTTTAAGCTGCTGAAGACTGCAGTAACTATGTGCATGCAATAAGGTAGTGATCAAGCAATATCAGTGGCTCAGCAGGTTGTACACTCACCTTTGAAGTTGCAAGACTGTAAGGCTATGGATTCTAGCCCCACACCAGGAACCTGGGGGAAAATTCCAGTACAGGCACTGTAGTGCAGCATGAGGGTGGTGCTGTACCCCTGTGTGCCATGGACAATAAAGATCCCATGGCATTTTTTGAAAACAGTAGGTGAACTTTCCTGGTATCCTGGCAAAATTTCCTCTATAAACAAAAGATTACCACCAACAGCTTAACCTGATTTAATATGTCAGTTTGCATCTATATTTCCACCTCCACCTCCACCCTACACATCAGAAAAGCTGAAAATAGTCAGAACTGCCTAGCCCTCCTTTCCCAATCAAGCAAAAATAAATTGATAGATAGATAGATAGATAGATAGATAGATAGATAGATAGATAGATAGATAGATAGATAGATACTTGGTATAGTATAGTTAAGTACTTTAAATGTTTATTGGCCATAATACATTGTAACTTTGTTATTAAAGGGGGATACATATATTGGCCCAGATATTCAAAGGGTTGCTCATGGCACAACGGTGGCTGTGCCGTATATGTTCCCACCCGGCCACGATATTCAAAGGAAAGTCGTGACACAAATCCGGCGGGTGCATCAGTAATGCATACAGTGCAGGTGGGAGTGCCCTATGCATATCCTGCACAGCCTGATATTCAGCCTGGGATGTGCAGAGTCATGCATGCGCAACCCCTACCTACGCCAGCACAAAGTTGATCCCCCCAAAAAAAGGAACAACTGATAGCCACCCAGAGGTGAGCTGCAGCATTGCAGGGCGCAACACAGCAGCTGCCACCTGTGGGTGGCCACCCGAGTTCCGGCCGCACCTGGCGGTACCCCCCATGCCCGAGCGTTGGCATTTGTAATTAAAAAAATGAATTCCGCAATATCCCTGGTGGTCCAGTGGACCGCTGCCTGCCTGATCGTGGGCATTTGTAAAACAAAAATATGTCCTACATCCCTGGTGGTCCAGTGGACCTCTATCTGCCTGATCGCGGGCATTTGTAAATAAAAAAACATGTCCTATATCCCTGGTGGTCCAGTAGACCACTATCTGCCTGATCGCGGGCATTTGTAAATAAAAAACATGTCAATATCCCTGGTGGTCTAGTGGTGCCCCTCCCACCACCCACTGAGCCCCACCGCCCGCTACCCCCTGGTCAGCCGTGGGGCAGCACCCATCCGCCTGCTGCCCGCTGCCCGCCAGCAACACCGTCGTAGGGCTGTACACCCATTGGTCCACAGGCGTGAGCCAATGGGCGTGCAGCCATACCGTCTACACATTCAGATATGCGAGGATGGTCATTCCGCATTATCTGGAATGTATGTCTGTTATGGACTTCATGCCCATTGGCTCACGCTGGCGCGAACAGCGATCGCTGCGACGGTGTCGAATGGTGAGCGGCGGCGGCGGTGGGCGATGGTGCTGCCTACGAGCGGCCGAGAGGTAGAGCGGTGAGGCCAGTGGTGGGTGAAGTGGTACCACTAGATCACCAGGGATATTGGACATGTTTTTTTATTTACAAATAGTGCGATCGGGCAGATAGCGTCCACTGAACCACCAGGAATATAGGACATGTTTTTTTAGTTACAAATGCCCGCAATCGGGCAGATAGCAGTCCACTGGACCACCAGGGATATAGGACATGTTTTTTTATTTACAAATGCTAGCAATTGGGCAGATAGCGGTCCACTGGACCACCAGGGATATTGGACATATTCTTTTATTTATACAAATGCCCGCGATCGGGCTGTGGAGCACATTGCCGGCTGCAGAGGGTGTCGGTCCCTGACGGCTGCTGCCTGGCAGGGCACCAGGTGCAAGTCGTCGGGGATTGACGCACCTGCAAGCAAATGGGGCCATAATGACATGCAAATGGCCCCATGTGTGCCTTGCATACATTATGGCCCCATTTGCATGTTAACTTTTGAATATCGCAGTTGCTGTGCATGGAGCAATGGAACTTGCACTAGCGCATCCCCATGCTCCATTCTGGCCACTTGTGCTGGCGCAGTGCCACTGTGCCATGCATACTGCAGGTGGCCAGGGTGCGATATTCAACACTGCTGAGCCATGGCGCAGCTCCGTTGAATATCACTCAGTCCACACCCCTGAGCAGCCAAGTTGAGCTGCGCCCAAGCTTGCACCACAGCCTGGTGCAGCTTGAATATCTGGGCCACTGACTTTATTGTACAAATAAAGGGTTTGCTCACAAGATCACTTGGTTACAGAGAGCCCTCTACTCAAAAATTACTACTTTTTTTTTAAATATAGACAGAATTTATGTGTACACATAGATTTTTCCTAGGTTCCCAGATTTACAATGAGCCTTCTGCACAGATAGTATAGCCCTCTACAACTATTTAGATACAGTTCTACATAACCTAACTGCATCTCACTCATAGCTGAGTATTTGGCCATAATTATACAGCAACCCACCTTCTGGCAGACTTGTGGTCTTCTATTACATTTTCCCCCGGGAGGTCTGATCTTAATCTCACACAGTCTTGTTATATAAAGTTTTCTTGCAAACACCACTGTAACTGACTTAACAAGATCTCAGTTCCCTTTAGCTCATGCCCACATTCTAATTTGAAGCCACACCCCACATCTTTTGCCACACATTCTTATCAGGCAGTTTTTGAACAGTGTAGGTATATAATAGAATCTATGGCAGATTGGTTGTATGAAACAAGGGGTAAAGTAGCCATCCCAGTGGCATGGAGGGCCGAGACATCAATGCCTTACCTCCTACCATACCAGTGACCCGCGTTCATGGTGCAAACATGTTGCTGGGGGATGACTGGGGAGGGAGAGGTTTGAGCATCTGGAGGACTGTTCTCCTCTTCTCTCTCAGGGAGTGAGGGGACCATTAGTCAGTGTTAGTGTTAGCCTGGTCCCCTAGCTGAAACTGGTCCAACAAGGGAGGTGGAGGCATGGCAGATACCCAGTGAGCCATGCACGGGAGCATGCACAGCACCACCACTGGTGACATTGCACACCTTACAATACCTCTACACTGGTGGGGAAGAAAACCATCACAGGTCCTGCACCCAACTAACTGGATACCACCAAGCAGCTAGAGGTAAGTTCCAGTAGACGCCAGAGTGACAGGGCTGGGGAGACCAGCGGATGGAGACCATTCAGCCAGGGGAGCATAAATAGAATAAAATAAACAAGAGGTACAGGAAGTGGGCGTGTTGTTGGGAGTTTAATGATCATGGATGTCACAGAAATGTGTTCAGTTGTTTTCTTGTATTTTGGTTAAAATATTTATCTACCTCAGGCTCCTCATCTGGGGACCAATTCCAGTCATATCTTACCTGAGTCCATCTTCTGGGGACTTGCTATGGGGTGGGGAAGAAACCCATGTAGGGTTTGAGTCAACACCTATACTAATCTTAAATGGATGGTGGGAACCATACTGGGATTATTCTCTGTAGGTCATCTGTGGTGCATCCAATTTAGAACATGATGGGGCAGAAAGTCTTTCAGTCCAGGGAGAATGCAGTCTACTACTAGGGGACTCCCAGAAACCATTTCACTCCCTTTTGCATCTACAGGGTTAAGTTAATTCCTGACCAGCTCTTGATCATGTGACTGAAGTTACAGCACAAAATAAGTAGCCTGGCACCATATTCAGAGTGGTTGAGTGGAAAGAAGAGTGTCAGGAGGAGGAAAGGGGATTCTCCCCAAGAGGATCTTTGATAGACTCCTGCTTGTCTTGTGTTGCTTATGTGGGAATTAAGAAATGGTGAGGAAGAAGGACTGGATGCATTCTAGTCCTCTGAGTAGACCTGGAGTCGGGTTGAAGGAACACCCCTTCATGATCACTACATGGGTTCTAATATGATGGTATCTTCTATTTTATCTACAGTGTATCTATTATTATTTGCACCTATTGTTACTTATTATTTGTATCCTGGACCAGTGTGTGTACCAAAATACTAAATTTATTGTTTTTGTTTGTTTTAGGAAGTATTGTTTTAAACTGTGTATCCCTCTCCTTGCTTTCTCCTTTAGACTTCATAAGCTCATCACATGTATTCTATACCCTTTTATGTACTGATTATTGTTTTGTAATACTGACTTTGATCTACTTAAAATTTTCATCACTGTGTAGTTCCCTGTAATGTTTTGTATATTGTACTCTTCCAGGTTGTGCCTTAAAATAGGCATTTGTTTGCGTAGTGCACCCACCACATCAACAGAAATTAAATAAATAAATATGTGTTTGATGGAAGGACATTTGTGAGAACCTGTGCCAGCCTGGGGAAGAGAGGTCCACTGAGGTATTTCCCCATCTCTAAGTATGGTGTCCACTAATACAACTAGGTGCCAGGGAATAATTGCCTGAGCCAAGGCTTTTATTTGGACCATATGCAGTACCCATCTGGAATTGCAAGTTCTAGTAGCCTTTAGTAGAAGAGAGGGGCTATGGGGAGGATGGAGTGCATAAGGACTGCAGAGATTTGGGATGCTTGTTCAGGGCCCAGATAGAGGCAATGAAATTTGTGAAAGTACAGACAGAAAGGGTAATTTCTGATGGAAGGAAGTCCTGTTTTGCCAGTACAGCTAGAACATTTTCTAATGTGATGTGATTTGAAGTGTAAATAACTTACTGTACTGCTTGTACTATAACTTCAGAGATTCAACATTGAATTTCTTTAGTTAGCTGCTAGAAAGAAATATGTCTGAGACAGAGTGTTGTGTCTTTCCTGTGTGCCAGAATGTTCTGAAACCTGAAGCCACAGCCGAATCAGCCTTTCAACTAAACAGAATGACTCCAAGGGAGGGCTAGTTATACATGATATAGAAATACTATGTTTTCCCAGTAGCACTGTTTTCATAATTTAATTTTTCAAATATATGAGGTAAATGCATGATTCACAATTGAATCAACTGTTCACTTTATTTATTTATTGAAATGTTTCACCAGGAAGGGCACACTGAACAACACAACAGTTTAAACAGTGCAGAAGATACACAAAGTAATAAACATAAGAAGTGAAACATATGACCAATATATGCAATACAAATTCAAGGGAACAGACTAAGTGCAACTTCTAGAGAATAAGCATTATTGGAGTTGAGATTAATAACGCTGAACCAACTACTGTAGAAGGGTGAGCAGAGAAAGAGATAAGGTAACCAAGGTAATGGGGGTAAAGTAGGGCTAGGTATGATGCAGGAATAGGAGTTAACAGAGTAAGGATATAGAAGGGCTGGATAGGAACAGATATAGGTATTATAATGGATGGAAAGCATAGGAGGAGATGAGGGAGAATCAAGGGGGATTAGGAACAGGTACAATTTACCAAGAAGAAGTTATGTAGAGTTATGTAGAGCAGAAGAGATGGAGTAGGGGGAGGAAGAGTGGTGAATCTGGTGAGGAATTGCATTCCATAGTTTAGGAAAGTGATGCAAGAAGGTCATCTGACCTACAGTGGTTGACCGATGAGGGACTATCATTAAATGGGAATCATATGATCAAAGGGAATGGGCAGGAGGAGGTAGGATGAATAGTAAGGAAGTAAGAAGGGGGGAGGGCACCAAACCAAAATGTAGATACAAATTTTGCACAATGGAGGTGGTGTTGATTTTTCTTGTGAGGAAAAAGCCAGGGAGTGGTAGAGATTACAGTGATGGGTGAGAGAGGGGGAATCCAGAGTGAAGCAACAGAAGAAATTAAAAAGGGTGTCCAATCTGGTTAAGGAAGACTTTAGAGCAACAGTATAGATTGCATTACAGTAGTCGAAGATATGTAGGATCATCTTCAGTACAAGTTCACACCTAGCCAGTAGTGGGAGGCAGCTATGGTTCCTGTATAGTACACCAAGCTTGGGGCACAGCTTTTTCAGGATGGCATCCACATGATCAGAGAAGTTGAGGTGTTGGACAAGCCAGACTCTAAGGTACTTAAAGGATGCAATGTCCTCAAGGACTGTCCCGTCAAGTGTATAGAAGGAGGGGTGGGTGGGGAGCCTAGAGAGCCTCTGTCTAGTGCCAAAGGTCATTGAGACTGTCTTCTTGGCATTAAGGAAGAGTTGATGAGAGTGAGACCAGTAGAGTTGATGGGAGCAAGACCAGTGGTGAACTTTATTGAAGTCATGCTGAAGTCTGGTTACTACATCATCAGGGGACTGGCCTGAGGTGAAGAGATGAAGAAGACTGTGTCTTTAGCATACATGTGAATTGATGCAGATGTACAGACTGATGGTAGGTCATTTAGAAATATGGAGTATAATATAGGGCCCAACATGGACCCATGAGGAACACCAGTGTTAATAGGGAGAGCTGCCAAAGCCTCCAGGAGAACTTAAAAAAAATCCCACAATGTTTAAAATATCTAGACACAATTCTGTATTTCTTCTCCCCGTTATTTATTACTGAGGTAATTTGTATAAAAACAGGATCTTTGTTCCTTAAGAATTCATCTTGTCTTGCTGCTTCTTCCCCCACATGAGGTCATAATACACAGCTTGTAATATCACAGTTTCTCCCATGGCAACAGATTGTAATGTCACAAGAGAGGGTTATGACTTCATTCAAGTAGGGAATGAACTATGGTGGATGATGAACTGAGAGGCATTAAGAGCCTCTTTTCATACAGATTTTCTGTATAATAAATAATTAGGAATTCACAGAGAGGATGGATAAAATACTAAACAAATTATATCTAAATAGTCAGTTTTTCAAAGCTTCCCATGAGGTTTCCACAGCTCTGTAATGCTTACAAAAGTTATTACTGGCACGTAACTATTCATTTGAGTTTTAGACTGCACAGTTGCTCACCGAAAATTAAACAAATCCTATGGCAGCAGTGAACATTTGCATACTGACAAAACAATTGAATAATTAATTCCAAACAAAAGCTCTGTTTACATGACTGATCTTTCCTTGATGAGCCTGAATGCAGAATGACTACTTACAATATCTAGTTATTGTTTGATTCCAATAAGTGTTGTGCTATATATTAATGCTGGGAGCCCATGTCATGCTGGCTTAATTTGGCAAGTGCCCTAAAATGTTATCCCTCTATTTCTCTCCATCATCCAACAACAATGGTTTGTGATTTTGCTCAGCACAAAAGCAGTTATTGAAACCAGATGCTCATTTCTCAATACCCTTAAACAAAACACTGAATTAATGAAAGAAATGTTAACAAATACAGAGGTCTGCTCAATGGATTTGACTGCATTAAAATTCTGCTCTGCCTCCAATGTTTTTATGCACAGCACTAATTAGATTTTCACATTGTTGCAGTCATGTCTATACTCAGTTTTGGCCTTTTTCTGGGAGAGTAGCAGTAAAAATTGAACAGAGCTCAAACCCAATCTTCCTGTCACATTGATGTGCATTTAAGCAAATGAAAATCACCAGTTTATGACCCTTTGTTAATTGAAAGGGAAAGAGTACAGAGACAAGATATACCTTATGGTTTCATACTATGCATAGAAATCATATTTTGTGTAGGAAATAGACCTGGTATGTATTAGATTGCAATTTCAATAAAGCCCAGCAACTTGATGTCTTTCTGTGATGAATCAGAACCTGAATGTAACTGGTTTAATAACTGTAAACAGCAGGAAGCCAAAAAGCCATCAGTTCTGTTGGCATGAAACTACATGCCGATTGTGTGCTTCAAAAAATTGCTCATCTCTCATATCCTGTAATAAAACTCTGATGATTTTGCTAATTTATGACAGTAATATTGGCATTTTGGAAGGGAAATGTTGTGTGAAGGAGTATAAATGCCAGCAATACAAATTACCCGATTTTGCTTTGAGCTGATAGTTCAGCTTGGAAATTGCTCCAGGTTCATTGGTGATGTTGATAACCTGTAGACCAGTATTGCTTTCATGCATAATTAAAGCATGATTTCAACAATTATATTGTTATTTATAGATAAAGACACTGGAAGAAAAATAAATGTAAACAACAGTTAGGACCTAACCACAAAGCCACAAAAAAGAGATATGGACATTAGGGTTAAAACTCTCCTGAATGATGAAGACTGTGTGGTGTCACTGGTGTGATGCTCCTGGGGCTTGAACAATAGTGCAAAGCAATATTGGGATTTACCATCACTTTGGTACCGCTGTTTAAGGCAAGGAAATGTATTCATGCTGTACACTGGCAAACTGTTATGCTCGATAGAGGGCGTGTTAAGGTAACACCAACGTGGCTTTAAGCAATTATTTAAACAGAAGACCCCCCCCCCCCACACACACACAATTATAAACATTTAGGAGGAAGTTGAACCCTAATATTGCTCATCTTCTTCTTTGTACATTTCTAGCCCTAAATTAAAATTCTACTTTTTTATTGTGAAGCAACTTGAGCACAGGTATTGCTTACAGTGCATCCAATACAGTAGCAAAAGCTAAAGGAAAGTTGTACTACATAAAAACAGCTTACAAACATTATAGCTAACAACAATGTATGAAAAACATTCTCAAAGATAAGACAAACTTTAGTATTTTAAATCAAATAATTAAATATTGACACAGTAACCTATGAGTGCAACTTCAGAGGTTTCTGTACAGATGACTTGGAGTGGACAATTGAGAATTTGAAAGAAGAGACATCAGCATTAATAAAAACTTGTGGTTTATTAACAATGGCAAATTACTATGGAGAAAATTAGTTCATGTTGAGTTGATATAAACATAATAAGCTATGTTAAAAAAGCAGATGGTCTACCAATTAACACCACATACTGTACATTATAGATGAGTGTACCAGCATAGTACTATGGTTGTGTTGGCTAGATGCTACTACTATCAGGAAAATTGATGAAGAAGTGTTTTGGATTAGTTATTATCTGAGTGGTGTCAGCGAAAATGATCACCAAATTGTAATTTTAATGTGTTATATGTTCCTGGGAGAAGTTTACCATTGTGTAAGCTTTCTTTGACTGACACCAGTTTGATCTTTGCAATTGTATGCACAGCTGTATTATAAAGTATGTATATTTAAAAAACTATTAATTCAAAAAATAAATAAGTGTACCAACAATAAATCTTGCATAAATTAAGTATTTTGTAATTGATTCCCACCCCCTTATGAAAAAGAATATTTATTAACAGAGCCACACTTATATCGTAAATGTCAGCATCCATCTGGCAATGCCAGTAAGCAGTATTTTGTGCAGCATTATGTGGTGTCTAGTAGCACCCCATCCTCCTTCCCCAATTAGCCCCAAGCCCACAAAGTCCCAATTACTACTGGTGTCAAATAGCACCTACCCCTCACACCCCCGCCCACTCCTCCAACAGTGACTGGCACAGCCATATTACTCACATTCTCCTTGGCCAAAAGTCATCTAATTCTTATTACGGGTAACACAATTACAGTACTAGTGTAACAGAAAGGTTGTAATCAAAGAGATAATTGGCATTAGATGGTGGACAGCCAAGGACATGTGTAGAGGGGCTGTGCAGCTTACCATCAGGAGAGGGCATGTGCAACTGGGATGTGAATGGTGCACCTGCCACCAGTGAGTATCTGGTGAGTCTGAGATTGGAGTGGAGTGTGGGTGAGGAGCTGGTGACTGAGTGTCCCACATATTTCACATATTCCTAGTATCATCCTTCAATTCACTGCTTTTGCAAACAAAGCCTGAAAAACTGTTGGAAGATGAAATGGTGCACACCTTTGCCAGTCTCATGTAATTTCATAAAGCAGATTTTTTTTTATTTTTTGTTATCACATTCTTTTAGAAACTGCATAGTTCTATACTGTCATCTCCTAATTTGATACACAACTAAAATATAAGGCAGAATACTGTAAGGACAACTTAACAAGGTTCCACTACCCTGGATTGTATGGTACGTAAAATATATTTTCAAAAAAAAACTATTATTTTTTTTTAAACTTCAGTCATGTCATGTGAAAATAAACTGGGTTGAAATTTCTGCATGCACTAAAAAAGAAGTCACATAAACTTACAATCAGTTTATCAGTTATTCACTCACGAGTTACCTCTCAAGCTCATCAAGCATGATCACCTTTTAGTGCTTAACAATACACGCAGTACAATCACATGTAGGGTAAAGATCAGGTAAATGGTTATTTTGAAAGGCCAAGTAATGAGCCTGTCCCCATAGAAGGCCAATGTTCCAAGCACACCTACTGTATGTATAAATATCAATGGGGGTTCCAAAAGGTTGAACACAGATATGCATGCATGCTGCCTTTGGGTCCATTTTCTTGCGACCAAACAACCCTGCTTCTATTTTCAGAAGTCGTGTCTATTCATAACAAAGTCACAATTTTTAGCAAAAAATGGAAACAAATGTATCAGTTTTTGTACACAAACTTTGGATGCTGCTAGGCCATCTAATAGATGATCTACCAAATTTGGATGCATTCCCACTTTGATAAATAGCAGCAAACACATCTTGGTCAGATCTCTCTGAAAATCCCACCCCACAAGTTCCACTAGCTGCTGAAAGGGCCCTTTGTTTCCACCAATTTGCAGAGTCAGAAGATGTTACCTGTAGTTGTAAGATGATGATTTGGTTTGGCAGGCTGTTTGGTAGCACTTGCTTCTGTCTGTTTAGCAGAGAATGGAGGGCTTCTTTGCTGAGCAGGTACAGCTAGTTAAGAAGCTCTCCCTAGTAAGAATGAGTTGAATCTGAATTTGCATTCAGTAACATGCCAGAATTGGGCATTTTAGGTCTGAAGGAACCCAATTTCACTTTTTACAGGGAGCTCACACTGAGTACATCCAAGCAGCAGGCAAGCCACATGACCAGCAGCAGCTAATCAGCAACACTGGCGATCAAGAGCTTTATATGCTCAATACATCTCAATGACATTTTCAGCTCTCTCACAGGGAAAAGACCTGTGGCAGGATGGGGACTCTTTTTATATGAAGAAAGAGTGTCTTCTGAATAAAAACTTTAGAAATCATCACAGAATCATGCAATCTCATTCCAGTTAGCTAATTTTCACTAGTTGTAACTATAGTTTCAGGTAGGTAGGTTGGCAAAGTTGTGCTGAAGAGGAAAGGAAAGACTGTACACTGTGAGCATGAGCTGGCAGCACAGGCCCCGTCTATAGAGTGACCTTGGCAGTACCAAGTATATTTAACACACTGGGGAAAGATGCTGGTGGTAGTGTAGAAGGCACTGAAGTCCATATTTATTTATTTTTATTTTATTTTGACCCACTGCAGAAGGAGCAGGCAGAATTAATTTACAAAAAAAAAAAAAAAAAAACACATCAGCACCTACCCCCTCACCACAAACATGTATCCCAGAAATAGATCCAGATAGGTCCAGTTTGTGTAAATAAAAATATTTTATTTACCACAAACTTTAACTTGGAAATGCTAATAGTGCTTTATAGAGATTTAGGCCACTTGGAGCTCCTGAAACACTCAACACCATTTCGCACTTCTCAGGTGCTTTATCAAGAGTGCAAGCAGCATAATATGAAACTTTATTTATAGTCATTCTGTTGTGACGACAACAGGTGATGATAAAAGATGATGCCATAATCATGTGCGGCATACAGTGGTGTCAAATACGTAAACAATATAAAAAATGCTTCTAGGGTGGAAAATTACATAAGCAAGGTATAAAAAAATCATGTGCAATATTAATAGTGAACAGTATTTAAAAAATAAAACTTGAGAGCTACAGGGAGTCGGAATCTTTGTACAGCACTATTATCTTGTCCATGTTCAAGTTTCTGAGTAAATAAAATCTATTTGTATACACAAACTTTACCATTTCTGGATCCTTTTTTGGAATACCTGGTTGTAATGAGGGGTGAGTAGTAATGTTATTTTGAGGACCTGTTGTTTTTGCACATTGTAGTATCACCTGTACCTGGGGCACACTCTGTTTGCACATGAACAGATTCAATTTAACAGACTGGGAAAGGTACAGGATGGATTTTGAAGGATTTTTTATGCTATTATTTTTATTGACAACTGATGGTGCTACAGGGTGCAGAAATCCATCTTGTTTTATTTCTTACCTAAGGGTGAGCTTGTCAGCCAGTGTGTGAGCTAAAAAGAAAGACTACTGTGTGAGATACAGAGTCTCAAGAACTCTCAGCATCCCTGTTCGAGGTAGAAGTGATCCATCCAGAATTGTAAATTGTAGTTCCTGAAAAATCAGGTTTCATTTGCTGCTCAGTTCTTTAAAGACCCCCATCAACACTAGTGGCTTCTCAAAACAGCATGAGGGAACTGTGTCAAGCCTAAATCACAAATTCAATTTCATGATTCAGGTTTTCTTGGAACATATATAAAAATAATAAATCAAAAGTCATAAAAATTATTATATTTTAAGGTACAGTGGAGTAAGGCCAGGATACAACACAGTACCTTGCAGTATTTCTGCAGAGTGCTGCAGTATGCTGCAGGGAACAGTGCAGTTCAATGACAGTTAAGCCCCTTTGTAATGCAATTGTAACCCTTAGGTGGTGCTATCCCTAAGGTTACTACCTCTGTTTGTATTTCTGACCACAGGTTGAGGGGCCTGGATTCAGTATTAAGGTGTCACCACCCAGAGTGACAATAGTGGGAGTATCTACCTGACCTGTTATAGCCCTTTGGAAAGCTATAACCACCCACCAACCCTCCTAGTGACTTTGTACCTTTAACAGCAGTTAACACACAGTCAGCAATTAGCATTAATAATATGCACACACCCTTTGCACTTACCACCAAGGTCTGGCCTTCAGCTAATTCCCTGAATCCCCCTCTAAAAGCAAGGTTAGCAAAGCAAATACACACTTTCAGTACTGCAACCCAACTAATAATATGCTCCTAAGCCTGGTTAATTGTGAAATAACAATCAGATTTATTGAGGGGTCGTAAACAAGGAAGGGGGTTTGAATTTATTTGAATGATTACTATACTGATTGAATGTAGGTTATTTGGCATGCACTTTTAGTCCCAAATGATTAGTACTACAACACTGGGTACCCAGGATGGAATACTGGCTAACCTGAGGCATTGCCTCTGGGGTGGCTAGCATTGCAAGCTGTTGTTGGGGCCTTTGATGAAAAGAAAAAGCAGTTAGCATGCACAACAAAGATTTGATTATTTGTAATCCTGGCTGATTGGCCCAGTCTCTTGTAACCCAGATAACTATTAAGGCAATCAGGTTGTACCACAGATAATTAAGCAACTTGTTGCAGGGAGCTACCCTGGGTTTATTTATGCTACCAGTTGGCTGTGATGTTGCTGGCGATACGGAGACCTGGTGTAGATCACCAATGAGCATGGGGAAGCAGGGCCAAAATGACACACCTCCTCTTCATGGCCTTTCCTTCTAGGTGGCTGCAATCTGTGAGTTGTCTCTGCTCAGGTGCTGGATCCCCAAACCTGTCTCTCACCGAGGACAGTCTCTCTGTTGCAACACAGTTGGTCTGGGCCAGGTTGGCAAAGGCCCAGGCATGATGAACACTTTGGCAAAGTTCAGTTTGTTTTGCTGGTGAAGCCTCCAGATGGTGAAATGATTTGGTTGAGGCCAGGCAGGCCTTGACCCTCAATGAACATTCAGCACATTTAACAAGAACAGCATTAACTTCTTCTAACAGGTTGGATACAGTCCAGTTGCTATTGCAGTCAATTTACTGAGCAAACCTCTCGATCCAGTATTAGTCTCCTTACAACCTCTGGGCCGATCGCTTCACAGGAGCCTAACTTCAGGCCAAATCTCAAGCAGGACTTTTAAACATCTCCGGGGTTTCTGCTGCAGTTTCAGTCACCATTAGGGTTAGTCCAATCACTACAATCAGGCAGTCCAATGCAGGAGAACAGTGGCAAGGAGGCAAGTCAGGCCTCTTCCCAACAATTCTCCTAAGCTCAGTACTGGAGCAGCTCCTTGAGAGCTCAAGCTGCTCACTCTTCAAACTCCACTTATAAAGTGCAAGCTGTGTACTTTATTTTACCTTTTCGAGCTTGGATGGTGCTATATTACTACTTCTTCTCAACCTGCTTCTGCAAACTGAGACAACATGGCTGCAGCAGCATCTGCAGTCTGGGACCCCACGTTAACTGAAACCATGTTCACCCAACTGTTGCAGCAGGTGGCCCAAGTTACAGAGGCCTCAAATCAAATGATGCAAGCCATCCATGGTATTGCGATCCAACTCTTTCAGACCGAATGTAAGATGGGGTCCCATGAGGCTGCCATACATGATCTTATGGCAGTCATGTGTGAGCAGAGTCGGGTCATTAGGCCATCCCAAATCTTCAAGACAAAGCAGACAACCTAGAGAACCAGAGCTGTCACAACAATCTCCAGTTCCTAGGTTTTCCAGGAGGGGCAGAACAGAGGGACATAACCGGCTTCCTGCAACAAGCCATACCCATAATGTTAACTCACTGACAGCCACCACTACAAATTGAAATTGCCCACCAATCTCTAGCTTCATGGCCCAGGAAAGTTGAGAAACCTTGACCTATACTGGCCCATTTCCTTTACTTTTGCCAAAAAGAGCTGATCATGGCTGCATCTCAGAACTTGGGACCAATATACTGGCAGGACCACAGAATGTATGTCTACCAGGATTACTCAAGGGACCTTACTGAGTGCATCAACTCAGTGTCCTTCTTTCTACATTATCCTGCCACCATGCCGCCCTCAGCTGAGCTACTCACTCTAAAGCTGCCAGTCTGGTGGATTGAGGATGATGGCCTTTGACCCCCTCCTTTCCACACCCCTTTTTTTCTGTACTACCTACCCTAGGCACAACCACAATCTCTTAGAGTGGAGAAGCAGCTGAAGGAAACACTACACCCCAAACAAGGAAGTGAGCAACTTCAGTTGCTGGCCCAAATCTATTCTGCCCTCCAATGTCTAAAGCTATTACCTGTATATAAAGTTTATGGTTAAAAAATATTCTTAATACTAAAGTTAATGTAAGTGTGATAATAAGGTATATGAAATTAGATAAAACATTGCATTCTGGATACTCACAACCAACAGCTGTTTCTATTACTGTAGATGTAGTGGTTTTATGTGTTCCACAGGTGCCACAAATAGGGTATGGTTTGACTTCAGGTTGTCCCCCCTTCCAAATGTCCTCAATGATTGTACAACCCCTATATGAATATGGGTGAGCTCATCTGCCACACTTGGAATATGAGAGGGCTCATCATGCTGGTTAAGCATAAGCAGGTGCTCTCCCACCTTAAGAAACTAAAGTCAGACCTAGCCTTTGTACATGAGACTAAACTAACTCCGTCAGACCATGCAAGGCTTGCAAGGGACTAGGTAGGACAAGTATACCACCCCTCTGCCCCTACCCGTAAGAGACCAGTGGCCATTTTACTCCACAAACAACTCAGATGGACCCCCATCACTACAGATAAGGACCCCCAGGGCAGATAGATATTTGCACTGATGGACACACCACAAGGTCCTCTACTGCTGGGTAACATCTATGCCCCTAATGTCAATGACCCTGCCTTCTTCCATGCAACTTCCCAGAAAATGGGGCAATGAGCCATGGCACCCACTTCAATTCTCTGAGGAGGGAACTTCAATCTCACACTGAAACCCTCCCTAAACAGAAGTGCTACCCACAAAGAACCCCAGCCCAGAGGTGCTATGGCCCTTTCCTAGATGATGCAAGACACTGAGTTGGTGAACATATGGCAGATGTTTCATTACAGAGGATGAGACTACTCATATTATTCTCCAGTGCATGGGTCCCACAGTCACTTGGACTATTGGCTTATCACTCCCCATATAGCCCATGCATTCCTAGGTTCCACGATACTTCCTATGATAATATCCAATCATGCCCCCATTCAGCTACTGTTCCTATGGGGCCCTCCCTCACTCACCTCTCCCACATGGAGACTAGACCCCCTCTTACTTACAGTTCTGGAATTTATACCCTGGGCTCAAAAGGAAGCCACATTCTTTTTCCATGAAAATCCTATAGGAGACACCATAGCAGTGAACACATGGGAAGCCTTTAAGGCCACAGTGAGAGGGACAATTTTAGGATAAGCTGCCACTAGGAGACAAAAAAGGGAGAAACACCTCACAGATCTGGAAGCAGAATTCCATGCAGCTGAAACTACCTTCAAAGCAAACCACATGCTAACCAACACTCCCCCGTGGGCTGCAAAATTATTGGGTTACGCTTGGAAATCAATCACCATCTAGCTCTGAAGGTGGAGATTTCTATCCTAAAGTTGAGACATAAGTGTTGGGAGGTAGAGGAAAGGGAGGAAGTACTGGCATACAGATTGAGAAAACAGCAGTCTGAGAGGTTTATCTCTGGCCTCATGGACACCAGTGGACACATCCAAACCAAAACATGGGATATAAACACAATATTGAAATGTTTTTGTAGTATGTTGTACTCTTCCTGTAGCTTAAACCCTTCTGAAGTGCAGACTTTTTTAACCCCTCTAAATATCCCATGCTTAACTCATTCACTCCACAGGAGCTCTTTGAGAGTTCCACTGTATGTGTCCTGTATACTCTTAGCACTGCATCCTGGGCCTTTCTAAGCAAAATCAATCCATAATCAGCATGACACAAGCAAATGGTAATACCTCATGAACCATAACTTCTACACACAAAGTATGAGTGGCAAAGTTGTTCAGCAAAAAATTATCTTTCCAATGGTGCAATGCAGTTAATAGTAAGCAATTTTGGTTTCTATGCTAGTTGAAATAACCATTTTTGTTGCACAAAAAAGGCAATGTAAGCCATTTTTGGTTTGGAAATATGTAACATATCAACACCAAATTAAGCATCCATACATTAGATGTAGTTACAATAGTACATTTGTACAAAAACACTATTTTTTCTAGTATAAAACATGTATTTTTCCCATTTTATGCAATGTGCTTAGGTGATGCTTGATGGCCAAAATGTCTGCCATACACACCATGCCATAAACAAATGTGAATAACTCCTAAAGTGTACATGATACACATGAAGTATCAGTGGCAAAGCTGTTGAAAACAAAATTACCTTTTAAATGGTGTTATGCAGTCAATTCTAATCAATTCTGGCTGGCAAGTAATATTAAAACATATGAATGACATCTCCAGATGTTACTAGGGCATACAGGAAGTCTGTAGCCGACTTCTGTAGTCGTTCTGGGACACACTGCAGTACATTTGTTGCCATCTACAATCGTGTTCTAGGAGATAATGAGTTAACAGTTCAACAGGCCGCACAGCTTGATTCTCCCATAACTGACATAGAGGTCATGCAAGCAATGGGTTCACTTAAACCAGGTAAAGCCCCAGGTGGGGACAGATTCCAATGGAAATGTATCAGTCCTGTCCCCCATAATCGCCCCCACTTTATGCTCAGTATACACAGAAGCTCTTACCACTGGCAATTTCCCCCCACACCCTTAGTGAAGCAGTGATAAATTGTTCTCCCAAAAAAGGGGAAGACCCCACCTTACCAGCCAGTTACAGAGCCATATCCCTTATTAATGAGGACAGCAAAATATTTGCCAAGATTCTAGCCTCCAGATTCAACCCCTTGCTCCCCCTGCTAATACACCCATCCCAAGTAGGTTTTATCCCAGGCCAATACAGTGCAGACCATATCAGATCCCTTCTCAATATTTCCCATGTAGCCAAATCCCTTCCTACTCCAGTAGCAACACTGGCCGTAGATCTAGGAAAAGTATTTGATTCTTTGGAATGGGATTATCTACAGGCAGTTCTTGCCCACATGAGGTTTGGAGAGAAATTCCTAACTTGGATCTGCTCCCTTTATACCCTACCCAAGGCAAGAATACTTACTAACTTCTAGCTGTCTGACCCCTTCCCCCTGGAGAGAGGCACCAGAAAGGGTTACCCCCTATCCCTGCTCCTTTTTGTACTTGTGGTGGAACCCCTGGCTGTAGCCACCAGATAACACCATCACATCTTAGGTGTACTCATCATTCCACATAAATACTTCATGCTCATGTACGCAGATAATCTACTGGTCCCCCTAGCAGATGTCAGCACATTCATTAGGCCCCTGCTTGATGTGCTTACACAATTTACACAGGTATTTGGACTCAAGCTAAATCAGACCAAAACTGAAGTCCTACCCCTGAACAAAATATGCAGTGCCAAAATGGCTACCTCACATGACCTCAAATGGGCACCTATCTAGATATCCGCATAACAATGGATATCTCCAGGCTGTGGGAATTAAACCTAAAACCCCTACTTACAGAAATACACACAGAATTTGATAGATGGAAATTACTAAATCTTACAATGGCGGGGAAAATTGACACAATTAAGATGGTAACCACCGCTAAACTCTTTTATATCATATAGCACTACCCCTACATCCCCCCTGCCTCTCATTCCTTCTATATAATACCCCAACTATACTAATAAATCCCCACTCCACTATAGGCCTCTTTGTCAAATACTGGATAAAGACCCACTAAAAACTGAATACCAACCCCACTTCCTTTAAGCAAACTCCCATTTGAGGAAACTGAAATGTAAAGATAGAACAGCAACCTTTTTCATGGCCTCACTGGATAGTAAAAGTCATAACCCACCTACAAGATGTATTAGAATTGTCTAGTACACAGATGGCCACATTTCAGAACTTAAAGATATAATGCAACCATCGTCAATTTGACTTCTGGAGATATCCCCAGTTGTGCAGTGCAGTGCAGTGTAAACTTACCTCCGCAAATACCCCCGAAGTCAGCAACCCAACATTCTTCAAAAATGGATGTCTCACAACAGGGGTCAACCTTAACCTTTTTTTGCACTAGCCAGCAGGGCAAGTTGATTCAAAATTGCACTAGGCTGCAGATGGTTGCACTAGCCCTCCATTCTTATGGTACATTTTGATCACTTATACAGGAAACAATGGAAGCCAAGAAATACTCTGATTTGTTGCACATTTATCCTGCTCCCACATTGCTTCCAACTCCCCAGCAGAAAAAAGACTGCAATGCCATCGCACACAGTGAGCCCCTCCTCCCATTTTTTGTACCATGGTCTCCTCTCTTCCTCTTTCTGCCACCCACCCCCCTCCCCCACCCAAACAGAGAACATCACAACAGCAAATGTTCAATCAGGTAGTCCTAACTCTGCACACAGTAGCCGGCATCATCATGCACCTCACAACACTGTCAGCACCACTTACAGGGCAATGAGCAGAGTCGAGCAGAGGAAGACACTCTCAGCACATGCCCTATAGTCAAGTGGAGACCTACACTTCTGTAAGTGTGTGTACAGTCTCAAGTGAGCCAAGAGCACATCTAAGATTTTTTTGGGGTGAGGGCTACACAAACCTAAGGGGCTTGGGAAATAGAAAACTATGACATTTTCATTTTTAAAAGCATTGATTTTAATATGCTCTGTCCCAACAATAGCAGATTTTTCTTTAAACATTGTCCTTTCATCAGCCCAGGGAACACAGGCATAATGCTATACTATCTTTTCATATATAGGAAAGCCCATTTTAAGCTTTCAAAATATGTATTTTATTAAGGTTCATTGTTGTACCATACATGATCCAAAGCTTTGTTTTTCAGATGAAAGGACATGCAGGGTGGGATAAGGGTCGTATTGTATGGATGGTGATGGCTGGCATGGTCCATTTAGAAGAGCTGGGGACCCCTGCACTTGCCAGTAATGACAGTTATGGATCTGTGGATGGGCATTTCAGAGCCTGGTCTGCAGTGGTGTCCAGGGAAAGTACAGAGTTAGGAGATTTGGAGGGAAGAGGGAAGTTATTGTGAGGCTGGGATAAAACCCACCACCTGCAGGGCTGACTCTGTGTACCTCTTTGCATTTTGTCATGGATATGTTGAATACAGACACTCAAAATGTAGAGAAATGAGGGGCACTGGTCTTAATAATATGGGTCAAATTGTTTGAGACATATTCAGAAAACTGGAAGCTAGTGACTTAACAGTACTCTACCCTTAATCACACCCTGGACAATAGCTGAAAGTCCTAACCATGGAGTGATAATGACTCACATTGAGTCTTTTGTGGGATCCACTTCTAAACTGCTATATAATTGCAGCTCTTAATGAGCTGTTAATCACACCAGGCCATCTGGAACATTGAGAGAGATTAGCATGAGGACTAGAGCCTAGTAAAGTAAAGACTTTTTAACTTTATTAACAGCCTTGAAAACCTGCACTAGTCAAGGCGGGCAAGTAGAAAGTTAGCTGCACTAGCCTTGGTCAATTTTCACTAGTGTTTGGTTCTAGTAAAACAATGTTAAGATCGACCCCTGTCTCACAAGAAGGAGTTAGCCAGTATAATCTATACCCTTAGACACTGTACCCAGCCAATCCCAGGATTCCAAGAATAAATGGAAACAGGTTTTATAATCCCCCATTTCTGATCAACAAAGGCAAGCCTGTTGGGTGTCTGCACAACAGAATTATCCAGAAGCCAGAAACAGGCTCATATAAAACAAAATTTTACACTCCTGGTACCGGACACCAGCTCTTCTAAACAAGGTCAAACTTATCAATAAGAATTTATGCTGGAGATGCCTGACACAAACAGGAGACTTGCACCACATACTGTGGCATGCCCTGTCATTCAGCCCTTCTGGAAGCAAGTTTGTGCCCTAGCCTCTGAAGTTACCCATAAGTGTATACATCTTTCAGCCACCTTTTGGGTGCTGGAACTACTGTACCACCCTACAAACCCATCCTATCAGCCTTGGAACACTGGTGGCTTGCTCTACTAGGGATGCAAGCCAAAAGGCTACTCCTATGTAAATGGCACACAACAGAAGCACCCCCCTCCCCAGAACTACTCAACTCCCTCACACATATGGCTGCCATGGACCACCTTTCTCATATACTACCAAATACCCTACCAACCTATTATCGCTATTGGAACCCTTTTATAACATATACTAAACCCAGAACTGGTGTTGGTTAATATCCCTACCTTTCTCCTGCTACAGTATATGCCCTGCTGCACTGCCCAGAGAAGACAATCTCAATTAGTAGTTCCATATCCTGGTATACATATTTCTATGACTCATTTAAATATCACACTGTTGTCCAGTTTTCTTTGTGGTTTTATGTTCTTTTTTTTCAGGTTAGAAGAATATGATATACCTACAAGGCAACATGTATAGCTACATAACTTTCACCTCCTAGAGATGATGAACAGGCTACCTCCTGGTAGGTCCTTCATTCCTTTTATTCATTAATTCTTGTATGAATGTTCATGCAATATAATACCCGTTCTGTAATGTATATCTCCTGCCTTGCCTGTTGCACTTCTCTGTTTTGACTCCATGCATGAAAAGGGGTTACCAATGGATCCTAAAGTTTGTAATGCAGTACATATGCAGGATTTTGAGTATAATGCAGCCATTGATATGGGCATTTTAAGTAGCCTATGTGGAGAGAGACATAAGATAAAATTTAATGGAATCAGATGATTCCATATTAAAAAAATGCACTTTCATTAGTCAAAATGCATGAAAATGTATGTACTAATTTGTGACATGGCTACCCATGTGTGTAAAATAGTCTCTCAGTGTCATTTAACTAGACTTTTCTGGCAATAAAAATAGTTTTGTAATTAATTCCGTGTCCTGCTCTCATTTATCACACTTCCTTATTGTGTTACCTTGATTCCCACCCACCTCCAGGGGGGCCCTAAAGATGTGATCTTGCATGTAACCATTAATGTCCCCTTGTGTTACCTCTGAACTTTTTCAATAATCTGCACTTTGATGCTATATATCTTGTATTTTTGTCCCTAGGTTACTTGCTGTATTTGTTTAGGGTACTACAGTGCATTGCCCTGTTTCTTTAAGTACACAGCATGTTCACATGCTGTCCCCTTTGCTCACCTGATCCTTTCCTGTCCCCCACCACTGGATGTTCATGTGTGACAGCAGGGGTCCAGAGGAGCCACTTGTGGAAACAATTGGGCACTTACATCAGTGTGAGATTGGGGCAGGCCTTGGGAGGATTTAAAAGACAATTCCTTGCAATTTCTAACCCTTTCCTGTGATTGACTGTCTTGTCCTCAAGAGCTCTTGTCCTCCTGTGTGATCCTTGTTACATCATTATCCTCACTGCAGCAGGTAAATAACGATCATGCCTGCTGCCAAAAATACTGTGATTTTTTTTTACTAGTTTTGATAATGTAAGCGAGCCTTTGGGGGGTGGGGTTCATTAATAGTGTAGACACTCTGGATTTCCCTTTTTACCTTCTTGATTTGGTGTAAGGGGAGCCATTTGAATTAAAATGTGAATTTGGGACCTTAAACTTCTTTATGTCCCTGTTCACCGTGAGGTCTACTTGAAGGAGTTGATAAGGAGATTGCAGAGATCGATTTTCTAAGTTAGTATGCTTTATTTTAAATGCTCTTTTTATGCTGGAACTATATTTTACATACTGCTGTTACAGTCAGTTTTGGGGAGGGATGGAGACTGACTGAAGTGTCTGGGATTAGTACACTGTATTATTTGGTTATAGGGGAGGGTTTGGTACCTGTATTTAATCCTTGGGCTCTTTATTTTTGGGATGCTGATATTTATTTTGGTTTTTGGTTTCAATGCTTAACAGTATTTTAAATTGCTTTTCATATGTTGGTATGGTATTCTACATACTGCTGTTACAATGATTGTTTTTCTTGTGGGTTGTTAAAAAGATTGAATGTGGTGTCTGATATTTATTGTGGTTTTTGGTATTTAAAAAAACATATTTTGTGTATTTACCTGGGCACTGCCAGTACAACCCACCAACACTCCTGAATGTGCGCTTCTTCCTGTCAAAGAGTTGTATGAGCACTGTACTTCAGTACATCCTCCAAATGTGAAACACTGCCACTTAGGATGTGGAACAGTTCATCAAATCTATTACTCAGGACCTCAGACCACTGTTGAAATGTGTGCTTCTGTGTTCACAAAGTTCACAGTTCAATAAATAATAAATTTTGCATATGAACTGTTTAGCATTTTTGCTTTATAATGTTGTTGAATATTGGATAAACCCTCTCAATGTGTAACATGGGGCTTTTGTGAATAAAATGAAAAACTGTTCCTCATGATGCGATACAGTTGAGAGGTATGTCATGATCAGATGTGCATGTTAGTTTGGTGCGCCCAAATTAGGCAACCACAAATGTTATTTTTTTTTTACCTTATTTGATTCTCCTTCGGGTCCCTACCTTTTGACATCTATCTTTCAGCCTCCCTCCCAGCTCCACACTCCGACATCAGGCAGGGCGATGAGGAGCCGCCCCTTGCTCAAACTCACCTTGACTAGGATTCAGATTCTGTGGGGTGCCATTCAGAGTCGGTGCCTGCGGCGGGTGGCTGTCATCGTCCTGCTTGACCCAGGACCTAATTTTTCCTTGTCTTGTGTTTCCCCTGGGTAGAGCATGCAATGTTGGCAATGACCGTGCAGTGCACGCTTCCACCCATGGCACACTGGCTGGTCGCCAGCATGGTAATAGGTAAAGCACATATGTCTCAGCCCTCCATGCCACTGGGCTGGTGGCAAAAACAAATTTAGGTGAAGTGGTAGATTTGCCTGGCATGATCTTGACGTTGGTTGTGATGGGCTATTACATTGCATAATGCGTTTGTTACTGGCTTCTTTATTAGTGTGGTGCACCATTCCTGTTTTGTTGTTATGCATCACAGGCCACCCACAGCATTTTTTGTTAATCTGGGAACCAAATCATGTGGTCATCGATTATTTTTTTTTGCGGGGGGGGGTGGTGCACTAATTGGTCTGTGTGTATCCTGGTCTGATGACAGTTTTTGACTGAGTACTTGTGGTATGTTTTGCGGTGTGCCTCCATTTTTGGTCAGCAGACTTCTGGAAGCATGCTTCCATTTTGCTTGCAGATAGCTAGATGCATGCCTCCATTTTGCTTGCAGGTGGGTGTATGCTTCCCTCCATTTTGTTTGTAGATGGGTGGATGTGTGCCTTCATTTTGTTTTCAGATGTGTGTATGATTGCCTCCATTTTGATTTTCAGATGGGTGGATGCATGCCTCCATTTTGTTTGCAGATTTGTTTATTATTGCATCCATTTTGATTTGCAGATTGGTGGATGCATGCCTCCATTTTGTTTATAGACGGATGGCTGCATACCTTCATTTTGTCTGCAGCTGTGTGCATGTATGGCTTCCTTTTGTTACCAGATGGGTGTATGCTTGCTGCCATTTTGTTGGCACAGCTGTGGATGACTGGTTCAGTATTTTACTTTTTTTTCTCTTTTTGGCAGATGGGATGATGCATGGTTCATGTTGCATTTATTATGTTTTTCTCCTATTTTGTCTTCACTTAAGAAGTGATTTAATAATGTGAATACCTTTGTTAGTAAATTTGTGATTGTTTTGACATTGGGTTAGTATGTTGGTATTTGAAAACAAAAACATGAGCAAAATGAATTTATTTCATTTTTTTGGCTTGGACACCACCAGCATGGTAACCCTACCTGCTATTTTGGTTTAAATTTCAAAATCACCAATCTCAGATGTGCACTTTTTGTATTCAAACAGGTAGCTTGTACTGGGCTGGTGATCTGGACAAAACCCATTTTGTGTGTGACTATGTTCACAAGCCCCGCCCCCCCCCCAAAAAATCAAACAGTTATGCATATTACACATCTATTTGCCACACTGTTACACAATTACCTGTTCATGCACATTTGAGTTGTATACCTAAGCAGGCAACAACTAATGTTGGTGGGGTGCCTGATTTGTGTGCTGTGATTCAGATGGTCTTTGGGTGATGCTGGTGCATTAGCTAACTTGGCTGGCGCTGCCTGCAGTATTCTATTTTTGCACATTTAAAGTGTTTATTATTGTGCCTTTGAGGATTTTCTGGTTGCATCACAGAGCAACTGCAGCATACTGTAAATCATAGCACAAAACCATATGGTCACTGTTTTTGGAGAGGTGGAGCTTAATGTTAAAAAGCATGCTTCCCATGCTGCTTGTTGTGGTGACCTTGTTAGGATACATTATTCTCTGGGCCGTATTGGTTAGCCATATCATACATGTGTGTGGTGGGTTTACAGAACTTTGCCTAGCCAAAAAAAAAAAAAAATCTTACTGTGAAAACCAACTATACTCTTTTCTGCGGGTGTTGTTTGTGTTCAGTTTACATGGACAGTCCATTATTCAGGTGATATGGACTGATGATGCCCTAATTAGAATGCATACTTTAATGATGAACTTCTTTGAAAGATTCCATCAGGTATTTAGCTGCATGCCTCCATACTGTCTGTAGAAGGGTGGTGATGTGCCTCCATTTTGTCCACAGATGAGTGGTGGCATGCCTCCATGTTGTGTGCAGACAGGTAGTGGTGTGCCTGAGGTGCTTAATATCCCCTGTTACATGTGAAGCCCTGCTTTTATGTCCCCAGTTACATGTGCAGTCCTGCTTTTATGTCCTGTTACATGTGCAGTCTTGCTTTTATGTCCCCTGTTACATGTGCAGCCCTGCTTTTATGTCCTCTGTTACACATGCAACTTTGTGGAGGCTTCTTCTCAGACCCCAAAATTGGAGTTATCCTACACCACACTACATTTTCATTAGGTAAGTCAAAGCATGAAGAAATACTTATAATAATTGAATAATTGCTATATTATAGAGTTTAAAAATGACACTAATGTCACACTTTGGTAGCCCTTTTTCAGGCATAGACCCTTTTATATGAAAATCAATAAAATGTTTCACTTAAAAAAAAAACTGGAGAGCTGGCCAAGTGGTGTAGAGTGCTGAGGAGGTGAATGTCTTACCTCCTACCACACTGGTCACTCAGGTTCAGGAATGGACCAGGGTCACTTGGGGGCTGGCCAGGGAATGGAAAATCAAGATTGCTCTCCTTGTTCAGAAAGGTAGAATAGTGCATGGTGTTGCTTGACTGCCACCCAGCAGAGATTGGCTGGCGCAGCATGCAGGCCACATCTCTATAGATGGTACATGAGCATTTGAGTGTGTGTGGTGTCTTCACATTGCACACTCTTGCCATTGCATGAGTGCTGACCTTGGGGTAGAGAAATCAGAAAAATTGAAAAAGTAAAGGCTGTGCACACAGGAAGACACACTCACCAGCCCTGACCTGTGCCATCACCCTGGGATCCTCCAGAACCAGATCCTGACTCCAGGGGAGGGGAACAGCCCTCCCTCTCCCTGCCCTGCCATGAGGCAGTAAAACTATGGGGAATGTGGCAAGTGAGTCCCGGGGGTAGATGGGGGTTGGTTTTCAAGACATGCAAGTCTGAAGAACCAAGCCAGCACTCAGAAGGTAGAAAAAGCTCCATGGAGGGAAAATCCTTGAGATGCTTGTATTTCACTTGAAGCATTTTGCACAGAAGTGCCTTATCAAAGATTTCAATAAAGAATCATGCACAGCAGCTACTGTGTTTGCTGCTTTCTGTGAGGGGTGAGTGTCCAGTCATTTTTTTACATTAACTTTGTTCTGGCTGTGAGCATCTGTGATCCTGGCATGACTGTTGTAGTTTGTAAATGTCATGCTAGCCAAGCATGCCTACAACCTAATTGAGAATTGTTGTAAGACTGAGCCAGCATCAGCCCCCTGCTGAGAGTATGTAGGATCAGCTAAGCAACTTCCATAGGCCAGTAACAGGCTCTCTCCACCAAGTGATACAGGATGCCTTTGTGTGGAAGGTGGCATGGATCCTAGCTGCCTAATAAATCAGATGACAGGCAATCCAGTAAACTGCATTACCTTTCTTTTTTATTTATTTATTTATATCCATTTTATCAATTAAAAACCAAAAGAAAACAAACAAAAGAATATTCTTATACAGTCTCCATCTACAAAACACAAAGAAAAGGAGAGAGAAAGATCACAATGAGTAAATAGATTAACATTTCATTAAACCAAATCTTGTACCTGCACCAAAAAGGAGTTAAATTATATTATTTTTAAACAGGTCTAGTAAATAGTAAATACCAAGAATTCAATAGATATAGAAGTCTCACTTCAAAACAAGTAAAACAAATAAAATATTAGTAGCTCTTGTATGCTATAATATTTATGCTTAATTAGTCAATTGATTATTTTAATCATGTCCCCAACATCATATTTTCAATTTCTGTCACTGCTTAAAGCATATCTGAGTCAGAGTTAAACTCGAATTCCAGGTCGTAAATATTATCACACTCTGAATTATGTTTACATAAGAAGTCCATAACCTGATCTGGGTCAAAGAATATATATGAATGACCTTTAAATACAGTTTTAACTTTTGCTGGCGCAAGAAGGGAAAAGGTAGCTCCAAGTTCCAAAACTTCTGCTCTTAAATTAAGGAAACCTCTCCTCCTTTCCTGTGTTGCAAATGAAAAATCAGGGAAAATAGAATATTTATGTCCCTTATATTCCAGTGTTTTTCTAATGTGTGCTAACTTTAGCACTGAATCCTGATCAGACTCAAATGCAAATTGGACAAGGATGGGTGGCTTTAAATCATTAGGATTTCGCTTAGTAGCTACTCTATAAGCTTTCACAATAATAGGAGGATTATCTTCTGGTAGCTGAAAAGTTTCAAGTAATATGGTATTAATCAGAGCTCTCAATTCAGAAAATTCAGAATCCTAAGCAGCGGGTATACCGAGAAAACATTAATTCCTATATCTGTTTGCATTTTCAAGTGCTTCTGTCTTTTTGTTGAATGCATTTTGCCCAAGAATAACTGCAGATATTTTAGTGTTGTTGCTAAAATTTTTATTTCCTGTTCTTTAACAGCTTTATTTATTTGCTCGACATCAAGCACCAGAACCATGAGTAAAATCAGGGCTTGCACTTCGACTGGGGCACAGGAGTATATTTTGGGAAATCATCTGCCTGATTTGGCCTACCCACCAGGAGTTTACACAAACCTCTGTTTAAGGTTTGAGTTTGCTATTTGTAATTGCATAGCCTTTGAATTTGGGATTTCACAGTTTCACTGAGGTTGCTGCTTCTGTATTACATGCACCACTGGTGGCCACCCACATGCACTGAAATCAGCCCTAGAATTATTCCTGTATGTGGCTAGGTCTCCAGAAACACTTGGAAGTTACCCTATGGGTTGTTAAAGGATGAGCACTTGTACCTATATGGTGAGGGTACTCCTTCAGTACAGGTGAATGAGATTAATATGCTGTATTGTATAGTGTGATGTGGGGGCAGGCTGCATGAGAGGGCAGTGCCTCGGAAGGCATTTTCAGTGATAGCGTCAGGAAGGCATTTGTTTTGGCTGCATCTTCCCAGGGCAAGCGAAAAGTAGCTGTGCATGTTTGTCCTGACTGGGCTCACGTGGAGCACTGGAAGACCACCCAGATATATTGACTACCTCATATTGCAAATTACCCCTTTTCCTTTTTATGGCATCCAGCCATAATAAACTGATATTCTTTTTGAATTTGCAACAGTCACCCAGCCATTATGTAAGCATGCAAATTAGGGCAATATTGATTCCTCTTCTCTGGCCGCATGGATACCTAAGAGGTATTTTATCAGGATGGTGATCAGACCCTACTTATGTGATAAGCATGAAGTAGCTCCAATGCATTTGATTTGCAAGGGACCTACCCTGTAAGGCATTAACAATAACATTATGTAAATCCTTCAGAGGAACTAATGGTGCTAGTAACACTAGACTCAAAAATTCTTCTACCCAATCCATTTTTTTTCCCCCACTAAACATTTACAATATTTAGTTTTAGCTCCCTGGTTTGCTACTCAATATGCTTTATCCACAGATTTTTTTCTTTCCCCCTTCCCTTGCCTCCACCATATTTTCGTTAGCCCTATGTACCCTTGTTTGGGTTATGCTCTGCCCTTGATGGGTTACATTATATTTTTGCTTCTAGGATATTTTTGTTACAAGGGAAGCTATATTTTTTACCTCCTAGCACTGTGGTCTTTCCTAACTAGTTGGCATGCATTTTTGCAGACTCTTCTCCTCTCACTTGTACCCTCCCCCAGGACACACCTGGAAGCAAGCATTGCCTCTGGAAATTAACAGTTTCCCAGTGACCAAATGTTAAATTATGGCTTGCATGGGTACGCAACAGTTAGCACTGATGGTATTGCGCCCAATTTCCATGTGCAACTGCTGCTATTCATTCTGTGGGGACTAGGCAACTTACTTAAATCTGAGCTGCTTATACAAGTGTGAGATATACTATACAAACAAACCTGAGGTCTGGGTCACATAACAGCTTTTTGTGTCTAAAATAGGATCCCATTATGTTAAAAAAATGCTGTATACTTTTGTCACATGATGTAAAAATCTCTGCTGCATACCTGAAAGAAAAAATAATGTGCATTTTGAATACTCCCGCAACCCCTCCATTTGGTGGGGCTTACCTTGGGCTCCATAAAATAATAGTCTGCCACTACCAGCATGCTTCTTTCCTCCAATCCCCAGACTGTGTGTGGGACATGAGTAGGAGCAGCAGCAGAATAGTGCAGAATCTTTGATGCTCAGTACCATGCAGAAAGCAGCTCCACTGTTGCACAGTCATGTGCCTATAACTGCTGTCAATGAGAACATTTTGCCATGTCCCTAGGGGTCAGAGGCTTATCAAAGATCCAGCAACAGAGGGATTCAGCTTGTGAGGGTGAGCTACCCTGCAGCTGTGCCTTCATTGTCCTGACAGAGGCATTTTTCCAGAGTAGGCCTGAATGGTCTGACTTGAGAAAAGGAGTCAGAAAGGGCTTGAAAGTGAGCACCAAAGCCAGGTGAATGCTATCAGTATTGGTTGCCTTGGGAACTGCACTGCTACGATTATGAGTTTGCCTGCCAAGTTCCACCCAATCACCACAAGGGAGCACCGGGAAAAGCTACAGCAATCTGCATGAGATGTGGGGGAGGGCAGCTCCAGAAAACATCTGAGCCATTGGAGGTCTGCCAGAGACTGCAGCAGCAGTCAGTAGATCCATCCAGGACTGTAGCAACTGCATAACAGCTTATCAGAGGATAGCCTTGAGTACTGTATGTCTCAGAGCCTACAGGTCTTGAAACACACCATTCTCTCATTATTTAAATAGGCTGCAGCTTGGGCTATTTACTTTAATGAACTCAGACACCAGGCCAGAATTACAAATGTTTGGTTAATGTCAAGTACATCAACACCAGTCCACCATGTGCAATACTCAATGGCCCAACAACAGTCCAAGCACTGGGTATCAAGAGAATCACTGAGAACTCTTTAAGACACAGGGGTAACTGGCACCAGCAGGGAATTGGGGTAGTGACTAACTGTACAGTCAAGCAGGCACTGTGTTGGTTGTGGAAGGGTTGTGCCACAGACAAGGAAGGCTAGTTAGCCAATTGCATGCCACATTGTTCACTTTACTTGGTCTAACCTCTTTTCCTTCTTCAGAGCCCGATTCTAACCTTTTATAACATCCCTAATTTCTTTTTCTTGCATTTCTGTGTCAAGAGCATATTGGCCTTTATGCACTATAGTGCTGAGAGGTTACGCACCGTATGTCTGTGGCACATAGCCACTCCACACCCATTGCTCCCCCTGCCTGTTCATTGCGCCGCACACGTGGCTGGCCTCCATATTCATCTATAGTGCACGCAGCCTCCTCCACAAGACCACATGGAGGGTAATGTGGATGGAGTGGGCAGGGGGCATGCCTGCTCTCCACTGCATTCACAGAGTCATGGAGCACTAGGTGTGGGGAGTGCACAGTATGCAGGGGTAACCCCTTCTGCAAGGTCTGCACCCCCCCCTAGGATGCCGCCCCCGGTCGCCGAATGTCAGGTGGGGTATGCCTTCCCCCACACCATGCTGCCATAGACCACGGACAATGACTGGTGGTCTGGGAATGGCCAATTGGGCATCAGCCTGCATCTTAGTTGCCACACATGGCAGCAGCATTCTCTCCATGCCTGCGGGCACGAGGGATCCAACCGGTGGACCATGTTGGGCATTTCATTGGATGTTCACCCAGTCTGCGTATCTGTCTTCCACACTCCTAATTGCAAGAGGAGCAGGGCCACAGACAGGTGTGTATCAGTAATGCATACCCTTAGGTGTGCATCTGTCTGCAGGTGTGGCCCTTCGCGGGCGGGATGCATGCATCCGGCACATACTTCCTGCCTCTATGTACATATAGCCCATTGATTATAAGTTTATGTATTTTTATATTTTTAGGAAACAGTAGCTTGCATTGTCGGGGAAGTAGGTGGGTTGCACCAGAAGGAACCAAAATGGGTTGGAATTGTTTCCCAGGGACAGTACTAGCTTATTATCTAGCCCTTATACATCTCTGAGTGGTGGTACCATACACATTCAAATTAACTATGTTTGGGTATAAATACCCACAGGAGTTATCAACCAAGGCCCCTCATCCTTAACTGAGCCCTTAAGGCAGGGGTAGTGTGTCATCCATGTGATCCCAGAACACTTATTTTTGTAACCCTGATAATATGTATAATAAAATGGATCATAAAAATCTTGAAGCATTATTGGCTAAGTACAACAGAAAAGATTGAACTACATTCAGTTTATAGGCTTAGCATTTGCCTCACTGTATATCAAGTCACTTCATATTTTTCTCAAACTCTCACATGAAACTTGTCTTCTTTAACCTCATATATTCATGATGGTAATGGGCTAATTCATCCTCCACCACATTCTCTGACCCCACCTTCAGTTGTATTGCAAACATCTGCTGACTGCAGCAGCGTGTCCATCCAGAGCTCAGAGGAGGCTCCAAAACTGCTGTCTACTCTAATACACATAGCAGTAGCCCCAATGGCAGTCACCACAACTGTTGCCAATTACATGGGGAAGCCACTACAACTGCTAACCCCACAGCATGATGTATATGCACCTGTTCACCGCTTCTGAAAACATTCATGCATCTCATGAAGCCTCTGCAAGATGTGAGATCTTCTGGTGGTGCTAAGGAGCTCTTAGCTGCTTAGAAAAAGGGCTTCTGACCCCCATGAGATAAACCTTCCTCCCTCTACAATGTAAACCATTCAAAAAGGCAGAAATGCCAACAATACAAGAGCGGAATGAACAGACAACCCAACCCAGTCACAGAAATCTATTTTACATATGGATGAACAGAGATGCAGAAAAGACAGGGGAGACTGAAGCCACAGCAACTCCCCCACCCGTTACAAAGGCCAGGGCTATGACACTGACGGACAGTAAGAATGCCTTACCAACAAATTATGAAAGAAATAAAAGCCTCCAGAAAGGAAAAATAAACAAGAGTTTCAGAAACTGCAAGATCACTTATTGGGGGGGGGGGTGCCTAGAAGAAGTGGATGAATGGGCCAGAATCATGGATAGTGGTGCCATTCAGCTGAGTCAGGCTGTCAATTCCCTCTTGTAGTACACCAAAGCTCCCCCAGAAAAATGCCTGGACTTAGAGGCATGATCTTGGTGAGACAATCTAAGGCTTATGGGCCTCCCTGAGTGTATGGAGGTTGGAGGTATGTGCACCTTTCTTGAAGACCTGCTCAGGAAAGTAGTCACCCTACCACTTATGTTACCTCTTCGAACAGAGAGTGCTCATCAGGCAGCATACGGACCCCCAGGCATGACTGAGACCAGTTTTAATGACATTTGCAAGCTTCATGGTGAAAGAAGAAATTTTGAAACTAGCATGGCAGCAAAAAGAAATTAGATACAATGGTGCAAGACTATACCTTGATCACAACTACCCTCTGGAGCTACTTTTTCCTATACATTTCAGATCAAAGACTCCAATATGCATGTATTATCCATACCCTCAAAATTCATCAAATAAAATTCCAGACTCTATACTCGGCCCACGTATGGATCTTCTGGGATGATGGCTCAAGTTTGTATCATGGTCCTCAAGATGCAGCTAAGGCCATACAGTACATGAAAAGGGACTGTGACTACATTTTGGGCCTTCTTGGACAGACAACAGGCATAAATCACAACAGAGTAAATGGTTCTCCACCCGACAATCCCAAATTCAAGCCATGGGACTGAAAGCAGCTGCTCACGCTATGGCAGAAATTCGAGACCTCCCGAACAAGATGTAAGGAGCTTCCTCAGCACCATGGCAGGCAGTGGATGAGCCCTGACTCCCCACTACACAAGAACTGAATACCTTCTCCATGCAGCCCTCATGTACATGGATGCCACTGCTAAGACTTAACACACTGGCATTCATTTTATGTCCAGAGGCTCCTTCTTATGATTGCTGTCACCACCAATACATTTTCCGCTATGGCCAATCTTCTTACCACCCTCACCTCATGGACCCTGCATCACAGTACTCACCGAGCTGATACCCTTTTCACTTTCTTCAATCTGCAAGTAGACTGACACTGCTTGGTGATTTGTGATCCTTGACAGAACTCTTCAAAAATTCCCCTACTCAATCAGCTTGGCAGCTGAGGACATTACAGACTCCTTTCAAACCCTATCTGCATGGGAAGCTGTAATGTATTAACAGACAAGGCATAACTTCCAACCAGAGGAGACTAGGGGAAGTAAAAACACTCCAAATTGGAAAGCAGGATAGGGAAAAAAATGGAGCATCATATTCTTTGACTGGGGTGTGGGGTGGAGGGAGATTATGACAAACACTACTGGAAATTTGATCTCTGCAAGTTTGAGGGAGCACATAAGATTCATGGAGGACCATGTACATTTGAGTCAGAGCAGACAATTCAGCCAACAAACTCCTTTCTATGTTTACCCCAGGTGACTTTCATTCAGCCTAGCTATGGGCAATAATTGGCTGCAAGTGCGGGGATACAGTACTGCTCAGATTCGTGGAGGTTTCCTGCTCTGTGCAGAGGACCTCTCAGCTCCTTTGCTTACTATTCCTGATCTCTTTTACAGGAGTTTGTAGGGGTCAGAGAAGCTGTGAGGAGAAGCATCTCACCCGGTGGGAACTGAACTGGACACACACAGATAGGACAGATCGCCTCTATGGCACTGATACACTAACCCTTGCCCTAACTTCATTATGCCAAAATACCATATGTACTACTGGTCACAAAGGCAGAGCTTATAGGGTCCCTTCAGGACCTCAGCACTTTAGTGGATACCTGACAGGGCCTCCTAAACAGCATACCAAGCTTCCATGTACTGTGTCAATATATGCTCTCACTCACTCATCCCTCTGAATTGATACTGTAGATATTAATGCAAAAAGCAACTGTACAGGTCATGTAACAAGGTGGGGGTGCTGAAATTCAGGAGTCTGCTGTAGAACTGTTCCCTGAAAAAATAAGGGAAGAAGAAATAGGGGAATGGTGTCATACTTCATAACACATTACAGCATGATGCTATACTGTTGTGAGCTCAGCCAAAAGCCACACACCAATAGGGAGTGCAGACCATGACATGTCTTATGGGGTACACCACTATACATAGGCTATGGAGTAAAGACAGGTTTATACAATGGATGTAAACCCAGATGAGGGCCTCATCTCTCCCGTGGGGATAACCCGTCATCATTCTGGCAGAGTTTAGCATGCAGGCGATTCCAAAACACCTTATTGATACAGTCTGCCCTCCTGACTTGCTACAATCCTCATATGAACATAGGAAGTGACCATGATAATACAAAATGACACTATTCCTCACTACTATTTTATCATTGAGATCTCAGCATATCAGACAAGGTCAGTTTTCTCAGGGGGTTGGGGCGATATAGGTTAAATAATTAAATGTGGTATTGTATTTTGCTTATAATGTATTAGACGTATTGGCAGCTCTACTTTTCAGATGATGAGGCTATTCTTAACTATAGGCAGTCCAGGTGGTGGCCCTCGATAATTGAGAGGATGACACCACTACCACTCACATTGTGTGGTCCTTACTTACAAATAAGAACACACCTAGAGGAAGGGAGTATACAGCTACTCTCCCACTCCTGGAAGGACTGTATTCTTTCAGTTTTGTTGTTTAGTGGCACTGTTGGCTTTTAGGATGCAAAAGTTTGCTATTAGAGTGTGGTCCCTAGTACAGTGGATGGGGATAAGAGGGCAACAATTGGACTTGCCGGTCAGATTGACGAGTACTGTAGCGTTTTCTTTCTTTTTTTTTTTTTTTATGCTCCCACCTGCACACACTGGCCAATCTCTCCTTTGGGTCACTCAAGGACTGTGCTCGTCCCGGGCTACTTCCATCCACCCTCCACCCCACATCACAGCCACTGCCGAGGGTAACCCAATGTATCCTTTGCATTGGGTGGGTCCCCTCCCTGTGGAGAGAATTAGCCTTACCAGCCCGCTTCAATATCCCTGGGTGCTGGTGGGGTGGCTATAAGTAGTTCAAGAGCTCCAGTGGCGAGGATCCAGGTGGCCATCATCTGACCAGCTAGTGCAACATTTTTCCTTCTTTTCCTCCCATGGCAGTGTGATGTGCCAGACGTCAAGGCATACAACAATGTCCTTCACGACCCCTATGCAATGGGGCCCAATGCACTGCTGTTCTCCCGGCCTTTGCAAGGAGTCAGCAGGCACTGGGCCTCAACCCCTCACTCCACTCAAGAGAAGGTGAGCAGTTGTCTGTTGCTCAAGCCTTCTCTTCCTAGTCTGCCCTCCCATCCTCGAGTCCATTCCTGAAACCAGGTAGCCAGTGTCACAGCGGTGAATCATTCCATTGTGCCGGTTGGTCAGCCTGTAGCATTTTCAATATTCCTCCTTGTATATATCTGGGCAGAGGAGGGGTGCGGTGATCCTGATCCCAAATATGGACCCATTTGAAACCAGAGAAATATATAAGGATGTGGAGGGATGATATGTTCTGGTTAAGGGAATACTAAATGCTCAATCACTGACCCTGGTTTCAGTTTATGCCCCACCAGGTTCTGACTATATCTTTCTTCTGGAGATTATTCACATTAATAATGGAAAAAGCTGAGGGAGTGTTGATTTGTGGGGGAAATTTTAATTTGACTCTTGCCCCCCAGGAAGACAGCACATCCCAAATCCCCAGAAAGGAGCATATAGTCCCTAGATTCTGCTAGTAACTTGGCAGAAGACACCAGGAGAAAGGACTGCTGTGTGACTGAACTTCTCTGCTGGGACTATATTGCCCTCCTTTCCATCCAAAGCTAGTTCTACTTTTATAGGCACAGGATTTGACTGACAACAGGAACTTCCTGTTTGGGAGCAGGAAGTGAGTGACCACAGAGCCACCAAAGACCCACCATCCTAGAAGGGCAAGAGTAGCTCTCCAGCCCCCTGTAGCTGCCGGAGGTCTGCCTCTGAGCAAGTAAGGGGTCTACTTAAAAATATAGGATATTCTTGTCTCAGAACAGGACAATCAGGAGCTTAAAGGGCACACATGCAGGAAGTAAGGAGAGAGAGAGAAAAAAACAGAGGAAAGAGTAAGGATTGCAAACAGTTAAGGGGCCAGAAATAAGACATGATGGGAGTGGTGCAGTGCAGTGGCTGTGGAGCAGCAGTCTTCCGGGAGACGTTCTGGAGGAGCGGGCGTTGTCCCATCTGCAGGCACCTCTCTGGGCTGAGGGAGGAGGTTGCTTATCTCCAGGCTGAGTTGGCCAGGATTTGTTGGACCTCCTCTTCCATCCAGGGACCACCAGTGCCACTGCCGTTGCCTCATAGGTTGCCAAGAAAGAGGAGCGGTTGGACCACAGTGGGCTCAGGGAGGGTGAGGGTGGTGGAACAGAGGTGCATCCCTCCAGTTGTACCTCTCCACAATTCTAATGCCATTCTGGCAAAGTGTGGTTCCTCTATGGAGGCACCAGCAGTGGAGACCAAGGAGGATGCTGGGAACCTCCACAAAGGAGACCAACAGGAGGGTGGCAGGGGACCCCGCAGGGGAAGGAAACAACTCTTGGTGAGGGACTCCATTGTTAGGAAGGTAGAACTGGGGGATGAAGGGGAGAGGGAGGAAAGGTGCCTGCCTGGCGCCATGGCTAGGAGGGACAGGGAACGAATCCTCAGGATTGCCGGAGCAGCTGCGCAAGGGAGGGAGCTGGATGTTATTGTCCACCTAGGGACAAATGACCTGGCTAAGAAAGGGATTAGAGAAGTGCAGGAAGAGTTTGTGGAATTGGGGAAGGGCCTTAGTCAAGTAGCACACATGGTAACCTTCTCGGAGGTGCTACCCATCTATGGCATAGGAGAGGCTAGGGTGTTCTGCACCATGGGATTCAATCAGTGGTTGAAAAACTGGTGTGGAGCTCAGGGATTTGGCTTCATGGGACTGGGGGTCCACCTGGAGTGATGCAAGTCTATACTGGTATGATGGGCTGCATCTGTCCAGAAGGGGAACCAGCATCCTAGGTGATAGGTTTAAATGCTTCATTAGCAAGCATTTAAACTAAGCAAGGGGGGAGGCACTGGAAAGGGGCAGGGAAAGCCTAGCCCCCCAAAAAAATCAAGGTAGTAAGTACGGTAAACACCAACATAGAGGTGTCGATAGGGAGAAGGGCAGGGGTAAATGGAGAAAGTGACAAAGACAAGAAGGACAGAGATGGGGCAAAAAGGAGTAAGGCCATCAGGAAATGAAGGGTAATAAGTACCAATACCCGTAGTCTGGGCAACAAGCTCCCTGAGCTGGTGGCCTTGATGGAAGAAGGATGCCTGGATATTGTAGCAGTCACAGAAACGTGGTACACAGAGAACCATGACTGGGATGTTAACATACCAGGGTACATGACCTACAGGAGAGACAGGCAGAGGAGAATAGGGAGAGGACTAGCTCTCTATGTAAAGGAAGGGATACAAGCAACTGAACAAAAGAGTAAACAGGGAGGAGAGGAGGCACTGTGGGTCACCTTGGAGACTGGAAAGGGCACCACAATCTGCACAGGGGTTGAGTACAGACCCCCATGTCAGGGGGAGGAAATGGACAAGGATATGATAGAAGGCATTCTTAGAATGGCAGAGAAAGGGGAGATACTGTTGATGGGAGACCTGAATATGCCAGATGTTAACTGGAGCACATTTGCTGCAGCCACATCCAAGAGCAGGGCCATTCTTGATGCCCTACAGGTGGCAGACCTCAGACAGCTAGTTTCAGAACCCACTTGTGAAGGGGCAATCTTAGACCTTGTACTCTCAAACGGGGGCAGTGAGAGGATCTCAAATCTAGAAGTGGGTTGCCATCTGGGAACAAGTGACCATCAAACAGTGTGGTTCACGTTAAACTCAGCTACAGAGTCAAGACATACAAAAGTGAGGGTATTGGACTTTAGGAGGGGTGACTTTGGCAAGATGGGAGAGTGCCTCAGAAAAGCACTAGCAAACAGGCTAGAAGAAGGTGTGGAGCAACAATGAGGAATCATCAAAACTGCCATCACAGAGGCAACAAGCCTTTGGGTGAAGCAAATAAACAAATCAAAATGAAAGAAAAGCCACTATGGTTCTCAAAAGAGGTGGCTGTGAAAGTCAGGAAGAAAAAGATAGCATTCTGGAAGTATAAGGAAACACAGAAGGAGTAGGACAGAGAGCTGTACCAGTTAAGGCAGAAGGAAGCAGGAAGAGAAGTCAGAACAGCAAAGGCCCAAACTGAGGAAAAGATAGCCAACTCGGTTAAGAAGGGGGATAAAATCTTTTATAGGTACATCAGCGAGCGTAGAAAGACAAAGGGAGGGATAGTGAGGCTGAATAGAATGAACGGTCGGTGGGCAGAGGGGGACAGTGAAAAAGCAGGGATAGTGAATGAATATTTCTGCTCAGTATTCACAAAAGAGGAGGGGGAAGTGCCTAATCCAATTAACAGAAGCACTCTTGATAGGGGGGTCTATCCCAGTCCTTTCACAGAAGAAAGGGTTCTGCAAGAACTCCTAAAACTGAAGGTGGACAAAGCAGTGGGGCCTGATGGAATTCACCCCAGAATTCTCAAAGAATTAAGGGGGGAAATAGTGAAACCACTGACTACTCTTTTTAATAAATCATGGGAGGATGGTGTGGTACCCGAGGACTGGAGGAAGGTGGATGTGATTCCCTTTCACAAAAGTGGGTCCAAGAGAGAGGCAGGACACTACAGATCTGTCAGTCTGACCTTTGTGGTAGAGAAAGTGATGGAGTCACTTCTGAAGGAAAGAATAGTTGAGTACCTATAGGCCAGTGGGGCACAGGACCCAAGGCAGCATGGGTTCACAGCGGGAAGGTCGTGTCAGACGAATCTAATAGATTTCTTTGACTGAGTGGCCAAAGTAGTAGACCAGGGAGGGGCTGTGGACATGGCCTACCTAGACTTTAGCAAGGCATTTGACACAGTCCCACACAAAAGATTAATAGTCAAATTAACCAGCCTGGGAGTGGGTCCCAGGGTGGTAGCCTGGTAAAACATTGGCTGGACAACAGGACACAGAAGGTAATTGTAAATGGAGTCCACTCTGAAGAAAGAGGGGTTACTAGTGGGGTACCACAGGGTTCAGTGTTGGGTCCAGTCCTTTTTAATGTCTTCATAAGTGATATTGCAGACGGACTGGAAGGAAAAGTATGCCTCTTAGCAGATGACATAAAGATCTGCAACAGGGTTGATACACAAGAAGGCGTGGAAAGGATGAGAAGGGAATTGGCAAGGTTGGAGGAATGGTCAGAAGTGTGGCAGCTAGGATTCAATGCAAAGAAGTGCAAAATAATGCACCTGGGAAACAAGAACCCAGGGGAAGAATAGACAATGGGGGGGAGGTAGTAACAACAACAAAAAAGGAAAGGGACCTGGGGGTAATCATATCAGATGACCTTAAGGTTAGTAAGCAATGTGAGAAGGCAGTAGGGAGGTCTGGGGGTATACTGGGATGCATAGGGAAAGGCATCAGCAGCAGAAGACAGGAAGTTGTTATCCCTCTGTACAGACAGTTGGTGAGACCCCATCTGGAGTACTGTGTCCAGTTCTGGAGACCCCATCTCCGCAAGGACATAGACAGGATAGAGGCAGTCCAGAGGAGGGCAACTAAAATGGTGCAGGGTCTGCAAGAGAAGCCATATGAGGAGAGACTAAAGGAGCTTAATATGTATACCCTTGAGGAAAGAAGGGAGGGGGACATGATAGAAACTTTTAAGTACCTCAGTGGAATCAACAAAGTCCAAGAGGGTAGCATCTTTCAGAAAAAGAGACGTGCAAGAACAAGGGGACACAATTTAAAGATGGGGGGGCCATTCAGGGGCAATGTGAGGAAGTATTATTTCACAGAGAGGGTAGTGGATGCATGGAACAGCCTTCTTGAGGAGGTTGTGGGGTCTAAAACTGTAGGAGAATTCAAGAATGCATGGGACAGACGTAAGGCAATTCTTGTGGGGGGTAGGAAGAAATAGGCTGTTGGTTAACTAGGATCTGAGGCCTATCCTGTAGGTAGGAAAATGGGCAGACCAGATGGGCCAAGCGGTCCTTATCTGCCATCAAAGTCTCTGTTTCTATGTTTCTATGTTAAAATGTTTAAGGTTCTCCTGACAAAGCTAGTCCTGCATGATGTATGGCAATATTAATACAATCCTAACAAGGGTTATACATATTTTACACAAGTCCACCAGATTTACTTCTGACCAGACTGCTTTCTACTCCCACAGGATGCAGTATCACAGTTTGGGGGATGCAGTGTGGGACCCATGGCCCTTTCATACTATACTTCCTCAATTATTGAAATGGATCACCAAGTACAAAAGCACTCCACTTTTTGGCAACTCAATATCTCACTTTTACAAGGCAAGGAGGTCCAGGAACAAATTCCACAGATCGTCAGCCAAGCCGTAAGAGAAAATGATTCAACCTACACAGATACAGGCTTCTTTGGGGACACTGTAAAATCTGTTTTGAGAGACAAACTGATAGCCATTGCCTCAGCCAAGAAAAAGAAACATATGGAATGTCAAACCTATTTAGAAGTGCAGATAAAATTGCTAGAAGGACAATAGCAGAACCAGACAGATAGACAAAGGGGCAAAGAATTACAAACATTAAAAAAGGTGTTAAACACATGAATGGCCTATAAAGTAGAACAAAACCTCAAATATTTATGTCAAGGGTACTATGAAGGGGGCCCTATGGCATTGAAATTGTTAGCATGTAGAGTAAGGGTGAGGAGAGCAAGGTTCCACATCACAAAAATAATAAATCCTAGGACAGGGCAGAGGGTGGCAGGACTAGAAAATATTACTGATGCATTTCAAAGAAAATATATAGTACTAAAGAGGATAAGACAGATACCCAGATGGATGAATAGCTACAGAAACACATTCTACTGCAAGTCACACAGGAGCAAAATGAAAAATTAAGCACCCTGATCTTGATAGGAGAAATAGACTGGGCCATTAAACACAGTAAGATGGGAAAATGCTCAGGTATGGACAGGTTTCCAATGGAATTTTACAAGCACTATAAAGAAACAGTAATACCACTGCTTAAAGCCACGTATGAAGGAACTCTGTTGGAGGAGGGTACCCTCCACCCTCATAGAACCAGACAATAATTTCAGTTATCACCAATTCTAGCAAGGACCCTACCCTATGTCATTCATAAAGACCTATCTCCATCTTAAATGTAGATTATAAACTCATAACAAGAATTCTCACTAAACTATTCAAAAGTATCCTCCCCAAAGTGATCCAGTTAGATCAAACCGGCTGTGCAATGGGCAGACAAGTGGATGATAATGTCAGACATACTTTTCATAAAACAGACCTCTTAAACCACACAGCAACCCCGGCAATAGTGATGAGTATGGATGCGGAAAAAACATTTGACCAAGTGAATTGGGCCTACTGTACTTGTATAGGGTCCTTACCAGGTTTGGCTTTTCCTCAACAGTGCTTCAGTACATTCATACCCTCTATAGATCTACCCAAGCATTTGTACGGGCTAATGGATATGTTTCAGCATGGGCCACTGAACAAGACAAGGGTGTCAACTTTCCCTGCTTTTATTTGCATTATACTTAGAGCTCTGGCCCAAAACATCAGACTAGATGAAGAGGTATGAGTCACCATAGGTACAAAAGACCATAAGGTTGCATTACACGCAGATGACATGCTTCTCTATCTTACATACCCCAGAAACATAGCTTAGTCGACTTATGTCACTTATAGTGAGTATACTTCCATAGCCTGTTACACCTTTAACACTAATAAAACGGAGGTCCTCACATTAAATTGTATCCCTCCAAAGCCCCTACAACAGAGATTCCAATAAAATGGGCCATGAACAAAATAAAGTATATTTGTATCATTCTAAGACCCAGCACAGCCTCCACTTATCAAGACAATTATGTCCCTTTGCTCTAGCAGGTACAAGAAGATATTAAAAGGTGGTTATTGCTTCCTTTGCCTTTTCTGCATGTATACCAGTGGTAAAAATGGACATTTAACCACACTGCCTTTACCTGTTTCAGTACACCTCAGTCCTTCTATCAAAAAATGGCTAAACAAAATGCAAAGGCAACTTTATAAATGTATATAGGCTAACACTATTCCAAGGGTCTGCAGCACTTTATTATTAGCTAAATAATGATGGGGGTGAGAAGTTCCCACCTTTGTGGGCTACTCGCTGGCTGCCCAAATATGGATAGCTTTCTTTTGGCTCAACCCACAAGTCATGGCACATTGGAAGGAGATGGAGGATGAACATTCTGGGACTAAGCCCCTCATATTTTATGTCAGTAAACCCCAACCACAGAACCAAGGACTAAATGGTACTATAGTGGACTGGAGGTCACCCTTCAGGCTTTGGGACCACTTTGTACAATATCCACAAGGTTGCAAGTCAGATTTGGAGATTTCTCTGGTTAGCATGGAACGATGAGTTCCCCCCTGTGAGGATCAAACCGTGGTACTGCAGGCAGGCTAAAACTGTACTCCAATACCCAGATTCAATGTTAGTAGGTAGAATTGTTAAAACATTCAATGAGTGTAGCAACAGTTTTGTTAGTCTAACTTGGATAGATTTTGTTATTTTCAACTCCGACACTACAGACTCAGCTAGGTACAGCTGGGAGAGAGAAGGAAGCATGGCCTCTGGACTCAGCTTCCACACTGAGGCATTTGCTGACAAAATTAGAGCAGAAAGGGGCAATATGTATGATCTATATAAATATTTTAACCTAAACTGGCTAAGGCATCCGAACACCTCACCAATAAATGGGAGATGGAAGCAGTATTTAAGCTCTCAGATAAGTAATGAGAGGGAATCTGGGAGAACCCATTAAGATTGACTTCTTCCCCACCATAGGCCAGAATATTCTTGGAAAGTAAAAAAAATCCTGCTATTTTCTAAAACCAAAAATTAAAGCTAGGCTAGAGGCAGGCATTACTTCTGCATGTGGCAGGGCATGCTGACAGCCTTAGTCATCTCATACTCATGTCTTCTACACCTGTCCAACCCTAAAAAGATTCTGGGAGGCAATCATGGCAAAGTTTCAGAACATTTCTATCATCCGGACCCCACTGCAGTTCCAGAATTTAATTATAGACCCTCTCCCCAGACAGTGAAAGGGTCAAGCACATTATATATTTGGAATATATGCATAATGGCCTTTGCAAAAGCAATTACCAGAAGGTGGCTACAAGTAGATCCTCCAGCAGTTGGAGAATGGCGGGCAGTAGTGAAAGGCACAGAAGAAATGGAAAGGCTAATGTATCAAGTAAGGGATCAACTTGAAAAATGCACTGACTATTGGATGACCTAGTACCTGACAGTAGAAGATGAGCCAGATGTGGTTGATGGAACAGGTCTTCACTGGCAAGATAGTGGGAATTTACTTATAAGGCCATACATGTTGGAGACTAATCATACTAATTACACCTACTGTACAAGATATACAGACTTGACCCTCCTTCATGCGTAACCAGGGACCACACTGTGAGTACCATTGGTGAGAAAGACCTTTTCCTTTTTCTTGACCTAACTTAGTTTTAGTAGGTTAATTTAATAGAGCAAGAGATTAGGTTTGAATTTTATTCTTAAAAAAAAAAACAGAAGACTAAAGAGGACTCTTACTTGTACCATTCTAGGCTGATTCCCATTAATTTCACAGCAAATTTGACAATGGTCATATATAGAAAGTCTTCACTGTGGAAAACTGTGTTTGTGAAAGTATGTGTCAATAAAGTAAGATTACAAAAAAACAAAGCCCCTGCAAGTCCCACCTATCATAGTAGCAGTTATACCAAGGAGGCTGTCCAAGTGCAGGCTAAGGTGCTGATGGTGCTCTTCAACTTAACTGCCATTAGTGGCAGCATCCTCCAGCTGTGATCAAGCCTTTTCATTCATTTGCTGTGTGACTATATCAAAAAGGGGGTGCGCTATTAGCCAATCAAACTCAAAACAATAAATTTGTGTCAGAACTTCTTTTATTCTTAGATATGCCCCAATGTTTCACACCTCTAACGTGGCTTCTTCAGGGTGAAATATTGCGGTTTGATATAATGTAATAAGTCCACAAATATTAGGATAATCATACAAGTCAGAGTAATGCTTAAGAATATAACAGCATAGTGACATACCAGCTTATACTTCAACAAGTATTTTAAATCCTCTCCATGGGGAAATTTACTTTGTTTATCATGTTTCAGCCATTACATGAAATAACTATCTAAGTACATATCAGTTACTTTTACAATGTTCATATCACATTATCCACCACAACCCAGGAGATGCCAGATACAGTAATACCTTAAATTGTGCTCTACACACTTGTGCTACTGCCACAAACTAACTGAACTTACAATCCTGTCTGCAGTCCAATGCACTTGCTAGAAATTACTGTTGTTTGTATCAAAAAGAAAATACAATATATACATTTGTGATAACCATGGTTTCTAAGACTGTTAGTATTACCTTATCTGATCATCATTTGGTTTTCTGCAAAAAAATATAATGTACTCAGTAAGCATCTGAGACAGACAAGTCATGGTACACCATACTCACACAAAAAGTTACCCGAGTCCAAAGTGTAGCAAATCTTTTACAATTTATTTTGGAAGCACAGACAGAACAAAAAATACCAGCCACACAGGAGCAAGTGAACTTCCTAACGTTTCACCGATAAACTTTCTCAAAACTCAGTAAGCATCCGTGGTTTCCTACGTGCGTAGTGCACAATTTCAGGTAGTTTGTGGTGGCACTCTGTCAAAGGAGGGTAGGGTTACTAGTGGGGTTTCAAAGGGCTCAGTTATTTGGCCGATTCTCTTCAACATATTCATCAGCAACATTGCTGATGGACTGAAGGGGAAAGTGTGCCTGTTTGCAGATGACACTAAAATCGGCAACATATTTGACAAACAGAGGTGCAACAAAGCATGGAATCTGATCTCTGAAAGTTGGAGTAGTGGTCAGGGATCTGGCAATTGAAATTCAATGCCAAAAATGCAAAGTCATGCACCAAGGAAAATGTAACCCAGGTAAATTGTACTCGATGGGAGGGGAGCGTCTGGTGTCTACAAGACAAGAGCAAGACCTGGGGGGTGATCATCTCAGATGAAATCAAGATCAGCAAGCAATGCGAAAAGGCAGCATAAAAAGCTAGTGGCATCCTAGGATGCATAGGATGGGACATCACAAGCAGGTGGCATGCAGTGATCATGCCTCTGTATAAGTCCATGGTAAGGCCCCACCTGAAGTACTGCATCCAGTTCTGGAGGCCACACCTCAGGAGGGACATAGATAAGCTGGAGATGGTACAGAGAAGAGCACTAAAGATGGTGCAGGGCTTGCATCAGAAACCGTATGAGGCACGACTCGACGAACTCATACTATATTCCCTGGAGCAGCATAGAGACTGTGGGGATGTGTTAGACATTTAAATACCTTAAAGGCAACAGCAAGAGTAGGTGCAGAACCTATTTCAGGTAAAAGACTATAACAGGACAAGAGGGCATGACCTTCGCCTTAAGGGAGGTAGGTTCAGCAGCAAAATGAGAAAGTTCTTCTTCACAGAGCGCATTGTTGAACAATAGAATAGCCTGCTGGAGGAGGTGGTGGGAGCAAAGTCAGTGGAGGAATTGAAGTGGGCATGGGATAGGCATTGTGGGATACTCAAGCAGGCAGCTAAGTGGGGTGGTAGGAAACCACAGGCAGACTTGATGGATCATGCGGTCCCCATCTGCTGACAACTTCTTTGTTTCTATGTTTTGAAGTCTGTGGTTGACTAATTTATTGATTTCACATTAGTTCTCCACCAAAAAGTTTAGTATCGTAAGTCCTGTCTAAGTAAATAAGAATGATATATGTATACAATAAAGAATGGACGTGCAAGGGTTTGTCTCAGAGCAAATAATTTCAAATGTGGAAAACATTGCTGTGTGTCTTTCATACTATATGAACTTTATCTAATACTATAAAAACCATAACATGATATATGTCTATCTTACTTGGACTTATTCCATTTTTAAAATAATTCCACCTTTAAAAAATGTTTTACACTTTGCCAACTTTAGTTTATCTCTGAATTTTCAGTACTGCTGCATTGATGTCTATTGTATTATGGACCAGTTCAATGGTAGGTTATGAAAGTCATATTGCCATCGTGTTAGTCTACTGATAAAAAATTGTACATTTTATGCAGATTCTGTTTCAGTGCATTTTAGTAATTGCTCACATTAAACATTTATGTGCCTCTGGTGGTGCCTATACTATGCATCTTTGCTCCATACTATGTATCTTCACATTGAATATATTGCCTTCACAAACCTTTCTTTCTGCTAGTTCTGCTAGTTTCTAACTTCTTATTACTGTCACCTCACTTTAAGAGATATCAAGTTTCTGATAAACATTTCAGATATGTCTGAGGTTTGAGACAGAAAACTCCCTTCCTTTGATGTAGCCTTGCTAAACTTATGATTAGAGATGGGCAAAGTCAGCAAAATTCACTTTGTGGAGTAATCTGCGAAATGCCGCCAATATCGCGGAGTGAAATGCAAAATTTTGCTTGGCAGAGTGGTGAAATTTTGCCCAGTGGAATGGCAATATTTCACCTTCTGTGGCAAAATTCTGCCTTCTGTGGCAAAATTTCACCTGCAGAAGGTGGAATTTCACCCACAGAAGGTAAAATTTCACTGTGGAAGGTGACATTTTACCTGTGGAAGGCAAAATTTCTCCAAGGCGAAATCCTGTCTTAGGCAGAAATATTTTGTCAATTGCTCCACCAGGTGAATGTGGCCACTTCACCAGCACTTCGCTGGCAGAATCTAAATTTGCTGCTTCCCTACTTATGATCATAACTATCAAATCTGTCTAAAAATTCAGTCCAGTGTGAAGTTTACTAAAGATAGGCATTACTGACTTCATTTGCTCTTACGTTCAGTTCCAAAGTGCGAACTGGCAGCAGTGAGCCTGTGTCTGGCCTTCCCACTTGTACCCACAGCTAAAGGGGCATGGTGACTTGGATAATGTCACCAGGCATGCTGCAAGTGTGGTTGCTTGACAACTCCCACTGGGCAGCTGACAGCTTAGTTATTACGTGGGTACACTGTTGGACCATAGGGTGGGTGCAGATTCTATTGCTTGTGCTTTTAAGAGTAGAAAGTGCTGGATTTGAATTAAGTTCTGTGATGATTTCCTAACTATGAACTACAAGTATGAGATTCTAGTCTGCAGTCTGCAGGGTGTTGTGTACTTCTTCCTCTTATTACTATTGCCACATTTAATCTACACTTTGTAACTGGGGTTAGAATTGCACTGTAGAAAAATGAGATGTGTTTCTTTGTCAAAACTGAAAAAGGAAAGATTCTTAGAGGGGTGGTCTATTTCAAACTCACACAGACATGATTGGAAAATGTGAAGACATAAAATAGACAATACCCTGAATATGTAGGCAACAGTCAGACATTTGAACCTTGGTGATTTTTAAAAGGAAACAAAAGGCTTTATATATAGGCACCACCAGAAAAGAATGAAAATGGTTAGGCAGATTCCCAAAAGTGCTGCCTAGATCCTATAGGGAAAGATATCTCATAGTTGAACTACTGTATTAGTGCAATTGATGTGTGAATCCTTGTTCAAAGATCCTGATTTCTGAGAATGTACAGACTGGCAGTGCATCTTGTAAAATTCCACTTGCTCTGTCTCTGAGCTAAGTCTTTTATCTCATATAGGGCTATTAGTGGTTCACCACTTGTGTTTGGGGGCATGTAGGCTACTGCTTATTACCAGGAGTTGTTTGGTTTATTGTAATTATTCATGGGTCTTTTACCAGCATGCCTGCCAGTTTGTCTTTTCATTTAATCCCTATTGTTGATTGCATGTTTTCACTTGCTGATGGGGCCCTTCAACTTAACTGCCATTAGTGGTAACATTCTCTAACCACGATCAAGCCTTTCCATTAAGTTGTTGTGCAACTGTATCCTAAGGCCTGGGTAGAGCCCATAAACTCCCTATGGTACCCTAAACATTCGTGCAGGTAACATCTCTTTGTGTCGGTCATATCTGGCCCAGATTGAGCATTTCTCCCTGGCAGAAGGGGGAAACAGTCTCTTTCTTTGGGGGCAGAAAAACAATGATAGAAAAAAAACAGTCCTTTTAATGAAGTGTAGCAGACTTACTGGTCAGACACCTAACTACAAAGGTTTTTTAAGATGAACTTGCAGTAAACAAAGTTAATAATTTAATTTTAATTTGTATTTTTTATTCTTTTGAAAATCCGCAAAACAAATCAAAAAGATGTATTTCCTAATCACAGTATAATACTCCAGAGGGGTGTGTTGTTGTATGATGTATAATATTATAATTATGAAATAATATAATAGCATTTTTCATGTGTTTGGAGGTACTCGTCCATGTCTTATGCCTCACAAACTCCTCTCCTCCCATGGCATGCCATATTGCCACAACAGTGTATACCATCTTGTGCTTTTTTTCTGAACTATGAGGTGACCATTCATGGGTTTCACAGTATGCAATACACTGAAATGCTCCATTAGGCATTAGATACTGCATTCACATTGTTAGCGATTCATAAGCAGGGGCTTAATCAGGGTCATAATTAAGGGGTTATCGGGTAATGCATTTGAAAACCCTTTGATTCCTTTGCAACCTGTATGATGCCCATGACAGCCCCTGTGAACCACTAAAACAAGTGTTTCCTCAGGATTTGATTTAATAAACTTTGGCAGGTGATGGGACTTTGCAACTCCTATGATTCTGCTGACATGAGACTTTGCAACCTCTATGATTCTGTTTCAATGCGGCTTTGCAACCCCTGTAATTCTGCTGGAATAAGGCTTTGCAGCCCTATGGTTCTGCTGAATTCAGCCTTTGCAACCTATGTGATTCTGCTGAAATTAGGTTTTTCAAGTGTATCCACTATGATTCTTCTGAAATGGAACTTGGTTACCCCTATGATTCTGCTGATTTTGCAGCCCTTGTGATTCTGTTGAACTGAAGTTTTGCAACCCTATGATTCTGCTGAATTGAGGCCTTGCAACCCCTGTGATTCTGTTGAACTGAGGTTTTTCAAGTGTATTCAATATGATTCTTCCGAAAAGGAACTTAGTTACCCCTATGATTCTGCTGATATAATGATCACTGGGCCTGATACACAAATGTAGTTATGTACCACAAAATGTTCTGAGCGATACACAGCAGGGTCACTGGCCTTTCCCTGCATAGTCATTTTAAACATTGCGACCATGCCAAGTAAAAAAAGTGAGGCCAGCATGTAAAATAGATGCTTGTCATGTCATGAGAGATCATGCGCTTGCTGCCTCCTACAGATCCAATATCATGCCATAGCACCCTGCAATCTTTAGAATGGTGTGAAGCAGTTGTATCCAGTGTCTCTCATCACTCAGCTCGAGGCCTGTACTAGAGAGCTCTCAAATGATTAAACCTGACTGTGAGAGTTGTCCACTAATGGGGAACTTCCTTGTTTGTACTGGCTGGGCTTGTCAATAGAGAATTCTCACTCAGCTAGAAGCGGGAAACTCTGTCATGAATATACATGGTCCTGCCCTTCCTTGATTGTCTGTAAGAAGGGAGACAAGCACAGAGGGAGAGAGTTTTATAGAGGTCTCAGTGAAAGCAAGATCAGCAATGGGAACCCATCTCTCCAACTGCAATTGAGTCAGGGTGTGTGTGGGCTCAGGGACAGTGGCTGGGTTCCTGAGTCTGGATGGTTACTGGCCCCCCCGGTGAGGTCTCTGGAAGAACACTAGCAAGGCACAACCAGAAGGATGGATCATCCCAGGATGTTTGGCTAGAGGACACAAAAGATCAAGACCAACATGGCACCACTGAGAATTGTAAAGTGTCACCCCTCAAAGGAAGTCATCAGGATCCTTGTGGATTCACTGCCACCATGACATTACTTGACAGAGAGCACCATCTGAAAGAATGCACACTTGTAAGTAATCCTTGTGTTAAAGACACTCTATTAGAAATGCAAAAACCCCTGGTACAGATGTGTAGAACCCCCTGGCAAGGAAGCTGGATGAATAGGTTGCATCAGTAGGAGGAGGTCTGGCAAAAGTTGGCATCTTTAAGTCAAAGGATGAAACCAGAAATGGGAGCTTGTCCTTTGAAAGATAGAAACATAGAATGTGACAGCAGATAAGGGCCGTAGGGCCCACCTAGTCTGCCCATTTTTTTTCCTGTTATTGAAGACCTCATTTGCTCTACAACACCATTTTTTTTCCTCCCTTCCTACCCCCTACAGTTCCCCCTCTCTTTCTTATGCCTAGAATTCCCATGTATCTATCCCAGGAATTTTTGAACCGCTGCACTGTTTTCACTCCCACTACCTCCACTGGAAGGCTGTTCCAAGGATCCACCACCCTTTCCATCAAGAAAAAACAAACTTATCCCTAACCTAAGGCACCTAACATACAACAAAAGATTGGAAACAACAAGGCTAGTCACCCTTGAGGAGAGATGTAGCAGAGGGGATTTGTTACAGCTATAAGGGATACTACAAAATCCGTCCCGTAGGTCACAATGTGGATTTGAATATATTACAAGAAGTGCAAATTTAAGAAGTCATAATAAACAGCTCATTATCCCAAAAACAAATGCGTAAAAAGGATAGTAATTTTACTGTCAGGGCCACTAGGTTATAGAATGCACTGCCTCACCACGTGGTAGAAGCAGAAAACTTCAATATGTTTAAAAAAATGTTAGATACTCATTTGAACTGGTTGTCTGGACACACATGATTTACCCACATAGTTGTTGGAGACACTCTAGATAGGCCACAGCCTTCTTGTGTCTTGCACAACTAGTGACCTAATAACCTAGTAAGTACTTTCTCACATCGATCCTAAAATTACCCCCAGCTTCATAGCATGCTCCTTTGTTGTAAAGCACCATTTTCTCTGAAAATATACTCCCCTCCTGTGCCTTATGAACCCCAATTATGCACATAAATGTCTCTATCAAATCCCCCCCCCACTCCTCTCTTTCAAGGTGTACATATTTAGCTTCTTTTGCATCTCCTTTTTTGATACAAACTCTGCACCATTTTGGTGTCCTTCCTCTGGAATGCATCTACTCTATGTCCTTCCTGAGGTGTGGTCTCCTGAACTGGACACAGTACTCAAGGTGCAGTCTCACCAGCTATCTATTCAGGGTAGTACTACCCCCTTCTTCCTGCTGGTGATACCTCTTCCTGTGCACCCCAGCATCCCACTTGCCCTACTGACCACCTTGTCACTCTGTCTGGCTACCTTTAGGTCATCCAATAAGCTTGCCCCAGGTCTCTCGTCTGCCTTGTCTTTGTCAGTATCGTTTCACCCATTTTGTACTCTGCAGCTGGGTTACTATGGCCCAAGTGCATTAATTTGCACTTTTTTAGCATTGAAACCCAGTTGTTATTCACTTGACCATTCCTCCTGTCTTTTCAGATCCCAACTCTTCCTTTCCACCCCTCCCCAGAGTGTCCACTCTGTTGCAGATCTTGGTGACATCCACAAAGAGGCAGACCTTTCCTTCTAGTTCCTCATAGGTCTCATAGGTAATACAAAGCATAGTTTTTAGTCTTGCATCCATTTTGCTTGCTGATTCTAGGTATTTACATCTATCCGGTAATAAATGTCTTTAATCTTATGCTGATATAAGGCATCTAACTTGGCTTTAAAGATGTCCGTAGTAGGACTGTCCACTACATTCTTTGGTAATGAGTTCCATGTAGGGTTTACTCTTTGGCTAAACCAATATCTACATTTTTTTTAGCCTCCATTTATTTTGTTTTAATAGTAGCTCATATGTCCTTCTGGTATGATTTTTTTTTTAGTTCCAGTCCTAGGTTATTTCTCAGATTGTCATTGGTGAAGGCTCTACACACAAGGAACATGTCCCCTCTCTATCTCCTATAACAAAGGGAATACAGATTTAACTCTTTCAACCTATCCTCATAAGACAGCCCTCCCAAACTCTGAACTGATCTGGTTGCCCTCCTCTGGACTCTCTCCAATCTCACCATATCCCCCTTTTTATAAGGAGCACATACCTGTGAGCTGTAGTCTAACTGTGGTCTCACCAATGATCCATACAAGGGCATCAGGACCCCCCCCCCCACACACACACACACTTCTGCTGGAAATATGCCTTAATATACAACTCAGTGTTGCATTAGCTCTTTTTACAGTTTGATCACAATGTGAGCTAAATGATAAATCATGTTTAACTATAACTCCCAGATCCTTCTCCTCCACTGATGTTTTGAGTACTGATTTATTTAGGTATATTGTGTCTCCTGGTTCTTATTCCCCATATGTTTGACTGCACACTTTTCTTCGTTTAATTTTAGTTTATATTTATTTGTCCAATTCTCAATGTAATTTAGAGTGCCTTGGAAGGATTTGTGATCCTCTTCTAAATTTACAATGGCCCCCACGCAACAGTCTTCAGCAAACTTGGTGATCCATATAGACTCTTCATCATACTTTAGAGTATATAAATATATATATATATATATATATATATATATATATAAAATCACACATGCCCCACAATACAAAGCATCATGGGCTGCATATGCAAATCACCACAGAATGTTATGCTGGTCCAACTTTAAGCAGAATTGCATGGTGCCGAAAGGCCTCTCACACAGTTTGCAAAGGGTGCTAACAGAGGACATAGACACGTGTCTATATATAAAATGGGTAGGGAAATTTATTGGAATTTATTGGCTGCTGAGCATCACATGACCATGCGTATATCACAGCGCGACTGCACACCTGCACTTTTACACCCCTCCAAAACAATTTTGACATTTTATAAGATAGATATACCACTCTGAGGTGTGTGGTCACGCTCTGATATATGCACACCTTGGGTGGTTGATGCACACCAAGGCGTGCGTATATCAGAGCACGACTGCACACCTCAGAGTGGTATATCTATTACATATATATATTATGCAAAAAACTGCATGAATCCATCATTTAGGGTTAAAATAGAAAACATCAAGAAATTAAAACTCTTTAGGGCTGCCCCTCCCCCCCATCATGGACCCATCAATCATCCCAAGATTGACAGATGATGGGGTGTGTCATTGGGGTTGTGAGGCTTAAATGTTGCTCCATTACTTGTGTAATCATATTGAGAAGCAACAGTGAACAAGAATGGGGCAACATTTAGGCCTCACAACCCCAATGACACACCCTGTCATCTGTCAATCTTGGGATGATTGGCGGGTCCACGAGGGGCAACCCCAAAGAGTTTTCATTTTCTGACTTTTTGTGTTTTAACCTAAAATGATGCATTAACACAGTTTTTGCATAGAATGTCCTTACTTTTTGAGAAAGAATAGAAAACTAAAAACTTGCAGAAGTTGGTGGGAGTGAGGGCCCTCTGGGCTCTACACTCCCACCAACTTGTAAATGTGTCTCTACCATCAACACCCTCTAAATTTCAATGTAAAAGACCAAACCATGTCCGAGATACAACATGTTAAACTTTGAGATTTTCATCTGTCGGAGTTGCAGAATTCCGCACCTGTTGGCATTTTACAGACACAACGACTGAAAAGTACATCCATGACACTAAGGCTAGGTACCCTATCAATTTCAAGGCACCACCACATTGCAAAACACTATCTGCAAAATGTAAATTGTGTCACATAATATCTCATCAAGAAATATTTTCTCTGACACTTAAACACCATAATTCACATGTACAGGACATGCCGTCAACACCCTCCAAATTTCAAGTAAAAAGGATAAAATGGTTTCTGAGATATTTAAACTTAAAGCTTGTGAAAATTGGCCTATCTATTCCATTATAAATCTGGCCATTTTGTCCCTCCCTCATGATCAAAGATGGCAATCAAAGAATCTCACGATCAAAGAATTTGCAGGCTTGTGATCAAAGAATGTGCAGGCTCATGATCAAAGAATAAAAAATGGTGAAATTCAAGTTTTAGGCAGAATTACATGAAACCACTGCCATGCCTTGATAGAATGAAGCCCCCTGAGCAAAACCCACCTTCATTTGTGTTCCTATGCCACCCCTGAGCTGAGAAAACTGTATTTTTCCCTCACAATGCAAGATCGCAATCAAAGAATCTTGCAATCAAAGAACTTGCAGGCTCGCGATCAAAGATCGTTAGCCAGTCCCAATCAAAGAATTTAAAACATTGTAACTCTATTTTTTGACCATTTTACATCAAACCAAAGGCATGGGTCAATAGATTGAAGCCCTCTGAGTAAAACCCATGCAAGTTTTACTTCAGGAGTGACCCCTGCACTGAGATATTTGAGTTTTTACAATCGGATTTGAAAAACAATATGGTGGACATCACGATCAAAGAATTCTCAGGGTCAAAGATTCTTTGAACATGAGGCTGCAAATTCTTTGATCGCCAGGCAGGAATAGATGGCTCAAACCCCATTCTTTGTTCACAAAATAACCAGAGAAATTTTCCCATTGACTTATAATAGGATCTTAAAACTGGAATAACTTTTGAATGCCTTAATATTTTTTCACCAAATGAAAAGCGGCATGTTTGGCAACCAAAGCTCTTTCAGATGAGCTATCTTTCAGAATGGCATGCCATACAATGGCCGTGCAGGGCCACAGGCAAAATCCCCAAAACTGCATACAAAACAGGCGAAAAGTGCATTTTTCAGCATTTTGGTGTGCAAAGACCGTAAGTTCAACTGAAACAAAATTTGGCTGTTCCAGAGATCTATCATGCCCCAACATGCATACCAAATTTCAAGCAAATCCGTTGAAGGGGTCCAAAGTTATTAACGTGCAAAATGTTGACTTTAACATAGAAGTACCTTCATAACCCTAAATATAGCAGCCTGACTGTGCCACTATATATATATATATATATATATATATATATATATATATATATATATATATCTATATGAGACATAATAAATGAAGAAAAAGAAGAAAGATTAAATGGTCCTTTGTGTACTTTAGATCAAGAAACAGCATATGATGCCATAACACATGAATATATGTGGGATGTACTAAAAAATGACAACATACCAGAACTTTTTTTAAAATTAAGAAAAGCATTATATGTAGAAGCTAAAGTGCACCCAATGATTATCAGGCAGTTGGGAATACCAATTTACATTAAGAATGGGTATGACAGGGCTGCCCCTTAAGCCCGCTTTTGTATGTCCTTTGTTTGGACCCACTATTAAGAAATATAGAGAAAGAAAAATGAGTGGAAAGTATAAAATGGGGAGATAATGACTTAGTTAAAACGTGTGCATATGCAGACGATTGCATCCTTTTGGTTAAAAACTCTAAAGCAGAAGAAATAGCATTAAACATTTATTGAGGAATATAAGGGTTACACTGGGATTTGAATAAATAAAGCTAAAAGTAAGATACTTCCTTTAGGTAAATATGAGAAAGGAGAATTAGGAGAAATAGAAATGGTGTAAAGAGATATAAAGATGTTCGGAATCACGTATGGGGGCTGGATGCAGGAAGGAAAAATTGGGAGGAGAAATGTAATATAGCACAAGGAAAAATAATAAGATGTAAAGAATGGGAAATGACAAAAGAAAAAAGGATATATCTGATGAAGGCTCTTATTATTCCTATTTTTCTATACATAGGGTATATATTCCCAGTTCCACCTGATTTACAAATGAAGATATTGGGGTTATTCTTTCAACTGTTTTGGGGTACAAAGGTTGAACCCAGTAAAGAGAGCTCATTCATATAGACCAGTGAAAGAAGGTGGGCTAAACATGGTTCACCCAATAGTTTTCTTTCAAAGCATATTTATTTATGCAAACATGTTGTCTATTTTGCTAGGGAAAAATAAATTATTGAGTCCTTTTGCACAAAAGTGGAATAATATTACATTTCCAAATATTGAAAAAAAAAGGAAATATTAAACAAAAGAAAGAAATACCAGTCTACATGGAGAAATGGAGAACACATATGACTCAATATGGAATATCATTAGAATTGGTAACCAGAGTAGATAGGAAACAAATGTATAAGAAAGTATTAAAAAAAACTATTATGAAGATCCTGGCCCTGATATTCAAAGGAGTTGCGCATGGCACAACAGAGTTGTACCAGCACAACCTCACATAGCGCACTGGTGGGATATTAGAAAGGCTGCCAGGCACAGTGCAAATCCTGATGCACTGGGGTGCAATGTAATTGTATGTGGAGCAGATGCAGGGGCATGCCCATGCAAATGCAGCACATCCCGATGTTCAGCCTGGGATGTGTGGTGCATGTGCTGGCACAAACCTGCATTGTGCCACACAGGGGGGCTCAAAGTTGAGCCCATGAAAAGAGGAAACAAATCCTGGCCACCCACAGGTGGGTTGCTGTATTGCATGGTGCAACACAACAGCCGCCAGCTGTGGGTGGCCAACCGCCCATGTAGAACACCATCCACAAGCACCCATGGTTCCCTGACAGTCTAGTGGTACCCCCTCCCTCCCATGTCCCCGATCACTGGTGAATCCCTGTAAATTAAAGCCCTGGTGAACTAGTGGTACCCCCCCTACCCATTGCTGTGATTGCAGTAGAACTCCATAAGATAATTCCCTGGTGATCCAGTGACACCCCCACCCCTCCTACCCACACAGAACCCTTGCCCACCCCACTCCCCCCATCATCGGTGGGTGGCTGCAACCCACCTGCTTTCCACCCAGCCGGCCACCCTCCAAATGACAGGTACAGTATGGTCTGTAAGCCCATTGGTCCACAGTGTGATCAGGTAGACAGAATACAAAAATGGGAGACAGATGATTTGGATGGGGTATTATCCAATCCAGATACAGGAAAAATATATTTGGAATATGGATTACCGGGGCAGACAGCGGTTTTGAGAGGTACACAGAAGATGATACATTGCAGGGTTCCAAGGTCAAAACTAGGCCCGAAACAGAGAAATCAGATTCATAAGGCATCTGGGACCTGACGAGTGAAGAACACTATCGGGATGCTCAGACTCTGAATACAGTAATGGGAATTATGCCTCAGCCACACGAAGGCAAGAGAAGGGTGGAGGAAGAAGCTGAGGCTCAAAACAGAGCTCCCAGACAACAGAAGCAGGTCAGTGTACATTACAATAAGTCCAATAAAGACACAGTCAGCAGGAGATTGCACAAGGAGGGTAGACCACCAGGAGGGACACTTACTGGGGAGAAAGACAGTTTGCATACACCTCGTCCACAAATAAATGTAAATCTGACAGGGGCTGCTGGACATGACATTCTAAATGAGGAATCTACTCCAAAAGACAGGCATAATTCAGAAGAAGAGTCCCCTAATCCCCCTCCCCAAAGACAAAAGTTTTCAGAGTTATTTTCTCGATCAGACCCTATACCTAGAAGAAACGCAGTTCAGCTGCGTAACAAACGGGGGTTAGAAACGCATCCTGATCAACACTATGTGGGACAAATCTTATTAAAAAATACTGTGATATTTACTGAACATGATGTATATGCATTAATACTTGTGTCTGGTGAGGACAATTTTGATATTAGCTTTTGGATACCAGTGGGCTTGGAAATGTTCTGGCAAATGTATAACCAGTGTTGGTTTGCTCCTTTATGGACACCTTTTTACACTATACCTCTCACAACACCCCTGATTAAAATGATAACAGTGATGTTTAGAAATGAAAGTGTTTATATATGTGATATTCACCATTGGCTTCAGCAGAAGTGTGAAGTGCTCAGCGCCCCTGAAGCTATTTTGGACTCAGAAGCTTTCTGGACAGGAGGGTGGCATTTTAAAATCAAACTACAGCAAACAACTGAAGGGATTTCACAAATATCAAATAGTTTTTTTTTCTGGGCAAAGATCAGGGAGTGTGTTTTTATTCTGGCCAGCCCAAAGCTTGTTACAAGTGGGGGGCCAGAACACACCTCTCCAATGTGTGTGATAAGCTGAGATATGGGATCTGCTGGGAGTTTAATCACACCAGCTCCCAATGCAGTAATCATTCCAGATGCAATCTATGTTAAGAACTGTTCATATTTTTCAAGAATGTCCTTGGGCTGCACAGAATTAAATGGAAACAGTGGACCCAGATGAATTAATCCAAAAAGTCCAGAAAGATTTCCCTATACCAGAACCCGAGGTGCCTGGCCAGGCACCTCAGCCATATGAGGAACAAGGATGCCCTGCCCCTAGTTCTAATGTGGACGTGTACAGCACAGAAGGGAGAAATGAGAAAGGTGTCTCCCCCCACCACCACTATCCAAGACCCAGAAGAAATGTCTATTGAGGAACTTCCGATTTCACAGGAAGATAGGGCACTGACAATCTGTAGATCACAGGATGACCTAGGAACATATAAGATGCCCCTTCCCCGACAGGAAACATGGTATCTGCCCAAAACAAGGAGAAGAAGCATGAGACTTGTGAAAACTGGAACAGCAGAAGAAGAACTAGTGACAGAGAATGCATTTTCTGTGTTGGCAACCAAAAGCTGGGGGGACTCAGACCCGGAGGAGGAAGTATTCCTATGTCTTCTTTTACAGCAGTCATGTGCAACATGCATAGCATATGGAACAATAGGAACCAAATATTTTTTTTTTCCCTTTTACATGAGTTTAGGTTCAATGTCATTTTACTACAAGAGACTTGGATGAACTCATATAATGGAATGCTAGTGGCCAAGAATAATTGGGTATGGGGCCCATCATACTGGTCCTTTGGACAAGATCAGGCTGATGGTGTGAGAATTTTGTTTTCTGGGCATAAGTTCAAATTACAAAAATTGGTTGATATTTCCCCAGGGAAGGCTTTATTGGTGGATTGGATTTGGATGACCAGGCCATGTAGATTTATTTCAGTATATGCACCTCAGACAAAAGCAGAAAGGGTAGCACTATTTCATCTTTTGCAACCATACCTGGTAACAGCAAGAGCAGTGGTTATGGAGGGAGATTTAAATAGTACATTAGACACCTCTGCCAGGACACAGACAGGGAAAAAAGCCTATTGTGATTCGCTTGTTTTTCAGCAGCTGGTTAAAACAACTGATTTAAGTGACTGTTCCAGAAATGCTGTTCCCTTGATAACTCACACTTTTATCAAAAATATGTAATTAATGAAAACTGATTACATTTTAATATCTAAGCAATGGTTGCATAGGGCCATGGTAGTGTTACCAACAGAATTCTCTAATCACCTTATGATTAAAACTGTATTGAGAGAAGATGGGAAGTTGACACCTGTCACCACCAGGTGACTTCTGACTACTGTACCTCCATTCTGGAGGAACAGATAGATTAAATGTCACTTAAATTCTAAATGCAAGAATATCAATAATGGGACTTTATGAGAATTTAGCGGTTTGGTGGCTAGAGACAAAGCAGGATTTAACACTATGGTTTGAGAATTTTGGTAAATAAACTTCATGGGAGAGATTTTTTAAATACATTACTTTACGAACGCAGTTATTAAAATTATTGTCACTTACATACACTACGAGACAGGATTACTCTGGGAAGATTTCAGAAATAAAACGGCAAATAGGATGTCTACAATATGACAGAGCAAAATCCCTGTTTGCAGAGCTAGCATATAGGACACAAAAAAAACCTTTATAATGATCCATGTGAGGCTTGCAAAGAGAGATGAGTGAACTCTCACATATCAGAACTAAAGACATCACAATGGAAGATTATTTCTTCCATGGGAGATTTAAAATTAGAGGTTGGACAATATTTAACTACCCTGTACAGTTCTTGGGACTGGGGTCAGGAGGTAGTTGAACATTACTTGGCAGGGACTGTGGTCCCATCCTTGGGGCTGAATGAAAAAGAACTCCTAGTAGGTGACATAACCTCACAGGAAATGATGGAGATGATAAGCACTCTGAAAGAGGGTACTTCCCCTGGGAGGGATGGAATTACAAACTCCTTTTATAAAGTATATAAAAATATTATAGTAGCATGTTTGGGTAATGTTTTTCGATATTGGTTAACTCAGAACACTTTACATCCAGAATTGCAAAGGAATTACTGATTTTTCTATACAAAAATGGGGACAAAAGAGAGTTGGATAACTGGAGACCAATGTTTTCTCCTTAATACTGAATTTAAGATTTTTATAAACACTTTACAAAGTGTTTTAGGAGAATAGCTTAAACTTTGATACACCCTGTACAAACATATGCTATCCCTGAGAGGAATATTAAAGAAAATTTAACAATCATTAGGGAGGTAGTTGATTTCAGTCACAGAAGGGAGCAACCCTGATACATAATATCATTAGATCAATATAAAGCATTCAACAGGGTGAATCATACATTTTTGTATTCAGTTTTGAAACATTATGGGATTCTGAGAATGTTTATAGCATGGTTGGAACTCATATATAAACATGCTGAAGTTACGCCTTTAATAGAAGGGCAGGAGGGATCCTGGATTCAAGTAAAACTTGGGGTGAGACAAGGGTGTCCTCTAAGCCCATTATTATATACTTTTATTCTTGATCCATTAGTCAGACATATTTTGGGAAACATGAGGATATAAGGGATTTTGGGGACCCAGGAGATAAAATTGGTAGCATACGCTGACGATTTATGCTTATTTCTTAGAAATAAGGAGATTATTATGGAAATGCTATTAGAAGTGAATGTATATAGCAAACTATCAGGGGCAACTTTAAACTTACTGAAATGTAGGGACTTAAGGGTTAGGTCAATAGAAAATGGACCCAGGAATATTTTTGGAATTAGTATTACAAAGGAACCTATCAAATGTTAAGGGTTTTTTTGGGGGGAGATGACATGGCTTGTATAAATTGGGAACGTAGTCTCCATATGTGTGAAGATAAGGTAACCAGATGCAAACACTGGACATTTTCAAAAACAAAAAAGGGTATTTATTATAAAGCAATTCTTGGTGCTATGTTTATCATATGTGAGTTTAGTATTTCCGTTACCTGTCAAACTAGAAACTAGACTTTTGAAAATATTTTTTCAGATGCTTTGGGGATCACGGTTAAACCCGATGAAAAGAGAAATCACATACTTAACTATGATAAACCCAGTTATTTTTTTTTTTACACAATTTTCTGGTCAGGGTCACTCTAGGTTGTGGTAAGAGATACTGACTCACTGGTTAAAATATGGCTGTTGAACAATCTGAGCCCAGTTCTTGACATTTGGATTGAGAAACCATTACAGTTCAATTGCAGATGTTGTATTGTGGCATGTTTTAAATCTACTTTACAAAAGTTATTTAAATGGAGGGTATGTAGCTCCCATTTAAGAGAAAAATCAAGGAAAACCTTATATAATCAAGCAACAAAATACACTGGTCAAGTTGGGACTGTTTTTAAGGATACCCTACAAATAAAACAGGATTTGTGATAAATGTATTAATGAACAAAAGAATTCCTACTGGAATGTGGGATGTAATGTGGCTAGTCTCACATGGGAGATTGAGGGTTAAAGGGAACAGCAAACACAAAAGTTTGGAGGAAAGGAACTGTCCATATCCGGAATGTCTCCAGCAAACAGAAACTATGGAACATTTTTTATTGATTTGTCCATTTGTATGTGGATTATGTCAATATTTAGCAAGAAAATGAAGATTGCCATGGTTAAGGATAATTACATATGAACATATTGCTCTAGAGAATTATTGTAGTCTTTTGTCAAGTGGGGTGGAGTCAACATTAATTTTTTATTTTTTATTAACAGAGCCAGAAACAAATGATTTGATTCCTTTTATTGGACCAACATGGATGTTACAGAAAAGAACAAAGTGCTTTAGCTTTCGAACCAACCAGGTCCTTCTTCAGAAGCTTTGTGGCAGTTTTTTCAAATATCCCATACTATTAACACCAGGTTATATAGAAAAAGCAGAAATAATTCTCATTGGTTTAACATATACATTTAAAACATAATAGAAGATTACGTCAGAGAAGCTTAATTAACACCAGTATGCCTTTATCCGAGGATCCTCAGAAGGGCAAAGGTTATCAAGAATTCTCTACAGCCAAAGAGTTCTTGTCACATAAATTTTAAAATGTCTCAGTATGCCAGAAAGCATTCTAGTGATAAAAAACCTTGAGTGGCATTCTCTAATACATGTAAGATGAGCTAACAACTTACATTCCAATTGTCCTGGTATATTAAAGGACAGATAATGAGAGACAAAATCTTGAAATTAGGTATAACTGCAAGTTGAAATCAAGCCTCAAATTAACTTCCACATATAAACATGATGCATGAAAGTATCACTTGTAAGTGTAAGTGCAAAAAAAAAACTTGTCAATGACCCCCAAGAAAACGAGACCTTAAGCCTGATAAATGCAGATTTCAACACAGAGTCTGTGTATAACAAAATGCACAGAATCAGTCTAAGCAATCTAAATGAAAACCCAAAGGAATTACACCTTTAATGAACCCCCAAGTAAATGAGATATGCATCTTAATATGAGCAGTTAAAGATGTGACAGTGTGAAATCCACCCACTGACAACTAATAGAAGGAAATAAATGCACACTATGTGAAAATTAAGTGTTCTAGCCACATAACAACTGCCCCATGCCTCGCTCCACCCACACATATGTGTGTACATACACCACACCACACCCCCCACACACACACACACCTGCACACCCCACACAACAAATATAGCAAACACATTCCACACACACCACACCACACCACACCACGCACAACAACACACATACACACCATACCCACAACACAAAAAACACACACCAAACACACACAAAACACACACATACATACATACATACATCAGTATACACACACACACACACTCAAACGCACTCACCACAGTGTTAAGGTGAAAAGTCAACAATGTAGATAACCATAAACTTACAAAATCCAAGGCCCGTTGAAGAACTAAACTGTTCATGTCCATCTTTTAAAGTAAAGGTCTGTGTAAGTTTAAGTGGAATAATGTGTCATGTACCCAACATCAATGTTCAATCCATCTGCCACCATATTGAGAAGTAAAATAAGTCTAATTTCAGAAGCCCATTTTTGTTTGCATTTTTGTTATACACAGACTCTGTGTTGAAATCTGCATTTATCAGGCTTAAGGTCTCGTTTTCTTGGGGGTCATTGACAAGTTTTTTTTTTTTTTGCAATTACACTTACAAGTGATACTTTCATGCATCATGTTTATATGTGTAGGTTAATTTGAGGCTTGATTTTAACTTGCAGTTATACCTAATTTCAGGATTTTGTCTCTCATTATCTGTCCTTTAATATACCAGGACAATTGGAATGTAAGTTGTTAGCTCATCTTACATGTATTAGAGAGAATGCCACTCCAAGGTTTTTTTTATCACTAGAATGCTTTCTTGGCATACTGAGACATTTTAAAATTTATGTGACAAGAACTCTTTGGCTGTAGAGAATTCTTGATAACCTTTGCCCTTCTGAGGATCCTCGATAAAGGCATACTGGTGTTAATTAGCTTCTCTGACGTAATCTTCTATTATGTTTTAAATGTATATGTTAAACCAATGAGAATTATTTCTGCTTTTTCTATATAACCTGGTGTTAATAGTATGGGATATTTGAAAAAACTGCCACAAAGCTTCTGAAGAAGGACCTGGTTGGTTCGAAAGCTAAAGCACTTTGTTCTTTTCTGTAACATCCATGTTGGTCCAATAAAAGGTATCAAATCATTTGTTTCTGGCTCTGTTTTTAAAAGGACCAATATAGCACCTACAACATTATTTTTTATTATAAACTTTTACCTGTATCAAGGTAGAAGCCAAATAATCTTTCAACAAAAAAGCATATCTTATTTAGCTTTTAGTAAATTGTATGAAACAGCCTTGAAAGAAGTGTATGAAAAGGACATTCGCTTACATCCTAGATTGAAAGTACAGGCATGGTGGAGAGGTTTTCCGTTTTTTCAGAAATATGGTTAAACGCAAAAAATGACAGGCTATTTGAAGAAATTGGAGAACATAGGAGGTGAACTAATAATACAATTTTAGGTATATACTGTAGTAAGGGAATAATATTAAGGTAATTTTTGAGGGGTTGTATTGGTTGTTACTTTTTCACTCTCTCTTTCTTCTGGTAGGGGATAAAGGAAAGGGAAAAATAAAGGTTTGGTGCAAAAATAGAGTGACTTCAAACAAATTGTTTAGATATAACTATTTTCTTTTCTTTTATGGAATTTGGAATAGAATTGTCTTAATAACATGGTTACTATGTTCTTTTTCAGAAAACCTGGAAGCTATTTCTTTGCTTCATGTTAATTATGATTAATGTGTGAAGTAACACTGTTCTTTTCTTTTATTCTCCCCCACCTTGGGAGGATTAGGTAATGAATTGGAGGCAGTATAGTGCAGTGGTTTAAGACTCTGAGCTGCAAATCTGGTGACATCCAACAGACCAGACCTGGGTTTGAATCCCACAGCTTCCCCTTGCATACTGTGTGACCCTAAGCAAGTCACTTAACTTCTCTGTGCTCCCAGGTTGCTCCTGTAAAAAAGCTTTCAGCTTAGTGCGCTACTGCTGGTTAAAAGACAAAATAAAAAAAAATATTGGTTAGACAGAGGGAAGGGATAGTAAAGTGAAATATTGGTTTGATGTAGAAATTTAAATGTATATATAATGTTATGAGGTTTTTTTTCCCTCTTCTCATTTATTAAAGTGTAATGTAAAACTGTTTTCAAACTCTATGTTTTGAACTTTTTTGCTTAATAAAAAATGTCCCTACTCTTTTCAAGAAGTGCCATGGTATCTTTAACATCCACCTGAACTATCATCAGAACAGGCAGATGGGACCTTGGTTTAACATCTCATCTAAAAGATAGCACATCAGGAGTTCAGCACCCCCCTCATGCTGCACTACAGTGTCAGTATTGGGATTTAACCCAAGTACCTGGTGTGGGGATAGAACCCACAGCCTCCTGATCTTCCAGTCTCAGAGGTGAGTGTGCTACCTGCTGAGCCACTGACACTGCATGACAAGTTAAACCACGTCATGAGGTGGATAGAAATAAAATTAGAGTGCTATACAGCCCTGGTTCACAGTTTACTGCCCAGCTGCTTCCAGGTTCTCCTCTGGTTTCACAGCCCCTCAGTATCCCACAATCCAGTGGTGCAACTGAGACCACAAGGTTGCTAGGTGATGGCCCACAACTCTACCACCTCTCCTCAGATGTATGCCCAACCAAAATTAGCAAATTGGTTGTTTGTATTCAAGAGCCCATGTAGTGTGCCTCCTGAACAGTTTCTCTGCTATGTCACTTATGAAAATATTGAAGAGGACTGGTCCCAGCACTGATCCCTGATTAACCCCACTGGGGAAGTGGAGTGAACTCCATTTACTACTGCAATCTGTGTCTTGTCTGCTAACCAGTTCTTTACCCAGGTTACTATCTTGTTTCCCATCCCTAAGCCCTCCAACTTGCTTACCAGTCTCCTATGTGAAATGGTGTTGAAAGCCTTGCTGAAGTCCAGGTAGGCTACACCCACTGCCACTCCCTGATGCAATGTCTTGTTCACCCAGTCAAAGAAATCTATCAGATTTGTTTGGCATGATCCACCCCCCTCCCTGAAACTATGCTGCCTTGGATCCTATATTCTGTTGGAGACAAGGTATTCCACAATCCTTTCCTTGAGTAATGTTTCTGTCAACTTTTCCAGCACCACTGACAGGCTTATAACTGCCTGCCTCCTTTTTTCCACCACTTTTGTGAAGTGGGACTACCTCCTCCTCCATCCCTCTGGGACCACACTTGTCTCCAGTGATCTGTTAACTAGGTCTGTCAGAGGTGCAGACAGTACCTCCCTGAGCTCTCTCAGCACCCTTGGATGTGTTCTGTTTGGCTTCACAACCTTGTCTACCTTCAGGTTTTCCCAACTAGAGCTATCTGTGTAACTGACAGAAGGAGGCAGGCATGACCAAACCAACTAATAATAAAAAAAATTAAAGTAATGGCATAATCTGAATTGATTTTTATAATGTTGTTCCTTGTGAACACAGTGAGATGTGCTAGCACAGATTTTCCCTCAGGGAAGTGCTCGCCCTGCCTGAGAAAGTGCAGCTCCATAAATGATCTTCAGATCACCAGAGCTCAAGGTACCCTGACAGGGAGGTTAGAGATTGTATGTGAAAACTGAAATGTGAACTTGGGCAAGGATCCAGTAAACCTATAGCAACAGTGGCCCTTAGATCAAGGGAGATAACCTGGTAGAAATTATGTGGGAACTAGTGCAGGGTAGATAGGCCCTGAGAAGATGTTGTAGGCAGAGATGTGGGGTGAGATTTTAAAAGCCCTCCAAATTCCTACAGATGTGGGGAAAAAAACTGCCCAAGTGAGTCTCCACCTGTGGAGCTGCAGTTTATCCCTCAGCTATGGTATTCTCAAAAGAGGTGCCAGTTTGTGACTGTTGCCATGATTTACAGCAGCTTGTGGACATTTTTTCAGCTCTGCTGCAGGAAAAGTTATGCTTGATGGGACCAGGCATAACATCTCCCGCAGCTGCACTGGCTGAAAATACAAATCTCCACAGGTGCAGAGATGTCATCCTGTGGCTGGGGTAGTAGGTCAGGACTTAGTCCCTCACCTGTTTGAAAATCCAGTTCCAGGACCCAATTGAACAAGACATAGTACAGTGAAATACAATGAGTATGGTGATTGGTGACCTGAAGAAAAAGATCCAAAGTGGCAAGGAAGATGCCCTTAATGCTGTGTGCCACCTATCAGCTTAATAAATGCACAAAGCTTGACTGAAGTGCCATGTTTGGAACTCCATTTGTGTGTGGTCTCAAGTTTAATTGTGCCCCAGTGTAAGCTTATGGTGCCCTTGGCCCCATCATCCAGACCTCAGGTGGTGAAGGTAATAGTGATGGTGTTTTTTTTCCATGGCATAAGGCAGGTGCCCCTCTGTCAAGATATGCCACTATATACCCCTAGAGGCAGGAGAGTGCCCAGCCCTTACTCAGTCCTGCAAGGGTATGTGGGCATTTGGTAGGTAACAGTCAAGAACACAAAAGGGAACAGAATCAACAAGGGGAACAAAGATCTACAAGGGACCATCCGATGGTTTGGAAGGCATGGAGGAGCCAGGCAGGGGTTAAAACTGGACACTAGAGATAAACCACTACCTGGGGTTAGGGAGAAGGGCCACTGGATCACCAGGGGTGACTATAGATTACATGAAATGTGAACGTTTTGTCAGCAAGGAAGAGGGCATAAAGTTACAGGTAGGTATGCTGGGAGGAAGATTATGGTGGTAACACCCTTTCCATAGAGCACTGTAAGGCAAAGCAAGGCAATTGTTTTTGTTTGGCACCATCTCCAAAAGGCTCGGAGCACCTTACTGTGTTAAAATAGTAGCATACCACAGTTCAATAAAACATATAAATATGATAAATGCACAATAAAACAGCTAGAATAATTTAGGTATGTAAATGTCACCATAGAATTGGTCCTATGCCATGCATCGCCCTCCATGGTTTTACATTTCAGGTGTTAGCGGATGGAAATCCCATTTGTGGCCACTTACAATTGGCAACCTTCATTTGCATTGCCACTTGTTGCTAGGAAGGCCCCCCCCAGCAACAAAGTACTTCTTTTGTGTGTAACACTTTCTGATGGTGGCCCAAGGGCAGCTTGTTAAACCCTTAAGTTGCACCACTACCAACTTCACATCTGTGTGGGGCTTCAGGAATCTACAGATAAAGTGGGGCCCACCAGGATGCAATGCAGTATCACAGATTCCTGCATGACAACAAGGATTAACTGCCATTGAAATTTCCTTGTTTCCTGCTGCAGAATGAAACTGTAAAAAAATGGAGATTATTTTTACCAGATCAGCAGTTGAGTTGCTGCATGAAAACCAAGTGGTTTTAACTCTACTTCTTCAAGCTCAGCTCACAGGGAGTTTATGTATGTACGGTATGCATGCCATTACAAACAAGTGACTTGCAATGACGGCAGGAAACTTCTTTTTGGTTGAAGAAATCACCAGCAAAAGTGCTAAGTAATGATTTCTTAAAATCCAAAATGATCTTAGTGAGCAATTTCAAACAAAGGCTTCTGAACTACGATGACTGTATAGCTAAATGCCATGTTTAAACACCTGCTAACTAATCACATGCAACCCAGTAATCCAAAACAGGTGCACACAATGACACCTTTAACATAATGATTCTCAATAGTGAAATATATGTGCATGTTTGAAGTTTTTTTCCTATGTAAAAGACAAATAATTTAAAAACATTTTTCCATCAAATACATTTTGCCAACCCAGGAACAATGGTCCTGCATTTAAAATATGAAGTCACAACTGAAGCTGAACTATTCAACCCCACTTTCTGTCATGCTAAGCAATGCTTACATCCACCCGTTTGTTCAAGATCTTTCATTTCATCTCTTATCTTATATTTATCTTGATAAGAGGCCTTTAAAAGTCAAAGAATGGCAGACAGGCAACCTGAATGTAACTGACAGCTGGTGTTTTTTGATCAGATAAAGTTCACTGAAGAGCAGCTGTTTTGCCTTTTGAAAAGGCTCTAGTCCCTTAAAGCATTCTCATGCAATGCAGACCTTTCTAAGTATCACTGTCACTTGTTTGGCATCCTGATAGGGAACTGATCCATCTTTTGTGCTGTCAACTTAACTTGAGGATAAGCATCTTCACTCACTGTGGGCAAAAGGTGGCCATCATTTATCACCCAAAATAAAGAGTGTGCTTCCATATGGCACAATACTGCAGGCAGTGCCTGAGGATACATTATCCATTTTGCTTGACAACCATAACTGGGATTAAATGAAAATGTAATCTATCACATTACAAGAGTGTCCACCTAAGTCATGAAGTAAATATGATTCAGACATATCACTTCCCTATTTAGTATTTGATTCTTCCCCTTGCAGTAACAAGATTATCAGATATTTATTTGTAGAATTTATTTTATTTTTTTGTTTTGTTTTTTTACCTACAATAGTCTAACTGAGAAGTAACATGTTTATAAATTGTAATTTTATATAGAAACTGAAATGTTGTATGTAAGTCTGTAATTTTGTCTTCGTATGTTAAATGTTCGGATGCAACTGCAAAAGAGATACTATTATCTCAATTTGATATCCAATAAAGTTGAAAGTTGAAAGCTGAAAGATGAAAGATGTTTTCCAAGGAGCCCTGCTTCAACCCTATTTCATGGCAGGATAAACTAAGGCTATGGGAGCAGTGGTGGCTTTAAGTATAAGCCACTGGTCCATTTGGCTATTTTATCATTTTGATGAAACAATTTAATTAGTCACTGTTGGTTAGTGCTTTTTTTGACATGGTAGAAGATGGCCATTTGAAATACTGTAATAGCTAAAATGGTTAAAACAAAAGAGGCAGTGGCTGAATAAATGGGGGTTAGCTGAATCATTTGGTAGTGAGTAACTAGGTGCCCTGTATATCTTGATTAATATGGAAATATCATAGAAATCCATTTAAAATGGATGTGAATTTACTGTGATATATTATGATATACAGTGTGGCTGACGAGGATAAAACACAATGCTAATGTGTTCCTCAGCAGACTAATATCAGTAAACAAGGCAGTTTCCATGGTAGTTAATCCCTTTTGTCATGTAGCAACTAAAGACACTGTATTGCATCCTGGATGGTTCCAATGTATCTGGATATTCTGCATCATGTCACAAGCTACCTCTACAGTACATAATATGCTATTTGTGTCTACAGTCTACATTGTCAGTGAGGTCATTTCACTTGCTCAGGGTCATACAGTGAGTAACTGTAATGGAATTTGTAAATGGTAAACAATAACTTGATGTAGGGTGATGTCTCATTACTTGCAGTCAGCACTCTTCAACATCAACTGAGATGCATGCAGTAGCATGACTGGTTGAACTTCTCCTTTTTAATTGCAACCCGTACCTCAGCTGAGAGTGGCATCTTGAAACCAGGACCTCCTAAATATTTACGCAGACAAGGCAACAAACCACAAGCTGGCATAAAATAGGCATCACCCCTTGCACTGGGGCAAATATCTGGCTCGGCATCTAGAGGTTGGAGGGTTAGGGTGCAAAACAAACATTTATGTTTACTCTTCTAGGAGAAAGATGCTAGTGCTATGCTAGGTCTATCTTCTGAGGGGGGCCCATAAACAATTTCACACAGGGAAGCATAGATCAAATGTCCACTACTGGAAAAGGGATTGTACAGTATGGCTTTATTCTGACACAAGATGGAACAAACACAGAATGAAATGGTCCCCCATGATGGAAATGACTTTATCAGGGCAACAACACACTTTTTTCTTCCACTAACAAAACTTTGGACATTCTTTTTCCACACAGCAACTATCAAACTGTCCATCCCTCTGTATCAGGGACCTCTGGAACATTATCTTCCAAAAGTGTATACATTGTGGGGGGTTCCACACACTTAAGCACATTTTACTTCTTTCCTCCTGACACGATGGACTTAGTTAACATGCCCAGGGTAACCTGATGTCCTTCCATGAACTAGTTAGCCTTGACTGAAGTTTCAGATGGGGGGGGGGGTTGCCCACCCTGGCCCCAACCAGTCTCTGCCATTCCTTCTTGGTTACAAAAATTAAGCCTTCAGTCTTGTCAGATTGCTAAAGGACTCTGCATTCTCAATTGTCACATTCAGCACATTTTTGTGGTGATACAGGGGCCCTGACATGTGTATTCTAACCTTATCTCTGCCCACATATGCCTCAGACAACTTCCTAGAAACAGTTCCATGTAACTGTACTCAAGCTTTTGTTTGTCCCTTTGTTACAGACATGGATGCTGGAAGAAACACCTCTTCCCTTTCAGGTAGCTTTCCATAGCTTTACACAGAAAACACTTTCGTCTCTCTTTGGACAACTGAACACTCTTCTGGTCCCTCTGGGGATTGCCCCTAGGAGCCACAGAAACTGAAGTCCCAATCACTTCTCTGGAATAAACCACTGGGGTCCTGCTGGCAACAGTCTCCACCACTTCACTTAACACTTCTGGAATTTTCACTCACAAAATGAGCAGAAGCCCTTCACCCAGCCTCAGGACAGGCTGGCAGGCACCTCTACTCTCAAAGCACTGCTGCTCACACTGATGACTTCCTCTGACTCCACTGAACTGACTACTCCTGTCTAAACATTCTAAACTGCCCCAGAGCAGCTGATTCCAAAGTGGCTCAGGCTGCTGCGAGAGTTCTGAATTACATAATCCATTCTCTCCTCAGGCTAGCTGAGCAAACAATGATGTCATGCTGTAAGGTGCTTTTAACAACTCCCTACAAGCTGCTCAGGAACCTTCCTAGTCTAACACAGATGGGATTCTAGTAACACCAGGGGATTGGGTGGCTACATAATCAAGTTTTTTCAGTTCCTGCTCTGCTGACATATTTCATTCTGGTCACCCCTGCCCCAGTCGAATCATGTGACATCTCAAGAGTACATACCACTATCCTTTTTGTTTGTTTGTTTGTTTACACTTCTATAACTTGACCCCCATGGTGGGCCTGCAGGGTTCTTCAAGTTCCATGACACAAGATGCAGTGAAGGAGAAGGGTACCTTGTCAGTGGTATGGGGCCTGAAAGGGGCCAGCCAACATCTCTGTGCAGTCATAGGGTTTCCTTTGAGATTTTCACCCTGCCCTATGGTGTTAAGGATTAGACATTACAGCTCATGCACATGCAGTCTATACTCACATCCAATGTAGAGCAATGATTCACCCAAATCTTAGAAGTGGTTCCAATTGTATCTCCACCAGTTGATTCCTAGATTGTAGTTACATCACAGAGCACATTGCTCCCCTTCACTGGAGGAGGAGAGTGTCCTCTGGGGTGCTCATTCTTCTTCATGCCCCTGCTGGTCCCAGTATCCTGGGCTAATTTCAGAACATGAATCATGTTCAGGATGCCCTCCTTCTTAGCTATTATTGAATGCTAATTGGAAATGTGCCAAATAACTGCATCAGAGAGATTAATGAGGCTCATCCCTAACCATGGCTATAGGGCCAGCACCAGCTGAACAGTACCAATGTTGTGTTTGCAGAACAGTACTAAGTAAAATTCATTTAATCTTTATAGCAATAGAGAGATAGAGAGGGGTGGGTAGATTGGGGGTTGTGAACTGAATTAGGGAGTTTCACAGGGTTAGTGATGGGTGGTTGCTTGATTTGGCATGGGTGGAGGGAAATTATTTTACCAATATTACATACAGTATGTACCACACTTATTAAAGGAACTTCACTGGAACTGTGTGTGTGTGTGTGGGGGGGTCTCTAACTGGTAGCAGTGTGGGGGAAATTTATTTTACATGTCTGGAAGGTAGGTATGTGGATAATGAGTGCTTTGTGGGTGTGGGTGGAATAGACACATAGAAACACTGAATTTGTAGGTAGAAAATGACCACTTGGCCTGCCCAGATGGTCCTTGCCTAGTCTGCCTCTTCAGATCCTAACTGGTCTCCCACAACCCTCCCTCCTTCCTGTCTATTTACTTATATTCCCTTATTTCTATCCTACACATTTATGAAATCTCCTACTGTTTTCACCTCCACCATTTCTGCTGGTAGTCTATTCCAGTTGACTACCACTCTTTCAGTGAAGTAGTATTTCCTCACACTCCTCATTAACTTCCAATCTTCCAGCATCATCACATGTCCTTTGTTCCTGGTGCTCTTCCTCCTTTGAAATTTGATGATCATTAAATATGGGCAAAATTAGGCATAAAACCAGTAACTTTGCTGAGTTATGTATTGTTCAAACTTCCCAGCTTTTGAATAACTTCACCAGTGAAGTTTTAGCTTGCATGATCTTTACTGGTAAGTATAATTTACAATTACTTTTATTCTACAGATACACTGAATTCTGTACTTGACTGACACTGGCAGAGCAGGCTGAATTACCTTCTGCCTCTTCCTCCTTCACAGCTGCCACATCTCTCTCTTACACCAGTCTTTGAAATAAGTCTTTTAAGGCATTTTCATGCTTTTATTCAAGCGATGTCCATTGCTAACATGTTAGTAAGTACAGCAGTTTTAACTGACTTCTTGTTATTTGCAGGTGACCTGACTGGACTTGACTGGTGTTGTGAGAGCAAACTGAGGCACATTAGGCCTCCTCTCTAAATATTTTGCTCCTTTCTTTTCACATGTTTCCAGTAGTGCTGTGGTAAATTTTCACATCCTACAAAATTTCTGAAAATTCTTATTATCTTTGTGAAATTCCACCAGAGAGCAAATGTCAGAATTCCGCAGTGAAATGCAATTATATTCTTCAGTTTTACCCCAGAATTCTGCAGTTCCACATTTATTTCCACAAAACTAATTTACACAGTCAGTATTTTTGATTTCAGTTGAATCAAGTGGGTAAATTTCAGGAATTTACCCAGCTATTTCCTTATGGCCCTTAGACATTGGCCTCAGGTTGAATTTGATGTTGTGATGGTCAGTTTCCTGTTTAGATACTGTCCTATAATTCTGTAGTTTACATTGACTCTTCAATGTAGTGGAGAAAACTTCTTGTCCATTTAAAAAAGAATACAGAAAACAAATCAACAGTCTAATAATAAAATCCCAATATGTATTTTGAATGCCACAGAATTTAATAACAATTCAAAAAAACATTTTGGAAGCAGAATTTGCTGGAATTCCACTGTTGATGTTCCTCATGCTACACAGCACTAATCTTTAGCAACCTCATGATCCATCCACATCCACATCATCTGCTAACATCACACCCTCCTTTTCCTCTGCCTGTGTGACCTGTCCTTAGAGTCCTCCTTCTTGGGTATTGTCATGAGAACACACAAATACCACCTGCTGATGGCAGAATTGCGAGCTGAGCCTCACAATTACTAAACTACAGCAGGCTATGACAGCAAGCTAAAAAAAATGAAAAAAAAAATGCAAGATACTCACAAAATTGCAACGGTTGCCAAGATTTATTCCAAAATGATAGACTGGTTGGTCTCTCATTTTGGGTATTGCCATGCCTGTACTCTGATCATGGCCATCACTACCATGATATTACTACAATTTTAATTGACTTCTTTTGTTTTGCAGGTGGAATGACTGGACATAACTGACACTGGCAGAACTGATTACGTCACCTTGGGACTAGTGTCTAAATCTTTTTGCCTTCTTCTCACAGATCTCTAGGCACTGCCTCCTCTCCTGAAGTTACATCCTCCTAGTTCTGCACCTGTACATGCAATTTTTCCTTTCTTGTGCACTGTTTAGCATATCCTGGACATAGCCATGACTAGCCTGATGATGAGAATAATTTTAAATTGGTTCTTTCATACTGCAGGTGGACATGGAGTACATTCATTTATTTATTTAGTTGTTCATTTATTTTATTCCATTCTTAGTTAATCTATTATTCATAGATATCTAGCAACAGATCCTCAGCCACCAACACAACCTTATCTTTCTAATGTTATTATCAATATCAGTCAGAGTGTGTGTGCGTGTGTGCGCTTGTGTGATATGGCAGTGGAAGAAACCGAAATTACCAGAAAAAAGGTCCTCCTACCATGAGATGATGATGTAATAAAAACATAGAAAAGCAGGTAATGTGGGGAAAACAAGACCGTTGATCCATCCAGTCTGAGCTGTTATACTTTATCCTACCCATAGATCTATTGCCTAGATGGAGGGTTTGCCTTTCCTTCTTGACCCCTGCCTATCTGCTACCCCTTCCCCTCAGCAGCTAGTAGGCTCTTCACTTTTTTCCAGCTGTGCTTGAAACAATTAATGGTTTTATGCCACCAACTCTTCCAGTGGGCTGTTTCATGGCTGAGCCATTCTCTTAGTAAAATACATTTTCTCATGTCCCTCCTAAATCTCCCATCAGCTTCCACTCATGTCCTCAAGTTTTTGGCTTACTGTACCACTCCTTCTGAACAGCTCCTCACAGTTTACCTGGTCCTCAGGAAGTTGAAGGACTTCATCATATCACCCCTCTCCCTTCTGGCCTCCAGGGAATACATGTTAAGTGTTCAAAGTCAATCATCATAGGATCTGCCCTCTTGGCCTTGAATCATCTTGGGTACTTTATACTGCACTGTTTTGTCCTGTTTTTGTCTTTTCTTAAATAGGGACTCCAGAATGGAGCACAGTATTCCAAGTGAGGCCTCACCATTGATCTATAAAGTGGGGGTATTATGTCTTTCCTCTTGCAATCGGAACCCATTCCAACACACTCAACATTCTGGTTTCTTTGCTGTAGGCCTTGTTGAATTGGTTAGATTGTTTAAGGGAGTCACTTATGATGACTTCCAGGTCCCTTTTCTCTGAAGTAGTACCCAGCTTGACTCCTCTCATCCAATATTCCATTCTAGGGTTCTTGTTCCCTACGTGCATCACTTTGAACTTTTTGGCATTGAATTTATTCTGCAAAACCTTAGACCATGTCTCAGATTTTGCAGATCCTTCTGTTACTCCCTTACCCACTCTTTGATGTCTGCCCTACTACAGAGCTTAGTGTTGTCTGCAAAAAGACACATCCTGCACTGTATTGACTCTGACCTCTCTGGATGATAAAGGACTGGTCCCAGGACTAACCCCTCTGGCACTGCACCTGTGATCTTCCTCTTCCCCAACTTAACTCTTTTTTCCACTATTCTCTGTGTACCATAACCAACTTCACACTCATCTAACTAGGTCCTTCCTGTTCTCAGATCCTCTTACTTATCAGCAACCTTCTCTGTGGCACCAAGTTGAATGCCTTGCTGAAGTGGAGGTAGAACAAATCTACCATTTGCCCTTTATCTACTGCCCCAGTTACCCAGTCGAAGAATACTATCCAGTTAGTCTGACAAGAGCTCTATGCCATGATCCATACTGCTTACTATTCTGGAGCCCATTTCTCTTGCGGTAGTCCTCTAGGTCCTCCTTGATGAGTGCCTCCATCAGTTTACTCATAATGGAGGCAAGACTGATGGTCCTGTAATTATCCCATTACTCCATGTTCCCTCAATTGTGGAGTGAAGCTATGTTCACAACCCCTCACTGTAGTAAACTTTTTAACAGCCCTGCCAAGGGTTCCACCAGTTTCAGTGCCAGTTCCCTGAGCACCCACATTTACATCCAATCTGGCTTTACAGCCTTATCTATTTTTAGGGCTGCAAGCCTTTTTCTAATCCTTTCTCTTAGGTATACCATGATGAGGGCACTGTGAAAAGGGCACTGACAATAACGGTGACCTGCTCCCCAGTGCATCCATCGAGGGCTATGGTAGGGTAGGATGGCTGGATGGGGGGGCAGAAATATAGTGACAGGATGTCGCTATTTATACATGCATGGAGGGGAGTGAGGATGCACAGTGAGGGGTGTGAGGGGTGTGAGGGGTTGTGCCATGGTGGATTGCTGAGCTGACCCTGTGGCATCATGGGTGGGTGGCCGGCACTGGTCGGCAGGATACTGGGTTTGGGTCCGGGTGCTGGTGCATTTTTGTTGTGCCCAGCATGAACCTTTAATTTTTTTAATGTTTTTACCCCCGGCCCCCCAACATGCACTCTCCTGGAGTTGAGAATCCTTTAGTAGGGGGGTGCTGGGAGCACAGCCCCCCCCCATAAAACATTAAAAAAGTAAGTCCCCAGTGCCATTTTGCTGAGTCAGAAAAAGATTTTTGGCACTCTTGGCTTCTTTGATAATAGCAATTGCCTTTAGGCTTTCACCGTTATTACATAGGACCTTTTTCTTATAATTGCTACCTGCCCTATTTCTGAGATACCCTTGCAACAGTCTTTGTGCAACTTTCCATCAAATGTCTGCTATCCTCTATTATGAATGCTGAGTATAGGTTTACATTAAGTGTAACTGCTTTCTGCTTGTCCTCCTTGATTACCATTTCCATAGACTTACAATGCTCCCTCTTGTCTTCCTTTGTTTCCTAATGTGTTTGAAAAGTGTTTTCCCCTCCATTGACACACTCCACAATATGTAGTTCAGTGTCTGCTTTTGCCTCCATGACTGCCTTTATGGTCTTCCTCGTCTTTTCTTGGTATATGCTCAATTCCTTGTCCATTGATCTCTCTCTGTATCTGATGAAGACACTTTTTAGCCCTCTCTGCCTCCCTAACTTTCTTAGAAAACCTGACTGGCCTCTTGTGCATGTTACTCTTGGTAACTGTTCTCAGGCATGACTTAGTTGCCTTGAGAATGGTACCTTAAATGACTCCCCACCTCATCTCCCCCCCCCCAATTTTATCCACACCAGACAACTTATCCTGGACTAATTTCCTCAGCTATCAAAGTCTGCTCATCTGAAATCCAGAACTTCAGCCTTTGATGACAGTACACTACTACCCACTGCCAGTGTGAACCATGTAGTGTTATGACCACTGGATCACAGTGGCTTTCCAACCCACACACCATCTATCAATTCCAAGTTGGTGAACTCCATGTTAGAATTGTAGTTTGCCTTGGGGGTTCCCTGACCAGTTGCAACAGCAAGCAGTTGTGCAATTTATCTAGAAGGACTTGACTTCTGGTTCTCTTAGCTGTTAAAATATCCCAATCTACCTCAAGCAGGTTGCAATCCCCTAACGCCATTACCTTTCCCTTTGCAGTCCCAATCTCTAATTCTGCCCCTAACTTCCTAACTCCCTTGTACCCCAATCCAGGTGATCTATAGACCAACCCCATGTGCAACTTCTTACCTGAGGGTGCTGAGAGCTGTACCCACAGTCTCCCATTCTCTCCCCCCTGATGGGCCCACTATTCACTGCCTCTTTGCCTTCCTTGCCATAGAGGGCTACCCTCCTCCTTTTCTCTTCCCCTGTGTTGCCTGTACTTGGTGTACACCAGATTATGAGACATAGGCAACAAGAAGAAGCAGAAGATTTAGAACCAGGAAAACCAAAATATGGACATTTGTCTATTTGACCTCATGTCGACATTCTCCAGCCTTGTGCATGAATCATACCTAGAACAATCATTTCCTTTTCTTTGCTAACAAAGCTTGCAATGGACACTTAATTCACCCCAAATGTTTATTGAATTCACTTGTGAATCAGATTTTATTGACTTAGTTAGCTTTTTTTTTTGACCAGGTCAATGCACTAGTCAATAACATGCCTATTTTCAGTCATGATTCAAGATCTGCAGTGTTTTCATGAAGCTGCACAAGGTTTATGATTGCTTGCATAGATCTGCAAACTGCAGATATACTCCCTTCACCAGGCTTCACCTGCAAAGTTTAGATTTATAACATCTCTATGTAACCGCCCTCTACAGCTGGAGCTTACCATTTTCTCCCTCTCTGCTGCCAGCTCCTGCCAGTCTCAATCCTTTTGTGTGCTCCTACTAGCCCTCATTAATGTTATTGTGGGTAGGGGGACCGGAACAGCAATGTAGAAAGTGATCTACCAGCTTAACGGTGCATCAAAATGCCATTTAACATTATGTGTGCACATTCGAGCTGCCTCCTGGAATCTGTGAGATAGTTGTGGCCAGCTTGAGTGTTTACCAGTGCTACAGCTCTCAATGTTTAAAGCCGCTTTTGCAACTCTATCTGTGCTTCCCCTTTGCATGCTCCAACCCCCAGGAACACTAGCAGCAGCACTGTAGTCATGAGGTGCACTTTTGAAGGGACCATTAACACTTTAAAGCAGCACCTTTAATGCTATTACTTTAAAGGGTGTGCATGTTACTTTAAGAAGCAGCTGTGGCTGCTATATGTAAATGAACCCCACATGCCACCTAGGAGGACAGCACCATGGTGCTAGTGACATGCAGGGGGAGCTCCTGTAAAGTCCCACAGTGCCATAAACACCAGGGCAGATGGTTAGCTAGCAACCACTGGAGCAGTTACTTGTTAAAACAATTCAGAAGCCCAGCAAGATACACTCAAAGTTAAGACTCTGGACTGTTGTTTATATAGCAGCAATATTTGCAGCTTTGACCTGCTAAGCAGCTAATAGACAATTGAGGAGGCAGAGCCCTAAAAGACTGCAGCTTTGGCACCTGGTTATGGGGTATGGACAATGTCTTGGCACTTAAACTGCCAGCCAATCAGGCATCAAGGGGACTTTATGCATTTTAATTCTGCAGAAGGACAGTTGTGCTCATCCAGTGAGAAGTTGCCATTCTCTATTCAGTCCCCAGGGACAGTTTCAGCTTGAGGCATTTCAATTGAGGCCTCCATGAGTGTGGAAGGAGTATAGCAGTGCCCAAGAAAAAGTTTGGAAGTCAGCATGAGGTTTACACAGCCAAATTGCAGCTGACTTGCCTAAAGCTTTCTACCAACTGGAAAGTCAGAGTGTGAGTTTGAAGAGCTGTTTGCATCTAAACCTCTGGAGCATCTGAGTGTAGCCCTTCTGACTTTGAGGAGGGATGGCCTATGTTATATAAAATGCCTGAAGTGTCACGTAGTTTAAGTAGCCAGATCCCAGAGAATCTGCAGGAAAGTCCCATTGTCTGGGAAAGCTAGTTTGAAGTGAGAAAGCTGCTTTGTGATTTGGACCTGCAGTCTGAGAAGAACCTGAAAAAGTGATTGCTATCCACAGGCCTGGAAGGTGATTCCTGAGCTCCAGAGAGAAGAATCACTGCCAGAAGAGGACAGTCTAGGGAGTCAGTCAGAAAGTGTCACAGTCAGGCATTACCCATCATCTTCCCCTGGAACTAGATGCCTGAACATTGAGGTGTGTGGCCCTGATCCACAATATTCAACTGATCCAACATCCTTGAAAAAGCAGCCAGAGCCTGCAACATCTCAAAAGGTGAAGAGCTGCACAGAAGGTGACAAAGTACAATAAATCCACCACAGCCAATCTTGCAGCTCACCTGCTTGTGCAGTCTGAGGCATCAACTCAGTCAAATGAATCTTTTGCTACTGCCCTGATCCTGTGAGACTGTGCTACAGAACTGTAACTACAGGGCCTGCCCTGACCTGGGGGATCAATAAATTGTTTCTAGTTAAAGTTGAGTTATTTAAAAGTGCACCAACACTGATGATCTGTGGCATTGTTCAGGCTTGTAACAAACTCTCTAGCTGGGTACCCAGCCTTACTTTAGCAGGGAATGGTATCAGTGGGGAGGTGGGCCAACTGGAATGTGTGGTTGCTGTTGGGGTGAGAACAGTGATTGTTATAGTTGTTGTTTGAATACTCAAATTACCATTTATCTGCTGCATTCATCTTTCCCTTTCCCCTTTTAATAAATTGTTTCTTGTTATTGGTTAAAACTGTCTGTGAGTATATTATTAGCTATAGTCTAAAACTGCATGTGATTTACAGTGTCACAATTTACAGTGATATTCCATGCGTGGGGTGACTGTGAGGTGAGGTGGGTTGGTACAACACTCCAAGAGTTGTACAATACAAACATCTGGCCCACTGTATTTTATACAGCTGTGCAGAATATAAAATTCTGCATGTGGAATGCCTGCAGTATGACCATTCTGATTCCATGGAATTCTGCAGAATTTTCACAAAAATTCTGTGGAAGTTTGCAACACTTTAAATTTCAGTTATCGTGCTGTAATTTTAACAGTACATGTTTAAATTATACTACCTTTGGAACATACATAGTACCATATGGCTTATGACAGTGTACCAAATGCCAGAGTTGTAGATTGAAAGGGAGTGTAGTTATGTGTGGCCAAACATTTAATCAAAATTTAATTTTATAATTATTTTGAGATCATTTTAAAATTTCTTATCCAAATTTCTCCACAATATCAGGATTTTGAGACTTGCCTAGCATGTGTATATGTACCATGTTTAAAGCCTCAAGCTTCAATGGGAGCTGAGTTATAAAGTAGGTAGCCAAATATTTTGCCAGTATTTGGATTTCTGTAATTTTAGTATAATTGTGATAGTATTAATTAAACTGTTACACAAATTGACAGGTATACAGGTTATAATTGCATTTGTACATCCTCATAGTTTTAGATTTCTAGCTTTAAATGAGACTGAGATACAGCCTGTCAAACATGTTGTCAAAATTAAAATTTCAGTTAGTTCCCTCTAATTTTAAAACTACATATCCAAATGTAACCAGAGTTGAAACATTTAAACTACTATATCGCATGGTCATTTCTGAAAAAGTTCATATTTTCAGCTTTAAATTAGATTGAATTAAAAGTAGTCAAACATTCACAACATTTAACAATTTAATTTTGCAAGAATGTAAACTACACATTTATAAATCCCTGAAACTTTAAAACCAGAGAATGCAATACCATTAAATTTGGTAGGTTATTAGACCTTACAAGTGGACTCCGCGTGCCAATTTTATTAATTGCTTGCTGTGAGAACTTGCAAAATAACATATGTACGTAAAATCAAATCCATGAGTCTTTATGAAAATTGTAGAATTTTATGAAAAATTCCATAACATTGGAATTTTCTAATTTTACTCAGCATTATCAGGGGGATTTTAATTAAAGTATAGGGGTATAAGAGGCAGGTAGTGCAGGGGGTCACCAGGTTCTGGACTTGGATGCACAGTTTTACCAAGAAATGGACAGCTGAGCTGGGTAGCACAACAGTGGTTAACCCCCAGATTGGAGCAAGAAAGCACAGTGTCAACAATTCCAACCTGAATGCAGGATATTTAAAGACCACATCCAGTAAATGTATGATCCAGGGAGCCTGTTGTACATGTAAGTCTAGTACTTAGAGGTACTCAAAAAGATGTAGTGGGGGAAGACAATGTCTTGGGCAGCAGGAAGAAAGAATTCTTGCTATTCCAACAGGGCAGTCCAGTAGGAAAAGGAATAAGTGATTCGCATCTAAGGACATTTACCACTGTAAAGAATAAAAAGGATATCAATGGGATCAGCAGTTCTACTGAGTCAATCTGGCTATGGCAAAAGAGAAGGGGGCAATAGTCACCCAGAAAGGAACAGCAAGACTGCAAAAAGCTCAGCCCAGCTTATCAAATGAAGTAGTGATATGTGCATTGTTAATGTTAAATTTCACACAAAAAAAGGTCTGGATGCTTTATCTACAGTATATGCTATCATAAATATGTGAGAAAATGGTACTAATCATTGTTTTTCTTCTGCAAAATTAAAACCTCTTAACCAGTTTATCCAGTTGTGTTAGACACCAGGATACAATGACTATGGATATGCATGTCAAATGTTAATTCTATGCATGCAAGAACAGAGAAGTTACAAACATGTACATTTTTGATAGTTTTCACAAAGTTTTTCAAATATTTACATAGTAAAGTTTTGAACCCCTGTAACTTAGAAATCTCATATCTAATACTCTCTATATTTAGATCATTCTATAAGCATTACTAAAAGGTTATCTGTACTAATTTATACATGTCTAGTTCTACAGGTGCCTGAGTTATATGCAGATAAAACATGTTTATGAAATTTCCTGAAAAAAATAAATTGACAGATTTTGAGCCCATAATATTTTGAGACGATGCATCATATTGTCATGAAATTTGCACATTGTTAGAACTCCTATCATCAAGAAATCATGCCAGATTTAAGACCCCTTATCCAATAGATGGTTTGGGTATATGCAGATAAAAATGTTCATGAAATTTCACACAAGCAATAAAATGACAAAATATGAGCACCTATCATTTTGAAACTATCCTTCCAAATCTCATGATATTTAGCACATTAGTGGCTTTTTACAATATGAGTACATATTCCAACTTTCAGAGCTCTAGCTTGAATAGTGGCTGACATAACCAAATTACTAATTGTTTTACAATTTTCTGAAATTCAGATGAAATTCCACAAAATTTCACAACATTTTGTGAAATTTCATACAAATTCCATGGAAAATTCCATTTGGAAATTTTCCATTCTACACAGCTCTAATATTTTACTCTGGGTGGAGGCACCATACTATTTAATCTCTAATTGTGAAGGAATGCCCAATTACCACCAGAAACAAAGCCCAGGCCCCTGAACCTTAGTGAGTCCCCAATGAAGGGATAGTAATTGGAAGTTACATGGCAACCCGGTTTCATCTAGGCCTAATAAAGATAAATACATATATGTGATCTGCTGTTTTCAGTCATTACAGATTGCTTGTGAGGCCTTCTGGAACCACATACTGTAGTCCTGCATAGTGCCAAGCCAGACAATATTCCTTTGCAGGGATGTGCATATGCTACCCATAATGCTGTAGTTACATGTGTTATTTTTTTCTTGTATTTTTTAAGTAGATATCTGTTTTGTGACATATCAGATTAAAGTATTTTACAAAGAATAGTCTCATATTTTGTGGAACTCTACTGTCTTACAGTGTTTCTTTCCTCACTATGTGCAAAAAGCAAATGCTTGTATAAGAGCTTACAGTCTTGTCAGCCCCTTTTCCACTTTGTTCTCTACAATTTCCACTGTCATTTTTTACACGGCGCTCTTTAGTTCCATTACTTTTTATGGCAACAGGAGCTGAATTGCTTTGTAAAATCTGAGAGTCGAATTGCATAGCACTTGCCAAGCTTATTTTACTGCAAAGTGATATAGTTGGTTAGCAATCTGTCATTACAATCGTTAAAATTCTTTTATTTCATCTGTTTGTCAATGGTTGTCTTCAGTCTCTCCAGTGCTGTAATTCGTTTCTTTTTTCATTTCTCTACATTATACTTTTTTCTCTTTGCATCTTAGCTGTCTTCTATGCTCTATTTTTTCTCCCCCATTTGCTTTCTTTCTTCCAGTCTATGCTGCAGTATACTTTGCATTTGCCAAGTTCCTTTCTTAACAGCCATGTTTTCTAACATGGCACTCAAGCCATCTTTTGAACCTTCACAGATTAAGCAGGTTTACTTACTTAGGTTTACTTAGGTTTGGTAGGACAAAAGGAGGCCATGAGCCCATCGTGCTTGTCCCCCGCCATTGTGGGACATTTATTCCCAATTATAAAGTTGGTAGGAGCCATTCATCCAATTTTTTTTAAAGGAATTAGGATTTTCCAAATCAATTAAGTCTTGTGGGAGGGTATTCCAGATTTTAGCCACTCTGATGTAAAAATGATCTCTTTTAGACGTATTGGCCCATTTTACATCCAAGATTTTGTTGTGAGATCTACCCACAACATGTCTATCAGTTAATTTTATGTCTAAAATGTTCATCATATCATTATCTTTCAGAATTTTGTGCAAGAGGAGTAAATCAACTCTGCATCTTCTTAACTGAAGTGGAAACAGGCCTGTTTCTTAATCTGTTAAAATAATCTGTATTTGTTAGCTTTGGTAACATTTTAGTGGCCCTCCTCTGGACCCTTTCCAACATTGCTACGTCACCCTTTTGGTATGGGTTCCAGAAGGATGTATCATAGTCTAACTGAGACCGAATGTAACACCTATTGAGTGGGATAAGGCATTGTTCGTTCCTAGAAACAAATGTCCTCCTTACTCTGTTTAGTAGGGCATTTGCCTGTTTGCAGATTTTGATACAGTGGTTAGATGATGTTAGTTTGTTATTGATCATAGTATCTAAATCTCTCTCACAAATTGATTTAGAAATTAGTCGGTCATTAAGATAATGGTCTATACATGGATTTTTTGAACCAAAATGCATAATCTTGCATTTATCAACACTAAATGTAATGCCATTCTCAATAGCCCATTTCTCAATCTGTAGCAGATAGTTAGTGATTGATTTTATGTTTTCTTCACTATCCACTTTACCACCTAATTTTGTGTCATCTGCAAACTTGGAAAGGATATTATTTTTTGCTTATGGTCATATCTGAAATGTAAATAATAAATAAGAGTGGGTCCACAATGGACCCTGAGATACCCCACTAGTCACCCTTCCAAGATTAGATACACAGCCATGTACTTTGACCTGTTGTGTTCTATCAGCTAACAATTCCCTGACTCAATCTATTAGCCATGATGAAAAACCAAACTGAATAAGTTTGCTAAGCAATTTTTGGTGTGTTATAAGACCAAAGGCCTTGCTGTAATCTAATAACATTACATCCATTGGTGTCCCTAAATCCATTTCTTTACTAATATGATTGTAAAATGAAATTAGGTTGGTAGTACATGAATATCCTTTTCTAAATCCATGTTGTGTTTTGTCTGTAATATCAAGCTGTTTAATTTCACTTTCGAAAAGTTTCTTTATGATTTTTCCATTAATTTACAGACCACTGAGGTCAAGCTTATAGGCTGATAATTTTTGACCTCTGCTCTATTTCTCTTCTTGAATATGGGAATAACCATAGCTTTGCACCAATCAGATGGTATTTGCTTATCGGATAATGATTTGTTGAATAAGATAGTTAAGGGTATAGAAATGGCTGTAGCAGTATTACTTAGAAATCTTGGATGAATGTGATCTGGTTCTTGACTGGAATTTTTTTTTTTAAGTAGAGCTGATAAGATGTCATCATGTGTTATTGTATACGGTTTTTTTTTGGCATAGAGTCTAATCTAGGAATGTGATTAATATGTGAACTTGACGTTTTATTAAATACTGAACAGAAATAGTTGTTTAAGCTGTTTGCTATTTCCTGCTCATTTACAATTAATGGCCCATTTTTATGGATAGGACCTATCGTTTTAACTGTCTGATTATTACCTTTCAAATATGAATGTAGGGCTTATGTATTATTTTTTGAGTGTGCTAATTTGAATTCCAATGTATATTTAGCATTTTTTTATTGCTTTTTTTAGGATGTTAACTGATTGTTTATATTATTTAATATTTGATAGACTGGGATATTTTTTGATTTTTTAAATAAATTTTCCTTTGTTTTTATTAATTTATGTATTGACTTAGAGTACCAGAGGGGAAGTTTACCTTTTCTATTATAGTTCTTTCTAGTGGGAATGAACTTAGTTTCCAAGTCTAATATGGTTTGTCTAGTATAATTCCTAGCTGCTTCAACTGTTAAAAGATTGAGTATTGTACCCCAATCTATAGTTAATTGTTTGTTTATTTCTACATAGTTGGCTTTGTCATAGTTTATTAGTCTTGTCGATGTTATATTTTTAATAATTTTTATGGGAAATGCTAAACAAGACAGAATTATGATCACTGTTCCCTAATGGTTTAGTGATTTCTATATTTGTTATGATTTATTCATTATTGGTTATAAGTAAATTCAATATATTATTACCATGGATAGGCTATTTTATTAATTGTTCCAATCCAATATTAGTTAACATGTTAACAAAATTGTTTTCCATTTCACCCAACCCTTTTAGGGTATTTCAGTTTACTCCTGGAACATTAAAATCACCCTCATCAAACTCACCTCTGGTGTCCTAACAGCCTGGGACAAGGGCAACCCAACTGGGGCTGTATTCGTAGACCTCTCTAAGGCCTTCGACCTGGTGGATCACTCACTCTTGCTAACAAAGCTTAGCCAACTAGGGATGGTCCAACACTCCCTCAATTGGATCTGCAATTACCTCGCGGACCGCACTCAACAGGTCAAGTGGAAAGGGGCCACCTCACAACCCCTACCCTTAACTGAGTGAGTCCCTCAGGGTTCAATCTTAGGTCCACTTATGTTCTCCCTATTCACAAATGACCTCCATGAACACTGCGGTGGAAGCTCCTTAGTACAGTATGCGGATGATGCGGTACTCTACAGAACTGGGGATCACCAATCCGATCTAGGACCTAGGCTCCAAAATGACTTCACCAAGGCTAAGACTTGGCTAATGGAGAATTGCCTTGTTCTCAACCCCACTAAGACCAAGGCCGTGCTGTTTGGGCCAAAATCCCTGGGCCTCTCCAGGGACCATCTCCTGCCATCTCCTGCCATTCACTACCTTGGCTGGCTCCAACATAGAGGTGGTACAATCAGTCAAATACTTTGGTCTCATATTAGACCAGGGCCTCACCCTCAAGCCCCAAGTGGATGTTGTAACAAAAAACATCCATCAAAAACTGGGCCTTCTCTATCGCCTTAGCCACAATATGATACCAGAGACTAGACTGGCCATCTCACAAACTATCCTTCTCCCGACCTTAACCAATGCCACTCCCATCTTACTCGGCACCACTAAAACAGACCAGACCAGACTCATGACCCTATATCACAAAATAGCTTGCTTTGCTTCAAAATCCTGCTGGAGGACCCACCATTGTGATGCCCTCACTGCCCTCAATTGGCCATCCCTGGACAATAGGCTCCAGTACCCCCTACTAAACTGGACCTATAAGCTCCAGGAAGCCCATCCACTGGCAGGCCTGAATGGACTACTTGCCCCAAAGCCACTCAGATGACCACTTCACTCCTCGAACAAAAAACTCCTGGAGACTCCCCAGACTTGTACAGTTGCAGGGAGAAAATCCTTTACTCGACTAGCCCCGGAGTCATGGAACAATCTCCCCAGGCGTCTTCAGGAAGCACCAACATTAGCCATCTTTCAAAGGGGGCTACATGTTCACATTAACAAACCAAGTCCCTTCAACTGCCCCAACAGCTAAGACAATCACACCTAATATCAGTCCATACTGACTAGACACTGCTTCCCTATAAGGGCTACAACTAACGTTGGCTTGAGCTGGCTCACTACTCCATACGGAACCTCCTGTAGACACAGAAGCACTTATTCACCTCTCCATCTGACGTCACTGCTGTATTCTATACTATAATGTATTTGTTGCCCACGTCCACAGAAACTGTATGGTGTATTCATAACTCCGTATTATTTGTCCACAGAAACTGTATGGTGTATTCATATTATTTGTACTACTCTCAGCGCATCAGCGGAGCTTACATGTACTGCTCTGAATTGCTATATCTTGTAACAAATACACTACACTGTATTATGACTGTACCAACTAATACAATGTACCTCATGCCCTCTTGCACAAAATTGGGATATTTTATACTGTCTTAGCAATTCTGTATTATCCGTATGACTCTGTGATACCTGTCTGTATGTTCAATCCTTATGTACCAATTCCCTGGTTCGACCCTGAATTAGGGATCTTCGGAGCCCAGCGGGCCTACCCGGTTAACAAAATTTAATAAATAAATAAATAAAAGTATAGTATTTCCTTTATTGGTCATGTCAGCTATTTTATTAAATAGGGATTCATTATAGCTATGATCAGCTGCAGGTGGTCTATAGCAGTTGTCAATTAATTATGTACAATGACCCTTAAATCTGATGTTCACCCCTGTGCTTTCATTATCATTATAGTTTTCCTGCATACATTGATGCAAGTCAATATCATTATGGACATACGAACAAACCCCACCTCCTTTTTTCCCCTGTCTATTTTTGTAGTACAGTTTGTAGTTGAGGATATTCTGAATCCATGTGGAACTATTATCCCACCATGTCTCAGAAACTGCAATGATCCCAAGATTCAAAATCAGAGCTTTAGCTTCCAATTCGTCCAATTTATTTTTATTCAAACTTCTAGCATTTAGCATAAGGATTTTGCAATTTGTGCAATGATCATCAGTAACTTTAGTTATTAGAGAAGGAAGATGATTCCCCTTCTCCCCCTTGCACTTAGTTTGAATAATTATCAATGAAGTTCGAAAGGGATTTTCCCAAAAGGGTACTGCCCTGTCAGCTTAGATAGAGTCCATTCCAGCAGAACAAGGCATTCCTGTCATAAAATTGTTCCCTGAGGGTCAAACAACTTATGTTTTGTTTGAAACACCATTTCCTCAGCCATTCATTTAGTTGTTTTATACTTTGTGTTTTAGCTGGTGTTGCTCTAAGACCTAGGAGGATTTTCGAAAAGCATAGGGTACAACCCAAATCAATTAGAGTGTTAGATAGGGCTGCAAAATCTTGTTTGAGTTAATTTAAGCTTCTTTAGTCAATATCATTTGTGCCTGCATGAATGATCACTAGTGGATTTTCCTCCGCATTTTGCAAGATAGCCCTAGCCATAGTAGTTATTTGTGCAACCTTAGCCCCATGGAAACTGGAGAAAATTCTAAATTCCTTATCTGGGTTACAAATCACTCTGTCAGAATGTTTAATGATGGAGTCTCCAAGTACAAAAATATTAGGTTTTAAATGGTTCACATCATGTTTTATTTCTGTGTCCATGTATTGATTAGATTCTATTGTGTGGGGTATATGGTTTTGTGTTTCAATAACATTATTAGGTTCTTCACTCAAGTTAATCAGTAATGTGTCATTATTTCTGCTTGTAATAAATGCTGAGGTACTGTCTGACGTATTTGGGATTATCTCCTCAATATTTGGATTGTCACCCTCATTTTTATATCTGGAAAATGCTAAATCTATTTGAGATCAGAATAGGGAATCACTCTGCTTTCCTTGCCTTCTTAGTTGTCCTGGTTAAGACTGTTGTCCAATCTGAACATGATCAGAACCTTCATCATCAAGGTCCCTTGCCTTTTTTTTTTTTAGATTCCTACTTGGTGAGGTATAGAACTATTAATCTGGTAATGGATGAAGTTCTGAGGTCCTTGTTGTCAGAGATTAAGTTAGTGCAAGGGGAAGTGTTGGACTCATCACATAGGTCAGCAGTATGTGCGCTCAATGCTGAGGATTGTATATTATGTGACATGTCAAAACGTTGTGTCATTTCCTTTTGACTTGTCTCAAGGGTTTGTAATCTGTTGCTAAATTAATTTATTTCTGCTTGTAAGTCTAAATTAGTTAAACATTTTACACAATTAAATTGTTGTTCCAAGGGAACAAGGGTTGATAGAGATTATGAACATACGAACATATAAATGTCCCAGCAGAAACAGACCACCTGGTCTATCTAAGTCTACTTGAGCATGCAGCTAGCACCTCTAGTTTGCAGCTGCCCCACCCCCTTCCCTTTGTCATCTCACTGCCAACCCACCTCCCCCAACCCTCACTCTCCCCTTTTCCATGCCCCATGCCCTTTTGAAGCTGTTCACAGATTTACATGATGCCACCCATTCTGGTAGGGCATTCCATTTTGCTACCACCCTCTCTGTGAAATAGTGTCTCCTCATTTCCTTCCTAAATCTTCCCTTTCTATTCATAGCCCATGCCCTCTGGTGACCCTCCCCCTCCTTAACTTAAAGACCCGATCTGCCCCATCATTATTGATTCCACTCAGATACTTGAATGTCTCTATCATGTCCCCCCTGTCCCATCTATCCTTCAGGGTGTACATATTCAGGTCTCCCAGCCTGCTGTCATAGTCTCTCCCCTCCATTCCACATATCATCTTTTTTGGCCTCTTCTGCACCCCCTCCAGTAGCCTGATATCACACTTTAGGTATGGCCTCCAAAACTGCACACAATACTCTAAGTGCAGCCTTATCAGTGACCTGTACAGGGACAAGATCACCTCTCTTTGACTGGATGAAAACCCCCTCGCTATGCACCCCAGTATTTTGTTCACATTTGCAGCCACTCTCCTGCACTGGGCAGTGTTGTTCATGGTCCCTGTTATCATTACCCCAGGTCTTTCTCCTCCTCAGTGATCCCCAGTTTAACCCCTCCCAACCAGTATTATCTCCTTGGGTTCTTCACTCCAAAGTGCATAACCTTACACTTCTTTGCACTGAACCCCAGCCGCCACCTCTCTGACCACTCAACTAGCTAGCTTGGGTCCCCCTGCAGCTGCTTCTATCCCTCCTCTCCATCCACCACTGTTCTGATTTTGGTGTTGTCAGTGAACAGACTTATCTTGCTCATCACCCCATGTGCAATGTCTGATATGAAGAGCCCAAACAATACTGTCCCCAACACAGAGCCCTGTGGCACCCCACTCACCACTGGCCTTGAAGTTGAGAGCTCCCCTCTCACCACCACCTGTTGCAGCTTCCCAATCAGCCAGCTTGCATTCCAGTTCATCATTTTTGGCCCTACCCCTACATCAGCTGGCTTCCCCCAAGCTGCCCATGAGGCACAGAATCAAAGGCCTTACTGAAGTCCAAATAAAGAACATCCACTGCATGACCCTTATCCAACTCACCTGTCATCCAGTCATAATATTGTATCAGGTTGGTTTGACAAGACTTCCCTGAAATGAACTCATGCTGCCTCACATCCTGGAGGCCATTGTCCTCTAGATATGACACCAGTCTTTCCTTTAGTATTGTTTCCATGAGTTTGCACACTATGAAGGTGAGACATACCAGGTGATAATTACCCAGTTCATCCCTTGGTCCACTCTTGTGTAATGGTACTACATGTGCCATCCTCCAGTCCAGTGGCACACATCCCGACTCCAGTGAGGTGTTGTACAGATCTGCCAGTGGCTCCGCCAACACCTCTGCCATCTCCCTCAGCACCCTGGGGTGCATGCCATATGGCTGTAGTGCCATGCCTTCCTTCAGTGCTCTCAGTCCCTCTAGGACTCTACCTGCCTCAATTCTTCCATCTGTTGCCTCTTCTCCCGTCCCACCCTCCCAGCCCATGGTGGTAGCAGTCCTCGCTTTTCTTCCGTGAACACTGAGCAAAAGTATTCATTCAGTGCTCCTGCCTGCTTCTCAGCCTTTTCCATCCACTACCCACCCCTTTTTATCCTCACTATTGTCTCCTTGCATTTCCTTTTCTCCATGATGTATCTGAAAAAGTCCTTCTCCCATGATTATTTAAATAGCAGCTGATACAAATGGAACAACACTGAAAAAAATATGATTTAAATACAGCCCTGCCTATGTTTTATAAATTGTTATTAGTTCTCTGCTCCCCATTCTTTATCACTGATAGCTGACATCTATATAAAGACAAGGGGATTTTCAACTAGAGCACATATATATATGCAAATCCATCATCTGTCTGCACCTTCTTGCTTGTGCCAAATCTCGAGAGCAATATTTTCAAAGAGGCCCAAGTTTTGCAACACTTTCCATGATTTCTGGCAGCTTGCATTAAACTAATAGTGCTTGGATTATGCAAACAGAATGTACATCAAAGAAAATGGTGCATGTGTCAGCAAAATGGTGTATGCTGCAACAAAATGGTGTATTTGTCAATAAAATGGTGTATGCATTACCAAATATGTGTGTGCATCATATGCTGAAACAAGATATGAGTGTATTTTGAAAACCATAACTTGTCCTACCACTAACACACTATACAGGATACTCCTATTACCACCAGAATGTCCAATTTTAAGAGAAATGCCACTCCCCATCTGTACAGCTGCAGGAATCATGAGGTAGATTAAGGGCATATTTAAATACAGTATATACTGTAACTGAAGAAGCTGGCAAGTAGGTTGCTTAGAAAAGACAGTCTGGAGGCATTGCTCACTCCACTAAGTCACAACAAAGAGCACGGGTCTTAGATGCAGGACTGTACAAATTACAGCTCAATTGCAGGATACTATAAAACTTTTTTATTGCATATTCTGACAAACCACAAGTTTTGTCAAGCAAGAGCCTAACAAAAGTAAATAAAGTTAAGAATACATAGCACCATTTTGTGGCATGTACATGAAAGATCATCTAGGGAAACAAAAAACATTCCATGTTTTACATTTCACATAAAGAAAACATCTTAAATATATTTTCTTATTGTGTTTCTTATTTTTATTATTAGTTGTTTTACTATTTTTTTACATGGTACCCATTTATAAGCACAATAATATATTTCGTAGTGTGGGATTCTTTTCATAAACTGCACTACCAAGCAGTTGAAAGCACTCGGTGCAAGCACCTTGTGCTTCACAATGCATAGAAACATAGAAACATAGACTATGATGGCAGATAAGGACCACTTGGCCCACCCAGTCTGGCCTTTTCCCTACCTATTGGATAAGCTGCAGATTCTAGTTAACCAACAGCCTACTTCCTGCAACCCCCCTCTATAATTGCCTTATGTCTGTCCCATGCATGTTTGAACTTCCCCACTGTTTTAGACCCCACAACCTCTCCAGGAAGGCTGTTCCATGCGTCCACCACTCTCTCTGTGAAAAAGAATTTCCTCACATTACCCCTGAGCCGTCCCCCCTCTAACTTTAAATTGTGCCCCCTTGTTCTTACACATCTCTTTTTCTGAAAGATGCTACCCTCCTGGACTTTGTTGATTCCCTTGAGGTACTTAAAAGTTGCTATCATGTCCCCCTGTCCCTCCTTTCATCAAGGGTATGCATATTAATCTCTCTCAGTCTCTCTCCATATGGTTTCTGATGTAGACCCTGCACCATTTTAGTTGCCCTTCTCTGGACTGCTTCTGTCCTGTCTATGTCCTTGCGTAGATGAGGTCTCCAAAACTGCACGCAGTACTCCAGATGGGGTCTCACCAACTGTCTGTATAGAGGGATAACCACTTCCCTTTTTCTACTTGTGATGCCCCTCCCTATGCATCACAGTATCCCCTGGCTCTCCTTACTGACTTCTCACATTGCTTACCCACCTTTAGGTCATCTGATATGATGTCACACATGCCCACACAATGCAAAGCATCATGGGCTGCATATGCAAATCACCACAGAATGTTATGCTGGTTCAACTTTAAGCAGAATTGCATGATGCCGAAAGGCCTCTCACACAGTTTGCTAAGGGTGCTAACAGATGACATAAACACGTGTTTCATCCTACCAGGACTCATCAGTATGCCTCATCTGTTTGACACCCCAGTGGAATGAACCAGCTACCCTAAGACAGTCTGTCTGGGTTATGTTGTGGTGAACCCATTAAAATAAAAAACTATTTAAAAGACAAAGAACCTCTGTGGGCAAACACTGAGGCAAGGTTTACCCCAAAGGGCATTTGGCTGGGAAGCCAAGTTTCAAGAAAATACAAAGTCACACATGCCCACACAGTGCAAAGCATCATGGGCTGCATATGCAAATCACCACAGAATGTTATGCTGGTTCATCTTTAAGCAGATCCCTTTCCATTATTGTTGTTGTTAGTACCTCCACTGCTATTGTGTACTCTTCTCCTGGATTTCTATTTCCCAGGTGCATTACTTTGCACTTCTTTGCTTTGAATCTAAGTTGCCATATGTCTGACCATTCCTCCAACCTTGCCAAGTCCCTTCTCATTCTTTCTACCTCCCTTGTGTATCAACTCTGTTACAGATCTTTGTGTCATCCGCAAAGAGGCATACCTTTCCTTCCAGACCCTCTGCAATGTCACCTATAAAGACGTTAAAGAGGACTGGACCCAGTACTGAAATCCTGAGGTACTCCACTAGTAACCCCCCCTTTCTTCAAATTGTGTTCCATTCACTATTACCTTCTGTGTCCTGTTGTGCAGCCAGTTTGCTACCCTGCTACCACCCTGGGACCCACTCCCAGGCAGGCTAACTTGATTATTAATCTTTTGTGCGAGACTGTGTCAAATGCCTTGCTAAAGTCTAGGTAGGCCATATCCACAGCCCTTCCCTGGTCTATTACTTTGGTCACCCAGTCAAAGAAATTGATTAGATTTGTCTGACATGACCTTCCTGCTGTGAATCCATGCTGCTTTGGGTCCTCTGCCCCACTGACCTCTAGGTACTCAACAGTTCTTTCTTTCAGAAGTGATTCCATCATTTTCCCCACCACTGAGGTCAAACTAACAGGTCTGTAGTTTCCTGCTTCTGCCTTGCTCCCACTTTTGTGAAGGGGAATCACATTTGCCCTCCTCCAGTCCTCAGGTACCACCCCATCTTCCCATGATTTGTTAAAAAGTATGGTTAGTGGTGTCACTAGGTCCTCCCTTAGCTCTTTTAGGATTCTAGGGTGAATTCCGTCAGGTCCCATTGCTTTGTCCGCCTTGAGTTTTAGGAGTTCTATCAGTACTCTTTCTTCTGTAAATAGACTGGTGTCAACCCCACTATCCAGAGTGCTTCTGCTGTTTGGTTTAGGTAACTCTTCCTCTTCTTCTTTTGTGAATACTGAGCAAAAGTATTCATTCAGTGTCTCTGCACCTAGGTATGTGTTTTTTTTAAAGAAACCCATACCCTGTTATGCTGTATTGCTTGCAAAATTGATTTCCCAAAACATTTAGTAAAAATTTTAGAATACCTGTTCAAGTTGCTTATTGTATTTGTCTTCACAGTCTTAACCCATATCAGATTCACAATTCCATTTCTATGCTAAATGAGGTGGCCATCATTTTTACAGATGCATACCTAAAAGCTATGCATGACATAGAGCTGTGATGTAGGAGAGTGAAACTGTGGAAACGCATGACCGGATACCTAGAGTGTGTCCATTCACCAGTGAAGGTAAGACACATGCAGTCAGTGCTGTTTCTTTGTTTCCTCACTGCCTCTCCCCACCAGGGGTGCACTATTTTGTTGCTGCCTGTCACTTCCTGTTTACCTCCGGTTCCCCTTTGCAGCTGAAAATAAAGCAGAAAAAAATCCTAGCAATCCCTGTCTGTCACTGTCTGATCATCGGACCCCTGGGGATATAATGTTTCCCTCGTGCCTAGTAGCCCCCCACCATTCAATCCCTGTCTTCTTACTGTAACATTATCCCTTACACTTCACCATCCCATAGCTACAATGGAAAACCATCCCTCAATTATTTTTTTATAAACCTGTAAAAAAGAAAATGATCCCTTGCTGATTGGACTCCTACCACCCTGATCTCCCAATCAACACTTACCACCCCACACCCCCAGTACACTCCACCTTCACTCTCACTGACCTAAACAGGTCCCAGGAGGAAGATCCACTCTGGGATCGAAGCTACATGTTGCTGCTCAAACCAGCAAATGCGATTTGAGAAATTAAGGTAAATGCAGTTCAACGTACTGTATATCAATGGGGTTTTGAACTTTAATGCATAACTTCAGCAGGTTTCCATATTTTCACCCCAAATTTTCAACAAGACCTTTGTGAGACCCCACCTTATGACCGATGGTGGTGAAATTATGAAAATCAGGCCCTGGTGAGGCCACACCTGGGGTTTGGGGTTCAGTTTTTGAGACCGCATGTATGCAAGGACATAGATGGGATGGAGAGGATTTAGAGAAGAGCAACCAAGATGGTGCAGTGTATACAGGGGAACCATATGAACAAAGGTGGAGGAAATTGGATCTGTACCCATTGGAAACTAGAAAGGAGAGGGGGAACATGATTGAAACTATTAAATACATGAAGGGGATCAATAAGGTGAAGAAGGGGAGCTTTTCAGAAAGAAGGAGTGGAACAAAACTAGAGGGCATGGCCTAAGATTGCAAGGAGAAAGTTATAGAATCAATGTGCAGGGCAATTCTTCATGGAGAGAGCAGTGGAGGCCCAGAATAAACTACTTGAAGAGGTGGTAGGGGCCAAAACAGTGAAAGGAGTCAAGAGGTCATGGGGCAAACATATGGGGTTGGGAGGTGGAAAGGGGAGGGCCCGTGTAAGTGGAGTAGAGTAGGGAAGTGGGTAAAGAGCAGGTTCGATGGGCCAATGAGGTCCTTTTCCGCTGTCAGATTTCTGCAATTCTCTGAGGCGTTGGTCATAAGATGGCTATGTTAAAACCTTGGGGGTCAAAATATGTAAAAATGGCAAAGTTATGAGTGTACGTTGCAATTTTGCAATGCACACTCATAATTTTGATAATTTTCACTATTTTGATCTAAAATTTTCAACATAGCCATTTTTTCACATCACTTCATGAACATGAAAACTGTCATTTTTCAAATTCTGGCCAAAATGTGTTTTTGTACCTGTGGCACAGAATGTCTTCACTACACAAGATCAACTTTTGGGCAGGTTTTGAAACATTTTTCCACCTTTGTTCATGAAGCAGTGTCATAAGATGGCTATGTTGAAAATTTGGGATCAAAATATTTTCAGAAATGGCAAAGTTACAGTATGAGCTTACATTGACATTTTGCAACACACACTCATAACTTTGGTAAATTTCACTATTTTGCCAACAGATTTTCAATATAGCCATTTTTTCACATCACATCATGAATGTGATAACTCATTTTTCACATTCTTACCAAAATGTGTTTCACACCTGTGGCATGGAATGATGTTGTTGCTGAATGAAATCACCTTTTGGGAAGGTTTTGTAAGTTTTCTTCACCCTCATTCATGATCTGGGGTCATAAGAAGGTTATGCTTAAAATTTGTGGTAAAAATATTACACAACAACAAAGTTATGAGCATACATTGAAATTCTCCAATGCACACTTACAACTTTTTTTTTTTTTAAGTGAACAATTTCCCTTTAAAGCAGCATAGTAGCTGTGTTGGCTCTGACCAGAGTTTATTTCTTCAGCGAGAACTACTTTAATTCTTTTTTTTAAATTAAATTCTGACAGAAAAAGAAACTCGTTCCAGCAAATGAATCTTGAAGATACTTGATTTTTTTTTTACGCTGAAAAAAGTCAGTGTGCCTGTTTTGCACTCTGCATGACTATCTGTAGCTGCAGTGTTTGCCCCACAGGGATCTGCACTTCTGCAGAAAGAAGTAATGCATTGGTTTGAGTATCATAGATTTTTATCTGCAGCCAGAAGTGAATATGTATGTCTTACAGTGCACACATGTACAGTATCTGTGGCTGCAGTAATGCTGGACCCTGACAATGGATGTCTTATGTGTCATGTGGAAAGTGATATATGTTTGTCATGGCTATCTGTGATTGCTTGTGTAGTCTTGTCCTCTTGCTGCTTGGGGGAACAAGAAGGTTGTTTGGAAACCCCAGTGCCACATTTCCCTACTTTGTGGCATTAAGTTGAACCCTATGAAGTGCATTAGTGCAGTTTTTTGCAATGAATTATCTTTCTTTTTAAAGAAATGTAATAAACTGAAATTACAACAATGCTTTTGGCTGCAGAGGTGCTGACCCCTATATCTCCTCAGATACACATGCACACTGCCAGGCATGCACAGCCACTTCTGCCTGCACATAGAAATCCATGATACCCCAATTATAACAATACTGGGTGCAGAATTACAGCCCTGCTTGTGGGTGATTTGGCTGTGTGAATTGCGTAATGCTCACATACCATACAACAGCCCTATGTACATTAACTGAAGGTACGTATGAGCCATTCTATTGATACACTATTTGAATAACACACTTTGTTCACCAAGCAACTCCCTTACCACACTGTTACATGCATCTTCAGAATTTGAATAGGGCCCTTTCTAAGCAAATACTCTAGTCCAGCATTACGTGTGTACCAGCACAATTGTACCACATGACACATCCCATCTTTCAATATTTATGTCTCAGTCTCTCATAATTTATTATTTTAAGCTACCATGACCTCCAGAGAAGTGATGGATTTAAAACGCAACTTTTTTTTTATGGTATTACAACATAAAAACAGATTTTGAGGTGGAAGTGAAACTTCTCACCCACTGTGCTAATTTAAAGGGCTTTAAAAAATGATTGTTTAAAATTTGGTGAAAATGTAAAAAAATGGCTGCGTTATAAGAAACATTTGATATTGGGTACAAAGTCCAAGTTTTATATGTTGTGAGCCTATTTTTTTTTGGTCAGAGCTTCTGATCACCTAAAAATTCTTGCTTCATGATATAAAATTGATCACCAGGTTGAAGCATCTAGAAAAAGCCTATTTTACATAGAAACATAGAATTTGTTGGCAGATAAGGACTGCTTGGCCGACCCAATCTGAACATTTTTCTTTGCCTACGCTATCACCTTAAGCCCTACCTGATCTCCAGTTACCCCCCGCACACTGCCCTACCAAAATTACTTTGTCACTGTACTATGCACACTTATAACTTACCACTGGTTTTGCAACTGTAATCTGTGTTGAAAACTGTTCCATGCATCCACCACTCTTTCCATGAAGAAGTGCTTCCTCACATCCCTCCTAAGGTTCCCTCCTTCCAGCATTATTATATGCCCCTTGTCCTCTTATTTTAGCTTTCATCTCTCCTTCTTTGCATAACACCACTGCTTTGTTTGCTTCCCCACACTTTTTTGTGGTTGCTACTTAACCGTGCTTTGCTGCTCTCAGTTTTTTTGGTTAGGATTATAGTAACATAAGTACCTGCAGACAGTGTCAGCATTGTAGGATACAGGTGGCAAGTTAAAGCAGCAGGGCAAATAATTTTTTTCAAAAAGCTTGCTTCAGCTACAGTCAATAAAACCATTACCATACCTGTCAAATCTACATTTCTTAGTACTGCCAATGCTGTACACTGAGCTTTTCCTATTTTCTCTATTCTAAACCTTGCAGGGACTGCAATGCAGTTTTGAACCTTAATGTGGTAGCAGTCTTTTTTCTTGAGAAAAACTAAATTAAAACTTTTACAAAATACTCCAATGTTGGTGGAACTAGAACATTTTACCACCAAACAAAACTGGAAGATGATGGGAATCTTTTGTAATGAAAAAGGGTAGCCACGTTTTTTGCCAAATTTCATTGCACTGCTGCTTTAAGCTGAGAACAACTGCATTTGACCTGAACCAACAAACAGTGCCTTGGTGGCCCATTTGAGTGGGATCAGGGAGTACCCTAAGTTCTGTCACTGGCAGACAGTGTAGCCTTATAGTATAGTTTGATCAGAGACTTTGCAGATTGTAAATTGTGGAAAGAAGTTAGCATGATAGTGTCTGAAAGGTATAGGGCTAGACCCCTGAGGAACTTGGGACCAGTGATAAAACAGACAGGACACAGACAAAGAGGATCAGATCATGAATAAGGTATTTATTCTGATTACAGATATAAGCCCTGCATTGCCTTACCTCAACACCAGGAGTCAGAGTATTCCCTATACTCCCGAGCATATGATCAGACTTGGAGTGCAAACAGTATGCAATCCCTATTCTACTATGGTAATAACTATGGCAACGGCTAGTCCGTGCATATATTATAATTACAGCTAACATAGAAAACAGGCCCTATTGGCTAAACATTAGGTGGCTTCTGGTATCTAAAAGATATACAAAGTACAGAAAAATGCTGGCCGGTATTCCAGTGCTAAACAATAGATTACTTATTACAGGCAGACAGCAATCCACTAGGTGGTGCTGTTGTATAAGGTAAAAATTATCATAATTTTAGATAAGGCAAATCCAAATACAGTCAGAAGTAATTGTAACATAATCCACCAGATTGTGGTACATACCACTCTTGGTAATAAAATGGTATTGTTGCAAGCAATAGAGCATAAAACAATGCTTTGTTCTTAGAAAAAAATGCAGTAAAAATCTCATTACGCTGGCCCGTTGGCATAGCAGTTGGATTTCTGCTTGCATTGCAAGTGATTCAGGTTCGGGAATGTACTCAGATCGCTGGAGGGCTGGCTGGAGAAAGAAGGCTCGAACATCTGATGACTGCTCAGCTTCTCCTGGGGGAGGATAGTGTTGTGGCTCATTATGTGCTGACTCCTGGCAAAGGCCGGGAACGCAGCACTTTGGCTAGCTCATGGTAAGCAGGTGGGCATGGTGGATGTTGGCATTTACCTTGGTGTTATTGGCATGCCACACCCCAAGGAAAAAATGGAAAATAGTAGCTTCCCAACCAGGCCGGATGATGGCTGCCAGCTCCCACCACACCCAAGAAACCCTGGTCTCCATCTTCACCTCAGCAGCACCCAGGGACTGAACTAAGAGTGTGCTGGGTGTCCCCCCTGGAGCTTTTGCCCTTGGAGGAGAGGGACCCATTCAGCAAAGGGTGACACCAGACTATCCCTGGGGTGGCTGTGCTCTCTGGTGGAGGGGACAGGGTGAGGGTATAGGTGGGGCCTAGACTGGGTGAATAAGAGGTAGGCTGTGGATCTAAAGGAGCAAAGAAAATCTCATTATATTTGTATCAGTACTTATAACATCATAATATCACAATTATCAGCAAACAATAATCAGTTATTGGTTTCTGTAACCACTCTTGTATGGTGGTTATGCTGCTCTGCTTTGTTAGTCATGATCAGTGTCATTCTGGTTAGTAGTTACAGAACAGTGTTGCCCAAGATGCACTAGGGGTAATCAATATGGAGTGGGGGCCCAGCCTAGCAGTTGTATGGCTGTTCCAGATATTACAGAGTCAATATCTGACTGAGGCACATCCAGGGTTGCTCTTACAGTATGGGGTTGGAATCTGTAGCCATTCCCTGATCTTAATGAGTAGCAAGGCTTGGAAGAAGGTGTGCAAAGACCTCTGAGATAACCTGGTAGTTTGTCTGATGAGTATTGGCACCACACAGGGTGATGTGGAGAGACTGTCTCACTGAGAAAGAGGCCCAGCCTAGGTCTTTATACATGATACAGTATTGGGTATGAGATGGGGAAGCCAGGGTGAATCTGTAAATTGTGTTAAATAGGGTGAGTTGGATAAGATACTAATTGAGCTCCAGAGTAAAAGAAATCACCATCATCTAGCAAATGAAAGACCATTTATTAGATTATACAATTCCTAATGTTAATGAGGAGACAGCTATTTACCCTGTGTAGGGCTCCAAGAGTGATAAAACACTATGCCATGGCATAGGACACGTGATCATAATAGTTGAGGTGTCAGTCAAGATAGAGGCCTATAATCAGTACTGTATTTCTAGGGGGTTACAAAACCAACAAGCATTTGTCAATGCCAAATGTTTGCTTGCTGGTATTGGCATTGGTAGTGTAGGAGTTACAGAGCTGCATAATGAAGTTTGCCCTTTAAGGAGCAGACCAAGTTGTCCCGGTGCACCCCTTCCCTTTATCTGAAGATGGTGTGCTCAGAAGGGGAGGGGGGAAGGGAAGGGGAAGGACAGGGAGACAGAACAATAGGCAGGCAACAAGAAGGGGAGGGGCTAAAGGAGGTACATAATTGTCAGCACAGGAGAGGCTCAGCCACTTTTGCTGAAGTTTTGATACTAGCTAAACTGCAGCACATCAGATTGGCATCAACTGGATTAGGGGTTGGCAAATAATCAGGTAAGCAGCATAGCAACTATGGTAAAAAAAGCATTGGTTTTTCATTGAATTTGTTTAAAGGAATCAGAATGTAGAAGAAACAATTATTAGGGGTATAGAACTGGGGGGAGCTGGGAAAACTGAAGTAAGGTGCCTGCCTGGTGCCATGGCTTGGAGGGACAGGAAGTGCATCCTCAGGATCACGAGAACAGCTGCAAGGGAGTCTGAGCTGGACGTAATTGTCCACCTAGGGACAAATGACTTGGCTCATCATGAGATTAGAGCAGTGCAGGAGGACACTGCAGAGTTGGGGAGGGGCCTAAGACAAGTAGCACACACAGTATCCTTCTAAGAGGTGCTGCCTGTTAAAGACATGGGGAGGTGAGGTAATTAGCACCATGCAGTTTAATGAATGGTTGAAAAAATGGTGTGAGCACAGGGTTTGGCTTCATTGGGGACTGGGTTCCACCTGGAGGACACCAGCCTATACTGGCAGGATGGTCTGCATCTGTCCAGGAAGGGAACAAGTCTTTGAGCAATGGGTTTAAATGCTTCATTGGCAAGCTTTTAAACTAGTCAAAAGGGAGGCACTGACAAGCAGCAGGAAAATCCCAGCCTCTCCCTACGAAACAGGGTACTAAATGAGAAAAAGACCGAGGTAGAACGGTCAGTGGGGGATGCTGCAACAGAACGTAAAGCCATCAAAAAATGAAGAGCAATGAGTACCAATGCCCGTAGTCTGGGTAACAAGCTTCCTGAATTAGTGGCCTTGATGAAGGAGGAACATCTGGATATCGTGGCAGTCACAAAAACATGGTACACAAAACCATGACTGGGACGTAAACATACCAGGATACACTATCTACAGGAGGGACAGGGAGGGTAAAAGAGGGAGGAGGAGTAGTTCTTTACATAAGGGAAGGAATAAAAGCAACAGAACAAAAGGGTAAACAGGGAGGAGAAGAAGCACCGAAGGTCAATTTGGAGACAGGCAATGGCACCACAATCCGCACAGGGGTTGTGTACAGACCCCCTTCTCAGGGGGAGGAAATGGACAAGGAAATGATAGAAAGTATACTTAGATGGCAGAAAAAGGGGAGATATTGCTGATGGGTGATCTGAATATGCCAGATGTTAACTGGAGTGCAGTTGCAGCTGCTACTTCGAAGAGTGGAGTTATTCTAGATGCCCTACAGGGGTCATGCCTTAGACAAATAGTATTGGAGCCCACTCAAGAGGGAGCAATATTAGACTTGCTTCTCTCAAATGGAGATGGAGAGAGGATCACAGATGTAGAAGTGGGTAGCCATCAGGGAACTAGCGACCATCGAACAGTATGGTTCACAATAAACACAGCAATAGAGTCAAGCCATACAAAGACAAAAGTACTGGACTTTAGGAGGGCTGACTTTGCCAAAATGGGTGAGTGCCTAAGGAATGCACTAGCAAATGGGCAGGAAGGAGGGGTGAAAGAACAATGGGGAATAATAAAAACTTCCATCACAGAGCTAACGAGCCTTTATGTGAAACAAATAAACAAAACAAAATGATGTAAGAAACCACTATGGTTCTCAAAGGAAGTGGCAGTGAAGGTTCAAGAGAAAAAGAAAGCATTCAGGAAGTACAAGGAATCGCAGAAGGAGCAGGACAGAGAACTACTATCCAGTTAAAGCAAAGGAGGCTGGGAAGGCAGTCAGAACAGCAAAGGCCCAAACACGAGGAAAGATAGCCAGCACTCAGTTAAGAGGAGACAAAACCTTTTATAGGTACATCAGGGAGCGAAGGAAGATCAAGGGAGGATAGTGAGGCTTAATAAAGGGAGGAGGGTGGGCAGAGGAGACTGAGAAAAGGCAGAGATACTAAACAAATATTTTGCTCAGTATTTACAAATGAAGGGGAGGTGCATAAACAAACAGTAGAAACACTCTGGATACAGAAGTTGATACCAGCCCATTTACAGAAGAAAGGGTTCTGAAAGAACTCTTAAAACTGAAGGTGGACAAAGCAATGGGGCCTGTTGGATTCAGCCCAAATTCTAAAAGAACTAAGGGTAGAACTAGTGACACCATTGACTACCTTTTAACAAATCATGGGAGGATGGTGTGGTACCCGAGGACTGGAGGAGGGCAGATGTGATTCCCCTTCACAAAAGTGGGAGCAAGGCAGAAGCGAAACTACAGACCTGTTAGTTTAACCTCAGTGATAGGAAAATGATGGAATCACTTCTGAAGGAAAGAATTGTTGAGTATCTAGAGGCCAGAGGGGCACAGGACCCTAGGCAGCATGGATTCACAGTGGGAAGGTAATGCCAGATGAATCTGATAGATTTCTTTGACTGGGTGACCAAAGTAGTAGATCAGGGAGGGGCTGTGGACATGGCCTACCTAGACTTTAGCAAGGCATTTGACACAGTCCCACAAAAGATTAATATACAAGTTAGCCAGCCTGGGAGTGGGTCCCAAGATGACAGCCTGGGTAAAGAGAATTGGCTGGAGAATAGGACACAGAGGTAATAGTAAATGGAGTCCACTCAGAAGAAAGGAAGGTTATAGTGGGGCACACAGGAGTTCAGTATTAGGACGGTCCTCTTCAATGTCTTTATAAGCGACATTGCAGAAGGACTGGAAGGAAAAGTATGTCTCTTTGCAGATGACACAAAGATCTGCAACAGAGTTGATGCACAGGGTGGGGTGGAAAGGATGAGAAGGGACTTGGCAAGGTTAGAGGAATGGTCAAATGTGGCAGCTTAGATTCAATGCTAAGAAGTGCAAGGTAATGCACCTGGGAAACAAAAACCCAGGGGAAGAGTACACAATGGGGGGTGAGATACTAACAACAACAAAAATGGAAAGGGACCTGGGGGTAGTCATATCAGATGACCTAAAGGTGGGCAAGCAATGTGAGATGGCAGCAAGGAGGGCTGGGGGGATACTGGGATGCATAGGGAGAGGCATCACCAGTAGAAAACAGGAAGTTATTAGCCCTCTGTACCGACAGCTGGTGAGACCCCATCTGGAGTACTGTGTGCAGTTCTGGAGACCCAATCTCTGCAAAGACATAGACAGGATGGAAGCTGTCCAGAGGAGGGCAACTAAAATGGTGCAGGGTCTGCACCGGAAGACATATGAAGAGAGACAAAAGGATCTTAATATGTATAGCCTCGAGGAAAGGAGGGAGAGAGGGGACATGATAGAAACGTTCAAGTACCTCAAGGGAATCAACAAAGTCCAAGAGGGTAGCATCTTTCAAAAAAAGAGGTGTGCAAGAACACGAGGGCACAATTTGAAGATGGGGGGGCGGCTCAGAGGTAATTTAAGGAAGTATTTTTTCATAGAGAGGGTTGTGGATGCATGGGACGGCCTTCTGGAGGAGGTTGTGGAGTCAAAATCAGTGGTGGAATTCAAGCATGCATGGGACAGTCATAAGGCAATTCTAGGGGGTGGGGGTAGGAAGAAGTAGGCTGCTGGTTAACTAGGATCTGCAGCTTATCCAGTAGGTAGGGAAATGGGCAGACTGGGTGGGCCAAGCTGTCATCTGCCATCAAATTCTATGTTTCTATGTTAAACCCTAACAAAAAAAAAAAATGAGAGTTTGCAGATAGTCGATGTTAGGCAGTAATGTATGATGGTTTTTATGTGAAAACATAGGCCAGGGGGCAGAATGTGAGAAAGTTAGCCAGTTGGGGCTTAGAATCAGGCTGGATGAGTGGTTGCTTGAAAGGGTGAGAGCACCACGCGGTCTTTTGGTTTGTTTGACTGGCAGGGCTGGCACACAGATGGTTTAAGGCCTTGTAGCCACTAAAGGAGAGGCAGGAATCCTTGCTTCAAGCTGTTTTGTTGCTGGGAGTGTGGGGACAGAGCAATTATGCATGCAACTTTGTTGTTTGGGGCAACGTGGCCTAGTGCATGTTTCGGTGACTAGGTTTCCTCTGGCTTTGAGATGGTGGGTGATGGGAAATTGCATTTAATGGACTGAGAACAAGTTTGGAGCTTAACTGGCTTTGGTAGGCTCTGTTTTTAAATTGTTGTGGTGAATTCATTGGTTTTACATGGGGATTTTTCCCAGAAAAAGGACCCCCCAACCCAGGGGGCCGTGGGTACGTAAATCACCCGCTCCTTACATGAGGTACAGTGAACTGTTTGGTTTGTTGACCAGCAGGGTTGGCACACAGATGGTTTAAGGGTTTTGTAGCCGCAAAGGAAGAGGCAGGAATCCTTGCCTCAAGCTGTTTTGTTGCTGGGAGCACAGGGACAGAGCAATTAGGAATGTGATTTTGTTGTTTGGGGCAGCGTGGGCTAGTGCATGGTTCGGCAACTAGGCCTCCTCTGGCCTTGATATGGTGGGCAATGGAAAATTGCATTTAAGGGACTGAGAACAAGTTTGGAACTTTACTGGCTTTGGATGCTCCGTCTCTGAAATTGTTCTGGTGAATTCATTGTTTTGAATTGGGATTTTACCAGAAATGGGTACAAAGGAGTGTCAGTCACTCCTTACATTAGGTCTAGTGGTCCCGATGTCCCTAGGAGGCTCACCAGAGGGGGGCATGGTGCTGGGGGAGGATCAAGCCAAGGAGGAGCAAGCTGGAAATAACTCTCTTTAAGGCTTCCTGTTTTGAAGGACGAGAAGCTCTTTATGGTGCATTCCTCAGGCCCGCCTCACTGTGTGTTGTTTGCATCTACAGGTGGAGATTACATCTCCCATTCTCCGAACGGCTCCTGGCTGTCCAGGATACTATGATGCAGTCTCACCGCCCTATATGGCGATGTGGTAAGATTCAGGCAGCTTGCCTGAGGGAGGAGCAAAGGCAGTGGGGGGGGGGGTTCTCTGCTATTAGCTCCATTTTGAGCTAAAGAAAGAGCTTTCCATTATGGGGGAGAAAGGAAAGGACTTGTGTTTTTTCCCAAGGCAAGGATGAGTAGCAGGCCTGCAGATTGGGAAGAAGGACTTCGCCAAGTGGCATGACATCACCCAGAGAAGGGAAGGGCAGGGAGTGGGGACAGGCATATGGGAGGGGGAAAAGGACAGTAAGAGGTCCCATAAGGGGATCAGCTGAAAAAAGGGATAGTGCATGGGGCAGAAATAGGCCCGGGAGGGCTGCAAGGGAATGCCAGAGGCACAAAGGGTGCACAGGAGGCCTAAGCAGAGGGCGGGGGGATATGTATTTAAAAAAAAAAAGGGAAAAAGTGGGCCTAGCCATACAAGGAACTACTGACAACAGAGGTTTAATAATGGAATTTTGTCAGTTGTCTTCACAGTTTGCAAGAAGCAAGGAGCATGGCACAAAAGAAGAATGGGCCTTTAAAAGAGGACGCCTACAGGACGATAGTGGAGCTGGCAGAAAAAGCCAATAGAATGTGGGAGATGGTGGAAGGGGAGGAACCAGGGAGATCTGGGAAGAAAAGGAAAGCAGGGAAGGGAAAAGGGGGCAGAGAGCGGCCAGCTGAGAGGTCACAGCCCAGCCAGAGGTACAGCCACGATGGTAGTACTCACAGGCTGGTTGAGTCCAGTACCTCTGCAGGTTGTTGACCCGGCACCATCAGTACCTCCCCTCAGACCAGGTTGTGGTTCCCCCATTGGAGCCCAGACTGGATCCCCTGTGCACAGTATGTCCTCCACAGCTACTATTAGTGCAACCAGCCCTTCAACCACAGGGGAACATACTTTGGCATCAGGAGGACAGCAGGCAACAAGGAACGGACAAGGCCACAGATAATGCACCCGGTTCTGTGGGTGAAAGCATCGAAGAATATATAAGCCAAATAATTTCGGCACTTGGGACAGGGGTTTGAGGCAGATGGAGTCAGCGCTTGCGGAGATTAGTTCAGACAAAGAGGTGATGAAGGAATGTGAAAGAGGAGTGGAGAAAGAGAGAAAAGGAACAAGGGAGATAGGTGCTCCTGGGATGAGAGTAGGGGAACACGTCCCACTGGCCACAAAAGAGAAAATGTGGAAGGGAGGGTATGTGGATATTTTCACATTAGTAAGCCGGGAAGCGGCAGCAAAATACAAAGAAGCAGAGAATATAGCAAGAGTGAAATGGCAGCAGTGGTAGTTTTGTTAGGTAAGAAGGACGAGGACAAATTCACAAAAGGGAAGACTTGGGATGGATGGTTTGTAGGTTTTGCCACATTCTCAGCCATAGTGCTGGAGAATAAATTGGAGTTGGGCATCCCACTCATCACGTATTCCCTGATAATAAGGTGGGCTAAAGCAAAAGTGGGGGTGGGTTGGATATACTATGACAAATTCTTTCAGTAAAGAATGGCGACATATGGAGATGTAAGATGGGACAAGAAGCAATTAGATTTGTGGACAGACTATGTAACCGATCAGTCCACGCTAGAAGGGGAGATGGGGAGAAAAGGGATTATGCCCCAGAGGTGTTGGTGGGGTTACAATAGGGCCTTTTTTCCTGGCCACAATGCCGCTTTTGGCATGCATGCTCAAATTGTGGGGGAACACACCCAGCGAGCAGATGCAGAACAACATGGGTACAGGGAACCAAGGTCAGGAGTGCAAGGAACAGGTCAACAGTCTTTTCGAGAGGGGCAGGGGTATAGGGGGCAGGCATGAAGTAGAGGGGGAGAGGCAGGGGTCATGCAGGTAGAGGGGGTCAGAATAACTGACCAGCAGTGCCAGACAGCGAACAATGGGGGGGGGGGACGTTGGCAGAGGAGAAGGGAAGATGGTGAGGGAGCAATTTAAAGAAGCAAGAACTCCCATCAGGATAGAAGCATGGGAAGACTGGTTGAAAAGATACTCTAATAGACAAGTGGCAGACATGACTGGGGAAGGTTTTCGCACAGGTTTTTTATTGCAGTGTGAGGGCCCGAGGCAAGGAAGAGAGGCGAACAATCTGGGTTCGGTAAAAGGGAGAGAAGAGATTTTAAGACAAAAAATTGAGAAGGAAAAGGCAGCGGGTAGAGTAGAAGGGCCATATGATACCCCTCCACTGCAGAATATGAGGATTTCTCCATTGGGTTTGGTCTCCAAGAAACAGCAGGGAGAATACAGGGTGATTCACCACCTATCCTTTCCGGAGGGGGATTCAGTGAATGATTTTATCAGCAAACAACATAGTAAAGTGACATATGCCACATTAGAAGAAGCAGTCCAGATCATCCGAGCAACTGTGGATGCGTGGATGGCAAAAATGGATATTGAGTCCACTTTCAGGTTGCTTCTGGCGAGAAGAGAAGACTGGGACTTGTTGGGGTTTAAAATCAGGGGACAGTACTATTTTGACAAGGCCATGCCCATGGGATGTTCCATAGCATGTGCGACACTTGAGGCATTTAGCACCTGTCTACAGTGGATATTTCAAGAAAGAACTGTTTACAAAACAGGCATTCACTATTTGGATGATTTCCTTTTAATAGACAGTGGAAGAAGAGAGACAGAAAAAATGTCGGCAAGTGTTCAAGAGCTGTGCAGAGAATTAGGGGTTCCTTTGGCACCAGAAAAAACAAAAGGGCCCAGTAAGGTGCTAGAATTCCTGGGTATTGAGATAGAGACCCTGGGTGAAGTATTTAGGCTGCCAGACAAAGTGTTGAAGCTGAAGGAGCTGATTTAAATACATTCAAGTAGAAGAAGAGTACAACTAAAGCAGGTACAACAAGTATTGGGACACCTGAACTTTGCATGCAGGGCTATTGGACCAGGGATGGCTTTCACTAAGAGCTTAGCCAGGGCTACAGCCAGGGTAACCAGTCCACACCACTGGGTGGATGTGACAAAAGGAGTCAAGGAAGATTTTAAGGTTTGGGAGGAATTCCTCAGCACCTATAATGGCTGCTCCTTCTGGCATTAGGAATGGATTTATAACACCAACCTTGATCTCTACACAGATGCAGCTGAGGGCCTAGGTACGGGGTTTATTTGAGGGGCAGATGGTTCTCAGAACCATGGCCTGCAGATTGGGTGAAGGACAGGAAAGTAAAAGACATAACACTGTTGGAAATCATGCCTATTTGGGGTTGTACCCTTGTTTAGGGGGAAGAGTTGCAGAATCAGAAGGTGACATTCTGGTGTGACAATAAGGCAGTGGTAGAGGTTTTAAACAACAGAGGAGCCAGGTCAGAGATGGTCATGCAGGTCTTGCAACAGTTGGTGCTAAGGGCCCTGAAACTGAACATGTCATTCAGAGCCAAACATTTAGAAGGGGTACACAATACCCTGGCTGACAGCCTTTCCCATCTGCAGCTGGATCATTTCCAGAGGCTGACACTGACAGCAGAGGAGCAAAAAACGCCCATACCAACGAACATCTGAGACATTGGCAAGAGAGAGCAGAACTGGTGTTTTGCAGCTCATGGGCACCATGGACTCTGAGAGCCTACGAGGGGGTCTGGCAGGTGTTTCAAACATTCAGGGTGACACATCACATGGAGGTAAGTAGGCCACTCACAGAAGAACAGCAAGGGAAGTTCACAGTAGAGCAGTGGCAGCTAGGAACAGCCCACACCATAATGGGGGTCTATTTGGCAGGGATTAGCGTAGTTTGCAGCCTGCAGGGTTGGAAGGACCCGACGAAGTCAATGCTCATTAGAAGAATGATGCAAGGTTGAGGTAGGCTAAAACAGAGAGCTATGGATAGGAGAAGACCAATAGGGAAGCAGTGGCTGGCAAAATTAAAAGGGGCTTTACCAGCAATCTGCAGATCAAAAGCTGAGGCCCAGCTAATCCACACGATCTATGCGGTAATGTTTGCAGGGACCATGAGAGTGAATGAGGCTGTGGGACATGGCAGCAAGGATGAAGAAGGGGGATTGGAATGGGAAGATATAAGCTGGGGGGGGAAGAGATACAAATCATGATTAAGAGATCACAGGCAGATCAAGGGGGGCAAGGTTGTACGGTAGCCCTGAAGGCTCACGTAGATGACACAGTGTGCCCAGTGAAGGCTTTGTGGGCTTACGCCATGGAGCATGGGAATAGGACAGGGAGATTATTTGTGCATGGAGATGGAAAGAAGGTCACAAGTTATCAAGTCATGGCCATGCTCAAAAAAGACATGCAATTCCTTGGGGAGGATCCAGGCAATTACTCATCCCACTCCCTACTGATAGGGGCTGCTTCACAGTGGGCAGCAGCAGGTGAGACGGTGACTAACATATTGGAGATGGACCGCTGGCGGTCTGCCAGTTACAAGAGATACATTCGAGCACTGCAGTAAGGACACTAATGTATCACTTGTGTTTTTGTTTTGCAGATACAGTGCCACATTGGAGGAGGCATAGAGGTGTAATACGGGAAAGAGAGCTAAGAACATATATAAGATATTTATTTTGCTTAAATCCTATAGGAAGAGGGAGGATCACCGAAGTATGGATCTACGGCCACTCCTACATTTATTGGGTGGAAAAGAGAGCTGAGAAAAAGGCCAGGGGAAAACAGCTGTACCAGGATGTGAGGAAATATAGGTTGGTTTGGTGCGGCATCTGTGGGATGAGATGGGCACAACTGCTTCCTACCCTGAAAGAACTGAAGGAGTGGTGACCCATTCCAGACCTAATTATTGTACATCTAGGGGGTAACGACATTGGAGGTAAGCCATGGGTGGACACATACATGCAGGTGAAAAGGGACTTAGTGAAAATACAGCAGTGGTGGCCAGGGGTATGCCTTGCCTGGTCAGATATGATTCCAAGAAGGGCTTGGAGACATGAACACGGTCATAGAGCAGTACATAGAGCCAGGAGAAAGATGAATAGAAGGGTTTCAATGCTGATAAGGAAAATGGGGGGACACGTAATACTGCGGGGTGTAGAAGAGTGGGTAGAGGATTTCTACAGCTCAGATGGTGCACACCTTTCAGATCTAGCCATGGACGTGTTTAATACAGAAACAATGGGTTTTATAGAAGTATGGAGGAGACATGCAGAAAATTGAATTTAAAAAAAAAAAGGAAAAGGGGAGAAGAAAAAGGGAAGAGGTCCCCTAAATGGTGGAGGAACAATATCCTAAATTGAGGGGAAAGCCAGTCATCCAATGCAAGCTGGAGTCTGGCTAATGGGGAAAATGGGTGGGGGAGGGGAAGGGGCTAGAAAAAGGAATAGGATGAAAAGAAGAAGAAGCTGAAGGAGGAAAAGAGGTCTCAGTTCTCACTGTTACCTAACAGGAAAAGAGAAGAAGATGGCACCCATGTTTTCACCTGGGGGAGCGAGAAGAGGAAGAAAGAGGGATGATCAGATATTATACAATGGCAAGAAAAAATCCTGGACTCTTATTGGTCAGTCTTGGGCTGGACCCGTGATGTTATCCCAGTACGACATCATGGGTCTAGTATCAGCCTCACTGTGAACCTGTAGATGAACTTTTGCTTGATTATGTGCTGCTTGATGTGCTTGATGATGTACTTCATTGTTTCATCTTCTTTTAAAAAACAAAAACATTTTTCCACACAAAAACACCTTATAAACGATTTTTTTAATTCTGTATAACAATGAGCCATTGTATAATAGCAATAATGCCCTCCAGGGTGTGTGTCATTTGGGATAACGTCACGCCTCAGTTATTGGATGCACTCGGCCTGCGACCTTGTGCCCAACCACCTGAGGCGTGACACTATCCCTGCACGACACACACCCTGTCGGGCATTATTGCTTAATTGTTATATGAATGGAATAAAATGCAATTGTGAAAGATATAATAATAAAAGATGATGAGATGGAAATGGAATTATGATATATAAATTAATTGCCAATCTGAGCACAACAACATACAATGGTCTCTTTCTTTTGTGAGGGAAAAGGGGGGAATCCGGGACAATGGAGTTTGCCCTTTAAGGGGCAGACCAAGTTGTCCTGGTGCACCCCTTCCCTTTAACTGAAGATGGTGTGCTCGGGGGGGGAGGGAAGGGAGGACAGGGAGACAGAACAATAGGCAGGCAGCCGGAAGGGAGGGGCTAAAGGAGGTACATAATGGTCAGCACAGGAGTGGTTCAGCCACTTTTGCTGAAGTTTTGATCCTCCCACCCACCCTTTAACTATAGAGCTTGAGGGAAGACAGTCAAAAAGGGACTGTATATGGTCTGTCAGAGGTGGATGACAGAATTGTCTGGTAGGACAGTTTTTGGACTGCCAAAGATGGATGGCAGAGAAGCGGGAAAGGGGGGAAGGGAGGGGAAGGGGAAGGAAAAGGAGCAGGATGAAAAGAAGAAGAAGCTGAAGGAGGAAAAGTGGTCTCGGTTCTCACTGTTACCGAACAGGAAAAGAGAAGAAGAAGGCACCCAGATTTTCACCTGGGGGAGCGAGAAGAGAAAGAAAGAGGTATGATCAGAGATTGATATATGGATGCAATAAAATGCAATTGTGAAAGATATAATAATAAAAGATGATGAGATGGAAATGGAATTATGATATATAAATAAATTAATTGCCAATCTGAGCACAGCAACATACAAAGGTCTGTGTCTTTTGTGAGGAAAAAGGGGGGAATCTGGGACAATAAGAATTGCAGTGAAGTATTGAACTGAAGCCAACCCTATCACCACCCTGCAGATAGTGAAAGGCATTGGGGTGCGCCTTTGGGTCATCAGGCATAACGGCCACACCATTTCACCACACCCTACCCTGCAGACACTGACAAGTGTCACGGTGTGCCTTGGGGTCTTTGGCCCTTACGCGCACCCCATTCCATCAGGAAATACGGTGAGATGGGTGAGGTATAGGAGAATGGGGTGAACTTTGGGGCCAAAGAGTCCAAGGCCCACCTCGATGCCTGTTACTGGCTGCAGGGTGTGGGTGAGGGTGGAATGGTATGAGCATTGCAGATGACAATCCCAAGTCACAGCCCTGATGCCTGTCATTCTCTACAGGGTGGGGCGTTATGGTCGGAAACCCTAACGCCTCAGGCATTCATTGGTATTTTCGATCCAAATTTTCAACATGGTTTTTTTGTGACCCCCACCTCATGAACAGCGGCAATATCAGTTTGTTAGCCGAAAGCTGCTTTTGCACAACGACTACGGCATTTGGCATCACAGGTGCAAAAACACATTCCAAACAGGATGAGAAAAATGACAGCTGTACTGTTCATGTGGAGGTGTAAAAAATGGCAATGTTGAAAATCTGCAGTGAAACTATTTAAAAAAATGGTTAAGTCACGAGCATATATAGAAACTGTGCAACACACACCCGTAATGTAATTAGTTTGGGGATTTTTTACAGCAGATTGTCAACACAGGCATTTTGGGACCTCCGATCATGAACAGTGTCACTATGATTTTCTTTATCTGTCCTGAACAATGATTTCCCACAGCAACCACGCATTTTTGTGCTGAAAGTGTGAAAACACATTTCGGCCATGTTGTGAAAAATGACAGCTGTACTGTTCATAAGGAAGTGTGGAAAAATGCCACTGGTGAAAATCTGTACTGAAAATATTACAAATTCATGAACTTACGAGGAAACTGCACACTGCTCACTCATAACACAGTCATTTTATGGACTTTTGTCACCAAATTTTCAACATAGCAATTTTAGGACCTCTGTTCATGAACAGTGTCACTGTGATTTTGTTAATCTGTCCCAAACATTGCTTTCGCACACCGACTGCACTATTGTACGCTACATGTGCGGAAACACATTTTGGGTGAGATGTGAAAAATGTCAGTTGTACTGCTCATAAGGAAGTGTGGTAAAATGGCATTGTTGAAAATCGGGTGTGCAAATATTAAAAATTTGCAGACTTGTGAGCGTGCATAGGAACTGTGCAATGTGTGCTCCTAAAACAGTCATTTTTGGGAATTTTTTCACCAAATTTTAAACATAGCCATTTTAAGACCTCTGCTCATGAACAGTATCACTGTGATTTTCTTACTCTGTCCCAAACATTGATTGCACACACCGACTGCGCCATAGTGTGCTGCATGCACTGAAACACATTTTGGTTGACATATGAAAAATTACAACTGTACTGCTCATAAAGAGGTGTGGTAAAATGCCAATGCTGAAAATCTAGAGTGCAAATATTAAACATTTGCAAACTTGCAAGTGTGTGTAGGAACTGCGCAATGCACACTTGTAAAACAGTCATTTTTTAGGAATTTTTTTGCCAAATTTTCAACATAGCCATTTTAGGACCTCTGCTCATGAACAGTGTCACTGTGATTTTCTTAATGTGTCCCATACATTGATTTCGCACACCAACTGTGCCATTGTGTGCTACATGCGTGGAAACACATTTTGGGTGAGATGTAAAAAAATGACAGCTGTACTGCTCATAAGGAGGTGTGGTAAAATGGCAATGTTGAAAATCCAGAGTGAAAATATTAAAAATTCATGAACTTATGAGCATGCGTAGGAACAGTGCAGTGCACACTCATAAAACGGTCATTTTTAGGATTTTTTTCACCAGATTTACAACATAGGGTGGTTTTTGAGAACCCACCTTATGAACACTGGCACTGTCATTTCTTTAATCAGTCCTGAAAGGTGATTTTGTGCAGTGACTATGAAATCACCCTTAGGGCTCGATTAACGCCATGACAGTTCAGAATTCATGAGGAGAGGTCCCAATAACCTCATGTTGAACATTTAGTGGCAAAATTCCAAAAAACACCTGAGATATGCATCAAAGTTGAAAAAACCCTATTTATGACATTATACAGCTTACCGGCATTTTCTCAGTTTGTGATCAGCTTTGAAGAGTGCAGACGTGTTCCCGATCCCCCAAAGATCGTCGCGCAAGAATCCAGAGGTAAGTATGGGGTGAGGTGGGGGTGTGGAGAGGCAGAATGTACAGAGGATGGGCGTGGGTAGACAGGGAGACTGCCGAGGGAACTTTTTTTGTTTACAGGTTTTTTTTTTTCAGAAGACAACACGGGACGTTTGCCACGCTGGGGTGGGCTCCCAGCATGGCAGCTGGAAGGCTGTTTGGGGGGGTCTGGTGCTGATGGGGGATTGGGCACTTTGTTGGCCATAACAATTTTTATCACCCTGGGGTGGGCTCCCAGCGTGGCACCTGGAAAGCTTTTGGGGGGAGCACAGCAGAGCTGATGGGGGATTAGGAACCCCCATTGGCCATACAGTGTGTGCCTGGGGGGAGTGCATGAGTACGCAATATGCGTGCATGTGTGGGGGGGAGCACTGCTCACTGAAACGGAGCTCTTCCTTTCAACTGTATGGCACTGCATTTTCAACTGTTGTCATAGTCAGCTGCAGCATTCATTGGAGAACTGCGGCACCGCCTGCAAACACACTGACTAAATTGGAAGACAGGTGCCATACCTCAGAAAACTCGGATGATGGCACTATGTTTCTTGCACATGCATGCAAGCAAACATAAAAATGACTCCTTGAAGAGAGGTATTTTCATGGAGATAGGGGAAGAGCTCAGCCATGGTTTGGAGGCAAACAGCATAGAAACTGATTTTTTTTTTCATCACCAACTGGTTGTTTGGATCATATTTGACCAGAGGAAACCAAGCTGAAAGGTCCATTCAATAGAGGAGAGGATAGGTCCTGAAGAGTAGATAATAATGTTGTCTACATGCATGTGAATATTGCAAGCAGGCTTGGTGATGGAGAGATTTTTAATTAAGGAAAAAGGCATGACGGGGGTGCATTATGGTGGGATAATGACCCGCCTTGAGTGGGTTGAAGCATGAATGAAATCAAATGCTTCCAGTACTGAAGAGGGCCATTAGACCACCATAATGCACCCCTTGGAGTGCCTTATTGTGACTATGAAATGGGTTCTTTTTAGTAAACTGGATATATTTTTTTAAATATGTTTTTGTTGAGCTACTTTCATCCAGGCTGTTGTGATGGAATAATGGTCCAGCTGAAAGTACCTCATGGACAGTCAGGAGCCAGTTTTCCTTCTACACATTTCTGAGAATAATGGGAGGTGGGGCAAAGACTAAACTTTGGGGCACTTTAAGGGTGTGGCCAGGAGGGAAGAAGAGTTTGTGGAACACAATTTACTGTAACTGATTGGGCTCGACCTGACAGGTAGGTTTGAAACCACTGGAGGGTAGAGGCTGACAGCCAAAAAGCTACTCAGTTCAATCACCATAAATTAGTGGCTTTGCCTGTTAGTGACCTTGCCAGTTAGTTATTATAACATGTTATGTAGCAGATATCAACATACCAAATATTTAGTAGAAACATCATACTTCTTACAGTGAATTAATAAAATAATTTTCTGTCTCCAGAAGAGTTTGAAAATTCAATTGCAAAAAATAGCACATCAGCAATAAACACAACAATGATTATTATTATTCTATTTATTATGTACACACACAGCACAGGTATAACGATGCCAATGATGGGTGCATCTGCTGAGATGGTGGGGGACAGACTAGATCTGCATTTCTCACATGTGGCCACCATGACCACATGTTGCTGTTAGCACAATTTTGAGTAGCTGCAGAGATCTTTAGAACTTCAATTAAAAATGTAATAGAACTGGCAATGTTTTACCTGAACAGAGGTATGGAATATGCAGCAATGTTTAAGAGAAAAGCTGCCAAAAGTTTGATTTTCTGTATACTTTATAAACATTGATTTGGTTTCGTTGGTATTCTGGTGCAAAATGTATTTTTTTTATTTTTTATTTTAGTGCTTGTTTACCAGGAAAGGAGAGTTGGCAATTCTGCCTATTTTCAAACTTGTCCTGGAGGGAGGGGGCAATAGGATGGAAACTGACAGTGAGTCAGGCCACGAATTGTTCAAATGGATATAATTTTTAAGTTATCAGGTTTTGGGGTTTGAGAATTAGTGGACTAGATGTTCCACTTGGTCTTTTTCTGCCTCTTGAATCTGTTGTTCCTGTGTGGATTTCACGGATAGCGCACCTGATCTGCCTTGATATCTGAATGCTCACTTAGTACACAGTCTAAATGCATAGTAGCAGATATGGTTAGCATGGATGATGGATTTGGAACGTACACTATCCACTGTGATGAACAAATAGCTTACATTGCATGTACTTATGCAACCGAATGGATGAAGTCTTCACAAAAACCTAGTTTCAGGGCTCCCAGATCTACAGGGGTTGTGTATTGTTCAGGAATTTAGAGCTATCTACGTGGAAATTCTTCCCATAGACTTGCACTGATCATACAGAAAACTAGAGCAATTTAGCTTCCATAGGAAATAATGTAGACTGCAGGAAAATTATCCTGGAGTTACAATGAAAATGGTAAATCAGTCTGGGAGCACTGTAGTTCCCATGTTCCTTCATGGTTCAGAGCAGTTACATTCAGCTAGCAGTTACAGATTCAGCAACTTGCAGGTGGAAGAAGGACTCTGCTACAAAGGCCCAAGTCCCTCAGCTCCAGATAACGCCTAGTTCCAGTTGTGAAGTAAAGCAATTGCAACTGTAAGCTTGATTCTACTGTGTCTGGAAATTATGAGTCAAACATTGGAGGCTTTACAACAGTGTCACCCAGCAGCCCATTCTCTATCAAAGCCAGATGAACAAAATGGCAGCTCAGCTGTATACAGTTTTCTATATGGTCAAATGTGTGGTGTTAGCCAAACAAAAGAGATGCAGTTATTTTGTGTACCCTATTCTATTTTTCAACCAGGGACCTCTCATCTGGCCCCATAAGGAAGAAGGCTGACTGAATTAAGTAAAGGAGCAGTTCTACTGGACTAAGTATTTCCTAAACTTATACCCTATGCACAATACTCTGGTAAGGAACACACACTTAGTTCAGTAGTTAGCTAGAGAATGATGTTACCTGATCAGTTAATTCAAGTAGGCTGAGACTTAGCCTGCCCTTGGCTGCAAAGATTCATTAATGTTTGTATTTCAGTTCACTAAAGTGTGCCGAGCTGGCTTTCTGCCAGGTATTTGTTAATTTTGCTGCTAATTGCCTAAGCATTATGCATGTTAACAGCCAGGAATGAAAAACAATTGCATCAGATTAGATTATTCCTTCATTGCCTCTACATCTAACTATCCCAGTAAAAAGATGTTTCTCATAAGGCACATCCACTGTTCATTTACAGACATAGAGATCATTAAGGAGTATTCAACCTTCAGTCATAATGGAAAAAGTACAATAAAGGCAGTATACTTTTTTAACAACTTGCAGTGCTGATCAATATAAACAAACATATCAAATACAATTCATCAGCATTGCTCACCATGCTAAGACAGTCATGTCTCAAATGACTTCATTTATAATTAAGCCATCCTTTTGTTCAAAAAGGTAGGTTGTAGTTATGAAGGTAAATACCCTAACTTCTCCAGCTGCAGGGACATGTTTATTGCTTAACTAATGAAACTGAAGATTTAATCAGGCATCCGACTCCACCTTCTGCCAAAGGAACCAAGACTGCATTAATCACCTCCTTATTTCAAGCTGCCTGTTTTTATAGCTTAATTAATTTTAGTACTCCTTCCCATGATGAGACCTCCTCTATCACTGGGCTGTGCGGCTGGCACCATAACACAAGAAACTATAATTTGCACCTGCTTGCTGAAAATGGGCAGGAATGTCTGAAAGTTCTTACACAGCAATCCTCTAATTAATTCATTTGCATCTCTAATGAATTCCATTTCTTTTGTGTGCAGGGACAACTTTGAAGTGACCGACAGGTGCTGGAAAACAAAACAAAACATGTGCTCTCTCAGCTAATGCAAACCTTTGTCAAGGTCAAGAATGGCGCAGAACACATTATCGTGACACTTTTTTCATGGTGCTAAATTGAAGGGATAAGGACACTCCACCACTATAATATAGGATTTGGCTTAGAACCTGCTGTAGTGGGGACAGCCACAAATTCATTTTCCTTTTTTAAAATACAGTATATATGCCAAAGACAAGGAAAACACTGCATTACGGTAAACCCATAAAAGCTAATCTCAAAGTCACTGGAGAAATCTTTAGTCTGATGAATTAAAACTGAATTAAATGGTTAAGCTGAGCACCATGTCAAGGCAACTCCAGCAGCTGAAATCTCCCTCTACCTGTTTACAATCCACTAGGTAGATTTGTTAGCAGATCTCCTTAGTGATGTTCAAGGAGAAACATCAGAGGAGGCCATCATCCTTTTGGATCAGCTGTTGCCAGACCAGGGAGCAGATATGAGCACATGCTGCAATTATTTGGAGAAATAATCACATGGAAACCAGTTGTTGTCCACTGCCTGAGCACTAAATAAACACTGGGACTCAGGCCCCACTGAGTCAGTCACCCTACAGGGTTCCAGAATGAGTGAATCAAGCTGTAGGGAAGGACCATCAGGAGATACTTGCTCATTGAGTTATTCAGACATTCAGTAGCCCCTTGGCCACTCCTGTAATGCTACATTCCAAGAAGCATGGTACACAAGCTTCTGCATCGACTACCACAGGTTTAACAGCTGTATGGAGTCAGACACCAACCCAAACACCCAGGATGGCTGAAGTCCTAGAGCAGTCGAGAGAGTCATGTTCGTGACTACAGTATCACTGACCAAAAAAAGGTCTATTGGCAGGAACCTCTGACCCTTGAAGCCAGCGAAAGTTCAGACTTTGGCCCATGCAAATTTCAAATAATGCCATCTGAAATGAAAAATGGAAGACAGCTACCCTGAAAAAGAAGGTGAGGGAATGTATAGGGGCCACAGGGTTAGTGGCACACCTACATGGTATAGGAAACCCCCTAACAGACCTCTTGAAAAATAAAATGCAGGAAAAGTTTCAGTGGACAGAGTATTGCAAGGTGGTATTCAGCCAACAGAAAGAGGCATTTCATTGGATACTTCTGCTCACTAGTCCTAACTATTATTAAGATTATTGTGCAGGTGGATGCTTCCAATCATTTTTTTAAACTTGTCTTGTAAAATTGGTAACTGGGAAACGCAAACTGAGTCAGAACTCTTTTATAGCTGTGAGCTGGGGCTGGAGGAAGGGGAGTAAAGAATACACAAATTACATGAAGCCACACAAATGCAGTTGCAGTGGTAAATTACACAGTGCAATAACAGAACAATGAGTAAGTGGGTGTACAATGCCATGATGAAAGGATCCTAAAATTAGTTATCTGGGCATCATACACAGAAGACAATAGCTAGGTTATACGCATTGTGCTGGAACAAAGTGACAGTGCAATGGCATGCAGATGAGTAAAACTAGCAGTTTCAGTTTTTCAAGTAGCAACCAAAATTATGAAGGGAGTACAGGGTCAAGCAGGAAAGGAGGTCAGAAGCAGAGGGAAAGAAGTGGAGGGTTTGCAAGAGCAGACGGGAGCATGGAGAAGCCTTAGTTGGTGTCTAAGGGTATGGAGTGAGGGGGAGAGGTGGATGGGTGAGGGTAGCTGGTTCCACAGGGAGGGGAGACAAAAGAAAACAGACTTTCCAGCAGTGGAGTGAGGGTGGGGAGGGAGAAGGTGTGATGGCCCCTGGAGCAGAGACAGAAGGAGAAGAACATGTGCACACACATGTCAGCAGATAAGGACTTTATGGTCTATCTAATCTGCTTGAGTCTGCAGTTCTCGGTGTGTTCACAGAGGGACCTGCCCCATCCCAATTCTCTTCTTCACCTCCCTCAGCTACCACCTCTCACCACTTGCCTTACTACCTGCAACTTTCCCCTTTACCCTGTCCCCTCCCATCTTGAATTTGTCCACCATTTCTAGGATACCACATCCTCAGGCAGCTCATTCCACTTGGCCACCACACACAGATTATGCAGATTACACAGAAATTTTATGGCAGAAAAGAACCACAACAGCCTATCTAGTCTGCCCTTTACATTCTACCCTGTCCATCCTACCCTTCACACTTTCAGTGAAAAGTGCCTCTTCATTTCACTCGTTAACCCCCCCACCCACCAACTTTAGGCTCTGCTTCGAGGTGGCCTTGATCCCATTAAGGCTGAAGAGACCCTCAGTGTTCACCCTGTTTATACTTTGAGGTACCTGAAAGTCTCAACCATGTCCTCCTCTTCTTTCTTTCCTCTACAAAGTACATGTTGAGCCCCCTGAGCCTCTGCTCATAGGTGTTGCCTTTGGGCCCTGTGTCATCTTGGTTGCTCTTCTCCAGACCATTTCAGCAAATTGATATCCTTGTTAAGATATGAGCACCAGTATTGCACACTGTACGTCAGGTGTGATTTTATTACTGGCCTGTATAAGGGCAGAATGACCTCTGCCTTCCTGCTAGTAATCCCCCCCTCCCCCACTATGCAACCCAGCATCTGATTTGCTTTGGCTGCTGCTCTTCTGCAGTGTGCTGAGTGTTTCAGGTCACTCATGATGATTACTCCCAGGTTCTTTTTTTCTCTAACCTGGTTATCTACACACCAAACAACCAGTATTTGGTTTTTAGATTCTTCGCCCCCAAGTGCATTACTTTACACTTTTTATTGTTGAAATCCAGTTGCCACATGCCAGACCACTTCTCTAGCCTAGCCAGGTCTTCCCACAGTTGTCGGGTGAGTAGGAGGGGATAGGAGGGAAGAGTGAGAATAGGATTGACGGGAGGTACCCAAACCAGTTTTTAGAGATGACAGAAGCACAGTGGGACTATCATCATGAGGTGAGATGGAGAATGGAAAGGAATGAGTAAATCTAACAGTGATGAGTACAGAAGGGTGAGTTGGTAGTAATTCAAAAGAAAGTACAGCACAGGGAAAGACCAGTAAAGCCATCTTTGTAGCCAGCTCCTAGTGTACCTGGGGAGAAAGGCAGTCCTTACTGCTGTACAGGGCAGCAAGTCTGGGGTGGAACTTGTCTTCGATGACATCAATGTGGGCAGAGAAGTCCAGCCTGCTTTCTAGCCACACACTGAGGTAGTTAAAGGCAGGGACAACTTCAAGGGGGGTGTCATCCAGCGTGGAGAAGATGGCTAGGGGTGAGAGCCTGGCCAGTTTCTGGCTGATGCCTAAGGTCATGGACAAAGTTTTCTTGGTGTTGACCCAGAGGTGGTTGGCATGGAACCAGCGACGTACATTGTGGAAGTCTTACTGGAGCAGACCTTCAACAGCAGCGGCTGAGGGGCTGGAGGAGTAGATGACTGTGTAATTTCCACACATTCTGGTTGCCACTGAGTTCTCCTGAACAGGGGTCAGAGGGGCTCTTCTGATTGTTTCTGAGCACTCCCCCTGCAATCGAACATTCAGTATTGTTTGCCTTAGTCCTAGACTAACATTTAATTCTCTTAATTTTACTCACAAGAGTCCTGCCCCTGCATGGACAGTCAGACTGGCAAAGGACATTTGTCAATGGGCATTGTTCAGGAGGTTATATTCAAGGGCATTACCAAGGGGAAAAAGGTGACAGATCTGCTCCAGAGGGCTACACTAATTCAGTTAAGATCTCTCTCTACTACATTCTGGTCACCACCAAGTTCGTCTGCACTGGGGTCGGAGGGGCTTTTCGGATTGTTTCTGAACCCTTCCCTACAACTGAACATTCAGTATTGTTTGCCTTGGTCCTGGATTGACTTTTAATTTCACTCACAGAAGTTCTGCTCCTGCATGGACAGTCAGACCAGCAAAGGACTTTCGACAATGGACATTGTTCAGGAGGTTGTATTCAAGGGCGTTTCCAAAGGGGAAAAGGTGCCAGATCCACTCCAAAGGGCTACACTAATTCAGTCAAGATTTCCCTCTACGACATTCTGGTTGCTGCCGAGTTCACCTGCACAGAGGTAGAAGGGGTTTTTCTGATTGTTTCTGAGCCCTCCCCCAGAAACCAAACATCCAGTATTGTTTGCTATACTCCTGGACTGACATTTAATTCTCTTAATTTCACTCACAGGCATCTTGTTCCTACATAGACAATTGGACCAGCAAAGGACTTTTGTCAATGGGCATTGTTCAGGAGACTGTATTCAAGGGAGTTACCAAAGAGGAAACAAGTGCCTGATCTTCTACAGAGGGCTACATTAATTCAGTTAAGATCTCCCTCTACTACACTCTGGTTGCCACCAACTGCACCTGGACAGGGGTCAGAGAGGATCTTCTGATTGTTTCAGAGCCCTCCCCCTGCAAGCAAACATTCAGTATTGTTTGTCTAAGTCATAGACTGACTAAATTTCACTCACAGGTGTCTTGCTCCTGCATTGACAGTCAGACCGGTAAAGGACTTTTTTGGCCTCCCACCCACCCAATAACTAAGAAGGTGCTAGTGGATACGTCATACTGTCTCAGCTGAGTAAGGGAACCCGGCTGTCTCGAGTTGCGCCGCCGCAGTTCGCCTCAGTGTCTTGTTTTCAGTCACAATGAAAACTAATCATTGTCTGTGTTAGAATTTTTAACCCTCCAAGCCACCCTGCAAAATTATGTTTAACTGGGGTCAATAAGTGTCTTCCAAAAGGGAATGGGGGAAGAGTTAGTCTGGTTATCTGAGTATGTTGTGCAAGTTGTAAAGTACTGCTGTTTTATTTTTATTTTCACAAAATCTCATCTCAGTTATCCTGATTCATACTGTTTATTTGGTGTAATTTCCCAGTGTAATTTTTAGTCAGGGCCAAAGTGTGCTCTAAAAGATATTGCTTTAGGTCCTAGGTTTAATTCATTTTCATCTTAGAAAATACTGTTTTAATTGTTCTTAACCCTGCAACTGGCTGTGGTTTCTTTTTATAGGCGTCCATCCACTGTCACTTTATTTAGGTTGAAATTACAAATTATTGCTTCTGTTAACTCAAGACTGCTTTTTACTGCTATTAGTTAACAATTTATCCATGAGATGTATGTGTTCACATCTAGCCAACTGATTTGAGTTTTAGTATACGTTATGCTGATGCTCACATTGCTAATAATTCACACACTTACTACTTACATTTTTATTTTTATCTTATTTACTAATATCTACTTCACACTATCCCTTTCACTATCTTTTGCAATTCTACTTCCTACTGCTTCCCCCTCATACCATGTTACTGACCTACTTCACTATGTTTCTCACCATCTTCGCCACCCTCCCCCTTCTGTTCACTCTGATGTCCATCCTATCCACTACCCTTCCTGTCCTACCAACTTCTTTCCTTTCCTCCATTCACCTCTCCCACTCTACCATCTTCCAGTCTCCATCCTCGTCTTCATGATCCCTGGCTCCTGGGATCCTCCATCCCCCTCCCCCCTCTCTCCATCTAGCATCCCTCTGATCCATAGTGCATGGACACATTTCCCCACCCAAACAACCCTCTCTTCATACCTCCCTGCCTTGCAAGTGCATATATGTCCTATTTATGCTCCTCACCATTTTGCTGCTGTTAGCTGCAGGTGATATAGAACCTACTGGCCTCATCCACACCTCCCCCACTGACCTTTCTAAAGGACTAAAAGTGGTCCACCTCAACATTAGGAGCCTTCTCCCCAAGACTGATCTGCTCCAACCACTCATGATTAATATGAATCCAAATATGTTAATCATCTTAGAATCATGGCTCTCCTCCAAGATCTCTGACTCAGCCATTTCCATCCCAGGTTACTCCCTCATCTTTCAGGATTAGTCTACTAGGGGTGGGGGGGTAGCCATGTATATATCCTTGTCCATCCAGTACACTCATCCTCTCCACCTCATCCTCTTCATTTTTTTTTTTTAATAAGGACAGTTTTCCCCCCAACTGCCGACGAGGCTCGGTGGTGGTATACTGACTATCCATTCCGTCCCCCCTTGTGGGCATCATGGTACATGGCAGAGGGTGTGGGGGGTTTCCATTAAGCAATAATGCCTGATAGGGTGTGTGTCGTGCTGGGATAATGTCACGCCTCAGGTGGTTGGGCACGAGGTCGCAGGCTGAGTGCGTCCAACGACTAAGGCGTGACGTTATCCCGAACGACACACACCCTGGAGGGGGCATTATTGCCATTATACAATGGCTCATTGTTAGACAGAATAAAAAAATAATTTTAAAGATGTTTTTGTGTGGAAAAATATTTTAGTTTTTTAAGAGAAGATGAAACAATCAAGTAGAAACAAATCAGGCATACAATCATCTACAGGTTCGCAATGAGGCTGAGACTAGACCCGTGATATTGTGCTGGGATAACATCACGGGTCCAGCCCAAGACTGACCAATCAGAGTCCAGGATTTTTTCTTGCATTGTATAATAGGTATTGAAGTATCTTAGGTAAGCCTTAACCCCCCACACACCTCTGAGAGCACCAGTGTGAAGGACCATGGTCCAGGTGGGAAACTGTGCAGAGACACAGCTTCTGACAATCGCCTAACAGCACCCTCCCCTCATGACACCATCTGCTATTCAGATCAGTGCCTGACCCTCCCCCAGAGAGGAGAGTTGCCTGCGGTGGCTCAGTCTAACTCATCCCTCCCCCTCACTGATCCCCAGTGACCTCGGCCTCATTCTCGAATCCCGGGCTGCCAGAGCCGCGTGAGGTGTGGCATACAGCACCTCAACCCTCAGTGCCAATCGGCCAGGTAACCTCTTCCTCTTCTGCCTATGAACTGCTGCTTCTAAAATGTTCCCTTCCTTGTTCCCTATCTATTTTTGTGGGCAGTGTTAGTTGTTGCCCTGGCCTCCATACCTCCTCAAGGTAGCCTGTGATGTGGGCACCTGTACTAAGGTACCATCTGAAATGGTGACGCATTATGGGCGAAAGCCAAATTGACGATGGGGATGGTAGGGCGACCAGATGTGGGGGGGGGGGGCGAATGCAGCGACAAGATGTCACTATACGTACATGTGCAGGGGGAGTGAGCATGGCAAGTGTGGGCTGGTAGGAGGCAGAGGGGATGTAGGGGGTGGTGCTGTGGTGGGTTGCCGAGCTGCATCGTGGCATCAGGGGTTGGCCTGTGGTTGCATGGGTGAGGTACTGTGTTCGGACACTGGTGTAGTTTTATTGTGCCCATCCCGAAACTTCACTTTTTCATGCTTTCGTCCCCCCAACATGCACCCCCTTGGAGATGAGAATCCTTTAGTAGGGGGTTGAGGGGAGAGAAGCCCCCCATGTGGAGGGGGTGTTGGAGGGCACAGCCCCCCCCCCACAGAAAGCATTAAACCTAAGTGCCTGGCGCCGTTCTTTTGAGCGCTGAGGATGTCAGAGTGGTGAAAATGTTTCCACCACTCTGATGTCTTGATAACGTGGCACACCATTTGGCAGTCACCGTTATCACAGAGAAACCCTCCTCGATTACTGACCTCATCTCTACTCTCTCCCGCTCCTCTACTGGTGAACTCCTCATCCTTGAGGATTTTAATATAAATTGGCTCTCCAGTATTCAAACTCAATCCCGTATTGACATTTCTTCCCTTAACCTAACACAACTGATCTCCAAACCAACCAGCCTAAACCATAAATATAGTAAGCATACCCTGCTGGACTGGGCTTTTGCATCATACCCTCACTGGATAATAGAGTCATTAATCCTCTCAGATGCTCTCAGTGACCAGCACATGGTATACAGATGCATAAAATCCATTGCCCTAAAGCCTCACCAAATATCCTTTTGTTCTGCTCCTTCAGGTCCCTTGATTTGTCCTCTCTCCATGAGGAATTAGCAGCTGCAGACTGGTATCCTATTTCCACTGTCTCTTCAGATGATTTTGCTCTCAAATACTTTAAGACTAAGTTCTTAAATATTTGAGAAAAACATACACCTATCAGGAAAACTAGGGTCAGAGGTTTCCACTTCCCCTTGGTATCAGCCAAGCTACTGGCCTATCGGCATGCTCATGACATCGTATGGAAGGAATACAAGATCTCAAGCACTGAAGCTGATTTGCTTAAATAGCGATCACTCTGTAATGCCTGTACTAGGTCCATCAGGCTCGCCAAAGCAGAATATTTTTTGTTCTCCTTCCAGGAGAATATAAACTGCCCCTCTAAGTTCTGGAAGGCAGTCCCCATCACTACTGGAGTCTCTCAAGGGTCAGTCCTTGGCCTGATTCTCTATTTGATAATCTTAAATGACCTTCCTGTTGCCTGCTCCTCCATGGCAATTCACATGTACGTGAATTATAGTGTTCTGTTTGCTACCAGCACCTCCCCCCTGATGTGGAGACTAACCTCCAGCCTGACTTCAATAATGTCCAACTCTGGTTTCTCTCCAGTCAGTTGTCCCTTAACACCAAGAAGACAGTCTCTATCATCTTTGGCACCAGGCAAAGGCTTTACAGGTTTACATCCACCCCATCATTCCATTTCCTCGAGGGATCCATTTTAGAGGATGTCACCTCCTTCAAATACCTCGTACTCTGGCTCAACTGGCACCTGTATTTCTGTGGACATGTGAATACCAGCCACAAAAAATGACATCCGAAACTTGGTGCTCTGTACAGGCACCATGGTCGTCCCACCATGAAATTGTCCAGAAAATGATCATCCCTATTTTTGACTATGGTGACATAGGATACAATGCATCCCTAATACCTCCTTAACCAGATTGAACACTCTTTTCAACTCGTTTTGTCAGTATAAAAAGTAAGATCAGCCTGTTCACTGATGACACTAAGATCTGCACAGAAGTGGTTGGAGGGGAAGACAGTAATGTACTCCAGTAGGATTTGGCAAGTCCCGAGGGGTGGTCAAACATATGGCAACTCAGGTTTAACACCACAAATTGCAAAGTCATGCACTTGGGAACCAGGAACCCCAGAATTAGTTACTGTTTGGGGGATGCAGTTATCCACATGAATGGGGGAGAAGGATCTGGGTGTTCTGATAACAGATGAAATGAAACACTTGCAAGGGGCATCATTTCTAGGAGATGGGAAATCGTCCTGCCCCATTACAGATACCTGGTGATGCCACACTTAAAGTACTGCATGCAGTACTGGTGCCCCTACTTGAAAAAGGACATCAAGCTGCTGGAAGGGTTATAGCACTGGGAAATGAAAAGGATCCTGTGACTGGGAGATAAAACTTATGAGGAGAGACTGAGAGAGCTCAATATCTATTCCCTGGAGGTTAGAAGGGAGAGAGAGAGAGAGATCTGAAGGGCAAGAACAGAGTAAACACCCAGAGTATTTTCAAATTAAAAGGTGGAAGGGAAACCAGGGGACACAGTCTGAAACTGGAAGGTGGCAGATTCAAGAGGGAAATGAGGATGCACTATTTCACCAAAAGGGTGGTTACAGGGTGGAATGCATTGCCAGAAGAGGTGCTATCATTGCAGACAG